>OY796872.1:12635720-17435720 GCA_963680765.1 Agrochola lychnidis
TGGTTTACGGGGGCGAAAAATCGATCTAGCTAGGTCTTATATCTGAGAAAATACGTTTTGTCTATTTTCACAGCCTCGGGAATGTGATACAACGTTGATATACCTAGACGATATGCACTAATTATCACCCGAGCAGAGCTTGGTCGACCAAGTACTTATTATATTATGTTACGTCAATTTCTAGGGTTACCCAAATAATATTAAATGCTAATAAAAATATATATACTTACTAATAAATATTTATATATGAAATGTAGAAGCGGCTCAATTGTTAGTACCAATTACTATTTGAAGACCCTATCTGACTGCCATCCCGACCTTTATGTACTAAATATTATTGCCTATAAACCTAGGCAGTAAAATCTGGAATCGTTGAAACCTAGGAATTTAACGTCGACACAGATTTTTTATGTTAAAGGACAAATGGGTTCGGAAATGCGAATAGTTTTATAATAAAACCTGATTTTTTACCACGCACACCTAACCTACTGACATTAAGCCCACGTACGCACGGACGTAATAAAATCTCGGCGGGGTTAGTCCTTGGATGGGTGATCTTCACAAAATACCGAGAGTCCTCCGTGCCTCGGAAAGCACTTTAAGCCTTTTTTTTTGGGTGGGAAATTATCAAATAAGTTCTCCCGCTCTGGGCGGAGCGGGAGGGCGTGTCAGACACCCGTGTTCCTTCGGTTGCCCTGTTGCCGGGGGCCATGATTTCCCGATCGGTTTTCTTCGAACCCCCGGCAGGCATTGGCCCTAGCGGACCCCGTCAATTCTGCTGACATCTCTTTGAGGCGCGCGTGGAACACAACGCGCCGTCGACCCGGGCTTGGTCCTTATCGGACGGCGAGCTACCCATTGCTCACCGTCCGCAAGCCCGCGCCTACGGTGGCCGGAAATCGGCTCGCGATTCCCGCCCCGGGCGTCTCCTCCTGCGGCGGTTAGGGGCGTGAGGGCGCGAAATTTGCCTCTCCCTCACAGCACTTTAAGCCTTTGGTCGCGATTGTCATTTGTAGACCTTTGACAGTCGTTACGGGTAGTCAGAAGCCCGAAAGTCTGGCAACCAGTCTTACCAAGGGGTATCGTTTTACCCAGTAACTGGGCTATGGTGGTCAGATAGGCAGTCGCTCCATGTAAAATACTAGTATTCAGCTGCATTCGGTTAGACTAGAAGTCGACTCCAACATAGTTGGGAGCAGGCTACAAATCAAATCAAATCATTTATTTCTTTGCAAAAATGGGTATAGTACATATGATAGGTGTTTTTATAATAAAGTTCTCCATATTTTACCGTCACGTGGGCATGCAAAGGTTTACAATTCCTAGTAAAAAAATTAGAAATATGCAGATCATTGGAATTACAAAAATTAAATTAAATAATGTCAGTGTGGTCACAGCAATAAAAAAATATAAAATAAGACTAAGTAAGCGAACCAATAATTATGTCAATCAGGGTATAATAAGGGTGTAAAAAGTCTGACAACCAGTCTTACCAAGGGGTATCGTGTTACCTAGTACTAACTAGGTTGTGGAGGTCAGATAGGCAGTCGCTCCATGTAAAATACTGGTATCCAGCTGCATCCGGTTAGACTGGAAGCCGACCCCAACATAGTTGGGAAAAGGCTAGGCAGATGATGATGAGGGTATAATAGTATGTCGATTAGTGAGTGAATCATCATTAAGAAAATCGTCAATCGTACAATAAGTTGTCGTATATAGCTTTTATAGTTAGAAGATAGGAGAAGCTTGCTTAAATACATTCTTAATTCAGCTTGCTAAAATCATTATATTAGCGTTGATAAGGCGGCGTGCAATTGTTACATGCTTAATTATTAATTTAAGAAATTGATTAAACTTTTATAATGCATACAATTAAAGGCCGATTGTTTAACTAAGTCCGTTCCTGGGGTAACTGCGCGGTGCGGGAAGGGTGATAGTTGTCACAAATTAACGAATCACTGAGCTCTCGCATCACGACCCGTCCCGCACCACACAGCGGACTCAGTTAAGCAGTCGGCCGGCCAGATGGGCAGTCGCTCTATGTAAGCCGACGTTCGCACGGACGTAATAAAATCGCGGCGAGATTTTATCGCACACTGGATTTTCAACTCTCAGTGTTAAACCGAGCGTTGAGAATCCAACGCGCTGGGACGCACTCTCGTCCCAGGCGCGTTGAAGGACGATGATGAATGCACGCAATTTGTAAATTACAAAAAAAATGGCTAAGATTGCCTTGTACCTTTAATCAAACTAGACCAAGTTTCTTTTACATTAAAATCACAACAAAATAACTTTCTCAAACGCAGCCATTAAATAAAAATATATCTTCCAATCTTCATTCCCAAACGGCCATTTAAAAATGTAAATTCAAAGTATTTGAATCGCGTTCCCCCAATAAATAAAGGAGTGTGCCCACTTAATAGAAAACAAAGCGTCCACATTACCCCCTAGGGTGGGGTCATAAATTGTTTTAAAGAGAAAAAGTAGAAAACAAGCATTTTACGAACCTTATAAACAATTGGACGGTTTCTTTTTATATTGTGTTAAAGATGTTTTTGTTAAGATATTGAATAATAAATAGTATAAAGATAATAAAATATTGATTTCAATTATGTAAAAACCTACTGATTAAGTAAAACAATGAACATAACATAACATCACGCCTGTAATTCCGAAGGGTTAGGCAGGGGTGTATACCGATCGCCAATCGCAAATTCGCCAATTATGTTTAAGTCCCATTTAATATTATGAGGGGGGTAAGGCTACTGCCTGGCAACAAATCCAGATTCCGGGCTAAACACAAAAAAAAATAAAACGGGAAGATATACAACATTTAAAAAAAAACTGTCCGGTCCGTGAGGATATGGTTAGGGAAAAAAAAACGTCACATTTTTTTTCAATGGGCTGTTTTACCGGGTTATTACATGGGGCGCGGGTGGCCGTCGTTTAGTGGTTGTCTATAAGTCATAACTTAACCTCTGTTGAAAACTTTGGTACTAACAATGTGATTTTTAAATAGCAATAACGAAAATAAAAATTCAATAATAATTAGATTTTTTATTACTTTTAGGTAATGTTATTGCAGGAAAACATGAAGGTGAAGACGGTGAAGGAAAACATCGTGAGGAAACCGGCATGTCCGGCGCGTGGTGGATTACGGCCCACTCCCTCTCACAGAGAGGAGGCCTGATGATGATGATGATGATGAATGTTATTGCAGTACCTATCTCATCATCTGTTACGACGCCTCATTGAGGTGGATAACAATTAAAATTCTATTGTGTCTCGTTAATGACAGTTGAAAGGCTATATGCCCCTTTCGGATAGGACAGGCATGCAAGAAATAAAGACACTGGTGCCGATGCCCTTGTTCACAAACTAAACTAAATTTAAGTTCAGTGCATCTTTTTCTTTCTATTTCATTAAGAAAAGGACAGAAAATAAATTTTAGTTTAGTCCTGTCAAATTAATCAGCGCTTGACGTAAATTGACGTAATTTTAGTCGGCAAGTTTTAAATCACGTCTAAACTTGTATGGAGAGTGACAGGCGCTGATTAATTTGACAGGACTAAACTAAAATTTATCCTCTGTCCTTTTCTTAATGAAATAGAAAGAAAAAGATGCACTGAACTTAAATTTAGTTTAGTTTGTGAACAAGGGAATCGGCACCATTGAGTATTGAGGGTTTTTTTTTACATATTGTATAGTTA
The DNA here is from genome assembly GCA_963680765.1 of Agrochola lychnidis. Taxonomy (NCBI): domain Eukaryota; kingdom Metazoa; phylum Arthropoda; class Insecta; order Lepidoptera; family Noctuidae; genus Agrochola; species Agrochola lychnidis. The sequence continues at coordinate 12,639,431 of OY796872.1, forward strand.
CAGTGCGAGCAAATAGATGTGAGAATCGAAATTCTCCGAATCTAAACGAATTTCTCCTAATTATAACGTATCCATTGATATAATTTATTAGTAGATGTCGTGATGGCCCAATGGTTATGGTTAATTTTGCGCGAGGCAAATTTCGCGCCCTCACGCCCCTAACCGCCGCAGGAGGAGACGCCCGGGGCGGGAATCGCGAGCCTATTTCCGGCAACCGTAGGCGCGGGCTTGCGGACGGTGAGCATTGGGTAGCTCGCCGTCCGATAAGGACCAAGCCCGGGTCGACGGCGCGTTGTGTTCCACGCACGCCTCAAAGAGATGTCAGCAGAATTGACGGGGTCCGCTAGGGCAATGCCTGTCGGGGGTTCGAAGAAAACCAATAGGGCAATCGTGGCCCCCGGCGACAGGGCAACCGAAGGAACACGGGAGGGTTTTAGTCAGTAAGACTCTGACACGCCCTCCTGCTCCGCCCAGAGCGGGAGAAGTTATTTGATAATTCCCCACCAAAAAAAAAAAAGGCCTCGCGTCTCATGCTCAAGGTTGTTGGTTCAAATCCGCCAAGTACCAATGTGTCTTTTTCAATTTATATGTACTTTCTGAGTTTATCTTGGACATTACTGACATCGGTGAAGGAAAAACGTCGTGAGGAAACCTGGACTTATACTTAATATAAGTTTGAAATCGCCAACCCGTCTTGAGCAAATGAGGTAATCAATGCTCGTGCCTTTTCTGTATGAGAAGAGGCCTTTGCCATGCAGTGGGACAATAGTAGGCTGGTATTATTATCATTTTTATTAGTGTTCCGTACCTCTAATGAAAAAACGGAACCCTTATAGGATCACTTGTATGTCGTCTGTCCGTCTGTCACAGCCAATTTACTCCGAACCTACTGGACCAATTTAGTTAGAATTTGTTAGGTACACAAAATAATTTCTGTGACCGAAAAACGGACGTGTAACGTAAATAAATGAATTTTGAATATGGGGGTCAACTTTTGGGGGCAAATTGCAAATTTAAAAAAAAGTTTTGCATTCTATCCCGTGTGACATATCAAATGAAAGGGCTTGTTGTAATGATCTCATTTTTTTTCATAACTATAAAATAAATACTTTTAAAAATAAATAAGAAAATAGATGAAAATTTACCATTTCCCCCCTTGTAACCGAAACGATTGAGTTTAAAACTTAAAAAAAATACAGAGAATGATTCTTTAGTCAAAGATTACAGGAAGATCCATAAAAAGTCTATGGTCTTAAAATAACATGGAAAATCTCTCAATATTGTTTGAACACACTTACATTTGCAGTTATTATTTTTGTTCTATGCTCGTGATTTGTTATGTGCTTTGTGTTGTTCTCTGATTACTCTTGTCTTTTATGTATGCACGTATTTCTGTGACAAATAAACCTATTTTCCTTTCTTTCTTTCTTTCTTTCAGTTGGAATGTATGAGAGAACATGTTTTTCAACTACAATGTTATGTTTGTTCTTGGGATAAATTCACCCCAACTACTTCAACCCTTCATTGTGCGTGGTCCGACATGCACTTGACCGGTTTTATTAGTATCGTCTGCAAAAGTGTATATTTTCTTAATCAGTTGGTTTTTCCTTTCGACTGTACTAGAAGGACAAGGACAATTTCCAAGAAAACGGCACCGTCTTTTGATGTAAAACTTTACCGTAATCTTAATATTTAATCCGCTTTATTTATAACAAGTAAATCTACGGTAATCGCTTGTAATTTTCTTGAACATTTTATGATAGGAGGACAATGAACTTTAAAGCTGGTTATTAAATAAATTACACGAATATTACTTGTTTTTTGTTACTAAGTAGATTTGAGCAATCTTATAACCAAAGCGGATTTTACCTTTAAAATTACTAACAAAAAGTATTTACAAGGCAGATTTGAATGGAAACCCCGGGAGGGGACGTCCTAGAAAGACATACGGTGACCTTATTGGTGATGTTCTTTAGAAAGGTCAGATACGTAGTACTCGCAACCGGCGTGCGTGTATGAACAGATGTATGAACGTAAACGAAGCAAAAGGAGTTTGTATGGATCGTAGCAGGTGGCGTTCTGTAGTGTCTGCCTACCCCCAAAGGAAGTATGGTCTGACTCAAACTTAAACTCAAAGCATTTATTTGAAATACCAATTACAGGTACTTTTTAATTGTCAAGGGGTTGGTCAGTCAGAAAGCTGAAGCTAGTTGTCCATTCCAAAGCGTAGTAGGTTCCTATGGAGAAGAACGGGCAAGAAACTCCACGGACACTCTTTTAAATCAAAATATTGTTACAAAATATTGGTTCATCATCGTCATCAGCCTTTTAAATGTTCCCATTGCTGGGACACAGGCCTCCTCTCTGTGAGAGGGAGTGGGCCGTAATCCACCACGCGGGCCCAGTGTGGGTTGGTAGATGTCACATGTCTTCGAATTTTCGGTTCTAGGACATGTCGGTTTCCTCACGGTGTTTTCCTTCACCGTTTTGAGAGCAGTGGTGATGAAATAATTTACATAAAGTAAAGCGCCTGTCTGGGTTCGAACCTACGACCTACAACTCGTAAGTCGCGGCCGTTACCACTGAGCCACCACTGCTCTCCTAAAATATTGGTTACATCATTAAAATTGTACATGTGGGAACAATGTAAAAAGACGTACACGTTAAAAGCGTCCGTGATAAAATAAAAAAATAACCGTGGCAGTTAAGAGATGACCAGTCCCTACTGACGGCGCCCGTTCACGAACATGACGCATGGATCAGCACCATTTAGCTCAACCATTTTGAAGGGAACTTAATGATCCAACACACACGCCACCACCTGCCAGCATCTGCTAAGTGTGGGGATAGTTGATTACCTATATTTTGTGCAATGAAATTCTTGTAAGTACCATTTATCATGGTGATCGTAAATGCTCGAGTTACACGGGACTAGTTTTTTAAGCTAGGATAGCAAGCAAGTAATATCTTGGCTAACCTGGCTTGGCACCAAGCTAGAGCTGTTTACACGATGATAGTAAATTTTTGCCGATAGCATTGCGGTGACTGTCTTTTTGTAGCGATGTTTTTTTTTCTTTTTTCCTTAGAATTTCCATATAAATAGACTCTCAGTACCATAACCCTTCAAAATGGTTGAGCTGAATGGTACTAATCCATGCGTCATGTTCGTGAACGGGCGCCGTCAGTAGGAACTGGTCATCTCTTAGCTGCCACGGCTTATTTTATTTAAATTTTTGAATTGTTTTATTTTTTATTACGGACGCTTTTAACGTTCTACATTGTTCTCACATGTATAACTTCAACATGAATGATGTAACCAATATTTTGTAACCATATATTGATTTAAAAGAGTGTTCGTGGAGTTTCTTGTCCGTTCTTCTCCATAGGTACTGTTTAAGACTTGATTACTTGTAAAGCTTCCTGCGTGCTCGATAGATGGCGTTGACCTCAAGTTAGCAGTCGCTATGGTTTCGTTACCGCAAATAGTGTATATTCAAACAGTTTTTTTAAATAAAGTAGCTATCATATGAGATCAGTACACAGTGGTTTTATTTACTAGTGTACCTTCAGGTCAACCTTCCCCAAATACTATCCGGTATTTAACATTGGTCCTTCGAGCCGGATCTTTTGGACAGTTTTTTGGTACAAGCATAGCCACCGTAGGCCCGCTTTTCCGTGCCGTGTACTTGCAGTGGATCGCTGCAGCAAGGTACACGGTCTTCCGCACTAGAAGCGACAGCTTTGCCCAGCATTGGCGGTGAGCTGAGTCGCATTGGCGGACTAGTTCAAAGAGTGGCCACAGAGGGCGCCACTCTCAGATCAACACTTCACTGGAGGACAGCAAGGCGACGCCGGCGCAGTCAACACGACGTCACAGGTGACGTCAAGCGCAGTTCAGATAGCGGCCACAGAGGGCGCCACTTGCAGGTTGAAAACGGTGTTTGTGTAAAGTGCAGTTTTGTGAGTACATTTTATTTATTTATCTTGTCCATGAATTGGACGAACAGGTCGAGTCAAACAATTTGAACTCTATTCCAACGAGAAGTTAAACTTTGGAAACAGTCAAGAAGTTTCGACTTAGAAAATTATTTCGTAATTTTGGACTTTTAAAATTTTAACAACATTTTTAAACTTAGAAAACTTTTATTATATTTCAATTTGTGTGCATGTTAGAATTAGGACTTAGAATATTTTATAGAAAACGGGGATACGGGGAACCTATACCCGATTTCTACCAGATTTTGTGTTTCCAAAACACTTGTAAAATTTTAAGTAGTGATTTGGGACTTGTAATATTTATTGTGTTTGATAAAATTGTACAACTTTAAAAAAAAATTGTCGAATTTTATGAACTTATAAGTTATATTGCATGTTTTATCTCTTTTGAGAAAATTGTTTTTCATTTGTATACTTACGTTGATTTATACTTTGGGTTTATAAAAATTAGATCAAGTTAAAATCAATTTAAACACATATTTTTTATTCATTAAGTTTATAAACCAATTATAAAAATGGATGGATTAATTAATGTTTTAAAAGATCAACAGAATGTTATCACAAAGGGATTGACAAATTTTAAGAAATGTAGTAAAGATAGATTAACGCCAGAATACATAGAAACAAGGCAAGAATTATTAGAAAGGGATTGGGCATTATTTAAAGAAAGTAACACTAAATTACATGAACGTTATAAAGCAGAAGATATTCTACAGAAAGTGGTTGATATCTATGACGTGACAGAGGATGCTTATGTTATTTATAAAAGTTTAACGAAAACAGCTCTTAACAAAATTCGGTTAGCTGAGGTTTCTGTACGTCAAACCGATAATGCTTCAACTAGTATAAACAAATCAAGTAGTTCATTTGTTAAGTTACCTAAAATAACCATTCCAACATTCTCAGGAAAATATGATGAATGGACAACATTCCATGATCTTTTTACATCATTAGTACACAAAAATGATACCCTAGATAATGTACAAAGGCTCCATTATTTGAAAGGTCACCTTTCTGGCGAAGCAGAGCAATTAATACGTCATACTCCTATAACTGACGCCAATTATATTCAGTGCTGGACTCAGTTACAGGAGCGTTATAGCAATAAAAAATACTTAACAAATTGTATTCTTAGGAGGTTGTTCGGTCAAAAACGTATGCAAGTGGAATCAGCTACAACTTTGAAGGAGTTGCTTGATACCACGTGCGATTGTCTTAATGCGTTGAGTAATTTGTCGATAAACGTGAGTACATGGGACGTCATTATCATACACATTGTTACCTTCAAATTAGACAACGAAACGCGTAAACAATGGGAGCTTAGTATTTGCAACAATGACTCCAACAATGACTTACCAACTTTCAAGCAATTTAAAACTTTTATAGAAAATCGGTTTCGTGCGTTAGAGTGTTTAGAACCTAAAAGGGCACCAGTTCATCAGGGCAACAACAATAATAAAGGGTCATTTTCACATACTCCAAAGGCAATGTTGGCTACGAGTTCATCAATACAGTGTGAATTCTGCTCAGAAGGACATAAACTTTGTTTCTGCAAGAAATTCTCAAAGCAGACAGTTGAAGTTAGACGTGATTTTGTTGCAAAACATAAAATTTGCTACAACTGTTTGGGCGGCAATCACATTGTTTCTGAATGTAGAAAACCTACCACATGTAAGGTTTGTAAAAAGCGCCATCATTCGCTGTTGCATTTAGGTCAGGAGTCGGACAAAAGGGACCAACCTTCGACATCATCGGCTATCGACAGTGTTAGTTCACCTAACACTAGTCAGATTGTTTCGTGCCTGTCGACAGGTAATATTCCCAAGCCCAGACAGGTTTTATTAGCCACAGCGCTAATAAAAGCCGAGTCACGCTCTGGTGAATTTCAGACTATCCGAGCTTTGCTCGATCAGGGTTCACAGGCATGTTTTGTAACAGAAGCCGTAGTTCAGCTACTCAACCTGAAAAAAATCCCTATTCAAGGAACTATTTCAGGTCTTGGTGGTAATAGTTCAACCATGGCAACGTACATGGTACATTTGAATATCCAATCTCGGATAGATTCAAATTTTAATCTTAAAATTAATGCGTACGTACTAAGTAAAATTACATCGTACTTACCTGAGAGTAGAGTCCACACTACCTTAGATTGGTTAACTGTTAACAAGCTGCAGCTTGCAGATCCAGAGTTCAACACTCCCAATAAAATAGATGTTTTATTGGGAGCTGATGCTTACAGCTGCATTATTAAGGCAAACATAGTTAAGAGTCCATCAGGCACTCTGATTGCTCAGAGCACTACCCTAGGGTGGATCCTGTCCGGTGTAATTAGTAGGGACACATCTAAAAGTTCACCTAAAATTAATGTGTTGCATGCACAAGTTAATGAAGATGAAATATTAAGAAAATTTTGAGAAATTGAAGAGCAAAATAGTTCAAAGAAAATACTAACACCTGAAGAAAAGAAGTGTGAAGAGTTTTATACTAAAACTACAGTAAGGGATAGCAGTGGAAGGTACGTATTGAGACTACCTTTCCGCGATGAAAATCCTTCTTGTAAGGGTGGAAACTCTCGTGCTATTGCTGAAAAAAGATTTAAGTCGTTAGAAAAAAGGCTAGAAAGAAATACAGATCTAAAGGAAAAGTACAAGCAGGTAATAGACGAATATTTACAACTAGGACACATGAGACAGATAGACAAGAATGATAAGAATAAGGAAGTGGCGGTATACTTACCTCACCATGCTGTAATCCGGGAAGACAAAATTACCTCGAAGGTGCGTGTTGTCTTCAACGCGTCCGAGAAGAACAATAATGGCGTGTCACTCAATGACACGTTGATAGTGGGACCTACATTGCAGTCTGATTTAAGACACACAGTGTTAAGATGGAGACTTCACCCTATAGCACTGGTAGCGGACATCGTCAAAATGTACCGCCAGGTCAGGATTTCGGAAGAAGACGCAATGTTTCAGCGCATATTATGGCGAGACAGTACTGAAACCGATATCAAGGATTACGAGCTGGTGACGGTTACCTTTGGTACGGCATCAGCACCATACCAAGCAGTTAGAACCCTACATCAAGTCGCCTACGATGAAGGTAAAAATTACAATCTTGCTGCCGATATAGTTCAGAACTGCTTCTACATGGACGACTTGATGTCCGGTTGTAAGGATGTAGAAGCAGGCCTGGAAATCTACAGACAAATGACAGTGTTACTAAGAAAGGGTGGATTCACGCTCCAAAAATGGAACAGTAATAACCAAGAAATAGTAGACAGGATACAGGAAATAGAAAGTAATACATTGAAAGGACAAACAGATCAAATTAGGACAAAGGACAACATAAATGAGAACAACACAAATAAGCACAAAATCATACAGGACATAAAACAAGCAAAGGAGTACAACCAACCAAAGAAACCAGAACAAAAGGAAAAGGAAGTGGAAATAAAATTAGATAGTACAATCAAAATTTTAGGACTTACCTGGAACCGCACCGCAGACACCTTCCAGTACACGGTGAATCTCCCGTCGCCGACGACCGCGCCTGTGACTAAAAGAACCATTATTTCTGTGATAGCACGACTTTTTGATCCATTAGGCTGGCTAGCCCCTAGTGTGGTTTTGGCGAAAGTATTTATCCAGAAATTGTGGCTTGCAGGTGTGGGTTGGGATGAGGAGCTAACCAACAACTTAATAAATGAATGGAGATCATATCGCGAGGAATTGTTACTACTCACCAAGATTCGGATTCCTCGTTGGCTTGGCACCAAATCGAACGACTATCTGGAACTTCACGGTTTTAGTGATGCCTCTAAAACAGCGTACTCAGCTGCGATTTACTTGCGGATTGTAGACGCAGATGACAATGTTCAAGTGTCGTTGCTAGTTGCTAAGACTAGGGTTGCACCAGTAAAACAGATAAGTATTCCACGGTTAGAGCTTTGCGGAGCAGTCTTGCTGTCACAGATACTATCTCAAACGTCTGAAGTCTTGAGTATCTCCCAAGACAAGGTCAAGGCGTGGACGGATTCCACTGTGGTGTTGGCCTGGATAAATAGCCACCCAAGTAAATGGAAGACGTTTGTGGCCAATAGGACGTCTGAAATATTGACCTCGATGAAAGCGTCGCAATGGTTTCACGTTCCCACTAAGCAAAATCCAGCAGACTGCGCCTCTAGAGGGATACTTCCCAGTTCACTGCTAGAAAACGATTTATGGTTTTCTGGACCATCGTTTCTTAAATTACAAAACGTAATTTACAATAGGCCAAATAATGATTACAGTACAGATTTGGAAGAGACCGCAAAGGCATTTGTAGCGATCATTCCAAACTGTTCCTTCTTCGATCAATTTTCTAAGTTACGAAGATTGGTTAGGATTGTTGCATACTGCCGAAGATTTTTAAAGGAGAACAAAATATACAGGAAAGGGTATTTACAAAAAACAGAATTAGACTCTGCTCTCGAATGTTGTATTAGGAAAACACAGGAAGAACTATTTACAACAGAATATAAGGAACTAAAGGACAAGGGCTACATACAATCAAAAACAAGTCCATTAAGGTCACTCTGCCCCTATCTCGATAATAAGGACATTATGAGAGTTAGAGGTAGACTAGAGAAATCAGAACTAAGCGAACAAATGAAACATCCGATAGTCCTGCCTCACTCCAGTCATCTAACTCGGTTAATCATAGCTGACGCACACCATAAAACCCTTCACGGGGGTCCTCAGCTCATGATAAATTATTTGAGGACAGCCTACTGGATTATAGGGGTCAGAAATGTGGTCAAACACCATGTCATCAAGTGTGTGACATGTGCCAGGCAAAGAGCCAGTACTAAAAATCAGTTCATGGGTTCCCTACCAGCTGTTCGGTGCACTCCAGCTCGACCATTTTTGAATAGCGGGGTTGATTATGCTGGTCCAATTAATGTGAGGACAACGAAAGGTCGTGGCCACCGTTCATACAAAGGCTATATATGCCTGTTTGTATGTATGGTCACTCGTGCACTGCATTTAGAAGTAGTAAGTGACATGAGCACTCAAACCTTTTTAGCAGCGTTTAGACGTTTTGTCTCAAGACGAGGTCATTGTGCCAAACTGTGGAGTGACAATGGCACCACGTTTGTAGGCGCCTCCAGGGAGTTGCAGCAGTTGACAGCTATCCAATCGTCCATAGCCGAACACCTCGAAGCGAATGGTACGGAGTGGCACTTCATTCCTCCTCACAGTCCCAACTTTGGCGGACTTTGGGAGGCAGGAGTGAAGTCCACAAAGTTTCATTTGAAACGAGTGATCGGTGAAGCGACTCTCACATATGAAGAACTGACAACACTCCTCAGTCAGGTAGAAGCGTGCTTGAACTCGCGACCTATGAGCACAATTAAGGTTGATGATCCTGGTGAACCGTTACCATTAACACCTGGTCATTTCCTAATTGGAGAGCCCTTAGTGAATGTACCAGATAACAAGTACGAAGATTCAAATATTAATCACTTATCACGCTGGCAATTCATTCAACGAATGCTTCAGTCGTTTTGGAGACGTTGGTCTCACGAATATCTCGTTACTTTGACGAATCGTTACAAATGGTCTTCCCAAGTTGCTGAACCAAAAATTGGAGACATTGTTCTTGTCAAAGAAGATGACTTGCCGCCAAGTCGTTGGTTGATGGGTAGGATAGTACAAAAACATCCTGGGGACGATAACATCACCCGTGTAGTCACGTTACGCACCAAATCCTCAACAATCAAAAGGCCAACATCCAAAATATGTATTTTACCCGTAGTCGAATAAGAAAGTTTTACTATTTTTTTGTTTACATATTTTATTTAGCCATTATTTTTACAACTAATTTACACTTTTGTCTTGTTAGAATCAATTTATACAACCATTGTTTTACGCCTGTAAACTTTAGATCAACTGTTTAAAATCAAATTATACACATATTTTAAGTTTTTTACACTGTTTACAATTTTTATATACTTAGTTTTAAACTACATTTTTCTACTCAGAATAATTCATGTTTAGCTTTAAGTTATTGTAACATTCTTGTTAGCCATTAAGCATTGAGTGTTATAGTAATATATAGAAACCATAGCTCGACGATTTTAATTCATACTATTTTCTCATGTATTACAAATGTTTAGTTCAACTTGCCTTTGCAATGTGCCACTTTAGTTCAGTTTAGAAGGACATCCCTTCAGTAACGTCCTTGGTGGGCGGTATGTTTAAGACTTGATTACTTGTAAAGCTTCCTGCGTGCTCGATAGATGGCGTTGACCTCAAGTTAGCAGTCGCTATGGTTTCGTTACCGCAAATAGTGTATATTCAAACAGTTTTTTTAAATAAAGTAGCTATCATATGAGATCAGTACACAGTGGTTTTATTTACTAGTGTACCTTCAGGTCAACCTTCCCCAAATACTATCCGGTATTTAACAGGTACCTATTACGTTTTGGATTGGGCAACTAGCTTCATCTTTCTGACTGACCGACCCCTTGACAATTCAAAAGTGTAATTGGTTTATTTGAAATAAATGCTTTGAGTTTGAGTTTTATTCATACAAAGATACAACGCCCTCACGGATCGGACAGGGCTGCATAAAAAAAAAGTTGTAAACAACGTGCGAATCCTACTTTCTTACTTTAAAAAGAAGATAGTTTTATTTTTACTAGCTGCGCCCCGCGGTTTCACCCGCGTAGGTCTCGATCCTGTGGGAATATCGGGATAAAAAGTATTCTATGTGTTAATACAGATTATAAACTATATGTATGACAAATTTCATCCAAATTGGTCCAGCCGTTTGAGCGTGAAGAAGAGACAAACAAACACAGACACTCACAAACTTTCGCCTTTATAATATTAGTGGGGTCCCGGTCCTTTGGAAGGCGTACGAGGGGCCGAAGCCAACTCGCAGAGGCCCCTTGGACGTTTTTAATGGAATGAGGCACCAACCGACGATCATCCCCGTATGCACTATGCAAGTGCACCCAAGGACAACCCCCGGTTGGTGCAGGGCTATTGCAGAACATGGAAACAAAACATATTGGGCTATGGGTTTGGGTGGCTATAGTGGATTGGGTACAGTTAAGTAGTTATTATTATGACACAGATATTGGGTATTTCTTCAAAACACAACACACACACATGTATGTCACAGTATATTTGATTTTGTGAGCTATTTTTTATATTATCCTATCTTTTGAAGTGAAAGCTTCTTTAGCATCGTTGTGATTTGAAAGTCGATGAAACGAAAAAGCGACAGTAAAAAGAGACACACATAAATTCATAAGATTTAACGTGGGAGAAAATGAGATAGGAAGCATTATACAGTGTTTCTTATGTTTGTGGTTCTCTTTGTGCTCTGGTTCGTACCCCTCTCCACTCGTGTTTACCAAGGCATAGTGGGAGTTTGCTTGGGCCTCACCGTTGTACGTGTGTTAATACGTGTTTGTGCGCGTAATTTTTTTTTTTTAATTTTTGAAGGTTTCACTTCTATCACGTGTGAATTGCACACATGTTTTTTATTACATTATTTATTCTGATACCTAATTTATATTATATAATAATTATTCTAGCGTATGGTACTTGTGGGTTGCAGCTGAAAATCAGCGTGTTGTCAACTTTGTGTTGTCATCTGACAATATGCTGAGCTGAGGCCCTTTTGGCATTATAATCATTGTTTTCTGTTTTTTAACCGACTTTTAAAACGGAGGAGGTTATATGTTCGTAGCGTATGTTTGTTTTTTTTTATGTATGTCCACCGATATCTCCGTCATTTGTCGACCGATTTAAAAAAATATTTTTTTGTTTGAAAGGGTATGCTATCAAGTTGGTCCCATATAAATTTTATTAACTTTGCTTGGATAGTTTTTGAGTTAGCTGCAATAATACGTATTTTTTTCCCACTTAGAATGTAGATGATATGATAAGTTCCTGTCACTGGTAGCAGGTTGTGGTATTCGAATGTGTGTGGGGTGGGTACCACAACTAAAAAGTGAAAAATAAAAATATTTTACAAAAAAAAAAAACAACCGACTTCAAAAAAAAACACTACAAAGTGAGAAATAACTTTAATTTCGGAAGTCGGTGTCTTTGATTTTGTATTTTCGTTTTTTGCCACCGGTTTCCGAAATTAAAGTTATTTCTCACTTTGTAGTGTTTTGTTTTTGTAAAAAGTTTTTTTAAAGTTATAAAGTGTATTTTCTCTGCTGTAATGCCAATAAACGCATTTTTCTTTCTTTCTTTCTTTCAGGGGCGGTCACTAGTTTCACATAATATCACTTAATCTAACTTTAAGAAAAACCAAGAATCTTTTCATACTTGCAAGAATATTTCTCAAAAAAAAAAACATTGCACAACTATTAAATCAAATATAATTAGTACCCAAACATGCGCACGCGCTTACTCCTATAACAACGAATTAAACTTCAATAGTATCAAAAATACCTAGTTTACACTAACCGGTTTAAAATTAACCTTTAACAACAGTTAACGACGGTTAACTGGGTAATTTATAACTTGTACTACAAAGGGTTAAGATTGATATACGCGTAGTTAATCTCGGTTTACGCGGTCAGCGCACGCGCAAGTTTTTAAGGTAAATATTTATCATATGCTATAATAGGAGAATTAGGATATGGTTTGAATATGGTGTGTTGAAGACTGTTGTAATTTGGAGCTCTAAATATGGGCATTGAAGAATTTACACTATAAACCTTTTGACATTAGGTATATACAAACGATTTAATTTCAACTCTTTATTAGTGACTTTTGTGGACATGATAATTATTCAGATTGATTGCAGTTGTAATAGAAATTATATAATTGCGTTTTATTTAAATAGGTTTTTACTTTTATTAATTTATTTATCTTTTGTACAGATTCTTTTCTATTTTGTGAATGTGAGAACGCTGTACCTAGGCTTAGTGGATTGTAGACCTGTTGACCATTTTCTATTTTGTTAAGTACTTGGTACCTATTGAAAGACCTACACTGTCCTCGCATACCTAGTAACGCTGTTATTTGAAAGTACTGTAAAAGCCAATTATTTTTAAAAGAGTGACCGTGGAGTTTCTTGCCGGCTCTTCTCCATAGGAAACGACCAATTGGAACCGTGCACCTAGCTTCTGACGTTTCATAAGTGTCCATGTAGGTTTATGTGAAAAAAAAAATTTGAATTTAAATTGGACATTTTTTTTTTAATTACTACTGAAATACAATAGACGTGGATATTTTTTTTTATTTTATTTAATTACTACTGTTTTCACAATCTTATCCCTATGTGTTCACAGATTAGATAGGTAATTTATTAGTTAATACTAACTAACTATATCTAGAATTACGTTTTGTGATTATTATATTATTCTGATCGTTTCTTATACATGTTTTCTCAGGTAAATTTTCAAATTATCTAGAAATTAATTATATTAAGCCTGATCGAATTGTGTTGATAAATCTGATAAATTTGATAAATCACTCAATGAAAAAAGAGGTGCCCAAAAGGCTGGCAGCATTGCCCCCCCGGCAATGCTGCCAGCCTTTTGGGCACCTTTCCCACCGACAGCGATTCGGATGAATTTTTTGACGCCCAATGATTTTGTTCTTATGTTTTATTTTATTTTTTCCTCTGTTTATAGTTAGTTGTATTTACTTGGACAATAACACTCAGCTCAGTAAATGTTTGAAAAAAATGAAAAGAACTCTTGTTTAAAATATTCTGAACTGTTTGGAATTTATTTTATTAAGTATTTTAGTACAATACTTAAATATTCACAAATAGAATGATGTGTTTACGTTTTAGTTCAACGTAAATTTTTAACATAACTTTTTTGCATTATTCGAAGGCGTTCTAACAGATTTAAAAATCACTAAAATCATATTTCTGCGCCTTAATATCTAGCTCCCTAGCCATAAATTATTCTTTTAAAGCTCATGTTAACACGTGAAAACACTCTATTTTCTTTAGTCGACTCTCTCAACGTTGCAAAGCTATCTCGAATGGCAATAAAACTCTTTCCGAACTGAACTCCACTTAATGTGCAGTGCCTTAGTTTGAAGTACTATTACCTAAGTTTCCAGACTAATATTACACCTACTTAAGATTAAGTAACAAAAATGACCGCAGTATGTTTATTGTAAGTAGAGTTTACCTACATTGCATTAGAAAAAAAAATGGATTGAAAATAATGTAAAAAAATTGGTTGTCTGTAAAGTCGGTTTAAGGACGATAATTTTACGTGATAACGTCACAAGCCGAACGCTTAGGCCGATCGTGCCTCTCTATCGCTTGTTCCGCGCTCTCGCTTGCACGCTCGACTCAGGCGGAACGTGAGACTTTTTCGTGCGTGCAGCCGGCGTTCATCGATTTATAAGACGCTATCACGTCAAAAAATGACCTAAGGTAAGCACTCAAGGTCACGGTCATTTTCTTTAGGTTTACTTACATGAGATTACATTCCAAGCACGGCAGGGCCACGATGTCCCTATCGGTTTTCTTCGAACCTGCCGGGGGTTCGAAGAAAACCGATAGGGACATCGTGGCCCCCTGGCAACACGGCAACTGAAGGAACACGGGTGGGTTTTAGTCAGTAAGAGTCTGACACGCCCTCCCGCTCCGCCCAGAGCGGGAGAAGTTATTTGATGATTTCCCACCCAAAAAAAAAAAAAAAAAAGGAATATGAGACAGCAATGTCGCGCAGCATTGCTGCCGTGCTCGGAATGTAATCTCATAAGCCTTTCGAAAATGTATGGGTACCAGTAGTGATGCAGCAGCACTGCTGCATGCAGCGTTGTTCGGAATCATACCTTCAATCAATATGCCTAACCTTTTCTCAACCATGTTATCGAATGTAGCTGAATACCAGTATTTTATATGGAGCCACTGTCTATCAAACTCAAACTCAAAGCATTTATTTCTAATAAACTAATTACAGTTGAATTATCCGGTTGCCACCGTTATATTTTTTTTTTTCTTTTATTTTATTTATTTGAGTCATGATTTTCGAATGAAACAATTAATTTATTATTTTACAGTTTTAACACAGCTAACTATTTACATTAGGTACTAAATTAAAAGACTAACTAACTATCTGTATAAATAAAAATAATAAAAACAAAACGACACTTAGGCGTCGAAGTATTCGTCCGCATCGCGGTCATCGTTATAATTGAAATAATTTATATTATTTTTGAAACTTGAAATATGATTCTTGATTTATCACCGAAAACGAGGGTTAATTTTATCAAAACCAAAGAGCATTGATACACACAAATTCTTATCTCCGCCCCGTCCAGTTGGGGTCCATTCGGACGGTACGGGGGGTTCGGTAGTACTGCAAGACCCAGATTACCACTCGCCATCTGGTTGCCTCTTCGATAAAATTTTACGTGCCAAAGTCAAAGTCAAAGTCAAATCATTTATTTCAAATAGGCCCATGTATGGCACTTTTGAACGTCAAAAATTACAAAATAATAAAATTGATTCTAGTCGCCCCTTCCAAAAGGTAGTTTTCGTATGGAGAAGAATGGGCAAGAAACTCCACCGTTACTCTTTTAAAATGTTTTACAATATTGTTTGTATATGTACGTACATTTGTTAAATAATTATTATATGTGAAGACGATGCACCTAGAATAAAATTACTATACCACAATAGGTAAAAACAATTAAAAATGAAGCAACGAGAGATAATTTAATTTGTGATAGATACATGGTTCTCACATATTTACAAACATTGTAAAAGTAGATGATTTTCCTAAAATTTTACAATTAATAAGTCAGTGTGTAAGGAAGTAATTACAGAATGTAAAATCAATGTCATAAAACACAAAGTAATAAATTTTACAATTACATTAGCAACCAGTTTGATTTTGTCTTGATTCTAAATTGTCCTATGGAGCAGGACCAGCATGTTTCCAAGCACTCTTATCTTGGATATAATCCTCTAATTTGTAATATGCTTGTTTACAAAGTGTACTTTTTATATGAGTTTTAAATTTTCTTTCATTTAATTGCAATATGTCACAAGGTATTTTGTTGTAACATTTAACACAGTACCCCATAAAAGATGTATGTACTTTAGATAACCTGAAAAATGGTTGATCTAGTTTATCTTTATTTCTAGTATTAAAATTATGTCTATCACTTATTTTATTAAAGAGATGTGGATTTTTCCTTACATACATAATATTTTCATAAATGAATTGGCAAGGTACCGTCATAATATTAATCCTTTTAAAAAGTTCCCTGAGAGATTCGCGACGACATAGGTTATAAATGGCTCTGACAGCCCTCTTTTGTAAAATAAAGACGGATTCAATGTCAGCAGCCCGACCCCACAGTAAAATGCCATATGACATAATGCTGTGAAAGTAGCTAAAATATACCAAACGTGCGGTTTCTACATCTGTTAACTGTCTTATCTTTCTAATAGCATAAGCGGCCGAGCTTAGCCGCCCCGCAAGAGATGTTATATGAGGTCCCCATTGTAATTTCTCGTCCAGCGTGATTCCTAGGAAAACTGTTTGATTAATAAATTCCAGTTTTTCTCCATTCAATATGATGTCACATTCGCTACTTTTAACATTCGGTAATTTAAATCTAATGCACTTGGTTTTTTTCTCATTTAGTACCAAATTATTTACCGTAAACCAATCTTGGACCTGAAGAATAGAGTTATTCACGTCGTCAAGATTTTGTGACCGTCGATCTATTTTAAAGATCAATGATGTGTCATCTGCAAATAACACCATCTTCAGTTGATTTTGAAGTAATTGGGGTAAATCGTTAATGTAAACTAAAAAGAGGAATGGACCCAATATCGAACCTTGAGGAACACCCATTGCCATTTCAGACCCCAATGAGTTTACGCCGTTCACTTGAACTTTAATCTTTCTATCTTTCAGGTATGATCTCAGTAAATCAAGAGCTGTATTCCTAATCCCATAGTGTTCTAGTTTTAGCAGAAGTGTTTCATGGTTTACGCAATCGAATGCCATGACCTTGAATAGTCGGTCAGTCAGAAAGATGAAGCAAGTTGCCCATTCTAAAGCGTAGTAGGTACCTAAGGCGAAGAACGGGCCAGAAACTCCACGGACAGTCTTTTGAATCAAAATATGGTTACAAAATATTGGTTACATCATTCATGTTGAAGTTATACATGTGAGAACGATGCAGAACGTTAAAAGCGTACGTAATAAAAAATAAAACAATTCAAATATTAAATTAAAATAAGCCGTGGCAGCTTCTTAGCTGCCACGGCTTATTTTAATTTAATTTAACGGGCGCTGGGGACTGGTAATCTCTTGATTACCAGTCCTTACTGACAGCGCCCGTTCACGAACATGACGCATGGATTAGTACCATTCAGCTCAAGCATTTTGGAGGGAGCTAAACACCTCTATCTCACCTCCACAACCCTGGGTAACACGATACCCCTTGATAAGATTGGTTGTCTGACTTTTGGGCTTCTGACTACCCGTAACGACTGTCAAGGATCTACGAATGACAGCCGAAACTAAGAGATAACCTGCCTCCGAGGCACGGAGGGGTCTCGATACGTAATGAATGGTCACCCAAACCACGAATCAACCGCGGGAAGAGCAGAATAACCTTCGATCGATCCGCGTGGTTTTTTTATGTAGCCACGAGACCCTCACTAAAGGTAGTCACTAAAAGACGAAATTTTATTAAAAATATATATTATTTTTATTTTATTTTTCTGTTCCGTGATGCAGAATAAACACGTTTTCTTTCTTTTTCTTTTATATTATGGTATTTGAAGTGCGAATTTAAGATTAAATTGTTTTGTTTTGACTGGCTGCTCCACACAATAGTGGCTGGAGGTAATAATTAGATTCCACACCACAAGAAGTAGGTTTTATTTGATAGCTTGTTAGAATACGACTCGAAGGACCAGCTTTTCAAAACTATTACGAGGAGTTATGTATAATTTAAATTAATTTTCGAAAATAGTGTTGTATGGTTGTGTTTTTTACAATTATTATTATCATTACCCGACTGCGGCGAAGCCAAAAAATGAGGGTTATTTATTATTGTAATGATCATATTTTACAACAAATATGGTTAACGTTGAGATAGCAAAAAGTAACGTTATTCATTGTTGAATTTAGTGCAAGTTAAGACAATAAACCAACTCGTCTGACCGCGTAAAGTCAACTAGAGCGACCACAGTGCTCACTGCGGCATCCGACAGCTGTTCTGTATAATTAGAACTCTGCAGACACTAGATACGTGTTACAAAAAGTTTTCAACCGAATTTTGAAAAGTGAATAATGTAAATAATTTAAATATTACGATACGACCAAAGGTTGAAAGCCCCGATTTTAAACCGCCATGTTGCTAGATTTAAAATATCGTTCGTGGACCTGTGTGACTTTTACAAAGTCAAGTTAAATTATTCAGTTTCGTAGAAATATACACATCATGCCTGTTTTCGGAGGCGTTAGGCAGAGGTGCACCTATAGTACACCCACATTTCGCTAGTTATGTTAAAGTCCCGTGTAATAGGGCTATCAACCGGGTAAAAACTCAGGCTCCGGGCTGCTACTGAGAAATTTCATATGGAAAAACTGAATAGCATATTGTCTGATCCGGGAATCGAACCTAGGACCTGATTGTTCAGCAGTAGTGCTTGCGACCAATAGACCAATGAGGTAGACACTAAATACATCTCACAGAAAGTTTTCAACCGAATTGTGAAAACAAAATTATGTCAATCAATCTGCCCAGCCTTTACCCAACTATATTGGGGTTAGCTTCCAGTCTAACTGGATGCAGCTGAATACCATTATTTTACATGGAGCTACTGCCTATCTGACGTCCACAACCCAGTTACTGGGTAATTAATACGACACCCCTTGGTAAGATTGGTAGTCAGACTTTCGAGCTTCTGACGACCCGTAACGACTGTCAACGATCCACGAATGGCAGCCGGGACCAACGGCATAACGTGCTTTCCGAAGAGTCTCGGTATGTTAAGATAGTCACCCATCTGACACAACCCCGGCAAGCGTAGCTTATCCTGATGAATCGACCCTTGCGGCTGTAATTACTGAGCCAGAAGCTCCTCGAAAAGAAAATTATATAAATAAGTTATGTTTTGGCAGACAAAAGGCTTAGGGCCTTGATTTTGAAGCGCCATTTTGGTTACTTTAAATATTACGAGGACCCGTGTGACTTTGACAAAGTCAAAAATTATTTAGTTTCGTAGTATTTTTACAATAAAACTATTTGCAGGCACTTTTGAATAGGCAAGCAGATTGTCAGCTATAAAGTTAGCTTTTTTATATAAAAATGTTATTTATGTCAAGTAAGCTGGAACCCTTGTATGTAAAAAAAAAGTTTATTTCAATTACAAAAGGCATTTAGACACAATAATATTGGAGATCACCTTTTAAGCAAGGAATTGCTTGTGTTAAGAGACTCCGCGGTTCCACTTATCGTTATCTTATGCAATTGAATGTAGACAATGTAAACATGCAGAAAAATTGTTGTGTATGTGACAGACACAACCATTTTAAAGAATAATAAATTAAAATCTGACATTAAACTAACTACATTTTGCTGACCTAACAATCAAAATGTCTTATGCTTCCATTAAACAATCACAGCACACACAAATCTTCACAATCCACTACAATTTATTATTACTAAAGACGACAAACTGACTGCAAAGACCACAAAGTGTCACCTAAGGCGACCACAAGGCACAGCACTATTTAAGGACAATAAAGGGCCCGCAATTTATAATCAGAGCTTGGAACAGTCTAGGAGGAAACGCTGTGGTCAGTCTAGCTGACGCCCGTTTAGTGATGGGGGGATATAGTAGAAATTAAATTTAGTATCGATGTTTTTTATTTTATAAGTGTTACCATTTATTTTTTATATATTACTATTCAAATTCATTTATTTAACTTACACATACATAGTTCTTAAACATATGTTCTTAAGGGGGCTTGTGGCTAAGTAATAATAGCCGCACGAATCAATCGATCAGGTTAAGCCACGCTTGCCGTGGTTGATCTGTGGATGGTTGGCCATCTTTATCTACATACCAAGACCCCTCCGTGCCTCGGAAAGCACGTTAAAGCCGTTTGTCTCGGCATTTGTAGATCGTTGACAGTTGTTACGGGTCGTCAGAAGCCAGAAAGTCTGAGAACCAGTCTTACCAAGGGGTATCGTGTTACCCAGTAACTGGGTTGTGGAGGTCAGATAAGCAGTCGCTCCATTTAAAAAACTGTTATTCAGCGGCATCCGGTTGGACTGGAAGCCGACCCCAAAATAGTTGGGAAAAGGTTAGGCAGATGATGAGTCCTTAAACATACAAGCAACATGGCATGAAATTCTAACAAACAAAGTAACTTATTCAGATTTATCAGCGGGTTCCAAACCAAATACCAATACAACCCCTTCCCTCCGGACCTCGTACACGAGTAGACGTGCCTGTACTTTATTGTTAATTTAATTCAATAATTAAATGAAATTTAAGTAAAATAAACCTTACAAAAAAATAGGAGTGCATAAATTGTGAGGAGGTGCTCAATACGTTTCCAACTGCTAGCGGATTACACCAACGTGTAAGCTACTCCATGCGTCATACTACTCTGGCTCCACCTTTGCTCCGCCCTGGTCTGCAGCGTCAGAAACACGAATCACCGCCGCACGCGCAGCGCCCATTCCTGGACATCGTGCTATCTCCGTCGTCCACAACGAGCGCCCGCCCACTTGTGGCGTCTACGACCACAGGACGCAAGTAAGCACCTCCCACTGATTATGATCTCCTGGTACTTGAAGCGTTGTGATGATGTCTTCCGTAGCATTTTGACTGGAAACATTGAGTAATCGACGACGACCTTATACTGTCTTTAGTAATAACGGTACTATCCGCAGTATCCACATTACTATCGCACTATCCTGCTGTTTTATGTTTTCCGAGTACTAATTATTATTCACTCAGAATTATCTTTGCAAGCGACGTACCGAAATACATCTATATTATTGATCATTCTTATGAACAAGGAATTTGGGCAAGATTGTGTCCTGCTTGCAATACTCATCATTCACGTAATCTCTACTAGTTTATGAGAACCTGGTACTAAAATGTTGCGCTCGCCTCCTACGTCAAAACCCAACATCAACCTGTCGCGTTCCGAAACTGACATAAGCAAACTCTGTGAAGATGAGCTAATTGACGATCTGAGTATATCATATGTTACGCAAAGAGCTTAAACACTTCAGGTCTTCGAGTGCTGAAAAACCAGTCGAAAAATTTGATTTCAGAACCGAACTGAGAGAAATGATGAAACAATTTACAGCATCTCAAAATGCCCGGCTTGAAACCCTTGAATCTCACATAATGGACCTCAAGCTACATTTCACTAAGATCGAGACCTCAAACACTACTTTGGTGAGCTCTCTGAACGGCCTATCAGACCAAATGTCTTCCTTGGAGTCCAAGATAACAGGTCTCGAAAAAGAGCGCGCTGATATGTGTACGCATTTGTCGACTCTTGATGAAAAGATCGACACACTGGAGCGAAACTTGATCAAGACATGCGTGGAAATCAGAAATGTACCACTACGCCAAAAAGAGTCTAAACAAGATTTATACGACACTGTTTCTGTCCTCTCTAATGTCCTTGGGATTGATGTTAAATCAGACATTAAAGACATTTCTAGGTATCGAATTGACAAACAAAATAATTCCTCCGCATTGTACATGGAATTTACTAACACTCTTACCAAAAGCAGGTTTCTAGACTCTGTAAAAAGCTATAACAAGCGATATCCCGATCAAAAGCTCAATTCAGCCAACCTAGGTTTCACAGCAAAAGCAGTACCTATCTATATAACAGAGCAGCTGACAGCGCAGTCTCGAAAACTGTTTTACTTGGCCAGAACCTTTGCTAAAGCGCAAAAATATGATTTTTGTTGGATTTCGAATAGCCGTATATTGATGAAAAAGGTTAAGGAATCACCGTACATTGTGATTAAAAATGAAACTCAATTGCAACAGTTATCCAAATTACCAGAAGTATGACTATTTCCATTGGCCTTACTAACTTTAGTTTTTCTTCTTTGTATTAAACTATTTTGTAGATTAAGTAAATTTATAATCTGTGTAACTTACCGCTTAAGAATATCAATACTAATTTGGCATGTTAAAAACTTTACTCTACACCTCAGTTCACACTGCAGCATTACACTGCATTATAAACCTTTTTTACGCGAACATAGGCCGTCTTATTTTTTCCTTTTTCATTTTGACACGAATTCAAAATTTTTGCAATGGAAGAGAAATATTGAATTTTTTCTTGGTTGACAACCGTCAGTCGTGAGTAGAGCGTTGAGTTGTGAGAGCTATTTGATTGTTTCGCTGTGCGTAAAAATTTCTACGTCTTGATTGTGGCAGTTCTCGGGAGCAGTCGGGGATATTGTCCCCCAATACCCATTTGTTGATTCATTTGTGAGTATACCAATTATCTGTCGTATAACCCCGTATTTAATTTGGCCTTACTTTCTGGACTAAAACGCGGTTTATCTTAGATCCAGATACAAAGGCCGATTTTCGGCCCCACCCCCTGGGCCAGAGCCGGACTGCCGGTCGCACTCCTCACCAGCGTCCTCGGCGTCCGAGTTCGGTTAGCGGTCCAGGCCGAGTTAGCGGTCCAGGCCGAGTCAGCAGTCCAGGCCGAGTCAGCGGTCCAGGCTCAGTTAACGGTTCACGCTGAGTTAGCGGTCCAGGCGAGGCGTCCCTGGCACGATAACGTGATCGTGCTTAGCCGGGCGTCGGGACGGTGAACGGCAGTAAGCGGTCCTCGGCAAAGAGCCACCCTCCTGCGGACGTAGTTTTTGGTTTTCTTTTTTTTTACTCTTATAGTATTTCAAAATTCAAAAAAATACTTCTTCTAGTATAAACATTTGGGCGTAATTTATTGGCTTTAACCTCACCACACACTTATTTTTAAACTAATATATTTTCCGTAGGACACGTGTTACGTGTTACGTTATCTTAAAACCTGAATCTTTTTAAATTTTTAGTTCATAGTATACACCATTTAACCGTATGTAAAAAAATCTGGGAATTATTTTCTTCACGACTTTTCGGTACGCGTGCTTTACCCATTGCGACGGCTCGGTGTTTTGACGAATAGCTATTTGTCGGGAAATCCGCGTCGTATCGCCTAACGCCTAAATTTCATTTTTCAATGGTCCTAAACCCTTTGGCTACTTAATTCCTGTTTTTATTTTTTTTATCTTTATTACAGTGTTCTTTTTTGTCTACCTTTTAAATATACAGTGTTGTTTTACCGCAATCATACTTTTCATTTCTTATCCTTACAACGCCCCGGGTTCGATTCCCGCGTGGCGTTGGACAAGTGGCAAGAAGACATAATATTTTTTGCTACAACACATACTAATCTATACACACTACAACTCAAACAATATCCTATCACACACCACTACATCTCATAATAATTTTATACAAATTACGCCTTACTGTAAACCTACAATATTGCTTCTTTTACCTGTAAACAAAGAATCACTCTTCGAACTGTCCCCTAAACCTTTTTCAACTATATACCTTAACATTCGATCACATAAATTTGTTAAATAATAACCTTGACGAATTTTCTGTATCTAAAATTTATCAGTGCACACCAGAAGACTGTTTATCAAACATTAAATCCCCGGATAGTTACCTGAAAGTTCTTTCCCAAAATATCAGATCAATTAATCGAAACTTTCATGATTTTGAAACACTTCTTTCTCGTCTTTCTCTTGAGTGTGATGTGGCTGTTCTAACAGAATGTTGGCTTCCTTGTCTAAGTAATACCACCCTACCCCAGCTCCAATGTTACTCTTCGATCCACACTACTAAACACCGTAATCAGAGTGACGGAGTAGTCGTATACATCAATTCAAATCTTGTATTCAAAATACACGAACCTGAATTTCATGACTCTGCTTCTGGTCTAATCATAGAACTTGCATCTAATGTTGCTATCCTCTGCATTTATAGATCCCCCTCTAACGAGACTATTGAAGTCTTTCTCAAATCCTTAAACGAAATACTATCTTCCTTGACTACCTTTCAAACTGTAGTTATAACAGGTGACATAAATATAAACATAAACATTGATAGCACAACGTCGTCTATGAACCATTGGTCGCATGAATACCTTAACTGTCTCTCTTATCACGGGTTTTTACCTTCCCACCACCTACCCACAAGAGGTAATAATTGCCTTGACCACACAATTCTTAAAACCCATTTACCCTCTTCTACCTTCATTTTTGATTCGACTATTACTGATCACTTCTCAACCCTTCTTTGTTTAAATCTGAAACCACCCCGTAATTTTTCCAATACCTCAATCCTAAAGACCGACTTCGTCTCACTCGACAAGTCTATGCAAAATCTGGAATTCACGCATATTTTTTCCTTGAATGATCCAAATATTGCTACAGATTGTCTGATCCAAACACTATCGCATGTGATAAATAGTCACTCAACATTGAAGCGTACAGCAAAACGCAAGAGAATCCTCAAACCATGGATTACTCCAGGTCTACTGCGATGCATGAGGAACAGAGACATTTTACACAAAAGATTCAAACAGTCTCCTGATAATGAAGTCTTTAAAGCTACCTACTCAAGATACAGGAATTTCTGCAATAAGATTCTCAGAAAAGTTAAAAGACAGTTCGATTCAAATGAAATTGCCAAAGCAGGTCGTAATACAAAGATGTTGTGGGATACAGTCAAGCGTGTTACAAACACAACTAAAATCACTCACCCTCCGACGGAGTTTCTTTCCTCATCGGAAACCCCTTCTCAATCTCTTAACGAAGTTAATTCATTTTTTGTAAATATAGGTAAAGATCTTGCTGATCGTATTCGGAATGTACATGATAGCTGCCCTCCTCATTCCCAGTTCAATACCTCCAATACTTTGAGTTCTTTCGTACTCTTGGAATCAAATCCTGATGAGATAGCTACTATTATTGAATCTTTAAAAGCTAATGCTGCAGTGGGCTTTGATGGCATTTCTACAACCATGTTAAAAAGGTACTCAGACATCCTCACACCCGTACTATGCCATATTTTCAACCTATGCCTCGTTTCTGGTACCTTTCCGTCTTCTTTCAAAAAGGCCATTATTCATCCCATTTTTAAAGGGGGGGACCGCACCTCTGTTACTAATTATCGCCCTATTGCGGTGCTACCTGCCCTATCCAAGATCTTAGAACGACTTATTAGTAACAGGCTTACCAAATACCTAGAAAGCAATAATTTATTGTCAACCAACCAATTTGGGTTCAGGAAGAAAAAATCAACTTCTGATGCAGCCTTGAAACTGATAGATGGAATCGTTGACAAACTTAATCAACGCAAAAAATGTCTCACAGTGTTCATTGATCTTGCAAAGGCATTTGATACCGTTCCTCTCCCCTGCCTTTTGTATAAACTAGAATGTCTAGGCGTTCGTGGTATGCAACTACAGCTTTTTAATTCTTATCTTTCAGACCGTAGGCAGGTAGTCATGATTGATGGTTGCCATAGCGAGGAGCTGCCTATTTCATATGGCGTGCCTCAAGGCAGTGTTTTGGGCCCTACATTGTTCCTGGTGTTCATAAACGATCTGTGCAATATACACCTAAACTCCGGTAACATTGTCTCTTTTGCCGACGATACTGCAATTACCTTTTATGATGAATCATGGGCTAAACTGCAAGCAACTGTTCAAAATGGATTTGATTCAATATACAGATGGCTTATATCTCACTCACTCACGCTAAACACTAATAAAACTAAATTCATGACATTCTCACTAAACTCCACTACGCAACCCATAACACCCATTACTCTAAAAGCTCACACCTGTCAAGCCAACTCGGCCTCTTGCAACTGTCCTATAATTTCGTCTACTGACACAACTAAATACCTCGGTATAATCCTAGACAAACACCTTAACTTCAAAGCACATATCACGCACCTTACTGCTCGAGTTCGTAAACTCATGTATCTTTTTAAAACACTGAGACACATTGCCAATACTTATGTAATACGCACCGTGTATCTCGCCATGTGTCAGTCGGTCATCTCGTACTGTATTAATTGTTGGGGTGGAGCTGCAAAAACTATACTCAAACCTCTGGAAGTAGCTCAAAGAGCCATTCTTAAGGTTGCTACTTTCCGGCCAATGCTCTACCCAACCTTTGATCTATATATAAAATGCAAAGTCCTCACGGTCCGCCAAACATTCATTCTCAACATTATATTACATCAACACACAAAAACTCCTTTTACACAAACACAATCCTCACTTAGGCGAAAGAACGAAATTTGCAAAGTACCCTTCACACGCTTTGCTTTTACTAAACGTTTCTTTTACTACCTTGGCCCATTTTTATATAACAGAATAAACAAAACCATACCTGTACATCAATCCTCTTACGAAATGTGTAAGAGGCGGATATCATGCTTTCTAGCCAGCTTAAACTACGACGACACTGAACATCTGCTTACCTCACAATCGTAGTGACTTCTCAAACACTCCGTATCTAAACTCAACCTCTTTTCCTTCCGTTTACAACACATACACACACCGCACCTACATCACAAAACAGATACATGCCGCGCCTACATCACAATCATACGCACACCACACCGACATCGCAGAACACACACATTTTTCTCACTTCACAAATACATTCTATCACTTCACACACACATTCTAACACTTCACACACTTAGTTAGTAAATAAAAGTTAACATTCGCTTGCAACTTATAGTCATAAGCAGTCTCTTAAAAATAAAAATAAAATTCTGCTCCTTTTGTTGGGAACATGGGCTGGCGATCCTTAATACAGGTTACTATGTAACCTAGCTAGGACGCCAGATTCAATTTCGTCATTTGTTACTCTTTTCTGATTATCCATAAATTGTAAATTATATTTTATTGTAACTGACTGTACCACACTTTTTTGAAATAAATAAATTATTATTACAACCCACCAATATAACGATGTAGTCACCAATACCAATACAACCCACTAATATGACGATGTAGTCACCAATACCCATACAACCCACCAATATGACGATGTAGTCACCAATACCAATACAACCCACTAATATGACGATGTAGTCACCAATACCAATACAACCCACCAATATGACGATGTAGTCACCAATACCAATACAACCCACAAATATGACGATGTAGTCACCAATTGCCACACTCAGAGACTTCAACCAAAAACCAATGAACCACGTTGGTGGTCAATAAAAGGGAAATGTTTTTACCCTGTCAAATTTTTGACTGATACAATAGATTCGTTAAGAAAGAATGTACACATTGACATAAGAATAACATTTCAATTAGAGGATTAATTTTATTTGTCAAAAAGTTGCAAATAATTACACACCTCTTTGAGGCAGAATAATTTAAACTGCCCACAATATTGATCGGCTTTTTAAATTCGCGACAGTTAAAAGCAACTTATCGTACTGCTACTCCGTTATCGATAAACGTAACATAAACAAATGATTTATTTAAAGTTAGCTCAACAGTTAACCCACTTATTTACAAAATTAAAACATCCAATTATAAGGTTGACAGTTTTATCCACTTTTTTTGTTTTGCATCTCTACAAAAGCCCCTGCAGTATTAACTCCATTCAAGTTTTATTTCACCAAAATTCAATTAAAACCTCGACATTTCAGAAAACAATTGACACTTACTATAAAATCCTTTCAATATAATAACAATGCTGCTCATAACAATTTATCGATATTTAAAACGTGACCCATAAAATCTCCACTCGTTTTATATTTCTTTAATTTATCGATACAATTATTTCCCATCTCCATTCCTGTAGCGGTAAGCTCAGTAAAGTTCATGCCTCGTAAGTCAAAATCAATGGGATAATAATTACTACTGTATCTTCATGGTATCCTATTTGACTTGGACACAGTATAATAAAGTAACGATATTAAGTCTCGGCAGTGACCTTGAAACAATTACCTACGGTTGCTGGGTAGATAAATCTTCCGCGTCCGTGCGTGCCGCGCACTCGAGACTGTTGCGTACTGGCATACACTCCATAATATTTCAAAGCGCGTCGTTTTGGCCGTTTTCTATGAAGACATAATACTGTTATGTATTTATACTGTGACTTGGAGTAATATAGAATAGTTAGTAAATACTGTTTGACGTCTGATGAATGAAATTGATGGTGATATTGACGTAGATAGCTTTGGTCGAAGATGACGGTGTGTATGGCGTATTGATCTTGACTTATCACAGCCCTGCTACATTTATGTCTGGTTCATGAGTTATTTATTAATTATTAGAATAGCTAGCAAAAGGTTAAGCAGTTTGAAATAGAGATGTAAAATAGTTTGATAAATAATTGGAGTGTGTGGATAAAGTTGGAGTGCATGCAACCAATTTAACACGTCAATCATAAATTTTAAAAACTAGATCTTATTATCTTCAAAGGATTTTTAAAAATCTTAAAGTTAAATTATAATTTTTTATTAAATATGTAATAATTTATATTATTAAAAATTAAATAAATTTATGAAAAAATAAGAAACAAATTAATCAATTAATTCCTCCTCTGAGAAGAGACCTCGATACAAATGATGTTTGTTTGCATAAGGGAATCTCTTGAAGTACTGATCCAATTACAAAAAATATTTTAATGATAGAAAGCTACAAAAAAATTCGAAGACATGTGGCATCTACCAACAAACTCTGGGCCCGCGTGGTGGATTACGGCCCACTCCCTCTCACAGAGAGGAGGCCTGTGTCCCAGCAGTGGGAACATTATAGGCTGATTATGATGATGATGATTTATGATATAGTCGACTTCCACGAAGACGAAGTCGCAAGTAAAAGCGACATAGTTCTCAATCATGTGCAACATAATTATGTGAAACCTTGCAAATAGTTGACATGTTGTCAGCAGAAAACTATTTGCAAGAGCGTCAGAGGTCTTAAGTTTAATTAAAATATCGAGTGTCAAATAGAGCAAAAGCACATCACTACTCAACCGTTTTATCGTAATTAAGTAATATAGAATAGTCACTCAGTGGTTCGATAGTTTACTTAGATGATTATTTCATGTTTGTTGATGGTGGTGTTTAATTGGTTTTTGAGTGACGTCTCTGATTGTGGAAATTGTGAAAAAACATGTAAGAGGTAATAGTAAAAAAAATAAAAGGATTCTTTTTCATCATCATCTTTGTCAATTTTTCTGAAATACAATTCCACGCCGAGCGCTGAACGCGGAGACGTCTCTCTGCGTTCAGCGCTCGGTGTGGCAACACGCCGTGTTCGGGTTCGCGACAAGTCAATCGTCATCCTGAGGATGCCTCGTTGAGAGGTGAAACACGTGTCGATTTCTTTCAGAGTTTTTTATGGCTCTTTAGAAATAGCTATGCGGTACAGGTTACTAAATATATCCACGTCTATTGTATTTTTTAATGGATTTCCGCAAGGTCACGCCTGAATCAATTAACTATCTACAATTTTTCTGGTTAAACTATCAAAATGATGTAAATGAAATAAGTTGAACTTATTATTCTGTCATTGGTGTTGATATGCTGAATTTAAAATCCTAGGTTGAGAAAAATCTGATTCTTTACGGCGGGTATTAGTCAAACTGCTCTAGTAACTACGCCAACATCCAGACAGACTGTTAGGTTAAAAGAGGGACATACTTTAACGGAATGTTAATAATAATACTCATGAAAACAAAGACCCAACACTATGAAAAAAAATCTGCTGTACCCTACAAAGTACAGACGCCAGCACATCAAGCTACTACAATCTGTCAAATTTATTTAATAGATTTTCAACTTTATCGCTGATGTCTAAGGTTCAAAGTTGATTGGGAAAATTTGACAGTTTCGGGTAGCTTGATGTGCTGGCGTCTGTACAATACATACCTACGCGATCAAAATGTAGGGAACAGCTGATTTTTGAAGTAAAAACTTATTTAGGCGCGTTGGGCATTTTTGAGATAGGAAAAACAATTGAACTCGCGACACCGTTACCAACACCTCATTTTTATAAACGCGATTGTGCTCTTTATTTTTACAACGTTACGGATCAATGTTCTATGCAGGTATTTTTACTTTAAAGGCTTCGGAAGTTTTTTTTTTTTTTGTAAACGCGATTGAGCTCTTTATTTAGATAAGGTGACGGATCAATGTTCTATACAAGTATTTTTCTTCCACCAAGGCGATCTTGTTCAATATTACACTTCTGTTGGCACTCCCGGAGTGCCTGTTTTTTTTTATATTTCAGGGTTGGTCTCATAGTAAAAGGTACTCATTCTCGTTTTACTATAAAAGTCCCTTTTTTTGGTAACGGGGTGGAAATCCTCATCGATGGGTCTGTCAGATTTCTACTGACCAAAACCACCCCGTGTTCCCTCGCATACTTGCATGGGGGCTACGGGGGCACTTAAGCACTCTTCAACGCAGCCCCCGACTTAAAGTATGTCCCTACTTTAACCTAACACACTGTATCTTTCATATCTCATAATAAATATTTCGTCACTAGCTTTTACTGGATCAAGAATGCAGGATACAGGATGTTATCAAAGGACCAATAAGGTATTATCACAAGACTAGTTTGAAAAGGATACCATTACTCATCAAAACTATCTGTTTTTTAACTCTCTTGGCATTAATCGCCCGCTACGGCGACTTTTAAAATAAAAATTCTCCATACGATTTATTGTGAGTAATTTGGAAATGATAGGTGCATCACCAATGCATCATTCAGGTCATTTGACCGACTTTGATCGCTTGATTTACTACTTGTTATTTATTACCAAGTAATTTTGAAACGATGTGAGGAATGCAGGCGCACCTAATACTTAAGTAAAGGTATCTGAGGGAAATATACTTGACTAGCAGCGCCCCGCGGTTTCACCTGCATAAGTCTCGATCCCGTGTGAATATCTGGATAAAAGTATTCTATGTGTTAATCCAGGTTATAAACTATCTGTGTGCAAAAATTCATCTAAATCTGTTCAGTAGTTTTTACATGAAAGTGTAACAAACATCCATCCATCCATCCTCATAAACTTTCGCGTTTATAATATTATAGGATCGGATTATAGGATAGGATAGGATTATAAGATAGGATAGGATAGGAATAGGATGAAACGATGATTTAATTAGGTGGGTACTTGTAGTATGTACACAAAAATAGTAATTATGGGAGCAACAGGCTGGTGTCCAAAAATATTTGTTTTGTCCGTCTTGTAGATTATTAAAAAATATTGGATACGTATTTTTTCTTTTTTGACGTAATCAAAAGATTACGGCGATACATTGAGTTAAAATGTAGCATGACGTCACGCCTTGCTAGATTTTATACTGAGTTGTGACCTAGCGAGCCTCCACTCCCCAACTTTAATGCGTGTTTTCTGAGTTATTTTTGATTAATATGATAAAGCAAAAAATACGTGTCTAATTTTTTTATTATCTGAAAGACGGACTAAATAGAATTTCATTTTTTTACCTAGGCATCATCCGTATTTTATGTTCATTATTTATTGATGACCCGACGCTTGAGTCTGACAGAATTCTCGGAATGACCGATTCAATAAACGGTTTAAAACGGAATAGCCAGAATCACATTGCTGTTATCAGCAAGCAAAAGGACGCTGGCAATCCTCTTTGCGTAAAGTCTCGCTGTGAGATGGCAACATTATTTTCTTTAAATCAAAAGAGTAGCAACCAATCTTCTACTGAATAAAAATCTTAAATTACTTCATTTTTTGACATACAAATCGTCGCTCGGCATTCAGTACCGCGAATGTGACAGTTTTGACGAAAATCGGATTTTTGTTTTATTTCATTCTATACGTTCAAATACGTGATCCTGCGTTTAAAAAATAAAATCTTTTAACAAAATAAAAAAATTACAACCGACTTCAAAAAACACTAAAATGTAAAAAAAAAATAATTTCGGAAGTTGGTGTCTTTGGTTTAGAATTTTCGTTTCTAGCCATCGACTTCTGAAATTAAAGTTATTTTTCACTTTATCGTGTTTTTTTTAAAGTCGGTTTATTTTTGACGTTTTAGTTATGGTACCTACCCCACGTAAATTCGAATAACTACCTGCTATGTAAATAACAGTGACAGGAACTTAATCATATCACCCACATAGGAAAAAGTATGTATTATGGAAGCTAACTCAAAACCTATTCAAGCAAAGTTAACAAAAATTATAAGGGACCATCTCGAGAGCATACCCTTTCAAACAAAAACAATAATTTTCAAAATCGGTTCACAATTGACGGAGAAATCGGCGGATATACAAAAAAAACAAACACGCTACGAACATAATATAACCTCCTCCTTTTTGGAAGTCGGTTAAAAATGATTTTCGTCAAAAATGTCACATTCGCGGTATTGGATGCCGAGCGACGAAATGCACAGTCCAAACCGCGGGGTCTAGAAGGATGAACTTTTGCGAAACAGTTCCTTATACAGGCTCAAATCTAATAAGCTGGCGAAACTTCGCATACGTGATGGTGTAGCGGTACGTAACCCACACATACACACAACTTGCGAACTCAAGTAATTAAGACGTGCGTCGCCCGTCTGTGGGTTCCCAGCCCGTCCCATCTTTGATGTCCTCCCCCCAGCGACGCCCTAAGCCAAGGTTCGTACCCCACAGAGGGTGCCCTTGGCGAACGTTTTTTTTTTTGGTTGGGAAATTATCAAATAACTTCTCCCGCTCTGGGCGGAGCGGGAGGGCGTGTCAGACTTTTACTGGCTAAAACCCACCCGTGTTCCTTCGGTTGCCCTGTTGCCGGGGGCCATGATTTGCCTATCGGTTTTCTTCGAACCCCCGGATCCTTTCAACTGTCCTTAACGAGACACAATAGAATTTTAATTGTTATCCACCTCAATGAGGCGTCGTGACAGATAATGAGGGGTCCTTATCGGACGGCGAGCTACCCATTGCTCACCGTCCGCAAGCCCGTGCCTACGGTGGCCGGAAATCGGCTCACGATTCCCGACGCCCTGGGCGTCTCCTCCTGCGGAACGAAGGTGAGCCCGAAAGGGTTTTTTTTTTAATTTATCCCTGAAACATGGGATGAACGTTCTGTCGGTTTGTCTTGTTTTCTTTGAAATTGCTACCTTTAACTGTGCGTCAGAAGGTCAGTCAGTGTCAGTCCGTCACACAATAGGTACAGATTGCTATCACAAACATATTCCCTTCCAATATAATACCTACACAATACCTAATATGTCACAAGTATACACAGTTTTATTAGAGCGTGTCCATTGAAGAGCGTCGGAGCGTGCAGCATTGAGCCAATTGAGTGACCAGACCACCAAGGATGTGGCCTTTGTTTCACGGGGTCATAGGGGTTTTGTAACAGCTGATGTGGATTTTGTGTGCAATGTGGATTTCTGTAAATAGTGTTATAATTAATTGTATGTTCCATTTTTTACTTGAACCATACATATAATAACACAATGTCGTTTTATATAACACTAGTGACCCGCCCCGGCTTCGCACGGGTATAAACCGGGTTATTATACATATAAACCTTCCTCTTCAATCACTCTATCTATTAAAAAAAACCGCATCAAAATCCGTTGCGTAGTTTTAAAGATTTAAGCATACATAGGGATATAGGGACAGAGAAAGCGACTTTGTTTTATACTATGTAGTGATTTAAGGCGACGATAACAGACTTTTAATGATTTTATACTGAAGATAACGTCTAAACGAGTAGTGTTAATGATTTGGAAAAAATAAATGTTAAATAAGAGCATTTTCTTAATAACTTAATATGGGAATATTTTAGATTATGTTTATATTACATAGTGAAATTAATTTGTAAAATTATAGATGCGGAAATCCATTATAAAATACAACAGACGTGGATATATTTAGTAACCTGTTCCGCTTAGCTATTTCTAAAGAGCTATAAAAAACCCTGAAAAAAATCAATCTAAAGATTGATTTTGATTTCTTTCAGTGTTTTATAGGTATAGTTTTTCATCAAAATATCGATTTCACTAAAACTGCAGATTCGTAAGATTACCGTGGATGTGACATTATGTTATTTATATGTCGGATCTGGTCATTAGTACGGACACGAAACGAATCGCAAGCGCGCCGCTGGCGACAAGACGTGGTCTACCCACACCTAAAGCGCGCGCTTCTATAGAGTCGTGATGTTTTAAGGCCACGGCGAGGAGGAGATTCAGCCTCGGATCGCATCGGATTTGAAACGTCGCGGAACAGTTCTCGATTCGTGGTGCTCAGTTATTGTGTTAGTTGTAATTTGTGATCATTGAGTTAATTGGTGATTTTGATTAACGCCGTCGCACACAGTGTGTGTATAATTTAGCTAGTGTGATTCATTTGATAATAAATTATAATGTCATCTGAACTGCAAACTGTTTTTCTATTGCGCATTAACCAACACTACCCACACTACGCCCACAGTAGTTAAAATGTCGCTGATAATAACGAAAGACTCACATACCCGTCTCCGACATATATTTTATTAAAATGCTATATTTAAAAATTATATTAAGCACCGTCGTGCTTTCGAATTATCCACTTTGAACTTTCTTTATCATTCGCCATCCCCACACTACTATATCAGTATTCGCGGCTAGTCCTGTCGGCCGCCGTAGCGTCGCCGCTTGAGGTATGGTATACCGGATCATCCGGATTAGTATTATTTACACGGACGAGTCAACACATCATACAAAATATTCATAAATCTGTCTGTGTTTCTGTCTGTTTGTTACGCGATTTTAGGCTTTAAGGGTTTTATAATAACCTATTCTGGATGCAGTTTGGTATAGACTTCCAAATTCATGGTTTTCGGTGACATTGTTTCCAAATTAATCATTTTAGGTGATTGGTATTGAGCCATTATCTCAAGTATCATCTCTGGACAAACGGAATGATCATCGTATTATTTTTCGATAAAGAATAAATACTAACTAAGTGGTTATTTTCAAAAAGGATATTGTGGGATTGATGATTTTTTCATAACATACATTGTTTATAGAACTTAATATTATTTTAATTTTACTAGAGGTACCCAGATAATTTTATTAATGCAATTTCAGCAATGTTTTCTGCGCTATTGCCTGCTTAAAACGGCCACATTAAGCAATTCCTCTAAAAACAATTCATTTACTGAGCATTCCAAGCAATTCCTCTATGGTGACACATACTTTAGCTGAATCAATTCAATTCATATCAGAATCATATTTTGTGTAAATATTTCCGCATGAAAAAAATGTAGACCGTAATTTTACCGGATAATTTTTCTTTTCAGTTTTTATTAATCAAATGAGATTTTTATTTTTCATTTCTACAGTATAAATCATAAATGTTATTTCATTAAAATACAAAACTGTCAAACAGATGAATTGCGTAATATGAGTTAAACGCAGATAATACGTATTATGAATTGTCAGTTTGTGTGATTCATATTATTATCATTTTTACGTCTTTGACATTTCTCGGGACCCTAGGGTCCCGGACCTTTGGAAGGCGTACGAGGGGCCGAAGCCAACTCGCAGAGGCCCCTTAGACGTTTTTAATGAAATGAGGTACCAACCGACGATTATCCCTGTTCGTACTATGCAAGTGCAGCCAAGGACAACCCCCGGTTGGTGTAGGACTATTGTAATTAAGGAAACAAAGATATTGGACTATGGGTTTGGCTGGCTAAAGTAGACTGATCACCTGAAACTATGGAAGGACTATGGCCCCTGCCTGATCAATGTTTTATATGCACACGGATAAAATGGCAGGGGGTGACTTGCACACTCATTAATGGGCCCCCGAAAACGGTCGCTAGCACAAAGTGTCGTAGCAACAAGGGGGCAACATGTCTTGAGGTGCTTGAGGAGTGGAGAGGTATTCCACGGCTTTCAGAACAATCCCAGAGCCCGGAAGATGGTCAAGATCCCTACGAGCACTTACTGAAATACTTCCTTCCTCCGAGCACGTTTGCTCTTGCGAATCTCCACTCAAGCCGGCCAATAAAGGCGAGAATGAGGTGGGAGCTCTGTTCCTCGTCAGTGCTCACTCCAACCGGCCAATTAAGGCAAGCCAGAGGTGAGGAACAAGATTTCTCCAGGGAGATAGGGTCCGTGGGGTCGTGGGGTTTTTGTATCTCTCTTGGTCTGGCTCCTCATCCTAGACCTGTTCCGGCAAAATAAACTACCGGCACAGACCCAGAATTCGGAGCGCGCAAGCCCCACCACGACGTCAACGTAGAGATACGGCGGTGGGGTTATTATCATAATTATTATGATTCTGCCAAAGCGGCCGTTTTGCGCTCCCTGGTCTCAATTTCAACTTCCGCATCGAACGAAGTCTTTGGAAAGTTGATTGATGATATGCGTATGTGAGTTTTGTACATTACTCACGATACATTAGAATTTCTTAGCGAAGGAAAATGTATATTAGAAAAATAAATACCTATATTCCGTTTGAAATAAGATTAGACATTTAAACAAACCTTTTTTACAGTCCGTTCAACCGATTTTGACTTTTATACCGTAGGCATAAGGATGGCATTAAAAGC
The DNA here is from genome assembly GCA_963680765.1 of Agrochola lychnidis. Taxonomy (NCBI): domain Eukaryota; kingdom Metazoa; phylum Arthropoda; class Insecta; order Lepidoptera; family Noctuidae; genus Agrochola; species Agrochola lychnidis. Next base: position 12,676,081 of record OY796872.1, read on the forward strand.
AAAAAAAGTGGTTACAATACCAATGTTTACTGCAGCTGCCATTTGTCATGCTACCAACGCAATAGAAGTCAAAATCGGTTGAACGAACTGTAAAAAAGGTTTAGTTAAATGTCTAATCTTATTTCAAATGGAATATAGTTGATTTTTACAAGGTTCCATTTTAAAATTGAATGTAACAGCAACGGATAGCGACTGCAATACTAAGTGCAAACCCATTGAGCTGAACCGTTCGAAGAAAAGGGGATATTTGTAATCCGCTAGTCTCAAACCACGACGAAGTAGTTATATTACTGGCTGTAAGCGATCTATGGGGGACAAATGTACCCGATAACGGTGGAGACGATGAGGTGAAATGTTGGATTACATAAGTTACAGTAATAGTATCCTTGTGATAGAACGTTGCAGGAAAGTTCTTCTAACTAATATTCCTGTCGCCATGCAGCGTAAAGAAGGTACTGGTGTACTTTTGAATGTAATATGTCCTTGTCAAATTCGTCATCATCATCATCATTTCAGCCGAAAGACGTCCACTGCTGAACATAGGCCTCCCCCAAGCATCTCCACTTCGACCGATTCTGTGCTTTCCGCATCCAGCAGATTCCTGCGGCCTTCACAAAGTCATCGGTCCATCTTATGGGAGGCCTTCCAACGCTACGTCTTGCGGTACGCGGTCGCCACTCCAAAACCTTCCGGCCCCATCAGCCATCCGTTCTGCGAGCAATGTGCCCTGCCCATTGCCACTTAAGTTTGGCAATTCTTCGGGCCATGTTGGTTACCTTGGTTCTCCTGCGGGAATCCTCCTGCTTGTCAAATTACTTCTAAGTAAATTGTGGGAAGAGAAGCATCCACCACCTCCCGACTTCGTTAAACCCCAGGAGCATTTGCCTCCCAGGCGTGATCTGCAGTGACCTATATGGAAAGCCTTCAACCGATTGCGTACCCAAGTAGACACCCTACAGACACAATTTGTCGAAGTGGGGGATCACTGACCCATCCAACACACAGTGTGAATGCGGTGCTTCTGATCAGAACATGCCCCACTTGCTGGAGTGTCTAAGTGCCCGTTCACCTGCACCTCGGATGACCTAAAGAATGCCACTGATGCCGCAATCAACGTGGCCACCTACTACTGAGTCATATAATATAAAAAATGTTAAAAAACAACGAAAAAGTGAATCATACCATTGACACGAAAAGCAGAAGAAGAAATTACTTGCATCATCATTTGCCCAGCCTTTTGTACTATTTTGGGGTCGGCTTCCAGTCTAACCAGGTGCAGCTGAATATCAGTATTTTACATACAGCGACTGCCTATCTGACCTCCACAACCCAGTATCTGGGTAATACGAAACCCGTTGGTAAGACTGGTTATCAGACTTTCGGGTTGACTACCCGTAACGACTGTCAAAGACCTACGAATAAAAGCGATTAAACTATTTACAATTAATTGAAACGGGATTTTATGCTGCCAAAGCGATGTCAGATATTTTCAATCACAACAATTCTTCTGAATTGAACCGAGTATTCAGATATTTATGACGCAAGCCATGTCCGTTACTATTGCATTGACACATATTTTTGAAGCCGATGCACCATCCTATATTTTGGCGTCGCATGTCTCACCAGCTAGTCTTGGTGTTCCTTCGATGTCACATATTTATGCTGCCACTTGTATATACCAGCCACAAATTATCACATATACCTATTTGTCGTTATATTTTAATGGATGAACCATGAAATCAGATATTATTGCCGAGCTATTCATAGTAATATATTTATTGCTGTGACTACGTACAGACGCCAGCACAGCAAGCTACTACAATCTGTCAAATTTATTTAGTAGATTTTCAACTTTATCGCTGAACATAAAGGTTCAAAGTTGATTGGGAAAATTTGACAGTTTCGGGTAGCTTCATGTGCTGGCGTCTGTACCTATGCACTGTAATTAAAAAGATATTAATATCAATTCTCAATTCAAAAATATCAAGTAAAAGAGCATTACCTTTCCTCTCAACTGTGAGTATTTTATATACCTATAGTATTCATGTTTATATATTTATGCTTTATGTATTTATTAAGTTAATTTATTACGTTATACTTGTAGGTGTATTTTAACATTTTAGTTTAAGACTTCGCCTCATATTTTTCTCTTCTTTTTCTCACACACTATTTATTGTCTTCCATTTCTTTCTCATTTCTCCTCTCGCAGGTCTGCTGGAAGATGGCGGAATGGAGAGTGCGATTGTCGCAACCCAGCGCTAGGCACGCAACAATTGCGGCGATAAGACCCCTCTTTGAGGAGTGGCTAGAGAGGCGCCACGGCGTCCTCACCTTCCGCCTGACACAGGTGCTCACCGGACACGGCTGTTTCGGGAGGTACCTGTTCAGGATAAAGCGGGAGGAAACGCCCGGGTGTCATCACGGTGTGGATCGCCCGGAGGACACGATGGAGCATACGGTGGAGGTCTGCCCGGCTTGGGCAGGGCATCGCCGTGTCCTCGTGGAAGCGATCGGCGGCGGTGATCTCTCGCGTCCGGCTCTGATTCGGGCCATGCTACGGAGCGAGAGGAAATGGGAGGCCGTCACTTCGTTCTGCGAAGCAGTAATGCTCGCGAAGGAGGAGACGGAGCGCGTGAGGGAGAGGCAAATTTCGCGCCCTCGCGCCCCTAACCGCCGCAGGAGGAGACGCCCCGGGCGTCGGGAATCACAGGAAGATTTCCGGCCACCGTAGGCGCGGGCTTGCGGACGGTGAGCAATGGGTAGCACGCCGTCCGATAAGGACCAAGCCCGGGTCGACGGCGCGTTGTGTTCCACGCGCGCCTCAAAGAGATGTCAGCAGAATTGACGGGGTCCGCTAGGGCCAATGCCTGCCGTGGGTTCGAAGAAAACCGATAGGGAAATCGTGGCCCCCTGGCAACACGGCAACTGAAGGAACACGGGTGGGTTTTAGTCAGTAAGAGTCTGACACGCCCTCCCGCTCCGCCCAGAGCGGGAGAAGTTATTTGATGATTTCCCAACCAAAAAAAAAAAAAAAAAAGGTCTGCTGGAAGAAATTTCTTAAGAAATAAACATTACCTTAATACTCAAAATTGTAATTATGTCGTATCTCTATGTGTTTTACTATGTGTAGATAAATAATAAAATAAATAAATTCATATTTTTGTTTATGGCGAGTAAAGCCAAGCTAAAACAATATAGAAAAAAAGAAAGGCGTTATTATCCGGTCGGTCAGCGTCGGGTTGAATCATTTGTTTGTCAGGATTTCCCACAAGATGGACGAGACTTATGTTGTGTTTGCTGACCGTATTGAGACGTAGATCTGCTGAAAGGGTCCATTTAATCATAGGTTTTGTTCATTTGTGTTTTCGATACGGTATATGGGTATTTTTTACTTCTGATGACGAAAACAAAAAAAAATGTTTTGATCAACATTACGTGAAATAGCTGTAAATATCAATAATTTAGGTCATAATCTACTATACAAAAATATGTACCGAGCTTACAACTCTTTAGTTTTACTAGAAATATCCAATAAAGTTTCGGACGTCCATGGTAGTGACACTGAATCCAGGGAAGTGACTTTCCATACAGTTTTTTTAACCATGGAAATGACTTCAAATCATGGACGTGACATTCTACATATTTTATATGAAAGGTGAAGTCACAAATTTTATTTAATCCAAGGTTTTTTATACATTGGATTTTTTAAATAAAACAAATGTTTGGAAATTCAGCTTTAATTGCTTTGAATTTTTAACTTCAACCTAAATCACATGTTTTATCTATATAACAATATTTTATTGTAAATTATGACACATAAAATATATTTCTTAAAGCAACTACGCAGACGACACGGTCATTGCGTTTCATGCCCGCACCTGGGAAGAGGTCTACAGTCTCGCAGAAGAAGGTTTAGCAGCGGTAGCGCAAACACTCAACTACAATCTACTTACTCTCAATTTAAAGAAAACTAAACTAATCACATTCTGCAAAACACATTCATCAAGCCCTCCTCGTAACCTAACATTAAAATTCCACACTTGTCAGAACGATTCGAAAACCACACGGGAAGACTGCTCATGCGAATGTATTAACCGGACGTCTTCAATACGTTACTTAGGGCTTCTAATTGATGAAAACTTATCTTTTAAGGCGCACATTCAACTTCTTTCTGGCCGAGTAAGGAAACTAATACACATAGTTAAGAAATTGAGAGACCGTGCTCCAAAAGACATCCTGCGAATGGTTTATTTCACAATATGTCAGTCCATCATTCAATATGGCATATCAATTTGGGGCGGTGCAGGAAAAACGACAATGATTGAGCTCGAAAGAGCTCAAAGGGCTGTTATAAAAGTACTTTTAAAAAAACCATTTTTCTACCCCACCGACTCTCTGTACAAAGAGTTTCCAGTTCTCCGTGTCCGCCAACTGTTTATCCTTAACGCATGCCTACGCACACACAAAAAACTTAAAATCAGACCAGACTACCACTCATTAACTTCCAAACGCGTCTTCCACATTCCACTTCCAAGAGCCAACTCTCTCCTAGCCAGACGATGTCCCGCGTACCTACACACTTCTGTGTATAACAAGATCACCAGTCTTTTGCCTTCTGACTTAAAAGATCTCACCCTCTCTCCATATAAAAAAGTGATAAAAAAATGGCTCTTAGGTCTTTCATACGACGAATCCGAAAGCTTCCTCATAACTTAACTCACACTCGGAATCTCACTAACACGACAGACACACCCACATACCTACTCACTACACTCCACACGCACCCACACCTTTTATTATTGTTATTTTTTATAGTGTATTATTCTTTAGTTTTACCTTTGACCAATACAAGTTCCTATCTTGTTCATTATAATTAAATTTAAGTTCTGTATTTTGTTTAAAACTAGTTATAAGCTTTATTTTTGATCTCATTCAATTTTTTATTTAGATTTCTTACAATTATTTAAGTAAGTAAGTAAGTAAGTAAGTAAGTATTTATTTGCATAAAACATGGTATACATGGTGTTACAATAATTTACAATAAAGCATTAGCATTATTTGCAATTTGCAATTAATTACCTATTTAAATAGCAACACTAGTGAAAAGATAAATAAATAGAATTATGTATCACAACTCAGGTCCCCAAGATACAGGCACCGCCTAGTTTGGGGACCACCGCTTTAACATAATGAATGTCACCAACAGTTACAGACAGAATTATCATGTACTAATTTTTAAGGTAATAATTGTAACAATGTTTAATAAATTTATTATTATTATTTATTATTAACTGCTAAAGAGATCAAAAACATTGTACTTATGGCACTTTCTAATTATTATTTCAGTCTCAATAAAATCTTAATAATATTATAATAAAAACGTTCAAGTTATTTTTTAACTTTAGAAATATTTCTTAATTAAAATATTTCGAGGTCATCATCGCTCCCACTGTCAAAGATCCTCATCCTCCTCTTTTCAGGCTTACTGTCGCGTTCTTTATCATCTTCCTGTTCTTCAGTCTCACTATCAAGCTCGTTATCTTCTTGTTCTTCAGTCTGATCATCAAGTTCTATCCTCTAGTTCTTCAATCTCACTATCTAGTTCCTTATCCTCCCGTTCTTCAGTTGCACTATCAAGCTCGTTATCTTCTTGTTCTTCTGTCTGATTATCAAGTTCCTTATCCTCCTGTTCTGCAGTCTCACTATCCAGTTCCTCGTCTTCCTGTCCTTTCATCTCACTGTTAAGTACCACATTCTTCTGTTCTTCGGTTTCACTATCCGGTTCCTTATTCTCCTTTTCTTTGCTATCATTTTGGTCACCAGCAATGGACTTTGGAGTATTCTCTCTCAAACTTTATATAGTCGCTCATTACGTTTTTTACTTTGTTTACTCCTAGCTTTACGTTCTCGCCATTCACGTTGATTAGCACGTCATTCTCTTGGAGTCATTTCGGATAGTAGTTTTACCTGTTTTTTGCGTTGTTTTTCTGCATAACGCTGCGGCAATAAGACCCCTCTTTGAGGAGTGGCTAGAGAGGCGCCACGGCGTCCTCACCTTCCGCTTGATGCAGGTCCTCACCGGACACGTTTGTTTCGGGAGGTTCGTGTTCAGGATAAGGCGGGAGGAAACGCCCGGGTGTCACCATTGTGTGGATCACCCGGAGGCTACGGTGGAGCATACGGTGGAGGTCTGACAGCTTGGGCGGAACATCGCCGTGTCCTCGTGGAGGCGATCGGTGGTGGTGATCTCTCGCGTCCGGAGCGAGAGGAAATGGGCGGCCATCACCTCCTTCTGCGAAGCAGTAATGTTCGCGAAGGAGGAGGTGGAATGCGTCAGGGAGAGGCAAATTTCGCACTCTCACGCCCCTAACCGTCGCAGGAGGAGACGCCCTCGGCGTCGGGAATCACAAGCTGATTTCCGGCCACCGTAGGCGTGGGCTTGCTGACGGTGAGCAATGGGTAGCTCGCCGTCCGATAAGGACCAGGCCCGGGTCGACGGCGCGTTGTGTTCCACGCGCGCCGGGGTTGCGAAGAAAACCGAAAGGGAGATCGTGGCCCTCGGCAACAGGGCAACCGAAGGAACACGGGTGTGTTTTAGTCAGTAAGAGTCTGACATGCCCTCCCGCTCCGCCCAGAGCGGGAGAAGTTATTTGATAATTTCCCACCCAAAAAAAAAAAATCTTTTCTATTACTGGCTTCATACAAGTCGGGATTAGCCTTAATACGAGCTCTTCGTTTTCGTTCGCATTCTCTATATGTTATGAATTTCTTCTGCTGTCTTTGGTCTTTTATTTCTCGTCATCTAAAAAAAGCAAAATATGTATTTTTTGTATGTAAAAGCGTTTTATGTATGTATATATATGGCAGTAATTAAACAAACAAAATAATTGGAATGATCCAAGTTAAAGTTCACATCCCTGGACCTGTGGCCACTTCCATGGAGGAAAATTATCCACGTAATCAATGGAAGTGACATCCATGGAAAGGACATTTTTTGGTTCAAACACGAAAAACTAACTTAAAAAAACACGTCTTTGCAATCTATTTCGGCAATCGTAATTTGACCATCAAACCTACAAAACAGCAAAACAAATGTAAATTTAACATTATATACTTACTTGGCAAAACAACCACAGTAGTGACCACGTATGCTTGACGAGTTTTAATTAGGTAATCTTATTGTTTTTTCACGACAAACTTATTGCAGCCAGTAAGAAATTGACATCTCATTATGGTTATGATAGGTGAAGTTTTGTTAATCCTCACTTAAATTCGAATTCACGCAGTTTTTTTTGTCAGTAAAAATTTATTGTGACCTTCGTCCATGGAAGTGACCAAAATTTAAGTCACATATTTTAATTAGGTTTATTGTTCTCTTTTTTATCAATTGGACAGTAAGTTATAAGCTGATATGGATCAGTATTTATTAGAGTTAAAGATAATAACCTTATATGTTACAAATATCATGCTAAAGACTGGGAAAAAATTATTATATCTGTAAATTTGCTTCAGTCACATCCACGGAAAAGACATTTTTACGATTATTTTTTAATATTTAAAATAATGTGATCAATAAATTAAGTATATTTTCATGTAGTCTTCACCAGACATGGTAGCACTACCTTGATAAATATATCAAGTCCACGTGCCCTGTGTTATTAAAGAAAAAAATCTCTGTCACAGATAATTTTACTGAAAATGAGAAATACCCATATTAACATAACTGCCGAAATGTGGGTGTACTATATAGGTAAACCTCTGCCTAACCCTTCGGGGATTACAGGCGTAATGTTATGTGTTTTGTTACTATTGCACTTACGAAATAAGAAATCACGTTAACCGAATTAGTGGTTTTCCAGATATAAGCTCTCAAAACGGTGAAGGAAAAAATCGTGAGTCGTGTCCTAGAACCAAAAATTCGAATACATGTGACATCTACCAACCCGCACTGGGCCCGCGTGGTGAATTACAGCCCATTCCCTCTCACAGAAAAAAGGCTTGTGTCCCAGCAGTGGGAACATTATAGGCTGATTATGTAGGTATCAGCTCAATGATGGATCCGTCATCGAGCATAAGAGAAATGTTGAGTTTCATAATACTGGCTAATGGCTAAGTAATTCCAGCCGCACGGGTTGATCCATCAGGTTAAACTACGCTTGCCGGGGTTGGTCCGTGGATGGGTGACCATCATCTTTTCATACCGAGACTCCGCCGTGCCTCAGAAAGCACGTTAAGCCGTTGGTTCCGGCTGTCATTCGTGGATCTTTGACAGTCGTTACGGGTTGTCAGAAGCCCAAAAGTGTGACTACCAGTGTTACTAAGGGGTATCGTTTTACCCAGTTACTGGATTGTGGAGGTCAGATAGGCAGTTACTCCATGTAAAATCCAGCCCGTCCCATTCTTGATGTCCTCCCTCCGGTTGACGCCCTAAGCCGAGGTTCGTACCCCACAGGGGGTACCCTTAGCGAGCGTTCACCTAGTTTTATTTAGCATAGTTGAATAACCCCTGGCTGGAGGTTTTAAGTGTGGTAGATTAAGGCACCCGCAGGAAAGGCCGGTTAAGTAGTCATGATCTCAAAAGTCAACTACGAGATGCACTACCAAAAAAAAAAATATAGCTTCATGTAAAATACTGGTATCCAGTTGCATCCGGTTAGACTGGAAGCCGACTCCAACATAGTTGGGAAAAGGCTAGGCAGACTGACTAGTTATACAATTTTTAACCAACTTAAAAAAAAGGAGGTTACTTAATTCGACCGTTTTTTTTTATGTGTGTTCGCAGATAACTTCATCGTTTATGAACCGAGTTTAATGATTCTTTTTTTGTTGGAAAGGAGATATTCCAAGGGTGATACCATGGTAACGAAACCAGGATCTGATGATGGCATCCTAGAGAAATCGAGGAAACTCTTCAAATATTACAGGCAAACCTATAGCGATTTGGGTATTTTTTATAATAACTCGTGCAGTTACTCTTGGAAAGCACCATTTAGTTAACTGGAACTGATGATGAAGACCACAAATAGCCACCGGAACTACTCAATAATGAGTATTTCACGGGTTGTGATTCGATTACTTTAATATGGTTGCAAGGCAATTTATGTTCGTCACAATGCATATGGAGAAGTGGAGCTGATGGTGAAGTACCAGGAGAACTCCTCAACGATGAACGTCCCTGCATCGGGAAAAGCAATATTTTGTAAAAGGTGATGAGCAGTTGGCATTAGGCTAATGTAACTTAGATAAATTACAAACTGACCCACTAAAAAGCGAGACATAAAAACTTTTTTACAAAAAATACAACCGACTTCCAAACTACAAAGTGAAAAATAACTTTAATTTCAGAAGTCGGTGTCAAAAAACTAAAATACTGATCTAAAGACACCGACTTCTGAAATTAAAGTTATTTTTCACTTTGTAGTTTGGAAGTCGGTTGTATTTTTTGTAAAAAGTTTTTATTATTCTAATAACTAGTCATTAGTCAAAAAAAATTATAATAAAAATAGCTAGAATAACGTAATGCTGCACATATAAAACATTGTTCGCTCACAGACATCGGACATACTGATATATTTGATCTTTTTCTCTCTTTTTATCATTTTAGATGTAGCGAAACACTGGAAGTGTCACAGCAGGCATATCCGAAGCCGAGTATTTGTTGTCAGCGTTTGCCTATGACCACACCAATGTTAAGTAAATAAATCTAAATCTAAACAGGGACCTCCATATGGGCTTTTGAAAACAATCAACAGTGAAGTAAATTGCAATGAACGTGTGAATGAAAACTGATGTCTTATGACTGCATTACAACTTATATAGTGTGTCTTTATAATGTACACATATCGAAATGAGGGAATCTATGCTTAATTTAAACGACAGAAAAAAAAAATTGAGAAATTTTACGATTATTGTAAAAATGTATAAAAAAAAAACAGAAAAATCTGTTTTTTTTCTTCATAAATTTACTATTATTGCAAAAATGCCAAAAAAACCTGTTTACTCTCAATTGAGGGTAGTTTTTTTTCCACAATTTTCATTTTATAAGGACGCCTAATTACTTCCAATCATTACGGAGTTTGTTTCATCGCGATAGATCAGTTAGTTTAAAAGTTACACCGTTTTGGAACTTTTTTTATCGAAAAAATATTAAGCAAAAGCCGTCGGTAAAATTAAGCAAAGATTCCCTCATTTCGATATGTGCTCATTATAAAAACTCACATTGTTTAAGGAAGCGACTAGGCCTCAGTTAACGGTGGCATTAAGCAATTATTTGATTTATTAAGGGATAATAAACAGTTACCTAATTTTAAGAAGTAATGTTGTCCACTAACTACATTATCCGCAGAAGTAAGATGATAATAGCCGAGGATCGAGTACAATACATTGCCATGCGAAATATATTTTTACACGGTGAGGAAACCGGCCTGAGAAATATTTCTCGACGGCATGTGAAGCCAAGTCAGAGGCCCATGAAATTAAATGAAATGAAATTGTTTATTCTATAAATAAGATATCGGAATCACATGTATACGTCATATAAAAAAATATAAAAAGAAGCTAGATGAGTTCGGCGTTTCCTATCTGACTACTCTGAGAAGAAAGGCCGAAACAAACTCAGAGGTCGCAGTCTCTTTTAAAGTCCAGACATTATCTTGGTCAGGCCATATGAGGACCATGTAGATTAGTGTCTGAAAATGTCTTTTGAGGAAAGAACCACTCAGATTTGAGTGGACCTGTCCAGTCAGTGCAAGCATTTATCAGTAATCGTGGAGCTCAACTAAGCACTTAAGGAGCTTAACTCGACGAACAATATCAAAGAAAGGACATTTGGGTAGGCCGCATACTCAAACTGCCAGACCATCACTAAAACTAGCAGAGAAATAAAAATAATATCCACATAGTCCTCACATTCACAATAATGGGCGGTTTTAAAACTCCGACACCAGGTGTAGTCCTTACCACACGAAAAGAAAAAGATCATATTTTAGCATGCCGTTTCCAGAACTTCCATTGATCTTAGCCCCGTGTGATCACGGAAGCACGCAGCCGGATCTCCGCTCGTTTGCACCGAGGTCGTTGCGCCGTTCTTAGTAGAACTGAAACATGTTACAGGAGTATCAATGTACGTCTTTATAAGGTGTGCAGTGAAGAATCTTCTTGCGTACTATAAAAGTTGTTAGTTTGTATTATATCTTTATTAAGTTTGCGGAGGAGCTCGTAGCTAAGTAATAACAACCACACGGGTCGATCCCTTAGGTTAAGCTACGCTTGGAGGGTTTGGTCCGTGGATGGGTGACCATTTTTACACATCGAGACTCCTCCGTGCCTCGGAAAGCACGTTAAGGCGTTGGTCCTGACTGTTGTTCGTGGACCTTTGACAGTCGTTACGGGTCGTCAGAAGCCTGAAATTCTGACAATCAGTCTTACCAAGGAGTGTCGTATTTCCCAGGTACTGGGTTGTGGAGGTCAGATAGGCAGTCACTTCATTCAGCTGCATCTGGTTAGACTGGAAGCCGACCCCAACATAGTTGGGAAAAGGCTAGTTAGATTAATTGGACGCACTTAGTTTTAAACTAGATGAAGTCGATGTTTCCTATCACTGTATTACACACACAGACACAGATCTGTTTTAAAGTCCAGACATTCTCGTGGTCAGATAATGATGCTGATGAAAACGCGACGAGAATATGTAGAACAGCTCCATTTAAGTCTGAAACAAGTACTTTCAGTACATTTGCGCAAACTATAATAAAACTCTACGTTCATCACAAAATCGTCTTCTTCAATGTCCCACTCACCGCACTGACTTCATTCACTCTTCCTTCTTCGTTCAGTCTATCTCTCTGTGGACTGCGCTCCCCCTGGAAATCAGGATGGCAACCAACCGATTATCCTTTAAAGTTAAAGTTCGCTAGCATATTCGTAAGAAGCTGGCAGTATCATCACAGCGGTAATGTTTTCTCATTGTTTATCTTATATGTTTTATAAATATATTCGTGTATTTATTTGTTCTTGTGTTTATATATAAATAGTTGTCGGATCCGGCTATTAGTACGGACACGAAACGAATCGCAAGCGCGCCACTGGCGACATCAAGAGTGATCTACATACACCAAAAAAGGCGCGCTTCTAAAGAGTCGTGATGTTTTAAGGCTACGGCGAGGGCATTCAGCCTCTAGTCGCATTAGAGTCAAGACGTCGCGGAACTGTTCTCGATTCGTGGTGCTCAGTTATTGTGTTAGTTGTAATTTGTGATCATTTTGTTAATTTGTGATTTTAATAAACGCCATCACACCCAGTGTGTGTATAATTTAGCTAGTGTAATTAATTTGATAGTAAATTATAATGTGATCTGAACTGCAAACTGTTTTTCTATTGCGCATTAACCAACACTACCCACACTACGCCCACAGTAGTTAAAATGTCGCTGATGATAACGAAAGAGTCACATATCCGTCTCCTACATAGTAATATTATATTTTTTGTTTTAATAGGTAGATATATTATTATATATCCTTATATTTAAATAAATATTTATTTCACAATTTTCGATCTTGCATCTACCACTGTTTGGCTCTGCATCACCCAAAGGTTGACTGGTAGAAAATGCGTATAGCATTAAGTCCGCCTCTGTACATGTATGTGCTTAAAGTATTCAATAAATAAACAAGTTGGATAACTCCGAAACAAACTCGTCAGGAAAACTTTTTTGGCGTGTAACCGATTTACACATAACATCACGCCTTGTTTCCCCGAAGGGTTGGGCAGAGGTATACCTGTAGTAGGTACACCCACATTTCGCCAGTTATGTTTAAGTCCCATGTAATAGGGAGCGAGCCTATTGCCATCAACCAGGCACAAATCCAGACTCCGGACTGCTACTGAGAAATTCCAGATAGAAAAACTCAATAACACTTTGCCCGACCCGGGAATCGAACCCAGGACCTCATGCTCAACAGTAGCGCTTGCGACCACTAGACCAACGAGGCAGCCAATGGAGCGACTGCCTATCTGACCTCCACAACCCAGTAACTGAGTAATACGATACCCCTTGGTAAGACTGGTTGTCAGACTTTTGGGCTTCTGACGACCCGTAACGACTGTCAAAGATCCACGAATGACAGCCGGGACCAACGGCTTAACGTGCTTTCCGAAGCACGGAGGAGTCTGGATATGTAAAGATGGTCACCCATCTACGGACCAACCCCGGCAAGCGTAGCTTAACCTGGTGGATCGCCCCGTACGGCTGTTATTACTTAGCTAGGAGCTCCTCCGTGTATATATATTTGTACTCACGTTCTCGAAATCGGCTCTAACGATTTCGATGAAAGTTGCAATACAGGGGTTTACTGGGTCGAAAAATCGATTTAGGTAAGTCTCATATCTGGGAAAATTCGTTTTCTCCGTATTTTCACACGTGCAGATCTCGGTCGTCCAAAGTTTAGAACAAGATATTGAATAATGACATCAGAATAATGACATTAGAATAATGACATGGCTGCATGGATTAGTATGAACTTTCCCATACTATTATTAAATAAGCATTCTCTATTTCCACCAGAGCAGAGCTCGGTCGCCTTTCTATTAAACCATTTACAGGCACTTTTGAACTGTCAAGGAGTCGGTCAGTTAGAAAGTTGAAGCTAGTTGCCCAATCCAAAACGTAGATCTCTATGGAGAAGAACGGGCAAGAAACTCCAACGACAATCTTTTAAATATAGATATTATAAAATCTTGGTTACATTATTATTGTTGCTTCTATATGTGAGAACAATGTACAAAATATAATCAAAAGAAATTCAAAATATGAGATTAATAATAAGCCCTGGCAGATTACCAGTCTCAACTGACGACGCCCGTTCACGAACATGACGCGTGGATCAATACCATGATGATATGATTTATAATAGATACTTAGATTACTTTGAAGGGTGTTAATGTTTAATTTAACTTGCGAAGTACAAGTCCCAAATGATATCCACCTGCTAGGTTGGAAATTGGAACGCACAAACCCCGACATACATCAGGCTTTAAACACCTTCCCTTATAATCATACTTAATACATTCCACCCAAATTCTGCCAAAATAGGACGCAAGAGTTTTCTCATACTACTAATTAGTTCTCAGAAGTTATTAGTTTGAAGTAGAAGTGACTTATTTGACGCCGTGCGTACAAAATAGAATACAGAAGGTCGACTCCATGCAACGAGCAAAAACTGGCGCCCGCAGATACAATACCGCCCATGGCCATGTGAACACCCGTATTTTTCTATTACATGGGACTTATAAACATAACTGGCGAAATGTGGGTGTGCCTGCTACAGGGACACCTCTGTCCAACTCTTCGGGGAAACAAGGCGTGATGTTATGTTAAATATCGAAAATTTACTTTAAAAGGGGGTCTATCTTTAATGTTTTATTTTTTATTTTCCTTGTATTTTTTTTTCAAAATTGTATGAATAGGTACTTATGTTTTTTTAAATAAATACTTTTTTTTGGAAAAAAATGTCTTCTCCTTTATTTTTTTCACAGTCGACAAATTAAAAAAAACATGTTTTAGTTAATCCAATAAAATAACTAATAAGCTTTTGGAAATAATTAACAGAATCCAAATCGAGCCAACAACTTCGGTGATATGGCAAACGCTACTCAACAAATAAAAAAATTTATAACGTGAAAAATATTAAAGATAGACCTTTTAAGTTAATTTTCGATAATTTTTCATAAATATTCAGAAAAATACGGGCGGTCACATGCATATGGGTGACATTGTGTAGACGCGTGCGCACAGCAATCTCAAAACAAATGCTAGTCGCGAGTACGCTTGCACTCGCTGAATGTAACTACAGATCGTTCACTATAACTTGTCCCTTGTCGTCATGTTGACGCAATTGCTTGTCAAGCTTAGTTTCAATACTAATAGAGTTCAAAATGGCGATTGACAGAACAGTGCTACCAATCGCGTCATGGGACAAGTTATAATGAACGCATTGTAGATGCGTTTACGCTTGTTTTATGGAGCCGAACTTCTTATCATCTGCCTAGCCTTTTCCCAACTCTGTTAGGGTCGGCTTCCAGTCTAACTGCAGCTGAGTACCAGTATTTTAGATGGAGCGACTGCCTATCTGACTTCCACAACCCAGTTACTGAATAACACGATACCCCTTGGCAAGACTGGTTGTCAGACAAATCGTAAAAGTGACAAAATCAAAAGTCAAATTAAGCTGAAAATCTACATAATTAACATTTTAGTTCACTAGCTAGCCATATTTCATATTTCCATACAGTAATATTGCCAAATAATCAAAACAACGACATATTTGACATCTATTTGCGACGTTGCTCACTTTCAGAATGCACGCTCTACAAATAAATATAGTCCCCTTTTCACCCACTATTAAACTCTTCCTAATGCTTTAGCTGGGAAGAAGAAGTGGTGCAACAACCTCCCTAGTAGCACAACTATCTGTTGACAGCCGGGTCCAACAACTTAACGTGCTTTCTGACTTAGTGCTTATATACACGAGCGGCACGCGTCAACGACAGAAGCCGACATGCGTCGACGGCCGCCGCTGACACATCTACGTCTGTCGTCGACAACGTGGCACGGAGAGCAGTAGTAAATTATTGTGTAAATTATTTCACCATCACTGCTCTCAAAACGGTGAAGGATAACATCGTGAGGAAACCGGCATGTCATAGAACGAAAAATTTTAAGACACGTGTTATCTACCAACCTACACTGGACCCGCGTGGTGGATTACGGCCTACTTCTTCTCACCGAGAGGAGGCCTATGACCCAGCAGTGGAAACATAGGCTGATAAAGCTCAAATACACGAGCGGTACGGTGTCGACGGCTGCAGTTGCCGTTTTGCCACTGCCGTGGACGCATTCCGCTCGTGTTTATGAGCACTTAGCTGACTTTCTGTACTTATCTATTCTGTGCCGCGTGACAAACAGCATAGGTATTACAAGTTTATCCACTTATGAATATTACACAGAGTATTTTACCTACGAAATTTAGGTATTAGGGATATTTTCGGCCTAGGTAGGAATTAGAGTAGTTTTTTGGGAATTTGAGTTATTTTTGGATGGATTACTGGTACGTTGATAGTTTAGAGTTTAAATGGTGAATGTGTGGTTCGTTTTATCTGCATTTCGCGGTCGTTCTGTGCCTAGGGGAGCGTTGATCTGGTGTCCTCGTTGATGTATAAAGCCACCGACACATTACTGTGTCGTGTTGTGTCGTAACGTGGGATACACCAATCAAAATTAGAAAATTCAATTTTTTTTTTTTTTGTTTCACATAAACCTACATGGACACATAAGAAACTACAGAAGCTAGGTGCACGGTTCCAATTGGTCGTTTCCTATGGAGAAGAGCTGGCAAGAAACTACACAGCTCCAAACGAATCTGTTTAGGACTATATCAAATCACAACGGGTTTTAACTGGCTAACATTGCGCCAGCAGCCGACACGACACGACACAACACAGTAATATAAATCTGGCTTTAAGCTATGGTTTCCCAGAAGGGCGGTGGCCGCCACATAGCGTCCACAATTTACCGGCGAATGACGCCACTGATACGTTATTTATGAAAGTAAATTGGTCTTTTTCTAGACAGCGTTTAAATTCACCGTAAAGTCAAACACTGTTTCAATCATTTTCATGAAAGCCGTCACTGCAGTCGTTATGTGGCGGCTACCGGTCTTATAGGAAACCATAGCTTAAATCCGGATTTATATTACTGTGTTGTGTCGTGTCGTGTCGGCTGCTGACACAGTGTTATAATAAATAAATAATAAATATTATAAAAAGCTCCTTTATTATCTTTGAATACAGTGCTAACAATTTAAAATTACGATTATTAATGCTAAATTTCATGCATTATAATTATGGAACATAGTTTATTATTATATAAAATTTAAAAGTTTCAAACGCTTCATGTGACATACATAATAACAATTGATTGAGGATTCTTAATTTTTTTTTAAATAAATAAAATTATTGATAACGTTATATTTTAGTTATTAAAATTCACGTAAAAATAAATAACTTGAAGTAAATAATTGTAAATTTCCAAATAAATAAATAACACTTAAATTAAGATGCATGAACCCCTCTATGGTTAAAGGCCTCCTCCAGAGCCTTGCATTCGTCTCTATTTGATTTTTACCGGCCACTGCCTCTAACTCGTCGTTCCATCATGCCTTTGGTTTACCTCTGCACCGGTGACCGGTGGGCCCTTTCCATGCTGTGACGCAGGGTTAGCCAATTAAAACCCGTTGTGATTTGACGTAGTCTTAAACAGACACCGTAGCTTTATCGGCGGAATACAGACGTCAGTCGACTTCAAGTTGTATCTATAACCTTAACCTGATTGAATTATATTGTACTACCTTCTCAAAAGAGCCGTTTCCCAAAACAGTTTGCTCAACAAAGCGGATTCTGGCAGAACGCCAGATAGAGGAAAATATCATACATCTCCAAGGTTTTATCCTCAACATCAACAAACTCGAATGGTTTAATACAGCTCTGGTAAAGGCGACACCAGTTCCGTAAAGGCGACCAATTTTTCTCGGTGAACGGCACTATCCGATATCGGTCGGGTTTAGTCGGTTAGATTTGGGTACCGATCAATGGCGGCCATTTTGTCTGTGTTTACCAGATATCAGACGCTTCACTTTTAGTCTTTCATTCGGTAGCTATCACTAAAATTAATAAAGTCGAAACACAAAATGAATCAAAAGTGAAAAGCAAATTTATTAGTGAACCGATCTAACGCTGTTGTATTTCGGCACTCGCCTACAAAATGATCAAAAAATTAAATGAAAGGAGCAAATAAACGTTCATTCCTTTGTAATTTTGTTGAATGGAACAAAAATGAACATTTTTACTCAAGTGAAGCGTGTGATATCAACACAATATCAATCAGCTTAAGCGTGTGTACACTCGTATTTTCCTTGTCTCTGACATATACGCCAACAAAAATCGAATGTTTATTAGTTCTGATTTTTTTCGTTGAAATTAATCCAACGTTCGCACGGACGTAATAGAATCGCGCCGGGATTTTATCGCGTTCTAGATTTTCAACTTTCGGTGTTAAGCCGAGCGTTGAGACTCCAACGAGCTGGGACGCCTCTCGTCTTTAATTGGATTTTCAACGGTCTGCTTAGCGCCAAGAATTGAAAATCGTACAGTGTGTTTTTTCGACGCGCTGGGTGCACTCTGTTGGATTCTCAACGCTCGGCTCAACATGGAGAGTTAAAAATTCAGTGCGCGATAGTTTCCCGCCGCGATGTTTCGATAGTCCGTATGAACGTGGGCTAACGCTTGCGTTATTATCGCGCGATAAAAACTCGCATGTGGGGGAGAGGCTTTAAGTTGTTAAGCAGACGATTTTTACAAGCTTTATTTAATTTGCCTTGTTAGTTCGTTAGTTTGCAAATCTTGCAAGCTGAATTAAAACCACTTCCTCTTATCCTACGAAGTTGAAATTTTACAAGTTGGTTCAGTTTCCAAGACAATGCATTTTTTATGATGCATGACCTCATTTGACAGCCAGGATTAACTCCAGACGAAGGAACTCCACAACAGTAACGTCACAGACACGAAATTTAATATACGCATTTAATTATGACAGTCTGTTCTAAAGTCTACCATGACCTGGCTATAGCAGCTAGGATTGACTCCAGACGAGGAAACTCAACAGCAGAGACCATTATGATAGCTCGTTTTGTGCTTTTTAGCTCATTAAAAGCTTGTTTTAAAAAAGGTTTTTACTTAAATTTTTCAAACATGAAACACTGAATTTGGAATTTTCTTCAAAACCCTCATATTGTGATTGAAAGTGTGTTACACAAATTAGAGTATTGTTCTATTTTCGCCGACTTTTGTTGGGCCGATTATTGTCGGTTGTCTACGATGCCTTAAGATAAAATAGCTAGACTGCAATGTGTTCACAATTTCACATTCAACACGGTTAGGATTTCAGCTTCCGGTCCTATTCAGCTTAGAGAAATCCTATCTAGCGTAATGCAGCCTTTGAAACCACACAGGTAAGTTAAAACTATTCGGAGTTCTTGATACGAACGAAAATACGATTTGAAGAAAACGGAATCTATGTGAAACGTACTAAAGGCCCATCGTACACAACTCTTTTTATCCGACTGCCCCAGAAGGAGGGTAATGTTTTTCGAGAGTATGTATGTATGTATGTCTATTTCTTTGGCACGCTCTGTAGCCTAAACGGTTTGATGGATTTTAACATGTGAGGTATCGTTAGATTCGTCTTAATTGTTGAAGTGTCATAAGCTATATGATATCGTTAAAAAAAGAAACTAGAAGAAAATAAGTCAAAAATAAAAAATGTGAGCCTCTCTGAAAACTCCGTCGACTGCATATCTATAAATCTGTTTGTCTAACAATGGATTTTGACGCAGTTTTCACCATCATTCAAATAACTTAATCATTAATTTCATAAGGTCCTGGGTTCGATTCCCTGGTCCGGCAAAATGTTATTGGGTATTTTCATCAGGACTTTCTTAGTAGCAGCCCGGAGTCTGGATTTGTGCCCAGTTGATGGCAATAGCATCGCCCCCTATTACATGGAATTTAAACAAAACTGGCGAAATGTGGGTGTACTATAGGTACACCTTTGCCTAACCCTTCGGGGATTACCGACCTACCTACTCTACCTACCTACCTACCCTACCTATCTAGGTAGGGTAGGTAGGTAGAGTAGGTAGGTCGGTAGGGTAGGTAGGTAAATCGGTATGTAGGTAGGTGTAGATAGGTAGAGTAGGTAGGTAATGTAGATAGGGGTAGATAGATAGGTGCGCCATAGATAAGTACTTAGTGCTACCCATGCGAAACCAGGGCGGGCAGCTAGTTATAAAAAAATATCGATGTTTTATACTAAAGTTGCGAGTAATTATACAGTAGAGTCACGGCTTTTGAAAAATTCTGAAGCTAAATTCTATAGAAATACCTACCACCCGAAAATACACCCCCACTACATAAACAAGAGCGATGAAAACTTTCCGAACTGTGTGAACACTAGAGTAAGCGTAGATGGTGTATAATCGCATTAAAAATGTATGAATCGGGAATATAAATATAGTTGCCCCATGTAGGACCGAGGCTGGTTCAAAATGCGATGCATTATATGTTGGTAGGGTGGAGAAACAATTGAAAGAACCGATTTGGTGATTCATTTGTTTTAGTAGAACATAAAAAAAAGCGGCCAAGTGCGAGTCGTACTCGCCCATGAAGGGTTCCGTAGCAGCAAGTAACGATAAGTTTACGATTTATGACGTATTAAAAAAAAACTACTTGCTAGATCTCGTTCAAACCAATTTTCGGTGGAAGTTTACATAGTAATGTACATCATATATTTTTTTTAGTTTTATCATTCTCTTATTTTAGAAGTTACAGGGGGGGGACACACATTTTACCACTTTGGAAGTGTCTCTCGCACAAACTATTCAGTTTAGAAAAAAATGATATTAGAAACCTCAATATCATTTTTGAAGACCTATCCATAAATACCCCACACGTATGGGATTGATGAAAAAAAATTTTTTGAGTTTCAGTTCTAAGTATGGGGAACTCCAAAATTATTTGTTTTTTTTCTATTTTTGTGTGAAAATCTTAATGCGGTTTACAGAATACATCTACTTACCAAGTTTCAACAGCATAGCTCTTATAGTTTCGGTAAAAAGTGGCTGTGACATACGGACGGACAGACAGACAGACAGACAGACAGACAGACATGACGAATCTATAAGGGTTCCGTTTTTTAACGGAACCCTAAAAAGGAAATCTATTTGCGCAGTCAAGAAAATTAATAGTTGAAGGAATTGTCAGTCTACGTCAATTTGTTTGAATATACATAATTATACATTATAATTTGTTAGTAAACATTAACCTTAATAACTATGTTAATAAACATGCAGGTTGACAAATAAATTTCCCCGCAATTACCTTCAGGAGACTGTTCGAGCTGCCCCGGACCCTCTGCAGCAGCGACGCGGCGCGCTTACGTCTGATCGCTGCGAATCCAACAGTGCACGCATCAGCAAACATTCCTGACGCACTGCAGAAGCGTGGCAGCCCCAACAGCATCCTGAATGCATTGTTGTATTGGACTCGAAGAACATTGATGGCTTTCTGCGTACAACTTGTCCAGAGGCTGCACGTGTAAAATGTCTGACAAAATGCTTTAAAAAACGTCAATTTGACTTCACACGTGCAACGAGCAAACCTACGGACAAGCATGTTGCATCGAACCGCCAATGCTCTTCGTTCCCTTTCTACATCCAGATCATCTTTGATGCCCGCTGTTACAATATGGCCGAGATATTTAAATTGTTGAACACGAATTGTTAAAGCCAACTATCCTGGGCTTGAAATATCGGTACTTTTGGGAACCGGTACCCGTCTGGAACCGACAACCGTCTGGAACCTAAATCCAGGTACAGAAATGGCAAGAACCACTAAGTACCAGTACAGAACTTGTGCTTTTGGTACCGGTTCCAAGCCCTGCAACTGTCAAAAAATGACAGTTTTGATTTGAATTTACAGACAATTTAAGATGGTGGTCAATTTGCTTACTAATTAATTTCCCTG
The DNA here is from genome assembly GCA_963680765.1 of Agrochola lychnidis. NCBI lineage: Eukaryota > Metazoa > Arthropoda > Insecta > Lepidoptera > Noctuidae > Agrochola > Agrochola lychnidis. The sequence continues at coordinate 12,697,714 of OY796872.1, forward strand.
ACTTTTCTGCCAGCCCCTCCGGAAAATACAGGCGTGATATTTGTTTATTTAGGTAGTAAAACTTTTAACGACCAATTGGAACCGTGCACCCAGCTTCTGACGTTTCATAAGTGGACTGCAACATTGTTACTAAAAGTTTTGTTAACCCTAACTATTGTATATGTTGTAGTTGTTTATTATCCCCTTAATAAATAAAATAAAATAAGTGCCCATGTAGGTTTATGTGAAATAAAATAATTTTTATTTTAATTTAGAGCTAACTACGAAAATTTTTTTTAGAGACAAAGATGTATCACGTATTTTAGAAAATAAAGTTTAAGTATAAGATTAATGAATACAAAGTTTGTTACGATTTATTCCTCACGAGCACGAGCGTGCGTCCATTTAACTGTTGCTACCAAATTACATTCTCAAATTGAGTTAACAACGTAAAATGAATTAAAATATTACAGAATTTAATTCAATCAACAATACTTCGTCGTACTATGGGTACAAGACCGCTAATTTTATATGCGAGTTAAGTAATTAAAAATAAAAGCACCACGTTAAACTAAATCCGTACCTAGCTTCATCGATTGAGGCGTCGATTCCCCATTTACCTACTCCACAACAACTAAAAAGGTTAAGGGAAGGATTTTCCATTTTACTCCAGAACTAGTAAAAAGAAAAGAAAAAATATCGGGCGGCATAGAAATTGGTGCATTCACCCTACATGACGTCAGCTCGATTAGTGTTAGCACAGGAAAATCTAGGCTCAAACTAGAAGTTTTACTGCACTCGATTTTCCGCGTTTCAGGGTTCCGTAACCAAAAGGTGCCAACGGTGCCCTAGTACTAAGACTAAACCGACATACGCACGGACGTAATAAAATCGCGGCGATTTTTATTCATGCACTGTTTTTTCAACGCTCTGCTTAGCGCCGAGAGTTGAAAATTCAACAGTGTGTTTGTTCAACGCGCTGGGACGAGATTGCGTCCCAGCGCGTTGGATTCTCAACGCTCGGCTTAACACCGAGAGTTGAAAATCCAGTGCGCGGTAAAATCCCGCCGCGATTTTATTACGTCCGTGCGAACGCCGCCGGCTAACGGTCCATCTGTCAGGTATGTCTATCATAGGGCCGTGTATCTTTAGAATCGTAATAACTAGCCAGTTGAAATTTTCGTGGAATATCTATTTGTAACTGTTGGGGAGGTTTGCGGAGCGAAAACACAGGAAATACTATTAAGCATTATTATGAAGGTTTATCTAAGAACAATGTGGAAAATGGACTCTCGTACAAGACTATAAGTCACCTTTTACCTAGACAGTTTTCTATATAGCCAGTGTTAGTACATGGAGGTACCTTCAACAGTAACTATTGGCACTATAATGATAAATTATAAAAGTCGAGAGATGTCGTGGGACACCCGATTAGGACGAGGTTCTTTTCGCTGTATATTATGTATTAAATAACAGGCAACATCGACTACATTACTCTGTCAATGCTCTTTTATTTTACACGATCCCCGAACATACTACCTATAGCAAAAGTGTCGTGACAGTCAAAATGTCACACTTCTTTCGGTCGCGAAGTGTGCAAAGTATAACATGCGGAATTTAAGGAACTCCGTACCAATAAATAGTCCAAATCCAAAGAAGTTTCCTAAACAAAAAACCTCGACAAAATGCGTTCTTTTTTTTTTGTTTTTTTTTTTCATAGAAGACTTGTATGGTGATACGGAACACTGGCTCCGCGAGGCCAACTCACACTCGCCCAGCTTTTTTTTTAACCTAGTAAAATTGTTCTGAGGGAGTTAATTTACTAAAAGGGGAGTACCCGAACATTTTAGCTGGCTAAACGATAATATGCTGGCTTTGGGGAAAGAATGGAAAACTCGGGAGAATATTATGTGCGCCATTTTAGTCGGTTTTACGGCATATAAAAGCATATAGAATATATTGAGTGAAGGGTGTTTAAACCTACGCATTTTTCGCCTTGGGTGTCATTTAACGTTAGGTGTTTCGAATTTTCTCAATATGTACCTAATGGAAAGTGGTCCCTTTTTTTGTGTAGAAAATTATCAAATAACTTCTCCCACTCTGGGTGGAGTGGGACGGCGTGTCAGATTCTTACTGAATAAAACCCACCCGTGTTCCTTCAGTTGTCATGTTACCAAGGGCCACGGTATCCCTTTCGGACTTCCCGCGATCCCGGCAGGCATCGGCGCTAGCGGACCCCGCCAGTTCTGCTGACATCTCTTTGAGGCGCGCGTGGAACACAACGCGCCGTCGACCCGGGCTTGGTCCTTATCGGACGGCGAGCTACCCATTGCTCACCGTCCGCAAGCCCGCAGAAAGTGGTCCCTAAGGCGCGCTTTAGATTCGGCGCTTACCACCACCTACTATAGTAGTATTATTTCAATTTTACTTTAGTGTGTTTTATTAGAGTCGCATCACAATGACGCGTCGCGCCTGTTTGTGGTAGCCTTAACAGACAGATGTGTTACTGAGGAGTTTGTTGCGCCACTTCTTCCCAACTAAAGCACTAGAAAGTGCTTTTGGGGGACTTTAGAAAAATACATAACATCACGCCTGTAATCCCCGAAGGGTTAGGCAGAGGTGTACCTATAGTACACCCACATTTCGCCAGTTACCATAAACCGGGCACAAATCCAGACTCCGGGCTGCTACTGAGAAATTCCAGATGGAAAAACCTAATAACACTTTGCCCGACCCGGGAATCGAACCCGGGACCTCATACTCAGCAGTAGCGCTTGCGACCACTAAACTAACGAGGCAGTATTGCGAAAAATACAAGCAGTAAGTTTGTATTGTAGAAAAATATAATTAGGCACAATTTTTATGTTTTAAAGAAAAATAGTCTGAATTTCAAAATTGTTTCGTGATTGGTTCTAAGTTATTTTTAAAAAGTGCAAGACCTAGATTATTTTATTTCCTACCTACTAGCTATAGCGATCCGCACCTGCTTCACACGGTTTATACAACTTCATAAAACAGCGATTTCTTTATCATATTCAATTTAATATTGTATTAAACTTGAATATGACAATGTATTATTAGCTTTTGCCCACGGCTTCGCCCACGTGTATGTCGGAAAATATCTCACGGGAACGATGTGTTAATCCTGATAAAAATGTATTAATTCCGTAATACATAGTTTTTTATAACTGTATTGGTTTACGTGGCGCACGCCAGTAAAGCTCCCAGTCGGCATGATTTTTTCCGACATCTTCAACAACAATCATCATCATATTTCAGCCAATTTACACCAAACTTTAATGAATTATATACCTGAACCGTGATCATGAATCACTCCGGTTCGGTAGTTTTTGAGTTTATCGCGTTCAGACAGACAGACGCGGCGGGGGGACTTTGTTTTATAAATGTAGACACATGAAACTTCCGGAATAAATTCTCCAAATGATGGGCAAAATCACATCAAAATCCGTAGCGTAGTTTAATAGAATAACGCGGTCAAACAAACAGACACGAAAACCGACTTTAATTAAAAAAAATATGAATAGGATATTGTGACCTGAGCATGGAATCGGTTTCTGATGAAGTACACTTTAACATTTCTTAATCATACACCCGTGCTCGCGGTTAAGTAACAACAGCCGCAAGGGTCGATCCATCAGGTTAAGTTACGCTTGCCGGGGTTGGTCCGTAGATGTGTGACCATCTTTACATACCAAGACTCCTCCGTGCCTCGGAAAGCACGTTAAGTCGTTGGTCCCGGCTGTCATTCGTGGATCTTTGAAAGTCGTTACGGGTCTTCAGAAGTACAAAAGTCTGACAACCAGTCTTCTCCCAAGTACCTATCGTATATCGCATATCATATATCGTGTAGCTCGCCGTCCGATAAGGACCAGGCCCGGGTCGACGGCGCGTTGTGTTTCACGCGCGCCTCAAAAATATGTTAGCAGAATTGACGGGGTCCGCTAGGGCCGATGCCTGCCGAGGTTGCGAATAAAACCGAAAGGGAAATCGTGACCTCCAGCAACATGGTAACTGAAGGAACACGGGTGGATTTTAGTCAATAAGAGGACATGCCCTGCAAGTTATTTGATAATTTCCTACACAAAAAAAGAAAAAAAACGGGACCACGTTCTATATCAAGCTCAAAGCAAAGGGTAGACGGCTTTCATGTCATCGTGCGCAAGCGGCTCGCGTCGTTATTAAGCAGAGTCCGGGGTAGCACTAACAGCATCTAAGTCATTGCGGAAACACAGGACTCATATAATCCTGAACACATTTATTCGTGTTCACATTTTGTAACCCTACTTGTAATTATTTTGAACATGGTCTGAAATAAAATAAATTAATTAAATTCACAGATATATTGTGAAATTCTACGCAATTAAAGCTGCATCACAGGTAGAGGGAATCTTAGCTTTACTTGACGAGATCTTAAGTTAAAGTTAGAGTAAGTTAGAGTATTCGTTACTTTGTTGAGTCGCAGACACACGGTAGAGTTTTGATCGTAGTTTAATTGAAGGCTCTACCGTGTAAGGTTCAAGTAGTAAGTTCTTGAGGTATTAGTTTCTAACTACTGGTTACATACAAGTTAATACTAATGAAAAGTTCTCGTCATTAGTAGTTGACAGTGTACCTTACTTGACACGCCTTTGTGAAGCCTAATTATTTTTTTAAAATAAAAGTAAGCCTAAGTATTATAACATCAGTTATTTGTCAGTGAAAGTTCCGTCAAAATCGGTCCAGCCGTTTCGGAGACTAGCCGGAACAAACATACAGACAAAAAAATATATACAGGGTGTCAGGGACATCGACGCGAAAACTAAAACCATGGATTCAGTACATGCGTTGAAATTTTTCGTCGGTTAATACCTACGCTGTCAAAATGTATAAAACAGCAGAACTTTTTTAAATAACCGACGAAAAATTTCAACACAGGGGGGTTCAGAATCATGTACTGAATCCATGGTTTCAGTTTTCGCGTCGATGTCCCTGACACCCCGTAGGTCCCGTACATACTTTCATATTACATTTAGTAAAAACTTGTTATTTTGACATTACAAACAGACACTTCAATTTTATTTATTTATATGTGTCGGATCCGGTCATTAGTACGGACACGAAACGAATCGCAAGCGCGCCACTGGCGACATCAAGAGTGATCTACCTACACCAAAAAAGGCGCGCTTTTACAGAGTCGTGATGTTTTAAGGCCACGGCGAGGAGCATTCAGCCTCTGGTCGCATTGGAGTCAAGATGTCGCGGAACTGTTCTCGATTCGTGTGTGTGTATAATTTAGCTAGTGTGATTCATTTGATAGTAAATTATAATGTGATCTGAACTGCAAACTGATTTTCTATTGCGCATTAACCAACACTACCCACACTACGCCCACAGTAGTTAAAATATCGCTGATAATAACGAAAGTCACATACCCATCTCCGACATGAAAAAAAAAAAAAAAAAAAAAAAATGAAAAAGCGTTTATTTTGTGGTGACATCAGGTTACAATAAAGTTTACTTCTGCCAAACTGCAAAGCAGTTTGTTGGCAGATTTAGCTCCCATATACAATTTCTTAACTTCTTATATCGTAGGTACTTTTTCATCAAATATATAAAACACATTTACCGCTAACCATAAAGCCTCGCGCAGACTAGCGGAACACGACGGCGCGACGCGTCTCGAACAGTACAATTTCAAAGAAAACGTCACAGTACAACAATAACCGGTGTTGCGCCAGCATGTACGAAGCCCTACATATAGCTGCACACACATATTGTACAGCAGCACAAAGGCTGACTAATTACATAATGCTAATAACTATGCTAACAGAGCCAATAAAAATGTAATTTTGAGATTCGAAAAGTGCTGATTATCAGCCTAGTTTGAATAAATGACTTTTGAGTTTTTACATTATAAACTGCGTAATAGCATTTAAAATCACGTCGGCGAAGCCGCAGATATAAGCTAGTATGACATAAATTTAATCTCCATTTATGAGGCTTTGACAAAAGGTATTAAAAAGAAACTTCCCCATTTTATTTTTAAAAGACATTTTTGAGGTACAACTACTTTCCAAATCGAGTGGTATATCATTAAAAATTGTTGGGACTATGCATTTTCTACATCTTTTTCCGTAATAATTAATACATATGTATGTATGTGTCGCAGTAAGATGGTTATAGTCGTGATATAGTTATATTCCTAGGGATTTAGCTGTATACCGTGATATAGTTATATGAAAGAAAGAAAAGAAAGAAGAAAGAAAGAAAATAAATTTATTTGACACAGGTTAAGGCACACAGTTTTCAAAAACAAAAAAAACAGGAAAAAGCAAAGAAAGTTTAAAACAGTATTGTGTGCCTCACGGCTGCGACAAATAGGCCCAGTTCAGCATAAATGCCACTAGGAATATAACTATGATACGAGCACGATCTAGTAATATAACTATTGGGGCACTCCGACCTAGATTAGGTTCGGTTAGAACTGTGACCAACTACGTGCAAGTCGAGCGAGGAAAGCGAGCGGTTCCGCGGTAGCGGCTGGCGAGCGCTACGTCGAAATTCCTTACCGACCCTGACGACCCCATTATCCTCCTCCAGGAGAGCAGTAGGGAAACCAGCACAGTGTACAAAAACAGACGCCTCCCGTCATTCCGACCTCGCCGCCAAGGTCCTTTGCGATCGCGACCGCGTCCCCGAGTAAATGACACTCCCCCCGACCCGTGCTCGATAACGAGGTGCCAGCAGTTGTTGCAGCTGAGCACGTAGCTTTAAATTTCCCGACTAATAATCATGATCAAAACTTTGTTCCAGCCCGTCCCATCCTTGATGTCCTCCCTCCGGTTGACGCCCTAAGCCGAGGTTCGTACCCCACAGGGGGTGCCCTTAGCGAGCGTTTACCTAGTTTTAATAAGCATAGTTGAATAACCCCTGGCCGGAGGTTTTAAGCTTAAGGCACCCACAGGAAAGCCCGGTTAAGTAGTCATGATCTCAGAGGTCAAATACGAGATGCCCCACCTAAAAAAAAAAATACGTCGAAATTGGTCGCAGTAATAAAATTCGGGAACTCTGACGGTTATGAACCGCTTTCATATAACTACATATATTACGGTATATAGCTATATCCCTAGGGATATAACTATATCTCGGCTATAACCATCTTACTGCGACATATTATGTATGTATAATAGATAGGAATTTACGCATCTGCAAAGTCATATTCTGCTAGATACTCGTATACGCGCAATAGGTGAATATTGACTTTACATCGTTTACTATCATTATTCCTATGGAAATCACTTCCCATTACCACTGGAAAGGTGCACATCGGGTTTTAATTTATTTCTACTTCGTGAGTAAAAGTAGTAAAAGCTGGAGAAATTGAATACTAAGGGACTGTTCACACCACGTCTTTTCAAAGCGCAGAAAACGCGCGACGCGAATTAATGCTACTGAGAGAAACACAATGAAGTCGCAACTTGTAAAAGGTACTTTGGCACATAAACGTGAATTAAGTCATGGGTACTGCCTCGTTGGTCTAGTGGTCGCAAGCGCTACTGCTGAGCATGAGGTCTTGGGTTCGATTCCCGGGTCGAGCAAAGTGTTATTGGGTTTTTTAACTGACTTCCAAAAGGAGGAGGTTCTCAATTCGACTGTATGTTTTTTTTTTTTGTATGTTTGTTACGCGATTACTCCGCCAATTATGAATTGATTTTGATGATTCTTTTTTTGTTTGGTAGATCATACTTCAGAGGTGGTCTCATATAAATTTTATTAACTTTGCTTGGGTAGTTTTTGAGTTAGCTTCAATAATACGTATTTTTTCCCACATAGTATGTGGATGATATTATGATAACTTCCTGTCACTGTTATTTACTTAGCAGGTAGTGGTATTCGAATTTGTGTGGGGTAGGTACCACAACTAAAAAGTGAAAAATAAAAACTTTTTACAAAAAAAAAAACAACCGACCTCCAAAAAAAACACTACAAAGTGAAAAATAACTTTAATTTCGGAAGTCGGTGGCAAAAAACGAAAATACAAAACCCATGACACCGACTTCCGAAATTAAAGTTATTTTTCACTATGTAGTGTTTTTTTTTGGAGGTCGGTTGTTTTTTTTTTTTGTAAAAAGTTTTTTCTATCTGGAATTTCTCAGTAGCAGCCCGGAGTCTGGATAGATCGAGACCGGTTGATGGCAATAGGCTCGCCCCCTATTACATGGGACTTTAACATAACTGGCGAAATGTGGGTGTACCTGCTACGGGCACACCTCTGCCCTACCCTTCGGGGAAACAAGGCGTGATGTTATGTTATGTGTAAGTTATGGGTTTGTAACATTTTAAACGGTACGTCGAATCGATACAGATACCTTAAATCTGTGTAGCCTTTTTCCAACTATGTTAGGGTCGGCTTCCAGTCTAACCGTATGCAGCTGAATACCAATATTTTACATGCAGCGTCTGCCTATCTAACTTCCACTACCCAGTTACTGGTTTGTAAAGGTGTCGTATATCGACGTTTCCGAGGACGGTTACGCGACACCACGCAGCGATACACGACGCCGTCAACATTACGTGTATAGTTATAGTTGTATAAGGTTTTGAATATGTATTAGTTTATTATTGTATAAGATTATTTTGTGTATTCTATTTATGGGCCTTAGTTGCCTGATAATAAAGTGATTATTATTATACGATACCCTTCGGCAAGACTGGTTGTCAGACTTTCGGGCTTCTGACTGCCCGCAACGACTGTCAAAGATTTACGAATGCAAGCCGGGACCAACGGCGTAACATGCTTTCTGAGACACGGAAGGATCTCGATATGTAATGGACACCTATCCACGAATCGACCGCGGCAAGCGTAGCTTAACCTTCAATCGACTCGTGTAGCTATAATTATTTATATTTATATATTAATTTATAGTATTTATACCACGGCGTGTCTGTATGGTTTTCAATCGTAAACCACTTGCATCAAACGTCTTTCTCGGGGACGTTAGTTTCGTATTAAATTCTTCTGTTCTCGAAGGTATAACAATTGCTTTTGACGTGGCATAAAATAATAGCAAGTCAGCAAAATAGTAGTGGAACTAACTGCCAAGGGGGCGAGTGGAGTAACAATCTACACCCCAATTGCGTAACACGCTTTCGACCACAATCATTGAATATTATAATAATGACTATTGTTAATATTTCATTCAACATTATTGTCATCAAAAATAATTGGAAAAACGTAGATATAGGAAGTTATGGATTTGGGTAAAATATTACTGCCTTTTGGGATTAGTGGTGGCTTGCCGCAACTATCAAGCAGCAAGTTCAGATTAGTGGTGGCTTGCCGCAACTATCAAGCAGCAAGTTCAGATTAGTGGTGGCTTGCCGCAACTATCAAGCAGCAAGTTCAGATTAGTGGTGACTTGCCGCAGCTACCAAGCAGCAAGTTCAGATTAGTGGTGGCTTGCCGCAACTATCAAGCGGCAAGTTCAGATTAGTGGTGGCTTGCCGCAACTATCAAGCAGCAAGTTCAGATTAGTGGTGGCTTGCCGCAACTATCAAGCAGCAAGTTCAGATTAGTGGTGGCTTGTCGCAGCTACCAAGCGGCAAGTTCAGATTAGTGGTGACTTGCCGCAGCTACCAAGCGGCAAGTTCAGATTAGTGGTGGCTTGTCGCAGCTACCAAGCGGTAAGTTCAGCTTAGTGGTGGCTTGTTGCAGCTACCAAGCGGCAAGTTCAGATTAGTGGTGGCTTGCCGCAGCTACCAAGCGGCAAGTTCAGATTAGTGGTGGCTTGTCGCAGCTACGAAGCGGCAAGTTCAAATTAGTGGTGGTTTTAAAGGAAATTCCTGATCCATTTTTTCTTATTTTATGTTTGAAAAATAAATCGCCTGCTCACCGACGTAAATAACCCAATGAATGTTGTTGAACTGTCAAAATGAAAGACATTACCATTGTAAGTGTGTTACGCAATAACGATGATGACTAAAAATTTATTTTTTGTCTATCTTGTAGATTATTAAAAAATATTAGACACGTATTTTTTCTTTTTTCACGTTATGAAAAGATTACGGTGATTTATTAAGTTAAAATGTGCCATGACGTCACGAGTATGTAGATTTTGTATTTACGTGACGTAGCGACCCCCACTTAATGCGTTTTATCTAAGTAATTTTTTATCTATTGTATAAGTATATACTAATATATAAAAGCTGAAGAGTTTGTTTGTTTGCTTGAACGCGCTAATCTCAGGAACTGCTGATCCGATTTCTAAAATTTTTTCAGTGTTAGATAGCCCATTATCGAGGAAGGCTCATCACGCTAAGACCAAAAGGAGCGGAGCACCAATGAAGACTGTTTCAAAATCGAGGTTTATTTTTCCTTTTGAGAGCTTTCGCTGCGTGCGCTGCGTAAACGGTTAAAGTTTCGCAAAAATCATGTATTACAGAATTGTTCCCCCTTAAGAGGCCGGCGTCACTGCTCGCAACTACAAATCGAGATGTTTACAAAATTCAATTCCAAGCACGTTGCGCTAGTGTGAGTGCCTGTCGGAGCGATATACACAGTGAGCAATACTACCACACACACATTGACAATTATTGCTTGACGCGATAGTACTACTAGCTTTCGAAAATTTATGATAAATTTGGATGTGTTCCGTAATACAAAAAATTATGAATTAAAACTTAATGTATTTCCATTTTTTTTTCGATAATTTGTAACTTGATAACATAAACTATGCTTCTACGGAAACAATATTACAAATATTGTTGTTTATAATACAGAAAAAACAATATGAAAACATGTCATTTACGCTGTAAAAATGTAAGAAATGCAATTCGCTTACACTTCATTTAAAGGTAAGTTTTTGGAAATAAAAAGACGTAGGAGCCTAGATAAATACTGTCTCAATCCGAATATCAACATAATATGGTGGAAATATGCTCAAATTGCAAATGATTTATGTACTACGTTTGTATGGACAATTCATGCGTCGCCGCAATCTTAAAAGTTTTTAAAAAAGGCCGCGACAGCATATGTCTATCTTTTAAGGTTGGCTCACTATAACCTTTTTTATGGTAACCAAATTTGTTCTAAATTAATGCATTATTTGCGAAGGTGTTTTTATAAACATGACATTAATCCTTATCCAAATAAATACGCCCAAAGTAACTATACCACGCGGACGAAGTCGCGGGCAGAAGTTAGTTAATATGATAAAACAAAAAATACATGTCTAACATTTTCTTATTATCTGACTGATGGACTAAATAGTTTTTTTTTTTTTTGATCCAGGCATCATCCTTATTATCCCGCTGCTTTTTATAAACTTTTCGGAGAGGATAAGGCACGTTCGGAAAACGCGCGTTGAGAAGACGTCGTGAATACAGGCCCTAACATAGACGTGGGCGTCGAACTTTTACAGTCACCTTGAAGACTATGGTTTCTTGCATTTTAATTACTTTTGCTTTGAATATTGAAAGCCGCAGAGTGCACTAGCAAACTTAAGCGTTCGAACTGGGGAAACGTGTAAATATAAATATATCTTCTAGCAGACAATCAGTTTGAAAGTCTATACAGGCATTGATTGAAAATTTCTTCACGAACGGGTTTGAAATTCTAATAAACCTAGTCTACAGTTAAAAAATACAATAGACGTGGATATATTTAGTAACCTGTTCCGCTTATCTATTTCTAAAGAGCCATAAAAACTCCTGAAATAAATCGACACGTGTTTCACCTCTCAACGAGGCATCCTCAGGATGACGATGGACTTGTTGCGAACTCGAACACTGCGCGTTGCCACACCGAGCGCTGAGTGCAGACTCAGCGCACTCAGCGCTCGGTGTGGCAACGCGCCTGAATCAATTAACTAGTCTACAGTTGTAATAGATCTTCTTCTTTTCGAGTCGATGATAAATATATGTAATTATTTTGTGAAATTAATTGGGCCCAGTGGCCACCAGTGGTGCCGATTCTCTTGTTCACAAACTAAACAAAATTTAAGTTCAGTGCATCTTTTTCTTTCTATTTCATTAAGAAAAGGACAGAAGATAAATTTTAGTTTAGTCCTGTCAAATTAATCAGCGCTTGACGTAAATTGACGTAATTTTAGTCGGCAAGTTTTTAATCACGTCTTAACTTGTATGAAGTAGTGACAGGCGCTGATTAATTTGACAGGACTAAACTAAAATTTATCTTCTGTCCTTTTCTTAATGAAATAGAAAGAAGAAGATGCACTGAACTTAAATTTAGTTTAGTTTGTGAACAAGGGAATCGGCACCAGTGGCGTGTTTTAGACGAGTGTAAGAGATAAACGCTATATTTACCACACACATTATCAGTTTTCTCCATTTTCACTTCAAGCATTTTTATGTTTAATAGTAATTCATTGTAAAAGACTTTTTTCCAAAAAAAAAAAAACAAACTTCCAAAAAAAACAGTGTCTTTGGTTTTGTATTTTCGTTATTTGCCAACGACGTGTTTTTTTTTGGAAGTCAGTATTTTTTTTTTTTTGTAAAAACTTTTTTATTTCTCCTTTTTTAGTGGGTCAGTTTGAAATTTATCTAAGTTACAACAGCCTTATGTCAACTGCTCATCACCTTTTACAAAATATTGCTTTTCCCAATACAGGGACGTTAATCGTTGAGGAGTTCTCCTGGTACTTCACCATCAGCTCCACTTCTACATATGCATTGTGACGAGCATAAATTGCTTGGCAACCATATTAAAATAATAAACATAACAGTACCATGACAACAAAAATTCAATCGGAAATAACAAATAATAATTATAAAAATAAATACAAAAAATTCTTTGATTCATAAATTTCATTCAATTAGTAATTAGCATCGACGGACTGCCTGACCCGCGCCGTCGTCGTTTTTGTACTTTTTTCGTTATTGTTCAAACTAACCTTACAATATTTTATAAACTATGTTTTAACCATAAATTGTATATTTCGTTAGCATTAAGATTGCTTTAAAGTGTTTCAACATCCGGACAAACCTATTAAGGTTTTTGTGATGTTTCTGTTTATATTTTGTTTTGTTCCTTTAATTAATAAACAATAAACAAAAATAAAAAAAACTGATTTCCGCACAACTTTTCAGTCAACGGTGCCACTTTCAGACTTCCTCCTGTTAGGTTTCAATTTATGAATACGTAATTGTTGGATATTGTACTGGCAACACCCAAAGATTTGTTATGTCAAAATGGGGGAATAACGACCTCCTGGGTCGGGCGCTCGTGACGGTAAGACGTGCTTAGTGGGTGTGTCGGTAAAAAGATAGATTGGCATAGTATTGGTTGGAGATCTACTGTAAATTAAGGTAACATGTTAGTTTGATGGTAAATATTAGAATACTGATTAAATAGTGATATTATGTGGGGAATAGGAGATGTGATGGTATGATGTAGAATATTGAATTTTATGTTGGCAAAGAAATATAAATGACTGACAAAATATCTTGGTGTTTCATATTATTTTCCTTATCCCTGAAATATTGTAAATATGTAGTTGTATTAAACAGTTTTAGATTTGAAACTAGAAGTACGCGGTGACTCGACTTGTCGGGCCAATTCAGTGGGCGTAACGTAGTCAGAAGATATAAAAGTTACGCGATAGAAAGAGATGCAACTTCTAGGTGAATATAACTGTAGGTAATTACTGCTGTGCGACCTGAATTGCACTTTATTGTGTCGTAGCAAGAGTCGTGAATCTTCTGTGCTTGTACTATAATGTATTCTGTGTCTTAACATTCACAAAAAAAAAAACAACAGCAGAGTACAGAAACTATATCCAATCTTTTAGACAAAAGTAGTTCTAGAAAGTAACGAAGACAGAATATACATCTCCAAGAGGTCAGCTCTTTAACTAAACTGATATGAATCAAGCGTTTTATTCCACTACAGAGCAGGATTAAGAAAAAGTTACAGACACCAGTCATAGAGTAACAAAACTATAGAAGTGGCACTCAATATCGTCGACCGTAGGTTCAATTGAGGTAAGGGACAAAATACCCACAATCAGTTGAGTATACAGTTTTGTTCAGAATTTTTCGCTCTATTGAATGGTGAATATGAAAAAATTCTAACTTAAGAAAAACAGACCGAAAAAGGTTAATAAGAAAAAAAGTTGTGGGCGATTTAGTCCGAAAAATAAACTTTGTCGGCCTCTCCTGAAAAATCGTATTTTGTCCCTTACCTCAATTATAATATAATATAAATTTCCTTTTATTCAAAAAGCCAAATACAATTTCTCCATCTCAAACAAAACATACAAACGCACTATATTAATACATCGCTAAGCATTATGTGAGACAGAGTGAACGTCTCAACAATAATAATAATAATTGAACCAACGGTCGACGATATACTTTATTTTTTTGTGCATACGTACGCTAATGCCGCTTATATGTATAGGGTATTTCAAAATTAACCTTATAAACTTTAAGAGGTGCTTCAGACAATCGAACTGAATAACTTTTACTATGTGATCAACTGAGACCAATCGCGAAAAAAAATCTGCTGTTCCATACTAAAGTTTCATACCTACTGTTCTAAACTGTATGGGACAGCAGTTTTTTTTTACTATTAATTTTTATTACACTACAGCAAAATCCATTACACACTTTCATTATTATGTTTCAAAAATAAAGCAATAAGTTTGAATTATCACAATAATTCAAAAGATTGTAATTCAGGAACGTACAAAAATTCAAAATATTTTATTTCACATAAACCTACATGGGCACTTATGAAACGTCAGAAGCTAGGTGCACGGTTCCAATTGGTCGTTTCCTATGGAGAAGAGCCGGCAAGAAACTCCACGGTTACTCTTTTACAAATAATTGGCTTTTACAATACTTTCAAATAACAGAGTTACTAGGTATGGGAGGACAGTGTAGGTCTTTCAATATCACACAATCAGGGTGCAGGTTTTTCCCATTGACTGCGATGCGGACGAATTTTTACCCGACTACGGCAAAGCCAAAAGGAAGGGTTATGATTTTAGCAGTCTATGTATGTATGTTTATATGTTTGTATGTATGTATGTATGTATGTTTGCTTTTACGTGTGTTCCACCATAGCGCCTAAACTACTGAACCGATTTTGATGAATGAGGTATCAATAGATTCGTAATACTCGTAATAGTCCGGGTGACATAGGCTATATAAATTTTCCCTAAATTTAATATGGTGGATTTTACACGTAAATTTCTAACCTCGAAAAAAATTAAAATGATATGATCATGACATGTTTGGTACCAAAAGAAAGGTCTTGACGATTACAAATATGTAAATAATGTTATACTTTCAAAGTAAATAAATATGTTTAAATTATTAAAAACAAGCAAAAGTGAGACTGTGCTACGTTGTATCGCAAGATGATGCCAACGTGCAGTTAATCAAATCTTAATAAATAAAAACGGTTTGTAATTCCATCCTCAATTCCTCTATGAAGAAAAACAAGTACACACGGCTACACATCAAGTTATACATTTCCAGTTTAAGCTGATCTGGCATTGTAAAGGATTTCCGTACAATGCGAGGTCAGCTAATACTGGAAATTTATAGCTTGATGTGTAGCACTGTGTACAACGAAATATTAATATTTATACACGGGCACTCAGAAAATTTTGCAATAGGTAATAAAAAAAAATATACTACAGGTTATATTTTATTTATTAAATCTTTTCAAATAACTCTCCATTGGCGTCTATACACAGTTTCATGCGTCTTAACCAATTTTCATTACACATTTTCTAGTCCACATCAGACACCTCTTTAATCCCTGTTTTCCCTTGAGTTGATTTTTTATTTTGGGGAACAAAAATGACAAATCCATGATTCATCACCCGTAATGAAATCGTAAACGCACTGAGACGAGCCTGCTGAAGCAGGCTCGCCTGCTGAAGCAGGCTCGTCTCGGTGCGTTTACGATTTTGTTTCAAATTTCACGTTTCACGTTTCAAATTTTGCTATCATGTCTCAGCACCATTCTACCCGAACCTCCTTCTGCGTTAGATTGTGTGTTAATCAGCGTGAAACTATCTTTTTTACCTGAAGATGCCCGTGTAGAATTTCATGTACACTTCCCGATCCAATCTGCAGTATATGCTGAATCTCTTCATATGTAATTCGCCTATTCACTTAAATTTAATTTTTCACAGCCAGCACGTTTTCTTATGTAACAGCCGTCATAGCCCTATGACGGCCACTTCTTTCTTCGTCCGCCAAAGTTACTTGACCACGCTTAAATCGTTGAACCAGCGGAAAACAGTCGTTTTAGAAGGGCTTTTGTCTATGAACATCATTCGAAGTCTTTCAAATGATTCTTTTGGTTTTAGTCGACATTTGAAATCGTACAAAATCATCGCGCGAAAATGTTCTCGTTGTAAATTCAATTTTCAGTGAGACGTTGCGCGCGGCGTTGTTGTAACGTTTAGCAAGTGTAAAAACGGAAAAGTATAAAATAAAAAATAAAGTTTAATAAAAAACTGTAACCCGACCACGGGAAAATAAAAATGATCTAAAAAGTACGAAACAAGCAAATATTTCAGACAGAAATCAAGACATAGGTACAAAAATGGTCAAGGTAAAGCCGTCGTCGCATGCCATTATAATTTTGTAGGTGTTCCTGGCACCCACATGGTATACAGGCATGCGACCACGGCTTTACCTTGACCATTTTTGTACCTATGTCTTGATTTCTGTCTGAAATATTTGCTTGTTTCGTACTTTTTAGATCATTTTTATTTTCCCGTGGTCGGGTTACAGTTTTTTATTAAACTTTATTTTTTATTTTATTAGCTCTTCCTTTTTTTAAATACATGTGTAAATAATATATATATTTTAGTGTTAGCTTGTATATTGTGGGCTTGCGGACGGTGAGCAATGGGTAGCTCGCCGTCCGATAAGGACCAAGCCCGGGTCGACGGCGCATTGTGTTCGACGCGCGCCTCAAAGAGATGTCAGCAGAATTGACGGGGTCCGCAAGGGCCGATGCCTGCCGGGGCTGCGAAGAAGCCCGAAAGGGAGATCGTGGCCCCCGGCAACATGGCAACCGAAAGAACACGGGTGGGTTTTAGTCAGTAAGAGTCTGACACGCCCTCTCGCTGCACCCCGAGCGGGAGAAGTTATTTCATCATTTCCCATCCAAAAAAAAGCTTGTATATTGTATTTTTAAGGTTATCAATATTCTCACATAAACTTTAGGCCTAAAATTGTAGGCATTTAGAACGCTTTCGGAGCGGCAGTATCACATCTATACGATATTTGTTTATCTTTGCCAGTATTCTTGGCATTTTACCAAGTGAAGGTCAAGGGCATAAGAAAACTTTATCTCTCAGACTTTGGGAAGTATACAAGTACATTTAAGGAACTTTTGTCTTAATTAGCATCTTCAGAATTACGTGAGAGTGCTGTTTGTTAGTGTGGACTTAGATTAGATTTAGGAAGCTAGGATTTTTGTCTAGAAAAAGTCTAGAATCTGACTACTTTAAGTATGCAATGTATGATCGTCAAAAAAGAGAGGGAGAGGAAGGCCAAAGAAAGATGGAAGGATTTTTTGAGGAATGATATGAAAGAGAAGGGAGTGAATGATAGTGTGATGACGAATCCAAGTAACTAACACAACAGCTGGAAGATAATCGTGGTCATCAAAACAATATGTTCTAAAATCAGATGAGTGAGAGTTTTGGAAAATGGTGTCGCTCTATGTAAAATACTGGTATTCAGCTGCATGCTGTTAGACCGGAAGCTGACCCCAATATACATGGAAAAGGCTAGCTTTCATTTTCCAAAAACTCATCTTCCTAACATCATCAACTTACGAACGGCTTTAGTCTCAAGAGTGACCGCTCAGTGTTCGGTATCCTAGGTGACAATTTTATCTGTCTTTTCTTTTTAACCGACTTCCAAAAGGAGGAGGTTCTCAATTCGACTGTATGTTTTTTTTTTTGTATGTTTGTTACGCGATTACTCCGCCAATTATGAATTGATTTTGATGATTCTTTTTTTGTTTGGTAGATCATACTTCAGAGGTGGTCCCATATAAATTTTATTAACTTTGCTTGGTTAGTTTTTGAGTTAGCTTCAATAATACGTATTTTTTCCCACATAGTATGTGGATGATATGATAACTTCCTGTCACTGTTATTTACATAGCAGATAGTGGTTTTTCGAATTTGTGTGGGGTAGGTACTACAACTAAAAAGTGAAAAATAAAAACTTTTTATAAAAAAAAAAACAACCGACTTCAAAAAAAAAACACTACAAAGTGAAAAATAACTTTAATTTCGGAAGTCGGTGACAAAGAACGAAAATTGAAAACCAAAGACACCGACTTCCGAAATTAAAGTTATTTTTCACTTTGTAGTGTTTTTTTTTTTAATTCATAATATTTTCAGAAAATTCTTAGAAACATTTCTATGTAACAGACTTTAAATAGTGACATAGTTACAGTATTTTTCCCTTACTAACTGCGGAACCCTAAAAACTTCCGTACATAGTCGGTTCATTCATTTTAATTATAAAAGAGAAAACATCTCGTAACTTTCCCATCACAAGAAAAAGAAAATTCTTCCCTTTTTCTTGGAAGACTATTTCGAGCTTAGAAACATGATAAAGACTTATTTACCCTAAAGCAAAATCACGAACAATATTTTGCGAATTTTTATTCTCTCTTATTTTAAACGATTTTGATCCAATTTTGATGATTTTTTTCAATCATAGAATTTTGGTAAAGACTCGTGCAGACTCGCGCGACACCGGTAATTGTTCTACGGTGAAGTTTTCTTATGCAGGGGCCACACCAACGGGAAACGCCGTAACGCCGTTGATTATCGCGATGATGAATATTATTCCTACGGGTTAACGTCCATCATCGTGATAATTAACGGCGTTTCCCGTTGATGTGGCCCCAGCATTAGAAATTATTTTGTTAGGGTCACGTCGCGCCAGTCTGCACAAGGCTTAATTCGTCCTAAAAAAAAATGCTGTCGTGATGATTTTTGAATCATTAAAAAGACAAATGATTTTAAAAATTCAAAAGTCATTTATTCAAACTAGGCTGAGAATCAGCACTTTTCGAACGTCAAAATTACATAAGACAGTCCCCCAAAACGCCCACCCTTTACCTTCATTTTATTTCTGTAAGTAGGTTTGTACAAATACTTTTACACGTCAAAAATTAAAATAAATATATTTTAAAACTAGGCAAGTTCAGTGTTTCTTATCCGACTACTCTGAGAAGAAATACCGAAACAAACTCAGAGGTTACAGTCTCTTAGGCTGGTTTCACAGCTGTGTGGGAGACCCGCACGGTTCGCCCGAACACGGGAGACCCGTACAGGTTTTGCCCGCAGTGCTCTGAAACGAGGGAGTTAGTACGATACAGTTGGTGGCGTTGTACGGACTCTACCCGGAGCGGGTCGCGCACGGACCAATCCGCGTCGCTTTGAAACAATGTTCTAGCGCCTCACGTGTGTCTCGTTCCGGGTGCCCTTACGGGCAGCCCGCACGGGTCTCTCGCACAGCTGTGAAGCCAGCCTTAAAGTCCAGACATAATCTAAGACAGAATATCATGTGATATTGATATAAACTCTATGTTATACTATTATTTTCATATCTTGAAAAATCCCTAAGATATTCATTCTTTCATATATGCACAAATATGTAGTTCCATGCATAAAAATATAATATGCATTTTAAGAAGACTATTACTACCGGCTCGCAAACAATGCATATACAGGATGATTCTTTCAATTCTAGTTAGATTCTTCATTCTATGAACTGGTCTTTGTTCAAACGGCAGAAAATCGAGGTCTCGAGGAAACTCTTTTGACTTTCAGTTGGTTTTTCAGTCGTTTCACTTACATGGCTGGCTTTTGCATTGCAGTCAAGTGGAGACTGAGTAAATATATTTGAAAACTTCTCGACTTTTACGTGGGGAAATCCTCATGGATAATTGCATACCCTCAGCTTTGAGGAAGAATACGAATGATGTCCTATTTCTTCCGCCTTTACTAACTAAATATTAGTAATTATACAATGGAAAATTTTAAATTGCAATGAAGACAGCACCTTTGTTAAGCAGATTAAAATATTTAAATATTAATAAAAGTCTAAAATCGCCATTCCGCCTTGAGCAGTGATTAAGGCTCTTGCCTTCTCTTTATGAGAAGAGGCATTTGCCCTGCAGAGGGATAGTAACAGGCTTATTATTACTAAAAAGTTTAAAAAAACAAGTATATTTTTTGCAATTTTAAACGCATTAATCCATTATTTAAATAAAATCGACAGTAAGGAAAAAAAGAATGTAGTAAATCCTTCCATTAATAGATATTTCCCATTCCCATCCCAAGTCCGGTTTACTCAAGGGATGAATAAATTGATCCCAACTAATGAGGGCACAACCAATTCATTTATTCTCTATACACCCTGTACTAGTAATATCTGTTCTTTATGATATATATTCTCTCAGAAATCTGATATCAGTAATATTTAACGGTAAATATCAGTAATATCAGTTACTTTTACTTGTGCTGATCACGGTCTGAATATTAATTTTGCTACTCATCTTACAAATCTTATTATTCGTATGTCTATGCCTTTCATGATTTCTATCGTTTATATAATACTAGTGATCCGCCCTGCTTCGCACGCTTTTATTCAGTCTGCAAAACTGCTAAAGGCCTCAGAAAGAGCTTCTCTCAAAGATTTTATACTTTCTTAGGTTACCATTTATATAATAAAATAAATCGTATTACCACGATCTATCACCTAATAAAAAAGGCCTGTAAGAGTGCTCTGGTTGAATGGCTTCTTAGTTTGGATTATAATGCAACTGAGGAATTACTAACTCATCCAAAATAATCCATCCCTCTAACTTCCCGACACTTAATAGTTCAAGCATTTTTTTTTTTGCATTTAATTCTTATTTTTTTTCTTTATTTGTTTTATATTGTTTAAATCTCTGAGTCTATATTATGTTATGCCCTATCCCTTCACATTTATTAACTAATTGATTATGTTTACATACCGTGTGGTGGGACCCTGGTGATCTGCGATACAGGTATTCCTAGTGCAGACACCAGTCTTTCACAAACTATTGTCACAGTTTTTCAAGTCTGTCTAAATTATTAGATGCCATTGTTTGTGAAGAGAAAATAAATTATTTGAATTTGAATTTAACGGCTTGACAAAAGTTAGAGATTTTTTATTATACGCAAGGTTAATATTAATTATACACAATCGGTGAAGGAAAACATCGTGAGGAAACCTGTACCCTAATTGCGTAATCAACACAATTACAATCTGTTTCGATTTGAAACAGATTGCTAATCCATTGCTTCATAAGTTGGAAAAATATCTGCTCAACAACGTAAATAACGCAATGAATGTTGTTGAACTGTCAAAATGGAACAAATTAGGCAAAATTGTTTACGAAAATAAGTTACGCAATTAGGGTTAATATAAGCCTGAAATTGCCAACCCGTCTTGAGTAAGCGTGGTGATCAATGCTCGTGCCTTCTCTGGATGAGAAGAGGCTTTTGCCCTGCAGTGGACCAATAATAGGCTGGTATTATTATTATTATTTTAATACACATAAGCTTTCCGGAATTAATGCTGCAAATGATGTTAAAAACGCATAAAATCCACTGTATAGCTTAGAAGATATAAGCGGTCGCACAGACGGACACGAAAATCGACTTTGTTTTATAAATGTTTGATTTAAGTACTTAGGTTATAGTACAGCAGCAGTTCACATACTTTTTCTTAAGGAGATCGACCTAGCAAAAATGTATGACTGAGAGATCGACATTTTAACCGTTTAATCTATCAAATATTTATCAAGAAAAAAATTTGCACAAGTAAAACTACATTGGGTGCAAATTGTCAAATCTGTATTAAATTTTTAATCATCCAATACTACAAAAAGAAATTCAAATATTAGTGGCAGGTAAAATACAAAAAATGAAAAATTATCGTGATGCTGATGTCGAAGCGTGACATTGGTGGTCTTCCGCAAAATGTTCGTAGTTTGGAATATTCTCAGTTAAATCTAGACGCAAGCAGGCTGTTAGGTGGTCATTTGTGAGACGAGTGCGCGCCCCGCGCCGCCTGCGCACCGCGTAGCTTAGGTAGGTACCTCGCGGCTGCGTTGAGCTGACGACCTACCGCGTGCGCTCCATCTCGCGAAAGAGAGAACGCTAATCAGATAGTATTTTTTTTAGTCGCTTTTTTCTTTATCAAAAAGCTACAGTTTTAAGATCGATCACTGATAATTTTAGCTATCCTCGGCGATCGACCTTCAAACCTCTCGCGATCGACCGTATGGGCACCTCTGGTATAGTATTTCTTGACCATACATTTCTGAGAAATCAGAAAATAATAGAATAGAACACTTTTTACCCGACTGCCCCAGAAGGAGGGTAATGTTTTTCGAGAGTATGTATGTATGTTTGTATGTATGTATGTCTATTTCTTTGGCACGCTCTGTAGCCTAAACGGCTTGATGGATTTTAACATGTGAGGTGTCGTTAGATTTGTATTAATTGTGGGAGTGTCATAGGCTATATAATATTTATATATTGCATATGCAAATAGAAAAAAAGGGAGAGGTAGGTTTAAAAAAAAAAACATTATTGGTATCAAATAAAAGCTAATATCTAATCTAAATATATAAAAACGAAAGGTCACTCACTCACTCACTCACTCATTCACTCACTCAGTCATCAAGAAAAATCGAAAACCGCTTGACGTATGAAGATGAAATTTAGTAGGAAGGTAGTTTATAGTTAGTAGACGTCCACTAAGAACAGATTTTTGGAAATTCGACCTTTAAGAAGAAAAGGGGGGATTTTGTTTGTATGAAAAATCTTATTCCTTGAGTTAATAAACTTGAAACTTAGCCGAATACTTATCAATGTAAATTATAAAGTTTGCCACTTTTAGTTTTTCTAAAGCACCCCCTAAAGGAGGATTGGGGGGTATCAAAGTTTGTATGGAAGAATTTTAACGAGCGGTCTAATTAACTCGAAACTCAGTATTTATAATTAAAACTGAAAATAAATAATAACGTATATCAGGGTTTTTTGAATATCGACCCCTAATGGGGTGAAACGGGGTATTAATTTTTACAATGGAGGATTTTACTGTGTAGCTTAATTAACTTAGAAATTGGTATAAATAAACTTTATAGTCAAATAATGGAAACGTCACAATAGATTTTTCAAAAATTATTATCACGCTATTTGCTATGGAGGATGAGCAATATAGCATTATGTTCGTATTCTTATATAGTTTACCGCAAATTGTAAAAAGACTAGCCAAAAGGTTAGAATATTGCAGATAGTTACGGATTTAATCTTTTGTACCTTTATGGAGCTAAGCAGTCAATCATAGCATATACAGGGTGGATTTTGAGATGGAGCAATAAGGACAGGTACCTTAACCGTTGTCGCTACAAGAAAACGGTCTTAAGAGACTGTCCTTAACATTTTGAAACATTTTGATCTGCATTCACAGATTTTGAAAAAAAATTACAGTCAGTAAGAAAATGGCCAATTTACACAAAAACTTTTTTGATGCCAGACGATCCTATTTCTTATTATTTATTAGTAGGATCAAAAAACTATATTATAGAACTATATTATATACTATACTAGAAAAGTCAGAAATTGAAAAATAACTCCCATACATTTCGTAGGAAATGAGAGGAGATAGAACACAATACAAGTATACCTTTGTATGTTGAAAAATATTTTTAATGAGGTACTTACTATTATTCAAATGAACACAACATACTATGCAACAGTTGAATTATTCCAATACTTCACTGGGCTGAATAAGGACCGAATGTAGCAGATAGTTACAGATTTAACTTTTAAATGATTATCAATCCGCTATACTTTTATGCAAATCCGCTATAATATTATAAATTCGAAAGTAACTCTGTCTGTCTGTCTGTCTGTATGTTACCTTTTCACGCCTAAACCACTGACCGGGTTTCGATAAAATTTGGCAAGGAGATAGATGGCATCCCGGAGAAGGACATAAGCAAGTTTTTGTCTCAAAAATAAACCTAAGGGGATGAAAGTTTGTATGGGAAACCTATCATTTCTTAAGTTAGGGCTATGAAAATTTAAATTTGTGCTTTTGGTAACAAATCAAGAATGACGTATTTCAGCGTTTTTCAAAAATTATCCCTCAAGAGGGTAAAATAGGGGATGATATTAAAATTCACATATAATATTGTTTTTTTGTCTTCTTTTCAAGAGATTTTTGGGATTGGAAATATAGTCATAGTCCGTATCTTGGATTAACATTTAGTCTTTATTAAAAGTTATTAATTACAATTTAAATTCATAAACTAACTTTTCAAACATGTTTCCTGTATATGTTCAATGGCGGCAAGAGTAGGTACTACAAATCAATGGTGACAATAATAGTAAAACGAACAATTTGTATTTTAATAAAGGCACTTAGAATCATATAAACTTAATTAGAATCATATAAAATTTGTTAAAAAACCGGTCAAGTGTGAGTAGGACTTGTGCCCTGAGGGTCCTGTTTCAAAGCTGTGCCTGCTCGACTGCCCGAATTTCCAAATCTGGATTGAAGGACAAACTTAAAATGAATAACAACATATTATTATGTTGTAATGTATTAATGTTAATGTTGTTCTTTTTCAATTGAAAAAGACTGGTTTATTTGCGAGTGTCAAAATATGCGGCATAAATGGCAATATTTTTTGTATCGTTAACTTTTTTTGTGGGTGGGAAATTATCAAATAACTTCTCTCGCTCTGGGCGGAGCGGGAGAGCGTGTTAGGCTTATACTGACAAAAACCCACCCGTGTTCCTTCAGTTGCCTGTGTGTTGCCAGGGGCCACGGTAACCCTTTCGGACTTTCCCGCGACCCTGGCAGGCATCGGCCCTAGCGTACCATGGCTTGGACCAGGGCCGGACGCGAAAAATCACCACCGCCGATCGTCTCCACGAGGACATGGCGGTGCCCCGCCCAAGCCGGGCAGACCTCCACCGTATGCTCCACCGTGTCCTCCGGGCGATCCACACAATGGTCTCACCCGGGCGTTTCCTCCCACCTTATCCGAAACAGGAATCTCCCGAAACAACAGTGTCCGGTGAAAACCTGCGTCAGGTGGAAGGTATGGACGCCGTGGCGCCTCTCTAGCCACTCTTCAATGAGGGAACTTATTGCCACAGTTGTGGCGTGCCCATTATTGCGTTGACTTGGAAATTTGATTTTCGTTACACTTCCAAGTGACCGTAGATCTAAGTTTTTAATATCTATTTCAACTTGATGCCTCCACGCGTTCCTGAGGAAAAAGGTCTTGACAGACACTGAAGTCATCCTTTAAGGGCTTTAATGTTTCATTTTGAGGTACGGAACCCTAAAACAGATTTATTATCAGCCTGTTACCTTTCATGCCGTAACGGCTAAACGGATTTAGATGATAGGCATACGGATAGGCCATGACCTGGATTAGGACATAGGATACTCTGAATCCCGGTAGCACGTTCCTGTGGGATATTTTCCGACATCCACGCGGGCGAAGCCGCGGGCAAAAGCTAGTTATTTTAATAAAACTAAAAAGCTTGAAATAAAAAAAGTTATTTAAAAAATAAAAAACCCGACTGCAAAAACACATAACTGAAAAGAGAAAAACAAGCATTATAATCTAGAATTTTGGTATTTTGGCAGGTGGCAGGTGGGGTGGGTGGGCATACGGTGGAGGTCTGCCCGGCTTGGGCGGAGCAACGCCGTGTTCTCGTAGAGGCGATCGGCGGCGGTGATCTCTCGCGTCCGGCCCTGGTTCAGGCCATGGTACGGAGCGAGAGGAAATGGCAGGCCGTCACCTCCTTCTGCGAAGCGGTAATGCTCGCGAAGGAGGAGGCGGAACGCGTGAGGGAGAGGCAAATTTCGCGCCCTCACGCCCCTAACCGCCGCAGGAGGAGACGCCCGGGGCGGGAATCGCGAGCCGATTTCCGGCCACCGTAGGCGCGGGCTTGCGGACGGTGAGCAATGGGTAGCTCGCTGTCCGATAAGGACCAAGCCCGGGTCGACGGCGCGTTGTGTTCCACGCGCGCCTCAAAGAGATGTCAGCAGAATTGAAGGGGTCCACTAGGGCCAATGCCTGCCGGGGGTTCGAAGAAAACCGATCGGGAAATCGTGGCCCCCGGCAACAGGGCAACCGAAGGAACACGGGTGGGTTTTAGTCAGTAAGAGTCTGACACGCCCTCCCGCTCCGCCCAGAGCGGGAGAAGTTATTTGATAATTTCCCACCCATAAAAAAAAAAAAAAAAAAAAGGTGGGACAAACAAAATTTACACCATCATTTCAGGTTATTGGTTTGGCCCGCCTGCAATACCAAAATTCTATAGATTATAATGCTTGTTTTTTCTCTTTTCAGTTATGTGTTTTTGCAGTCGGGTTTTTTATTTTTTAAATAACTTTTTATTATACCTAAAACATGTAATAAAAAACCCTGTCCGATCCGAAAGGGGCTCATAGATACTGCAATAACAGGATTATTCGGACTTCGCCCCATTCGCACTTCGTACCGCGTTTGCAGTTGGTCTCATTCGCAGTTGGTCCCATTCGCACTTGGTCCTATTCGCACATGGTTCCATTCGCACTTGGTCTCGTTCGCACTTGGTCCCATTCGCACTTAGTCCCATGCAAGTAGTTTGTAAGGGAAGAGATAGATTTATGGACCAAAGTGGGTTGGATTTATAAAAAACCGGTCAAGTGCGAGTCGGACTCGCGCACTGATGGTTCCATTTAAATAGTTTATCACGGGTTTTTTTTATAATGTGTCTACAAATTTACGACTTTCGGATTTTTATGCAACATTTTCATTGATACTCCGCTCTTATTGGTCGTAGCGTGATGTTAAATAACACATTGATCCACAAACCTACCTCTTCCCTTACAAACTACTTGCATGGGACTAAGTGCGAATGGGACCAAGTGCAAATGGGACCAAGTGCGAATGGGACCAAGTGCGAATGGGACCAACTGCAAATGGGACCAACTGCAAATGGGACCAAATGCGAATGGGACCAACTGCAAACGCGGTACGAAATGCGAATAACCCAATAATATTACCTAAAAGTAATAAAAAACCTTGCAATTATTGAAAATAAAAAGTTATTGCTATTTAAAAATCACATTTTAGTACCAAAAATACCACAAATAGGTACATTAAAAATTAGCACATTTTCAACAGGGGTCATAAATTATGACTTGTAGACACCCTCTAAATGACGGCCGCCCGCGCCCCATGTCATAAACCCGGTAAAATTCCCCATTGAAAAAAAATTGTGACGATATTTTTTTTTTCCTGTAAATTACCACTAGACGTAATACTCTCAGTACGATACCTAACAATACTCTCACGGAGCGGACAGGGTTTTTTAGGGTTCCGTAGTAAACAAGGAACCCTTATAGTTTCGTCATGTCCGTCTGTCTGTCTGTCTGTCTGTCCGCGGTCTAGCTCCGAGACCCTTAGTACTAGAAAGCTGTAATTTGGCATAGGTATACATATTAATTACGCCGACAAAGTGATAAAACAAAATTATGAAAAACATTTTTTTTTAGGGTAAAATGGTGATAATTCTTTTTTTATTTTTTATCTCATGATGTGGGATATCATTGGAAAGGTCCTTCAAAAATATTGTGAGTTTATGAAAACCATTTTTGGATTCAAGGATCCGTTTGTGAAATATTAGGCTTTAAAGTGTTAATTTTTGTTAGAGTCAAGTGTGTCCCCCCCCCTGCCAGCTAAATGGTTAGTTTTGGATGTGTGAAAAAATTTTACGGCAGTAGCTTATATAACGAATTTAAAAGTAAAACTATCACAGCTGAGCAGGCTTTACAAGTTAACGTGTAATAATCGACCAACTTAGATTTGCGGTTGTAAAAACATTTTCTCCTATACATTCCGTATGAAAGATTTTTTTTTCAACTACAAAGTTAAGTTTGTTCTTGGGATAAATTCATCCCAACTACGGAATCCTACATTGTGCGTGGTCCGACATGCACTTGGCCGGTTTTTTACATGTTGTATTGGGTTCGATTTGGGTTCAAGATATAAATGTAGAAATTCATCATGTGGCGGCTACCGGTCTACTAGAAGAAGATGTTGTATTGGTGATTTTTATGATTATCCTAACTAATATTATGAATTCAAAAGTGAGTTTGTATATTTGTTTGTTACGCTTTCACGCTAAAACGGCTGAACAGATTTGGATGAAATTTGGCACATGAGTAAAATATGACCAGGATACAAGATACGGATACGGACATAGGATAATTTTTATTCCGATATTCTCACAGGATCGAAACCTATGCGGGTGAAACTGCGGAGCGTAGCTAGTAATTCTATAATTAAATATTTTTAATACGGCCACGAATCATATTTATATCAACATACAACCTGATTCTGACCTGCAAATTGCAAAAAAACGTTAACATATGCAAACGAAGTCACACGGAACAACTTGGAACGTACCTCACTATGATTGCGGAATCATAATAACATACATTCGTTTCAATGTACATTCTAATGAACTCGCTAGATAAACGGTCTCTATTGCAATTTTATTGCAATTGAATCTAATCGCTGACTTGAAACGTCGACGTAACAATTTAAAGGTAAGTAGTAAGGATTACTCAGTACAAATTCATTACAGTTAACTCGTGAGGACATCCCTACATGCTGTAGCTATATTTCGAAATGGGGTAAATAATATGATATGAATACTGTGATATAAACATATATAATAAGGGACCGTTTAAGTATTACGTAAGCACTATAGGGGGGCGGGGGGGTCTATGCTTGGCTTATTTTTTGATGACATGGGGGGTGGGGGGGTCTAGATGGTGATTACGTCAGCAGTAATTATTTACTGTTTACACATATGGCAACCCACACATTGTCTATGCTTGAAAACGAAACGCATATTCGGGGATTCCCACAAATAATTAATACGTTTAGGTACTCACTTAGAACCGAGTAGGGGAATTACCGCGTGCTATTCACTTGTTAAAATTATAACTGCTGCTCATGAATCAATAAAAAAACAAAATACTCACATTAAAAGAATAATGCATATAACAATGTTTATGTAAGCATGGAGGGGAGGGGCTTGTAGTTAAGTAACAACAGCTGCACGGGTCGATCGATCAGGTTAAGCTACGCTTGCCGCGGTTGGTCTGTGGATGGGTGACCATCTTTACATACCAAGACCTCTTCGTGCCTCGGAAAGCACGTTAAGCCGTTGGTCCCGGCTGTCATTTGTAGATATTTGACAGTCGTTACGGGTAGTTAGAAGCCCAAAAAGTCTGACAACCAGTCTTACCAAGGGGTATCGTGTTACCTAGTAACTAGGTTGTGGAGGTCAGATAGGCAGTCGCTCCATGTAAAATACTGGTATTCAGCTGCATCCGGTTAGACTGGAAGCCGACCCCAACATAGTTGGGAAAAGGCTAGGCAGATGATGAGATGATGTAAGCATGGAGGGGGGGGTAAGAGCTTTGCTTACTTTTGCTGACAAGGGGGATGGGGGTAAATAATTGTAATAAATCTGCTTATGTAATACTTGAACGGCCCCTAATAATATATATGGGATATTATATAGTATTACATGCCTAAATACTGTATTAAAAAAACCGTTAATGAAGGCTCAAAGTTGCTAAAAACATGCATTTAAAAATGTTACATTTTTTAAACATGCCTACAATTTTTTTTGCTGTCAACTATAGTTTTCAGGCAATGTCTTCGAAAAAACGATATCTGATACAAAAAACCTGGCAACTCTAGTAAGAAATAAGGTCTTCTCTAAGAGTGCGTTTTTACTGAGGTGGCGAGAAGTGGAGCGGAATCGACCAATCACCAACGAGACGAAGATGTGCGATTTGAATTTAGAATCAATGTGATTTGCGCTCGTCTCCGCGTCAATGGACATGCACCCTAAGTATTTTCTCAAATAGGAGAATTTCTAAGAAATAAATACCTACCAGATACATAGGTTACGGATGTAGATGCTTAACGAAGCCGAAAGTCACTCGTACTCCCCACCATTATGATCACTTTCTTGTACCATACTATGGTTAGGACCCTTCTGGTTTCGAAGATATTGAAGGTCAAAGTTCCAACGTTTTTTTTTTTTTTCTTATTTGCACGAAAATAATGTTTTAATTTTACTTCACTATTTAAAATACCCGTAGAACTCCAGCACATAAGGTCTAGCCCTGACTGCGATAAAAATCGCGCGAAATTTTTATTGCAGTTCTGTAACACATGGTATCGTATGTATCACACGCACTGGTGAATTGGTAATTAATTCTAATAAATTTTTCTAATTATTATTTTTTTAACCTTAATTTTAAGTAAGATAATCATCTTTGGCTGCATATACTTGCTAACAGTAACACAAATGGAAGATGTCACTGGCTCCTGAAATACAGGTACTCTAACTTAGCTCTGGAGCCAGGGTCTCAAATTTTTCTGTAATATTTGTATGGCAATAAAGAATTTATTTATTTTATTATTATTCGCGCTGTAATTCAATTCCTAACACTGAATAAAACCGCACGAGTAAAAATCGCGCGGTGAGATTTCGCAGTGCAAGCTTGGCCTAAAAGCACGTTTTGCATGCGTGACATTATGCGCTACCGTAGAAAGTGATTTTTCAAATAAAAATCGATTACCTACCAAAAAAAATTTTTTTCAAATTTCCTTGTGATGTGTCTTTTTAACCGACTTCCAAAAAGGAGGAGGTTATATGTTCGTAGCGTATTTTTTTTTATTATTTTATACATATTGTATATGTCCACCGAACCGATTTAAAAAATTCTTTTTTTGTTTTGTTTGAAAGGGTATGCCCTCAAGTTGGTCCCATTTAAATTTTATTAATTTTGCTTGGATAGTTTTTGAGTAAGCTGCAATAATACGTATTTTTTTTCCACTTAGTATGTAGATGATATGATAAGTTCCTGTTACTAGTAGCAGGTAGTAGTATTCGAATGTGTGTGGGGTAGGTACCACAACTTAAAAGTGAAAAATAAAAACTTTTTACAAAAAAGAAAAACAACCGACTTAAAAAAAACACTACAATGTGAGAAATAACTTTAATTTCGGAAGTCGGTGGCAAAAAACGAAAATACAAAACCAAAGACACCGACTTCCGAAATTAAAGTTATTTCTCACTTTGTATTGTTTTTTTTAAGTCGGCTGTTTTTTTTTTACATTCTGTATATGTCAGCTGTTCAGAAATACTGTCTAACTAGCGTGTATTGTTCCAATAAATTACAGAGGTGTCCCTCTCCCTTTTCCACACACTTCTATTCACTGCTAATGTGGGCCAGTCAGTCCTTTCGGTGGAAGTAAAGCTATTAAGACGCAGATATATGACAGTGACCTTGAATGGTTAGCTTGCGTGTTCTGTACTGAGCTCACGCAACGCGTCGTTCGTCCAGCCAGTAATAGGACTCGCCCTTCAAGGAGCGTTGTCCCAAATTAGACGCATTATTAATTTATTACACGTAAAACAAAACGTATTTTAATAAAACACCTATACTAAAAGATTGATAATTTAATTGTCTTTAAAATGGTGAAGTTTTCAGAAAAATACGCTTGATAAATTTTGCGTCATTCTTAATTTTTTATCCGCATTAGATGTAACTTTACAAATTAATTTCACTATGTAATATAAAAATAATCAAAAATATGCCTATATTAAAATATTAAGAAAATGCTCTAATTTAACATATATTTTTTCAAATCACTAACACTACTCGTTTAGACGTCATCTTCAATATAAAATCATTAAAAGTCAGTTATCGTCCCCTTAAACCGAAGGATAATTTATACAGGGTAAGTTTTTAACCAGTGCGCAAACTTAAACACGTGACTTAACTCATCATTAAGAAAAAAATTTTTTTTTTTTTCGCGATTTCACTTTACTCATCGTTATGAACAACTTTTACTATGGGACCACAGTAAAAGTTGTTCATAACGATGAGTAAAGTCACGTATTTAAGTTTGCGCACTGGTTAAAAAAAATCCTGTATGTGATATTTTATTTCTGTAATATGTTTTTAAAAACACTTTGAATTCAGAAGGTCCCAACTTACAGTTAAATTAATATATTCCAAGAGAATGAATGAAAGAATAAAATTATCCCTTAATAATTAGGTCCTCCTGAAATCCATTTGTACTTGTTTTACATAGAGAGCTATGTGAAACACAAAGGCATATTGTCGCCCATTCCACAAGGACCGTGTGGCCTAATGGATAAGGCGTCGGACTTCGGATCCGAAGACTGCAGGTTCGAGTCCTGTCACGGTCGAATGTTACTTTTTGCTTTCAGTACAATATTTTGTTTTAGTGAGTGTTATACTAAAACTGAATTTAATACTGAAAATATCAATTATTATCGTACTTAGCAGTAACTTGCAAATCACCTCAGTCAACAATCATAATCTGCCTTAATACCCATAACACAAGTTTAATCTTAGCTTGGGTGCCAGTGGAGATAGTCAATTATTTATGCAATTTATGGCACATTAGCTTCTGCCCACGACTTCGTTCACCTGGAAGTCATAAGACACCACAATATTCTTTAATAACAGTCACATTTTTATAAAACTTCCCTTTTTTTTTTTGGGTGGGAAATTATCAAATAAATTCTCCCGCTCTGGGCGGAGCGGGAGGGCGTGTCAGACTCTTATTGACTAAAACCCACCCGTGTTCCTTCGGTTGCCATGTTGCCGGGGGCCACGATTTCCCTATCGGTTTTCTTCGAACCCCCGGCAGGCATTGGCCCTAGCGGACCCCGTCAATTCTGCTGACATCTCTTTGAGGCCTTCCCTATATACTACGTACGTTTGTAGTTTTGTTCTAAACAGCAAAAATATACAGAGATTCAGGACTGGTGACGCGGGAGCAAGCGACGTACAACTTTTACTTCTCTGCAAAGACACGACTTTGAACCGAGTTCCGTTACACAGCTTCGACGGAGTTAAGTTCCGAAAGAGCAAAATCGGGACACCGACCTTCAGCTGGATGATGTGCACTGTAAGTCCACTTACCGTTAGCGAATTCAGAAATTCTACGGAATATTGTGTGGCATCATCTTGCTCCACAACTAGGGACACGAAAAAAGTATCGATACTTTGTGGTATCGTTTACATTTCCTTTCGGTACCGATACTTTTGTACTCGATACTTTGCATTCGATACTTTTACTCAATGAGTACTTTTTGGCAGGTATCGTATCGAAAAAGAAATTCAGTTTTAAATGGGTAATCTTAGAAATTACCCATTTAAAACTTGCGACCTTACGGATTATATTTATGGCTATGGCAACGCCATCTAGTTTACTCGTTCTGAACCTTCTAAAACATTACATCGATCTTTGCTCGAAATCGTTCCTTCCGTTCACAGTTAAATTCCTAACCTTTCCTTCATTCATTTACTACACTAATCATTCACTCACTCGTTCACCGTTGTCATTTGTTTTTTCATGTCCTGCCCTACTGAAGTTAAACTGACGTTATTTACTGACTGATATTCACATAAGCTCTACGCGCATTAGGCCCTAAGAAAAGTACTCGATACATTGAAGTATCGATACTTTTATGAGTACGATTTTTTTTTTCGATACTACTCATGAGTGCAGTATCGATACTTTATATTCGATACCGTGACCCTATCCACCACAACAGTGTTAAGGGAGATGCGCTAAGGTAGCCCGCGAAATTCAAATTTTCAACTGCCTCGTTGGTTTAGTGGTCGCGCTACTGCTGAACAGGAGGTCTTGGGTTTGTTTCCCAGGTCGGGCAAAGTGTTATTGGGTTTTCCCATCAGAAATATCTCAGTAGCCCCGTTGATGGCAATAGGCTCGCCCCCTATTACATGGGACTTAAACATAACTAGCGAAATGTGGGTGTACTATGGGTTCATCTCTGCCAAACCCTTTGAGATTACAGGCGTGATGTTATGTGTATATTATTTAAATAGGCTTTAATAACGCACGAGGTAGCACAAATCGATATATTAGGCTATCAACAATGCATGAGGTTGCGGTTCTAGCCAGAATCGGCATATTACCGACTAATCTATCGATTTAGTACACGAATAATAAATACCTAGCAAAGATGTTACGGAAGTTGTTTTACTGGAACCGGAGCCGGAATCGGAGGATTTAAATTTGATTGATCGGAGTCATAACCGGAGTCGGAGTCAAAACCGGAACCGGAGTCGGAGGCGGAACTGGATCCGGAGTCGGAGGCAGAAGTAGAAGAAAGATGTGTTAAGGGAAGGCTTAATGAAACAATAGAAATATAATTCAGTCTCTTTAATCGGTCTCTTTAATCAGTTTCTTTAATCAGTCAAATATTAGCTATTAGTTATTTATGCAACTCTTGTATTATAAGGGGTATAAAAACACGAATGTGGGTTTATGATAATAGTATCACATCAGTGTTTTAATACCTAATTATAACAATTGAATACAATACTTAGCTCGTGGCTAAGTAATAACAGCCGCACTGGTCGATCCATCAGGTTAAGCTACGCTTACCAGGGTTGGTCAGTGGATGGGTGACCATCTTTACATACCGAGACTCCTCCGTGCCTCGGAAAGCACGTTAAGCCGTTAGTCCCGGCTGTCATTCGTGGATCTTTGACAGTCGTTATGGGTCGCCAGAAGCCCGAAAGTCTGACAACCAGTCTTATCAAGGGGTATCGTATTACCCAGTTACTGGGTTGTGGAGGTCAGATAGGCAGTCGCTCCATGTAAAATACTGGTATCCAGCTGCATCCGGTTAGACTGGACGCCAACCCCAACATAGTTGGGAAAAGGCTAGGCAGATGATGATGATCTACACCCATGATATGAATCCTCTATAAAAGTTTCTGAAACCATTGAGTGTTTGTAATTAATTCAAAATCAAGAAATTCCCACGAAATTCAGTACAACTGCACGTATGAATGTCGCCTGCAGCAGCACATCACATACACACATGCGAGCAGCGGGTGCTGCTGTCCCCCGTTTGAACGTTGAAACGAGTTGTATAATGAAAGTTGGTACAACATTATAACACTCGTTTGGATGATGTAATGGTTACTATGACACTGGCTGTTATAATGTTGCCAATAGCTGTTTCAGAAACTTTTGTAGAGGTTTTATAGCATGGCTGTAGATAAAATAATTTATTCATAATATACCTAAGTAATACATACGTAGGGAGGTGATAATTTAACATGCGGCAATTGAATAAACTTAACTTAGATCAAATCCAGTGACTCTAAAAGTGGAATATTGTACTTTCGACCTTCGATATAACTCCGATTCAAAATTATCGGAACCAAAGTCGGAATCGGAGGTGTAAAATTAATCGGAAGTTACGATCTTTCGGAACCGGAACCGAAGCTCCGGAACATCCCTGATACCCACTCTCTGTGACACCTAAACTGGAAAAAAGTATACCTATAGCTGGGAAAATGGTTATGTGGTAATAATCGGTAGCAGAAATACCACGACGGTAAAACTTTGCACATAAACATAATCATGTCAAACTCAAACCGTTTATTTCAATTAGTTAGACCATTACAAAGCAACTGCAGCAATTTGGATGTTTTTATTTATTTATTTAGGATCTCCAACAAAAGATGTACACAATACATGACACATAATTAAAGGGCAACATCCGGTATTAAGTAGGTGTACTCCTTCACTTATAGTCTCCTATAAGCACAACATGCACAATAAAGTTAAAAACTAAGCTAACAAAGTTAAAACATTAATAAAAGGTAAAATTTTGAAAATAAAATGAATTTTTGAAGGATTTAAAAAGAAAAAGAAAATATAACTTTTGGAGAAACTATTAAATTAAGTCTAATAAACACTTATTATATTTGGACAAGTTTTTATAAGAAAGAGAAAAAAAAGAATTGAATCAAGGTGCCTCCTTTGATTATATATAATAAATATATATACAATGTCACCCATAGGCATGTGCCCGCCCGCATTTTTCTGAACACTTATTCTTCAAAAATTATTGAAAAATAACTTTTTTTTTAAGAAAAAACAGTTTTCACCTTCGTATTTTTTTGCATATGCAACAAATTATAATTAAAATGTTAGTTAATCCGATAAAATAACTCTTATGCTTTTAGAAATAATAAACAGAATCCAAATCGAGCCAATCACATCGGAGATAATTATGGCAAACGCTACTCAAAACATAAATAATTAATTGAATAACATGAAAAATATTAAAGATCCAGCCCTTTTAAAGTTATTTTTCGACCATTTAAAAAATCTTGATATTCTAAAAAAAAAACATTGATGCCGAGCGACGAAATACAATCTGATACTGACCTGCAAATTGCAAAAAATGATAGAAAAATTGAATTTCGCAGGCAAGTTTAGCGTATCCACCTTAAGGTACGAGTATACATTAAAGAACCTTAACATAACTGGCAAAATGTGGTTTTACTGCACCACTGACCTCTGCCGTTCTTGCGGACAAAACAAGAGAGACATTTCTCTTTTGCTATGCACAAAAACTATTACTATACATATTTAGGCTGCGTTTCCACCAGAGAAGTGCGAGGTAGCTGAGCGGTGCTAGGATGCGTAACGAAGCTGTGAAACGATGTGAGTGTTTCCACCAGAGATATGCTAGGCTGCTGAGCGGTGTGAGAATGTGTAGTGACGCTGTGAAACGGTGCGCAGATGAGCGCTGCGAGGATGTGTAGCGGGCTCTTTTCAGATACGATTTCGCACTCGCGTCCATCCCTCGCACACATCTCTCGCACACATCTCTCCCACACATCCCTCACACCCATCTCTCGCTTGTTTTGTACATACAAAAACCTCGTACCGCTAAGCCGTTTCCACCGAAGCTGTGATGAGCGAGACTAGGTAAATGAAGCAATTCTATTGGTTCTTAACAAACACATCCCTCGCTACACATCCTAACACATCTCTCGTGGAAACGCAGCCTTATCGTAAACTCAAAATTCCCTGACACACAAGTACCCAGTAGCTTAGCGAGATGCGCGGCGCCATTTTGTAATAACGTCACTTCCTTGAGAGCCAACCGTGAGTGTAATTGCATTGCATCTATGAATAATAATTTCCGAGACATAACATTCATAACTGTATGTGTTTTAATTGAGTACAACTTGCATTTACCCTGACTTCTGTCGCTTAGTTTCTGGCTATGTTCAAATAAAGACTATTTCATCATAATCAGCCTATAATGTTCCCACTGCTGGGACACAGGCCTCCTCTTTGTGAGAGGGAGCGGGCCGTAATCCACCACGCGGGCCCAGTGCGGGTTGGTAGATGTCACATGTCTTCGAATTTTCGGTTCTAGGACATGCCGGTTTCCTCACGATATTTTCCTACACCGTTTTGAGAGCAGTGGTGATGAAATAATTTACACAAAGTAAAGCGCCTGTCTGGTTTCGAACCTATGACCTACAACTCGGGAATCGCGGTCGTTACCACTGGGCCACAACTGCTCTCTGGGTCGCCACTGCTCTTGAAGTCTATTTATGTGGTAATTATCAGGAAAAAAAAAAATATTGGCCTCAATTTTTTTTTCAATGGGGAATTTTACATGGAGCGCGGGCGGCCGTCGTTTAACGGGTCGTAACTTATTTATTTATTCTCATTTATTCATTTATTTCGGATTTTAAAGTAGGTACATATATCAACACAGTAATGACAAGATAAGAAACTTTAAAAAACTAAATACAAAATACAAATTATATGACTTACTTATGACCCCTGTTGAAAATTTGATTTTTTTAAATGAATTTGGGGTAATTTTGGTACAAAAAATTGTGAATTTTAAATAAAATAACTTTTTTATTATGAATAATAATTTAAAATAATATTACTTTTTGGTAATGTTATTGCAGTACCTATGTGCCCCTTTCGGATCGGACAGGTTTTTTTTAACTTAATATGTAAAAACCTGTCTGATCTGAGATGTGTCACACATCTACGAATCAGAGGTTTGGGCCGTGCGTGGTTCAATTGGACCCTGGGTTCCGAACCTGGGGGTAATTACCCCCGCGGGGGTAAATCAGCTATTCTGTGTGGGACAAAGAACCTAATAATTAAAACCTAATCTGGTGACACCAAAGCTGGTGCCGAATATACTGTTATTGGTGCCGATTCCCTTGTTCACAAACTAAACTAAATTTAAGTTCTGTGCATCTTTTTCTTTCTATTTAATTAAGAAAAGGACAGAAGATAAATTTTAGTTTAGTCCTGTCAAATTAATCAGCGCTTGACGTAAATTGACGTAATTTTAGTCGGCAAGTTTTTAATCACGTCTAAACTTGTAAGGAGAGTGACAGGCGATGATTAATTTGACAGGACTAAACTAAAATTTATCTTCTGTCCTTTTCTTAATGAAATAGAAAGAAAAAGATGCACTGAACTTAAATTTAGTTTAGTTTGTGAACAAGGGAATCGGCACTAATAGCTAACAGAGCTTTAATAAAATTGCTTATGAGTACCCTTTGCCACCACCTATAGATGTGAGAGTTGTTTTTAACTTTGGTTACACTGAAAACAAAGGTGGAACATGACTTAAGATGCGTTTTAAGCGAAACTAAACCTTACATAAAAAACTTTTGAATGCAAAACAATGCATCACACTAACTATGTATTTTTAATATAAATTACGTAAGAATTATAAGCTTGTCTTGTTTGTATTGATAACATTTTAAGGTTGGGGTAAAATCTGTTTTCCTAATAGGTCACAGGGGTAACAATATTGAAAAGTTTAGGAACCACTGTATTAGACGGACAGTCACTTAATCACGGAATATAATATATATGTATGTATTTAAAACTAGCTTTGTTCAGTAAAACATGTATGTTTTAGTTTTGTTAATAAATTGCCCGTGAAATGATATTTCATGGGCAATTTATTTTAATAACTAAGCATCGCTGTTTGGTCTAACTTAAATTATGGATGTTGTTTTAGACATTGAACTATGTCATAGTAGATTGTTATACTAGGGCAGGGATGGCGAACCTCTATACACCTACGTGCCATTTTTTTCCAAATAAATATTGAATGTGGCCATGACGTACCAACAAACAATCTTGTCTCTGTGACTACTGGAAAAAAACTATATTATTCGCAATAATACTCTTTACTTTCAAATTAATACCTCTATTATTATACAGTAATGTTAGCATTAACAGTTTAATATTTACTTGAATGAAATAACTAATTATTGTGAGATCGGCTGTTGCAAACTAAATGACTAGATAGGTAGGTATCTAAATTCTTGAAATGATGCCGTGCCCAAATTATTTTGTTACGTGCCACCAATGGCACGCGTGCCATTGGTTCGCCATCCCTGTACTAGGGGCTAAAATAACCCATTGTAACGAGAAAGCTCGGGAGTAAATAGAAACCGAGTTATAATGGGTTTTAGCGCCGTGTGTTACACTCTACTTTTCACTACGATTGCGAGAAAATGAAATAATCCAATACAATATTAAATAGTTCATTTTATTTAAATGTACAATTTGTACAATTCTGGATATTTAACGAGATGTTTTTTTCCGGCAACTTAATTTCGGCACGGTTGGCGCAGTGGTTAAGCGGCTGACTGCTGCGCTGCGTGTCGCGGGTTCGATTCCCGAACGGAACAAATATTTGTATGACCTACCAGTAGTTGTTCCGGGTCTGGCTGTTTGTGTATGTGAGTTTATATGTTTGTAATCGCACCCACGATACAGGAGAAATTCCTAGTGTGGGGCAACGTTTTTTTAAAAAAAAAAAAAAAAAAAAAAAAAAAAAAAAAAAAAAAAAAAAAAAAAAAAAAATTCTCTGTGAAGATGTTCTCACTAAATGATGACATTTTCACTGTTGTAAATTATATTACGGTCACCAATTCAATTCGTAATTAGAGAAAAATTCTAAAGATTTCGCGCCAATGCCTTTTTTATTTCTTCTGTAGCTGCAACGCAATGCACGCATTCTACCGAAGAGATAGCCGCATTTAGTTCCATTTTCAAAAATAAAAAGTACTTTTTGTTGTGAACCAGTAATAAGTCGAGTCCAATCATGATTAATATGATTATTCTACATAAGAATAAAGACTTTTTCGATTTTCAAGGCTCGTTGGAACAGACAAAAATTTTAAAAAAATCAGTTTTTCCCCTAGAGGAAGAAATGCAATTTTTTCCCCGCTCTGGTACTCTACAATGACGGCCTTTTTGAGCAAGAGAAGTGAAAAATAATTTATGTGACGGTTTCATTACGTTCCGTGTTAGCGATTTCAAACCATTATAATGTCAGATTTTTTTGGAGGTCGGTTGTTTTTTACCTATTGTGGTATAGTATTTTTATTCTAGGTGCATCGTCTTCACATATAATTATTTAAATAATGTACGTACCTATACAAACAATTGGAAAACATTTTAAAAGAGTAACGGTGGAGTTTCTTGCCCATTCTTCTCCATACGAAAACTACCTTTTGGAAGGGGCGACTAGAATCAATTTTATTATTTTGTAAATTTTGGCGTTCAAAAGTGCCACACATGGGCCTATTTGAAATAAATGATTTGACTTTGACTTTGCCGCTTTTTTAGAACCAGATTATGCTCACAAGGTGCTGTTATATGCAAGGCAATATAATCTGGACAAAGTCATAAACTTAAGCCCTATTTATACGAGGTAAGTTTTTTGCCCGTGGATTAAAATAACAATGACACACTGCTTAGACGGTGCAACTTTTTTTGTTGCTTCAAATTATGGTATGCCACAGTGGGGAGTGCGGCGAATGTACAAGTAGATGTGTTGGGGGCCCGGGAGATCCCGGGCCCCCAACACATGGTAGGAGTAGGAACAGTGGGGTTTTAGTCGATAGGAGTTCGACATAACCCTCCATTCTCCCAAGACGGAGGGTATCCACGAGACTCTCCTCACGGAAATAAAAAAGGCTGTGGCCACAGAAAATTAAGTTGCACCGTGTAAATCGGGCTACAATCAAAAGATATCGCAATAAAATCGAATTCTATAAATTATGATGTCACAAACAGATGGAGAGACAAAAGCGTAAAGATTTTTGAGAACACCCTTTATTTTTGGAGATGAATGAAATTGGAATTATTTACGAAAAGAATAATGTTACTGTAGGCGTCTTCTATATATAAAGGGGCATTATTAAAGCATTCATATCATTACGCCGTGCCCTAAGGGAGTAGGTTGACAGCCATTCTGTTACTAATATATCTTAAAAGTAATTCATTGAAGAAGCTGAAAAAAGACGAACTATTTCATTCAAGTTCACCTTGTGTATTATTAAATATATGCTCTTTAAATGTCATACCAGGCAGCTAAGCCCAGCTTAAACACGGGGAGCAAAATTATTTGAAAAAAATATGTTAGTAAAGAAAGAAAGAAAGAAAGAAAGAAAAAATATTTTTTGAGACTCGCACAGGAAATCACAAATTAAACTAAACACCTTCATTAAAAACATTAATAAAAAAAACAATAAAAAAAACAAAATAAAAATAAAAGCAGAGAGTCCTGTACGAGGTCAAAAGGCTCCTATCTCTATCTATTAGTGTATGCTTTTCCTGATTTTCAAAGTCAAAGTCAAATCATTTATTTCAATTATGCACATGAAAGTCACTTTTGTACGTCAAAATTTACAACGTATAGAATTTCATAACCCCATGACCCGTCTTGATGGTAATTATGTATTGTAGAAATCGCGGCTGATTAGCGGTTATCGATTGAAAATTGAGAAAAAAATCTAAAGCAACGGAATTCTAAAAGTAGGTACCATCGCGGAAGCCCATAACTAAGCACTTTGAAAACAAAATCCCGTGCACACGATGACCACATCTGTTACCGCCCCGGTTCTACAGCAGCCGAGTGCTACAAGCAAGAATAATCTTTACGGTGGTTAGTTATGGTTTTCCGCGATGGTACGTGCGATGGATTGATTTCTGTAAAT
Source organism: Agrochola lychnidis (assembly GCA_963680765.1). Lineage (NCBI taxonomy): Eukaryota > Metazoa > Arthropoda > Insecta > Lepidoptera > Noctuidae > Agrochola > Agrochola lychnidis. The sequence goes on from OY796872.1 coordinate 12,739,738, forward strand.
TGGTTTAAAAAACACTTTTACACATTAATAGAAATAGGTAATAACATTTTGAAACTAGATGAGGTTGGTGTTCCCTAACCGACTACTCTGAAAAGAATCACCAAAAAAAAAAAACAGAATTAATAAAAAAAAATGTGGTGGCACTCCGGGAGTGCCGACAGAAGTGAAAACTTGAATAAGATCGCCTTGGCGGAAAAAAAATACTTGTATAGAAAATTGGTCCGTAACCTTATCTAAATAAAGAGCACAATCGCTTTTATAAAAAATACTTCCAAAATCTTTAAAGTAAAAATACTTGCATAGAACATTGATCCGTAACGTAATATAAATAAAAAGCACAATCGCGTTTACAAAAATGAGGTGTCGTCATGGTGTCGCGAAATCAATGGTTTAGTCCCATCTCAAAAATGCCCAACGCGCCTAAAGAAGTTTTCACTTTAAAAAAAGTTTATATTTTTGAATTCAAATAAAAACGGTCACCCGTTCATCGATTTGACCGCTAGAAGGTAAAAACCAATCCTCTGTTCAAAGTTTGGCTTACAAAAGCGACAAAAAGCGCTGAAGCGCAAATCAGCGCGTCCGATTGTTTCGCTCGATACGAAACCAATGAAACATTGAGTGGGTTTCAGCACCTGACTGCCCAGGGCACACAATTTGTGTAGTTTATACTCTGTGAAGGGAGGGTTTAGCCGAAAATAGATTAGGACTACTAAATACTAACTATGTTAAGCGACCATTAGGGGGTAATGGTCGTTTTGGTGGGCTTGCGAGGGCAATACTCCTTAGAAACAATATAATTATGGATGTCCAGTCAAGTTTTTGAAGTAAAAACTAGTTTAGGCGCGTTGGGCATATTTGAGATGGGAAAAAACAATTGAAATCGCGACACCGTTACCGTTACCGACACCTCACTAAAAGTATTTCCTGCACAATAAAATTGTTTAAGTTTTCACTTCTGTCGGCACTCCCGGAGTTATACCTTCGTCTGTTTTTACCCGACTGCCCCAGAAGGAGGGTAATGTTTTTAAATTCTTTCCTATAAGCCTCGTGCAGACTGGCCCGATTCCGGTAATTGTTCTACCGTAAAGTTTTCTTAGAAATTGTATTGTTAGAGTCGCGCCGTCGCGACACGCCAGTCTGCACGAGGATTTACGTAGTACGCATAATTCCTTTTATAGCTCTACTAGACTGAGCAGACTATTACAGAACACAATATTTAATTAACAAAATAATCTTTGACCAATGTCGAGTTGGCTTAAATTTTCATTGCTAATACAATTGCGCCCACGCTAATAAAGTTCGTTCGACGCAAAAATATTGCGGCGGGTTTTTTTCGCGGCACTGGATTTTCAACTCTCGGCGCTACGCAGAGCGTTGAAAATCCAGTGCACGAAATAATATCGCCGCGGGTAAAAACGGCCCGTGCGAACCTGAGTTTATACACACCAAACAAAACCATTTCAAATTAGTAAATTATAATACAAAACTGACATTCACAAACACGAATCTCGTTTACAATCTGGAATAATTACATAGTTTGATACATTTTATTTACATTAACATAATTATAATTTCCATAATTAGGTAGTCATAATATAAATAATTACTTTAGCTCTGTCATTGGACACATTACAATAATAAAACGAAACAGACTCATGTTTATATTTAGTCGTGAGCTGAAACGCGATAATTATAACTTATTATCGTGTTTATTTTCAATCGTTTATGGTTCAGCTGTTTTTGAGATTGGATTTGATATGCGGTTGAAATTGACGTTATAATTCCGGCCTGCTGACTTTTCCTGATAACTTTGCCTGTTGACTCTTAAGGCAAATTACCTCCTGCATTACTTTCGTACATTTTCTACGGGCGGGCCGCACCGTACTGTTTTGTATCAAAATGTGTTGCGCTGCGGCCGTAGGTAATGTGCCCTTGGCTTTAACAAACAGTTAAATAGCGCTACAAAAAAAAATTACATACCTAAAGTATATTCAAATCCTTTTTTCCAATTGACATTATTTCCACCAAAACGAATATCAACTTTATAGGGGTGTAAATTAAGTTGATTTAAGAATGACTAGTACTATTGAAACAGTCATAAAAATGTTTGAAGTTGTAAGTAGCGCCAAGTGAACTTTATGTTTAGTAGTTTTTAGGGTTCCGTAACTCAAAAGAAAAAATGGAACCCCTATAGGATCACTCGTGTGTCTGTCTGTCCGTCTGTCACAGCCAATTTGCTCCTAATCTAATGGACCGATTAAGTTGAAATTTGGTACACATATATATTTCTGAATTTATGTATTTCTGTGACCCAAACACGGACGTGTAACGTATATAAATAATTTTCGAATATGGGGGTCCCTTTTGGGGAGCAAATAAGAAAATTTTAAAAAAAAGTTTTGCAAACTGTACCGTGTGACATATCAAATGAAAGGGTGCTGAGAGGATCTCAATTTTTATTTTTATAATTAACACATTTGAAGATATTTAAGAAAATAAATCAAAATTGACAATTCCCCTCGCTTATCTCCGAAACTAAAATTTTTTTTTTTTTAACCTAGATTGTTTCTTTACTCATTAATACTCATAGATGAACTATGTTGGGGTCGGCTTCCAGTCTAACCGGATGCAGCTGAATACCAGTATTTTACATGGAGCGACTGCCTATCTGACCTCCACAACCCAGTTAGGTACTGGGTAACATGATACCCCTTGGTAAGACTGGTTGTCAGACTTTCGGGCTTCTGACAACCCGTAACAATTGTCAAAGATCTACAAATGACAGCCGGGACCAACAGCTTAACGTGCTTTCCGAGGCACGGAGGAGTCTCGGTATGTAAAGATGGTCACCCATCCACGGACCAACCCCGGCAAGCGTAGCTTAACCTGTTGGATCGACCCGTGCGGCTATTATTACTTAGCCACGAGCTCCTCCCTACTTCCCCGTGGTAAACCCAATTCCTCTACAATTTTCAACTAAAACTATTTTGCATCCTGTTTTTGTAATAGAAACGTTCTAATTCTGAAGTTGTGAAACCGTGACTTGAAACTTACTGGGTGGTTAAGTTATCAGGAGGACTTAAACTTAAGCGGTGAACTTTAGTGCGAAGTTTTAGCGGATATGGGTATTAAGGAAGACATGCTCACTTGGCAGATGTAGTTTTGAGTTTAAAAGGCCTAAGCTTTTTCTTCTTTTTCATTGTAATTAAAATCTATTCTACAATCTGGGTGTTCCTTGTGTGGCTCCGCATCGCCGCCAATGCGGTGAAGGTATCGACTGTCTCGGACACCATGGCTTATCCAGCAGTAAGAGCGGAGACGGATAGCACGGCACGCCAGCATCAATGACATCATCCGTCGTGCTCTTGTCACCGCCGGAGTGCCAGCTGTTTTAGAACCCAATGGCTTAGCACGTGACGATGGGAAGAGACCAGACGAAATGACCATAATGGAAGGTAGATAGGTACACCAAAGTGTGGGATGCAACGTGTATCGACACCCTTGCGCCATCTCATCTTCCTAGCACGGCGAGCTGTGCTGGGGCTGCTGCTGCAGGTGCGGAAAACCTCTAACGGCGCAAATACTCCAATCTTATTGGGACTTATATGTTTGAGCCGTTTGGGGTTGAAACACTAGGGCCGAATAGGGGGTACGAGTGCCCACCTAGTTTTTCAAGACATTGCCAAGCGGCTGGTCGACTCTTCATGTGACCAGAGGGCTGGCCTATTCTTTGGTCAAAGAATCAGCATTGCCATACAACGTGGCAATGCTGCCAGCCTTTTCGGCACTTTTCCTATTGACAGCGATGCGGACGAATTTTTGGATGCCCTATGATTATTTCCCCTTCCCCCTTTTTATTTACTTTTACATAATTATTATTATTTTAAGTCTGATAGTTTTAAAATAATGTAAATACGTGTGTGTAAATAAAATTCTAGAATCTAATAATATGTAAAATCCATACTTACTTAAACTTAGGTACTCATCATCATCTGCCCAGCATTTTTCCAACTATGTTGGGGTCGGCTTCCCGTCTAACCGGATGCAGCTGAATACCAGTATTTTACATGGAGCGACTGCCTATCTGATCTCCACAACCCAGGTACTAGGTAATAAGATACCTCTTGGTAAGACTGACTTTCGGGCTTCTGACGACCTGTCATCATCATCATCAGCCTATAGCAGTCCACTGCTGGACATAGGCCTCTCCAATTGCACGCCATTCAGCTCGATTTTCGGCAACTCTCATCCAGCTGCTACCAGCCACCCTGCGAAGATCGTCGCTCCACCTAGCCTGAGGGCGTCCTACCTTACGTTTGCCGATTTGCTGTCTCCACTCAAGAACACGTCTACCCCATCGGTCATCGGTTCTACGGCTGATATGGCCGGCCCACTGCCACTTCAGCTTGCTAATTCTGTGAGCTATGTCGATAACTTTGGTTCTCTGCCGGATCACTTCGTTCCGAATGACGATCTGACGATCTGTTACGACTGTCAAAGATCCACGACCAAAATATTATAAATTCGCGTGTCAGCGGGGGTGAGGGGGTGGTACTGCGCAGTGAGTAGCGCACTTCAGAGCCGGCTACTATACCCAATGGTAAATGATAAATAATTTTATTTCTGTAAGTAGGTTTGTACAAACACTTTTACACGTCAATCATATTTTAAAAACTAGATTAGATCGGCGTTTCCTATCTGACTACTCTGAGAAAAAAGTCCGAAACAAACTTAGAGGTCACACAGTCTCTTTTAAAGTCCAGACTTACCTACCTAATGTATTGACTAAAGAGGAAGCTGTAAATTTCAAAGAAATATTACTAGAATACTATTCAACTAACTAGAAATTCAAGAAAAACATCGGAAGTTTAATTCCACAAATGTACGCAATTCCAACGCATGCCATTCATGAGATACAGGGTGGGAGCGTTCGAGCGGGAAATAGAGTCGCGAGTACAGCGGGTGCACGTATACAGAACTGTTATAGACTGAGTGTGTGTGTGTTTATTTACACTAGTTTTGCTATTGAATGTGTTATGTCGCTACTTGCGGAACCCTAAATTGTTATGACTAATACCTACCGCATTGCGCTCAGCACCATGAGATTCGCCTTCTCAGCAATCCGATGGCGTGGGATCGAAGATTGTGCAATAGCAGTAATTAATATTGATTTAGTTTATTGGTGGATCACTCTTGTTTCTCATATCGAACAATTGTCGCGCATCTTAGTTTTACCGATCTAATTGTAATAATTATTTTTAATTAAATCATTTAAGTAAATCATATTGGTTTTCTTTGCATCCTCGTCTGCAGCCGAACGTAATTAATGCTTCTTTGAATGTTAGTTATTTCTAAACAGTGGAAAAATGTGCTCGGCTTGGGCAGAGCATCGCCGTGTCCTTGTGGAGGCGATCGACGGCAGTGATCTCTCGCGTCCGGCCTGGGCAGCGAGAGGGAATGGGAGGCCGTCACCTTCTGCGAAGCAGTAATGCTCGCGAAGGAGGAAGTGGAGCGCCCTCAAGCCCCTAACTGCCGCAGAAGACGCCCTGGGCGTCGGGAATCACAGGCCGATTCCCGGCCACCGTAAGCGAGTGCTTGCGGACGGTGAGCAATGGGTAGTTCGCCGTCCGATAAGGATCAGGCCCGGGTCGACGGCGCGTTGTGTTCCACTCGCGCCTCAAAGAGATGTCAGCAGAATTGACGGGGTCCGCTAGGACCGATGCCTGCCTGCGGGGTTGGAAGAAATCCGAAAGGGAGATCGTGGCCCCCCGGCAACCTGGCAACTAAAGGAACACGGGTGGATTTTAGTCAGTAAGAGTCTGACACGCCCTCCTGCTCCCCCAGAGCGGGAGAAATTATTTGGTAATTCCCAACCCAAAAAAAAAAATTATGACGATTGATTTGTCACGAACCCGAACAAGGCGTGTTGCTACACCGAACGCAGAACGCAGAGAAAGGAAAGGGGTGGGTGTGTCACTATCCTGTCTTTGTTAAAGAGGGACTTGTAAACTGCGCGCATGGGCGCAGCTGAAATCTGAACTTATCGTACTCGTATGCCGCCGTAATCCGCCGTCTTGTAGTTTATGTAAGGTTAAATTAAGTATAGAATTATTTAATTAATTAATATAAGTTTAACCAATCTGCCTAGCCTTTTTCCCGACTATGTTGGGGTCGGCTTCCAGTCTAACCGGATGCAGCTGAATACTGTATTTTACATGGAGCGACTGCCTATCTGACCTCCACAACCCAGTAACTGGGAAATACGATACCCCTTGGTAAGACTGGTTGTCAGACTGTCGGGCTTCTGACGACCCGTAACGACTGTCAAAGATCCACGAATGACAGCCGGGACCAACGGCTTAACATGCCTTCCGAGGCACGGAGGAGTCTCGGTATGTTAAGATGGTCGACCATCCACAGACCAACCTCGGCAAGCGTAGCTTAACCTGATGGATCGAACCGTGCAGCTGTTATTACTTAGCCACGAGCTCTTCAATTAATATAAGTTTAATATTCAGATTAAATTATTAATATAGATTTTATAGGTAATTCTGTAGAACTGAACAGTGTTTCGAGCCCAAAATAAATGTATTCGCTCAATATGTGGAGCGCACCCACTGGACAGCTGTGTCCCATTATTCAAAAAAATTAAAATATTTCAACTCCCAGCATTAAATATTTTTATTTTTTTTATTTTTGTGTACCAAACTAAGCATAAATTTGTTCTGCATAATGATGTTGTATCCAGATCTAGCCGCAAAGTTCACATGCCTCGTGTACCTAGACGGAATAATAAACTATTTTCTAATAATGTATTTTGTATGGCGACCAAAATTTTCAATAAACTACTAGATTGTTTTAAAACTTTTTATTCAATTACCTCTTTAAGTAAATGCTACTACTCGATTAATGATTTTATGAATGAAAAGTTGACATAAAATAAATCATCATCTGCCTAGCCTTTTCCCAACTACGTTGGGGTCGGCTTCCAGTCTAACCGGATGCAGCTGAATACCAGTATTTTACATGGAGCGACTGCCTACCTGACCTCCACAACCCAGTTAGGTACTGGGTAACACGATATCCCGTGGTAAGACTGGTTGTCAGACATTTAGGCTTCTGACGACCCGTAACAACTGTCAAAGATGTACAAATGACAGCTGGGACCAACGACTTAACGTGCTTTCCGAGGCACGGAGGAGTCTCGGTATGTAAAGATGGTCACCCATCCATAGACCAACCCCGGCAAGCGTAGCTTAACCTGTTGGATCAACCCATGCGGCTGGTATTACTTAGCCACGAGCTCCTCTAGCTTTATTGACATAAAATAAATATTAGGAAATAATTATTATATTATTCTCTTCTTACTATCTCTTTGACTTAATTAATTGTTTTTGACATTTCCATAGCTAATATATTTGACTAATTTGCAATTTCAATGTTATCCTAATTTATGACTTAAAAAAAAGAGGAGGTTCTCAATTCGTCGGGATATTTTTTTTTATGTATTTTCCCCGATTACTCGAAGACGGCTGGACCAATTTGAAAAATTCTTTTTTCGTTTGAAAGGGTATACTTTCAAGTTGGTTCCATTGTCATTTGGTCACGATCTGATGATGGAATCTTGGAAAAATCGAGGGAACTCTTCAAATATTAAAGGCACATCTATAGCGATTTGGGTATTTTTGATGAGCAGTTGACATAAGGCTATTGTAACTTAGATAAATTACAAACCAACCCACTAAAAAGTGAAAAATAAACGTTTTTACAAAAAAATACAACCGACTTCCAAACTACAAAGTGAAAAATAACTTTAATTTCGGAAGTCGGTGTCAATAAACTAAAATACTGATCCAAAGACACCGACTTCCGAAATTAAAGTTATTTTTCACTTTGTAGTTTGGAAGTCGGTTGTATTTTTGTAAAAAGTTTTTTTAATTCAATAACAATTAATGTGTAATATAATAAACTAATCAAAACCCTGACAATGTATTTGTACGCCGGAAACGGCAGAATATTATGAACTATAAAACCATGTAACATCTTTGTAACAATATTCTCACAAATAAATGGACTATTACTATATTTTACACTAGCTTCTGCCCGCGACTTCGTTCGCATGGAAATCGTAAGACATCACAATATCTATACATATAATAAAATCGTAGCGAAGTCAAAACTGTACATTGAATATTTTTGAAAAAAAGTAATTGCTACGAGGTCTAGGATCGATTCTAATGCCGAAAATATTTTTTTTAGAATTTTTGTCTGTTTGTCTGTTTGTCTGTTTGTCTGTATGTATGTTCCAGCATCACGCAAATTCTACCGGACAGATTCTGTTAAAATTTTGCATAGATATTCCCTGTGTGTCTGGTCAAACTATAGGGTATAAACTATCACGCTATTTACTATGGGGGACGAGCAATATTACATTATGTTGTATTTTTATGTTCTAGCATGACGCAAATTCTACCGGATAGATTCTGTTAAAATTTTGCATAGGTGTTCCCTATAAGTCTGGTCAAACTATAGGGTATAAACTATCACGCTATTTACTATGGGGGACGAGCAATATTATATTATGTTCGTATTTTTGGGAAAAAACGCGCCAAAATTTTAGGATATTGTAGATGGTTATCGATTTAACTTTTTAAAAGATTATCATCACGCTATACCTTTATGGAACTAAGCAGTCAATCAAAAAATATATAGGAACGGCTATTTTAGACAAGTTTCAACAAAGCAATTAGCTCAGCGGTTGGGCGGTTGCTTTGTAAACGTGGGGTTGTAAGTTCGATTCCCACCTACGGTTTTTTTTTCTTTTTTTTCACATTTTGTTATACGATTATTATTTTTTTTGATAATCTACCTATAATCTATAGATATAATAAAATCGTAACGAAGTTAATTTTTTTTAAAGAAAGTTATTGCTAAGAGGTCTGGGATCGATTCTTATGCGGAAAATAAAGTTTTTAGAATGTTTGTCTGTACCAACCGTAGGGCATAAACTATCACGCTATTTGCTATGGGGGATGAGCAATATTACATCATGTTCGTATTTTTCTCTGCAAATTGTAAAAGGACGCGCCAAAAGGTTGGGATATTGTAGATAGGTAGTTACCGATTTAACTTTTTAAATGATTATCATCACGCTACCTTTTATATAGGAACGGCTATTTTAGCTAACTTTCAACAAAGCGAATAAGTAAGCGATTGGACGAATGATTTGAAGTCCTGAGGGCCTACCACCAGCTTAAAAGCAGTATTATTTTAATATTACTTTAGTTTACTTCAGTGTGGGAAAGAGATGAAGCTCTACAGGATGTATAGCTCCATCTCTTTCTCCCACTGAAGTAACATTAAAAAAATACTGCTTTATGAGCTGGTGGTAGGCCGCCCGGGGTAGTAAGTTCGATTTACATCTGTTTTTTTAAACTCTTTTTGTAAAACGATTTTTTTTTGGATTGTGTATGTAATAGTTCATAGAATGTATTAATTCACAAAAAATGGAAAACTTCGTAAGCTATGGGAAACTACTAAGTTACAAGTACTTTACAGTCACAAAACATTCAAGGTTGTATTCTGATCATTTTAGAGCAAAAGACTGTAGGAATAAAATGTTTTTTTACAGATTTTGACAGCAGATTTGTCCTAGCGATTTTATAATATGTATGTGGATCTTCTGGAATCGCTGCCACACTGCTTCCTGGTGGCAAAACAGCGCACGTCATGTTTAAGATTCCCATCGATTTAGAGAGCAACGAAACACCTGTTTGTGGGGTGTCACGCAACAGTAACAAGGGATGTGTGCTTAGGGGATTGCGCTTCGTCGTATGGGATGAATGCGTTATGGCAAAAAGAAAAGCAGTGGAAACTGTAAACAGAACCCTGCAGGACATCCGCAGAAACCAAGATATGATGGGTGGTGTCACAGTTTTGACAAAAAAAGTGAAAACTTCGTTGAAAAGGTCAACTCTATGGTCGAGAGTTCATAAACTGCGCTTGACCATCATCATACGAGCTCGGCTTGGCGGTAATTCAAATGCTCAAGAATTCTCCGATGTTCTTCTAAAAGTTGGTGAAAGCACTCTACCAGAGACTCTTGGTAGAGTAGATCCCACTTTAGAAGATCTTATTTGTCTGATATACGGGGATATCAGTCAAATACCGTACCAAGAGAATTCTTAGGTGTGTTTCCGTTTTAACTCCGAAGATGATCAAGCTACAGCGATCAACCACAGTATTCTCTCACAAATTGAAGGGAGTGAAGTGATATACACCTCCATTAATAGTGATGTGGAGGAAGATGATGCCAAATATCACCCCGTAGAATTTCTCAATTTACAAATAGAAAGAAAAGAAAGAAAGATAGAAAAAACATTTATTTGGACACAGTTCGCGAAACACAAAACACAAATTACAGTGGAAATAAAAAATAGTGTTTTTAAAACAATAGTGTGTGCCTCACGGCTGCGCCAAAAAGGTTCATTTCAGCATTAAATGGCAAGTGGACTTCCGGTTGTATATCTGTGTAACGGAAACCAGCTCAAAGTCATGTCTTTGCAGAGAAACGTCATCGAGGTGGAAATTCTAACAAGTTGTGGCGATGGTGAGACAGTGTTTATAGCGCGTATAAAGTACAAATTCCCCACCATTACCAGTTAAAGCGCGTGCAGTTCTCTGGGAGTGTATGCTTTGCGATCAACAAGTCACAGGGGCCGACACTAAAGGCTGAAGGCTGCGGGTGTCGACCTTAGGATAAGCTGCTTCTCACACGGACAACTGTTACGTCGCTTGCTCCCGAGTCACCATTCCTGACTCTCTGTATATTTTGGCTGCTGAGAATAAAACTACAAACGTAGTATACAGGGAAGTTTTATAAAAATGTGGCTGTTATTGTAGTATATTGTGATGTCTTACGATTTCCATGCGAACGAAGTCGCGGGCAGAAGCTAGTACTACAATAACAGCCACATTTTTATAAAACTTCCCTGTATACTACGTTTGTAGTTTTATTCTCAGCAGCCAAAATATACAGAGAGTCAGGAATGGTGACTCGGGAGCAAGCGACGTAACAGTTGTCCGTGTGAGAAGCAGCTTATCCTAAGGTCGACACCCGCAGCCTTCAGCCTTTAGTGTCGGCCCCTGTGACTTGTTGATCGCAAAGCATACACTCCCAGAGAACTGCACGCGCTTTAACTGGTAATGGTGGGGAATTTGTACTTTATACGCGCTATAAACACTGTCTCACCATCGCCACAACTTGTTAGAATTTCCACCTCGATGACGTTTCTCTGCAAAGACATGACTTTGAGCTGGTTTCCGTTACACAGATATACAACCGGAAGTCCACTTGCCATTTAATGCTGAAATGAACCTTTTTGGCGCAGCCGTGAGGCACACACTATTGTTTTAAAAACACTATTTTTTATTTCCACTGTAATTTGTGTTTTGTGTTTCGCGAACTGTGTCCAAATAAATGTTTTTTCTATCTTTCTTTCTTTTCTTTCTATTTGTAAATTGAGAAATTCTACGGGGTGATATTTGGCATCATCTTCCTCCACATCACTATTAATGGAGGTGTATATCACTTCACTCCCTTCAATTTGTGAGAGAATACTGTGGTTGATCGCTGTAGCTTGATCATCTTCGGAGTTAAAACGGAAACACACCTAAGAATTCTCTTGGTACGGTATTTGACTGATATCCCCGTATATCAGACAAATAAGATCTTCTAAAGTGGGATCTACTCTACCAAGAGTCTCTGGTAGAGTGCTTTCACCAACTTTTAGAAGAACATCGGAGAATTCTTGAGCATTTGAATTACCGCCAAGCCGAGCTCGTATGATGATGGTCAAGCGCAGTTTATGAACTCTCGACCATAGAGTTGACCTTTTCAACGAAGTTTTCACTTTTTTTGTCAAAACTGTGACACCACCCATCATATCTTGGTTTCTGCGGATGTCCTGCAGGGTTCTGTTTACAGTTTCCACTGCTTTTCTTTTTGCCATAACACATTCATCCCATACGACGAAGCGCAATCCCCTAAGCACACATCCCTTGTTACTGTTGCGTGACACCCCACAAACAGGTGTTTCGTTGCTCTCTAAATCGATGGGAATCTTAAACATGACGTGCGCTGTTTTGCCACCAGGAAGCAGTGTGGCAGCGATTCCAGAAGATCCACATACATATTATAAAATCGCTAGGACAAATCTGCTGTCAAAATCTGTAAAAAAACATTTTATTCCTACAGTCTTTTGCTCTAAAATGATCAGAATACAACCTTGAATGTTTTGTGACTGTAAAGTACTTGTAACTTAGTAGTTTCCCATAGCTTACGAAGTTTTCCATTTTTTGTGAATTAATACATTCTATGAACTATTACATACACAATCCAAAAAAAAATCGTTTTAGAAAAAGAGTTTAAAAAAACAGATGTAAATCGAACTTACTACCCCGGGCGGCCTACCACCAGCTCATAAAGCAGTATTTTTTTAATGTTACTTCAGTGGGAGAAAGAGATGGAGCTATACATCCTGTAGAGCTTCATCTCTTTCCCACACTGAAGTAAACTAAAGTAATATTAAAATAATACTGCTTTTAAGCTGGTGGTAGGCCCTCAGGACTTCAAATCATTCGTCCAATCGCTTACTTATTCGCTTTGTTGAAAGTTAGCTAAAATAGCCGTTCCTATATAAAAGGTAGCGTGATGATAATCATTTAAAAAGTTAAATCGGTAACTACCTATCTACAATATCCCAACCTTTTGGCGCGTCCTTTTACAATTTGCAGAGAAAAATACGAACATGATGTAATATTGCTCATCCCCCATAGCAAATAGCGTGATAGTTTATGCCCTACGGTTGGTACAGACAAACATTCTAAAAACTTTATTTTCCGCATAAGAATCGATCCCAGACCTCTTAGCAATAACTTTCTTTAAAAAAAATTAACTTCGTTACGATTTTATTATATCTATAGATTATAGGTAGATTATCAAAAAAAATAATAATCGTATAACAAAATGTGAAAAAAAAGAAAAAAAAACCGTAGGTGGGAATCGAACTTACAACCCCACGTTTACAAAGCAACCGCCCAACCGCTGAGCTAATTGCTTTGTTGAAACTTGTCTAAAATAGCCGTTCCTATATATTTTTTGATTGACTGCTTAGTTCCATAAAGGTATAGCGTAATGATAATCTTTTAAAAAGTTAAATCGATAACCATCTACAATATCCTAAAATTTTGGCGCGTTTTTTCCCAAAAATACGAACATAATATAATATTGCTCGTCCCCCATAGTAAATAGCGTGATAGTTTATACCCTATAGTTTGACCAGACTTATAGGGAACACCTATGCAAAATTTTAACAGAATCTATCCGGTAGAATTTGCGTCATGCTAGAACATAAAAATACAACATAATGTAATATTGCTCGTCCCCCATAGTAAATAGCGTGATAGTTTATACCCTATAGTTTGACCAGACACACAGGGAATATCTATGCAAAATTTTAACAGAATCTGTCCGGTAGAATTTGCGTGATGCTGGAACATACATACAGACAAACAGACAAACAGACAAAAATTCTAAAAAAAATATTTTCGGCATTAGAATCGATCCTAGACCTCGTAGCAATTACTTTTTTTCAAAAATATTCAATGTACAGTTTTGACTTCGCTACGATTTTATTATATGTATAGATATTACAGTATAGAATTAAGCACTCAAGCGCGCTAGAGCGCTGCAGCGCCACCAGTCGCACGTAAACTTATCTTATATCTTGCACGCACTCTACCTTCGAAGTTAAACGTCATAAATCATCTTCTCTATTTGAAAATGTCGATGTTGAATGTTGATGCTATGAGTGACGCAATAGAATCGCAATATTGATTGCACAAAGACGGTTAGCTTTCTCCGTGATGTTCTAAAACTAAGGAGAACGTAACGGCGGCTGTACACTCTCGCCGAGGCGCACCAAGACAGGCCGAGTGCGAGAATGTAGATGACTGCGTTCGGCCCGCTTCGGTGTGTCTCGGCGTTCCTCGTTCACTCTCCGTCCCGTGTCGGCTTTTTGTTCCCGAGTTAAGCTTCGGCCAAACCTGAGCAACTACAACGCGGGAAGCGGAAAGCGAAGCGGGAGCGTGTACCGTGCGGCAGACCCTGCCGCTGCTCGTGTTGTTATATGGCGCCTTGCACACCTACGCGACTGTGACGCAGGAACATCGCGTCGGCAAAGCGGGAGTGAGCGGGAAGCACGCGTCTTGTGGTCAGACGTGCGTACAGATTGTTACATTATTAAGGACGTCTCATTATTTAAACTTCACGATGACAGACGATAATAATATAGAGATGTTTATCGAAAAAGTAAGAGAACATACTCTTCTATACGATCTGAAAAATCCTGGATATAAAAACATACGTAAAAAGGATAAAATATGGGACTCAATCGGCCAGACTCTGATCTGATGAATCGGCCAGAGTCAGACTCTGATGTTAATTATGAGACTGACATAACACAACAATTTAGGTGCTACACTTAGCTATAGACGTGCGGCTGTGACTATTCACTAAACAAAATGAAGTTCGCTGTTCGCGCTGTAGTCGCGCAGGTGTGCACGATAATTCCTGCATTAGTTTCGCGTTGTTAACGCTCACGCTTCGCTCCCGCGTCCCGCGTTGTTGTCGTTCAGGTTTGGCCGAAGCTTAAAAGGATCTCGTGGCAGTTGCGAGTGCGTCGCTGTACACTCACGTGTCTCCAGTGTTGCTTGCATAGAGCAACGGCAGCAGCTATTTCAATGTCTGCGTTCATCATCTCGGGGTTCACAACTAACTGAACCAGGCGAGAGTGTATATGGCTAGCGAGAGTACTCGGACAGGAGTGTACAGCCGCCATAATAGGCATTGTAGGCAAAATGACGTGCAAATTAGTAACCAACTCAAGAAACCAAACAATAGACACTTTTGTCACAGTAGACATTTTATTAGTATTGTGCTTTTGTGGTGGCGACTGTGGCAACACACTAGATACTACATAAGGTGAGAGCACCTATTGTCAGCAGCACACTAAACTTTATTTTTTAAAACTGTACAGAACAACCATTAAATTATTTACTTTTCTTATAACAAATAAATAAAACACATAACATAACATCACGCCTTGTTTCCTCGAAGGGTTTGGCAGAGCTGTCCATAGCAGGTACACCCACATTTTGCCAATTATGTTTAAGTCCTATGTTATAGGGGGCGAGCCTATTGCCATCAACCGGGCACAAATCCATACTCTGGGCTACTGAGAAAATCTAGATGGAAAACCCAATATCACTTTGCTCGACCCTTTTTTTTTTTTTTGGGTGGGAAATCATCAAATAACTTCTCCCGCTCTGGGCGGAGCGGGAGGGCGTCAGACTCTTACTGACTAAAACCCACCCGTGTTCCTTCAGTTGCCGTGTTGCCAGGGGGCCACGATTTCCCTATCGGTTTTCTTCGAACCCCCGGCAGGTATTGGCCCTAGCGGACCCCGTCAATTCTGCTGACATCTCTTTGAAGCGCGCGTGGAACACAACGCGCCGTCTACCCGGGCTTGGTCCTTATCGGACGGCAAGCTGCCCATGTCCGCAAGCCCGCGCCTACGGTGGCCGGAAATCTTCTTGTGATTCCCGACGCCCAGGGCGTCTCCTCCTGCGGCGGTTAGGGGCGCGAGGGCGCGAAATTTGCCTCTCCCTCACGCGCTCCGTCTCCTCCTTCGCGAGCATTACTGCTTCGCAGAAGGAGGTGACGGCCTTCCATTTCCTCTCGCTCCGTAGCATGGCCCGAATCAGGGCCGGACGCGAGAGGTCACCGCCGCCGATCGCTTCCACGAAGACACGGCGATGCCCTGCCCAAGCCGGGCAGATCTCCACCGTATGCTCCACCGTGTCCTCCGGGCGATCCACACAGTGATGACACCCGGGCGTTTCCTCCCGCTATATCCTGAACAGGTACCTCCCGAAACAGCCGTGTCCGGTGAGCACCTGTGTCAGGCGGAAGGTGAGGACGCCGTGGCGCCTCTCTAGCCACTCCTCAAAGAGGGGTCTTATCGCCGCAATTGTGGCGTGCCCAGCGCTAGGTTGCGACAATCGCACTCTTCATTCCGCCATGAGATCCCGCCGGAGCTCTGTCCACTGTGCCGCGACTTCTTGCGGCATCGGAGTTAAGCCCCGGCGTTTCGCCTCCTTGCGCCACTCCCAAATGTGCGCGAGGACCTTTGCCTCCAGATCCCATGGCGGTACTCCGGCAAGGAGGCTCGCCGCCTCGCAGAAGACCGTACGGTATCCTCGGACCAGCCGGATGGCCATGACCCTTTGGGACGCGTTAAGCCGGCGGGCTGGCTGCCGCCTCAATGAAGGCGCCCACACCGGCGCCCCGTAAAGGGCCATGGACCGCACGACCCCCGCGTAGAGCCTCCGGCAGGAGGCGTTTGGACCTCCCAGATTGGGCAGGAGCCGCTTCAAGGCAGCCCCGGCCCGGTCCAGTCTGGGAGCCAAACGTCGGAAATGCTCCACGAAGTTCCACCGGCTGTCGAGGACGAGTCCCAGATACTTCATCGTCGACTCGACACCGATGTGAACCCCTCCCGCCATTACCTGGGAACCCGACGGTGGCGCACTACGAGGACCATAAAAACCCATGGCCTCGGACTTGTGCAGGGCCACCTCGAGTCCCAGCTGCAGGATTCTGTCGACGATTGTCGCAACCCCGCGTGTCGCTAAGTCGGCCGCCGCCTGGTACGACCTCCCCTGCGCCAGGACCAGCGTGTCGTTAGCGTAACAGACGACGCTGACGCCAGTAGGGAGATCGACGCGCAGCACCCAGTCGTATCCGATGTCCCACAGATGCGGCCCCAGGACCGATCCCTGTTGGACACCGCACGACATCTCTCGCCGGTTCCACTCTCCTTGGTGACCGGGGTAGATGACAGCCCTGTCTGTCAAATAGGCCTCGACACACGACAGAGGTAGGTCGGCATCCGGTGATACCGAAGTGCCTCCCTGATGCAACTCCAGGGAAGGGTGTACTTTGCTCGACCCGGGAATCGAATCCAGGACCTCATGCTCGGCAGTTAGACACACAAGACCATCGAGACAGAATTATTTTTTATTGAATATAAAATTCACTCCTTATGTTTATTGTCACTTACTCTTTATATTACTGTTAGAGCGGTTACGCACTACGTCCGACCCGAATCCGATCCTAATCCGATTCGAATCCGATCTGAATCCGATCTGAATCCGATCCGAAACCGATCCGAATCCGATCCGAATCCGATTCGAAACCGAATTCAAGATCCGAGTTCAATCCAAATTGGTAATGTTCTAAATTTGGACGGACAGAGTTCGGATCTAGTGCGCAACCCCTCATACAAATAGTACTATGACTACTTCGGGCCGAAATTTCTCGCATTCGGATCGGACGTAGTTCGTAACCGCTCTTGCAGTTAGCCTGCATCATCAGCTGGGCAAAAATCTCTTTATTTTCAAAATTCTTATTTAAATAAATTAAATAAGTACCTAACTCTAATATACGCCGCTAAACTTCACATATTTCACTCGTATTCTGCTCTGTACCAGCTGCTACCTTTCCCACACAATTCGTAATTGACAACTGATTGAGACGCCGTATTATATGAGGCTCACAGTCGACAGCTTAATACTCTGTTATTTGAATATACCTGTAAATAAATACAAAATAAAATTATACAGCCTTTACCTTTGATACAGGACTCGGATAACGGTATATTTTTCGAAACGGTTTCGTCTTAAAACCCTAATAAACGATTTGTTTCGGTTACGTTCGAACGAAACGTTATAAAAACGTTATTGAAGAAGAACAAAATTTAAATCGTTCTCGATTAATAAAACGTTTTTAAACTTTTTTTTTTTAATTTTTGGTTTGATCGGTAGGAAACTCGCAACACAACCCTAACCAATACGTAAGTGGCAAGCGCATTGGAATCAATAATGTCAGGTTTCAATTTATTAATTCATAATTGTTGGATATTTTACTGGCAACACTGAAAGATTCGATATGTCAAAATAGCGGAACAACGGGCTTCTGGATCGGGAGCTCGTGACGGAAAGACGTGTTTAGGGGCAGTGTCGATAAAAAGATAGATTGGCATAGTGACCTACTGTAAATTAAGGTATAACCTATTAGTTTTACGGTAAATATTAGAATACTGATTAAACAGTGATATTACAATTATGGGGAATAGGAGATGTGATGGTATGGTGTAGGATGTTGAATTTGATGTTGACAGAGAAATATAATGAATGACAAAATATCTTGGTGTTTCATATTATTTTCCTTATCCCTGAAATGTTGTAAATATATATTTTAATAAAACAGTTTTAGATTATGACATTGGGGTAACCACTTCAAGATTCATTTGGGGATTAGTATCTATTTTGAGGTTAAATAATTATATTCTAATATAATTATATTTAGTTATTTTAGAGCAAGGATGGTTATTATTAAGCCCGCTCTACACTCGCGGCGCGAACACCCGCGAAAGCCGTGAAACACGAGTATAGATGGTTTCGCGCCTTCGCGTTCGCGCTTCGCACTGTTCACCGATCGGTGTCGGTTTTTTGTCCCGCGACAAAGGGTTCGCGCTTGGTTCACAACGTGCGAACGTAAACGCATCTACACTCGCAGCTTTTCGCAGTAGCGCACAAGTCGCTGTCGGGAGTGGTCTTGCGTGTTTTTTTAATAAGTATAGATTTTTTTTTATTAAACCTTTAGGCGCGTTGGGCATTTTTGAGATAGGAAAAAAACAGTTGAGCTCGCGACACTGTTACCGACAGCTCATTTTTGTAAACGCGATTGTGTTCTTTATTTAGATAAGGTTACGGACCAATGTTCTATGCAAATATTTTTCTTCCACCAAGGCGTTCTTGTTCAAGTTTTCACTTCTGTCGGCCCTCCCGGAGTGCCACTGCCATTTTTGTTAGAAGGATTTTCGTCATTCACCATCTTCTTTTTCTCCATCTCTTTTTTTGTTAGTTATTTTTAATATAAATATAATTTGTGGTACGCTACAGCACATAGCGTTACAGCAGCAGCAACAGCCACATTGTCGTCCATTTTCTTTGAGATCGCGAACGAAACTGCGAAACTTTGCGAGTGTGGAGGAACACGTTTTACGCGAAGTTCACGGCGCGAACCGCGGCGTCAATTCACAGCAAGATTCGCGCGCGAATGTAGAGCGGGCTTTACACAGCAAGATTCGCGCGCGAATGTAGAGCAGGCTTTAAATAATGTGATGAAATTCACAGCAAGATTCGCGCGCGAATGTAGAGCGGGCTTTAAATAATGTGATGAAATAAGGGTAAAGTACAATTGAACTAAACAAGTTCATGCTTGTAGGCGCACGCCCCGTGCGCGGCAGCGTCCTGCGGAATGAACCGCTTTTTGAAAACGTTCTCAATTCGTTTTCGTTCCGAACAAAATGTTGTACAAAGAACTGTTGGGAACGTTTTCAAAACGTTATTCTAAATAACGTTTTCGAGCCTTGCCTTGATATTGATTGACATCTTGCGTAGGTAGTTACTTAGGTTGTGTGTGAAACAAAATCTCTATAAACTATTAATACATACATACAAATGAATATAAAGTCAAAGTCAAATAATTTATTTCAATTAGGCACAAAAAGGCACTTTTGAACGTCAAAAACAAAAAATAGAATTGATTCTAGTCGCCCCTTCCAAAAGATAGTTTTCGTATGGAGAATAATGGGCAAGAAACTCCACCGTTACTCTTTTAAAATGTTTTACAATATTTTGTATACATTAATTATATGTGAAGACGATGCACCTGGAATAAGATTATTATACCACAATAGGTAAAAATAATTAAAAATGAAGCAATGACAGAAAAAAAAATTATGTAATGGATACATCGTGTTCACATATTTACAAGCTATGATTAACTGAAGTGTCTGTTTGTCTCAATGTCAACATATCAGCTTTTTTCCTAAAAGCATATGCAAGTATGTACGGTACTTTAAAAAAACAAAACAATTTTTTTTAATTTTTGTCTGTAATTTTGTTTGTTTGTTCCGGCCAATATCCGAAACGGCTGGACTAATTTTGACGGGACTTTCACTGACCTGATCTGATAGCTGTTAGATAGATTTTTCCCAAATACCTACATTGGGTCGGCTTCCAGGCTAACCGGATGCAGCTGTCTACCAGTATTTTACATAGAGCGGCTTACCATTATTTTATCTAACCTCTACAACCCAATTACTGGGTAACACAATACCCCTGGGTAAGACTGGTTGTCAGACTTTCGGGTGTCTGACTACCCGTAACGACTGTCAAAGGTCTACGAATGACAGCTAAGACCAGCATGGAGGGGTCTCATTAAATAATTATAATGTATGTTCACCCATCCATTATTCCTTTTCGACCCAGATGACCCCATGACACTCCTCCAGGAGAAGAATAGGGCCACCAGTACAGTACACAAATACAGACGACACCCGTCATTCCGACCTCGCCACCGAGGTCTTTCGCGATTACGATCGCGCCCCCGAGTAAATGATACTCCCCCCCCGACCCTTGCTCGATAACGAGGTGCCAGCAGTTGTTGCAACTGAGCACGTAGCTTTAAATACCCCGCATAATATCGTCCATTATTTGTCCAACCTGCATGTTTACTAACATAGTTATTAAGGATAATGTTTACTAACAAATTATGGATTACTCTGAATTAAAATATTATATCTAAATATATAAAAGCGAAAGGTCACTCACTCACTCATTCATCACGAAATCTCGAAAACCGCTTGACGTGTAAAGATGAAATTTGGTAGGGAGGTAGTTCATAGTTAGTAGGCGTCCGCTAAGCACGGATTTTTGGAAATTCGACCTTTAAAGGAGTGAAAATGGAGAATTTTGTTTGTATGAAAAATCTTATTCCTTGAGTTTATAAACTTGAAAATTGGCACGAATCTATGTAAATTATAAACTTTGCTTTTTTTAGTTTTTTTAAACTAACCCCTAAAGGAGGATTGGGAGGTGTCAAAGTTTGTATGGAAGAATTTTAACGCGCGCTCTGATTTGCTCAAAACTCGGTATTTATACTTAAGATTGAAAATAAATAAAAACGTAGGGTAAACCAGGCAAACGTGCCCCACTATTCGAAAACTCGAAATAAAAATCATTTTTTGTTCAGAACATGTTTATTCAAGAAATCAGTCTTAACCTCTGACTCAATTGGCATAACAAAAACTAAAAAATCTTGTAAAATATAATTAAAAATAACTGAGATCAACAATTTTGTGAAACTTAGGGTGGGGCACATTACAAGGATAGATCCGTCTTATGTGCCCCAGCAAAACCTCTCATTTAGAGGTTCTTTTTCTTTTCCCTTTCCCTTTTTCTTTGGTACCGCAGTTGTTGCATTTATCTCTATAACTTGTACAGTCTTCATATAATCAGCCAGAACACTGCAAACAAATTTCATATAAACGACTCGCTTCATTTACCCCCATTTTCTTATTTATCACATCCTCCACCGCCTTCTGCATATTTTCTTACGTCCATTTTCTTGGATCAACAGCTTTAACCTTTCCCATTTCCTAATAAAATAAAAAAAATTGAAACAAATCAAAATAAGAACTAAGGAATAATCTCCAAATGGGGCACATTAGCCGAAAAAAATTGGGGCGCATTAGACGATGTACAGTGTAATGTGCCCCACTTAAGTAGTTCTGATTTTTGTTACGAAAAACGGAACTTAATTATAGGCAAACAAAAGTTAAATGAGGTAAGTTTTCGATAAAAACTTTAAAAACACGAAATAATATCGAGCAAATACTTTTAATCAACCTGAAAATAGATATAAAACAAATTCATGTAGTCATACAAACCTTTTAATCACTTTTTCTCACTCAAACTAAATAAAAACCAGCACAGTGTTGTTTACATCGCGGCCATACTTGGGTTACTGACCAGCTAGGATCAAATAAGCGCCAAATTTAAAATGCATCACTGAGTTTCGCGAGTGGGGTACGTATCCGACTGGGGCACGTTTGCCTGGTTTACCCTATATCAGGGATTTTTGAAAATTTACCCCTAACGGGATGAAAAGGGGTATTCATTTTTACGGGGGAGGATTTTACTTTGTGGCTTAGTTAACTTGAAAATTGGTATAAATAAATAAATAATCAATAAGTCAAATAATGGTAACGTAACGTCACAATACAGACTTTTCAAAAATTATTATCATGCTATTTGTTATGGGGGAAGAGCAATTTTACAATAAGTTCGTATTCTTCTATAGTTTACCGCAAATTGTAAAAAGACTAGCCAAAAGGTTAGAATATTACAGATAGTTACGGATTTCACTTCTTTAAAGATTATCATCACGCTATAGCTGTATGGATTTAAGCAGTCAATCATAACATATACAGGGTGGATTTTGAAATGGGGCAATAAGGGAAGGTACTTTACCGTTGTTGTCGCTACAAGAAAACAGTATTACGAGACTGTCCTTAACTTTTTGAAACATGTTGATCTGTTTTTACAGATTTTGAAAAAAAATTACAATCAGTAAGAAATTTGCCAATTTTCACAAAAACTTTTTTGATGCCAGTCGATCCTATTTCTTACTACTAGAGTCAAAAAACTATATCGAGCCAACTGAAGTTTGAGTACAAGAATGTCTGTCTGTATGTTAACTTTTCACGTCTAAACCACTAAACGGATTTCGATCATTAAATGACATCCTAGCGTAGGATATAGACTACTTTTTGTCTCAAAAATAATCCTAAAAGGTGATATATAGGGAATGAAAGTTTTCTCGCCAAACTTCATGCTGCTAGGTCAACGGGAAGTACAATATAGGCTTTGTTTTATTAGCGAGTGTCAACATAAACATGCGGTATAATTTAATGGCCGTATTTTTTTATTGCATTGACTTGGAAGTTTGATTTTCTTTACAGTTCCAAGGGACCGTCGATCTAAGTTTTTGTATATCTATTTTAACTTGATGCCTCCAGGCGTTTTTGAGAAAGAAAAGAAAGAAAGAAAGAAAATTCGTTTATTTACGGTAAACATGACGCAAAGAAAGATAAAAAACACGTAAATAACAAATTGGGGGAAAATATGCGTCACATCCACGCAAAACGGCCATCGCTCAGCATAAAGCTGCGACCCCATGCAAGACAGAGCCCCAGCGCTGGTTTTCAGCGATAGCCGGCGCTGACGTGATGACGTCAACCGGTGCAGCATATAATGAAATAACAAATCAAAAATAAGATAAATACAATACTAGTCCTAAATGTTTATACAAATATAATATTTAAAATGGCAACATTTCGAGGAAAAGGGCCTTGACAGACAACGTCATCCTTTAACGATTTCAATTTCGCATTTTGAGTAAGGAACCTTAAAACAGATTTACTGTTCCCTTTAAATACCGTAACGGATGAACGTATTTAGATGAAAGGCATACGGATAGGCCACAATCTGGCTTAGGACTTAGGATACTTTGAATTCCGGTAATATGTTTCTGTGGGATATTTTGCGACATCCACGCGGGCGAAGCCGCGGGCAAAAGCTAGTATAAATATATATAATAATCAAAATGAAAATCTAAGTTTGATCCAGCCTGTCCCTTCTTGCTGTCCTCCCCCCAGCGATGCCCTAAGAAGAGGTTCGTACCCCACAGGGGGCGCCCTTAGAGAGCACTCGCTTAGTTTTAATTTAGAATAGTTTTTGGCAGCTTTATGCAGCCAGAGGAAAGCCCAGTTAAGCACCCATGACCTTAGTGGTCAAAACTGCGAGTTGCCCTAGATAAAAAAAAAAAAAATATTTAGCCATAAGCCCTGGCGCCTACACCACCCAGTATGATTTATTCGTATACCTTGCCAATTAAAATACCTAAGCCTGTTAAGGTTGCCAGCAAAAAATAATAAAACGATAGTAATTCCATGTTCTTTCTATGTAATGGATCAATATCAGAGACAAAAAGTTAATCTACATGAAGATTGATGGCTTTCAATCATTGATGGACAAAAAATGCTACTGCCCATAGACAACGTTGAATGACTGCGTTCTTTCTTTGGTACTCGTTTGTTGGGTAATAAAAACTAGTATTAATAATGATTACTTAGGCAGAACTGTTTTTTGACCCAACCGCGCGACAGCAAAGATAGGGTTAAGTTTTTTTCTAACGCAAAATTATCCACCCGCCTGAACATTAATTGTAAAATAATAAATATACATTATGTTAATTAACGAAAGGTGTTCCCGTTAATCCGCAATAGTATAGCGTCAATACATGAAAAAAACTTATTTTTTTAATATTTACAAAAAAAATAAAAAATATTAAATTGAGACGTAAAAAACACTCTGTACACGCGCACTTGTCTTTCAATGTGGAACTTATACAAGTGCGCGTGTATAGGTACAGAGTGTTTCTTATTCTATTTATTTTTATATATTTTCTAGCTAAAGCTATCTATTTTTTTTGATGATAACTTTACAGTAATTAATGCGGAAGAAAATGTTTTTTTTTATCTACACATATTTAATTATGTCATGATTAGGTGCGACCAGACGTAAGGTTTACCATTTCAAAATTTGAAAAATCCTGATAAACAACAGACATTTTCAAAAAAATCCGGACATTTTACATTTTAATTTTTCTTTTTATGTATTTCTTTACAAATTTTCCTTTTTTTATCCCTTTCGGAGAGGTCTGGACAGATCCCAAGGCCGGATAAAATCCGGACAGGGGCCAGAAAGCCGAACATGTCCAATCAATCCGGCCGGATAGTAATCCTTAGCAGGGGGCGCGCAGCAGTTGGTCGACGTCAACCGTCGTCGCCACCTCAAAATAAACCGCGGACAGGTACGCACGGCTACACATCAAGCCATACATTTCCAGTTTATGCTGATCTCGCACTTTAAAGGATTTCCGTACAATGCAAGGTCAGCTTATACTGGAAATTTATAGCTTGATGTGTACCTACCCTTAATTTATACATACAAATAAATAAAATTGAAGTGTCTGTCTGTAATGTCAAAATAACAGCTTTTTACTAAATGCATATAAAACAGTACATACAACAAAAACACAACAAAAAAAATGTTCACCTGTCTGTCTGTCTGTTTGTTCCGGCTAATCCCCGGAACGGCTGGAACGATTTTGACGGGACTCACTAGCAGCTATACAAATAAATAAAATAAATGTATAAAATTCCACGCGATGAAGTCACAGTCACACGACGGGTTACAGCTTAAATACATTACCAACAATCCTTTTGGGTCACACCGTTAATCGGGTACAAAAAGTGAAATACTTCCTTCAAAGCGGTGAAGAAAAACATCGTGAGGAAACAGGCATGTCCTAGAACCAAAAATTCGAAGACATGTGACATCTACCAACCCGCACTGGGCCCGTGTGGTAGCACGCAAGCTTCCTCTAACAAATAAAAAAAATATTTTCAGAAATGGTCTACAATTTGATGAAAATATCGAAGAACACATGTAAAAAAAGGATACAGACGAAAAAAATTGAGAACAGTACAGTACAGTACACTACAGTATTGTCTCTCCTTTTCCATTTAAATCCATCCAAAGGTTGTCTGTAAAAGATCGCTTTTAGCGATAAGACCGCCCATTGTGTCACCCAATGTAAAATTTCTAAATTAATGTCTGTAATTTTTATGGTGTACATAATAAAGAATATTCTATCTATTCTATCTAACCTCCTCCTTTTTTAAGAAGTCGGTTAAAAATTGCATCCACGGAAAACGGACTAAAACGAAAACATTAAAAACATCGTTTGACATAAATAGAGTCGGTCGAAAGTCGATAGTATTGTACTTAGCCAGTCGATATTTTTGTAGTTATCGTTTCAACTGAAGGCTACTAACTAGTAAAATAATTTGCTTTGGTATTCAGTTTAATTTTACGATTTGCAACCGTATAGGTAGACGGGAGTTATTTTGAAATAGGTACTATCGAAGAAACGCATATCTGTACACTGTAAGGACTATTCTTGCTTGCAGAGCGCTCGGTCGCTATTGTATCACTTACCTACGAAAAAAAGGGTCGTGTGCACGGGATTTTGTTTTCAAATTGCTTAGATATGCGTTAAGGCTCCTACAAACAAGGGCGACACGCGACGCGACACAAAGACACCGCTAGCCTTTACCCCGATAGTACAGTACAGTCAGCCTTAAAAAAAAATGTCGACAAGAATTAATTTAACTGTCTACAAGTTTGTGTATAAAGCCCGCTCTACACTCGCGCGCGAATCTTGCTGCGAAATCACGGCGCGAACCGCGGCGTGAACTCCACGTGAAAACTTGTCCCTCCACATTCGCAGTTTCGCAATGTCGTTCGCGATCTCATGGAAAATGGACGCCGATGTGTCTGTTGCTGCTGCTGTGACGCTATGTGCTGAAGCAATTATATTTGTTTTAAAAATAACAAACAAATAAAAAAGAGATGGAGAAAGAGAAGATGGTGGATGACGAAAATCCTTATAAAAAAATCTATGCTTATTAAAAAATCACGCTTGACCACTCCCGACAGCGACTCGTGCGCTACTGCGAAAAGCTGCGAGTGTAGATGCGTTCGCGTTCGCACGCTATGAACCAAGCGCGAACCTTTTGTCGCGGGATCAAAAACCGACACCGATCGGGGAACAGCGTGAAGTGCGAACGCGAAGGCGCGAAACCCTCAAGCTCAGGGGGCCCTCGAATCCTTACCAGAAAATCTCGATCGAACTGAACTTTTGAAAATTACTCCCATTTTCAAAATAAATATGACAGGTTGCAACCCGATTTTAATCATGGCAACTCAGTTGAGAGAAATTCGACAGTTATACCTAGGGAATTCCCCTAAATTCTTTCTGTGGGTTGGCAGTGTTGTCAATTTGATGGATAACGGTTAAGAAGAAGATAAAGGTGTCAAACTTATAGAGTTGTATTGCTGATTGTAGTGATTATAATTGAGGAAAGCCATATTTGTTACGACCAGGAATCATATTTTAATCAACATAAAACCTGACACTGGCTTGCAAAATGCAAAAAAAAAGTGAGAAAATTTGAATTTCGCGGGCTACCCTGACGCTTCCCCCTTATATTTTTATTACCTGCTCTGCAGTGCATGAAAAAGAGTTGATCATAAAGCAGCTTAGCATTTTTAAAGTATTTGTATATTTAATATTTTTACTTGATAAAACCTAACCAGTTTAGATAGCAGTGCGTCACTCGTACCGCTCTGGCACACGGTGCGCGGCGTATCCCTGAACGTTGGCTTCCGAATGAGCCGGCTCAAACCAGTTTGCCTCTAGCGGGCGCCGGTGCACCCCCCGCGCGCCTTGTCTGTGACACTGCACGCACACAAAGCTGTGCGTGTAGTAGTGATCTCGCGCAAAGCGTTAGTATGAAGCTTGCAGTCTGTTCCTTTTTAGGGTTCCGTTGCCAAATGGCAAAAAACGGAACCCTTATAGATTCGTCATGTCTGTCTGTCTGTCTGTCTGTCTGTCTGTCTGTCTGTCTGTCTGTCTGTCCGTCCGTATGTCACAGCCACTTTTTTCCGAAACTATAAGAGCTACGCTGTTGAAACTTGGTAAGTAGATGTATTCTGTGAACCGCATTAAGATTTTTACATAAAAATAGAAAAAAAACAAATAATTTTGGAGTTCCCCATACTTAGAACTGAAACTCAAAAAAAATTTTTTCATCAATCCCATACGTGTGGGGTATCTATGGATAGGTCTTCAAAAATGACATTGAGGTTTCTAATATCATTTTTTTCTAAACTGAATAGTTTGCGCGAGAGACACTTCCAAAGTGGTAAAATGTGTGTCCCCCCCCCTGTAACTTCTAAAATAAGAGAATGATAAAACTAAAAAAAATATATGATGTACATTACCATGTAAACTTCCACCGAAAATTGGTTTGAACGAGATCTAACAAGTAGTTTTTTTTTAATACGTCATAAATCGTAAACCGCAATTTACCTTTCATTCAATGTTACTTGCTGCTACGGAACCCTTCATGGGCGAGTACGACTCGCGCTTGGCCGGTTTTTTTAGTCTTGTGCTCGTGTTTCACGGCTTTCGCGGGCGTTCGCGCCGCGAGTGTAGAGCGGGCTTAACGCCTGTGCACTATAATAATCTCTCGCGTCGATGGCTAGGCTCCGCTGAGATTAGCCGCTATGGCGGAAATTCGGTGAAGAGGACTAAATATTATTATTACAATGAAGTATGTAATATTTTTTGTGGCTAACTGGCTACACATTGGTACCGAATTCAATTATTAAACACAAATTGTATACAGTTAATTAATTCTAGTCAATGTATACAACCTTTTGAGGCTGACTATACGTACCAACTTAAAAGCTCCCGCAGACAGACGCGACGCAACGGTGTGACGTGACAGTGCGACGCGAATCTTGACTTCTGGTAGAACAATTTTCATTAAGGGTTCATAGAAATTGTTCTACTAGAGTCGCGTCGCGCATGCCTGCAGGAGCCTTAACAAGTAATAGAAACCATGAGTTTATCGTGTCCCTGTTTACCCCTGCGACTAGTAAATGGGCTAGAAACCGTAAGAATAGGTGGGCCATGGATTCAGAGTAACTGGGATATTTTATTATATTATATTATATAACACTACTTATTATTAAAAGTGTGATTTTTACAAAATGGGTAAAGCCTCGGGCAGAAACGCGCGACGCGGCACCGGTAATTGTTCTACCGTGAAGTTTTATTATTTGTTAAAGTCACGTCGCGCTGTCGCGTCGCGCCAGTCTGCACTAGGCTTTAGTCTTAATTCATATTTTTTTGTCAATTAGTATAAACAATGTTTGATCTTCTGTCACAATAATTTTAATAGAAATAAATATCTACAAAATAATAATAAACAGTACCAGCCTATTATTGGTCCACTGCAGGGCAAAGACCTCTTCTCATACAGAGATTGATCACCACGCTTGCTTAAGACGGGTTGCCGATTTCAGACTTATTTATTTATTTAACAGTTTATTTACACACATATAAACAGATAAAAAGAAAGGAACAGAAAAATACGTACAAAGGTGATGTTTATTTCTATATTAAGACGCAGATATATGACAGTGACCTTGAATGGTTAGCTTGCGTGTTCTCTACTGAGCTCAAGCAACGCGTCGTACGTCCAGCCAGTACTAGGACTCGCCCATCAAGGAGCGCTGTCCCAAATTAGACGCTTTATTAATTTATTACACGTAAAACAAAAGGTATTTAAATAAAACACGTATACTAAAAGATTAATAATTTAATTATCTTTAAAATAATGAAGTTTTCAGAAAAATACGCTCGATAGATTTTGCGTCATTCTCAGTTTTTTATCCGCATTAGATTAACTTTACAAATTCATTTCACTATGTAATATAAACATAATCAAAAATATGCCTATATTAAAATATTAGGAAAATGCTCTAATTTAACATATATTTTTTCCAAATCACTAACACTACTCGTTTAGACGTCGTTTTCAGTATAAAATCATTAAAAGTCGGTTATCGTCCCCTTAACTCTAAGTTTCCTCACGATGTTTTCCCTTCACCGATGTCAGTAATGTCCAAGATAAACTCAGAAAGTACATTTGAATTGATAAAGTCACATTGGTACTTTCATAATGATCTCCATTACGACTCTACATCATCATTTCTCATTTCGAATTATCCATTATGAAGATTTATCTTGTATTCCAAGTAAGATTATTAGCAATGTTGCTCGCATTATTACTAGTATCCCTGCTAAACCCCTTCAAATGAGCAAAAATAAAAATAAAGTGCAAAAAATAAATACCTATGTGTAAGAAGTTTCTAAGTAATCTATAAATATTTAGTTATGAGAGTTCGCATGATCCCTCGTCCTGCCAAAACTACTGGACCGAATTTGACACGATGTCAATCGATTCACCGTCGAGCGTGACATGGGTGTTGTTTTAAGTTAGAAACGGAATATTAAATTAGGCTTACAAAACCATTTTGTTCAGTCTTTATTTTCGTAATATAAGTTTATAATTAAAACGCAAAAATAAAGGTACTAAGTAAGTAAGTATTTGAAAAATGGCAACTCTAGGCTAACCTAGGTTTCGCTATGAAAAAATTGGCTTTTCAATGTTTATTACCACGCAACGCTAATTTAGGGGCAGCTATTAAAAATATAACAGCTGTATAAGACTTTCCACTTCCGATATTAAAATCTTGATTAAAATTCATAGAGCAATCCAAAAAAAAATACACAAATTCATTCATTAAGTATTTAACAGCTTGTATTCGTCAGGAAGCCAACAGTTGGTTACACCCTAATTAAAAATTGGAATTTGGAATATCGACAAACGCCGCTCTATTTTTTTTTGTTCGAGCTTACACGACGATTTCGCTGCGGCGCGCGTCAGTCGAGCCTCCTTGCTCGTAGCGTTCGGATGTGAGAGATCGTCGCGCGCTCTCTCTCCAAAATTACGTCGCTCGTAAAATTGACGATATACAGATGGATTTCAGTGTAATGTTAAACAGTCTGAAGTTTTAGCTCACAAATGGGGCATTTTTATGGAGTTTGGTGTGTGATTAAAATGTTTTATTGTGACGCGATTATGTGAAATAAGATTTATAATATAGTGGTGTGGTTTGTGTTTGACTTGTACGAGAATTCTGGGAATATTTGTGTCTGTGCTATATAACAGGTTAGTCTGTTTGATTGCTAGTTTTAAGCTGTAGGCATTTAAAAGATCTAAACCTACCTGTCCAACTCGTCACATCGGTAGACGGACATAGCCTATCGGTGGTACTGGCCGATAAGAGACGGGAACCAAGATTGTAGGCGTTATATTTTGTTTATTTAGATACTCACATAGGCATATCTGGCATCCTACACTTGTATAAAAAAGATATCTCCATTCGAATTTTGGTGTTTGAAAAAATAAATCCGATACGTTTTTTTACAAATAGAGATCGATCAACGGTCTTTCAAAATTCTGATGTCATTTTTGAACATAAACGGCAGAACATTTTTTATCAATAAAAATAGATACCTAAATCTCTGTCTTTAATCTAGGACATCTATTATTACTTAAGTATGTTCTCCCGAGTCCGACCTAGGTACTAAACTAGTAAGGTACCTAGGTATTGTAGATCGCATTCTCAGATAATAACGACATTATTTCGAAATAATGGTAAAGCATCGGAAATACCTACTTTAATTTCCGTTTAATTAATCAAACAAATATTTAAACAATTCGATGCCCGCATAAAAGATGCATTTAATCGTTATTTTATTCAAATGTAATTTGTTTAACAAATTTATAATCGTATCGTATCTGCCTCATCGCATCTATTATAATTTAACTAAAATGTTATCTCTTGTGAAACGGCTGGTCGCCTGCCATTTTTATAAGTTCGGTTTTTACGGCTTGACAAAAGGTATGTGTAAGTACAGTAGATTGTTATACGAGGGGCTAAAATAACCCATTCTATCGAGGTAGTTTTACTCCAGAGCTTTAGCAGTAAGTTAAATAGAAACAGAGTTATAATGGGTTTTAGCGCCGTGTGTTACTACTACTCTACTTTTCACTACAACTGCGAGAAAATAAAATAATCCAATACAATATTCACTAAAAATTCATTCACTTTCCTTTTTGGATGATTTTAAGTTATCCATTTATTTAATTTTTCTGCATGTTTACATTGTCTACATTCAATTGCATAAGATAATGATAAGTGGAAGCGCGGAGTCTCCTAACACAAGCAATTCCTTGCTTAAAAGGTGATCTCCAATATTATTGTGTCTAAATGCCTTTTGTAATTGTAATAAAAAAATTTTATTTTTTATTTATTTATTTTATTAAACAGTATATTAAAAAAAATACAATTTGTTCAATCTGAATTTTTAAGGAAACTTTTTATCCCGGTATGCGGTCGTAAAAAGCTAGTTTTCAATAAGAATAGTCTTTTTCGTTTTTGTATGCTCGTTGATTACAGAAAAAAAAACTTTTTCCCTTAGAGCAAGATATGCTATTTTTTTCCCCGCTCTGGTACGCTACAATGACGGATTTTTTGAGCAAGAGGAGTGAAAATGTATTATGTAACACATAAACCTTCCGGAATAAATTCTAAAAAAAATCTAATTTCAAATGATTAAAATTCGTAGTTTAGAAGAACAACGCGGACACACAAACACACACGAAAAGCGACTTTAATACCTATTTATGATTTTTATTATTAATGTTTATGTAGATATTTTATAGAAGAGATTAAATTACTTAATTTAAGAGATTACATCTCTTGTGAAACGGCTGCCATTTTTATTCCGCATTAAGTATTCTCGGTCTACTAAAAATAGTAAAAAAATACCAACCTCCATTTTATGAAGAACGTAAGTAGGTTCCTTTATTATCCTAATTGTATCTCATTAGTTCTTTTCTTGTAGAAAACAGGCAATAAAAATATCTCGTATAATTTCATATAGAGCCGTTTTTATGTTGCCTTTCTAACAAACTTAATAAAGGTAGGTCTCATCATAAATAGCCTCTCTAGGTATCTCGAAACGATATATTGCAATTGTCAATTTTTATGTGACTGGTACACATTGATGCGCAAATTGATCGTCTACCAATAATGCAATTTAAGTGATTGACAATATTACTACAATAGGGATAGTGACATTTTTTTTTTACGTAATCAAAAGATAGATTGAGTTAAAATGTGCCATGACGTCACGAGTATGTCGATTTTATTCTTATTTGTGACGTAGCGGCCCCCACTGCTCAACTTAAATGCGTTTTAATCCAACTAATTTTTTATTAATATGATGAAGCAAAAAATACGTGTCTAATATTTTTTTATAATCTGTCTGATGGACTAATTAGAATTTCTTTTTTTTACTCAGGCATCATCCCTCCCTATTGCAATTTGATTGTTTCGGGGACCCTTAACAGTACTTAGCCGGTCGTTAAATAAAAGATTTATTAGGTATTATAAAACGATTTTACTCATATTAAATGATTAGTTTATCATTATGAGATAGCCCTACTTTTGTTAACTATCTGGAAGGCTGATTCAGTATTTGGTGGGTGTAGGGTCCTCCTCTAATGAGAATGGTGACGGTCTGCCCGCATGCGGCTGGCCAAGTGACTATGTGACTATGTGCTCAAAGACGAGTTAAGGCTCTTTCAAAGATGCGCGACACGCGACGCGCGCGACGAGCGTTGTCTGTGTCGCGTCTCGTGTCGCGCTGGTCTGCACGAGCCTTTATGGTTACAAAAAAATAACAATACCTAGGAAGTAAGTAGTACTTTCAAATAGGCACTTCTGACGTTTCATAAGTGCCCTTGTAGGTTTATATGAAATAAAATATTTTGAATTTGAACGCCAAAACTAGTTTAAAAAAAAATTACAAAACAAACAAATAGGTTGTACACGAAGTACGTACAGTACGACACAACTTAGATGTAGCGTGAATTTGAAAATTTGCATTGATTCATTTCAATTTTACAACGTATTTGGTTATATGACTTTACAAGTTATTGCGTTTGCGTAAAGGCTTGTGCAGACCAGCGCGATATCGCAGGCGCGACAGGCAGCGCTACCAGTGTCGCACCCGCGATATCGCTTCACATTCGAGATCATTTTCACATTCATTGATGATTTTGAAGGCGCACTCGGTTCGGATAGCGATCGGTTTTACGAATTTTGCCGATGCTACATCTCAGTTGTATCGTACTATACTTATCTACAAATTATACCAAGTGTTCTTTTTCCCTCGTTTCGAAACAGAAAATTGGTAATAGTTAATTCGTATCGAGGTAAAAGAATTAAGCCAATCAGACTCAGTCACTCAGGGTCAGGCAGTTAGCAGGTAGCGGGGCTGACCGCCCTGAGTGCGTCAGCCTATAGCTCATTTTGTATCGCCTTTTGTGGCGGCCATTTTTTTATTGCACCCCACCACTAGTGATTTTCATCGACATTTCTGTTTCTCCGTATTCCTATCCTTTTGTGAACTTTTAATTTTTCGTTACGAAAAGTTATCAAATTACCACTCCTCTGCTCAGTCGGAATTCCACAAGAAACTCTTCGTTATTTCTGCCGTAATTAGGGTTTCCAAGTTTTTGTACAAAATATTAACACTGGACTGCCCCTTCATCCGGCATTGACATATTGCTGTATCTGTGCAGCAGTGTCGGAGAGAAGATAATTGATTTTATTTTTAATTAAACGACATTAAGTAGGTATTAATTTATTTTGAGTTGATTTGATGTACTTAATTTGATTTTAATTGATTTAATTTAAATTTATTTGACATTATTTATTTGTTTTAGTTTTTTTTTTTAAAGACGTTGCCCCCCCACACTAGGAATTTCTCCTGTATCGTGGGTGCGTTTACAAACATTTAAACTCACATACACAAACAGCCAGACCCGGAACAACTACTTGTAGGTCATACAAATATTTGTTCCGTGCGGGAATCGA
The DNA here is from genome assembly GCA_963680765.1 of Agrochola lychnidis. Taxonomy (NCBI): domain Eukaryota; kingdom Metazoa; phylum Arthropoda; class Insecta; order Lepidoptera; family Noctuidae; genus Agrochola; species Agrochola lychnidis. Next base: position 12,774,265 of record OY796872.1, read on the forward strand.
AACAGCGACACGCAGCGCAGCAGTCAATCGCTTAACCACTGCGCCAACCGTGCCGTCAAATTGTATTTGATGTTGTGTAATTTTATCTCGAAAATTTCTATTAATCTATGTTTGGTAATGGGTGTTATTTACCTGAAATAAATGAATTTTATTTATTAAGTATTACGGTCAAAATGAAAAAATAAACAGTAAGTATTTCGGAAACTTAAACAGTGTCTCGAAAAAATAAACAGTATAATTTGTTTTATTTTTATGATTTAAATAGATACATAATTAATTAGTGCTGGTCGCGCAACTTAGCAATTTAGTACTAATTTTGAAGGTACGAAGCTTCACCAAATAGACGAGGACCAATTTTTTTATTGAATGTATTGAAGCTCTTTTTCTGTCGTCCCAACACCTAACATTCATCACTGAAAACACTATTTCTGTGAAAACTCAGGTTGCGAATTTCTGTGAAAACGTAGTGTGGACTAATATAGACGTGGGCGAAGTCGCATCAGCGAGGCCCCTTTTCTTTCGTTCCCAAGATCTACCCAATAGATCTATCCTACCAAAAATGCTTTTACACGACATACCTACTCATGATAGTGGAAAAATATAAATGCGCGTTGGGAGAATATTGAAAAGCATATTCCGTCAAACTAACGGTTGCGGTCTTTGAAGGTAGTTACAACGGCCTCGCAGTCGCGCTTAAGAGAGGCTTCTTGTGAGGCCCCAAACAAATGATTGAATTAATTAGTCATCTGTGATAAAGTCTGGGGGCATCGCATTTAAAGGGGCTTCGCGAGGCCCCTTTAAGGGGACGATAGCTGACTTTTAACGATTTTATACTGAAGATGATGTCTAAACGAGCAGTGTTAGTGATTTGGAAAAAATATATGTTAAATTAGAGCATTTTTTAAATATTTTAATATAGGCATATTTTTGATTATGTTTATATTACATAGTGAAATTAATTTGTAAAGTTATGTCTAATGCGGATAAAAAACTGAGAATGACGCAAAATCCATCAAGCGTATTTTTCTGAAAACTTCATCATTTTAAACATAATTAAATTACTAATCTTTTAGTATACGTGTTTTATTAAAATACCTTTTGTTTTACGTGTAATAAATTAATAATGCGTCTAATTTGGGACAGCGCTCCTTGATGGGCGAGTCCTATTACTGGCTGGTCGTACGACGCGTTGCTTGAGCTCAGTACAGAACACGCAAGCTAACCATTGAAGGTCACTGTAATATATTTGCGTCTTAAGTGCGAGGCCGTGGGCCCACTTCGCCCACGCCTTGCTACGCCACTGCTTGCTATCCTAACTTAGAAAAACTAGCCTCGTGTATTTCGGGCATAAAAGCGATAGAAACAGACAGAAATACTCACGTTAGCCCTTTTAGCCTTTTTCATTATGTATGACGTGTTCCGAAGTCTAGACTTTTAATTTAACTGTTTAGGTATTAGTGGCGAAGAGTTTATTATAGTCCTTTCGGGTCTTGTTCTTAAAATAGCGACTGCTAAGTGTACACTGAGTTTTTGAACACATTTTTAAGTATTTGAATCACAAGGCTCGGATACCGGTTAAATTTGCAAACCGTTATTATGTAATTGACGCAAAACCCTTTACATTCGGTTTCGTTCGTATATACCGGTTTTTATAAACCGGTTTTGGAGGAGTTTTTACATAAAGGTTTTTTCGGATTAAAAGGTTTAGAGCAATATTAACCGGTTTTTTGTTGCAACGCTTTTACCAACATGTCGCTCGTCGACTAAACCGGTTAATTTAGGTTAAAATAAAGTTCTTAAAACGTTCACGTTCTTAAGAAAAGTTCGGAGTAAAACTCAATTAAACTGGTTTTAACCGGTATTTTTTAAACCGGTTCCGAGTCTTGTTTGAATCTTCGCTACAGTTTTCTAATGAAACTGAACGCGATCAGCACGTGAGCACGTCTAAATTGCGTTCAAGAGCTGTCAGTGTCATCATTATTGAGGAATTTTGAAACTGACAGACAGATCTAGAACACAGTTTTGATGTGCCGATCGCGTTTAATTTCATTGGTGAAATTGGCACTTAAATGTTGTTTTTTTGTTGTTAAGTAGAAACCAGAGGGCCTAGATAAAGTGACATTCTACTAGCGATAACCTTGATGGAAAAGTCAAAAATTTATGGAACTGACATTAAGCTACCGAAAAGCTTATAATGTCAATCATGATGAATGTTGTTGTAGAAATTACGAAACGCTTTGAAAGCGATTGCCTTCTGGTACACACGGCTACACATCAAACTATAAATTTCCAGTTTATGCTGATCTCGCATTGTATACGATTTCCGTACAATACGAGGTCAGCTTATACTGGGAATGTATAGCTTGATGTGTAGCCGTGTGTACTTGTTGACAGGTGACAGGCCTACACTGTTCTCTCATACCTATTACTTAACTTAGAAATATGAAAACACTAGCTGCGCCCCGCGATTTCATCCGCATAAGTCTCGATCTCGTAGGAATATCAGGATAAAAGGTATCCTATATCCTTCTCCAGGCCATGGTCTACCCATGTGCCAAATTTCATCCAAATCCGTTCAGCCGTTTTAGCGTGAAAGCGTAACAAAGAAACAAACTCACTTTCGCATTTATTAGTTAGAATTGTAAAAGCCAATTTATTTAAAAGAGTGACCGTAGAGTTTCTTGCCGGCTCTTCTCCATAGGAAACGACCAAGTGGAACCGTGCACCTAGCTTCTGACGTTTCAAAAGTGTCCATGATATGTGAAAAAAAAAAAAACTAAAGCTACGCACTAACTGGTCCGCTCCATTCGGGTTGGTCGTGAAGTCGCGTCACGTATAGTAGTAGTAGAGCCAAACTCGATGGACGGAATATTAGTTTTCAAGCCTTTAGGCGTTTCGACGCAGAACGGAAAAAAGGGAAGAGGATTCCTTGTCGTTACAATTTTAGAAGTTTTTCGGTCTGAAACAACGGACTTGTTGAAATAGACCTTTCAATACTTATGAACAAAAAGGTCGGTTCAGACAAGAGGGGTTGGGTTTACATAATGTACTAACGTTCTAGGCACATAGGTTTTTTCCTAGACAATTCTAGACCAGTTTAACACTTTTGAACAAAAATAAATGTTGCCATGTTTGCTGTTTTTTACGACTAAAGTAGCGAACAGAATTTTATGATGTTTGTCGCTGTCGCAGAAGCTAGGAAGGTCATCAAAACATTTTAGGTAGATATGTTCGGGCCATGCTTGTTGTCGTAATAAATAGTTTTTTTCTTCACGCGATAAACCATTACTTGTTTTTCTCCTGTATCACATCGGAGTATAGCTTGGATTACTTTTGCTGTTGAGTTTATGAAGCTGAATTAACTTCAAATTGCTATTTAAAGTAGCTCAATAGAGATTTGTTTATTGTAATTAGCATCTTGTTATTTTAATTTTTGCAAGCCAATTTCTAGTGTGTCCTTGCACTAACAATAATTGATTGAGTGTGCAGTGGTGGCCCAGTGGTAACGGCCGCGACTTACGAGTTGTAGGTCGAACCCAGACAGGCGCTTTACTTTGTGTAAATTATTTCATCACTATTGCTCTCAAAACGGTGAAGGATACCATCGTGAGGAAACTGGCATGTCCTAGAAACGAAAATTTGAAGACATGTGATATCTACCAACCCGCACTGGGCCCGCGTGGTGCATTATGGCCCACTCCCTCCCACAGAGAGGAGGCCTGTGTCCCAGCAGTGGGAACATTTTAGGCTGATGATGATGATGATGACTAACAATAATTTATGTACATTCCATCTTTTGTACCGCATTTATTGCAAATAAATAGCTTGGAGTGTAATAACGCGATAAAAACTAGCCCATTAGCCAGGTTGTAGAGGAACTGACTGCAATATTATTATCGCCTTTATTCAATTTATTATACCTATTAGATACTGCTTACTTATATTTTTATAACAATCAATTCATAAATCCACTTTTTTTAAATAATTTTTGTCGAGCTGTATCGATTATGTTTGAAGGCTCGTACAGACCAGCGCGATATCGCGGGCGCGACACGGGTCGCGCTGCCTATCGCGCCCGCGATATTACGCTGGTCTGTACGAGCCTTAAGTTATCTGAATTAAATTTTTTTTAATATATTTTTTTAAATAACATTTATAAATATAAAAATAGTAGCCCATCGGCATCAGGAACTCGATCCAAGCTGCCGATGGTCAGGGCTCTAGAGAGAGGAACCTCCTCACTATGCGTGCCGTATCCAGGAGTACTGCTTTCTGAATCAAGCCCTTGACCCAGCCGACTTATTAATTATTAGGATAATGTTCGGTATTCATCACCATTATAAAAATTCAGTTCCTAGCAGATAGCAGGCCTATAAAATAAATAATAAATTACTGTGTACAACGATATCTGCGCCATTGTGTTCAATCAGTTTTATTTTCTTATATTACTTAATCATCATTATTTTAAATCGTTCGCGATTGTATCACTACAGAGCTTTGTCCTAATAGAACGCGAGTACGCCACCATAGATCAAACATGCGCGACCAAAAGACGCGTCTTCATCGCGATCCTTACTAAACAAACGAATTTAAAATACGAACCTAATGATAATACGTTTTAATTGATATGCGGCGTGCTCTTACAATTAAACAATAGGCCAAAGTGACGCTAAGTTTCGGTGATCGCGTAATAGCGTTATATTAGAACAGCGCCTTACAATTACGTTTATTTGTTACTATGAACATCTATAATATCAACATTTCTGGCGTAGATGGTCCCTAGAGTATTTAAATCAATTGCAGTATCGATATAAATGGACCGATTGCAATCCGCGAAACATGCTCGATAACTAAACAGTAGGCCAAAATTTACGCGAACTTTCGGTGATCGCGTAATAGCGTCGCATTAGGACAGCGCTTTACTTTAACGTTTATTTGTTACTATGAGCATCTAAAAGAAAAAAAGTAAGTAAATTGTTAAATTGATTTTAACCAGAGACCTCCCATTTTTTGCCCTAAACATTACATGTAGGTAACACAGAGTTAATACTTATTTCTCAGAAACTACGTTGGTAGTAAGTACTATAATAATAATAAACTGGATAAAATAAAACACTCATTTCTTCGGAATCGACTACACACGTCAACTATAATGGAACAATTATTACGATTAATTGATTGGTGGTCAATATTTAGGGATACAATTGATTCTATTGGTTTTATAAGGCATTAATTAATAGTGAGATCGTTAGGACTATTAAGGGGAAGGCAGTAGAGTATTGTTCGCTTATAACAAAAAATAAAAACAAACGACTTCCAAAAAAAACACTACAAAGTGAAAAATAACTTTAATTTCGGAAGTCGGTGTCCTTGGTTTTGAATTTTCGTTTTTTGCTACCGACTTCCGAAATTAAAGTTATTTTTCACTTTGTAATGTTTTTTTTGGAAGTCGGTTGTTTTCTTTTTGTTTAAAAAGTTTTTTTTTTCGTTAGTTTTGTTATCTACCCCAAACAAATTCGAATAATATAATACTTGCTATGTAAATAACAGTGACAGGAACTTATCATATCGTCCACATACTAAGTGAAGCTAGCTCAAAAACTACCCAAGCAAAGTTAATAAAAAAAATATGGGACCACCTCTGAAATATGACCTACCACATAAAAAGAATTATCAAAATCAGTTCATAATTGGCGGAGTAATCGCATAACAAACATACAAAAAAAAAGAACATACAGTCGATTTGAGAACCTCCTCCTTTTCGAAGTCGAAGTTAAAAATAAATTAATAGATGTAGTTCCATGTATATAATTATGGCCAGTTGTAAAAATAAATTGAAAGGAAAATAGGTTTCGTGCTTGATGGGCATAAAACTTGTTTTTCACTCAGGTAAATAAATTAAATAAAAAAACATGCGTCTCACTCATTCGCTGCAGTAAGATTTCTTGCCTTGTTGTTAGCAAACGTAGTTATTATGCCTGTATTATTATTGCTATTCTGTCTGGACTCGTTAAACGGCTTTTCCCTAGGATCACCACTCGACAATCGTGGTGATTATCGGGAAGTTCTCCAAAGACTTAACAACAACAACCAATAAGATATAGAGCTGATTTATTATTGTCTATCGTCGACTTGCTCACACAAAAATGAAGAGGACGAAATAAATAATCCAATTCCCACAAATCGAAAGTAATTGAAAATAATTTCTGTCAGGAATTGGCCATATTTACTTACCTACATCAGTTTTATTCAATTTCTTTTAAAAAGGTAAAATGAATTTATTGGCTTTTGAATTTTTACGCCTTAAATCGAATTAATAATAATTGGCAAAAAGTTACACAGATTATTTTTGTTGCCCTGCGCATTGCCACAGTATAAATAAGTAGCAGTATAACATCTCGGCAGTGACCTTGGAAAAATTACCTACAGCCGCTCGGTACAACTTTGGAACAAAATATTTTTTCCAACGATAAACTTCAACATCTTTAATTTCATACAATGCAGAGAATAACGTGCATTCCTATTCTACCCATTTTTCCTTCGTTTTCCCTGTACACCACATTTTCCGGTCGGGAGATGTTATTAGCTGGGTCCGGGTCAATTCATAATGCTGTTGAATTTATTGAGAGCTCCCCTAGGGACCTCGTCGATCTGTTTTAGAGATTATTATATTAAAAGGATATTTTGTAAATTAAGTTTCTCAACCTGGCTTTATTTTTGCTAACTGCCTCGTTGGTCTCGAGGTTACAAGTACGAGTGCTGAGCGCGGGATCCTGGGTTCTAGACCTAGGTCGGGAAAATTGAAAGTGAAGATTTTTACTAGTAATTTCTCAGTAGCAGCCCGGAATCTGGATTTGTGGCCGGTTGATGGTAATAGGCTCACCCCCAATTACGTAGAGCTTCAAGAGTATCTAGGGATGTGAGATTAATGGAAAATAATCGATTAAATAAAAATCGATTTTTCTTTATTGAAAATTATTCGATTTGTCAAAAATCGATTTTATTAAAATTAATAATCGATTTCTGCGAAAAAATCGTTTTTTTTTTGTTTTATTTAAAAAAAACATGCTTTTCGAATTTCAATAATAAACCTAAGAGATTCATATTAACAATTTTTCAGATAAAAAATCAAATAAAATTATATGAATAAAAAAATAACCAATTCAATACTAAAAATCAAAGGTTCCTTTAAAATTTTAAGGTAAGGAATTAGGAAACCAAATAGCATTATTGAAACAAATTTTAGTTCTATTAATCGTTTTATTTATTATAATAAAAATTAAATGATGAGCATCCCAACAAAATGACAAACTTATTGTCTCAAAAACTAAAATATAAATCAAATAAAAAATAAATGCCTACAGATGGCGCCGTTTTTATTTAATCAACTTTTACGTATGAACTTAATTCGAGATTTTTCATCCAACGCATAGACGGCGCTGTTTATAAAATTGAAACTTACTACTAGATTTTTTCATCCGTCTCATAGATACAAGCTGTTTCTGAAAATCGATTTAAACACGTAATTTATGTAATCGATTAAAAATCGATTAATATTAAAATAAAAATCGACAGTAAAAAATCGATTATTAGAAAATAATAATCGATTTAAATGAAAATCGATTATTTTTTAACATCCCTAAGAGTATCTACTGGCGATTGGCGTACTATTCTACACATAGAAATACAAACGTGATGTAAATCCGGTAAATCGAGAGTTATTCAGATGAGTTTAGAATTTTTTGTAACGATTTGGTCTTTAACTCTTTCTTTAACTAATATAATTTGCCGTTTTACGTCTAGCTGCTGCCGATGGGTTCGTCGACCCTGTTTATTTTTCTAAAATAAAAGCAGTTATTCTTTATAACATCAGCTATCTGCCAGTGAAAGTCCCGTCAAAATCGGTCAAGCCGTTTCGGAGATTAGCCGGAATTTTTTTATTTTTATTTTTTATACGTACCGTATATACTTTCATATGCATTTAATAAAAAGCGATTCTTTGGATTCATATGAATACCTGAATGGGTAGTAATAATACCTACTCACAAGGTAACAACCAACTGAAATACTTATTTCGGTATTGGTAACAAGTACAACAAAAATACAAAAATTATGTACGAAAATTCGAATATATGTGACATTACCAGTGACCGGAGTAGGTAGAGTGATTTTACGTACTCGTATCATGAATAATCATAGAAATCATAACATGGATAAACCTTTTTTCCGGGATTTCATTTTGGTACTTACGGGATTGAATCAAATATTGTTAAAGTAAGGATTTTTAAACTACTACATTAGAAATTTATAGAATGCGATAGATAAACATTTAAAATATATTATATTATTACATTGTTTTTATAGTATACCTATCCTTTTCTTGGAGTCCGATCACCTATATACTATTAAAAAGACAGCAAAAGGGTTAAATATTTCTTATTCATATTGATGTATTCTTTATTCTACACATTACAAAAGAGTGATTTGCACTCTACCTACTCCGATCACTGGACATTACCAACCCGCACTGGGCCCACGTGGTGGATTACGGCCCGCTTCCTCGCACAGAGAGGAGGCCTGTGTCCCAGCAGTGGGGACATTATAGGCTGATGATGATGAACAAGTACAACTAACAAGGGAATTCGACTGTCTCTACCATAGATGTATTATTTAGAACTAGCGTTATATCTATGGTTTCTACCCAGGCCTGCACCAAATATTACTAATTAAAACACAATATTAATGATGACGATTTTGACATTTCGATGTTAATAAACGAAAATCATAAATGTCATGACTTCATGAACCACAGACTATGTAATTCAGTTAATTTTAATAAGTACTTCAGTAATTATAGGCACTGTAAAACAAATATTCTCACGCCCACAGAAATTAGTATCATCAAGGTGTTTTTTTTTAATTTAAATACGGTATTTAATTCTTTTAATGTCTAGACACCTGTAATTGGGATGCATAGGTCAAGAAAAAAAGAAATTCTATATAATCCGTCAGTCCGATAATAAGAAAATATTAGACACGTATTTTTTGCTTTATCATATTAATAAAAAATTACTTAAGTAAGGCGATTGGCACACTGCCACGCACCACGCTGCATGTTGCGTGACTGCGTTGCTTGTAAGTATATCCGTTTGTATAGAAAACACGCACAGTCCAACACACAGAAAATGCATCCACGCGCGTTCATTTTGCTATGGCCGCCCCGCACCACGCTGCTGCGTGATGCGGGGCAGTGTGCGAATCGCCTAAAACGCATTAAAGTTGGGGAGTGGGGGTCGCCACGTCACAAGTAAGTGTAAAATCTACATACTCGTGATGTCATGGCACATTTTAACTCAATGTAAAAATCTTCAAATCTTTAGATAATGTAAAAAAATAAAAAATACGTGTTTAATATTTTTTTATAAACTACTTGACGGAGAAAAAAAAATTTAGTAATCATCCTTATTGCGGCGATTTTACTCTGTTTAGTTTAAAAAATCACTCAAATTTCATGAAATGTTGTTAGCAGTTATCCTAATAGAACCCAATTACGCGACAATCGCGCGATTTTCACGCTAATATCTGTTCTTCGAATTACTTAGGACTTTCAACAGCTGTAGGTCTGATCGCGCGTCTACGTAAACTTTGTACGCGCGTCGTATGAACAAAATTTTAATGCACATGCGAGGTTCGCGTATTCGCGTTTTACTAGGACATCGTCTAACAGGGTTATGGTCCTTTTTAGGTCAGTACTTATTTACTATATTGTAACAAATGGTAAAACACGATTCATAATTTAATTATGTCAGCAAATATGTCCCATTCCGTCAACTTCATACAGACTAATATATTTAGCTTTCTGCGCAAAACCAGTGGAGCAAAATCATTGGATTTAGTTAGACAACACTCAGAGACGGGTTACTGATCCGGACCAATGGGCGTAGCTGTAATGGTTAGGACACCGCACACTGTTACTTACTAGTAAATATCTACCGCGGTTTGAGTTCATTAGTATTATTTCAGCGCCAGATATAGCAAACAGGCAAATAGTCGAGATTACGTGATGTGTTGCGCGGGTTTTGAGCATATGTACGAAGTTTGAATACATTACTTATTTTGCGTCTTTATTAAAGTCTCCCTGCAGACAGGCGCGACGCCATTCTAGTAGAACAATTTCTATGAAAACTTTACGGAAATTGTCCTAGATCAGCGTCGCGCTGTCGCGTCGCGCCTGTGCGCCTGTGCCCGCTGACTTCGAGTCCGCGGCTTAACGTGCTTTCCGAGGCACGGAGCGGAACAGTCACCCATCCACAACCCGACTGCGGCAAGCGTAGCTCGACCCGTGCGGCTGTTATAGCCACAAGCCCCTCAAACGCAAATAAAAATACAATCCTTTTGATTTGAATTTTTCTTTGCTCCTACCCAGTTTTGAAGCTTCTTTCAAATTAAATCTTACAAGTTGCACCCCGCGGTTTCACCCGCATTAGTCTCGATCCCGTGGGAATATCGGGATAAAAAGTATCCTATGTCCCAATCCAGGTCATGGTCTACCCATGTGCCAAATTTCGTCCAAATCCGTTCAGCCGTTTTAGCGTGAAAGCGTAACAAACAAACTCACTTTGGCATTTTTAAAATTAGTTAAGATGTTTCTGTCTGGTTGGTAATCTACCTTGTTATGCAATAGCTTAGAAAATTACGGCAAATTTTATGAAACACGAAGCCCTCACCTCAATGCCACAGACATGACATGCCAAATATCTATAAAAATATGCCTGAAATAGATATCAAGGTGAAGTAATGAATGCAGATACAAAATTTCTGCTGAATTACTAACGCAAGTAAGTAAATTACCCAAAATAATAAGAAAACAAAAACATTTCTTCCCATTTGACCGCCTTGTTGATCAGTACCCTAATTGCGTAATGCACGGATCAATCACAATCTGTTTCGATTTGAAACAGATTGCTAATCCATTGAAAGAAAGAAAAAAAGAAAGAAAGAAAATACATTTATTTAGCACAGACCAAAAAGCACAAAATATTATTAACAGCAGATAAAAAATAAAAAAAAACAATATTAAAAGTGTAAAGTGCGATGTAAGAAGTGTGCCTCACTGCTGCGCCAAAAAAGCCCAGTACCCTAATTGCGTAATACAACACAATCACAATTTGTTTCGATTTGAAACAGATTGCTAATCCATTGCTTCATAAGTTGAAAATAAAATTTGCTCAACAACGTAAATAACGCAATGAATGTCGTTGAACTGTCAAAATGAAACAAATTAGGCATAGTTAGTTTACGAAAATAAGTGCAATTAGGGTACTGATCAACTCTGGTCATCTAGTAAAATTTTTGCGTGTTTTATGAGCATGACATCCATGCTTTCAACTGTCGTAGTATTTTTAAGCAGCCGGTCTGTGGTGTCTGGAATGCTGTCCAAAATTAATGACAATATGTTCCCCTAACATGTACTAATACAATAGGTACTTACGTTTCTGCCTCAAAACAGGCGTGATTAAATTATGCTACCTATTTATTTACCTCAATGTAAAGAAACCTTGAAAGAATAGGGTACTGAAATGGTTTGTATCATGTACTGAAGATTTTGAAGTGAAAACTTCTTTAGGCGCGTTGGGCATTTTTGAGATGGAAAAAAACAATTGAACTCGCGACACCGTTATCGACACCTCAGTTTTAACCGACTTCCAAAAAGGAGGAGGTTATATGATCGTCGCGTGTTTTTTTTTTTTATGTATGTCCACAGATTTCTCCGTCAATTGTGGACCGATTTTGAAAATTCTTTTTTTGTTTGTAAGGGTGTGCTCTCGAATTGGTCCCATATAAATTTTATTAACTTTGCTTGGATAGTTTTTGAGTTAGCTACAAAATACGTAATTTTTTGCCCACTTAGTATGTAGATGAAATGATAAGTTTCTGCCACTGGTAGCAGGTAGTGGTATTCGAATGTGTGTGGGGTAGGTACCACAACTAAAAAGTGAAAAATAAAAACTTTTTACAAAAAAAAAAAACAACCGACCTCCAAAAAAAACACTACAAAGTGAAAAATAACTTTAATTTCGGAAGTCGGTGGCAAAAAACGAAAATACAAAACCCAAGACACCGACTTCCGAAATTAAAGTTATTTTTCACTTTGTAGTGTTTTTTTGGAGGTCGGTTGTTTTTTTTTTTTGTAAAAAGTTTTTTGTAAACGCGATTGTACTCTGTATTTATATTACGTTACGGATCAATGTCCTATGCAAGTACTTTTACTTTAAAGGTTTTAAAAGTATTTTTTTTTTTTGTAAACGCGATTGCGCTCTTTATTTATATAAGGTTACGGACCAATGTTCTAAACACGTATTTTTCTTCCACCAAGGCGATCTTGTTCAAGTTTTCACTTCTGCCGGCACTCCCGGAGTGCCACTGCTTTTTTTTACCTAATTAAAAGTACCTACTGTCCCACTGCTAGGCAAATCTCCGCCTTACTGTTGCATTCATCTTCGGCAAAATTAAATCTGCCTAGCCTTTTCCCAACTATGTTCGGCTCGGCTTCCAGTCTAACCGAATGCAGCTGAATATCAGTATTTTATATGGAGCGACTGCCTATCTGACCGCCACAACCCAGTAACTGCGTAAAACGATACCACTTGGTAAGACTGGTTGTCAGACGACCCGTAACGACTGTCAAAGAGCCACGAATGACAGCTGGGACCAAAGGCTTAACGTGCTTTCCGAGGCACGGAGGGCTCTTGGTATGTAAAGATGGTTACCCATCCACGGACCAACCCCGGAAAGCGTAGCTTAACCTGATGGATCGATCCGTGAGGCTTTTATTACTAAGCCACTAGCTTTTTCATGCAAATTAAAATGAGTAAACACCTAAGCGATTTCAGCCAAAACCAGCATTATTAACAGAACTCAACACGAAATCATGAAAGTCAATTGTTGGCACAAAGCCTAAACTCAATCAGCTCACCACTTCTGTCAAATTCGATTCATTAGTTTAGACCACAGAAGTGGCTAAGGGCCTTATCATACTGCCGATTTGCGAGCGTTTTCCTAGTGAGAGCGATAGTGAAGGCTCCCTAAATTGTATGTTAATTTGCATTACTATTCTGAAAAGTGACGCATACAATCAAAATGGAACTTTAGTATATGATTTATTGGATATTATTCTTTCCATAAATAAGACAGTTACGTAATAATGGAACATTTTCGCTCCATTCATTTTTAATCGAAAATCATGTCGTTTTTATTTAAAGATTATTTGAAACAAAAACAAGATTAATCGGCTTTTATGTCTACATTGGTGCCGATTCCCTTGTTCACAAACTAAACTAAATTTAAGTTCAGTGCATCTTTTTCTTTCTATTTCATAAAGAAAAGACAGAAGATAAATTTTGGTTTAGTCCTGTCAAATTAATCAGCGCTTGACGTAAATTGACGTAATTTTAGTCGGAAAGTTTTTAATCACGTCTAAACTTGTATGGAGAGTGACAGGCGATGATTAATTTGACAGGACTAAACTAAAATTTATCTTCTGTCCTTTTCTTAATGAAATAGAAAGAAAAAGATGCACTCAACTTAAATTTAGTTTAGTTTGTGTACAAGGGAATCGGCACCAATGTAGTTTTTTATACAGATATAAGATATTTTTTCTGTAGATCAATTATTACTTTAGTTATTAAACGAAATAAGAATTGAGACTTACGACATTTATTAGTTCAGTGCTCGAACACGACCATAGAGCGCACCCGATATTCAATTTTATTACTGATGTGTTAGCGTTTAGCACATAGTGGAGTGGTAGGGTGCATGGGGGCGGAGTTTGCTTGGAAATTGTGTTTGGAGTGCCTGGTAACGCGCTTGCTGCGTGAGCGCACCGAGCAAGCCACGTGTTCGCTGCGTTTGCGTAAAGACGCTCCCTCACCCGAGCATTCGCCCGTAATCTAACAATCCTAGATTTCACTGTAACGGCCTAGGGCTTTGCAAGTAGACTGTGCATGCCGTCAACTGCTAAGTAGTGTAGAGAGATAATTATTTAAACCAGCATGTTAATACATAATTATAAATTATAAGTAGGAGTAACATGGTTAGGTCGCAAAGGTTAAGGTTACAACACAGGCGAATGCTCCCGGTGAGGGAGAGCATTAAGGCGACGATAACCGACTTTTGATGATTTTGTACTGAAGATCACGTCTAAACGAGTAGTGTTAATGATTTTGAAAAAATACATGTTAAATTAGAGCATTTTCTTAATAACTTAACATTGGAATATTTTAGATTATGTTTAAATTACATCGTGAAATTAATTTGTAAAGTGTCTAATGCGAATAAAAAACTGAAAATCACGCAAAATCTATCAAGCGTATTTTTCTGAAACCTTCACCATTTTTTATTGATCTTTTAGTATACATGTTTTATTAAAATATCTTTTGTTTTATGTATAATATATTAATAATGCGTCTAATTTGGGATAGCGCTCCTTGGTGGGCGAATCCTATTACTGGCTGGACGTACGATGTGTTGCGTGAGCTCAGTACAGAACACGCAAGCTGACCACCCAAGGTCACTGGCGTATATCTGCATCTTAACGAAAGCGATTGACGAGTGTACAAGAGAGAGTCAGACAAACGAGTGTACAATTTAGTGGAAATGCGGAGAACAAACACGTCGCGAGCATTCGCGGAGAACACGTTCACAAATCGCTTCGCTGGAAACAAGCTGGCAAACCGTCAGTTTGATAACATAACGCTCTAACGATGAACATCTGATACAGCTCCATGCATAAAATCATGCTTTTGAATCTAATCCATAAGCCTTACATTAGTGACAAAGCCAAACATGATGTCAGAGCAATTGTAGCGTATTTGTGATTTCCCGCTAGTTAGGTTATCTCATTTCGTCGTAGTTTGCTAATTGGAGGGTTAAAACTAAACCTATTTGATTCAGTGTGACTTCACTTCACAGAACTTCACTGACAGTTCGGGTGCAGTTCTAAACTTGCAAGCTTTTACTGGCCGTTCAAATCTGCATAAGCAGCCACCAAATACTCGAATTACACCTCTAAGCCTCGTGCTGCTATAAAAAAATAAACTTAACTTCCAGTTTTTTTTTTTTCATTTGAGAATTCGGGGGTAAGTGTAGATTTTAGCAAGGAAAACGCTACCACCTCTCAGTCCATGAGTACCATACAGTCGTAGTACACATATGGCCTGTCCAAGATTATGTCTGGACTTTAAAAGAGACTGCGACCTCTGAGTTTGTTTCGGCCTTTCTTCTCAGAGTAGTCAGTTAGGAAACGCCGAACTCATCTAGCTTATTTTTAATATTTTTTTTATATGACGTGTAAAAGTGATTCGGATATCCTATTTACAGAATAAACAATTTCATTTCATTTCACCTATTGTAAAAGCGCCTTAGGCGATATCCTAATAGAACGCGCGATCCTTGTTCGTACGAACTCCTGATGCAAACATATGTACCGGTGTCGAATAGGTGTCGTAATTCAATATCGAAATTCACGCGACATTATCGCGTGATGGTCGCGTTATCGCGTTCTGTTAGGACAATGGCTTAGTGGTTATGTCACGAGGACGAGCAGCGACGTCTTAAACCTATCATAGTGCGGTAATTAATCAATTTGCCAACCATTCATCTATCCACATACTAATCATCTTCGCCTAGCGTTTTCCCAACTATGTTGCGGTCGGCTTCCAGTCTAACCGGATGCAGCTAAATACCAGTAGGTATTTTAAATGGAGTGACTGCTTATCGGATCGGGACACACCGCGCTGCTTGAGGGACTCAACAATGAGTTCCCTATTACGAAAGCCGTAAATGACCGGGTGCCCAAACAATTTATCTTCGATAAAAATACAGAATCCAACTCCACGAGGACCGCAGATGCGAAGGTTTGCGCCCCGCAGAGCTGCGAATCTTCACCGACGGATCCAAAACAGGTAGTGGCACAGGTGCTGGAATCTTCTCGGAGGACTTCAACAAACACATAGCCACACCATTGAGTGTCCATACCACAGTGTTCCAGGCCGAATGCATGGGTATATCTCTTGCCGCTTCAGCCATCATGGCCAGGGAAGTTAAGGACCACTCGACACGAATACTCTCAGACAGCATGGCTGTTCTGCAAGCGCTAAACAGTCACACTGTTGACTCTGGGCTGATATACGAGTGCCACCAACGCCTCAACCAGGTGGGTGACCTCAATAATATAACCATTCATTGGATCAAGGGACACAGCGGTTCGCGGGGCAATGACGCAGCCGACGAACTTGCCAGAAGGGGGTCGAGCATGGCACCAGTGGGGCCTGAACCCATCACGCCACTCCCCTTCGGGTACCTACGCTCTCTGGTAAGGAAACGAACCAGGGAACAACATCACAAAATATGGATGGACCACGGTGAGTGCAGGCAGGCCAAGGAGGCTCTCCCTACAATCGACGGCCGCCACACGAAACAGGTTCTCCGATTAACAAAACAGCAACTGCGCACAGTTAAAGCTGCCCTAACTGGCCATGGGTCATTTAATAAACACCTCTTTGTCATAGGAGTCACAGACAGTCCGCTGTGCAGAGCCTGCATGGAGGACGACGAGACAGCAGCTCATGTGCTGTTAAACTGCCCGGTGGTCGCCACATACAGGGCAAAGTACTTTGGTAACCCAGGTACCCTACGTGAGATTGTCAGTGACACCAAGGCGTTGCTGGCCTTCTTTGAGGAGCTGGGGTGGATCGAATAACAGATTTTCCCACCCGTACGCAAAATACGCGCTTTGACGTGGAGTTGCGGATACCAGCCCGTATTACCTGCTTATCGGACCTCTACAACCTAGTTACTGGGTAACTCGATAACCCTAAGACTGGTTGTCAGATTTTCGGACTTCTGTGTGACTACTTAAAATGATAACAATTTTAACATTAATCAAACGAGACTATTTAGCTGAATGGTTTTATCTCTAGTTTTTATTACTAATCACAGGCCCCCCTTGTTTATAAAATAGCTTATTTCTTTAATTTACCTTGTCCATCATCATTTACTTTTTTAAATGCTTTCTGTACTTGTTAATTGAGTAATTTAATTACACATTTTGGCTTTGTCTGGCTCTTAGCTACCATTAATTTGAGATTGTTTTAACATTATTTGATTTTTCACATTTTTCTAAAATAAAACTACGGACCATAGAGTTTTTCCCCGTTCTTCTTCATAGGAAATCAGATAGTACATAATTGGAACCTGAATTCTAACTTTGTCAGTGCCTTTGTGTGGTCAATCAATAAAAAAAAAAACATCTTCTATAGAACACTAATATTCCATGTTTAAATAATTCACTCCTATGAGCTCGAAGCCCTTGCCGTAGTGATGAGCCTGAAGAAGTTTAGCGTATATCTCCTAGGAAAACCATAAACCTGTTATGACCAAAATCGAATGCCAACGTTAGAATTTAATATAACGATTTAGTACAAATCGAACGTAGAGTCCTAAAGAAAAAAAACAACCATCTTCTATAGAACACTAATATTCCATGTTTAAATAAGTTCGTTCTACCGTTCTTTTAGTTCTTGAACTTGCCCGCTTTTGATTCATTCTCTCTTTGAACGGGGTTTGAAATATTGAATTTTGAAATGCACATTCGAGAGTCGTTTTGTTCAGAGAGATATATTTTCAGACCACCTGCTCATAATGAGCCTATAATGTTCCCACTGCTGGGACACAGGCCTCATCTCTGTGAGAGGGAGTGGGCCGTAATCCACCACGCGGGCCAAGGCGAGTTGACAGATGTCACATGTACCTACTCACATTTTTGAAGAATTTCTTTTAGTAGTACTTTCCTCAAAATAAAAAGAAATTCATAGAAACCGGTCATGTCGCGGCAACACGTCGTTTGCTGCTGCCGTCTGTGGTCGGCTACAGTAAAGTTTCTTCAGATAGCCTACAAATAATATTATGTTAGGCAATTCTAGAATTATCGTAGACCGTTATTCCGTACAACGTGGGATGTGACTTAATTGAAAGATCATCCTTTGTTTTATTAACATTTTCTTATAATAATCATACTAAGATAAATTACTCATCATCTGTTTAACCTTTTCCCAACTATGTTGGGGTCAGCTTCTAGTCTAACCGGATGCAGCTGAATAACAGTAATTTACATGAAACGCCTACCTATCTGACCTCCACAATCTAGTCGACGAACGACTGTCAAAGATCTACAAATGACAGCCGGGACCAACGGCTTTCCGAGGTACGGAGGGATCTTGGTATGTACAGATGATCATCCATCCACGGACCAACCCCGGCAAGCGTAGCTTAACCTGATCAATCGACCCGTGCGGTTGTTATTACTTAGCCACAAGCTCCCCAAAATCAATACTATTAAAATAAGTAAGTAGGAACGTGGTTCTTACTCCATTTTAGTTCGATTACTTAGTTTTTTTTTTTGGGTGGGAAATTATCAAATAACTTCTCCCGCTCTGGGTGGAGCGGGAGAGCGTGTCAGACTCTTATTGACTAAAACCCACCCGTGTTCCTTCAGTTGCCTGTATGTTGCCAGGGGCCACGGTAACCCTTTCGGACAAAAAACCGCAACCCGACAGACTTTCAACGGTCATTAAAATTTTAATTGTTATCGATCTCAATGAGTCCTTGTAACCGTTGAACTCTTATTCTTGTGATTTTAGTACTTGGGTCTTGTTTTAACCGCAAAAAAAAATACTTATTGGAACCATGCAGCTTCCTTATACAACACATTAATGATAGTAAAAAAAATTACATAATATGACAGCAGTCGACATTTACCCACATTTAACTATAAAGCACTACCGCCGTCGCCTGACTGACAGGACATAATAAGATAATGATTCATTCATAAATTAATTAATTGGCATCTGCTTGTGTGGGCATCCGTTCATTGTAATGATATTGTCTGCATAAAATCTAAATTCTGTAAGTAGTTAATTACATAAGCTCTTTACTTTAGTTATGTGGTCCGGTGCAACATGTACCATCGGGGTAACGCATATGTAAGTATTTTGAAAACAAAATCCCGTGCACACAACCCTTTTTTTTCGTAGGTAAGCGATACTATAGAGGCTGAGCGCTGCAAACAAGAATAGTCCTTACAGTGTACAGATATGCGTTTCTTCGATAGTTCTTTTCTTCAATACTTGTCTATTCGTCGTCATCTTAGTATTCACTCCCTTTCTAGGCATATCATCTTTTATACAGTTCATCCCCCGTCTTGTCCTACTCGTATTACCCATCCACATTCATACTCAAAGCTCCCTTTACTTAAAGTAATCAATTTTTAAGTCTTTGTTATCACATTTTCTTATTTCCGCGTATCAGCGCGAATTTCTTAAAAAAGACTTAGAAATAAAAGCACACCGCAATTATGAATTTAATTAGCAAAAAAAAAAAACAAGTCCAACCCTCAAAACGAAACGGAACAACAAAAACCTCTTAGAATTTAAACATTAAAAGTTCACAATTTTATTCCCATTAACATTTGGCCCCCGGTTATGGCATCCTACAAATCAACCCTCCTTATCCTAAAAAGTCAACCCCTTTGAAACAAAAGGTGTCGACAAGACCCCGCGCTCCACAAAAACCTTCAACCCAGAGAGGCTATTTTTCATCCCACGACTCTTTTGCCCACTGTACAGGTTAACAGAACAGAAGTACAAACTCGATCTCAAGGCATTTATTTTAATTAAACCAATTACAGGAACTTTTGAATTGTCAAAGAGTCGGTCAGCCACAAAAATTAAGCTAGTTGTCTATTCCAAAGCGTAGTAGGTTCCTATGGAGAAGAACGGTCAAGAAACTCCGTGGACACTCTTTTACATATAACAAAAGAATGGCGAATGATTTAAAAGTGGCGTTATTAATTTTTTGTTGAAAGTGGTTGCTAAATGTTGTTTTGTATATGACTGGTGGACTAACTTACCAAGGGGGGTTGTGGAGTTCAGATACGCAGTCGCTCTATGTAAAATACTGTTATTCAGCTGCATTCGGTTAGGCTAGCTTCCGACCCCAACATTGTTGGAATACGGCTAGACAGATGGAGATGGCTGATGGACTACACCTTCCTGTCATGAAAAATAACATGATATAACAATGAGCTAGCTCGAAGTTACAAATAATTAACCATTTTCTATTGTGTAAAAAAAATTACGACAGCAACGTTGTTCCGCTTCGATAGTGGTTAAATTTTATTTAGTTTGCCATTGTTTTGATCAATCACTCACTAATGACTAGAGTAGGCTACTTGTATCATTAAAAAAGACGGACCAAAATTATTATTATTGGGCGCAGCTTCCGTCATTTCTTTGATCAAATAAAATACAAACTGGAAAATTAAGCTGGGTTACTCCAGTTTAATTGTGTGCCAAATCTGATAGCCGACATTCCAATCTACCTAATAATAAATTATTAATTAATTCACTGACAGATAACGCACATCCTAAGCCATTGTGTCTAGAAACATGAAATTTTGCACAACATTTCCATAACAGCAAAAGTAAGGATTTTCAAAAATTCACCCCCTTAAGGGGTTAAATAGGGGTAAGCTATACGTCTGCCCATTGTATATTTTGTAATGTATTATTTTTTCTTTTTGTAATGTATATAATCTAGTGTACAATAAAGTATTTATAAATAAATATAAATAATAGGGGATGAAAATTTGTAACAAACTTTGTAATTTTTGGGCACACGGCTTGTAATTCAATAAAACCCGATTCAATCAAATCCAAACAACTGCACTTCTAAACTCAATAAAACAAACATGATCATTCTCCCCGACTCCGTATCCACAGCCGACTCGAATCACATGCACGAGCTATCTGCTGCTATACCAATATTTGTTCTGTTGCTTGAATCGGGTCCTCGACGTTAACGGTGTAGCTTGTAGGCCGACGCTCCCCTTGACATGTAGGTCGTCGGGAATCTTTGTCATGTATCCCAGGCTTTTGATTTGGTTCAATAAACTGCATAGTGGGCAAAATTGTAGGATTGGTTTAAAAGTGAAGCGCAGTTACTCAATTAGAAGAAAGGACTAACAAAAGAGATTTTCGGTATTCCGTATAACATTATTAAATATTTTGTTAATGGAACGAAGTTCTTTAACGCAACTTGCGGTAGGAGTAAACTGGTAGAAATCGTCACGTAATGAAAAAGCGTTATGTTATGCCCGAAAAATTAAGTTTCAAGGTCACAAGTATCAAAGTTTTTGTTTTTATTTTTTAATCCAGATCCATCTAGTAAACTAACATTGAGTTCAACTGTATCAATCGAAGAATTTTATTTGTTTTTAATTTTTTTTATCATGCACACTTGCGTCTTCCAACTCACTTTCGACTTTGGCAGAATAGTCGACATCGGCTTTGCTTGCCATTTATTAAAAATAGAATAGAATCTAGTAGACTATGGCTCTGTATTAATACATAATATACAGCTAAAGGAACTTCTTTCCAACCGGGTATCATACCTCCCACGGCACCCCCCACTTTTATTTTATTTTAGCAGTTTCAATATTGAACCTAGTTTTGTAAATTGGTCATTTCTGAATGACGCATGCACGTAATTCGAAACTTATTCTTTATTTAAATATACATTATACAGGAGTCAAAAAACAAATTCCTATTTTTTATTTTTATACATTACTTATTTTACAATTTATGTTACGTTTTTTTGCTGGAACGGAACGCAAACTCGAAACGCGTCGTCTTCGAAAACCGCGGAAGTGCCTCAAAAGGCATGTGAATAAATAAATATGTTTTCTTAGCAAACAACCTGAATTTTCACTCCATATGGTATGTTTGTAAGTACGATTCCTGCTTGAATTCACAAAAACAATTTAATTTATATGATTTGGGGCAAAAAACCTTAAAAAACAGATGTGAACAGAGCATTAACGTACTAAAATAATGACGTCACATACTGACCGCGACAGAAACGGACGTTTGAATTGTAGTAGAAATCGTTGGAGTTTCTTTTTTTTTGAGGTTGTATTTACTTTTTAATACTTTTAATTGATTTAGTAAAAAATAAAATTACTTGCAAATTCCCTATTAATGACCCCCTAATTTTTTCCCCTAATGATTCCCTATAATTTTTTTCTCTGGCCATTTATTATTTTAAATGCGGATAATAAAGGAGTTGCAGACGTCAAATAACTTTTCATTTAAGATGTCCGAAATGTTCTCAGATGGCTAGTTGAACTCGACCATTTTTTTACAAATAAATAATCTAAGGATTATATTTTTACAAATATAATTTAAGGATTATTTTTTTACAAATAAATAATTTAAGGATTATTTTTTTACAAATAAATCATCATCTTCCTGCCCTTGTCCCATGTTACTTGGGGTCGGCGCAACACGTTTTATTTTTCCACTCTCCCCTGTCAAACGTCACGCTATCATTCACTCCCTTCTCTTTCATATCATTCCTCACACAATCCATCCATCTTTTCTTTGGTCTTCCTCTCCCGCTCCATCCATCAACATTTATATTCATTACTCTTTTAGTCACATGCGTTTCTTCTCTCCTCATCACATGCCCATACCAGGCCAAACGATTTCCTTTCAACTTTTCTGTCACTGGCGCCACTTTTAAACTTCCTCTTATATACTCATTTAAATAAATAATTTAAGGATTATTTTTTTACAAATAAATAATCTAAGGATTGTTTTTTTACAAATAAATAATCTAAGGATTTATTTTACCTTACACACATATATAAGCTGGGCAGAAACTACAGAATGCCACCTGCTACGATCCATACATACCTACTCCTTTTGCTTCATTTACCTAATAGTTACATCATATTTCAAATGTCAAAATCACTGACACTTCTGCGACATTTCTCCATTATGCATGTCTGTTCCTAAATGATAAAAACTCGGGGTTTGTTGTTCAAGACGAATATTATCCGCAGATTGACTCTATAGTCTCCGTTTTTGGGACATGTGATAAGACTAGAGGAAATTACTTGTTCTAAATGTTCTTCTTTTATTTACTGGAGATCGTCTTTCGTTATTGTCACTGTACTGTGCGGTAGTGGCGCTCGTCATTTCAAAGTGGACGAGTATCCACCCAAATTTCGCCAGTTATAATTTTAGTCTCATGTATTAGGGGACAATTTGCCCGACCTGGGAATCGATACTAGGACCTCATGTATTCATATCAGTATTTTAAGAAAGTAGCTCCCTACTTACCAAAAATAGAATTATTTATGTTATTGACTTTTATGCGAATGTGATAATTTAGTTTTCATGTGTAGTTTTGTTTTAATTTTTAGTTTTCTGCGACTTGCATTTTTAACTTTAAGTAATAGCTGTGTATTACATCTAAATCTAATAATATTTTTTTCTGTGCCCTGTCGGTCCACAACGGCTCTTAGCTTTAAGCCTTTTGTTAACATCTTGTTTTTACCTTGTGGAACTCAAATAAATGAATATGACATGTTCAGCAGTTTGCGACCACTAAATCAACCAAGCAGTCAGTTTCTTCAATAGATAGATGATAGTGTATGATCCCTTGATAGACCATACACTACTTTTAGATATTGGATGAATGGAATGAAAGAAGGTTAAGTATCAAAACACTACTGTATTGTTCCAAAGGTGCTTTAAAGTAAAATGAGCTTAATGAACTGATGGTGTGGAAATGAAGTGAGTGACGCGGCCCTTGTTGGCTGTGACGAGAACGCCTGGCTGCATTGATAACCCAACGCGAACTAAACTAATTATATGAGTTGAAATGAATGTATTGCGTAAACTGCTGAATTGCAGAATGTGCGGTTGCACCGTACAGATAGAATATTCTTTATTATGTATAATAGGTACATTCTGTAAAATCTTATTAATATTAATGCAGGCGACAGTACTCAATTTCCAATATCTAGTTTCCATCATTGAAAGCTACAGTTTTTATAATGCAGGTATAGCCACTTTTCTGAAGTAAGTTTCAAGTAATACGACGAAAACTGAATTCAAATCCTTTTAAAACTTCTTCTATGAAATATTTCTCATAATGTCCGCTTACAAAAGTGTTCCACTTTGACCCAGTTAAAGAAATACGTTAAAAATAATAACTTTTGTTAAACCGGCCCTCAGGACGACGGAATGTGTCAATTTTGATTTAGAAATTGTAACTTTGAACTTAGTTATTATGGCCCTCATTATGCGTTGGGGACAGCGTAATTCAGTTTGGGGACTCTTAAAATCAGTTTGGGAGATTCTTAAAATGGACTCTTTTGTTTTTATTTTTTAAGGAAAAGTGTGTCAAATAACACCAAAAGAAGGGATAAGCAGGGATTACTTGTATATTTCACCAGTGACTGTATTTTAATATCATGTGGCTACTTAAAGTTAATCCAATAGCTATTTATTTATAGCCTTACTAACCGCTACTGGGAATTTTTACCAAGATAGACATAAGGCTTAGTTTCCTGTTATCGAACTTCACTCCTACCCACATACTCCTACAATCTGTATCAAGAATATTTTCGGCTTGTAATTGGAGCTAAAATAAAACATTCCTGTAATTCAATCGCCTGACTTAATGCGCGCACTGGTTTATTTGGGGGAAATAGAAAATGGAGGGTCAAAGAATTACAATGTCGGGAAATTAATTTTGGTAACATTAGCACTTTGGTTACTTACAAGCATTAATGGTTTTGTTTTCCTCAACCGCGTGCAATAATGTTTGGCGTCCGAATATTGTCCGGAGTCCGAACTGGCGGTGTAGGCAGTGGTATTATATTAGGAGGAAAACTTCTGTTGTATTGTTTCAATTCTTATTAATAATGAAACTCATTGCAGATGGTGCATTGGTTGTCCTAACACATTGGGACCCTTTGTTTTTCTTAATATTGTAGGTAAACCATGGAAATACCCCACTTCATGTTTAGAGGTTTTATTCAATAGACAAGGCAATACCAACGAGGGCAAGTCATGCCCACCTAGGATATAAATGTATAATTGCATATCACATTCCATAATGCTAGCATTTACTAGGTACGTCTTTCATTGACTTGAATGTGCCCTGGCGGCTGAGAGTATGTCATGTTCACTCTAATGTCTCGCTGATGGTGGCGTGTGTGTTGGATCATTAAGTTCCTTTCAAAATGGTTGAGCTAAATGGTGCTGATCCATGCGTCTTGTTCGTGAACGGGCGCCGTCAGTAGGGACTGGTCATCTCTTAGCTGCCACGGTTTATTTTAATTTTTTAATTGATTTTGTTTTTATATTTTTATTACGGACGCATTCTTTTTACATTTTTCTCACATGTATAATTTCAACATGAATGATGTAACCAATATTTTGTAACAATGTTTTGATTTAAAAGAGTGTCCGTGGAGTTTCTTGCCCGTTCTTCTCCATAGGTACCTACTACGCCTTGAAATGGGCGACTAGCTTCACCTTTCTGACTGACCGACCCCTTGACAGTTCAAAATTACCTGTAATTGGTTTATTTGAAATAAATGCTTTGAGTTTGAGTTAAAGTTTGAACGTGCCTTAGGTGTGAAATGTGTGATATATTGCACTGTCATCAAAAGACAATGCTCCAAAGACCTCTGCGTGTAATTGCATCGCTATCCTTTCAAACTGAAACGCAGCAATTCTACTTAGTAGTAGAAATTGGACCTCCACGTTTTCTACCAAACGGTTAGAGGTCCGACGGGATTTACTCAGTCAAAATACTGATATTCCACCCCATCTGTTAAGATAGTAGCTGACCCCAATATAAGTTCTTACTTAGCAAAAGGCGAAGACTGCCGACTGATCGATCCAATTCAAACTTAGTCCGGTAAAAAATATTGAAATGCGAAAGTAAACGACGGTCGGTGGAGTGGTATTTGCACTTCAGTGAGTCAGTCTGACTTGACAGTTTTTATTGATTGAGAGTTAGAGATGAGTGCTGAAATAATAGCTTCGCTTATTTGAATAAACGAATTAAGTAAAAAATATTATTGGAAAATATCGCAATTTTTCCTGATATTTGATCGGACCCCAAATTAATTGGGATAAGACGATGATGATGATTTGATCCGTTTAATAAGTTTAACAATGCAAAATTTTCTCAATTATGAATTTTACTGCGCTTAAAAAAACTGCGCAAAACGCCTCAGACATAAATTTATTTGAAAATCGACAATTAACGAGGCTTTATTATGTATGCTCCTTTTAGATAACACTGTTAGTCTGTTACACAGCACGATCATCATCATCTATCTAGCCTTTTCTCAACTATGTTGGGGTCGGCTTCCAGTCTAACCGGATAAAGTTGAATACCCGTATTTTACATGAAGCGACTTCCTATCCGACCGCCACAACCTAGTTACTGGGTAATACGATACCCCTAGGTAAGACTGGCTGTCAGATTTTCGGGTTTCTGACGACCCTTAACGACTGTCAAAGATCAGCCGAGACCAATGACTTTCTGAGACACGGAGGGCTCTTGGTATCTATATGAAGATGGTCACCCATCCACGGACCAACGCGGCACGCGTAGCTTAACTTCGATCGACCGATTTATCATCATATATAAACAATTTTTTCAACTTATACCTATACGAAAGCAGCTTTAATTAGCAAGCTCAAATAAGATACAATCTCTCACACTTTGATAGCCTTGTTTGCATGAACCTTCGTTGCGCTTGTAAAAGTTGCAGTTAGGTTTAAGTTGCTGCACTAACCATTAAACTGTTTATGTTAATTTGATTCTGCTTGCAAATGTCTATTAATTAGCTTTTATTGGTAGCGACAGTTGTTGTGAGAAAATTGTTTTCATAGTGATTTGATTTCTCTGGTGTAGAATAGGCCACCCAGTTAGTGGTATTTTGTTAATAACCTAATAATAATGTTACTTCTTCTTTACTGCTATTTCTTTTCTCGTGGTTCCTGAAAACCTTTGTTTAATCACAATACTTGTCAATACTTTTGATTCTTTATTTAATTGTTTTAGTCAACTAAAAATAACAGTTAATATTATATTTGTCAGCAGATTTATTAATCTGAGGTTTTTGAAAACCGCGGTCCGACTATCTCCAGATTTAAAAATAACCCAACGTTTCCACACTTGCCTAATTTGGTGAAAAACAAATAGTACCTAATTTGTAATGTTTCTTGCCCGTTCTTTTCTATGGGATCTATTTTTCGAAATGAAACGTGAATAAAGTCGTGTCTAACAAAATCTAATTAAAATAAATGGTTTGACTTTTCTTTTGACTGGTTGTCGTGAGAGCCAATTTGGATCGTTAAATTCTCGAAATAATAATTGGGGGATTATTTCCCCCAATTTATTCTACTGCCCAGAAACGCACATTTCCGGGTTGTTAAAAGTTTAAAAAATAGCAAAGATTAGCAGGTCACGATTGTTAAAATTCCGCGGTCATTATGAAAACATACGCCGCCGTCGTGCTTGTCTATCAGACTGACAGACACGATTGTCAGTCTGTCTGTCGTTTGTCGGAAGTTGCTGAGGGATTTGATAGAAACAGGTTATGTTTTGACTAGGTTTGTTCTAATTGGACACATTCGTGTTGCGATTTTGTGATTAATATTAATGATTAGCTGCTCGCTAGCTAAGTAGCTCTTTTTGAATATTTAAATAATTTGTGATTTTTGGAATATTGTGAGGTTTATGTGTGTTCTGATTTAGATTTTTGGTTTGGGTGCCAATAAAATGACGGGCAAATTGGAATTTCCGCAGTAGTATTTGGGTGACCGATACAATAAAATGAAACTTAGGTCACGTCCTATGACATTATTGCTTGTGATTGTGGAACACTAGGGATATCGCTTAGAAAGATAAGAAAATATTGCCAATTACCAATTCCAACATAGCCAAAAATAAAATAAAAACAACCGTTCCTTACGCGGTTTAAAAAGATGGACGATTCTAAACAAAAACATATTAAGAGGCCTGCGAACACGGCTAGCAATTACAAATCGAGATGTTTGCAAAATTTAATTCCAAGCACGTTGCGCTAGTATGAGTGCCTGTCGGAGCGATATACACCTACAGTGAGCAATACTACCACGCACACATTGACAATTATTGCTTGACGCGATAGCGACTACTAGCTTTCGACAATTTATGATAAATTTGGATGTGTTCCGTAATACCAAAAATTATGAATGAAAACTTAATATTTTGCCTTTTTTTTTCAATAATTTGTAACTTGATAATATAAGCTATGCTTCTGCAGAAACAATATTACAAATATTGTTGTTTATAATACAGAAAAAACAATATGAAGACATGTCATTTACGCTGTAAAAATGTGCGAAACTAAATTCGTTTAAACTTCATCTTAGAAAAGTTTTTTTGAAAAAAAAGATGTAGGAGCCTAGATAAACACTGTCTAAATCCGGATAACAACATAATATGGTGAAAATATGCCAAATTGCAAATGATTTAGGTATTACGTTTGTGTGGACAATTCATGCGTCGCTGCGTTTTTAAGTTATTTCGTTCTAAATAATAAAAAAAAACATTTGCGTGTCTATAACGTTTAAAATAAAAGGCCTTAATTTGTTGAACGCAAATTAAGTAGCAGCTCATTATATCGGTCGTTAGCTGCCGGTTTAACGATGAGCGTAATTTCGGACATAACGGCAGTTTTGTAAAATTCCTATATTCGGCTGTTTCTACCCTCGGGTTAAAAACTTTCCGATATCGAACCGAACCGATTATAATTCATTGGTGTGTTAAAAGTAAATCGTCGTTCGTGTCGTTACGGGTCGTCAGAAGCCCGAAAGTCTGACAACCAGTCTTACCAAGGGGTATCGTATTACCCAGTTACGGTTGTGGAGGTCAGATAGGTAGTCGCTCCATGTAAAATACTGGTATTCAGCTGCATCCGGTTAGACTGGAAGCCGACCCCAATATAGTTGGGAAAAGGCTAGACAGATTTATTGGTGTGTTAAAAGTAAAACAATTATTACAAACATGACAATGGTTAGTCATTTATGGTATAGTTACAAAGTCAATGGTGCCGATTCCCTTGTTCACAAACTAAACTAAATTTAAGTTCAGTGCCTCTTTTTCTTTCTATTTCATTAAGAAAAGGACAGAAGATAAATTTTAGTTTAGTCCTGTCAAATTAATCAGCGCCTGTCACTCTCCACACAAGTTTAGACGTGATTAAAAACTTGCCGACTAAAATTCGGTCAATTTACGTCAAGCGCTGATTAATTTGACAGGACTAACTAAAATTTATCTTCTGTCCTTTTCTTAATGAAATAGAAAGAAAAAGATGCACTGAACTTAAATTTAGTTTAGTTTGTGAACAAGGGAATCGGCACCAATGTAGATTGATTAATAATTAAAATTACAAGTTAATTGATACTTAATTAAATTATAATTTTAATTTATGTGATGCAAGATTGATGTCCGCGAACACTGAATACAAAAAAACAGTATTTTCCATTTCCATGGACCATTGGACAACAATTTGTGTTGGTTTACCTGTTTTGGCGGGTTTGCGCATGTGATGGCTTGACCTATCAATAAATAGACACGGCAACGTTTTTAATGAAGATTTTTTGAAAAATGTGATCTACAGGTTGTTTGGCAGAACGTTGAACATACGAAAATGGTGGATAGGTGGGGTCATCTGCTACTTACTCAGCCCTAATTTATTTGGCCCTGTCGCCCTGGATATTAAAAAAAAATTTTTTTGCTTTCTTCTGGTTTCACAACTTTCTTAACTTTAAAGTGTAATTTTTATTAAAAAGATGGGTAAAAGAGGCATTTTTTTTTTAATCTTTAATATTGGCAGATTCTTATAACAGAAAGATGTAAAAAATACTTAAATCCTAATTTCAACCTGCATTAAAAAAAAATATCTAGGGGGCCAGGGCCAAATAAATTAGGGCTGAGTAAGTAGCAGATGACCCCACCTATCCACCATTTTCGTATGTTCAACGTTCTGCCAAACACCCTGTATATTAAAAAGTTGTTCAATTGATTCTGCTCGTTATTCTGATCAAACTATTTTCAGGTTTTACGCATTTGACGTTACACGTTGTATAAGTATAAATTAATCCTTTCTTTTTTGAACTCGAGTAACTTGGTCAGTTTTCGTATTCGACCTCTCCTAATTCCGGGAAAGCCGTGATGTTATTACTATGCAACCGGTCATGTTAGAAATTGGGCTTACGGCTGAAAGACTGATAAATAAACTTTCGGTCGAATGGTATGGCTATTTTTAACCGACTAACAAAGAGAAGGGTTACGGTATTTAGAGTTTATCGTTTATTGTGTTTGTAATGTCTGTTTTCTCTGTGATGAAAGAATTTTTTTACTTATTTTGATGTTGATTCGTCGCGACTGACGTTTCTTGATTTTCTATCTATGATCTTTGTGATTATTCCATTGTATATGATTTGAGGTTATACCCGCATAAATCTCGATTCCGTGGGAATATCGGGATATAAAATATGCTATGTGTTAATCCAGGTTATAAACTATCTGTGTGCCAAATTTCATCCAAATGCGTTCAGCCATTTTTGCGTGATTGAGTAACAAACATCCATACTTTTACATGTAACTAGAACTAATATATAAAGAGAAAATATTTGATTTTTTGTATGTTTGTTTGTAATGGATAAACTCAAAAAATAATAAAATAAAAAAAAACAAAAATAGAAAACTACATTATCAGCGAGTAACATGGACTGTATTTTATCGACTTCCACGCGAACGAAGTCGCGGGCAGAAGCTAGTAATATTATAATCATACATATAAATATAATAGTTTTTTATTTGGTGTACGATAATCAACAATTTAATTTTTTGTGTTTATTTTAGTGATATGGTTATTGATGTCATTTAACCCAAGTTTACTGTATCTTGAAAACATCAGACGATTCTTTTAGAAAAGTATTACTATATCCAAATAAGGAAACCCATAACAAGACAACATTTTCTCTTTTGGCGTGTTAAATATGTGTTTTGCAAAGCCGGGTTTTTTTTATGTCAACGTAAACGTTGCCGTTAAACAGAAAATTTCGTCAAAAAATTAAGTCCCTCGATTTGCATAATTTACCGAATGTCATGCAGATGTCACCGTCATTACAGAGCCAAAAAACAGGAATGTAAATAATTTGGTTAGTAGATAAACGTTTTAAAAAATGTCGAAGAAAAAAAAAACTGAACAGAAAAAAAATCAGTAGGTAGAGGGAAAAAAGCAAGAAATAAAAAAAAAAACTTACACAAAAAAACTTAAACATATTATTTAAAATACCTATCATATACGCAGTTTTGCTTATCGAAACACCCGGAATTTTTTTTTGCATAAATACATTTTTTTTTTGTAAAAATATTTTTTGCAACAAAAATAACATCATAATCTTCACACATTTCAAGCAACACAGTATTCCAATGTTTGCTCCCAAGACAAACTAACAGGTTTCTTATCAAAACATCTGCCTGCGTTTCCTGTCCTTATCTCAACATCCTTAGCATAACACGTCAAGGGAATCTGCTCTTTAATCCCTAAACTTAACAACGTTAATCGCCTGACGGTATAAGCCTGTGTTTATGTTAGGCGCGTACGCGGGTAAACAGTTTGATTCGCTTTCTTAAATGGAGGCAGATTTTAATTCTAATTGTGTATACGATAAATTATTAGTCTATAATCGTCCAATGCTCTATATGGACGTCACAAAATCACCACCCATGGCAAAAAAAAGGTGATTAATCAAGTTTTTTATCAAGTAGCAGACTGCATGTATAAAATACACTGCATGTATGAAATATCTTCAAATATTTCTTTTGGATTTTTATTTATGAATTAAGCCCGTAATCGCTCGCAATTATAAATTACTATTTTTAAGTCATTTTGCGTCAGAAAGGTAGTAGCGCAATGCACATTGCAACATCGATAAAACAAAATGCTATCAGCGTAATTTCGGCCTCTCACTTTGAGCGGCGAGGGGCTCGTGACTAAACAGAACAGCCGCAACGGGTAGATCGAAGGTCCAGCTACACTTGTGGCGGTCGGTTCGTGGATGGGTGACCTGACCATTCAATACATATCAAGACCTTTCCGTGCCTCGGAAAACACACTAAGCCATTGTTAGCTGTCCATCTTTGATAGTCGTTACGGGTAGGCCCAAAAGTCTGATAGCCAGTCTTACCAAGGAGTATCATGTTTTATTATATTTTTAATTTAAATACTGGTATTATAGTCTAACCGAATGCACCTGGCATTCGGTTAGACTGGAAGCCGACCCCAACATAGTTGGGAAAAGGCTAGGCAGATTGATTGAAATATTTTTATTAGTTTACAGCTCCAATTACAGCTAATTCCTAGATTACTAGAAACCGTCACAAAAGACCTTACAGCTTGCCAAAACAGAGTCTGGAAAAAATTTGGGCACCACTATCGCACTTAGGTGACTTTGAATAGGAAATGAGTAAAAGAAAAAAAATATTAGCCGCTCAAAGTCATTCTGGCTGACTTTGAGCGGCGAAAATTACGCTTTCGCCTCTCGCCTCATCCCTTGTCATCCTTTACAGCATACACCCACAAAAGGGAAAGGTATTCAAAATTTACGAGCAAGTCAATTATGCGTAGGATTTGAAAATTGAACCGCGTGGGTTGTAACATTGTCTTTTTATTCTGTGAGGTTGGTAGCGAATTAATTTGGGCAATTTAACGGAATGATTGCCGCGGTTTGGGTTAGCAGCCTTATTATTTGTTACCTTTTTTTTTTGTTATATTTTGATTGTAACGCTTATGACTTGTGGGTTGCCAGTTTTTGATTTTCTACTAGGGATGGGACAATTTATTTTGAGATTTCAGAGCTGAAAACTGCCTCGTTGGTCTATTGGTCGCAAGCGAGCGATGAGCATCCTCATGCTCATCGCTCGCTTGCGACCAATAGACCCCCCCCAGTCGGGCAGTGTTATTGGGTTTTTCCATCTTGAATTTCTCAGTAAGTAGCAGCCCGGAGTCTGGATTTGTGCCCAGTTGATGCCAATGGAGTGGGGGTTGCTTGTGACGCCATGGCACATTTTAATTCAATGTATTGTCGTAATCTTGAGATTACGTAAAAAAAGAAGAAATACGTGTCCAATATTTTTTAATAATCTACCCGACGATGGACACAATAAGTATTTTTTTTTTGTCATTGATGTATTTAGGACTTTCGGCTAAATGAATGAGGGGGGTACCCTTGGAAATATGCATGTATCAGAAAAGTGTGATCATATTTAAGAGGCTGGTACAGACCATCAAACTGAACAACTTTCTCAATGGGACCAACATCGTCATCGCGAAAAAATAATAATCAACCGTCCCATACATTTGGGTCGAGTGGGTACCATCGAGGAAACCCAATAACTAACCACTTTGAAAACAAAATCCTGTGCACACGATGACCACATCTGTTACCGCCCCGGTTCTATAGCGACCGAGCGCTGCAAGCAGGAATAGTTCATAAGGTGGTTAGTTATGGCTTTCCGCGATAGTACCTATTGAAGTTTTGTATGAGATAGTTGATAATTTCTTCTTCTAATACTTGTTGTATTTCAAAGTCAATAATTTTTTCGGCTTTTACGAAATTCGCTTTCGATCAATAAATGCAGTCGCCGTTCACTCGGTATTTTTTTCTAAATGATTTTATATTGTCCCAAATAACTTTGCATTCCTTTGTATTGTATCCACAATTCTGTCATCCATCGCTCTATTCACACAACCTCATCAAAATAGTTTCTATGTCACCAATGGCCATGTAATAATGGGCCAAAGTCAACCATTGTGTACAGGAGCTAACCATTGTGTACAATACTATTGAATGGACTTGAATGAAAAAAAACGTAAGGTGGGATTGGTTCTACCTGTTCAATAATATTTGTGGTCGAAATAATTGAATTCTAAAAGGTGTATAGTTTGAAAGAATAGTTATTACCTGCACGCATTGTAGATTACATGGTATTATTGGGACTTGGACGGTAGGTCAACTCATATTACTATTAAAAAAGTTATGGCGTCAATTTTTGTGAAATGCCATAGTTAAGACGCAGATATATGCCAGTGACCTTGAGTGGGTTAGCTTGCGTGTTAAGTACTGAGCTCACGCAACGCGTCGTACGTCCAGCCAGTAATAGGACTCGCCCATCAAGGAGCTCTGTCCCAAATTAGATGCATTTTTAATTTATTACACATAAAACAAAAGATATTTTAATAAAACACGTATACTAAACGATCAGCAATGGTGGCAACAGCAATGGTGGCCCAGTTGTAACGGCCGCGACTTACGAGTTGTAGGTCTTAAGTTCGAACCCAGACAGGCGCTCTACTTTGTGTAAATTATTTCACCACCACTGCTCTCAAAACGGTGAAGGAAAACATCGTGAGGAAACCGGCATGTCCTAGAACCGAAAATTCGAAGACATGTGACATCTACCAACCCGCACTGGGCCCGCGTGGTAGATTATGGCCCACTCCCTCTCACAGAGAGGCCTGTGTCCCAGCAGTGGGAACATTTATAGGCTGATGATGATGATGACTAAACGATCAATAATTAAATTACCTTTAAAATGGTGAAGGTTTCAGAAAAAATACGCTTGATAGATTTTGCGTCATTCTCAGTTTTTATCCGCGTTAGACATAACTTTACAAATTAATTTCACTATGTAATATTAACATAATCCAAAATATTCCTATATTAAGTTATTAAAAAAAAACTCTAATTTAACATATATTTTTTCCAACTCATTAACACTACTCGTTTAAATGTGATCTTCAGTATAAAATCATTAAAAGTCGGTTATCGTCGCCTTAACAATATTTTGTGCTGTGGAGCACCTATCCTATACTGTTTAAGTATACTCCATAGCCCAAAAGATTGCTATTGAAACACATGCATTAGAAAACATAATAAATATTTTTATAGATTACCGATGTTTCCTTTTTTTTTAAATTATGATAATATTAGTTTATTAGGTATTAGACAAGAAACTTGACAAACAAATCTTTTCACATGAACTCAAAGCCGGAATAGGAGTTAAAAATAA
This sequence comes from Agrochola lychnidis, assembly GCA_963680765.1. Taxonomy (NCBI): domain Eukaryota; kingdom Metazoa; phylum Arthropoda; class Insecta; order Lepidoptera; family Noctuidae; genus Agrochola; species Agrochola lychnidis. The sequence continues at coordinate 12,809,326 of OY796872.1, forward strand.
ATTTTACTACAGTACATTTCCTTCAATCTAAACTAAACCCGCTCCGCTTATGCCCCATGCAAACGCCCTTAATAATCCTAGTTCTAACTACGCGAGCTAAGACGTCAAACAGCTATAGACCATTAAACCAGTTCACTTTAAACTTTATAACCGTGACATTAAAGTTTACATTCGCTTTTACGACTTCTATCTGTGTTACAATAAAATTGATACTTCATTCATGACAGTACAATGAAGGTTCAGAAGGCGAATTGTATTCGTGTACTACTTAGTATTCGCAATTACTTTACAGTATTTTTATCGACGCGCGCTTTACTTGTAAAGGACGGTTGTAAAGGTAACCAGTGTAGGCATGGGCAAAAAATATCGATATATAAAAATATCGATATTTTTCCATACAATTATCGATGTATACCGTCGATATTTTAATCGCGATATATCGATATTCGATATTTATTTTAGAGTATCGAATTCGTATCAATTTAGTTTTTTTTTTTTATCGTAACTTTGCTTCTTTAACAGCCGAGCACATCAAACAGAGGGTGCTCCTAATTTCCATATCTGATGACTACTGGTTTGATTAAATTGTGTGTAATTGTTTAGGCTCGAGCATTTATAAAAAATACAATTTTCTTCTATTTTCGTCTATTCTTTTTTACGAAGTTTGAATGCTTTGAGAATTTATGTATGAATAATCATGCAAAAACTGACGATATATCGATACTTTTCACTCGATAATTATCGATACTGTTCAAAAATATTGATACGATAAATATCGATATATTTTTTCACTTGCCCATCCCTAAACAACTGTACAAACACGCTGTGAATGTGTGCGTGAAGACGAGTTGACACACACACTTTCGACTTCGCCATTCCGAGCGCTCCTGCGCTTACTCACACGTTCACAGCGTGTTTGTCCATTTGGTAACCATAAGTAAAGCGCGCGTCGCTTCGTGAAATAAAATACTATACCATCTTCAGGTTGAAATTCACTTGCACGTCATAAATTGACAGGGTATATTTGTCGACGTGACAGTTAATTTCAACAGTAGTGAAATTTTCCGTTGGGAATTATTGTTGTCAAAAGTGGCGACGTAATTGTATTACGAGGTAAAATATATTTACCTATATTATTAGCAGGTTAATGAGAGTTCGGAAGCCATTATTCCTTCTAGAATCTAGAAGATTTTATCAGACCATTAAGACATCATCAATTCATGGCCTTTGGAAACAACCACGGATATAAAAAAGAAAAATAATGTATAGGCATACATAACATAATAAAAATATGATAAGCCAAGAATTTATTGAATAAAGGCTACCACCATTCTCCTTAGAATGACAGAGACGCCATGAGATTTAAGTACGATAAAATAATAAGTATTGAGTTGCAGTTTGTATGTGTGTATGTACACACAGCTACCATCAAGCTATACAAATCCAGTATAAGCTAACCTCGCATTGTACGGAAATCTTGTACAATGCGAGATCAGCATAAACTGGAAATGTATAGCTTGATGTGTAGCCGTGTGTACTATCGAAGAAACGCATAGGTGTACACTGTAAGGACAATTCTTGCTTGCAGCGCTCGGCTGCAGTATCTCTTACCTACGAAAAAGAAGGGTCGTGTGCAGGGACTTTGTTTACAAAATGCTTAGAAATGCGTTACCCCGATGGTACACATTTTATTCCTTACTCCTACAATACGGCTGATATAACTTTTTAGGGTTCCAAATGGCAAAAAACGGAACCCTTATGGATTCGTCATGTCTATCTGTCTGTTTGTCTGTCCGTCCGTATGTCACAGCCCCTTTTTTCCGAAACTTTATAGTTTCGGAAAAAAGTTCCATCAACCTAAACCAACCAAGTTTCAACAGCATAGCTCTTATGAGCTATGCTGTTGAAACTTGGTAAGTAGATGTATTCTGTGAACCGCATTAAGATTTTCACACAAAAATAGAAAAAAAAAACAAAAAAAATTGGGGGTTACCTATACTTAGAACTGAAACTCAAACATTTTTTTATTCTCAAACCCATACGTGTGCTATCTATGGATAGGTCTTTAAAAATGGTATTGAGGTTTCTAATATCATTTTTTTCTAAACTTAATAGTTTGCGCGAGAGACACTTCCAAAGTGGTAAAATGTGTCGTCCCCCCCGTAACTTCTAAAATAAGAGAATAATAAAACTGAAAAAAAATATGATGTACATTGCCATGTAAACTTCCACCGAAAATTGGTTTGAACGAGATCTAGAAAGTAGTATTTTTTTTAATACGTCTTAAATCGTAAACCGCAATTTACCTGTCATTCAATGTTACTTGCTGCTACGGAACCCTTCATGGGCGAGTCCGAATCGCACTTGGCCGCTTTCTTTTTAGGAATGGTGACATGAGGCGAGTGTGAGTGAGAGAACGACACGCGACACGGCTCGCAACTACAAATCGAGATGTTTGCAAAATTCTATTCCAAGCACGTTGCGCTAGTGTGAGTGCCTGTCGGAGTGATATACACCTACAGTGAGCAATACTACCACGCACATATTGACAATTATTGCTTAACGCGATAGTATTACTAGCTTTCGAAAATGTATGATAAATTTGGATGTGTTCCGTAATACAAAAAATTATGAATGAAAACTTAATATATTTCCATTTATTTTTCAATAATTTGTAACTTGATAACATAAACTATGCTTCTGCGGAAACAATTTTACAAATATTGTTGTTTATAATACAGAAAAAACAATATCATGTCATTTACGCTGTAAAAATGTATGAAATGCAATTCGCTTACATTTCATTTAAAGGTAAGTTTTTGGAAATAAAAAGACGTAGGAGCTTAGATAAATACTGTCTCAGTCCGAATATCAACATAATATGGTGGAAATATGCTCAAATTGCAAATGATTTATGTACTACGTTTGTATGGATAATTCATGCGTCGCCGCAATCTTAACTGCCAAGTTATAGCGGCCATATTGTACAAATCAAGTATCGCTTTGACCTTCTGTAACTGTCTCTTAGTTTGTACTAATATCAATAAACTTTAATATGTTTCATTCTTCAAGCACAAGTGTTGAGCGTTATCGATAGCTTTTATCGATAAATCCTGTCGATAACAGAATCGCACAGATTCCATGCGAATAATTCATACTGACGTAACGCTCCAATTTTTTTATTAAAATAATATTTGTTATGATAGCACTAGCGAATTCAGGTTATCAAATGCAAGTTAAAATATTTCAGTTATTTTTTTCTTTAATTGGTTTTGCAACACTGTCTGTAATTGATGATTGGGACTGCAAAAAAAATCCTGGATTTCAATATTTTTGTAGAGATTTTTATGATTTTTATTTGAATATCTATCGCATGCGAAAATATTTTATTGTTTTAAAGATTTATTAATCACATGTTATTTGTTTGATATAATCGTTAAATGTTGTCGTCATTCGAAATCTTTTCTATTATCCTGAATCTGCCTAGCTTTTTCCCAACTATGTTGGGGTCGGTTTCCAGTCTAACCGGATGCAGCTGAATACTAGTATTTCACTTGGAGCGGTTATCTACATTATTAATAAACTCAAAAACGACTGGAACGACAAAAAAATATATATATATATAATTGCGCAATAATAATATAATTATATATAAATATATATTTAACTGCCTCGTTGGTCTAGTGGTCGCAAGCACTACTGCTGAGCATGAGGTCCTGAGTCCGATTCCCGGGATGGGCAAAGCGTTATTGGGTTTTTCTATCTGAAATTTCTCAGTAGCAGCTCGGAGTCTGCCCGAAACATAACTGGCGAAATGTGGGTGTACCTGCTACAGGGACACCTCTGCCCAATCCTTCGGGGAAAAAGCCGTGATGTTATGTAATTGCGAAAGTAACTCCGTCTATCTATCTGTCTGTGACTTTTACTCGCCTTAACAGCTGAACAGATAAAGATGAAATTTTGCGCATGGGTACACCATGACCTGGGTTTAGGACATAGGATACTTTTTATCCAGGTAGGACGTTCCCATACGTTCGCGTACCGGAAGACGTAGCGTTGGAAGGTCTTCCACAAGGTGGACCGATGACCTTGTGAAGGACGCAGGAATCTGCTGGATGCGAGAAGCACAGAACCGGTCGAAGTGGCGGTGTTTGGGGGTGGCCTATGTCCAGTAGTGGACGTCTTTCAGCTGAAATTATGAGTAAGTTCCTGTGGGATTATAATGAGAAGTCCACGCGGACAAACAAGCTTTTGTTCTCTATTTTATATCTTAAGTTACTTTACTGTAGTGTTTTCCTAGTGTATCCATGTTCTAAGTAAGTAAGTACTATTGAAGAGAAAAGTGACTGACTGGCTTAAATCCTTGTCTTATGAAGAAACTGAGCAACTTGTGGCATCATAATCACGGTAAACACACACACACATACACACTTCACCACACCTCCACTCTACATACTTATACTACATATTAACTTCCACATAGAGTACACACACACACATACACACTTCACCACACCTCCACTCTACATACTTATACTACATATTAACTTCCACATAGAGTATATTCTCTTTTTATTCAATTCTTTTTTTTACTTTTTTTTTGTAATTATTTAATTAACTTTCTTTGGGAAGTCTGGAACAATGTCTTTGTGTATATAATTTTAAGAGTTGGGCGTTGATGGCTGCGCCACAGTATTTAACTTTTGTGGCCATCTTCGTTTCCCTATGTAAATTGTAAACTTAAGTTGTTCCAAATAAAGCTTTTATTCTTTATTCTATTCTAAGTTTTTATTAGTGAAATACAATAGACGTGGATATATTTAGTAAACTGTTCCGCTTAACTTATTTCTTACGAGTCATAAAAAACCCCGAAAGAAATCGACACGTATTTCATTCACCTCTCAACGAGCGCTAAATGCAGAGACCCTGCGTTCAGCGTTCGGTGTGGCAACACGCCATGTTCGGGTTCGCGACAAGTCAATCGTCATCCTGAGGATGCCTCGTTGAGAGGTGAAACACGTGTCGATTTCTTTCAGGGTTTTGTATGGCTCTTTAGGAATAGCTAAACGTAACAGGTTATTAAATATTATCCACGTCTATTGTATTTCGTAATAGATTTCCGCAAGGTCACGCCTGAATCTATTAACTATTTTCATAAGTATGTAGCGGTTACACCGCCAAATACGAACTACGCATCAAAGACATGACGTCACACAAATCCTGCATCGCGCAGTTAGAGTTTACCGAGCGATCGACATACATACAAGATTTCAACTTCAAACCGATGGGCAGTTGCCCGCCAGACACAACACCCGTCTGGTCGGAGGTTCCTCCCTTTTCTATGGTGGATGAGTGAACTTTACACCCTGTTCCTCATGCCACTAAAAGTAGTTTAAAGTTCGTGTCTTATAACTGCTCTGAAGTAGGCTACAAATGACTGCGTAGTAGTCAATCTTACTTATAAAACAGTAGCACGCATGCGCAGCCTAGCTTCACAGCGGCAAAGTTATTTGACGCGAACTGTACATACCACGGAACGGAACCGGAACCGGAATCAGAAGTTCTAAATTTGATTGATCGGAATCGGAACCGGAGTCCGAACCTGAGTCGAAGGTGGAAGTAGAAGAAAGATGCGTTATGGGAAGGCTTAATGAAACAATTGAATTCAGTCTCTTTAATCAGTCAAATATTAGCGATAACATCCACAAACAAAACAATAAACTGAGACTTAGAGCGCGCGCGTGTATAAAATAAACTGAAATTACACTGGCGACGAGTTAAAGCTTGTTTGTACGCGTTCTAGTCACGTGCATCGCTACGTTTCGAACTTCGGTATAACTCCGATTCAAAATTATCGGAACCGATGTCGGAATCGGAGGTGTAAAATTATCAGAAGTTCCGACCTTTCGGAACCGGAACCGAAGCTCCGTAACATCTCTGGTAAATACCATTACATGGGACACTAACATCTTAGTTGTTTGGCAGAGATCCAATTTGGTCTTGAAGTAATCTGACATTGTGGTAAATACTGTACCTAACAGTTTTTATTGTAAGAGATGCTTATCTCATACCTCCATTTGTGTGGAAATGTTGCCTCTGATCCCGTGTTTATTGTTGACAAATTCCGAGTTGCAAAGACAAAATCTGAACTTAAGGCTCCTGGCTGTGAATTCACTCGACAGAGTTTAGGTAAATTCTTGCGATGCTATGTTTGTGTGCACCGTTCACGCACACACGCCTAAACATCGAGCGTAGTGATCGCTTAAACAGTTTTGATCCTATAGACGGTATTTTGTTAAGTTACGTAGGTACGCTTATGAAATAAGTCTGGAATGTTTGTGTATATTCGTTTAGTATATTTATAACAATTCTGTTTTATATGGAATTTTATACTTTTTGTATGGAAAACATGAAAAATTATTACCTACATGTTGAGTTTTATGGGTTTCATAAAGGGGGTCGAAATTTTCATTATTTTTGCGATAAGACACAATTTTCGAGATATAAGCAAAAGAACAGAAAAAAGATAAAGTACAGTTTTTGCAACTGAATGAGTTATTAATTTAGTGAAAATGAAAAATTCGCTATTCTGAATTTGACTTTTTTCACTTAAAATTTTGATTGGTGCCGATTCTCTTATACACCGAACTAAACTAACTAAACTATCACTAAAATTTCTTACTTTTGACTATGAGAATCTCAAAGCTATTGGTGCCGATTCCCTTGATCACAAACTAAACTAAATTTAAGTTCAGTGCATCTTTTTCTTACAATTTCATTAAGAAAAGGACAGAAGATAAATTTTAGTTTAGTCCTGTCAAATTAATCACCGCCTATCACTCTCCATACAAGTTTAGACGTGATTAAAAACTTGCCGACTAAAATTACGTCAATTAACGTCAAGCGCTGATTAATTTGACAGGACTAAACTAAAATTTATCTTCTGTCCTTTTCTTAATGAAATAGAAAGAAAAAGATGCACTTAAATTTAGTTTAGTTTGTGAACAAGGGAATCGGCACAATTATGCAAAATAAATTCTCTAAGTTTAAGAAAATTTTTGACACATCTAAATCAAATTTGACAATCGCGATTCCACACGTGATACCTAACCATGTGAATCTTTTTAGAGCCGGAGGCGGGCACGCTCGACGTGTTTTTTAAGGAACTTTTCACTTTTTGTATGGAAAAAAAGAAAAAATATTACCTACATATAGAGTATAAGGGGTTTAAGGGTTTTATAAAGGGAGTCGAAATTTTCATTATTTTTGCGATTGGACACACCGTTTTCGAAATATAAGCAAAAGAAAAAAAAAAAGATTCAGTACTGTTTTTGCATGTGAAATCGAGGTGTTGGTGTGAATTTAAAGTTCATGACAATCAATTTTATTCCACACGTTTTTAATCGCGAAAAATAGTCAGATTCGGTTAGAAAATCTAAATTTTAAGTGAAAAACGTCAAATTCAGAATAGTAAAATTGCTATTTTCACTAAATGAAAATCTCAGTTCCATCTTAGTGCTGTCAAACTAAAATCTAGTTAAGTTGTGTCACTTTAGTCTATTTCAGAATGGGAAATCGTCGTTTGACAGGAATAAAACAAAATTTTGGTGATTTTTAGTCTAGTTTAGAGGCATTTGTGACAAGAGAATCGGCATCATGTCTAACTAAATCTGACTATTTTTAATCGCGATTAAAAAGGTGCGGAATAAAATTAGTTATCTTGAACTAAAATTCACACCAACACCTCGCTTCAGGTGCAAAAAACAGTACTGTATCTTTTTTTTTTTCTTTTGCATATATCTCAAAAATGGTGCGTCCAATCGCAAAAATAATGAGAATTTCGATCCCCTTTATAAAACCTTTAAACCCCTGACACTCTACATGTAGGTAATATTTTTTCTTATTTTCCTTACAAAAAGTAAAAATTCTATATAAAACGTCAAGGCTGCCCCCTGCGCGCCTCCAGCTCTAAAAAAAAATCACGGGGTAGGGCAAACAAGTACCACGTGGACTCGCGATTGTCAAATATAATTTTAGTGTGTCAAAATATATTTAAATTTAGAAAATTTTTGTTGCAGAATAGCTTCAAGATTTTCATAGCCAAAAAAGTAAGGAATTTTAGTGATAGTTTAGTAAGTTTAGTTCGGTATACAAGAGAATCAGCACCATATTGCCATCTTAGTGCTGTCAAAATAAAATATATTCTATAATTATTTCACGATGGGAAATCATCGTTTGACAGGAATGAACGAAACTTTGGTGATTTTTAGTCTAGTTTTGAGGCATTAATTTGTGACAAGAGAATTGGCACCAGTATCCATAAAGGGATCTGAGACACTTGCGCGAAAGAAATTTTCGCGAAAGACACTTGCGCGAACCCACTTGCGAGAAAAAGTTGCGAAAATGAGATTTCTTCATAACATCACGCCATCAATTTCAAAGGGCCCAACACTTTGAAATTGATGGCGTGATGTTATGAAGAAATGTGAAAATTTTCGCAGCCGCCATCTTATATTTACGTTTTGACATCAAAATCTGCTTTAGAATCCTCAAAAACTATGAAAAAGACACCCATGACGAAAAATCTGAATATTGTCACAGCCGCCATCTTGGATTTATATTTTGACCTCACTATCAGCTTTAGCATCCTCGAAAACTATGAAAACGATACCCATGACGAAATATTTTTAAATGTTCGCAGCCGCCATCTTGGATCTTTATTTTGACTTAAAGTAGTCTTCAGTAGCGTTAAAGAAACTTCGTTCCAAAAATACTTCACTTATTGCTACAACAGCATATAGGCGCGGGCATATCGGTGACGCGAACCCATAACTTTTTCCCCTACCAAAAATCACTCAAAACTATGAAATCTAAAGTCAAAATATAACTAGTGAACCCAGCAGGCAGATGTTGTCCTGCGACAACAGCGCCACGCGCGTCCAACTATAGTTATGAACCATCCAAGTTACACAAAAAGAATTAAAAAAAAAAACATCTAAATCAGTCAAGCCGTTTAGGATACGAAGAATTACGAACACACGTACACCGGTATTTTATTTATTGCCAGGCATGCAAAATTTTAATGTTCTTCAAAAACAAGCAAAGTACTTTAAAATAAATAGCGGATCAAAATGTGGTAGTCGACGTACAATTTCTGGAATATGTTAACATCGGACACGTACGTGCGTGTGTGCGTGCTGCGACGCAAAGTGATACGTCCTCACGCTGGGAAGGCCCGTTCGCTACTGACGGAATAGATTTTCCGCGATCGTTTATATAGTTCACTTTGCCATTTATTTACGTAATGAAGTAATTGTTTATTTATAAAATAAAATTTAGATTCTATTAAACAATTAACTTAAAATTAATATAGAATTTTTTAAATTTCTTAAAAGTGTTTCTAAGTATTAGAAAAAAATATTTATTTGGCTTGAAGTTTTGAGAAAGTTACGTTATTTCAACATTTTTTTTCTGCTATATTTTGTATGAAACTTGAAAAAAGTGGTTCCCCTATGTACAAGTAGACCATATAATGATGTTGATGATATTTTTTAATTTTCAACATCAAAAGCAGTTTCTTCTAACGAAACGATCAAACGTCAGTCTCGCGTCATTTTTTGGAAAACTTGTTGTGAAGTTTAGTGATTTCCCACGAATCCTTAATTTATTTCAAAAATCCCTTTCCCCTATGTACAAGACGAAGAATTGGACTTTTCAAATCACAAATAATTTTGTTTAAATTCTCGTCCCCTTTCTCACAACGAATAAACAAAATTGATCAAAATCAGTGATTTCGTGCGGTGCGGCGGCACGGAGCCTTAACTACGTACATATTTTAAAATTGTAAGGATCGAAGCAGTTGGCGTTCTGAGTGTCTACCTCCCCATAAAAAGGCATGAGTTTATGTGAGTATGTGCGTAAAAATGCAGAACAAAAAGTTCTGAAAAGGGTACCTGGAAAGTATTTATACTGAACAATTTTTTTACCTTTTGTATTAATTATAGAAACAAATTAAAAAGCCATTGTGTCTGACGTGGATCCACGTTCGTTACGAAGGTGGATCCACTAAACACATTTAACTTTTGTAGTGTCTTTTCCAAGTTTAACTTTTAAAGCGATGTAAGCAGTTGACATTTGAATCCATTTTCAGAAAAAGGGGATGCTTTTGATATTTTTTTAAACGCGGCTTGCGGTAGGAGTACGTAAATTGGCAAAATTCGTCACGCAAAAAAGCGTTTATACTTGCGACTGTCTTCTTCTAATTGGATAGAGACAGAGAGAGAGAGAGAGAAAGTGTGAATTTGTTCAAAATTAATTCTCGTGTCGTTTTCATCGTTTTCAAGGGTGTTAAAGCCGATAGTGAAGGCTCGACTTTAATTTTAAAAAATCTAAGAAAACTTCACGGTAGAACAATTACCGGTGTCGCGCCAGTCTACACGAATCTTAAATCATACGTGAGAAGAAACTTTCTTCCTGACAGCGATCACCCAACTGCACACGTTTTTGTTTTACCGTACCCAAGGCTTAGCACGTGGCAAAACTACTATACGGCCGATGAATCGTATCCGGTGTGAACATATAAGCTCTTCGAAATTTCGCGCATGTTCACCATTTGGTTCCTAAATAAGTTATTGCGCAAGCCTTCTCCTGATATTTCGGACCGGCCTTTTAAAGTTTCGGCCAAACCTGAGCGACTACAACGCGGGACGCGGGAGCGAAGCGGGAGCGTTAACAACGCGAAACTAACGCGGGAATTATCGTGTACACATGCACTACTACAGCGCGAACAGCGAACTTCATTTTGTTTAGTGAATAGTCACAGCCGCACGTCTATAGCTTAGTGTAGCACCTAAATTGTTGTGTTATGTCAGTTTCATATTTAACATCAGAGTCTGACTCTGGCCGATTCATCAGAATCTGGTCGATTGAGTCCCATATTTTATCCTTTTTAAGTATATTTTCATATCCAGGATTTTTCAGATCGTATAGAAGAGTATATTCTCTACTTTTTCGATAAACATCTCTATATTATTATCGTCTGTCATCGTGGAGTTTAAATAATGAAATGTCCATAATGTAAAGATCTGTACACACGTCTGACCACAAGACGCGTGCTTAGCTCTCTCCCGCTTTGCCGACGCGGTGTTCCTGCGTCACGGTCGCGTAGGTGTGCAAGGCGCCATATAATAACACGAGCAGCGTCCGCCGCGCGGTAGGCGCTCCCGCTTCGCTTCCCGCCTCCCGCGTTGTGATCGCTCAGGTTTGCCCGAAGCTTAACACTCCTGCAGACAGGCACGACGCGAATCCAGTAGAACAATTTCCAGGAATTTTTCATAGAAATTATTCTACTAGAGTCGCGTCGCTCCTGTCCTAGGGAGCCCTAATTCATCGGCCGTTTTGTACCTACTAAGTATATGTGACTTATACTACCCACAAGCCTAGAACCCCATGCGAAATTGCCGTGTTATTTTCACCTTCCGTGCAGACTACATTCTAGTCCAGACACCACTAATTATAAAGAAAACGTGTGTTTGTTTGTGTATCCTATTCTCAGAAATTGCTGAGTCAGAAATGTTATTTTTAGTTGACAGTCACGCGACTTTAACGTGTTGTTTTATCGTTTATTTTGATTAATTAGGGGTTTATTTGTAAGCGTTGCTTAAAGTTATGTCATGATAAGCAACTGTTTAACCATAAATGTTTGCACTTTAAGCAGTGTTTATAAATAAAACCCTTATTTTCTGCCTCCTCGTTGGTCGCAATAAGCGCTACTGCTGAGCATGAAGTCCTTTTTTTTTTTTTTTTTTTTTTGGGTGGGAAATCATCAAATAACTTCTCCCGCTCTGGGCGGAGCGGGAGGGAGTGTCAGACTCTTACTGACTAAAACCCACCCGTGTTCCTTCAGTTGCCGTGTTGCCAGGGGGCCACGATTTCCCTATCGGTTTTCTTCGAACCCCCGGCAGGCATTGGCCCTAGCGGACCCCGTCAATTCTGCTGACATCTCTTTGAGGCGCGCGTGGAACACAACGCGCCGTCGACCCGGGCTTGGTCCTTATCGGACGGCGAGCTACCCATTGCTCACCGTCCGCAAGCCCGCGCCTACGGTGGCCGGAAATCCTCTCGTGACTCCCGACGCCGAGCATGAAGTCCTGAGTTCGATACCCGGGTTTGGCAGAGTTTTACTGGGTTTTTAGGCATTTCTGCGTAGCAGTCCAGAGTCTGGATTTGTGCCTGGTTGATGGCAATTTGCTCGCCCCCTATTATTTAATTTATTTTATTTTTATTAATTTTAGGAAAACTAACAGCTAATACATTTTAATATTAAGCACAATGTGTAAACGATGGCCAATTACAAGCTTCCACTAACGATTAAAGTGAGTAATATTAACAAATACGCGAAAACACCGAAGTAAGAGAGATACGCAAATGAATTATCTCACGCTCGAAAATGACAATTATAAATAAAAGAGAAAAAAAAGCAATAATAAAATGGTTATACATTGAAAAAGCAATTGTTCAAACTTTTCTTTACTTCCTTAACGCTACTACTAAATAAATCCAACTCGACATTCTGACACACCACATTGAAAGTACGACAAGCTCTTATCACATACGAGTTCTGTCTGTAATTAATTCTGACTTGAGGCACATGGAGAAGACGTGGTCTCCGAAGAAATGCATTTGGTACACGAAGCCCAATCCTGCCCACCAACTCAGGGACGTCAGTAGATCCGTTCATAACGCTAAACAAGAAAGCAAGATCTGCAATTTTCCTTCGCTCGTGTAGAGGCAGAATGTGAAATTTTTTACACCGACTTATATAACTCTCTCTCTCTCTCTTATATTACTTGGGAGCAGTGGTGGCCCAGTGGTAACGGTCGCGACTTACGAGTTGTAGTCGTCTAGAGGTCGTAGGTTCGAACCCAGACAGGCGCTTTACTTTGTGTAAATTATTTCATCACCACTGCTCTCAAAACGGTGAAGGAAAACATCGTGAGGAAACCGGCATGTCCTAGAACCGAAAATTCGAAGACATGTGACATCTATCAAACCGCACTGGGCCCGCGTGGTGGATTACGGCCCACTCCCTCTCACAGAGAGGAGGCCTGTGTCCCAGCAGTGGGAACATTTATAGGCTGATGATGATGATGAAACATGACTGGCGAAATGTGGGTGTACTTCGATACCTATGCTTAATCCTACGGGGATTACACGCGTTTTGTTTATGTTACAAGTGTTATTCTTTGTTTTAACAGTCACGCGACGTTCACGTGTTGTTTTATTACCATTTATTTTGATTAATTAGTTTCTTGTGGTACTGGCCGTTCACTATAACTTGTCATGGTGCCCCAATGCTTGTCAAGCTTAGTTCTAATACCAATAGAGTTCAAAATGGCTTGACAAGTAATATGACAGCAAGGGACAAGTTATAGTGAACGGTCTGTAGGTGAGAGGGGGTTTTATTTTTGAGAATATGGTATTAATGTCAATTAGAAAAGTGTGATGTTTTTGGCTTGTCAGCTTGCGTCATTAGTAAATGTCATAGGGGCTTTAATTAGTAAGATGGTAGTATGTTTTAATTGATTGGTATTATTTTTTATTTGAGTTCGTGTATCATACATATCAGGAATGTTACGGAGGTTGTTTTACCGGAACCGGAATCGAAGGATTTAAATTTGATTGATCGGAACTGGAACCGGAATCGGAACCGGAACCGGATTCGAAGGTGGAAGTAGAAGAAAGATGTGTTATCAAAATTCAAAAAAATTCAAATTGTTTTATTTCGGACACAAAATATCCATATATTGTTAGTAACATACGAAAAATAACAAATTGCCTAGTGTTAGTAAAAATCAACCTCCGCACAAACTGCTGGACAATCAAAAACTGCCAGGGCATCGCTGGGGGGAGGACAGCAAGATGGGACAGGCTGGATCAAACTTAGATGTTCATCATGATTATTATGCGAGGTATTTAAAGCTACGTGCTCAGCTGCAACAACTGCTGGCACCTCGTTTTCGAGCAAGGGTTGGGGGAGAGTTTCATTGACTCGGGGACGCGGTCGCGATCGCAAAGGACTTCGGCGGCGAGGTCGGAATGACGGAAGGCGTCTGTTTTTGTGAACTGTACTGGTGGCCCTATTCTGCTCCTGGAGGAGTGTAATGGGGTCATCTGGGTCGGAAAGGATATGCCTCGGGCGGCAGATCTGAGCTAAAATGGCGCTACCACGTAACTTTAAAAACTTTCTCAGACTCAAATAGTCAATTGACATCATAATGTCCGATGGCGCCATTTTAGCATTTTAAACAAATCAAATGACCTTTTTACCAAATACAATTATTAACTATAAAATGTATATAAATAGCCAACATTCGTATCTACAAAAGCTTAGTTAGGTAAGTATCTTCCAGGCGTCCAAAAATAAATAAATTAAAGCATAAATACGTGGGGGGTTACCGATGACAAAATGGTTCCGATTCTTCTTATAAATGGTAATGTAGCAGAATAATTTTATAGTTTCACACTCACGCGTTTTTACCTTGTTTAGAGGAATCGGAAATCACTTAAATATTACGAAAGAGTTAACCTCATGTTTGGAATAGAATCGCGTGAGCTAAAATGTTGGATAGTAACCGCCAATACCCTTATTGAATCAATTATTTGAAATCTTGTTAGGTTTTAATTTATTAATACGAAATTGTTGGATATTGTACTGGCAACACCCAAAGATTGGATGTGTCAATTGAGTAGCGCGGGAACTTGCCTTCTGGGTCGGGCGCTCGTGACGGTAAGATGTGCTTGGTGGCTATGTCGGTAAAAAGATAGATTGGCATGGTATTGGTTGAAAATCTACTGTAAATTAAGGTAACCTATTAGTTTCATGGTAAATATTAGAATACGGATTGAATTGTGATATTATGTGGGGAATAGGAGATGTGATGGTATGGTGTAGAATATGGAATTTGATGTTGACAAAGAAATATAAATGACTGACAAAATATCTTGGTGTTTCATATTATTTTCCTTATCCCTGAAATATTGTAAATATGTAGTTTTATTAAACAGTTTTAGATTATGATATTGGGGTAGCGACTTTAAGATTAATTTGGGTATTAGTATCCATTTTGAGGTTAAATAATTATATTTGGAATTAAATCAGTTATTTTAGAGTAAGGGTGGTTCTTACTTCACTTATAACCATTTGTGTACCAGTTAAGGCTCATACAGGCACGACGCGACAGTGCGATGCGATTTTGGTAGAACAATATCCATAAAGTTTTCATAAAAATTGATCTACTAGAGTCGTCACGCTGTTGCGTCGCGCTTGTCAGCAGGAGCCTTTAATTATGGTGAAACGTGCGAAAAAAAAATCAGCTTTTCCCTACACGTCAAAATTTTCGCGATTTCATGTTTGGTCCTATAGTAAAAGTTATTTATAATGATGAGGTAAAGTCACGTGTTTAAGTATGCGTACTGGTTAAAAAAAAATCCTGTAGTCGTCGTTATTTTTTTCGGTTTTTGTATACCTAGTAAAATGTACCCAGGTTGGTCGAAGCAAGGAAAATCTGTTCAGGTAGAGATCCATAGACGATTCTGCCTTAGAGTATAAATGTGGTGCTGTTCCACAAACGATGGGACACTTAATGTCGTGTCGTGCGTGTTCTGTCAGCTGCACGTTACAGGAACTGATGGACACTAGTGATGGCGTCAAAAATGTGGCTGAAATCTGGGGACACACTCAGCGTGCTCTTAAGGCGTCTGCAATATCCCTCACAAACTCATAATTATGTCAAAGTAAATTATTTGCCAGAAACAAGGTGCCACATAAGTGCATATGATGTTCATACATTCTTCTTCGGCCTCGACTCGGCCCAGGAGACACTCCCTAAATGACATCCGTAGTTTCGGCCGAAGTTACGGGCGCTTCGTACTCCGTCTCTCTTACGGTAAAGTGAGACGGAGTACGAAGCTCCCATAACTTCGGCCGAGACAACGGATTTCCATTCTACCATTCTATGTGCCATCGGGGTAACGCATATATATCTAAGCAATTTGAAAACAAAATCCCGTGCACACAACCCTTTTTTTTTCGTAGGTAAGCGATACTATAGCGGCCGAGCGCTGCAAGCAAGAATAGTCCTTACAGTGTACAAATATGAGTTTCTTCGATAGTACTTATAATTACATTTTTTCTGGCAAATAATTTAATTAAAATAAGATGTAGTGACAAAAATTGAAAAGGGTATGCTGAGATGGTTTGGGCATGTTGAGAGGATGAATGAAAGGCGACTAACAAAATGTATTTACAAGGCTGATGTAATGGGAAAGGCCGGGCGGGGACGCCCTAGGAGGACATATACTGACCTTATTGGTGATGTTCTTCAGAAAGGCCAGGTGCGTAGTACTCGCAATCGGCGTGTGTGTATGACCAGATGTATGAACGTAAACGAGGCAAAAGGACTATGTAAGAATCGTAGCAGGTGGCGTTCTGTAGTTTCTGCCTACCCCCATGGGAAGAAGGCGTGAATTTATGTATGTATGTAATTTACTTTGACATATGACTTTGTAAGGGACATTGCAGATGCCTTAAGGGCAAGCCGAGTGCGTAAGATTATAAACTTAAGCAGATTTAAGATTAGATGAGTCCTCAAAATAAACCTTACCGCCCACACATTTGTTTTTCACAATTTGAACTGATCTTTATGGCGACGAATTTTTTATTGCGAATGATGATGATGATTATATTTTTCAACGATCTTTTCGCACTTGAATGACATTTTTGGTAAACATTCATGAAATTGCAATGAAAAAAACCGCGAGGCGAGGCGTGCGAGTCGGACTCGCGCACGAAAGGTTACGTACCATTATCTATAAAAACGGCAAAAAAACATGTCTGTGGTGTATGAGCCCCCTTAAATATTTATTTTATTCTGTTTTTTAGTATTTGTTGTTATAGCGGCAAGAGAAATACATTATCTGTGAAAATTTCAACTGTTTAACTATCACGGTTCATGAGATACAGCCTGGTGACATACGGACAGACAGACAGATGGACGGACAGCGGAGTCTTAGTAATAGGGTCCCGTTTTACCCTCTGGGTACAGAACTAACGGAACCCTAAAAAGAGGGAAAATAATTATAGGGCGGCATCAAAAATTTCGTCCGTATCGCTGTCAACAGGAAAAGAAAATTTAAATTCTGTTCCAAAAGTGGCCAAGACTGGCAGCATTGCAACGTTGCATGGCGATGCTGATTAATTGGCTAAAAAAAAACCATCCCTTTGGTCACGTGAAGAGTCGTCCAACCATTATTTAAATACTTAAACCCGAAATTCTAATTTTAAATTACCATTTGTTTTTCATTTGACAATTGTGATTAATTTTTATAACCTCAATTTTTGTCAATGATTTATAAAATACAATTAAATAATGTTATTCAAACAATATTGTTGGAAAAAGTTTAAGAGATATAGAGGGGTCTTCTAAATACATATAAATGTGTTACTAATTCTTTTTAGTTAGTGAGAATTTAACCGGAACAGTGTTTATTTACACTTTCATTAGTCACTTTTTGAACAAACTATAGGTAGGTAAGACAATTGCACTCTGATCAGTGTTTACTACCAACCTTGCTGACTGACTTATCTAACCGCGACATGACCTGTCAAGAGACATGTCTGGTGCGTACGAGATGCTGCAGTAATCCTATAATCGCGTCTTACAGTCATGAGAAGGGCACTTTGTGAATATGACGTCATTTGCCAGTACGCTATGAAAGTTACTCTACTTAAGACACTCATTTGCCAGTACGCTACGAAAGATGCTCACGTCACGTGCAGTGTTTTTAAGTAGAATAATGTTTGCTGTGTATTGCACTGTCATTGGTAGTGCAAAATGTGTTTGTATTTTAAACTAGCTGTGGTTGCGGCTTTGCATGTATTTTTATTTATTTTATCAATGGTACGTTTTATTATTTACTGTGTGTTAGCTAAAAAACATCAAATTGATAATCATTTTCCACAATCTACAAAACTGTCTTTTTCTTCTTTAAAGTTTGTTAGTACACCCGACAACTGCCCAATAAACCAAAATAAAACAAAGTTTCAGCGAGTACAATTTGTATTAGAAAAACGATTCACGACAATACCTTTGCGGAAAATCTTAACAGCGAGATTTAGAAAATGGTACAACGCCATCTATCGAGCTTTGAGGAAGCTTTCACTCAAACAAAGTTACTTTAATTTCTTTATAAACCTATCCAACCATTTAATACATCAAAATTAGAAAGGTTTATTATATTTATTTATATTTCATCCTTAGCCTATTTGCACTAATTATAGAACTGTCAAAGTTACTTAGAAATCTAAATAATTTGATTATCAAAAGAAATATTAAGTCTAAAAACTTTTCAGAGTTAAATCAAGCACTAATTTTCTGGATAGAATAATCAGAAGGTCTGAAAGTTTAGTCTAGAGATGCCGCGAATACTCACTATTATTCGGTATTCGGCTTTACTCGATTTTTTTTTTTTGTTATTCGTCGAATACCGAATAATAGTGTTATTCGACATTCGGCGAATAGTTGTCTCTTAATAAAAATAAACTTTTAATGAACAGAAAAGCTATAGACTTAAAAATAATTAAACTTTTTTAATCTTTAAAATCAAAACACAGTATTATTTATTATCGATAAGTAATATAAAAAGTTACCCAAAAATCAGTCTTGTTGAAGTTAATTAGTTAGGCTTTTTAATAATTATTTTAATATTTAAAGTACAAAAGGGGCAGATTGGGTAATTAGGACCAAGTCAAACCTGCCTCAGAAAATACATCCTAAACTAAATTATTATTTGAGAATAAATGAAATTTTAACTATATTCTTTTTTAATGTCGAGTAATATTGCCGAGTATTCGGTTATTCGCCATAGGGAATGGCGATTAATCGATATTCGACTATTCGCTATAACAACTATTCGCGGCATCTCTAGTTTAGTCCAGATTCTTCTCTGAAAACTTAAGTTTCAGATAATCGTATCATAAACTTGAAAAGGCTGGGCAATTTGTCTTTGGGTACCAACCACATTTTTTTTATTAGTGCTGAAGTTTACACTCCTTGGCTGTCAAGAGATCGAAAATAATTAAAATTCTATTTTGTGTCAGTTGACAGTTCAGCTCTAAGGCGATTAACACACGGCACCGTGCACCGCCGCGGAGGTGAGAGATGAGAGCACCCTCGACCGCGCGGTCGGGCGGCGTACATGTGTTAGGCATCAACGGATTTATTAGAGGTCAATGCGACATGAGATCCGCTTCACCGCCTACCGCGGCGGTACGCGGTGCCGTGTGTTAATTGCCTTAAGGTGAATTTCACCAATGAATTTGAACACGATCAGCAGATCTAATCCACGTTCAAGATGATCTAAACCACGTTCAAGATGACACTGACAGCTCTTGAACGCGGTTAAGACGGGCTGATCGCGTATGCTGAGGAGCCTTTTGACCTCGTACAGGACTTTCTGCTTTTATTTTAATTTGTTTTTATTGTTTATTAATGTTTTAATGAGTGTGTTTTAGTTTAATTTGTGATTTTCTGTGCGAGTCACAATAAATACTTTTTTGTTGTTTTTTTTTTCTTTCAGTTTCGTTTGTTAAATTCGCCCTTAATGGCCTGTAACCTACATCCACATTTAGACACTAAACCTAAAGAACGTAACCTATTATGGGTCTGAACCTCTCAAGTGCTATTCATACCGATTTAAAGTAAATTAACCCTCTATCACTCATAAACTGGGATTTATTTGATTTTTTGGACTGAAGATGATAACAAAAAAATAAAATACACGTATTTCTGGATTTTTAATTGTTTTAATTATTAGGAAACAAAATTACAAAAATAGGGAGTGTTGCTTTTAGGCAACACTGAGGTAAGTAGTCAAAATCTATGTAGTACGGCAGCACAATGACATGTTACGAAAGATGAAAGTTTATGAAGCAATTCTTGGTTTTCGTATAGCATAAGTCTACCCCGAATTTTGTTGCCGTACCCAGTCGTTGAAATTCAAAGTTTGATGATTTTTTTCAAATTTGTTCAACGTCATGGTTTCCTGTACTAGAGGTGTTCCAAGTATGGGACTCCAGTAGTTGATAACTCTAGTTAATTGGACGAGACATTAGATATGCCACACCTATAAATTGGCTGACATCCTCCTCAGACATCCGAAAAGCGCTGATATTAGGATCTTTCTGCACTTGATAGAAATTCGTCGCTTCAGACTTCTCTTCTAGGCCATCTTTACTATCTTGATCATCATTTAGCGCAAAACTAATGTATTTGTCACCAAGGGACCGCTTACGAGACATCCTGGAACATAAAAAAAATTAGTAAGTGTTAAACAAAATTTTACACTTTTCGCCTGATGTAGCCTACGGGCAACAATCATAATTTACCAACAAAAACCAAATAAAACGAGAAGAGTATTCAAAAATAACATTACACAATAAAGTTCAAACACTTACCTCTTCAATTCATCAAGATAACACACAAGAAACAAGCAAAACAATTTTTATTCTTTTTTTTATCACAGTTTACCGCCACTTTTCGTAAATATCGACTGTCGAAACACAAATCTCAATTTGTAACCAGTAGCGCTATCTAGTTGTAATTTTTGGTACTAATTCGTTAGTTCGGAGTGTAGACTACGAGCTACAGTGCGGGATAACGTTAAGAAATGAATTCTATTAAATTTTCAGGCGTTTGTACGGTATGTTACCTACAGTCTACACTATGCTATAGAGGGTTAAGAAACTAGTGGAATACCTAAGGTCTTCTTGGTAATGATGTTTACTGTTTACACTTTACTTAATTTATTTTGTACTTAGAACACACTTACATAAACTCACACCTCCTTCCTATGGGGGTAGGCAGAAACTATAGAACGCCACCAGCCATGATCCGTCATCATCATTTCAGCCGAAAGTCGTCCACTGCTGGACATAGGCCTCCCCCAAGCACCGCCACATCGAACGATTCTGTGCTTCCCGCATCCAGCGGATTCCTGCGGCCTTCACAAGGTCATCGGTCCATCTTGTGGGAGGGCTTCCAACGCTACATCTTGCGGTACGCGGTCGCCACTCCAGAACCTTTCGGCCCCATCGGCCATCTGTTCTGTGAGCAATGTGCCCTGCCCATTACGACGCTACGGTCCTTACATACTCTTTTTACTTCGTTTACGTTCATACATTCAGATCAGTCCTCAGACAGTCAGATCCTTAGAGTACTACGCACCTGACTTCTGAAACGCATCACCAATAAGGCCCACCAATGTCCTTCTAGGGCGTCCCCTCCAGGGTTGGAAAAAAAAAACAGTTTTTTTAAATTTTAAAAAACAAACAGTTCAAAATGTTTTAAACAAGTATTTTTTTTTTAATTTTAAAATTTAACTGAGGATAAATTTACAAAACAACGATCAGAGTAACATAATAATCATAGGTATGTACTACAGGTACTGAACCACCCAGTACACTGTACGTTCAGAATTGCGAATTTCGATTTTTGTAAAAGTAGGTATATTTAATAAAAATGGGGAAGTCCCCAAAATTATTGTGGAGAATTACCTCTTTTCGACCAGTGACGAAGTATATACGACGAAGTACCTATACATAGGTAGGATGGACTATATTCAAATAAGGGGAATCCTCAAAATATTTGCGGGAAATTACTTCATTTTCAATTCAATTCATTTATTCATTAACAATTTTTACATCGTGTCTGAATTTCTATAACTAAATATACAAGAAACATCATACATGCAATCTATAATTAAATCATTACAATTATCCAAACTACATAAAAATCAATCAAAAATATAAAAATAAATGTCATAAGTCAATTCATAAAATTCAATAAATATTTTCATTTTTTTCGTCGACGACGAAGTGTATAAAACTATCTAACCTTTTTAATTTCTTTTTGAGCTATTTCAAGTCCTAAAAATTTAAAACTTTTCATGATTTATAACCATGTTTTTTTTCTTAATGTTTAAAACATTATTTTAAACTTGTTTTATGTTGTGATTTTAAACACTTAATAAAAAACATTGTTTTATTTCAAACTGTTTTAAACACTGTTTAAAATAGGTGTTTTAAAACAACTTGTTTGTTTTATGTCAACCCCCCTCCGTCTCAGTGCTTGGTATTATTGTACAAAAACAAATCCTTGGTCTTTAATTATTTATCTGTTCTTAATACCCAACTCGGGTATCAAACGTAAGTCCTCATCACTCTTTGGCCACGAAACCAATTTAAAGTCATTCCTTTTATTTTGCTACTAAACTTTAGGTCCTATTCAAAATTATTCATCAGACAAAGTGGTCCACAAAATGTCTCCAACAAATTGTGGAAGAATTTGTCAAGTAAATTGTAGTTATTTAGTGAGAACTCGTAAAAAGTGAGGAGGCTTCTTGAAATAAGTGATGATTGTTATAGTCTGTGTAATGGACCAGCTTTTAGACTTAGTTTATAGAGCTCTGCTCTCAAAACGATGAAGGAAAACATCGTGAGGCATGTTTTAAAACCGAAAATTTGAAGACATGTGACATCTACCAACCCGCACTGGGCCCGCGTGGTGGATTACAGCCCACTCCTTCTCGAACAGAGGAGGCCTTTGTCCCAGCAGTGGGAACATTATAGGCTAATCATGCTATAAAGAATGAGAATATGAGTCCAGATGAAGATTGACAGATGTGACACTGCAAGCTTAAAATATTTGACAATCGCTCCGGATAGTCAGACGCTTGAAAGCCTGACAACTTGTCTCAGCAAGGGGTATTGTGTAACCTAGTTACTGGGTTGCGGAGGTCAGATAGGCAGTCGCTCTGTGTTATTCAGCTGAGAAGCTGACCAACATTGGGAAAAGGTAAGGCAAATGATGATGACACTGTACAGGCTTGCTAGAAACTTTGTTGACTGACTGATTAACCTATTCTCCACGGCATGAGTTATTTTTATCTAGCTAAGAGAAGAAGAAATTTGTATTTAAGGCCAATAATCATTAACAATTAATTTAAACAAAGATTAAACCAGGACCAAAGATTTAAATCGTTAGATTTGCCCTGTTACCGCATCAACGTTTCTGTTTCGTCGACAATGAAACTTGAATAGTTACGTTACGTGCAGGACGTGTGAGCTCACTCTTAATAGTATGGCTACCATTTCGCGCGACCAAAGTACGGTGAGGGCAAATCTAACGATTTAAATCTTTGACCAAGTTTAGATTTTATGTCATGCTTGCTTATCTTGCTGCCATCAGACCATTGAATAATTTCCATAAGTACCTATGTATCTATAGTACGTATTAATAATATTGACCCTATTCATCGTCAGTCCTATCACGAAGTAAATCGTTAATATTAATGTCGAACGTCCAACAGAATAAAATTAATATTGATAAATAAGTTTGAAACAAGTTCATTATTAATTCTGTTTGAAACCCTTTGTTAATTTCAATGCAATTACTTACCTAAAAGTTTCGGATTCTATACGAGCTAATAAGTCAATTTTGAATTGTAACTTGTGTCTAGAATTTATTGGAGTTGCTTTAAATAAAGTCTAGGTCATTAATATGATAATCACAGAGCGATTTTAAATCGCAAATTCTCGGGTGTTGTCGGCCATGCGCGCGAGATCAAACGATTCGTGCGTATTGGACAGAATAGTGTGAGTCTTATAAATTTCTATACAGGAAATGTGTTTGGTAAATAGTTGGATAAGATCTTTATAGCTTTTGTTCATCGCTATTCCTTTTTTATAAAAATGATAGATAGTTACACCTGGTTTCTGGATTGGGAATTTGAAACTCTACTTTAGTATAGTATTTTTATCTCACGAAGCGACGCGCGCCTTACTTGTGGTAACCAACTGTATAAACTAGTGATGTTAAAAAATGTGATCCGCGGATAAGGATACGGATCATAAGGGTCTAGATCTACGAATACGGATACAGATACGGATCTCAACTTTCTTCAGGTTCAGCAGGAATTACTTATGATCCTCATCGTAACTGACTTTTGGGGGACAAAGTTGCCAAGTTACTCTTTTTGATATACAATTTATCATTACTCAATATTAATTATGAAGTATATTTTTTTTAAGTTCTTGAAAACAACATAGTTTAAATTGATGTGTTAACTCACATAATTACTTCAATTAGCATAACACAAATACTAGACGTTTGATCTCACTACAAAGATAGTTTAATTACTATCTTATAACTTAATTTACTGGTACTTACTTACTCTACTTGAATTATAATAAATATGTTTTTTTTTACTAATTTGGATTTTAGTTAACAGTATTTCATGGCTACATATCTTTAAAATTTCATATACGTAATGAAATATAGTAATATAAAAGATCCGTTAAGATCCGCCAAAAAGTAACGGATACGGATCTTTTTTCTCCCTCGGATATCCGCGGATACGGATATCCGGCACATCACTAGTATAAACATGCTATGAATGTGTGCGTGAAGACGAGTAACGTCAGTACATAACACACGCACACACTTTCGACTTCGCCATTGTCCCGAAAAGTACGGAGAGCTCCCTGCACACATTCACAGCGTGTTTGTACACGTGGTAACCATAAGTAAAGCGCGCGTCGCTTCATTAGATAAAAATACTGTACTCAAGGTGATGCAGCTCGCGAAGCTCAAAATTTGTTATGTTTTTTTTTCCAAAGAAAATCCCTTAAGTAATGTAAAGTAGACTGACAAGTTCTCAACTTATAAGTCTGAATTCAGAAATCGGCTAACAGAGAGTCTAATTAATATAAGCACAAATCTTCTAATTACCGAAGAAGTAATCCGATCAAATACTATAACAATATTACTTAGACAGCTATCATCTGTAATTTGCTTTAGTCATCTCATAACATTTAGTTAAGGATCCATACCGTATTGTGGCAACTCTCCTTGTCTTTAATCAAATATTGACTAATTGCAATTTATGATCATAACTATAATTAATGGAAGTCGAAATTGAAACTTGTATTAATCAATCTATCTTAATTTAAATTTATTGCAATTAATAATCAAAACAATAGTAATCGAACTCAGTGCAACAGTAGTTCAAATTTCTTCTGGCGCGTGGACAAAATCGTTTCTAACTCGGCCATCTTGTTTTTAGGGTTCCATAGTCATCAAGGAACCCTTATAGTTGTGCCATGTCCGTCTGTCTGTCTGTTTGTGTCTGTCCGCGGCTTAAGCCCGCTCTACACTCGCGCGCGAATCTTGCTGCGAATTCACGGCACGAACCGCGGCGTGAACTCCACGTGAAAACGTGTTCCTCCACACTCGCAAAGTTTCGCAGTGTCGTTCGCGATCTCATAGGAAATGGACGCCGATGTGTCTGTTGCTGCTGCTGTGACGCTATGTGCTGTAGCGTACTACAATTATATTTGTTTTAAAAATAACAAACAAATAAAAAAGAGATGGAGAAAGAGAAGATGGTGGAACACGAAAATCCTTTAAAAAAAAATCTATGCTTATTAAAAAATCACGTTTGACCACTCCCGACAGCGACTCGTGCGCTACTGCGAAAAGCTGCGAGTGTAGATGCGTTCGCACGCTATGAACCAAGCGCAAACCCTTTGTCGCGGGACCAAAAACCGACACCGATCCGGGAACAGCGCGAAGCGCGAACGCGAAGGCGCGAAACCATCTACACTCACAGACATAAAAGAATAGCAGACCAAAGTAATGTTTTAATGATTAAATATAACTATGGATTAATATCCATAGTTATATTTATATAGCTGGACATGATTCTCTATCCTTTTTTTGCTAAGCGACAAGTCGTAAATTGTATCTCGTTCTGTCACCTGTTGTCACACTGACTCACACATAGACAAAATTTGATGCGTAGCTTGTTTAGGCCGTGCCGCCATATTGATAAGCAACATCATCTGCATTGCGTTCTATGTTTCAACCGCGTTATTTAGTCAGGGACGGATTTGGCAACAAAGATGAAAAGTTTTTGTAAAACATTTACCATTGAATTATCAGAGCCTCAGTTTACTGTACGATTTTTTTTTTTTTTGATTACATTTTTCCAGAATACTGCAGAGTGCAGATTGTCTGTGTAAACACACTTGCTAATGCAATAAATTATAAAAAATAGTTATGTTACCCTGTATCTGTCTGATGGATAACAAAAACATAGGCATAGGTGTACATAAATAGGGATAGGCTACACACATAACTTTGAAATTTCGTTCGGCAGGTAATAATTGATCTACACTTTTTATAACCAGAGACTATCGATTTTCGCGGATTTTCAGTAAGTATTTTGGTTGTTTCAGTATCGACCGTAGACCGTAGAATA
This sequence comes from Agrochola lychnidis, assembly GCA_963680765.1. Taxonomy (NCBI): domain Eukaryota; kingdom Metazoa; phylum Arthropoda; class Insecta; order Lepidoptera; family Noctuidae; genus Agrochola; species Agrochola lychnidis. The sequence goes on from OY796872.1 coordinate 12,835,705, forward strand.
CTGGCCGGTATTATGCCAGTATTATCTTCCTTAGTTCGGCCCTGTATTGACAACACTCCCTGTGTGTGCGTAATGGCTACGCAATTTTTTGCGAATGTTTGGTCTGCTATTCTTTATATGTCTGTGTCTACACTCGTGTTTCACGACTTTCGCGGGCGTTCGCGCCGCGAGTGTAGAGCGGGCTTTAGCTCACAGACTGTTATTACCAAAACTTACCTCACGACATTTTGCACATTCCTCCGCATCACACCCGATGTGACATCTGCCAATCCGCACTGGGCCCTCGTGGTGGATTACGGCCCACTTCCTCTCACAGAGAGAAGGTGTGTGTCCCAGCAGTGGGAACATTATAGGCTGATTATGCTATGCTTTTGCTCCGTATCACACGATGCCCATAATATGGCAACCAAGCAACTGACACTCTATTTTTTATTTCTCAGTGTGGTTAAAAAAAGTGATTTTCTATTTCACATTGTTTTCTCTTCTGTATAATCAATTATCCGATTGTAATCTATAGAACGATAAAAAGGAACATCACTATTTTATGGACCTTTACAAACAACACTATCGTTACGCCACATTGCGATATGTAATAGAATTTTTACGGTTACATCACTCACGAAAGTTTTACAACTAGTTGCAACAATTCCATACAATTGGAGGATAGCCATAAAAAATAAATGTTTGTGGTTGAATCATATCGTAAAAAAGAATATCGTTGACCGAAATGCCGTCAATATGTCTTGGTTTTAGTGGTAAAATTGTTTACGAGTATTTTCTAGTTTGTTCGGTAAGTAGTTCTACTTCCTCACCTTTCATGGCACTAATTATGTTTTAAGCCTCGTGCAAACTGGCGCGGCGCGACTCTAATAAAATAATTTCTAATGCCGGCACCACACTATCGTCAAACAGTCCAACATGACTCCAGGCTGTCCGTTTACACGATCGACGAAAACAGACTGTCCAATCCAACATCGTCAAACATGCACGAACTATCTCTCTACACGTGGAAGGTTGGACGATAGTGTGGAGCATAAGAAAACTTCACGATAAAACAACTACAACGCGACGTGCCAGTTTGCACTAGGCTTAAAGCTAATGTCGTAATAACAATATTAGCCAGTCAGCAAAGTGTTTGCAAGACTCACTGTCCAGGATGCTTTGAACGTATAGTCCACCTCGTGACTGCTTTACCAGTTTTGATAAAAACTCCATGTAGGTTAGTCTGTTGTAATTTCACTAAGGTTGAAACTATCTATCACAGCAAAAATAGACCTTGACGTTTTATGACATGCAAGTGATATTATTACACCTTAGGGTGGAACAGCAATTACGAGGCCGAATGTACATTTATGTATCAATATGTGGTAATTTTGCAAATGCAGGTTATTTTGAACCTACTAGAGCAAAAATAATCTTCGATTTATCTAGCTCTTTAATTTTTACTACAAAACACCCAAGATTTGTTTTTCCCAAAACATCGACTAACTACTCCACTAATAAATAATTCAGGTACAATCAAGTTCTCAGTACCTTATAAATAATAAACATAGTACATTCAATAATTTAGCTTTAAAATTCTCAGTTCCCGAGCTCCTTGGCTGAAATTTGCATAAAGCCAATTCTGAAAACTTCCCTAGTTCAAGAGAAATGGATAATATCATAGTGAATATTTAATATCGAGTCGGTACGGAGGATGCTGGCTGACACTCATTTTATTTGGCTCTTTATTTATAAAAAATATAGTTTTATATTTTATTCTCTTGTAAAATGTTTGTCTTATTCCGGCACCACACTATCGTTCAACACTCTAACTATAATCGATGAAAACAGACTGTCCAACGTCGTCAAACATGCACGATTTATCTTTCTAAACGTGGAAGGTTGGACGAATAGTTGGACTGTTGGACGATAGTGTGGAGCCGGCATTATATAATCATGTGTTTATTCCAAGTTTGCCTAATAAAGGCCAATTTCACCAATGAAACTGAAGCATAATTAAACTGCGTTTAAGAGCTGTTAGTGTCAATATTCCAAAACTCTTGAACGCAGTTTAAATGTGCTTCAGTTTGATTGGTGAAATCAGCTCTTAGCTTAGTTTGGGAGTTAAGTCGAGTTTAGGAGCTCTGTTATTCATTAGTTTCTAGTGTTAAAATCTCATTGAATTAGAAGTGAAGTTAGCAGTAACGTTCCACGAATTTGGGGTGGATGGAAAAAAACAAGACCCCCAACCCGAAGGTCTCGTCAATTAAAAAACAAGTGCGTGTCGGACCACGCACAATGAAGGGTTCCGTAGTTGGGATGAATTTATCCCAAAAACAAACTTAACTTTGAAGTTAAAAAATATGTTCTCCCATACGGAATGTATGGGAAAACATGTTTTTGCAACTGCAAAGTTAAGTTGGTCGATTATTACTCGTTAACCTGTAAAGCCTACTTAGCTGTGATAGTTTTCCTTTTAATTTCGTTATATAAACTACTATTGTGATTTTTTTCACACACCCAAAACCAACCATTTAGCCGGCAGGGGGGGGGGACACTTGACTCTAACAAAAATTAGCACTTTAAAGCTTAATATTTCGCAAACGAATCCCTGAATCCAAAAATGGTTTTCACAAACTCATAATATTTTTAAAGGACCTTTCTAATGATACCCCTCACCATGGGGCAAAAAAATAAAAAATAAACATCACCACTTTACGTGTATGAGAGGTAGGTACCCTAAAAAAAAATGTTTTTCATAATTTTGTTTTACCACTTTGTCGGCGTAATTAATATAATATACTTATGCGAAATTACAGATTTCTAGTACTAAGGGTCTCGGAGCTAGACCGCGGACAGACAGACAAACAAACAGACGGACATGACGAAACTATAAGGGTTCCTTGTTTACTACGGAACCCTAAAAATGGAATAGGATTTACAATTAAGTGTGTAACGCTAACTTCTAAGCCAACCGGAACTAATCAAATGGTGGTGAAACAAATAAAAAACAGTGGCACTCCGGGAGTGCCGACAGAAGGGAAAACTTGAACAAGATCGCCTTGGTAGAAAAAAAATACTTGTATAGAACGTTGGTCCGTAACCTTATCTAAATAAAGAGCACAATCGCGTTTACAAAACCTTTAAAGTAAAAATACTTGCATCGAACATTGATCCGTAAGGTAATTTAAATAAAGAGCACAATCGCGTTTACAAAACCTTTAAAGTAAAAATACTTGCATCGAACATTGATCCGTAACGTAATATAAATAAAGAACACAATCGCGTTTACAAAACCTTTAAAGTAAAAATACTTGCATCGAACATTGATCCGTAACGTAATATAAATAAAGAACACAATCGCGTTTACAAAACCTTTAAAGTAAAAATACTTTCATCGGACATTGATCCGTAACGTAATATAAATAAAGAACACAATCGCGTTTACAAAACCTTTAAAGTAAAAATACTTTCATCGGACATTGATCCGTAACGTAATATAAATAAAGAACACAATCGCGTTTACAAAAATGAGGTGTCGTTACAGTGTCGCGAAAAATGCCCAAAGAAGTTTTCACTTCAAAAATCCTCTCCTAACAATATCGCACTTGCACCAACTGGGATCATTATAATAATGAGAATGCACGACACGTCATGCCATTAGTCTCCGTCAGCAGCGAGGACTGAGCGGCAATACCCGACTATTTTGTCACCACTTATGATCAAGTTACTCTTAAGAGTCTTACACAATACCTAAAGTAACCATTTATTTTTTGACTCAAAACGGGACATCGGTTTTTTTATCTCAATTAGCAGGGCTGATTCATAAAGAAAACTCAATTTTGAGAATAGGTACCTCTACCAGCCTTTTTTTTTTTGCCAGGGGGCCACGATGTCCCTATCGGTTTTCTTCGAACCCCCGGCAGGCTTTGGCCCTAGCGGACCCCGTCAATTCTGCTGACATCTCTTTGAGGCGCGCGTGGAACACAACGCGCCGTCGACCCGGGCTTGGTCCTTATCGGAAGGCGAGCTACCCATTGCTCACCGTCCGCAAGCCCGCGCCTACGGTGGCCGGAAATCTTCTCGTGATTCCCGACGCCCAGGGCGTCTCCTCCTGCGGCGGTTAGGGGCGCGAGGGCGCGAAATTTGCCTCTCCCTCACGCGCTCCGTCTCCTCCTTCGCGAGCATTACTGCTTCGCAGAACGAGGTGACGGCCTCCCATTTCCTCTCGCTCCGTAGCATGGCCCGAATCAGGGCCGGACGCGAGAGATCACCGCCGCCGATCGCTTCCACGAGGACACGGCGATGCTCTGCCCAAGCTGGGCAGACCTCCACCGTATGCTCCACAGGTTCTCAATGAAATAAAAAGACATTTTTTTTTTATCACAATTATTTAAGTAAGTACTTATATATTACAAAATTAAAAAGTTAAGCAAGATTTAATTTTATTTTGAGTAATATTTGTCAGCAGAACAAAGTTTTAATACAGCTGGTGATGATTTTATGTAAGAATAAAATTCTTGGCATGTTTTTTATATTCAACTATTAATTATCAACATAAGGACCGGAACCTGTAACTGGGTTTTTCAGACGTCCACAATTTATTAATGAAAGAAAATACTCTTTCTATTGGTGCATTTGTGCTGGGAATACATAGAAAATATTCAATTAAAGTATAAAAGCTGTCATGCTTAAGGTTGTTGGTGTGAAAATATTTGATCAAACGCATGATTGTCGCGTTTCTGAAAACGGGACCATTTTGCGTCCCCAGGCTTTTGTCGGGGACACCGGGACGGAGAACCGAAAAAAGGGACGGTCCCGTTCAAAACGGGACGTCTGGTCACTTTAACAATACCTCAAATTGCTTATGCTCCTCAATCGAAAATACTGCAGCATTAATTTTGAAATAAATACAGGGTGGCCGGAGAATGTATGAACATTCTACGTACTTATAATTCCTACCTTGTTTCTGGCAAATAATTTACTCTGACATATGACTTTGTAAGGGACATTGCAGACGCCTTAAGGGCAAGCTGAGAGCGTCGGTAGCTAATGCGTAGGTGTTAAGATTGAGACGCAGATATATGACAGTGACCTTGAGTGGTTAGCTTGCGTGTTCTGTACTGAGCTCACGCAACGCGTCGTACGTCCAGCCAGTAATAGGACTCGCCCATCAAATTAGACGCATTTTTAATTTATTATACGTAAAACAAAAGGTATTTTAATAAAACACGTATACTAAAAGATCAATAATTAAATTACCTTTAAAATGGTGAAGGTTTCAGGAAAATACGCTTCATAGATTTTGCGTCATTCTCAGTTTTTTATCCGCGTTAGACATAACTTTACAAATTTATTTCACTATGTAATATAAACATAGTCCAAAATATGGCTATATTAAAATATTAAAAAAATGCTCTAATTTAACATGTATTTTTTTTCAAATCATTAACACTACTCGTTTAGACGTCATCTTCAGTATAAAATCATTAAAAGTCAGTTATCGTCCCCTTAAGCAGCTAATAACTTAAGCAGATGAGTCCTCAAAAATAAACTTTACCACCTACACATTTGTTATTCACAATTTGAACTGATCTTTACGGCGTCGAATTTTTAATTGCGACTTCGATTGATCCCATAGTAAAAGTTGTTTATATTTGATGGGTAGAACACCTTAAATTTTGTCGATTGTTTTCAAAGTGACGCGAAAGCTGTTACCATGAATTCAGTACATGATTCAGAATCCTCCTGCGTTGAAATTTTTCGCCGACAGCAGATTTTTTAAGTAACTTAAAAAAAATCTGCTGTTCCCTACATTTTGACCACGTAGTTCTATGAAAAAGTAGTTTTTTTTATTAAATAACCGACGAAAAGTTTCATCGCAGGGGTATCAGAATCATGTACTGAATCCATGGTAATAGTTTTCGCGTCGATGTCCCTGCCACCCTGTATAATATGTTAAAGTTGAAGTTAAACCTCCAAATCAAACAATAAACCGCTAGTATAAAAAAAAACTTCAAGTTAGATAACTGAACTAAATGTAAAGCAGATAAAAGCTGTTTTTATTTTTTTATTTCCATCATTTTCACCGTAATAATAAATTACATAAAATATCGGCGCCTTGGAGCCTGCACCCTGCCGCTCAGTTTTGCTCTCACTCAGTCCGCGATCAGTAGTGTGCGAGCGAGATAAAGAGTAAGACTTCTACTACAACTAACATGACGTCACTAAAATATACTAAAGTAACTTCGCGGTTCTCATTGTAATGTCCGTTGCGTTCGACAATAACGACAAATTCTTCCTCCAAAAATTTCGAAAGCATAGCTATGGTAGATCGTCTAAAATCTATTCAAATCCTTGTTTCCAATTGATGTTATTTCTACTTTAAAAATAAACTTTATGTTAGTATTGAAACAGTCATAATAAATTTTGCTGAAGTTGTAACGCAAAGTAAACCTTATGTGTAGGTAAGGTAAAGAAGAAAGAAAGAAAAATATTTTATTTGAGACACGCACAGAAAATACAAACAGTAATAACATAGTATAAAGAGAGGAAGTAAGTTATCTACATAGAAACGCACCGCGCGCGGCTTGTATGTGTGCGTGGCTTGTATCTATGCGTCGCCGCACGCACACTTAACAAAATCAAGCCCGTTTATGAGTGCGACAGTCGGGGCTAACGCCGCACAAGGTTTCCGCGTCGCGGTTGTTCGGCACTGCTAAATGTATGAAAAATGAGTGATAATCGCAGGAGAAATTATTGCTGTGCGTTTGGGTGTCTAAATAATTCATCGATTCCAGAGTTGTCTCTCGGCGCGGCATGCCTAAGGATACCGCGGCATCGTAGCCGTTGAAATTTCAATTCTTTTGTCATACATATAAGTTATATTCCTATTCGTTGCATAAAAATCCCTTGCCGTGCCATGCCGCCAGTGGGCGCAGGCCCTATCTCAGCATAGACGACGATATTTAAAAAATAAATACCGCAGCGCTCGTATTAGGTTTAGGCAACCTTTCCAAATACACATATTTGTTTACATTATTGGAAACTAAATTACGAACGCAGAATACTTTTGAATACATTGCCAATCTTGGTTATTCTATATTTTGATGTAGTCTTTAGATTTTCGATAAGTTTTTTCCATGTTATACATTCTTTGAAATATATAGTATAACCCCTCTCTAGCTTGAAGATGATTAAACGTAAAAGTGTAAAATCTTGTCCCTGCAATATAGCACATGCACCACACGTCATGCCATTAGTCAGCGTCAGCGAGTACTGAGCAGCTATGCACGACCAATTTGTCACTACTTACTCACTAACGCAATTTACCTACCCGCTTGTAGCCCGGACAGAATTCACATCTACCCACAGATCTGTATTTTATATGAATAGTGTTGTTGCGAGATGGAATGGCAGTGAAGATGTTAAATTGTAGAATTTTGTGTCTTAGCTTGGTTGTTATTTTCGTATGATTTATTGTATTGCGGTATGAAATTCAGAAATCACAACAAACAACGGACCGAATTACCTAACCGTCAAAACCTTCGGATCTATTGTGACGTATTTGACAGCATTACCCGTCAAAGTCAAAGCATTTATTTCAATTCTTGTATGGCACTTTTGAACGTCAAAATTTACAAAATAATAGAATTGGTTCTAGTCGCCCCTTCCAAAATGTAGTTTCCGTATGGAGAAGAATGGGTAAGAAACTCCACCGTTACTCTTTTACAATATTTTGTATAACGTAAATATATGTGAGGACAATGCACCTAGAATAAAATTACTAATTAACTAAATTAAAAATGAAGCAACGACAGATAAATTAATTATGTGTTAGATAAATGGTGCTCACATATTTACAAACATTGTAAAAGTAGTCAAACCCTTCGGACCTATTGTGAAGTATTTGACAGCATTACCCGTCAAACCCTTCGGACCTATTGTGAAGTATTTGACAGCATTACCCTTCAAACCCTTCGGACCTATTGTGAAGTATTTGACAGCATTACCCTTCAAACCCTTCGGACCTATTGTGACGTATTTGACAGCATTACCCGTCAAACCCATCGAAACTATTGTGACGTATATGACAGCATTACCCGTCAAACCCGTCGAACCTGTTGTGACGTATTTGACAGCATTACCCGTCAAACCCTTCAGACCTATTGTGACGTATTTGACAGCATTACCCGTCAAACCCTTCGGACCTATTGTGAAGTATTTGACAGCATTACCCGTCAAACCTGTTGTGACGTATTTGACAGTATTACCCGTCAAACCCTTCAGAGCTATTGTGACGTATTTGATAGCATTATCCGTCAAACCCGTCGAAACTCTATTGTGACGTATTTGACAGCTTTCTGACGTCATCGATGACATTTGAATCAAGAGTGAATGATATTTTTTTACCACTGATGTGCAGTTGACTGTACTTAAAGGCTGTAGCGTAAACAAGAGAAACTTAATTAGAAAGGAAGAAACAAAATACGTTAATTCTTATTGCGTTATCGAAGGTATTTTCCAAGAACCTGTAATTGGAACAGTTTCACAATCATTGCTAAAGACAGATTACCTTCCATTCATCCTTCCATCTAAAACTCCAGTTTATTTACCTACAGAAATCACAACAAAGAACGGATCGAGCGATTACCCGTCAAACCCTTCGGATCTATTGTGACGTATTTGACAACATTCTGACGTCATCGACGCCATTTTAATCAAGAGCGAATGGTTTTGTGTAGCAAGTTAAATTACTCAATAATTTAATTTCCACAATGGTAGTAAATTGCCTTTAATTTGGGCGTGTCTACACGGTGCGAGGGATGAGTTAGGAGCGATTTTAGTATTTTGTATCGAAGTTGAACGTTTTTTAACGGAAAAGGATGCGTCGCGCCATCTTCTCTGTCGTCAAATTGGACTAGGTGAAATTCGCTCTGAAATGGTGAATTTCACCAATGACTTTAAACGCGATCAGCACATCTTAACTGTATTCAAAAGCAGTCAGAGAGAGAGGGAGAGACCATTGAGAGTATCAGAATCTGGAATAATTGACAATGACAGTTCTAAAACGCCGTTTAGTTGTGCTGATCGCGTTCAATTTCATTGGTGGAATTCGTCCTAAAAATGTCGACATTTTCAGACAGACGTTATCTACCTACTTATTTTCTTACGCATTGCTTTATGCAAAATTTTAATAAAAATAGCATCGCAAAAATTACATTGAAGGGACAAACTCGAAAAATTAACATTTCTGGAGAGCTTCATCCAAAAATACTATGTTTTTCTTTTCCGTGTCAACAAAAAAAAAAAATTCTTAATTAAATTTTTAACTACATAAACACGGATGTTGTCACAGCAAAAACATGGCGTTTTATAATTTAATTAAAATAGGCCAATATTTTTCTTTGCAAAAATATCATTCGGGTGGAAGAAGAGGAATTCAAAAACAACACAACATTATCATCACGACAGTTTTTCCTCGGAGGGTTCAGAGGTGTAGGTACCTAAAGTCACCCACATTGTTGCCAGTTATGATCAAGTCCCATGTAATAGGGGGCGAGCCTATTGCCATCAATCGGGCACAAATCCATACTCCGGGCTGCTACTGAGAAATTGCTGTTGGAAAAACCCGACCTGCACGCGTAACATGACAACCATAGATACGGGTATTCTAAGGGTTTTGTCGACGGAAGAATAGACAAAATGACAGATAAACAATCACAATCTGTAATTTTGTCTATTCTTCCGTCGACAAAACCCGTTCCTATTGTGGTCATGCTCAGCTGTAGCGCTTGCGACCACTAGGCAAACGAGGAGACTTAAAAACAAAAACCTTACTTTTACCTCGTAGTTTTGCCAATGTATCTATATTATCTAAAATCTCTAAATATTATAAAACAAAGTCGCTTTTTTTGTCTGTTTGTCTGACCGTGTTATTCTACAAAACTACGCAACGGATTTTGATGCGGTTTTCTTAGTTGCGGAAGGTTTATGTTTTTATTACTTTAATATTACAAAATTACAATTAAATAATAAATCTCGATGTTTTGTCGAGTCGCTAAAACAGTGGGAATCAGGGACGGGTCGGTAGTTCTAAAATAAAATAAAAACGACATTGACAGCAACAGGTCCTCATTGTGGACTAATTACAATAACTTTTTAGGGTTCCGTACCCAAAAGGGTGCCAACGTGACTCTACTAAGGTCCGTCTGTCTGTCACAGGGCTGTATATTTTGAACCGTAATAGGTAAACACTTGAAATTTTCAAAGAGTATGTACCACTATAGCCGCTATAACAGCAAATAACTCATCTATACTCTCTATACTATTAAGAGGAAAGATTTGTATTTTTGTATGAAACGAATAAACTTAAAAACTACTGGACCGATTTGTAAAATTATTTCAGCAACGGATAGCTACATTATCAGCGAGTAACATAGGCTATATTTTATCCCCGTACTCCCACGGGAACGGGAACTACGCGGGTGAAACCGCGTGACGTCCGCTAGTGTAAAAATAAAGTTACAAATAACATCCCATACAATAAACGTGTTTTCTTCAGCGTTTTTTTTTAAGTATTTTTTTCTTTTTTAAAACGTGGTACGGCGTACTCTTCTTGTGGGAGCCCGACTCGCACTTGGCCGCTTTGTAATGTTTCTTTTGTTCTCAAGATAGAGTGAACTACAAAAGAATCTTACTTAGTTTTCTTCAGAGCGACCTGTTGCTAGGAGACTTAACAATGTAAGTCTTTTAATAGTATGGTTCATATTGAAAGTATATTCTGAGGACGATGGTATCGGTGTCTAGATTGACCAGATGCGACAGCATATTGTCATTATTGAGATGGAATAGGAAGAGATGCCCGGTTTTACCAAGGAGTATCGTGTTACCCAGTAACAGGGTTATGGAGGTTAGACGGCAGTCGCTCTATGTAAAATATTGGTATTCATTCCAGGTATGTTACGGAGCTTCGGTTCCGGTTCCGAAAGGTCGGAACTTCCAATTAATTTTACACCTTCGATTCCGACTTCGGTTCCGATAATTTTGAATCGGAGTTATACCGAAGTTCGAAACGCAGCGATGCACGTGACTAGAGCGCGTACAAACGAGTTTTAACTCGTCGCCAGTGTAATTTTAGTTTATTTTATACACGCTCGCTCTCTAAGTCTCAGTTAATTGTTTTTGCTTATAAGGACCAGGTCCGGGTCGACGGCGCGTTGTGTTCCACGCGCGCCTCAAAGAGATATCAGCAGAACTGACGAGGTCCGATAGGGCCGATGCCTGCCGGGGTCGCGGGAAAGTCCGAAAGGGATACCGTGGCCCCTGGCAACATACAGGCAACTGAAGGAACACGGGTGGGTTTTACACGTACAGTTTTACAGTACGAGTCTGACACGACCTCTACGGAGAAGTTATTTAATAAATTCGCAGGCACAAAAAAAAAATACAAAATCATAATAATATAATCACCAATACGTACACACGGCTACACATCAAACTATACATTTCCAGTATAAGCTGACCGCGCATCGTACGGAAATCCTATACAATGCGAGATCAACGTAAACTGAAAATGTGTAGCTTGATGTGTAGCCGTGTGTACCTTTAAATCGGTCTTTTCTCTTCTAAATTCCTCATCAAAAATAGTTAGACTCTTTCGCATTTCAACACAATTTCTCAAAACTGATTAACATTTCAAAAGAAAATCTTACTATTTCCTCCGGATTATATCGCGTCTTGTACTTTTGTATTGCGTCTTGTACTTTTTATATTGCGTCTTGTACTTTTTATATTGCCCGTCGTTGCGAGCGCTTTTATGCACTCTGGGGCTTGCTTGCAGTGATTATCCTGAGAAAGTTTCATTCAAATGCGTTTTAAAACGTTATTTGAGTAGTTTCTTTTTAGAATTATGGTTGTTTGGTTATAGTAAGCCAAAAGGTAATTAGGTTGGCTTCTGGGTTAAGGAAAGGAAAATGCTTCACTAGTTTTCGTTCTAGACTAATATTTTAAATGCTTATCAAGGATTTGTTTGCATCTTAAACATGTTTCATAATCTGCAAAAGTGCTTACATAGGGCAAATATTATTTTTTCTTGACATACCAACTTTGTTTTCGATTTCCAGAAATTTTTGTGTTAATATAGGTATATTTATAACAATTTTTTATATTAATCTTAAAGTCTATGTTACATGGGACTTAAGACATAACTGGCGAAATGTGGGTGTACCTGCTACAGGGACACCTCTGCCCTACCCTTCGGGGAAACAAGGCGTGATGTTATGTGTAAAGTCGAAGTCAAATAATTTATTTCAAATAGGCCTATGTATGGCACTTCTGAACGTCAAAATTTACAAAATAATAAAATTGATTCTAGTCGCTCCTTCCAAAAGGTAGTTCTCGTATGGATTACACATCGACCGTTAAAAGGTAATAGTGTATAAGTGACAAAAACTGAAATGTTCAGGAGAGCCGTTCAAGGTTTTAAATTTTTGAAAAACTGACGTATTTTTACTGGCATAAACTGCCATAAACGCCAAAAAAGTCATCGTAGAGCCATGGGAGTAAGCGCATTCGAAAGAGCGGAAAATTTTACATAGGATGGCATATATAACTCATTTTTTACCAAAATGTTGCTTGCTCTACTTCCTTTTTACCATCGACATGGAATACCGCATGTGTTTCTTATAAAGAGTTAATTAAGCCTAGCTTCGAGTGTGATTGGTGTGAAAACTCTTAAATGCTTACCAAAAAGGAAACTTAAGAAAAAACACACTTTACCATAGATACTTTTCCAGGATCTAAATTCGCCATCGTCACACCAACCAAAAACACAAACTACAACTTTTTTCAACTACATCAACCATCATTATCCCTCCATTTTCCCCTATCCCGTAACCCATGGGCGCACTCACCATTACCGGGCCCCACCATAAAAAAGGGACAAGTTAACGCATACCTGGACAGTAAGTCTGAGTCGTGAGCTCTTAAATGGACCATGGGAAGGGTCTTGATAGTAACTCTTTTGAAGGTTAAGCAGACTGTTTTTAACCGACTTCCAAAAAGGAGGAGGTTATTATGTTCGTCGCGTATGTTTTTTTTTAAATGTATATCCACGGATTTCTCCGTCAATTGCGGACCGATTTTGAAAATTCTTTTTTTGTTTGAAAGGGTGTGCTCTCGAATTGGTCCCATATAAATTTTATTTACTTTGCTTGGATAGTTTTTGAGTTAGCTACAAAATACGTATTTTTTTCCCCACTTAGTATGTAGATGATATAAGTTTCTGTCACTGGTAGCAGGTAGTGGTATTCGAATGTGTGTGGGGTAGGTACCACAACTAAAATGTGAAAAATAAAAACTTTTTACAAAAAAAAAAAACAACCGACCTCCAAAAAAAAAACACTACAAAGTGAAAAATAACTTTAATTTCGGAAGTCGGTGGCAAAAAACGAAAATACAAAACCCAAGACACCGACTTCCGAAATTAAAGTTATTTTTCACTTTGTAGTGTTTTTTTTTGGAGGTCGGTTGTTTTTTTTAGTAGTACAGTAGTAGGTAGTAGTATTTTTGTTGTAGGTTCGGGTTGGGTTTGGTCATTTGATGTGAGGTATGTTCTGTAGACATTGGACTAATATTTAAAATATGTAAGGTTGTGAATGTGCTTGGATATTTGTGTTTGTAACTTAATCACATACCTTAATAATACTTATCTTAATAATACATATATAAATACTAGCTCTCAAAACGGTGAAGGAAAACATCGAGAGGAAACCGGCATGTCCTAGAACCGAAAATTCGAAGACATGGGACATCTACCAACCCGCACTGGGCCCGCGTGGTGGATTACGGCCCACTCCCTCTCACAGAGAGGAGGCCTGTGTCCCAGCAGTGGGAACATTAATAGGCTGATGATGTTGATGAAATACTAGCTGACCCAGCAAACGTATAAATGTTTGGGGGGACCACCTTTATCACTTAGGGGTATGAAAAATAGATTACGACCGATTCTCAGACCTACCGAACATACATATAAAATTTTATAAAAATCGATCCAGCCGTATCGGAGGAGTATGGCAACTAACACTGACACGAGAATTTTATATTCATAGATAGATAAAGGGTGCTTTTAAAATAACAAATTTTCCAAGTAGATTAATAGTATTTAAAAAGTATTACGTAGTTAGGCTGACTTTGTTTATTTTGTATAAACAGTTTTGCTGACTTTATTTAACTTATGTATAGTTTTTCCTATATCTTAAGCAAATAGTTTTTCAACGAATTCTTAAAATATCATGAACGTTGTTATTTTTCTAAACAAAATATACTTTTTCTTTGAACATCTCTTTTTTGACTCCTAATACTAATAATATAATGAAAAAATTTAAGGTATTTATTTGTAAGTTTGTATGTAGGGAGTAATCTCCGGAACTACCATCGGAATACCGTCGGATCAAGAATTCCTTTTTGCATTAGATAGCCCGATTCTCGAGGAAGGTTATAGGTAGGCTATGTAACATCACGCTACGACCCTTAGGAGCAGAGCAAAAATAAAAAAGTCTGAAACAAGTCTGAAGTGAAAACCAAGTACCTACACAATATCGTGGGCGGGTGATCCAATGCGACGCGGTGGTTCGGGCGCCAAAATTTCACGCAGACGAAAACGCGGGCAGAAGCCAGTAAAAAAAAAAGTTTTTAATATAACATTTTCAATTAGGAAACATTTTATGGTAAAATCCGCCGTTCAAAAAATATTAAACCATTCACATCAGGGATGGAAAAAGGGTATATTAATTAATAACAAGCCTTTTCAAACCTTGTTCAATATTTATCAATAATGTTGACAGTCAAAATTGACTGATGAACGAAAGAACAAATTCACAAACGACCTAACGATTGAACGAGTTCCTTAATTTATTTCTCGTTGCCAACTCGACTGGAATGAAGAAAACTTTGTAAAGAATTAATAAATGAAATTATAATAAAAATACCAGTCTCTTATTGTCCCTTTGCTCGGCAAACGTCTCTTCTCATACAGAGAAGGCACGAGCATTGATCACCACGCTTGCTTAAGGCGAATGCGTCAGGGTAGCCCGTGAAATAAAAATTATCTTACGTTTTTTGCAATTTGCAGGTCAGTATCATGTTGTATGTTGATCTAGAAATTATGACATTTCACACCTTTGCTAACTTATGGAGTTGAATTGCTGATTGTAATAATTATTATCAATGAGGAAAGCCATATTTGTTACGGCCACGAATCATATGTTAATCAACATAAAACCTGACACTGAACCTGCAAAATGCAAAAAAACGTAAGAAAATTTTAATTTCGCGGGCTACCCTAGCGCTTCTCCCATAAGATGGATTGGCAATTTCAGACCGAACAGAAAAATGTAGATCCGACAATGTTAATTGCTACAGTCGAACTGTAGCAATTAACATTGTCGGATTTACATTTTTGCGATTTTTAAATTTATAATTTATTTTAAGACCTTTAAAGCAATAATTTAAAAATCGCAAAAACGTAGATCCGACAATGTTAATTGCTACAGTCGACTTATATTAACTATAAGTCCAGTACCCTAATTGCGTAATACAACACAATCACAATCTGTTTCGATTTGAAACAGTACCCTAATTGCGTAACTCATTTTTGAAAACAATTTCGCGAAATTTGTTTCATTTTGACATTTCAACAACATTCATTGCGTTATTTACGTTGTTGAACAGATTTTTTTTTCCAACTTATGAAGCAATGGATTAGAAATCTGTTTCAAATCGAAACAAATTGTGATTGTGTTGTATTACGCAATTAGGGTGCTGATTGCTAATCCATTGCTTCATAAGTTGAAAAAAATCATCTGCTCAACAATGAAAATAACGCAATGAATGTTGTTGAACTGTCAAAATGAAACAAATCAGGTAAAACTGTTTACGAAAATAAGTTACGCAATTAGGGTACCTACAGGTTTCCTTACGATGTTTTCTTTCACCGATATTAGTAATGTCCAAGATAAACTTAGAAAGTACACATGAAAAAGTCACATTGGTAAAATGATAAATGACTAAATTGTTATTTTTTCTTTGTTTTCAGGTACTATTTAACAAGATTTTGCGTTCGTGTATGAACAAATTACGGGGACAGTTGAATCATGCCTTGTCATAATTAAAATGATGAGCTATTCAGCAAGATTGATGGCGGAGCTGACTGCACAGAACGACTAAAGGTATCAATATATTAGGCTTCTGAGCATGAGAAGAAGACTTTTATTATAATAAAAAAAAGTGAGCAGTGGTGTTGTTTAAGGTCGTGAGTAAACCCAGCCGGTCGCTTTACTTTGTATATTTAATTTCATCACCATTGCTCTCAAAACGGTGAAGGAAAACATCGTGAGGAAACCGGTATGTCCTAGAACCAAAAATTTTAAGACACGTGACATATATTCACGAATCCGCACTGGGCCCGCGTGGTGAATTACGGCCCACTCCCTCTCACAGAGAGGAAGTAAGTGTCCCAGCAGTGGGAACATTATAGGCTGATTATGTAAATAATGAAATCATTAAACTCATCGATACAATTCTTTAAATAAGAATTGATCTAAAATGTCACGATTTTATGAAATAGTAATCTGATCTTAGAGAGTTGTATTAATGATTTTTTATTTTAACCTTATGGTCACGAATCATATTTTGATCAACATACAACCTGACAACTAACCTGCAAATTGCAAAAAACGTAAGAAATTTTGAATTGCTTGGGCAACCCTGTAAATTAAATCCGCTGTCGCCTATAACTTAACCTTCACGTAGCAATAAAAAGAAAATTGATTACCACCGCGATGGCATTGACATTTCATTCATATAAAATGATATTGACTTACAATGTTTGCTAACCTACTGTGTAGGTGTACAGAGACCTTTTTCTGTAGACGTAACGTTATAGTGTGACCTTCAAAAGATATTTTTTTATGAATACAGTCAAACCTGAGTAAGTGAGAACTGGGTAAGCGAGAAAACTCTACTGGATGATTTTTGAACAATTTTCACTATGGGAACAACTCTGAAATCACGAAAAAAATCTGCTGTCTATACAAAAGTTTAAACCTACTTGACCAAAATATATGAAACAGCTGATTTTTTTTTCGTGATCTCAAAGTTGCTCCCATAGTGAAAGTTGTTTACATTTATGGGTAGAACACCCTGTAAAAATTTTGAGACGGTAAAAAAAATCACCCGGTATAAATGAGAGTAATTGCCAGGTCCTGGATTTTAACCCTCCAACATCTCTTTATGTGAGAAACAGAAACCTCTATATGAGAAAGTCGTTACCACTCGTGAACTGAGACTGCTACTTGCCTGTACCTCTATAAGCGACAGTCGAGCATAATTAAAATCTGCTATTGTATGAGTCATTCTTAAACCTCGTGGAACTAACATTGTTTTTAACCGACTTCCAAAAAGGAGGAGGTTATATGTTCGTCGCGTATGTTTTTTTTTTTTTTCGATTTCTCCGTCATTTGTGGACCGATTTTGAAAATTCTTTTTTTGTTTGAAAGGGTGTGCTCTCGAATTGGTCCCATATAAATTTTATTAACTTTGCTTGGGTAGTTTTTGAGTTAGCTACAAAATACGTATTTTTTTCCCACTTAGTATGTTAATGATATGATAAGTTTCTGTCACTGGTAGCAGGTAGTGGTATTCGAATGTGTGTGGAGTAAGTACAACAACAAAAAAGTGAAAAATAAAAACTTTTTACAAAAAAAAAAACAACCGACCTCCAAAAAAAACACTACAAAGTGAAAAATAACTTTAATTTCGGAAGTCGGTGAAAAAAAACGAAAATACAAAACCCAAGACACCGACTTCCGAAATTAAAGTTATTTTTCACTTTGTAGTGTTTTTTTTTGGAGGTCGGTTGTTGTTCCTTTCAACTTTTCCCACTCAAGTTAGTGAGAAACCTCCATAAGCGAAAAAGAGATCACTGTCCCTTGAACTCTCGCTTCTCCAGGTTCGACTGTTCTTGCCCTATTTGTGAAGGTGCTCGTCCGGAGAAATACCTACAGTTGGCCGCACATCAGTGCTACCAAAAGCTGGTACTTATTTTTTTAAACACAGCTAGACCAGCTTTCCTACGTGAGAAAGTTTCCCTACGTGGTCGAATCAGACATGAAGAGATCCGCAGGAGTACAAGGGTAACCGACAGTATTGTCAAATTTCACACCAGGCACTCCAAAGACAATTTCCACGCAAACTCCGCCCCCATGCACCCCACCACTCCACTATGTGTTAAACGCTAACATATCAGTAATAAAGTTGAATATCGTGTGCACTCTTTGGTCGTGTTCGAGCACGGAACTAAATGTCGTAAGTCTCAAATTCTTATTTCGTTCATAACTTATCTAAAGAAAAAATGTCTTATATCTAGATAATAAACTATATTTTTTTACTGTCAATAATTATTTTAGACATAAAAGCCGAGTAATCTTGTTTTTGTTGCAAATAATGTTTAAAAAGACATGATTTTCGAATAAAAAAATAATCAAACGAACATTTTCCGGTACGTAACTGTCTTAATATGGAAAGAAAAAGATCGAATAAATCATATACTTACTTAAGTTCCATTTTGATTGCATGCGTGACTTTTTCAGAATATTAATGCAAATTAACATACAATTTAGGGAGCCTCCTCTTAAAGTAGCCACCATTTCAGTTCATCCCTTTCTAGACTTAAGTATCATCTTTTACACAGTCCATTCATCGTTCCTTTTGTAGCTTCCCCAACTGTAGCCAATCTACACTCCCACACTAGGGATGGCGATCTGAGATCGATTAATCGAAGAATCGATTTTTCAGTCCCAAAAGATCGATTTTTTTAATCGATAAACAGTACTGAATCGATTCAGTGAATCGATATTTCACGCTTGAAAATCGCCATTCGATTTTTTTTAGATATGAAGCATTGGGAACTTTAACTTTTTCTCTTTTTCTATTTTACTAAGTACCTGGTACTTGTTGATAGGTCTACACTGTCCTCCCATACCTATTAACACTGTAATTTGAAAACATTGTAGAAACCATTTATTTTGAAAAGAGTAACCGTGGAGTTTTACGCCGGCTTCTCCATAGGAAGCCATCAATTGGAACCGTGCACCTAGCTTCTGACGTTTCATAAGTGCTCTTATAGGTTTATGTGAAATAAAATATTTTGAATTGAATTTGAATTTTTTCATGTAATAATTACATTTTGAAAATGAATGTCTTCTTTCATACCATACAAAAATCGATTTTTTTAGAAATCGATCTTTTAGATCTCGATTATTTTGTGAATCGATACATCAGCTTACGATTCGAATCGATTTAAAAATCGATCTTTTTCGGAAAGAATCGCCATCCCTATCCCACACCCAAACTGGATCGATCTGATCTAATCCAATCTTGTCAGTCCTTTCCGATTGTTTGTCGTTGTAAGGCGAGATAAATGTCAAAGTTCACGGTGTGTCCATACAACGGAAGAAAATCTTGGACCTGCGGGTCTAAAACGGCCACATTAAGCAATTCCTCTAAAAGCAATAATTTTTCTGAATTCCAAGCAATTCCTCTATGGTGACACATATTAGCTGAATCAAATTATCAATTCCATTCATATCAGAATCATATTTTATGAAAATATTGTCGCATGAAAAAATGAAAACAGTTACTTACAGGAAAATTTTTAACCGGCTTCCAAAAAGGAGGTTATATGTTCGTAGCGTGTTTGTTTTTTTTATGTATGTCCGCCAATTTCTCCGTCATTTGTGGACTGATTTTGAAAATTATTTTTTTGTTTGAAAGGGTATGCTCTGAAGTTGGTCCCATATAAATTTTATTAAGTTTGCTTGGGTGGTTTCTGAGTTAGCTGCTATAATACGTATTTTTTTTCTCACTTAGTATGTAGATGATATGATAAGTTCCTGTCATTGGTAGCAGGTGTATAGTGGTATTCGAATGTGTGTGGGGTAGGTAATACAACTAAAAAGTGAAAAATAAAAACTTTTTACAAAAAAGAAACAACCGACTTCCAAAAAAAACACTACAAAGTGAAAAATAACTTTAAATTTCGGAAGTCGGTGGCAAAAAACTAAAATACAAAACCAAAGACACCGACTCCCGAAATTAAAGTTATTTTTCACTTTGTAGTGTTTTTTTAGGAAGTCGGTTGTTTTTTTTTGTAAAAAGTTTTTTTATTTACAGTTTTTATTAATCAAATGAGATTTTTATATATCATTTCTACAGTTTAAATATTATTTCATTATAATACAAAACTGTCAAACAGATGAATTGCGTAATATGAATCGAATGCAGATAATATTACGAATTGTTAGTTTGTGCGATTCATAATATTATCATAAATATTATGATTCTGCCAAAGCGGCCGTTTTAGGCCCCCTGACCAAGGTCACCTTTTGTCAGAGCGACATCGAGCCTAATTATATCGCTATCTCCCATCTGTAACATGTTTTGCTCTGTAACATTGATTTCATCCAGCTGTCGTGTATTCTATTCGTGTAGCCTGTTATTGACATTCTTCTATTATAGATGTGTCGTCTTTTGAAGTGGGTTCAACAAATAGCCATTTAATTTGAAAGGGTGCTGTAATTAATTTCGATGGAAGGGCTCGGATTGGTCGATCGGTTGGATGTTTTTTTGCGGTTTTGGACATGATGTATAATTTCTTGTGATGTCGCTATGAAATTATATTGAACCACTGAACACATGGTTCAAATTCAAACCATTTATTTCAATTAAACCATTTACAGGCACTTTTGAATTGTCAAAGTGTCGGTCAGTCAGTCGGAAAGTTGAAGCTAGTTGCCCATTCCAAAACGTAGATCTCTAAGGACAAGAACGGGCAAGAAACTCCAAGAACACTTTTTTAAACATTTATATTACAAAATCCTGGGTACACTATTCTTGTTGCTTCTATATGTGAGAACAATGTACAAAAATTAAAATAAATAATTAGTACTAAAAAAAATATAAAAAAGAAGCATCACCTTTGTACGTATTTTTCTGTTCCTTTTGTCTTGCCTGTGTATTATTTGTGTGTACATAAATGGTTAAATAAATAAGATAATCTATAAAAGAAGAAGTCTTAAGAAGTTCTAAAGATATTCGATCTTTTTTTTTTCATAAAATAAATAAAGAAAGAAAGAAAAACATTTATTTGGACACAGCTCGTGAAACACAAAACACAAATAACACAGTGAAAATAAAAATAAAAAATGTTTTAAAAACAATAGTATGTGCCTCACGGCTGCGCCAAAAAGGTTCATTTCAGCATTAATGCCAGACAGATACTAAATATTTGCACGGCTGAAATGTTGAATATAGTGAAACCTATAGAATTTAAGAACTTGTGTTAGCTACCTATATTCTTGCAAATAAATATATCATTCATTCAATAAGCAAAAGCAATTTAAAATATAAGATTTAAAATAAAAAAAATCAGTTTAATAAAAAACTGTAACCCGACTACGGGAAAATAAAAATGATCTAAAAAGTACGAAACAAGCAAATATTTTAGACAGAAATCAAGACATAGGTACAAAAATGGTCAAGGTAAAGACGTGGTCCCATGCCTGTATACCATGTTGGTCCCAAGAACACCTACAAAATTATAATGGCATGCGACGACGGCTTTACCTTGACCATTTTTGTACCTATGTCTTGATTTCTGTCTGAAATATTTGCTTGTTTCGTACTTTTTAGATCATTTTTATTTTCCCGTAGTCGGGTTACAGTTTTTTATTAAACTGAATTTTTTTTATTTTATACTTTTCCGTTTTTATACTTGATAAACGTAAATAAGAGTAGAGTAATACAATGGTTCAGTAATTAACCTATTTTAAATTCCAATAGCAGTGCATAGTGCTTAGTGCATAAATGTATTTTCTTTCTTTTCTTTTCTTTCTTTCTTTGGACGAAACCATAGAGCGATTTATTTCGACGCCAACACCATATATCGATATCGAGCTTCGAAGAAATTCAAAATATAAATATTTCGTTGTACTTGTTTTTCTTTATAAGAGTGGAATTACAAATCGGTACTACTTATTAGGATCTGATTAACTGCACGTTGGTAACATCTTGCGATACTACGTAGCGCAGTCTCACTTTTACTTGTTTTTAACGATTTAAACATATTTGTTTACTTTGAAAATATAATATTATATACATATTTGTAATGTGCTCGTCAAGACCTTTCTTTTGATACCAAACATGTCATGATCATCCCATTTTAATTTTTTTCGAGATTAGAAATTTACGTGTAAAGTCCACCAAATTAAATTTAGGGAAAAATTATATAGCCTATGACACCCGGACCATTATTACGAATCTATTGATACCTCATTCATCAAAATTGGTTTATTAGTTTAGGCGCTATGGTGGAACACACGTAAAAACAAACATACATACATACATACAAACATACATACATAGACTGCTAAAATCTTTGCCGTAGTCGGGTAATAAGCCCTGGCAGATAAGAGCTAGAAGTTAGAAGGATATACTGCTAGTACCTATATCAATAACGTGGTCGGCAGCAATGTATTGATATTGTTTACATTATTTTCATCGTATTCACATTAAACTTTCATATCAGTAAAATAAAAAAAAATAAAAAAAAAATCGTTTATTCTCTCGCCACAATATAACAAAGAAAATAGAGCAATCACAGTTGTAAAATACATAGGTATTTGTTATTTAATATTGTGGGAGACTGGTGCCTAAACTAGGCTCGAGGTCCGTATTTCAGGACACCAGATAGTGCAATCAGTGCATAACATTTTAATAACCGACTTCAAAAAGGAGGAACTTCTCAATTCGACTGTATGTTTTTTTAGGTAAATGTTTGTTCCGCGATTACTCCGCCAATTATGAATTGATTTTGATGATTCTTTTTTGCTTGGTAGGTTATACTTCAGAAGTGGTCCCATATAAATTTTATTATGTTTGAGTTGGTACTTTTTGAGTTAGCTTCAATAATACGTATTTTTCCCACTTAGTCTATATGGATGATGTTATATTGTGATAATAAATTTCTGTTATAGTTATTTACATAGCGGGTAGTGGTATTCGAATGTGTGTGGAGTAGAACAAAAAAGTGAAAAATAATAAATAAATATTTAGTAAAAACAACACACTTCCAAAAAAAAACACTACATTGTGAAAAATAACTTTAATTTCGAAGTCCGTTGTTTTTAGGGTTCCGTTGCCAAATGGCAAAAAACGGAACCCTTATAGATTCGTTATGTCTGTCTGTCTGTCTGTCTGTCTGTCCGTCCGTATGTCACAGCCACTTTTTTCCGAAACTATAAGAGCTACGCTGTTGAAACTTGGTAAGTAGATGTATTCTGTGAACCGCATTAAGATTTTTACATAAAAATAGAAAAAAAACAAATAATTTTGGAGTTCCCCATACTTAGAACTGAAACTCAAAAAAATTTTTTTCATCAATCCCATACGTGTGGGGTATCTATGGATAGGTCTTCAAAAATGATATTGAGGTTTCTAATATCATTTTTTTCTAAACTGAATAGTTTGCGCGAGAGACACTTCCAAAGTGGTAAAATGTGTGTCCCCCCCCCTGTAACTTCTAAAATAAGAGAACGATAAAACTAAAAAAAATATATGATAATGTAAACTTCTACCGAAAATTGGTTTGAACGAGATCTAACAAGTAGTTTTTTTTAATACGTCATAAATCGTAAACCGCAATTTACCTTTCATTCAATGTTACTTGCTGCTACGGAACCCTTCATGGGCGAGTACGACTCGCACTTGGCCTTTTTTTTAATATTTATTTTTTATCTTTCACTTTTATCGGTTGTTTTTTTTTGTAAAAAGTTTTTTTTGTTTTAATAGTTAATGCTCTATTTAAGTGCTGTTTATATCCCTTCAACGAATAGATAAATAAAAGTACAGCAGTAGCATTTTTTTTTACCAGTAGCGCTATTCTGTAAAAATCTCACCGTGATATCTTAGGTGAAGTGAGCTGCCAATAGTGTCAATCAATAGCAACTGACAGCTCACTCCACGCTCACTTCACCTAAGATAACACGGTGAGATGGTTACAGAATAGCACTACTACAGGTCTTATAAAGTACACTGCCAAAAATAATCTACAAAAACAAATTTCCGGAAAACCTTCCCATTCCATAGATATTAGCAACCCATCGTCATTACGTCAATTTTTATTAAGATTTACTTGCCCTTCTCTAGTCTATTAGGTAATGCCGTGATAAGCCGCCATTTTCTTGTCGCATGCCATAAGTTCGTTTGCCTAACATGACTGATGATATTAATAAGTTTAACCTGTAAATATCTACTTTAAATTGATTTACTTACGAGAAAATTCCGTGGTTGGGTTTCGTTTAAACTTGAGTAGTTTGTACAGCTGTAAATAAGCGAAAACGCTGCCCATTGTATATTTTGTAGTGTTTGAGTTATTTTTGGTTATGTATTTTTGCGCTGTACAGTATATAATATTAGCCTAGCCCGCGATTTCGTTCGCCAAGAATTGGGCTATCCAATGAAAAAAATTTTAAATCCGACTTGTAGTTCCAGAGATTACCCCCTACATACAGACTTAAGACGCAGATATATGACAGTGACCTTGAATGGTTAGCTTGCGTGTTCTGTACTGAGCTTAAGCAACGCGTCGTACCTCCAGCCAGTAAATAGGACTCGCCCATCAAGGAGCGCTGTCCCAAATTAGACGCATTATTAAGTTATTACACGTAAAACAAAAAGTATTTTAATAAAACAAGTATACTAAAAGCTCAATAATTTAATTATCTCTAAAATGGTGAAATTTTCAGAAAAATTCTCTCGATAGATTTTGCGTCATTCTCAGTTTTTATCCGCGTTAGACATAACTTTACACTATGTAATATAAACATAATCAAAAATATGCCTATATTAAAATATTAGGAAAATGCTCTTATTTAACATATAATTTTTCTAAATCACTAACACTACTCGTTTAGACGTCATCTTCAGTATAAATAAAATCATTAAAAGTCAGTTATCGTCCCCTTAATAGACGTGACTATAGTCAAATTTGTCTACATCAGTATAGAACGGCACTTATGCGGAAAAGTGTCTTTTGCTTGGCTCCAATTTTTTTTTGTAAACTGCCTAAAATCTGGAAGCAGTTGACGTAGCATTTAAAAAGAAAGTTATAAATCTAGCAGATAAAGCTTATTCAAATTTAAATGAGTTTTTAGATGAGAAATTTTGACCATGTTTTACTAATTTATTATTTTTAAAGATCTATATTATCATGACATTTTTAAATAAATAGACTCGTAGTGACATTATACTATTTTTTATTAATATTTGCATGCCTTTGTTTAAGGCAAATGTGATAATCTGTTTTTATTATCTATATTTTTTTTTGTGGTAGCAAGCGCTACTGCTGAGTATGAGGTCCTGGTTTCGATTCTCGGGTCGGGCAAAATTATATTGGGTTTTTCCATCTGGAATTTCTCAGTAGCAGCCCGGAGTCTGGATTTGTGCCCGGTTGATGGCAATAGGCTCGTCCCCTATTACATGGGACTTAAACATACCTGGCGAAATGTGGGTGTAGGTACTATGGGTACGCCTCTGCGTAACCCTTCGGGGATTACAGGCGTGATGTTATGTTGTTGTATTTTTAACATCTCTTGCATGCTGACAATTTGTGTGTATGGGGTATTGTACACATGTTTGAGCAAAATAAATGATTATCTTATCTTACAAACTAACAAATTTTACCTCATTATAATATTAAGTTTAAAAATATATGTTAATAAATATTTAGTTTAAGTATTCACAAATCTTTCCTATAAATATAACTTTGGCAAAAAGATGCAAGCCTAATTGAATTGTTCAATACTTAATTGTGAGTTAGACCGGAACGATAAGGTTTACGTTTGCTATTATTGAGTTAGGAGCTGAAGAGAAAACAGACCTTTCCTCGTGACGTAGGTACTTATTACAAATAACATAACATAACATCACGCCTTGTTTCCCCGAAGGGTAGGGCAGAGGTGTCCCTGTAGCAGGTACACCCACATTTCGCCAGTTATGTTTAAGTCCCATGTAATAGGGGGCGAGCCTATTGCCATTAACCGGGCACAAATCCAAACTCAGGGCTGCTACTGTGAAATTTCAGATAGAAAAACCGAATAACACTTTGCGCGACCCGGGAATCGAACCCAGGACCTCATGCTCAGCAGTAGCGCTTGCAACCACTAGACCAACGAGGTAGTCTTAAAAATACTGTTAGATGATTAAGTTTTATGTTCTATGTAGTAGGGTTTGGTTTCCGCACTTATTCTGTCAGGTGGACCATTGTGCGTGGGCCATGGCGGCCGTTGGTGGTTCTTCCAACCAGCCCACCTCCCTCCAGAATTTAATTAAATCTCCTGGTCTGTTCAGAACATCTGTGAAAGATCTGGGTGACCCGAGGGTTTCTGTCCTAATCTGGGTGACGCCTGTGCATTCAAAGATCACGTGCGCGACGGTTTCCTCAGCCTCAATGCACGCCCTGCACAGAGGACTGTTCATTATGTTTATTGTGTGGAAGTGTTTGTTTAGCAAGCAGTGTCCCGTGATGGTCCCCGTCACCAGGCGCAGGCCGTTCCTGTCCAGACGTAATAAACGGTTAGCCTGCTATCCAAGGATGGCATAGCTTCCTTGGACTGACTGCAGCCTGAGGTCCACCAGTTCTCCGCTTGTGTGTGGGTGAACTCCTGTAGCCACCTGCGTATTTGGTTGAAGGGGATTGGCACGATAGGCTCAGGTCCACAGACTGCCGTGCTAGATCCTCTTCTAGCAAGTTCGTCAGCTGCGTCGTTACCTAGCGATCCGCTGTGTTCTTTTTATCCATTGCAGTGTCACCTTGTTGCAACTAGATACTTCTCCTAGGGTCATATTTTTTTTTGTTTTTGTGAAAACTTCTTTAGGCGCGTTGGGCATTTTTGAGATGGGAAAAAACAATTGAACTCGCGACACCGTTATCGTTACCGACACCTCATTAAAAGTATTTCCTGCACAATAAAATTGTTCAAGTTTTCACTTCTGTCGGCAGAGTCGGCACTCCCGGAGTGCCACTGTTTCTCATTTTAATTCGTTCCGTGTTTTGTTTTTAGGGTTCCGTTGCCAAATGGCAAAAAACGGAACCCTTATAGATTCGTCATGTCTGTCCGTCCGTATGTCACAGCCACTTTTTTCCGAAACTATAAGAGCTATGCTGTTGAAACTTGGTAAGCAGGTGTATTCTGTAAACCGCATTAAGATTTCTACACAAAAATAGAAAAAAAACAAATAATTTTGGAGTTCCCCATACTTAGAACTGAAATTAAAAAAAAAAAATTTCGTCAATCCCATACGTGTGGGGTATCTATGGATAGGTCTTCAAAAATGATATTGAGGTTTCTAATATAATTTTTTTCTAAACTGAATAGTTTGCGCGAGAGACACTTCCAAAGTGGTAAAATGTGTGTCCCCCCCCCTGTAACTTCTAAAATAAGAGAATGATAAAACTAAAAAAAATATGTGATGTACATTACCATGTAAACTTCCACCGAAAATTGGTTTGAACGAGATCTAGCAAGTAGTTTTTTTTTTAATACGTCATAAATCGTAAACCGCAATTTCCTTGACAATTCAAAAGTGCCTGTAAATGGTTTAATTGAAATAAATGATTTGAGTTTGAGTTTACCTTTCATGCAATGTTACTTGCTGCTACGGAACCCTTCATGGGCGAATACGACTCGCACTTGGCCGCTTTTTTTAAGTTGAAATTGTAAGACTAACAATATTATTATAATCACGATTTAGGTTATTCAATTGTTATTATTTGTGTGTGACAAGAATCCTGTCAGTTGTCATAGACACGTAAGCAGTCTTGTATTTTTCGTCTGGTAATATGGACAGATACCCGTCACTAAAGAGTAATCGACTAATTTAATGTTAGTTGGCTGTGGAGAGTTGAGTTTGGCTGTTGAGAGTTGCCATGCATTTTTATTTTGAAAGTGTGACAGTTTCGACTTTTGCACGCACTGAGGATTGAACCGTTGAACGGAGCGTTGATATTTTGCTAGTGTTGATATTTTGCTGTGAGAATTAAATCAAAGAATATCCATACAATCGTTGTTTCATTTCTGAGTTTAGGACTAGATCCTACAAAATAACTAAATATGTAGACACAATAAAGGAGAAATCATAAAGAAACAGTTTCAAAGCAATCAATATAAATGAGTAACCCCATTTCGAACCAGTCCGTTCATTTAATATTACCACTATTTCCAAGAAATTCACACAATTCATCACATAATGCAGTTCAAGATGAAATGCACCCGATAATTCATATTCCATTACGTTTTCTAAATGAAATAAATTAAAAACACCTCGTCTAAGACTGCCTTTCCATCGTAGACGTGCGAGTTATTTATTATTATTTATTTCTTTCTAAAACACTAAACTTATATTACATTTGGTTTTAGCCTCACAACGAAAACCTCTCAGGGTTTATCTGTGTGCGGCGAGTCGTTCAAATAAATTTTACAAAAATGTTACTTAACCTTTCAACTGTCATTAACGAGACACAATAGAATTTTAATTGTTATCCACCTCAATGAGGCATCGTGACAGATAATGAGATACTAGAATGAATGATACAATATTTTTAAAATGTTGATAATAATTTGTGGGTACATTAATACACATTTACATTAAATTCATTTTTTAATCACAAAGACTAATTTGACATTTCAAGTGATTGTTGTTTGTTTTTTCAATATGGAATTTGATATTTGCACCTGTCAAATTAGTGAAGTAGTCCACTTAGAGCACCCGTCCGAATAGCACCTACGACTCAGCAGCCTACTGCTGGGATGTATTTAACAAATTTCGTATGTACGTAAGTATTACTGATGTGCCGGATCGTTAAAAAATGCGATCCGCGGATAAAGATACGGATCATAAGGGTCTAGATCCGCGAATACGGATATGGATACGGATCTCACCTTTCTTCAGGTTCAACAGGAATTATTACGGATCCTCAATGTAACTGACTTTTGTCCCCCAAAGCTGCCAAGTTACTCTTTTTGAAATACAATTTACCATTACTCAAGATTAACTACGCCGTAAAAAATTTTAAGTTCTTGAAAACAACATAGTTTTAATTGATGTGATAACTCACATTATTATTTCAATTAGCATTGCACAAATATTAGAGGTTTGATCTCACTACAAAGATAGTTTAATTACTACCTTATAACTATGTACTGGTACTTACTCTACTTGAATTATAAATAAACAGGAATAAAAAGGATTAATTTGTTTATTTTACTAATTTGGATTGAAGTTAACAGTATTTCATTGCTCATATCTTAAAAATTTCATAAACGTAATGAAGTGTATTAATATAAAAGATCCGTTCAAGATCCGCCAAAGAATAACGGATACGGATATAGATCTTTTTTCTTCCTCGGATATCCGCGGATACGGATACTTACGGATATCCGGCACATCACTAGTATGTGTAATTAATAAACATTCTAACGATTTTATCGATATCTTTCATTTAACAACGTCCTATAAAACAAATACATCCCAGCAGTAGGCTGCTGAGTCGCAGGTGCTATTCGGACGGGTGCTCTAAGTGGACTACTTCAAATTAGTCTCTGGGATTAAAAAACGAACTGTAGGAGAAATTTTGTGTAAGGAAACGTTTGGATTTGTACTTATAACTTTTCGAATTCGCTTTGTATAACGTTTGTAACCCAGACAGGCGCTTTACTTTGTGTAAATTATTTCATCACCAGTGCTCTCAAAACGGTGAAGGAAAACATCATGAGGAAACCGGCATGTCCTAGAACCGAAAATTCGAAGATATGTGACATCTACCAACCCGCACTGGGCCCGCGTGGTGGATTACGGCCCACTCCCTCTCACAGAGAGGAGGCCTGTGTCCCAGCAGTGGGAACATTATAGGCTGATGATGATGATGATGATGAACGTTTGTAAGTCTTCTGGCAATTTATTAAGGAAAAAAGGCACTAAATATTCTGCCGATGGCTAAATATTATAGCCGTTTCCCATATTTTACAGAGCATTATCGGTTAATACTAAGTACTCTTGCGTCTTTACCAATAATGAAGCAAAAACCTCATAGCTTTGCATAGTAGACCCGATATGGAAGTAGCTATCACAGGTAAAATTTACTTACGAATCTATTTACCTATATGCCTAGTTTGGTAATAAAAATGCTACCATTGATTAAAAAAAAACTATTCGTTTTGTTAAGTATAGGAACTGAGTATTAGCTAAGCTGTGAGCGAGATTTAGGTTAGGAGGAGAAACGCCGGGGTTTAACTCCGCTGCCGCAAGAAATCGCGGCACAGCGGACAGAGCTCTGGCGGGATATCATGGCGTCATGGAGAGTGCGATTGTCGCAACCCCGCGCTGGGCACGCCACAATTGCGGCGATAAAACCCCTGTTTGAGGAGTGGCTAGAGAGGCGCCACTGCGTCCTCACCTTCCGCCTGACGCAGGTCCTCACCGGACACGGCTGTTTCGGGAGGTTCCTGTTCAGGATAAGGCGGGAGGAAACGCCCGGGTGTCACCATTGTGTGGATCGGTGACACGGTGGAGCATACGGTGGAGGTCTGCCCGGCTTGGGCGGAGCATTGCCGTGTCCTCGTGGAGGCGATCGGCGGCGGTGATCTCTCGTGTCCGGCCCTGATTCGGGACATGGTACGGAGCAAGAGGAAATGGGAGGCCGTCACCTCCTTCTGCGAAGCAGTAATGCTCGCGAAGGAGGAAGCGGAACGCGTGAAGGAGAGGCAAAATTCGCGCCCTCACGCCCCTAACCGCCGCAGGAAGAGACGCCCTGGGCGTCGGGAATCGCAAGCCGATTTCCGGCCAAAACTTTCACCTTCAGCGCACACAAGGGGACGTTATCGGCACTTTCACAAAGATGTTTAGGTACCTACATCAAACACATCCCTACTAGCTATACAGCTTAGCTCATCTCTGGTGGAAAAGCAGCCTAATGTCCGTTGGATAGGTAAAGGTAAAGCAGTATTTTGTTTTATCGAATGCCCCTTTTGCGTGCATAGTCCTCATTTGGACGGTTTACTGCGAAACGTGGATGTTGTTATGCAATATGAGATGGTATCAAGATTTTTTATGGGATGTGAGGTTATGATCGATCTTGGTTTACGTAAAAAAGGTCGGATTTATGTACTGTCAAAGTAGTACCTACCTATCTATATAATTTTCAGTTCAGTAATTTTTGTGGATTTTCAGTCAACGATATTGTTTTCGTTCTTTTTCTACTTTGATTTTAGGTGTGTATATTTTTTTTGAAGTGAAAACTTTTTTAGGCGCGTTGGGCATTTTTGAGATGGGACTAAACCATTGATTTCGCGACACCACGACGACACCTCATTTTTGTAAACGCTATTGAGATCTTTATTTATATTAGGTTATGGATCAATGTTCTATGCAAGTATTTTTACTTTAAAGGTTTTGTAAACGCAATTGTGCTCTTTATTTATATTGAGTTACCGATCAATGTTCTATGCAAGTATTTTTACTTTAAAGGTTTTGGAAGTATTTTTTTTGTAAATGCGATTGTGCTCTTTACTTAGATGAGGTTACGGACCAATGTTCTATACCAGTATTTTTCTTCCACCAAGGCGATCTTGTTCAAGTTTTGACTTCTGACTACTTTAATTTTAGGTACCTATGACGTTTAACTCGTCATTTATCTATTTTACTTTTAGTAACAGCTTGAGTTTTACGACAAAACTAAATGCCAGGTTTGTATCAAGGCCGATAGCCCAGGGGGCGCTAGACAAACCCAAAATTCGTTTCTCGAGAAACTTCTTTTAATACCGACTTTTATAGCCCCTTATCCAATTCCAAACCAATAAAAAAGAGACATCAATACAATTACAAATGATACGTGAAATAATAAGACTTCCTGTTTATTAAGCCAAATAACGATATTGGACATAAAGAAAATAAAATACACAACATTATATTTTCTTTTTCCTCTCCTTCGTTTGTTCAAAGAGCAATGTACCTATTACTTACCGAAATGACGGTAGTTATTTCCTCAAGAAACGGGGCCGTTTGCCAAAGATATTTCACTTATATTTCAAACATTAAATTGCTTATGTAAGCACATCTTTAAAACAATATGCTTATAAATAATGGACAAAAGTTGCTCATATTGCTTTTCTTGAGCAATTCAATTAAGAAAAACTGTTTGATGTATATAAATATTGCTGTTATTCAAGTTGAAGAAAATATTATTAAGTTTTTTTTTTGTTTTCTGAATAAGTGGTTGTTTATTTTATTTTATTTTATTAGCCTTTTGCTTTGTTACGTCTTATGTTTGTTCGTTGCATCTATTTTTCGAAACCTTTTTTTTGCTCTGCGTTCATCGTCATTACTTTATTGGTATTTAAATTTTTATTGCTGGAACATTCGTATCTAATTATTTAAATTTAATTCTAAAGGTGAGTATACACTACAGCATTTTGTGAAGCATTTTCATGTAATGTAACGTTCCTGTGAATGCTCGACGCCGCGTTCGACGTTAGTCATGCTCACGGCGAGTGATCCATTTCTGTCTACCTCGCGTTCATTGTAACGACCTGCCCTCGGCCCGCGCACCTCACTCCGCGACGCCCTTTGCTCGATAAAATGTTACACCAATACACTCGTTGGTTTTTAAAATCAGGTTGTAACAAAACATCGAGCGTATTGTTCGAAGTGCGGTTTGATAAAATTTAAAACGGCGAATGCTCGATGTTCTGTTACAAGTAAATACTCAAATCTATGCTCACCTTAACACTAAACATAAATAAAAAAAACAACCAAGCCTTGGAATATTAATAGTAATAATTAAAAATTCGCAGAAACAATTAAACTTCTTATCCTTAACTTATTAGCATACCTACCTATTATCTTTTCAACACTACGCAAATTAATAAATACTCGAAACTCAACCAAAATTTATTGATATTAGTTACAATAAATTAAATGCATGTCTCACTTTAATATTAAAATCGCATGTAACATTGCGAACACTGGTGGTGAACAATTTTCAACTTTATTTTTAAGGCATAAGGTTAAAAGTCGTCAACTGCGATTATCCGCGGTTGTACCTTGCTCAGATTTAATTTACTGCTTCAATCTAACATGCAGTTGGAATCTTGTTACTTGCGTGCACGACAAAGGTACCGACTAATCAATGAATAATTGAATATATTAAATGACTACTAATTCTATTAATAACTACTATGGCCCGCGGCTTCGTCCCCTTGGAGATCGAAAATTATTCCATGGGAACGTACCTACTGTCAGGGTAAAATGTATCCTATATCCTAACTCAGAGAGGTACTTGTGTAATGGGCCTACCACACGCACGAGCTTCACCACAGTGAAGCCTGCCTGCGCAGGCCGGTTTGTACACGGAACACCGTGAACAAATCGGCGAGTACTACCAACCACACGCACTGTGTTCCGTGTACAAGCCGGCCTGCGCAGGCAAAACTGTGGTGAAGCTTGAGCGTGTGGTAAGCCCATAACACATTAACAGTAGCAATGGCTTTTATTTTGACAGTTTTTCAACATTCATTGCGTTATTTACGTTGTTGAGCAGACAAGTTTCTCCAACATATGAAGCAATGGATTAGCAATATCCTTCAGAATAATTCAGATTGTAATTGAAAGTGTGTTATGCAGTTAGCATGCGTGCCAAATTTCATCGAAATCTGTTTAGACGTTATGGCATAAAAAGGTAACAGACAGACAGACAGAGTTACTTTAGCATTTATCTTTATATATATATAATTCTTCTGTGAGTGTGTATGTCACTGAACTTCTCTCAAACGACTGGACCGATTTTGATGAATTTTTTTGTGTGTGTTCAAGGGGATCTGGGAATGGTTTATATTCACAATCGGACCCGATAGGTGGCGGTATTCGGTCAGGACAACGTCTGTCAGGTCCGCTAGTAATATTATAAGTAGATGTTTATAAATTTTATTAATGATTATAATTTACTATTGTAAAACTTTACATTATAGAAAAGTTCCGTTGAATGAACGCCATATAAATTGAAATTCTTTCCATAAAATCGATAGTATCTGACCTACATATTTTAATAATTTATTGAAATAGATGACCAAATTAGTATAGGGAAATAATTACTTCCTAGTGCTTATATGGTTTTATGATAATTAACGTCACGACATTAATCTATTTATGTGAAAGTTGCTCCAGATTTCTGGATATTTGGTAAGAATTTTTGTTGCTCAAACACGCAGAAGAAGCTGAACTGATTTCAATGAAAGGCACACTGGTAGACTAAATATCCTGGATTATCAAAAATAAAAATGTTTTTATAAACATAAAAACTTTGCTAGAAAAAGAAAAAAAGAAAAAAAAATTACGCACATTACAAAAATTCATAAAATACTCATTTGCAAATTAGCCAAAAGCCTCGTATTCAGTATTTAAAAGTTTGACAAATTTTGTCTATTGCTTGATGTCAGTTAGACAATTTACATTACATTATGCGTAATGTGTTGCGACACTAGCAAATTAAAACAAAAGAACATTAAAAAATAAACGACATTACCGATTGCAGAGTATAAAAATAACTATTTTTGTAACAAGCAAACAACAATAATAAGAACAATTATGCAGGTTGCAGACCAAGAGCTAAGCTAAGTTAGTTTAGCTTAGCTCGCATAACTGACGCAGTTTTTCATACTTGAGTCATGGTTTGCGGTATGCACACAAGTATGGAAAACTGCGTCAGCCATGCGAGTTAAGCTAAACTAACTTAGCTTAGCTCTTGGTCTGCAACCGGCTTGAAGCTGTGCGTCGCATCTGTGCAAGAATAGGTCATTGCTCAGACAAATCCGCTGACTTCGGACGAACCTATCGTCAACAGCGCTGATTTACAGCAACTACCTCGCGAATGACGTAATGACGTCCCCCTGTGTAAACAATAAATTGGGTACTAAAGGAAAATTTCTTACGGAAATGAGTGTAAATATATCTGAATATAGTATATCTAAAAAAAAAAGTGGTAGATATCGATACCCATGAAATCGGTGAAGTTTAACTAGTTCATTAAAATATTCCCCGGGAGCTCGTGGCTAAATACTAACAGCCGCTCGGGTCGATCTGTCAGGTTAAGCTACGCTTGCCGGGGTTGGTCCGTGGATAGGTGACCATTTCTACATACCGAGACTCCTCCGTGCCTCGGAAAGCGCGTTAAGCCGTTGGTCCCGGCTGTCATTCGTGGATCTTTGACAGTCGTTACGGGTCGTCAGAAGCCCGAAAGTCTGACAACCAGTCTTACCAAGGGTATCGTTTTACTTAAACAAAAGCGCCGTTCAGCGAAAATTTTATTTTTATTTAGTGACTTTTTCGCTAAAAATGATCTCTCAAAGCGAAAATTATTCCGATTCAATGTGTTTAACACCGCCAGACATTGAAGATGAAGCTAAACTAGTGGTTGAAAATTTAATACCGCGGAACTCAAAGGAAAAATATAAGCTTGCATCTGAAAAATTTGTGCAGTGGAAAATCAGTAGGAAATCTAAATCTTTAATTGCTGGTTTTATTTAGATTAGGTACTTGCATTTTTGAGTAAAGCACTATACAAGCCTTGGCCCATTATGACTGCTTCGCTGGTCACGCTATGATTGCCTCGAGCTAGCCTAGCTACGCTCTAGGCCTTCCAGCTTGGCCATCATTGCAGCCCTTGCTGTCCTCGCTGTAAAGGCCTCGACCTACGGCCTCGGCCTTTATCTCAGCTCGTCCATCAAGTGCTGCACGCTGACCGCGCTGTGTCGGCCTGGAGCTGCGCTACGCTGCGCTGTCGGCCATCATCAGCGCGACCAGCAAAGTAGTCATTATAGACCGCGGCAGTAATGTACTATAATTTCGGAAGTCGGTGTCTTGTGTTTTGTATTTTCGTTTTTTGCCACCGACTTCCGAAATTAAAGTTATTTTTCACTTTGTAGTGTTTTTTTTGGAGGTCGGTTGTTTTTTTTTAAAGTTTTTTTTTTTCACTTTTTAGTTGTGGTACCTACCCCACACACATTCGAATACCACTATCTGCTACTAGTGACAGAAACTTATCATATCATCTACATAGCAAGTGGGAAAAAATACGTATTTTGTAGCTAACTCAAAAACTATTAAAGCAAAGTTAATAAAATTTATATGGGACTAATTCGAGAGCACACCCTTTCAAACAAAAAAAAAATTTTCAAAATCGGTCTACAATTGACGAAGAAATCGGTGGAAATACATAAAAAAAAAAACAAACATACGCGACGAACATATAACCTCCTCCTTTTTGGAAGTCGGTTAAAAATTAGCCTCAATTGGCAAATGAGAACATTTTTAAGGTGATTTAAAATTAGAATTTCGAGTTAAAATATTTAAATAATTAAATCAATGCACTCAATTTGTAAGTGGCACTACAAATTGGCATCCTTAGGTACTATAGAAGAAACGCATATGTGTACACTGTAAGGACTATTCTTGCTTGCAGCACTCGGCCGCTATAGTATCGCTTACCTACGAAAAAAAAAGGGTCGTGTGCACGGGATTTTGTTTTCAAGTTGGTTAGATATGCGTTACCCCGATGGTACAGACGCCAGCATATCAAGCTACTACAATCTGTCAAATTTATTTAATAGATTTTCAACTTTATCGCTGATGTCTAAGGTTCAAAGTTGATTGGGAAAATTTGACAGTTTCGGGTAGCTTGATGTGCTGGCGTCAGTACATTTTCTGATCTATTTGTTTTTATTTCATCACAAACTATTGGAACAGACTTTAGTTTCGGAAATTCATAAAGCCATAAACCATTACAATCTGCACTTTAATCCTACAGAATGCATTAAGCAATATTAAATTCAATAATATGTTAATTCCCAAGGATTCCTATAGACTATTCGTCTAGTTGTCCTAGTATTCACACTATTACCTAGGCAGGTGGCTAGATAACTCAAGGGCTTTAATTAATCAACAAGTACAAGTAATGCTGTTATCTAAGTATAAAACATGAATACATTATTGTTGTAGTTACGACCTAGAGGTGGTATTAATAGAATTTATTTAACACTAAATTAATAATAATAACCCCACCGCCGTATTGCGTGGTGGGGCTTGCGCATTCCGAACTCTAGGTCTGTGCCGGTAGAGTTTACGTTGCCGGAACAGGTCTGGGATTAGGAGCCAGACCAAGAGAGATACAAAAATCCGCAGGGCAGCATGTGGCGAGCTGTTGGGCAGTAGCGACCCCACGGACCCTATCTCCCGGGAGAAGTCTTGTTACTCACCTCTGGCTTGCCTTTATTGGCCGGCTGGAGTGAATACTGACGAGGAACGGAGCTCCCACCTCATTCTTGCCTTAATTGGCCGGCTTGAGTGGAGATTCGCTAGAGCAAATGTGCTTGGAGGAAGGAAGTATTCCAGTAAGATGCTGGTAGGGATCTTGACCGTACTTCCGGGATTGTCCTGATAGCCGTGGAATACCTCTCCACTCCTCACAAGCACCTCAGGACATGTTGCCCCCTTGTCGCTACGACACTTTGTGCTAGCGACCGTTTTCGGGGGCATATTATTGAGTCACCCCCTGCCATTTTATCCGTGTACATATAAACATTGATCAGACAGGGGCCATAGTCCTTCCATAGTTCCAGGTGACCAGTCCACTTTAGCCACCCAAACCCATAGTCCAATATCTTTGTTTCCATATCTTGCAATAGTCCTACACCAACCGGGGGTTGTCCTTGGCTGCACTTGCATAGTGCGAACAGGGATAATAGTCGGTTGGTACGTCATTTCATTAAAAACGTCTAAGGGCCCTCTGCGAGTTGGCTTCGGCCCCTCGTACGCCTTCCAAAGGTCCGGGACCCTAGGGTCCCGAGAAATGTCAAAGACGTAAAAATAATAATAATACATAATGTAATATTGTTGTGAAAGCCGTGGAATACCTCTCCACTCTTCATAAGCACCTCAGGACATGTTGCCCCCTTGTCGCTACGATACTTTACTATCTTCAAAGAATGCCCCTGTTTGGTTCGACTTACACAACGTAATGTGCCACAAACTAAATTTCAAATTCATAAATGCTACCTGTACATTTATCGCACACAGATCAGCGTCCATTCCTACCACACTGCCTGCACTAACCTGCATCCATGAGGTTATCAGATTAATTAGCTATTCGATCCGATACCCGGCTGCATTTCCGCAATCCTTGCTGTAATACGGGCAGCTCTATCATTTGCATCACATTTGCAAGTGCCAACCTCATTTCGAACCTGATTTTGATGAGCTGGCTCATCAGAAATATCCGTCACATCTCTATTCCCCAACGGGTTTGACACAATACGTAGTGTTGTGTGTTTCGAGACGAAAATCGAAATGAAAAGTCATATTACGAAATTGATTTCTGAGTTAAGAATTTTTCAAACTCAAACTCAAAGCATTTATTTCAATTAAACCATTTACTGGCACTTTTGAACTGTCAAAGAGTGGGTCAGTTAGTCAGAAAGTTGAAGCTAGTTGCCCATTCCAAAACGTAGATCTCTA
The DNA here is from genome assembly GCA_963680765.1 of Agrochola lychnidis. NCBI lineage: Eukaryota > Metazoa > Arthropoda > Insecta > Lepidoptera > Noctuidae > Agrochola > Agrochola lychnidis. The sequence goes on from OY796872.1 coordinate 12,874,366, forward strand.
TGGAGAAGAACGGACAATAAACTCCAAAGACACTCTTTTAAATAGAGATATTGCAAAATCCTGGGTACATTATTCTTGTTGCTTCTATATGTGAGAACAATGTTAAAAAATAATCGAAAGCAATTAAAAATATAAGATTTAAAAAAAAAGCCCTGGCAGATAAGAGATGACCAGTCTCAACTGACGGCGCCCGTTCACGAACATGGCGCGTGGAAACTCTGGTTGAGCATTACTAAAGTGATTCCTTCAATGTAGCCCGCGAGTAGTTTAGAATAATAATCAGCCTATAATGTTCCCACTGCTGGGACACAGGCCTCCTCTCGGTGAGAGGGGGTGGGCTGATAACAGCCCACCCCCTCTCACCAACCCGCACTGGGCCCGCGTTGTGGATAACCACAACGCGGGCCCAGTGCGGGTTGGTGGATGTCACATGTCTTCGAATTTTCGTTTCTAGGACATGCCGGTTTCCTCACGATGTTTTCCTTTACCGTATTGAGAGCAGCGGTGATGAAATAAATTACAAAAAGTAATGCGCCTGTCTGGGTTCGAACCTACTACCTACAACTCGGTAACTCGCGATCGGTACCACTGGACCACCACTGCTCTCGGGACTCTCCCTATTTATGTTCTATTTTATAAAAATCGAGTAGATGCAACACAGACATATCTTCTGAACAATCTTCTAAAAATAAATCGCGTGTTGTAAACGGGTTCAGGGGTACCTGTGGGATACGGATTGATTTGCAATCGATGATTAGTTGCGGAACACCACTATTTATAAGTTCAATTACTGTCTTTACGTACTCAGCCGGTACAACTGGCGCAAAATATGTACAGAAGGTCCGCTCCATACAACGGTTCCCGTTAACCCGCAATAGTACAGTGCCAATAAATGAAAAAAAAATTACCGTTAAAAAAATAATGTTATTTTTTTAATAATAATTATTAATAATTTTATTTCAGATAAAAATTAATCCATAAAATTACAAAAAAATACAGGGACAAATAATTATTATTGGTAGGTACTTATTATGTTAGTAAAATCTTATGCACTATGTTAGTCAACACCCATCACAATATGCATCCATTTGTTCTGGATAGGACAATCCGCAGGACATTACAACCATCTGCAGGATACTGTTGTTACTGCCTCGCACGCGCTGCAACAAGGAGGCTACTTTCTTCCGGATAACCACGTGAAAGCCGTCCGCTCGCGCCTCCGCAAACATTCCGAACGCACTACAATAGCGAGGCAGTCGCATCAGCACCCTGAAGACGTTGTTGTATTGGACACGCAGAGCACTAGCAGCCCGGCGGCAGCCCGGAGTATAGGCTACCCACAGACTGCTCGAGTATAACGATTGGCAGTACGCCTTGAAAATAATGACATTCACAAAAATATTAAATTGATAGGTACGTAAAAGAAACACTCTGTATACTCGCACTTGTCTTTTCCCGTTGAAAGACGTACTTGTGTACAGAGTGTTACTTTTACGTATCACTTTCATATTTTTTGTAAATATTTAATTACAAAAAAAAAAATGTTTTCGTGGTACACCTTTTTTTTTTGCCTGTATGGACGCTATACTATTGCGGGTTAACGGGAACGCCCTTGTTAGTTAACATACTGTACACACGCTTACAGCGTCTTACAGCCACTCGCCGTTATCAGACTCGAGTAAAGGCTTAGTTTTGATTTATTCCACGTTCACACGACAAAGTTATGTAGAGATGAACGTTCATCTATCCTATTAAATTTTTTGATCGTTTGGTAAGCAAGTGAAAGACGGCCGAGTGCCGAAATCTAACATCGTTGGATCGGTTCGTTAATGAATTAATTTTCCACTTTTGATTTTAATTTTATGTTCAGACGTTTCACTTTGATGATTATGCAAGGTAAAATGAACAAAAAGTGAAGATCAAATAACTTCTCCCGTTCTGGGCGGAGCGGGAGGGCGTGTCAGACTCTTACTGACTAAAACCCACCCGTGTTCCTTCAGTTGCCTGTATGTTGCCAGGGGCCACGGTAACCCTTTCGGATTAACCCGCAACCCCGGCAGGCATTGACCCTGGCGGACCCCTTCAGTTGTGCTGACATCTCTTTGAGGCGCGCGTGAAACACAACGCGCCGTCGATCCTGGTCCTTATCGGACGGCGAGCTACCCATTGCTCACCGTCCACAAGCCCACGCTTACGGTAGCCAGGAATCGACCTGCCACTCCCGACGCTCAGTGCGTCTCCTGCGGCGGCTAGGGGCGTCAGGGCGCGAAATTTGCCTCTCCCTTACACGTTCCGCCTTCTCCTTCGCGAGCATTACTGCTTCGCAGAAGGAGATGACGGCCTCCCATGCCCTCTCGCTCCGTACTATGGCCTGGACCAGGGCCGGAAGCGAGAGATCCTCGCCGCCGATCACCTCCACGAGAACACAGCGATGCCCCGTCCAAGCTGGGCAGACCTCCACCGTGTCCTCCGGGCGATCCACACAGTGGTGACACCTGGGCATTTCCTCGTTTCTGGTGAAGCTCCTGATGCATTTGTTTGAGATCGCTGTACATAAGCGTCTTCGCCAGATTTATGGAGCCAACCTTCTGTACCTATCAATTTTGTGTTACTGGGGCTTTTAAAAACAGATAAACATTACCTACTGGTTATACATAGCCGGTACTACTGGTATTTGTGTTCTGACTGGTTACAAGGTTATTTGATTCAAGATTATTTCCTTTACTAAACATGGGAATGCTGCTAAACCTGCACTGTGCAGAAAAGTAGCTAAAATCTTGTTTCGAGAAGAACTGGCATTGTATTTGTGTTGGAAAATTAAATTTTGAACTAACAAAAGGTATTTATTTACAAGGTAGATATTAGTCGAAACGCCTTAGGACAGTGACCTTATTGGTGATGTTCTTCAGAAAGGTCAGGTGCGTAGTACTCCTAACTAGCGTGTATGACCTATATGACATCAAAAGGAGAGAAAAAGGAGTACCTATGTAAGGATCGAAGTAGGTGGCGTTTGTAGTTACTGCATGTAATTAAACTTTGAAAGTTTTTCGAAGTGATCTGGTGGGATTTTTATCAATAAGTCTATAAAGTCTAGTCAAGTCAAGTCTAGTTAAGTCTAGTCTATTATTGTTCGTTATTTGGACGTGTCTAGCCACAAACCGTTAGATATGAAAAAAAAATAAAGTGTAAAAACATTTTCTTTAATAACATCTTGCAGATTTTTTTAAGCTATTGCATAGCTTTTATCGCGGGCTTTGAGCGCGGCGACCGAATCAAGAAATTCCGTAACGAAAATAAAACCTAACACCCCTCACTGCGCCTACCATGTAATGACCGTCATCATCCCAAGTGTAGCGTTGACAAATAGGAAGTATGGAGGTTACAAATGCTATGCAATAGCTTTGCCGCGGCAGTCCCCGCGTGCCACATACGAACTACGCATCAAAGATCTGACGTCACACAAATCCTGCATCGCGCAATTAGAGTTTACCGCGCGAACACCATATTCTTCCCCGACATCAATCGTTGGGCAGTTGCCCGTCAGACGCGACACCCGTCTGGTCGGAGGATCCTCCCTTTTCTATAGATGATGAGTGAACTTTACACCCTGTTCCTCATACCTCTAAACATTCTCCATCAGATTTCAACTTCAAACCGATTGGCAGTTGCCCTGCCCATCGGTTTGAAGTTGAAATCTTGTATGTATGTCGATCGCTCGGTAAACTCTAACTGCGCGATGCAGGATTTGTGTGACGTCATGTCTATGATGTGTAGTTCGTATGTGGCCGTGTAACCGCTACAAATGTGCTTACATTTCGTGCAAAATTTTCTAGTTATAAAAGGGTTAGACGATGAAGGAAAACATCGTGAGGAAACTGCTATATACTAGAACCAAAAATTCGAAAGCATGTGACATCTACCAACCCGGACTGGGCCCGCGTGGTGGATTACGGCCCAGTCTCACAGGAGGCCTGTGTCCCAGCAGTGGGAATATTATAGGCTGATTATGCTAAAAGGGTTAGATACTTAAATAAGGATATGTACCTTCGTAGAAACTTAGGTCTCGTTAGTATAATTACGAAACTAAATCTGCTGTTCAAAGAACCCTTAGACTGAGTATTCTTGTAAGAATCCATCCAATTATTTGTTTAGGATTCAGAGTTAACAACTTGCAAGCAAATTAAATGAATAAAAGATTAAGGTAAACAGAATTGAAACAGTCGAATCTAACAAATCAGAACAATGCCCTTCGAAAACACAAAAAATTGCCTCCATCTCTTTCTCGCCTTACCGTTCAGAACGAGATAGCAATATTTTAAGTTTGGTTAAGTTGTCGCAAAAATCCATCAAATACTTAACCATTCCATAGCTCGACTTCTAGTACTTTATGTCCAACTTTTCTGTCATTCCCAACTTATAATTTGCGCTAGAAAATTACCACAGGCTACACTTGAAGTTTTCTTTTGAAAGTTCAACGTCCAAGAAACGTTAAACTAAAGAAAGTTCGGATTAAATCTCTTTCAGTTGGCCAGAAAGAAACGGAACGTAGGAACTGTTTGAATGTTGATACTTTTTGGTTCCGTACACAGTGACCGTAGGTGGTCGAAGTTTCAGTCTATTGAAGAGTTAGTGGATTGTGCAAGACTTTTTCTGCGGAAACGAAGCACCTACCTACCTATCTACCATACGTTTGTTTTTAACACGCTTTTATTAGGTCAACCTGTTTGTAACTAACTATGTAATGGAATCTAAGGTAACTAATTTAACCATCTTCCAAGGGTCGTAGCGTAATGAAAATTGGCAGCTGTATGTAGTTCTGATGACAATACAATAATATGGTACTGTCGAACTGATCTGATGATGGAACCGAAAGATATGAACTGGAACTTCATGATGGAAAATCGTATCATAGCTGTTTTGGATTTCTTAGAAAAGTCTTGTAATGAACTTTGACCACGATTAAGTTTCAAGGTCTGATGATGAAGCCGAAAGATAGGCACTGGCATTCCATGATGGAATATCGTATCATAGTCGTGTTTGCACTTGTGAGAAAGGCCACATAATGGACTTTGAACACGATCAGGTTTCAAGCGTGTTTTTCTAGTATTGTTTAAACTATTAATTTATTGATGTGTAACATACTTCCTCTTCTTTTCCTGCAATTTAAATCTAAAGTGATTTCGTGAAAAGGGACGGAAGTGTGTAACAGGAAGCCGGGGAAGCGCGCGCTATTTGATTTGACCAATAAGCGCGCATGGTGGTAGAGTTGGCCGTCAGATGGTACCAACCCATTTTCCGAGAGGTTGTAAACAGGATGATGATGATGATGATGAGGGTGACGGTGATGGTGATGAATATTGTTTTTATCATATACGACATGTATAAAAAAACCTTGTTCGATCCGTGAGGGTGTTGTTAGGTATCGTACTGAGAGTCTATTTATGTGGTAATTTTCAAGAAAAAAGAAAAAAATAAATCGACACTTCTTTTTCCAATGGGAAATTTTATTGGTCGATTACATGGGGCGCGGGCGGTCGTCGTTTAGCGGGTGTCTACTAGTCATAACTTATGACCCCTCTTGGGAATTTACCAATTTTTTAAATAGATTTTGGGTAATTTTGGTACAAAAAATGTGATTTTTAAATAGCAATAACTTTTTATTTTAAATAATAAAAATATTGTTTATTACTTCTAGGTAATGTTAAATATTGCTGTGCCTAAGGCCCCTTTACATATTGTATACGTGAGCCAAGATGTCAGATGTTAGCTTTTTCCAACTATTGGGGTTGGCTTCCAGTCTAACCTAATGCAGCTGAATACCTGTATATTTCATGGAGCGACTGCCTATCTGACCTCAACAACTGGGTAATACGATACCCCTTGCTAAGACTGTTTGTCAGACTTTGGGCTTCTGAAGACCCGTAACGACTATCAAAGTTCCACGAATGACAACCGTGACCCCGACCGCCATGACTGTCATTCTTAACGTGCTTTCCAAGGCACGAAGAAGTCTTGGTATGTAAAGAAAGAAAGAAAGAAAGAAAGAAAGAAAGAAAGAAAGAAAGAAAGAAAGAAAGAAAATACATTTATTTAGCACAGACAAAAAGGCACACAACACAATAATTATAACACAAGTAAAAAATAAAAAAGGAAACAAAAATAAAATGTAAAATAATCATGGACCAACACCAACACCTATCCACGGACCAACCCCGGGAAACGTAGCTTAACCGGATGAATCAACCCGTGTGGCTGTTATTACTTAGTCACGAGCTCCTCCCGTCTACCCCCTTATAACCTTCAAATACACTCAATATAGAAGGGGGTCAAAACACGTGATATTCGAACCAGTCAACAACACCCACTGAGCTGACGCTTAATTAAACAAATTAAACTCACACAATGACTCAAAAGGGGTATTGAAAAGGATTTGTTAAGACCGACAACAACGGTATTATTGTGAGACCCTTTGTGTGGTTCTACTGGGAAAATCTGCAGCTAAATTGACTTTAGGCCGCAGGAATCCGCTGGATGCGGAAAGCACAGAATCGGTCGAAGTGGCGGTGCTTGGGGGAGGCCTATGTCCAGCAGTGGACGTCTTTCGGCTGAAATGATGATGATGATGAAATTGACTTTATGGGGTTTATTTACAAACATAACTGGCAAAATGTGGGTGACTAGTGTGACTACTTAACTTTAACTATACTCCGTTTGAAATAAGATTAGACATTTAAACAAACCTTTTTTACAGTCCTTTCAACTGATTTTGACTTGTATACCGTAGGCATAAGGATGGCATTAAAAGCAAAAAAAGTGGTTACAAACCAACTGTTTACTGTCATTTGTCATGCCGCCATCGCAATAGAAGTCAAAATCGGTTGAACGGACTGTAAAAAAGGTTTAGTTAAATGTCTAATCTTATTTCAAACGGAGTATAGTGATGGTCAATTCCCGAGAATATTCAACTAGCGAGAACTTTGCTGCTAAGTTCTCGAGAATATTCTTTTGGAAGAGAATTTACGAGACTTAAAAAATTGGATGTGTCCATTCTATCGATTTATTTTTATAGTACTTAATAATTTTGAGTAGGTTTTTTTTACAAAGTTAACGTCAAAATAACTCGTCTACTCTACAACTTAAATTCTCCTAGCTCCGGGAATATTTTCCGTCAAAAAGAATATTTCAGAATATTTTCTCGAGCCATTACTAGTGACTGATGACTGATACACCAATGTCAGAGGGCCTAGTGTGAGTTTCTTTTAACCATCTCGACTTAATGCATCGACGGCGTTCGGTGCTCCGATTGGCCCTTGACCGAACGCGGTCGATGCGTAAAGTCGAGATGGTTAAAAGAAACTCACACTAGGGCCTTTGCTCGTTCGGGGAATACGGGCGTATTCTGGTATAGCTCATGCCAAAACGTATGAAGAATACTGTAACAATAACAAAAACACTCAAAACCCAATACACTACACTTAGATACAGATACAAAATAGCCGTATAATACAGCACCTAAATCCAGAAAACCAATTCATACAGACGAAGTTAATGTGGCCTGCGATTTATCGCGCGGTTTCAATAAGAAGCTCTATATAAAAAGGTAATAAAACCCTCAGGGTTTATCTCGTAAGAATTACGGGTAGTTGAAGATATTCGGTTATCCGGTTAGTAATAAGATGGCTTGCAAATGGGTGTTTTATATTTGGAGTGTAATTTTTGAGAAAGCGTATTGGTGTTTTTTGTTATTTATGTTTAAAAAAGAAACCAGAACCTTTTTAATTTCTGTTTTCTTTTATATCTGATCGAATTTAAAAAGCCCGAACGTCTCGACGAGAATATTTGCCGAGAAAAACGAGAACAGAGAACAACTAGAATATAGACGAATATTCTCTCTACACTCTTGTATTCGGCAAGTTTCGTGTAGTTTTGCTAAGAACGTGGAGCGGGCTTAAGGATACTTAAGTACTCCATGTCGTGTTAAAATATAACGCAGATAGCAAGGTGCCCAAGCTGCACTGTACACAGTATATAAATAAGTACTTAACACTATTATGTCTTCATAGAAAACAGCCGAAACGACGCGCTTCGAAATATCAGTGTATGTCAGTACGCAACAGTATCGAGTGTGCGGCAGTTACGCACGGACGCGGAAGGTTTATCTACCGAGCAAATGCAACAAAATAATGTCGATGAGTGGAAGCAGTCGCATTCATCTACTTTTGTACAGACAGAGCCGCACTTTATACGCCAAAGAGCCGCATGCGGCTCGCGAGCCACGGTTTGCCAACCACTGTCATAGGTGATGATGACTTCTAAGGGATGATGATGTGGGGAAATCTCGTAAAAGTCTACCCTTGAAAGGAGACGAAGGATATGTTGAATCGTGGAAGCGATCGGCGGCGGTGATCTCTCGCGTCCAGCCCTGGTCCAGGCCATGGTACGGAGCGAAAGTGCATGGGAGACCGTCACCTCCTTCTGCGAAGCAGTAATGCTCGCAAAGGAGGTGGCGGAACGCGTGAGGCGGAGGCAAATTTCGCGCCCTCACGCCCCTAACCGCTGCAGGAGACGCTCTGGGCGTCGGGAATCGCAGGTCGATTCCCGGCCACCGTAGGCGTGGGCTTGCGGACGGTGTGAAATGGGTAGCTCGCCGTCCGATAAGGACCAGGCCCGGGTCGACGGCGCGTTACGTTCCACGCGCGCCTCAAAGAGAAGTCAGCAGAACTGACGGGGTCCGCTAGGGCCGATGCCTCCCGGAATCGCGGGAAAGTCTGAAAGAACAGGGGTGAGTTTTAGTCAGTATGAGTCTGCTCCGTCTACAGCGGGAGAAGTTATTTGATAAAACCTACCCAAAAAAAAAACACTACAAAGTGAGAAATAACTTTAATTTCGGAAGTCGGTGTCTTTGGTTTTGTATTTTCGTTTTTTGCCACCGACTTCCGAAATTAAAGTTATTTCTCACTTTGTAGTGTTTTTTGAAGTCGGTTGTTATTTTTTGTAAAAAGTTTTTATTTTTCACTTTTAAGTTGTGCCTGTGTAACCTGCTACCAGTGACAGGAACTTAACATAATCATCTACATACTAAGTGGGAAAAAAAATACGTATTATTGCAGCTAACTCAAAAACTGCCAAAGCAAAGTTAATTAAATTTATATGGGACCAACTGAGAGCAACCGACCCTTTCAAACAAAAAATATTTTTTCAAATCAGTTCACAAATGACGGAGATATCGGTGGACATACATAAAAAAAAACAAAAAAAAAAAAAAAACAAACATACGCTACGAACATATAACCTCCTCCTTTTTGGAAGTCTGTTAAAAATGACTTAATCTACTCGGTAATATTTTGCGTAGACTTGGCTGAGTGGCTAGTGAGACTGAGATAAATAAGCATAAGAACATCTCATTACCATTACCAATCAATATTTCAAGTCATTTCACAACTTTTACTGACCTTTTTATTTCCAATACAGCTGCACGATAAACTCGATAATTAACACCAGAATCCATAAAATTAATTACAGTTACAAGCTCAACCTCTTTAAAGAAACTGTGGGTGTTTTTAACAAACACGTATAAACACTCAATACAAACAATTAGGACTAACCGTACATTTCGACTAATTAATACACGATGAAATCTAAGTTTTTAACGAATTTTCAACGGTAATCCCACGTGTTAAGGTTGAGAATTGAACTGCGTAGTGAAACAAATTAAAATGTTCGCACTTGAAGTAAGAACTCCCATTGTTTCCTAGTGTTAACTTTAATAACTGAGTAACAGAAGTAAATTGCATTTTCATTTTGGTTAGTAAAACATTTAGTAGTTGAAAACAGTTTTGTTTTGATGCTTATCCTGGGAATACAAGGGCAAAAATTTTATATTGTGGTTTTTGATAAAGTTTTTATTTTTGAGTTATTTTTTTTTTGGAAGAAGCTCTTCTGTTTTTATAGTTTTCTAATGGCTTAGCTGTTTCACGTGTAGTTGTGTGATGAAAATGTGGTAAATTATTTCTTCTGTTCTTTATTAACCCAACAAAATCCTTAGCCACAAATAAGAATACAAATTTGGTTTGTTTTTTTATTATTAATAAAGAATAACGTTTATTTGGACACAGTTCGTGAAACACAAATTACAAATGACAATATAAAAAAAAGGATTGTGTGGTTTTATGAAACCACGGTTAAAGTGAAACTTCTATAGGCGCCGCCATATTGGCCTTGGCTGCTCTGACGAGCGCCTTTCACTTTATCCCTACTCCGCGGCCGACCGTCACGCGACATGCAACACACAGACGAAAAAGTTTGAGACGATGTAATAAAAGTTTCACTTTAAAAGGATTGTGTGGTTTTATGAAATCACAGTAAAAGTGAAACTTCTATTGGCGCCGCCATAGTGGCCTTGGCTGTTCTGACGAGCGCCTTTCACTTTATCCCTACTCCGCGGCCGACCGTCACGCGACATGCAACACACAGACGAAAATGTTTGAGATGATGTAATAAAAGTTTCACTTTAAAAAGTGATAATAACTAATAATAACCAGTCAGCAAAATGGCAGCGGAACTGACTACCCAGCTGCGCCGGACCCACGTTTATGTATCACTCGGAGGGTATTTCTCTTTCAACTTACACGTATCAAGTATTGGCGTACCCACAAACAGAAAAGGACCTACAATTGTCAAACGTAAATCCAACAAAAAAAGAAAACAATTAAAAGCCAAGAAAATAAATGGACCAGCTTGCCGAAGCTCTATACAAAAAGCCGTTAAACTAAATTAACTTCGTCCAAAAGCGACGGAAAAAGATTAATTGTGTAACGACCGGCTCCTTAAGAAATCAATAAGTATTTTTCTTCCGAAGTTGGGGGAAGTTTCTACAGAATATTCAGCATACTTAACTAAATGAACTGTAGGTACGAAGCTTGCATTATTACAAGACTGTTGTTTCCAACTTCGCTTAGAATAAATTCAATTTCTCTGAAAGTTCTTTGTAAAGTTCTTAAGCATGCATGGGTAGATGTTTCGGAAAGTATTTCGGAAGCCTGTTAGTGTTACAATCTTGTTAAACCCTAAAATAGGTAAGAAACTTACCCTCGAAATCTGAAGTAATACTCTAACGAACTTAAGGGGTTCGCGAATAAGTTAAGCTACGCTTACCGTGGTCACCTAAAATAGGTGAGAAACTTACCCTCGAAATCTTAAGCCATACTTTAACGAACTTTAGGGGTTTGCTACTAAAATAATAACAGTTACGCTTACCATGGTCACCTAAAATAGGTAAGAAACTTACCCTCGAAATCTCAAGCGATACTCTAAGGAACTTTAGGAGTTTGCGACTAAATAATAACAGCTACGCTTACCGTGGTCACCTAAAATAGGTAAGAAACTTACCCTCTAAATCTCAAGCGATACTCTTACGAACTTTACGGGTTTGCGACTAAATAATAACAACTAAACTTACCGTGGTCACCTAAAATAGGTAAGAAACTTACCCTCGAAATATCAAGCGATACTCTAATGAACTTTAGGGGTTCGCGACTAAATAATAACAGCTACGCTCACCGTGGTCACTTAAAAAAAGGTTACCTAAAATAGGTTAGAAACTTACCCTCAAAATCTCAAGCGATGCTCTAATGAACTTTAGGGGTTTGCGACTAAATAATAATATGAATAACAGCTACGCTTACCGTGGTCACCTAAAATAGGTTACCTAAAAGAGGTAAGAAACTTACCCCCAGAATCTCCAGCGATACTCTAACGAACTTAAGCGTTTCGTGGCTTAATAATAACAGCTACGCTTGCTGTGGTCTGTTCGTGGATGGGTGACCATTACATATCGAGACCTTTCCGTACCTCGGAAAGCACTTTAAGCCGGTCCCGGCTGTCATTTGTAGATCTTTGGCAGTCCTTACGGGTAGTTAGAAGTCCAAAAGTATGACAACCAGTATTATTAAGGGCTATCGTGTCACACAGTATAGGTAGTTGCTCCATGTAAAATACTGGTATTCAGCTGCAGCCAGTTAGACCGGAAGCCGACCCCAACATAGTTGGGAAAAGGGTAGGCAGATTGATTGACTCTAACGAACTTTAGAGAATGTACTGCCGACACTACAATAGGTACTCCTTGAGCGAGACAGTATGAGTTTAAAACCAAATTAAAAATCCGACCGTCTTTTCGAACGTTTAAATCTAAACTTGCCTGTTTAGAAGACTGTTCCAACTTGGCGAATCCCGTGCGGGATGCGTGACGCGATTGCGAACTTCGATTTATATTATTAGGAAGTCACGCGACTACAGGCGCCAGTTTGAACATCTCCATACATGTAAGTTGGCACAATCGCCGCTTGTGAACTTAGTCCCGCATCCCGCGCGGGATTCGCTTTAGTTTGACCAGAGCCTTAAGTGGTAATACATGAACTAATAGAATGTGAAATGGTTCCCATAGCAATTTGATACTGCAGGAATTCTTTAACCACAAACCGTGTATTACGATTGCTAGGACCATTTCCTTGTAAGCCCATAGCTAACATATACATTGATACATCTAACTTATGTATTTCTTTCCTTGTGGCAATAAATACGACTTACATAATCCTCATATCTTCTTCCCATGGGAGTAGGCAGAAACTACAGACCGCTATCTGCTACGATCCTTACATACTCCTTTTGCTTCGTTTACGTTCATACATCTGGTCATACACGCGCGCTGGTTGCGAGTACTACACACCTGACCTTTCTGAAGAACGTCACCAATAAGGCCACTGGCGCCTCCTGGCGTTTCCACTCACATCTTCCTTGTACCTTTTGTTAGTCGCCTTTCACTCATCTTCTCAACATGACCAAACCCATCTCTTTTAATTTTTTGTCACTACATCTTCTTTTAAACCGCACCCGTTGTCTTATCACATCATTCCTCAGCTTATCATTCATATTTACACCACATATGCTTCACAAAGGACGCATTTCCTCGGCTTTTATTCCACGTTCATACCTTTTTCAGCCACACCCAACATTTACTTCATCTTTGCGTTGTGGTGTAGTTTACAGAATGTCTCTTAGTTCAGTGTGCCTTTTGGCAAAGGCTTCTAACACTTTCCACTGAGTCCTATCTCTCGCAACTCTTCTCCAATTTGGACTCGCTGTTACCGCAGTTAGTCTTCCCATCTCTCATATTTTTTACTCGTGTTCCTTTTGCCATCTCTGGGGTTCCATTCAGTCATGTAGACATGTTAAGAAGGTATTCATGACAAGTGGAGTAAAGTTGTGACTGACTGAATGGTGCCTCCATACATACGAATATTTCTAGGTACTAGGAATTCAAACCCAGAATTTTACCTACACTGCATTATGTGAGGGCAACTGTTAATACTAACTATATGCAACGTTTTGATAAACATTTTCTAGTTTATATACGAGAATTATTTCGCTTTGAACCTTCAAAAGTTTCCGTTCATAGTCGAATTCATGGCCTTAGTTGAATTGTGTTTCATCGCTTTCTGCTTTAGTCTTTTTTTCTGCAACCAGTACGCGTGACCACCATAGAAACGGGTTTTGCTGACGGAAGAATAGACGTAATGACAGATTGTGATTGTGAATCTATCATTTGTGCATGTGTCATGTTTTAGCTTCTTTTTTGAAGTGAAAACTTCTTTAGCATCGTTGTGATTTGAAAGTCGATGAAACGAAAAAGCGACAGTAAAAAGAGACTACTATAGCGACTATTTATAGTGTGTGGGGGTGTGTCTGAGGGTGTGTGGGGGTGTGTCTTAGGGTGTGTGTGGGGGTGTCTTAGGGTGTGTGTGGGGGTGTCTGAGGGTGTGTGTGGGGGTGTGTCTGAGGTTGCGTGTGGGGGTGAAGCCACTTTATTAAAGAAAGAATAACGTTTATTTAGCAAAAATTCATAAAATACGAAATAGTAACTTGATATTGTAAATGTGAAAGTGAGTTTGTTTGTTACGCTTTCACGCTAAAACGGGTGAACGGATTTGGAAGAAATTTGGCACACGGGTAGACCATGACTTGGATTAGGACATAGGTTAATTTTTATCCCTGTAGTATGTTCCCGTGGGATAATTTCCGACATGCACGCAGATGAAGCCGCTGGCAAAAGCTAGTAGGTACAAAAAAAGCAAAAAGGTGAAATGTCTATAAACATGGATCACACTCACCACGCCCGTGACTTTTTGGTAACAAGGTTGTTTATTAAAACCCCGTAAAGGTCTAGTAAGGGCATCAAGACAGACGATGAAAAAACGTATTGTTTCGACACTAATGCACAAAAGCTAATTAATGCCCTTTCTTCTGATGTAACCGCGGCCGTTAATACGGCGCTGTCCTGTACGATATTTTACGATAAAAAATTGGGATCACAAGTCAACATCCCACGGTTCAGACGGTCAAAAAACAAAGCTTTGTGATTTCAAAATTATCCAGTAAAATATCACACTGATCAACGCTGTGTGAAGGGGACCATAACTTGCATTTTTCAATACCAATTCGTGAATCCTTCACGGTTTTCTCTTCCAGGTCCAAAAAGTTGAAGTCCATTTTATGTCACACCAAATTCAAATTCAAAGCATTTATTTCAAATAAACCAATTAGAGGTTTTGAATTGTCAAGGGGTCGATCAGTCAGAAAGATGAAGCTAAAGCATGAGATGATGAGACTCAACCATCATTAAAACCACGTCAATAAACTGTAATCAAATTCTCAGGCAGGCTACTTTTAACACCAGCGATCGGCGATCTTGTGACTTTTTACGTTCGGGTAAAATCGCGCTTTTCAGCGATTTTTTTGATGCTGAAAACTCAAACTCAGAGCATTTATTTCAAATAAACCAATTACAGGCACTTTTGAATTGTCAAGGGGTCAGTCAGTCAGAAAGATGAAGCTAGTTGCCCATTCCAAAGCGTAGTAGGTACCTATGGAGAAGAACGGGCAAGAAACTCCACGCTGCCTCACGTTAAGGCTGATTTGCCGTTGACATACATCTATACATTGTGTCAGTTTTTCATTGTGAGGTATTCACACCTCACAATGAAAAACTAACACATAGAACTGACATTTGGTTTGGACATATAACTTGCTACTTGAACTAAACTCGCTACTTACCTAATACAAATGTAAATCGACCATTATACCCTCCGAGCGCGGTATTAAAACAATTGAGCATCAGTCCGTGTTCCGCAGATGTCAAAGCGTCAATAAATCGCTGCTACACGGTATCCAAAAGTAAAAAAGAAAAAAAAAAACGCATTACAGCAAAAAAAAACACCTTAAAACTAAACGAAAACCATGTTTTTAATGCCAAAAGGCATCAAAAACAAAGGCAAAGGCAAAAGTCTCACCGTCCGCAAACCCCCGCGCCTACGATGGCCGGAAATCGGCTCGCGATTCCCGACGCCCTGGGCGTCTTCTCCTGCGGCGGTTAGGGGCGTAAGGGCGCGAATTTTGCCTCTCGCTCACGCGTTCCGCCTCTTCCTTCGCGAGCATTACTGCTTCGCAGAAGGAGGTGACGGCCTCCCATTTCCTCTCGCTCCGTACCATGGCCCGAATCAGACGCTGATTTTCAGCTGCAGTCCAAAGTATAGCTGCGTGGTAAAAAGTAGCGTGTGTGCTATACCCTTAAAACCACGTGAACATGTAAACAAATGTTTTATAAAAGTCCTGTGCAAAGGGAGTTAGGATGAAGTTTGAAGACATGTTTGCTTAGGCCTGTTGCTGCTTGCAGGATAATCAAGGAGATTTTGCAACATGTTTGGGGAGCCGAAGGTCTGTTGTGAATCTTTTAACGTGTGTGTTGAGGATGGAAAAAAATATGCATTCGGTTTTGATGGGAGTCTCTTGTATTGCCAGGGCTCGAACTATATTTAGAAAATGTAACTGAATTAATATACTTGAAATTGATTCAGTAATCTACAACGTGTAACGTTAAATACGCAAAACCTCGGACACCCCAACTGATTTTTAATTCAATTGACTTATTTCAGAGAGAAGAAAAAATATTTTAAAACTTGTAAAGCTTTTATGTACTGTTTTAGTTCGTAAGATTCGTATTTGCATTGAAATAAAAGCTATTATTATCCCGCGTATGAGAAAATTTAAATTGGTCGACAACAATTTGTGTTTGTTTACCTATTTTGGCGGGTTTGCGCATGTGATGGCTTGACCTATTAATAAATAGACACGGCAACGTTTTTAATGAAGATTTTTTGAAAAATGTGACCTATATTAAAAGTGATTAAATTGATTCTGCTCGTTATTCTGATCAAACTATTTTCAGGTATTGCGCATTTAACGTTACACGTTGTATATAGAACAATCTAAGTAACTTACACTACAAGTTGGGTTTTAAATAGAAAAACGTGTGGCACTCGGGGACTGCCGCGGTAAAGCTATTGCATAGCATTTGTAACCTCCATACTTCCTATTTGTCAACGCTACACTTGGGATGATGACGTGATGACATAAAACAAAAATTACGTTCCCATGACAACATCACGTTTCCCATGGCAACATCACGTTGTCACGGGAACCGTCATTACATGGTAGGCGGAGTGGGGGGTGTTAGGTTTTATTTTCGTTACGGAATTTCTTGATTCCGTCGCCGCGCACAAAACCCGCGATAAAAGCTATGCAATAGCTTAAAATGTTAAAAGACCGCAACGCAGAAAAGCGAACATTTAAAAAGTAAAAAACGAATCCAAACACTACCTACTTAATACATATTTGGTATTATTTTTTCAAGAGTGTACTAGTGTCCTGGATATCCTGGCTGCAGCATCAGCTCATCGTGTTGCCACCATTGCATTGTATGTAGAATTAAATACTGACCAATCCGATTACTGGAACTCACACACTGACTAATTAGTATCACTTGTAATTTTTTTAGGAATATCGTATAGGTACCTACTTTTACAATGCTTGTAAATATGTGAACACCATTTATCCATTACATAATTATTTTTTCTGTCATTGCTTCATATTTAATTATTTTTACCTATTGTGGTATAGTAATATTATTCCAGGTGCATCGTCTTCACATATTTATACATATAATTAATGTATACAAAATATTGTAAATTTTTTAAAAGAGTAACGGTGGAGTTTCTTGCCCATTCTTCTCCATACGAAAACTACCTTTTGGAAGGGGCGACTAGAATCAATTCTATTTTTTGTTTTTGATGTTCAAAAGTGCATTTTTGTGCCTAATTGAAATAAATTATTTGACTTTGACTTTGATCAAAACGAATCCAAACACGATATATCTACTATTATTTTTTTCTAAGAGTTTACTAGTGTGTTGGATATCCTGGCTGCAGCATCAGACAAAGAATTCCATAATCTTGCATACACTACAGCAGCAAATACTTATTATACGTCTAAGATCCCTACCGCAGCTAACACAAAAAACCGTTTTTTTTTTTTTTTTTTTTTAAATTTATTTAATGATATTATAATACAGAGGTGTTACTTAATTCTAAACTCGCCAAACTTTTACGTTTGATGAAGCATGTCTAAGAATCATCGTTAAAAAACCTGCTTTCAAATAAAAAAAACCGCATTCAAATCGTTTTACCCATTTAAGAGCTACGGTGCCATAGACAGACACACACTTATCAGTGAAACTTATATCACCCCTCTTTTTGTTGCGTCGGGGTTAAAAATAAAACTTTCGACTAACAATATGTATTATATACATGTACAAGGCAGATGTGAGTGGATGGTGAGAGGGGACGCCCTAGAATCTAGAAGAACATTAGGTTAGTGAACTTATTGGTGATGTTCTTCAGAAAGGTCAGGTGTATAGTACTCGCAACCGGCGTGCGTGTATGACCGGATTTATGAACGTAAACGAGGCAAAAGTAGTATGTAAGGATCGTAGCAGGTGGCGTTCTGTAGTTTCTGTCTACCCCCATGGGGAGAAAGCGTGAGTTTAGGTATGTATATGATTTGCGTTTATTTTGTTACACGTAGGTATATGAATAGTAAGCCGTGGTGAAGATATTGACCAGTCATTTGTATAAAGAAAAATAATTTAAGTAAGAACCCAATTACCTACCTGTTGTTTGACCAAGTTTTTCGTTCGTACCGAAATTACCATGTAAAAGGGAGTACAAAAAAGAAAGTAATGAATTGCGTGATCCAAAAACCTCGTATCTACCTACCGACGTGTTTTTATTTAATTATCAAAAAACCTTTTAAAAATTCTATTTAATTTTAATAAAGTAATGAACCCCGTGTTTACTTGTTCCCAGGAAAACAAAGCCGGAGAACCGAAACTTTTCCCGCGCCCGATCCCGTGTCGTACCGCCCTATCACACGGGATAAAATTACATGCTATTGATGAAACTTTTTCAATTTATTTGACGTCAAGCATTTAAGTTTTAATTACTTCTTCCACTTGTTAAATGCCCAAGAGTGACGGGAAAAAAGTGCTGACTTGAAGCTCCCCAAATGGGGAAACTGCATTCAAATTAATCGTCTTCAAGCGAATTATGGGAATTCAACGGGGAACTAATTCAAAGAATTGTCAAGATGTCTTTTTATAATTTAGAAGGTAAATTTTAGGGCCAAATGCGATCTAAAACGGACATTTTTGAAAACCAGCGAACTGTCCTTTTCATTAAATTAATGGGTTTAATTTTTAATTAAAGTTCTGTCGCAAGTGAATTAGATAGAATTTCTCGGAAAGTGGAATTCGACGGATTCGAGAGAGGCGAGCGTGTAAGAAAGGCGTAAGCTTTTGTGAAAGGACTTTGAGAGGACTTTCGAGTGAACGAACAATAAATTATGTATCTAGTTGGTATGTTTTTAGAATGGTTTTTGATTTAGCAGTTTTGTTTTAATTCTTTAAGAGTACATACGAGACTAGTTTTAGAGTACTCAAACGAATACTAATAATTGTTTAGATGAATTTAATTAAAAAATATTTTAAAAACAAAAAACCCGACTGCAAAAATATTACCCTCCGTCTGGGGCAGTCGGGTAAAACACATAACTGAAAAGAGAAAAACAAGCATTACTTATAATCTATAGCATTTTGGTATTGCAGGCGGGACAAACCAATAACCTGAAATGATGGTGTAAATTTTGTTTGACCCGCCTGCAATACCAACATTCTATAGATTATAATGCTTGTTTTTCTCTTTTCAGTTATGTGTTTTTGCTGTCGGGTTTTTTGTTTTTTTTTTATTGTTTTTTTCAAGCTTTTTAGTTTTATTAAAATAACATATGTTGACTCATTACTAGCTTTTATTTGATACCAATAATGTAGTTTTTTTTCTTAAACCTACCCCTCTCTTTTTTGTATTTGCAGATGCAATATAAAAATATTATATAGCCTATGACACTCCCACAATTAAGACGAATTTAACGACACTTCACATGTTAAAATCCATCAAGCCGTTTAGGCTACAGAGCGTGCCAAAGAAATAGACATACATACATACATACTCTCGAAAAACATCCTTCTTCTGGGGCAGTTGGGTAAAAAGACAAATGATAATCATTAAATGTTTCGGTTATCACTGGAACAACCAATTAGTTGATGTTTTGGGCGTATGTAAACAATGATATTACTTACATTTAAATCCAAAATGGAATAAATGAATGCAAATCTTGACGCGAGCAGAAATTAGCCATTTCACACATTCAAATTTGCCCTTGCAATGTAAACCACTAACACCAAAACAAGAAACCGACACTCAATTCTTCAACTACCGCCGTCCAACGTCCAAAGATTTTAAATTCCTACCCTTACTTACAAATGACATGCTAATGTATGCGCCCCAGTGAATGGCGGTAGGAAACAGGGCTCATTCTACATATGCATGCGATTTCCTGATTTATATCCGACACAATCTACAAAGGCTTTCCGTTAATAGGAAGAGTTTTTAGGGTTAAATCGATGGGGTGTGGTAGACATGGTGGTTTTCGGGAAGCGAGATTTAAGGCGACCTCAAACGGGCACGCCTTGTCCCGGAACATGTCGCGTCACTATTCTGTACCTACTTGTAAAAGTTGTTCCCGTTTGGGAGACCTGACAAATATGGTACGTGCACGTTTTTCTACATCGTTCAACTTGAATGATGTAACCAATATTTTGTAACAATGTTTTGATTTCAAAGAGTATCCATGGAGTTTCTTTCCTGTTCTTTTCCATAGAAACGTACTACGCTATGGAATGAGCAACTAGCTACATCTTTCTGACTGACCGACCCCTTGACAATTCGAAACTGCCTGTAATTCATTTCATTGAAATAAATGCATTGAGTTTAGTGTCGAAATGATAAGAGTTTCTCCTTATTGCTCGTGCTTACTGTAAGTATGAGGAAAAAGAGGAAGATCGTGTGTTTTTCGTTAAAAAAAAATTTTTCGGTGTCTTTAGATCAGTATTTTAGTTTTTTGAAACCGACTTCCGAAATTAAAGTTATTTTTCACTTAGTAGTTTGGAAGTCGGTTGCAATTTTTGTAAAAAAAAAACAGTTTTTATTCGGTTGGTTTGTAATTTATTTAAGTTACAATAGCCTAATGTCAACTGCTCATCAAAAATACCCAAATCGCTTTAGATGTGCCTATAATATTTGAAGAGTTCCTTCGATTTCTCCAAGATCCCATCATCAGATCGTGACCAAATGACAACGGGACCAACTTGAAAGTATACCCATTCAAAAAAAAAAAAGAATTTTTCGAATCGGTCCAGCCGTCTTCGAGTAATCGGGGAACATACAAAAAAAAAACGAACTGAGAACTTCCTCCTTTTTTTGAAGTTGGTTAAAAAGAGTAACTTTAGTCCTTGCAGCGCTGGCTCTGGGGTAGAGCGAGTGGAGTTGTCGTTCTAAGCACCAGATGGCAAGGGGCGCCAAAAAACAATTTCCGTTGCAAAATAAAATTTTGATGGCGTCTTTTGAGAGGCGCGGGAGCATTTTATTACCTATTTAGTGACTGACTGAAATTAACACCAAATACTAATATAATTAGGTATGTAACAGTAAAAGCTTTCTTAATGCTAAAGAAACATTGAGTATTATACAAATTGGAGGTACTATATACACGGCGTGTTGCCACACCGAGCGCTGGTCGCAGATTCTCACACACACTGGCACTCTGCGTTCAGCGCTCGAAGTGGCAACACGCCGTGTTCGGGTTCGCGACAAGTCAATCGTCATCCTGAGGATGCCTCATTGAGAGGTGAAACACGTGTCGATTTCTTACAGGGTTTTTTATGGCTCTTTTGGAATAGTTAAGCGGAACAGGTTACTAAATATATCAACGTCTATTGTATTTTATAATGGATTTCCGCAAGGTCATGCCTGAATCAATTAACTACCCGTGTAAATTCTCACTTTACACACACATACACGCTAATTATTTATTTTCACATCTACATCAGTATGCAGATCTTGCTTTTGTGACAAAATTATTTTATGTGATCATGCTCATCTTGATCAATGCTTGGTATTCATGGTGTCATGGCGTCGAGCTTTCGTGAATAATTCTCAAGTACATATTTATCGAGAGAAGGAATTTATCGATCGAAATTGTGTACATATCTTTTAAAATATCAATAGCGTCGGATATATCAATGTTGTTTACGGTTTTGTAGTAATTTTATTCTTTGAGAACCTGCCTCGTTGGTCTAGTGGTCGCAAGCGCTACTGCTGAGCATGAGGTCCTGGGTTCGATTCCCAGATCGGGCAAAGTGTTATTGGGTTTTTCTATCCGGAATTTCTCAGTAACATCGTGGAGTTTGGATTTGTGCCCGGTTGATGGCAATAGGCTCGCCCCCTATTTATTACATGGGACTTAACTGGCAAAATGTGTGTGTAGGTGCTACAGGTACATCGCTGCCCAACCCTTCTGAGAAACAAGGCGTGATGTCATGTTATACTTTGAGATTCTCGATGGAAAACTGGAATACTAGATTAAATATACACGAGCAACTTAAGTTGGTAGTCAATTTGGTAATGAATTAATTTCACTGAATATATAACAATCAATTGCCGTACATTAGTCTAGCAAAAATTCTAAAATGGCACTACCCAATTTTTTTTAGACGTTTTGTTCGCCTGATTCTTGGGGTGGTTTTAGAAGAATGAAAATTTAGAAAAATTCAAAGTTACAGCCGAAAAATCGAAATCGAAAATTTGACAGGACAACGTCTGATGGGTCAGCTAGTTTAGAATAAAATATACGTACCACTAGCCTTTAAGAGATCTTTTTGTGCTGTTTAAGACACCCATAATAAATATGACGGTGGCCTTATAGGAACCAGAAATTACTCCAAATTCCTTCCTTTATCAGATACCCATAATTACAGCTAACACCACGTATCTACAATGTATGGCGGCCATAACAACTTTATGGGATGTCATAATTGAGCCACCACACACCGTATGAGTTGTAAACCTCGAGATCCTTTTTATGGGTTTTTATGAGCTCTCATTAGGGTTTACCACAAAAAAGTGGTTTTATTTATGATAGTTATGGTTTTGCTTCGTTATTTTTTATAGTTACATGTAGGTTTATTTATAATATCCTCCATGGTTAAATTAAGAATGTGGTAATGTGTGATGTATATATTTTTTTACCGGAAAGGTTTTCGCATGGGATTTTGGTTAACCCATTTCCTTTGCTGGTTCTTCCAAGAGCAAATAGTTCTAGTCAGAGAAATTGACACCAGTCGTCAATTCGTCGTGTTATATCCGTTTTATTTATCTGTCAAAAGAATGACAGTTGCGATTTGAAAATACGAACAATTTAAGTTGGTAGTCAATTTGCTTAACAATTAATTTCCCTGGCTTTACACTTATATGCGCCTTAACATAATGTAATTAGTGATTGATTACCAATCTATTATTTCCACTGTAATTTGTATTTATGTTATTCTTCTTTTTCGTGCGGTTAGCGACTAACCTGTACCCTAATTGCGTAATACAACACAATCACAATCTGTTTCGATTTGAAACAGATTGCTAATCCATTGCTTCACAAGTTGGAAAAAAAAATCTGCTCAACAACGTAAATAACGCAATGAATGTTGTTGAACTGTCAAAATGAAACAAATTTTGCATAATTGTTTACGAAAATAAGTTACGCAATTATGGTACCGGTATCCAGTTTTTATGGCGCCCATGGGCCTCTGACTTGACTTCACATGCCACCGAGAAATATCTTTTTTTATGTTAAAACACTCATATTCAGCAACACTTAACAACATAACACTTACGAAAAATCGTAAAACTAAAACTATTTCTCTCTACCAAAAACATAATAAGGGAGAATAGAGTTTAGCCTAGAATTTTGGCATGACAACGAACCAAACAGACAGACAGACATTCAAACCAAGCGACTTCCCATTTATATTTTTGTATATGACGCAGCGATATTGTCAAACCAGTGATATTTATAATTTCACTAGTGAAATTATAATTACAGGAAACTTTGTCAACCGCGCCTCCATTTCTCACAATTTAACGGTTTTTTTTAGTGTTATTGTAATTTCACGGGAACGCTGTAGTGATTTTATAATAATCCTTAGGTATATTATGAGTCAAGTCTGTAGTGGGGACTTCGTGCGTTTTGATTGGTCAACTCAAAAAAAACTGTTATAAACACAAAAACCAATCATTGACCGTTTCACAATTTAACGGGCTTGCACATACAGTGAAATTGTCAAAATATTACTGCCTTGCAATATCACTGCATGGGTCCAGTGGGATTATAATGTCACTGACATGAGCCCGTCAAATTGTGAGAAATGGAGGCGGTTGACAAAGTTTCGTGCAATTATAATTCATCACTTCATGTTCCCACTGCTGGGACACAGGCCTCCTCTCTGTGAGAGGGAGTGGGCCGTAATCCACCACGCGGGCCCAGTGCGGGTTGGTAGACGTCACATGTCTTCGAATTTTCGGTTCTAGGACATGCCGGTTTCCTCACGATGTTTTCCTTCACCGTTTGGAGAGCAGTGGTGATGAAATAATTTACACAAAGTAAAGCGCCTGCCTGGGTTCGAACCTACGACCTACAAGTCGCGGCCATTACCACTGGGCCACTACTGCTATTAATTAATGCTGCAATTATAATTTCATTAGTGAAATTATAATATCACTGGTTTGACAATATCCCTGCGAAATATATAACACATTTGTTTCTACTCTTTTTGAGATCCTTGGATATGTCACCGTAAAATTATAAACTTCGTTAGTTTATAATCTATCGGTATTATTTCCGTTAGATTACAAACTATCGAAAAATTGTGAACTGCGACAAATCATTTACGATTTAACGCATTATTTTTCGATAGTTTATATTATATCCATGAGAAACGAGCGTAGTAAGCGCTGCCGCTACCGCGGCAGCGCTTACTGCGCTCACTCGACTCACGCGGTTGGTCACAGTTCTAACCTAACCTAACCCTAATTTCACCCAGTTCACAATTTTTCGACAGATTATGATCTAACGGAAATAATACCGATAGATTATAAACTAACGGTGCTCACAATCTTACGGTGACAGATATAAGCCAAGAAAATCTCCAGTAAAAAATAATAATTTAGGTAACTGCACAGTAGGGAGAGAACAAAGATACAAAACATTTTTGTAAGTACCCTCAGTTTGTTCGAATTACTTTAGAAGTACTGTCATATATTTTAATACGAGTTGATTACGACTTGTATAAGACTCGAAGGTAAGCAGAATGTGTGGTGTTGTTTATATTGAGGTCATTAAAAGTATTTAATGTGCATGTGTAGGTGTGTTTGTGAGTTGCACTAATTATAATTATAAGCTGGCAGAAATGTATAGTATATATAAGCTTCTGCCCGCGGATTCGCCCGCGTAGGTATCGGAAATTATCCCATGGAGACGTGCTACCGGGATAAAAAGTATCCTATGTCCTTCCCCAGGATGCCATCTATCTCCTTGCCAAATTTTATCGAAATCCGATCGGTGGTTTAGGCGTGAAAAGGTAACATACAGACAGAGAAACTTTCGAATTTATAATACCTATTAGTATGGATTTCGCTAGCAATGTCATATAGGTTCCATGTAAGATTAATAGAAAGAACTCACGTTCAGCAGTGTCTTTGCAACCACTACAATCAAGTCTAGACCTCTTCTTATTCATTCAAAGAATACTAGCTTGATTTCAAGTTAAAACTCCTTAAAAAACTCACACTCACACTCACTCAATACACTCACTCACTCACACTCACTTTTATACACAAACAAGCAACGCCCCGCGGTTTCACCCGCATGAGTCTCGATCTCGTCAGAATATCGGGATAAAAGTATCCTATGTCCTAACCCAGGTCATGGGTCTATGGACACACCACAATTATGGCGATAAGACCCCTCTTTGAGGAGTGGCTAGAGATGCGCCACGGCGTCCTCACCTTCCGCCTGACACAGGTACTCACTGGACACGGCTGTTTCGGGAGGTACCTGTTCAGGATAAAGCGGGAGGAAACGCCCGGTTGTCGTCACTGTGTGGATCGCCCGGAGGACACGGTGGAGCATAGGGTGGAGGTCTGCCCGGCTTGGGCAGGGCATCGCCGTGTCCTCGTGGAAGCGATCGGCGGCGGTGATCTCTCGCGTCTGGCCCTGATTCGGGCCATGCTACGGAGCGAGAGGAAATGGTAGGCCGTCACCTCTTTCTGCGAAGCAGTAATGCTCGCGAAGGAGGAGATGGAGCGCGTGAGGGAGAGGCAAATTTCGCGCCCTCGCGCCCCTAACCGCCGCAGGAGGAGACGCCCTGGGCGTCGGGAATCACAGGCAGATTTCCGGTCACTGTAGGCGCGGGCTTGCGGACGGTGAGCAATGGGCAGCTCGTCGTCCGATAAGGACCAAGCCCGGGTCGACGGCGCGTTGTGTTCCACGCGCGCCTCAAAGAGATGTCAGCAGAATTGACGGGGTCCGCTAGGGCCAATGCCTGCCGGGGGTTCGAAGAAAACCGATAGGGACATCGTGGCCCCCTGGCAACACGGCAACTGAAGGAACACGGGTGGGTTTTAGTCAGTAAGAGTCTGACACACCCTCCCGCTCCGCCCAGAGCGGGAGAAGTTATTTGATAAATTCCCACCCAAAAAAAAAAAGGTCATGGGTCTATCCATGTGCCTAATTTCATCCAAATCCGTTTAGCCGTTTTAGCGTGAAAGCGTAGCAAACAAACAAAAATACAAATCATACAAAAAAAAATCTTTTATAATATAACTTTAGAACTAAAATAATTAAACAATAACCCCTTCAATGTTCACACAGCAGTTTTCAAACAACTGTACTTAATATAAACATGAACATTTGAACAACTTCCGGCTATAGTTTCACAATTTCCGCTCTAAGTGAACATCGCTTACTTAAAAATCTTTTACCAATTAAC
Organism: Agrochola lychnidis; assembly: GCA_963680765.1. Taxonomy (NCBI): domain Eukaryota; kingdom Metazoa; phylum Arthropoda; class Insecta; order Lepidoptera; family Noctuidae; genus Agrochola; species Agrochola lychnidis. The sequence continues at coordinate 12,900,746 of OY796872.1, forward strand.
TTAGGTGCTTAATAGCTGTAATTTGGGGTGAATTGAAGTGTTTTCGAGAACTTGAGGGGTTATTTCTTGTTGTTTACTTAATATTAGATATATATTTGTTTTATATGAAGGTAGGGTAAGTACTGTAGACTCTAGGAAGCCTACGGTTCCGGTAGATAAATAAAAGACTTATTCATCGTAGACTCGAGTATTATTGGTTTAAGAAATTATTTTTATCTTTTTGATATTTTATTCTAGCCACTTGACAGATCGGGGGTGACCATCTGCCCTTTTTTCTATCTATCTATACATACAAATAAATAAAATTGAAATTTATGTTTGTAATGTTAAAATAACAGCTTTTTACTAAATGCATGTGAAAGTATATACGGCACACATGGCTACATATCAAGCTATAAATTCCAGTATAAGCTGATCTCGCATTGTATAGGATTTCCGTACAATGAGAGGTCAGCTTATACTGGAAAGCATCGCTTGATATGCAGCCGTGAGTACATACACCATAACACAATTTTTTTTGTCTGTCTGTGTGTTTATTCCGGCTAATCTCCGAAACGGCAGGACCGATTTTGACAAGACTTTCACTGGCAGCTAAAATGCTTTGTTAAGCAAATTAATACCTTAAGTCAATTATGACTTGAAGGGGTCCAATAGGGCCAATGCCTGCCGGGGTTGCGAAAAAGTCCGAAAGGGTTACCGTGGCCCCTGGCAACATACAGGCAACTGAAGGAATACTGGTGGGTTTTAGTCAGTAAGAGTCTGACACGCCCTCCCGCTCCGACCAGAGCGGGAGAAGTTATTTGAAAATTTCCCACCCAAAAATAAAAGCTACACAAAAAGGTAAATAAAATTTATGTATAGAACTCCACGCGGACGAAGTCGCGAGTGACAGCTAGTTTTATGTAAATATAAAGTGCTAGAATGTTCGAATGTAACCATGGCTGTTTTCTTAACAATCTGTACAATATAAGGTTGCTTATTGCTTACAAATAACCTCACAGTGCCTATTGGAAAAGGTATCTTGTATAGGAGAAGAAAATAAAGTGGGGTAACCATACAACTATGTAGTATTTACCAGTCAATATAAAAACATCGCAAGCCATCTTACAGTGCCGCCATTGTAGGTTCTTAATCCACGTGCCACAGTCTCTACCGACTCCCAAAACCACAAAACCGCTTGAACATAAACAATAACACCAAAGAATGACTTTCATTTATAAAAGTGCGTAAGACGGCACCCCCTAATGGGCTTCACTGTCATAAGTAATGGTGCCCATAGCTTGAACCCCTTGGCAATATTTTTGGCTCACTTGACATTTAGAACGCTTGGATCATAAGCTGTATTAAGCTGGTTTTACGTTCGAAGTATGTAGACTTCGGAATATATTTTTATGAAAATGTATGAATTTCTTTTAGGAAACGTTGACATATTGGGTTATACGGGGTGGCAGGGACATCGACGCGAAAACTGTTACCATGCGTCAAAATGTTTCGTCGGTTTAAAAAAAAACTGTTTTATAGAAAAGTGCAATATACCTACGCGGTCAAAATGTATGGAATAGCAGATTTTATTATATATTTTAAATAACTGACGAAAAATTTCAACGCACGGGATTTCAGAATCATGTATTGAATCAGTAGGTAACAGTTTTTGCGTCGATGTCCCTGCCACCCGTAGGCGCGGGCTTGCGGACGGTGAGCAATGGGTAGCTCGCCGTCCGATAAGGACCAAGCCCGGGTCGACGGCGCGTTGTGTTCCACGCGCGCCTCAAAGAGATGTCAGCAGAATTGACGGGGTCCGCTAGGGCCGATGCCTGCCGAGGTTGCGAAGAAGTCCGAAAGGGACATCGTGGCCCCCGGCAACATGGCAACTGAAGGAACACGGGTGGGTTTTAGTCAGTAAGAATCTGACACGCGCTCCCGCTCCGCCCAGAGCGGGATAAGTTATATGATAATTTTCTACCCAAAAAAAACCGTGTATGTATATATGTCACGGCTAAAACCCGAAGTGCGGCTACACCTAGTTTTAGCCGGCTACAACTAGGTGCGGCCGGTAGCAGTTGGTTAAATTTAGTTGTAGCAAATGAAAATGGTTGAAGAGTAGGTTAGGTTAGAACTGTGACCACATAACACACCGCACGAGCCGAGCGAGCGAAGCGAGCGGTGCCGCGGCAGCGGCCGACGAGTGCCAGGGTCCATTTAGGCAAGTTTAACTAACTGCTACCGACCGCACCTAGTTATAGCCGGCTAAATCTAGGTGTAGCCGCACTTCGGGTTTTAGCCGTAACATATATACTATACATTGTAACAGCGAATCAATTTTCTCGCCTCCCTCTAAAGACCTAGGCAACATTTTTGATATTCGGATAGCTCTTCATCTAAAGAAGTGCCATAAAGAATATGAATAAGAAATTTCGACTAATTACTCGTAAAAAGTTATGCAACAACGTGAAATTTCGCAGGTATTCTGTACCCTAATTGCGTAACACAACACAATCTCAATTTGAAACAGATTGCTAATCCATTGCTTCATCAGATGGAAAAAAAATCCGCTCAACAACGTAAATAACACAATGAATGTTGTTGAACTGTCAAAATGAATCAAATTATGCATAATTGTTTACAAAAATAAGTTACGCAATTAGGGTACTGGTTGTGTTACAAATTGGAGTGGATCCGCAGTTGTAGTCCGCGAAAATCAAATTTTCTTACGTTTTTTGCAATTTGCAGGTCAGTGTCAGGTTGTATCTTGATCATACTATGATTTGAGACTAACAACCGATATGTTAAATTATTCACTATCATTAGAATCATTAATATATATATGCATACATCACAAGTAAGATTTGCTCCTTAAGGCGCCTCCCTGACCAAAACGCCGCGCTAGCCGTTTTTTGTGCAGTTTTTAGGAGCTATCTACCTGTTATTCAAAAAGTAATATCAACTTAATAAAAATACATTAAATTTCTACATATTCTTGATTTCAAAACTGTACAATTTTTTTTTTTTAATTGCTTGTATATTTCATTAAATATCCTTCCAACATTGACATATATATTACTGTATAACATTGACATATATATACTGTTCATAGTAGTTCTAATAGATGGCGTTAGTGTTTCTGTATGGCGACTGCGTCCAACAAACGTTCGGACGACCGTATCTTTACTATTTAAATCAATGCCTTCCAACGAAACCATAAAAATGAGAAATAACGATTGATAACATGCGTCTCCTCGTAAAGTAAACATTATTTAATTTTGCTACTAACACTAATGGATAGACAATTTAATAACGAACATTTTGTAACAAATTTTTTTTTGAAAAGGCCAAATTCTGATTTTATTCAGATTTTATCCTAAAATATGGGCATATTTACCAGTGTAACTCATACATCCCGAACCGAGATTCAGTATGCCGCAAGGTCTCGAGGGGGAAACACGTATCGTTCGTTACCGCGTCGGTCACGTGATCGAACAAGTGCACACAGTCACATTATCAGATGTGAAACATCTATAGCGGCGGGTCAGACCAAATGTTGGCTGTTGGCGCCCCATATTTATTGCCTGTCGTAAACTATCCTTTTTTTTGTTAGTTTATTTACTGCGAAAGGAAATGTTTGTATTTAGAACTACAGAGTTTTGCGAAAAGATGCTACTGTTTTGTAAACACACAAATGCAAGAAAATTGAATAAATTTGGTCAAAATCAAAATCCAAGATGGCGGCTGCATTTTTATTTATTTTTGACATTTTTTTTTTCATGTCATAGTCAAATGGTCGTCTACGCGAACTAGTGCGCTTTCGACTCTAGACATGGGTAGTACTTGCAAAATCGAACACCAGGGCTTCCAAGTACGTCCACCTTTAAACACCAGCGCCAAAACCCAGAGCTCGAAATACTTTTAAGTATTTTCTTTCTGAATCGAAAATAGATTCGTAAATTCATACAAATAAGGAGTAAAATCGCGTATGCAAAAAAGGATACTTCCAACTTCCAAGCCTTGGTAGAAGAAAAATACTTGCATAGAATATTGGTCTCTAATGTTATATAAATAAAGAGCACAATCGCGTTTACAAAAAAAACTTCCAAAACCTATAAAGTAAAAATACTTGCATAGAACATTGATCCGTAACGTAATATAAATAAGGAGGACAATCGCGTTTACAAAAAAATACGCATGTTCCCTTTCAAAATATATCCGATCGTGACATTTGTGAATGCCGTGTTGTGCAGTGGTTTCTTATCTCATTATCTGTTACGATGCCTCATTGAAGTGGATAACAATTAAAATTCTATTGTGTCTCGTTAATGACAGTTGAAAGGTAATAAAAATCGAAGCCAAACTAGAAATTTTATAAACAGAACCGCTTATCATGTATCAGCACAAGTAGTTACTATATTTGTGTTGAAAACCAAAAACAAAAAATCGTATAATATTTCTTGCCTTTACTACGTTATTTTTGTTTTCTATATCACAGCGACTATACTATTTTTGCAGAAAATAGGTACATTGCTTCTTAACCACTACCTATACTCCATTTGAAATAAGATTAGACATTTAACTAAACCTTTTTTACAGTTCGTTCAACCAATTTTGACTTCTATTGCGTTGGTAGCATGACAAATGGCAGCTGCAGTAAACATTGGTATTGTAACCACTTTTTTGCTTTTAATGCCATCCTTATGCCTACGATATAGAAGTCAAAATCGGTTGAACGGACTGTAAAAAAGGTTTGTTTAAATGTCTAATCATCATCGCGTAGTACGGCCGCTGTATCTTGTGACGAGATAGTGATGTGGTTGTGCAGATCCACTAACGTAGGCTATCGATAAGAATGTCGATTGTCGTATGAATATAAATTGCTGTTAAAGTTTATTGTTCAATTTGTCAACCGTAGCCCGGTTGGAACACTAATGTGAAATCTTGTTTTAGTAATTTTGATTTCCTCATTTTGTTTAAATTTTTAACTTACTTATTATTATTTTTTTTGTTACGTATATTGTTTATTTATATCACGTTATTATAATGTTTATCGTTTTTATATATTGTATTTTCAGGAACTCCCAAAATTTTTAATACTATAATTATTGGGAGAATCGATAACTTTCCGATTTAGTCAATCACTAGCGTAGTAAAATAAATCGTTTCTGCAAAGCTAAACAATAGTGAATGATGTTTTAGTGTGAGTAAGTTGTGCGGTGCATGGTAAATGTACGCTGTGATTCATGGAATAAGGTTTATAATTGACTAAACTGAGTGAAGTGATTCGTAAGTTGTTCGCCAGATGGCGCTAGTAATATTTTACGAAGTATTGTAGAGGTGAGGTGCGGCAAAGAGGGGCCGATTGCTCAAGGTCTCTTGGTCAGGGCCCAGCCTTAAGAACAAATCTCTTACGGAAAACTCACTCAAATTCAAATTATTTTATTTCACATAAACCTACAAGGGCACTTATGAAATGTCAGAAGCTAGGTGCACGGTTCCAATTAGTTGCTTCTTATGGAGAAGAGCCGGCAAGAAACTCCACGGTTACGCTTTTCAAAATTAATGGTTTCTACAATGTTTTCAAATTACAGTGTTAATAGGTATGGGAGGACAGTGTAGGCCTATCAACAAGTACCAGGTACTTAGTAAAATAGAAAATGGTCCACAAGTCTACAGCCTACAACGTTCTCACATTTACAAAATCTAAAAGAAAAGAATCTATATAAAAGAAAAACAAAATAATAAAAATAAGTACCTATTTAAACCAAATGACACGATTGCCACTACAGCTGTAACAAATCTAATTTGATTGAAAAAATATAGAAAATTGTAGGTATATAATGTCAAATAATGAAAAGATTATGTCAATGAACTTGCTCATGACATCATCATCATCATCTCCTTGTCCTTATACTTAAGTTTATTTAGGAGCCGGTGCAGCATATTGACATCTTTTTGATATATTTCATGCTCTCACCCATCATCTCAGTGTTCACCCCATTTTTAGGGTTCCGTAGTAAACAAGGAACCCTTATAGTTTCGTCATGTCCGTCTGTCTGTCTGTCTGTCTGTCCGCGGTCTAGCTCCGAGACCCTTAGTACTAGAAAGCTGTAATTTGGCATAGGTATACATATTAATTACGTCGACAAAGTGGTAAAACAAAATTATGAAAAACATTTTTTTTAGGGTACCTCCCATACACGTAAAGAGGTGATGTTTTTTTTTTAAAAAAAATCCCATGATGTGGGATATCATTGGAAAGGTTCTTCAAAAACATTGTGAGGTTGGGAAAACCATTTTTGGATTCAGGGATCCGTTTGCGAAATATTAAGCTTTAAAGTGCTAATTTTTGTTAGAGTCAAGTGTCCCCCCCCCTGCCAGCTAAATGGTTGGTTTTGGATGTGTGAAAAAAATCACAGTAGTAGTTTATATAACGAAATTAAAAGGAAAACTATCACAGCTAAGTAGGCTTTACAAGTTAACGAGTAACAATCGACCAACTTAACTTTGCAGTTGCAAAAATATGTTTTCCCATACATTTCGTATGGGAGAACATGTTTACCAACCACAAAGTTAAGTTTGTTTTTGGGATAAATTCATCCCAACTACGGAAACCTTCATTGTGCGTGAAAGAAAGAAAGAAAGAAAGAAAAATGCGTTTATTGGCATTACAGCAGAAAAAATACACCTTATAACTATAAAAACAAAAAACAATGATTATAATGCCAAAAGGGCCTCAGCTCAGCATATTGTCAGATGACAACACAAAGTGTGCCACCTGACGCTGATTTTCAGCTGCAACCCACGAGTGCCATACGCTAGAATAATAAACAGGAAAGTGTGTGTCCGCTTTAATAAATTAAATATCAGAATAAAATATAATATAATAAAAGATAGGTTAATATAAAAAAATAGCTCACAAAATCAAATATACTGTAGTGACATACATGTGTGTGTGTTGTGTTGTGAATAAATACCCAATATCTGTGTCATAATAACTATCACATTTTATACACCATATCTATCAGATATTTAAAAAATCAAAAACTATCATCTTTCTAAAGTAAGAAGGTAGGTATGTACCTTCAAAGGCAAAATCATGTGACTGCGTTGATCTTCCAAAACTACTTAACATGACAATAAAAAATGACTAGTAAGAAAACAGATTATGAACAAAAATTTGAAATTGATAAAATAGGCTAAATTTCTAAAAAATTAACAGCCGGCATTGGCGTTATGACGTCGACCGGTACAGCATATAATGAGATATATATATGATATAAAAATAAAATAAAATAATAAAAATGACTATACAAAATGCAATATTTAAAATGGCAACATTTCGCTCAGTCGGCATGGACTCGCGCGCCACCGGCATAGGTAATCTGTGCGCGAAGCTGTCAGAATTTTTTTTACAACATTTTGACATCTCAATAGAATTTTATTGTGATAATTACGTAACGCGTGGTCCGACACGCACTTGGCCGGTTTTAGTAACATCATCCTTCACACAATCAATCCAACATATCTTTTGATCGTCCTTTATCTGTCCTCCTACTTACTCCTACCAAACAAAGTAATTAATTTCAACTTTGTCTTTCTTTTACAGGTCAGTATCCCGTTCATTATAATCTTCAACCAGAACAGCCTCCTCAACCATAACGACTTGATGGACTGTTCCATCTAAACCCAGGTTAGTATCTTATAAACATAATCAGCGTATTATATTAGCACTGCTGCTGCTGCGACACAGGCCTCTTCTGTGTGAGAGGGAGTGAGGCATACCACCCAGTGCGAGTTGGTGATTGTCACAAATGTCTTCGAAGTTTCGATTCTAGGACATGCCGTTTTCCTCACGCTGTTTTCCTTCACCGTTTGGGTTGGTATCAAAATCGATATTAAGTTAGTTTGCAAAGAACCTTGACCTTTCGTCGTTAATTACTGTGGAATCTAATTTCGCGGTCGGCGGGACTTAATGAACTGCTTTAATTTTTATGTCGTCACTTGAAAATTACTTCCTTTGAACCTGAATTTGGTACGGAAGTTATTTTGATCGGTTTTTGTTAGTCGTGGATGGGTAAGCAGTGGTTATTACGCTTAAAATGTTATACTTAATCTTCATTGTCATTAATTGGGTTTATCATGAGACAAGTCGTGGGCAGGTTTTGTCCATTTTGGAGATGATCGAACAAGTGACAACTTTTGTAGTTAAATAGGTAACTAACTGTCTAGGTTTAAGATTACCTCTCGGCCTCAAACGTTCACGAGCGACTAAAAGCTCATATACACGTGAGGCATGCGCCAACGCACGTGCGTCATCTGCTGCCGCAACTGTCGCGTCGACGGCTGCAGTTGCCTGATCTGCCGTTGAAATGTGCAGCTCGTGTATATGAGCACTAATAATATGATAAAAGAGTTATAAGACAGCACACCAAAAGGCTTCTCGTATACCAAAGAGACTAGAATACCATACACATTTGTATGTGAAGGTTGACGGCGAAAATCACCAGAAAAAAAAAACACAGTGGCACTCAGAAATGAAAACTTGAACAAGATCGCCTTGGTGGAAGAAAAATACTTGTATAGAACATTGGTCCGTAACCTTTTCTAAATAAAGAGCACAATAGCGTTTACAAAAAAAAAAATACAACTACTTAAATCTTTAAAGTAAAAATACTTGCATAGAACATTGATCCGTAACGTAATAGGAATATCGTATATGTACCTACTTTTACAATGCTTGTAAATATGTGAACACCATGTATCCATTATATAATTATTTTTTCTGTCATTGCTTCATTTTTAATTGTTTTTACCTATTGTGGTATAGTAATATTATTCCAGGTGCATCGTCTTCATCTAAAAGAGTAACGGTGGAGTTTCTTGCCCATTCTTCTCCATACGAAAACTATCTTTTGGAAGGGGCGATTAGAATCAATTCTATTTTTAGTTTTTGATGTTCAAAAGTGCATTTTTGTGCCTAATTGAAATAAATTATTTGACTTTGACTTTGAATTTGAATATAAATAAAGAGCACAATCGCATTTACAAAAACGAGGTGTCGGTAACGGTGTCGCGAGTTCAATTGTTTTTTCCCATCTCAAAAATGTCCAACGCGCCTATAGAAGGTTTCACTTCATTAATATTCCCAGGATATGCTTTGATAGAGAGATTGATAACACCACGGCTAATTAAACCAAGCAAATACAAGCCTAGAATAATTGGTGTAAATCTCCTGCACGTCATAACAAACTAAACGAAAATAATTTAACCGTTTAATATCCTAGCGTAATCCGCATTTTTGCAGCCCGTAATAGGGTTGCCGGCATGCCTTAATAAGCTACGCCACCTCCATGGCTTAACCATTAGATGGGAAGGTCTCAGAAGGCCCATAAACCCATACAATGTTCCTAAAAATTCAAAAGTCACTTGTTCAAACTAGGCTGGGAATCAGCACTTATCGAATGTCAAAATTACATAAGACAGTCTCACAAAAACGCCCACCCTTCTCCACTACCTAGTGCAATAGCTGGGAAGAAAAAGTGGCGCAATAAACTCCCCAGCAGCACAGCTGTCTGTTTAGTTGGACAAACTTGATTATATACAATAGTACTTATGCCAAAAAAATTACATTAAGTGACACAAAACATTAAATTAAATTATTTGCTATTATATGTCAGCTAGCACACACCAATATACCAACAAAAACATCAAAATCTATAAATCAATCTGTCTAGCCTTTTCCCAACTATGTTAGGGTCGGCTTCCAGTCTAACCGGATGCAGCTGAATACCAGTATTTTACATGAAGCGACTGCCTATCTGACCTCCACAACCTAGTTACTAGGTAACACGACACCCCTTGGTAAGACTGGTTGTCAGACTTTTGGGCTTCTGACGACCCGTAACGACTGTCAAAGATCCACGAATAACAGCCGGGACCAACGGCTTCACGTGCTTTCCGAGGCACGGAGGAGTTTCGGTATGTTAAGATCGTCACCCATCCACAGACCAACCCCGGCAAGCGTAGCTTAACCTGATGATCGAATCGTGCGGCTGTTATTATTTAGCCACGAGCTCCTCGTCGAAACCTATACTGAAGCGAAAATAAAAACGAATCAGAACTTAATACGCAAGCCAGCAAGCTTAATATTAAAGCCTTCAGGAATTAAGGGCGTGCCAGTTTACATATAGCTATTAAAGCTGTAACTCGGCAGGTGTAAACATGCGTACTTAACCGTTAGTTTACGTCAAAAAACTTTTTTACAAAAAACACAACCGACTTCCAAACTACAAAGTGAAAAATAACTTTAATTTTGGAAGTCGGTGTCTTTGGATCAGATCAGTATTTTAGTTTTTTGACACCGACTTCCGAAATTTAAGTAATTTTTTACTTTGTAGTTTGGAAGTCGGTTGTGTTTTTTGTAAAAAAGTTTTTTTTTTTCACTTTTTAATGGGTTTGTAGCGGTTACACCGCCACATACGAACTACGCATCAAAGACATGACGTCACACAAATCCTGCATCGCGCAGTTAGAGTTTACCGAGCGATCGACTTACATTTCAACTTCAAAACTGATGGGCAGTTGCCCGCCAGACACAACACCCGTCTGGTCGGAGAATCCTCCCTTTTCTATGGTGGATGAGTGAACTTTAACCCCTGTTCCTCATACCACTAAATTGGTGACCCCGAGTATGAACGTCAGCGCAGCCTTCGAGCAATTACTTCGGCGTGACGTCATCACCATCATCACTCCCGCAAGCTTTCGTGAGGCAACTCACTCAGCCGGCCAGCACCCACAGCTTCAACGGGTATCTTGACCACCAGCATGCAGCGAACGCGCATTCCTGGTCATCACCCTCAGCCTCATCACCCTGACTCACTGGGGAATCAACGCAATCAGCCTCATCACCCCGACTCACTGGGGAATCAACGCAATCAACCTCAATCACCCCGACTCACTGGGGAATCACCGCAATCACCACAATCACCACAGACAGTTCCGACTCACCGCGAACTATGTGGCACCCGGTTCCGACTCACTGGAACCACAGCTGGCACCGTGAAGCATCGCAAGATTCAGCCAACTATCGACCTCCGGTCTCCGGAGGGGAGTGATGTAGCGGTTACACCGCCACATACGAACTACGCATCAAAGACATGACGTCACACAAATCCTGCATCGCGCAGTTAGAGTTTACCGAGCGATCGACATACATACAAGATTTCAACTTCAAACCGATGGGCAGTTGCCCGCCAGACACAACACCCGTCTGGTCGGAGGATCCTCCCTTTTCTATGGTGGATGAGTGAACTTTACACCCTGTTCCTCATACCACTAAAGGTTAGTTTGTAATTTATCTAAGTTACAATAGCCTTATCAAAAACCACAACTAACTGCTCATCAAAAATACCCAAATCGCTGTAGATGTGCCTTTAATATTTGAATAGTTCCCTCGATTTCTCCAAGATCCCATCATCAGATCGTGACCAAATGACAATGGGACCAACTTGAAAGTATACCCTTTCAAACAAATAAAGAATTTTTCAAATCGGTCCAGCCGTCTTTGAGTAATCGGGGAACAAAGATAAAAAAAAAAAAATATCTCGGCGAATTGAGAACCTCCTCCTTTTTTTTGAAGTCGGTTAAAAAGAAGAACACCAACGAAGCTGTTTCTTTTTGAAGTGAAAACTTCTTTAGGCGCGTTGGGCATTTTTGAGATGGGATTAAACCATTGATTTCGCGACCTGTTACCGACACTGTGGAGTAATAGACATCAACGCTTTGATTACCGCGGTGCCGATTTTTTTCAAGTTTTCACTTCTGTCAGCAATCCCGGAGTGCCACCTTAGTTTTTTTTTTTCAAAATCTAATCGTCAGCAAAAGCACGGAGAAGATTCTCTTCTTTCATCACAGCCATAGTTTTGTACAAACTCAGCCTTCTGCCCACACCCCTTCACACAATGGATTAACGGCCTACAAGGCACGAAGCTCCGGGCCGTAATTGGTGTAATAATATTCCTGTTACGTAGAGATCTGTGTAATAAATTCTCATAGAATCATCTTGGATACTACCCATTAAAGTCTGGGTAGTACTTTGTGCTCTTTCGACTACACTTTAAATTGTTGTAGTGCATTTATTCGGTTTTGAATTCAAGAATTGAAGGTTAGTTGGTCTAATGATCGGGTGACTGTTGAGCGTAGTGTCGTAAGTTCGGATCCTAGGTCGAGCACTGTTAGTGGGGTTTTAGCCAATTGTTTTAAAAGAGTGTCCGTGGAGCTTCTTGCTGGCTCTTTTTAGGGTTCCGTAGTAAACAAGGAACCCATATAGTTTCGTCATGTCCGTCTGTCTGTCTGTCCGTCTGTCTGTGTCTGTCTGTCTGTCTGTCTGTCCGCGGTCTAGCTCCGAGACCCTTAGTACTAGAAAGCTGTAATTTGACATAGGTATACATATTAATTCACAAAGTGGTACAACAAAATTATGAAAAACATTTTTTTTAGGGTACCTCCCAAACACTTACGTGTTTGGGAGTGTTGATTTTTTATTTTTTTATCCCATAATGTGGGATATCATTGGAAAGTTCTTACAAAAACATTATGAGTTTGTGTAAACCATTTTTGGATTCAGGGATCCGTTTGCAAAATATTAAGCTTTAAAATGATAATTTTTGTTAGAGTCAAGTGTCCCCCCCCCTGCCAGCTAAATGGTTAGTTTTGGATGTGTGAAAAAAATCACAGCAGTAGTTTATATAACGAAATTAAAAGAAAAATTATCACAGCTAAGTAGGCTTTACTAGTTATCGAGTAATCGACCAACTTTGCAGTTGCAAAAACATGTTTTCTCATACATTCCGTATGGGAGAACATGTTTATCAACTACAAAGTTAAGTTTATTTTTGGGATAAATTCATCCCAACTACGGAACCCTTCATTGTGCGTGGTCTGACACGCACTTGGCCGGTTTTTTATTGGACCAATAGGAAGTGCACTTAGGTTCGATTAGGTTTAAGTGAAATATTATATTACGAATTGCACCGGAGCAACCCGAAGTCCCCGGTAAGACCGCGTATTTTAACAGAATGTAACGTTCTAAGTTCCCAATTTTATTTTATTCTTTCCATCTCATATTATAAACGTTTAACTTTATTAAGTAGATGACTAGACTATTCCACTTGGAAAATCCTATTGTAACAATTTTCAACATTATTCGACATTCATCTCGAAGAGAGAGACACTTCCAATGTCTTCTAACCTTTCTTAGTCCCAGGTAATGTTTCATTTTATTAAAAGAGAATTCTATTCAACAGAATGTCCTAGACTTCATCTAGATGTTTGATAAGATGTTTCTCAGAAACCACGAATTGAATTCCCAGACGCAAAATAATTTTACTTAAGGCGCGTACAGACAGTCAATCAACTTAGTCTATCTCAGTCCACTGCAGGACATAGGCCCCCAGGCTGCGCCACAAAACTGTCCTCCGCCTTCCGCATCCAGTCTGTCCCGGCCACCTTTTTAAGGTCGTCATTTCATCTCGATGAGGAGTGTCCCACACTACGCTTGCCGCTTCGAATTTTTGGTCCTAGGACATGCCGGTTTCCTCACGATATTTTTCTTCACCATTTTGAGGTATGCGTGGCAAACCATTCGCGACGCCTGCCTCGTGATGTGTGTACGCAACCTAATAATTCGAAACTGGGCTATCGTTTATGTAAATACGTCAAAGTGGAACCGAGTCAAAGGAGGCCTGGGATCAAACTATCAAAGGCCATTTATACGAGGCCACAACTTAGAAAAGCCTTTATGAAGTTTAGAAGTTATGTTCTTACTTGACATTCATCTGTGTATGAAATGGTCTTACATTACCAAGTTAGTTTCGTACTTGCTTAGGCCTTGGGCAACTCTGTGGACTTCGTGGTTCTAATTTCTAATGTGTTTCTATGTTTAGTTGATTTTGAAGGCCTTGTTTAATTCTGTAAACGGTTGTAGGTACCTAAATAGGTGAATTTTGTATATCAGGATACTGCTACTTCTTTCGTCAGCAGAAAATGAAAAATAAGACTCTACATGACTCCTTCAAAAAAGGAGTGTTTTTTGAGTTTGACTCTGGGTGACTACCGTAATGATTATAAATTTAATGCCCATGCCCTAGAAATCGGTTGTAGACAGGACCCACGAGGGATACTTCATGGGCCCTGTCTGCTCTGCCCTTTTAGAGGTCTGAGGAACAGGGTGTAAAGTTCACTCATCCACTGTAGAAAAGGGAGGATCCTCCGACCAGACGGGTGTTGTGTCTGGCGGACAACGGTTGAAGTCGGAAATTTATATATGTCGGAAATACGTCAATGATTTGACTAATCAGGGCGCCAGTGCCGCCTAGCGGCATTCGATAGAGTCTACAACATAACGCTCCGACCGGCCGGACCGGAGCTGAGCACAGTTCATCGGTGGCGGTCAAGCAGTGAAGACGTTTAGAAACTGTCGCGCATTCCGAATAGTCGTGTCGTGTGAATTGCTAGTGTGATTATTTTGATAGTAAATTATAACGTGATCAGAACTGCAAACGGTTTTTCTATTGCGCATAATAACGAGACCACCTACCCTTCTCCGTCATACATATGTCGCTCACGCGGTAAACTATAATTGCGCGATGCAGGATTTTATGTGACGTCAGGTCTTTCTGACCTGTACCCTAATTGCGTAATACAACACAATCACAATTTGTTTCGATTTGAAACAGATTTCTAATCCATTGCTTCATACAATGGAAAAAAAATCTGCTCAACAAAGTAAATAACGTAATGAATGTTGTAGAACTGTCAAAATTAAACAAATTAGGCAAAATTGTTTACGAAAATCAGTTACGCAATTAGGGTACTGGTCTGTAGATGCCGCCACACCCTGTATGCTCTCTGCCTATTACAGATCCGATCGAACTCTTCAGCTTTATTACATACAGTATGTTTTCATAATGTGCACATGTCGAAATGAGGGAATCTATGCTTAATTTTACCCACAGAAAAAATATTTTAAAAAATCTAAATATTTTTTAAAATACTTTTTATGGGATTAAAAAAAAATGTAACAAAACTATGTAACTTTTAAACTAAATTAGCTATCGCGATGAAACAAACTCCATAATGATTGGAAGTAAGTAGGCGTCCACATAAAATTAAAATTTAGAAAAAAACTACCCTCAGTTGAAAATAAACATGTTTTTTTTAGTAAAAATCTGTATTTTTTTCATCAATTTTTACAATAATTGTAAAATTTATAAATAAGATGCCCAAGAGAATAAAAAAAAAATTAATGATACAAAAAAAATAAAAAAAAATTTTTGACCATTTTTTTCGTCGATAAAATGAAGCATAGATTCCCTCATTTCGATATGTGCACTATATAGTACCTGGGCGACCGAACTCTGCTTTGGGGAAAAAATAGAGAATACTCATTTAATAGTATAGGAAAGTACCTACTTATTCCATGCTGCCATGATAGTAGGTATTTACTAATTCCATGCTGCCATGTCATTATTCATTGTCTTGTTCTAAACTTTGGGCAACCGAGCTCTGCCCAGGTGAAAATACGGAGAAAACTAATTTTCCCAGATATGAGACTTACCTAGATCGATTTTTCGTCCCCGTAAACCCCTATAATGCAACTTTCATCGTAACCGTTAGAGCCGATTTGGAGAAAGTGAGTACTAATATATGTACAAATATTGCTCGTTCAATAGTATAGAATTTGTGTATACTGCTAACTAACACTAAAATATGTACCTATATAAGAGTAAGGGGAAGAGACCAATGGGCATTCAAAAAAATCGTCTGCATCGCAGTCAATGTGAAAACTAACTTATCCATTCTTAACTTTATCTAATGTTATTAGAGTTTGTTTTTCTAAGATGAGTTGGGCTATTAGCCAGTCCCATAGCTGGCACTTCGTAAGTCCCCAAACTCTCATTTTTCCACCACAAGGCCTTAATCCAGGCCACGGCCTAACGTTTGACAAATGGCCGCCCATTACCGTAAAGTACGACTTAACCTCAAAACATACATCATAAATGTTACAAAACAACTATTTTAGAGTTCTCTGTTCTGCTCCCGAAACTATAGATTATAGTGACATTTTCCGGGTTATAAATAACTGATTTCATTTGCACATAGGAGTTTCAGCTTTTAGATTTATGTGGATGATATTATAATGTGTTTATTTTGTTGTTGCAGTGGTGTTTTTGGTATTAATCTAGAATATTTATGTATCTCCGGTTGATGGCAATAGGCTTGCCTTCTATTACATGGGCCTTAAACGTAACTGGCGAAATGTGGGTGTACTATAGGGGCACCTCTGCCTAACCCTTCGTGGTATACCGGCGTGATGTCATGTGATTTGTGATTGGAGGGAACCGACTTAAACACAAATGTCAGCATAATTATATTAAAGAGTTTATTTCAGACCATGTGTCCATTTTGTTAGTAACAATGTTCTTACGGACTAGTGTTAGTAATACTTAAAACTACCGACAACAAAACATTTAAAAGAAAGTTAACTCAATCACTACTGCGCCACTCCATGACAAATGGCGCAGCAATGATTGATGTAACCACAGTCCAGCCGACTAGCGATCATGCTAAGGATGCTGTTGGAGCTGCCACGTACTCTACGCACCAGGGATGCACACCTTTTACGCATCGTAGCGTAAAAGCAGTCTACGCGACGTTCAGCAAACATCCCTGATGCACTACAGAATCGCCGCAGCCCCATCAGCACCCTGAACGCATTAAATTGGACTCGGAGGGCACTGTAAGACTTTTGAGTATAGTCGGCCCTAATAAGTAAAAACTAAAATTTTATCAGCCGAGGCTAATTCTGGTGTAGTCACCCGCACAAACCCCGTTGGTACGCCCCCAACCGTCAAAGCCATTGTCTCTCATGAGAGACAATTCATACGTAATCCGCTCGTCGCGGTACTGGACCGATAACAATTAGACATTTTAACCGGGGCTTGAGCGGTGTTTTTCAGTTTTACTCATCCTTATATTATAAATGCGAAAGTAAGTTTGTTTGTTACGCCTTCAAGCTAAAACAGCTGAACGGATTTTGATGAAATTTGACACATATATAGATGATGCCCTGGAAAAGAACATAGGATACTTTTTTGTTCCCACGGGATCGAGACTTATGCGGGTGAAACCGCGAGGCGCAGCTAGTGCTACATAAATACATGCGCAATTCGTGCAATTTATTTCTACACTACTGTTAGGTTTCAATTTATAAATACGTAATTGTTGGATATTGTACTGGCAACACCCAAAGATTCGATGTGTCAGAACGTAGCGCGGGAACGGCCTTCTGGGTCGGTCGCTCGTGACAGTAAGACGTGCTTTATGGCTGTGTCGGTAAAAAGATAGATTGGCATAGTATTGGTTGGAGATCTACTGTAAATTAAGGTAACCTGTTAGTTTTATGGTAAATATTAGAGTACGGATTGAATTGTGATATTATGTGGGGAATAGGAGATGTGATGGTATGGTGTAGAATATTGAATTTGATGTTGGCAAAGAAATATAAATGACTGACAAAATATCTTGGTGTTTCGTATTATTTTCCTTATCCCTGATATATTGTAAATATGTAGTTTAATTAAACAGTTTTAGATTATGATATTGGGGTAACAACTTTAACATTCATTTGGGGATTAGTGTCTATTTTGAGGTTAAATAATTATATTCGGAATTAAATTAGTTATTTTAGAGTCAGGATGGTTCTTATTACACTACGATTTTAAAAACGGTCAAGGAAAACATCTAAGGCATGTCCTAGAACCATTATTCTACGACAGTGGTCGGTAAACACATTGGTCAATAGAGCTAAATATATCAATACTATAAGGACTAAGATTTCTTATGAGAGCCAATCTTTACTGTGTGTCCAAACTATCTCAATACATTTGTCTTAATCCATAAAACTCCCATCCTCTTTCACTCCACAACGCTTCCTAAAATTAACTTACTAAGAAGTAGGATGCCTTCATCATCATCATCATATCGGCTGATAATAATATGATGAAGGCATCTTACTTATTCAGGGGACGATAACAGACTTTTTATGATTTTATACCGAAGATGACGTCTAAATGAGTAGTGTTAGTGATTTGGAAAAAATATATGTTAAATTATAGCATTTTCCAAATATTTTAATATAGGCATATTTTTGATTATGTTTATATTACATAGTGAAATTAATTTGTAAAGTTATGTCTAACGCGGATAAAAAACTGAGAATGACGTAAAATCTATCGAGCGTATTTTTCTGAAAACTTCACCATTTTAAAGATAATTAAATTACTGATCTTTTAGTATACGTGTTTTATTAAAATACCTTTTGTTTTACGTGTAATAAATTAATAATGCGTCTAACTTGGGACAGCGCTCCTTGATGGGCGAGTCCTATTACTGGCTGGACGTATGACGCGTTGCTTGAGCTCAGTACAGAACACGCAAGCTAACCATTCAAGGTCACTGTCATATATCTGCGTCTTAACAAGTTAACCTCAGAAAACTTTGAAAGAAAATAATTAATTTTCGATGTCTTGTTAATTTTTGGTGAAAATACTTCGGAAATTAATCTTTGAAATATAGTTTGAATTTTGAATACTTAACACTTGATATGCCTCGGCTCCCACGCGTGTATATTTACGCTCACACTGTTCTAAGATATGGTGACATCCACACTGGACCCGCTATCTCTCGCAGAAAGCGACGTCTGAATCCCAGCAGTGGGATGTTATAGCCTGACTATGTATGCCTACATTTAAGTGCTGACTTGTTTTATTTGGGTCATTAATGTGCATGGCTAATTTGGGCCACCTGAGATCGTAAGTGCAGCTAAGTGCTTGAAACGTAGGACCGACAATGTATTGTAAATTAACTTAAGGTGAATCCGCAGCTGTAACCCGCAAAATTCAAATTTTCTTACGTTTTTTGTAAGACGTTGTATCAGACGTGATCTTCAGTATAAAATCATTCAAAGTCGGTTATCGTCGCCTTAACACGAATTGCTATTCACGTATTTAGAAAATAGTTGTTAGCATTAGATTCAGCCCCGTTAGTTTCGTATTCGTGAGCGCGGCTGCTAAGCGTGGGGTCCTGGGTTAGATTCCGGGGTCGGGCAGGGTGTTGTTTGATTTTTCCACTAGGAATTACTCAGAAGCAGCCTTTTTTTTGGGTTGGAAATTATCACATAACTTCTCCCGCTCTGGGCGGAGCGGGAGGGCGTGTCAGACTCTTACTGACTAAAACCCACCCGTGTTCCTTCGGTTGCCCTGTTGCTGGGGGCCACAATTTCCCTATCGGTTTTCTTCGAACCCCCGGCAGGCATTGGCCCTAGCGGACCCCATCAATTCTGCTGACATCTCTTTGAGGCGCGCATGGAACACAACGCGCCTTCGACCCGGGCCTGGTCCTTATCGGACGGCGAGCTACCCATTGCTCACTGTCCGCAAGCCCGCGCTTACGATGGATTTGTTTTAATGATTACGAGTGTTTTTAAAGCACAGATTCCACCGGCCAGGGTAAGCTACCCTGTGCTTGCTCGAGGCGTGATAAAAATTAAAATCACTCCAATAGAATATTCCTCCAAGCAAGACAATTTAAACATCGAATCGAACACCTCATATTTAAATTCCAAGATGGCGCACTAATTCTAAGGCCATGTTTCCTGTTGCTAGTTGCAAATTGCTAGCACCGACCGTCTATTTCACTGATTGGCTGGTACAGGCAGTGTATGAGATCATAGAGGTACAACCGAACTGCCAACTAGATGTTCTAAGGAAACTGAAGACGAACAAGCAACTGTTAGGCCGGGGCTACAAACATTTTATGGAATAGACAAGTTTTGAATTTTATATTCTTTTATTAATTTTTTTTTGTTTCTGAAATGAGAGTTTTTTTGATGTGGGAAGTTTTGTCTTTTCTATGAATTGGTTGTATGAAGTAAAATTTCTTAGGCGGCGATTCGATAGTTGGATGGGGGAATCGAGAGTGAAAAG
Organism: Agrochola lychnidis; assembly: GCA_963680765.1. Classification (NCBI taxonomy): domain Eukaryota; kingdom Metazoa; phylum Arthropoda; class Insecta; order Lepidoptera; family Noctuidae; genus Agrochola; species Agrochola lychnidis. Next base: position 12,920,779 of record OY796872.1, read on the forward strand.
TCAAGGACTCGTCACGTTTAGGCACATTTCGTTACATGAGAGAGGAGAAAGATATAAATTCTCTCTGTATTTCACCCTAAATCTCTCTTATTCTTACTTTTTTAAGATATTTCACTTCCATCACGTTTACGGTACTGCACGCGCATAATAAATTATTTATTCTTTTACTTACCTACCTGTTTGGCCGGTTTTTTTATGTTCGTATGTAGTTTTAATTTTGTAGTTAGTTACTTACTAGTAGTTAGTTATCTTTAAGTATATAAAACGGGTTTCTTAATTAGATATTCATCATAAAATAGAAGTAAAAGTTGTAAAGGCCCTTAAATTAAAATAGGTCGACCTTTTACTTACTAGTTTTGAGATGAAACAATTTAGTTGAAAGGTCAGTTGTTGCCCCAAAGCTAACATGAACAATTTGGTTCGACAAAATTAAAACTTCTAAGTGGGTATAATGTTATCCATTATTCTTACAAGTTTGGTAAGGGACGTGGGTAGATTTGAATTACGTTGGTACCTACTCATACGGCTGTAATAAAAATAATATTATGTTAGTAACTTTTTGTCTTTCCTGTAAAGTTAATCTGCGGATAATGGATTTTTTTTCTTAACGATGAATAAGTTAGTAAGTAACAAAATCCATGAATTTTTCATGGAAATTGTTCTGCTAGAGTCATGTCGCGTAGCGCCTGTCTGCAGAAGGAAATTATTAGTCATTTAGTAATGTGATAAAACGGAACGGATTGCCTAGGATATGCTAAACGTTCCTTTTAACAGTTACACTACCCGTGAAGTATATTTTAATGGACTCTTAAACCCTGTTATTAGCCGAGATCAAAATGATAAAAAAAAAAAAAAAAATTGGCACTCCGGGAGTGCCGACAGAAGCGAAAAGTTGAAAAAAATCGGCACCGCGGTAATCAACGCGTTGATGTCTTTTACTACACGGTGTCGGTAACAGGTCGCGAAATCAATGGTTTAGTCCCACCTCAAAAATGTCCAACGTGCCTAAAGAAGTTTTCAGTTCAAAAACAATTACGATTGGAGCCGAGTATACGCGATTCAGTGCCGAGTGTGCGAGATTCATTGTCACCGACCGACTGGAGCCGAGTATACCCGATTCAGCGTCACTGACCCGAGGGTGACGGTTCAATTTCGCTCACTGTTCAGAAAGAGCGCAAACTGCGCCTAAAGAGGTTTTCACTTCAAAAATTCAAAAAAAATTGTCTCATATCTACAAAAGGTTTATCAGTCCTGTTCACACACACCATTGGGTGCCATAAGGTAACCATATTTACGCGTCGTGTTTATAGAAAATAGTAAACAGAACAAATTCAATAGTAATTGGTATGGGAACTCTTTGAAATCCGAGGAACAAAAGTATCGAATAACCAATAAATAGATGAAGCCTGAAATGGTGGAACAAATTGGAACTAGCGTTGGGTTTCAAGATTCTGTAAGGGATATTACTTTAAGTTTGTTTTTTTATGGGAGAGGAAAAAGCAGGTATGCGTCGAAGCTTGGTAAGTGCGAGCGGAAAGTATGCGACTTGCATCTGCGTTTTGTCGCTGCGACTAGTCGCAGAGATGTCGTTTGCGTCTGCAACTAGTCGCAGGAAGCGATCATTTTCTTTGAGTATTCGAGAGAGACGATTGTTCATCTTGTGAGTGAATATGGAGACTCTAGTCGCACTTTCCTTGGTGTTTATCATGCGAAGGCGAAACGCATCCGACTATCGCGTCTAGTCGCTACGACAAGTGGCGACAACGTGCGACTGGGAGCCTGTCGTTGCGATTCTGTATCTGTCTGTTTATGTACCTGTGTAGGTACACTTAAGACCAGGCACTCCAAACAAAATTTCCACGCAAACTCCGCCCCCATGCACCCCACCACTCCACTATATGTTAAACGCTAACACATCAGTTATAAAGTTTAATATCGCGTGCGCTCTTTGATCGTGTTCGAGCATGGAACTAAATGTCGTAAGTCTCAATTCTTATTTCCTTTACAACTAAAGTAATTTGATCTAGAGAAAAAATATCTTATATCTGGATAATAAACTATATTTTGTTACTGTTAATAATTATTTTAGACATAAAAGACGAGTAATCTTGTTTTTATTTCAAATAATCTTTTAAAAAGACATGATTTTCGAATAAAAAATGAATCGAGCCAAAATGTTCCATTTACGAAACTGTCTTAGGGAAAGAAAAAGATCTAATAAATCATAAACTTAAAGTTCCATTTTGATTGTATGCGTGATTTTTTCCGAATATTAATGCAAATTAACATACAATTTAGGGAGCGTCCTCTTAACCTTATTTCCATTTATCACTTCCAGGAATTTAGGTGCGTTACCTACTTAGTAATTATAGCAATATTTCGTCAAAATTCGTTATACTGGTGTGAACATTAGAGGTGACGCATAATAATGATGTCGTACTGAAAATAAAGGGATGTCCTAATTACCTCATCAATCAATCTGCCTAGCCTTTTCCCAACTATATTGGGGTCGGTCGGATTCCAATCTAACCGGATGCTGCTGGATTCCAGTATTATACATGGAGCGACTGCCTATTCTGACCTCTACAACCCAGTTACTACCGGGTAATATGATACCCCTTGGTAAGACTTTTTGTCCACGAATGACGAGGCACGGGTATGTGAAGATGGTCTCCCATCCACGGACTAACCACGGCAAACGTAGCTTAACCTAACCGATCGACCCGTGCGGCTGTCATTAATTACCTCATCGTACTGTGACATTTAAGTATTGTTTGTGGATGTAACTTTATAATTTGCCATGTTTTAATAGAATATGGTGCAATATTTACCATGAGATTCGTTATGGATGAAATACGGCCATTTATGACATATTTTGGCACTCGCAAATAAATGAAAACCTAAAGGGTACTTGCTCCGTTTTTTTTGTAGAGATTCCGTTGACCTAGAATCATGACAAGGTCTCACAGCACAACTATACTCCATTTGAAATAAGATTAGACATTTAAACAAACCTTTTTTACAGTCCGTTCAACCGATTTTAACTTCTATACCGAAGGAATAAGGATGGCATTAAAAGCAAAAAAAGTGGTTACAATACGAACTGTTTACTGCAGCTGCCATTTGTCATGCCACCAACGCAACAGAAGTCAAAATCGGTTGAACGGACTGTAAAAATGGTTTGTTTAAATGTCTAATCTTATTTCAAATGGAGTACCTATAGGTGTAGGAAAAATTTTGAAATTCGTTAATTTGTAGTTTTATCACATTTTAAGGGTGCCGTACATAAAAAAGAAACCCTTATAGGATGACTTCGTTGTCCGTCCGTCAGTCTATCAAGACCCTTTTTCTCGGGAACGCGTGCAGGTATCAAGATGAAATTAATATCAAATACATAAGTCTATAGTCCCTTTGAGCTCTAAAAAATCAAGCTTCTAAGTCTACGCAATAAAAAAATACGGCCATTTTTGCGACATTTTGATGCTCGCAAATAAATCAAAACCTACAGGGTACTTCCCGTTGACCTAGAATCATGAAATTTGGCAGGAACCGAGGTCTCACAGCTCATGTAAAGGAAAATGTCCGAAAATCGTTAATTTGTAGTATAATCACATTTTAAAAAAATGCGATTAAAACTTACATTTGCAGTTGGAGAATTGACCGTGACGTATATCGATATATGAGAAAACATGTTTTCAACTACAATGTTAAGTTTGTTTTTGAGATAAATTCATCCCAACTACGGAACCCTTCATTGTGCATGGTCCGACACGCACTTAACCGTTTTTTTTTAAGTTTTACCAATTTATAGGGTTGAGTCACGCTGACGTTGATTTTTCACTTGTCACTTTCATGCGTATGTATAAAATAAGTAGAGTCTTTTAATTAATTAATTAAATTTATTTTAAGACAAAGTCCATAAAAAACATTACATACATTAAATTAAAACATAAAATTGATATAAAAATCACACACACAATAAAATAATCCTCAAACATTAAATAATAAAAATTAGTGATGCAACGAATACTACTTTTACGAATACGAATATCAAACCTACTATTCGGCGAATACGAATACGAATATCTCGCCATGGTAATAAAAGACAGTACTACATAGACGCAGCTATTACTAACGTTCGTCTAAGTTACTTAGGACTTACTATCCTACCTTTTGTTCATACAAAAGAAATACAGACCATATAACTACTTATTTGGTAATTTATCGAAGTGTTTCCATATGTCACTTTGATCTCGTTTACGAGAAGACATTTTCTATTCAACTTCAACTCCTTTGACTTCGCAGCAACCTCAGAAAATAAATAAAACAATACTCTCTTGCTTGACTTGTGCTTTCGACTGACAAATGAAATGAAAGGAATGAATGAATCAATCAGTCCATGGTTCGTAATGATAGGAAAACTCCCGGGCCGCGGCACTGTATAAACTATGGCCGGGGAGTCCCCTGTCGCGTCGTCGTTGCGGTTAAGGCCCTTGCACACGTCGTATTTTTACGTGCCTACGACGCGCGTTTTCCAAGTCTGCCAGTAACTAGATTTGCGTACAAACATATTAATTTTTATATTCGTATTAGTATTCGCCGAATACGAATATTCGGTAAATGTCTACTATTCGGCGAATACGAATATTCGTATTCGTATTCGTTGCATCACTAATAAAAATACAAAATATGTAATAATATATAAATTCATTCAATAATTTAATTAGCCATCTACTACATAATGTTACTACTGAAATGTAGGTAGGTAGGTAGGTTCAAGCTGTAAGTTTTCTTAAAATTAATAAAATCAAAAAATATTCCCACAGTCAGTACGGGCGGCCGAAAACAAAATAAACAAAGTTCTGACATAGATATTATTCGAAAATCATGCATAGTGAAATTTCATGTTTTAGAACAAAGTTATTATTAAATTCACAGCTGGAAAGCTCTGCACGATATTTAGTATCTTGTCACAGTAAAATTAGGTAACAGAAGTATTGACAATGTTTGAAATTAAAATTCTGCTGACTTGGTCATCCTGCCGGCTGATATCTGCTGGTATTTTTCTGTTTTTGTATTTGTGTTTGTAGATTTCATGGAAAAAACTCGAGTTTGTGGAATTATGGATTCGTTATTCTAAAAATAATGACTCTTTTTTCGATTTAAGTCTATAATTTCAAATTTATTAGTACCTGGGCGACCGAGCTCTACTCTAGTGAAAATAGTGAATGCTCATTTAATAGTATAGGAAAGTTCATACTAATCCATGTATAGTACCTACTTATTCCATGCTGCCAAGACATTATTCATTATCTTGTTCTAAACTTTGGATGAAAATACGGAGAAAACTACTTTTCCCAGATATGAGACCTAGCTAGTTCGATTGTTCCTCTATATTGCAACTTTCATCGAAATCGTTGGAGCCGATTTCGAGAACGTGAGTACAAACATATATACAAACAAATATAATATACAAATATTGCTCATTTAATAGAATAGGACTCACTTTAAATATATTATGTATAAGTATAAATAAAGGAAAAAAAAAGAAAGGAACAGTTCACTGGGAATCAATAAATTCGACTGCATCGCTGTCAACGGGAAAAGTGCCCAAAAGGCTGGCAGCGTTACCATGTTGGATGGCAATGCTGATTCTTTGACCTTAAAATTGGCCAGCCCGCTGTTTTTTTTATTTCTTAGGTCTAGTAGTTTGAAGCCCTATTTATCCCCTTAATAAACAACGTTACAAATTCAAGTCGCAATCCCATCTCAGCGGCAATCAATATCAAAAACTTGTCAAAAATCTAGGTACGAGTAAGTTAGAGGGTTTTTTTAGGGTTTCGTATTCGAAGGGTGCCTTACGGAACCCTATTACCAAGTCTCCGCTATTCGTCCGTCCGTCCGTCTGTCTGTCAACGGGCTGTATCTCATGAACCGTAATAGGTAGACAGTTGAAATTTTCACAGATTTTGTGTACAAAAATGGAATAAAGTTAATAATTAAAGGAAATACAAGAAACGTAATTTTTTCACTGTTTTTTTTTGTGATATATATTGCACGGTGGTACGGAACCTTTTGTGTGCGAGTCTGACTCGCAGCTGGCCGTTTTTTTTTTAATATTGGGACTAAATAGAATGCGAAAGTTCTTAAAAATACGGTAATTAAGACTGGTAAAATATTCGTGTCTACTTTACTTACAACTTAGTAAACCTTCTGCAATTAACTACATAGTGACAACAATTAAATATTCCCCCGTTTAATAGCTCCGATGAGTTTTATACGACACGGGTACGCAATAACCACATTATGTTGTTTAGTTTATTGGGTGTAATAATGCCGTAATTATCGTTAAACAGTTAAATTAGTAACTGGTGATTTATGGAAAGAAATGCAATCAAAACTGTTGGTCCCGACTGTCATTTGTAGATCTTTGACAGTCGTTAAGGCTCGTGCAGACCAGCCCGATATCGCGGGCGCGACAGGCAGCGCCACCCGTGTCGCGCTCGCGATATCGCGCTGGTCTGTACGAGCCTTTATGGGTAATCAGAGGCCCGAAAATCTGACAACCAGTCTTACCAGTAACTGGGGTTTGGAGGTCAGAAAGGCATGTGCCATGTGAAGTACTGGTATTGCAGCTGCATCCGGTTAGACTGGAAGCTGACCCCGACACAGTTGACAAAAGGCTAGGCAGATGTTGATATAGAAAGAAATTCACCAGTGCTATGTTGCTCTTTGAACCTTGCTCAAGTGGCCGTAAACAATTGTCGTGGAGTCACAATAAGACATCGTTATTTTAAAGTTGTTGGTATGGTATGCAAAGACTTCCATTGGTTTTGCTGCTGTTTTTCGAAAATTATAAGCATAGCATAAGGGAACGTACCCATACTACGTGAACAATTTTTTTATTCCCTCCCCCCCTCGGTGACCACCCGTAGTAATATGCCAAGACCCTCCCCCTCTAGTTTTGACGTAGTAATTCATAAATATAGTTTTAAATCATTTTTTGCCGACAGAAAGTTAAAAAATAATAATTTGGCTCATATTTGTCTTTATTAAAGGCTCGTACAGACCAGCGCGATATCGCGGGCGCGACAGGCATTGCGACCCTTGTCGCGCCCGCGATATCGCGCTGGTCTGTACGAGTCTTAATACAGCGGTTGTCCCGTGACGCTAAGAGTACTTATATACCTATAATAACAAGTGAAAAAAATATTACCTAGAAGAAAAAACTTGCATTACAAACGTTGTGCGCCATATTTGAATATAGCTCGAAAAAGCACGAGATTTCCCTTGAAGATATTGACTTCACGAGACAAAAACCTGAACCCCCCCCCGCCCCTGTGACCAAGCGGGTCACGTAGTATGGGTACGTTCCTTAATCAGCCTAGCCTATAATGTTCCCACTGCTGGGACACAGGCCTCCTCTCTGTGAGAGGGAGTCAGCCGTAATTTATCACGAGGGTCGAGTGTGGGTTGGTAGATGTCCCATGTCTTCGAATTTTTGGTTCTAGGACATGCAAATCGTGGGTACCATGGGTAAACAATACGATTCCTTATTGGTTATAGGAACCGAGCATCAGGCTGGCCATATAGTCCATACGGAATTCCGTTTCGAAATATCGATTCGGAATTTAGAAGGCAGCAAATTCATACAAAGCGCCGGCCACACACAGGCGGAATTCCGTTTTGAAATTACGAATTGGAGAAAATTTCGAACGTAGAACTACTGTACGTGTGAGATAGATCCTTGATTTTTATAGATTTCCTGCCTTCGAAATTCCGAATTGATATTTGGCCGGTCTTATACTGGTTTTTTACCACTGACATGCGGCCTACTGTACCTATTCACTTACTGATTTATACGTCCTCGGGAAATATGTTATAGGCGTGGCGTTGTTATGGAATCACTTTAAAAGTATAAAATATCATTTATGAAGGTTTTATTAAAACATCTCGTGACTCCTAATTACAAAATGTTATAACCTCATAAAGTAACGATATAAATGATTTAATTTTATAGTTTACCGTGTCTGTTTTACATTTAAATTTGGTTTTATCGTAAAACAAGAGCTATAAATTAGATGAATTAGGTAATAATTACTATGATGTGATTTAGTAATTTACTGTGTTTAAAACTTTGATTAACGGTCATAAGTTTATTTGTTTTGTGGTGAACGTATTGGGTCAGTGACAGCTCGGTCCGAGTTAACTCAACCCGAATTGATACCAGATACTATGTCATCAAAACGCCTAAAAAAGTGGTGTGAACCGTCGGAAGAGCACGGTAAATTTTTCTCAGAAATCGTCTTCTTGTCTTTTTCCCAGACTATTGTGAATTTGATGTGCAAGAGTGAGATAGAAAACTTTTCTATTGTCATCAGATGCGATGTGTCATTTTTTTAGCAAAGGAACGCTTGTCTTGTTTTAGTCCAGAAAATTTAAAAGGTTTAATGAACTTAGGCTACTTATATAGGTATCATAAATTAAATAGGCTTTGTAAATAATTATGTTTTCCTAATTTGTATGTAAAAAAAAAAGAAAATGTTCGGAAAACATAATTAAATTTTGTTTTGATTTTCTGCCTGAACGTACAAATCACCGTAATCGGGTGTGAAATATCTGGTATTATTATTCGGGTCGAGTTGACTCGGGCCGAGCTGACACTGACCCAACGTATCATGTCTTTGAATATCTACCTAGTTCTAGCATAAGCCGGATTCTTTGCAATATTTTCTTCAATCATTTTATACAGGGTCAAATTAAATTAGCTAGCAAAACTGCTGAAGTGATAGGTGTCGTTATCTTAACACGATAAAACAGAAATAAAATGATTTGATTTCTTGTTGTGGGGTCAACGATCGCTGGTCGTGGAGTTGAGAAAATCTGTTCTTTTTTGTTTTATCGTGTTTAGGTGTTAAGTATGTCATGACGTTATACCCATTAGGTCTGTGAAGCTTACAAGAAAAAAAAAACAGAATTTTCGAGTAAATACACTACCTACGGTCGTGAACGCCAAAAAAATAATCATCAATTTTTGTCATGTTTAGTTTTCGTTACTTATCACGTCTGCGGAGCTTCGCCAGCTTATTTAATTTGACCCTGTATAGCAGTGGTGACGAAACTGTATAGCAGTGGTGACGAAACTGTATAGCAGTGGTGGCGAAACTGTATAGCAGTGGTGACGAAACAAATTGTACAAAGTACGCGCTGGGTCCGAACCCAGCACCCACAATTCAAAAGTTACCGCTTACACTGTGGCACTACAGCTGAAATAAAACCTTGCAAGAGCATAACTCTTAAATAAAATATCGTATTTTCTCGCGTTAATTAACTCCTAATTAATACTGCAATATAAATTACTCTCAACACGTAACATCAAAGAAAATTGATTCAAGTTCATTAAGTTAAATGGAGTCTAGACACTGCATTAAAACGTTAGAACTACGGCTTTTTATGTGAGGGTTGGCAGAATTAGTGCTTAAAAGTGTGTTAATAGATTTTTATGACTTAACTGAAGTGCGTCGTCCATCAACTTTTGCCCAGCGGTTATCGTGCATGCGGCTGGTGTGACATGCCCAATCCCATTTGAGCCTGGCAGCCTTCTTGCCAACGTCCATTAAACCTGCTTTTATACGCAACGTGGTGTTCCAAATTATGTCATGTCATTTTACACCCAGAATGCGCCGTTGCATCGCTCTTTGGCAAACTCCAAGGCGGAACTTATGCGATTCGGTGAGCGATCAGGTCTGAGCACGGTAGGTTAGGAAGCGCCGAGGCCGGCCCAGAAAGAGGTGACGAGATGACCTGGATGTGTACCATGAGGGCTGGTTTCAGATGTCGCGGAAAAAGAGTTCTTGGAAGGACTTGGGGGAAGTCCGAATTTTAAGGGTGTTGTAGGAAAGCAATGTATCAAAACTAGTTTAGCCCCTGGTTGTCCTCGTTACTGCTTGCGTTTTAGCTAAAAGCACTCATCTTCGGCACGTTACAATCATCATAAATTCATTTTACATCAGTATTAAAGATGGTCATAAAACGAGTAAAACCGGGGTAGTAGCGTAGTAATAAAATAAGAAAGAACGACTTAGTAGCGCCTGCCTTCAATCATTTAATTAGGTACCTGTTAGGAGGACCATCTCTCCGGAATTTCCTGGATTTTGGTGACGTGGCGAAGGGGTTATATTCAGCAGTGAGGAAACGCATGTGACTAAAAGAGTGATCAATATAAATGCTGATGAATGGAGAAGAAGTAGAAGGCCAAAGAAAAGATGGATGGATTGTATGAAAAATGATATGAAGGAGAAGGGAGTAAATGATAGCGTGACGGTTGAAAGAGGAGAATGGAAGAAAAAAACGAGGTGCGCCAACCCCACGTACATGGGACAAGGGCAGGAAGATGGATGATGCGGCTATGGCAAATGATAACAAATCCAAGGCTGTATAGACATCTAGACATGGAACCTATTTCCAACGTAAAACCTTGATGCTGCTGTATTTGTCATTAGATCTTTGTTACAATCGTCAGATATTTAACAGGGGTTTATGATTGACTATTGACGTAGCACACATAAAATTGCATTTCATCGCAATACCTTTAATTTTGATCGTTCAGCCACGTTCATTGTGTTATTTACGTTGTTGAGCAGCCGAATTATTCAAACCTATGAATAAATAAATTAGGAATTTCTTTCAAAACCCTTGGATTGTGCTTGAAAGTGCGTTACGCAATTAGGGTGCTGGCCTTTGTTAGTTATTGAAATGTCAAAGTCTCTCTTTAAAGTAATATTCGTAGAAACCAAAACAACGCATGTTTTATTGTTAATCTGTAAATTATTTTAACGAAAATTTAAAGAAAGAAAGAAATATGTTTATTTATTTTTATTATTACCCACAATGAAAAAAGTGTTACCTTAAAACAAAGTTATATAAAAAACAGAAGGTCCTGTATGAGGCCAAAAGTTAAGCGAAGCATTTAATTCAGATCACTAACCAAAGTTATAAAGTGTGCGCCTGTGTGGGTGTGTTTGTGTGTGGGGGTGTGTGTGTGTGTAAGTTGTGCTGTCGTTATGTCATCGTTGGGAAAAGGCTAGGCAGATGATGATTACCTAAACTTAAACAAAACCTAAGAACTTGTCCTAACTCCTCTATCTCTGTCATGGTAATACTGGTGCACTCAATAATTGACTCTTACAAAGTTGCGACTAGCAAGCTAGCTTACTGGTAATTAGATGTTACAATGTTTTTAAGTACTTACATTCCTATTTAAACTGTGGCAATTTATGTCAGGAATTTGAAATTGGAATGTTTAGGGTGTCTTCTCCACTGCTACACACAGGTGTAGTCAACTCCAATCCTCGTTTCAAATTATTTTTTTATTTCCACTTAAACGGATATCAAATTTATTGTTATGGGAATTAAGTTGATTTCAGAACGACTAGTACTGTTGTAAAACTCATAAAAAATAGTCATGCAACGAATTCGAATATTCGTATTCGCCGAATACCATCAAATCACCGAATATTCGTATTCGCCGAATACCATCAAATTACCGAATATTCGTAATTAGTGACTTCGTAGAAATCCCATAGGTATCGATATTGGATTGCGAGATATTGCTAAAATATTTCTTCATAAAACCTTCCACAGTGGCCTCCGAAAGGCTTATTTTCAACAACAGGAAATATACAGACAGAGAAAATAAATCGTTTGTCGCAAAAAAACTTGCAACTGTTTGTTATCTTTTAAAAATAAACATTTAGCTATAGTTCATTTTAATGATTAAATTAAATGTAAATATTTACATTGCTTAGCGTGTTTAATTTTCTTTTTAAAAGTAGTATTCGTTGCATCCCTTAATAAAAAGTACAACTTTAACAGTTAAAATTTAAAAAAACCCCGACACAAACATTTCCTCATTTCTCTTTCCTACTCCATCACCAGACCCTGTTCACCATCTATCTATAACCTATTCATTGAGACCATTCCAATGAGCCCAAACACGATACCTGTGCTGTAAGTTGGTATGGGAGTTGGGTATCCTGCAAATTCCAGGTGATGCCGTAGCATCAGTTCAAGGTTACTATGTTCTTCCAATATCATTGAAGTAACAGAATACCAAATTTCAAATCGATCAGACTGTGGAAGATACTCACATCACATCAACCAGAAAAGAGCTGATAATATTCAAACGGCTGAACTGATTTTGTTAAAACATGTCTAAGAACCATCTTCTTTGGCAAAATACATGCTACACTTTACAGAGCTAGCAGTCATAAAATGTTTACTTTACATCCTAGAGGCTTGTCTAGAATTTGATTCATAACAGAACAAATGTTAGTACATCTAAAATAAATGTAGTGCCAGACTAGACTAACTTTAATTAGATAAATGTTCTATTCGTGAAAGCTTTGTGATGTTCCATGTGAAATATTACATGCAATCTCTCGTCTAAGTAATGATAAAACACCCCTTTCATGAATATTTTAACAACCTTTAGACGTAATAATACCTAGTCTGAGAGATGTTGTAATCATTTGCTTTACTACATGTACGTATCATAATCACAGACAGTTTATATAGGGATTTGTGGTAGAAATGGCCACGAAACGAAAAAGTTCTCACGCCCCCTTCCATGTGACTTTGTCGTCACAAAAGTGTGAAATTTAACAAAATGAAAATCCAAGATGACGGTTGCAAAAAAAAAAAATTCATCATGGGTGTCATTTTCATGGTTTTCGAGGGTGCTAAAGCTGATAGTGAAATCAAAATGAAAATCCAAGATGGCGGCAGCGAAAATTTTTCGTCATGGGTCAATGGTGATAAACACAAGGTGTGCAAAAATATAAGTTTTTAATTTAAATCATACGTGAGAAGGAACTTCGTTCCTGAAGGGAGTTCCCCGAACGCATAAGTTTTTTTTGAAATATTGTAATTGACGCTCTCTCTAGCTAGTTAGAGAAGTGGATGGAGAATATTACCTTGGCCCTGACAAAAGCCTTCCTACCGAAATTTTGTTCACTGTCGTGCAATAACTTCGTTTACTTAACTAACTTCCCAGTCCACGCAATTAGTCACTATAGCTAATCGGTTGATTAGAAAAAATCATAGTCATTACTTAATATAGTTTGTTTGAAAAAAAAAAGAAATTATTTTATTCCGATGTTTGAATACTTTGAATTTATGTGTTTTTGATGATTTCAAAATACTTCTTAATAGTATTGCCAGCGTTTTCATTAATAATTGTCGTATTGTCCCCCTCCATAAGCTAGTGATAATATAATCTGTCAACAAATCACAACCAAACCACAACCACACGCCAACGACGGCACGTGGACGAGCGCTAATTTCTATGGTAGTAAATAATATTTCATTCACACGGACCACATTTGGCCGTCCGAGTGGGCGATACCCACCACATCAAGGCCACATCGCAGCCACAACATAACCACCAGCGAGACCGCTCATTAGCGGTCGGCCACATCGCAAACAACGATCTGTCTGGAAACACTAGCCACACAACGTAACCACATCGCAACACTATGCCGTCGTAACCACTACTTGACCACAAATTTTTTTTTGCTGCGGTTTTGGTGTAATTGTAGTACGTATGTATGTACGTACTGACGCTATACTAATTAGAGACTTAAAGCCTATTTAGATATAAAAAATATCGCTGTCGCAATTGGTAGCGGTACCGAAACGGTACGCGATATCGTAGTCGCGCTCGGCAGCGATACTGGTCCGCCTTCTGGTCACTAAGGCGCGTATTACTTAAAACTAGTTTCGACCAATCAAAAGGCTAACGAGTTTTAAGTACCTAATGCCACAGATTTATACAGATGGGACAATCCGCAAAATCATTCAAATAAAAAGCGACTCTTGCTGCGACACAATAAAGTGCAATTCAGGTCGCACAGCGCTAACCATGTACAGTTGTATTCACCTAGAAATTGCCTCTCTTTCTATCGCGTGACTTAGATCTTCTGACTACGTTACACTTACTGAATTGATCCGACAAGACGGGCCCGCCGCGTACTTGTAGCTTCATACCTAAACTGCGGAGTGTCCCATCTGTATATTTCTTGAGTTTTGAGCGAGGTTCTGTAATACAGGCCTAAGTCACTTTGGACCAGTATCGCTACTGACCGCGACAGCGATATCGCTTATTCTGAATAGGCCTTTATTCCAGAAATCAAGTGTCAATTGTTTCCTATCGTATCGGCATTACCTTTAAACTAGTAACTAGGCTATTAGGTATATAAACTAGTCATGCTTCTTTAACAAAGATAGTAATTCCACTGTCATTACTAAAATCCCAGCAATTTTTTATTCCTGCCCACTAACGAGAGGTTAATATGAATATTTTTTTACCATTTCTTAGAAATATAACTTGCATTTAAGTTGGTCTTGTTTGCTCCGGCACTATGATTCGCTCACAAGCTTGATTCTTAAGTAATTGGGCGAACTAGCACTTAAACTTTGGACTTGAGCGCTGTTTACACGATGCAGTTTAGTTAGTGCAAGCGGCTTTTATGGCGTCTGCGGTTTGATGTTTCTTTAAGGGGTGTGTTACTTGCCTAATGTCAAGAATGAAGGTAGGAATTAGCTGTTTTTTTAAAGTGAAAACTTCTATAGGCGCGTTGGGAATTTTTGAGATGGGAATAAACCATTAATTTCGCGACACTACAAGCGCCCTCAAGTCGTAGCCGTTACCACTGTAACGAATAAAAAAAATTCGAAGACATGTGACATCCACCAACCCGCACTGGGCCCGCGTGGTAGATTACGACCCACTCCCTCGAGGAGGCCTGTGTCCCAGCAGTTGGAACATTATAGGCTGATTATACTAGGCCGGAGTCTGGATTAATGCCCGGTTGATGGGAATAGGCTCGCTCCCTAGTACATGGTACCTAAAAATACAATCCTCGGAACCCGTAAAAAAAATACCGGTTAATACAATTTTATTTCGGTTTTGCTCCGAACTTTTCTTAAAAACGTGAACGGTTTTAAGAATTTTATCTTGACCTAAATTAACCGGTTCCGACTACTTGTGAGGATGCCGAGATGATTCAAAAATTAAAAAAAAAACGATTTTCCGGAACAACCTTATGTATTGATTATGACAACATGACGTTGTCATGGGAACCGTCATTACATGGTAGGCGGAGTGGGGGGTGTTAGGTTTTATTTTCGTTACGTTACTTCTTGATTCGGTCGCCGCGCTCAAAGCCCGCGATAAAAGCTATGCAATAGCTTAAAATCTATCACTTTTCACGAGCGAATTAGACTTTCACATCAATTTCAATTACTGTTTGTAAATCAATGACTGCGCGTCTTAAATAATTGTAACGCGACTAGCAACTCTTGACACTTTTACTTCAAAATTGAAAGACTGAAGACTAGAACGATTAATCACATCTTTGTTAGTTTTCAACGACTCGGTATTTATTAAATTTGTTGTTGATTAATGGACCCCTTTGACATCTTGGGCTTATCTTAAGCCTTTTGCTGAATGCAAATAAAAAGTAAAAGGAAGATTTTTCCTGCTTCTATACTTTTATGTAATGGGGCTGGCAAAAAAGGCGACATTTTTTCTTATGCTGGGGCCGCACCTGCGGTTATCGTGACAAAACAATGCGTGTCGAAGCTTCGTATGTTTTGCTCGCTCAAGTTATCACGCTTATCTGCCGTGATATATCTAAAAGGCCGTTATCCGACATCTGGCCGATTTTCAACTTTTGATGCTATATTATTCAGAAAAAAAAATTGATCGACTTGTATTTGCTGGTAGTTAACGGCATTATAGATATAACACGGCAGTAATGCGGTGGTCACATAAGCGGCTTCATAATTTTAACGAATTATCGTGCAATAATCCAAGATGGCTCTCCATTATTTCGACAGAGCGTCTACGCAGTCTGGAAATAGCAGTCGAAATTACCAACGCTAGTCCGACCACGCGCCACGCTTATTATGTACCGCCACCAAGGCGATAAGTGCTACGCAGCCCGAATTATCGCGACGATAACCGATAATAGTTGGTCACATCTGCTTGTATCGTATCATTGTGCTAAGCTTCGTCACGATATTACGCAGATACGGCCCCAGCATTATGGAAAGTGTTTACTGCAATCATTTATTAACACCAAAAAGTTTGTGTTGCGTTTAGAAACAACATCTCATACGCCTGTGATTTTATCGGATACAGAGACAGAATTAGGAATGTTGGATAAACATCCAATTATCCATTCATCCTACGTATTCGCTGCTGCCAATGTGTTCTTGATTTGAATAAATGTCAAAATTACATAACCGCCTGCACGAATTCGTAATTTGAATTATGAACCATCGTATTCGTTTGACATTATTTGTATGAATTACCGTTCAAACATGGAACGTTACGTTTTTAACATAACCGTAAAGGGGCGTTTTCACTAAATGAACGAACATGTTTTTTTTGTTGTGATTGGTCGGGTGAATGCTTTGCAATTGGCGAGTAAATGCTCGATTACTATCACAATGAGAATGCTCGATCACAATGAGAACAATATCACTCGTCCGAAATAATTATTTGTTCAGAATTATAACAGATAGTAAGTAGATCAGGTTAAAAATTTGCTCAGAAAAAATTGTTCACAGTGAAAACACACCTTAAATCATTCATAATTGATGAAAAAAAAGAATCGATATTAGAATTTTACTTTACTCCAATTTTCCTGGTACCTATGTTTAATAAAACATGTTTTCCAAATGCTATGCGCGTTTACGTTTAAAATTTAATACAAAAATATATTTTCGCTTATAATTTTACTACCAGAGACTTTTATATTAAAATACGTTTCATATTTATTTTGATACATGAAACATTTACTTGTGCAAAAGATTGACGTTTGAAAAATATTCTTTTTACCCATGTCTTGCTTCCTTTTATTTAAGGGGGAAGCGTCAGGGTAGACCGCGAAATTCAATTTTTCTTACGTTTTTTGCATTTGTGTTATGTTGATTAAAATATGATTCGCGGCCGTAACAAATATACGTAGGCTTTACTCAATTATAATCATTAAGGGGACGATAGCTGACTTTTAATGATTTTATACTGAAGATGACGTCTAAACGAGTAGTGTTAATGATTTGGAAAAAATATATGTTAAATTAGAGCATTTTCTTAATAGTTTAATATAGGCATATTTTTGATTATAATTATATTACATAGTAAAAATTAATTTGTAAAGTTATGTCTAACGCGGATAAAAAACTGAGAATGACGCAAAATCCATCAAGCGTATTTTTCTGAAAACTTTACCATTTTAAAGATAATTAAATTAATAATCTTTTAGTATACGTGTTTTATTAAAATACCGTTTGTTTAACGTGTAATAAATTAATAATGCGTCTAATTTGGGACAGCGCTCCTTGATGGGCGAGTTCTATTACTGGCTGGACGTACGACGCGTTGCGTGAGCTCAGTACAGAAAACGCAAGCTAACCATTCAAGGTCACTGTCATATATCTGCGTCTTAAAATCAGCAATACAACTCCATAAGTTAGCAAAGGTTACATTTTTATGATTTCATGAAATCTTGACATTTGACACCTTTGCTAACTAATGGAGTTGTACTAGTAGTGTTATAATTTCACGGGCTACCCTGACGCTTTCGCCTTAATGTTCTTTCGCAACCTCATTCCGTGCAAAGATCCTAAATTCGGGCTCTTTTATACACCGAAAATACCCAATAACCAAAAACATTGTATTTTATACATTTAGCATAAAAGCATAGCAAACCTAATCAGCCTATGACTTTTCCTTCGTGGGACACAGGATTCCTCTATGTGAGACAGAGTTTTCACATTTTTAACCGACTTCCAAAAGGAGAAGGTTCTCAATTCGACGGTATGTTTTTTTTTTGTATGTTTGTTACGCGATTACTCCGACAATTATGAATTGATTTTGATGATTCTTTTTTTGTTTGGTAGATCATACTTTAGACCGTGGTCCCATATACATTTTATTAACTTTGCTTGGGTAGTTTTTGAGTTAGCTTTAATAATACGTATTTTTTCCCACTTAGTATGTGGATGATATGTTAAGTTTCTCTCACTGTTATTTACATAGCAAGTAGTGGTATTCGAATTTGTTAGGGGTAAATACCACAGCAAAAAAGTGAAAAATAAAAACTTTTTACAAAAAAAAAACAACCGACTTCCAAAAAAAAGCACAACAAAGTGAAAAATAACTTTAATTTCGGAAGTCTGTGGCAAAAAACGAAAATTCAAAACCAAAGACACCGACTTCCGAAATTAAAGTTATTTTTCACTTTGTAGTGTTTTTTTTTTTTGGAAGTCGGTTGTTTCTTTTTTGTAAAAAGTTTTTATGTATTGTGTAGATGAAACTCTTAAAATAAAACTGAGTTTAACAGAGACATGTCTCGTATTCAGTCTAGTTCACACTCGTGGAGGTTACTTCAAACCCCTTATTTATTCGATTACAGTGATCAGTGACCGGCCAGGCTACTCTGCACACGTTGTGTTAGCTCCCCCGAATTATTAGTTTATTGTCCGTTTTTACTGACGGGTAGAAGGTTAGTGCTTATCAATAAAGCCTCCGTTCGAGTCCGAAAGTAGTCGGATGACCTCGAAACTCATAATTATCTCACGAATGTGATATAGGTAGGAAAATAACTATTTTTCTTTAAAGCCCATTATTTATTTTAGGCCTTTATGAATGCTGTTCCACATTTTTTCTTTCTTGTAGGTATTTTTAGTGAAAAAATACAATAGACGTGGATATATTTAGTAACCTGTTCCGCTTAGCTATTTCTGAAGAGCTATAAAAAACCTTGAAAGAAATCGACACATGTTTCACCTCTCAACGAGGCATCCTCAGAATGACAATTGACTTGTCGCTAACCCGAACACGGCGTGTTGCCACACCGAGCGCTGAACGCAGAGAACTCTGCGTTCAGCGCTAATAGCGAAGCGGAACAGGTTACTAAAGATATTGACGTCTATTGTATTTTATAAAGGATTTCCGCAAGGTCACGCCTGAATCAATTCATCATCTGCCTAGCCTTTTCCCAACTATGTTGGGGTCGGCTTCCAGTCTAACCGGATGCAGCTGAATACCAGTATTTTACATGGAGTGACTGCCTATCTAACCTCCACAACCTAGTGACTAGGTAACACGATACCCCTTGGTAAGACTGGTTGTCAGACTTTTTGGGCTTCTAACTACCCGTAACGACTGTCAAAGATGTATAAATGACAGCCGGGACCAACGGCTTAACGTGCTTTCCGAGGCACGGAGGGGACTTGGTATGTAAAGATGGTCACCCATCCACGGGCCAACCGCGGCAAGCGTAGCTTAACCTGATCGATCGACCCGTGCAGCTGTTATTACTTAGCCACAAGCCCCTCTGCCTCCTCACGCCTGAATCAATTAACTAGTATATTTAGTGAAATAAGAACCATCCTTACTCTAAAATAACTAAATTAATTCCGAATATAATTATTTAACCTCAAAATAGATACTTATACCCAAATGAAGTCGTTACCCCAATATCATAATTTAAAACTGTTTAATAAAATAACTAAATTAATTCCGAATATAATTATTTAACCTCAAAATAGATACTAATACCCAAATGAAGTCGTTACCCCAATATCATAATTTAAAACTGTTTAATAAAACTACATATTCATAATAATATTTCAGGGATAAGGAAAATAATATGCAACACCCAAGATATTTTGTCAGTCATTTATATTTATTTGCCAACATCAAATTCAATATTCTACACCATACCATCACATCTCCTATTCCCCACATAATATCACTATTTAAGCGTATTCTAATATTTACCATGAAACTTACTTTAATTTACAGTAAATTTCCAACCAATACCATGCCAATCTATCTTTTTACCGACACATCCACTAAGCACATCTTACCGTCACGAGCGCCAGACCCAGAAGAAGGGTTCCCGCGCTACTCAATTGACACATCGAATCTTTGGGTGTTGCCAGTACAATATCCAACAATTACGTATTAAAAATAAAAAGAAAGACTTGACAACAGTGCTGTTTAAGAGTAGACTACGTAATTTTTTAAAGGATAAGGCGTACTACAGTGTGACTGAGTTTTTATCAGAGAAATTCTTTTGCTGAAATGTTGCTCCCTTATGGTAATATTCTAATAATTATTTCATATTGACATTTTTATTATTTTTATTTAATTTATTATTTTAGAAGAGAATGTGACTAAATACCTATCTGTTTATGTGTCATCTTAATTTATTTGACATTTTATTATTATTGGCATGAAATTGTGACATGTACCATGACTTTTTAGTTTTATTTTCATTTTGTTAATGTTACATTTGATTATCTATCTATTTACCTAAACAATTTTGTATGCCTTCTGGCGGGACGTAGTATGGACCGATATTTATTTGTAACAGCTGTATAATCTTTTACCCTATGTTCACAAAATTAATAAATGAATTTGAATTTGAATAAATTAAAACATAACATTAGTTTCTTTTTGATTTCACTTTTCACCAATGAAACAGAACGCGTTCAGAATATCTTAACCGCGTTCAGAATATCTTAACCGCGTTCAAGAGCTGTCAGTGCCAAAATTGTTGTGGAATATTGACAATGACAGACAACTCTTGAACGTGGTTTAGAAGTGATGATTACATTCAGTTTCATTAGTGGAATCCGCACTCAAACTCAAAGCATTTATTTCTATTAAACCATTTACAGGCATATTTGAATTGTCAAAGAATCGGTCAGTCAGAAATATGAAGCTAGTTGCCCATTCCAAAGCGTAGTAGGTACCTATGGAGAAGAACGGGCAAGAAACTCCACGGACACTCTTTTAAATCATAATATTGTTACAAAATATTGGTTACATTATCGTGTTGAAATTATACATGTAAGAACAACGTGCACGTTAAAAGCGTCCGTAAAAAAAAGATAAAAAGCAATTCAAAAATTAAAATAAGCCGTGGCAGCTAAGAGATGACCAGTCCCTACTGACGGCGCCCGTTTACGAACATGAAAGAAGTAGAATGTATTCTCGTATTATTTAAGTCCACAGTCGTAGAGGTTATTTCAAAAGCATCTTGTTTGTTTGATTACAGTGTTCAGTGACCGGCCCGGCGGCTACTCTCCACACGTTGTGTTTAGCTTCCCCGAATGATCACTTCGATGTTTTTGTTTTTGTTTGCGTTTGTACTGACGGTTGTAAAAGTTTTGGTATTTCGTTAATTGGTTAATTGTAACGTGATTGAGGAGGAGTGATGAGGAAAGTTTGATTTGATTAAGGTAATTTATGGGATAATTAGTCGTTCAATTTGTAGTTTCATCATGATTGTAACAAGGGAAATGTTATTATTTGTATTAAAAAAAAAAAATGAGAAAAAAAAAGAAATTTTCGGAAAAAGACGACATGGAGCATCGACTAAAATAAGATACTGGCAAGTAAGAGCAAGATGATGAATATCAATTTTTTTTAGAAATCATGTCAAAATAAAATACCGATTAAAAAGTTATAAATCGAATCGAATCAGCTAAAAGACGTCCATTGCTACCTCAAAATATTTTTAATGTTTAAAAAATGAATGCTACAATAATTCATATAGCAAACTTATTTAAAAATAAAATAAATCCCAAACTTATTTCGCTGACGCTACAGAACCAACAATTTTAAAATCATCCTGTCTGTCTGCGTGTCTGATTGGCTCTGCTGACTACCACTTATTTACCGATCCACGAATTTCGGTATGCAATCATCTTCACCTTTTTTGATTCGTTAAGAGGCCTGCGAACACGGCTCGCAAACTACAAATCGAGATGTTTGCAAAATTAAATTCCAAGCACGTTGCGTTAGTGTGAGTGTCTGTCGGAGCGATATACACCTATAGTTAGCAATACTACCACGCACACATTGACAATTATTGCTTGACGCGATAGCACTACTAGCTTTCGAAAATTTATGATAAATTTGGATGTGTTCCTTAATACCAAAAATGATGAATGAAAACTTATTATTACTCCATTTTTTTTTTTTCGATAAAATGTAACTTGAGAATATAAGCTATGCTTCTGCAGAAACAATATTATAAATGTTGTTGTTTATAATACAGAAAAAACAATATGAAGACATGTCATTTACGCTGTTAAAATATGCGAAATTAAATTCGTTTAAACTTCATTTTAGAAAAGTTTTTTGAAAAAAAAAGATGTAGGAGCCTAGATAAATACTGTCTAAATCCGAATAACAGCATAATATGGTGGAAATATGTCCAAATTGCAAATGATTTAGGTATTAGGTTTTAATTTACTTGGCAAAAGCCTCCCATACATGTATATTTGTACGCCAAATGGCAAAACATAGAGAACCTATAATTTAATAATTGTAACATCTTGCACACTATTGTCACCTATGTTTACAAATAAAGAATATTGATTGATTGATTGATTACGTTTGTATGGACGATTCATGCGTCGCCGCGTTCTTAACTTGTAATTAGGCGTTGACGTGCTGTGTCGTTATAGTTGCTTGATCTTTGTATCTACAGATTTTTATTCAATCAACTGGGCCTATCGCCGTCCACTGCTGGACATTGGCTTATTCAAGTCTGTGTCACAACACCCTACCCTTTACCTTCCGTATTTAGCCTGTCCTAGCCACCTTTTTAAGGTCGTCGGTCCATCCAGCATGTCCGCAATAGAAACGGGTTTTGTCGACGGAAGAATAGAGGAAATGTCAGATAAACAATCACAATCTGTCATATTGTCTATTCTTCCGTCGAATAAACCCGTAGAGAACTCGTTTCTATAGTTGTCATGCGTGCAGTTGAGGGGCGTCCCCACAATACGCTTGCCGATACGCGGTCTCAACACTTGCATGTATTTGTTTAAGCATAATTAGCCTGTAACTTTCCCACTGCTGGGACAGAGGCCTCCTCTGTGAGAGGGACTGGGCCATAATTCACCACGCGGGCCCAGTGCGGGTTGGTAGATGTCACATGTCTTCGAACTTTTGGTTCTAGGAAATGCCAGTTTCGTCACGATATTTTCCTTCATCGTTTTTGAGAGCCGTGTTGACAGTGGTTCAAACCCACGACCACTCGGAAGTCGAGGCTGTTACCACTGAATCACTACTTGCTCACAATAAAATAACTCGTTTGTATTTGTACTAACGTCAATTTGTGGATGGGTGACCATCTTTTCATACCGAGACTCGCTGCTCGTCGAGTTGAGCTCCTTAAGTTCTAAGTTGAGCTCCACGATTACTGAAAAATGCTTGCACTGACTGGACAGGTCCACTCAAATCTGGGTTCTTTCCTCAAAAGACCTTTTCAGACACTAATCTACATGGTCCTCATATGGCCTGACCAAGATTATGTCTGGACTTTAAAAGAGACTGCGACCTCGTGAGTTTGTTTCGGCCTTTCTTCTCAGAGTAGTCAGATAGGAAACGCCGAACTCATCTAGCTTATTTTTAATATTTTTTTATATGACGTGTAAAAGTGATTCCGATATCCTATTTACAGAATAAACAATTTCATTTTATTTCATTTCATTTCACTCCTCCGTGCCTCGGAAAGCACGTTAAGCCGTTGGTCCCGGCTGTCATTCGTGGATCTTTGACAGTTGTTAAGGGTCGTCAGGAGCCCGAAAGTGACAACCAATCTTACCAAGGGGTATCGTATTACCCAGTTACTGGGTTGTGGAGGTCAGATAGGTAGTCGCTCTATGTAAAATACTGGTATTCAGCTGCATCCGATTAGACTGAAAACCGATCCCATCGTAGTTGGAAAAAGGCTAGGCAGATTGATTTGTACTAACGTCAATTTGACGCATTTGTCGCATATACAGAATTTAAACATGTCGGAAGTGAGCAAATAGCAAACGTCAGAGTTTAATTTTCTTACAAAGTAACCTCTTTTCATAACGACTATGTAGATAGTCGACTTTGAGCTAACATCAAAGGACAACCTATTAATATAAATTACCATCCCAAAATTAGGTACCCTCAAACATAATAATAATTCAAATCTTGATAAACCCGAGCGTAGACAGCCTAATTCCCATCCCTAATTCAAATCACAAGTTAATTTGGCGTAAAACCTTATCAATCCCTAATTGCTGACACAGAATAGATGGGTACAGAAGGTCGGCCCCATTCAACGAACAAAACCGCACGCACACATAGACACGGTTCACGTACAGCGAGTGCAAGCGCACTCGCGACTGCACGCTTAGCATAATCACAATAGAAACGGGTTTTGTCGACGGAAGAATAGACAAAATGTCAGATAAACAATCACAATCTGTCAATTTGTCTATTCTTCCGTCGAAAAAACCCGTGGAGAACTCGTTTCTATGGTTGTCATGCTACGCGTGCTGGTATTCGTTTGAGATCGCCGCACGTACAGAATTTCTATTTTCTTAACGTCCCTCGGGAATCATCGCATTTCCGAAAACAAACGAATGCTAATTTCCATGTCCATCAATTATTAGATTTATCTTGTATAATAATTTGAATTCAGAACTAAGTACTTTATTGTTGTTTTGTTTTGATTTTCGTGTGTATATAGAGCTGTAAAACTATTTTCCTATCGGCCGTGCCTGCGACTTTAGCAGCTTTCCTACCATTTTTAAAATAAATTACATTAAGTTAAAAGAGTATTATCAACTCTATATACTTCCAATTCGATTGAGAGCGTCCGGTCTGCACCAAGTGCAAAGAGCAACTGATCAAAATCCGACGACTGACGAAACACGAGGTTTGCCGAGGGACATTAAGAACATATTAATTGTACTTTACGCGTATGTATGCGCGCGCTTGTTTTTGCTCGTTGTATGAAGCCGCTCTTCTGTACCTATCTATTTTGTGTCGCTAAACAACTATGTTACGCAAATCCGAATTTATATAACAATTACACTAATTTACTGAAGGAAATACCTGACATGTTCTAGAACTGATAATAATTAATTCAATTTGTCATAGTTCGGGATGCTCCAGACGAACTGACGTGCATAATCTGTTGCTGCGTTTCGTTGTCTTGTCAATTGTCAAGTTGTGTTGCCGTTTGGGAGTTGTTCAATTAATTTGAATGTCTAATGTGTTTGAATTAAGTCATTTGTGAGGAGTAAGGGGACGAAGGTAGGTAGACATTTAAGCATCTGAACTCAGCATTCTTAAGGTTCCGTACCTCAAAAGGAAAAAC
Organism: Agrochola lychnidis; assembly: GCA_963680765.1. NCBI lineage: Eukaryota > Metazoa > Arthropoda > Insecta > Lepidoptera > Noctuidae > Agrochola > Agrochola lychnidis. The sequence goes on from OY796872.1 coordinate 12,946,017, forward strand.
GGAACCCTTATAGAATCATTCGTGTGTCTGTCTGTCTGTCTATCTGTCTGACTGTCTGTCTGTCCGTCTGTCACAGCCAATTTGCTCAGAATCGAAAGGATCGATTAAGTAGAAATTTGGTACGCATATATATTTCTGTGACCCAAATACGAATGTGTAACGTAAATAAATAAATTTTTAATATGGGGGTCACTTTTATGGGGATAAATAAGAAATAAAAAATAATAAAAATATATCTGTACTGTGTGACATCAAAATGAAAGGGCTTGTCGCGAGGATCTCAAATATATTTTTATATAATTTTACTATAAATACTTTTAAAGATATTTAAGAAACTTGATGAAACTTTTCCTCTTATCTCCGAAACTATTGAGCCTAAAATTTTGAAAAAATACGGATAATGCTTCTTTACTCATAGGTTACAGGAAAACCTATGAGAAATCTATGGTCTTAAAATGACATGGTAAATCTCTCAATATTATGCGTACAAACTTACATTTGCAGTAGAAATGTATGGGAGAACATGTTTTTTACAATCTTATGTTTGTTCTTGGGATAAATTTATCCCAACTACGGAACCCTCCATTGTGCGTGGTCCGACACGCACCTGGCCGGTTTTTTTTAATTTAAAACGTTCTTGATATTGTTACCCCGTCGTCGATGAAGAGAAACAAGGAACTCAACATGTCACCTAACAGCTGAGTTAAAAAAAAAAGCTGTACACTACATTTCATTAACAAATAGAAACTAGGAAATTGTCAAAATAAATATAAAACGGTTTATTTTTAATAAATGAGCTATGTTTCAATGGAGATGGATGACAATCGTTCACCCCATTGACAATGGGACGTGATTGGGTATCAGTAGATAATATTTTTCTTCAAGATAGAAAGAAAATACATTCATTTAGTACAGTACAAACTAAAAAGCGCACCACATATTTAGCAATTTTTTAAATTAATTTATTAAACATGTTTTTTTTCTCATTTGAAAATGGAGCACATTATTGTATAAAAAATAAAAAATATAGCAGGATTATAGCCAGTGTCACTTGGATGATGTAAGGATTCTAACGATACCCCATACATCCAAATCTGTTCAGGCATTTAAAAGTTATGGTGGAATGAAGAAAATCACATACAAATAACAATAATTTCCGGATGACAGCGATGCGGACGAATACTTCCAGGCCTAAGTTTTGTTTTTTATTTTTATTTATACAGATAGTTAGTTAGTCTTTTAATTTAGTACCTAGTGTCAATAGTTAGTTATGTTAAAAACTGTAAAGTTGTGTTAAGAATTATTGAAAAGAAATAAATAAAATGTCCTTTTAAAATTGTAAAAAAAAAAACAATAATGAACCCTGAAAACATTACACTCCTTTTTTGGGCAGACTTAATACACTTGACTTAATATATTGCGTAGCTTCCCGAACGCTGCCCAGCCGAGTCGGATTCGACGATTGACTTCTTTCTCGAAGTTGGACCTACCTAGCTGGACAGTTTGTCCTAGGTAAACGTACTCGTCCACAACTTCGAGCATAACGTCTCCGATCTTCATGAGAGTGAGTGTTACATGGGCATTTGATATGACCTTTGTCTTGTCCATATTATATATTTAAAAAAATAGAATGCGTAAGTACGTATCTCTTTCTTTCCATTTACCAAAACAGACTAGAAACTGAAAACCATGATCCTTCCTCAATAATATCAATACTAGATATATTTTTATTCTTTAAGAGACAAATGCTTAATTTCGTTAAAAAAAACGGGATTTCAAATATTTCCCGGGAGAAATAAAATACGAGTATTTTATTTACGTTCTTATTATTTACTTATTTCTACTTACAGTTTAAAGATCATGTAAGTTTCAATATATCTTTATTTGATTTAACATATTTGTAAAATTCAATGTAGTTATTGTTATAATTCAAATTTATTTATTTTGGGACAACTAGATCCAAAGGTTAGTATACAAAAAACTTAGAAACTATTGTTAGTACTTAAATACAATTACAAAGGACAACACTCATTACATACATTCTATACACAAATGCCCCTGTGTTGAGACATTCCGCCCCGTCCAGATAACCAATAGGGAGATATTGTACCTCCCTAAGAGATATCAGACGAACGAAATGCCTCAACACAGGTGCACGTACATATTCAGCTATAGTTTTCAGGATGCTGTTGTGACTCCGGTCCAATACGGTGAAGGAAAACATCGTGAGGAAACCGGCATGTCCTAGAACCGAAAATTCGAAGACATGTGACATCTACCAACCCGCACTGGGCCCGCGTGGTGGATTACGGCCCACTCCCTCTCACAGAGAGGAGGCCTGTGTCCCAGCAGTGGGAACGTTTATAGGCTGATGATGATGATGATGATGTTGTGACTCCCCCGCACCCTTCTCATAACTGACACGACTTTTTTCCGAATGACGGCATAAAAATCATCAGTACGAGCCTGCGCGAACATCTCGGAGGCACTGCAGTAACGAGGAAGTCCCAACATCATCCTGAAAACAGTCATAGTTTAAAATGGTAATTAATTCACTCTTTATCAAGTCGGGGGTACATTTGTTACTTACATCAGTCCAATTCAAGACCATCTGCGAAAAAGTCCATTCCATAAAACAGTAGGAACTAGGGATACCTACTGAAGATAAACGACATAATAAGAAAATTGTAGGGGTTTCATTCTTGAAAAACCCTTCCATGATTTTTTCCCACTTCTCAATGTTTCTTTTAATAAATCAAATAAGGTTTAAATACGGGACAGAGTCTGTCCCGGCGGGACGTTCATAATTACTCCTGAAATACGGGACGTCTGGCAACGCTACCTACCATACAACATGCCGAAATTCGAAGCTCATCAATTGGATACGAGAATACCGAAACTGGCAGGAATTCCGAAACTGACGGCTTCCGGATACGGTGTGATTAATTAAATTTCACATGACGTCACATCTGTGACGTAGGCAATTGGGTTTAAATACGTTTAACGCGTTCGCGATGTTTTGCTCTAATGGTGTTAAGAGTTCACGTTTCGAGGAATTATTGAGTTAATGTGGAGTTACTGGGTTTCACTGTTGTTGTTAATTAATTTGTCATTATTACTGTTTACGACAAATATGCGGATTACTCATGCATGGGTAAATATCGTAAAAGGCTACTAAATAGGAAAGCATACTTAATTATTTATTACCGACTTTCAAAAGGAGGAGGTTCACAATTCGATTGTATGTTTTTTTTTTTTCGTATATTTGTTACGCGATTACTCCGTCAATTATGAATTGATTTTGATGATTCTTTTTTTGTTTGGTAGATCATACTTCAGAGGTGGTCCCATATAAATTTTATGAACTTTGCTTGGGTAGTTTTTGAGTTAGCTTCAATAATACGTATTTTTTCGTCACTTAGTATGTGGATGATATGATAACTTCCTGTCACTGTTATTTACATAGCAGGTATTGGTATTCGAATTTCTGTGGGGTAGATGTATCACAACTAAAAAGTGAAAAATAAAAACTTTTTAGAAAAAAAAAACAACCGACTTCAAAAAAACACTACAAAGTGAAAAATAACTTTAATTTCGGAAGTCGGTGACAAAGAACGAAAATTCAAAACCAAAGACACCGACTTCCGAAATTAAAGTTATTTTTCACTTTGTAGTGTTTTTTTGAAGTCGGTTGTTTTTTTTTCTAAAAAGTTTTTTTTTAACTGACGATTGTTGTTTGATATTAAAATTTGAATGCAAATTTTAACGAGCAAGTTAAATATCGCCATAGTCTATAGTTTTGCTGTAATGTGCGGTATTAATGGTTTCTATCCTTGTGTGTGGAACGTCCAATGTATTTCCCAAAATTAGTGATTGAAATGCTAAAATTACCGCTTTATCTGTCTGTAGATACCTTTTGGTTACTGCAACGAACCAGAAGCTGTAATTTAAATCCTATGTTACAATAACTACGGTCCAAAATCGCAATACCAAAACCTATCTACAAGTTATTTCCAATAATTGCACATGATGAATACCGTATCTTGCTTGACATAAGGACCAAAATGGCGATCGTTTATCTGTTTACAAATTCTCGTCCAATAATTGTGCAGTCAACCACATCAAGTTTTATTTTTATTTTTTCGAGAATTTTAGCTCGCGGGCGTATTTTACTTTTCTGACACTTCCTTGTCAGTACTGCACCTATATTAATGGGTAAGATGGCCATACAGTAGTCTTAAAAAGTCATTAATTTCATGTTGTTTTAAAAGTTAATGACTAGGCGGGTAGAAGGCAAGTGTGTGGTTTTTGTAAAAGTAAATGAGGGTTTAACTTAAGTAACTTGCTTGAGACGATGTCTGTGTTTAGTCATAACCATTAATCGATGAATTATCATGCAATTTTTTTTCTGCAGGTTTAAGACTATTTCCCAAAAACGTGAATGTACAGGGAAATTAAATGTTTACTTCCCGTGACCCCAATGGCTGGCATTTTCCTTGACCAGAGGCTAAGTATTGCCATACAACGTGGCAATGCCACCAGTCTCTTGGGTAAATTACCAGTCTGGATGAATAATTTTTTAGTTTGTAAATTAATTAATTAAGAGGAGGCTCCCTAAATTATATGTTAATTTGCATTAATAATCTGAAAAAGTAACGCATACAATCAAAATGGAAGTATACGATTTATTGGATCTTTTTCTTTCCAAATATAAGACAGTTACGTAATTGGAACATTTTCACTCGATTCATTTTTCAAATCATGTTTTTTTTAAAGATTATTTGAAAAAAAGTCAAGATTACTCGGCTATTATGTCTAAAATAATTATGGACAGTAATAAAATATAGTTTATTATCCAGATATAAGATATTTGTTCTCTTGATCAATTATTACTTTAATTATAAACGAAATAAGAATTGAGACTAACGACATTTAGTTCCATGCTCGAACACGACCAAAGATTGCACGCGATATTCAACTTTATTACTGATGTGTTAGCGTTTAGCACATAGTGGAGTGGTGGGGTGCATGGGGGCGGAGTTTGCGTGGAAATTGTCTTTAGAGTGCCTGGTCTTAATTAAGTGTAATTTTTGTGTAATTTATAATTTTACAAAGCAAATAAAATAAAATTCTATATGTACTAGGTAGGAATATTGTTTATAAAATTGTCAATTGTCCGTGTTACAGTCATGTCATACAAATGTCAATGATTCGAATATACAATGACAATTTAAGTCAATTTGTTACAACAATTTTCCTGACTTTGCTTGACATAACTGCTATTCCTGTTTACCTCTTGAACTACTTTACTTTTGACAGGGTCGACCATGAAATCCTATTGAATAAGATTGCGTTTAATGGTATACGGGGTAATTTGCTTCGCTGGTTCTCATCCTATATTAAAAATAGAACACAAAAGGTTGTCGTTAATGGTCATCAGTCTGATGCAGTGCATATAACCTCGGGTGTTCCACAAGGTTCAATCTTGGGACCACTATTGTTTATTCTATACATTAATGACATAGACAAATGTTTTAAAAATACTAAGTTTCTTGTATACGCTGATGATCTAAAAGCTTATAGGTCTATACAGACTGTAGAGGATTGTCGACTTTTCAACAAGATCTGGACAGTCTCACTGACTACTGTCTAAACAATAAACTACACCTTAGTCTCTCCAAGTGCAATTGTATCAATTTTACAAAGAATAAAATAGTTATTAACTTTAAATACTCATTGCATGACACAACACTCAGTAATGTATCTACTGTGAGAGATCTTGGTGTGTTATTTGATGATAAGTTGTCCCTAAACCTGCATGTAGATAAAATTGTTAATAAAGCATTTAAGATGTATGGTTTCGTTATGAGATCGTCCACTGAGTTCAAGCGGATCTCCACATACCTTTACCTATATAAGACCCTTATACGATCACAATTAGAATATGCCGTCCCTATCTGGAACCCGTTTTACCAGAAATACATAGACGAGATTGAAAAAGTCCAGCGTAAGTTTCTACGAGCCATGCATTACAGATGCCACAAAACTTATTTGTCGTACTCACAATTACTTGATAAATATAAGCAGGTTAACCTAGAATCTAGACGTAAGTATCTAGAGGCTTCTGTACTGTATGGTATTGTTCGTGGTGATTTTGATTGTATCGATCTCACGAGCAAACTATGTTATGTAGTTCCACGCACTGTTCAAATGCGTAGTATCCGTGCAGCTACCCTATTCGCTGTCAATACCTGTCGAACTAATTCTGGTTTGCGCTGCCCTATCCGTCGAATGGTTGAGTCTTATAATTGTAATTTTGTTAATATTGATATTTTTGTATGCTCAAAATCCAAATTTAAATGTAATGTTATGAAAATTATTATTAGCCAATAATGTTATTAGGAATGTGGGGCTTGTGGCTAAGTAACAACAGCTGCACGGGTCGATCGATCAGGTTAAGCTACGCTTGCCGCGGTTGGTCCGTGGATGGGTGACCATCTTTACATACCAAGACCCCTCCGTGCCTCGGAAAGCACGTTAAGCCGTTGGTCCCGGCTGTCATTTGTAGATCTTTGACAGTCGTTACGGGTAGTTAGAAGCCCAAAAAGTCTGACAACCAGTCTTACCAAGGGGTATCGTGTTACCTAGTAACTAGGTTGTGGAGGTCAGATAGGCAGTCGCTCCATGTAAAATACTGGTATTCAGCTGCATCCGGTTGGACTGGAAGCCGACCCCAACATGGTTGGGAAAAGGCTAGGCAGATGATGAATGTTATTAGGAATGTAAGCTAATCTTTATTCTATTATTTATTTGATTTTAGGTTTAATTGTTATTCTGTTGCCAAGCAATCAATGAGAATCTCTATTTTGCATGATGTAATTTATTTTTATGACTGTGATGTAATTAATTATTAATGTGATGTAATTATTTATTTATTATTAATGTGATATAATTATTAATGTGATGTAATTAATTATTATTTATTAATGTGATGTAATTATTTATTACCTATCTAGTGGCACTCATTATCATATTTTCTTTTGTTAATATGCGGATAATGTAGTGGGCTGCAATATTGTTAATATTTTGTGTTATCATTTCTCTGTTCCAACACATATTGTAGCTGTTTATTGTCCCTAAATAAATAAAATAAAAATAAAATAAAACTAACTGGAACATGCTTGTAAGCAATCGACGGCAACTCCACGTCCAAGCGCGTATTTTGCGCATTGGACTTAGGTATTTGAGTAGGTACTTATCGCTTCTCGAGGAGACTCTAGTGATGTAACTACATCATCAAACATTTAATTAACACTTCCAATAAATAAGTAATAAAACGTCTCTTTAATTCTTATATATGTATAAATATTGAGCTTTTAATTACACTGAATATACTTGATCTAAGCAGACACACGCTAAAACACAAAATTACTCAATGGCTACAACAGGACTACTTCACAACGGAGGATCTTCTAGCATACATCTCGTAAAAATGCAATCGCAAATTCCACGCACATATAAACTCACATGCACGCATATACACACACATGCACACGTACTCACACATACACGAACTCTCACTCACACACACACACAACACACTAAATAACCACCTACACTTTTCATAGAATAACTTTCACAATGTGTACAGTGCAATGTGCTCTTGTTTTATAAGATAAATATTTTCAAATTAGTCGTTCAGAAATACAAATCTTCCACCATTCATAAAACTCTTTACATTTTCGACTGACGCTACTTTTCTTCTTTTCCCAGGTACGTCCAATAAGTTTGCTGAGTGGATCTTGTCTTCGAGATCCGGATAAAGGTTGGGTGTGTTAACCCTTCCGATTTACCTCGAACACCCTTCGTTACCGCGGCGTTTGTTTGCGTTGGTGAGCGCGGGTTAGGGTTTGCAGTGACGTAAGAGTACAATTTGGTAATTTGGTGATGCGATTATGGGTAAGTTTTGTTTAATATTTATAAGCTGCGGTATTTTTCTTAGACTCCTTGATGTCCAGGCTATTCAGTATACCACTTCAAGGCAAATACGTCTTCGTCTGTCCTGATTTTAGGAAAAGAAAGATTTTTTTATTCTGCATAAACTAATCGCATATTACAAAAAATTACGAAATAAACACATTTACAAATTACCCAAAAGCCTCGTATTCAATATTCCAAAATAATAAAAGTTTGACAAATTTTGTCTATGACTTGATCTCAGGGCTCGAGACCAAAAACAATTTACAATTGCTTGCGTAATGTGTTGCGACAAAACTAAATGAAAACAAACAAACAATTAAAATATAAACAAAATGCCGATTACTGAGTGGAAAAATAACAATAGGCTTTTGAAGGTGTTTTGACGTTGTTTTGATTGCTAATGGTGTCTTAGTAGAGTTAAGAAACCAAAACAATGTAATTATGAAAGATTCACCGAGCGCTGGACACAGAGTCGGACTCTGCGTCCAGCGCTCGGTGTGGCTATCATCGTGCTGTATCGTCATCCTGAGGATGACTCGATGAGATGTGAAACACGTGTCGATTTCTTACAGGGATTTTTATGGCTCTTTAGGAATAGTTAGCGGAACAGGTTACTAAATATATCAACGTCTTACAAGGTCAGCCACTAACCCACGAAAAAGAAAGTAGACAACTTTTTTCTGTCGAATTCTAATTGAATCAGCGCTATATCCCCCTACATTATCTCCTAAATCCTTGTTAAACATAATACTTAAGACGCAGATATATGACAGTGACCTTGAATGGTTAGCTTGCGTGTTCTGTACTGAGCTCATACAACGCGTCGTACGTTCAGCCAGTAATAGGACTCGCCCATCAAGGAGCGCTGTCCCAAATTAGACGCATTTTTAATTTATTTTTCGTTTAACAAAAGGTATTTTAATAAAACACGTATACTAAAAGATCAATAATTTAATTGTCTTTAAAATGGTGAAGTTTTCAGAAAAAAACACTTGATAGATTTTGCGTCATTCTCAGTTTTTTATCCGCGTTAGACATAACTTTACAAATTAATTTCACTATGTAATATAAACATAATCAAAAATATGTCTATATTAAAATATTTAAAAAATGCTCTTATTTAACATACATTTTTTTCAAATCACTAACACTACTCGTTTAGACGTCATCTTCAGTATAAAATCATTAAAAGTCGGTTATCGTCCCCTTAAATAAAATAAAGTCAGTAGATATTCAGTTGACAGTCCTGAAGCATTTGGCGTCGGCACAAAATACTGCGGCGCCTCAGACGGCCACAACTTGACTATACTGTCAACGTTAAGTAGATGAGTTTGTTGGCAAGTCAACTGGCTTTCCAATTAATTATAATAAGTAAATCGAGATAGTAGGCACACAATCCTAGAAATAGTAAATATATCCCAAGTTAGGTATAAATGTACTTATAGAATATAGATTAAAAAAATACGTAAAAAAAGTTTCAATCTCCCCGCCTTTTCCCAACTTTGTTGAGGCCGGCTTCCAGTCTAACCGGTTGCAGCTGAATACCAGTATTTTACATGGAGCGTCTACCTATCTGATCTCTACAACCCAGTAACTGGGTAATATGATGCTCCTTGGTAAGACTGGTTGTTAGACTTTCGGGCTTCTGACGACCCGTAACGACTGTCAAAGATCCACGAATGACAGCCGGGATCAACGGTTTAACGTGCTTTCCGAGGCACGGAGGAGTCTCGGTATGTAAAGATGGTCACCTATCCACGGAACATCTCCGGCAAGCGTAGTTTAACCTATTGGATCGACCCGTGCGGCTGTTATTACTTAGCCTCGAGCTCCTCCGTAGAAAAGACTACTCAGGAAAAAAAAATACCGCCTTTGCTGTCTAGTGGCAAGACCACCTGTCTCAGACCCAGAGGTCCCGGGTTCGACTCCCAGCCGGGGCAAAATTTTCTGCTCGGTTTGGTTGGTGTCTGTCTTGTTCTAAGTCCGCCTGGCTAGCTACCACCATCTTATCTAAGTCTGTCGCCATAACAACAATGTTAACAGCATTGTTTTGTTTCGGCAGCTAGAGGTAAGATAGCCAGTTCCTCTGTGATTAAGGATTTTGGGTTTAAGAAAGAAAGAAAGAAAATACATTTATTTTGCACAGACCAAAAAAGCACACAACATAATTAACAGCAGATAAAAAATAAAAATAAAAATCAAATAATAAGTGTAAAGAACGATGTAAGAAATTAGCAGGAGAGAGTGTGTGTGTGTGTGTGTGTAAGCTCGCTTCCACATTCGGTTTGATCATCAGTTACCATAAAAAAAATATTACCATTTAGTTGTACAAAAACAAACTAAAAACTATGCAGCGTTAAAACTAAAGAAAAGAGCGTTTCGATGAACTCTGGCACCCGAAGTAAGATTTAACTTGTGTTTAGGGTGCCAGCGTCCTCGCCTATAATTTGAACATATATCAGTACTAGCTGACCCTGCAAACGTTGTTTTGCCATATAAATGTTTGGGGTGGACCATCTTTATCACTTACTACCTACCCTACCTACTCTGCCTACCCTGCCTACCCTGCCTACCCTGCCTACCCTGCCTACCCTGCCTACCCTGCCTACCCTGCCTACCCTGCCTACCCTGCCAACCCTGCCTACCCTACCTACCCTACCTATCCTATCTTTCAAGTTGGATCAAACTGCATACGGTGTGCAAATTTGATTAAAATCGGTTGAGTAGTTTAGGAGTCCATCGCGAACAAACAACGTGACACGTAATTTATATATTTTGCCATATAAATGTTTGGGGTGGACCATCTTTATCACTTACTACCTACCCTGCCTACCCTGCCTACCCTGCCTACCCTGCCTACCCTGCCTACCATACCTACCCTACATATCCTATCTTTCAAGTTGGATCAAACTGCATACGGTGTGCAAATTTGATTAAAATCGGTTGAGTAGTTTAGGAGTCCATCGCGAACAAACAACGTGACACGTAATTTATATATATTAGAAGATTTAGAACGAGCACAGTATATTATTCTATTATTCAGACAAATGCGCCACATCATATATATATGCATCTACTAGTGAAGTAGATGCATATATGATGTGGCGCATTAATGTACCTACGTGGGGGTATGTGTCAGTTTGTGTAAATATAATTATAAATATATGACTCTGTTAACTACATTAGTTAAGCGATTGATACATGTAGTAAATCTTCAGTCTTATCGTAACTCAGTGACAATAGACATCAATAGACATCAGGTGAGATGAAGGCCAAGAGCCCCCACAGGTGCGGTTAAAAAAAACCGGCCAAGTGCGTGTCGGATCACGCACAATGAAGGGTTCCGTAGTTGGGATGAATTTATCCCAAAAACAAACTTAACTTTGTAGTTGAAAAATATGTTCTCCCATACAGAATGTATTGGAAAACATGTTTTTGCAACTGCAAAGTTAAGTTGGTTGATTATTACCCGTTAACCTGTAGAGCCTACTTAGCTGTGATAGTTTTGATTTTAATTTCGTTATATAAGCTACTGTTGTGATTTTTTTCACATACCCGAAACCAACCATTTAGCCGGCAGGGGGGGGGGGACACTTGACTCTAACAAAAATTAGCATTTTAAAGCTTAATATTTCGCAAACGAATCCCTGAATCCAAAAATGGTTTAGACAAACTCACAATATTTTTGAAGGACCTTTCCAATGATACCCCTCACCATGGGGTAAAAAAATAAAAAAATAAACATCACCACTTTACGTGTATGAGAGATACCCTAAAAAAAAATGTTTTTCATAATTTTGTTTTACCACTTTGTCGGCGTAATTAATATGTATACCTATGCCAAATTACAGCTTTCTAGTACTAAGGGTCTCGGAGCTAGACCGCGGACAGACAGACAGACGGACATGACGAAACTATAAGGGTTCCTTGTTTACTACGGAACCCTAAAAAACGGATATGTACCAACAGTTAGGAAAATGATTTGTTAAGCAAATTAACACCTTAAGTCAATTATGACTTGAAGACACGGAGCACAATGAAGGAGTCCAATAGGGCCGGTGCCTGTCGGGTTTGCGGGTTTGTCCGAAAGGGTTACCGTGGCCCCTGGCAACATACAGGCAACCGAAGGAACACGGGTGGGTTTTAGTCAGTAAGAGTCTGACACGCCCTCCCGCTCCGCCCAGAGCGGGAGAAGTTATTTGATAATTTCCCACACAAAAAATAAAATAAAAGTCAATTATGACAGTTGTGATTTGAATATACGGACAATTTAAGTCAAAGCAGTCAATACGCTTAAAAAAAAGAACGTGTGGCACTCGGGGACTGCCGCGGTAAAGCTATTGCATAGCATTTGTAACCTCCATACTTCCTATTTGTCAACGCTAGACTTGGGATGATGACGTGATGACATAAAACAAAAATTACGTTCCCATGACAACATCACGTTGTCATGGGAACCGTCATTACATGGTAGGCGGAGTGGGGGGTGTTAGGTTTTTTCGTTACGGAATTTCTTGATTCGGTCGCCGCGCTTAAAGCCCGCGATAGAAGTTATGCAATAGCTTAAAAAAATCCTTACTTAAAATAATGATTAAGCTATTTAAGGATCATCAGAGAAATCGCTGTTTTCCGTTAGGTAGTTAAGCAAACAAGATCTTTCTAGAAGACAAAGTTTAGATAGAATAATTCTTCATTGCATACCAAATAAAGGTAAAACAAATGAATTCAATGGAATGGAGTCCTTACTATTCTAAGCAAGCATACAATCTTTCGTAAGTCCTCTATCCCATAGTCAGCTGGTGAAACTTCCAGAACTTCATCCAATGCAATAACCCCTTCTGCTTCTTCCAATTTAACCCTCACAGTAAGCGTCTAAAATTCGCAATATTTTTTATCCCCACGTCAGCAAGGATTACCGATTATGTAAGCACCGGAAAACGTAAGAACGCCATCTTCCGTGTAGATAGGGAATTTTCTTTTGAAAAAAATATATTATGGATACAAAATAAGTATACTGTGAACGGAAAAACCTTCGAGAACTATTGAAAAAGGGTTAGGGTTAAGGCTGGTTTACAACGCATGAGATTTGGTGAACATTTTATTGAATGGATTTTATGAATATTTTTCTGAAAGAAGGAAACATTATTTATTCTGGTAAAAACATGACACACATTACAAAATAAACGTAATTAAAATACACATTAATCCAAAGTAGCCAAAAGCCCGGTTTTCCACAAACAAAAATAATAAAAACAAGAAGAAAAATTAAAAAGTTTCCTTTTGTTATTATTGAACTTAATAAAATTTGGAATTCTCTTTTCGAGATTTCGTTGTTCAGACGCCAGCACATCAAGCTACCCGAAACTGTCAAATTTTCCCAATCAACTTTGAACCTTATACTTCAGCAATAAAGTTGAAAATCTATTAAATAAATTTGACAGATTGTAGTAGCTTGATGTGCTGGCGTCTGTACTTGAAAAAAAGTATTATGAATACATTAAATACTACACTATACACCGTTTCTGGCACCAAGCAACAAACGATTTAATAGGCGGTACTTATTGTGTATCGGAAAATTTACAGGCACATTCGATTTTGCGCTTAATGTTTCAGAATATTGTTAGGTTAAGTGGTTGTCATCACTTCCCATCAGGTCTCCGTAGACCATCGCCCTATTTGCCAGCTTATAACCTAAAAGAATCTCTGTAAGGAAACAAAACATTAAATCAACCCCACAAAATCTCCAAAACCCGTTATGTCCACAGCTTAACCTGAAAAAACTTGGGATTCAACCCTCGACTCTTCCAAATCGCAAATGATATATATTCGCGCGTCCAGCGAATTATAATTCCCAAAACGCTCGTATCCCAACACTTTACTCGTATAATATTCTTTATGAGCACCTACGACAGATGTGTGGTGTGATTTATAGGCGGAAGCGATTTTACTTACTAAACATCAAAATGTAAAGTCATTTATTCAAATTAGGCTGAGAATCAGCACTTTTTGTACGTCAGATTTATAAGAGACAATCCCCAAAACCGCACGCCCTTCACCACTTCCAAGGAAAGAAGAAGAGGCGCAACAAACACCCCAGTATGTTAAAAAAAAAAAGTTTATTGTCACAAAATAATGAGACCATTCACAAGAATTTGGTACATAGATACATAATTATTATTTTTATTGCTTTAGATAATGAAACTGATGCTCAAACTAAGTCAGGGTTTGCATTTTGGGAGTCAGTCCTCAAACGTGGAGCATTATAGGGAGATCGTGATAGAGTACGTCCAAGTTAATTTACGTAAAGAAAGAAATGAGCGTTTTATGTGGCGTCGATTTTTCTCAAATGATATGGTAACGAGAAGTACTAGACCGGCCATTGTGGGAATGCTTAAGCTACGGTTTCTACGAACCGTGGCCGCTATACAACGGCCACTGTGACGGCCATCATGATGGCAGTGGGGTTATTTTTTTTTGGTGGGAAATTATCAAATAATCTCTGGGTGGAGCGGGCGGGCGTGTCAGACTCTTACTGACTAAAACCCACCCGTGTTCCTTCAGTTGCCATGTTGCCGGGGGCCACGATTTCCCTTTCGGCCCATATTCGCAGCCCCGGCAGGCATTGGCTCTAGCGGACCCCGTCAATTCTGCTGACATCTCTTTGAGGTGCGCGTGAAACACAACGCGCCGTCGACCCGGGCCTGGTCCTTATCGGACGGCGAGCTACCCATTGCTCATCGTCCGTAAGCCCGCGCCTACGGTAGCCGGAAATCTGCCTGTGATTCCCGAAGCCCAGGGCGTCTCCTCCTGCGGCGGTTAGGGGCGCGAGGGCGCGAAATTTGCCTCTCCCTCACGCGTTCCGCCTCCTCCTTCGCGAACACTACTGCTTCGCAGAAGGAGATGACGGCTTCCCATTTCCTCTCGCTCCGTACCATGGCCTGAACCAATGCCGGACGCGAGAGATCACCGGGTTTGACTTCACGGTGTAAAAAAAGCTCTTTAGGAAGACACACAAAGAAAAAAGAAAAGAAAGAAAACTTGTTTATGTTGCACAAACAAAACGCACATTTAAAAAACCTAGACAAAATACACACAAAACAAAAGTAGTCAAAAGCCTCGTATTCAATCAAAAAAGTTTGAAAAAATTGTTCATAGCTTAATTATAACACTGGTTCACTGGTTGATGTCAAGGCCACGGACCAAAGACAATATTGCGTAATTACTGTTGCAACATTGGCAAATGACAACAAAAACAAAATGCCGATTGCAGAGTTAGCTACTTTTGTAACAAATAACAAGAAAAATTAAGCTGTGCGTCACATCTGTGCAAGAACAGGTCATTGCTCAGCGAAAAGCTGTAAATTCGGACGAACCTATCGTCAACAGCGCTGTTATGTCACAACAGCGCCATCTTATTTTCATAAATAACGTGGCAGTGACGTCATTCGGCGGTAAATGGCAGGCGTTATGTGGCGGCCACCGCTCTAACAGGAAACCGTAGTTTTAGGGGGACATCTTGTCATCGTGATGTCTTTCCCCTGGGATTATAATGATGACGTGACCCACACGGTTTTGATACTGAGGTGTCCCAACCCATTATTAACCGGTTGAATGCCGTGATTACAGCAACAATTGAAAAGCCATTGTCTCGCGTGGATCCACGTTCGATACGAAAGGTTAATGATTTTTCCTTTAATAAAATTGCTTTTAAATACGAATGGTTAAAACACAAATCCAAGTGTAAACGGATATTTTTATTTCTAGTCGACTTTTTATAGCAGTTAGAACAATATTTAACCCGTCTAACGTTTTAAATTTAAAAATACATTTTGAATACACTAACTTATGAAGCAATGGATTAGAAATCTGTTTCAAATCGAAACAAATTGTGATTGTGTTGTATTACGCAATTAGGGTATAGGTTTGAATAAAACTAAAGAAAATGGAGTTTTAATATTAGATCCCATTAATGTACTGAATTATGTACCGTAACGAGATTCTGATGGTTATAGTTATTTTTAGAATATTGTTACGCTGATCTTGTAATAAAAGAAGGCATTGGTTGCTTTTTATTGAAGTTTTGAATACACAGATTTAGACTTTTTCCTTTTTAGGCAGAATATTTTAGGCGAATTGTGATCCGCAGTTTAAAACCTGCTTTCCAGCGCAAACATTTACCAAAATTGCCACATTTTCTGCATAGATCAGCTCTACAGGGCAAAGATTTCAATTAAGTGAGGTTTTTAAAATACAATCCAAAGCAATGATTACAAATATTTAATGTCATGACGATTTCTACTACTCACTATTACCACCATATACTGAAACATGATTTAATTTTGTATTCAACCTCGTGACCTTTTTATGACAATTAACATCAGATTGGACGACTCAAACTCTTTTTAAGGTGATTCCTTCATCATCATCATCATAATCCACAACCCGACTTCGCCCACTGCTCCCAATCCCCACGCTCCTGTGCCAGCCTCATCCAGGTTTTGCTCGCGATGGCAATAATGTCGTCCACCCATCTTGCCGGCGGACGACTGACATCTCGTCTTCCAGTCCTTAGATTCCTTCAATGTGACCCAAATTTAAAATTTATTTGCAATATACATAAGAAATTTGGAAGTTAGTATTGATGGAATCGCCTTAAGAAATACCAAAGTAGAGTTTTACCACTTCTCAACTCAGAAACCGGCTGCTAGTAGTAGTTAAGTAATTGATCTGACACTTCATCAAGTTTTTATTAAAGGACTGTTGCACTTCGGGAAATTACAAGCGGGTCTAATTACCTAATTGGTTGTTAAGTAAAAACGCCACGCTAATGCGTCCGCAACCTCTTAAGACTTAACCCACACTTCACCAGACCAACTTATCCTGAACAAGTACTTTTGCGAATTGAATTTCTTATAATCTCTTTCCGTAACCAGAAATAAAATAGTTGAATTGTTGCAAAGACGGAAGATATTTCTTCTGATTTTTCATTATCGTAGTATGTCTTCTATGGCGATAATAAATCGTAAATTTTGATGTGAAAAAAATTAGACGTGGCGCGGCGTCGTTACGCTAACAGTGCCAATGCCAAACCGACGCCAACGCCAATGCAGGCGTCGGTAAACTATCCTTTTATGCATATTACCTGTACATAATAATTTCGATGTTTTTTTTTTCTATTGACCTGTGCGGCTGTTATGATTTAGCCATGAGCCCCTTAACTATTCTGCTGTCAAACACATTTGACTTTGCTGTCAAATCTCTCGCGATTTGATTGACTGCGTGAGCTGCGTCACAACAGTTCTGCCATAGACTACTCAAACTCAAAGCATTTATTTCGAGGTATTCCACTCAGAGCATTGATTTCTAATAGCACTTGTCCAAACCGCACCTGAGCATTTCCACTAACCGCACTGAAACTAAATTTTGATAAGTGCGATTCGGTGGAGCAGTTTATCAACCACAGGCACTTTTGAATTGTCAAGAAAGGAGCCGGTCAGTCAGAAAGATGAAGCTAGTTGTTTGCCCATTCCAAAGAGAAGTAGGTTCCTATGGAGAACAATGGGCAAGGAACTCCACAGACACTCTTTTAAATCAAAATGTTGGTCATTCATGTTGAAATTATACATGTGAGAACGATGTAGAAAGCAGTGCACGTTCAAAGCGTCCGTAATAATAAGTTTAAAAAAACAAAATAAAAACTTTTTCATTTTCGTTTTTTGCCACCGACTTCCGAATTTAAAGTTATTTTTTTTTTTTTTTTGGAAGACGGTTTTTTTTGTTTGTAAAAAGTTTGTATTTTTCACTTTTTAGTTGTGGTACCTACCCCACACGAATTCGAATGCCACTACCTGCTATGTTATTATCAGTGGTGGGAAAAAATACTGTCCAAGCTAAGTTAATAAAATTTATATGGGACCACCTCGAGAGCATACCCTTTCAAACAAAAAAGAATTTTCAAAATCGGTAAAAAAAACATACGCAACGAACAACTAACCTCCTCCTTTTTGGAAGTCGGTTAACAAAATATATTAAAATAATAAGCGTGACAGCTAAGAGATGACCAGTCCATACTTACAGTCTATGGTTCTACCTAACTATACTACTGCTGAGGTACTGATCCAGGTTTTAGACTGGCGTCGACTACTTATTTTTCATCTCTCACTAACGTAAATTGACAGTTAGCTACGCATTTATTATTATTTTGTTCAGAAAATAGCTAGGCGAAGAAAACATCTATAAAACCAGCCAAGTGCGAGTGGTGCACTAAGGATTCCCACATCCAAAAAACTGTTAACTAGTTACTTAGCTTTTTTCCCACTGCTGGGAAAATAAAAGACAACGGCGCCTTTTTCCTTCCAAACCTCCCGGTTTTTTTTGCAGTCTCTAGCCTTAATTAACGTCTTTTAATTATTTCCACGATAACGGCATTTAGGGTTAAAAAGATACATTACTCTGTTAGCCAAACGGACTGCTTAGTAATTGTGTCCTGTTGACATCCTTTAAGCGAATCCTTTACTGCCAGCTAAACTAAGTAAGTTTGCATAGTAGTCTACCGCGGAGGACACACATGTATGAAAAACTGGCTCAACTATTCAAACTTGATTCAGCTGGTGGTGGACGATTCTCTGTTCGATACGGAACCCAAAAAATACGTTAAGTATAAAAATACTTAAATAAATCCTGAATTTGGCTTCATCTCAACATATTGGCACAATCTTCCGAAAGTGTTTCCCAGAAAAAAATATTCCTGCCTTAGTACTATACTCAGTTAATATAAACGCGTCCCATTTCTAACAATTTTCCATTCCTAACTTAAGTGGCTTCCCATATTTTTTTCCCGACAATAATTCCAGTATGAGTGTACAAAGCATAAAATCTTTACATGTCGACAACCCTTGTTTATGTCGTATGTCGGGTTCTGTAGATCGCAAGTAAATGGGATTCCCATCAATCATTCACGAATAAATGAATTCCCATCAATAGGACATTTTGTGTTTGTGAATATTTTAACTTTTTGTTGTTTTCAACCCTTTTTTTGTTGAATACTGGAACGTCTGAGTGGCTTATGTTTTGCGTCGGGTTTATTAAAATGGATTTGAATTAATTAAATAGCAAGGCTTGTGGCAGTCGCGGTTATAAAACGCGTGAGTGTTATAGCAAATATAGCGACTTAAAAAAATGCGCGTTATTAAGAATAGATATTTAGTGTGACCAGCGTCAGACAGCATTTGTCTGGCATTTTAGTGCTGATATGAACCTTTTTGGCGCAGCCGTGAGGCACGCACTATTATCGTTAAAAGATTATTTTCATTTTTTATTTTGGTTGTATTTTGTGTTTCACGAACTGTGTCCGAATAAACGTTATTCTTTCTTTCTTTTTCTTTAGAGAGAGTTATATCTTTCTTCTCTCTCTTGTAACGAAATGTGCCTAAACGTGACGCGTCCTTGAAACACTCTCTCGTCCGATTATCAGATCGCCGTATATGAAGTTTCCTTTCAAAAACTCCTATCGTCTCACTCCTACTGTTTATGACCACCCTAAATTGTATGTTAATTTTCATTAATATTCTGAAAAATTCTCGCATACAATTAAAATGGAACTTTAGTATATGATTTATTGGATCTTTTTCTTTCCATATATAAGACAGTTACGTAATTAGAACATTTTCGCTCGATTATTATTTTATTCGAAAATTATGTTTTTTAAAGATTATTTGAAACAAAAACAAGATTACTCGGCTTTTATATCTAAAATAATTATTAACAGTAAGAAAATATAGTTTATTATCTAAATATATTTTTTCTCTATATCAATTACTACTTCAATTATAAACGAAATAAGAATTGAGACTTACGACATTTAGTTCCGTGCTCGAACACGACCAAAGAGCGCACGCGATATTCAACTTTATTACTGATGTGTTAGCGTTTAGCACATAATGGAACGGTGGGATGCATGGGGGCGGAGTTTGCGTGGAAATTGTATTTGAAGTGCCTGGTGTTAAGTCTGTTGAGTGCAAGCAGCGCAAGTTTGGTCGCTGTGACAATGTTTTTGGAGGCCTATGTCCGGCGGCCTTTCGGCTGGTAATTCCAGTTATACACATTCCTCGTGGTTCAAATATGGTAATTTCTACTAGACTTTGAAGAGCAAATGTCTTTCCGAATCGACGTTTAATATTTGAGAGAAAGTCGACTGAAACCTGCATTTTAATATTGAATTTCTAGATCATGTATGCAGACGGCTTTCAGACCGAGCATCAAGAGAATTTATGATCTTAATTTGGTACCTTTCCATCTGTGGAACGTATTTTATATGACTACGCGCAAGCAGAAATGTCGATTTAAATTCGAGATTCGTGGAAAGATTAGTAAATATGAACTATGTTAGTTTCGGTTCGGAATTATTCTTGTTTGAGCACCCTGCAAAATAGCTTTAATAATTGTCCAAACAAAAAAATCTGACTCTTTGTCTACTTCACTAAATGAGTACTGATTACTGACATTGGTAAACAATATCTTAGAGCACGATTTAGTGTAAGAAGAAACAGATTAATTTGTATAGTTTTTTTATAATTTAAAAAGAAATCCAGTTGTATCACCTAACACAACATATATTAAAGTCGTTTTATGTGTAATTTAATTTTAAATGACTTGAACCATTTTACACATTATTTATTGGTTGGTGTTGGATGATTAATGTGTACCTAAATATATCAGTTTGTACTAATTCACATAGATCGCGTAATAAGAGTCACATACATTTGTATTAATATACATTAAAGTACTAGAAATATTTGTTCAGTTCACATTGATATTATTTAAAATGTATTTTATCACACATTAATAAATGTAAAAAATTCTTAGTTAGAGCACTTTACACCAAAATAAGCTTGCTCAATTTTAATCTTAGAGGGGTACCTAAACCAAAAAATTACATTTTTTTTTCGGTTAAACTTAGTGTAAGAATATTAAAACTGATATAGGTCAAGATATATCACTTTTCACTGAAGATACAGATTATTATAAACGTTTTCTACACATAAACCTTCCGAATAAATTCTCTAAATGATAGTTAAAATCGCATCAAAATCCGTTGCGTAATTTAGAAGGTCAATGCGGTCACACAAACGGGAAAAACAACTTTGTTTTAAATTATTTCTGAAATTCATGTTTTTTTTTCAAATGAGCGTCAGTAATTTGTTATTAGGCAGAAACAATAGAACGATGCGTGCTATCATTTAAACTCCATTTGCTTCTTCTACGTTCATACCACAGAAGACCAATTCCCGTATTTAAAACAAAAAAGCTATGCCCGAACATATTAACGAAAACTACTACATTTCTGCCACGGCCTGCAAAAGGGGCATTGACAGACGAACCCGAAAATGTCTGCCGAGGCGAAGCCGAGGCACACATACGTGAGCCCAGTCTTGAATCAGTGCCTGGTTGCGGCCAAGGCTCGTTTAGTATTTTTCGAATAAAAAGTGCGTATCATGTATCGAAGTAAAAAGTTCGTTCCATTTATAAATTATACAACAGATTATGTGTTTTCATAGTAATTTATTCGGCCGCTAAACACGACAGATATGGACTTTCATACTAACATTGCCGGCCGCCTGCTCACAAGTATTTGTCCAGTACAGCATTTTCGATTCATCTCCAAGAAGGTTATCAAAATAATGTTCGAATTTCGAAGCATGTTTGCGAAAAACATATTTTGTACGGACGAATTGAGAACCTCCTCCTTTTTTGAAGTGGGTTATGTTGGAAATTACTCAAAATATCATGTGTTCGGTTAAGTAGTTACTAATGCCACGTATAATGTGCAGTGTCAATTGTAGGCTGTATGAGTTACTTCCATAGTCTGTTGAATGTGATCCATTGTCTGAAATGATAAAATATACAGCCTTCCGTCTTCGCAGTCGAGCACGTTGGTTTTATTAAATATTCCCTCTAACAAAACACCAATAACAGGTTAAAAACGTTCTAAATCTAATCACAATCTCATCTCGGCGACAATTAAAGTCAAAAACTTGTCAAAAACTACATATATTTTGATAGATGGAGACTGAGATTAGAATGCAAATGTTCTGCAAAATCTTTTGCAAAATGAACTTTATTGTCGAAACGTAGGGTGCCTTTTCCAATACCTACACCACTGGGTGGTCTAACCTCACGCCACGTCAAACATAGTACCTAATGTCAAATGTCGTCTTTATGAAGGCCCTAACATATTATGAGCTATTAACAGGCTTCACGTTATCACTTCACATCAAAATGCTAAGTTATGTGTGGTCATACGCTCAAGTTAAGTTTGTGGGACTTAATACATACATGTATAAAGATCTCTAGACTATAATTAGTCTTCAGGAGGAATTTTAAGTGCTAGTTCAGACTCGCCCCTATTTCTTGGAGCTTAAACAATACCAATCTGCCTAGCCTTTTCCCAACTATGTTGGAGTCGGCAAATGACTTCGAAAGTACTATATATGATATTAAAATGTTCGCAGTGGTTCAAAATTCAAAATATTTTATTTCACATAAACCTACAAGGGCACTTATGAAACGTCAGAGCTAGGTGCACGGTTCCAATTGGTCGCTTCCTATGGAGAAGAGCCGGCAAGAAACTCCACGGTTACTCTTTTCAAAATAAATTGTTTCTACTATGTTTTCAAATTACAGTGTTAATAGGTATGGGAGGACAATGTAAAGCCTATCAACAAGTACCAGGTACTTAGCAAAATAGAAAATGGTCCACAAGTCTACAGCCTACAACGTTCTTACATTTACAAAATCTAAAAAAAAAAGAATCTACATAAAATCAATTTGCCTAGCCTTTTCCCAACTATATTGGGGTCGGCTTCTAGTCTAACCGGATGCAGCTGAATACCAGTATTTTACATGGAGCGACTGCCACAACTCAGTAACTGGGTAATACGATACCCTTGGTAAGACTGGTTGTCAGACTTTCGGGCTTCTGACGACCCGTAACGACTGTCAAAGATCCACGACTGACAGCCGGGACTAACGACTTAACGTGCTTTCCGAGGCACGGAGGAGTCTCGGTATGTAGAAATGATCACCCATCTACTGACCAACCCTGGCAAGCGTAGCTTAACCTGACAGATCGACCCGAGCGGCTGTTAGTATTTAGCCACGAGCTACTCTCAAAATAATAGGTAATAAAAATCCGGACCTAATACCCCAGTTGTCTCTTTTGACGGGAATCTCCCGGAAACACGACGAATTACACGGAAGAGGAAGCCTACTTCCGACAACTTCCGTGCATCTATCACTTGGAGGAACAGGAGTGACTGAACTGAGGACTCACTTAGTCATAAATGATGGACTTCCTTGGAAGAGTTTATGATGATTCTCAGTGTTAAGTAGAAATTTGCAAACGATTTAATTTTTTGGACATAATTATCCATAACATCACGCTTGTCAAGGGCTAAGCAGTAATAGGCATTGAAATGGAAATAAAAAATGAAATGTGTTTATGATAAATTAAACAAAGATTTCTTGATTACAATAGGTTTACTAAATCCTTTACAATATTTAATAAATTTGACTCCGTATGAACGGTGTGGTTTGCAAGATGAATTCTGAACGAATGTATGAATGAATGGTATGAATGGAATCGAATGAATATTAATGAGTGAATGTGTCGTAGACAAAATGAAATCTACATACATACAAGTTATAGTAAATACACACATAGATAACGTAATATTTATCATAGGTTGAAATGATGAATGATGATGACCTATCCTGCCTTAAAAGTTACCTCATAACTTAAAGGCTAACCTTACTTACATAAAAACGTGGACGTGGAATTTAACGTCTGACAGTAGACAAGGTTTGAACAAGTTATTGTGGTAAGAATGTCTGACCTGACAGCTATATTTTCCAATTAACAATTCATGCAGGCAGAAGCTGTCTTAGACCACATTTCTCTATTTCTCTTAGCTCAGACATATGCCCTGAAGACCAACAATAATTTACCTCAAGACTCCTTGTATACCTGTCAGTTTTAGTACATCTACATCTAAGTTCCCTATCTAGGCACTCAGTTTTTTTGAACTGTAAAAGGAACAGGCAAAGATGCCCGAAACACAGCATATTAAATTGGTTCAATAATACGGTTTTCTAACAATAATTCCATTTGTATTATTGTATTGGACGAACAAACAAAATAAACAATGTACGTAATAGAAAAAGGGTTTTTTGATGAAAAGGTCTGGGCCACTTCTCAGTTGTGTCACGATGGGGTGGAGTTTCAAAAGGTTTACTCCGCGAACTACCTTCATTGTTATTGTACAATGAAGGTACTTTCGGGCAAATTTACCCTAGAATTATGTTACCTATGGTGACTATGGTCAATTGATTTTACATAACAAAACGTCTTGTTTCCCCGAAGGATTGGGTACAGATGTACAGTACATATAGTACAGCCACATTTCGCCAGTTAATCCTGACACCGGGCTGCTACTGAAAATTCCAACTAGAAAAACCCAGTAACACTTTGCCAGACCGCAGCAGTAGTGCTTGCGACCACTGGACCAACGAGGCAGTCAATTGATTTTAAGGTCCTGAAAAAAGTGATTGAGATTACAACAACAACATCAACTTTTTTTGCACTGAAATGTTGTGGTTTTGCTGCATTACACCGCACGAAGGAAAGATAAAAGAAATTCGTACTGACTTTCAAAAATAATCATTAAAAAAAACATGTTAGGTTTTAGGAGCATTCTGAGTTTACAGTACATAACTGTCGCGGCCAGCAATTAGGGCATTGATAAACGATCGTAAAAATGTGGGCCGAGGCGAAGCCAAGGCAGACATACGTGAGTCCATCAATGCCTGGTTGCGGCCAAGGCTTGTTTAGTACTTTTTTCAAACAATGCGCGGAAATTCATATTAAGTAAATTAATATTATTAGTTTAATATCAATGACGAACAGAGAAAATTTTTCACTCTCCAATATGTTCATTTGTTTCTTATTTACTTTAAACAGATCTATTTGCTAAGCCAGTTCAAAATTTAAATAAATTTTTGATATGTTACCTCATTTTCATGTCCTGATTTTGCTTCGACTTGCGAAACTTACTATAAATAATTATGTGGCTGTCACGAGCGTTAAATAAGTGCCAGCAAATCCTAATTTTCCGATTTATGGTATCAAGAAGACCACCGTAGGGTTTTGTCAGTAGGAGTTCGCCATTACCCTACTTTTTATCCCGCCAGGAAAAAGGGTTCAAAGCATGCTTAGCATGACCACAATAGAAACGGGTTTTGTCGATGGAAGAATAGACAAAATGTCAGATAAACAATCACAATCTGTCAAAATGGCATGACAATGTCTATTCCTTCCGTCGACAAAACCCGTAGAAAACCCGTTTCTATGGTTGTCATGCTATGCATGCTGGTAGTAAACCTTCTGTCCCTTTCATGTTTTTAAGTCGTTACGTGGGTAGACGGTTGAGATATATTTTATTCATTACTTAATATTTCACTTATTTTTATGTAGGCTTAAGACTAAGGGAAAATACGGATATGTCAGCTGGCAGAAAGAGTTTTATTATAGTTCTCGACCTTATTTACTTATTACATTACATACATATTACATGTGGCTTGTACTTTGAGGGAAAAGGGACTTTATGTGTGAAAATATAGAAGTGAACTAGAAATAGGGTAAAAGAAACCTGTTTAAGGCTACTATTGAATTAATGGAATGATCTTCTTCTCAGCGTGTCGATGGCAATCTAAATGGACTTGGTCCAGAATTAGGCCAGGTGTTTGGCGCCATTACTAGCGTTCATTAGTTCTATGTGCATCTGAAAGGACACGCAGGACATGATATTAAGTGTCCCATTGTTTGCGGAACAACACCTCATTTACATTCCAAGGCGGAGTTGTCTATGAATTTCCACCTGAACAGGTTTTCCTTACTTCAGCCAACCTGGGTCCGGAGTCTGTTTAAAGACATCCAGGTTACCCAAGGCAACTCATGTCCAGCACGTGTAGCATGACCACCATAGGAACGGGTTTTGTCTACGGAAGAATAGACAAAATGACAGATTCACAATCACAATCTGTAATTTTGTCTATTCTTCCGTCGACAAAACCCGTTTCTATGGTGGTCATGTAGGAAATCTTCAGCAGGTGGAACGAAGAGTTTTGGTAAGAAAGCACTGTCTCGCCACAGGTTCAGTCTTTCTTTTGATCGTTCGCCTGTGAGGGGACGACACACTTTAAAAAACTGTTTCGGCTTTTCAGTTTTTATGATACAAGGATGTCGTTGTGCAAAGGGTGTCGTGTGTCGGAGACCGTTTTGGCTCTTTCCCTGGAGCTTGCCACCGCTCTGCGAACGACTGGTGAATGATGATTGATGATAAATATATTTATATTTTATTTATTGCGGATCACATATAAAGGTACATACAATCCATTTAGTATTAGTAACAAAGACTTAGAAACTATGTTAGTAAAACTTACAAACTAACCAAACAACATCTAATAACTACGTGGCTCAACACATGTTAGCACGTGCCTCCGCATCCAGTGCCTAATAAAGGGGTTGTCCATGTCCACCTTGTCGACCAATGTTTTTAGGATGCTGTTGGAGTTTCCGCACAACCTACCCATTATTGACGCCGCCCGCTTTCTCATTAAGGCATGAAATGAAAATCATCAACACGGGCTTCCGCGAACATCTGCGAAGCGCTACAGAAGCGTGGAAGCCCCATCAACATCCTGAACCCATTATTATATTGAACGCGAAGGACGTTGTAGGCCGTCTGCGTATACTTCACCCACAAGCTGCACGTGTAGAAGGTTTGGCAGTAGGCCTTAAAAAGATACACCTTCACATCCCTACTACAACGTGCAAACCTGCAGGCTAACATATTGCACCGAACCGCCAACACCCTACGCTCCCTGTCCAAATCTGCATCATCAGATAATTCCTCCGTGACCAAATGTCCTAGGTACTTAACCTGAGCAACACGCAGATGCCTATTTTTTTTTTTTATCGCCTGTCACAGGTCAAAACTTGACTGAAAAAGAAGGGAGTTAATGATAGCGTCACGATTGACATGGGAGAATGGGAGAAGAAAACGTGGTGCGCCAACCCCACGTACCATGGGACAAGGGCAGAAAGATGATGGTGTCATAGGTCAAAACTAACAACTTTTCTTCGTCAAAGTTAGGGATACACAATCAGCCTATAATGTTCCCACTGCTGGTACACAGGCTTCTTCTCTGTGAGAGGGAGTGGGCCGTAATCCACCATGCGGGCCCAGTGCGGGTTGGTAGATGTCACAAGTCTTCAAATTTTTGGTTCTAGGACATGTCGGTTTCCTTTCGACGTTTTCCGCCTCCGTTTTAAAAGCAAGGGTTAATTTTCATAATTTACCTTAAGGAAACCACTTCATTTAAACAAAATGTGAAATTGTCGTCTTTCAAATAAGCCGTTAGCAAGAAATTAAGTAAATTTAAATGGTTCGTTTTAGGGTGGATAGCCTTAGCCCTACGACCCATCGTAGGGCTAGGGCGTAATTGGAATAAGTAATATATGGTTATTGAAATAGAGCCATCAATATAAATGGTCCTTGGCATAGTTGTCGAAAGTCTTCAATAAGTATCAGGTATTGTAGTAGTCAAAAATAACCCCATAATTATCCAAGACTAGCTGCTGACCGCGAGTTCTTTCTGACTTTTTTCTTTTTGCTCGGCTCCTAAAAGTCCTAGCGTAATGTCAAATAGCCCATAGCCTTCCTCAAGTACTGGGCTATCAGATGCAAATCGACGGTAAAAAGGAAGTATAAGCGACATTTTGGTCAAAAATGAGTTATATATGCCATCCTATGTAAAATTTTCCGCTCTTTCGAATGCGCGTACTCCCATGGCTCTACGATGACTTTTTTGGCGTTTATGCCAGTTTATTCCAGTAAAAATACGTCAGTTTTTCAAAAAATTTAAACTTTGAACGCCTCTCCTGAACATTTCAGTTTTTGTCACTTATACCCTATTACCTTTTAACCGTCGAAATTTATTTTTTTAACACACACAGATTTACCCGTTCAAACCAACAAACAAAAAAAAAACATACTTCAGCTTTATTTTTAGTATAGATTTTGTCTTTACTAGCAAAAATACTTTTCCAATAATAACGTAAACCAATTTCTTTTTATGTCAAAGCTAATTACAGTCAATTTTTTGTCCGAAAGGTCCGCCATCTTTTTAGACGAAAAAGAAAATGGTGTCAAATAACTAAGAACTTGAAAATGGTTGACTCAACGAAAATAAGTTTCTCGCTAAGAAAATAGACCTCTTATCTGAGGATAGATAAATATTTACTATTATTTCAACAGTTTGCTGTCTAGATTTTCGCATGGAAAAAACTAGATTGTAATTTTAGACTTTTAAGATTCGAGGTAAGATTTTTAAGCTATTGCATAGCTTTTATCGCGAGCTTTGAGCGCGGCGACCGAATCAGGAAATTCCGTAACGTAACGAAAATAAAACCTAACACCCCCCACTCCGCCTACCATGTAATGACGGTTCAACATATTCGCCACGGTCAATCAGAAACTGATCGGTCTCGAGGCACAACGGTGGATCGACATTTCTTGTCCTCGGGTTCGATCCCGGCCACAGACATCTTTTTGTATTTGTTCAAAGATATTTCATTGCATGTTGTTTACTTTTATTTTGTTTTTCATTGTTATGGTTAATTTTCCGTTAAAGATTTTGTTAGTTTTTCGTTTCCGATGAAGATTTGTAGTTGTTAAGGTGTTAGTTTGTATTTAGATTTTAAAATTAAATTGTTTGTGCCACCTGTGTTCTTCTTTCATTAGGTAGTCAGTTTATTTGGAACCCCGGTCATCACGTTGTCATGGGAACGTAATTTTTGTTTTATGTCATCACGTCATCATCCCAAGTGTAGCGTTGACGAATAGGAAGTATGGAGGTTACAAATGCTATGAAATAGCTTTAACGCGGTAGTCCCCGAGTGCCACACGTTTTTTTTCTTTCTGCCTCGTTGGTCTAGTGGTCGCAAACACTATTGCTGAGCTTGAGGTCCTGGTTTCGAGTAAAGTGTTGTTGGGTTTTTCCATCAGGAATTTCTCAATAGCTCTTGATTCCATTAGTGACTGAAGGGATGACAACGTTATGATGATTATTGGACATTCTGCGAAATGGACATTTTGCGATTTGGACATTCTGCTAACTGGACATTTTGCGAACTGGACATTCTGCGAATGGACATTCTACGTCTAAACGGTCTAGATTTGTGCCTTGTTGATGGCAATAGGCTCGCCTCCTATTACATGGCACTTAAACATAACTGGCGAAATAAGGACGTGCTATAGGTACACCTCTGCGAAAGCAAGTGTGATACAGTGTGAGTCTTCATAATGTGCACATATCGAAATGATGAAATCTATGCTTAATTTTAACGACAGAAAAAATATTTAAAAAATCTAAATATTGTTTTTTATACTTTTTATGAAATTAAAAAAAAATTGTAACAAAACTGTGTAACTTTTAAACTGAATCAGCTATCGCGATGAAACAAATTCCATAATGATTGAAAGTAAGTAGCCGTCCACATAAAATTAAAATTGAGAAAAAAACTACCCTCAATTGAAAATAAACATGTTTTTTTAGTAAAAATCTGTATTTTTTTCTTCAATTTTTAATTGTAAAATTTATAAATAAGATAATAATAAAAAGAGAGCAAAAAAAAATTAAAAAAAAAAAAATTTTTTTGTAATTTTTTTTTTTTTTTTTTAAACTAAAAAAAAAAATTACCATTTTTTCCGTCGATAAAATTAAGCATAGACTCCCTCATTTCGATATGTGCACATTATGAAGACTCACACTGTATAATGTTATCTTATTTTTATTCATTCCATAGACAAGGTAATTTTCGTACATAAAACTAAATAGCAAGTTCAAAAATATTTCCATTTCTCTATCATAAAACTTAGAGAGACTATTTAATAGGTAAGTGACTTAGTCTTTACCATCAAATAAGTACCTCTTAAAGTTATTTCGATGTATTTCAACAATTAAATCTTCTTAAACATCGAAAAACTTTTGCAATTCAGTTTGACACTGAGACCGAAAGTAGCCAGAAAAGTGACGTTTATCCTAAAATTTCGAGACCCCTGTCGTCTCTCGTTTTTGTTTATATTTTCAAACCGAATTTCACTTTCGTACCTTCATATCTTTAGGTACGCCGTTCGGTATTAAAGTCTAGATTCTTTTACATTATTCTTGCTGAACTAGACTAGAAAACTCGTAAGATTCTATTCTTTTTAGGGTTCCGTAGTAAACAAGGAACCCTTATAGTTTCGTCATGTCCGTCTGTCTGTCTGTCTGTCCGCGGTCTAGCTCCGAGACCCTTAGTACTAGAAAGTTGTAATTTGGCATAGGTATACATATTAATTACGCCGACAAAGTGGTAAAACAAAATTATGAAAAACATTTTTTTTAGGGTACCTCTCATACACGTAAAGTGGTAATGTTTATTTTTTTACCCCATGGTGAGGGGTATCATTGGAAAGGTCCTTCAAAAATATTGTGAGTTTGTGAAAACTATTTTTGGATTCAGGGATTCGTTTGCGAAATATTAAGCTTTAAAGTGCTAATTTTTGTTAGAGTCAAGTGTCGTCCCCCCCTGCCGGCTAAATGGTTGGTTTTGGGTGTGTGAAAAAAATCACAACAGTAGCTTATATAACAAAATTAAAAGGAAAACTATCACAGCTAAGTAGGCTCTACAGGTTAACGAGTAATAATCGACCAACTTAACTTTGCAGTTGCAAAAACATGTTTTCCCATACATTCCGTATGGGAGAACATATTTTTCAACTACAAAGTTAAGTTTGTTTTTGGGATTAATTCATCCCAACTACGGAACCCTTCATTGTGCGTGGTCCGACACGCACTTGGCCGGTTTTTTATTATCCCTGTG
Organism: Agrochola lychnidis; assembly: GCA_963680765.1. Classification (NCBI taxonomy): domain Eukaryota; kingdom Metazoa; phylum Arthropoda; class Insecta; order Lepidoptera; family Noctuidae; genus Agrochola; species Agrochola lychnidis. The sequence goes on from OY796872.1 coordinate 12,976,981, forward strand.
GCGACTACATCTACATCGCACTAAAGTCACGCAAAATCCTGCATCGTGCAAGCAAAGTTTACCGCGCGACTAGCAGCCAGTGTTGCCGATCACAAATATCATAATTCGGTATATATTATCTAAAAAATCGGTATATTTAAATAAAAATCGGTAAAATTCAACTAAACGTTTATTTTTCATAAAAACAGTCTTACGGAAATCGTCGTCACATTCAATATTATTTTTAATCGTCGTCATCACTTTCTTCTTTATTTTTCCACTTCTTCTCCATACGAGTCATTATATTTCGGTCCAAAGGAAAAGAGTTTTTGTACCTATGTAAAGTGGCAATTTATTGACTCGGTGTTAAGTTGGTTTCTGTGCTGTCACGGCGACGCGACTAGAGATGTAAAGAACTCGAGTCTTTTGAGTCCTAAATTTTAGGCTCAGCTGACAAATTGCACAGCTCGACTCGTTACAACAACACCCCCAGACTAGAACACTTAAGTCTACATAGAGACTCGAGCGCAACATGGCGCTAAGGTCTTGATTCGAGCTCGAGTCGTTTCACGCGACGAGTCACGCTCAAGTTCTTTTCCATTTGGAGTTACAATAACAAACAATAAAAATTGATCCGTACCGGCATTATAAATAGTGTCACGTTTTTATCCCTCTTGGGGTACACACAGAACCTAATAATGCCATGCCTAAAGGTCACATTTAGCATGTTGCCACATGAACTATGTTTAATTATTTTTAAATAAATCAACCTTGATACGCTCAAGACTCGATACACTCCAGCTCTTTTTAAGACTCGAGTTTTTTTTGAGACGTGAGGTTGTTTTTAAGACTCGAGCTCTTTTTGAAATACGAGTTCTATATTGGCGCTCGAGTTTTCGAGAAAGGACTGCAGATCGGCTCGACTCAAGGCTCTGAGTTTTGTTAGTACACCGAGTCTTGTAAAATTGAGCCGAGTCTATCGAATTAAGACTCGAAAGACTCGAGTTCTTTACATCTCTAGACGCAACGCGACGGGGGTTGCTCGTGTGCGCATATTCTTCCATAATACATGTTCGTGTAACCATATTTTTAAATAAATTTAAATTGAAGTGTGATTGCTACTGTATAATTAAATGTTTTAGTTAAAAAAAAAATGTAATAAAAATCGGTAGATTTTTGCTCGAATTGAGCGACAGTCGGTAGATCACTAAAAAAATCGTTTAAAATACCGATTTTTCGGTAGCATTGGCAACATTGCTAGCATCAACGTCCCGACATCAATTGCCCACTAGACACAACACCCGTCTGGTGGGAGTATCTTCCCTTTTCTGTGGAGGATGAGTGAACTTTACTCCCTGTTTCTCATACCTCTATAGACTTCTAACAAAACAGGCGAAACGTGGGTGTACTGCATGCTCTGCCTACATCTTCGGAGAGAACTTTCGTGATGGTTGACATTCAATTGTTTCTACGTCTCCTACATATTCTAAAAGAAAATAATGCAATTTAGATTTTTCTCTAACATGCTTCGAAATTCGAAAATTATTTTGAAAACCTTCGAGATAAGTCGAAATTGCGGTACTTACTGGTCGAATACATGCGAGCGCCCGGCCGGCAATGTTTGTATGAAAATCGATATCTGTCGTGTTTAGCGGTCGAATAAATTACTATGAAAACTCATATCTGTCGTGTTATTTAAAAATGGAACGAACTTTTTTCTTCAACACATGGCAACCAAGGAGGTAACTTAACAAAGATTTTATTTAAATTTCGATTTGGCTTGCAAATAGAGCTGTTTAAGGTAAAGAAGAAACAAATGAACATTATGGCGCGTGAAAAATTATCGTTGTTCGTCATTGATTTTGGAATTTATAATTAACTAGCGATCCGCCCCGGCTTCGCACGTGTATAAACCGGTTTATTATACATATAAACCTTCCTCTTCAATCACTCTATCTTTTAAAAAATACCGCATCAAAATCCGTTGCGTAGTTTTAAAGATTTAAGCATACATAGGGATATAGGGACATAGAAAGCGACTTTGTTCTATACTATGTAGTGATTTACTCAGTTTGAATTTCCGCGCATTATTTGAGAAAAGTACTATACAAGCCTTGGCCAAAACCAGGCATTGATAGACTCACGTATGTGTGCCATCGTCCATCAATGCCCCAGTTGCAGGCCATGACAGTAATGTACTACTATATTGCCACAGAAACAAGAGCATATAAAAAAAAAATCGGCTCGGCTTAGTTTTAAGCTTCTTAGTCTATCGATCACGCAATCAAATACTCAACAACGATATATAATTCTGCTAGCTGCTGCCAGCGTGGACTCTCATCCTTTTTCTAGAATAAAAGTAGCCTAAGTTACTCTTTATAACATCAGCTATCTGCTGGTGGAAGTCCCGTCAAAATCGGTTCAGCCGTTTTGGAGATTAGCCGGATTAAACAAACAGACAGACAAAATTATTAAAAAAATGTTAAAAGTTGTTACTGTTATTTTGACATTACAAACAGACACTTAAATTGTATTTATTTTTATGTATAGTGTATAGAATTATATCAGCTAACTCTTCATTAAAAATTCACGCCGCTTGGGACTTGTCAACGTTGATTTGATCAGAGGTCCCAGCACGAACGCGTGACGTAACGTAAACAACGTACAACCACGTATCACCCATAGATATGAATAAAGTCTTAAAACCAAGTAAATACGAAATGAGTATTTTCAGTTTTAAAATTGTTTGAAGTTTCGTTACGTTTACTTTACGCGTTATTGCTATGCCCGGTACGGTAGTTGCCTCGGTAAAAAAAAAAACTATTTAGTTCGTCTTTCAGATAATAAAAAAATATTAGACACGTATTTTTTGCTTTATCATATTAATCAAAAATAACTTAGAAAACACGCATTAAAGTTGGGGAGTGCGGGCTCGCTACGGCACAACGCTGTATTAAATCTAGCAAGGTGTGACGTCATGCCACATTTTAACTCAATGTATCGCCGTAATCTTTTGATTACGTCAAAAAAATAATAATACGTGTTCAATATTTTTTTAATAACCTACAAGACGGAAAAGTTAAATTTTTGGACACAGGCCTATTTCCCACAGTCAGGGAGCATTGAATGGGCGCGATCTTTTAAGACATGTACATATTAATATGTAGCTTTACAGTCCGGCCGTCGAGGGCGTTTCTGACACCTGTCAGTTTCATACAAACGAATATGTATCACAAATCATATCATAGGTAAATCACTCTTGTGACATAATAGCGTCAAGTACCAATATTTAGAAGGACCTTTTATGTTCTGTTTTCATTAAGAGTATCGTTGTTAAAATGTTCTGTTCTCTTCATATTACACCTCGTAATTTATTTCTTAGTACTTAGTAAGTTGTGTATTTAAAAACAGCCTTTACAATCAACATCTGTAATGTAATGTAATGTAATTAGCCTGTATTGTCCCACTGCAGGGCAAAGGCCTCCCTCTCCCTTTTCCACATAACTCTGTCCATTGCTAGTATCGGCCAGTTCTTTCGGTAGGAGTCAAGCTCGTCCCGTCATCTTCGTCTCGGCCTGCCGCGATGTCGTCGTGCGTTTAATGGGACCCAATCAGTAGTTCTTTTAGCCCATTTGTCATCTGACATGCGGCAGACATGTCCGGCCCAGTCCCTCTTAAGCTTAGCGGCTTTCTGGGTAACGTCCGTGACCTTGGTTTTGGCACGTAGTGTTCAATCAACATCTGTCTAGCCTTTTTCAACTATGTTGGGGTCGGCTTCCAACATGCTTACTTTACATGGACCTCCACAATCCAGTTTCTGGGTTGTCAGGACACCCCATAGTCGACTGAAACTCAAACTCAAAGCATTTATTCCAATTAAACCATTTAAAGGCACTTTTAGGAGCAGTGGTGGCCCAGTGGTAACGGCCGCGACTTAAGACGTGTAGGTCGTAGGTTCGAACCCAAACAGCCGTTTTAGTTTGTGTAAATTATTTCATCACCACTGCTCTCAAAACGGTGAAGGAAATCATCGTGAGGAAACCGGCATGTCCTAGAACCAAGAATTCGATGACATGTGACATCAACTAACTCGCACTGGGCCCGCGTGGTAGATTACGGCCCACTCCCTCTCACAGAGAGGGAGCCTGTGTGAGGCTAGGAAAAGACTTATCGAACAAATCTTAAATGTCACTTGATATTTACCCAAGTTTTTCCTTAGCCTGTTAATATGTTGTTCTACCCTCTTCCACTTAAAACTTCCACCACGCACGAAAAAGCACGTACATTCATAAATCCGTGAATTCTTCCGAAACGTTTTCGGAATAATTCATGCTACAGTTCCACACAAGTGCGTTCTGAAGTGCCAGCGTTGCTTGTAATGCACTTAATAAAGTACCGGGTTAGTGTTGTGACACTTTTAGTGGCAAAGAAGTGTTATCTCATGGTTTCAAAAGTGCTTTTTGGATCGGATAAGAGTTAATTTAGGGTTGGTATTGTCATTGTGCGGGCACTTTTTTCGCTGGAAAATTCTTCGGACAGCGTCTTTGGATTTTTCTTTTATTGTGTTCTGTTGATCTTGAATGGGTTTAAGGTCATAATTTGTGGTGTTAGAAGTTAGTATTAAGTTGCTGGACCAAAGAAAATATTACAAATTAGAGGATTATATTCTAGATAAGAATGCTTGGAAGCATGCTGGTCTAGCTCCATAGGACAATTTAGAGTCTAGACAAAATCTAACTGGTTGGTAATTTAATTGTGTAATTAAATATTACAACACTTTTTTTTACATTCTGTGATTACTTGAACTCACACACTGACTAATTAGTATCACTTGTAATTTTTTTTTTAGGAATATCGTATAGGTACCTACTTTTACAATGCTTTTAAATATGTGAACACCATGTATCCATTACATAATTATTTTTTCTGTCATTGCTTCATTTTTAATTATTTTTACCTATTGTGGTATAGTAATCTTATTCCAGGTGCATCGTCTTCACATATAATTATATAATTAATGTATACAAAATATTGTAAAACATTTCAAAAGAGTAACGGTGGAGTTTCTTGCCCATTCTTCTCCATACGAAAACTACCTTTTAGAAGGGGCGACTAGAATCAATTCTATTTTTTGTTTTTGACGTTCAAAAGTGCTTTTTTGTGCCTAATTGAAATAAATTATTTGACTTTGACTTTGAAAGAATCGGGGCCATGTTACTCCTTTTGTCAAGACTTCAAACTGTTATACAGGATGAATTTTTAAGAAGGGGCAGGTACCTTAAAAACTACTACCTTAAACGTTGTAGCTACAGGAAAACGGTCTTAGAAGACTATCTTTAACTTTTTGAGACATGTTGATTTTCATTTTCAGCAAGAAAATGGACAGTTATCACAAAAACTTTTTTGATGCCAATCGATTCTGTTTCTTATAAGGATCAAAAAGCATACAAGCGTTTTTTTATTTATTTTTTAAACTTAGATATCTAGGGAGAAGAAATTATAGTTATAACCATCAAATCACCAAAAACAGGTTACCAAATCATTGTTTTGTTAATAAAATTAATCACTCAATTCCATAGATCCAATATCAATAAACATTCCACACTAAACCAACCATTTCCAATATCCCTAATCATCCAAATTCCTATCAAAATGAACATCCACACATCCAGGCACTTAAACGGAATCAAGTGGAACATCTAATATCACTAACAGTTTGCCAAAGTTTAAACCACCTTCAATGTAGTGCCCTATCTTAACATCTTCAGTACGCAAGCTGCGAGATCAGATTTAATCCAAACTTGTATAGTTATGGATATTGTGTTTGTTGGGTATGTTGTACACTGAAAGCTAGTAAATGTGGTATTTTTCGGGTGATATCTATATTTTGACATACAAATTAAGCAATAAAGCAGTGATAGCCTAGTGGTGGGTCACCGTGTGACCGTCAGACTGCCAAGTCATAGGTCTCGAGTTCGAACCCAAGGCACCTCTGAGTAGCAGAATTGACGGGGTCCGCTTGGGCCGAAGCCTGTCTGAGTTGCGAATAAAACCGAAAGGGAGATCGTGGCCCCCGGCAACAGGGCAACCGAAGGAACACACACGGGTGGGTTTTAGTCAGTAAGAGTCTGACACGCCCTCCCGCTCCGCCCAGAGCGGGATAAGTTATTTGATAAAATACCACCCAGAAAAAAAAGGCACCTCTGAGTTTTCGGATACATGTGCATATTGTACAAATCACTTGCTTCAAAAACGGTGAAGGAAAACATCGTAAGGAAACCGGCATGCCTGGAGATATTTCTCGATGGCATGTGAAGCCAAGGCCCATGGGCGGCTTTAAAACTTTGACACCAGGTTTTGACACCACTTAGCGTGAGGGAAAGGCACATTTTGCGTCCTCACGCGTCACCGCCGCAGGAGGAGACGCCCTGGGCGTCGGGAATCGCAAACCGATTTCCGGCCACCGTAGGCGCGGGCTTGCGGACGGTGAGCAATGAATAGCTCGCTGTCCGATAAGGACCCGGCCCGGGTCGACGGCGCGTTGTGTTCCACGCGCGCCTCAAAGAGATGTCAGCAGAATTGACGGGGTCCGCTAGGGCCGATGCCTGCCGGGGTTGCGAAGAAAACCGAAAGGGATATCGTGGCCCCCGGCAACAGGACAACTGAAGGAACACGGGTGTGTTTTAGTCAATTCGCAAAAACCTTGCTAAGCAGAGGCAAGTCGCTAGTATGCGATGAAAGGGTGTAAAATTAGTTCTGTTTTTGACTGACAGATAACACACTGAAAATAAAACATGGACTTTACAAGAAAAACACAGACTGACATAACTTCATGCCTGAAATCCCCGAAAGGTTAAGTAGAGGTGTAAAGAACAACCAGATTTCGCCAGTTATGTTTAAGACAAGGCACTCCAAAAACAATTTCCACGCAAACTCCGCCCCCTTGCACCCCACCACTCCACCAAACGCCAAACGCTAACACATCAGTAATAAAGTTGAATATCGCGTGCACTCTTTGGTCGTGTTCGAGCACGGAAACTAAATGTCGTAAATCTCAATACTTATTTCGTTTTTAACTAAAGTAATAATTGATCTAGAGAAAAAATATCTTATATCTGGATAATAATAAACAATATTTTCTTACTGTCAATGATTATTTTAGACATTAAAGCCGAGTAATCTTGTTTTTGTTTCAAATAATCTTTAAAAAAGACATGATTTTCGAATAAATAATGGATCGAGCGAAAATGTTCCAATTACGTAACTGTCTTATATTTTAAAAGAAACGGATCCAATAAATCAGATACTAAAGTTCCATTTTGATTGCATGCGCGATTTTTTCAGAATATTAATGCAAATTAACATACATCCTCTAAAAGCATATCACCCACTGGATCACATGTGTCCTAAGTATGCAAGACCCGCATGATAAATTATTATATGACTGCCTAAACTTGGATCCATGTTATCTTGTAACCATAACTTATTTACTTATGCTATGTACACGGCTAATTGATAAGTTTTCTTATATTTATGTTTTGTCTACTGTATTGAATAATATTGGAGATTAGCTATAATATAGAGTTGTTTTTGTTAGAAAGTTGCAAAATTAAAGTAAACAAATCTGTAGACTATGTATAATAAATATGTATTCTGCTTGGCCCGATCTCATAGGAGAGGACATGGTTTCAGCTGCATCGTGTAGTAGACTATTCAAAGTTTTATCGCAGAAGTAACTTTTAAAGTTAAAAGTTTCTTGTAAACAAAAAAAAAAAAAAAGCAACCGACTTCCAAAAAATAACTTAAAAATAAATATTTCGGAAGTCGGTGTCTTTAGTTTTTAATTTTCGTTTTTTGTCACCAGCTTCCGAAATTAAAGTTATTTTTAACCCACTTCCAAAAAGGAGGAGGTTATATGTTCGTCGCGTATAATTGTTTTTTTTTTTCTTTTTTTTATGTATGTCCACCGATTTCTCCGTCAATTTTGGACCGATTTTGAAAATTCTGTTTTTGTTTGAAAGGACACCCTTTCCTATTCCCTCTCGAATTGGTCCCATATAAATTTTATTAACTTTGCTTGGATAGTTTTTGAGTTAGCTACAAAATACGTATTTTTTTCCCACTTAGTATGTAGATGATATGATAAGTTTCTGTCACTGGTAGCAGGTAGTGGTATTCGAATGTGTGTGGGGTAGGTACCACAACTAAAAAGTGAAAAATAAAAACTTTTTACAAAAAAAAACAACCGACCTCCAAAAAAAACACTACAAAGTGAAAAATAACTTTAATTTCGGAAGTCGGTGGCAAAAAACGAAAATACAAAACCCAAGACACCGACTTCCGAAATTAAAGTTATTTTTCACTTTGTAGTGTTTTTTTTGGAGGTCGGTTGTTTTTTTTTTTTGTAAAAAGTTTTTTTCACTTTTTAGTTGTGGTACCTACACCACTGAAATTCGAAAACCACTACCTGCTATGTAAATAACAGTGACAGGAAACTTATCATATCATCCACATACTAAGTGGGAAAAAGTATGTATTATTGAAGCTAACTCAAAAACCATCAAAGCAAAATTAATAAAATTTATATGGGACCACCTCGAGAGCATACCCTTTCAAACAAAAAAAAAATTCAAAATCGGTCTACAATTGACGGAGATATCGGTGGACATACATAAAAACAACATACTCGACGAACATATAACCTCCTCCTTTTTGGAAGTCGGTTAAAAATAAAAATTAACCGCTTCACTTTTATTGACATTACATATTTTGTAAGCCTAGTTTGTGACAAGCCATGCGTACCAACACCATATTTTTAACCGACTTCCAAAAAGTAGGAGGTTATACGTTCGTAACGCATGTATGTTTATTTTTTTTATTTATGTCCACCGATTTCTTCGTCAATTGTGAACCGACACAAATAGTAGTGCATCACCATTGTGACAAACCATGTGAGATGGCACAACAGCGACCCACGAAAACAGTCTAGGCGACTTGAAATCATGCTTAGGATACTGTTGGAGCTGCTCCACACCCTGCGCACCATGGAACCGCACCTTTCGCGCATAGTTGTGTAGAAACAATCTCCATGCGCATCCGCGGACATCCCCGATGCACTACAGAAGCGGGGAAGCCCCACCAGCATCCTAAACGCGTGATTATACTGATCCCATAGGCTGCTCGTGTAAAAAGATGTACAGACGCCAGCACATCAAGCTACTACAATCTGTCAAATTTCTTTCAACTTTATCGCTGAAGTCTAAGGTTCAAAGTTGATTGGGAAAATTTGACAGTTTCGGGTAAGCTTGATGTGCTGGCGTCTGTACAGTAGGCTCGAAAGAGCGTTATCATCGTCCAAACCTGCGAGCCAGCATGTTCGCTCTAACCGACAACGCTCTTCGACTTCGCTCCCGTTCAATGTCGTTTTCATCTTGGGAAGTCGGTTGTTTTTTTAACCGACTTCCAAAAAAAGGAGGTTCTCAATTAGACTATATTTTTTTTTTTTTGTATGTTTGTTACGCGATTACTCCGTCAATTATGAATTGATTTTGATGATTCTTTTTTTGTTTGGTAGATCATACTTCAGAGGTGGTCCCATATAAAATTTATTAACTTTGCTTGGATAGTTTTTGAGTTAGCTTCAATAATACGAATTTTTTCTCACTTAGTATGTGGATGATATGATAACTTCCTGTCACTGTTATTTACATAGCAGGTAGTGGTATTCGAATTTGTGTGGGGTAGTTATCACAACGAAAGTTATCACAACGAAGTGAAAAACGGTAGTTATCACAACGAAGTGAAAAATAAAAACTTTTTACAAAAAAAAAAAAAACAACCGACTTAAAAAAAACACTACAAAGTGAAAAATATCTTTAATTTCGGAAGTCGGTGTCTTTGGTTTTGAATTTTCGTTCTTTGTCACCGTCGGTCGGTGACAAAGAACGAAAATTATATTATATTAGCTTTAATGCGGCAGTCCCCGAGTGCCACACTTTTTTTTTAAAAATAATTTGGTCTTATTTCGTTCTTAATTTTCGTTCTTTTCACCGACGGTGACAAAGAACGAAAATTCTAGACCAAAGACACCGACTTCCGAAATTAAAGATATTTTTCACTTTGTAGTGTTCCGCATAGCATTTGTAACCTCCATACTTCCTATTTGTCAACGCTACACTTGGGATGATGACGGATGATGACATAAAACAAAAATAATAATTTTTGTTTCATAAGTAATAACAGCTGCACGGGTCGATCGACCAGGTTAAGCTACGCTTGCCGCGGTTGGTCCGTGGATGGGTGACCATCTTTACATACCAAGTCCCCTCCGTGCCTCGGAAAGCACGTTAAGCCGTTGGTCCTGGCTGTCATTTGTAGATCTTTGACAGTCGTTACGGGTAGTTAGAAGCCCAAAAAGTCTGACAACCAGTCTTACCAAGGGGTATCGTGTTACCTAGTCACTAGGTTGTGGAGGTCAGACAGGCAGTCGCTCCATGTAAAATACTGGTATTCAGCTGCATCCGGTTAGACTGGAAGCCGACCCCAACATAGTTGGGAAAAGGCTAGGCAGATGATGATCCGTCATTACATGGTAGGCGGAGTGGGGGGTGTTAGGTTTTTTCGTTACGGAATTTCTTGACTCGATCGCAGCGCTCAAAGCCCGCGATAAAAGCTATGCAATAGCTTAAAAATCCTTCCTGTAGATTTAAAATCGATGTTTGTGAACCAGAATAAATACGATGCTTTCACCACATCATTATGCCAGTTTTAATCTAGTGAAAACACATGCTAATTAGTAGGTTTGCGTCGCATTGTGGTTTTATCAATGTTTTATGTCATTTGGTGAATGATTGTTTTAAACAGCTCAAATATATTTAATTCAATGCGCTTTGACTACTAATTTACATGATTTGAACTGATGGATCGGATGTTAATCATTACTATGCAAATCTTTATCCTATAAACTATGTATTAATATACTCTGTTCCAAAAGTAGTTTATGAAAATGTAAACAAATGTTATTCTTGTCTGAAAACAATATAATCGTTAAAAAAAATATACAATGTCGCCCATCGGCATGTGTTCGCCCGAATTTTTCATAATATTCATGAACTTTAATATTTTTCATGTTATTAAATTTTTTATGTTTTGAGTAGCGTTTGCCATATCTCCGATGTTATTGGCTCGATTTGGATTCTGTTTATTATTTCTAAAAGCTTATGAGTTATTTTGTCGGATTAATTAATATTTTTATAAAAAATTGTCAATTATGCAAAAAAAACAGAGGTGAAAACATGTTTTCGAAAAAAAAAAACGGTGTGTCAAGATAGACCCCCCCCCTTTTACAGTTATTTTTCGATAATTTTTCATGAACATTCAGAAAAATGCGGGCAGTGACATTGTATATAAAGATAATAAAAGTTTAGTGTGGGATTGCGTGAGAATTTAACCTGAACAAGATTGTTTACACTTTCATCAAAAGCTTTTGGTATGTATAATATTAGTAGCCAGTAAGAAAGTATGCAGCATTCGGTGAACTAAAAGAACCTAACCTGAGAATACCGATATCTTTCTAAATTAATGTCACATTTCAAGGTTTTGGGCACTTAATTGCCAACAGGTTTTTTCGTAAAGACCTCTGTCCATATTAAAATGCAAAATTAAACTATGTATGTCTGTCTGTCTGATACCTTTTCACGCCTTACAGAAAGAAAGTATTTCTATGAAATTTGACACATAGGCATTTTTTTAGCTTCTAAAACATGTTGAGGTTTCAGACTCTTACTGACTAAAACTCACCCGTGTTTCTTCAGTTGCCTGTATGTTGCCAGGGGCCACGGTAGCCCTTTCGGACTTTCCTGCAACCCAGGCTGGCAGGCATCGGTCCTTTCCTGTCTAAAGTGACTGTGAGTAGAATGTAAATTTAGATTGCTAATCTATCGTATGTTCACGTTTTTATCTACGGGCAAAAGCTAATAATAAACAATATAAAATTCTGATTAAATTCCTCAGTTTTTAAACTTGGGAAAGGACAGCATAATTATTTTTATTACAAAAAAGCGGCCAAGTGCGAGTCGGACTCGCCCATGAAGAGTTCTGTAGCAGCAAGTAACATTGAATGAAAGGCAAATTACGGTTTACGATTTATGACGTATTAAAAAAAAACTACTTACTAGGTCTCGTTCAAACCAATTTTCGGTGGAAGTTTATATAGTAATGTACATCATATATTTTTTGTAGTTTTATCATTCTCTTATTTTAGAAGTTACAGGGGACACACACATTTTACCACTTTGGAAGTGTCTCTCGCGCAACTATTCAGTTTAGAAAAAAATGATATTAGAATCCTCAATATCATTTTTGAAGACCTATCCCATAGATATCCCACACGTATGGGTTTGATGAAAAATTTTTTTTTGTTTTTCATTTCTAAGTATGGGGAACCCCCAATTTTTTTTTTCTATTTTTGTGTTAAAATCTTAATGCGGTTAACAGAATACATCTACTTACCAAGTTTCAACAGCATAGCTCTTATAGTTTCGGAAAAAAGTGGCTGTGACATACGGACGGACAGATAGACATGACGAATCCACCTTTTCATGCCAACGAAGCCCCTGGCACATCCACTCTTTAATATTGTCCACCACAATTTTATAATCACTTTCTTCCACATAAAGTCTCCCGTTTTACATTATTTCTTTCTTTTTATTAGCACCCCTTTCAAAGTTATGAGTCTAGTTATAACTTCAAATGATATTGAAAGATATCCGTCCGGTTCGAATAGCTTAATTTCCGTTGTAACTCGAGCTGAGCTATTAAATAGCTTGTTATTTGTACGACTGCGAGGGAGTTGTGATCTTGTTTGAGTTTTAAAAGGGTTTTTTTTGCTGCAAGATGTTTCTGTGTACTTTTTGAATTTTGTGAACGATGTATAATTTTACGCTACGCCGTGAATGGGTGATCATCTTTAATACATACTCCTCCGTGCCCATAAAGCATGTTAAGCCGTAGGTATGTCCCGGCTGTCATTCGTGCATCTTTGACAGTCGTTACGGGTCGTCAGAAGCCCGAAAGTCTGACAACCAGCCTTACCAAGGGGTATCGTATTATCCAGTTACTGGATTGTGGAGGTCAGATAGGCAGTCGCTCCTTTTAAAATACTGGTATTCAGCTGCATCCGGTTAGACTGGAAGCCAACCCCAACATAGTTGGGAAAAGGCTAGGCGTTAAAACAAAAAGCCTTACCAAACAAAACCGGCCAAGTGCGAGTCGGACTTGCACACAAAAAACGCCGATAAAACACGTTTCTTGTATTTTAATTTAATTTTTATAATTTTTTGCTGCAATAGAAATCTGTGAAAATTTAAATTGTCTACCTATTACGGTTCATGAGATACAGCGCGCTGACAGACTAACAGACGTACGGGCAGACGGACGGTTAGCGAAGGCTTAGTAATAGGGTTCCGTTTGGCACCCTTCGGGTACGGAACCCTAAAAACATTTGACATTATAGAAGCACGAGTCTATCTCATTCAATATTTTTTTTAAAAGCTTACTTTTTGACATGGCTCAACAATTTATTTTAAAATGTTTGTTTTTGAAACTAAGCTTTTGACATAAAAATATGGGAAAACAGATTGCGTCACTGTTTTCAGTGTGCAAAAGTTTTAGATTTACGAGTCCTATCAAAACATGCGGTACGGACCAAAATATTATTAACATTTGTTGCATTCGTTTCGCAAAATGCTGTTTGACATTTAAAAACTTTTGTGAGACTTTCATGTTTAAGGGTTAACTCACTTGTTCGGTATAAACCGATTAGTTTTGGACTTGAATGAAGCCCGTATTCATGATTAATTGATTAGATATTGTGACGAGGGAACAAGTCGAACTCAATAGTAATAAAGACCTCCATTTTCGTCTTTTGAGTCTTTAAGTTAGTGTAGGTATGGCCTGTTCCAAAAGAAAGAAAGAAAAATAAACTTGGAACACGCACAGGAAATACAAACAATAATAAAAAAGAAAAAAATAAAGGAGCATTTTAAACTAACAAACAAAAATAATAACGCCCTGTGCGAGGCCAAAAAGGCTCCTTTCTCAGCATGATGTAAAACTATATATTACTAACTGATATTTACAAATTCAATACTTAACCCTATTTTAAATCACCTTAAAGATTTTTTTCATTTGACAATTATTGAGGTTAATTTTATCACCTCCATTTTCATCGATGATTTTTCGATTATGTTATTAAAAAAAATATTGTTAGAAAAAGTCATGAGATATAAAGTTGAAACCTTCTAAATGAATGTGTTACTAATTCCCTTTAGTGAGTGAATGCGTAGAAAATGTAAATTGAACAACAGGGTTTGTTTACACTTTTGTCTGGCACTTTTCGAACAGACTACAGGACATAGGTCGTAACATGTCTTGAATTAAACCTTGAATTATCATGAACTTCTTCAAGATGTTATTGTGTGTCTTGCTCAATAAATTAATAAATAATAAATGTTTAATAATACATATTAAAAATATATATATAAGTACAGTGTGATTCTTTATAATGTGCACATATCGAAATGAAGATCTATGCTTAATTTTAACGACATAAAAAAAAATTAAAAAAATCGAAATATTTTTTTAATACTTTTATGTTTTTTTTTAACAAAACTGTAACTTTTAAACTAAATCATCTATCGCAATGAAACAAGTAATTAAGCGTCCTCATAAAATGAAAAAAGTGAAAAACTGCCCTCAATTGAAAATAAACAGTTTTTTTTAGCAAAAGTCTGTATTTTTTTCATCAATTTTTACAATAATTGTAAAATTTATCAATAAGATGCCAAAGAGAAAAAAACTTTTTTTAGGTTTTTTTTTTTAAGTAAAAAAAAAAACAATTTTTAATATTTTTCCCGTCGATAAAATTAACCATAGATGGCTCATTTCGATATGTGCACATTATAAAGAATCACACTTTATTTAATTTCTTAGCAGTAGCCCGGAGTCTGGATTTGTGCCCGGTGGATGGCAATAGGCTCGCCCCCTATTACATGGGACTTGAACATAACTGGCGAAATATAGGTGTGCCTGCTACAGGGACACCTCTGCCCAACCCTTCGGGGAAATAAAGCGTGATGTTATGTATGTATGTAATAAATATCTTTCAATATGAATTCCTATCAGAAGAAGAATAGGCGGTTATTACTCTTTTACAATATGCTCCATATTAGCTAAATGCAACGTCATTTTCTAAAATACATTCTCAGTTACTAACCCATTGAAGAGCAGCCACTGACCCATAAAATAATTCCTCACACAATAGACCACAATCGTGCACTCCAACATACGCTTCGGACATCAAAATATCCTGTTTCCGTCAATTTAATGTATCGACGTGTTCCGAATCATAAACAGCTGGTACACATTTATTTGATTTCCAGACCAAAGAATAAATCTATGTCGCAATAAACTTTTCACATTTCAATTGCGACCATATTTTGCTGAGAGAAGGTTGAAATTCGTTCGAGCGTAATTTTTATTGACAGTCGATATTTCTCATTTATTTTCATTATTGTTCTTTTCATTTTGTGCATAGCGTCATTGGAGACGCTTGTTTCCGCAACTGCACGCCACGGAACTTGGAATGTACAATTATTTTTCTGTTGTTATAATGCTTCACTGCCGTTGTCTTTGATAATAAGTACTGGTTAATAGTTAGTTTTTTCTGTGAAACAGAGATAATGGTGCCGATTCTCTTGTACAGCGAACTAAACTAACTAGGTATATAAACTATCACTAAAATTCCTTACTTTTGACTATGAGAATCTCAAAGCTATTCTGCAAAATAAATTCTCTAAATTTAAAAATAATTTTGACACATCTAAATCGAATTTGACAATCGCGACTCCACAGTCCACACGTGATACCTAACCACGTGAATATTTTTAGAGCCGGAGGCGCGCAGCAGGGCAGCCTCGACGTGTTTTATATGGAATTTTTCGCTTTTTGTATGGAAAATAAGAAAAATTATTACCTACATGTAGAGTGTTAGGGTTTAAGGGTTTTAAAGGGGGTCGAAATGCTCATTATTTTTGCGATTGGACCTACCGTTTTTGAGATATAAGCAAAAGAAAAAAAAAAAGATTCAGTACTGTTTTTACATCTGAAGTTGAGGTGTTGGTGTGAATCTAAGTTCATGACAACCAATTTTACTCCATATTCATATTTAGTTAGAAAATCTAAATTTTAGGTGAAAACCGTCAAATTCAGAATAGCAAAATTGCCGTTTTCTCTAAATTAATATTTTGGTACCATCTTAGTGCTGTCAAACTAAAATATAGTTAAGTTGTGTCACTTTAGTCTACTTCAGAATAGGAAATCGTCGTTTGACAGGAATAAACTAAATTTTGGTGATGTCTAGTTTAGAGGCATTTGTGACAAGAGAATCGGCACCAATTTTGATAATATTTAAGTATTCACTAAAACTTTTTTTTCCAAGTAATGTCTTCCTCTTCTTTAAATAAAACAATGATCATTAAGTATTATTAAAGTATAATATTGTGATTTAATTAGCATTGTAGTAATCTACACTAATATTATAAAGAGGTAAAATTTGATTGTAAGTTTGTATGTAGGGGGTAATCTCCGGAACCACCTGTCAGATTTGAATTTTTTTTTGCATTGTACAGTCCAATACTTGAGGAAGGTTATAGACTACGGACGAAGTCGTGGGCAGAAGCTAGTCATTAATGTGTTTTTAAGATTAAAATGAACGGCTCGCCATCATACAGATAAATCCTGAGAGGTTTTCGTTGTGTGGCTACAACAGAGTGTAAAGTGTTAAAGTATTTTGGAAATATATAAATAATAATAATAAATAATAAAAAACGTGTGACACTCGGGGACTGCCGCGGTAAAGCTATTGCATAGCATTTGTAACCTCCATACTTCTTAATTGTCAACGCTACACTTGGGATGATGACGTGATGACATAAAACAAAAAGTACGTTCCCATGACAACATCACGTTGTCATGAGAACCGTCATTACATGGTAGGCGGAGTGGGGGGTGTTAGAATTTTTTCGTTACGGAATTTCTTGATTCGGTCGCCGCGCTCAAAGCCCGCGATAAAAGCTATGCAATAGCTTAAAAATCTTTTTGGTTTTTTCTTAGTCATTGTTAAAAAATACGTTTGCCATAATTTGACCATGTATAGGTTTTCAGTTTTACGCCCTTCCCGCCAATTCCTTTAATTAAAAAATAATCATTTATTTCAGGAAATTATTCCCATATTAAGCACTGCAAATTACATAAAAACTAGCGGATTCGACAGACGTTGTCCTGTCCGAACAGCGCCAAATATCGGGTCCAATTGTATTTTAAAACCATCCAGCGACCCGCTCAAATATACACACAAAATTTCATCCGAATTGGTCCAGCCGTTTAGGAGGAGTTAAGTGACAAGCACATTTACAGAAGAATTATACATATATGTCGGAGACGGGTATGTGACTCTGTCGTTATTATCAGCGATATTTTAACTAGTGTGGGTAGTGTTGGTTAATGCGCAATAGAAAAACAGTTCGCAGTTCAGATCACATTATAATTTACTATCAAATTAATCACGCTAGCTAAATTATACACACACTGGGTGCGACGGCGTTTATTAAAATCACCAATTAACACAATGATCGCAAATTGCAACTAACACAATAACTGAGCATCACGAATCGAGAACAGTTCCGCGACGTCTTGACTCCGATGCGATCCGAGGCTGAATCCCCCTCTCGCCGTGGCCTTAAAACATCACGACTCTGTAGAAGTGCGCGCTTTAGGTGTGGGTATATCACGTCGCCAGCGTCGCGCTTGCGATTCGTTTCGTGTCCGTACTAATGACCGGATCCGACATATGTAAAGATATAGGTACTGTTGAATTGTTAACGGCCCTGTAAGTACCAAAACAGTAATAAGTACTAGGTACCTATACACCTCATCAGTATTCCCCTTGTGTCGATGTCGCCCCTACTTTCTTTTCTTTCCTCATTTAATAAGTCCGCCATTTTTTTTGTCTCGTTGAATTAAGTGTAAAGCGCAAGTTACCTAGTTGAAGATAAAACGAGAATAACAATAAAATGAATGAATGAAATCTACGTAACAGAACGTATTTCATAGAAATACATAGAGACCCGTAGTGTCGCGGCGACACGTTGTCTGCTGCTGCGGCCTGCAGTCGGCTACGGACTTGTACCTTTACTTTCACTTTTTAGTTGTTTTGTCTACCCCACACTAATTTTTATACCGCTATGTAAACAACAGTGACAGGATTTTTTTTGAGGCGGATTCACAAAGTCAGACTGCGAAATTAAAATTTTCTTACGTATTTTGTAATTTGCAGGTCGGTGTCAGGTTTTATCTTGATTTATTTGATCATTTCTCACCCAAAAAAAAAGTGGGGCGCATATGTTAAAAAGTTGTGAACCCCTGGCATAGACAGTTGGTTTTCTTCTAGTATTGATAGTTGTACTATCAGCACAGAAGAAAACCGACTTTCCCTCCTCAAATCAGAGTCTAAAAATAATTCCTAGATAAAAATTTTGTATTTTCTTTTTTTTTTGTTAGGGTATCTCGTAGTTGACCTCTGAGATCATGACTACTTAACCGGGCTTTCCTGTGGGTGCCTTAAGCTACTACACTTAAAACCTCAGCCAGGGGTTATTCAACTATGCTAATTAAAACTAGGTGAACGCTCGCTAAGGGCACCCCCTGTGGGGTACGAACCTCGGCTTAGGGCGTCAACCGGAGGCAGGACATCAAGGATGGGACGGGCTGGATAAAAATCTTGTACCACCTATAACATCCACACTACCTGAAAATTCATTCAACATTTTCCCATTTTCAGTTTGATGTTTGCATTCATCAGATATGTAGCCGTATGTACTACGGCTACATATCAACATTTCCAGTATAAGCTGACCTCGCATTGTACGATAATCCTATACAATGCGAGATCAGCATAAACTGGAAATATATATATAATAACTCCACCACCGTATCTCTACGATGACGTCGTGGTGGGGCTTGCGTGCTCCGAACTCTAGGCCCGAGCCAGTAGAGTTTACTTTGCCGGAACGGGTCTGGAATGAAGAGCCAGACCAAGAGAGATACAAAAACTCGTAGGGCAGCATGTGGCGAGCTGTTGGGTAGTAGCGACCCCAAGGATCCTATCTCACGGGAGAAGTCTTGTTCCTCACATCTAGCTTGCCTTTATTGGCCGGCTGGAGTGAACACTGACGAGGAACAGAGCTCCCACCTCATTCTTGCCTTTATTCGCCGGCTTGAGTGAAGATTTGCAAGAGCAAACGTGCTCCGAGGAAGTATTCCAGTAAGATACTGGTAGGGATCTTGACCGTACTTCCGGGATTTTCCTGATAGCCGTGGAATACCTCTCCACTCCTCATAAGCACCTCAGGACGTGTTGCCCCCTTGTCGCTACGACACTATGTGCTAGCGACCGTTTTCGGGAGCCCATTATTGAGTGTGTAAGTCACCCGCTGCCATTTTATCCGTGTGCATATAAAACATGATCAGGTAGGGGCCATAGTCCTTCCATAGTTCCAGGTGACCAGCCACTTTAGCAACCCAAACTCATAGTATGATATCTTTGTTTCCATATCTTACAATAGTCCTACACCAACCGGGGGTTGTCCTTGGATGCACTTACGTAGTGCGGACAGGGATAATCGTCGGTTGGTGCCTCATTTCATTAAAAACGTCTAACGGGCCTCTGCGAGCTGGCTTTGGCCCTTCGTACGCTTTCCAAAGGTCCGGGACTCCAGGGTCCCGAGAAATGTCAAAGACGTAAACATAATAATAATAATAATTTAATTCACTTTCAAAGTATAACAAAAACTTAATCTATAAAGTATAATTTTTTAGGTGTTTGATGGTTGTACAGTAGCAAGTATTAATGATGTACCAACTCCCAAACTAAGTCAAGCTTGTATTTTGGGAGTTGGTGGTATAGCTTGATGTGTAGCCGTGTGTAACTATAAATTGGTTGCTAGCGAAACTTTTTCACTAGGTGCACCAGTTATTGCAGTTTTTGATCGGTTTTCAAAGTTACGTTATCCGATGCCTCCTGGTCTGCTGCATTGAATTTACTCTGCGCATATTTTTTGGAATTTGTTGCTGTTGTTATTTTCGTGTATCAATCGTGAAGTACACTTTTTTTTCAATTTACGCTGGTATTTTCAAAATACCTATTGCAGCAGTTGCTGCAGTTACTGCAGTTTTGTAACACGTTATATTAAAAATTACAATACGTTCTCTATAAAATCTTAAGTGGGTTTTTTGTTTAAATTGTTAAAATTTTCTTACGTTTTTTGCAACAAAGACAAAATCAAACTCATCATCATCTGCCTAGCCTTTTCCCAACTATGTTGGGGTCGGCTTCCAGTCTAACCGGATGCAGCTGAATACCAGTATTTTACATGGAGCGACTGCCTATCTAACCTCCACAACCTAGTGACTAGGTAACACGATACCCCTTGGTAAGACTGGTTGTCAGACTTTTTGGGCTTCTAACTACCCGTAACGACTGTCAAAGATCTACAAATGACAGCCGGGACCAAGGGCTTAACGTGCTTTCCGAGGCACGGAGGGGACTTGGTATGTAAAGATGGTCACCCATCCACGGACTAACCGCGGCAAGCGTAGCTTAACCTGATCGATCGACCCGTGCAGCTGTTATTACTTAGCCACAAGCCCCTAAAGGCAAAATCAAACTGATTGCTAATTTAATTGTATAATTTATTATTTTATGTTAATTGTATAATTTATTATTTTATGTTAATTGTATAATTTATTATTTTATGTTGATTGTATAATTTATTATTTTATGTTAATTGTATAATTTATTATTACTTCCTCACACACTGACTTATTAATTGTACAATTTTAGGAAAATCGTTTAGGTACTTTTACAATGTTTGTAAGCACCATCTATCACATAGTTAATTTATCAAGTTTAAGATCTAGCAGACCTCGTAATATTCAATTACTCCGGCTAAGCCCAAAACTAGTCTTGAAACTCCTATAAAATAAACATAAAGTAAACCAAGTCTACCTCATAAAATAGATAAAAGAAACGCCAACCTCTACAAAGTGACACAGTCATACACTTCAGTGAACAGTAGACCAAAAACACTATCTACAAAAGACTAGAACTAACACAGTAAAATATTCTCATCCACTTAGTTTTTAGGGTTCCGTACCCAAAGGTTACTAAATACTAAAGTTCCGCTTTCCGTCCGTCCAACTGACATAGGGCTGTATCCTTTTCAAATTTTAACTTTTTTTAAATTTTCACAGAGTGTGTAACTACTTTTTTTTTTGGGAGGGAAATTATCAAATAACTTCTTCCGCTCTGGGTGGAGCGGGAGAGTGTGTCAGACTCTTACTGACTAAAACCCACCCGTGTTCCTTCAGTTGCCTGTATGTTGCCAGGGGCCACGGTAACCCTTTCGGACAAACCCGCAATCCCGGCAGGCATCGGCCCTGGCGGACTCCGTCAGTTATGCTGACATCTCTTTGAGGCACGCGTGGGACACAACGCGCCGTCGACTTGGGCCTGGTCCTTATCGGACGGCAAGCTACCCATTGTTCATCGTCCGCAAGCCCGCGCCTACGGTGGCCGGGAATTGGCCTGCAATTCCCGACGCCTAGGGCGTCTCCTGCGGCGGTTAAGGGCATGAGGACGCGAAATTTTCCTTCCCTCACGCGTTCTGCCTCCTCCTTCGCATGCCCTTCTAGCTCCGTACCATGGCCTGGACCAGGGCCGGACTACGGTGGCCGCTATAACATCCTACTAATATTATTGAGTTTGTTTGTTTGTTACGCTTTCACGCTAAATCGGCTGAACGGATTTGGATGGAATTTGACACATGGGTAGATTGGGTTAGGACATAAGATACGTTTATCTCGATATTCCCTCGGGATCGAGACTTATGCGAGTAAAACCACGAAGCGCAGCTAGTCAAAAAATAAAATAAAGTTAAAAATTAAATATACAAGAAACGTGTTAAAGAAATATGTAGTGTTAAATATTGTTCGGTGGTACGGAACCCTTCGTATGCGAGTTGGACTCGCACACGGCCGCTTTTTCTTTACCAAATAACTTAGACACACATAAAAACAAAGTCTAGTGTTTACAGAATGTCCAGCAGTGTTTTCGGCCTCCACCAAACCGACCTTAGAATTCAGACGAGCTATTTTCGGCCAGCCCGACCTCATTTGAAATGCCAAGCGGTTTAAAATAAAAGTGTATGCTTTCTAAGGGTGACCCTTGACATAACGTGAAGGAAAATTAGAAGTTCCAATTTGGAAAATGCCTGAAACCTATGTTCTTTTTTTATGAAAAGTAAGAATTCATTTAATTTTGTATTTCATATAAAATGTATAGGAACGACATGGCGCGAAATATACACAAAAGGCGACGGCGCGGCGCGGGCGTTGTGTGCAAGGCTCGGAACCGGTTTAAAAAATACAGTTTAAAACCGGTTTATTTGAGTTATACTCCGAATTTTATTTTAACCTAAATTAACCGGTTTATTCGACGAGTGGCATGTCGGTAAACGCGTTGCAACTTGTGATTACTTGTGAGGATGTCACGCTGAATAAAAACCAAACAAAAAACCGGTTAATATTGTTCTAAACCGTTTAATCCAAAAAAACCTTTATGTGAAGACTTCTTCAAAACCGGTTTATAAAAACTGGTTTATACGAATGTAAAGGTTTTTGCGTCAAGTACATAATAACGGTTTGAAAATTTTACCGGTTTCCGACCCTTGGTTGTGTGTGTATGAAATATAAAACGGGCGGGGTAAACCCCGTGCCATACCGTCGCCACGCCCGCGCCCCTCGCTATTTGTGTATGTCCTAAGAGTCCTTTTGTTTTCGTATTTTTTTGTATAGTTAGTCATTTAATTTAGTGTTAGATTGTATAAGATTTGTCATCTATGATTTTATTAAAACAGAAACAGTAAATAAAAAACAGTGGCTCTCCTGGAGTGCCGACAGAAGTGAAAACTTGGACAAGATCGCCTTGGTGGAAGAAAAATACTTGTCAAACATTGGTCCGTAACCTTATATAAATAAAGATCACAATCGCGTTTACAAAACCTTTAAAGTAAAAATACTTGCAAAGAATATTGATCCGTTGCGTAATATAAATAAAGAGCGCAATCGCGTTTATAAAAATGAGTTGTCGTTACAGTGTCGCGAAATCAATGATTTAGTCCCATCTCAAAAATGCCCAACGTGCCTAAAGAAGTTTTCACTTAAAAAAAAACCATTGCTAATTTTACATTAATTTTAAAAATTGGTCCTTCTGATACAAACTTTTGGTCCTAAGGTCTTTTCATTGCTTAAATACCGACATATACGTCTACAAGCTTAGGTTTATAGTTAGTGTCCTTTATGAGGTTAAGGAGATTAAAATGTCGACACCTTTACTTAAATGCCTACTCTACAAGGTTAGCTGAATTCATTAATCAAATTCTTTAGGTCTGAAAATTTCAGGCGTTAGGGAAATTGCTTCGCTTTTTTTAGCAAAGGGTAATTTTCTGTTATTTTTTGTTATGAAAATTATGTTATACAAAGGCTTTGTGTAATGTTATTTCGTTATGAATTATGGTTTTTATTTTGAGTTAGATTTGAATTAGTGTTTAAGGTGCCCTTGGTCCAGCAGCTAATGGCAAATTGCGATCACCGATTATTTGCTTACCGTGGTGATTGAATTTTGAAGTCAAAGACCTGAAAAAGAATAAAAGAAAATATATTTTTTAGCACAGACTAAAACGTGCACTATACTACAAGCAAGTAAGTTGTTTTTCTTGTTTTTCGTGTGGTTAGTGACTAACCAGTACCCTAATTGCGTAATGCACGATCAATCACAATTTGTTTCGATTTGAAACAGATTGCTAATCCATTGCTTCATTAGCTAAAAAAAAAATCTGCTCAACAACGTAAATAACGCAATGAATGTCGTTGAACTGTCAAAATGAAACTAATTAGTCATGATTGATAACGAAAATAATTTACGCAACTAGGGTACTGGTGTCAGAATTTTTACGCTTGGCCTCTGACTTGACTTCACATGCCGTCGAGAAATATTTCTCAGGCATAACGGTTTCTTCACGATGTTTTCCTTCACCGTTTTTTAAGCAAGTGATAATTATACAATACGCACATGAATCCGAAAAGTCAGAGGTGCGTGCCTTTGGTTCAAACTCGAAACCTATGACTTGGCAGTCCGACGGTCACAACAGGGTTCCCAACTTAGGGGTTTTCCCCCAGATTTAGGGGATAAAAAAGTAAGATAGGATTGTTTTAGGGGTGACTTATTGTTAGGGGTATTTTTAGGGATTTTTTAACTACTAATATTTTTTATTTTATTGAAAATATAGGCTCTAGTATTATTCAATCTTAAATATTTTTTAATCATATTTATTTTTGAAATAGCGGCTAAGCGACATCTAGTACTCTTGCTTGTTACTAAGAATGCAATGTCTAGTTGAAATCAAATGTCACTATAGTGTTTACCATATGTAAATATAAACATACATTGAGATGATTGGTGGCCACATACTCTTCTATTTAAAAAAAATACAAACAAGTATGCGTTTTATTTTATGAGTTACGAATGATTTGGGCAGTTGCGCATGATTTTTTTATTTTATTTACATTTGGGTTTTTTTAAGGGGATTTTAAAAAAACTTGGTAGGAGTTGGCAGCACTGGGTCACAACACTAGTCTATGACTACTGAAGACTGTTGTTAAAGACAAGAACAATATGCTTTGAAAAGCTTGATTGGTCTTGTAAAAGAAGGTCAAACATAGACTGTTAATATTTGTTTAGGACACTACCATTTCGTTTAGAAACTCCTGAACATACACAAGTCGAACACACTGCTCTGTGTTTTTTATTTTTGCCATCGTATTTTTTCTTGCCTCAATTTTGTCGTCTAACACAGAAGTTTTAATAAAGTTATCGCCTAACACTTAAGTGGTCATTATAACTTCTGTTTTCTCGTGGGCCGATAGAAGGTTAAGCTACGCTTGCAGCGGTCAGTTTGTGGTTGGGTGACCATCCACTATATATTGCCGTTAAGCTATTGGTCCCAGCTGTCGTTACGGGTAGTCAGAAGTCCAAAAGTCTGATACTGTCTTATCAGTCTTACCGTACCTATATGTTACCCAGTAACTGGATTGTGGAGGTCAGATAAAAAGTAGCTCCATGTAAAATTCAGCTGTATCCAGTTAGACTGGAAGCTGACCCCAACATAATAGGGATGATGACAAACAATTTTTTTCTTGTCCGTTTGCTAGTTTAATAAAATATATTTGACACGTATTTTTTCTTTTTTTGCATTGTCAAAAGATTAGGGCGATACATTAAAATGTGCCATGACGTCACTAGAATGTAGATTTTGAAAGGTCGCTACGTCACTTACTTGTGACGTAGCGATCCCCACTCCCCAACTTTAATGCGATTTATCTTAGTAATTTTTTTATTAATATGATAAAGCAGCGTATCATATTTTTTTATTATTTGACTGACGGTCTTAATAGTTTTTTTTTTTTTAACTGGCTTTAGGCATCATCCCTGTTGTGAGAAAGGCTCTTTATTGAAATCAGGCTTTTCTCATTCGAATGAAAAAGCCACAATTTTTTTAACCACCGTATCTTTTCCAACAAAATAAAAACGTACTCCATAGCTCGCGGAGGCCGTATTTAATCACCTTATTGTTTAAACTTTTTGATCAAATAGCTTCGGGGCCTCAGCCATTTAATTGAATATTAAAAGCTTTAAAATTTTCATATTTTCATACTTCCACTGGTTTTTATCTTTCATGCAAAATGTTTTACGATTCTCTTCTGAATTTTTTTGTGGTTTTATTCTGATGTGAGCGCTCTTTGTGTTGTATTATTGGTGTGATGGTGTGAACTTTGCTTCTGGGAATTTAATATTTTTTTTGTATTATATTTCTACGTAATATAAATTACACATTATTAAATTTTCATGGGGGATGGGAAACAAAGGCGTGCTTAAAGTGAATCCGCAGCTGTAGCCGCGAAATTGAAATTTTCTTACGTTACGTTAGAATCATGAACTCTCTAAGTCAGATTTGTTCCATAACAACTTTTCCATAAGAAATTTTGTTCTTTTGGAACAAATCTTAAATGATTGCAATGATTATAATACTGTAAGTACATAAATATATTTGTTATAGTCACGTAGTCATATTTTGATCAAGATACAACCTGACACTGACCTGCAAATTGCCAAAACGTAAGAAAATTTGAATTTTGCAGGCTACAACTGCGGATCCACCACTCAAAATTGCCAGCAATGGTGCCGATTCCCTTGTTCACAAACTAAACTAAACTTAAGTTCAGTACATCTTTTTCTTTCTATTTCATTAAGAAAAGGACAGAAGATAAATTTTAGTTTAGTCCTGTCAAATTAATCAGCGCCTGTCACTACTCCATACAAGTTTAGACGTGATTAAAAACTTGCCAACTAAAATTACGTCAATTTACGTCAAGCGCTGATTAATTTGACAGGACTAAACTAAAATTTATCTTTTGTCCTTTTCTTAATGAAATAGAAAGAAAAAGATGCACTAAACTTAAATTTAGTTTAGTTTGTGGACAAGGGAATCGGCACCAATGTCAGTCAATAATTATACAGTTTTATCAGGAATTCAATGACAGCCCAGGCTTTGTATTTTTACCATTCAGTCGTATCGACACATGCTACACGAGAATAGCTTAAAAACTCGTAACTATGTAGGTACTTAGGTACCAAGCAAGTTAAGAATCTTATAAATGACAATTGTTTAGGGTTCCCAAACTTATATTGTCTACTGCCCACTTCGAGAATAAATTATTTTTTAGCGCCCCCATTTTTTCACCTACTTATACAAATCGCCCCCAAGCCTCTACACAACGCGGCAATTTTTTTTCTGGGTCTCTTGCCCCTCTTAAGGCCTGCAGCCTGTGCAGGGGCGTTATCGCCCACTTTGGGAACCAGGGGTTTAACCTTCTTAAAAAAACGTTAACATCTCCAGACAAACTTTAATTCCGGAACAAATCTAAATCATTTTATATTCCTAAAACTCTCAAGAAAAATACAGCTCACAAACCCAGACTAACCCTTACCCAAAATACAGCTCACAAACCCAGGCAAACCCTTAATCAAAATCAAGCCTTTTACCACAAGGAAATTTATTCAGAAGCGCACAGTATAATCTTAGGGTAAACGAGAGAATCTTCGTCGCCTCAAAACCAGGAGATTAGGGCAAATTTTAAACAGTCCACGCCTCATGAATATTGCCATTCCTATACACTTTATCGTTGTGCGTAAAAGGCGTCAGATTATCTTGGATTGGTCCAAGGGATGAGGGTAGGGGTGATGAGACTTTAAGTCTATTTTTTCGTAGTTGGGGTGGGTAAGATCGTCAAGCCTTTTCTCAATTATATTAAGGTCGGTTTCCAGTCTAACCGGATGCAGCTGAATACCAGCATTTTACATGGAGAAATTGCCTACCTGACGTCCACAACCCAATTACTGGGTAACACGATACCCCTTTGAAAGACTCAAGACTGATTGTCACACTTTTGGGCTTCTGACTACCCGTAACGACTGTGAAAGATCTATTGAATGACAGCCGGGACAAACGGCTTAACGTGCTTTCCGAGGCACGGAGGAGTCTCGGTATGTGTGAACTGACCTCGGCAAGCGTTATTACTTAGCTATGAGCTCCTTTTGTGGGTAATATAGTGTTGATAATAAGCCGCAGCGACGGCGGCGTCATCAAGTCACAAGTCAATCGTCATCCTGGGGATGCCTCGTTGAGAGGTGAAACACGTGTCGATTTCTAACAGGATTTTTATGAATCTTTAGAAATAGTTAACCGGAATAATCTTATCTTTATCTTAATATCTTAATCTTATCTTAATCTTAATATCTTAATCTTAATATCTTAATCTTAATATCTTAATCTTATCTTAATCTTAATATAATATATAAATTACGTGTCACGTTGTTTGTTCGCGATGGACTCCTAAACTACTCAACCGATTTTAATCAAATTTGCACACCGTATGCAGTTTGATCCAACTTAAAAGATAGGATAGGTAGGGTAGGTAGGGTAGGTAGGGTAGGTAGGGTAGGTAGGGTAGGTAGGGTAGGTAGGGTAGGTAGGGTAGGTAGGGTAGGTAGGGTAGGTAGGGTAGGTAGGGTAGGTAGGGTAGGTAGGGTAGGTAGGGTAGGTAGGGTAGGTAGGGTAGTCAGTGATAAAGATGGTCCACCCCAAACATTTATATGGCAAAACAACGTTTGCAGGGTCAGCTAGTTACTAAATATATCTACGTCTGTTGTGTTTGACAATAGGCGTCACTGCACATGGGTATCATACGTAAATCATGACTCCTCTTTTTCTCTTATCAGGATCATTTACTTATGTATGGATTTATATAAAGTAACTCTTTGCCACGTCACAAAATATTAGTCAGTCAGCAAGTTGGTGGTGGTGTCGAAACGGTGAGGAAACCGGCATGTCCTAGAATATAAATTTCGAAGATATGTATTAGGTTTGCAAGGTACGGGAAGGGATACGTCGAACTCAAGTGCCGGTTAGAGATACACTGTTTATTCAATATGGCGGATGGCGCAAGAGGCGCCTCAGTTGTCTAAGGTATCATTTATATACAGCCTATGCCCAATAGAACAGTATGTGACGTCCACTAACTGGGTCCGGGTGGTGAATTACGGCCCTCTCTCTGTCTGAGATATAAAGCCTGTGCCACGGCAATTGGCTGATTTTGCTAAGTTGTTAACAGAGCTGACTGTTCAGTTTGCGCCAGGTGCAATTCTATTATCCCCACATAAGAAGGCTATTTTAATGGCGCCCCATGGCGTCACCTTGTTTGTTAATGACACCAAACTGTGGCACCCAATTCCGGCCACTGAGCGTATTGTTTATGGCAAAGCCTGCAAAGGGTTTTAGGCGTTCATCGTAGAGTTTATTTGAGCCTTTGGTCATGAATTGACGATACGTAAAGGTAAAACTAAAGTACACCTATGAAAGTTTATTCTCAGTATTAATTCTAACATCCTACATTTCATATCAATTAAGGTTTCACCCGAGCTGATAGACCGTATACCCTTAAACATTGCTTTCTCAATAGAGCGTAACATTTTATGATACGAGCTTCGGCGCACGAGTGTTCTCGAATTGCTAAGTACCTTCACTATAAGCGTTTGAATACGTGGTTGTGAATGTATAGGGTTTAGGGCAGTACTAGCCGTGAATGGTTTAAAAATAATTGGTTTCCAACGTGCAGCCTTCGTCTATGTAGTAATAGTGGTCCTTAGAGTCTGAATTAATTTTCTTCAGGTAGTAATAAGTGGTCTTCAGAGTCTGAATGAATTTTCTTGTCCAATGATTAACATAATCAGCTTTTAATGTTTCCATGAGATAATCCAAAAGTAGTTTATCCAAAAACGCATGAATTAATTCTCAGAATTTTGGCTGTTTTTGACTACCTCGTTGGTCTGTCTAGTGGTTGCAAGCGCTACTGCTGAGCATGAAGTCCTGGGTTCGGTTCCGGGTCAGTCAAAATGTTATTGGGTTTTTCTATCTGGAATTTCTCAGTAGTCGCCCGGAGTATGGATTTATGCCCGGTTGATGGCAATAGGCTCGCCCCCTATTACATGGGACTTAAACATAACTGGGGAAATGTGAGTGTACCTGTTACAGGTATACCTCTGCCCAATCCTTCGGGGAAACAAGGCGTGATGTTATGTTGTCTGTTAATCTTTTCTAATTACTTACATATTTTAGATGATGAGAGAGCTAAAATACTTCAACAACGGAAGCTCTTACAAGTGTAGTCATTATGGCGCCCCCTCAAAATCATTTAATTGTCAATTTATAGAGGTATAAAGAACAGGATGTAAAATTCACTCATACTCTATAGAAAAGGGAGGAATCTCCGATCGGGGGACGGGTGCCCAACGATTAATGTCGGAAAATCATATATATTCTGATCGCGCGGTAAAATCTGCTTGCGCGATGCAGGATTTTTCGTGACGTCAGCGTGATTCGTAGTTCGCATGTGACGATGTGCAGTGGACTGGTGGCCCAATGATAACTAAAAATGGTGGTGTAAATTATTTCAACACGACTGCTCTCAAAACGGGAGGGGCTCGTGGCAAAGTAATAACAGCCGCACGGGTCGATCGATCAGGTTAAGCTACGCTTGCCGCGGTTGGTCCGTGGATGGGTGACCATCTTTACATACCGAGACCCCTCCGTGCCTCGGAAAGCACGTTAAGCCGTTGGTCCCGGCTGTCATTTGTAGATCTTTGACAGTCGTTACGACTAGTTAGAAGCCCAAAAGTCTGACAACCAGTCTTACCAAGGGGTATCGTGTTACCTAGTCACTAGGTTGTGGAGGTCAGATAGGCAGTCGCTCCATGTAAAATACTGGTATTCAGCTGCATCCGGTTAGACTGGAAGCCGACCCCAACATAATTGGGAAATGGCTAGGCAGATGATGACCACTGCTCTCAAAACGGTGAAGGAAAACATCGTGAGGAAACCGGCATGTCCTAGAACCGAAAATTCGAAGACATGTGACATCTACCAACCCGCACTGGGCCCGCGTGGTAGATTACGGCCCACTCCCTCTCACAGAGAGGAGGCCTGTGTTCCTGCAGTAGGAACATTTATAGGCTGATGATGATGATGATGACTGATTCGAGAATTATCATCATAATTTCAGCCGAAAGACGTCCACTGCTGGACATAGGCCTCCCCCAAGCACCGGCTCACACAGAATCACAGAATATACATGTAATTTCACATTTCTTTCGCAAAACACCCCAAAAAATGCGAACCCAAAATGCGTATCGATTAAGCAAATAATATAGCATTGTAGCTTACCCTAACACATTCAAACACATGATTATTTACGAAAATCTATAGAGTTTTATAGGAAAAGGCTTTTGTTACGTCTAAATGCCCTTTGACCGTTAGGGAGAGCCGACTTTTGAGAAGAAAGGTATTTATGCCTCTGAATGAGATGAAAAGGAGGGATTTTACGCCATTTTCATCGGCGTTACTGTTACTAACAATTGTTATGGGGTAGATAATGGGTCATGGCCTTAATGGCTTAGTGGAGATGTTTGGCTTTTCGAGCACGGGTTGTTGGTTTGATTTTTGTGTTTGGTAGAGTGGGTTTATTGTTTGATATAGAAACAGAAATAGTTTATTGTCCATTTACAGGTTAACACCAAGTTGAGACGACAAGAGTTGTAAGTGTGATGTGAGTGTGGTGTGCGTGAGTGTGGTCTGTGGTGTGTGTGAGTGTGGTGAAATTAAATGAAATTGTTTATTTTGTAAATAGGATATCGGAATCACTTTTACAGGTCACATAAAAAAAAAAGCTAGTCGAGTTCGGCGTTTCCTATCTGCCTACTGAGAAGAAAGGCCGAAACAAAATCAGAGGTCGCAGTCTCTTTTAAAGTCCAGACATAATCTTGGTCAGGCTATACAGGGTGTCAGGGACATCGACGCGAAAACTGAAACCATGGATTCAGTGTATATGATTCTGAACCCCTGCGTTGAAATTTTTCGTCGGTTATTAAAAAAAAAATTAGCTGTTTCATAGAAAAGTGCAATACCTACGCGGTCAAAATGTATGGAAAAGCAGTTTTTTTTTTAAATAACCTACGAAAAATTTAAACGGAGGGTATTTCAGAATCATGTACTGAATCCATGGTTTCAATTTTCGCGTCGGTGTCCCTGACACCCCGTATGATGGTGTGTGAGTGTGGTGTGTGTGTGTGCGTATTTGTTCCCATTGTGTATCGTTTGATGATAACTGCTTTTTGGTTTAAGTTAATAGTCGATATTTCATCATTCTTGAGCCCTTATTCCAATTTATCCGTGGTCGACGCAGCATGTCTTTTTCCTCCATACTTCTCTATCAGTCGTCAACTCGGTAATCACCCCCTTTCTATCCATATCATCTTCCACACAGTCCATCCATCGTTTCTTTGGTCTTCCCCTACTCTTATAGCCATCCACATTCATACTCAAAACTTTCCTCACGACATTTTCGTCATTCCTCCGCATCACATGCCCATACTCTGACAACCTATTTCCACACAACTTTTCAGTCACCAACAATCACCACCCACCACCACCACCGGCTATGAGCCCACCTACATTATTTTTTACAATGTGTTTGATTGTTTAACTAAAATTCACTAATATTTCTTAAAGACTGGGCACAAGTGCACTGATAAAAACTTACAGTATGCTATGACATTCTATTAAGTAATTTAAATCCAGGCTTGTCCTTAAACACACATTTTAAGAAAACCCAATAAAACTACCTACTAATCAGTACTATTAACTAACTTAACCATAAGTAATACCTAAAATTGCACTTTTTGAATTTAAACATTTCTAAGTAGTCCGTTCGCATGTTTTATACTTATCCTAGTTATACAGGGAAACCTATTATTAGCCATACAATACTGTAACACATATTCTGTAACATACTATTATGTATCGCTGTTGGTTGCCTAAATAAAGAACATAAAATAAAATAAAATTATAAACGCATTATCCATCGACATATTTACATACAGAAAGCACTTTATATCTCAACCACTAGTTTCAAAACTTGACATTTTGTAGGTCACTCTAAACCATGGTTAATAATTATTTAGTTACCTATTAAAAAACCCAATACAACTATGCAAATTGATAATCAACCAAAGACACGTCTTCACTATCTTTACCGCGCCTCTCGGTCTACCTACTCCTTGATATGCAATGGCCTCTGTAACCCCATGAAGCATGAGGCTCCAGCGGCTAGTGCAAATCTCGGGGTTCATTCGATTTATCGAGTCCGGTTAATCCACGCTGGGGTCGGTGCATTTCATTCATTCACCCGAGTGGGTCCCGATCCCTTGGGGGCGTCGGCAAGGTAGTGTCCTGTGTCATGGTCTACCTAAGTGCCAAACCTCATCCGGATTTTTTCAGCCGTTTTGGCGTGAAGGCGTAATAGGCAAACAAACACATAAATACGAGTTTCGTATTTATATTTAATATTGGGCAGGATGTTAAAGGATAGCACATATAACTAAATATGCTAATTATAACTCACACACTACACACCCTCAGTCTTCACACTCTCACCCATACTCACACATAATCACACGTAAACGCACGACTTGGCCCTTTTTCTATGCCCAGCGCTCATTCATTTGCAAATCATTTACTTTTTCATTTTATATAATTTTAAGTTACCCATTTATTAAATTTTTCTGCATGTTTACATTGTCTACATTCAATTGCATAAGATAATGATAAGTGGAAGCGCGGAGTCTCCTAACACAAGCAATTCCTTGCTTAAAAGGTGATCTCCAATATTATTGTGTCTAAATGCCTTTTGTAATTGAAATAAACAATTTTATTTTATTTATTCATTCAAATTGTTAATCAATCCAATGATAAACGTATAACTTATCCATTGAAATATTTACTTACAGAAAGCTCTATACCCCACCCGGTTTAAAACTTACCCTCGTGTAGGTCTCAACTCTGAACCACGATTAATAATGATTATTTAACTTGCAAAGAAATTTACGTACGAGCTTAAACGATACACGCTTTTATGTAGGAAAAGTGAAAAAGTAGTTATGAAGTTACATAAAGGAAAATTATGTCTTACCCACGTTTTTGCTGTATATTACAAGTTAGTATTTTTTCTTGTGAAGGTATTTTTAGTAAGAAAAGAAAAGTAGTATTTAGGCTACATAGTTTGTACTTTTACTATTTTTAGGGTTCTGTACCCGAAGGATGCTAAACGGAACCCTATTACTAAGCCTTCGCTGTCCGCCTGTCTGTCAGCGGGCTGTATCTCATGAACTGTAATAGGTAGACAGTTGAAATTTTCACAGATTGTGTATTTCTAGGTATTGCAGTTAACAAATAATATAAAAAATAGAATTAAGTTAAAAATAGGTCGGCGCGACGTGGCCCTTTCGAGCCATATCATTTTTCACACAGTCCGTCCATCGTTTCCTTCCACTAAACTCTCACACTCTTCTTCTCTTCTCTCTCACTCTTTGAATACCAACTGCACCACTCAAATCGAAATTCAAAATATCGAACAACATTTGAAAACTTTAAATAACGAATGTCATTAAATTCGACAGTTGACTATATTTTCGAGCTGTTTGGGATTGAAACACTACGGGCCGTGGGGTCCGAGTGCTCACGGTCTGTTCAAATCTCCAAAACGACTGGTTGACACTTCCCGTGACCCGAGGGCTGGTTTTAACCTTGGCCAGAGGCTAAGCATTGCCATACAACGTTGGAATGCTGCCAGTCTCTTCGGTTACCAGTCGACAGCGACGCGGATGAATTTTTGACGCCATATTTTAGTTTACTAATAGTTTTAGTAAG
This sequence comes from Agrochola lychnidis, assembly GCA_963680765.1. Lineage (NCBI taxonomy): Eukaryota > Metazoa > Arthropoda > Insecta > Lepidoptera > Noctuidae > Agrochola > Agrochola lychnidis. The sequence goes on from OY796872.1 coordinate 13,011,513, forward strand.
GTTAGGATATTAAATTATATTTTTAGTTTTGTTATATGGAAAATTTATCAATCAATAATTATTTATAAATTACTTATAATATTATAAAAACAATTTACATATAATTAGATGTTATAAATAAAGAAAAGGACACAAAAAAAAAAATTACAGGCCAAACGTAAAATTATACCTATATCGAGCAAAGTAAAATCAAATACCTAAGTAATTTCTTCTTGCTCAAAGGCTTTCACGAAATACCTTACAAATAGATCCAGTTTATTAAAATCTTTTAGTCGAATCTGGAACAGATTTTTTCTTTATTCATGCGATTTCTGTATGAAGACTGATGTTTGTGTCAAATATTTGTATAATGTAATGGAAATTTCTTCTTGTATTTGTGTAGGCTAAATAGAAGCATTTTTGTTCGCAAATGATGATTCGATGAATTTTCTAGTATCTGTATGCTGGCCCCCTCCGTGTCTCAGAAAGCACGTTAAGTCGTTGGTCCCGGCTGTCATTTGCAGATCTTTGACAGTAGTTACGGGTAGTCATTAGCCCAAAAGTGTAACAACCAGTCTTACCAAGGTGTATCGTGTTAAATAGTAACTAGGTTGTGGAGGTCAGATAGGCAGTCACTCCATGTTAAATACTGGTATTCAGCTGCATTCGGTTAGACTGGAAGCCGACCCCAACGTAGTTGGGAAAAGGCTAGGCAGATTGATTTTTGAAGTGAAAACTTCTTTAGGCGTGTTGGGCATTTTTGAGATGGGACTAAACCATTGATTTCGCGACACCATGACAACATCTCACTTTTGTAAACGCGATTGTGCTCTTTATTTATATTATGTTACGGATCAATGTTCGATGCAAGCATTTTACTTTAAAGATTTTGTAAACGCGATTATGCTCTTTGTTTATATTGCGTTACGGATCAGTGTTCTTTGCAAGTATATTTACTTTAAAGGTTTCGGAAGTATTATTTTTTTGTAAACGCGATTGTGCTTTTAATTTAGATAAGGTTACGGACCAATGTTCTATGCAAGTATTTTTCTTCCACCAAGGCGATCTTGTTCAAGTTTTCACTTTTGTCGACACTCCCGGAGTGCCACCACAATTTTGAACTTGATTAAGTGTAATAACAGGTTTAAATATTTCAAATACTTCTAAATGAAATCATTAGCTTTTCTTCTCAATTCTCATTCTTATTTTTCATCGCTATTCGTAGCAGTCGCCTCTACGGCCTCCCCTAATTTGCTTCACGCTTCTATCGCGCGCCGTTTGCATCCCGTCCGGTCCACAATTAACATTGTTACCACATAGTTTAATTATCATACCTTAAATTCCCTCTAGAGTCGCCTGCTTGCACAGCATAAAAACAACCATCGCTTAGCCCAACAAAGTGCTACATTAATATAGGTTATTCGTGACATGAGCCCTTCTGGGAAAACCTGACATTTAATTAATTTCGAATATTTCACGTGACACAGAAACAACTAATTCCGTTGTTTACTATTAAAGAAACAAAAGGCAGCTCTATTTGTCCCTAGGTATTGCTCATTCTAATTTGAACCTTATTTTATTCGGCATACAAGTAAAATTGCTGTTTTTGGGAATAAATATAGTTAAATTACAACTAGATTTCGTCCTTATTTCCCAGGCGACAGTGTTGGAGAAACATTGGATTCTTGGAAGCACCGAATTTGAATATGAAAAGCTATTTTTGTTACCGTTTTTTTTTAAGACGGTATGGCATTGTTTGTTTATGGTCCTTCGAGGGGCTCGTGGCTCAATAAGAACAGCCACACAGATCAATCGAAGGTTAAGCTACGCTTGCCGCGGTTGGTTCGTAGATGGGTGACCATCCATTACATATCGAGACCCCTCCGTACCTCAAAAAGCACGTGAATGCGTTGATCCCGGTTGTCATTCGTAGATCTTTGACAGTCGTTACGGGTCGTCAGAAGCTAAAAGTCTGGCAACCAGTTTTACCAAGGGATATCGTGTTACCCAGTAACTGGGTTTTCTTTCGAAAATAGAATAACGTTTATTAAAACACAAAACACAAGATCTCCAATTCCTAAAGCAGCAGTTCCAATCCGTCGGCTTCGACCTCAACTACTCAAAATGCGAAATTTACCCTTGTGACAATACCGACAGACAATCGACCATACACAAATTCAACTCAATAGCCCCAGATATCAAAGTTCTGGAAAAAAGTTCACTGCACTTCTAGGTTCCCCAATTTTAGAAGACAGTTTTTCACCTTACGTTGATGAAAAACGACATTTCAACGACATTTCGGATAAACTTTCTAAAATTAACCTACATTCGGCATTCACCCTTATCAGATTCTGCTGTTCGGTCCAAATATATATTTTTTCCGCTCTTCCCCTTTATGGAAGAAGCCACACCTTTTAGACAAAATCGACCAAACCATTTGAAGCACTTTAACATCAATCATAAATGTGGCATTGGACGACCGCGCGTGGCTGCAAGCCACACTACCCATTCGTTTTGGTGGGCTCGGCGTCCGCAAAATTTCTAGTGTAAGCTTACCGGCGTTCCTGTCCTCGGTCCAAAGCACCGACAAGTTAACCAAAATAATCTTAACCGTTTCTCAGGTTGACTCTGAAGTGCTTTGACTTTGACTGATGCTATGAACGCCTGGAAAGTGGCTTACCCGGATACGGAGCAGCCCGAGAACCCATCTTCCCAGAGACAGTGGGATGAGCCGCTCTGCAGGTTGGTACGGAATAATCTCTTTAATACGTCCACCAATACTGCTGAGCGTACCCGCCTACTGGCTGTGGGAGAATGGGAGTCAAGCCTCTGGTTTCAGGCGCTACCGTCACGCAACATAGGCACTATGCTGGGTGACACCACTTTCCGGCTCGCTACAAGTCTGCGTTTGGGCGCTCCTTGCGGAGCTCCGCATCGCTGTCAGTGCGGTGAAGCAGTCGACCACCTCGGACACCATGGCCTTTCCTGCAGCAAAAGCGCTGGTCGGTTGGCACGACACGTGGACATTAATGACATTATCCGTCGGGTTCTTGTCAGCGCCGGGGTGCCAGCTGTTTTAGAACCCAATGGCTTGGCACGCGACGATGGGAAGAGGCCAGACGGAATGACCATAATGCCTTGGAAGTTGGGTAGGCCTTTGGTGTGGGACGCAACCTGTGTCGACACCCTCGCGCCATCCCATCTTCCTAGCACGGCGAGTTGTGCTGGGGCGGCTGCTGCAGGTGCAGAAAACCTCAAGCGGCGCAAATATAACAACCTTACTGGTAGCTATATTTTTTAACCGTTTGTGGTTGAAACACTAGGGCCATGGGGTCTGAGTGCTCATCGATTATTCCGGAACATCGCCAAGCGGTTGGTCGACTCTTCACGTGACAAGAGGGTTGGCCAATTTTTAGGCCAAAGAATTAGCATTGCCATACAACGTGGCAATGCTGCCAGCCTTTTGGGCACCTTTCCCACCGATGCGGATGAATTTTTTGATGCTCAATGATTTGTTCCTATATTTTATTTTATTTTTTCACTTTGACTAACACTTTGTATATTTTAATAAAGTCACTTACACATCTAAAAAAAAAACGTGTGGCACTCGGGGACTGCCGCGGTAAAGCTATTGCATAGCATTAGTAACCTCCATACTTCCTATTTGTCAACGCTACACTTGGGATGATGACGTGATGACATAAAACAAAAAATTACGTTCCCATGACAACATCACGTTGTCATGGGAACCATCATTACATGGTATGCGGAGTGGGGGGGTGTTAGGTTTTTTCGTTACGGAGTTTCTTGATTCGGTCGCCGCGCTCAAAGCCCGCGATAAAAGCTATGCAATAGCTTAAAAATACAAATATAATAAAATAAAAAAAGTGAAAATAATGTTGATATTGATAATGATGTCAGACATCACGAAATAGTTTCGAATGATGATAATAACATCAGACAGTGTCTATCTAACCGTAGTTAATACGGCAATTTCCTCTATGACAGTATATCGTTTCGGTTACTAGAAAGCTCGTGTTTATTTGGACGTTTATAAGCCGATGTGATTTTCTGAAAGTTTATTGACTGTGTCAAATTAACGAAACACTAGTTTATCCAACCTTTAATTACTTGACATATATTTTAAACTAGCTTTTGCCTGCGGCTTCGCCCACGCGGACCCTAATTATTTTTCTAAAATAAAAGTACCCTAAGTTACTTCTTATAACATCACCCATCTGCCAGTGAATGTGCCGTCAAAATCGGCGCAACTGTTTTTGGAGATTAGTCGTAACAAACAGACAGACACACACGAAAATAATAACATTGTTTTCACTCCTCTTGCTCAAAAAAGCCGTCATTGTAGAGTACCAGAGCGGGGAAAAAATAGCATTTGTTGCTCTAGGGGAAAAAGTAATTTCTTTTTAATTTTAGTCTGTTCCAACGAGCCTTGAAAAACGAAAAAGTCTTTATTCTTATGTAGAATAATCATAACTCTACTTATTACTGGTTCACAAAAAAAAGAAGAACATTTTATTTTTGAAAATGGAACTAAATGCGGCTATCTCTTCGGTAGAATGCGTGCATTGCGTTGCGGCTACAGAAGAAATAAAAAGGCACTGGCGCGAAATCTTTAGAATTTTTCTCTAATTATGAATTGAATTGGTGACCGTAATATAATTTACAACAGTGAAAATTTCATCATATAGTGAGAACATCTTCACAGAGGACTGAAATTAAATTGCCGGAAAAAAACATCTCGTTAAATGTCCAGAATTGTAAAATGAACTATTTAATATTGTATTGGATTATTTTATTTTCTCGCAATCGTAGTGAAAAGTAGAGTGTAACACACGGCGCTAAAACCCAATATAACTCGGTTTCTATTTTATCTAGGTATTTACTCCCTCGCCAAAGCTCGGGAGTAAAACTACCTCGTTACAATGGGTTATTTTAGCCCCTCGTATAACAATCTACTATTTTTTGTTGTAAGTACGGTTTATACTTCGTTTGAAATTATTCATCCTTATTATATTATAAATGCGAAAGTAAGTTTGTTTGTTACGCCTTCACGCTAAAACGGCTGAACGGATTTGGATGAAATTTGGCACATATATAGATGATGCCCTGGAAAAGAACATAGGATACTTTTTTTTTCCCACGGGATCGAAACTTATGCGAGTGAAACCGCGGGGCGCAGCTAGTATTTAATAAAAAGCTGTTTTTTTTACATTATAAACAGACATTTACATGACAGTGGTGGCCCGGTGGTAACGGCCGCGACTTACGAGTTGTAGGTCGTAGGTTCGAACCCAGACAGGCGCTTTACTTTGTGCAAATTATTTCATCACCACTGCTCTCAAAACGGTGAAGGAAAACATCGTGAGGAAACCGGCATGTCTTAGAACCGAAAATTCCAAGACATGTGACATCTACCAACCCGCACTGGGCTCGCGTGGTAGATTACGGCCCACTCCTTCTCACAGAGAGGAGGCCTGTGTCCCAGCAGTGGGAACATTTATAGGCTGATGATGAAACAGACATTTCACTTTTATTTATTTGTATGTGTAGATATTGTATAGATATATCATAAATATTTTAATTATGTATATATTATATATATTTTTAAATATATTAAATAAATTATGACTGCATTATCCCGGTCACACACCATCACACGCAAGGAGTTACTTTTCTTCCCTCTTTTAATATTTTTTTTCCTGAAATTAATCACGAACAACATGACACTACCTTTCCAGGCTCTAACAGAACGTCTCCCAGCTGTACAAAGGCCTCTGTCTTCGCCATGATTTTCAAATGTTTGATGGTAATGAGATCCAGTCTCTATTAAACCTGTAAAACTTGTAAAATAACTCACAGAATTAAAATTTTTGGAAACTGACCACTCTTCGTATCAAATATAAACAACCGCCGCTGTCCTATAATTAGATATCTTAATTTAATTTTTAATTCCGCCAGGGGTCGCCTCTTTGTATGGCTCTTAATTTATTACTTGGCAGAATTAATTGACTGTGGCATTTCTGTTTGTTTTTGAGTTTTTGTTTATTAATTTTACTGTGGCATTTCTGTTTGTTTTTGAGTTTTTGTTTATTAATTTTATGAAGGTATTACACTTTGTTGTTATTTTTCATCTTAATACTTTTAGGGAAAATGTCTTAGCTATGTTTAATCAACGTCACTTGATTACTTTAATTTTTTTTTAATATAACTTTCCTGAAAAACCCTCCATTTTATCTTACCAGTAATAATATTAACTGACAGGACTATTGTTGCCAGTAAGCCTGCTATTAGTGGTGGTGGATCGAGGAGAGCGGCGCGCAATGATTATTGACATAACGGTCCCGCATGACGGGAACCTCGTGAAAGCCGAGAAAAATAAATTAAATGTCTTGACTTGGCTCGCTTGTCGACTTGTGGGATGTGGACTCGGCAATCATTAATGACTTAATTGCCAAGAGCCTCGACCAACACCTGAGGAGGCTCTCGAAGGGCAGCTGGATCAAGGGCTTGCTTCAGAAAGCAATACTTCTAGACATGGCTCGCATTGTTAGGAGGTTCTACTCTAGAGCCCTGACCACTGGTAGCTTAAGAGGCCTGCGAATACGGCTCGCAACTACAAATCGAGATGTTTGCAAAATTCAATTCCAAGCACGTTGCGCTAGTGTGAGTGCCTGTCGGAGCGATATACACCTGCAGTGAGCAATAATAATACCACGCACACATTGACAATTATTGCTTGACGCGATAGCACTACTAGCTTTCGAAAATTTATGATAAATTTGGATGTGTTCCGTAATACCAAAAATGATGAATGAAATTTTCAAATTTTTCGATAATTTGTAACTTGATAATATAAGCTATGCTTCTACAGAAACAATATTATAAATATTGTTGATGTCATTTACGCTGTAAAAATGTGTGAAATTAAATTCGTTTAAACTTCATTTTAGAATAGTTTTTTGGAAAAAAAAAGACCTAGACAAACACTGTCTAAATCCGAATAACAACATAATATGGTGGAAATATGCCCAAATTGCAAATGATTTAGGTATTACGTTTGTATGGACAATTCATGCGTCGCCGCGTTCTTAAACCCTGTTCCCGATATCGGTGGGCTACTATTTTTTTAGTTAAACGTTTTTATTAAGTATTTTTATAAAAAAATATTTTAAAATAAAATTTATAAGTCGAAATTGTAATGAAATACAAGAGATATTATATAATTATAAAAAGGTAAAATTTGTGAGTTTGTATGTAGGGGGTAATCTTCGGAACAACCAGTCTGATTTGAAAACATTTTTTTGCATTGTATAGCCCAATTCTTGAGGAAGGTTATTGGCTCGCAGACGAAGTCACAGGCAGAAAGAAGCTAGTCATTAATAATGGTGAATTTGTTTTAAGACCTAGTTTTATACTTACTACACTGTCCACATGCGATACTTTTTCATCTCGAATTTTAAAGCTGTTTTTGCGGGCAAAGTCGCATTCATACCTAGTATATCTAACACCAATCCACAGCAATACAATGCATCAATACCCTTCATTCACAACGTATTTTACGTTTCTAAAATGTCAAATGCAATCTTTTCTAACGTCAGACGAAAGACTTCAATCACAATTGAAGATGTCTGATAAGGTTTTCGCTTCATCACTGATGTCAGACTGAAGAAAGGACTGAAACGTTCACATTGATCTCTTTCTCTTGAATTCTTTGACTCATCTTTTCTTTTCTAATAAAAGAAAAATGTCGTGTCATCAGGTGGTAAGACGAACTGATTTAATATTTTACTTTAAGCTTCTGTCCGCGACTTCGTCTGCGTGAAATTTGTTTTGACATAATATAATACTAAGGCCTGAAACTGCGTTAAGCGGGCGCCCGCGACGGGCACCCGTCGCGTGTCTACGCGCGTGGACACGCTTATGGACTCCGTGGGAACGCGACGGCCGCCGTTCCGTAGAACGGATTATTTCATTTACGCAGTGTCGCTATTTCCATTTTAACGGTGTGCATGCACAGCCGTGTTGATGAAGAATTTAATATATTAGGCGGGTCACGTGGCGCGAGCGCGGGACTTGCTTCCCCGCGACGGACGCCCGCGCGTGTCCCCGTAATGGGTCACTTTTGTATGGAACCGCGCGGACGTCCGCTTAACGCAGTTTCAGGCCTTATACTTCATTTGAAATAAGATGTTAGACATTTAAGGCACTCCAAAGTCAATTTCCACGCAAACTCCGCCCCCATGCACCCCACCACTCCTCTATGTGCTAAACGCTAACACATCAGTAATAAAGTTGAATATCGTGTGCGATCTTTGGTCGTGTTCAAGCACGGAACTAAATGTCGTAAGTCTCAATTCTTATTCTTATTGACCAAAGTAATAATTGAAGTAGAGAAAAAATATCTTATGATTATTTGGGATAATAAACTATATTTCCTTACTGTCAGTAATTATTTTAGACATAAAAGCCGAATAATCTTGTTTTTGTTTCAAATAATCTTTAAAAAAAGATATGATTTTCGGATAAAACAAAAGTGAATTGTTTTGATTCAAAACGAAACGAAAATGTTCCAATTACATAACTGTCTTATTTATGGAAAGAAAAAGATCCAACAAATCATATATTAAAGTTCCATTTTGATTACATGCGTGACTTTTTCAGAATATTAATGCAAATTAACATACAATTTAGGGAGCCTCCTCTTAAATAAACCTTTTTGACAGTCCGTTCTACTGCACCGACTGTCCGTTTGTTCGACTTCTATTGCGTTGGTGGTATTGTAACCACTTTTTTGCTTTTAATGCCATCCTATGCCTACGGTATAGAAGTCAAAATCGGTTGAACGGAATGTAAAAAAGGTTTGTTTAAATGTCTAATCTTATTTCAAATGGAGTATAGGTATGTACTACTGGGCTTTTTCAAATTTACCCTGTACAAACTCACAAATTTTACCTCGTTTTAATATTATTATAGATTAAACATACTGATTGCGTCGTTGGTCTAGTGGTCGCAAGCGCTACTGCTGAGCATGAGGTCCTGGGTTCGATTCTCGGGTCGGGCAGTGTTATTGGGTTTTCCATCTGGAATTTCTCAGTAACAGCCCGGAGTCTGGATTTGTGCCCGGTTGGTGGCAATAGGCTCGCCCCCTATTACATGAGACTTAAACATAACTGGCGAACTGTGGGTGTACTATCGGCACACCTCTGCCTAACCCTTCGGGGATAACAGGCGTGATGTTATGTTATTATACATAATGTTGGTCCTAATGTCAAGAAGGAAATATTTATAATGTCTCCTACCGACTTCAAGATACCATCCGATTAATCTCCAGTAAAGAACAAGTTGCAAACTCTATTTCCCCGGCCTTATTTTTCTTTAAATTAAATTGCAAACAAGTCTCTGCTAGCCCTCGACACCAGAAAATTATATCTGCAGAAGGACCACTTTTTAGAACTACGGAAAGCATCTACATAGATATCGCGTTATCCAGTATAGCCTGTCCACTCTGAAATGACGCGCCCCACTATCGCATTACCCATAGAAAACCGCATTACCGTGTGCGTCGTGCCCCAGCGACGCCCTAAGCCGAGGCTCGTACCCCACAGGAGGTGCCCTGAGCGAGTGCTCGCCTAATTTTAATTTATAATAGTTTATGCTCCTGGCTGGAGGCTTCAAGTGTAGAAGCTTAAGGCACCCACAGGAAAGTTCGGTTAAGCAGCCAAGACCTCAGTGGTCGAAACTGCTAGATGCCCTAGTTAAAAAAAAAAAACAATCATCGGGCAGTTTCAGACACGACACCCGTCTGGTCGGAGGATCTTCCCTTTTCTGTAGAGGATGACTGAACTTTATACCTTGTTTCATATGCCTCTATAGGTAGATCGGCTGACTACAGCCGATCTACCTATAGAGGCTAACTGTCTCGGCTACTAAGCCGAGACAGTGGCGGATTAACCACGCAGCAAGAGTAGCAATTGCTACGGGCCCCGCGCAATAGGAGGCCCCGCATATCCAAACCCCAGCACTCGTAGCATGACTTCCATAGAAACGGCTTTTGTCGATGAAAGAATAGATAAAATGACAGATTGTGATTATGAATCTGTGTGTGGTGAGGTGCTGAAAAATGTTCGAGCTCGCTGCGCTCGCTCATGCATCTTCTCTTGCAAGTTTCTTTTGATTCCAATTTTTTTTTTAATAAGCTATTTTAATATGAATGGTGAATAGGTCACCTAAACAATCGGAGGTTAAAAAATAAATTGACATCGCTTCGCTCGCTTTTTCATCATAATTTCTCTTCCTTCATAAACTTTTCTACATTAGTCAACAAAGTAACTACTATTTCAGTATAAATTGTCAATAGGAAGCCTAGACCGTCCGAAATGCAAAAAAAATTCAAGCTTGCTACGCTCAAGGCTCAAGGCTCTCTTATTGCCAGCAGCAGCTATTCTAAAAATGAACCATAAACCAGTGCTTTTTAATGACTTTACAGTTAGCATTGTTTGAAAAAAGTCATTTGGTTGAAGTACCTACTTGACTGTTTAGGAACAGGAACAGAACGTATTTCCCAGACACATTGATTTGACTAGTTTATCTCAAACTTTAGAACTTAAAATAAACCAATTTCTACCATAGGGGGCCCCTAGGTAGAATTTGCTACAGGTCCCGCGCTGGCTTAATCCGGCACTGAGCCGAGATAGTTCCTGGCCGGTATCATTATTGTTGATCGGTCCTTCTGCCCTTTTTTGGTCCTTGTTCCTCAGGTTTATGTTACTTTAAATTATAACACTGTTGTTTTGAGAAGTTATAATTACGGCGTATCGTACGCGTGCTTGTCTTTTTTTCTTAGTATTTTTTTATTTTCTAATTTTCGTGGGTCTTGTCTTGTTTAAAAAAAGTTGAAGACGGTATGTAGGTGGAACTAATTAAAGGTGGTTCTGAAGTTTGAAGTGGTTTTCTTTATAATTTGGGGACAGTTTTAATAGGATGAGTGGAAATGTTCGTACCTATATTCCATTTGAAATAAGATTAGACATTTAAACAAACCTTTTTTCCCGTCCGTTCAACCGATTTTGACTTCTATACCCTAGGCATAAGGATGGCATTAAAAGCAAAAAGTGGTTACAATACCAACTGTTTACTGCAGCTGCCATTTGTCATGCCACCAACGCAATAGAAGTAAAAATCGGTTGAATAAACTGTAAAAAAGATTTAGTTAAATGTCTAATCTTATTTCAAATGGAGTATAGTAGTAATTTGAATTTTTCCAGAATAATAACGGTTGGCAAATTAGTTGTTACTGTTGCTAGTCGCTGATAGCACTCTGTGGATTGTGGAGCTTCGACACTACTAAGAATTGGGTGGGCTATTTAGGGTTAACGAATAAATTTATTTCTAATAAAAACTTAAGTAACCTAAAAATCTAAAATGATATACAATCAATCTTTATTTTTGAACACAGGTATTACAATAAAGGTCTTATGTAGGTATACATTTTAGTCGAGCCCTATGTCCTACCAATGAAAGCCTACCTACAAAGCACTTAAGCAGGCCTCCGTCACTCTGTGTACTTGCGCGCTATAATTACCTACCACCCGGCCGAGCGATCTCGGGCCGTTTGCGGACCTTATTCAGTGCGGTTTTCGCAAGCGAAGCGCACGCACGTTGTTCAATTTTACAACTGTACGCTTGAGCATTTAGGCACATTTTAGCATGCAGCGGTTGCTGACGCGACGGAGTAGGCTATTATAGCAGTTGGTATTGGAAATTTTCTACTGAGTGAACTATCTGTTACGTAGTAACTATTTAGTAATCTGTGACTTAAGTACATCTAAGTAATTATAATTATCTTATTATTTGCCTCTGGGGTATTGGTGATGTTGTAGGGTACATCGGAACGATTTTATTCCAAGCGTTGTTTTATGAGATAACTTAAATAAAAATTTAATTGTTTGTCAAATAATACGTTATAGAAAAAAAAAACGTGTGGCACTTGGGGACTGCCGTGGTAAAGCTATTTATTGCATAGCATTTGTAACCTCCATACTTCCTATTTGTCAACGCTACACTTGGGATGATGATGTGATGACATAAAACAAAAATTACGTTCCCATGACAACATCACGTTGTCATGGGAACCGTCATTACATGGTAGGCGGAGTGGAGGGTGTTAGGTTTTATTTTCGTTACGTTACGGAATTTCTTGATTCGGTCGCCGCGCTCAAAGCCCGCGATAAAAATTATGCAATAGCTTAAAAGTTTACCAACGGGAAAACTTGTTGTTGTATAATGATGAAACAACAAATTAGTTTTGCCAATCGTTACTTGTCAAGTGAAAATTTGTAAATAATTTTTTGGTGAAATGACTGGACACCGTCAAAACTTTCTGACAATTTATTTTGGTATCTGTGAAATGAATGCAGATATGCAGACTCACGTATGCAGCTTTATTATATCAATGCAGAAAGGAGCGGAATACCGTAGCTGTTCAAAATATTTTGCATTTACTCCATACAAAAGACGATGTCTCCGGAATTTATTGATAACCTGGTTCAACTGCATGTAAAACAATTTTATGTAAAATTTTTGTTGGCAAACTTTTATGAATAAGGTATTTTGTTCTCTAGGATGTTTCTACGAAATGGGAATATTTTAAGTTTCTACGTGATTGGCTATGGAACGTTGACTGGCAGTACTTATGTCGCAGTTTTTGAACCGACTGATTGTTATTAAAAGTTGTAGATGGAACAGCGAATTAACTTTCGTGCCACGCCCTTAATACCTAGGCCAAATATATTTTTGAAATTCGGATTGCTCATGAGTCATGACCTAAAGATTTGCCGTATAGAAGAAGAATTTAAAAACACTCCGAGAGTGCCGACAGAAGTGAAAACTTAAACAATTTTATTGTTCACGTAATACTTTTTTGAAGTCGGTAAAAAAAAGGGAAATGTCAATCATGTCGTTGTCATGTCTCAATGTTTGGAATGTCATTAATCCCAAAAAAAATGTATCGCGCGTTGATGTCTTTTTAATGGTCAAAAGCTGGTGTCGGTAACAGTGTCGCGGGTTCAATCAATAATTGTTCTCTCCCATCTCAAAAATGCCCAACGCGCTTAAAGAAGATTTCACTTTAAAAAAAAACATAAACGTGAAATCTCGCGGGTATTCTGGTTATAAACACTTGAATAGTATAAGAAAATGAATTAAAACTGTTAAATTGACATTCGACAGCAGATTTTTACTAAAATAGACTCCTCCAAGCTATAATGTATGAAACGGAATAAAAAAATGTATTTTAAATGTGTGACGTAGTTTCTGGTTGAGCAAAATCTACAGATTTTCATTTTCGGATAATTCCATGGAATAATATTATCCAATTCCATTAATAAATACACTAGCAACATCCAAAAACAGAAAAAACTTTTCGAAATAATCCACGGAAAAGGCAGACGAAACGGAAAAAACCCGACGCAGAATATTATTTTCACGTGAAAATGTAATAACATAAATTTGTTAAATTTAATTTAATATAAGCCAATACATTTACGGTTACATTTCCACAATATTATTAATATTGGACAAATCCAGAGTATCACAAAATTGAAAAAAAAGGCACGAGTATTTTCCTATGACTATTTTAAGTTGATCCGTGGCAAAATGCGGTAGTAATATTAAAATGTACTTTATTTAGTCACAAGTCTTTGCAAGTCGCGCCACCCCTGTGGGTCAGGAATTATTGGTCGAACTTAAGACCTTCGATATTTAAATCTGTACACGCAGATCGGATCTTGCGTGGTTTCCGGATGTGAGTAGAAAGGATCTTTCCTTTCCTATCGTTTCTCTAGGGAATAATAAAGAGTTATCTAAAGGTATCCCTTTTATCGTCTTTTCTAAATGCTTTGTTATTACGATTTTAAAAGTAGGTAGTTCCAGAAGAAATTTTAACATAAAAAAATTGTAGCTCAAATCGTCTTGCATTTGGGGAAACGGCATTCCGTTTTAGGCTCGTCACAATACATAGGGTGAAGTGGAGCTGATGGCGAAGTACCAGGAGAACTCAACAATTAACGTCCCTGCATCGGGAAAAGCATTATTTTGTAAAAGGTGATGAGCAGTTAAAATTAAGCTATTGTAACTTAGATAAATTACAAACCGACCGACAAAAAAGTGAGAAATAAAACCCTTTTCACAAAAAAAACAACCGCCTTCCACTGTAAAGTGAAAAATAACTTCACTAAAATTTCGGAAGTCGGTGGCAAATAACGAATATTCGTGTCTTTAGTTTTGTATTTTGGTTTTTCGCCACCGACTTCCGAAATTTTATTTTTCACTTTACAGTGGAAGCCGGGTGTCTTTTTTGTGAAAAAGTTTTTATAGATAATACGATTGTTCCATATCGTCCAATTACATTATTGAAGTTATGACTATTTGTAATAATATTTTTATTATTTTGTTTTCAGGTAAGGAAACGGACGTTGACCATTTGTTACTGCATCCAGGTACTAAATTTATATTATTCAACTTTTATTTTGGTAGTACTTTTGCAAAGGTTTGTAATTTCACAAGTTCCATAAAAAAAAATGCTGAATTTCAATTAAAAACAAAAATGTTTCATCTACAACGAATTGCTGTTTCATTGCACACGTTCCAAATGGAATTCGAATTTGGAACGCGCAAAACAAATGCAGCCATTATGAAATCGAATTTGGAAAAATATTAAAATTGTTTTCCGATTTGAAATCGATTATTATTGGTGAAACAATAATCGAATCGAATTTTTATTCGTGTTTTTCCATTGGAAATAATTACGATTGTCTAAAAACACACGTGCTGGTTGGTTTGAATGTGTGGGAAATTCACAATCGTAAGGTAAAGGTCGTTAGGTAGAGGTCCACAAACCCAGATGAGGTTTGGTCGTATAAGCGGTAGCGTAACGACAAACATCGATTTTTGAAGTGAAAACTTTTTTAGGCACGTTGGGCATTTTTGAGATCGGACTAAACCATTGATATCGCGACACTGTAACGACACCTAATTTTTGTAAACGCGATTGTGCTCTTTATTAATATTACGTAACGGATCAATGTTCTATGCAAGTATTTTGACTTTAAAGGTTTTGGAAGTATTTTTTTTTTGTAAATGCGATTGTGCTCTTTATTTAGATAAAGTTACGGAACAATGTTCTATACAAGTATTTTTCTTCCACCAAGGCGATCTTCGTCAAGTTTTCACTCCTTTTTTTTTTGGGTGGGAAATCATCAAATAACTTCTCCCGCTCTGGGCGGAGCTAGGGCGTGTCAGACTCTTACTGACTAAAACCCACCCGTGTTCCTTCAGTTGCCGTGTTGCCAGGGGGGCCACGATTTCCCTATCGGTTTTCTTCGAACCCCCGGCAGGCATTGGCCCTAGCGGACCCCGTCAATTCTGCTGACATCTCTTTGAGGCGCGCGTGGAACACAACGCGCCGTCGACCCGGGCTTGGTCCTTATCGGACGGCGAGCTACCCATTGCTCACCGTCCGCAAGCCCGCGCCTACGGTGGCCGGAAATCTTCCTGTGATTCCCGACGAAGTTTTCACTCCTGGAGTGCCACTGTTTTTCTTAATTATTGAAAGTTTTCGAGGTATCGCTTGTGTATATATGTACACGTCGTCTTATAGAAATGGCGTCAGTAAAGAAATGGCGTCAAACGCAATTTACTTGCTTACAAATAATAATTTCAAAATAGTTTTTGGCTTGTAATTATTGGAATGCTACAGAGATTTTGTTCATCAAAAAGAAAAAATTAAAAAAGAAATGTTGCGCTGACCTTAAATAAATTGGAAGAGATTAAGGGCCTATACTACCGCAAATTGTTTTGCGGCGTGATCCTCCGTTATTATCGAAAATACTGCAGCATTAATTTTGAAATAAATATAATGGTAAAGTTGAGGATTAATTTTAAGTACTATGTTTGACGAAAAAACGATTCCATAAAATTTTCTCCATAGAAAACAATTCCAAAGTTACCTCCAAACCGATCAATAAACCGCTGGTATTCAAAAAATATTTCAAGTAACACAACAACATGTTTTTTAAAAATGAAGTACCATTATTTTCGTCGTAAAAAACAATTACCTTAACTATTGGCGCCTTGGAGCCGCCAGCACCCCACTCCATCTTGCTCTCACTCAGTCCGCGAGCAGTATGGTGCGAGCGAGGTAGAAAGTGAATTTCACTTGAGGTAGAATGGGCTCTTAATGAGTTATTTTGTTCATAATGAAACATCGCTCAAACGTGAAACGCTCTTTTCATCTCAAATAGTTATTCATGCAACTGTTGTATAATAAGGGGTATTAAAACACGAATGTGGGTTGATGAGTGTGATAATAGTATCACATGAGTGTTTTAATAGGTACCTAATTATATACAGTTGCATACAAACAAGACTTTATCTACACCCATGATATGAATCCTCTATAAAAGTTTCTGAAACCATTGGGTGTTTGTAATTCAAGATCAAGAATAAAAAAATCCCACGAAATTCAGTACATCTGCGCGTATGTATGTCGCCTGCAGCAGCACATCACCGCACATGCGTGCAGCGGGTGCTGCTATCCCCCGTTTGAACGTTGAAACGAGTTACATAATGAAATTTAGTACAACATTATAACACTCGTTTGGATGATATTATAGCTACTATAACACTGGCTGTTTTGATGTTGGCAATAACCTGTTTCTGAAAGTTTTATAGAGATTTTATAGCACGGGTGTAGATAAACACTTTTTCGACAATAGAAAGACAATGAAAAAAAGAAAAAAAAAGTGAGCCTGTGTCTCAATCAATAGAAGGCATCAATATCAATATTTAGAATCTAGGTTACCCAAGAATAACCTATTACCCTAATCAAACCTTTACCCAGATGACTGAACCCCTCGTTAACCGCAAAACCTAAAGATAAACCGTTCAAGCCGTTCAAACGTGCGGTTCAGTTCAGAAACAGCTTCGTTTGCAGTTCTGCGGTCAAACTGATCGGATAGTTTAGCAAATTCTTAGGTTCCTGATATTATGTAGGTTGGGGTCTATGGTGTAACCTTCATTGTTCTTGTGGTTTGAATGAGGCCATGTTGCTTCGGGCTAAGCTTATGAGGAACACTGTTAAGGCGATTTTGATAAAGATCCAACTGAGATGGTATGGTCATGTACAGCGCATGGATACGAGTAGACTACCTAAAACCACTTTCTACTCAGAGCTCGCCCAAGGAAAACGTACACAGGGTGGGCAATACCTGCGCTACAAAGATGTCCTTAAACGTCACCTTACGACCTGCGGCATACCTGTTGATCACTGGCAGGAGCTTGCTCGAAACCGAGAAAGATGGCGCACCTCAATCCACAAAGCAACTGAATGCTTTGAAGCAAGCCGTTTTGAAGACTTAGACAAGAAGCGCCAAATACGTAAAAGTCGCCCAAAGCCTTCATATGCGTACACATACAACGATACTGATCAGCTCTTCTGTACACGGTGTGACCGGGTTTTCAAGACCAAATTTGGTTTTGCTGGTCATCAGAGAGCTCACGAAAGGAAAAAAGAAATTTAGTCTGAGTCGCTGTCGCCGGATACGGTGAAGAGGACTATATATATGTGTTTTCGTTTGTATTAGAAATCTAAAGTTCTAAATGATAATCGTGCTCATATTTTACAAAGAAATTGATGTATGTGTAGTGTATAGTTTGTTGCCTCATTGATGTAACCTTGAGACGCACATCACGCCGTGTATATTTGTTATTAGATTTATTTGAAGTATGTCATAATGTCACTCCATTTCTTTATGTATGTTTTTTCTTTTTTATATATTGGCATCTTGTTTTTATACAGGGTGACTGGATCTGGACACGCCATAGTAAATTCGCATATAGAGGAGGTCATTTACTAATTATTGAATCATACTTTCCTAAGCTAAAGTTTTATAGTCTGGGAGATATGTAAATTTTTAAACTTTATTGAGACATTTACAAAAAAAAAAAATTGCATTGTTTTAGTAACTTTTCTATTATTTGTTGATAGTCACAAACATTGGTGATTAAAATACCTAGTAATTTCTCTCAAACTAGGGTTAAAAAATAAGATAGCAAGCATTAAAAAAAAAAAACAAAAACAATCTTTACGATCAAGGGAAAGTCAGGTCTAATAATTAGCAAATGACCTCCTCTTTATGCGAATTTGCTATGGCGGGTCCAGATCCAGTCACCCTGTATAATATAATTGTGCTTTTGTCTGTCTTTTGTGTGCACTGAATACATTTTTTATCTGTCCATCTAGCTCATGCAGCTAAAACCCCTGAATCGAATTTAACTAATATTGTATATTGTTAGATTAGTCTTGGGTTAATATATCTTTGGTCTTATGATGGCATAGACAATTCATTTTAACAGAAAATTGGTGAAATTGTTAGTAGTCAATATTGTAATGGTAGCCATACGTTTACTTGCGCAAGACTTGCACAAGTCAACACACAAGTCGCACAAGTCTGCGTTACACCGAATGGCTCGGATACTTGTGCTAATCTATGCTTACTTATAACATTATAAAAAGGTAACATTTGTTTGTAAGTTTGTAAGTTTGTATGTAGGGGGTAATCTCCGGAAGTAATGAACCAATTTTAAAAATTGTTTCACTGGTAGAAAGCTACATTATTCATGAGTGCTATAGGCTATAAATTATAAAGATATCGTGCATATTAGCCGAACTATCTCAATTTTTGTCTAGCCAGGCGGAAAAAAATTGCTCTTACAACAAAGTTATTTGCATGCGCTTCCTTAACAGTTGTATATAATTGAAAACAATGTATGGCAACCTGGTCCGCTTTGAATAGTTCTACAAAAAAGTCCCCGACACCATATTTCTATCTTTTATATTTTAGCAGATATAGTAGCTTTTATGTGTTAAAAAAGTATTTTTCGACGTACTTACCTTTGGACGATTTTTTAAACAACAAAATATTAAACCTTATCGAAAAAAATATTATTATGATCACAAGAACATCATAGAGATACGATTTGCCCAGAACAGTAAGTCAATTGGTTAAATAGTTTCGAAGAGAGAAAGAAGAGAAAAAGAAAGGACTAAAACTCAAAATGCCGCCGTCCATTCACGAACCGCATTAGAACATGCTTTGTACGAACGTTTTATCCATACTACCCATAGATGGCGTTGTGCAATTATGTAATTTTTATTTAAAACTTTCGTCGTTAGGTAGGTAAGTTGTACGCAGTTGGTTGGATGTTGTTGGTCTTTAAAATTGTTTAGGTTGCTCGGTTTCTTAAAACACAAATACTACTTCGTTCTCATTCTTCGAAGCTGTGGTATTTCTGTTTTTGGGATATCGGACAGTTTCAGCGATTGTTTATCATGCCTAAAAGGAAATCACAACTTTCCCGTCAGACATCCCAGACAAGAGCAGCTCGAGTACGCCGTACGGAAGAGTCTGCTCTTGAAAATTATCAGCGCTTCTCGAGGAATAGAGAAAATATTTCGCAAGCACGCGCTGGGGAATCTAGCTACGAGCGTTCACAGGTGCTTGCTAACCAAAGCTGAAGAACATCGCAGGTCCGTGCTCGGGAATCTAGCGCTGAACGTGCGCAGCGTCTCAGTGATTTAAGGTAGCATGTCTCTGCAACACGGGATAGGGAGTCTAGCGCTGAGCGCTCGCAGCGGTTCGCTAGCCAAACTGTGAGAACATCGCAGGCCCGTGCTCGGGAATCTAGCGCTGAACGTGCGCAGCGTCTCAGTGATTTAAGGCAGCATGTCTCTGCAACAAGGGATAGGGAGTCTAGTGCTGAGCGCCCGCAGAGGCTCACTAGCTAAACCGCGAGAACATCGCAGGCCCGTGCTCGGGAATCTAGCGCTGAATATGCGCAGCGCCTAGCAACAGAAAGACAGCGGGCAGTTACAGTCAGAGCACGGTACTAACCGAACCACACTCATAATTTCATGACAAGTTAAAATGTTTACCGCCCAACGAAGTGGGCACGGGTCAGCTAGTAGCTAATAATAAGGTTTGAATTAACCTAGATCGGGCGGGTCGCTACCTAAAATTGTAATTCCGAACCATCATTACTTGCACTTGTAATAAACATATTTTAGTTTTAGTTTATTTTAAGACATTATAATTGTTTGGGAAATCTTACTGTTGACTAAATGTACACTTTTTGTAAACGTTTTATTCAATTTTTTTTTTTTTTTTTAATGGGGATGAATATGTTTTGTCCCTCAGGTAGATTATAAAAAAAAATATTGGACACGTATTTTTTTACTTATCAAAAGATAACGGGGATACATTGAGTTAAAATGTGCCATGACGTCACAAGTATGTAGATTTTTTACTTACTTGTAACGTAGCGACCCCCACTCCCCAACTTTACTGCGTTTTATCTAAGTATTTTTTATTAATATGATAAAGCAAAAAATACGTGTCTAAATTTTTTTTATTATTTCACTGACGGACTAAATAGAATTTCTTTTTTTTTACCTAAGCATCATTCCTATTCATCCACGTTAATGTATACTTGTGCAAGTCCAATTTTACGCAAGTTTCAACGTTTCTGTCTGATTGTTTACCAACGTCACAAAATAAATGGCATAGTGCGAGTGACCACACCTTTGAGATTTAATTTTTGAATAATTCCTTTCTTTGACCTTAATAATGGTCAGAAAATATTTGTATGGCAAAAATAATCTTATGCCAGTACTATGACGTACACAGAGATAGCGAAGGCTTAGTGTTATAAGCACCCTTAGGACCACTTAAGTAGGTACAGAGTCGTAAAAAGCAATCTATCCTTGTTTCAAACCACATAGTAACAAAAATAGGCCTACAAAAGCCGTAACCACAAAATTGATAGGTACAGAAGGTCCTTATGAGCAAAAATAGGCACACGCACACATACACGCGTACGTGCGGCGATATCAAACGAATACCAGTCGCGAGTGCGCTTGCACTCGCTGTACGTGAAGCGTGTCTATCTATGTGTGCGTGCGTTTTCGCTCCTTGTATTCGAAATTCAAAATATTTTATCTCACATAAACCTACATGTGTACTTAAGAAACGTCAGAAGCAAGTGCACGGTTCCAATTGGTAATTCCCTATGGAGAAGAACCGGCAAGAAACTCCACGGCTACTTTTTTAAAATGGCTTTTACAATGTTTTCATAGTTAATTGATTCAGGCGTGACCTTGCGGAAATGCATTATAAAATACAATAGACATAAATATATTTAGTAACCTGTTCCGCTATTTCTAAAGAGCCATAAAAAACTCCTAAAAGAAATCGACTCGTGTTTCACCTCTCAACGAGGCATCCTCAGGATGACGATTGACTTTTCGCGAACCCGAACACGGCGAGTTGCCACACCGAGCGCTGAACGCAGATTGAGCCTCATCGCCCGTCAAACCCACGTATATACAGTACTGTCAGTACAGTACTAAATGGTTTCATAATTATTAGACAGTAAGGAGAAGACCTTTTGCACCTTTCTGTTTTGTGCCGTAACTAAGCTTCCGCTTTTGGCATTAGCGTGATGTTTCGGTGTTAAAGATGGGTATCAGTTTAATCGTTGATCAAAGCACCTTTTTATGGTGTCCGCTGGTGAAAACTATGGTTTATTAGCACGGAATGACTAGAGGATGTATCCGGTGGCTTGGTGTTGGTATGCGTGACTTTTGGTCTTATCTAAGGCGTAGAACAGATGAAAGATAATCCTCGAATTTGAAAAATGGACGGTATATAATTAATTCAAGTAATACAAAGATTGGTGCCCTTTGAAACAGTGACACTGGTAAACGGTAGACTATGAAGAAGATGGGGGATGACTTGGTTTTCTTTAGAGAGGTCATTTGCAACCAAATTACCCCTGATGACCTCTATGGCAATGTCAACCATTTTCGATTGTTTTGACTTTTTTTAATGTGTGAAGTAAATATTTAAAATGTACCCAATAACCCTGATATACAGGGTTAATGGTTCTACGTAACCATTTTCAAGTAATTTAACATTTTATGTTTTAAAATGTATGAAATAAAAATGTAACCAATAACCCTGATATACAGGGTTAATGGTTATACGTCGGCAATACATTAAAGCAATGTAGGAGGCGTCATTTACAACCAAGTGACGCCGATTGACTCCTATGTAAATGTCAACAATGTTCGCGTAATTTGACATTTTATATTTTACTTCGTACATTTTAAAATATAAAATGTCAAATTACTCGAAAATGGTTGACAATAGCATAGGAGTCATCCGGGGTAATTTGGTTGTAAATGACCTCTCCTACATACCCTTAACGGATTGCCGACGTATAATTAATAACCCTGTAGGATCGTAGCAGGTGGCGTTCTGTAGTGTCTACCTACCCCCATGGGAAGAAGGCGTGAGTATATGTATGTGTGTAGGTATGTCCTCTTCGATCACTATTTCAACTGAAGCTTCGTGCAGACTGGCGCGACAGCGCGCAAAACAATTTCTAAGAAAACAATTACCAGTGTCGCGTCGCGCCAGTCTGTAAAAGGCTTTACAGAATTAATTAGTTACTAACTTCTCTTAGTTAGCGTAAAGCTTAATATAAAACTGGATTAATGAATCCCTATCGTAGTAATATTAAGTAACTAGGTAGCAGGCTGCTTCTCACAAAATATTCCGAAAGGAATTAATTCAGCAGCTTTATTTTTATTATTTCAAAGAATAATTATTCCTTTGAGTATGAAAATAAAGCTGAATTTGTAACAGTTTCCAGATGAAGCTTACTTATCCACAGCCAGACAAATTTGGAGATAAAGAGAAAACTTTTTTAAAGAAATCAATCAATTTCAAAATACGGATTTTAATAAATAGTGATTATTCGCAAACCCATCTGGCATGTAAAAATCCAATCAAAAACTATTCTGAAATCGCTTATCGCTTTGCTCAACAATTCACAACATTTCCACGTCCGCTCGCCTCGACAGCGCACGTGACAATGGCGCAATCCCATACCTGGATGACGTCACTGCGGGTACACAACGATTATTGAAATTTTGTTGCCTACCCACCATTAAAATGTTTTGTAATGCCCTTTAATGTTGCCATAAACTTTTGTATAAAGGGTCATAAACTCTATTTTTTATTGTTTTTTAGGGCGAACGTGATTTTATCTTTCCGATAAGTGCTTATGTCTGTCTGGGCTTGAAATAGGATGTTATCTAGGCAATAACTAAAATGGGAGCTATAAATGTGCCTGAAATGAAACTTAGTTTTAGTGTCTCAACTTGGTTCGTTGTTTTATTGACATACTTTCTATTGAGGTTGTGGTCAGTAACTTGGTTGTAGAGGTCATGTAAAATACTGGTATTTAGATACATCCGGTTTGATTGGAAGCCGACCCCAACATAGTTGGGAAAAGGTTGGGTGGATTGATTGAGTCTGTGGTCAAATTAAATGAACAGGGGAATTTAACGTATTTGATGGAAATAACATAAACTCTAAAAAAAAAGTTTACAAAAGTAGTTAGTAATGAATAGAAACATAAAATATATACCGGTCAAAATCATAACCCTCCTTTTTGCTTCGCCGTAGTTGGGTCAATAATTTATTGCACAGGTAAAAAAAACGCCACGAGTAGCTTATAAAATAACTAATAAACAATCAATTTATATCGACAATATCCACTGCAAAGAAAAATAACAATGTGTAAACTAATTTCTCAGCAAAGCGTTAACTGATTAAAAGTAACAAGGATAAAGTATTTCTGTATCAGAAAATATAAATCGGTACCCTAATTGGCGTAATACAACACAATCACAATGTTTCGATTTGAAACAGATTGTTAATCCATTGCTTCATGAGTTGGAAAAAAAAATCTGCTCAACAACGTAAATAACGCAATGAATGTTATTGAACTGTCAAAATGAAAAAAAATTGTCATAATTGTTTACGAAAATAAGTTACGCAATTAGGGTATTGGATTAGATTTCATTTATTTTCTAATTTCGACGCGAACGGAGGAAACTTTGACAACAAGTGTGTGGATATTTATTTTTATAATTTCTTTGAAATTTCGATAAAAATAGAATAATTGACGTTATTCAATATTCTTTTATCATTTTCTTAAAATAAATTTAAGGTATAGTTATCCGCCCCGCCTTAAAACCAAAATAAAAAACATGTATCGTACATGTTGTGTATGTTTTCGTTTATTATTTATACCTTACCAAGCTGCAAAGACTAGTTGTATAAAAAGTTGTAGAAAACTTGTCATAAAAGTCAAATAGGTGAACAAAATAGTTAACAAAACATATGTGAAACAACAATAATATATGTATGATACATGTTTTTAAACTTGACATTTTTTTGACAAGTCTTTTACAAGACATGTTGAAAACAAGTATAACTTACTTGATGTAGACACGAGAACTATGAATGTCATAGTTCAAGTGGTCTATACACCGTGACATCTTACTCGTCTTACAAAAGCAGCCCACTTCATGTATCCAATGACCACTAAACATCCATTAAAAAAAAAGATAAATTCTAACAATTTTTTAATTGCTCCTAGAGGTATTTTATATCGGGTACATTAAGTGGCCCTTTGTAAGACGACTAAAATGTCACGGTGTGTATCAAATTAGCGTTGGGCATTTTTGAGATGGTAAAAACAATTGAACTCGCGAAACCGTTACCGACACCTCATTTTTGTAAACGCAATTATGTCCTTTATGTATATTACTTTACGGATCAATGTTCTATGCAAGTATTTTTACTTTAAAGGTTTTGTAAACGCGATTGTGCTCTTTATTTAGATAAGGTTATGGACCAATGTTCTATACATGTATTTTTCTTCCACCAAGGTGATCTTGTTCAAGTTTTCACTTCTGTCGGCACTCCCTGAGTGCCACTGTTTTTTTTTTTATGAGTATTTGGTAGTCATTGTACATACGAAGTGGGCTGCTTTTGCTATAACTATTTCCTGTGAGCTGTGGCGGAGAGCTATACTCCGAACATGAGACATTTTATGCGGAGGCTGCTCAGTTAGGAAACATGTTTTCTTGTGTGGTCGTCCTCTGTGTGGAATGTTTATTATTTCAAATATATTAAAAATTATAATTTGTTTTGTAATACTAACACAATATGGATCATTGTTGTCCGAAATAAATGAATTTTAATTAATTTAATTTTTTGTAAGACGACTAAAATGTCACGGTGTATAATAAACATATAAACTCACTCATTTTTCACATTTGTCAGAAACTGCTACTGTCTTCACATACTCCTTTTGCTTCATCCACGTTCATACATCTAGCCATACACGCACGCCGGTTGCGAGAACTACGCACCTGACCTTTCTGAGGAAAGGGAGCATAAACTCAACTCAACTTTATGGTGTACATAATAAAGAATATTCTATCTATCTATCTATAAACTAGTCATCAATAAGATTAATGTATGTCCTTCGAGGGCGCCCTCTTCGGGCGTTTTCACTCACATCTACCTTGTAAATACCTTTAGTTAGACGACTTTCATTAATTTACTCAACATGACCAAACCATTTAAGCATACTTTCATTTATCTTCCCATGGGGTAGACAGAAACTACAGAACGCCACCTGCTACGATCCTTACATACTCCTTTTGCCTCGTTTACGTTCATACATCAGTACCCTAATTAACACGATCACAATTTGTCTCGATTTGAAACAGATTGCTAATCCATTGCTTCATAAGTTGGAAAAAAAATCTGCCCAACAACGTAAATAACGCAGTGAATGTTGTTGAACTGTCAAAATGAAACAAATTAGGCATAATTGTTTACGAAAATAAGTTACGCAATTAGGGCACGCCGCGCCGGTTGCGAGTACTACGCACCTGGCCTTTTTGAAGAACATCACCAACACACTACTTAGTTACTCACATACATTTAAAGATTACAATTTCTAACCTCCATCTTTGAAACTTTCCATCACTATAATACGCTATTTCTATGAGATTAGCAGCCTCATTTCCTTTTATTTTACTAGCATTGTCTGCCAAATGAAGCGAGTGCTGGGCAAAGGGGCGATCGGGGAATACTGTGAGTCTGTGAGTACGGCTGTAACTACCTAGGTGATAGTGCCCGCTCGTTACAGCAGGATTGAGGGTATTAAAGCTGTTCTGTTTGGGGCGAATGGAGTAGTGTTTTTGTAGGGTGTGTGAAGGAACATATTTGGTGGCAAAAAAATTGCACAGTTGAAACCGCATTTCGGTGCAATATTTTAGCTTGAATCTCGATTCTCTCTAATCAAAGCTGGTTTGAAATCTAAATTCTTTCTTGTGCATCGTTCTTGAAGAGACTTCCAGTGTCTCAGTTCATGACTGAGCCTCCTTATATAGGAGCATAGCTTATTATTATATAAAGATAAGAAAACATGATACTCTAGCTAGAATACCTACTAGAAAAAAAAAACGGACTTCCAAAAAAAAACTGTCACTCCGGGAGTGCCGACAGAAGTGAAAACTTGAACAAGATCGCCTTTGGTGGTAGAAAAATACTTGTATAGAACATTGGTCCTTATCTAAATAAAGAGCTCAATCGCGTTTACAAAACCTTTAAAGTAAAATACTTGTAAAGAACATTGATCCGTAACGTAATATAAATAAAGGGCACAATCGCGTTTACAAAAATGAAGTGTCGGTAACGGTGTCGCGAGTTCAATTGTTTTTTCCCATCTGAAAAATGCCCAATGAGCCTAAAGAAGTTTTTACTTCAAAAACATTACAAAAGGAAAAATTACTTTATTTTCCGAAGTTGGTGTCTTTGAACCTGTATTTTAACTTTTTATTTGCCACCGACTTCCGAAATTAAAGTTATTTTTCACTTTGTAGTGTTTTAGAAGATAGATAGATAGATAGATAGATAGAAGATAGAATATTCTTTATTATGTAGAAGAAGTCGGTTGTTTTATTTTTAACTTTTTGCTATGTTACCTACCCCACACTAATTCGTCTATCACTACTTACTATGTGAACAACAGTGACAGGAAATATTATAACATCATCAAGATTCACGTATTATCGAAGCTAACTCAAAAACTACCCAAGCAAAGTTAATAAAATTTATATGGGACCACCGCGTAAGACTACCAAATGAAAAAAATATTTTGAAAATCGGTCTACAAATTGACGACAATATGGATGAAAATACATAGAATACAAGACATATCGTCGCCCTCCCCGCTAACTGTCGTATCTCACAAACTGACGTATCTGCACTGACATTACCTACGTGTTCAGAACTTTGTTTCGAAAAAGTTCTCTCTAATCGTTATCTAATCGTCTGTGTCGTTTACCGTTTAGAAGATAATCACGTATTTTGTTTTGCGTGAGTGCAAAAGAAGGGAAAAAAAAATTCTCACCACCTGTCGTATATGCACACATCTACAGCTAATAAGTTAAAGTCAAGAGCTATATAATTATAAAAAAACTTGAGAGGTGTCAAGGGACACCCGGATGGAACGAAGTTCCTTTCGATTAATTAGTGAAGGAATTGTATTTTTTTTTTAAGTTATAATAATATTTTTTTTATTATTCATTGTTCAATGCGAAATAGAAAGACGAAACGAAAATAACTGGCTTGCTTTATATGAGAGAGAGAGAGACAGACAAACACGCGCACGCCGCACGGCTTACAACTATAGCAAAAAGTGTCGTTACAACTTTTGGTCTTAATTTTTTCCGTGTAGCCCCCTTTCGCAACGCGCGATAAGGAACTTCGTTCCAAAAGTTATTAATTCATTAATAAAGCCACAGCTAACGCAACTATATTAACATGATTTTAGCGCCCGACCGAAAAACTGTTGCCCTGGAAAAAAATCAATTGCTAATTACGACAGTTAGCGGGCAATTGATTTTTTATCAATTGCTAGTTACGACAGTTAGCGGGGAGGGCGACGATATAACCTCCTTCTTTTTTGAAGTCGGTTAAAGACTAGATCACTGTCATATACATCTAACATCAAATCCAAAAACACTACAAAGTGAAAAATAACTTTTATTTCGGAAGTCGGTGTCTTTGGTTTTGAATTTTCGTTCTTTGTCACCGACTTCCGAAATTAAAGTTATTTTTCACTTTGTAGTGTTTTTTTGAAGTCGGTTTTTTTTTTTTTTTGTAAAAACTTTTTATTTTTCACTTTTTAGTTGTGATACCTACCCCACACAAATTCGAATACCACTACCTGCTATGTAAATAACAGTGACAGGAAGTTATCATAATATCATCCACATACTAAGCGAGGTAAAAATACGTATTATTGAAGCTAACTCAAAAACTACCCAAGTAAAGTTAATAAAATTTATATGGGACCACCTCTGAAGAATGATCTACCAAACAAAAAAAGAATCATCAAAATCAGTTCATAATTGACGGAGTAATCGCGTAACAAACATACAAAAAAAAAAAACAACATACAGTCGAATTGAGAACCTCCTCCTTTTGGAAGTCGGTTAAAAAGTGGGTGTAACTAAAAATCCACACCTTCGCGGAATCAGGCGTGATGATATGTGTGTATACGTTATCATCTTGCATACCAAACTAAACCCTTCACTGCACTGGCTTCTACAGAATGCTGAACTAAATCTATCCCACACGTCAGCAGCACGTATGTCATATACTACTGCTAGACACTCCACTGAGAAGCGAGAAAGTTATGCAAACATAAAGTTTTAAGTTAAATTGACTTCGCGAGCTATGTGGACAAAATTATTCCCTCGCCTTTGACGCTGTTAAGCCTTTCGTCCATAGTGCATGCGCGGTGATAAGAGCGGTAGCGTACGCGGTGGCGGGCGCGATAAGGTGGCCATGCTACGGTGCATCGCAAGTAGTGATGGAAAATACCCGAGAATATTCTTCTAGCGAGAACTTTGCCCTTAAGTTCTCGGAAATATTCTTTTGGATGAGAATGTGAGTGCATCTAAACGTTTTACAAAGTTGAAATTAGAGGGTAGTAGAGGGTAGCGTGTTTCCACAAAAAAATAAAATAATGGACGATCGCTCGCTAGCTATATTTTATTCAAATCCAGAAGGCCAATTCTCGTACTTAAAAAACGTTCACATTCAAGTCACAGTGCCGCAAAAGTTCCAAAATGTCACAAAAGGTGTTCTGCTAAACCAAAAAAACTACGTCAAACGTAACGTTTTGTGCGATTTGATTGCAACTAGAATGAAAATAAGAAATGTACTAAAACGATATTCTGCTAAAGTTTTTGACTTGACAAAAGAAATAAAATTGGTATGATTCCCGTAAATATAAGAACGTCAAAACTGACTTAACCATGACATTATTTGTTGACTGAACTGTGACAGAAAATTTTAGCTTCTGCATCATATTTCTTCAGTTATGAAGTGTATAAAATTTATATTTCCCGGCCTATTTGCATTTTATTATTATAGCTGATGTTCTTTCTTTACTTTTTACTACTACTTTTTACTCTACGCTACTCTGACCACTTTTTTCCCTTTCTTTCTTTATGGACGCAATCAGCGGTTTCATAATGTTTGATACTTCGCGCCCGCTTTAACACCCGTGCAAGCTCCCCACCCTGGCCGAAGCCTTTGACGCAGTTAAACACGGAATTTGGTGCTTGATACACCATATCATCGCGCTATAGTCTGTCTCTTTGGGGTGAATACAGTTGCAAGTTGATGAGAAAATTATATAGTTTGCAAGTTTGATTGCTGGTGTAATTAGGGATGCATTGAAAGAGACTCCGCGAGTTACTTAAGGGAAGTTCGGGTACCCATTTTGCTGACTCACAAATCTTTATTTACATGCTGGTATAGGGACTGGTGTAGCTCACGAAATAATAACATAACATCACGTCTTGTTTAACCAAAGGTTTGGGCAGAGGAGTACCCATTTTTTTTTTATTAGACTACACTGTCCCACTGCTGAGCAAAGGCCTCCCCCAAATCCTTCCATGCATTCTTTTCCAAGGCCACCTCTATCCAACCCTTGCGGTACGCGTCTAGGTCGTCTCGCCACCTCTTCTTGGGCCGACCTCGGCGCCGCCGTCCATCCTCAGGCACCACCGTGTGAAGACTGTTGCCCAACGGTCACGATGCATGCGGCTGACATGACCCGCCCAATCCCATTTTAGCTTGGCAGCCTTTTTGCCTACGTCTAAGATCCCCGTTTTGGAGCGTAGCGTGGTGTTGCGTATTCGCTCAGTTCGTTTTACACCTAGAATGCTGCGTTCCATTGCTCTTTGGCAAACCCCAAAGCGGAACTTTTGCGACTCGGTGAGCGATCAAGTCTGAGCACCGTAGGTTAGGATGGGCGGAATATACATATCGATGAGTTTCTTTCTTTTCGCTTCAGGGAGATCGGTAGATCGCCCTTCATTAGCGTACCCATAGTACAACTTTCGCCAGTTATGTTTAAGTCCCATGTAAAAGGGGGCGGCACAAACGTCTCCATACTCCAAGAACTCGGCATCAAACAGGGTCTATCAGCAGTAGTACAGTATCGAATACTAAAGTTTTTTGGTCATGTCTCCAGGCGGAATAATGACTCCATAGAGCGTCTAGTGGTGCAGGGCATAGTGGAAGGTAATAGGCCACGCGGAAGGTCACCGATGAGGTGGACCGATCGAATTAAATCCGCGGTTGGAGGCCCTGTTAATGAATGCGCCAGATTGTCATGTAACAGAACCAGATGGAGGGAGATCGTGAGGCGGGCAACGACTACACCTGCGATTGGACACAGTTCATTGTGACCACGACCGCTCTGTCAAGAGCGATACGAAGAAGAAGAAGAATAGGGGAGCCTATTGCCATCAACCGGGCTCAAATCCAGACTCCGGGCTGCTACTTAGAAATTCAAGACAGAAAATTCAAATAACACTTTGCTCACGCCTCACGGACCAATAAACCGAAGAGGCAGTCAAATAATAATACTAACTTTTATTCATCAAAACACAACAATAGGCTCAGCTCAAGCAATGGTGTCGCAACTCTGTATCTAGTAAACTAGGCTAAAATAACGAATGCTAACAAAACTTTATCTTCTCAGTTGTTATAGTTAAGTATAGAACTTTTGTTAGGGTGTGTTGTAGGTTCTGTAGTAGTGGAAATGAATGATAATATTACTAACCCAAACACGATTCATAAACCTTAACTAAAATTAGGATAATATAAAGTGACGCGCGATGACGCGAACAGCGGTTATTGACGGCTCGTGTGTCGTATCGTATTCAAACTGTCTCTGACTGAACTCACAGACGGGCGACGCACGTACAACTATGTTCTTAATGTCCCTCGGAAAACCTCGTGTTTCGTCAGTCGTCGGATTTCTATCAGTTGCCCTTTGCACTTGGTGCAGACCGGACGCTCTCAATCGACTTGGAAATATATAGAGTTGTTAATACTCTTTTAACATAATGTAATTTATTATAAAAATAGTGGGTAAGCTGCTAAAGTCGCAGGCACGATAGATAGCAAAATAGTTTTACAGCTCTATATAGTTCACACGAAAAGCAATACAAAACTACAATAAAGTACTTAGTTCTGAATTCAAATGATTATACAAGATAAATCAAATAATTGATGAACATGGAAATTAGCATTCATTTGTATTCGGAAATGTGATGATTCCCGAGGAACATTAAAAAAAATAGAAATACAGAACTTGAGTTCGCAAGTTGTGTGCATGTGTGGGTTACATACCACTAAATAGTTGTGATGCAGACTTGATAGAATGTGTCCGGCATATTTTGCATTTACGGACGGGTTGGCTTCTGAACTTTATTCGAGTTTATTCCTCTGCAGTCCATAGTTGGAATGTAGCGTTTCCAGAAAATTCTCGATTCTTCTGAAATACATGATTCCATTCTGCATCATGAAATATGACTTCGACTGAGAGCAGTAGTAAGATAGGCTGTCCAGCATTGAACTTATCTACTGCTATGAATATTCTCTCTCTGTCATATTTACATGCATGAGCCCTGGCGGCTGAGAGTATGTCATGCTCACTCAAATGTCTCGCTGGTGGTGGCGTGTGTGTTGGAACGTTGAGATCCCTCGGTAAAAAAGGTGAAAGACACAATTATAGTACTTGACATAGAGATTAGTTTAACCTGGTTTCAGACCGGCTAAAGTAGACTCATCCTTCATGGGGTACTGTTTAAAATGTTACAATAAAATATACTCCAACTAAATGAAACGAAATTTAAATCATGTATAAAACGCACACTGTGCTACCAAGCATATTATAAGTTGGGGGATTATATCGCTGACAAAAATGCTTGGCTCAAAGCTGGTCCAGCTCCACAAGGGCGCATAAATTAGTTGATTAGCATTTGAAAATATTGTTGGAGCTGCTGAAGATTGCAAAAACTATCTTTACAGTGTATAAATTAATCTGTTAGTATTGTATAACTGTATAGCACATGCAAAGCTACCATTTACTGGGTACGTCTTTCATTGACTTCAATGTGCCCTGGCGGCTGAGAGTATGTCATGCTCACTCAAATGTCTCGCTGAAAGTGGCGTGTGTGTTGGGTCATTAAGTTCCCTTCAAAATGGTTGAGCTAAATGGTGCTGATCCATGCGTCATGTTCGTGAACGGGCGCCTTCAGTAGGGACTGGTCATCTTTTAGCTGCTACGGCTTATTTTAATTGTTGAATTGTGTTTTGCTTTTTGTTACGGACGCTTTTAAAACGTGCACGGTTTTCTGCATTGTTCTCACATGTATAACTTCAATATGAATAATGTAACTAATTTTTTGTAACAAAATTTTTTTTTTTAAAGAGTGTCTGTGGTGGAGTTTCTTACCCTTTTTTCTCGATAGTAACCTTGTTTTGATTTTAAAAAATAAAACTTTTCTCTTCTACTCAATTTATTTAGTATCCACGAAATAATTAAAACATAAGTTGTTTTTTTTTTCCGCTCTGAGCGGAGCGGGAGGGCGTGTCAGACTCTTACTGACTAAAACCCACTCGTGTTCCTTCGGTTGCTCTGTTGCCGGGGGCCACGATCTCCCATTGGGCTTCTTCGCAGCCCCGGCAGGCATCGGCCCTAGCGGACCCCGTCAATTCTGCTGACATCTCTTTCAGGCGCGCGTGGAACACAACGCGCCGTCGACCCGGGCCTGGTCCTTATCGGACGGCGAGCTACCCATTGCTCACCGTCCGCAAGCCCGCGCCTACGGTGGCCGGAAATCAGCTCGCGATTCCCGCCCCGGGCGTCTCCTTCTGATGATTTGTTTCCTAATGATAGCATTTTGAGCACTCATTTTAGTTTTCAATTCAGTCCTTCAGGCATTAAAGCTACAAAAGGAAGTTTAAAACTTAGTTTTGTAGCTTCCACAGAATGGCCTTAAAACAAACTACCTTAATTACTTCAATAATCCTAATTTACTGTTTTAATTGAAAGTCAATACACAGACTAGGTACACACAATAAGCTTGTTTACAATTAAAGACTATTTACATCGGGCGCCAGGGAATACTCCAGTGTGCTTCGGTAGTCATTAGGTAAATACTCCGGCTTGCTTCGGTGTTCCATTCTTAAGTACCTATTAGTAGTATTTAGGTACTTTTAGTTCATTTTGTTCAGCACTAAGCCTGCTTGAATATTTTCGTATTTCTCTGGGGAAGTTCTTTAATGTGTGTGTTTTCAGTGAATTTTTATTGTTATCTACGTAAAAGAAAAAAAACTGGCCAAGTGCATGTTGGACTACGCACAATGAAGGGTTCCGTAGTTGGGATGAATATATCCCAAATACAAACTTAACATTGTAGTTGAAATACTTGTTCTGCCATACATTCCAACTGCAAATGTAAGTTTGTACGCACAATATTGAGAGATTTACCGTGTTATTTTAAGACCATAGATTTCTTATAGGTTTTCCTGTAATTTTCAATATTTTTGGTCCAGTAGTTTCGGAGATAAGGGGGGGGAATGGTCAATTTTCATCGAATTTGTTAAATATCTTTAGAAGTATTTATTTTAAAATTATATAAAAAATATTTTTAAGATCCGCGCAACAATTCCTTTCATTTGATATGTCCAACGATACTGTTAGCAAAACTCTTTTTTTTTTTCAATTTTCTTATTTGCCCCCCAAAAGTGACCAAATTTCAACTTAA
The DNA here is from genome assembly GCA_963680765.1 of Agrochola lychnidis. Lineage (NCBI taxonomy): Eukaryota > Metazoa > Arthropoda > Insecta > Lepidoptera > Noctuidae > Agrochola > Agrochola lychnidis. The sequence goes on from OY796872.1 coordinate 13,045,642, forward strand.
TCGGTCCATTAAATTCGGAGCAAATTGGTTGTGACAGACGGACAGACAGACAGACAGACACACGAGTGATCCTTATAAGGGTTCCGTTTTTCCTTTTGAGGTATGGAACCTTAAAAATGATTCTGTAAAGGTAAAGCGTGATTTAAACAGTGGCTTATATAATTTAGGTTCACAAAATACACCATTGATATCTAAAAATATCAATATAATCAGATTTGTTGCCAAATATATATATTTTTTAACGAAATTCTTTAACACGGTTTGCAAACTGGCAGAAATCGTCACGCTAAAAAGTGTTAGTATTTTCGACTGTCTTGTTCTAATTCAAAGAGAAAGAAAGAGAGAGAACGCTGGCAGAAAAATCAAAAGCAAAAAGTAAAGTGATTACAGTGTCGTGGGATAAAATTGTAACACATCGGTCCGAATACACTGCATGAGAGAGAGTGAGAGATATTATGAATTTAGTCAAAATGTTAATCCAAGATGGCGGCTACCTGCCGGGGTCGCTGGAAGGTCCGAAAGGGATACCGTGGCCCCTGGCAACATATAGGCAACTGAAGGAACACGGATGAGTTTTAGTCAGTAAAAGTCTGACACGCCCTCCCGTTCCGCCCAGAGCAGGAGAAGTTATTTGATAATTTCCCAGCCATAAAAATAAAAAAATAATCTTTCCACTCCTCACCTCAGGACGTGTTGCCCCCTTGTCGCTTCGACACTATGTGCTAGCGACCGTTTTCGGGGGGCCCATTATTGAGTGTGCAAGTCACCCCCTGCTATTTTATCCGTGTGCATATAAAACATAGATCAGGCAGGGGCCATAGCCCTTCCATTGTTCCAGGTGACCAGTTCACTTTAGCAACCCAAACCCATAGTCTGGTATCTTTGTTTCCATATCTTACAAGTCCTACACCAACCGGGGGTTGTCCTTGGGTGCACTTGCATAGTGCGTACAGGGATAATCGTCGGTTGGTGCCTCATTTCATTTTAAAAAAACGTCTAAGGGGCCTCTGCGAGTTGGCTTCGGCCCCTCGTACGCCTTCCAAAGGTCCGGGACCCCTGGGTTCCGAAAAATATCAAAATCAAAAATTACGGCTACGAAAATTTTGTTTTCATTTTAAATCATACGTGAAAATGAACTTCGTTCCTGACGGATGTCCCCCGACTGCAAAGGTTTTTTTATCTTCTATCATGATTTGATATCAATACCGTCTCATCTGTAGAGGTTCGCCACCTAATTTAATGTGACACCGAATAATCTCGTATTTTTTCTAATTCTGTAAGTAATCCTATTAACATAGGAAAAATAACATTTAGAAAGTGCAACTTAGTACGTCTGACCTACCGTCCATTACGTAAAAGTTGAGCAGAAACTAATTATTCCACGTAAAACACGATCATCGTTTGAAAGTTTTCTTAATTTACATTACTTTGTCGCAGAGGCTACGTCTAGGCACGGTATAAAAGGCTGTGGTCTAGGTGAGTTTATTCTGTTTTTTAGAACAGGACATAATTATTCCGTTTCATTATGTAACCAGTCCTAACTTTGGTCCTTTCCAAGCTAAAACTTTTCAGCCAGTTTTTTTGTTTTTCGAATTTTATTCCCGCTGATTTGAAGTTCTTAATACAAAATTGTCAACTAAGACGCGGGTTTAAAATCAGGTTTGTTATTTAAATATTGAATTAAGTTCTAAATTCAAAAATGGCTCTATCGGTTAACCTTGGTCTAAATATATTATTTATTTATTTTTATTTATTTATTTCACAAAAAATACATTTGAAATTCATTACATTGTATCATAAAATATTCATTTGTTTCTAATAAAAACTAGTTAATTCATTCATAATGATAATATGAACGCGGCGACGCACAGTGGGAAAATCGCGTATGTTTCGTCTCAAAACTCCGTATCTCAGTTGTTTCAAAACTAAATGAGCTGTAATTTTTCACACATATACTTGGATGTATAAAGTTTAATGAGAATAACTTTGATTTTAGTAATTCTGTTTGTTAATTAATTATAAAATTAAACTTAGAAAAATATATGCATTTTTAAGAAAAAAAATACAAAATATGTTTGTTTAATTTACATAAAACGGAATATACACACGTTTAAATATGTACACAATTCAGCAAGCTCCTACAGATTTTCATTGAGCGCAAGAAGGGCCTTGGCTTCATATAAAAGTTTTTTCGATATTGTTTCTGAGATATTTCTCAAAGTTGATATATATGGACCAGAAGTGTACAATAAGGTATGGAACACGTCTTCATTGGTAGCCGCTCTTGAACACTTTCTAGAACGATGAAGTTTAAATTTTTTGTAATCCTTATTTCGGGATTATTGCGCGTCTTCGGACAATTGTAAATAGCATAGTACTCAATGATTTTTTCGCCGTGAATAAGTATTTTATGCATGGAGGAAGGCATTTAATACCAGTTATAATTATTTACGTACAGTTGGGCTGTACTATATGCGTATTTACCGAACTTTTTTGAATCGATACCCATTCCAGATGACATAGTTTGTAGTATTATGTACATTCGTTTTATAAGTTCTACGTCTACTCCTGTAATGTCTGCAGAGGAAGAGTGATTCTGAAAAAAAGTTCGAGCTGTGTTTCCGTCATTACTATTTCCAGTGCCTTGTCGAGGTTTATCGACGTGCAGTCCCATTTCTTCCCTAAACCACTTTTGCACCAGTTTTTTCTTTTCGTCTTTGTTTTTTTATTTTCGGGTGTAGTAGCTGACCACTTTTCAAAATACAAATTATAGGAAATGTGTTAGATCATCTCCATACTCCTAATCCAAGCATGTAGTGTTGACAGTCCGTACTGAAATGAAATTTCGTTTACATCTCGTGTCCTAACATCTCGTGTCTTCTACATTATGCCCATTTATCAACAAATTGCACAACTCTCGTTTGCTACAAACAAATTCACTCATTTTTCAAATCAGTCAACTTCTGCGAATATTTGAAAATAAGTAATAACTGCTTTTTAGGGCAACTGAATATCTGACCAACAACTGTTAATGTTTCAGAATTCGCCTTCCTTTTACTGGCCAGTGAAATAGTGCTACGTGGAAAAAGCTAAGAAACTAATCATTGGCACTCTTCCTATAACCAACCTGTTTTTAATTAGACCCTAATAGATAATTGGCCATATTTTATCAAGTAAGGTGGTCAAAACTGTATCAAAACCACAAAAAAACTATTAATAATACTCATCACTGTAATGAACTTTTTATCAAATTGACCTTAATAGATAAAAAATAATTTTATGAGAAATAAAACGAAAGTGAAAAAAATTTAATTTTTATCTCGCGATATGTTTTGATCCCGTATCAGAAAAAGCGCAAGTATGCGCAAATTTTTATTTTCTCCTTGCATATACTAATATATAAAGATCTTAATACAACAAATATCTCGACAGCGGCAAGCAGCGGTAAAGGGTAAAAGTCTCGTTAAAAAAAAATGAACACTAAAAATATACCATCTTAAACTATATTGTTTAATTTTATTTTATTAAACCAATATATATGATATTAATTACTAAACGTTATGAGGACATTATAAGCATTCCAAAACTGTATAATACTTGTACATTTATATCAAAAACTTTTGAGTAATGTGGCGTTGAATTGTAGTAACGTATTGCGTTTAATTTACGTTATTGAACATGAGTTAGCTTTGATGCCTATTTATATACATTACGATTAACGAAAAAAAACAAAAAAATTGCGAAACGAAAGCTTATTTATTATACTATATTAATTTATTAATTTTATTCCATTACAACGACTTTCACATGAAACGGTTTTGAGACGGCTTTGTATGGGGCTTTCCCACAGTGCGACGCATGAATTTTCCATACAAACGTAATACCTAAATCATTTGCAATTTGGACATATTTCCACCATATTATTATGTTGTTATTCGGATTTAGACAGTGTTTATCTAGGCTCCTACGTCTTTTTTTTCCAAAAAACTTTTCTAAAATAAAGTTTAAACGAATTTAATTTCGCACATTTTACAGCGTAAATGATATGTCTTCATATTGTTTTTTCTGTATTATAAACAACAATATTTATAATATTGTTTCGGCTTATATTATCAAGTTACAAATTATAGAAAAAAAAAATGAAAAATGTTAAGTTTACATTCATCATTTTTGATATTACGGAACACATCCAAATTTATCATACATTTTCGAAAGCTAGTAGGGCTATCGCGTCAAGCAATAATTTTCAATGTATGCGTGGTAGTATTGCTCTGACTGTAGGTGTATATCGCTCCGACAGGCACTGACACTAGCGCAACGTGCTTGGAATTGAATTTTGCAAACATCTCGATTTGTAGTTGCGAACCGTGTTCGCAGGCCTCTTAAACAAGCATTTTAACAATAATTTGATAAACAAAACTTAATTTTTAAATTGATTGGTTTTATTAGATTGAATAAGCATCACCTTTGTGCGTATTTTTCTGTTCCTTTTGTCTTGTCTGTGTATTATTTGTGTACATAAATGGTTAAATAAATAAAATAAAATAAATTTGCTACATAATAATAATAATATCTTCTTCAATTAATATATCCTACAATTAACCTTGGTCTAAATATAAATCTTGTTAAATGTTATACTTTAGTTTAATTTAAATCCAGGAAAATTAAAATCTTGTTGAGCTGGAGAACAGCGACAAAATAAAACATAACTGACATAAGTCACAGTAATTTCCCACTACACTGTAACAATCTCGAGAAACTTCATATTTTAATGAGATTATATTTTGCAGTATAAAATGAAACGTTCTTCGTCTCCATTGCACATTTTTTTATCTTATTTTTGTAATCCTTGTTAATAGAGCTGTTTGTTGTTGTATAAGCCTCTGTGTTCGTCGTAGGGATAGACAGAGATGTAGGTCGGTATTAAATTTTACTTTATTTGACATTATTTATTTGTTTTAGTTTAATTGTATTTGATCTTGTTTGATTTTATCTCAAAATTTTTTATTTATTTATGTTTCGATAATGGGTGTTATTTACCTGAAATAAATGAAATTTATTTAGTTTTTATTAATACCCACACTTCGTCCCAGACATTAGTCCAAATAGTTACTGTTACTTTCTATGGTTTCGTACCCGAAAGGTAAAAATCAATCTGCCTAGCCTTTTCCCAACTATATTGGGGTCGGCTTTCAGTCTAACCGGATGCAGCTGAATACCAGTATTTTACATGGAGCGACTGCCTATCTGACCTCCACAACCTAGTAACTAGGTAACACGATATCCCTTGGTAAGACTGGTTGTCAGACTTTTTGGGCTTCTAACTACCCGTAACGACTGTCAAAGATCTACAAATGACAGCCGGGACCAACGGCTTAACGTGCTTTCCGAGGCACGGAAGAGTCTCGGTATATAGAAATAGTCACCCATCCACGGACCAACCCCGGCAAGCGTAGCTTAACCTGATGGATCGACCCGTGCGGCTGTTAGTACATAGCCACAAGCTCCTCCGTATCCGAAAGCTAAAGTAAACAAAAAACAAAAGTTTATTTCACAAAATGGGAGCATTCACAGGAATTTGTTACACAGATAGATACAGATTTATTTATTTTTGCTTTAGGTACTGAAACTGATACCCAAATTAAGCCAGGGCGTGTATTTTGGAAGTCAGTCCTCAAACGACGAGCATTACAGAGAGGTCGTATCAACTTGAATGTCGTGAACTCGTGAAGTAAAAATAATATTAAAACCCTTTCTACCTTTTGTTAAATACCTAAACCAATGGTATAGGTAGTGTTCTGCAATTATTATTTAGGTATATTCTTTTCCATTTACATGTGATATTATATTTTGTATTTAATTTTCTATGCACATGTAGGTACATAATTTATTAAATTTTATATTTATGAACACACACGCACACACACCCCACCCCCCATACACACACACGCACATGCACACAAACAACTTTAACAAACATACACTCAGACACACTACCAACCATTCGCAATTGTACCACGTTGACAATTCTTTACTATGTTTTACAATGGGGGGACCTGGAGTTCTAAAATGCAGGCCTAGGCTTAGTTTAGACTTCAGATCTCCCACAAATTATAAAATTTTGTCAAAATATCTGTCAACTTATGATTTATATAAATGTAATTTGTGGAGATAAATAAACATAATTTTTATTTTTTATTTTTACTTATTTTTATTAAAAGGTGCTCATGTACACCAGCTCATGTAGCTTACACCAGAATTTTTAAGAGCATTCGCATTTTAATCTCTGGCTCAATCTATCAAAAAGACCTCTAATTTACCTAAGTTTTGACATTGAATGTCGCCGAGATGAGATCGCGACTTGAATTTGTAAGTTTTTAATTACAGGAATTGTGTTATAATTTATTATTGTATTTTGACCTTCAAACAAAAACAAAACAATTAAATTCACTGTTGTCAAAACATAAAGCGCAGGCCTCACTGGGAATGAAACAAAGCTACGTATCCACTATGCAACAATTGACACGCAACACGTGACGCTCAACATGTTCGGCAACTTTTCACAACAACGCGCGACGTTGCCAGCTGGCGTGCAATATGACTCGCAGCTCATTGTTTGTTTCCGTGCAACATGCAGTTGAGCATCAAATGTTGTCGGGTGTAGACGTGACTCAAATTAATTGAACTGTACCAAAATCATGAATGTTAATGGGATACTGCTACTGATACCTACTTTTTATACATTTTTCGATAAAATTATAACCACCGCCGCTGAAATCAATACTAGATCCTCTAGCGACGTGTTGTCGACCACTGATCATGCGTAGACAGACAACGTTGCTGAACAAAAGTTCCGCGCTACTTTCAACATGTTGAGCAACACGTTGAGCAATATGTTGTGCAACATTTCGCGCGCCAAATGTTGCTTATTGGATACGAGGCTTAAGCTTTCCTCCGCGTTTTTTCATACTTCCATTTTCGCTTAGTAGTCGGTGTGAACCGAAGTATGAAATATGATATGTGGGAGCAGTAGCCGATTTATGAGTTGGTAGGTCATAGGTTCGAACCCAGACAGGCACCTTACTTTGTTGTGTAAATCATTTCATTACCACTGCTCTCAAAACGGTGAAGGAAAGCATCGGCTTAACCGGCATGACCTAGAGCCAAAAATTTTAAGATATGTATGTGACATCTACCAACCAGCACTAGGCCCGCGTGGTAGATTACAGCCCACTCCCCTCAAAAAGAGGAGGCCTGTGTCCCAGCAGTGGGAACATTATAGGCTGATTATGCATTATTTGTGAAGACGATGTATCTAGACTAAAATAACTATACAGGGTGACATCGATGCGAAAACTGTTACCATGGATTCAATACATGATTCTGAACCTCCTGTGTTGTAATTATTCGTCGGTAATTTGAAAAAGCTCGGCTGGGCAGCATTCAGGAAGCTACACAATATCTTCTCGTCCCACATACCACAGTGTCTCAAGATGAAAGTCTTTGACCAGTGCGTGTTGCCAGTGATGACCTATGGTACTGAAACGTGGTCGCTCACAATGGGCCTTATCAGAATGCTAAAAGTCTCCCAAAGGGCAATGGAGAGAGTAATGCTTGGAGTTTCCCTACGTGATCGAATCAGAAATGAAGAGATCTGCAGGAGAACCAAAGTAACCGACATAGCCCGAAGAATTGCCAAACTTAAGTAGCAATGGGCAGGGCACATTGCTCGCAGAACGAATAGCCGATGGGGTCGAAAGGTTCTGGAGTGGTGACCACGTACCGGAAGACGTAGCGTTGGAAGGCCTCCCACAAGATGGACCGATGACCTTGTGAAGGCCCCAGGAATCCGCTGGATGCGGAAAGCACAGAATCGGTCGAAGTGGCGGTGCTTGGGGGAGGCCTATGTTCAGCAGTGGACGTCTATAGGCTGAAATGATGATGATGAATTTAAAAAAAGTCAGCTGTGCCATACATTTTGAATCTATGGGAATGATAATGAATCCATAATATATGGTAACAGTTTTCGCATCGATGTCCCTGCCACCCTGTATGCCAATAGGTAGGTCTGCCTAAAAACAGTCTCCACACAGGTACGCTCACAGCTTTAACCGAGGCATCCTCTACAAGATTACGTTCCTACTAGCTTTAATACCCTCCACTTAATTTCCTCCATAGATCTCAACAGCAATTATAATAAAACCAAACTGTCATAAGTCCCGACCTCTAATTCTGCAAGTTCAGGCTTAATGTAATAAGATTATGTCTCAGTTTGCAGTGGAACATAGTCGGGTATAACTTGCAAGTTTGTTGCAAACTATTCTGTGTTAACTGAGAAGTATAGGGTCTAAAGGTGGTTTTATACCGGGGAGGCGAGGCGTAGATGGGATGGGCGAGAATTGAAATCACGCTTACCCTTTTACACCGAAAGATGTCCTGTGCTGCCTCGCGCCGGCTCGCGATGTCTCGCGCCGGCTCGCGCTATCACGCGCCGCCCGGCCAGCCGTCTCTGGCGCACCGGCTAGCCGAGAATATAGTACGCGCGATGATCGGAGCGAGCCGACGCGTGCCAGCGCGTGCCGACGCGAGACATCACGAGTCAGCGCTTGACGGAGAGAGACCGTGCGGGTCCTCGATGGTCGGTGCGAGATTTGTATATTCGTTTTACAAAGTAAATAAATACTCTATAAACACAGCAATAAAGTTCAATATTGTCCTAACAAATATTTCAATTCTCGCCTCGCACATCCTCGCGCATCTAGACTTTTTACACCAAAGATGGGCAGGGCGTGGATAGAATTTTTGCCACACAAATTTCAATTCTCGCCCATCCCATCCACGCCTCGCCTCGCGTTGTAAAACCACCTTTAGCGTGAGCTTGATTTTAAATGTTTTTTAAATTAAAAGTAACGGGTTATTATATACAAGGATTATTTCCATACTTATCCTAACTAATATTATAAATGCGAAACTGAGTTTGTTTGTTTTTTACGCTTTCACGCTAAAACGGCTGAACGGATTTGGATAAAAATTAGCACATAGGTAGAGCATGACCTGGATTAGGACATAGAATACTTTTTATCCCAATATTTCCACAGAATTTTGACTTATGCGGATGAAACCGCGGGGCGTGTGCTTGTAATATTATAGATGCGTAAGGAGCTCTGTTTGTCTGTCAGTCTGTTATCTTTCACGCCTAAATCACTGAACCGATTGTTATGAATTTGACAGATAAGTACCCTGGAACCTGGAGTAGGACTTATGTTATTTTTAATTCTAGATATTTGTAAAAAAAAAAATGATGCATGTATCAGAACATACACGCAGACGAAGTCGCGGAAACAGCTGAACTTGAACAATTGCATTTTTAGGGTAAGTATTGATAGATTTGATTTGTAGGTAACTCAAAAAAGAAACATGAATTATTGATGTCTGCTGAGAGAGAAGGGCGTGAATCGCGACTGTAGCACTTTGCTACGCCGTAGCAGGCTCGTAGCTACACTTAGGTAAACTTTGAAAAAACATTTTTTTATTAACCTCTCCTAAATTACATACAGAAACTCCACAAACATGGTGGGTCCAAAATCCGAATGAGACCAAACAAAAAAAAATGGTTTGTAAATTTTTTCTTCGCGCAGATCATAGAAAATTAGATAATTAGAAATCAAATAGTTTTTTTTTTCTCAGATTTATATTCTCACCATGTCTGTGGAGTTTCGGTAGCTAACTTAATTTGTCCTTGTATACTGAATTTAATTTGACGTCCTATTCTATCTATCTATTTAGGCTGTAATGTCCCACTGCTGGGCAAACGCCTGCCTTTTCCTTTTCCACGTAAGATACTCAATTTACTTTCTTTTCAACTAGTGAAAAAGAAGAAAAAAGAGCCTTACGGTAGTCACTTAGGATGTGTAACATCAGACATCTCACCTTGGTAATTAATACAGATCGCCTTCGTGGAAGAAAAATACTTGTACAGAACATTGGTCCGTAACCTTATATAAATAAAGAGCAAAATTTCGTTTACAAAAAAAAAACCTTCCTTTAACCTTTAAAGTAAAAATACTTGCATAGAAGATTGATCCGTAACGAAATTTAAATAAAGAGCACAATCGTTTTTACAAAAATGAGGTGTCGGTAACGATGTCGCGAGTTAATTGTTTATTCCCATCTCAAAAATGCCCAACGCGTCTAAAGAAGTTTTCACTTCATGTATTTGAAATGATTTTGCATAACGAAGAACATTAAAATTATTTTTAATGAAAATTGTTCAAAATTTTAATGAAAATTGTTCAAAATTTTAATGAAAATTGTTCAAAATTTTAATGAAAATTGTTCAAAATTTTAATGAAAATTGTTCAAAATTTTAATGAAAATTGTTCAAAATTTTAATGAAAATTGTTCAAAATTTTAATGAAAATTGTTCAAATTCAATTGCACTAGGAGCAATGTTTTATTGAAGACAGTTATTTTTGTTCAATTTGGGGGAGAGCGGACACACTAAATAGACTTATGATAACTAAAATGTTAGACCTATACTTGTGATTTCAAAGTATTTAAAAGCCGATGAAAAAATGGGTGAAAATATCTAAACTTGTTCTTAGTGTACACATGCTCGTTTTATTGTAAACCAGTCTTTTAAGAACCATCATCTGCCTAGCCATTTCCCAACTATGTTGGGGTTGGCTTCCAGTCCAACCGGATGCAGCTGAATACCAGTATTTTACATGGAGCGACTGCCTATCTGACCTCCACAACCTAGTTACTAGGTAACAAGATACCTCTTGGCAAGACTGGTTGTCACACTTTGGGGCTTCAACTACCCGTAACGACTATCAGAGATCTTCAAATGACAGCCGGGACTAACGGCTTAACGTGATTTCCGAGGCACGGAGGGGTCTTGGTATGTAAACATAGTCACCCATCCACGAATCAACCGCGGCAAGCGTAACTTAACCTGATCGATTGACTCGTGCGGCTGTCATTACAAGCCCCTCAAGTCTTATAAGAACCAATAGGAAATATTATACAGATTACGATACAGCTGTTATCTGTTTTATATGGGATTCATAGTAAAATAGCGAGAAATTGGGGTTTAAACAAAAGTGTTACGAAAAGGGGCGGGGCCTCGTCAAGGTCGTTTCTGACAGCCAACTGTGAGCCAATGAGCGCGCGCGGTGCTAGGCGCGCGCTCATTGGTCAAATCAAATAGCGCGCGCTTCTCCGGCTTCCTGTTACACACTTCCGTCCCTTTTCACGAAATCACTTTCACAGATTACAGGTACAACTTAGTCTGTGGGTTGCAGGAAAGAGAGGAAAGTTGTTACACATCAAAAACTACATTATTTGAGTACCAACAAATTCTCAGTAATTTCATTGTAAAAGTATCATGTCCCAGTTTCTTCATATTTCAATTGTGTTACTATTGGAGTTTCTTACGAACTGCAACAATTTTTCATGTTAATTGGAAGAAAAATTGCGGTTCAGTTGCTCGTTATGTCAAGCGGTTTTGAATTATGTTTCGGAGCGCAGTTTCTTTCTTACATACGCGGCTTGAAATATTAAATTATTAATTTAGTTTTTATAACAATCCGGTCGAAATAAACAAGACATTTTTAGAGGAATTAATTTCCTAGCTGGAAGGTATAATTTTAGCGACGAATTCGCTGTCCCCGGCGAATAAAATGGTAATCGTAAAAACCAAACTTTACAGGAAAAATAAAAAACAGTGTTTGTGAAAATCTTGTCACACTAATATCATAAAGGCAAAAGTTTGTGTGTGTATGTTTGTCTCTTCTTCACGCTCAAACGGCTAGACAGATTTGGATGAAATTTGGCACACAGATAGTTTATAACCTGGTTTAACACATAGGATGCTTTTTATCCCGATATTCCCACTGGATCGAGACTTATGCGGGTGAAACCGCGGGGCACAGCTAGTTAACTAATATATACGTGGCGGAATTGTACAAATATCAAAAGAAAAGTGATTTTTTACATTCATTACAATACACCGTAAAATCTTGTAACTTCTGAAATAACAGTAGGAAATGAATGAAAAAAAAATTGACAGAGTGTAATCGGACCTCTAAATATCGAATATGCAATTACCTTAAAACTATCGTAGTGGCACATTACCATTTTATTCGCCGGGACAGCGAATTGAATGATTATGTTTCAATAAGTAACAGAATTCGCTCAGGATGTATCAGACAAGAAATTTAAAATTGTTTTTTTTTGTTATAAGTACCATTTATGCATTCATATGCATTTAGTAAACAGCTGATAGTTTGACATTACAAACAGACACTTCAATTTTATTTACTTGTAAGATAAGAATATCAGCTATCTGTCAGTATCAGTGTCTGTCAAAAGAGTGTCCGTGGAGTTTCTTGCCTGTTCTTCTCCATAGGAACCTACTACGCTTTGGAATGGGCAACTAGGTTCATCTTTCTGACTGACCGACCCCTTGACAATTCAAAAGTACCTGTAATTGGTTTATTTGAAATAAATGTTTTGAGTTTGAGTGAAAATCCAGTCAAAATTGGTCCAGCCGTTTCGGAGATTAGCGGGAACAAACAGACAGACACAATTTTTTTTTAACATATGAAGGAATGGATTAGCAATATCCTTCAAAATGATTCAGATTATGATTCAAAATGTGTCCCTTTTCTTACCGAAGCACAACAAAACTGCTTAGATTTAGATATTGAGTTAATAGACGCATTTCCTCAGACAATCGCCTTCACCAATTCTAGTAGTACTAAAGTACAAAAACAAAACCACAAAAGAATACTTTTCCTTATCGTCTCGTCCAACAAAAACACTGTATCGTTTAATAAGACAAGGCATGTCGAACTTAGACGTGGTTGCGATCTATCATCATTGATGACGCCATTTGTCTAACTGACCCTCCACTGTGGCACGCCACGGGAATGCATAAGATACTGTGGTCAAGTTATAGAAGGATAGCGGTGTGAAGAATATAGTTACAAAGTAGCTTTTTTTTCTCTAAAATACTATAAATATTATGTACAAGTGTGTAAAATAACTTATAACTAATTTGATAAAAAATAACAAAATGATATACTAACTTAACTAAAACTATTTACAAACTAAAATATAGCGTCGAAAAATTCATTCGCCCATGGCCTTTTCCGTGACATTTCAAAACGGCTATTTGACACTTCCCGTGACCCCAGGGCTGGCCAGAGGCTAAGCATTGCCATACAACGTGGCAATGCGGCCAGTCTCTTGGGTACATTAGCAGTCGACAGCGATGCGGATACATTTTTCGACGCTATATTTTAGTTTGTAAATAGTTTTAGCAAAGTAGCTTAAGTTTATCTGTTTTTCTTGTACAGTTTTTGGACAAAATACTAAAAGAAAGAAAAATAGATTTATTTGTCACAGAAACACGTGCATACAAAGATAAGAGTAGGTTTGCAGAAAACAAAATAGGTATAATATATAACTTAGTACATAATATGCAAACATGAGTATAAAACAGAAATAGTCGGCAGCTGCACTGTGACAAGAAGGCTTCCACTCAGCACGATACTGGATCACTTTCTTATAAATGCAGTACTGTTTTTTTGTCAACCACGATCACGTCACTTTCAACAGCTTTATAGGGAGGAAAAACCGCTTAAATATTCCCATGAACGACAATCTTCTTGTCTTCTTAATCTTCTTAATATATATAAATTACGTGTCACGTTGTTTGTTCGCGATGGACTCCTAAACTACTCAACCGATTTTAATCAAATTTGCACACCGTATGCAGTTTGATCCAACTTGAAAGATAGGATAGGTAGGGTAGGTAGGGTAGGTAGGGTAGGTAGGGTAGGTAGGGTAGGTAGGGTAGGTAGGGTAGGTAGGGTAGGTAGGGTAGGTAGGGTAGGTAGGGTAGGTAGGGTAGGTAGGGTAGGTAGGGTAGGTAGGGTAGGTAGGGTAGGTATTATATGGCAAAACAACGTTTGCAGGGTCAGCTAGTATAGATATACATTTCAATACATTAAACGTGTCCTTTATACACCTTGAAAATATTTAATTTACCAACCGGCTTTACAGTTCTGTTATTGCCAATACCGGTGACTATATTTTGACCGGAACCGCAGATCCGCGTCTTTGAAATGCGCGGACAGGCGGGGGGCAGCATTGACGCCGTACGCCCTATGAGCTTTGACTAATGAGCGGCCTCCACTGCTCCCTCGTCTCACCGCGCACATACCTGGGGCAGAACAGCGGTCCCGGTAAAACTATTATAGCCATAAGTCATTTATTCATTTGTTTAACATAAATACAATGGAAAGGTAATAAAGAGTGCGCTATTTTAATACTGGCATACGCCAGAGGACGTACAAATATTGTAATCAACTAATTATAGCCAGCCAATTTTCATCAATTAAATAAAAGCTATTTAAATCGCTATAAGCTATTTTCATAAATCTCGTATCGACACGAGAGAAGAAGAATTATATCTATTCATTCAATAAAACACTTATAAGTTTTTAGTGGTATGAGGAACAGGGTGTAAAATTCACTCATCCACCATAGATAAGGGAGGATCCTCAGACCAGACAGGTGTTGTGTCTGGCGGGCAACTGCCCAAAGGTTTGAAGTCGGAATCTTGTATATATGTCGATCGCTCGGTAAACTATAATTGCGCGATGCAGGATTTGTGTGACGTCATGTCTATGATGCGTAGTTCGTATGTGGCGGTGTAACCGCTACAAGTTCGACAAGAATCCACAATTCATGTCACTAATGCTTGAATTCCGAAATGCGCCTCAACATTTTTTTCTTTTAGTTTTTTTTATCACTTTGGGGAAGCTCTGGGCCTGCATCTCACCTGATGGTAAGTGATGATCAATCAGGACGAAAGTCGAAGCGAGCTTTACCCGGAATCCTAAACCACAGAGGAACTGGCCATCTTACCTCTAACTGCCGAAACATAACAATGCTGTTAACATTGTTGTTATGGCGACAAAGTTAGATAAGATGGTGGTATCTAGCCAGGCGGACTTAGAACAAGCCCTACCACTAACCAAACCTAGCAATTTTTTTTGTCTTCACTGGGAATCGAACCCGGGCCCTCGGGGTCTGAGACAGGTAGGTCTAACCACTGGCCATGGAGGCAGTTAAAATTCATCCAACTTCTTTTTATTGAAAACTTCTTTAGGCGCGTTGGGCATTTTTGAGATGGGACTAAACCATTGTTTTCGCAACACTGTGACGGAATTTGCCGACACCGTGGAGCAAAAGACATCAACGCGTTGATTACCGTGGTGCCGATTTTTTTCAAGTTTTCACTTCTGTCGGCAGTGCCACCGTATTATTATTTTTTTAATGATTGAAAACTCGCAATAAGTGTATCACTTGCACCCTACATAGAGGTCACGTACCCGATATTTACGGCAAAGGATGGATAGAGTACGGCCTGTCCTTTACTTTCATAAGTAAATCAGAGCACTACCATACTATACCATTATGTTAAGGAAACCCGCGAAAATATCCGGTATTTTTCCTATTTTCATACGTTTTCCTTATGTTATTGCAACCCGTGTAAGTAAATGTTTGGGAAATGTTCTTGGAAAAATGATATATTTAGAAAAAGGTCAAATACCGGCTTCGTTGGTCTAGTCACAGTATAATTAAGTAACAATATTATAACTTCATAGAAAATGGCCGAAACGACGCGCTTCGAAATCTGTGTATTAGTAAGCAACAGTATAGAGTACGCGGCAGTTACGCGCGGACGCGGAAGGTTTATCTATCGAGCGGTCGTAGATAATTATTTCAAGGTCACTGCCGAGATATAATACTGTTACTTTATTATACTGTGGTCCAGTCCGAAAGCGCTACTGCTGAGCATGAGATCCTAGGTTCGATTCTCGGGACGGGCAAAGTGATATTGGGTTTTACCACCTGGAATTTCTCAGTAATAGCCTGGAGTCTGGATTGGACCCCGATTGATGGCAATAGGCTCGCCCTCTATTACATAGGACTTAAACATAACTGGTGAAATGTGGGTGTACTATATGTACAACTCTGCTAACCCTTCAGGGAATACTAAAGTTATGTTATATTTGGAAAGGTCAAATGAGTTCAAGTGACGTCAGCTTTGAAAAGTTTGCTTGTGGGTGTCGATAAAGGTCAGACAACTCTCGTTAAATTGGCGGTTAGGTTCGATTCCCGCTTCCAACTATGTTGGGGTCGGCTTTCAGTCTAAACGGAGCTGAATACGATTTTACATAGAGCGACCGAGATTTGTAACAATAAACGCATAAATACGGATTCAGAAAAAAAAAAATAACTACGGGGCAATAGTTTACAAAGAAAAACAAAAATTCCTTAGGCTACCTGCAGACGGTGACTATATGATTCGATTTTACCACCTATACGGTTTTACCATATACGAGACAGTCGCTCACACGACGACCATTTCCATTCGATTCGCAGCTACGTCACAAGGACATCTGCGTGCACGCGCGCGAGTCTCGAATACAAGAGACAAGTTTGTTCGTCTGAATGATACAACATGAACACAAGCGCCACTGCGTGCTGCATCGTATTCTATAAAATCGTTTCAAAACGCGGCCTCCTCGGTGACAATTTCGAACGGTATACGGGAAAAATATTTCTCGAACACGATCTTTTTCCGCATAGACGCCATGTAAACAATTTAATATATTTTCTACTGTCACCTCTCGATAAAATCTCGTGTACGGTGTACGGGAAAAAATGGCCGTCTGTACGTACCCTTACAAATACGGTAGTTGCAGTGGTAAAAAAAAAAGAAATTCTATTTAGTCCGTCTTTCAGATAATAAAAAAATATTAGAGACGTAATTTTTGCTTTATCATATTAATCAAAAATAACTTAGAAAACACGCATTAAAGTTGGGGAGTGGGGGCTCGCTACGTCACAACGCAGTATTAAGTCTAGCAAGGCGTGACGTCAACTCAATGTATCGCCGTAATCTTTTAATTACGTCAAAAAAGAAAAAATACGTTTTTTAATAATCTACAAGATGGACAAAAAAAATTTTGGACACAGGCCTATTCTTCTGTCCTCTAAAAACAGAGCCTTACCTTCCTTTACGACACTCAAGTACGGAGAAGCCTATTTTTAGCTCAAGCGACATTAAGCGCGCTATGATATTATGAGTACCTAAATAGATACCTGATAGAACTCCCAAGTGTTCTGTACAGCACCCACTCACAAACGAGACTACCCGCAAATTCAAAGCGAAATTTTCTTCTACTACCCTCAAATTCAAAGGAAAATTATCTTCTACTACCCACAAATTTTCATTCATTATTACAAGAAAACGTTAACTTTGTAAAGATAAGCTCTTTTGTGGGTATATTAAGGTGTAATTATATCATTTGAACGAACCTAATTTTGTCACGTAGGACTTGTAATGTTTGCGCGTTGGATGCATAGTTATTTTCTAATTAATATTTTGGGGTTATTTAGGTTTTGTAGGCTGGAAACATTGGTAATATTCAAGATCCGTGTTTTGGTTATTTGAAAATTCCTATACTATTAATTAAACGAGCAATATTGCAATATAGGGGATTACGGGGGCGAAAAATCGATCTAGCTAGTAGGTCTCATATCTGGGAAAGCCTGTTTTCTCCGAATTTTCACCCGAGCAGAGCTCGGTCGTCCAAAGTTTAGAACAAGATAATGAATAATGACATGGCAGCATGGAATAAGTAGGTACTATACATGGTTTAGTATGAACTATCCTATACTATTAAATGAGCATTCTCTATTTTCACCAGAGCAGAGCTCGGTCGCCCAGATACTTATAATATAAATGTATTTGATTATTTATATGTCTAGATAGAGTGTCGCGCTGCAAAAGAACTAACACAAACAAGACAACTTTGTTATGCTGGTGTGCGTAACAGCTACGTCTTACACACGCGCCACGTCATTGTGCTGTCATTGTTTTTTTCTAGTGTGCGTGTATTTAGCGGCCAACAGTTGGACGCTATTTTTTCGACGAGTTCACAGCTTTAACTGGCCATCTAGAAAAAAAAAATACAATAGACGTGGATATATTTAGTAACCTGTTCCGCTCAGCTATTTCTAAAGAGCCATAAAAACCTTGAAAGAAATCAACACGTGTTTCACCTCTCAACGAGGCATCCTTAGGATGACGATTAACTTGTCCCAAACACGGCGTGTTGCCACACCGAGCGTTGAATGCAGAGTCCGTTAGTTTGGACATAGGTATAATTTATAGCTTTGATTAATTGAGGCCTTAATATTTTGTATACAGCGTGGATCAGTAAGATGTAGTCAAATTTAAGGGTGTACCATGTTGGTGCCAAGAACACCTACAAAATTATAATGGCATGCGACGACGGCTTTACCTTGACCATTTTTGTACCTATGTCTTGATTTCTGTCTGAAATATTTGCTTGTTTCGTACTTTTTAGATCATTTTTATTTTCCCGTAGTCGGGTTACAGTTTTTTAAACTTTAATTTTTTATTTTATACTTTTCCATTTTTACTCTTGATAAACGTAAATAAGAGTAGAGTAATACAATAGTTCAGTAATTAACCTATTTTAAATTCCAATAGCAGTGCATAGTGCTTTGGACGAAACCATGGATTGCGATTGATTCGCCTGACTGCGCGGACGTATCTTGCTTAGCTTATAATGATACTAATAATTGATTACAAATACAAATTGTTATAGTTATTTGCGTCGTCAGTGATAAATGTGTGTCGCGAGTGATTATTACGAGGTTACTGACTTTGTGTAAGAATGAACTAAGTGTTTTTAAATAGTGTATCTAATAGTGTTTCTGTGTTAGATATGTCTAACACAGGATCTAGCCCGTTTGGCCGTAGCCATCTAGTATCGCGGAGTCCTCCGCCAACACCAACTCAAGCTTTCCAGCCTGTTGACCCTAATCCACCACCTCCCTTGGAGAATGAGCTACCAGCTGAAGTTATTTCTACGCCGGAGATACAGAAATGGATGGGGTCCATAGAAAAAATCCTAAGTGAAGTATGCAGTTTAGTCGCTGACGGAAAAATGATCGCGGAACAAAAGGTTCGTGTGGCCAATCTTTGCCGTAGTGTCTCACATGGCGCATCTCAGATGGCTGTTTTATATCAAGCCTTAAAGCAAAAAACCATTCAAGCCCATAGTACCGTTCAGCACCTACAGCAACAACAGAACATCGCGAACTCTCTCCTACAGCTCAAAGAAGTAGTTGAAGACATTTCAAACCCTTCAGAACCCTTTTCGTATGCTAATATGGTCAAAAAAGGCTCTGATAACTTTGTGCGCCCAGCAAATTTAAGCTCAGTTGCCATTTATCCCAACGACAAGACCAAATCAAGTGACGATACCAAGTCTCTCGTACAGAAAATTATTTCGCCCGGGGAACTTAAACTACATGTTCGTGGCCTTAAGAAAGTAAAAAATGGAGGAGTTCTTATTAGTACCGACTCCAAAGAGGACATTCAAAAGCTCAGGAGCTTAGAAAAACTCGTTTCTTCAGGCCTTAAGGTTGAAGAACCATCAAAACGGCGCCCAAGAATCACTGTTATTGGAGTCCCAGTAGCCCTGACTGATAAGGAGGTTTTTGATTGCATCTACGAGCAAAACCTCTCAGATAAGATGACCAATACAACTCGTGAGTCGTTTGAAGATCAAGTTAAATTGAGCCACAAATCAGGAAAAAAAGACCTCCCTAATTGCAATTACATACTAGAAGTGCCAGCTAGCATCAGGAAGATTCTAGTGAATCAAGGACGAATATTCATTAATTGGACGTCATGCCCAGTACGAGATTTCACGATCGTTACTCGGTGCTTTAACTGCCAGCAGTTCGGTCACGCGGCCAAGTTCTGCCGTGAAACTAGCCCGACGTGCAATCACTGCGGAGAGACTGGCCACTCTTTTAAGGAATGTAGCACAAAATCCAGTCCACTCAACTGTGCGACGTGCAAACGTTTTAAGAGAAAATCGGATCATAAAACTGGTGATGTAAACTGTCCAGCACGAAAAAATGCCGAGGACAACTATATCCATTCCATAGATTATGAAGGCGCCTAAGAGCGCTACCGATTAACCTATATATTAAGCACACTAGGAGTAGTTTTTTTTGTTTGTTTACATTTGCTAGGTGTTTATTTACCATGACTAATCAATTACTTAGTGACCTAGATCAATTTTCTGTGTCTGAAGCTATAAATTGTAATATTGATGAGTGTAAACGCCTCTTTCCCTTGGGAGAGAAACCACTGACCCTACTTACACAAAATATTCGCAGCATTAGTCGAAATATAAATGGTTTTGAAATATTGCTACATAACTTGGGTATAACTTGCGACATTATCGTCCTCACAGAATGTTGGTTGTCAAACCAAACAGCTGTTCCATCTTTAGACGGATATGTCTCGCATAAAACCAACAGAAACTTCAACCAGAATGATGGTTTAGTTGTATTTGTTAACAATAATTTAAGTACAACTGTAGAAGAACCTTTGCTACAAAATAGTAATTGCCTACTCATTAAAATTGGTTCGGATACGGTGGTTATGGCTATATACAGACCTCCTTCTCAAAATGTCGCAAATTTCTTAGATTCACTAAACATACAGTTACAAAGTCTTACAACTTTTAAACACATAATACTCATGGGGGACATCAATATCAACATTGCTTCCGGGAAAATAGATTTACATGCACATAACTATCTTAATATCTGCTCATTCCACGGACTATTACCAGCTCATTACCACCCCACGCATCAAAGTGGCTCATGCTTAGATCATTTCATTATAAAAACAAATAACCCAACAAAAACATTTGTTACTAACTCTTCGCTTACAGATCACCAAGCAGTATTACTAACATTACAAGTTTCTTTACCCAGAAAAAATTGTTTACGTAGCTATACTAAAGTCAACATGACGCACCTAGAGAAAGACATACGAAATATTAATTTTGACCCAGTTTATCCGACCGATGCAAACATTTCTATTAATTATTTTATAAATTCACTTCACTCTGCAATAATAAAACATACAGTCGCTAAAATAACGCCAAATAAGTATAAGTGTATTAAACCTTGGATTACACCCGGACTTGTTCGATGTATTAGGCATAGAGACAAACTTCACATAAAGACCAAACTTGAGCCTGGAAATGAAATTCTTTCCATTACTTATAAAAGATATAGAAACTTCTGCAATAACCTTTTGAAAAAAATAAAAAATGAATTTGATAGAAAAGAACTGCAGAAAGCAGGCAAAAATAGTAAACTGATTTGGAAATTTATAAAAACAAATACATTTAGAACAAAACAATCAGAACCTCCACTTGACTTATTGACAATAGAGAACAACCCAATCGAATCAGCAAATAAAGTTAATTTCTATTTTTCTAACGTAGGCAAAATTTTAGCAGAAAAGACCATACAATCTAAAAGTTCTCTCCCTCAAAACCATCTAAAAACTTTCCCCACACTTAAATCGTTTGTCTTACTAGATACGGATGTCGATGAAGTACTAACAATTATTTCTGGATTAAGGGACGTTTGCGCGGTTGGGTGGGACGACATTCCAAACAACATACTAAAACATTTCAAATACCTACTTGCTCCGCCGTTAACTCATATTTTTCAGTTATGCTTGACTAAAGGTGTATTCCCTAAGTCGCTTAAAAAAGCAGTGGTTACACCTGTATATAAAACTGGTGACAAAAAATATGTTAATAACTACAGACCCATTTCTGTTTTAACAGGGCTCTCCAAAATCCTAGAGAAAATCATTAATATTAGAATAATGAAATACCTAAAAGATAACAAATTGCTTTCAGATAAACAATTTGGCTTTAGGCCCAAAAAATCAGCTAATCAAGCAGTACATCAAATGACGGATTATATAACAACTAATTTGGATAAGGGCATGCACTCCATTGGAATCTTCCTAGACCTCGCCAAGGCGTTTGACACAATTTCTTGTCCATTATTATTAGACAAGCTTGAAGCACTTGGAATAAGAGGGACAACGCTTTCACTACTATCTGATTATCTTAGTGACCGCAAACAATGTGTCAAAATTGGTCAGTACGTCAGTTCTGAGCTTCGAAATAGTAATTACGGAATACCACAAGGGAGTATTTTGGGCCCTACTTTATTCCTAGTATACATAAATGACCTGTGCAGCTTAACGCTCCAAAATGGTGTCATAATGTCTTATGCAGATGACACGGCTCTATTGTTTTCAGATAAATCTCGAGATGAGGTTTATAAACAAGCCCAGAACGGTTTTAATATAGTGTCTAATTGGCTACATGAAAATCTCCTAACACTAAATGCAGAGAAAACCAAACACATCTTATTTACTATGAGAAACACTAACCTGCCAACTACTAACATAAACATTTATGCGCACAAGTGCGGCACGTATGCTGACGATGCATGTAACTGTCCTAGTTTAGCAAAAACCGACCATATGAAATATCTTGGTGTAACGATTGACACAAATCTGAATTTCCGTAAACACATTGATTTGTTATGCACTCGAATGCGTAAATTAATATACATTTTTAAGAATTTACGATATATATCGGACTACAAATTAATTAAACAGGTCTATTTAGCTTTGTGTCAATCCATTCTCACTTATTGTATAACTTCCTGGGGTGGGGCTGCTAAATCAATCCTACTGCCATTAGAACGTGCGCAGAGAGCTATCCTTAAGGTAGCCACCTTTCGCCCATTTAGATTTCCCACACATGAGCTTTACACGGCATGCAAGGTTTTAACCGTGCGTCAACTATTTATATTGAATATAGTACTACACCAGCACAATAAACTTCCTTATATCCCAACACCTATTGATAAGAGAAGAAAAGACTTAGTTTGTATAAAGCCTCAAACCAGACATACTTTTATAAATAAATTTTATGTATTTTTAGGTCCGTTCTTATATAATAAAATCAATAAGTCTGTAAATATTTATAGTGTAAATTGTAAAAAGTGTAGTGAAATGTTGAGTGCATACCTACTGACATTTAATTACTCAGACACAGAAAAATTGCTAGAAGTTATGCAATGAGTTTATTAAATGTTAACATAATAGTCCACTGAATCACTCAGCGTTGTTAAGTGATGGCCTGAAACACAGGTTTGAATAAACCTACATCAGGCAGGTCGCTATTGTATTCATTGGGCCTTTAATCAATATTATATAAGTTATACACTAGATTTATTTTAGGCATAGTTTAATTTTTTCTATATTTCTACTATTAATATGTAACTTTGTTATGATGTAACTTTTATGTAATTTATATGTGAACTTATGAATAAATGATGATTGATGATTGATGATTGATGATGATGATGATAGAGCGATTTATTTCGACGCCAACACCATATATCGATATCGAGCTTCGAAGAAATCCAAAATATAAATATTTCGTTGTACTTCTTTTTCTTCATAAGAGTGGAATTACAAATCGGTACTTCTTATTAAGATTTGATTAACTGCACGTTGGTAACATCTTGCGATACTACGTAGCGCAGTCTCACTTTTGCTTGTTTTTAACGATTTAAACATATTTGTTTACTTTGAAAATATAATATTATATACATATTTGTAATGTGCTCGTCAAGACCTTTCTTTTGATACCAAACATGTCATGATCATCCCATTTTAATTTTTTTCGAGGTTAGAAATTTACGTGTAAAGTCCACCAAATTAAATTTAGGGAAAAATTATATAGCCTATGTCACCCGGACCATTATTACGAATCTATTGATACCTCATTCATCAAAATCGGTTTAGTAGTTTAGGCGCTACGGTGGAACACACGTAAAAACAAACATACATACATACAAACATACATACATACAAACATACATACATAGACTGCTAAAATCATAACCCTTCCTTTTGGCTTTGCCGTAGTCGGGTAAAAAGGCGCGGTAGTTTGATTTTGGTGAGATTGAGGTTTGATGGTCTATACACACTCTTAAATATGACAAAATATTTCTGATACTCGCTGTATAGAACAGAAAAATCCTGTTCTTTAATGTTTTGGAATAAGCATTAATCCCTGCAATACCTACGTGTTTGTGATTTAAAACGTTTATTTACCCACGACGTTTTCCTTCAAAGAAATTCTTTAGGTGTTTGTATTGAATTAAAATGTTTACTGAAAGAAAAAAGTACTTACCTACTTACATTTTATTTTTCTTTGACGTTCGTTTCTTCGTCCTTGCTTCAAAAACGGCAGACATAATAAAACAAAAAAAAAATCTCGAACTTAAAAATCCTATTTCTATTCTCTTTTTTAATCTTAAAATATTTCAAACTTACAACAATAATCGAAAGGTCGACTGAAATGTTACATAAAATACACGAAAACTCTTCAACGGAGAAGGCACTAAAAATAACATTTTTCAAGCGTCCTCATTCTCTATTTGCCGAACAAAGGCTTGACCTAACTCCGGCGGCGGCGGCGATGAGATGTCTATAGTCTATGGAAATATATATTTTTTAAACCTTCGCCTATTTGAATGAGGCTTTCATTGAGACTTGAGATTATTTTGTGAAGAGGTTTTATATCAATGGGTGATAGTGATCAGTGATGTTGAAAAAACGAAACTTGAGTTTTGCCTCCATCTTTATCCTACACTATTAAATGAGCATTATTTAATCAAGTTCTCGAAAACGGCTCTAACGATTTCGATGAAAGTTGCAATATAGGGGTTTACGGGGGCGAAAAATCGATCTAGCTGCTAGGTCTCATATCTGGGAAAATTAGTTTACTTCGTATTTTCATCCGATCAGAGCTCGGTCGCCCAAAGTTTAGAACAGTATGGCTACCTTTGAATAATGACATTGCAGCATGGAATTAGTAAGTACTGTAGACACCTTGGGTGTCTATTGTACCAGGACGGTATTAAATAAAAGGTTTCTTGGGTTAAACTGCTGATATATTGACTATAATATCATATCTTTACATATTACTCGATGGTTGACTGCCACCTCAGGACTATCTGACTTTTTCCACAAACAAAAAACTATTCATATTCTATTTAAATATAAGATTGTCATGCTAATTCGAATGCCAGGCTGTTTTCTTACCAGCCTGCATAACTTAAGGTTGTATGTTGCATAAAACCTTACAGTACCTAACTATCATGGCAGATAGGAATTTGTATGTACTTTCCCATACTATTAAATGAGCATTCTCTATTTTCACCAGCGCAGAGCTCGGTCGCCCAGGTACTTTTAATTTAATGAGCTATTTCGGTTTTGGTATTAGACTTCAATTAATGATGGAAACTACACATACAAATACATACATACAAATTAATAAAATTGAAGTGTCTGTTTGTAATTTCAAAATAACAGCTTTTTACTAAATGCTTATGAAACTTTAAACGGAACTGAAAACAAAAAACAAAAAAACGTTTTTTGTGAATTATCTCCGAAACGGCTGGACTAATTTTGACGGGACTTTCTCTGACAGAAAACTGATGTTATAAGGAGTAACTCAGACTTTTATTTCAGAAAAAGAGCAGCATCTGGTAATAATAAATCTAAATCTTGAAGCACACTGACTTTTGCATGATCTCTTCAATAACCTGGTTGTATGAGAGGCTTTGCACTGTGAAATCTTAGGTCTGATTTCTATTATTGCGAAAGTTAAGCGACATTATACGTGTATGTTAATACATAATTATAATTTCAAACTTTGTAGCTGTCTGTTTTAAGATGTGCAATGTTGTGGCTTCGCATAAACATTCGTAGTTTTCACTTCCATTGCGGTGTGGTCTGACATAATTTATAACATAACATCACGCATAACGAAGTTCCTCGAAGGGTTTAGCAGAGTTGTACACACGGCTACACATCAAGCGATACATTTCCAGTATAAGCTGACCTCGCATTTTACGGAAATCCTATGTAATACGAGATCAGCATAAACTGGAAATGTGTAGCTTGATGTGCAGCCGTATGTACTTATAGTACACCCACATTTCACCAGTTATGTTTAAGTACCATGTAATAGGGGGCGAGCCTAATGCCATCAAACGGGCACACATCTAGGCTGTTCAAATTCAAATTTCGCGCCCTCGCGCCCCTAACCGCCACAGGAGGAGACGCCCTGGGCGTCGGGAATCACAGGCAGATTTCCGGCTACCGTAGGCGCGGGCTTACGGACGGTGAGCAACGGGTAGCTCGCCGACCGATAAGGACCAAGCCCGGGACGACGGCGCGTTGTGTTCCACGCGCGCCTCAAAGATATGTCAGCAGAATTGACGGGGTCTGCTAGGGCCAATGCCTGCCGGGAATTCGAAGAAAACCGATAGGGAAATCGTGGCCCCCGGTAACAGGGCAACCGAAGGAACACGGGTGGGTTTTAGTCAGTAAGAGTATGACACGCCCTCCCGCTCAACCCAGAGCGGGAGAAGTTATTTGATAATTTCCCACCCAAAAAAAAAAAATGCTGCTACTGAGAAATTCCAAGTGGAAAAACCCAATAACACTTTGCCCGAAAGGGCATAGAACAGTTCTGTAACAAACCAAACTAATTTCACTCAAAGAAAAAATCTTCTTACCTACCTCATCTCGAAACTAACATGGCCGCCGAATCGATCCCCTACCGGAATGAAATCGCGACGCACAATGCTAACAGATAACCTATTGACATGCAGACTCCGATTGGTCTATTGTGGACTTGACAGAAGCTTGGTGAATTGGGATCCAATTGCTGAATTCAGGTTTTTTGGAGGAAGTTAGATAAATTATGGTCTTGAATAACTAAGTAACTTATGTTTAGATATTCAGATAGGTACACACGGCTACACATCAAACTATATATGTCTAGTTTATGCTGATCTCGCATTTTATAGGATTTCCGTACAATGCGAGGTCAGCTTATACTGGAAATTTATAGCTTGATGTGTAACCGTGTGTACGATGAACATTTAATTAACTAAGAGTTATTTCCATACGCCAGCGAAATTTGTTGTCCAGTGTCATGTTGTTAAATCAATCTGCCTAGCCTTTTCCCGACAATGTTGGGGTCAGCTTCCAGTCTAACCAGATGCAGCTGGATACCAGTGCATGAAATGAGTGTCTATCTGACCTCCACTACCCAGTAACTAGATAATACGATACCCCTTAGTAAAACTGGTTGTCAGACTTACGGGCTTCTGACGACCCGTAACGACTGTCAAAGTTCTACAAATGACAGCCGGGACCAATGTTTTAACGTGCTTTCCGCCACACGGAGGAGTCTCGGTATGTAGAAATGGTCACCCATCCACGGATCAACCCCGGCAAGCGTAGCTTAACCTGATGGATCGACCGCCTCTCACAGACCATCAAACCTCGATGGGACAAAAATCATAATCACGAAAACATCATTATCTTTCCCATACATTTGGATTACTTAGCCACGAGCTCCTCCGGTCAGTTTCAGGTTGTATTTTGATCGCGAATCGCGACCGTATTAAACATAAATGTTTATTGAATAGGCCTGTGTCCAATTTTTTTTTTATTTGGCAGTTATATTAATAAAAAATATTGGACACGTATTTTTTCTTTTTTGACGTAATCAAAAGATTACGGCGATACATTGAGTTAAATTAATGTGTGTTTTTTACAAAGCAAAAAATACGTGTCTAATACTTTTTTATTATTTGAAAGACGGACTAAATAGAATTTCTTTTTTTTTACCTAGGCATTATCCCTATTATAGTCATCAAAATTATCAAAAAAACTCCCTAAGTTCATATCGCATTTCCCCCCTTTAATTATTAACTTTATTATTTGCTGTTCCGGCAATAGAAATACATACTTAATCTGTGAAAATTTCAACTGTCGACGGACGGACAGCGGAGGCTTATAAGGTTCCGTCGTTTGGCACTTTTTTTTTTGGTTGGGAAATTATCAAATAACTTCTCCCGCTCTGGGCGGAGCGGTGTCAGACTCTTACTGACTTACTGAAAACCCACCCGTGTTTCTTCAGTTGCCATGTTGCCGGGAGCCACGATCTCCCTTTCGGTATTCTTCGCAACCCCGGCAGGCATCGGTCCTAGCCGACCCCGTCAATTCTGCTGACATCTCTTTGAGGCGCGCGTGGAACACAACCCGCCGTTGACCCGGGCTTGGTCCTTATCGGGCGGCGAGCTACCCATTGCTCACCGTCCGCATGTCCGCGTCTGCGGTGCCCGAAAATCAGCTCGCGATTCCCGACGTCCGTTTGGCACGTTTCGGGTATTTTTACCATGTCTAAGAACAAAAGTTCTTTATAAACATTTCACAAGTCTGAATAATTTATTAATTAACATTCAAACCCATAAATTTAAACATTTTTTAAAATAAACTAACCTTTTCTTTTTGAAATTTCAGGTATGAGCCATCCAGAATTAATAATGAAGTCGAATTAACGAAATGTAAGTAATTCATTAAATTAAGACCTCGTTTTCAAAGGTCCTTTAAAATAAAAAGGTCAACTGCTGGGTGCGGACCAATTAGAAGTAATCGTTGCTTGGGATCAAATCACTTGGTCATTAGGTAAAAAATGGCGTGAATTATTTAATTGTTTTAATAAGAAAATGTTGTGTTTTTCCTGGAATGGTGTTTTTACCTAGCTACGGCAAAACCATGATCATGATTCGATCGGTCATGATTTTGGCAGTCTATGTATGTATGATTGTATTTACGTGTGTTCCACCGTAGCGCCTAAACTACTGAACTAATTTTGATGAATGAGGTAGCAATAGATTTGTAATAATGGTCCGGGTG
The DNA here is from genome assembly GCA_963680765.1 of Agrochola lychnidis. NCBI lineage: Eukaryota > Metazoa > Arthropoda > Insecta > Lepidoptera > Noctuidae > Agrochola > Agrochola lychnidis. The sequence continues at coordinate 13,074,455 of OY796872.1, forward strand.
ACATAGGATATATAAATTCTCACAAAATTTAATATATTGACGGTTGAAAGGCTAATTGATCTAAGCGACATTTTGTAAAACTTGCAGGAGGATGGATTGGTTGATTTTTTTAAATCATAATAAGATCTTATTATGATTGATTGATTTAAGTAAATTAAAGTCAATCAAATAGTTGTTTTTTTATGAATGTTTTTTCAAAAAAAAAAAAAAAAACTGATCCATCCAGGAGGACGAATCATAAAATTGTAGGAGCAAGTTTTACAAAATGTCGCTTAGATCAATTAGCCTTTCAACCGTCGAATTGTGTTCGACTTTACACGTAAGGTTCTCTTGTTTAGTTTTTCTTTTTTTTTTTGACCTCGAAAAAAATTTTATTGAGAGAATCATGACATGATTGGTATTTAAAAAAGGCGACGACGACGGCTTCATAAATATTGACCATATTTATTTATTTTGTACCTATGCCTAGATTTCTGTCTGAAATATATTTTGATATAATCTGTGCTGCTGCTAAGGTAAGCAGGACGATGTTTAGGTTTATTAATTTAGTATTTTATAGTGACCTTTCTGCTTCAATTAAAGCGCTCACAATATAATTTAAAACATTTCTTCAATTGCCTGTAAATGGCCCTGCAAGGTCAATTCACCACCGCTCTTGCTCTCTGCATGTTAGAAATTTCAAGTCATTTTAAGTCTAGGTTTCCTTACGACTTGCCTTCATATTAAATCTATACGTAATGTCAAAAATTATTACAAAAATCAAACTGAAAATCTCACGTCACGCCAGGTTCAAATTTACCTCGCACACCCAAACCCTTACTTAGGCTATCATGACATAAAAACTCTTTCGAAATGCAGCAACTTCCCGCAAAACAGCTGTTTGTACACACAGACAAATATCACGAATAATTACGTGACAAGAATTCACGAAACGTCAAACAGTATATAAATGGTTGTAATCCAGGGAAAAATTGTCATAAGGAAAATACTTGGAAGCAAGGAAGTCTGTGTGAACAAAAAAATCGTTTACAATACGCAAGGAAATTTCTTGCATTTTATTTTTAGGGTTAGAATCATTGTGATCCGGGGGTACCTTTTTTTTGTGTGGGTAATTATCCCGGAGGTACCTTTTTTTTTGGTTGGGAATTTATCAAATAACTTCTCCCGCTCTGGGCAGAGCGGGAGGACGTGTCAGACTCTTACTGACTTAAAACCCACCCGTGTCCCTTCGGTTGCCCTGTTGCCGGGGGCCACGATTTCCCTATCGGTTTTCTCCGCACTCCCGGCAGGCATCGGCCCTAGCGGACCCCGTCAATTCTGCTGACATCTCTTTGAGGCGGAAATCGGCTTGCGATTCCCGACGCCCACAGCGTCTCCTCCTGCGATCCGGGGGTACCTAAGGCACAATTTAAAATGTTCAAAAATCATTTGGAAACTTTCTAAATGCTTTTTGAAAACTAAATATTCAGTGTTACGGTGTTAAATACATCAATTTTAGTACTCGACAGAGAGATATTTCATAATTTCATTTAGTGACACTGACAAAAACAGCGAAATATTTGACAGTTATTTGCGACGTTGCCAACTTTCTGAATGCACGCACGAAGTCTCCGTACAATGCATCTAATGCTGGAGCCGCATCTGCGTCTATCGTGATGAAGCTTCGCACAGTTGTACGATACACGTAGATACACAGCCATTATCGGCTATCGTTGCGATAATTCGGGCTGCGTAGCACTCATCACCCGGGTACATAACAGGGTTTTAGCACGCTAACGCTAATTTGACCACGGTATTAGCGCGATAACTTTTTAGCTAGCAAAACATGCGAAGGTTCGACACGCATTGCTTCGTCACGCAGATGCGACAGCAGGAGATGTAAAACTAGGCGTATTCTACGCCTCAAATGTGGAGAGCTAATGGCACGATTATGAACATGTTAGGAGCGGGATTTTCAGTCCAATACGAAATAGGTATCTATTATTTCCTATTCCATGCTCTAAACACAGGCTAGTTTCAAGCTATTCGCTAGCTATACTGGCTTATTTGTCGAAGCCTTTTTTTTTTTTTTTGGGTGGGAAATTATCAAATAACTTCTCCCGCTCTGGGCGGAGCGGGAGGGCGTGTCAGACTCTTACTAAGTAGAACCCACCCGTGTTCCTTGCCCTGTTGCCGGGGGCCACGATGTCCCTATCGGTTTTCTTCGAACCCCCGGCAGGCATTGGCCCTTCAATTCTGCTGACATCTCTTTGAGGCGCGCGTGGAATACAACGCGCCGTCGACCCGGGCTTGGTCCTTATCGGACGGCGAGCTACCCATTGCTCACCGTCCGCAAGCTCGCGCCTACGGTGGCCGGAAATCGGCTCGCGATTCCCGCCCCGGGCGTCTCCTCCTATTGCGGCGGTTAGGGGCGTGAGGGCGCAAAATTTGCCTCTCCCTCACGCGTTCCGCCTCCTCCTTTGCGAGCATTACTATTTGTCGAAGCCTTAGAGTGAAAACCTCTTAAGTGTAAAAGAAGTAACTTTTCAGGAGGAAGAAAAAACTGCGTGCTGTAAAATTTTGTACAGCGTCTTTTATGTTCGCAGTTCTGGATACAAAAGCGGGTTAAATTTCCGTATTAATTATTAAAAAAAACATAAAAGACGCCGTACAAAATTTTCACAACACGCAGTTCTTTCTTCCACCAAAGAAAAGTTACTTCTTTTACACTTACGAGGTTTTCACTCTAAGGCGACGTTATGTAGCCTCGTGTCCAACAAGCTTTACCTCGAACTCAACGATCTTGTTAAACTTCAGAACTTGGGAGCCAAGTTACAACACCGATGATGAATATCGAATATCATAGAAAATATCAGAATACCAAAGAGTATTGAAATCCATGCCGATCCAATTTTTTTACGGAAATAAATATTCCTCATCCATTTTTTACCCGGCGAAGCTTCACACCGATTAATTACGTAAAAATGAAAACAGTATTAAATAAACGTTTTCTTTCAACAAAAACGGAATAAATCTCGGAACAAAGTCGCTTCGGTGATCAATGCACTTTGTGTTTTATTCCTTCAACGTAAATCAGAATTTCCTTTGTGTTTTTTCATTGTAAGGGCGACCGATATTGAGGAATTGAGTCCACGATTTAAAAATGTAGTCTTTCTAGAAGTGCCTTTTGAATAAAGAAATGTTTGTGATTTTATTACAAAATCTGGTGAAGTGTTTAAAATATAATTATAGCAGATATTCAAAGTCATCTCTTCATTTAAAATTCAAGTGAGTTGTTTATGATACTTAATTATGCAAAACGAGACGGCAAACTAATTGCTTATATTGAGTAACTAGGTACCAAGTGTATTTTACTTGATAAAATAAATTAATTAAGTAGTTGAAGGGTAAAAATGTGTTAAGTTTATCTTTTATTTTCACAACATTTTTCATGATACAAAAATATGATTGATTGTATACTTTGATAAATGTAAGATATTTAATAAAAATCTAGAACCTTATTTATCTAAACGATTTATTTATTTTAGTTGGTTGGTTGTATAAAAACAAAAAACCGGCCAAGTGCGAGTCGGACTCGCGCACGAAGGGTTTATCTATAAAAACGGCAAAAAAATCATGTCTTAAATATTTATTTTATTCTGTATTTTAGTATTTAAAATACATCATCTTTGAATTTCAACTGTCTAACTATCACGGTTCATGAGATACAGTCTGGTGACAGACGGACGGACAGCGGAGTCTTTAGTAATAGGGTCCCGTTTTACCCTTTGGGTACAGAACCTTAGAAATGATGAAAATAATATGATAGGGTATTATGACAAAGTTTTAATGTTTGAAAAGTTCCCCAGGAATGGAACTTATGGAATTTAAAAGTTATAAGTATAATCTTGTTATTTTAGTTTGACCTTATATAAGGGAAGGAACTAATAACTCCTAAAACACGGGGGTGACCTTTATAAGAAACTAGTGACTCGTGTCAACTGTGTAGGTAAACTGAACGTAAATAAAAACATTGCCTTACCTTCCCTTACACGCGATTTCTGTATCGAGACTTGGAAGTTGAGCATTTTTCAAACTCTAAATTAGCATTATTTAAAGTAATTCCTTCAAAGTAGCCCGCCAAATTAAAAATTTATACATTTAATAAAAAAAAAAAAAAAACATTTTTACTCCATACGAACATAATGCTATAAAGTTGAATTCGAAGAAATCTTTAATATCTTTACCATAACTTCAGGTTTCTGAAATGAGATTGCAAAATGGAATACTACGGAATTATTCATAGAGCTGAATTTCCTATCACATTATTTAAAGTGACATGGGGAATAGACCACAGCACTTTGTCCATAAATTGTGGAATTTTGATAACAAATTTTACTTCATGGTCCATGCACGAAAAAAGAAAGTTTTTCGTCAATAATTTATCTAATTATAAGAAAGCTTGAAATAATTGAAACAGTAAGTCTGTGTTAGTATAAAAGTACAGTTTTCGTGGTGCTAAACCATTCGTGTCAGTCACAGCACCTGTTTATAGTTGCATCATTTTTGCGCTCTCGAAAATATGATTTATTTCGCCTTTGATTTACTTAATGAAGACATAGTATAATAATAAAATAAAATTTTGATTTTATTTCAAAGATAGCTGAAGAATAATGTGTAATTTTTAAATATGGTTTCCTAAATACTAGGAAAAAATACATTACCGACAGGTTTAAAAAAAAAATTGCCAAATTTTGTATGGAAGTTGAAAAAAGTGGTTCCCATATGTACAAGTAGGTCATATTTCTGCAACGATATTCAGCTGGATGTCAATCCAGCCGAATATCCGCTGAATATAGCTTTTAGGTACCTTATGACAGTAAGGTACCTAAAAGCTTATGTCAATCCAATACATTTTTGACCTTTACATCATTGTTATCGCTAATAAAATATCTTATGCCCTCCTAGGCCCTCCGGTTGACCGCTAACCCGATGCTTAACAGTGCACAAGTTGTCATGTTACCTTGTACTTGACACATCCAGTCACGCCCAATATCTGTGAAGAATTCGGGAAGTAATTCCTCGCACCTGCCATCTTATATTGATCTGTAGAACAGATGACACGGTCACTTTTACTAGCAAAAGTTTTTGTTGTTTTTTTATTGTGACTTTCACCCCTGTAACTTGCGTTTCCTGAAGAGTGTCATAAATGAAAGGTCGCAGATAAACATTGAGTGGTTTATCTTTTGGTCGTGTTGTGTAGTTGACAGTCATAGATAACAAAATATCGTGACGGATTTGGAACTGATGTTAAATTTCCATATCGTTCCGGAAAAAGCTCAAAATATTGTGTAGAAATTTGGTCCTAGCCCAAACTAAGTACCATACGAGCGACGTACACACATCTCAAGTCGCTCGACACACACTACAATGCCCCGCGCCTTGTAGTGCTACTGGTTAGCTCCGGTTAACGCTATAGAGGGCGGAGAAGATTCCCACTGTAGGGAGCGCCAACCAAAACTGACGTCCTCGTTGCTAGATCGGCATTTGCTGGGCCTTCCCTAAAGAACTAGGGATCTCACCCGGTAGGGGCCTGACCGCATGGCAGTGATGGCCTGGCGTCATGAAACACTTCGGGCGCTCCTATAGCGTTGAGGGGAGGTAAACCCCTCGACGAGTAGGTGTGCATTAAAGCACTCCCACCTCCTCTCCCCAGGGAAACCCAATGACCAACTCTCGATTCCGAAGGCTGAGAGAAAATTCCTCCGGTAAACCGACTCCTCTTGCCCCTTTTGAGGGCGCAGAGACGACTACGAACTAAAGAACCAGGAATCTCACCCGGTAGGGGCCTGATCGCACGGGCGTCATGAAACACTTCGGGCGCTCCTAAAGCGTTGAGGGGAGGTAAACCCCTCGACGAGTAGGTGTGCATTAAAGCACTCCCACCTCCTCTCCCCAGGGAAACCCAATGACCGACTCTCGATTCCGAAGGCTGAGAGAAAATTCCTCCGGTAAACCGACTCCTCTTGCCCCTTTTGAGGGCGCAGAGACGACTACGACTCGGTCCTAGATCCACCAATACACAGGGACTGAGCATAGTGTCCTTTCTGAGCCCTTCTCTGTATGGTACAGGTATTTGCTTTCCAATGAGATACCGCAGACTAATATTTCTACGATTATCTCGATGACCCTAATTTAGTCACTATGATTATGCAACCTTCTGTCTTATGAAGGAGCGATGTAGCAATATAGTTTTAGACTTTTAGAGGTATGAGGAACAGGGTGTAAAGTTCTCTCATCCTCTATAGAAAAGGGAGGATCCTCCGACCAGACGGGTGTCGTGTCTGGCGGGCGACTACCCAACGGTTGAGGTCGGAAAGTTATTGTTAATCATAGTTTTCTGTTTTTATAGTTATAAGGTGTATTTTCTCTGCAGTAATGCCAATAAACGCATTTTTCTTTCTTTCTTTTCTTTATATATAAACTCCTTTGCAAAAAAAATGGGCACCTGGCAGTCATTGGCTTTTCTATGGATAATATTAATATTTTTAGTACGTTATTAGGATAAATGACTAGAAATTTCTTATTATCTGTTGTGAGACGTAACTTTGGCTACCCTCTTCCAGCAGCGCTAGCGCTACTAGCTCTTATTACTTTTTCTGCCGTTACAATGGACACAAAGATATCTTTTTACCCGACTACGGCAAAGCCAAAAGGAAGGGTTATGATTTTAGCAGTCTATGTATGTATGTTTGTATGTTTATATGTTTGTATGTATGTATGTATGTATATATGTTTGCTTTTACGTGTGTTCCACCGTAGCGCCTAAACTACTGAACCGATTTTGATGAATGAGGTATCAATAGATTCGTAATAATAGTCCGGGTGACATAGGCTATATAAATTTTCCCTAAATTTAATATGGTGGATTTTACACGTAAATTTCTAACCTCGAAAAAAATTAAAATGAGATGATCATGACATGTTTGGTACCAAAAGAAAGGTCTTGACGAGCACATTACAAATATGTAAATAATGTTATACTTTCAAAGTAAATAAATATGTTTAAATTGTTAAAACAAGCAAAAGTGAGACTGTGCTACGTTGTGTCGCAAGATGATACTAACGTGCAGTTAATCAAATCTTAATAAATAGTAATGGTTTGTAATTCCATCCTCAAATTCGTCTATGAAGAAAAACAAGTACACACGGCTACACATCAGGCTATACATTTCCAGTTTAAGCTGATCTGGCATTGTAAAGGATTTTCGTACAATGCGAGGTCAGCTAATACTGGAAATTTATAGCTTGATGTGTAGCCCTGTATACAACGAAATATTAATATTTATACATGGGGCACTCAGAAAATTTTGCGCTAGGTAATAAAAAAAAATATACTACAGGCATTGATATATAAAAACCTAAGGTTTTTTTTTAATTAAATCTTTTCAAATAACTCTCCATTGGCGTCTATACACAGTTTCATGCGTCTTAACCAATTTTCATTACACATTTTCCAGTCCGCATCAGACACCTCTTTAATTCCTATTTTCCCTTGAGTTGATTTTTTATTTTGGGGAACAAAAATGACAAATCTCACCCGTAATGAAATCGTAAACGCGCCGAGACGAGCCTGCTTCAAATTTTGCTATCATGGCACCATTCTACCTGAACCTCCTGAGCCTGCGTTAGATTGTGCGGTAACCAGCGTGAAACTATCTTCCTTACCTGAAGGTGCCCGTGTAGAATTTCATGTACACTTTCCGATCCAATCTGCAGTATATGCTGAATCTCTTCATATGTAATTCGCCTATTCTCCTAAATTTAATTTTTCACAGCCAGCACGTTTTCTTATGTAACAGCCGTCATAGCCCTATGACGGCCACTTCTTCCTTCGTCCGCCAAAGTTACTTGACCACGCTTAAATTCGTTGAACCAGCGGAAAACAGTCGCTTTAGAAGGGCTTTTGTCTATGAACATCATTCGAAGTCTTTCAAATGATTCTTCTGGTTTTATCTTATATATATTTAAATCGTACAAAATCATCGCGCGAAAATGTTTTCGTTTTTAATTCAATTTTCAGTGAGACAGAGTATTTTGATTTTGCTCGTAAAAAAAAGTGGCGGGTATTTCGAATTTGGAATATTGTTTTTTTTTTAGTAAATAGTCATCGTTTTAATCGACATCAGAACTAGCCAGAATCCCATAGACAAAAACTGTTAGTCGCAAAACTTTCTGAGTATGGTGTTGGCGTCGAAATAAATCGCGCTATGGTTTCGTCTTCAGAAAGAGCTTGAGCCTTAACTTTTTCACCTGATGCGTGATATTGCTCAGATTATGTTAGCGTCAGTAGCCTAATTTTACCACATTTACTGTAGTATTGTATTATATTAGTATTCTTATGTATAGTTTTGTATAGCTTTGGTGGTTTATTGTTTTCGTTGGCAGTACTGTGTTGTTCACAGATTTCTTTTATTATTATTCTGTTAATTATATGTGAAGACTTGTAATTGGCTGTCAGTCATATTTTCAAGCTATTATTCTGTTTTGTTTAGCTGTAAGTCTTCCAAAGGAAATAAATAAATAAATAAAGCACTATGCACTGCTGTTGGAATTTAAACTAGGTTATTTACTGACCTATTGAATTACTCTTATTTACGTTGTTGTAACGTTTAGCAAGTGTAAAAACGGAAAAGTATAAAATAAAAAATAAAGTTGAATAAAAAACTGTAACCCGACCACGGGAAAATAAAAATGATCTAAAAAGTACGAAACAAGCAAATATTTCAGACAGAAATCAAGACATAGGTACAAAAATGGTCAAGGTAAAGCCGTCGTCGCATGCCATTATAATTTTGTAGGTGTTCCTGGCACCCACATGGCATACAGGCATGCGACCACCTTGACCATTTTTGTACCTATGTTTTGATTTCTGTCTGAAATATTTGCTTGTTTCGTACTTTTTAGATCATTTTTATTTTCCCGTGGTCGGGTTACAGTTTTTTATTCAACTTTATTTTTTATTTAAGTCACAATAAGGTAGGATTTTGCGACAACATAAATTTTTCTTCTAAAAATAACGAGAAGTTAGTTTTAGTTGCCTGATAACTTTTTAGCCGCAAACCCGCGTAAAATGAGTAAAAGTCAAAAACTGAAAAGGTATTATTATTTTAAAAAACAAAAGTTTCGAATTTGGAATTAACTTTTTTTCATACCCAAACTTTTTATTAAGTGCCAGGAACATAGTTTGGCTATTAAAACCTCTTTAGAACTAAATGATTATCAATAATGTAGAAAAATCAAAACCGCCCGTTTTTTTGCAAAGGAGTGTATGTGGGTCGCGCTGTAAACTCTAATTCCGCGATGCAGGATTTTGTGTGACGTCAGGTCTTTGATGCGTAGTCCACATGTGGAAATGTAGATGTCTGCCACATTGTAATTAGAAAGCAGTCAATTAAGTGGATAAGCATCGAAATAATCTTATAGCAAGATATTCTTTCCTGCTTACATAATTACGTATGAATGGCCTAGATATCTTCTCATCGTCAGAAAAAGAAGTTGCTACAAAAAATATAACCTCAGTCTTTCTTTCCTACCATTTTCTTGGCACAATTTTCGTAAATTAGGCCCATAAAGTGACCACTTTATTAGAGACATCAGTTGACCCCTAGATTTACTGCGATTCATTTTGTTTGACTTTCCTTATGTATGACTTCGCTATTTATCAGTTTGGGAACTATATTTTGACTTACTTATGGTAGGGTGAAATGACCGAAGATGAACCGAAGGAACACGGGTGGGCTTTAGTCAGTAAGACTCTGACACGCCCTCCCGCTCCGCCCAGAGCGTGACAAGTTATTTTATAATTTCCCACCAAAAAAAAAAAGGGTGAAATGATGAATAGAAAAAGCCTTCCATAAAAATGGAGTCAATTTACGAATCATAATCAGCCAATATAACAATCCCATTGCTTGGACATAGGCCTCCTCTCGGTAAGAGGGAATGGGCTATACAATCTACCACGCGGGTCCAGTGCTTAGTGTCCAGTGTGTAGATGTCACATGTCTTCGAATTTTTGGTTCTAGGACATGCCCGTTTCCTCGCGTTGTTTTCCTTCACCATTTTGAGAACAGTGGTGATGAAATAATTTACACAAAGAAAAGTGCCTGCTTGGGTTAGAACCAAACTCTTAATAGTAGTACATTTTGCAATAGCGATGTTGCCAGGGTAAAAAAAAAAATGAATCCATCAGCATAATAAAAAAAATATTAGACACGTATTGTTTGCTTTATCATATTAATAAAAATATTTAGACAATACTAAAGTTGAGGAGTGGGGGCTCGCTACGTCACAATTCAGTATAAAATCTACGAAAGAGTGACGTCATGCCACGTCTTAACTCAATGTATTGCCGTAGGTGCCGTAATTTTTTGATTACGTAAAAAAAAACGTGTGGCACTCGGGGACTGCCGCGGTAAGGCTATTGCATAGCATTTGTAACCTCCATACTTCCTATTTGTCAACGTTACACTTGGGATGATGACGTGATGACATAAACCAAAAATTACGTTCCCATGACAACATCACGTTTCCCATGACAACATCACGTTGTCATGGGAACCGTCATTACATGGTAGGCGGAGTGGGGGTGTTAGGTTTTATTTTCGTTACGGAATTTCTTGATTCGGTCGCCGTGCTCAAAGCCCGCGATAAAAGCCATGCAATATCTTAAAAATAAAAAAATACGTGTCCAATATTTTTTCATAATCTCTCTGACAGACATAAAAATACTCTTTAAGAACATTTATTTCACTCAAAAAGAATACAATTTATTATTCACTCCTATTAGGAAAAACATAATAATTAAGATATGCGACGGTTTCGCTTGGTAATGAACTAAAATAAAATTAAGTTATAAAACCGGCCAAGTGCGTGTCGGACCACGCACAATGAAGGGCTCCGTAGTTTGGATGAATTTATCCGAAAAACAAACTTTGTGGTTGATAAACATGTTCTCCCATACGGCATGTATGGGGAAAACATGTTTTTGCAACTGCAAAGTTAAGTTGGTCGATTATTACTCGTTAACTTGTAAAGCCTACTTAGCTGTGATAGTTTTCCTTTTAATTTCGTTATATAAACTACTGCTGTGATTTTTTTCACATATCCAAAACCAATCATTTAGCTGGCTGGCAGGGGGGGGACACTTGACTCTAAAAAAAATTAGCACTTTAAAGCTTAATATTTTGCAAACGGATCCCTGAATCCAAAAATGGTTTTCACAAACTCATAATGTTTTTAAAAGACCTTTCCTTTCCCACACTATGGGATAAAAAAAAAAAACATGTGTCACCATGTATACCCATGCCAAATTACAGCTTTCTAGTACTAAGGAGGACTTATGGGTTACTCTCACCCTACACAGGAAGAAACCACGAGTTTCGTATAAAATGCATATTTGTGTAGTGTACATCTGTAATCAAAATCTTGGCCACTCTCAAGCAGGTCAGTTAACTAACTTTTCTAATAACCTAACAGATATTGTTCAGAAGCATCCCGCTGATAAGTTTCTAGTTCTTGGAGATTTTAACCTTCCAAATATAAACTGGGAACCAAATGATGATGGTCAGTCTGTTTGCCCTACTAATATCCAAGGTCATGTTCAGGTCAATCTGTTTGATAACTTTACAGTCTGCAATATCTCGCAATACAATTCGCACGTAAATGTCAACAATAAAATACTAGATCTAGTTTTATCTAATAGCGAGGCTTCAGTAACAAGTTGCGCCGATCCTCTGGTGCCTGAAGATTCTCATCATAGGGCTCTCTGTGTGTCTGCCGATTTCGTGGAACTTCATACTCTTCCTGCGCGTCCTCGCATAAAATTTTTATATCGATCGGCCGACTATACGGCCATTAATCAACGGCTGAGCCAGATCGACTGGATAAACGAAGTGAGCACTCGGACACTCGAAGACGCCGTATCATTTTTCTATAACACTCTCAATGAACTACGTGATTCTTTTGTACCTATTAAGACGGTAGTTCCAAGCAGCAGATACCCTCTCTGGTTCAAACAGCCTCTGATAAAAATTTTAAAAGAAAAAGCGAAGTACCACGCAAAATTTAAGAAATACGGAAACCTGTCTGATCATGAGTCTTTTGTTTTGCTCCGACAGCGAGCCAAAGAAGTTGAAAGTGAAATGTTTAGCTGCTATATTACAAAAATTGAAGAAGACATTTTTAAGACACCCAAAGCATTTTGGTCGTATGTAAAGTCAAAAAATCAAATCACTGCTTATCCATCTTTACTTAAATATAGAAATAGCACTTCAAGTATAGGAGAGGATATCTGCAACATGTTTGGCGACTATTTCTATTCTAATTTTCTCAGTTCTGCTAGTAGTACCAACGGTGACGATGACGATCTTTCCAATGAGCATCCGCAGGGTTCAAACATGCATTTGAGCGATATTGTTTCGGACATACATTCAGTCGAAGTTAATGAATTGGAAGTATTCAATTTACTTAAAGGAGTTGACTTATCTAAATCTGCAGGACCAGACAATATTCCGCCAGTTTTTATACTCAATTGTGCCAAAAGTCTGACTCCTCCTCTTTCACTGTTGTTCAGGCGGTCCCTAAATTTAGGTGAGGTACCTACAATTTGGAAGTCGGCGTTAATTACCCCGATCCACAAAAAAGGGCCTAGAGACCTCGTGGAAAACTACAGGCCCATATCCAAACTATGTATTTTCGCTAAAATCCTGGAAAAAATAATATACAAGCAGCTTTATGCTTGTCTTAAACTAAGCATCAGTGACCGCCAACATGGTTTCCTGCGAGGTCGGTCCACAACCACCAATCTCATTCTTTGCGGTGACTACTTGACTGAATGTATGGCTCATCGCACACAAGTAGATGTAATCTACACAGATTACAGCAAATGTTTTGATCGCTTGGATCATGCTATACTTTTGCGTAAGCTATTGGCTATAGGTATCAGTGGTAATCTCTTCAGGTGGTTTTCATCTTATGTGGCCAACAGATGTCAAACTGTTGTTCTTAATGGATACACATCGAGAACTATGATTACGCCCTCAGGGATTCCACAGGGATCGCTTTTGGGACCCTTGTTATTCAACATCTTCATCAATGACGTCTCTACATGTTTCACTAACTCAAAAGTTCTTTTGTTTGCGGATGACATGAAGATTCTAAGTGAAATCAGTACCTTTGAAGATGCTGAACGTCTCCAACACGATCTGGACAGATTCCAGGAGTATTGTAGGGCCAACCGCTTGGATTTAAATGTCTCGAAATGTTACTCATGTACCTTCACTCGTAAACCTAAACCTATTCTTTATGATTACAAACTAGCCAACACTTCAATAGCTAGAGTTAATACAATTAGAGACTTAGGTGTCACTTTTGACTCGAAACTTCTTTTTGACACACACATCGATAATATTATTAAAAAGGCTTCTAAGGCACTAGGTTTCATTTTGAGAATATCAGCCGATTTTAAAAATATCAAAACACTCAAAATTCTTTATTGTGCTTTTGTACGCAGTCATCTCGAATATTGCTCACCAGTATGGAATCCTATTTATAATACCTACATCAATCGCATCGAAAGTATTCAAAAGAAGTTCTTGAGGTACATTCAGTTTAAATCCAATACCTACTTGCCTAATTATTACAGCCGCTGCAGGAAGTTTCACATTCTTCCACTAATTGAGAGGAGAAAAATTGCCGATATGGTATTCTTGTTCAATTTGGCAAATGGTTCATCCGACTGTTCTGAATTGATGAGCAAAATTGGGCTGCGTGTTCCATCCTTCACCTTAAGGAATCATCAACCTCTGTATGTTCCCTCTGTGCGGTGCATATATCGACAAAACTCTTATATGATAAGAGCTAGCAGGGCATACAACTCGATGTGTCAAAGTGTTAATGATCTTGATTTATTTTCCACCAGTGTTCCTAAACTTAAAAAAATACTATGTAAAAACTTCTTTGAAGATCACTAAAACCTGTTTAGTCTATTCTTAATTCCGAGTCTACGAATAATACTTTTCTTATTCGTAGTCTGAGTACTTATTTAGTCTTACTTTAGCTTGCCTGTCTGCTGTTTCTTGTGCTACCCTAATATTGTCAGTGAAAACTTTTAATTGGCCTTCTTTCACTAACTATCAAATATTTGTATCCTAGCTGTAAGTTTTCTTAAAAAATAAAATAAAATAAAAAATAAATAAGGGTCTCGGAGCTAGACCGCGGACAGACAGACAGACGGACATGACGAAACTATAAGGGTTTCTTGTTTACTAGGGAACCCTGAAAACGGTAAAAACTTAGAATTCACACATTATTCAGGTGGTGCTTCAATAGCCTTTTAAAAGTTGCAAGTGATTTCGATTCTTTAATTACTTTAGTTATAGAGTTCAGCCCCCTCATATACAACAGTCTTTCTACCGTAGTTTGTCCTCGGTGCTCTTAAAATTATATGTTTAGCCTGCCTCGACATAATTATGCTTTTCAATTTGCATTCTTTTTAACCGAAGTCCAAAAGGAGGAGGTTCTCAATTCGACAGTATGTTTTTTTTTTGTATGTTTGTTACGCGATTACTCCGCCAATTATGAATTGATTTTGATGATTCTTTTTTTGTTTGGTATATCGTACTTCAGAGGTGGTCCCATATAAATTTTATTAACTTTGCTTGGGTAGTTTTTGAGTTAGCTTCAATAATACGTATTTTTTCCCACTTAGTACGTGGATGATATGTTAAGTTCCTCTCACTGTTATTTACATAGCAAGTAGTGGTATTCGAATTTGTGAGAGGTAAATACCACAGCTAAAAAGTGAAAAAAAAAAACTTAAAAAAAAAACAACCGACTTCCAAAAAAAACACTACAAAGTGAAAAATAACTTTAATTCCGGAAGTCGATGGCAAAAAACGAAAATTCAAAACCAAAGACACCGACTTCCGAAATTAAAGTTATTTTTCACTTTGTTGTGTTTTTTTGGAAGTCGGTTGTTTTTTTTTTTTTAAAGTTTTTGTAAATGTTATTTGTGTATGTATGTCTCTATTAATTATTTTACGTACAAGTATAGATAATTTTTTGTCGTCATTCCACGACTTTCCGAACTACCTTTCTGGTGCCTTCCAATCTAACCTAACACACTTTTATTTCACACAAATCCACCTTCTCAAGTACCAAGAATCTAGAATGCTTTGTTTACTTTGAATAGGTACCAACTATAGTGCTCACCCTGTAAACGAGAACGAGGTTGAAGATAAATAGTTATGTAGCGAGCTAGACTTTGTAGGGTTGTCCGTATTAAGTTTACTTACTTACAGCTGTGGAGCAATTTATTAAGTAGCTGGCTTAGAAACGTTGTTAAGCGTTGCATCTGAGCAGATGGTTGGTTGGTTAGCTTGTCTCAGACTTGTCTTAAAAATCCTTTTTTTATTTTTGGTTTTTTAAAGGTTACTGTGGAAGTGTTTGTGAAAGAGCTCGTCCGAGGAAGATACCTTTTTCTTTCGCCACAAATTAATACGGATGGTTCACTCCGCTAAATCATTCAAATAAAGAGCGCCCTTGCTACGACACAATAAAGTGCAATTTAGGTCGCACAGTGGTAATCACCTACAGTTATATTCACTTAGAAATTGCCTCTCTATCGCGTAACTCTTATCTTCTGACTAAGTTACGCTCACTGAATTGGCCCGATACTTTATAAAGAGGAGTGTGCCTTCTGTACTGTTCTGTGGTTCCGTTTTGAAAGGTATGAGAAAACTTCATCTTTTCTCTAGGAGTGCAATGCTTCTGCGATGTACCCTGGTATTGCGGATTTCCTGAGGTTGCGGTGGTCACTTACCAGAAGACAAATTCTCGTAATTCAAGTTGCAATCCCATCTCAGCGATAATACCTTTTTTTTTGGGTGGGAAATTATCAAATAACTTCTCCCGCTCTGGGCGGAACGCGAAGGCGTGTCAGACTCTTACTGACGAAAACCCACCCGTGTTCCTTCAGTTGCCATGTTTCCGGGGGCCACGATGTCCCTTTCGGCCTTATTCGCAGCCCCGGCAGGCATTGGCCCTAGCGGACCTCGTCAATTCTGCTGACATCCCTTTGAGGCGCGCGTGGAACACAACGCGCCGTCGACCCGGGCCTGGTCCTTATCGGACGGCGAGCTACCGATAGTACCTAATGTCAAAGATGGAGCTAAATTAGATGAGGAAGCCGACCCCAGATTGGGTAAAAGTTAGGTAGATGATGAATGAGATAGATCAGAATGCGAATGTTTTTAAATATCGAAGAAGAATTTTTCGGTGTCTAAAATTTAAATTAAGAAACTTTCTATCACCCGTCGTAACCCTGTTGCCTGGTTTGAATGTTCTATACCATTTCCTGCGAATAAGTACTCCTATCCTATTTGTTTCGGTCTCGTGGCACCCCTGAGCTTACCCCATATTTCAGGTAGCTACAACTCTACAAGTGGTGATGTCACAGCGAACGCAGTGCATGCGTCTTGTCAGCTTACCTCGCTGTTCATGCGTTACTGTGACATGTACCTTGATTGTTTATTTACCAAGGTATGCTTAGCTATGTGGTTAGGTATACAAGCTTAGTTTTTGTTTATACTAAACCTCTTAAGGGGTCATTGTACTCATCATTAGGAACAACTTTCACTATGGGACCAACGCTGAAATCGCGAAAAAAATATCTGCTGTTCCCTACATTCTGACGAGTTATGCGAACGTAAATGTATGGAACAGCAGATTTTTTTTTTCGCGATTAATACAGTACGTAGGTACCTGTAGTCATTATAGCTGAGTAGTTAGGTATAGTGTGCAAGGAAACATGCTTGTAATTTCCTGGTGTTCAATTAGGGTTATAGTGGAGTGTACACTGTGAGTGAGCCAATTAAAATAGAGAACACAGCTCGGCTATGCATGACTGTAGGCCGTGTAGGTCCAACAGCTGCCAGTTATTGCGATAGCATTTCTGAGTATTAGGGTTGAATTAAATAGAATGGATTAAAAAAAACACTAACGAAAAATACAACCGACTTCCAAACTACAAAGTGAAAAATAACTTTAATTTCGGAAGTCGGTGTCTTTGGATCAGATCAGTATTTTAGTTTTTTGACACCGACTTCCGAAATTAAAGTTATTTTTCACTTTGTAGTTTGGAAGTCGGTTGTATTTTTTGTTAAAAAGTTTTTTTTTTTTTTCACTTTTTAGTGGGTTGATTTGTAATTTATTTATGTAACAATAGCCTTAGCCTTATAGTTGGGAAAAGGCTAGGCAGATGATGATGATGAGCCTTATGTCAAGTGGTCATCAAAAATACCCAAATCACTATAGATGTGCCTTTAATATTTGAAGAGTTCCCTCGATTTCTCCAAGATCCCATCATTAGATCGTGACCAAATGACAATGGGACCAACTTGAAAGTGTACCCTTTCAAACAAAAAGAAGAATTTTTCAAATCGGTCCAGCCGTCTTCGAGTAATCGGGGAACATACATAAAAAAAAAATATCCCGACAAATTGAGAACCTCCTCCTTTTTTTTGAAGTCGGTTAAAAAGAGATTAAGAGGAGGCTCCCTAGGGAGGTATTACCCAGTTACTGGGTTGTGGAGGTCAGATAGGCAGTCGCTCCATGTAAAATACTGGTATTCAGCTGCATCCGGTTAGACTGGAAGCTGACCTCAACATTGTTGGGAAAAGGATAAGTAGATTGATTTTGAAGAGGAGGCTTCCTAAATTGTATGCTAATTTGCATTAATATTCTGAAAAAGTCACGCATACAATCAAAATGGAACTTTAGTATATGATTTATTGGATCTTTTTCGTTCCGAATATAAGACAGTTACGTTATTGGAACATTTTCGCTCGACATTTTTTATTCGAAATTCATGTCTTTTTAAAAGATTATTTGAAACAAAAACAAGATTACTCGGCTTTTATGTCTAAAATAATTATTGACAGTAAGAAAATATAGTTTATTATCCAAATGTAAGATATTTTTCCCTAGATCAATTATTACTTTTAATTATCTTGGTATTATTGATCGAAGTTAATTATAAACGAAATAAGAATTGAGACTTACGACATTTAGTTCGGTGCTCGAACACGATTAAAGAGCGCACGCGATATTCAACTTTATTACTGATGTGTTAGCGTTTAGCACATAGTGGAGTGGTGAGGTGCATGGAGGCGGAGTTTGCATGGAAATTGCGTTTGGAGTGCCTGGTCTTAACAATCCATCAACCATCTGCCTCATAAATTACTCAATCAAATTCATGAAGCAATATTTTATTAGGATAATACGTAAGTACTTACTTTATTTTTCCACAAAGAGGAAGCTCTTGGCCTGCATCTCACCTGAAGGTAATTGTTGTTCAAGCTGAAGGTGGAAGCGAACTTCACCCGGAGTCCTCAACCACAGAGGAACTAAATCTTATCTCTAACTGCCGAAACACATTATAGCGATAGACTTGGATAGATGGTGGTAGCTAGCCAGGCGGACTTAGAACAAACCCTACTAGTTAAAGCAATGGCACGTAAAATTTAATCGGGGAGGCAACCGGATCGCGAATGGTAATCTGGGTCTTGAAGTGATACCGAACCCCCCCGTACCGTCCGAATGGACCCCAAATGGACGGGGGCGGAGATATGGGGGATGGGAGCAAAACAATAATTTAAGCTCTAAAGAGTGCATGGAATTTGTGAGTATCAATACCATCTGGTTGCCCTCACTGGGAATCGAACCCGACCTCTGGATTTGAGATAGGTGGTCTAACCGCTAGAACAGAGTCGGCCTTATTAAAAGACTTCATTTTTTTTTAAAAAAGCTCAACATTCTTAAAATACAATAGACGTGGATATATTTAGTTATCTGTTCCGCTTAGCTATTTCTAAAGAGCTATAAAAAACTCCTGAAATAAATCGACACGTGTTTCACCTCTCAACGAGGCATCCTCAGGATGACGATGGAGTTGGAGTCTGCACTCAGCGCTCGGTGTGGCAACACGCCGTGTTCGAGTTCGCAACAAGTCCATCGTCATCCTGAGGATGCCTCGTTGAGAGGTGAAACACGTGTCGATTTATATCAGGAGTTTTTTATGGCTCTTTAGAAATAGCTAAGCGCAACAGGATATATCCACGTCTATTGTATTTTATAATGGATTTCCGCAAGGTCACGCCTGAATCAATTAACTATCTCAACATTCTTTGAAATTATCGTAACGAAATGGCCACAAATTGGACATCACAAGATGACCCATTTATTGAATTGTTTTGTTACAAACTTAACGGTAAATTCACGACCATTTTCCTTTACCACTACAATTCCGTTTTAAATTCAAACTTCCCATAAATACTTGGAAACAAACGGTGTCCATGAATAGCGATACAGAGTAACAAGACGTATATACTGTAGTGGCATTTACTGTATCTGGTAGGTGGATTTACTGGGGAAAAGGGGGAACTCATTGCGATTTATTTACTAGAACTTTCATTGTTGGTAATTTGAAAAGTTTGAAGGCATGTCAATAAGTATCATCACCATTATCATCCATCATCTGCTTAGCCTAAACCCAACTGTTCTAGCTGACATATGGCCAATAATTTATCATTTAAATTAAGTTTTGTGTGGCGTAATGTAAATTATTTTGCATAGGTACTAGGTATTTTATAGAATCATTTTTTTCTAACTTGAACAGACAGCTGTGCTGCTGGGGAGTTTGTTGCGCCACTTCTTCTTCCCAGCTAAAGGCACTAAGAAGTCGTGAAGGGTGGTCGTTTTTGGGGGACTGTCTTATGTAATTTTGACGTTCGAAAAGTGCTGATTTCTCAGTTGGAATAAATGACTTTTGAATTTGAATTTATGTTGGGGTCGGCTTCCAGTCTAACCGGATGCAGCTGAATACCAGTTTTTTACATGGTGCGACTGCCTATCTGATCTCCACAAGCCAGTAACTGGGTAACTCATTATCCCGTGGTTTCTTCATTATTCGAGTTAATTATCTTTTTGTATGCACGTGTTTCTGTGACAATTAAACCTATTTTTCTTTCTTTCTTTTGGTAAGACTGGAGTGGAATGGCAATATTACAATTCTGCCGTCCTTTAGCTAGAAAGCCGTTAACCCTCAAATGGCCAATTTTTACTTTTTAATTGAAAGTGATAGAGTTCAAAATTCTCCATCTCTCTGTCTAAGAAACATTTTTACAATATAAATAGTTCGAGAGATATGAAAATTTTGTAGGCCGTTACTAACACAATTTATGATGATTCCATCACTAGAAAGCGTCTAACCCACACTTCTTCTATAAGATTTTCTGGTCAGAAAGGATTCTTTAGGATAAACAGAAAAGAATAACAATTGATGTGTCCAACAATCATAGTTTTTAAGAAACAACGATTCCCGCGTTTTTTGTTTTCTGCCATTTTCTCGGATATAACTTTTTGGGCTTAACGGCATTCTAGTTAAAGGACGGCAGAATTAGCTTTAAGACAGACGAATCGGCGATCGCTTTTAACCCCCTCTATTATACCATTCAAACATTCGTTGTAGATTTGAGGAATGAGTGACGAGACATCGCTTTTTTATCCTACTCAGCCACAATACCTCTAACCACCGAAATAATACTTTGTCAAAGTCAAATCATTTATTTAAAAAATCACAAGATAATAAAATTGATTCTAGTCGCCCCTTCCAAAAGGTAGTTTTCGTATGGAGAAGAATGGGTAAGAAACTCCACCGTTACTCTTTTAAAATGTTTTACAATAGTTTGTATAAGTACGTACATTAGTTAAATAATTATATGTGAAGATGATGCACCTAGAATAAAACTACTATACCACAATAGGTAAAAAGAATATAAAATGAAGCAACAATAGGTAATTTTATTAAGTAGATGCATGGTGCTCACATATTTACAAACATCGTAAAAGTAGACGATTTTCATAAAATTTTACAGTTAATAATAAGTCAGTGTGTAAGGAAGTAATCACAGAATGTAAAATTAATGTCATAAAACACAAAATAATAAATTTTGCAGTTAAATTAGCAACCAGTTTGATTTTGTCTTGATTCTAAATTGTCCTATGGAGCATGCTTCCAAGCACTCTTATCTTGGATATAATCCTCTAATTTGTAATTATGCTTGTTTACAAAGTGTACTTTTAATATGAGTTTTAAATTTTCTTTAATTTAATTACAATAATTTAACTGTCCAAAAGCCAATCCACACTTCATTATCAGCAATCCATTCGAGGCCTCTCCAATTTCCCAACACTGACCTCGATCCACTCTCACTCACCTCAAACTTGGACGGACTGAATTTCAAACCCTCTTAAAAAACAGTGAATTAACAGTTATAAAGTGGTCAGTTTATATCCGTCAGTTAACTGAAGTGACGGTGGCAAGATACGACCGCCCATTCCTTCTGACCACAGAGCTCGGGATCGCCGCGCCGGCAGTACTAATCAAATTCAAGACTCTGAAAGTGTGTTGAACACGCAACTTCTGTCACGATCCGGTTTCAAAGCCGTCAGTTTCTATGCGTCATTTGTGTCGTAGCTCGTGGCTAAGTAAGACAGCCGCACGGGTCGATCCATCAGGTTAAGCTACGCTTGTCGAGACTCCTCCGTGCCTCGGAAAACACGTTAAACCGTTGGTCCCGGCTGTCATTCATGGATCTTTGACAGTCGTTACGGGTCGTCAGAAGCCCGAAAGTCTGACAACCAGTCTTATCAAGGGATATCGTATTACCCAGTTACTGGGTTGTGGAGGACAGATAGGTAGTCGCTCCGTGTAAAATATTGGTATTTAGCTGCATCCAGTTGGACTGGGTCAATCGTCGAATCCGACTCGGCTGGGCAGCAGCGTTCGGGAAGCTACGCAATATCTTTTCGTCCCACATACCACAGTGTCTCAAGACGAAAGTCTTTGACCAGTCCGTGTTGCCAGTGATGACCTATGGTACTGAAACGTGGTCGCTCACAATGGACCTTATCAGAAGGCTAAAAGTCACCCAAAGTGCAATGGAGAGAGCTATGCTTGGACTTTCCCTACGTGATCGAATCAGAAATGAAGAGATCCGCAGGAAAACCAAGGTAACCGACATAGCCCGAAGAATTGCCAAACTTTAGTGGCAATGGGCAGGGCACATTGCTCGCAGAACGGATGGCCGATGGGGCTGAAAGGTTCTGGAGTGGCGACCGCGTACCGGAAGGCGTTGCATTGGAAGGCCTTTCACAAGATGGACCGATGACCTTGTGAAGGCCGCAGGAATCCGCTTGATGCGAAAAGCACAGAAACGGTCGAAGTGGAGGTGCTTGGGAGAGGCCTATGTCCAGCAGCAATGATGATGATGAGTTGGGAAAAGGATAGGCAGATTGTTTGCAAATAAACGGTGATACACTTGGTATGTATGAAAAGTGTTGGCAATGCCACCTCTAGCAGCACCCGCCGAGTAGTTTCCGTGCTCTATGCTTCCAACATTTCTCTATTTTTATTTGGTTCGTTACGGAATATCTATTTATTTGCGGGGAGTTTCCCAGTGCGACGGTCTTAATTATTTTCTTTTTTCAGCCAATCAGCGTGGATTGGCGGCGCAAAAAAGTGCAACTTTTAAGCTGTGGTGCAAGATTGAATTTTGTATGGATTGTGCAGTTTTTTCAATTATAATTTTGCGTTTTTGGTTAGGTTATTCATATTTTCTTCTTGAGATCAGTGGCGTGTGATTGGAGAGGCTTATATACAGCTGATGGCTGAATTTTGTGTTTGTCTCTTCAATCGTTTTTCTTGTTGAACAAAATTAAATGATAAAAAAGAGAAGGGGGCAAGAATAATCGATACAAAATGTCAAAATGCGTAACATTTTTTAGGGGTATGAGGAACAGGGTGTAATGTTCACTCATCCACCGTAGAAAAGGGAGGATCCTCCGACCAGACTCGGTAAACTCTAACTGCGCGATTCAGGATTTGTGTGACGTCATGTCTTTGATGCGTAGTTCGTATGTGGCGGTGTAACCGCTACAATTTTTTGGCGTTATTTTTATGTTTGCTTATGTTTTTCGTTTTTTTTTATAGACACCTTAGAGCAGTTCTGCACTGCATCCCATCCGAATTCAAGATCCGAGTTTAATCCGAATTGGGAATGTTCTGAATTCGAACGGACTAAGTTCGGATCTAGTGCGCAACCCCTCATAAAAATAGTACTATGGCTACTACGGACTGACATTTCTCGGATACGGATCGGATGCAGTGCAGAACCGTTTTTAAACCCTTAAAATACAGGCTGTATTCAATTTCCGTATCTGAATTTAACTAGAATACGTATCTGTATCTATTTTCTAGAGTGCAATACATAGCTCTAATATCCATCAAGGTAAGCCACTCATGGTAAGTCAAATAAACCCACAGGCAGGCTAGAAGCCTCTATGATTGTAATGAATCGCTCAGCCATATAAATAACACTAGTTCGATAGTGCTAGACAATTGTGTAGCCAACCGATTAGTATACGAAGCTAGATACAGTCCCCTATTTGATAACGAATCGTATACGCAAGATAACCAACTATGTTGGGGTCGGCTTCCAGTCTAACCGGACGCAGCTGAATACCAGTATTTTACATAGAGCGACTGCCTATCTGACCTCCACAACCCAGGTACTGGGTAACACGATACCACTTGGGAAGACTGGTTGTCAGACTCTCGGGCTTCTAATTACTCGTAACGACTGTCAAAGGTCTACAAATGACAGCCGGGACCAACGGCTTAATATAGGCTCTGGGCCCGGAAAGGTCTCGGTATGAAATAGATGGTCAACCATCCACGGACCGACCTCGGCAAGCGTAGCTTAACCTGATCAATCGACCCGTGTGGCTGTAATATCTTAGCCATGAGCCTGTCGTTATATTTAGCATGATTGTTATAAGGAATTTAATAATTTAACAAGGTTAAGGTCTTGTAATTCTTATGCCTAAATATATTTCAATTTCCAATTTAGTTATGTCAATTTGTCTAGTATATTTCAATATCCAATTTCGACTCTTCACGTGACCAGAGGGCTGGCCTATTCTTTGGTCAAAGAATCAGCATTGCCATACAACGTGGTAATGCTGCCAGCCTTTTGGGCACTTTTCCTACTGACAGCGATGCGGACGAATTTTTTGATGCCCTATGATTATTTCCCCCCCCCCCCCTTTTTATATACTTGTACATATTATTATTTTAAGTATGATAGTTTTTAAATAATGTAAATACGTATGTATAAATAAAAAAACAAAAAAAACAATTTAGCTTTGACAACAAAAACATAACAAAAACAAAATTCCGATTGCTGAGTTAACAACTTTTGTAACAAATAACAAGAAAAATTAAGCTGTGCGTCACATCTGTTTGTACAGATGTGACGCACAGCTTAATTTTTCTTCCGACCGTTCTTGCGAACGGGTCATTGCTCAGCGAAAAGCTGTGAATTCGGACGAAAGTAGGTAGGAAGTTGGATTCTTATTTTTACACAGACCATTTATATTTAACCGAAACAGCAACACTGCTTGGTGGCAGAATCTATGGGGTAGTACTTTCTCGAACGGACTCCTTTCCAACGAGTTCTACCAGTACTGAAATGTATTTCTTTCATGCCATGTCAAAGCCTGCCTATTTACTCCCAAACTAGCGACAATCACTTCCTTGCGGTATTTTACTACCTTAAGGTATTGTTCTTTTCGTCACTAACTTAGCCAGAAAGTCATGAAAATACACGCCAGAATAGGCATTAACGTTTCAAAGAGAAACGAAACAATGAAGCCTTGTTAGTCCATGTTTACTGTAGTAACCGTTTGTTGATCCGCTGTAGCAATGTTCTGCATAGTTAAACACAACTGGATAATTAACTGCATGCAAGGAAACACTTAACTTGCTTCGTTTACATTTTATGTTCGAGATGGTTTAGTTTCAACTACGGTTAAGCTGTTGTTTTATGTCGTCAAGTTCAGTTTAACAAAAGTCTTTCGTCTTGTCAAAACAATGACAGTTATGTTTTCAATGGTGGCCCAGTGGTAACGGCCCCGACTTACGATTTGTAGGTCGTGGGTTCGAAACTAGGCAGGCGCTTTACTTTGCGTAAATAATTTCATCACCACTGCTCTCAAAACGGTGAAGGAAAACATCGTGAGGAAACCGGCATGTCCTAGTACTAAAAATACGAAAACATGTGATATCCATCAACCCGCACTGGGCCCGCGTTATAGATTTTAGTCCACTCCCTCTCGAAGAGAGGAGGCTTGTGTCCCAGCAGTGGGAACATTATAGGCTGATTATAATGTTTTCTTTATGGTTATTCTTCTAGTATTTTGTTTCTAGATATCAGAAGATCATTAGATAATTTATTTTAAAAAGTCCACAAGAGAGATGCACAGCTACATACTGCTAGCATACTTACTTCAAATCTTTTTGTTTTTTTTTTATCAGATCTGAGTACCGACCGGACCAGCTTAACATAAAATAAAGGTGTTCCATTTGACTTTCTTTTTTATATTTATTAATCCACCATGCCGCCTTTGCAACCCAAAGTAACAAAGACTGACGGCCACCTTCGTGAAACTGAAGGTTCTGCCCACCCTTGGTTATAGGGTTGTCGAAGTAGTAACAATTAAA
The DNA here is from genome assembly GCA_963680765.1 of Agrochola lychnidis. Lineage (NCBI taxonomy): Eukaryota > Metazoa > Arthropoda > Insecta > Lepidoptera > Noctuidae > Agrochola > Agrochola lychnidis. Next base: position 13,100,118 of record OY796872.1, read on the forward strand.
TGTAAATAATAAAAAACAAAACCGATGACATTGTGAAGGCCGCAGGAATCCGCTGGATGCGGGAAGCACAGAACCGGTTGAAGTGGCGGAGTTTGGGTGTTAAAGGGTTTTCTCGTTAAATAATTGTCAGTACTAAGAGCCGAGAGATAATATAATTATTAGGTAGACTATATCCCACCGCCGTCGAGAAATAAATACGTGATGCCACGAAAAAATAAATCAAACCCAAAAATCCCACACAGAAATCAACAAATTCTTACACCCGGTACCTACGCAGTAAATCAAATCTCAACACCTCGCAATACCTAACATGCCTCTCCCCTGTAATTGTGCCGACGCCAACGTGCCACCCCTACAAAACAGGGGTGGCACTGAATCTTTTAACACGACCGCGGACTTTGATTTGAATTTCAAATAGGACTGCGACCATTAATCGTCAGGACACGGGACGGTCAATCGCGGCGAAAGTTGGCGAACATTGGCGACTGGTCTGCGAATTGTCGTTCGTGCTTTGGTCGAGATTTTTACTATGATGTTGACCCGATACCTACTTACATAACATAAATGTGTACTGCAAAATTGAGATATATTTACAGTTTTAAGAGGAGGCTCCCTAAATAGTATGTTAATTTGCATTAACATTCTGGTAAATAACCCAGCACCTACACAAAATCCATTTTAGCTTAATATAAATCTTGTCAAATTATCGGATCTGTCTATTTCGGTGATAACCATCACTCTCTGTCAGATAAAAATGTCTGCCAGTTTCCAAGCAATGTGCCTTATTACATGGATGTTAAGGAGCTCCGTAACGGTAACCGAAACTATCGGATATCCGAAATGAAAATTTATACGTAACCGAATCCGTTATAAACGTTTCGGATAATTTTGGATTGGGGCGGTGTCTAAATGAGACACATTATGACAGGTTTTTCTGCCCAGCCGAGCCGATACACGAGCAGCGCGCGCGTCACTGCAATGACTGACTAGTAATGACTAAGCAATAGCAATAATAAACAACAGTTTATTATTGCTATTGCTTAGTCATTACTAGTCAGTCATTGCATAATATTATTACATTACAATTTCGTAAAAATGTAATAAATAATCCGTAACTGAAACTATCCGAAACTAACGGATAATGCCAAAATAATTTCATACCCGTAACCGTATCCGAAACCGAATATCATTTCTATAACCGTATCCGTATCCAGATCCGAAACTTCATATACCTACATAACATCACCAATAATTTTGACACCATTGAAAAAATCGAAATCTATAACGTAATAAATAAATAAATAAAAATTATGTTTATTTATCTTCACAAATTACATTTATATAAATCATAAGTTGACAGATATTTTGACAAAATTTTATAATTTGTGGGAGATCTGAAGTCTAAACTAAGCCTAGGCCTGTATTTTAGAACTCCAGGTCCCCCCATTGTAATAGGGCCAAAACTCTGCTCCTGTCGAATCTGTATGCTGCACTATGTTTAGGCCTTTTAGCTTTAAAAGCCTTAGAATAGTTACACCTTTAGCGATGCTCTCAAAACTCGTAAAGGTCACAACTACTCGTCCCCAAACAGACTACATGACAAGTTACTTTCCGCTGAACACAGGGGACATTTTAAAAGTAAACTCAATATACAAACCCTAGTTTTAGAATATAGAGACTAGTTTTTGGAACTAGGGTCAGCATTTTGCATTAAATATTAACTTTAACATAAAAGGGTAAAAGTATGTTAGCTGAAAATAAAATTTTCTCTCGATTTCTGAAAACAAGCTCACCAGTTTTTGGTATCAGTAAATCGGTGAGGTATTCCACTTTAGAGCACTAATTTCAATAGCACTTGTCCGAACCGCACCTGAACTTTTCCACTAACCGTTTCGTTGTAAATGTTTCGCCAGTGCAAACGCACAGTTATGCTTTGCATCATAACATTCATTACTAATGCGCCATGTTATTATTATTACGTAACCAGTACATGTAATAATTAGCCAATATGTCAAAACGTCAAGCAAATATTTTATGACAGCTACGCGCACAGATTGTAATAAGTCTGCGGCGCGTGAGTCGCCGACGGCATGAAATGTTGCCATTTTAAATATTATATTTGTATTAACATTTAGGACTAGTATTGTATTTATTTTATTTTTGGTTTGTTATTTCACTATATGCTGCACCGGTTGACGTCATCACGTCAGCGCCGGCTATCGCTGAAAACCAGCGCTGGGGCTCTGTCTCGCATGGGGTCGCAGCTTTATGCTGAGCGATGGCCGTTTTGCGTGGATGTGACGCATATTTTCCCCCAAATTGTGATTTACGTGTTTTTTTTTATTTCTTTGCGTCATGTTTACCGCAAATAAACGAATTTTCTTTCTTTCTTTCTTTCTTTCTTTCTGATATAAAATTTTGATAAGTGCGATTCGGTGACTCATGTTAACTTTGTTGTTTTTATTGATTAACTGAAATAATTAAAACTTGATTGGTTTAGTTTACACGAGTTTTGACCAAATGACTTAAGCCAATCTTCTACCTCCATTCTAATTACGTTTGATGACATTAAAGGCTCTTTCAAACAGGCGCGCCACGCGACGCGACACAAAGGCACCATCGTGCGACGAGCGGTGCCTTTGTGTCGCGTTAGTCTTCACAAGCCTTCAAAAGGTTTTCAACAAAATTTTTTTAAAGTGAAATCTTCTTTAGGCGCGTTGGCTATTTTTGAGATGGAACTAAACCATTGATTTCGCGACACTGTAACGACACCAGCTTTTGATCACTAAAAAGACATCAACGCGTTGATTACCGCGGTGCCGATTTTTTTTTAAGTTTTCACTTCTGTCGGCACTCCCGGAGTGCCACTGAGTTTTTTTATAAAATCATTACCTTCATCACCTCTCTGCCGGAAAATGTCTACTGCTGGACATAGCCCGTCCCAAATATCGCCAAACCAGCGCTTCCCTTATCTTGCTTATTACCGCCATCTTAACTAAGTTGGACGTCCACATTGTCCTTCCAGCTCAAACTTGTTGGTCCCATCCGCACTCCTTTCTGCGAGAAATGTCCCTTTTCTACTGTTTTGTCACAAATCTATTTAATGTTTTAATCAAATAATCTACTTCTAAAACAGCATAAACAACCCTATGTCAATATTTGCTTCAAAAGCGTTAATTAAATTAAAAAAATAGAACTCAAACATCCGACCAATCGTCAGTGCGCGGCTTTCCTTTTGCATAAAGAGAAGTTTACACTATGTCAACTGCCGCTTCCAATTAGGACAACAAATAGAGTGCCTAGCTTTCAAAATGGCGCAGTTACACCCGTAATTAAAGCTGGTAAAAAGACTGCGCTGAGCAGATTAGGAGACATTTGTATTTCATTAGCGTTTTTTTTCTTGTTTTGTTGCTTTGGAGAACAAAATCTTGCTCTTTAAAGAATATTTAGGTCACGATTTGGGTCTTGAATTCGGATGGATAGAATAAGAAATGTGTACATAAGAGGAAGTCTGAAAGTGACACCGGCGACTGAAAAGTTGTGCGGAAATTGGTTGTATTGAATGAGGAAACTGTCATGAGGAAAGTTTTGAGGATGAATGTGGATGGATATAAGAGTAGGGGAAGACGAAAGAAATGATGGATGGACTGTGTGAATGATGATATGGCTAGAAAGGGGTTGAGTTGACTACCGAGATGACAACTAATTTTAGTAGAAGTATGGAGGAAAGGGACATTTTTCGCCGATCCCAAATGAATTGGGATATGAGCAGGAGAATGAGAATGATGTGGGTCGTAAATTCTATCAATTTAATCTTCATTTCTCAGGTATTTTATAAGAAATGTGTTGTGTATTTGATTGGCTATTGTTGAAGTGAAAACTTTTTTAGGCGCGTTGGGCATTTTTGAGATGGGACTAACCCATTGATTTCGCGACACTGTGACGACACCAGCTTTTGACCATTAGAAAGACATCAACGCGTTGATTACCGCGGTGCCGATTTTTTTTCATGTTTTCACTTCAGGCGGCCATTAATTTTTTCTTTAAACATGAAATTTGATAGCAGATTTACTGCCCCGTTGACCTAGTGCTGCGCAAGCACTACTGCTGAGCACGAGGTCCTGGGTTCGATTCTCAGGTCGGGCAAAGTGTTATTGGGTTTTTCTATCTGGAATTTCTCAGTAGCAGCCCCGGAGTATAGATTTGTGCCCAGTTGATGGCAATAGGCTCGCCTCCTATTACATGGGACTTGAACATAACTGGCGAAATGTTTTTTTTTTGTTATTCTTCTCAGAGTAGTCATAGAAAACACGGACTGCATCAAGTTAAAAAAAAAATTACGTGTAAAAGTGTTTGCATCTGAATTTAATGTTGTTTGTCATTAGATTTATATATTGATAATAATCCTCTTACGTACTGCCACAGCATAAATAAATAACAGTATTATATCTTCATAGAAAACGGCCGAAACGACGCGCTTCCAAATCTCAGTGTATATCAATCAGTACGCAACAGTATTGAGTGCGCAGCAATAACGCACGGACGCGGAAGGTTTAACTACCGAGTGGCTGTAGACATTTATTTCAAGGTCACTGTCGAGACATAACACTGTTACTTTATTATACTGTGGTGCTGCCCACCTGTGTTTGGTAGGCCTAATGCATCATCCATCCTAATGATTCATCGTTTTGGTCAGTCCGATTACGGTTATAAAATATAATGTGTGATAACAGCCACTAAATGTGGTTAACAGCTGTAGGATTGGTTCCTGTGGTTTTGATACAATAACTAACACTATTACTAGTTTATTCTGATTTAGTATGGTTTATACTAGGCACTAGTTTTAAGCCTACGGTTTCGCCCACTGTATATTAAAGCAACAGTATTACGTCTCTGCAGTGACCTTGAAGTATACCTACAGCCGCTCGGTAGATAAACCTTCCGCGTCCGTGCGTAACTGCCGCGCACTTGAGACTATTGCGTATACTGAGATTGCGAAGCGCTTCGTGTCGGCCGTTTTCTATGAAGACGTAATAGGTTCTGTTACTTATTTATACTGTGGTTTCGTTCGCGTAACTTTGTGTTTATTAAACCTTTACAAATCAATGAAAACTTAAAGTTATAGTAGGTATATTAGCAAACCGCCCCTGCTTTGCCCGGTTTATACAACTTGATAAAATACCGAAATTTCTGTCTAATTTCTGTTTTTATAATACCTTTGCATAGATTCAGAAATAAATTGATCGTAAGAAAATACTTAATTATAATTCACGATTACTTTCGGGGCCCGGGAATTAATTAACCTGTTTCAAGTTCAAGAAAATCGTAATAGCAATTTCCGGTTTATTGATCAGCAAACAATTAGAAATTTTCAGTTTATGAATTTAAATTATTATGAGAGAAGGTATGTCACCCGAAATCTGATCCCAAGGACCAACGAATAAATGGTAAAAAAAAAAATCTAGGATTTAAAATAACTAGACTGATGTTCGAAATGCATATCTGTCAAAATGTCAAGGTAATCAAAATACAATTTCCAAGCTAAGCGGATGTTGTCGAGGGCACGTAGGGCGTTGGCTGTCCGGTGTAATATGTTGGCCCGCAGGTTCGCGCGTAGCAGTAATCAAGTGAAAGTGACTCTTTTTAAGTCTTACTGCCAAACACTTTACACGTACAGCCTGTGGGTTAACTACACACTTGGGTCATACAACGCCCTACGTGTTCAATACAACAACGCGTTTAGGGTGCTGCTGGGGCTGCCACGATTCTGCAATGCTTCGACTATGTTCGCAGAAGCGCACACCGATGGGTTTCATGCTCTTATAAGGAAGCAGTGTGCGTCGCTGCTGAGTCGTGTTAGGTCCAGTAGCAATGGTATAATAAGCGTATTCGCGGACAGGTGGGACTCTCCACTGCTGCGCCACTGGATACGTTTGCATACTGCACGGTAAGCAGTGGACAGTTCCTCCCGGTCTTAATGTATGTAACTGTGTCCTTAACTGGTTTTTATTTTGTGTGTGTTGTTTTGTTTGTTTTTATTTTGAAGTGAATTAGTTTTTTATAAAATGTGTGTCGAAATATGGATGTTTTCTGAATTAAATGATTATATATATATATATAATCGACTGATCGATCGGACTGCCTCGTTGGTCTAGTGGTCGCAAGCGCTACTGCTGAGTATTAGGTCCTGGGTTCGATTCCCAGGTCGGGCAAAGTGTTATTGGGTTTTTCCATCTGGAATTTCTCAGTAGCAGCCCGGAGTCTGGATTTGTGCCCGGTTGATGGCAATAGGCTCGCCCCCTATTACATGGGACTTGAACATAACTGGCGAAATGTGGGTGTACTATAGGTGCACCTCTGCCTAACCCTTCGGGGATTACAGGCGTGATTTTATGATGATGATGATATATATAATGACATACAAATACGCGTTATGAATACAAACATCTGCCATTAGTAAGTTGGTGAAAAAGTCATAATTATTACGTTTCAATTTTGCACAACTAATAATGCGAAGCATTAGAGAGTGCTCTGCGGTCGAAAAATTAGTTTTGCCTCCTTCCTGCAACTGTTTTTATTGTTACACTCCTGCTGGTTCACAGAACCTACTTAATTTATATATCATTAAATACAGAATTTAATGGAGATAAATACTTTTCAAAAGTGAGGAGCTCGTGGCTAAGTAATAACAGCCGCACGGTTCGATCCATCAGGTTAAGCTACGCTTGCCAGGGCTGGTCCGTTGATGGCTGACCATCTTTACGTACCGAGACTCCTCCGTGCCTCGGAAAGCACGTTAAGCCCAACGGCTTAACGTGCTTTCCGAGGCACGGAGGAGTCTCCACGAATTCCACGAGTTCCACGAATGACAGTCGTTATGGGTCGTCAGAAGCACAAAAAGTCTGACAACCAGTCTCACCAAGGGGTTTCGTGTTACCTTGTAACTAGGTTGTGGAGGTCAGGTAGGCAGTCGCTCCTTGTAAAATACTAGTATTCAGCTGCGTCCGGTTAGACTGGAAGCCGACCCCAACATAGTTGGGAAAAGGCTAGGCAGATGATGAATACTTCTCAAAAATAGATTTAATGCAGCAGAAACGAAAAAAAATTAAAAAATTGTTAGAAAAATTAAAATTAGTAATTAATTTAAAATAGTTAAAAAACAAACTCGTCAATCAATGTATGAAACCTGAAAACATTTTAGCTTGCGAGAAAATCAATTAATTGAGTAATTTTTTTATAGATTCGCTTCAGCCTTAGGAGGAACCTTATTGAAAATGGCTCTTTTATTCAAAGTAGTTTAATTGTAATTAATAAAAAACTAACTACTATAATATATATTTCCAATTTCCAACTTCGACCCTCTACCGTTGCCTAGCAACCAACAAAGCAAACCTAAATAGTCTTTGACAGTACGTAAAGATTGCGAGGTGAGAAATTTTACCTAAATTGAAGGGTAAAAAAGCAGTCAAAATATATTTCATGAAAAGTCGTTTAAATATTGCTTTTATCGCGGGCATTGAGCGCGGCGACCGAATCAAGAAATTTCGTAACGTAACGAAAATAAAACCTAACACCCCCCACTCCGCCTACCATGTAATGACGGTTCCCATGACAACGTGATGTTGTAATGGGAACGTGATGTCGTCATGGAAAACGTGATGTTGTCATGGGAAACGTGATGTTGTCATGGAGGTTACAAATGCTATGCAATAGTTTAAATAGCTTTACCTCGGCAGTCCCCTAGTGCGTTTTTTCTGTTTTTGAATGAGCGTTATGACGCGTGCCCTTTTGGATTTTCCAAATTTATTTTAAACCTACGCAAACTAGGTCAACGATAACAGTTAGTTACAAACCGAAACTTTCCTCTACTAATGTAATATTAATACCATTCGTAGCTGATTGCAATCACCAGCCGCCATCCGTCAGTTGATATAAATCAAGTAATTAAATTAAAATTTATGAGACCACCAAGTTTCAAGCTAGACTATAAATAAAAGATCATTTACACGATGAGAGATCTTTGCCTTGGATAGGCGGCTATCAAAACGAGATTAAAAAGCTAAGTGATAGAGGCTATAGCTAGCTACACAGCATGTCTGTGGAGTTTCTTGCCCGTTCTTCTCCATTGGTACCGCTTTGTAATGGGCAACTAGCTTCACCTTTCTGACTGTCCGACCCCTAGACAATTCAAAAGTGTCTGTAATTGGTTTATATGAAATACATAAATGCTTTGAGTTTGACGTATTCAGTACAACTTTCAATAGTTCAACTTGCTACCTATTATGGTTATTAAGTTACAGCCCTGTGACAGACAAACAGACTGACTGACAGCGTAGACTTAGTAATAAAAATTGGCCCCTTTTTGGAACCAAAGCTGACTATCCATATCGAAGTTGTTTACGAGTCGCAGTTCGAGAAAATCGCCGAAACAAAAAGGCGAGTTTATCGTTTGAATGTGAATACTCGTATATGAATGCAATAATCGCCTGCCAAGTCTTGCCTACGAGTGCCGCTTGACTATTCTCGGCTTTCGACGGGCGAGGAACTATTCTCATGTAAACGAGCCTATAAACTGAGCCTCTGAGATTTGTTAGGTATTTAATAAGATTATTTGCTTCAGAGAGAGGTATTCATGCTAATATTTTGCCTGAAAAGTTTTGTTCAGTCTGTGTTCATCTTAATATTTAGAGTAACGAACAGTAAACATCAGAACTCAATTAATATTCGAAATATGTTTCTAAATTAATATTGTATACCAAATTGAGCTACCTTTGTTGTAACACTTAATTCTGTTGCCATTCAATTGGTGTGTTCCAATTTGGATAGCGGAGCCGGGCTCCTAGGTAAATAAAAAAGTGGTAGAAGTGAAAACTTGAATAAGATCGCCCTGGTGAAAGAAAAATACTTGTATAGAACATTGATCCGTAACCTAATATAAATAAAGAGCACAATTGCGTTTACAAAACCTTTAAAGTAAAAATATTTGCATAGAACATTGATCCGTAACGTAATATAAATAAAAGCACAATCGCGTTTACAAAACCTTTAAAGTAAAAATACTTGCATAGAACCGTAACGTAATATAAATAAATAAAGAGCACAATCGCGTTTACAAAAGTGAGGTGTCGTCATGGTGTCGCGAAACCAATGGTTAAGTCCCATTTCAAAAATACCCAACGCGCCTAAAGAAGTTTTCACTTCAATAACAGCCACACGGCTCGATAGAAGGTTAGCTACGCTTGCCAGAATCAGTTCGTGAATGGGTGACCATGCATTACATATCGAGGCTGTACGGGCTAGGAGTGGTTCTCAGTGATAGAGCAACGGGTGAGGGTCAAATTCGTGACCTCACGGTTCCCAGTCCGCACTTAAACGATTACCAATTCTCGCTTCAGAAGTTACTACATATTTTGTTAGCTTAGTTGTTGTTGTTAGTAGAGGAGCTCGTGGCTAAGTAATACTAGCCGCACGTGTCGATCCATCAGGTTAAGCTACGCTTGCCGGGGTTGGTCTGTGGATGGGTGACCATCTTTACATACCGACACTCCTCCGTGCCTCGGAAAGCATGTTAAGCCGTTGGTCCCGGCTGTCATTTGTAGATATTTGATAGTTGTTACGGGTCGTCAGAAGCCCGAAAGTCGGACAACCAGTCTTACCAAGGAGTATCGTATTATCCATCTTTCTGGAGGTCAGATAGGCAATCGCTCCATGTAAAATACTGGTATTCAACTGTATCCGGTTAGATTGGAAGCCGACCCCAACATAGTTGGGAAAAAGACTAAGCAGATTGATTGTTGTTAGTAATTTCCTTTCCTTTCCTTTAAAAAAAAAACAGTTGCACTCCGGGAGTGCCAACAGAAGTGAAAACTTTAAAAAAAATCGGCACCGCTGTAATCAACGCGTTGATATCTTTTTAATGGTTAAAAGCTGGTGTCGTCACAGTGTCGCGAAATCAATGGTTTAGTCCCATCTCAAAAATGCCCAAAGCGTCCAAAGAAGTTGTCACTTCAAAAACTAGCGTACCAGAAATCCTACCTCTAAACTAGACAACATTTTTTACAGCACAGCTTTAACAATACGTTTACGAGTTAATAAAGCCTTATCTCAGAGACGCCATAATACCATATTTCAAACGTTTCGAGCTTACAATTTTAAATTTCAGCGCATGAATTTGAAAGCGTGTTAAAATCTCAAGTGTTGTTAGGACGGCTGGTTACCCGCGCCGAGCGTTGGATTTTACTGCGAAATTTTTCGCATAAAATTCTCTGTGAATGTGAAAAAATTTTAGATACCGATGGATGAGATACAGTGGAAATGTTGAAAGATTTGTAGCTGTCGTTGAATTTTTGAGAGAAGTTTGAAAATATTTTGTTACCATGAATGATTACACCGTAAACACCGTAATGACTGCCTCGTTGGTCTAGTGGTCGCAAGCGCTACTGCTGAGCATGAGGTCCTGGGTTCGATTCCCGGGTGGGGCAGTGTTATTGGGTTTTTCTATGTGAAATTTCTCAGTAGCAGCTCGGAGTCTGGATTTGTCCCCGGTTGATGGCAATAGGCTCGCCCCTTATTACATGGGACTTAAACATAACTGGCGAAATGTAGTTGTACCTGCTACAGGGACACTTCTGCCCAACCCTTCGGGGAAATAAGGCGTGATGTTATGTATGTATGTATATTTTCAAACTTGAACAGACAGCTGTGCTGCTGGGGAGTTTGTTGCGCCACTTCTTCCCAGCTAAAGGCACTAGGAAGTGGTGAAGGTTGGGCGTTTTTGGGTGACTGTCTTATGTAATTTTGACGTTCGAAAAGTGCTGATTCTCAGCCTAGTTTGAATAAATGACTTTTGAATTATGTAATCTTCTTAATATATATAAATTACGTGTCACGTTGTTTGTTCGCGATGGACTCCTAAACTACTCAACCGATTTTAATCAAATTTGCACACCGTATGCAGTTTTATCCAACTTGAAAGATAGGGTAGGTAGGGTAGGTAGGGTAGGAAGTGATAAAGATGGTCCACCCCAAACATTTATATGGCAAAACAACGTTTGCAGGGTCAGCTACTAAGTAAACATATTTTACAATCGTGTAGTATAAAGTAACTTCCGAAAGACACAGTGGTTTTGTCCACGTACCTACATATTTCAGAGTTCTCAACTAAAAACCTTTTTTCAAGATAGCACTGATATAGCAATATAAGCTAAATTTTGTTTCTACTTTTACACAATTTGGAACAAGAAAAATCACAGCTAATTTTCGTCTGGAAACTACACGACATTTCAGCCCACGCCCGACTGAAAAATAGCTCCAAACTTAGTTGAGAACATCAGAAAATAATTCACAACTCTCTTATATTTGAAAGAAGTGTAAAGTTTCGTGTTCCAGCGAGAATAGCTTGGCTATAAAAATAAAGTACCTACTTTGAAATGTACGGAGGCGTTGTAACCGTAGACGAGAAATTACTGCTCTGTTATGTACGCAGGTTAAAGGTGTGTGAATTGAAATTGAAGTTTTAAGTTGAATAATAAACTATTTTCAAATAATGTATTTTGTATGGCGACCAAAATTTTTAATAAACTACCGGACTGTTTTAAAACTTTAAGCTTTAGTAAATTTAAATGTAAATTATTCAATTACCTCTTATGTAAATGCTACTACTCGATTAATGATTTTATGAATGAAAAACTGACATAAATATTAGGAAATAATTATTATCATTCTAATTATTCTCTTCTTACTATCTTTGACTTAATGAATTATTTTTGACATATCCATAGCTGATTTATTTGACTAATTTGCAATTTGAATGTTATCCTAATTTATTTAATTCAATAAAATTAATTTGTAATCCAATAAACTAACCAAAACCCTGACAATGTATTTGTACGCTGGAAACGGCAGAATATTATGAACTATAAAAACCATGTAACATCTCTGTAACAATATTCTCACAAATAAATGGACTATTACTATTACTGGTAATTGGTGATCGGATAATCGGATGCATATTTACCTAAAGTGTAGGTGTTGGCTATTATGGAATGCACTTTTGTATCGAAAAAATCCCGGGAATTCGGAATCGACAAATTTAGTTTTTTTTACTATAGAATCAAATCGGGTGTAGGAATATTTACTTAGTTTAAGGTGTTGGCTAATATTATGGAATGCACTTTTGCATCGAAAAAATCCCGGGATTTCGGAATCAACTGCTGTTTTTATTATAGAGTCAAATCGTGTGTACCTACTACCTACTATTCCTCTTACACTCAACATAGTCATAAATTGATGGGGAGCTTAAAATTAACTTCAAGTAAATACATATTATTATGTAATCCCCTGTTTTTTTATAAAATAAATACCACATGCTAAAAACGACGTTTCCTCACCATGTTACAGACTAGTTTCTTATTCCCGAGTTTTCTGGAATCCCGGGATTTATATTTAAAAATATATGTTTTAAGAAGCCGCTTCCATAATTTCCTAACCGAAAATGAACTTTAGGTAAATATGCATCCGATTATTCGATCACTGCTGATAATGGTTGCTGATAACATAAAAAAATTAATAATGTAATAAGCATGGATTTTTAAAAGGAAATACAGTAATGGTCCGGATACCTGGTTTTGAAACGTATTACAATAAACACAAGTGCAATTTTAACAGTTAAAATTTTAAAAACCCCCGTCACAAACATTTCCTCATTTCTCTTTCCTACTCCATCACCAGACCCTGTTCACCATCATCTATAACCTATTCATTGAGACCATTCCAATGAGCCCAAACACGATACTTGTGCTGTAATTTGGTAAGGGAGTTGAGTATCCTGCAAATTCCAGGTGATGCTGCAGCATCAGTTCAAGGTTACTATGTTCTTTTAATATCATTGAAGTAACAGAATACCAAATTTCAAATCGATCAGACCTGTGGAAGATACTCACATTCATTCATCAACTAGAAAAGAGCTGATAATCTTCAAACGCCTGAACCGATTTTGATAAAACATGTCTAAAAACCATCGCTAGAAAACCTGCTTTCAAATAAACACGAACCGCGTTCAAATCGGTTCACCCGTTTAAGAGCTATGGTGCCACAGACAGACAGATACACACACATAGCGGTCAAACTTATAACACCCTTCTTTTTGCGTCGGGGTTAAAAAATAATTAACATGTTGTCAAATAAACGAATCTTCATTATTTCTTCTTCTTTATTTCTTTCCTTCCTCTTTCTTTCCTTCTTTCTTTCCTTCCTTCTTTATTTCCTTCTTTCTTTATTTCCTTCTTTCTTTCTGCTTCTTTCTTCTTATTTCTTTCTTTTGTCAAACTTACGTTCACTGCCGTGATTGGCTGTCCGTAATATGAACAGCGAATCAGAGCACATGACGTGAGAATTCACAACAGATTCAGTTCAATAAATAATCTGTAAAAATCGAAGGCGATCGGTGGCGGTGATCTCTCGCGTCCGGCCCTGGTTCAGGCCATGGTACGGAGCGAGAGGAAATGGCAGGCCGTCACCTCCTTCTGCGAAGCGGTAATGCTCGCGAAGGAGGAGGCGGAACGCGTGAGGGAGAGGCAAACTTCGCGCCCTCACGCCCCAAACCGCCGCAATAGGAGGAGACGCCCGGGGCGGGAATCGCGAGCCGATTTCCGGCCACCGTAGGCGCGGGCTTGCGGACGGTGAGCAATGGGTAGCTCGCCGTTCGATAAGGACCAAGCCCGGGTCGTGTTCCACGCGCGCCTCAAAGAGATGTCAGCAGAATTGGCGGGGTCCGCTAGGGCCAGTGCCTGCCGGGGGTTCGAAGAAAACCGATAGGGAAATCGTGGCCCCCGGCAACAGGGCAACCGAAGGAACACGGGTGGGTTTTAGTCAGTAGGAGTCTGACACGCCCTCCCGCTCCACCCAGAGCGGGAGAAGATATTTGATAATTTCCCACACAGAAAAAAAAAAAAAAAAAAAAAAAAAAAAAAAAAAAAAAAAAAAAAAAAAAAAAAAAAAAAAAGCTTAGTGCTTCAACATTAATTTCTAGACTTCAGAAAGTCGATAAAAATACAGTTACGATAAATGGAAAAATAAATTGAACACTGATCAAAACTGCTTTTAATACTTAAATTCGTTATTGAATTTGTAAAAATTCAGTTATAGCGCGATGGAAAACTTTAGTGGCTTTTTTGCGACAAAGTGTTTTTCGATGAAATAATTATGTAGATTGATCGCGTACCAAGACTCTTAATATAACCTTAAATTTTTCCCTTATGTTTTATCAAAGTTTTCATTTATTATTTTAAACGAAAGTTTTGTTCAAACATTGCCTTAACAAGTTTTCTTATAATTAAGTCAAAGACAACTTTCAGTCAAACTTTTTATCATTAAATTAGAATATATTTTTTTAGAGAAGAGTGACTTCCATCCACAACCCATATACTTTGCTATACCCATTAAAATGTCATGTTTTCCGGCTATATTTTCTCAACCATACAAGATTTTTAAATTTCCTCTACATGATATTTCCTCACACCAAATATGACCGATCGGTATATTCTAGTCCCGCGAAATCTGGCTCGAAGAAAATTTCTCAATAAGTAATATGGATTGCAAAAATATTACTTGCTACGAGGTACGGCTACGCGGCTACGAGCTACGAGCTACGGTGCTACGCTAGTAGGGTAGAATTGGGGGTTCTGTATCACTTCTTCCTCGCTCCGCTCGGAATGTGATCCAGAACCCCCAATTTTCCACACATCAGAATATGATCCAGAAACCCCAATTTTCCACACATCAGAATGTGATTCAGAACCCCCAATTCTCCACACATCAGAATGTGATCCAGAAACCCCAATTTTCCACACATCAGAATGTGATCCAGAACCCCCAATTCTCCAAACATCAGAATGTGATCTAGAACCCAGATTCTCCACACATTTTATCTATTCAACGTCAGATATCACTTTTCACTGATTAGAATTGAAATTTCTTTCAATCTGATTTAAATAAAAAGATTTTTCATCTTCCAGTAGAATTTGGTAGCATAATAATGTCTTCTGAATCAGATATATAACTTTATACCTTTGTTTCTTTTAAAAATAGGCGTTTTGATTTGTCAACATATTCTGTTCCTTTTACAGCATTTAAATAAAAGCAATCAGGAAAAAATATAGCATGTTGCATCCAAGGATCATCGTAATACTCCCAATCTTCGATAACACCTCCACATGAAAAACATGCTGATTTATCATTTATACTATTTCCGCAATAAAAGAATCCAGCATCAGCCATTTCCGTTACCACGGCTTTCTTTGAATCAGCCGTCGCCCAATAATGGTTGAATGAAAATAAGCGCACTTTATATCTATGATATGTGTCATATCGAGGATTGTATTTATTTTGAGACATATTTTGTACGCTGGAGTTCTTGATACTGATGTTTATGAAAGTATAATGAAGTCACATAGACGTTGCTAGCAACTTATAAACAAACAAGTAAACCTGGATGAGTCGGAGGGATGGCTGGGAGATGGGATGCTAAATTTAATAAATAAAATAGTAAAATATTTTTTACAAAATTTTATTATCAAAGCACCATTTATTTAAACATAAAACATTTTTTAAAGCACATATTGAGTCATGATAAATACAACTATACAGTTCATGAGAATGTTCATATTTTTTGTGCAAACTTAATAAACTAGGACAACCTTTATCTTCTAAATTATTTACATTATCATTATTTAGAATGTCTTTTAACCATAACATTTTTTCAATTCCTTTAGTGTAAACATATTTATTTCTTAAAATATCTACAATCAACGTCTGATAACTTGAATAAGGCACAACTCCTTCACCCCAGTATATCTTTCTATTACGTTCAATCCAACTAACTTGACGTCTTTCTGATCTCGTCAAATTGTAAAATGGAAATGGCGGTCTAATTAACAACACCTGAATTTTTTTACTATAAAATACAGCAATTTCTTTTACAATAAATTCATTTGCTTCTGTTTTAAAACCCTGAACATCTACAATAGCAGTCATGATAACCTGCGCACTATGTTGCTCAAAGGTTTATATTCCACAAGTCGATCGTTAATAATTAAGCAATATCCAGTTGTGTTATCTGGTATTGGTGCTAAGCATTCAATCTCAAGACGCACATCTACGGGACCTGTCTTTAAACTATCGTTTTGTCTTGAACAGTCTATAATAAAGAGAGGTGCCTTCTCCTTAAAATCAGCTAAATTAAGCAAGGGGTCCGCAGGGCAGTTGTAATACGACTGACGAAATTTCACATACATTTCGTATAATATATTGTATTTGTTCTCGGTAAAATTTAAACAAAGAGGCTCATACGGATAATACTGTGAATTCAAAAATAGTGTTATGTTTGTAACTCCACAGTGATCGAACAGTGAACTATCTTTGGTTTTATTATTTTTTCTATTAGTTTGTAAACAAAATATTAAATATCGCGGTTTCTCTAATTGTGATGCAGTCTTAACTGACCAAGAATGTTTTGTGGTTTTAGGGAGTAAAGGATACTCATATAAATCCCAATTTCTAAACGCCATTTGAATAGGTTTATCTCTTTCTAAATGTTTAAGGAGAGTCAACCGTTCACGATCTGATACTTTTATATGCGGTACACGCCATTGTACTTTTTGTATATCTATTTGAAAATGTGCAACATCATCAGTTACTAAGATACTGTTTAAGTTAGAGTTACTCCTATTCAGTATAAGTTCATGTTTACAATTTATCACAATTTTGCTGTAATCCTCAGCAAATCCTAAAATCTTATTAAGAGGTACAATAGCACTAAAATATCCATCGTTTTTAATTCCGCCTATATTCCAACCCCACAAAGCAGCAACCTTATTTTCTCCATCATTCATTGAAACGTATGACTTTATTGTTGATGTTATTCCAGAATTTTTAATACGATCTATTTCAATACCATTCATTTCGTATCTGATATCTTGAAACAAAAACATAATAGGGTTGTTACTGAACGTAATATTTTTCTTAATTGCTTTTCCATCTTTGTCGAAGAACTTTGCCTGGCCTTCGACATAAATTGAACTGGCTGACGGTAACACGTATGTATCTTGCTGGTGTATGGGAATTCTGATTTCATCGTTTTCTCTAAAACTGTTATTATAAGGATTGTAAGAATGTACTTCATAGCTTTCAATCGAGGTATCGAAGTGTGGTGATTCAGTAATTTGTAGCATATTCATAGTTTAAAACCAAGAGCTTTAAGAAAATCTTTATTAGTTTTGATCAATTTTTTAAGCTTATTCTTACGTCTTTGCACCTTGGTGGTTGTATAAGAAATAGGATGCTTTATGTTGACGGTAGGGTTTTTATAAAACAATATCATTGTGTTTTTCTTAAATGAAGTCGTAGTTGAATATGTTCTTCTCCAAAGTTAATACAGTTACCAAATTGATCAACAATCTTAACAAATATAGATGAAATTGTATTTTTGTTCACAGGAAAATAAATAATGTTTTGTGGTATTTCTATGTACCGATGACCTGTATCAGTATTTGACACAAATTCATGAATAATATGAGTTGGTAATCCGTTGGAATATGAACCGTGCACTAGATCACATTCGATTCTGATCACAGGCGGGACGCTATCGTTAACGCAAAGATTTGGTATTGAATTTAATACTGTAAAGTATAATAAACCACACTCATATTGATCAGATAAATGCAGAGGCGGTTGAAAGTATGAAACCAATTCTGATTTATTTCCAGAGATGGTAACCGTAATAGACATGCTTGTATACTGAACGCTCCTGAAAGATCCTGCTTATTTTATTCTTTGACTACACCAAAACTTCTTTAAGAAGGTTAAACAGAGATGTCCGCAATTGAAAGGATGATCGCGTTGTATATTATCATAATTATAGTGAACTTTGGAACCTATGTATTTTATAAACTCCTTTGGGGGTTTAAGATTTCCGTAACTGTCAAAGTATTCGATATAATCATCATATTTTGCATAGGCTACCCAATGAGAACCAGGATTTTTAGAACTATCTAAATTAATAACTCCACATTCTTTTTTTAAAGGTTCTTTAGGCAGCTCATCTCTCATAAAGACACCTCGAAAATAGGGAATATTATTCCCATACTTCAAAATGTCAAAGTTAGATAAAGCTCGTTTGGGTAGCCGATATTTTAGTTTTTTTCTTTCGATACAAAAATTCCAAGTCCATTTTTATGGGGTTTAAGATGTAATCCATTTCCGATACGAAGAGCTTCTATTTTTTCATTGTGTCTCTTCATTTCTGTAAAACGTTTTTTAGCCATCTTGAATTCATTAATAGTTTTAGCAATACCAGCTGCACCACCTGCCAAGGCTCCAGCAGCCGACAATCCCGCAAAAATAGGAATCAAAGGCAAAAATCCTCCAGTTTTTGGTATTGGAATAATGCGAGGAAGTTTTATTGATGAATCATCAACTAATTCTCTTGCAGCAGCCATAGCCAATTCTATTGCCATTTTCTTGCCTTTTGGTCTTAATTTCTGTATATGTCTTTTCGTTTTAGTAATTACATGTTTTAATTTATTTTTAATACCATTGCCAGACGTAATTTTTTTTGAAGACTTTTTATTATGACCACGATTTTTTAGGCCAGCACCCGTTTTAATTTTTGTTAACATAGCTTTGCTTACTAAATGTGCTGCGAATTTTTCACCGACACTTGCATCAGACGCAACTGCCCGCTTTTTTGACATTTTTAACAAAACTAAATCTGCTATATGTCGATCCTTTAAAGTTGACGATTTATGATAAGCAATATCGTGCTCTTTACAATATTCGTCTAATTTATTTATACCCTTATCTCCATGTGTAATTCTCTTAATCAATTTAGTACCAGGACCACAATAATTGTATCCTGGTAAGTGTAATTCAAATGGTAAATGATTTATAAGCCAATTGAGAAGACTACGCTCTCCAATACACATCATAAGACTGATCAATTATGGATTGAATACTTTATAAATATATAATTTTTATAATATATTTGACTTATCAATCCAGCTGTTTTCAGCAGACGGCAAACCTAACCATTTTACCAAAACCCTGTTTCCTTTTCTTCTAAGAACTTTTTCAACCAGATATACATTAGAATGTTTTGCCTTTTGTAGCTCTTGTACATAAAATGCTCCTAAAATAGGTCGACCTCTGATTGAATCTTCAAGTAAGTATGTGATAGGAGTTGTGTTTTGTATTTTTCGAATTTTAAATATTTCTGTCGACCAGTTAGGAGTATATCCTTTTTCAAATGTTCCTTTATACTTACTGATACGCACATAATCATCAATTTTAAACTTACTTTTATAGATACTATTGTTTCTTACCAGCATTTCATATCTTTCTAATATACGTTTCTTATTAATATTATCCACATTTGCCGGAATTTCATCAATTGTCCGATGGTAGGCGTGATTGTATTTATCTATAACGCTGTTGATGGTATTATCTATCCAGTTATAGCTACCTTTTAAACTAAATTCTTTATACAGTTTAGATTTCAGTGTTCTGATGAATCGCTCAACTATTGAAGCTTTTTTTGTTGAGAAAGTTGAATAATGATTAATGTGATAAGACGTCATAAGTTTTTTGAAATTATTATTATAAAACTCAGTCCCATTATCAGTTTGCAGATTTTTGGGGATACGCCCTTTTCCCAATAAACGCTCAAAATTGTTACATACAATTTCTTTGTTTTTACTTTTCAAAGGAAAGATCCATGCATATTTCGAAAATGTGTCAATAACAGCAAGAATAAATCTAAAGTTTTTATTTTCCTTAGAAATTGATTGCATATCAATTAAGTCCGCTTGCCATAAATCATCTATATCCTTCATAACAACATTTCTTCGTGGAAAGTTTAGCCTTGCATTTTTATGGATCTCATTTACCACATCTGCTTTACTCATTTCGCAGATATTTTTTTGGTGTGTATTTTTGTTTTTTTTCTGAACTTGTTCAGTGACTAATTTTGCCAATGCTCATGATGAATGAGTCTGTAATACTAAAACAAATATTAATCATTGCTAGTATTTATGCCTTAATTATGTTAGATTCTTTTAATTCTTCAATTATAGATAGAATTTCATTATCATGATTTGTATTGCCAGCATCTCTTGAAGCGACTAATAATTTTAATCTCTCCACCAATTCATTTGGATCATCCCAATACACCAAGTCAGTGTTGTTTTTATATTTTTTTAGTTTTGGTAAGTTTCCTCCAAATTTAGAATCAATTTTATCATCTGACGTTTCGGTAAATAATGGTTTGATTATTTCACGATATTTGAGACCTTTATCACCCTTTATTTGACCTTTGGGATTAAAATCTCTCTTATGGGCATTTGTATGATGTAACATATCCTTATAGACAAGTTTATCTTCATTCGAAACTAACTTTAAATCAGGTTTTCTTCGAAGTAAAAGCTCTTTCAGGCCAGATGTTAAATTGTAAGGTTTGTTGCCGATTTTAATCATAATTAAAGTATCATTATTCAAACTATCGATTTTAGAAAATGATATTTCTGAATTACCCATCAATAAAGTTTTGTTTTCGCTTCTAATTCCAAATGGTATGGAAATACCATCATAAATACCATAGATATCATCACCCTCTAATGACATTTCTAAATTATCTGCTAATTCCGTTGTAGTATTTCGTTCAACGAGTTGTGTAGAGTTTCGTTTTGGATCGTAATAGTCACTGATCTTGGTAGATGAACTAGTATTATTTTCCTCCGTTTCAATTTCTTCAGTATTAGTAAGAGTAGTATTTTCTATATTTTTTACATTTTTTACAAACCTATTTGAGCCAACTAAGGCTTTAAGAGGATCTGTTACAGGTTTTAGCATTTTATCAAGTGACATGTTCATTTCATGTTCTTGATTTTTCATTTGTTTCATTTTATTTTTTATGGTGTCAACAGACTTCATTAACTCCATTTTAATTGTTTTCTCCATCTTCCTTTATAACAACTGAATTCAGCTAAGGATAGAATAGCACTAAACTTTTATTTCTATAAAATTCGTTTATAAATATAAAACTTCATTCGAAATAAAAAAAGGTATCGAAATTCTGTCTGTATCTTCCCTTATTTATAGGAGACTCTTTGTTAATAATTAAAAAATTATGAGGGGTTTTCCAAACCGTTTTACAAATATCTTTAAACTGATTCCATAATAAATCAGAGCTGACGTGTTCTTCATAAATGTGCTTTAAGTTCACATCGTCTTGTTTAAATATTATAAGAAAATTAACATTATCACGTAACAATTGTTTCGGAATTTTTGAATAAGTTTGTGATAAATAGAAGCAATCGATTTGCTTATGTCTACCCATAGAAAAATAATTGCGGATATTTATTTGATTTTCACATGCCACATCATCAAAAATAAATACAGAATTAGTTAAAGCTTCACTCGGAGATATTACATCTTTATCATCATTAAACTCGTAGAACTTTATTTGAGGTACTCTTCTTAATACTTCGCTTAGGAAACGATATTTTGGCTGAAAACTTGTTTTTGAGTAAAGATAAAGATTCTGAAATTTCAGTCCATTTTCATGCAGAAGCAAACTGATCATCACGTTTGTTTTACCACAGTTCGAAGGGCCGCAAATTACACAACGAATTGTGTTAGGCAGTAAAATGCTGTGTTTGATTTGGTGAGCAGAGTCACTAAAATTTATATTATTAACGTTCAGAGATATGAGTTGTTTGATCAACTTCATCTTGTTTATTATTTAATTTCTTTAGTGACCTTCATATATATACAAGACTTATATGGTAAGTAACTTAATTCCTTTATTATGAACATAATAATATTATCACACATCATAGCAAACCAAAGACAGTTTCAATATAGTGAAGCAGGAGCATAGTTCATTTGACTACTATTGCTGCAATAAG
This sequence comes from Agrochola lychnidis, assembly GCA_963680765.1. Lineage (NCBI taxonomy): Eukaryota > Metazoa > Arthropoda > Insecta > Lepidoptera > Noctuidae > Agrochola > Agrochola lychnidis. The sequence continues at coordinate 13,122,077 of OY796872.1, forward strand.
TAGGACCTATACAACTGAATTACAATTGAATTCAATCTTCTAGGCAAGTATTTCTATAATTAAGATTCATCAATACCTAGATTTTATATTAGAATTTATGTTTAATTTTTTTTTTCTTTGTTTTACAGAATTATGTCCGTCTCCCCATCGTATAGTCCTGTGGAGAGTGCTTTTTTTGCGGTGCGTATTTAATTTATTCTTATTTGAAGCATTTTAAATTGAATTATTTGTTTATAAATGAATAAACGTAAATACTTCAAGCACACAAATGTACAGAGGCAGATTGAATGCTATAGGCATTTTCTACCAGTCAACCTTTGAGTGATGCAGAGACAAACAGTTTAATTATTATGTTTAATTATGTTATAATGATTTTATTTTATTACAGGAGACGAATAATCTTTGTCCAGACAACACCTACGCTCTTGGAAATCCATTTCTTTTTGCGCAAGACAGGGAAACTTTTTATACCGCAGAAGCAGAACTAGCGCATCAGGAGTATTTAAATGAAAAAACGGAAGAGAAATCTGAGGAAACTAAAGACCCTAAAAGAAAGAAATCTAATATTAATAAGAAGGTCATAAAAAAGTCTCCTACACAGTCTTCATCTTACATTATTCGGAAGGAGACAGGAAAACCCCATCATTTGATTAAAATACATATATATGATCTTACCAGATGTGATAAAGACAATAAACAAAATTGTGACATTGACAATGATGTTGATGATAGCGCCGACGTAAGCATCCAGTACCTTGTAAAAGATGATTATGATGATATTTTGGATGAAACTGAGCATCTAGTTGGCAAAATAGTGAAGAAAATTAGTAATAAGCAGTATTAAATGTGTGTAATACGAAAAAGTTTATTTTGTGATTGTGAACATGCAAGTGTGTGTTTATTAGCTGTAACAAATGTTTAATGAATTTTACTATTTAATTAGAATATTTTAGATTTTTTTGTTTTAATTATGTTTTTATAATATTTAAGTCTTTTTCATGTAAGAATATAATAATGAATGTGAAAGTTTAATAAATATTATAATTTTCAACTTGACTAGTTTCATTTTGTGTCAGACTACATAGGTGGTAAAATAACATAATAAAACACATTTATTTGAATACAAGATACCTATTTATTTCATCACAAAAAATACAATATTTACTTAATTTCTAGATTTTACAAAAATATTATCTTATGAAAAATTAAACAAGAAATATTATAATTCATGAGATTATATTGTTTATGCAATAATATAATAAAGTAACTTTACAAACATAAAAGAAAGTAAATAGTAGATAACAAAAATAATAGCTTAAAACATAGTACGATGATGACCCCAAGGCATAGTATAAATTTTATTTTTTATCTGACGTTTGTCATCATTTCCATTAAGTACTAATTTATTAATTTTCTGTGTATACAACTTATGATTTTTAGATCGAATGACATACATAGTATCTCTAAGATTTATGTCATTAATCAAAGTATTTTTATATTTTTCAATTGTGAGTTTATTAGAAACAGGTTTTTTAACTCCTTTAGCTTTTTTAATTGTATTGTTTAAACTATTTATACAGTATAATTTAGCCCTCAAACCAATAAACTCAGTAATGACATCTCCACCCATTTCATCCTTAAAATAGCCAGGTATTTGTTTATTCGCTTTCGGAATACCATAAATATTATTTTCTTCAAAGTTACTAGTATCAAAATATTTTATATTTTGTTTCATGTCTTTATAAAAATCATCAGTACGTATTATATACAAGAGACTATCAGTATCAGTATAACAAAGTTTTATGTCATCTTTATATATTTTCTTCATAACAGAATAGTGAAATTGATACAAATGACGTTTTGCTAATTCCAGTATTGTAAAACCAATGTATATTGGTCGATCTAAAACAACTTTAGCGGGCTCTAATTGAATAGCAACAAGGTTCTCTGAAATAATAGCCATATTTTTAAAATTAGGGGCGCTCACATATTTTTCTGCCCCCTTTATTTTATTTGTCTTATTAAAGTCATCTTTCCACACATTAACTAATTTAACATTCACTTGTTTTCTTTTATTTTCAATCGTTTTACCAAATATTGAATTATTTTGCTTCTTGAAAAAATCTCTTTCGAAATCTGAGTTAGCTTTTTGTCTGAGTGCTGTATTAAGATTTATGTATGGCTCTAAGAATTTTTTTTGAGTAAATGCTAGAATTTTGTGGATATTTAATAATATAAGACCATTCTTTAAACATTCTTGTAAGTGAACATAGTGGATGACATATCTATATTTATCATACAGATTAGCAATTAGTTTTGTGTTTTTGCTATCACATGGAATAGGAACGGATAATTTTTCTGGCGCAAATGGTAAATCAGAATGCCCGTCATGTATATTAGGAGGATAATGAATATCAACTTCAAGTATGTACCCTTCGTCACTATCAGCAGAAACGGATGCAATTTCCAATAAAGCTATTTCAAATTTTGTTAAAAATCTAAAATTTCCACTGGGAAGTCTTTGTGTCATAGCATGACCATATAAATTGACACAATCTAAGTAAACTAAAAATGCGTTGGGTTCTTTTTCATTATAGTCTGGCAAATATTTATTATTAGCCTTTGCATGTCGCAGCGAACATTGAGCAAGACCTCCTCTGATACCTTTTTCTAGCATTTGATATATTTCTATATCAGATATTAAATCTAATTCTACTTTAGTTAGCAAGAGCATAGCGTCCCAGCTTAATGACGGTGATGAAACATAATGACAAGGGTCAAGCTCATAATGACATAAACTCATAGATCGGAATTTCTCAAATATGTCACACAATAGTAAGACATCACATTTCAAATATAAATCAGTATATTCGCCTAAATTCGTAATACCAAATTTAGCCCACACATTTAAAGCGTGATTGTAATCGTCAGTAGACACTGTATCGGATGTGAGTTTATTATAAAAATTTGAGCGTTCTGGTAACCGAGTTTCCGCATATCGTTCCCAGGAGTCTATATAATCATAGCAATACACGCCTTTCCTAAGGCACAATCTAAATAAATTTTCATCAGTGAAAAATGATTGTAAATGCTTTAAATCATTGGAGTCCAGTGTCTTTACTAAGTTGTCTAAACTCGAACTTAAGAAATTAAAAGAATCTATGAATTTTAATTGGGCTACTTTCTGAGAATTAAATGGGAAAAATTTAGTAAAAGAAATATATTTTTCCTTGGTTCTTGGAATTAAATTGATTCGACCGCAAACACTTGAAAGTTCTTTTATAAATAAATGACAGTCATATCCCGAAAGATTATGAAATATTATGGGAATAAATTTTACAGACTTATTATTTAAGTTGCATGAATTATGAGCTGGACCGCGATATTTACCTGTGAAATGATCGTGGTCATGAACAATATGGTCATTATTAGAAAAAAAATCTTTGCAAATATGACATACTGTAGCAGTCTTAAATGAAAGAAGCTCTTCATCATTCAACGGGGACATGTCTCTAGGCAAAGACAAAATGTCATATAAACTTTCTAAATCCTTAGTAATAGATTCTACAAACTTTTTTGAACAATTTGGGCCTCGATAAGATACTAAATTATTAAGTTCTGGATTAGTCTCACAGCATATATAATAGGCAAAACAAGTTGCTTCATGAATTTGTATGTTTTCGACATACTGACTTTTATTTTTATCTGAATATTCTCGAAGTAAGCTTTCAAAGTCTCCATAAATAACAATAGGAATTCTTTGAGTCCTTATATAATTGGAAAACCGAAGCTTGCTATTCTCTTCTGGGAGCACTGTTTGCATTCGTGCACAATTATGATTATCTAATTTCGCCTCTGAATCAAAGTATATAAAACATTCATCACATAAGTGAATTTTAGATTTGTGTTTTGTTAGTTGATCATGAACTAATCGCGCAAAATTTTTTATTAAACAGAAATGATTTTTGTCTCCTTTTTGAATTAATAATAAATTTACATGGGTCAGTTTCCGTTGTAAAGTTTTGTATAATGGTCCAGTTACAGTATTATTTTTTTCTAAACCATAAACATTTACACTTATATGTGGATTATTTTTTTCGAATTGTTTTATGTCATCAAATGTTGGTGGGAAAGATATACCATTTAAATTTAATAATTTAGAGTAATGTGGATATGATGAAACTCTATTACTGTTATACCGTACTGGATACATATGTGCTACAATACACCAGAGAAAACAATGTCTATCTTTATTGCAAATGTTAAGACATGACTTTGTTTTAAGAATTTTTATCGGTAAAGAAATGTAACTGCCAGCTTTTAAGGGATTATACTTAACTATATTCATTTCCAAATGATTAATCGACTCTATAGCCCAACCAGATTCTGATAATTCAAATTCTGTGCACTTATACAACATTTTTTGCACGCATTCTTCAAAAAATAGTTTTATATTAGTATTCTGAATTATCACATAATACTTTGTATTGAAAGATTTCAAAGACAATTCTTCATTTTTAGGCAACTTGTACAATACAAAAAGCTCAAATTGTATCTTAATCGCTCGATGTTTCAATCGCAATGTCTCAATAATCTTGTAAATCATGCTAGAAATATCTGATAAAAACATCTCTGGTGAAATGTTATCTAAACTTGTTGGATTAAATCTGTAACTAGCAATTCGATTTTTGAAAGCAGTAGCTATTATTTGCACATTATCAAATTCAGTACTCAACAAACAGTTTGATTTATGTATATTACTTTTCTTATGTGATGAATATTTTTGGACATAAACCTTACAATGTGGACAAAATTTCATGTTTGTTTATATTGAATACAAAAAAGTAACGCAATAATCTATTAAATTAACCTTAATTATATTCACCAAAATATATGTTTTATACTTATATTTATTTTGACCTAAAATTGTTTTAAGTTTTTTGATTTAGGTACTTCAAGGCCAAAATTAGGTAGTGGTCTAGAATTTTAAGCTTTAAGATTAATTAATTCGAATTTATTGGTTTTTGGTTTTTAGTTTTTTGGTTTACTGAAAGAAATCATACAAATAATGATTAATAAAAAGATATGAATATAAATAAGTAAGTACCTATGTAAGATTATATTTCATTACAATTATCTGAGGAAACAAACATTAAAAAGAAAGATCAATTATAGACTTCATGGCGCAGGTAGGTACTTACTTAAATTCAAACAATATAAAATGTAGATTATAATCTATTAATTTTACCTTAATTATATTCACCAAAATATATGTATTCACCAAAATATATGTTTTATACTTATATTTTGACCTAAAATTGTTTTAAGTTTTTTGATTTAGGTACTTCAAGGCCAAAATTAGGTACTGGTCTAGAATTTTTAACTACTTCAAGATTTAGGTTAAAGGTCCGAATTACTGATTTGATTTTTTTTTAAAGTACCTATAGCATAAGATTCAAGGTCATAATTACTGGTCTAGAATTTTAAGCTTTGAGATTCATTAATTCGAGTTTATTGGTTTTTGGTTTTTAGTTTTTGGTTTTTTGGTTTACTGAAAGAAATCATACAAATAATGATTTAAAAAAAATATAGAAGTAAGTACCTATGTAAGATTATATTTCATTACAATTATCTGAGGAAACAAACATTAAAAAGAAAGATCAATTATAGACTTCATGGCGCAGGTACTTACTTAAATTCAAACAATATAAAATATGGATTAGACTTGTGATCGTTACTAACATCTGTTTATACAATTTATACAATGTGGAGACAACAAATAACGTTAAATGAAAATACTGGCAATTAAACCTTACAATATGGACAAAATTTCATGTTTTTTTTAATTGAGTACAAAAAGTAAAGCAATAATCTATTAATTTAACGTTAATTATATTCATCAAAATATATGTATTATACTTATATTTATTTTGACCTAAAATTGTTTTAAGAGTTTTGATTTAGGTACTTCAAGGTCAAAATTACTGGTCTAGAATTTTTAACTACTTCAAGATTAAGGTTAAAGGTCTGAATTACTGATCTGAATGTTTTTATATACTTAAAGCATATGATTCAAGGTCATAATTACTGGTCCAGAATTTTAAGCTTTGAGATTCATTAATTCGAGTTTATTGGTTTTTGGTTTTTAGTTTTTTGGTTTTTAGTTTTTAGTTTTTTGGCTTACTGAAAGAAATCATACAAATAATGATTAATAAAAAATAAAAATAAATTTAAGTAAGTACCTATGTAAGATTATATTTAATTACAATTATCTGAGGAAGCAAACATTAAAAAGAAAAGACAATTATAGACTTCATGGCGCAGGTACTTACTTAAATTCAAACAATATAAAATATAGATTACACTTATAAATTAATCGTTACAAACAATTTATACAATGTGGAAACAACAATTCAACAATAAATGAAAATACTGGCAATTATAATTATGAAAAGAAAAAATATAGGTATGCCATTATATTAAAGACCCTTTAAATGTAAAAAAATGTTCTTAAACAAGTTTATAATAAAATATAATAAGCATAATTATTAAAAGAGCAAAAATATTAAGGAGTCCTTTAAATTGGGGGTAAGACGCTTATCTAATTTTAAAATACGTTAGACTGATAGAGTATGGGCTGTATCTTCTGATAATCTTCTTTAGCAGCGGTCACAAGTTTTGTGACTGCTTTCCATACCGTACTGCTGTCATCAACAGCCGATTTGAAGGTAACTAGTGCCCGTTTCCAGCGGTCGTTGCTAAGCGCCTCCGCGTCCCGAGCGTTGTAAACACGCAGTTCCACGTAGTAGTTGCCCTGCCGGGTGGGATCCCGCTGGAGTGTATAACCGGAACCGCTACGTCTTGACAAGAAGCTCCGCAGTGCAGCCGCTCGGATGGGTTCACCGCCAAGTTCTTGCTCGTTCTGAAATTAGAAATGATTATCATTAGAACAATTTAAAAAAAGCATGAATACAACCTTCAAAAATGTACTGACCCATAGATTTTAACTGATCAGGGAATCGTATTTAGAATATCTTAGTCAGTCTTTGGATGTGACAGATGGACAGATGGACAGACAGACAAACACGCGAGTGATCCTATAAGGGTTCCGTTTTTCCTTTTGAGGTATGGAACCCTAAAAATAATGGAAAATAAAAATTAAAAGGACCCACATTACAAATAAACAATGACATACATACGTAAACTCACGCCTTCTACCCGTGGGGGGAGGAGGCATGAATAAACAATAATGTAAAATAAAAATTAAAAAGGTATTTGCAAATAAAAAAGTTCAGCATAAGTACCTCTGAATCCGACTGCTTCCTTTTTTTGACCGATGTTGATGGCGTCGGCAAATCAACGTCCGACTCCGTGTCGGACCCAAAAAAGTTAGATTTTACCACCGGAGCGCTGGTAATTTTCTTTATTGCAGGTTTATTTCTTTTGCCGGCAGCCTTTTTCCCTGCCTTCTTTTTCTGTGCCGATGGTGCTGGCTGAGATGTTGGTATTTCACAGTCAGAATCGAAGGGATTGGTCGACCTAAAATGAAGAACACCAATAAATTTCACTCACAAGTTCAATTAATTATATTATTCGATATAAATAATAATTGTAGAGTTATACGCACATACTTGTTGTACTATTTATTGTTCACAATTATATTGAAAAAAGAAACAGCTGCAAGTACCCGGGATGCGCACTAATTAAAATGAAATTATTAAATGCAGTCATATTTATAGATTACATTATTAAAGCGGTGGTTACAGTAATAAATCGCTCACAAAGTAAGAAAGCGATTTTGATATGTGTGGTAAAAATTAGTTCTATGTCATCAGCAAATAGAGTCTAAAATTAATTGATTGTTACTTACTCAATATGATCGCATCCTTACTTTCCTTATTTGTCGACGGCGCCGCTCTGTCGCGTATACCTGAGACGATTTTCTAAAAAGGAAGTGGTATGTACTCTCTCAGAACAATAAGTTGCAGATTGCTGACGCGGGTTTATTACGGAAATGGAATGAATGATAGAACTGTATATATTATTTATATTAAATTAAATAATGGCAAAAAATAAAACATGAAAACAAAATCCAGACCGAAACAAATACTTATTTGTCCCGTGCGGGAATCGAACCCGCGACAGTTGGCGTATTTACTAACAGCACGTTTATAAACTAATATTTACATTGTGATGCAGCGAGATGACCTCTTAATCAATGCGCCATACGTGTCGTCGAAAATGTGACAAAATACTGGATCGCTTTTAAGATTGGGAGATTTACGATGATCCTTGGGTGGTTTACACATATAATCAAATTCCATACTTTCCCAATTTAGTAAACGGCGCCACACCGTCGCAGATACCTGCGATGAAATTCTAAAAAGGAAGTTGTATACTTATGCCATCGCTATTAATGAAATAAATAAAATGTATCCGTATCCAAGGCACCGATGACATTTATTAATAGGTATGACAGATTTATTAATAGGTACTTTTATTAGTAGGTAGGATAGATGGGTCCACTATAAATGATTTAGCAGCTTGTTACTTCTGCGGTGCTGAGCTCATGGACTAGCACCATCAGGTTGTGCCGTGACTAGAGCATATTCGCAGTTTTCTATTATATTGTCCCTTCAGATGAAAAGTGATATCTGAGATTGAATAGATAAATTCATATAAGGGGTTTATTAGATTGAAAAGTCAGCATTCCAGTCTATTTCATTTGCAGAAGAGCATCTCTAAATTCCAATTACTCTTTTATCCTATATTCAGCAAGCATAATTTTCATATTAGGTAGTCAATGTAATCGATGTAGATAAATCCTATCTTAAGATTCTATAACCAGCTATCATCTTTAGACATACATGTACAAGCAAATTGAAATACTGCAAATCGCATACTTAGTTCTACCTGTGAACAGTCGGTACACTTCGTCAAATATAATTAATTCATCAATGGATATAGGAACACAAGATGTGCACCGCATCATTTCGATGTAACGCAGCGGTCGTACTTGATATTGCTGTTTATATTATCACTAAGCGCATTCAATAATTTTGTTCCACTGTACCAGTTCAAAGTCACCCTGGGTTCTGGATCACATTTCCATGTGTGGAGAATTGGGGGTTCTGGATCATATTCCGAGCGGAGCGAGGAAGAATTGATACAGAACCCCCAATTCTACCCTACTTACGCTTCACGGATCGGTTCGCTACGAAATATCAGGAAAACCGAAATAAATTACAATTTCTTCTTTCTTAATATAAGAAAAAGTTGTGTTATTTTTGTAAGAAAATTGTATTTAGTATTAAAGCAGGTTTGCTTAGAGCTTAATGCCTTAATCACAGAGTAACTTGAGCGTAACATTATGGTCGAGATTTTTATTATTCCGGAGGTAGATAAAACTGTGGTTTTATTATTGTCTGTTTGTTTATATGAGATTTTTGTGCTGCGATGTGTGTTGTGTATTGTTGTGCTTTTAAGAGTACATTTTTTAAAATAAAAGAATCGTGTGTTTTGTAGAATTTAAAGTTCTCAGAGATATTTTCTGGTAACCAGCAAATAAAGTACTTATTTTCATGTTTAGAATTTTTTCTTTTATAATTAAAAACTTAGGTTTTCAAAGTTTATAGAGTAGGTAGATAGATCTTCTTCCTTTTCGTGTGGTTAGTGACCAGCCTTGTGTCAGAATTTTAAAGCTGCCCATGTGCCTCTGACTTGGCTTCACATGCCGTTGAGAAATATCTGTCAGGCATGCTGGTCTCCTTTTTTTTTTTTTTGGGTGGGAAATTATCAAATAACTTCTCCCGCTCTGGGCGGAGCGAGAGGGCGTGTCAGACTCTTACTGACTAAAACCCACCCGTGTTCCTTCGGTTGCCTTGTTGCCGGGGGCCACGATTTCCCGATCGGTTTTCTTCGAACCCCCGGCAGGCATTGGCCCTAGCGGACCCCGTCAATTCTGTTGACATCTCTTTGAGGCGCGCGTGGAACACAACGCGCCGTCGACCCGGGCTTGGTCCTTGTCTTGGCTGACTTGGCTTCACATGCCGTTGAGAAATATCTGTCAGGCATGCTGGTCTCCTCACGATGATTTCCTTCACCGTTTTTGAAGCAAGTGATAATTATACAATACTCACATGAATCCGAAAAGTCAGAGGTACGTGCCTTGGGTTCGAACTCGAGACTTTAGATTTGGCAGTTCGTCAGTCACACCACTAGGCTATGACTGCTATCTAGTAGGGGTAGGGGGTAGGTATGTTGTACGTGCCTTGTACTTACGTACGCGATTTTATTACGGCCGTGCGAACTTCGGCTTACCGACTAAAACGGTATCCCTTTCGGACTTTCCCGCGACCCCGGCAGGCATTAGCCCTAATTGACCCCGTCAGTTCTGCTAACATTTTTGCCAGCATGGCTACGCATGGCAACGGGTAAAGCCATATTGTTGCTTACCAGGTTTGATCCCCTGTACCTTAAACTCCCAAAACCTTCGCACCACCACAACCTATACAATTAATCCTTAAACCTCCCTTATCTGAACTGTTGTAACCCCGTTATCAATAACTATGTAACCCTATCGATATCAGTTAGTTACCCTCAAAACTTGGGTAATCAATACGCCCCTATAATTTCATGGTTTTAGATAACAGACCACCATTAAAACTATTTTAATGGCTTCCGAAGTAGCGTGGTCAGATAACTGTAGACAGGGTGAGTTTATTTTTGGCCAAAGGTATTTTAAACCAGCTTTGCTTATAGTGACAGATTTGTTTTTAGAAATCTGTCGAGAGTTAACTGACAGCTGCTTTATTTTTTATAATCAACTTTCCATATACAACACAAAAACACTCCCTTTCACCGGCTTCATAAGGTTCATAACTCATTTGTTGGGCTTGGTATAACTTTTTATAACAAGCTACCCTCTTCTTTTCTAGATTTGCCTTTTAATGCATTTAAAACTAAAGTAAAATCCAACCTTCGTTCAAAGGCATACTATTGTATCAACGATTACTTAAATGATAAGAATAGTTGGTCACTGTGATTAACTCAAGACAATGTTTATGTTCTTTCTCCAGAATTAGCTTACCTGTCATTTTATATGAGTTTTTTATTTTTAATTTTATTTTATTGTTAACATAATCTACTCATTACAATGTTTTTGTTATCAGTTGTATTGCAATTTGTGGTTAGCTAGCGACCTCGACAATTGATCATATTATTTTTTTGCCTGAGCAACCAGCAAGTTCGTCAGGCTCGGACGTGTGCTGCTTGGTCGTCTTGCTGATCATGGTTTTGTTATTGTTACTAGTAATTAACTGTTAATTTACCCTGATGGTCCTAGTTTATAATTTATAGCTTTATGTAAGCGGGCACGCCCTTTATGTCTGGGGGCTTTTATATAGATATTTAGTTCATTTTACGTTTAGTTTTTTTTTTTTTTTTAATATTGCTTGAGTATAGTTCTCGATGTTTTTGGCTGGTACATTGGCGTGTGCAAGCTGGCATATGGCCTATAATTTATCATTTGAATTATGTTTTGTGTTGCATAATGTAGGTTATTTTGAATACTATTGTATAGAATCATTTTTTCTAATTTGAACAGACAGCTGTGCTGCTGGGGAGTTTGTTGCGCCACTTTTTCTTCCCAGCTAAAGGCACTAGGAAGTGGTGAAGGGTGGGCGTTTTTGGGGGACTGTCGTATGTAATTTTGACGTTCGAAAAGTGCTGATTCTCAGTCTAGTTTGAATAAATGACTTATGAATTTTGAATTTTGACACAATTTTAGTGTGCTAAAATACGAAAGCGGTTATTTGATAGAACAGTTAACCAACAAAAAATTGCAAATTAAATTCCATCATAGCATAGCAACAAGAATGGCAGCCCAGTCAAAACTGGTAGTACCGAGATACAAAAACTATTATGGAAAACGACAAACCTATTGAGGTTTTTGTGATGTTTCTGTTTATATTTTGTTTTGTTCCTTTAATTAATAAACAATAAAAAAAAAAACGTGTGGCACTCGGGGACTGCCGCGGTAAAGCTATTGCATAGCATTTGTAACCTCCATACTTCCTATTCGTCAACGCTACACTTGGGATGATGACGTGATGACATAAAACAAAAATTACGTTCCCATGACAACATCACGTTGTCATGGGAACCGTCATTACATGGTAGGCGGAGTGGGGGGTGTTAGGTTTTATTTTCGTTATGGAATTTCTTGATTCGGTCGCCGCGCTCAAAGCCCGCGATAAAAGCTATGCAATAGCTTAATAAAAAAAACTTTTTTACAAAAAACACAACCGACTTCCAAACTACAAAGTGAAAAATAACTTGTAGTTTGGAAGTCGGTTGTGTTTTTTGTAAAAAAGTTTTTTTTTTCACTTTTTAGTGGGTTGGTTTGTAATTTATCTAAGTTACAATAGCCTTATGTCAACTGCTCATCAAAAATACCCAAATCGCTATAGATGTGCCTTTAATATTTGAAGACTTCCCTCGATTTCTCCAAGATCCCATCATCAGATCGTGACCAAATGACAATGGGACCAACTTGAAAGTATACCCTTTCAAACAAAAAAGAATTTTTCAAATCGGCCCAGCCGTCTTTGAGTAATCGGGGAACATACATAAAAAAAAATATCCCGACGAATTGAGAACCTCCTCCTTTTTTTTGAAGTCGGTTAAAAATAATATAAAAGTAAAGTTATCATTACGATGTTCCTTACACCGTGTATTCTTAATTATTTTCACTGAACATGAATTCCGATACTTGTAACTAACAAAAAGTTGTTTGAAAATACATCAAATAAAGTTAACAAAAAAATATATTTGCTCATGATCAACATTTCAAAACAGCCTGTGTACATTCAGAATATTATACTACCCTCAATTCAACCAAAAGTATTTAAAGCAGTTTAGGATAAAATGTATGTTCTAATTTGGTAGAAAGTTTAATTTTATGATCAAGGTGAATTACAACGGTTACTAATTAGTTGAGACGAGATATTTTACAAAGTTTTGGGTAATATTGTTGGCTCTCACAATGTCGTTTATGATAAAGGCCGATTATATTAAAATTTATTTGATCGGTAATATTAGTTAATTACCTATTATTAGTGGGTTTGTGGTACTTGCGGTTGCCAATAACTTTTACGGGTGGTATGATTTAAAACTGGCAAAATGTGGGTGTTTGTTGATGGCAAGTCAAATAAAATCCCACACACTTTGACAATGTCTTAATTGACAGATGATTCTATTCATCTGTCAATTATGACACAAATTGATACATGGTACTGTCATTACTGTCAATCAATTGACAGTAATAACAGTACCATGTGTCAATTTTGACAAGTTTATTATTTTTTTGGGGTGTGTTCACTTTAACTATCCTAGATAATTAGAAAGGTTTGTTCGTTTTAGGAGTAAATACACACTAAAATAAAAAACTGTGTTTCTTGAATTGGAGGTCTTTAAAAATGTATGATACAGTTAGAACCACCAGTTTTTGGGATCATATTTGGACATGTACTTTATACCAAAATACTCAATATCGTTTATTACGAAGCAGACAAAACAATCAAACCCGTGGCTGGCGTGAATACATTGACATCTCGACTTGTATTTTTTTTTATTGGCTTAATACATAACACACATAACATCACGCCTTGTTTCCCCGAAAGGTTGGGCAGAGGTGTCCTTGTAGCAGGTACACCCACATTTCGCCAGTTATGTTCAGTTATGTTCGCCAGTTGTGTGTGTGTGTTTGAATACGTTCTACGCATTAGGAATTTATATGAAAAAAATGGACAGCTCAAAATATAAATAACTTTTGGAGCAATCAACTATGGTATTATGTTGACATCTCGCATTTTTACGTGTTTTACTTGATAACAACATGTCAAATTAACGATTCACATGGTTTCGTGAACGAACATTGATATTTCGTTTTATCAACTTAACCCCTAAAACAACTAAAACACATACTGTAAAATAATTTACCGATTTACCAGAAGAGGTCAAACCTTTAAAATGGCCGTCCTGACAAATTGCCATTTTAGACATGTCAACATATTCACGCCAGCCACGGAAACACACCTCCAGAATTATATAGTTACGTAACTCACAGGGCAATTGAAATGCTAGGTCTAGTGTACAATTTACATAACATTTTCCAATCTCCCCCTACACACATCTCAATACTATGACCTACTCAAACAAAATAAGTTCTAACAAACTTAAATAAAATACTTCTAACGTCAAACACCATGTAACAGAAGGCAATCACTTGAGGGACACGTGACTTCACGTCACGCGTCTGTGATTGGTGACGTCATTTATGTCGTCACTCGCATGCGCGTGCGTGGGTGAGGTTTTATGTAACAGGCTACCTTGTTGAAGGTGGTTACTGTTACTTAAAAGCCAGTAGTACCTCAACTCAAATTCACATTTTATCTTGCTCGCACCGTACTGTTCGCGGACTGAATGGGGTGCTGGCGGCTCCAAGGCGCCGATAGTTCAGGTATTTTCTTTTTATGGTGAAAACAAAAGTAAATTTAAAAAAAAAACAAAACATAGTATCTGCTATATATTTAGTTCAGTTATTATGCAAAGTTTCATGATCTAATTTGAAGTTTTTTTTTTAATACTAGCGATTTATTGTTCGGTAGGTGACTTTGTAATATTATTTCCATAGAGAAAATTTTATGGAATCGTGTTTTGTCAAACATAGTCATCATCATCAGCCTATAAATGTTCCCACTGCTGGGACACAGGCCTCCTCTCTGTGAGAGGGAGTGGGCCGTAATCCACCACGCGGGCCCAGTGCGGGTTGGTAAATGTCACATATTTTCGAATTTTTGGTTCTAGGACATGCCGGTTTCTTCACGATGTTTTCCTTCACCGTTTTGAGAACAGTGGTGATGAAATAATTTACACAAAGTAAAGCGCCTGTCTGGGTTCTAACCTACGACCTCGTAAGTCGCGGCTGTTACTACTGGGCTACCACTGCTCTTAACATGAATTCAAACATAGTACTTAACATTAATTCTCAATTTCACCTTATATAGATTTCAAAATTAATTAATTGACGAGTAGGTATCTTCGATATAACGAAGCATTATGCTAATTATAGACTTAAAGATACCTGAGGGCTTTCAAAGCCTCTCGTATTTCTACGATGACTTTCATACACACAAGTACAGCTTTTCACTTATACAAAGCGTACACTAATCACAGCTTACAATGGTGCCGATTCCCTTGTTCACAAACTAAACTAAATTTAAGTTCAGTGCATCTTTTTCTTTCTATTTCATTAAGAAAAGAACAGAAGATAAATTTTAGTTTAGTCCTGTCAAATTAATCAGTGCTTGACGTAAATTGACGTAATTTTAGTTGGCAAGTTTTTAATCACGTCTAAACTTGTATGGAGACTGACAGGCGCTGATTAATTTGACAGGACTAAACTAAAATTTATCTTCTGTCCTTTTTTTAATGAAATAGAAAGAAAAAGATGCACTGAACTTAAATTTAGTTTAGTTTGTGAACAAGGGAATCGGCACCAATACCAATATTAGGGCCAACTAAATTTAGATTGCCATCAACACGCTAAAAAAACAGAATAGCAATAATGAATAACGAAAATAACATAACATCACGCCCTTAATCTCGTAAGGGTTATGCAGAGATGTACCATCGCAGGAAGCCATAACAAACCAACGTAAGGACTATTCTTGCTTGTAGCATTCAGCCGCTAAAGAACCGGGGTGGTAGCAGATGTGGTCATCGTGTGCATGGGATTTTGTTTTCAAAATGGTTAGTTATAGTTTTCCGCAATGATACCTGCCCTATAAGTACACCCACATTTCGCCAGTTATGGTTAAGTCCCATGTAATAGGGGGCGAGCCTATTGCCATCAACTGGACACAAATACAGACTCCGGGCTGCTACTGAGAAATTCCAGATGGAAAAACCCGATAACACTTTGCTTGCTTACTTTTATTAATTTATTTATTTTTTGTATAGATTATTTTCTACATATTTTGTGAATGTGAGAACGCTGTAGGCTTAGTGGATTGTAGACCTGTTGACCATTTTCTATTTTGTTAAGTACTTGGTACTTATTGAAAGACCTACACTGTCCTCCCATACCTAGAAACACTGTTATGTGAAAGTATTGTAAAAACCAATTATTTTTAAAAGAGTAACCGTGGAGTTTCTTGCCGGCTTTTCTCCATAGGAAACTACCAATTGGAACCGTGCACCTAGCTTCTGACGTTTCATAAGTGCCCATGTAGGTTTATGTGAAATAAAAGATTTTGATTTTGACTTGACTCGGGAATCGAACCTTAGGGTCTCATGCTCAATAGTAATGCTTAATAATAATGAATGAATTTAGTTTTTGAAGTGAAAACTTCTTTAGGCGCTTTGGGCATTTTTGAGATGGGACTAAACCATTGATTTCGCGACACTGTAACAACACTTCATTTTTGTAAACGCGGTTGTGCTCTTTATTTATATTACATTATGGATCAATGTTCTATGCAAGTATTTTTACTTTAAAGGTTTTGTAAACGCGATTGTGCTCTTTATTTATATAAAGTTACGGATCAATTTTCCATACAAGTATTTTTACTTTAAAGGTATCGTAAACACGATTGTGCTCTTTATTTATATTACGTTCCGGATCAATGTTCTATGCAAGTATTTTTCTTCCACCAAGGCGTTCTTGTTTAAGTTTTCACTTCTGTCGGCACTCCCGGAGTGCCACTTTTTTATTTTTTTTACTTACCTAAATTTTATTTTTAGATAGGTTTCCTTATAGCCTCTAGCTAACTAAAACTGAACTCACAATAAAAAGGCTGACGTTTTCAAAGACATTATCTTAAAGGACTATCGGAGGCATCGCATCGTGACTGACGACGTCATTTGTCGGTATTCACCACAGATATAGACAGACCTAGATAACGCAAGTATCACGATCTGTATGAAAACCAAGCGTGCCATTTTTTGACTGCCTACTATGACGTCACAGGCACTAGGAAATGTTTCTTTTATTTTTTCTCCTCGCATTTGCACAGTTTTTACAATTTATAACAGCGTAATTAACCATTTTCAATTTTTTTACTGACTTCCGACAAGCGTGGCACCGATGCAGACTGAGCGCGAAAGTGGCAGCTTACGATTGTTGTACGTAAGCTGGGCACGAAAATGGCACGCGAAGTAGTTACTCTTGCGTTATCTAGGTACATCTATATCTGTGGTATCCACCGCTGTAATGTAGTTTGAGTTATTTCCTACCAAACTTCTGAATATTGACTTGAAGGAAATAAAGAAAGAAAGAAAGGTTTTCGTGTGTGTAATGGTGAAGGGAACGATATTTTTCTTAGGGAAAACTAGATTGGGGGCTGAAATGTGGTTTATACAAATTGAGTGTGTCGTGTCGAGTTTGCGTTTGAAGTGAGAACATTGTGTCGGTCAATGAACTTGAGTTTTGGTTTTTCGTTTTATTATATTATACTGACCTCCGCCCGCGGCTTCGCCCGCGTGTTACGTCGGTAAAAAGTAGCCTATTTCCTCCACAAAGATTCAAAATATCCCCATTTTTTACCCGACTACGGCAAAGCCAAAAGGAAGGGTTATGATTTTAGCAGTCTATGTATGTATGTTTATATGTTTGTATGCATGTATGTATGTATGTTTGCTTTTACGTGTGTTCCACCGTAGCGCCTAAACTACTGAACCGATTTTGATGAATGAGGTATCAATAGATTTGTAATAATGGTCCGGGTGACATAGGCTATATAAATTTTCCCTAAATTTAATATGGTGGACTTTACACGTAAATTTCTAACCTCGAAAAAAAATAAAATGAGATGATCATGACATGTTTGGTATCAAAAGAAAGGTCTTGACGAGCACATTACAAATATGTGTATAATGTTATACTTTCAAAGTAAATAAATATGTTTAACTTGTTAAAACAAGCAAAAATGAGACTGCGCTACGAAGTATCGCAAGATGAAACCAACGTGCAGGTAATCAAATCTTAATAAATAGTAACGATTTGTAATTCCACTTTTATGAAGAAAAACAAGTACAACGAAATATTTGTATTTTGGATTTCTTCGAAGCTCGATATCGGTATACATGGGACACTCAGAAAATTTTGCGAAAGGTATTAAAAAAAATATACTACAGGTTATGTTTTCTTATATACAGTTTCATGCGTCTAAACCAATTTTCATTACACATTTTCCAGTCCACATCAGGCACCTCCCACCTTTAATCCCCTTCTCAAATGCAGCCAGTGCATCTTCCGGTGTTGTAGTGTGCCATAGACAAAAACTGTTAGTCGTTAAACTTTCTGAGTATGGCGTTGGCGTCGAAATAAATCGCGCTATGGTTTCGTCCAAAGCACTATGCACTTCTATTGGAATTTAAAATAGGTTAATTACTGACCTATTGCATTAATCTTATTTACGTTGTCGGAACGTTTAGCAAGCGTAAAAACGGAAAAGTATAAAATAAAAAATAAAGTTTAATAAATAACTGTAACCCGACTACAGGAAAATAAAAATAATCTAAAAAGTACGAAACAAGCAAATATTTCAGACAAAAATCAAGACATAGGTACAAAAATGGTCAAGGTAAAGCCGTGGTCGCATGCCTGTTGCCATGTGGGTGCCAAGAACACTTACAAAATTATAATAGCATGCGACGACGGCCAAACCGGGAAAACCAGCGTCAGACAGCATCTGTCTGGCTTTAATGCTGAAATAAACCTTTTTTGGCGCAGCCGTGATGTGAACACACTATTGTAAAAATGTTATTTTATTTTTTCATTCTATTTAGACAGACAAAATTTTACTGAAATCGGTAATGTAGACCGCATTACCGATTTTAGTAAAATTTTGTCTGAATAATTGACACTTTCTTGGAGAAATATACAGCCATAAGTTAAACTGCGTAGGTATATCTAATGACGTTCCCAGTCTGCATACGAAAATTCGATCTAATGTATCTAATAGTTAAGTCACTATAGCTAGTCGCCTGATCGCCCATAAATATTAGTTTTTGAAAAAATAATAATACGTTATTAATTTAAAGAAGGAAAGAAAAAGTATTTATTGTAAAACGCGCAGGAAATAACAAATAAAAATAAAACACACCCATAAAATACATAAATAAAAAAATAAAAAACAAAGTAAAATTAAAATAAAAGCAGAAAGTCCTGGACGAGGCCAAAAGGCTCCAATCTCAGTCAGCATGATGCTGCGACATTTATGTTGGGTTTTATTTGATAGTTCAAAAATACTCCTAAGCATTAGTATAGTTACAAATTTTCTAGCAGATAAAGTTTATTATAATATAAATGATGAGATTCTAGATGAGAAATTATGACCATGTTTTAATAATTTATTATTTTTAATGATCTAACTTCCATACTATTTGTCAACGCTACACTTGGGATGATGACGTGATGACATAAAACAAAAATTACGTTCCCATGACAACATCACGTTTCCCATGACAACGTGATGTTGTAGGCGGAGTGGGGGGTGTTAGGTTTTATTTTCGTTACGTTACGGAATTTCTTAATTCGGTAGCCGCACTCAAAGCCCGCGATAAAAGCTACGCAATAGATTAAAAAAAATATAAAAAAACTTTTTACAAAAAAAAAACAGCCGACTTCAAAAAAAGAAAAGCACAACAAAGTGAAAAATAACTTTAATTTCGGAAGTCGGTGTCTTTGGTTTTCAATTTTCGTTCTTTGTCACCGACTTCTGAAATTAAAGTTATTTTTCACTTTGTAGTGTCGGTTGTTTTTTTTTTTGGAAAAAGTTTTTATTTTTCACTTTTTAGTTGTGGTACGTACCCCACACAAATTCGAATACCACTACCTAAAATTAAGGTGAAAAAATACAAGGGGAGAAATTTATGTAGATTTTATGTTTAGATTTTAAGTTCCTATTCTTTATGGCACCTCTTTAGGTCACGAGCAATCCGAATATTAAAAAAAAAATATTTGGCCTAGATCTTAGGCTGCCTGTCCACTGGGGCGGAGCGAGACAGCGGAGCGGAGAAATGTGCCAATATTAACCAATAGGAGCGGAGCTCTGAGGCGGAGTTTAGATTCTATTGGTTAATATTGGCACATTTCTCCGCTCCGCTGCCTCACACCGCTCCAGTGGACAGGCAGGAAAATTTATTCGCTATTACAATGTATAATAGAATAGCAATACTAATTTTGCTTTTCAAAAAAAAAACCCAAACAGTGACCTATGGTAAAAAAAAAAAATTGGAAAATCTTATGGACTCTTACCTAACTTCGTACATACACAAAAATTCATTAACAACTTTTGCGAAAAACTCGAAAACGCGCGCTGAAAAATTCAAAAAGGCCTGCTAGTTATTCAAGAAGGCACCGTTACTTAAGAATTCACATCGCCTTTTGAAGTCCATTTCAATAATAAATTATGTCGAATACAAAGGTCGACAGTTGAGAGGACAATTATTTAAAGCACAAAGACGTGGGGGGCTTGTGGCTAAGTAATAACAGCTGCACTGGTCGATCGATCAGGTTAAGCTACGCTAGCCGCGGTTGGTCCGTGGATGGGTGGACCATCTTTACATACCAAGTCCCCTCCGTGCCTCGGAAAGCACGTTAAGCCGTTGGTCCCAGCTGTCATTTGTAGATCTTTGACAGTCGTTACGGGTAGTTAGAAGCCCAAAAAGTCTGACAACCAGTCTTACCAAGGGGTATCGTGTTACCTAGTCACTAGGTTGTGGAGGTCAGTTAGGCAGTCGCTCCATGTAAAATACTGGTATTCAGCTGCATCCGGTTAGACTGGAAGCCGACCCCAACATAGTTGGGAAAAGGCTAGGCAGATGAAAGACGTAGGGGCGCGTGGGATTGTTTTTGTTGAAGCAAATGTAGCCAAAGTTCGACTTGCATAGGTTTTTAAAAAACCGGCCAAGCGCGAGTCGTACTCGCCCATGAAGGGTTCCGTAGCAGCAAGTAACATTGAATGAAAGGTAAATTGCGGTTTACGATTTATGACGTATTAAAAAAAAACTACTTGCTAGATCTCGTTCAAACCAATTTTCGGTGGAAGTTTACATGGTAATGTACATCATATATTTTTTTTAGTTTTATCATTCTCTTATTTTAGAAGTTACAGGGGGGGGGGACACACATTTTACCACTTTGGAAGTGTCTCTCGCGCAAACTATTCAGTTTAGAAAAAAATGATGTTAGAAACCTCAATATCATTTTTGAAGACCTATCTATAGATACCCCACACGTATGGGATTGATGAAAAAAATTTTTTTGAGTTTCAGTTCTAAGTATGGGGAAGTCCAAAATTATTTGTTTTTTTTCTATTTTTATGTAAAAATCTTAATGCGGTTCACAGAATACATCTACTTACCAAGTTTCAACAGCGTAGCTCTTATAGTTTCGGAAAAAAGTGGCTGTGACATACGGACGGACAGACAGACAGACAGACAGACAAACAGACAGACAGACAGACAGACATGACGAATCTATAAGGGTTCCGTTTTTGCCATTTGGCAACGGAACCCTAAAAAACCGTCCAAGTGCGAGTCGGACTCGCACACGAAGGGTACACACCATCGTACAATATTTAGCAAAAAAACACCGAAAAAAAAAGGTTTCATGTATGCGTCCTTTAATTTTTTACTTTATTTTATTTTTATTATTTGTTGTTATAGCGACAATACAAATGAGTATTTTTTTAAATACTTCAAGCACAGAAATGTAGAGAGGCGGACTTAATAGTCACTTAATAGGCCATAGGGCATATTCTACCAGTCAACCTTTGGGTGATGCAGAGACAAACTGTAGTAGGTGCAATTACAAAAATAGAGGAATAAAAAAAAATTCAAATATGGAGATACAGCCCGCTGACAGATGGACGGACAAACGGACTGACGGAGAAACGGACGGACGAAAGGACAGCAGAGGCTTAGTAATAGGGTTTCGTTTGGCACCTGTGCCCCAATAATAATAAAAGAAAAGTACCTACAAGTACCTGTCAAAATAATTAGCAAACCGGTTTTTTGTTCTAGGACAAACCGGTTTCCTCACGATGTTTTCCTACACCGTTTTGAGAGCAGTGGTGATGAAATAAATTACGTAAAGTAAAACGCCTGCCTAGGTTGGAACCCACGACCTACATCTCGGAAGTCGGGGCCGCTGGACAATCACTGCATTCTTCCATAGTTAGACTATTTATGACAATACTTTTATTTTTCTTGTTGTTTGCCGATTTCCTGGAGTCTAAAATCCCCAAAGCTAAATGAGTAAGCATGGTTATCAAATTCAAATGTCATTTATTCAAACTAGGCTGAGAATCAACACTTTTCGAACGTCAAAATTACATAAGACAGTCCCCCAAAAACGCCCATCCTTTACACTATCAATACTTCTTTTGTATGAGCAATAAAAAAATAAAGTTTAATAAAAAACTGTAACCCGACTACGGGAAAATAAAAATGATCTAAAAAGTACGAAACAAGCAAATATTTCAGACAGAAATCAAGACATAGGTACAAAAATGGTCAAAGTAAAGCCGTGGTCGCATGCCTGTATGCCATGTAGGTGCCAGGAACACCTACAAAATTATAATGGCATGCGACGACGGCTTTACCTTGACCATTTTTGTACCTATGTCTTGATTTCTGTCTGAAATATTTGCTTGTTTCGTACTTTTTAGATCATTTTTATTTTCCCGTAGTCGGGTTACAGTTTTTTATTAAACTTTATTTTTTTATTTTATACTTTTCCGTTTTTACACTTGATAAACGTAAATAAGAGTAGAGTAATACAATAGTTCAGTAATTAACCTATTTTAAATTCCAATAGCAGAGCATAGTGCTTTGGACGAAACCATAGAGCGATTTATTTCGACGCCACACCATATATCGATATCGAGCTTCGAAGAAATCCAAAATATAAATATTTCGTTGTACTTGTTTTTCTTCATAAGAGTGGAATTACAAATCGGTACTACTTATTAAGATTTGATTAACTGCACGTTGGTAACATCTTGCGATACTACGTAGCGCAGTCTCACTTTTGCTTGTTTTTAACGATTTAAACATATTTGTTTACTTTGAAAATATAATATTATATACATATTTGTAATGTGCTCGTCAAGACCTTTCTTTTGATACCAAACATGTCATGAACATCCCATTTTAATTTTTTTCGAGGTTAGAAATTTACGTGTAAAGTCCACCAAATTAAATTTAGGGAAAAATTATATAGCCTATGTCACCCGGACCATTATTACGAATCTATTGATACCTCATTCATCAAAATTGGTTCAGTCGTTTAGGCGCTACGGTGGAACACACGTAAAAACAAACGTACATACATACATACAAACATACATACATAGACTGCTAAAATCATAACCCTTCCTTTTGGCTTTGCCGTAGTCGGGTAAAAAAAACCTTCGTACTACCACCTCTTTTCAGAAAATGAACACTGCCTATAATTATTGCAAATCCTTTAAATCCGCCAATGTTTACAGTTAAAATTAAATCAATAAAGGGTAATTTTAATGCATGCGAGTTCGAAAGTCAGCCGCCTGTGACGGCTCATTTGACATGGTTGTCCAATTTACATCGATATCGGCGTCAGTCCTCTTTGACGTTGTCATAATTAGTCATTTTATATTATTCACTCACTGCTTTATTTATGTTAATACCTCTTGTAAAGACTTGATCAATATTAAATAATTTCTCTATTTACTCCAAAAATACTTTTGCTTTGCACAGATAAATTGACAGCCGATTGCATCCACAGAGTACTTAATGCATCGCAGAGTATATAATGCAGATACACTCCTGCGCGCGTCCCTTCGCTTGTCACCACCATACATGGACAAGTGTTGTTGGAACGTTGTGTCGGGTGTGCGTCGATTTTTATGTATTTTTTAATTTATACAATAGTTTTGATTTTTTATGTTATTATTGTCATTGTTTTATTTTGTAATCCCCTAGTGGGATTTATGTGTCCGTAGGTATGTCCGTGACATCACAGCGGGCCCTATCAGAATACCAGCGCTGCGGTATTTATTTATTTTTAAATATCGCAGCATCATGCCTTTTTGGCCTCGCACAGGTCGTTATTAATTTTGTTTGTTAGTTTTAAAATGCTCCTTTGTTATATTTGTTTTTTTTTTATTATTACTGTATTGTATTTCCTGTGCGTGTCCCAAATAAAATAATTTTTTTTCTTTCTTTCTTTCTTTCTTTCTTTCTTTCTTTCTTTCTTTCATTATTGCTGAAAATACAGAAATGCTAGTTTATATTGTACGCTGATATAGCGCTCTCCGCGTTCAATATAACAATGCATTTAGGATACTGGTGGGGCTGCCCCGTTTCTGTAGTGCATCAGGGATGTTCGCAGATGCGCATGTAGATTGCTTTTACGCAACAATGCGTAAAAGGTGCGCTTCCCTGGTGCGCAGGGTGTGGGGCGGCTCCAACAGTGTCTTGAGCATGGTTGCGAGTCGCCTGGACTGTGAATACGTGGGTCACTGTTGTGCCCTCTCTCATGGGATGTCGCAGCGGTGACCAACCGTTATTCCTTGTATTGTTTTCCTTGTTTTTGTTTAGTGTCTGTGCTTACTAACATAGTCGTAAGTTTTACTAACAATCTTGTTGAGTCTTGGTTACTCCAATAAAGAAAAATTCTATTCTATTAAATTATTTTTTTGTTTATTAAAAGACTAGCGGACGTCACGCGGTTTCACCCCCATAGTTCTCGTGGGAGTACGGGGATAAAATATAGCCTATGTTACTCGCTGATAATGTAGCTATCCATTGCTGAAAGAATTTTTCAAATCGGTCCAGTAGTTTTTAAGTTTATTCGTTAAATATAAAAATTCAAATCTTTCCTCTTTATAATATTAATATAGATAATTTTTTTGTTTATTAAAAGATTTCGGAATCCATACTAAAATAATATACCGGGTGATTTTTTTTACCGTCTCGAAATTTTTACAGGCTGTTCTACCCATGAATATATACAACTTTCACTATGGGAGCAACTCTGAAATCACGAAAAAAAAACCAATCTGTTTATACAAAAGTTAGAAAATGTATGAAACACCTGATACCACCCTGTAAAAACTTCGAGACGGTAAAAAAAATCACTCGGTATAATATAATATTATTATAAACTCGAAAGTGACTCTGTCTGTATCAATCTGCCTAGCCTTTTCCCAACCATGTTGGGGTCGGCTTCCAGTCTAACCGGATGCAACAGAATACCAGTATTCTACTATCTGACCAGTTGCTGGGTAATACGATACCCCTTGGTAAGACTGGTTGTCAGCTGCATGCAATTGCCTTTCATTCATCCCTTTTGTGGCCCAACATTCTGATCCATACAAGACAGAGTAGGTCTTACCACTCCTCTAGTAAATAAAAACAAAATTCAAAAATATTTTTTACTTAGTATCTTGTTGTAGCTACTTCAAAAATAATTTAATTTTGTCTTGAACTTCTGAACCACGTTTTTTTCTAGATCAAACGTAATTAGGTGAAAAAGGTTTTAGACATGTAAAGAAGGTCTTTGAAAGTAAATTCCTTGGGGATAATTAAGTGAATGTACCTACTTGCCTTTGAACTTTTTTTGTTGTAAGTTAGAATATCTACTTACATCTTGTTATCTTTTTTTAAGACAATATCTAGATATAAAATTACTGTAATTTTTGCTTGTATTATTTTGTCTATTATTGTTTTATAAGTTTTCCACAGAATTTTCTTATCTGATCTTTATTTTGTATGCTGAATGTTTTTCTACACTAATATTAAAAAGAAAAAAGCGGCCAAGTGCGAGTTGTACTCGCCCATGAAGGGTTCCGTAGCAGCAAGTAACATTGAATGAAAGGTAAATTGCGGTTTACGATTTATGACGTATTAAAAAAAAACTACTTGCTAGATCTCGTTCAAACCAATTTTCGGTGGAAGTTTACATAGTAATGTACATCATATTTTTTTTTTTAGTTTTATCATTCTCTTATTTTAGAAGTTACACACATTTTACCACTTTGGAAGTGTTTCTCGCGCAAACTATTCAGTTTAGAAAAAAATGATATTAGAAACCTCAATATCATTTTTGAAGACCTATCCATAGATACCCCACACGTATGGGATTGATGAAAAAAAAATTTTTGAGTTTCAGTTCTAAGTATGGGGAATTCAAAATTATTTGTTTTTTTTTCTATTTTTGTGTAAAAATCTTAATGCGGTTCACAGAATACATCTACTTACCAAGTTTCAACAGCATAGCTCTTATAATTTCGGAAAAAAGTGGCTGTGACATACGGACGGACAGACAGACAGACAGACATGACGAATCTATAAGGGTTCCGTTTTTTGCCATATGGCAACGGAACCCTAAAAAGAATTGTATTTTTGATTTTAAAGAAAAAACTAAAAAAACTGGAGCGATTTTAAAAATTCGAAAGTTTGTGTGGATGAATGGATGTTTGTTACTCTTTCACACAAAAACTACTGAACGGATTTGGATGAAATTTGGCACACAGATAGTTTATAACCTGCATTAACACATAGGGTACTTTTTATCCCGATATTTCCACGGGAACGAAACTTGTGCGGGTGATACCGTGAGACGCAGCTAGTCTATCATAATTGTAGATCTGCCCCCACAAATGTGCGATACTTTGAAGTAACTCCAATCACAAAACATCACAGATACCTACACAAAATCGTCGCTTAGGTAACAACTCACAAGAGTACATATAAATTGAATACCGATACATTACTTTTCCTTTCTAATATATTTTTCCTCTCCACTAAGAAAACTGAACTCTACTGTAACAGTCTTAAGGTTTCAAATGGAAGTATTAATGATAAAAAATTGACAGTTGACACAGAGATACACATTGATCTTCGTTAACAAGCTTTTCTTTTGCTTGAAGGTGTCAGCAGAAAGATATGTTATTTGGCGTTAATGCGAATTTATTGAATTATGCCTTTGTAAAGATCCTCACCTGAACGTTTTTGTACGTTTTTGTAATCTATTTCTTTTTTTTTTCTTTTTTTTATGTTTTCTTTTGTTTTTTAATTATTATTTTTTTCCAAATTAATTCACTAGTTCACACTAATAAATAATTGTTTGCCTTACTTGGGAAGAGACTGGACCCCACGACACGGAATCCTAGTGTGGGTTCCAGGGAATTTGTAAAAAACTAGTACCTAAGGCTCCTATGTAATTTGTTACTCGTTTTTATTTTTAATGTACCGTGTTTATGTGAACTGAATAAAGCTTTTTTACTTTACTTATTTTTTTTTTTACTTTAAGATACAACAAAATATGAGAAACCAGTCTTGTTACAGCTTACGCTAAAGATATGAAGATATCGGAATTTTTGGGTTCCGTAGGTACCTCAAAAGGAAAAAAACGAAACCTTATAGGATCACTCGTGTGTCTGTCTGTTCGCCTGTCACAGCGATTTTGCTCCAAATCTAATGGACCATTTAAGTTGTTTGGTACATTAATAATGTATTTCTGTGACCCAAACACGGATCTGTAACGTAAATATATGAATTTTGAATATGGGGTCACTTTTAGAGGGAAATCTGAAAATTAAAAAAAAAAATTGCTAGTTGTACCGTGTGCATATCAAATAAGATGGCTTGTTGCGAGGAATTTTGATAGTTTTAAAATAAATACTTTTAAAGATATAAAGAAAATAGATGAAAATTTACCATTCCCCCTCCTATATCTCTGAAACTACTGAGCCTGGTTCTTTACTCATAGATTACAGGAAAACCTATAAAAAGTCTATGGTCTTAAAATAACATGGTAAATCTCTCAATATTGTGCGTAGAAACATTTGCAGTTTGAATGTATGGGAGACCATGTTTTTCAATTAAAATGTTAAGTTTGTTCTTGGGATAAATTCATCCCAACTACAGAACGTACGGAACCCTGCATTGTGCGTGGTCGGACACGCAGTTGGCTGGTTTTTTTTTTCAATTGGAAGCTATATGCAAGGTTTTATTTCTTTAAAGGTACACACGGCTACACATCAAGCTTATACATTTCCATTTTATACTGATCTCGCATTGTAAAGGATTTCCGTACAATGCGAGGTCAGCGTATACTGGAAAATTGTAGCTTGATGTGTAGCTATGTGTACTTGTGTTATTTTATTAATTCCGCCTCTTCTCATTGATAGATAAATAATAATAAAAGCGCTTTTACACTAAGTTATAAAACTTGTTTGTAAACTAGTTTTATACTTTGTGTAAACGCGCCTTTATTGGTATTCATCTTACAACATAATTATGTTTAACAAGCCTTTTACAACTTGTCGAAAACAAGAATCAAAACTTAATTTTCATGTCGAATATAAAGGTGTTATATTCGTGTTATGTTTAAGATGCAGATATATGCCAGTGACCTTGAGTGGTTAGCTTACGTGTTCTGTACTGAGCTCACGCAACGCGTCGTACGTCCAGCCAGTAATAGGACTCGCCCATCAAGGAGCACTGTCCTAAATTATACACATGATTAATTTAATAAAACACGTATACTAAAAGATCAATAATTAAATTATCTTTAAAATGGTGAAAGTGTCAGAAAAATACGCTTGATAGATTTTGCGTGATTCTCAGTTTTTTATCCGCGTTAGACATAACTTTACAAATTAATTTCACCATGTAATAAAAACATTATTAAAAAGATTCCTATATAAAAATATTAAGAAAATGCTCTAATTTAAAACATATTTTTTCCAAATCATTAACACTACTCGTTTAGACGTGATCTTCAGAATAAAATCATTAAAAGCCCGTCGCCTTAAGTTTCGACTAGAGGCGAGATTGAGTTGCCTCTGATTGTCAGAGAGTGGAAAATTTCATGTGTGCTTTGTGGCCGTAGAAAGATAAGGAATGCATGATTAGGATTTAATTAAAGAGTCCTAAACTCATTTTTTACATTCATACGTTAAACCTAACCTAACCTATGAATGTAAAAAAAACTGGCACTCCGGGAGTGCCGACAGAAGTGAAAACTTGAACAAGATCGCCTTGGTGGAAGAAAAATACTTGTATAGAACATTGGTCCGTAACCTTATCTAAATAAAGAGCACAATCGCGTTTACAAAAAAAAAATACTAGTTACCAAAATCTTTAAAGTAAAAATACTTCCATAGAACTCGTGATCTATGGAAGTATTTTAAGTACGGATTCATATCCGTAACGTAATATAAATAAAGAGCACAATCGCGTTTACAAAAATGAGGTGTCGTTAACGGTGTCGCGAGTTCAATTGTTTTTCCCATCTCAAAAATGCCCAACGTGCCTAAAGAAGTTTTCGCTTTAAAAAATCTCTAAGAAGATATCATGAGCTCTAAACTCGACGAGGCTACATAACAAGAGGTATCAATTCTCCACGATTGACACAAGAATCCTCCACTTCTTGCTAGCATGACCTACTTAAACATTGTGGAGAACTCACCAAAGAAAACAAGTATAGAAAATCCACTTTGAAAGAAATGCGAAGTCAGTTCACCTGACTAGATCATAGCAATAAATAAAAGAGCATACACGTGTGACCATTCTGTACTGTCAGTACGCCAACGTCCTTAGAGGATTCGTTGCCAACCATCACTCTTTTTTTTTTGGTTGGGAAATTATCAAATAACTTCTCCCGCTCTGGGCAGAGTAGGAGGGCATGTCAGACTCTTACTGATTAAAACCCACCCGTGTTCCTTCGGTTGCCATGTTGCCGGGAGCTACGATCTCCCTTTCGGACTTCTTCGCAACCTCGGCAGGCATCGGCCCTAGCGGACATCGTCAATTCTGCTGACATCTCTTTGGCCACCCTACCTGTACATATATTGGTAAAAATGCTTTTTTTTGCTTTGTTTTTAATTGGTAATCCAGTCCTCAGTCGTATTACCCAGTAACTGGGTTATGGAGGTCAGATAGGCAGTCGTTCCATGTAAAATACTGGTATTCAGCTGCATCGGGTAACGCTAGAAACCGACCCCAACATAGTTGGGACAAGGCCTTTTCCTAGATGATGATGTTTTTAATTGGTAGCGGTACCTACTAAATGCTGACTGATTATAGGTACAATTCCGTAGCTGACCGCAGGCGGCAACTGCAGGCGACGCACAGTGGGAAAAAAAAATATAGATTTTTGAACAAAAAAAAATCTTTTTTGTTTAAAAATCTGCCTACACCACAATTTTTGACGTATTGCTGCCACTTTTTTTATATACACTCCTGAGATAATACACTTTGGTGTGTCACTGCCACTTTTCCTTAAAAGTCAATACCATAACCTCAAAAAATCGGGAAATGAAGCAAAAAACAATTTCTAAAAGAAATATTTTAACGAAAATCAGTTTCCAGGGGTTTTTCAGGTCCCTGGTCATAAATAATTAACTACACACTACCGAATTAGGAGACTGTAATGGTAGCGTATGTTTTAATAAATAAATAAATAAAAATGTATTGTCTGTTTATAAAAATTCAAAATGGCGGATACAAAAAGGCGGCCCAAAATACAAAAAAAATATTAATTTCCCGATTTTTAAAAGATTTTTCTACTGTGCGACGTGTCGCCGCGACACGACTGGTTTATATGAATTCTTATGTATTTCTATGAAGGCGACGGCGACGTGTCGCTGGCTACGAAATGTACTTCACAGAAATTCATAGAAACCAGTCGTGTCGCGGCGACACGTCGCCTGCAGTTGCCGCCTGCGGTCGGCTACGGAATTGTACCTCAACTTCAATGCATGATGCCATGGCTAATTTTGTTTTGCTTGTGTAACCACCGAACTCTAAAATAAAAAGAGGTGTTATTTTAAATTGTTTTAAGATGGATAGTGGGATATATCAGGGCTCCTACTCAATTTGAATAGCATTTGGTGATCCGAGTATTTAATTCGTGTTTGAACTGGTTACACTGTCCACCACACCATGAACGGCACGTCAACGAGAAACGAGTTTACGCGGCCATAGTAAATGTACAGACGCCAGCACATCAAGCTACTACAATCTGTCAAATTTATTTAATAGATTTTCAACTGTATCGCTGAAAGCTAAGGTTTAAAGTTGATTGGGAAAATTTGACAGTTTCGGATAGCTTGATGTGCTGGCGTCTGTACTGTCGCTACTTCGACGTCGTCATCTCGTTCTCGTTGAAGTCCTGTTCACGGTGCGTTGGGCAAACGGCATTACTAATAATAATATATAAGCCATAATTTACTGACAACTAAAAATAATTACAATATAAAATAAATTAAGCAAACGTAACTATTGCAATTCGGTGTCTTCGTCGATCAGCGCGTCCTTTGACGCATAGGCCTGGGACCAGGCTCCTCCATTTGTCACGGTCTCGTGTGTCTCTAGCCCATAGGGCACCAGCTGTCTCCACTATGTCGTCGGCCCAGCGTTTACGTTGTCTTCCTCTACTTCTTTTCGACCCATCTCTAATTTGCCATTCCGTCACAGCTTTAGACCACTTATTGTACCTATCGCGGACCACGTGACCAGCCCATCTCCATTTCAGTATTTTTGTATGGAAGGTAGCATCCTTTAGTTTGGTGATTTTCCTCAGATCTTTAGCTCTCTTTTTATCTTTTATGTTAAACGGCCTTTTTGCCCATTCTTTTATCGGGAAGTTTTCCTTAAAAAAATTACTGTATCGGCTCTACTAACCTAAGAAATTATCGCACTATTGAACTCGCCTTCTGTTTTTTTTCTTTCCAGTGATCTTACTTATGGACGTTTCTTTTATGTTTTATATAGGGTGTATTTTAAACCGGGCAAGCTTCAACAAGGTAGAAATAAAAGGAAGGAATCTATTGAAGTATCTTTTTATTTTAAAGACTGAACCTAGGTGTGAAAGTGCTTTCATTAGACAGTTTCTTTCTTTCTTTCTTTATCATTTCTTAATTAAGTTTTCACTTTGTAAGGTAGTTGGAGTGAAGATCCCCTTGTTGTTACGTGCTCGTTTTTCTTAGAAGTAGTATGGAACTTTTAGTTTATTTTTCGGACTTAGTTGTCTTCATCACCATATCACCAATAGACGTCCACTGGTGGACATTGGCGTCTTATTGAATCGCACAATTGAAACAATCATTAATCCTTTTGTTAATAAACGCGGGGTAAAGTTTTGCCAAATTTAGGCTGGATTCACAGCTGTCCGGGAGACCCGTACGGGTTGCCCCTACGGGCTCCCGGAACGGAGAGACACGGACACGGAGAGCGCTAGAACATTGTTTCACAGCGACGCGTTTTGTTCCGTACACGACCCGCTCCGGCTAGAGCCCGTACAACGCCAGTCATAAACGTTCTTCTACTCCCTCATTTCAGAGCACTGCGGGCGCTACCCGTACGGGTTTCCCGTGTAAAGACAGCCCGTATGTGTATCCCCGTGTGGTAAATTTGAAGAAGGGGATAAGGTAACTATCGCACTTGGATGAAGGACTGGTGATCTGTTTAGAAGTAGCAGAAGAGAAACCGCTTACTGACTTTCAAAACATGAGACAACTATTGAACAATTAACATTTTAAATTCAAATGACAATATTACAATATGTAATATATGACAAAAGCACGTTACTGCTCATCCCCTTATAAAGTATCCCTCGCTGTTAAGATAAACAACTCTCCATTATTTCTTATGGATACGATAAAGGTATTTCCAAGTCGTGCTGCAGTGTATCCTTTTACATATTTATAACGTAGCAAGTCATGTGTCAGATGGGAATTCCTATCGGCAAAAATGAAGGACTTTCGTGCAAACTTTTATCCGCTATTTAACCCCTTTAGGGGGTGAATTTTCAAAAAATCTTTTCCGTTAATGCTTACCTTCATTATCTTTTCAATTGTCATCAATGACAAAATAGAATTTTAATTGTTATCGATCTCAATGAGTCCTCGTGACAGTTGAACTGATAAATAAGGAAATCTTTAGCAAAATTTCATGATTTCTAGACCCTGTGGTTTTGGCTAGACGTTGTCTGTTAGGTCTTCCACTGTCACTAACGAGACAATAGAATTTTTAATTGTTATTGCCTTCTAAAGGCCAATCTACAGATGATCGGCTAGGGAGTGATTGATTTTAAGCATTTTATTAAGAGGGATGCGCTGAGGTGGCTCGCGAAATTCAAGTTTTTTTTAGTCTGTGAAAGAGTTCGCCCGGGCGGACCGTTAGTCCTATTATTTTCTGCTCCCAATCAGCATCGCTGTGTTCAAAGTAAAGGGGAAGACAATTGATCCGCTCAAAACTTTTTGATCTTTTCATGATGGTCGTCTGTTTTACTCACTGATTTGAACTTTCTGGTCATTTTAAAAACCATTTGTATAGTTCTGTTAAAGTTTGTTGCAGTAACTTAGCTAGGGCACTTGATGCCTTAATGGGTTAGGTAAGAACTGTGACGTTGGTCGAAGTTCTAGGCTAGAGTCCTCGGCAAAGTCCTAGTAGTAAGTCCTAGGCAAAATCCTAGTAGAAAGTCCTAGTAGTAAGTCCTAGGCAAAATCCTAGTAGAAAGTCCTAGTAGTAAGTCCTAGGCAAAATCCTTGTACAAAGTCTTACTAGTAAGTCCTAAGCGAAATCCTAGTAGTAAGCCCTAGGCAAAGTCCTAATAGTAAGTCCTAGGCAAAGTCCTAGTCAAAGTCCTAGTAATAATTCCTAGGCGAAATCCTAGTAGTAAGCCCCAGGCAAAGTCCTAGTAGTAAGCCCTAGGCAAAGTCATAGTAGTAAGCCCTAGGCAAAGTTCTTGTAGTAAGCCCTAGGCGAAGTCCTAGTAGTAAGTACTAGGCTAGAGCACATTACACAAAGACAAATGGTGAATATATTAGCGTACCGATTTCTATTTTTAGGAAATCATAATGGCAATTATTTGGGGATCGATGAAATACATAACACAACATTACGCCTGTATTCTTCGAAGGGTTAAGCAGAGTTGTACCTATAGAACAATTACATTTCGCCAGTTATGTAAAAGGGGGCGAGCCTATTGCCATCAACCGGGCACAAATCCAGATTCTGGGCTACTACCGAAAAATTCTATATTGAATACAACGCCCTTTAAATAATAAACTTAAGCCTTGTTAATATTGTACGTACTCAAAGGTTTTCTTATTCATTTGAATGTAATTTTCTCAATCTATTCATAGGCTCAAAAAACCTTTTATTGTAATTTTGTCACCTAACTGACAAAAGGTTAAGTCTTTTCCCTAAAGAAAATTAGATGTACCGTTAGATTGAATGAATATTTTAAAAGTTATTATAAATCTTTTAAGGGTTGTGTCTGGAGGGCTATAAAGTTGAGCAAGGCTTTTAAAGGGTTGTAAAAAAGATGGAAATCTCGAGAATAGTTTTATTTTATTTGCATTTTTATTAGGTCCATTTTTGGAGTGTTGAATCTGGTCTGGTAAATCAAAGGCGGCAGGGACGTGTTAACTTTTGTCGTAGATTTATAAGGCTTGTTATTACCGAGATTTGAAATTACTTTAGGACAATAAGGTAAGGTGCTTTCAACATCTAATTAATGACTTCATCTGTTGTAGTATCGCTTTTGTGGCGACATCTACAACGTCACATTCGAACTACGCATCACAATGACGTCACGCAAAATCCTGCATCGCGCAAGCAGGGTTTACCGCGCGACGAAAAAGAGAAAGAAAATACATTTATTTAGCACAGGCCAAAAAAGCACACAATATAATTAACAGCAGATAAAAAAATAAAAATCAAATAATAAGTGTAAAGAGCGATGTAAGAAATTAGCAGGGGAGTGTGCCTCACGGCTGCGCCAAAAAGGCCCAGTTCAGCAAAAATTCCAGACAACAATAAGTGCCTGACGCTGGTTTTCAACTGGACCTGAAAGTGTGATGTAACGGATGTAAATCAGTTTTATAATTTAACGTGTGTATGTATACTTAAATAAAATTAATTTGTATCAGATTAAAAAAAAATAACGAATATGTAGATTCAGATTCAGATAACTTTATTTGTTCAAACATGTGTGTACATACGATAAAATGCATGCAAGGTGTTATAAGTACATGGAGTTGTGCTAACATGTTTACCATATTGTCATGGTGTGCAAATATTAAAATACAAGTATAGAATTTAAAATAATAATAATGTAACAACATTCATTAACACTGACAATGCTGACATAAGTAAATAAATTGAATTGACTGATTACATAATTGATTCATATAGAAACAGGAGTTACTTAAAAAATTGTCAAATATTCAATTATCAAAATAAAAAACTTTACACAATAATATAAAATAATACAATATTAACACAGGTCCAAAATATTCAATACAAAAAATCATTATTACACTACATACATTATAGATTAAAATAATATATAGAACAGCATGTCAATTTAAAATGATTCCTTTAAAAATTCATTCACATCATAATATGCTTTACTAGCTAAAAAAGATTTTAGTTTCCTTTTAAATGCTTCTACGCTTAGCTCTTTCCAACCATTGGGAAACTTATTGTAAATAATGGGAGCCATACAAAAAACACTTCTGCCCATCAGTGCAGTTCGAGACCTATGTTGACAGAGTTGACTGTTATCACGTCTATTTCTAGGAAACCGGTCTGCCATGCGGGGAAATAGCTTAGGATTAGATTTAACAAATATCGCGATTTCCAAAATATAAATTGAAGGCAAAGTCAAGATGTTGTGGCTTATGAAAAACGGCTTGCAGCTATCAGTCATTTTTAATTTAAATATGGATCTAAGGCATTTTTTTTGGGCTTTAAATGCGATATCTTTATCCGTAGAGAATACCCAAAAAATAATGCCGTATCTGATAATGGCCTCTGCTATGCCGTAATAGGCGGTTAATATAATATAATAATCAGTCTTTAAAATCCGCGATAGTTTAAATAATGCGAATGCACTGTTATTTAGTTTTTTGCTAATAACCTCTATGTGAGCTTTCCAATTTAAATTACGATCTATGGTTAATCCTAAAAACTTTGTGAAATTTACTGCGTCAATTACAAGGTAGTACAAAGTAGTGTAGGTACAAAAATAGTGTGATTGTGCAAAACCAAACAAAGACTGACAGATAAATGAGTAAGTGAGACGGACGCATGATAGACCATTGTATACGAGTACATATATTTTATTATTTATTTATTTCTAAAACACTTAACCTATTACATTTTGGTCCTCCTTTCTTTTAAGTCGGTTAAAAAGGTTTAAATGTCGTCTAATATTAGTGACATTTTCAAACCAATAAATTGTTATATCAACACCTCAAACTGTACCATTCGAGAAGAACGTAACGATCGAAGTTCCAGTACTTTGAACCGATCGTTCGAACAAATTCTAATATTAATGACGCTATACGATGATTGATGACGTCACCGTTATACGTAATCGTGATAACAAATGTTCCCAAATGGTGAGCGATTCGTATCTCGTTAAGTGTGGTTTATGTTCGATTTAGGCGTATTTTGGGAGGAAGGGGGGTACTGAAGTACCAGGAATTGATTTATTGAAGTTCTAACTTTTATCGTTTGAAATTGAGCTCGTTACGCTACGCTTACCGGGGTTGGTCTGTGGATGGGTGACCTTTAGGTACATACCGCGACTCCTCCGTGCCTCGGAAACCACGTTAAGCCGTTGGATCTTTGACAGTCGTTACGGGTCGTCAGAAGCTCGAAAGTCTGACAATCAGCCTTATCAAGGGGCATCGTATTACCCAGTTACTGAGTTGTGGAGGTCAGATAGGCAGTCGCTCTATGTAAAATACTGATACTCAGTTGCATCCGGTTAGAATAGAACCCTTTCCTTTTCTGGAAGCCTTTTCCCAACTATGTTGGTGTCGGCTTTCAGTCTTAGCGGATGCAGCTGGATACCAGTATTTTACATGGAGCGACTGCCTATCTGACCTTCACAAGACTGACTGTCAGACTTTCGGGCTTCTGACGACCCGTAACAATTGTCAAAGATCTATGAATGACAGCCGGGACCAACGGCTTAACGTGCTTTCCGAGGCGCGAAGAGGTCTCGGTATGTTATGAATGGTCACCCATCCACTGACCGACCTCGTCAAGTGTTGCTTAACCTTGAAGATTGATTCGTGTGGCTGTTATTATTTAGCCATAAGCCCCCTCTGTTATATGCAACGGTTTAAAACGTACGTTACAGGTTTTTGAACCCAGTTACTTTATGTTAGGTCTCCCAAGCAAAATAAAATCTATTAAATATGAAAACTACTGACATGACGGAAAGCAGGTATGTATCTAGGGAAATCATCACAAATGTGAGTAGTTTGAACTCACAAGTGTGACATATTAGTAGGTGAACTAAAATGTTAGTCGAAATAATTTACATAAATTTTTCGGGTGACGAGGTAATTGGAATTTTAATTAAAACTGAAAACGTGCTGGTTGCAACTTTGTGTGAGAGAGAAATAGTTACTCATTTAAATTGTTCTTAATACTAATTGTGGAGTTTTTGTTTACAGGTATGGGTTACGACAGTGACGTCAACAAAAAAATTGTTGTAAGTTTATCCACTCAAAACATTACGACTGTATTTCCCAAAGGACATTTATAAATGGGGATGGGGATTATTGAAGTGGAAACTTCTTTAGGCGCGTTGGGCATTTTTGAGATGGGAAAAAACAATTGAACTCGCAACACCGTTACCGACACCTCATTTTTGTAAACGCGATTGTGCTCTTTATTTATATAACGTTACGGATCAATGTTCTATGCAAGTATTTTTACTTTAAAGGTTTTTAAACGCGATTGTGCTCTTTATTTATATTACGTTACGAATCAGTTTTATGCAAGTATTTTACTTTAAAGGTTTCGGTTTTTTTTTTTTTTTTGTTAACGCGATTGTGCTATTTATTTGTATAAGGTTACGAACCGTGTTCTATACAAGTATTTTTCTTCCACCAAGGCGATCTTGTTCAAGTTTTGACTTCTGTCGGCACTCCCGGAGTACCACTGCCATCTTTTTATTTTGACTGTCTCATTGGTCAATGAGGGTTTTCTGTAATGATGTTCATCAGGTGGCAGCACTGAGACATCAGGTCCGGGCACCTGTCAAAAGTGTCAAAGCGCCTATATTTTCTCTAGTCATGACTGAATGATGAACGAATGATTGAAACGAATGATAAACGTCATCATATACTTTATAATCATTGTTGAAATGGAAGACCTCATGTTAAAGTGCCGCCTAATAGTGGCGTGAATTTTCATGCAATCGTAAGCGCTGTTAGCTGCGCATGAAGTTCTGGGTTCGAATCCCAGGTCGGCAAGGTGTTGTTGCGGGAGGAAACACCCGGGTGTCACCATCGTGTGGATCGGCTTGAGGACACGGTGGAGCATACGGTGGAGATCTGCCCGGCTTGGACGGAGCAACGCCGTGTCCTCGTAGAGGAGATCGGCGGCGGTGATCTCTCGCGTCCGGCCCTGGTTCAGGCCATGGTACGGAGCGAGAGGAAATGGCAGGCCGTCACCTCCTTCTGCGAAGCGGTAATGCTCGCGAAGGAGGAGGCGGAACGCGTGAGGGAGAGGCAAACTTCGCGCCCTCACGCCCCTAACCGCCGCAGGAGGAGACGCCCGAGGCGGGAATCGCGAGCCGATTTCCGGCCACCGTAGGCGCGGGCTTGCGGTCGGTGAGCAATGGGTAGCTCGCCGTCCGATAAGGACCAAGCCCGGGTCGACGGCGCGTTGTGTTCCACGCGCGCCTCAAAGAGATGTCAGCAGAATTGACGGGGTCCGCCAGGGCCAATGCCTGCCAGGGGTTCGAAGAAAACCGATAGGGAAATCGTGGCCCCCGGCAACAGGGCAACCGAAGGAACACGGGTGGGTTTTAGTCAGTAAGAGTCTAACACGCCCTTCCGCTCCGCCCATAGCGGGAGAAGTTATTTTATAATTTCCCACCCAAAAAAAGAAAAAAAAATGGTCGGCAAGGTGTTATTGGGATTTTCTTTCAAAAATTTCTTAACAGCAGACCGGAGTCCGGATATGTGGCCGGTTGATGGCAATGTTTTTTTTTTGGTAGAGCATCTCGTAGTTAACCTCTGAGATCATGACTACTTAACCGGGCTGTCCTGTGGGTGCCTACACTTAAAACCTCCAGCCAGGGGTTATTCAACTATGCTAATTAAAACTCGGAACGCTCGCTAAGGGCACCCCCTATGGGGTACGAAGCTCAGCTTAGGGCGTCAACCGGAGGGAGGACATCAAGAATAGGACAGGCTGGGATGGCAATGGGCTGGCTTTCAACTACAAGGGACTTAATCATAACTGGCGAAATGTGGGTGTATGTCTGCTTTAATTTTCAAGAAAAACAGCCTTGATGAGGCAGTCAAAAAATCTTCATAAAAAATATCTAACATTTGTATGTGAATCTCAAGTTCTTTGTCTTGATAGTATTACCTTCACTCTAATGTCTCCCTGGAGCCCTGACTTCTAACGTACAATATCGTAATGTAATGGATTCCATATCTCATTCAGAATGCGGTTGCTATCAAGATTGTTTGGGAGTAAAATCGGTTTTCTTCGAGGTAGAAGGTTTTTGTAATGATGCTTCTAAGTTTTGGTTGAACGAATCATTGTTTTAGGTGAAAAGTTTGTTGATAAAGTTATCTATACTCCATTTGAAATAAGATTAGACATTTAACGAAACCTTTTTTACAGTCTGTTCAACCGATTTTGACTTCTATACCGTAAGCATAAAGATGGCATTAAAAGCAAAAAGTGGTTACAATACCAAATGTTTACTGCAGCTGCCATTTGTCATACCACCAACGCAATAGAATTCAAAATCGGTTGAACAAACTATAAAAATGGTTTATTTAAATGTCTAATCTTATTTCAAATGGAGTATAGTACCTACCAATATTTCGTACTATCTTCTACCCACATCATCGTGCGCGTGACTTGTTTTAACATAATATATATCGTATGACACTCAGCAATACTGTAAGCTTCCCATTAAAATTTTGGAATCAGATCAGAAGTTCCGAAGATTACTCCACATACAAACTTAAAAAATTTACCTCTTTATAATATCACTAGCTGCGCCCTGCGGTTTCACCCGCAGAAGTCTCGATCCCGTTTGAATATCGGGATAAAAAGTATCCTATGTGTTAATTCAGGTTATAAATTATCTGTGTGCCAAATTTTATCCAAATCCGTTCAGTAGTTTTTGCGTGAAGAAGAGACAAACATACACACACACACACACTCACAAACTGTCGCCTTTATAATATTAGTGTGATTATAGTGTGATACACCGTGACACCTTTTTTGTTTTTTGGGTGGGAAATTATCAAATAACTTTTCCCGCTCTGGGCGGAGCGGGAGGGCGTGTCAGACTC
Source organism: Agrochola lychnidis (assembly GCA_963680765.1). NCBI lineage: Eukaryota > Metazoa > Arthropoda > Insecta > Lepidoptera > Noctuidae > Agrochola > Agrochola lychnidis. Next base: position 13,162,495 of record OY796872.1, read on the forward strand.
TTACTGACTAAAACCCACCCGTTCCTTCGGTTGCCCTGTTGCCGGGGACCACGATGTCCCTATCGGTTTTCTTCGAACCCCCGGCAGGCATTGGCCCTACCTAGCGGACCCCGTCAATTCTGCTGACATCTTTTTGAGGCGCGCGTGGAACACAACGCGCCGTCGACCTGAGCTTGGTCCTTATCGGACGGCGAGCTACCCATTGCTCACCGTCCGCAAGCCCGCGCCTAGTCGTCTTTCAAAAGCAGCCCACTTCATGTATCCATTGACTACTAAACCTGTTTTTTAACCGACTTCCAAAAGGAGGAGGTACTCAATTCGAATGTATGTTTTTTTATTTTTTTGTTACGCGATTACTCCGCCAATTAGAAATGATTTTGATGATTCTTTTTTTGTTTAGTAGATCATACTTCAGAGGTGGTCCCATATAAATTTTATTAACTTTGCTTGGGTAGTTTTTGAGTAAACTTCAATAATACGTATTATTTCCCACTTAGTATGTGGATGATATGATAACTTCCTGTCACTGTTATTTACATAGCAGGTAGTGGTATTCGAATTTGTTTGGGGTAGGTACGACAACTAAAAAGTGAAAAAAAAAAACTTTTTACAAAAAAAAACAACCGACTTCAAAAAAAAACACAACAAAGTGAAAAATAACTTTAATTTCGGAAGTCGATGACAAAGAACGAAAATTCAAAACCCGACTTCCGAAGACACCGACTTCCGAAATTAAAGTTATTTTTCACTTTGTAGTGTTTTTTTTTTAAGGCAGTTGTTTTTTTTTTTGTAAAAAGTTTTTTTTTTAAATCACATTCTGGAAATCGGCTCTAATGATTTCGATGAAAGTTGCAATATAGAGGTTTACGGGGGCGAAAAATCGATCTAGCTAGGTCTCGTATCTGGGAAAATTCGTTTTCTCCGTATTTTCACCCAAAGAGAGTTCTGTCGTCCAAAATTTCAAACAAGATGGCTGCCTTAGAATAATGAAATGAAATGAAATTGTTTATTCTGTAAATAGGATATCGGAATCACTTTTACACGTCATATAAAAAAAATATTAAAAATCAGCTAGATGAGTTCGGCATTTCCTATCTGACTACTCTGAGAAGAAAGGCCGAAACAAACTCAGAGGTAGCAGTCTCTTTTAAAGTCCAGACATAATCTTGGTCAGGCCATATGAGGACCATGTAGATTAGTGTCTGAAAAGGTCTTTTGAGGAAAGAACCACACAGATTTGAGTGGACCTGTCCAGTCAGTGCAAGCATTTCTCAGTAATCGTGGAGCTCAACTTAGAACTTAAGGAGCTCAACTCGACGAGCAATACCAAAGAAAGGACATTTGGGTAGGCCGCAAAAACTACTCAAACTGCCAGACCATCACTAAAACTAGAAGAGATATAAAAATAATATCCACATAGTCCTCACATTCACAATATTTAAAATAATATAATACTTTACAAAGTAATCATGTCATTTTGAATATAATTTTCAACAATGTCAAAGTGTTTATAAAACTGGTATATGTTGATTTTTCATAATAATTAAAATGTCTAGTTTTATGGTTTTATCACAGGGCTTAGCAGAGCGAGCAGTTCAATCCCAAGCTTTTTTATCTTCTAAATAATCTGAAATTGTATAGTACCCTTTTTTACAAAGTTTGGTGTTAATACAGATTTTAAATCGTTTAATGGGTAAGTTTCGAATGTCAATGGGGAGTTTGTTGTAAAAGCGTATACCCATGAATATTGACCCATGAATGAGTTGCCTACTTTGTGGAGACGTGTGCGATGTACAGCAAGGTTGTGTTTATTCCTGGTATTTAAACTATGAATATCGGACATTTTCTTAAAATTTGATATATTTTTGTGTACATACAATAGGTTTTCAAAAATATATTGTGAGGCTACAGTCAGAATATTTATTTCTTTGAATTTTTCTCTAAGGGAATCTCTTGGACCTAGGTTGTAAATGGCTCGAATGATACGGCAGCATGGAATTAGTAAGTACCTAATAATATGGCAGCAAGGAATTAGTAAGTACTAGACATGGATTAGTTTAGTTTGAACTTTCCTATGCTATTAAATGAGCATTCTCTATTTTCACCAGAGCAGAGCTCGGTCAATTACTTACCAAGCTTGTAAATCAATCCACAATATTTATCAAATCCGCTTAGAAATAATAATAAAATTACTTTGGCTTGCATAATGTCCTCCTTAACGATGCTCCAACAGTGTTTACAACGTTACCTTCAAGATTTTAATCACGCAGAAGTAATCTATTGCCTGCTCCGTTAGACTAGTGCCAAAGAAAACCTCTGCCAAATAGATAAATATCTAGAGTGCATATTTAATGGGATATTTTCGCCAAAGAAATAAAGACTAAGGCGTCTCATATTGGACTTAGTACGGTGATTATCGCTGTACTTATTCTCTTTATACTGACATTTTAGTGTTACTGATGTTATCAGGTTGAAGAATTCGGTTCACCCTTGTTTGGTATAACAATGTTTTATCGAAAATCGCTCCGGCTAATTTTAGTTACAATAAAGTCATTTCGTATAATTATTCATTTGACCGAATAATTAATTGGTAGATTTTTATTTAGCATATTTATTTATTTGAAATAATGTCATTTGACCGAATTTTCAAATACACTAATTTAAACTGTTATTGTTATGTCATTTGCATAAAACTTTATTAAGCATAACATTCACAAGCATAAGTTTTTTTCGCTGTAAGAAACATGCAAACAAGCATATAGCATGCATGCAGCAAGCATGCAACATGTAAACAATCATACACCAGGCATGCAGCAGACATGGTTTCTGTCACGGCTCCGGCGCTGCGGGCCTCCGGCATCGGCAGCCCCACGCGTGCTAATCGTCGCAGACGGCATTCGCTAACCACCTGCTCCTCAGCCCGCGGGCCGCCTCACCCCTACGCGCCTACGCGATTTTAAATTACACTCTAGGGGTAGGGCAGACAAGACTACGTGGAGTCGGTTTTGCAGCGATTCGGTTCTGTCACTAACTTTTGTAGCACAACATAATGATTTTTTAAGACAATACTTTAATTTTTATTTTTTTCACCAATTGAATATTCGATAAAATACATGTTATACCACCTGAACACTACATCAAATGAACATTATACCTTTTGATCAATAGCGCAAATGTTGTTATCGCAAATAAATATTCGATGAAATGAAAATTATGTTAATAGATATTATACAAATTGATTATTTTCTTAAACGTTGTTCGAATTAGTAACATTACATCAAAAGTTGTTATACCAAACAAGGGTGAACCGAAGAATTCTACTGTTGTGCAAAAGCCTCCTCCTAAGACTTTGGATTTTAATGTTATTGTATGACAACCACTTAAGGGGACGATAGCTGAATTTTAATGATTTTATACTGAAGATGACGTCTAAACGAGTAGTGTTAGTGATTTGGAAAAAATATTTGTTAAATTAGAGCATTTTCTCAATATTTTAATATAGGCATATTTTTGATTATGTTTATATTACATAGTGAAATTATATGTCTAACGCGGATAAAAAACTGAGAATGACGCAAAATCCATCAAGCGTATTTTTCTGAAAAATTCACCATATTAAAGATTACTGATCTTTTAGTGTACGTGTTTTATTCAAATACTTTTTGTTTTACGTTTAATAAATTAATAATGCGTCTAATTTGGGACAGCGCTCCTTGATGGGCGAGTCCTATTACTGGCTGGACGCACGACGCGTTGCGTGAGCTCAGTACAGAACACGCAAGCTAACCATTCAAGGTCACTGTCATATATCTGCGTCTTAACCCCGCGTCCTAATAGAAAGCGACTATCGCAAGTTCGCGCGAATGTTATTCTTACGAACTAGCGATCAAACGTACTGCCGTAGTCGAACTGGTGTCCTAATTAACATTCGCGCGAATAAAAAGTTTGATTACTATTTGTGCGAACATAATTCATGCTTCATGCGAAAGCAGGAGTATAGAGGCTCGTTTTTTGCGGGAAACAGAAGTAAAAACTATTTTCTGTAAAATTTCTGTTGCAAACGTCTTATTTGTGTTTATCTGCACATTTCTGACGTGTATTGAAATGTGAGTTTGACGCAAATACGTGATGCGAGCATCCATCCTCGACGATCGCTTAAATTAGGACACACATTTTGACATCAAAAAATCAAAATCAAAATATTTTATTTCACATAAACCTACAAGGGCACTTATGAAACGTCAGAAGCTAGGTGCACGGTTCCAATTGGTCGCTTCCTATGGAGAAGAGCCGGCAAGAAACTCCACGGTTACTCTTTTCAAAATAAATTGTTTCTACAATGTTTTCAAATTACAGTGTTAATAGGTATGGGAGGACAGTGTAGGCCTATCAACAAGTAGAAAATGGTCCACAAGTCTACAGCCTACAACGTTCTCACATTCACAAAATCTAAAAGAAAAGAATCTATATAAAAGATAAAAAATACTTTCTAAGATATAAAGAGAAGGCTGAGTCAGTATATCAATTTCTTTGAATTTATTTCTAATATTCATCGAGTGAATACGCGATCACATTCGAGCGGCGATCGCTTTTGATTAGGACGCGGCCTTTCATGTTTTCTGCAAGCTCAATCAGCTGTGCGCTAGTTTATGACCGTGGTTGATGTAAAAGACGAGAAAGGGATGATTGAAAAGACAATGAACCTTCATATTTATAAACTACTGACTGATGGCCACTTCTTCTTTACGTGTGGTTAGTGCCTAACCTGGTATCATAGTTTTAAAGCCGCCCATGGGCCTCTGACTTGACTTCTCATGCCGTCGAGAAATATTTCTCAGGCATGCCGGTTACCTCACGATGTTTTCCTTCATCGTTTTTGAAGCAAGTGATAATTATACAATACGCACATGAATCTGAAAAGTCAGAGGTGTTTGACTTGGTCACTAAAAAGTTACGATAGTTAGATGCTGATGACTTATATCATGGGCAGATCGCCCCGCGCGATTTTTATGACAACATTTCTCATCGTTCATTTCGTGCAGAAACCTGTATAGTAGTGATAGGTGTGACCGTCAGACTGTCAAGTCATATGTCTCAAGTTCGAACCCAATGCACGCACCTCAGACTTTTCGGATTCATGTGCGTATTGAATAATTATCACTTGCTTCAAAAACGGTGAATGCTTGGGAGATATTTCTCGATGGCATGTGAAGCAAATCAAAGGCCCATGGATGGTATAAAAACTTACAGCAGGTTAGTTACTAACCTCACGAAAAAGATAGAAAAACATAATATGCGGTTGCAACTCCTGTTTAAAATAGGTTACAAAAATATCTCAAAAATCCAAACAACGGAACGAAACTCCGTAATGGAATAAACAATTCACTGCAACTGTCGAAAACTTAACTTAGAACTCGGAAAAGAAAAAAGACGACGTTAATGAGTACATTAGCAACGGCGGTGTCATTAAAAAACTTTGAGAATCACTGGGGAAAGTTTCCACACAATTTCCATTGAGTTTCAAAGTTCCGAGACCAAATTTTACGGTTCACACACTTGAAATTAGACTTAAGAGTAATGTCTTGTTCAGACAGGGACACATTTGTGTTGTCACACTGTCGCCGAGTTCACTGCATTATTAAAAGTTCGTCGACTGGTTCTTGAATCTTGGTACTTTTACTCAGTATCGGTGTTTGTGTGAAGTTAGACTAATTGTAATGAGATGTGTGGAAAGATAATGGAAGTAATAATATCATGTACGTGTTCTTGATGGGAGCTTTAGTTTAATGTTTACGTTTTGAGTTTAATTTGCCTCATCTTCGAATAGTTAAAGGCGGTTTTGTGTTTCAACCGTGTTCATAAACACAGTTTATCTTTTCTATTACTAATTATTACTTAAACGTGCGACGATTTCCTTCAGAATACCAGAAAGTTTGTGTTTTCAGCGACTTTTAGCTTGTTGTTCTTGCTAGTTGGGATTTGGTACCGATGGCCGGTGGAGCAAACGAGTCCTGGAGTGTATAAGCAAGCGTATTGTGGGACGCCCCCCAGATATATGGACCGACGACCTTAAAAAGGTGGCCGGGACAAACTGGATGAGAAAGGCGGAGGACAGGGTTTTGTGGCGCAGCCTGGGAGAGGCCTATGTCCAGCAGTGGACTGTGATAGGCACAGTTGATTGATTTGGGATTTGGTAACACATAATGCAATTCAGCAAGCATTTCTGGGAGACGAATGGTTTCCTCGACTATGCTTTAATATCAGCAAAGAGACTAGATTGCTAACGTTAGCCAATTCTTTACTTTCAATGAGAAGCTACTGTATTTGCGAGTATCATGAACATATTTTATGTTAACACAAAAGTCTAAAGTAAGTATATTTCTTTATTTCCAAAGGAAACACAATCCTAAGAGCTCAATTGTAGCTCATAACTCTTTCATGAACAATAACTACAGTAAGTCTATACATAACTAAGTTTTCCCTCACGTCTATGAACATCTAACCCTCACATAAATACACGTCACAACCGGCCATATTCCCGATGCGTCACTCCCGATATGACCCATTACTCATACATAGGCGACATATGTGTCGCCGTCTGAACAAACCCTTACAAATGGCCAACATTATTCGAGTGTTAAATAAGTACTTTGTTTTTGTAACAGTTGTTAAGGCGACTGTGCACTGCCAAGTAGAATTTACACGGAGAGGTTTGCCACATTAGGCACCTGTTAGGTTTTGTTCCACGCGCGCCTCAAAGAGATGTCAGCACAATTGAAGGGGTCCGATAGGGCCGATGCCTGCCAGGGTTGCGGGTTTGTCGGAAAAGGTTACCGAGGCCCCTGACAACATACAGGCAACTGAAGGAACACGGGTGGGTTTTAGTCAGTAAGAATGTGACACGCCCTCCCGCTCCGCCCAGAGCGGGAGAAGTTATTTGGTAATATTCCACCCAAAAAAAAAGGCACCTGTCCCACCGCCAACAAAACAGCGACTAGACCTAAGAAACGATTTGTTTCGGTTACGTTCGAACGGAACGTTATAAAAACGTTTTTGTAAAAGAACAAAATTTAAATCGTTCTCGATTAATAAAACGTTTTTAACCGTTTTTTTTTTTCTCTTTTTGGGTTGTTCGATAGGAAACTCGCAACACATCCCTAACCAATACATAAGCGGCGAGCGCATTGGAATCAATGATGTAATGAAATGAAGATAAGGTACAATTGAACTAAACAAGTTCATGCTTGTCGGCGCACGCCCCGTGCGCGGCTGCGTCCAATGGAATAAACTAGTTTTTGAAAATGTTCTCATTTCGTTTTCGTTCCGAACAAAATGTTGTACAAAGAGCTGTTAGAAACGTTTTAAATAACTTTTCCGAGCCCTGCTTGTTTGTCGCAGCGACAATGGCTGACAAAGAGAGCACTTGCTCAGCGACGCTCGCTTCGCGGGCAGAATAGTCATTGTGAGACTCACGCTTGGTATGTACGCAAACCAGCGAGTAATCGCTCGTCGCGCACTCGCTGCTCGTTGCTCGCCAACTCGTTTTAGTTGCCAGCTCTACTCGCTTGTTGTTAATTGCCGCTAGTGGGATACTCGCCCTTCCCGGTCCGTCTATCGTCAACGCGAGCTTGGTCAAACAGCTTGTTGTTTCATCCAGCGCAAGTGAGAACTGCTAATAAGCAAGTGAGAATGCGATAACATTGTACGAAAAATAACTTGTTTCAGGAAATACGTGTTTTTGAGTAAACCTTACCTACATGTTTGTGAAGTAAATGTTTGTCATTTAGAATCTCCATTACATGTGCGAGGTTTCCATATAGATGTTTTTTCTATACTTTTACATACATTTGTGCAAAAAAGCAAATTTTTGGAGGCTTACACTGAATTATTTCTACAAATTTTTATTTTTTGCTTTTATAGAAACCTAGAAATAGTGTACTGTACAAGATATCTATTAGTTTCAAAAATAAAGAAAGATGTGTTACAACGCCATAATCACTTACGAGCGTTTGTATGAAAAGTATGACAAGCTGGCCGCTCTTAAGTCGACCATGCCACGTTAGCTGCGCGGTTCATTTGTTCGCCACGGATTCGTGTGCAGCATAGCTTTGGGCTCCTGTGGAGCAATGCCTTTACTCAGAGCGCAAATGAAACAGTATAACAAAAGTCGTAAAACAATGCTGGGTATACTGTTAATATATTCATGTTTTTGTTTTGTATTTCTTTAGCATGTGTGTATGTTATGGGTGTCAGTTTGTGCGAACTAAAACCTTTTTGCTTTGATAATGTTATTTTTGTATTTACATATTTTTTTAGGTTTCTATTTAGTATGCCTTTATAGTATTTTATGGAGGTTATTAATTTACAGCCTGCGGGTTTGCTCCTATAATGTGGCGTATGTAGTGAATACATAATTATTAAACCTGGGAAGGTATTAAATATTAGCTCTCGTAGAATTACAGCGAAGTATCCTGAGGGCTTAGCGCACTTAGATTGTTATCTTTATTAAATACCTTATTGGAAATTTATACACGTAACGCGAATATTACGTGGGGAAGCAGAAGGAAAAGGAGCATTCACCCTTATTTAGCTCTATCTTATAAAAAGAAGATCAAATCTTTGACCCGATTTCAAGCCAAAATGATTATTAATTTATCAGCCTTGTTCCGCTAACAGCGATAAGTCGCCTCAGAGGGGTGGCTAGAGAGGCGCCACGGCGTCCGCACCTTCCGCCTGACGCAGGTCCTCATCGGACACGGTTGTTTCGGGAGGATCCTGTTCCAGATAAGGCGGGAAACGCCCGGGTGTCACCATTTTGTGGATCGTCCGGAGGACACAGTGGAGCATACGGTGGAGGTCTGCCCGGCTTGAGCGGGACATCGCCGTGTCCTCGTCGAGGCAATCGGCGGCGGTGATCTCTTGCGTCCGGCCCTGGTCCAGGCCATGGTACGGAGCGAGAGGGCATGGGAAGCCGTCACCTCCTGCGATGCTCGCGAAGGAGGAGGCAAATTCGCGTCCTTACGCCCCTAGCCGCCGCAAGAGACGCCCTGGGCGTCGGGAATTCCAGGCTGATTCCTGGCCACCGTAGGCGCGGGCTTGCGAACGGTGAGCGATGGGTAGCTCGCCGTCCGATAAGGACTAGGCCCGAGTCAGTAAGAGCCTGACACGCCCTCCCGCTCCGCTCAGAGCGAGAGAAGTGTCAGACTCTTACTGACTAATATCCACCCGTGTTCCTTCAGTTGCCATGTTGCCAGGGGCCACAATCTCCCTTTCGGACTTCTTCGCAACCCAGCAGACATCGGCCCTAGCGGACCCCGTCAATTCTGTTGACATCTCTTTGAGGCGCGCGTGGAAAACAACGCGGCGTCGACCTGGGCCTGGTCCTTATCGGACGGCGAGCTACACATTGCTCACCGTCCGCAAGCCCGCGCCTAGATTGGCCAGAAATCGGCCTGCGATTCCTGACGCCCAGGGCGTCTCCTCCTGCAGCGGTTAGGAGTGTGAGGGTGCGAATTTGCCTCTCCCTCACGCGTTCCGCCTCCTCCTTCGCGAGCATTACTGCTTCGCAGAAGGTGACGGCCTCCCATTTCTTCTCGCTCAGCTTCTGACTACCTTTAACGACTATCAGAGGTCTACGAATGACAGCAGACCGAAGGCTTTACGTGCTTTCCGAGGCACAAGGAGGTCTCGGTACGAAAAGGATGGTCACCCATCGTAGTTTGGCTGTTACTTAGCCACGAATCTCTCTGTGGAGCCAAATACAGGCTATAAATTAAAGTGTGCTATTCAACACTGGGTCAGAGGTTATTTACCCATTCAATTTGGCATTCAGTGAAATGAATTCAGCACTTGTTTCAGTTTCACATTCGTTTATCATGTCCGTTGCAGCTGCGTTTTCGAAATAAGTGACTTAATTTAAATGAATGCTGGTAATTATATTGTTGTTTTCAGTTATCATAAATTGTCTCTTCGCCAAGAAAGAAGAACGAAAATAGAACAACTTGGTATGTTTTAGTTACTTCCAAGATCTGTATCCAACAAAAAGTAAAAAAAAAACATTAACCATTTATCTGACCAACAGTGGTCAGTTGAACTCGCGACACCGTTACCGACACCTCGTTTTTGTAAATGTGACTGTGCCCTTTATTTATATTACTTTCCGGATCAATGTTTTATGTATTTTACTGTAAAGGTTTTGGAAGTTTTTTTTTTGTAACCGTGGTTGTGCTCTTTATTTAGACAAGGTTACGGACCATGTTCTATACAAGTATTTTTTTTTTCGACCAAGGCGATCTTGTTCAAGTTTTCATTTTTGTCGGCACTCCCGGAGTGCCACTTTTTTTTTCTTTAAATAAATAAAAAAAATAAAGGCTTACTGCCTCCTTTTTTTTTCCTTCAAGGACCTTTAATTTCTCATCACTTCAACACTACAATGTGGTATCAGCGACTTAGCAATAACCAGTGTCCATGGACTTATGTGTCTTATTTCCATAAATAATTGTGTCAATTTAATGACAACTAATTGTCACATAAACTTATTTACTTTTTTTATAAACTTTCCAAAAATAATTAACTAAAGAACCTATCTGACATTTTTTAATGAGCTTAACACAAAATCGTAATGTTATACTTTCTTTACTCAAACCAGCACCTGCCACGTTATCTCCCCACCACTCTTGTTTGACTGGTAGAGAAAGCCTAATGTACTTTTTTTGGGGCATTAATTATAAACAATAAATAAATCGATCAGCAAAATCGATATAGAGATAAATCTACAATCTACCCAGTCCGTACAAAAATCCAACGTTTATCCATTTTAAGACGCTGATATATGCCAGTGGCCTTGAGTGGTTAGCTTGCGTATTCTGTGCTGAACTGCTGAGCTCATGCAACGCGTCGTACGTCATGCCAGTATAAGGACTCACCCATCAAGGAGCTCGGTCCCAAATTAGATGCTGATTATTAATTTATTATACATAAAATAAAAGGTATTTTAATAATACACGTATACTAAAAGATAAATAATCAAATTCAGTCAAATACGCTTGATAGTTTTTGTGTGATTCTTAGTTTTTTATCTGCGTTAGACATACATTTACAAATTAATTTCACTATGTAATATAAACATAATCTAAAATATTCACAGATCAAGTTATGAAAAAAATGCTCTAATTTAACATATATTTTTTCCAAATCATTAACATTACTCATTTAGACGTGATCTTCAGTATAAAATCATTAAAAGTCGGTTAGTGGCGGCTTAACACCATAGCTTTACCAAGTAATTTTAACCTATCCCAGGGAACAAAATAGTTTTCCGTCTCATAACGGTAACAAGTATGTGAAATAGTGAACCCTATAAATTCCCATTTTATGATCCCGCAAACTGCGCTCCATGCATAAATCCAGTAATGTCATTCTCTTGTGTGCAAGGGAGAAGAATTTCTATGCAGTTTTCATATAGATTTTAAAGGAAAATGTTTTGATGAAAGTTGTTGGTAGAATAGCATGTTATTTTGGAATAGTGCTGCTCTTCCTGATGTTTGCAATAACATAACATCACGCCTGTAATCCCCGAAGGGTTAGGCAGAAGTGTACCTAATAGTACACCCACATTTCGCCAGTTATGTTTAACTCCCATGTAATAGGTGGCGAGTCTATTGCCATCAACCGGGCACAAATCCAGTCTCCGAGCTGCTAATGAGAAATTATCGACACTAACCAATCAACTTACAAATCAAATCAATACGAAAATATGGATCCTATCCTATACTATTAAACGAGCAATATTTGTATTCATATTTGTATTCATATTTGTACTCACGTTCTCGAAATCGGCTCTAACGACTTCGATGAATGTTGCAAAATGGGGTTTACGGGGCGAAAACTTGATCTGGCTAGGTCTCATATCTGGGAAAATTAGTTTGCTCCGTATTTTCACCCGAGCAGAGCTCGGTCGCCCAAAGTTTAGAACAAAATAATTAATAATGACATTAGAATAATGACATAGCAGCATGGAATTAGCAAGTACCTACTATCATGGCAGCATGGAATAAGTAAGTACTATACATTGATAAGTATGAAATTTCCTATACTATTAAATGAGCATTCTCTATTTTCACCAGAGCAGAACTCAAATACTAAATACTTAATTGATCTAGTCTTGATAATTAGATGCCTCTTTAGGAGTTTTTTCCATGCTTGTTTACATTATGTATAATACGAGTACTAAGCTATTTGGAACACTGAAGACGGGTACTACTAATGCCCTGTTTTCCGTTTTGGTGCGATGCCAAAAAAACTTTGCAAGTTTTCGTGACAGATACAAAAATTAATATTTTACTACTATGAATCCGTAAGTTAACGTCCGATATTACCAATGGCTGGCTATTGGAACTAATTTAATTATGATTATTATACATTGGGATATGTGGGTATGTCATACGCACACAAACAGTTTAGCGTTTGATATGCGTACCCGACCGACCAACTCATTAATTTACGCACCCGTGTGTATTGGATGTAAACCGAATACGTTTGCAGTGTGTACCTAATAGCTATTCTAGGGGTTCGATAACAGCCGCACGGGTCAATCTTCAAGGTTAAGCTTTGCTTGTCGAGGTCGGTCCGTGGATGGGTGACCATCTATAACACACTGAGACCTCTCGACATGCCTGTGTTCCCCATGCGTGATGTTATGTTGTAATTTGTTATATATCTTAAGTCGTTTGCAAGGAATGACATAATATGGTTCGTCGGTTCTTTTGTAAGTTTTTGAACGTATACGCCATTTCTCACGATTCATGTGCGCGTGAATACGATAGGTGTACTGGGATATCGGAAAAAATGTCGATTCGTCAGTTTATGAATCGATGGTTACGTCGCCAGTAGTGTAAAATGTGTCTGCCATCAAAATTAACTTTATTTTTTACTAGCTTCTGCCCGAAGGAGGAGGAGCTCGTGGTTAAGGAGGAGCTCGTGGCTAAGAAGGAGCTCGTGGCTAAGTAATACCAGCCGCACGGGTCGATACATCAGATTAAGCTATGCTTGCCGGGGTTGGTCCGTGGATGGTTGACCATCTTTACATACCGAGACTCCTCCGTGCCTCGGAAAGCACGTTAAGCCGTTGGTCCCGGCTGTTATTCGTGGCTCTGTGACAGTCGTTACGGGTCGTTAGAAGCCCGAAAGTTTGACAACCAGTTTTACCAAGGAGTATCGTATTATCCAGTTACTGGGTTGTGGAGGTCAGATAGGCAGTCGCTCCATGTAAAATACTGGTATTCAGCTGTATCCGTTTAGACTGGAAGCCGACCCCAACATAGTTGGGAAAAGGCTAGGCAAATTGATTTAGCTTCTGCCCGAACTTCGTTCTCGTGAAATTTCAAGTTACCCCGACCCACCCCGTCGCATTGCATCGCATCGCCCGTGTCCGCGCTATACTTCGATTTCGCTCAACGTTCTTTCTGCCTTTTTATCATTTTTCTCGGCTCCTTAGAGTTCTAGCGTGAAATTAATTCGGCTATAAAATGCAAAAATTCTTTTTTTTTTTAACAATATTTTGGTTTAAAAGAGTGTTCGTGGAGTTTCTTGCCCGTTCTTCTCCACAGGAACCTACTGCGCTTTGGAATGGGCAACTAGCTTCATCTTACTGACTGACCGATCCCTTGACAATTCAAAAGTACCTGTAATTGGTTTATTTGAAATAAATGCTTTGAGTTTGAATTCAAATTCAACTGGTAGTTTCACAGATTAGCGCGGTCAAACAAACAAAAAAACAAACTCTTCAGCTTTCATCTTAGTATAACTAGTCAAGTCGTGGCTGGGATCTCTCATCGACAAAAATTACTAACTTTAATCCCCCTATTTAACCTTGGGGCTGAATTTTCAAAATTCCTTTTAATGCTTATCCTCGTTACATAAAATACTCTTGTGAAAAACAAAGCTTTTAAACCCAGCGGTTTTATCTGTCAGTGAATCTAAGGGCAGATTCTAAAACGCGTTCAAGAACTGTCAGTGTACAATATTCCATAACAATTTTGACATTGACAGAAGAGCTGTCAGTGTCAAAATTGTTATGGATTATAACGCGGTTTAGATGTACTGAACGCGTTCAATTTTATTAGTGAAATCCACACTAAGATGTTTATTAAGGCGACGATAACTGTTTTTTAATGATTTTATACTGAAGATCTGAAGAGCAGTAGTGGCCCAGTGGTACCGGCCGCGACTTACGAGTTGTACGTCGTAGGTTCGTACCCAGACAAGCGCTTTACTTTGTGTAAATTATTTCATCACCACTGCTCTCAAAACGGTGAAGGAAACATCGTGAGGAAACCGGCATGTCCTAGAACCGTTCAAACCGGTTAAATTCGAAGACATGTGACATCTACCAACCCGCACTGGGCCCGAGTGGTGGATTACGGCCCACTCCCTCTCACAGAGAGGAGGCCTGTGTCCCAACAGTGGGAACATTATAGGCTGATAATGATGATACTGAAGATCACGTCTAAACGAGTAGTGTTAATGATTTGGCAAAAAATATACGTTAAATTAGAGCATTTTTTAACAACTTAATGAATGAAAATTTTAGATTATGTTAATATTACATAGTGAAATTAATTTGTAAAGTTATGTCTAACGCGTATAAAAACTGAGAATCACGCAAAATCTTTCAAGCGTATTTTTCTGATACCTTCACCATTTTAAAGGTAATTTAATTATTTTTCTTTTAGTATCATCATCATCATCATCAGCCTGTAAATGTTCCCACTGCTGGGACACAGGCCACCTCTCTGTGAGAGGGAGTGGGCCGTAATCCACCACGCGGGCCCAGTGCGGGTTGGTAGACGTTACATGTCTTCGAATTTTCGGTTCTAGGACATGCCGGTTTCCTCACGATGTTTTCCTTCACCGTTTTGAGAGCAGTGGTGATGAAATAATTTACACAAAGTAAAGCACCTGTTTGGGTTCGAACCTACGACCTACAACTCGTAAGTCGCGGCCGTTACCACGTCGGCCGTTCTTTTAGTATATACGTGTTTTATTCAAATACCTTTTGTTTTATGTGTTATAAATTAATAATGCGTCTAATTTGAGACAGTGCTCCTTGATGGGCGAGTCCTATTTTTGGCTGGACGTACGACGCGTTGCGTGAGCTCAGTACAGAAGACGCAAACTAACCACTCAAGGTCACTGGCATATATCCGTCTTAAGTAGAAGATTCTTTACATTCCTGCAGATTGAACAAAATAGTCTTGAGCTTCACAATGTGCACTACCATCCCTCATAATATTGTGAGGTCAACACATCTCAATGTGATCCAACAAAATTCTGCCAGAAAATGTTTATGGTACAGCCACTGCCATTGGCATCCGACCAAATAGACTTTGATATAAGAGATATGTTTGTATCGTCCTGCCAAATGTTTTTATGGGAACTATTAGACCAGCCATTTGCTATACGAGTGCTTAGACGAAGTTCCGTTTATATTTGATACAAATTACTTGAAAGGATGTTTTGCTTGACGTATTAAGAATGTTTGGTTAATGGGTTGGTAAGACGATATGTTTTGTCATTGATTACTGAAGAGGCTGAATAGATTTTTCCTGTCGAGTGCTGTCAAAAATAGTGGTAGAATTTTGTTAAGGAATTCATAATTTTGTAAGAGATGCTATTCGAATCGATTGCTGTTCATGAATTTAAAAAAAAAAGTGTAGCACTCGGAGACTGCCGCGGTAAAGCTATTGCATAGCATTTGTAACCTCCATACTTCCTATTTGTCAACGCTACACTTGGGATGATGACGGATGATGAACGTAATTTTTGTTTTATGTCATCATCCGTCATTACATGGTAGGCGGAGTGGGTGGTGTTAGGTTTTATTTTCGTTACGTAATTTTTTGATTCGGTCGCCGCGCTCAAAGCCCGCGATAAAAGCTATGCAATAGCTTAAAAACAAAAGCAACCAAGACATGATAATTTGTAGGAGGGGCCGAAACCGGTATGATCAATACGGGTATTATTTCGGTTACAGCATTTATATATTACAGGTATTTTTAAAGATTTCCTTAAATTGAATAAACCCAGTTAATATCGGTTACTGAAATAAAAATTACCTGTATCTTATACGAGCCGTAGGCATTAGTCAAAGGGAGCGCATCGCCTCTGTGTGTGTGCATGTTATAACGGTAACCTAAATGAGGTAACATGTTTCTTCTCCTTGGTTACCCAGATACCGGTAACCTTAGCCGTAGAAGTAACCAAAATTCTTCGATACTTGAACCGTAATTTATAAAGGTTTTTGGTCCCCAATTTGTACGCGTGATAATTATTTTGCAGTTTTTGAATTGGATTTCCTATATACAATATTAACATTGTTGTTGGGTGTCAGCCCTGTTAACCCAAAATAACTCGAAGTCAAATCTAGCAAGATCTTTTTAACCTGCGCAGACCTGCAAGTGTTCATAAATCTTGCTGGTGGTGGTTATCAAGTTCTTCAAAACCATCTTATCTTTCCAAGAGGTTATCGCTACAAATTTTCCAACCGATATCGTCTTGAATACCTCCCATTGATCCTTTATCCTCAATGGTTGACCACACAGCAATATCTGCTCCAATATTCATAAAACCATGGCCTGACTAAGCCGGAACCACTTTCGGGATTCTTGGACCAGCGCCAAAAGGTCAGGATAAAATAGGTGTCCCTTAAAACTTTCTTAGAGACCAGTGAATTTGGAGCTCCCTAAAAGTTTGTTCGCCGTACTTCAGAATTGGATTGTCCAAAATTCCACTTTGGCCTACACTGGGCTTGAATTCAAGCAAGTTATGTACAGCAGTTTTAATGTCGCTGTAAAAGTTTGAATTTAATGTTAGGTGTTCTTTATTTCATTCAATATTTTTTTAACAATTTTACCAACTTTCATGAGGATAAGTTTTGACATTTGTTTGAGCACAGAAATTCTACATAAATCTTGATCGATATCTTTGTTTTGACTTCTTCGAGCTGTTGTGATGTATTTTGCCAAAACTTCCTTTTGTGACATTTTACGGACGCGCATTTTCTCTGAGCCCTGAGATGCTATAAACATGTCGATTCTAATAACGTATATTCGATATATCTAAAACCTTTTCTGTTCCGAATATCTTTTTTTATTAACCGACTTCCAAAAAGGAGGAGGTTATATGTTCGTCGCGTATGTTTGTTTTTTTTTTTTTTTTTATGTATGTCCACCGATTTCTCCGTCAATTGTGGACCGATTTTGAAAATTCTTTTTTTGTTTGAAAGGGTGTGCTCCCGAATTGGTCCCATATAAATTTTATTAATTTTGCTTGGATAGTTTTTGAGTTAGCTACAAAATACGTATTTTTTTCCCACTTAGTATGTAGATGATATGATAAGTTTCTGTCACTGGTAGCAGGTAGTGGTATTCGAATATGTGTGGAGTAGGTACCACAACTAAAAAATGAAAAATAAAAACTTTTTACAAAAAAAAACAACCGACCTCCAAAAAAAACACTACAAAGTGAAAAATAACTTTAATTTCGGAAGTCGGTGGCAAAAAACGAAAATACAAAACCCAAGACACCGACTTCCGAAATTAAAGTTATTTTTCACTTTGTAGTGTTTTTTTTGGAGGTCGGTTGTTTTTTTTTGTAAAAAGTTTTTTTGTTTTTAAGCTATTGCATAGCTTTTATCGCAGGCTTTGAGCGAGGCGACCGAATCAAGAAATTCCGTAACGTAACGAAAATAAAACGTAACACCCCCCACTCTGCCTACCATGTAATGACGGTTCAACATCACGTTGTCATGGGAAACGTGATGTTGTCATGGAGGTTACAAAAGCTATGCAATAGCTTTATCGCGGCAGTCCCCGAGTGTCACACGTTTTATTTTAATAATACAGGATGTTTCATAGAAGGACCGACGCAATTTTCTTAGTTTTCACCCATAGAAACTACATCTTAAGTGTCGTGGTAATCGTGATATGACTTTCTTCAAGCCTTCATAACTTTTCGTTTGAGGTTGTACTAGAACGTAATAAATGACTTTTGCAATGCAAATTTGTGATACCTACAATTGGTTCTAGAAAATGACTAGATAATTTGTTTCCAGTCTCAAAATTGCGAAAATAAACAAACAATTTTTGTTTTTATTTCTTTTATATAACAAAAACAATTTTGTGCTAGCAAATGACACTCAAATGAAAGGTATACACAGTGAAATGAAAGAACACACAATATTCTGAGGCCTATTCCTCGAAAATTTTATCGGTCCTTCTGCCAAACACCCAGTATAATCATTCTTTTCTAGAATATTTTTCGAAATATCATTGTCTGCAGTTTTGCAGTAACATTAATACTTAATACTATATATCTATCTTTTGTAACTCAGTCTCAAACTTCGGAAAATTATTCCGGCTGTTGAACCCTGTCATATACAGGCATATCTTCAAGCTGTTCGCTTGCAGGGTAAGCAGAGTTCCAGGTAATGTCAGTAATGAGAATAGCAGCGTAGCGTTGCTTTAAGCGATAATTAGGTATGTTAATTAGTGTCTTGAGCTCAAAGGGTATGTAATTGACGGTTGATATGCATGTGGAGATAGCAATTACGTGTTTGCGACATTAACCGTGCTACCTATATACCATTTACATACACGTGTTTGTATTTGATATAGATTAATATTAGTTGTCAATACAAGGTATTATCTATGCCTCGGAAAGCACGCTATGCCGTTGGTCCCGGCTGTCATTTGTAGATCTTTGACAGACGTTACGCGTAATCAATCTGTCAAGTCTGACAACCAGTCTTACTAAAGGGTATCCTGTTAGTAACTGGGTTGTGGAGATCAGACAGGCAGTTGCTCCATGTGATATACTGGTATTCAGCTGTATCCGGTTAGACTGATACCCAACCCAAACATACTAGACAAGATAATTATGGGTAGTGTCTCAAAATGTGTTCTTTGTCAAAGAAAAGACCACCCCTTTTGTTGCAGAGTGAAATACTGCAGCATCTTCTACCATTGCTAAGTGTGTTAATTTTGGATTTTTCACCTTTCGTAGAAATTTTTGTGAACTCTTAAACGAAATATTTTTGCCAAAAAATATTTCCCCAAATCTTCCCTCCATAAACCCAAACACCCTACTCAAAAGTTTAAAAACCTTCCCATCTCGAAAATCAGAGCATTACCTTTTCCTCACTGTCTTATTCTGCAAATATAAGGAAAGAATCCTTATAGCACTTACGACAAGGATCAAAGACATCCTCAAGTCGGATTGTAACAAAATGGAATCCGTCACTGCCAGCTTATCGAGACCAAACGTTCGTGCCATCGATCATCGCGGTCTTAGGAATCAAATGGCCTATTTCGACCGCACCGCATTGCAAGGTGACGTCTTGTGGTCTATAACTTGATTGTGACTGATGGGGGTTGGGCCAATGTTGGTGGATTGGAGATTTGCGTATTTATGTGTTTCTTGGGCAGTGGCCGTCAAATGTTGGTGAAAAGATCTACGGCTTGTATCGCCTATATCTTTTTTTTTTTTGGGTGGGATTATCAAATAACTTCTCCCGTTCTGGGCTGAGCGGGAGGGCGTGAATCTTACAGACTTAAACCCAGCCGTGTTTATTCAGTTGCCTGTGTGTTGCCAGGAACCACGGTATCCCTTTCGGACTTTCCTGCGACCCTGGCAGACATCGGCCTTGGCGGACCCCGTCAGTTGTGCTGACATCTCTTTGAAGCGCGCGTGGAACATAACGCGCCGTCGACCCGGACCTGGTCCTTATCGGACGGCGAGCTGCCCATTTCTCACCGTCCGCAAGCCCGCGGTGGCCGGGAATCGACCTGCGACTCCCGACGTCCAGGCCGTCGCCTGCGGCGGCTAGAGGCGTGAGGGCGCAAACTTTGCCTCTCCCTCACGCGTTCCGCCTTCACGAGCATTACTGCTTCGCAGAAGGAGGTGACGGCTTCCCATGCCCTCGCGCTCCGTGCCATGGCTTGGACCAGGGCCGGAAGCGAGATGTCACCGCCGCCGATCACCTTCACGAGGACACGGCGGTGCTCTGCCCAAGCCGGGCAGACCTCCACCGTATGCACCGTGTCCCACTATCTATACACCTGAGTTTACTCCAATCTCATTTCATGCTTGCACCCATTTCTCAACAACTCCACCAAATTTCGTCCTGTCTGTGCATTCATCCTTTTGTGCGCATTAATAAAAATGATTTAAGTATGCAGCTTCATTATATATTTCTGTTTACCGTTAAATCCGCCATTTTGGCAGACGCCCCAAAATTCCAGTTACACAATTTTTAGCGTTCAGCGTTATTTTAATTTACAGTGTAATTATTAAAACTCGCTAACGTGCAAACAAGTTTCATGTTGGGATATTAAATTACAACTTCAATGTGCTGTGTTTATAGCTTATCAGTGATAGTATTACAAAATTTATTTAAAAGGGCAGGTTTTATAATAGATTTTAAGTAGTGACATACCTAATAATAACACTTTTTATTTAAAATAAATCTGCGTAGCTTTTTCCCAACTATGTTGGGGTCGGCTTCCAGTCAAACCGGATGCAGCTGAATACCAGTATTTAACATGGAGCAACTGCCAATCTGACCAGTTCGCACCTTCGGTGCAACAAAGTCACAACAGCTCATTTTTAGAGCAGTGGTCATGACGCACCTTCGGTGCAACAAAGTCACAACAGCTCATTTTTTAATTTTTCATTTCCTTATTTCTGGATTACTATTTATAGTAGGTTTGAAATCTTTATAAAATTAATTGTTTATTTTGTTTGCTATAGTTTTACGTTAAAAATCTTATATTGAATTACCAAAAAATTCCTAATAAAAAACAACAAAAAAAATGTCCTGAATTTATTGTGACTTTGTTGCACCGAAGGTGCGAGTTGCTGGGTAACACGATACCCCTTGGTAAGACTGGTTGTCAGACTTTTGGGCTTCTGATGACCCGTAACGACTGTCAAAGATCTACGAATGACAGCCGGGATCAACGGCTTAACGTGCTTTCTGAGGCACGGAGGGGTCTCGATATGTAATGGATGGTCACCCATCCGCGGACCGACCTCGGCAACCGTTGCTTAACCTTTAAGATCGACCCATGCGGCTGTTATTATTTAGCTACTATACCAGAAGAAACTCAAAGCGTCACCAATTAATTGAAACTTACCATTTAAATCACTTCCAACAAAAGTTTCCGCTCATAACATAAAGTATAAACCTCAGACTCTCGAATAAGACAATTTGATACACCAATTATTTTGAAAGGGGTCTAAAAGACCCACCGCCCTTCCCACACGCTAACTTTTGAAGGGTTAAAACTGTTTCAAACTCCCGAAATTTCGAGCAAAAAGTTTTTAGATGTCATTTACATACCTCTTGAGAAATGTTTTAAGCATTTCTGGGATATTTTGGTCGTTGGAGTGGCAATCTTTATCTTTTTGTGGAGTTGCTTTTTTCTTTGGGATGTGGTTTTAATAGAGTGTTGGCAATCATCAAATCTTTTGTTTGTTCATTAAGAGGTAGATAGATTTCTTTCACTCCTCCACGAGCACAATCGACGTAAAACCATAAGACATTGCAATGTAACTCTTATGTCGGTAAAGTAAGGTATGAATTAAAATGATTACCGAGAGTTTTATCAATCTCATGACAATCATTCTAATTTATACTTTATTGCAATAGTATGAGGATTATATTGTATTGACTTACTAATAGTTTTACGTCATTCAAATTTGGTTGTGAATGCGAAGCAGTGGTGGCCCAGTGATAACGGCCGCGACTTACGAATTGTTGATCGTAGGTTCGATTTGGACCCAGACAGGCGCTTTACTTTGTGTAAATTAAAGGAAAACATCGTGAGGAAACGGACATCTCCTAGAACCAAAAAGTCGAAGACATGTGACATCTATCAACCCGCACTGGGCCCGCGTGGTGGATTCCTGGCAACGGCCCACTCTCTCTCACCGAGAGGGAAGCCTTTGTTCCAGCAGTGAGAACATCGTAGGCTGAATATGCGCTGCTTAAGAACAGACACTCCAAATACAATTTCCACGCAAACTCCGCCCCCATGCACCCCACCACTCCACTACGTGCTAAACGCTAACACACCAGTAATAAAGTTGAATATTGCG
This sequence comes from Agrochola lychnidis, assembly GCA_963680765.1. Lineage (NCBI taxonomy): Eukaryota > Metazoa > Arthropoda > Insecta > Lepidoptera > Noctuidae > Agrochola > Agrochola lychnidis. Next base: position 13,184,653 of record OY796872.1, read on the forward strand.
TGTGTTCTTTGGTTGTTCGAGCACGGAACTAAATGTCATAAATCTCAATTCATATTTCGTTCATAAGTAATAAATTGATCTAGAGAAAAAAATCTTATATTTGGATAATAAACTATATTTTCTTACTGTCAATAATTATTTTAGACATAAGAACCGAGTAATCTCGTTTTTGTTTTAAATAATCTTTAAAAAAGACATGATTTTTTAATAAAAAATGAGTCGAGCGAAAATGTTCTAATACCTTAACTGTCGGGAAGAAAAAAAACCAATAAATCATATATAGTCCGTACAATCCACGAAGACGCGCCCCACTCCAATTCCGCGCCGTACTAGATAGAGTTCAGCTTACAGTACAGTAATTGCGGAGTGGGGCGCGTCTTCGTAGATTGCTCGGACTATACTAAAGTTCCATGTTGATTGTATGCGTGACTTTTTCAGAGTATTAATTAATGCAAATGAACTCTTCATCACGCATGGATTTAGATGTAAACATTTACAGTGAGACTTTTTCTTGACTTGTATGTTTTCATCTATCTTTTACTCTTTTCCGCCTTATTATAAAATAATAAAAATGAATATCTATTATGTAATAACATTTATTCAACTAAGAATAAAGCATGGTTGTCACTCGCCAACGCCATGCTTTTTGCAAATGGCCGCCATGCTATCGCAATTCCCATGGTGCATGCAATTATAAATAATTACTTATTTACCTACAAAAATATTAGATTTAGGAAGACACCACAATAACTTAGTATTTTGTTTTTATTTTTATTGTAATTATTATAACTCTCAGTTTATTGAAGTATCTTTTATTTATTTTTTATAAGTTACGCTTAGTTAATAATACATAAGTACTTATATATAAAAAAAAAATATTGTTATTTTTATGTACATATTATGTTCAGTTATATGCACACTCATTTCCTTAGTAAATTTTGCTTACCTGATTTAATTATTGTCACACAGGGGGACGTCATTACGTCATTCGCGAGGTTTTTGCTGAAAATCAGCGCCATAACCGTAGGTTCGTCCGAAGTTGTGGCATTTCGCTGAGCAATGACCTATTCTTGCACAGATGCGACGCACAGATTAATTGTTCTTGTTAATGTTGTTTGCTTGTTACAATTTTTTTATTTTTTATTATTTAACTCAGCTATCGGCATTTTGTTTATGTTTTGATTGTTTGTTGTTTTCATTTGCTAATAATGCAAACAAAACTGTAAATTGTCTTTGGTATCTGGCCTTGACATAAGCAATAGACAAAATTTGTCGAACTTTTTATTAGTTTTCGAATATTGGATACGAGGCTTTTGGCTTTTGGTGAATGTGTATTTTATGTAATGTTTCTTTTTTGTGTAATGTGCGTTTATTTTGTGCAGAATAAACAATTTTTCTTTCTTTCTTTCTTATTTATCTGGAATCGGAGTCAAAGATATCTCAACGCCTAATTCATTCCCAATCCAGCACAAAACACAACTTCCTAATCACGTAACGAACCCGTATCTCATCTGACCCAACTTGGATTGATAGCATAATAGCATATAGCAGTATCCTCAACAGAATCCGCTGTGGAAACAAATGAACAATGGTGTGGATGGCCCGCAGCAGACCCTTTTCATATGGATTTTGGGCCTTGTTTTAGTTAAGGTTGGGTGCATTGTTAAGAGTTAGCGATTAATTTATACTTATATTTACTTATAATCATGTCCTAAAACCACAATACAGAAGTTAGATGAATGATTTTGACGATACGTTACCGTATAAACGTTACCAAAAAAACATAAGAGTCCATTTTGGTTTAATTTGTTCATCATGCACACTTTTACGTACAGAGAGATCAATCAATCTGCGTAGCTTTTTCCCAACTATGTTGGGGTCGGCTTCCAGTCTAATCGGATGCAGCTGAATACCAGTATTTTACATAGAGCGACTGCCTATCTGACCTCCACAACCCAGTCATTGGGTAATACGATACCCCTTGGTAAGACTGGTTGTCAGACTTTCGGGCTTCTGACGACCTGTAACGACTGTCAAAGATCTACAAATGACAGTCGGGACCAACGGCTTAGTGTGCTTTCCAAGGCACGGAGGTGTCTCGATATGTAAAGATGGTCACCCATCCACGGACCAACTCCGGCAAGCGTAGCTTAACCTGATGGATCGACCCGTGCGGCTGTCATTACTTAGCCACGAGCTCCTCTCAGAGAGATGATTAAAGAAAAAACACTAACTCTGCATAAGTAAAAAATTGTGGAATTTGAAAATCTATAGACGGCAACACCGTCTGCACTACGAAAAAAGAATTTTATACTTTGTTGGTCTTTTTGTTTTTGAAAGGTCCTTTGTTTATATTCTTTCCTGGTAAAGAATAGTCACTTTGGCACGATGCAGTGTGGATTTGTTACAGTTTTGTCATCGTATGGAGGTAGAGCATAGATACGACATAATCTATTATGCATAAATCAAAAGGCAAAATATCAAAATCATTAGATCTACTTACACGTCAGCTTTTCATCTTGTAAACATTGTCGTTTTCGGCTAAGGACGACATCGTGCTGTTCCTTCACATCTTGGAATTTCATATTATTAATAACTCCCATACTCTACTTTTAATAGCTTTAACAATTTTAAGCTATTGCATAGCTTTTATCGCGGGCTTTGAGCGCGGCGACCGAATCAAGAAATTCCATAACGTAACGAAAATAAAACCTAAAACCCCCCACTCCGCCTGCCATGTAATGACGGTTCCCATGACAACGTGATGTTGTCATGGGAACGTAATTTTTGTTTTATGTCATCACGTCATCATCCCAAGTGTAGCGTTGACAAATAGGAAGTATGGAGGTTACAAATGCTATGCAATAGCTTTACCGCGGCAGTCCCCGAGTGCCACACGTTTTTTTCTTATAAATCTAGTTCGTGCCAATACAAGAAAGGAAGTGATTTAAGACCACTAAATTCCTTCAATATGTTGTTCTTCACCGTAGAAACAATGTAACTGTTCTTTAATTTATAGATCAGCACATTTACTGGAAAACAAAACCACTATGTTTCAATTTAAAAGTTGCAGAAGTAAGCACTTTGTGGCACCTTGCCAGACTGCCGTTTACAGTTACCTTATGTATCTCAATCTGTTAGTCTAAATAGAGATTAATCTTTTGAAGTTTAAGATAAACACATAAATACATACATAAACTCAAGCCTTCTTCCCATGGGGGTAGGCAGAAACTACAGAACGCCACCTGCTACGATCCTTACATACTCCTTTTGCTTCGTTTACGTTCATACATCTGGTCATACACGCACGCCGGTTGCGAGTACTACGCACCTGACCTTTCTGAAGAACATCACCAATAAGGCCACTATAAGTGTACGACCTGAGTGAAATAGCGTCCAGCGGAGCGTTCAGCGTTACGTGCAAGCGATGAAAGAGCGTTCGCCCTGTGGTCTTAGTGCACGCTTAGTATATGTTGAATTTCTGTAACAATATCTTCGAACGAAATGGCGCGTATGCTTCCGTCACCGCTACTAAACAACTGATTTGAACTTGCTTGATGCCCCGCTCACCGCAAACAAGCACGCTCCCTCCCCGCGCTGCTCGGCCGTAACTCAGGACACTCGCGAGTGTTCACATGGGTTTAACACGAACTTCGCACGCCCCGCCCCGCTGGACACTCGAGTAGAGCGTATACTCAGTTCGTACACTAAAGTCTTCTAGGGCAATCCTGGTGTTTTCTTTTGTGAATCGCCTTTCATTCATCCTTTTAACTTAACCAAACCATCTAAGCATACTCTTCACTACATCTTTTTTTAAACCGCAACGTTACCTTATCACAACTTATCAATGTTTTAAAAAAATACGTGAACATTATATCGTTAGGCCCTTTGCACACACGTATTTCTTGCCGTTTAAAGTAAGGTATATTCGCCGTGTGTAGGCACGGTCGTCAGTGTTGTATGGATTACTCTGGAAGCTTGTTGACAGACACGTTTTTTCTACGACTCGATTTTACCTTAAAAAATTGCGCTGTGTATAAAGAGCCTTATCGTGGACGGAAATTTGAAAGCGTCTTCATACTAGAGATGGGTTGTAACTGGTTAAACACGACATCTGTTATCACTGTTACTGTTACACAAAAATAACAGATCCAAATATCTGTTATTAAATAACAGCCTGTTATTTTTGTACGGACGATAAATATCAATTAAATATCTTCTTTATTTCTATTCGTTAATGGTAACTGGTCAGTAACAGGTAAAATTATCTAATTTAGGAGTCACTTTTTCGTAAATGTTTGGTTTTGTAAGACCACCAACTGTATTTTTAGGGATAATAAATACTAAGTGCTTCTATTTTTAGCGTAATTTAACCATTTTAGTAAGAGTGAGAAGTAAACATATTATTATTTCCAAGTAAAATAACAGGTGTTTCTCTATTTAGCAAGGGTCATTCCATAATGAGGAAGAGAGAGAAATTGATAACCTTGCAATATTTCTTCTTTTGTGTGAGTGTGTATGTAAGTAACAGCCGTAGTAACAGTCTGTGTGGGACTGTTATAGTGAATTAACAGTAACAGCCGTGGTAACAGTCTTGGAAGGTCTGTTATTTTAAGTAAGAGATATATTATATTGTTAGAAACAATTGTTATTTGTTATTTTTAAATATCTATTATTTCTACCTGTTACGATAAATACGCCTCACTCCTACTTCATACATATATTTCCATACTATTAACTTCCCTGTGTTATTGTGATATCGTGACGTGTACGTCCGCGATAATAATTATCGTCACGTTAAAAATTATAAAAGTGCATATTAGAAGCAACATGACCATTTAATAAAGAGTATATTTTGTATACAGCGTGTTCAAAATTGAAATAACAAAAATAATAAATTCCAACAGTGTGACAGTAAAAGTAAAATATTTAACACTGAATAAATTACTATTCGACTAGATCTATTGCGAAATTTTTAGGATTCCATGCATATTGAATTTCCATTTCATGCGATGACAGTTATTCAAAAGCATTCGATGGATATGCAACAAAAATAAAATACCAAAAATCCACAATTCGGAGTATCAGCATAGTATGTAGCTTAATTATTTCGTGTAATTTAATCGTGACATTTTTATTTATAAAAATAAAAACATAAACCATAAATGCTGTGGAAATGCGTTCCTTGCGAAGCATGTGTGGCCCGACTATGAATGATAGGCTGAGGAATGATGTGATAAGACAGCGGTGTGATTTAAAAGAAGATGTAGTGACAAAAATTGAAAAGGGTATGCTGAGATGGTTTGGGCATGTTGAGAGGATGAATGAAAGGCGACTAACAAAATGTATTTACAAGGCTGATGTAAAGGGAAAGGCCGGTCGGGGACGCCCTAGGACGACATATACTGACCTTATTGGTGATGTTCTTCAGAAAGGTCAGGTGCGTAGTACTCGCAACCGGAGTGCGTGTATGACCAAATGTATGAACGTAAACGAGGCAAAAGGAGTTTGTAAGGATCGTAGCAGGTGGCGTTCTGTAGTTTCTGCCTACCCCCATGGGAAGAAGGCGTGAGTTTATGTATTTGTATGTATGTATGTATTTTTATTTTAAATATAAGGTTTAACAGATTTTTATTGCAATTTCGTTGGTTGTTAAAACTTGTAAAGGCGAAAAAAAACTTTTAAAAAATGGCTTCTGTTGTCACACCGAGTATCAAAATTGCTCGGCGGCACTGTCAACACTTTCCATACAAACCAAGCGTGTTACCGTTTAGCCCACGTACACACGGACGTAAAACTATCGCAACGGGATTTTATCGCGCACTGGATTTTAAACTCTCGGTGCTAAGCAGAGCGTTGAAAATCCAGTTGCGCGAAAAAATCCCGCCTAGTTATTTTTACGTCCGTGCATACATATTGACACTGAAGGCTTTGATTGGCGAATATGACAGTGGATGTGTGCTCAACGCACTTTCGGTGTCACGAATTTGATTAGTATTGCTGACGTCTCTTATCGCTGCCGGCGCGGTTATTACGTGCTCTGTGGTTAGCACATTTTGGGCAACCCTATAAGCTTATCGCTCATCGCTAATCGCTGTCACTGCGACCTCTCCTCATCCCATAAACACATCTATTCATCTCACACGGACCAGTTTCGAACCTCCGGCAAAATTGTGTTTTCAGAACAAGCTCCCAAGTTTGTGGAGAGTCTGATTATGCCAATTAAATTTGTTTTGGTAACATCAAAGGTTTGTATGGAGTTTAGAGAAGATATTTGAGATTTTTCTTAAAATTTTTATGGAATAATAAATAAATTATTAGGAATAATTAAGGAAACAGGGGCTGAAAGTAAGAGTTTATAGTTACTTATTAATTCAGGCCATAAACAGCTTTGAAGCTGCAATAACGAATAAAAAGGAGGAATTAAGAGGGCTTATCCTAAAAGTTGGCAACGTCGCAAATAGCTGTCAAATATTTACCTGTTTTAATTAATTTGGCAATATTACTGTATGGAATTAAGAAATGTGGCTAACTAGGGAACTAAAATATTGTTTATAAAGTACAATAATTAATATCGTAACACCGAATATTTAGTTTTAGATGTAAAAAAAGTATTTGGTAACTTTCCAAATGCCTTTTTACACCCAAAACGGTTACAACATCAAATTCAGTGTTATAATTGCAATTCATTATTAATATTCTAGTTCGCTAGTTTGCGACATTCCTTATTTCCATACAATAATAATGCCAAATTAATCAAAACGGTGAAATATTTGACATGTAGGTATTTGCGACGTTGCCCACTTTCAGAATAAACGCTCTTAACATCATTACCAGGTTTGGTACAAGAATTTGTAAATTGTTCGCATAAAGGCATTAATTGTGATAATTTTAAAAGAAAACAGAGCGGTTATTCCGCCGTACTTTTAATTATGTTTCTTATTTCGAGTGTGAATACGTCAAAAATACCTCTAATTTCCTACATTATTGACAAGTTTTTAACCGACTTAAAAAAAGGAGGAGGTTCTCAATTCGACTGTACTTTTTTATGTTTGTTGCCTCAGAACTTTCGACTGGGTGAACCGATTTTGATGATTCTTTTTTATTTGAAAGCTGGTGCTTCCCGTGTGGTCCCATTTCGATTTGGTCCAGTTCTGACAATGGTATCCATGAGAAAACCATATAAGTCTTAAATTTGCCGTAAGTATGGCTGCGACAAATGGACGAATAACTCTTCCTGTCAGTGTTACATAGCAGGTAGTGGTGTTCGAATTTGTGTGGGGTAGGTACCACAACTAAAAAGTGAAAAATAAAAACCTATTACAAAAAAAAAACCGACTTCCAAAAATAAACACTACGAAGTGAAAACTATATATATGTAATTACTTTAACTTCGGAAGTCGGTGGCAAAAAAATCAAAAATTCAAAACCAAAGACACCGACTTCCGAAATTAAAAGTTATTTTTCACTTTGTAGTGTTTTTTATGGAAGTCGTTTTTTTTTTTTTTGTAAAATGTTTAGATGAGATAGCGACTAGATTTTGAATGTGCTTAATTATGAGGATTATTGGCCTTCTGATGAAGACTGGTAAAAATTGTGGCCTAGGTATTTACTGAAAATGTAATTAATATGGTTTCTTTTTATCTGTTTCAGGTAAGCCGGTTAACATTTCAATCAAAATTATTCTGTGAGTTGCATACATCCAACTTTGTATAATAGTGCTGTGCACTTCAGTAAGTGAAGAGTTCACAATACTTATATAACTGTATGTGATTTTTGTATGTGTATGTTTAAGCAGTGTATGTGAGCAAGTCGTTGAGGTGCAGGTCAAATAAATAAATAATAAAATACCTACGATTAAAGTTTTCAAATGAAAAACGAACCAAAAAAATATTATTAAAAAAAAACGTTGAAAACCGTTTGCTTTTCCGAATATTTTTTTAAACTTCGTACCACACCTATAATTTGGTATTGGTGCCGATTCTCTTGTCACAAATGCCTCTAAACTAAACTAAAAATCACTAAAATTTAGTTTATTCCTGTCAAACGACGATTTCCCATTCTGAAATAGACTAAAGTGACACAACTTAACTATATTTTAGTTTGACAGCACTAAGATGGCACTGAGATATTAGTTTAGTGAAAATGGCAATTTTGCTATTCTGAATTTGACGTTTTTAACCTAAAATTTAGATTTTCTAACTAAATATGACTATTTTTAATCGCGACTAAAAACATGTGGAATAAAATTGGTTGTCATGAACTAAAATTCACACCAACACCTCGACTTCAGATGAAAAAACAGTACTGAATTTTTTTTTTCTTTTGCTTATATCTCGAAAACGGTGTGTCCAATCGCAAAAATAATGAAAATTTCGACACCCTTTATAAAATCCTTAAACCCCTAACACTCTACATGTAGGTAATATTTTTTCTTATTTTCCACACAAAAAGTGAAAAATCCATATAAAACACGTCGAGGCTGCCCCCCCTGCGCGCCTCCGGCTCTAAAAAGATTCACGTGGTTAGGTATCACGTGTGGAGTCGCGGTTGTCAAATTCGATTTAGATGTGTCAAAATTGTTTTTAAATTTAGAGAATTTATTTTGCAGAATAGCTTTGAGATTCTCATAGTCAAAAGTAAGGAATTTTAGTGATAGTTTAGTTAGTTTAGTTCGGTGTACAAGAGAATCGGCACCATTATAAAATCCGATTATAGTTTTCAATTTAAAAAAAAAGAATCATAAAAATGTTATTGAAAGAACTAAAAAAAATTTTTGTATGAAATAACAAAATTCTCTCCCAGAAAAAGCAAACAGTTTTCAAATATTTTTTAAACTTCGCACTCCCATAACTGAATACCGTGAAAATATCCGTTATTCGTTGTTTTTCTATCGCGGCCGGGAATCAAAATTGGATGTCAGTATTCCGACTGCATGTGCATATCTACGCCGGATGATTTGTGGTGACAAATTGCGTTTTGACAGCAGTGCGAGACGTAGCTATAGATTACCAAATACAATTTGTTGAGTATTTTATGGAATGGAAAATTACCTAGATGAAATAACAAGAATCCATACGAAAAGATACACGTGGAAAATATTAGGGTTTATTAGCGACTTGAGGAGCTTGTGGCTAAGTAATTTAACAGCCGTACGGGTCAATCGATCAGGTTAAGCTACGCTTGCCGCGGTTTGTCCGTGGATGGGTTACCATCTTTACATACCAAGACCCCTCCGTGCGTCGGAAAGCACGTAAAGCCGTTGGTCTCGGCTGTCATTTACAGATCTTTGACAGATGTTACGGGTCGTCAAAAGCCCGAAAGTCTGACAATCAGATCGATTTTGTTTTTCACATTTATTTGAAACTAGCTTCTGAGTGATATCTTTATAAATTATAGCCTATTTTACTCAGTGATAATATAGCATTCTACTGGTGAAAGAATTTTTTAAATCGGTCCAGTAGTTTTTGAGTTTATTCATTATAAACAAAAACACAAAACTTTTCTTTTTATAATATTAGTGTAGAAGTATACTCATTCTCCTTTAACATTGTAGACCAGCACCCTAATTGCGTAATACAACTCAATCACAATTTGTTTCGGAAAAAAAATCTGTTCAACAACATAAATAACGCAATGAATGTTGTTGAAATGTCAAAGTGAAACAAATTTCGTGAAATTGTTTACGAAAATGAGTTACGCAATTAGGGTACAGGTAAAATATAAAAGTGGTAAAATAAGGCGCTTACCATAGATACCTTTTGGCTACCAAACCTCTTTGTATTCTGTCCGTGCCTTAACAATAAGTCACCTTTTAGAATTCGGTGCAGACAAAGAGCACACTCAAATTTCTTGAGGTTCTGCCAAGACTGAAGTGTTGGCTAGCTTTACCTAAGAATCATCGATCCAGGAACTGAATGGGGCAAAATTGTGGGGACTTTTCGGTCGGCCCGTAAAAATGTGCTACTAAATAAAATAGGTAACTTAAGTGGCAATGGGCAGGGCATATTGCTCGCAGAACGGATGGCCGAAGACGTGGAGTTGGAAGGCCTCCCACAAGATGGACCGATGACCTTGCGAAGGCCGTAGGAATCCGCTGGATGCGGAAAGCACAGAACTGGTCGAAGTGGCGGTGCTTGGGGGAGGTTTATGTCCAGCAGTGGACGTCTTTCGGATGAAATGATGAATGATGATGATGAAATAAAATAGGTGCAGGATGTTAAATATAATAATAATATTTATCTGTGTATTTTATATAAAACATTGATCAGGCAGGGTCCATAGTCTTTCCATATTCCTAGATAACCAGTTCACTTTAGCCATCCAAACCCATAACCCAATATCTTTGTTTCCATATCCTGCAATAGTCCTACACCAACCGGGGGTTGTCCTTGGATGCACTTACGTAGTGCGGACAGGGATAATCGTCGGTTAATGCCTCATTTAATTAAAAACGTCTAACGGGCCTCTGCGAGTTAGCTTCGGCCCCTCGTACGCCTTCCAAAGGTCCGGGACTCCAGGGTCCCGAGAAATGTCAAGAGACGTAGAAAATAATAATAATACTAAAAGCCCTTTATTCAGACCATTTAAAATTCATGCTACTAAAATAAAATTATAAACAAGTTGTAAATAAAAGTTGAAATAAAATTACAATAATTCTATTATTGACACCGGCTGTCTTAGTCTGTGTGCCTACTGGCAAAGACCTCCTCCATTTCCTTCCATTTTTCTCTATTGCTAATCGAGTCCATAATTTTCCCCCTGTATTTTCCAGCTCATCAATCCAGCAAGTTAAATATGACCCTAATTAAACATTTACACATAATCACGTCTATAATCTCTGAAGGGGTATACAGAGGAATATATTATGTTCGCATTCCCCTATTCATGTCCCATGTAATAAGTATATAGAAATACAATCAACTGTATTGAAGGCAAGCCTATTGTCATTAATCGACAACAATTAAAAAAACCTAGGAAACCTTTGCTCGACCGAACCCATCCGAGGATTGAACCCTCGTCCAATAATCGTGATTGCGAGCAGTTAAAACACATATCCTATCCTATACTATTAAACGAGCAATATTTGTATACATATTTGTACTCACGTTCTCGAAATTGGCTCTAACGATTTCGATGAAAATTGCAGTAGGGGTTTACGGGGGCGAAAAATCGATCTAGCTAGGTCTCTAAATGGGAAAGTTAGTTTTCTCCCGAGCAGAGCTCGGTCGCCCAAAGTTTAGAACAAGATAATGAATAATGTCATGAGAATAATAACATTAGAATAATGTCATGAGAATAATGACATTAGAATAATGACATGGCAGCATGGAATTAGTAAGTACCTACTATCATGGCAGCATGGAATAAGTAGGTACTATACATGGATTATTATGAACTTTCCTATATTATTAAATGATTATTATGAACTTTCCTGTATTATTAAATGAGCATTCTCTATTTTCACCAGAACAGAGCTCGATCACCCAGGTACTGCTATTAAATAGGCGATATTTGTAATCACGTTCTGGAAAATGGCTCTAACGATGTCGATGAAAGTTGCAATATAGGGGTTTACGGGGGCGAAAAATCGATCTAGCTAGGTCTCATACCTGGGAAAAATCGTTTTTTTCGTATTTTCACGTAAGCAGAGCTCGGTCGCCCAAAAATTAGAACAAGATAATGAATAATGACATGAGAATAATTACATTAGAATAATGACATGGCAGCATGGAATAAGTAGATACTATACATGGATTATTATGAACTTTCCTATATTATTAAATTAGCATTCTCTATTTTCACCAGAGCAGAGCTCGGTCGAGGTACAGTTATTAAATGAGCAATATTTGTTATCACGTTCTGGAAAATGGCTAACGTTTTCGATAAAAGTTGCAATATAGGGCGAAAAATCGATCTAGTTAAGGTCTCTTTTCTGGGAAATTTCGCTTTATATATTTTCACAGCCTCGGGAATGTGATACTGTGTTGGTATAACTGGATGATATGTTTATTTATTTTCACCCGAGCAGAGTTCGGTCAGTTGTAGTGAAAGCAGCAAATGGTAATCATTTGATTTAAGTGCTCTGCTTAGTTACTACGACCGACTTTAAAAAAAGCCAAAAAGAAAAAAGAGGCTTATTTATTCAAAAAGGCAATTGTTATGAGAAGATCAAAAACTTTTTAGAGGATCAATTAAATATTTCCCATAAACTGTAATTTTCAGAAAAAAATTCAATTTATGCAACGTATAACGTTAAATGCGCAAAACCGCAGACACCCCAAATGATTTTTAATTCAATTGACCTATTTCAGAGAGAAAAAAAAAACATTTAAAAATTGTAAAGGTTTTATGTGCTGTTTTGGTTCGTAAGATTCGTATTTTACGAATTTAAATTGGTCGACAACAATTTGTGTTTGTTTACCTGTTTTGGCGGGTTTTCGTATGTGATGGCTTGACCTATTAATAAATAGACATGGCAACGTTTTTGAAAAATGTGACTTATGTTAAAAAGTGGTTCAATTGGTTCTGCTCGTTATTCTGATCAAACTATTTTCAGGTTTTGCGCATTTGACGTTACACGTTGTATATTAAAACTTAGTTCCCATTGTTTTCCAGTATGATATGGCAGGCACCCATCAGCATTGAAAATCGCAAACCGCCACAATCCCAAACCTTTAGAAATCCAGCGTTGCAGCGCTGACCTGAATTTTTCCATCTCAGAACATAAATCACGCAAGCGGCTGAATGGTGAAAAACCAATATTTTGTAGGGAATATATATGGTTTTTCTGGCACGATAGTGGATTCTTTGAATGTTTTTCGTATTATACATAATGTACCTATGCTCATATACTTTACCTATAAGATTTATGACACGAATCATGATAAAGGGGAACCAGAAAGATATGTTTGTTTCTATCAAGGTGTGTTTGTAAAAGCTACTTACGATTTGGAATCGCGTTCGGTTTAGGATAGAAAGAATTGTCTGTAAAGGAAAGAGGACGATATATCTATAACAATTAAGCACAATATTGCTCAGCAATTAGTAGTAATATTAATCAGCTTATAAAATGGCGAGGGAGCAAGCTTGCTATACGAAAAATATGAGGAATTGGACATGAGAGAAGAATGGCACATGTATTTAGAGGAAGAATATTGGGTTTAAAAAATTATTAATTTACATATACCAAAAATGTAGCTTTTTTATACGTAGTACCTGGGCGACCGAGCTCTGTTCTGTTGAAAATAGAGAATGCTCATTTAATAGTATAAGAAAGTTCATACTTATTCCATGCTGCCATTATAGTACGTACTTACTAATTCTATACTGCCATTATGGTACGTACTTACTAATTCCATGCTGCCATGTCATTATTCTATGTCATTAATCTTGTTCTATAGTTTGGGCAATCGGGCTTTGCTCGGGTGAAAATACGGAGAAAACGAATTTTTCAAGATATGAGACCTAGCTAGATTGATTTTTCTTAAACCCCTATATTGCAACTTTCATCGAAATCGTTACATCCGATTTCGAGTACGTAAGTACAAATTTATATACAAATATTGCTCGTTTTTAATAGTATAGGATAGGACGAATTTGCTGAATACACAATTATTTTATACCACTCTCTTAAGTATGCTAGAGCTTAGAGCACTGGCGGCCACATTTTACGAGTCATAGGTTCGAACCCTGACAGACGCTTTACTTTGTGTAAATTAGTTCATCACCGCTGCTCTCAAAACGGTGAAGAAAAATATCGTGAGAAAACCGGCATACCCTAGAACCAAAAATTCTAAGATGTGACATCTACCAACCCGTACTGGGCCCGCGTGGTGGATTACGGCCCACTCCCTCTCGAAGAGAGGAGGCCTGTGTCCCAGCAGTGGGAACATTATAGGCTGGTTTTGCTAAGTATACTATAAGATTTCAAATCAAATCAAAAAAATCTAATCATTTATTTCTTTTAAAAAAATGGGTGTAGTAAATAGATGTTTTTATAATAAAGTTCTCCATATTTCATCGTCACGTGGGCATGCAAAGGTTTACAATGCCAGATAAAAAATTTAGAAATATGCAGATCATTGGAATTACAAAAAAATTAGTAAAAATGTCAGTGTGGTCACAGCAATAAAAAATATAAAATAAGACTAAGTAAGCGAACCAGGTTCACAATAATTATGTCAATCAGGGTAATAGTATGTATATAGTATTAGTTAGTGAATCATCATTAAGAAAATCGTCAATCGTGTAATAAGTTTTCATAATTAAAAATTTTATTTTTATTTTTTTCATTTTAAAACTTATACACAATAAAAATGAATATTGGCAGTATATTGGTATTATATAGAATCAATTTTATTTATTTTTCTAACTTGAACAGACAGCTGTGCTGCTGGACAGTTTGTTGCGCCACTTCTTCTTCCCAGCTAAAAGCACTAGGAAGTGTGGGCGTTTTTAGGGGACTGTCTTATGTAATTTTGACGTTCGAAAAGTGGTGAAGGGTGGGCGTGTTATGACTTGAATTTTGAATGGAAAGATACAAGTTTTTCCTGAGCTTTTTCGACTGTGTCTACTGAAGTATTGTAACTCATTGAAACTCATTTAAATTAACCCGAACATAATACGGACAAAAGTAATTTAATTGGTCTTTATATTCTCAAAGAACGGCCCTTTCTATCCACGATGGCGTCGAAATTTTTGCATTATGTCGAGGGTCAATTCGACCCAACGTAATTTGATGTACCCTCGAGGGTCAACCAACATCTAATAAGGTTTTTTGTCAATATTGCTCGAGGGTATAGGAAAATAATAAGATGGTAGGTACTTGACGGGATGGCATTGTGTTACTATGTAGTACTTACGGGTACATATGATTAGATATAGAGATGCTCAAGATGAATGTGATATTATTTAGAAAGAAAGAGATTTTATTTATTTAGCACAGACTAAAGGGCACACAACACAGGGTGACAGGGACATCGACGCGAAAACTGTTACCATGGATTCAGGACATCACACTGAATCCATAAAAAAAGTGTAAAGTACGATGTAGTAAATTAGCAGGAAAGTGTCTGTTATGGGTATATATTTCAACCAGTATACAAGCTTAGTTTTTGTTTACACTAAACCTCTTAAGGGTTCATTGTACTCATCATTATGAACAACTTTCACTTTGGGACCAACGCTGAAATTGCGAAAAAAAAAAAAATCTGCTGTTCCCTAGAGTGTATGTTCGCATATCTCGTCAAAATTTTAGAACAGCTGATTCTTTTTTCGCGATTTCAGCGTTGGTCCCATATTTTGAATTCAGTTCAAAACCAAACATTCAGGAAAAATCATTGTTTATCTAATTGACACACTACGTCCATTTGTTGTGTTCTTGACAGTGTATGTGTATTCTCTGTGTTGACAGTTGTGATTTGACTATTGGTAGTCAATTTATGTCGCTAATAAGGCTAATTTTAACTGTTCCAATAAGTTATTGTAAAGGGATATCTACTGTTATAATCTTATAATCACTCTGCTTGGCAAATCATGACCGTAGTTTTCTCCTGAACAAAGTAGATAATATTCTTAGGTTTGGCTGCATAGTTCAGCATAGTTGAAACATACGGTCAACTACTATGTAAATAGAAAAACACCTATCTATGCTTGCTTCCTCGATCTATCGAAGGCCTTTGACCTAGTGGATTACAACAGACTCTGAGCCAAGCTTGGAGAGGTAGGGACTCCCACTGAACTCATTAACATCTTGTCCTTGTGGTACAAAAACCAGAAGAACTTCGTAAAGCGGGGCAATGTTTTGTCAGATGAGTATGCACTGGAGTGCGGTGTGCGGCAGGGAGGCCTGTCCTCTCCAAGACTTTTTAACTTGTACGTTAATCAGCTGATAGATGAGCTCAGTAACAGCCATGTCGGTTGTCATATAGATGACGTCTGTGTTAATAACATCAGTTACGCTGACGACATGGTGTTGCTGAGCCCATCGCTCAGTGGTTTAAGAAAACTGCTCGATATCTGTGAGTCATATGCTGTCGCTCACGGGCTGAGGTACAACGAGAAGAAGAGTGTGTGTATGGTCATTAGAGGTAGGAATAAGCAACCGGAGCACATACCACCTGTCCATCTGAACGAAGTGCCTTTAGAACGTGTAGCTCAGTTTAAGTACCTAGGGTACATTGTGACAGAGATCCTGAATGACGATGCGGATATCGAGCGGGAACGAAGAGCGTTGTCGGTGCGTGCTAACATGTTGGTTCATAGATTCGCAAGGTGTACAGTAGAGGTTAAAGTAACACTGTTTAGGGCCTACTGCCAAAACTTTTACGCCAGCGCTTTATGGTTCAACTACACCCAGCGGGCCTACAACGCTCTTCGAATACAAGACAATAACGCCTTTAGGATTCTGGTGAGGCTCCCTCGATTCTGCAGCGCGTCGGGCATGTTTGCTGACGCAAGAGTCGATGACTTTTACGCCATTATGCGTAAGAAAACAGCTTCTCTGATGCGCCGGATTCGAGGGAGCGCCAACAGAATCCTAAGGATGGTCTCTGAGAGGCCAGAGTCTGCATTGCTGGGTAGGCTCATTCAGCTTCACGTGACGAGATGATGTTTTTTTTTTTTTGACATGAGTGATTAATTAATGAATGACATGATTATTATTTTGTCATGATTTTTGACATGAGTGAATTATTTGTATTTGGATTTTTTATGTATTTTGAATTTAATTATCAATGATCACTAACATAGTTTTAAAACCTTTGTAACTAACAATTTATGGACATATCAATTAGTCTGAATTAAATGAATTTAATTTAATAGTATTTTGCACGAGTCTAGTTTAAAGATTTGTGACGTCATTATGCTGTACAAATGATTTGCTCTCAATTCTAGACAGAGCATGCAATACCGCAATATATTTATAAAACCGCGATATCGCGGTATGGGAACTTGTAATACCGCGAAATTTGCAAAATTGCGAAATTCCCAACTTACGTTGACTACAAGCCTTATATTTAAGATAAATCATTAATGGTAGTTAAAAATAAAACGTAAGTCAAATTACAAATAACAATGTCAATCTTTACTTTTTAATTGAAAATATTTACGTAAAAAGCATAATATGTCAATTGTATCATCGTTTAGAAAACTTACTTTATTACAAATGTACCCTGCAGTTGAAAATGTCTTTTCAGCTTCTACGCTCGTTGGTGGAATGCTCAGTAGATTAAATATAAGGTTTCCAGATATTTACCCCTTGATCCTCCAGTGTCATTTAAAGTCATTTCTTTTTAAGTATCATATCTAACTTAGACGTTGAATTGTAAGTAACATGCTAAATAAATACTCTAGTCGGGGATATCCCGTCCCGGGGCTCCTTTTCACTACCGCGAAATTCGCATCTATAATTTCGCTTTTGCGGTATTGAAAAATGGCGCGAATTTCGCAAAATTTGCGGTAGCGGTATTGCGGTATTGCATGCTCTAATCCTAGAATTTCATACTTACCTACCCACTGTTGTAATTCCTGAACAAACCCAAACCCTGTTGCGATTACGTAGGTACTTACGAGAATTCTACTAAGTATTGCAAGCTTCCCTAGTGTTCCACTTTGAAATTTACAGCTACATAGTTCCTAAAACAGCACCGTGTACTAAGTACTTTGTGTTACTAACTTTTCTGGCTAATAACTATATTCTAATGCCTTCCAAACTTCTAACTCCGTCAGCCATTTTAGTTGCAGTTCATACGAAATATAATCCCTATTCAAACTGAACATTCGAATGTGAGAGTTCCGGCTAATGGGCGACGGATGCCGACAGCATTGTCGGCGAAACGCAGACTATGCCGACATGTCGAACAAACGCGCTAATCCCACTGCATTGTCAGCAAATGGCGGATTGTTTGCTTGTGTTTTGAAATGCTTTAGTTTATTTAGTTCGTTATAACACCACAAACTAGCAGCTTTACGGAGACTTTGAAAAATGGAGCTCGTGTGTTATGATTCCGCTCGCAGATTCTCTCAGGCAAAAGAGGAAATGTAGCGAGAAAATATGCTAGCATATGTACGTAATATCCACTAAATAAAAATACCCATTCAAAGTGCCATTTGAACGTGTGAATTGCACGTCGGCGAAATGTGTCGGTTAATGGCCCTCGGACGCCGACAACGGTGTCGGCGAATTCTGAATGCCGACACGAGGACCAAACTCGCCAATCCTAGTGCATTGTCAGCGATTGTCGAAATGTTTGCAGTAGGAATGTGTTGAGCTTTTTCTGAATTTTTCGTCATTCATACCTAGCTTGGAATCTGACAGTAGTTTTTCATATTTAAATTTTTTGTTTGAAAGGTGCCATTGTTTTATTTGCTGTACTTGTGTTTTTTTTTAAAATAAGTATTTGGATAGTTCGTTTTTTTTATCCACAACTCAACAAGCTCTTGGTCTGCATCGCACCTGATGGTACCTAAGTAATGATACCTAAGTGATGATCAGGCCGAAGGTGGAACCGAGCTTCACCTGGAATCCTCAACCACAGAGGAACTGGCTATCTCACCTCTAACTGCCGAAACACAACAATACTGTTAACATTGTTGTTATGGCGACAGACTTAGATAAGATGGTGGTAGCTAGCCAAGCGGACTTAGAACAAGCACAACTAGCAGAAAATTTTGCACTTACTGGGAATCGAACCGGGTCTGACCGTTTAACATACTGTGTTAATACTATTTTATCTTGTAGTTACAGGTGTGCAACAAATTGTTCACAATTGTCTAACATGGCAGTCCATTATTTTACATTTACCGAAAATATATATGTAGGTTAGGTTAAATGTTACAACAAAAATACCTTGTGACATATTGCAAACTCATATAAAAAGTACACTTTGTAAACAAGCATATTACAAATTAGAGGATTATATCCAAGATAAGGGTGCTTGGAAACATGCTGGTCCTGCTCCATAGGACAATTTAGAATCAAGACAAAATCAAACTGGTTGCTAATTTAATTGTAAAATTTATTACTTTGTGTTTTATGACATTGATTTTACATTCTGTGATTACTTCCTCACACACTGACTTATTAATTGTATAATTTTAGGAAAATCGTCTACTTTTACAATGTTTGTAAATATGTGAGCACCATGTATCTATCACATATTAAATTATCTATCGTTGCTTCATTTTTAATTCTTTTTACCTATTGTGGTATAGTAATTTTATTCTAGGTACATCGTCTTCACATATAATAATTATTTAACAAATGTACGTACATATACAAACAATATTGTAAAACATTTTAAAAGAGTAACGGTGGAGTTTCTTGCCCATTCTACTCCATACGAAAACTACCTTTTGGAAGGGGCGAATAGAATCAATTTTATTATTTTGTAATTTTTGACGTTCAAAAGTGCCATACATGGGCGTATTTGAAATAAATGATTTGACTTTGACTTTGGTTAGGTAAGCATAGGGAATACATTTTCATGAAGAACCATCACAATTTGTAGGCTTTATATATATTTAGCTATACCGTCAGATTTTTCTGCCATCAAATTTCTTGCCTTGATTTCAGACCACAGATACCTGCAGCAGGCATCTGCAGCAGGCATCATTATACCCACCTATCCGTAACAATCCCTTAATCGCCCTTTGCCACACGCCAGAGCAAAAGGCGTGACCGATATACGAGAATAACACTCAGCAAAAATGAAATTAGCAGCCATTTCACTACCCTTATATCTAGCCAAGGAATTTCTGGCAAGCAGAACACTGTTCACGCTGGTGATCCACGTATTTTCTTCCAGAAATCAGGAGTTCGAAGGCACAAGTTAAAATAGGCCAATATTTTGATCCAAAAGTGTGTCCATGGAGTATCTTGCCCGTTTTTAACCGACTTCCAAAAAGGAGGAGGTTATATGTTCGTCGCGTATGTTCTTTTTTTGTTTTTTTTTTATGTATGTCCATCGATTTCTCCGTCAATTGTGGACCGATTTTAAAAATATTTTTTTTGTTTGAAAGGGTGTGCTCTCGAATTAGTCTCATATTAATTTTATTAACTTTGCTTTGATAGTTTTTGAGTTAGCTACAAAATACGTATTTTTTTCCCACTTAGTATGTAGATGATATGATAAGTTTCTGTCACTGGTAGCAGGTAGTGGTATTCGAATGTGTATGGGGTAGGTACCACAACTAAAAAGTGAAAAATATAAACTTTTTACAAAAAAAAACAACCGACCTCCAAAAAAAACACTACAAAGTGAAAAATAACTTTAATTTCGGAAGTCGGTGGCAAAAAACGAAAATACAAAACACAAGACACCGACTTCCGAAATTAAAGTTATTTTTCACTTTGTAGTGTTTTTTTTGGAGGTCGGTTGTTTTTCTCCATAGTAACCTATTACGCTTTGGAATGGGCAAATAGTTTCAACATTCTGAGTGAATTTGATAACTAAAGTGAGCCGTTTTCTTTCAATAGGACCTGTTTCAGAATTCAGAGGGTTAAACAGTAGCGTCCTCTTTTGCACTAATAATAGGCACCAAATGAGATCACAAATGACTTCAATCAACCCTAGAAACTATGGCAATTTGTCCGAAAAGCACTCTCTGAAAAGTCCGCAATATTTGAGATCTTTTTGAGACCTAAAAGGAAGAAAGAAAAACGAACACAGCATAAACAAAGCCTACAATTTACTCCAATTTCTTGCGCCGTCACCATATATATATAAACCACATTAAAAAGCAACAAAAGCATATACAAACACAAATTACATGCTCCTAATGTGCTTTAATTTAAATTCTCGCTTGCCGCGAATAAATCAGCCACGGCTAGTGTTGGCAGGCGTCTCGGATTCCGGGATCCTGGTGCCCGGGATGTCTCTAAGGAAATGCTACGTGGGTAACACCGGTTCCGCGTTTTCTATTTTGTTGAATGTTACCTGCCAATGAAGGTTGTACGTTCCATTTTAAATGGCGGTATATTTTAAGAGACGAGTGTGGTCCGAATGAAAGCCGCTAGCTTTTTGACAACTACATGTAATATAAATAAAATAATCTTGTATTCTAAACAAAATACAATGAGAATAATATTTTCTTAAAATATTATTTATTTCTTCTGCTGAGTGACTTTAATTTGGTGTGCGAGTTGTAAAACTCAAAACATCAGTTTTATTGAACCTTTTTTCATATTAGAAACCTTCTAATCTATAAATATAAAATTCTCGTGTCACAATGTTAGTTGCCATACTCCTCCGAAACGGCTTGATTGATTTTTTATGAAATTTTATATGTATATTCGGTCTGAGAATCGGTCGTAATCTATAATACCCCTAAGTGATAAGGGTGGTCCACCCCAAACATTAATAATTTATATGGCAAAACAACGTTTGCCGGGTCAGCTAGTGTAATTATAATCTTGCCCGTCTTTTACCGTATGAATGAATTATTTTCTTTAATCTGTTTTGACGCCAACGTAGAGAAAAATTGTCATCTATTTATGCGCTAAAATGCAACATAAGATTAATCGAATAAAGTAATCTTCCACGCCAAAAACCGGACTCTGAAAACATACAAAGTTATTCCAGCGGGATTTATACTCCTAGCCCGATGTTTGTACGTAAATATGACATAACAACGAAAATCCCGGGGTTTTACCACAGTTCCCGTATTTTCCATCCCGATGAATTGCATAACCCTAGCTCCGTACAAACGCATGAGAAATATTACCTAAATAAGTACAGGGTGTAAAAATATATGCTTTTGTTAAATGACCTGAATGACAAATAAACAAATTTATGGGATTTACGGATGACTGCTAGCGGTTGTGGTTTGACGCCTTTTTTAGGGTCTGTACAAGGTGCGAGGTTTTCATTGCTTTAATTCAATTTATTTTCGAAGGACCTCTTTTTTATTTTACTTGAATTATGATGAAAGAAACCTTTTCTCAAATATGCTTGAACATTCGAGCATTATTTTGACAACCTTCTTCGAGATAAGTCGAAATTGCTGTATTGGCCGAATACATGCGAGCGCCCGCGCGCCCGGCCGGCAATGTTTGTATGAAAATCCATATCTGTCGTGTTATTTAAAAATGGAACGAATTTTTTACTTTAACACATGACAACCAAGGAGGTAACTTATCAAAGATTTTATTCAAATTTCGATTTGCTAAACGCTTGTTCACTAACAACTTCGAAAGTTCAAAACCAAAGAAACCGACTTCCGAAATTAAAGTTATTTTTTACTTTGTAGTGTATTTTTTGGAAGTTGGTTGTTTTTTTTGGAAGTTGGTTGTTTTTTTCCTTCTTTTACATAACATAACATAACATCACGCCTTGTTTCCCCGAAGGGTTGGGCAGAGGTGTCCCTGTAGCAGGTACACCCACATTTCGCCAGTTATGTTTAAGTCCCATGTAATAGGGGGCGAGCCTATTGCCATCAACCGGGCACAAATTCAGACTCCGGGCTGCTACTGAGAAATTCCAGATAGAAAAACCCAATAACACTTTGCCCGACCCGGGAATCGAACCCAGGACCTCATGCTCAGCAGTAGCGCTTACGACCACTAGATCAACGAGGCAGTCAATTCTTTCTAAATAAGACAATGAAAAAAGGCATAAGAATATTGAGAAATATGACTGTGTTTGAAGTAGGTAGGTATGCCTTCGGGCATTATGATTTTCATGTCCAGTGTGTGTGCATATTCACTCACTCACACTCGGCTCATTTCACCATTATGTTCCTAAAAATTTACGGCCCGGCCATGATCCATCGGCCGTATTATACTGGACCTATATTTTAGGGTTGCAGTGGTTAGGGACGTTGAGCTCCTTAAATTCTGAGTTGAGCTCCACAATTACTGACTAATGCTTCCACTGACTGGACAGGTCCGCTCAAATCTGTGTGGTTCTTTCCTCATTTCAGACACTAATCTACATGGTCCTCATATGTCCTGACCAAGATTATGTCTGGACTTTAAAAGAGACTGCGACCTCTGAGTTTGTTTCGGCCTTTCTTCTCAGAGTAGTCAGATAGGAAACGCCAAACTCATCTAGCTTATTTTTAATATAATGTGTAAAAGTGATTACCACACATACCGAGACTCAGTGCCTCGGAAAGCAAGTTAAGCCGTTGGTCCCAGCTGTCATTTGTAGATCTTTGACAGTTTTTACGGGTCCAGTCTTACCAAGGGGTATCGTACCCAGTACCTAACTGGGTTGTGGAGGTTAGATAGGCAGTCGCTCCATGTAAAATACTAGTATTCAGCTGCATCCGGTTAGACTGGAAGCCGACCCCAACATAGTTGGGAAAAGGCTAGGCAAGATGATGATGTGTAAAAGTGATTCCGATATCCTATTTTTTTATTATTTTATTTTATAACAGTGTGGTAAAAATAGTAGGCCATTATTTTGACCTCTAGTTACATTTTCAACGCCCACTGAATCCTATATTATTTATTCACATAAAAATCGACGGTTATCGTAATCGCTTTCCGCAAAATGGTGAAAAATATTTTTTTTAAGTCATTGGTAGCACCCGGTTCAGTAGTAAAAGAGTTTAAAAGTGCCATATTTGGCTGTTATCCAAGTGCTAGGGTGTTAACTAGCGATTGGATCGTTGATATTTTACTCGTGTTTTTAACTAATTGTGAAAAAGGACATGTCCTAAAATGGTTTTTTATTATTCAATAATTCTAACCAGGATAAGTTAAATATATTTGGATAGATACCTCAAAAACTAGTGGTTCTAACTATATCATACATTTTTAAAGACCTCCAATTTTGAGAAAAATCTTTTTTTATTTTAGTAAGAATTTACTCCTAAAACGAACAAACCTTTCTAATTATCTAGGATAATATAGTGAACACACCCCATAAAATAGTAAACTTGTCAAAATTGACACATGTTACTGTCATTATTGTCAATTCATTGACAGTAATGACAGTACTATGTGTCAATTTATGTCATATTGACATATTCAAATAGTAAACTTGTCAAAATTGACATATGTTACTGTCATCACTGTCAATTGATTGACAGTAATGACTGTACCATGTGTCAATTTGTATCATATTTGTCATAGTTGCCATCAACAAATAAAATGTTTGTACTTTAATTAGTTTATATTTTTTCTCTTAAATGGAGGGATCTAAAAATATTATTTCAGTGGTTCCTAGTGCCATATTTTGTCGTTTTTATTTAGATGTAGTTTGATGCTGGTTAGATTTTTCTCGGAATAAAAAACCAACGTCCCTACAAAAAGCGGACATCTCCTTTACTTGCTGTGGAACCAGCTTTTTTAGAGTAGGTTATATTTTTAACACTCTCCCTGCCGACAATATAAAAAACTTTTTAAGTTCAGGAGGCCATAGCGGCCGCCGGCGGGTCCCAAAGTTTTTGCTTGTGAACTCCGTAAGTCAAAAGTCAAAATTATTACAAGAGGCCGGGGGATACGCCGGGACGGAACCAAAAAAAAATCTTATTGGATGCCATGGGATCCGCCCTAAATCCCGAATTGAAATTGTTTTTACAACTATTAGGTACTGGCGTCCTGTTATAGAAAATGTGATACTTCTTGTTAAAATGTATGATCTAAAAGAATCATTTCATATACAAAGTAGTGACCTCTGCTGTCATAGTTTGTAAACTCTTTGCTAGATTATCTTGTCATGTCTATTAAATAAAACTTTTTAGTTCACTTTGAATCACAACTCTGTCGTTTTATTAGACTTCTCTTGCGTGTGTGCTTTGGCCTGCCGAACAAAATTTTTTGGGGGTTGCCGGCGGTTCCCATGGCAGAGAGAGTGTTAACAGACTTCAAAAAAGAGGAGGTTATGCATTTTTTTTCATGTATGTACACCGGTTTCTCCGTGATTACTGGGCCGATTAACGTGACACTTTTTAGGGTTCCGTAGTAAACAAGGAACCCTTATAGTTTCGTCATATCCGTCTGTCTGTCTGTCTGTCCGCGGTCTACCTCCGAGACCCTTAGTACTAGAAAGCTGTAATTTGACATAGGTATACATATTAATTACGCCGACAATGTGGTAAAACAAAATTATGAAAAAAAATTTTTTTTTAGGGTACCTCTACTAGGTACCTGTTTTCCCATACATTCCGTATGGGAGAACATGTTTATCAATTACAAAGTTAAGTTTGTTTTTGGGATAAATTCATCCCAACTACGGAACCCTTCATTGTGCGTGGTCCGACACGCACCTGGCCGGTTTTTAATTTGTTAGAGGAATTTGGCGCGGCGGTCCTCAATTTATTTGACTAACATTGCTGGAGCAGTTTATGAATTATCTTCAATAATAGGTTTTTAATCCATATCATCTATGTTATGACGTTTTAATATTCACATAGCAAGTACCTACCTAGTGTGTGATACTTGAAAAAAGTGAAAAAGTTACCTAAAAATAAAAAACTAGTTACCAAGCACCAGTAGTTTTTTGAAGTCGATTGTTTTTTTTTTTGGAAAAAAAATTGTAAGTAATAATTTCGCGATGCGGTCAATTATGGTCCACACTAACCCAGAGTTCCACTCTAGCGTTGAGGCTCGTGCAGACCAGCGCGATATCGCGAACGCGACAAAGGTCGCGCTATCTGTCGCGCCCGCGATATCGCGCTGGTCTGCACAAGCCTTTACACTGAATATACACGGGTTTGAATATTGAAACCAAAAAAAAAACAAAAAATTAAAACTAAATACAAAAAAAAAAAACAAATAGGTACTTAAATAATCTATTCTATGACTAGAACATGTTTGTAAGTTATTCTGAGCCCCTTCTATTATACCAAGATTTTTATAAACTATAACTTTGAGTGGGCCGAACCCAGACAAGCGCTTTACTTTGTGTAAATTATTTCATCACCACTGCTCTCAAAACGGTGAAGAAAAACATCGTCATCATGTCCTAGAACTGAAAATTCGAAGACATGTGACATCTACCAACCCGCACTGGGCCCGCGTGGTGGATTACGGCCCACTCCCTCTCACAGAGAGGAGGCCTGTGTCCCAGCAGTGGGAGCATTATAGGCTGATGATGATGATGATGAGCTGAACAGGAGGACCGACGTTCATACTCGGGGTCACCAGTATAGAGGTATGAGGAACAGCGTGTAAAGTTCACTCATCCTCCATAGAAAAGGGAGAATCCTCCGACCAGACGGGAGTCGTGTATGGTGGGCAACTGCCCGAAGATTTATGTCAGGAAGTTATATATATGCTGATCGCGCGGTTAACTCAGCTTGCGCGATGCAGGATTTCGCAAGACGTCAATGTGATGCGTAATTATGGTACTGTATTTCTATTTTGTTAATATCCCTCAGCAAACTTCGTGTTTCGTCAGTTGTCGGATTTCTGTCAGTTGCCCTTTGCACTTGGAGCAGAACGGACGCTCTCAATCGACTTGGAAGTATATGGAGTTGTTAATAATACTCTTTTAATTTAATGAAATTTATTTTAAAAATGGGAGAAAAGCCGCTAAAGTCGCAGGCACGATAGGTAGGAAAATAGTTTTACAGTTCTATATAGTTCACACGGAAATCAAAACAAAACAACAATAAAGTACTTAGTTCTGAATTCAAATTACTATAAGTACACGATAAATCTAATAATAATATGTTTATTTGACATAAAAATTATAATATGTTTATTTGACATAAAAAGTACACAGATACAGGTTGACACTTAATTACACGTGGAAATAGCTTGATACAAAATATTGAATAATGACCCCCATGCTAGGAAAAACCTGTGTTACAGGGGATATTGATGGACATGGAAATTAGCATTCGTTTGTATTCGGAAATGCGATAATACCTGAGGGACGTTAAGAAAATAGAAATACTGTAGATGCCGCCACATCTTCAAGGTTGTATGCAAAAATACTAGCCAGCAACAGTTATCTATAAAAATTGATAATTTATAGAAGCAGTCATCCATCCAATACTTGCGGTAACTTTTCATAACGAACTTCAAAGGCAATCAGTATTTAAATTTATTAATTTCAATCTACAAAGCCTCAGCAACGAATATAAATATCCATCTACCCTACCGAGCTCGCCTGAAAATTCCTGAAAATCATAAATTAAACGAACATCTGTAGTCTCGTTTGCTTTTTAACGAACACTTTAAAGGCTGTTTTTACATAATTATGCGGAACCCGACCCACGTGATTACGGTCTACTCTTGACGTTGTAATCAGGGACCCCAAAAGGTACTAAAAGCCTGTTTTAATTCAGAAAGGTGAAAGGGTTTTTAAAGCTTTTGTTTACAAAGAAAAGTACCTACTTTTAAAAGTGAAATTCTAAGAATGGGATGGTTGTGCTAAATTTTGTTACGTTAAAAGATTAATTTGCAGACAATTTTATGAAAAAAATTGTGGCTAATTTTAGATCTTTTGTGTAAGTATTAAAAAGTGGGGGAAGTTTTTAAGGCTTCCGCAGACAGGCGCGACGCGACTCCGGTGGAACAATACGGTATTTGCCTAGGTAAAAAAAAAAATTCTATGTAGACCGTCTTTCAGATAGTAAAAAAAGATTAGACAAGTGTATTTTTTGCTTTTATCATATCAATCAAAAATAACTTAGAAAACAACTTGTGACGTAGCGAGCCCCCACTCCCCAACTTTAAGGGGAGTGGGGGCTCGCTACGTCACAACGTTTTACTAAGTCTAACAAGGCGTGACGTCATGCCACATTTTAACTCAATGTATCGCCGCAATCTTTTGATTACGACAAAAAAGAAAAAATACGTGTTCAATATTTTTTAACAATCTACAAGACGACTATAAAAATAATTTGGACAGGCCTTTTTCCGTTAAGTTTTCATAGAAATTGTTCCATCAGAGTCGCGTCGTCACGCCGTCCGCGTTTGCGTCGCGCATCTCTACGGTCGCCTTTAACCTAGCGTTGCCAACCGTCCTGTTTTCCCAGGACATGTCCTGCTTTTTGGGATGCCCTGTACCTACCCTAATTGAGTAATACAACACATTCACAATCGGTTTCGATTTTAAACAGATTGCTAATGTATTGCTTCATAAGTTGGCAAAAAAATCTGCTCAACAACGTAAATAACGCAATGAATGTTGTTGAACTGTCAAAATGAAAAAAATTAGGCAAAATTGTTATCAAAAATAAGTTACGCAATTAGGGTAGGTACTGGGGTGTCCTGAATAGGTTTTAAGTAACGTCCTGGGTTTTTTAAAGCAAATGAAATTATACTGGTAAAGTCCTGTATTTTAAACTTTGTGCTTTCAACCTTACGTTTTCGGTCGGCCCCGCATCGCGTTTGAAAGTCATAGAAAAGTATTTTCTACCTTCAAATGGAGGGGCGGGGGGCTTATTTTAAAAATTAAGATGTAACGCGCACTCTGCTATTTGCGGTGAAAACTTCTTTAGGCGCGTTGGGCATTTTTGAGATGGGACTAAACCAATGATTTCGCGACACCATGACGACATCTCATTTTTGTAAACGTGATCGTGCTCTTTATTTACATTACGTTACGGATCAATGTTCTATGCAAGTATTTTTACTTTAAAGGCTTTGTAAACGCGGTTGTACTCTTTATTTATATTACGTTACGAATCAATGTTCTATGCAAGTAATTTTACTTTGTAAGTTTTGTAAAGGTGATTAAGTATTTTTCTTCCACTAAGGCGATCATGTTAAAGTTTTCACTTCTGTCGGCACTCCCGGAGTGCCTTCACTTTTTTATCTCTTTCTCACTACTATTTTCACTTTTCAAAATTGAGTTTTATTGAACCTGTTTTCATTGCGCTACTGCTCTTAAACTGCGTCCTGTTTTTTATCCGAAATGTCCTGGTATTCTCACCTAATCCTGGTTTTTAAAATTTTGGGGATGGCAACCCTACCCTTTTTTTAGTAGGTACTTTCATCCTCTCAACGTCACTTTGAAATTCAAACGGAACGGTGTATCGTTGTAAATCCGTGAAAAACAAATGAGTTCGCTTTCGAATTGTGTGAGGACCTTTGACAGAGGTTCGAAGTGAAATCATTTAAATAAAAAGCGACTCTTGCTACGACATAATAAAGTGCAATTCAGGTCGCACAGCGCTAATTACCTGCACTTATATTCGCCTTTTATATTCAGCAAAGAAAGAAATTTAGAAGAAGTGGACAGAAGAATTGCGATTACCTGGAAAAAGTACTGGTGCCATAAGGAAGTTTTCAAATCGCAGCTTCCACTGCCAACTAAACAAATTGTCATGGATTCTGAAATACTACCATGTCTCACCTACGGCTGCCAGACTTGGACATTTGATCGTAAGACCAGGACCAAAATTCAGACTACTCAAAGAAGAATGGAGAGAAGTTGCCTGGGTATAAAATTAAGGGACAGGGTCAGGAACGTTGAAATTCGAAGAAAAACAAAAGCAACAGATGCCCTAACCTTCTCACTGCAAAGAAAATGGAAGTGGGCAGGCCACGTGGCCAGGCTTAAAGATGATAGATGGACGGGAAGAGTGATAAAATGGACTGGACCACGAGGCACTAGAAGCAGAGGCAGACCTAACGCTAGATGGGTAGATGAGATAGTGGAGGTGGCGGGTCAAAGTTGGCAAAGTACAGCCAGCAACAAAGATCACTGGCATTCCTTGGAGGAGGCTTTTACCCGTAGGGGGTCCGCGCAAATTACTTAATAATAAAAAATAAAATAAAAAATTGTTTAGTTTTTAGTTTGTAATTTTGCACGGAATTAATTACCTATAATAATGGTAATTTTACTTGACAGATATGACTCATCTGTCAAATTAGGGTTTGAGAGGTTAATTAAAGCTTTATTTATTTTATTTATTTATTCATTTATATTCGCCTAGAAGGTGCTTCTCTTTCTATCACGTAACTCTTATATCTTCTGACTACATTACGCTCACTGAATTGGCCCGTGATGAGGCCCGCCGCGTACTTGTAGCTTCATACCTAAAATGCGGAGTGCGCCTTCTGTAGATACTATTCTGTGACTTTACGGAAAAGCACTGCTGCATTGTAATCTAATGATGAGTAAAAATTCTTATCGCTTTTTACATATTTCTGAAAAACATCTTTGTCATGATTTGTGGTTTCAAATTAACCCCTTTCCATAACCGATTTTTGTATACATTTTGTTGTAATGGAGTAAGTAGGGCAAACAGTACAGTTCTCATTTGATTGATTACTTTGTGGTTTTCGCGTTGTTCGGAATAATACAGACCTCATTTGTTCGGGAGTGCAAACAGGCAGGATTTATTGTCGGTTTTTATTGTTGAGATGTAGGTAAAGAAATCTGCGCTTTTAACTTTTTTGCATTATGGATACAATGGATTATATAAGGTCTATGTCCAAAAATTGTTTTGTCCGTCTTGTAGAGTATTAAAAAATATTGAACACGTATTTTTTCTTTTTTGACGTAATCAAAAGATTACGGAGATACATTGAGTTAAAATTTAGCATGACGTCACGCCTTGCTAGATTTAATACTTACTGCGTTGTGACGTAGCGAGCCCCCACTCCCCATCTTTAATGCGTGTTTTCTAAGTTATTTTTGATTAATATGATAAAGCAAAAAAATACTTGTCTAATAGTTTTTTATTATCTGAAAAACGGATTAAATAGAATTTCTTTTTTTTACCTAGGCAACTACCCTATTCCTACATATATTTTGATAGGAAGAGAGGTGCGAAAATCTTATAAATATTGAAGGCTTCCGCATACAGGCGCAACGCGACTCTGGTGGAGCAATTTCTGTGAAAACTTCACGGTAATTGCTCTACTGGTGTCGCGTCGCGTCTTTGTAGATAAAAAAATTCATTCATTTGAATTTTCATGTGAGATCTTTATCGATAAGTGGAGTGAGCTTTTTGCTGACGTTATATTATACACAGGGTACTCAGAAAGTTTTGCGACTATCAGTTTTGTCTATGGGACACTGGGTGGTTTCGATGTCAATTAAAACTATGACTATTTATTACAAAAAAACACAAAAACTTGAGAGGTGTCAAAGGACACCCGGATAGAACGAAGTTCCTTTCGATTAATTAGTGTTTTTTTTTTTTAAATTATTATAACAAAAATCCTGTATACACTCAACAAAAATAATCGTCGCGACACCACACTGTCCAATGCGAAATAGAAAGACGAAACGAAAATAACTGGCTTGATTTCTATGAGAGAGAGAGACAGAAGAGAAACACGCGCACGCCGCACGGCTTACAACTATAGCAAACAGTGTCGTTACAACTTTTGGTCTTGATTTTTTCCGTCTAGCCCCCTTTCGCAACGCGCGATAAGAAACTTCGTTCCAACATTCCAAATTCGAAATTCATGATCAATTCAACATTTTCGCGCGATGATTGTATACCTACATGTACTTATATTATTTAACTCAACACGAAAATGAATAAGAAAATAAGTCACGAATCGTCAGTCATCTGTAACTGAGTCTTCATTTGCAAAGCTTCACTCCTCTTCAACACATCAATATTAAATTCGCGTCTAACAACGGGTGTATTTACCTTAGTACCTACTAAATGGTTACAGTAATGTATCATGTATAAACAAATTACTCGAGCACTAAACGTAACATGTCAGTCACACTATTTCGAGCTCTCGAAACAGTTGACAACAATAATTGTTCGCATGTAATCTATTGAATAAAACATGATACTATGTATCAGGCTGTCGTTACGGGTCGCGGCAGAAGCCCGATAGACTGACAACCAGGTGTAACCAAGGGGTATCGGTATTTATCTAGTTACTGGGTTGTGCAGGTCAGATAAGCAGTCACTCAATGTAAAATACTGGTATTCAGCTACATCCGGTTAGACTGGAAGCTGACCTGGACATAGTTGGGAGAAGGCTAGGCAGATGATGACGTATTCGGCTGAATGAAGACTTGAGTCAAGACTGTTTTTAAACCACAGATCCGTAACGACTGTCAAAAGATTTACGAATGACAGTCTCAACTGCCCTTTCATTTGACATGTCACACGATACAATTAGAAAAACATTTTTTTTAATTTTCTTATTTGCCCCCCAAAAGTGACCCCCATATTCAAAATTCATTTATTTACGTTACACGTCCGTGTTTGGGTCACAGAAATACGTACATGTGTACCAACTTTCAACTTAATTGGTCCATTAGATTCGGAGCAAATTAGCTATGACAGACGGACAGACAGACACACGAGTGACCCTAAATGGGTTCCGTTTTTAAGCTATTGCATAGCTTTTATCGCGGGCTTTGAGCACGGCGACCGAATCAAGAAATTCCGTAACGTAACGAAAATAAAACCTAACCTTAACACTCCGCCTACCATGTAATGACAGTTCCCATGACAACGTGATGTTGTCATGGAGGTTACAAATGCTATGCAATAGCTTTACCGCGGAAGTCCCCGAGTGCCATACGTTTTTTTCCTTTTGAGGTAGGGAACCCTAAAAAGAATATCTCTAAAGCTACGATTGGTGGCTTTCTACAAGTAATGTTTTTTTATAATCGTTATTAAATAAGCTATAACACATTTTAAATGGATTAGTCCAGTTTTATCTCATCATAAAACACAGGCGTATTTTCATGTAATTAGCGTAATTACCGGAATTTATCAATTAACCGAAATTAACAGCATTATTAAAAAAAAAAAAACTTTTTTATTAAGTAATTAGCTATGCCTCGCGGTTTCACCCACGTAAGTCTCGATTCTATGGGAATATCGGGATAAAAAGTAGCCTATATTCTAATCCAGATCATGGTCAAAGTCAAATCATTTATTTCAAATAGGCCCATGTATGGCACTTTTGAACGTCAAAAATTACAAAAATAATAAAATTGATTCTAGTCGCCCCTTCCAAAAGGTAGTTTTCGTATGGAGAAGAATGGGCAAGAAACTCCACCGTTACTCTTTTAAAATGTTTTACAATATTGTTTGTATATGTACGTACATTTGTTAAATAATTATGATATGTGAAGACGATGCACCTAGAATAAAATTACTATACCACAATAGGTAAAAAAATTAAAAATGAAGCAACGATAGATAATTTAATTTGTGATAGATACACGGTTCTCACATATTTACAAACATTGTAAAAGTAGACGATTTTCCTAAAATGTTACAATTAATAAGTCAGTGTGTAAGGAAGTAATCACAGAATGTAAAATCAATGTCATATTTAAAACACAAAGTAATAAATTTTACAATTAAATTAGCAACCAGTTTGATTTTGTCTTGATTCTAAATTGTCCTATGGAGCAGGACCAGCATGTTTCCAAGCACTCTTATCTTGGATATAATCCTCTAATTTGTAATATGCTTGTTTACAAAGTGTACTTTTTATATGAGTTTTAAATTTTCTTTCATTTAATTGCAATATGTCACAAGGTATTTTGTTGTAACATTTAACACAGTACCCCATAAAAGATGTATGTACTTTAGATAACCTGAAAAATGGTTGATCTAGTTTTTCTTTATTTCTAGTATTAAAATTATCTAATCATGTGCCAAATTTCATCCAAATCTGTTCAGCTGTTTTAGCGTGAAAGCGTACCAAACAAACTCACTTTCGTATTTATAATATTAGTTAGGTTTTTCTACTTTAAGTAACTATTCACAGAAGCCTCTGGTATTTCAATGTTCATTAAAATATTAAATTAAAACTGGTCATTTATAGGTTTGCTTAACTTAAAGTATTTTGTAATTTTTGTAATTCAAACCAAATTATTATTCATTCAAGAGATCTTGAAAAAACCACAGTTATCTTCAAGCAAAACTGACAAGTAACTTTGACCGTCTACCGCAAACATACCCACAGGATATGGAAATAATGATCTAATTTCGTGGACAATTGCCCATGTATTGCTCATTTGTACAAGCTAACATAACCCGCAATTTGTTTAGGTCATTTCAGGCAATTTTTTGTTCAGCTAAGATTTGTAGATGAAAAGAAATATGATCGTTAGTGTAACCTTATTTTGTTAACCTTTTGGGATAATGAGACCTCAGTACGTATAAAGAGTACTGGCACAAAATAGATAGTTGTACAGAAGGTCAGCTCCATACAACGAATGAAAATGCACGCACACATATACCTTGATCACACGTACCGAGAAGATGGGCGAGACAGTGCTCTAGGCCGAGTGCTCAGTACGTGTAAACACATCAAAGAGTACTCGGTCGAGTTAAAGGACAAAAGAGTCACTCGGACCCTGTTCTATTTACTAGACCGAGTGCCCCACCCCCGCGCTTCCCCACACTGACTTGTTTGCCCACTCGGCGGGTATAAACATGCACTCGGTTCGTACTCGCCACTCGGCGCACTCACATCGCTAGTAGCACACTACCGTACAATTTTTTATTATCTTTTTGCGTTTCATTGTCTCACTAGACTGCAGCGTCGAAACTGTACTGACTGACCGACTCAGTGGCAACTTAAAAAATACATGTAAACACCTACTCGTCCACTCAACTCTTTCGACCTAGTATCATTTTGCTGTCTTGCCACTCACTACGTGTGATCCTGTGATCAAGGCATTAAACACGCTTCACGTACAGCGAATGCAAGCGTACTCACGACTGGCATTTGTTTGAGATCGCCGCACGTACGTGTCTATGTGTGCGTGTGCGTGTTTTCGCTAGTTGTATGGAGTCGGCCTTCTGTTCCTATCTGTTTTGTGGTACTAGGGGCGATTTAGTCTGGGTTAGGTACCAAATTACCTAGTAGTTAACGTTGGGCCACGTTAGGTCTTTCAAAAGGGTCCTGAGAATCTAATTAGAGCGTAGTCTCTGAGAAATTTGAACTCGTAGGGTTCGTTTGTGTAAAAGTGTTCTGTTTTGTTCTTGTAAAGATTTACATAAAATTACGACTGTAATCCCCGGAAGGTTAAGCAGAAGTGAACTTATAGTACACCCACATTTCACCAGTTATGTTTAAGTCCCATGTAATAGGGGGCAAACCTATCGGGCACTATCCAGACTCCGGACTGCTACTGAGAAATTCTTGACGAAAAATGCCCGACCTGGCAATCGAACCCTGAAGACCGAACGCGAGAATCGGGTATTTGCGTGACGAGCCGACGCACAGTGGTCTGAAAAGCGAGCTCCTTACTCATAGATATAAACAAGAATTACAAGAGAAAAAAAAAAAAAAACTATGACGATCCATACGTTAATATCACGTAAAGGGAGCACCATCCCTTCAGTTCTATTTACATACATAACATAACATCACGTCTTGTTTCCCCGAAGGGTTGGGCAGAGGTGTCCCAGTAGCAGGTACACCCACATTTTGCCAGTTATGTTTAAGTCCCATGTAATAGGGGGCGAGTCTATTGCCATCAACTGGGCACAATCAATCAATCAGTTCTAATTACTTTAAAAAAAAAAAAATACTTTGTGTTTTTTTCCATACAAAAAAAACAAAAATCTTTTTTCTAACGTGTGGAGCTACCAATACCAAACATCCGTTAATATTACGTAAAAGGAGGTATACCAGAGAATAACAATTTTTTTTTCTGACTTTGTTTCCACTAGCAGACGTCACGCGGTTTCACCCGCATAGTTCCCGTTTCCGTGGGAGTACGGGGATAAAATATAGCCTATGTTACTCGCTGATAATGTAGTTATCCATTGCTGAAAGAGTTTTTCAAATCGGTCCAGTAGTTTTTAAGTTCATTCGTTACATACAAAAATGCAAATCTTTCCTCTTTATAATATTATTATTATTATAGTATAGATAGATAAATCGTTTATTTAGTGCACACAAAAGACAGCACAACATACAAAAGCACGATAAAATGATAACTAATTAGCTATTAGGAAATAGCCGCAAGGTGACAATATATAAACAAATTAAAAAAATAAAAGGAAGAAAACAAGACTTTGATGACACTATTGGCTATGACACAATGTAAAATAATGGATCAATGGTGCGGTGCATGTCTCAAGGTTGCACCAAATGGGAATCCAGCTCAGCATGTGTCAGGCAAATATACCTGACGCCGATATTCTGCTGAATCCCTGCAGTGACATACGGACGTCGAGTAGATGAGATAAATATACGAGTTATTGATGTTGTGCAAAGTGGGATGTGCGGACGGAAAATGGAAGTATACTCGCAATTTAAGTAATGTATTCTACAGTAAAGTTTAGCATTTGGATGTGTATGGAGGTCCATTTTCAGACCACTGTGCGATAACGAGGACAGGACAAGGGGTCGTGCTGATCTAAACAGACATGCCAATCTCCTTTTTGAAAGTCATATCAAAACCTCCTTTACCAGAAACCTCAAAGCTTTAATACTACATACATATATACCCAGCTAAAATATTTCCACGTACGTCTCATTTTAATATGAGTGTGCCGGAATTTAGCATATTCGCCGAAATTAGAGTCTGCACCATGTTTTTATACTGCAAAGAGAATATATCAACTTTAATCTAAACCCGGGTTTGCTTGCACGGTTTTTATTATGATCATAATCTGCCTAGCCTTTTTCCCAACTGTGTTGGGGTCGGCTTCCAGTCTAACCGGATGCAGCTGAATACTAGTATTTTACATGGAGCGACTGCCTATCTGACCTGCACAACGTAGTTACTAGCTAACACGATACCCCTTGGTAAGACTTGTTGGTTGTCAGACTTTTGGGCTTCTAACTACCCGTAACGACTGTCAAAGATCTACAAATGACAGCCGGGACCAACGGTTAACGGAGGGGTCTTGGTATGTAAAGATGGTCACCCATCCACGGACCAACCGCAGCAAGCGTAGCTTAACCTGATCGATCAACCCGTGCGGCTGTTATTACTTAGCCACAAGCCCCTCCATGATGGAGTTTGTTTAATTTTAATTAAAATTTAAAAGAATATAAGTACTGTTTGATCTGTGCAAGTTTTTGAGTACCCACGCCACAATCGCGGCGATAAGACCCGTCTTTGAGGAGTGGCTGGAGAGACGCCACGGCGTTCTCACCTTCCGCCTGACGCAGGTCCTCACCGGACACGGCTGCTTCGGGAGGTTCCTGTTCAGGATAAGGCGGGAGGAAACACCCGGGTGTCACCATTGTGTGGATCGGCCTGAGGACACAGTGGAGCATACGGTGGAGGTCTGCCCGGCTTGGGCGGAGCAACGCCGTGTTCTCGAAGAGGCGATCGGCGGCGGTGATCTCTCGCGTCCGGCCCTGGTTCAGGCCATGGTACGGAGCGAGAGGAAATGGCAGGCCGTCACCTCCTTCTGCGAAGCAGTAATGCTCGCGAAGGAGGAGGCGGAACGCGTGAGGGAGAGGCAAATTTCGCGCCCTCACGCCCCTAACCGCCGCAGGAGGAGACGCCCGGGGCGGGAATCGCGAGCCGATTTCCGGCCACCGTAGGCGCGGGCTTGCGGACGGTGAGCAATGGGTAGCTCGCCGTCCGATAAGGACCAAGCTCGGGTCGACGGCGCGTTGTGTTCCACGCGCGCCTCAAAGAGATGTCAGCAGAATTGACGGGGTCCGCTAGGGCCAATGCCTGCCGGGGGTTCGAAGAAAACCGATCGGGAAATCGTGGCCCCCGGCAACAGGGCAACCGAAGGAACACGGGTGGGTTTTAGTCAGTAAGAGTCTGACACGCCCTCCCGCTCCGCCCAGAGCGGGAGAAGTTATTTGATAATTTCCCACCCAAAAAAAAAAAAAAAAAGGTAGTGCAGATGCATTCATTATTAACGGTTTGAAATGCCGACAAAATCTACAGAAAAAGTGTTTTTTTTTTGGTGTCGTGCTCTAGCCAATAAGCCTGTGTCCAAATTTTTTTCTGTCCGTCTTGTAGATTATTAAGAAATATTGAACACGTATTTTTTCCTTTTTTGACGTAATCGAAAGATTACGGCGATACATTGAGTTAAAATGTGGCATGACGTCACGCCTTGCTAGATTTAATATTAAGTTGTGACGTAGCGAGCCCCACTCCCCAACTTTAATGCGTGTTTTCTAAGTTATTTTTGATTAATATGATAAAGCAAAAAATACGTGTCTAATATTTTTTTATTATCTGAAAGACGGACTAAATAGATTTTTTTTTTTTTTTACCTGGGCAACTACCGTATTCTCAGTCTTATATTAAAACCTACTACTATTCTCGTACGGAACCTCGATGGCATGAGCCCGACACACTCTATAATATCTTTGAGTATTTAACTTGCACCCAGACGAAAGTTTCATATTTTACCTCCTTACAAACCATCTCATGGCTAACAGTCGTTCCAAAATGATGGTCCTAAAACCCCAATATTCACGAAAAAGGCTTCTCCCGAAAAAAATCCCTGAAACCAGCTAATGAGAACAAACCGACAACACCTAAAGTCAAATTAGGGATCGTCCCAAAGACACGGCTTATACTTTATCCCACGTTATCCTGTCCAATTAGCCCATCCGTGGGACGAACGTACATGGCTTCCCATAATTTCACGTCGAATTATTTTACAAGAAAATTTGCTTGTGATTCTGTTCAAGCTTATGTAAGACTACGGCTCACTACGGAAGGTAAATACGTGCTTGGATTTATGTGTGAATTCGCAAGGAATACCTAGGAGTTGTGAACCTTGCTGTACCTATATGTATGTATTATTGAGGGATTACGATTATCTAAACCAGGGTTTCTCAAAGTGGGGTACGCGAACCTCTAGGGGTTAGCCATCCGACGGCAACGCGACAAGATTTACGTAATGGTGGCTGCATTACAAAGTACTCTATGGGTGGCTGGATGACTGGCATTTAGTCACGATATAGACAGTAAATTCTAGTTTGAGTATTAAGCAACAGGAGTCATTACTAGAAATGTCCGTTGATGAAACTCTTCGAGCTGATTTAAAGAGGATCAATCATCCTTGATTGATTCTTAGATAGGAAGAATATCCCGAACTCTCACGCAAAGCGGTGAATTTCCTTTTACTCTTTGGTACAACATACTAATGTGAGAGTGGGTTTTCACACCTAATCCTGATAAAAATGAAATACAGAAATCAACTTGATGCCGAGTCAGAATGAAGGCTAAAATTTTCCAAAATTATTCCAAAAATTGATTCAATTTGCGACAAGCCATCCATTACCCATCACATTAACATTTAAAAGGTAATTCTTTTTGCTCTGTATTTGTTACCTTTTCTTGAAATAAAAAATAAAAAACCTTATTTTCTTCAACACACTATTTATTCTTTTTTTATCTTGGGGTTAGGGGTTCGCTATCACCTAGAAACTTTAATGAGGGTACGTGGGGCATAAGTTTGAGAAACACTGATCTAAACCAATCGGCACTCGGAAGGGATAATATAATTTTTAATTTTACGCCTAAAACAGATACTAAGTAAGGTCCCTCAATAAAATTATACAGACGATCGGTAATCGATGTTTTAAAATTTATTTTACTTCCATTGTTTAGTTTATTTTTTATCCACATCGGGGAAGCTCTTGGCCTGCATTTCACCTGATAGTGAGTGATGATCAGGCCGAAGGTGGAAGCGAGCTTCACCCGGAATCCTCAACCACAGAGGAACTGGCTATCTTACCTCTAACTGCCAAAACACAAACCTGTTTATTATTATCGCATATCATCACAAAAAATCTCGTATTTTTGCATATTCACTAAACACGCTGCCTCAGCATTTTTTCCTACTAAATATTTTCAAGGATTTTTCTCACAATCATTTTCCTTCGCTTATCGGAAATGTCTGTTGAACTGTCATAGCTGTCATTTGGCCGCGTCAGCCAATCAGCAACGGTGAGCGGGTGAAATTCCGTGGAATTGGGTAACAAGAGAGAAAAGGGTATTAATTTTTTCCCTTACATGTACATAATATACAATGTCGCCCATCGGCATGTGCTCGCCCGTATTTTTCTGTCTGTCTTTAATATTTTTCATGTTATTCAGTTTTTTTATGTTTTGATTAGCGTTTGCCATAATTGTCTCCGATGTTATTGGCTCGATTTGGATTCTGTTTATTATCTCTAAAAGCTTTTGAGTTATTTTATCGTATTATCTAAAATTTTATTAAAATTTGTGGACTATGCAAAAAAAAAACCGGCCAAGTGCATGTCGGACTACGCACAATGTAGGGTTCCGTAGTTGGAATGAATTTATCCCAAGAACAAACTTAACTTTGTAGTTGAGAAACATGTTCTCCAATACATTCTGTATGGGAGAACATGTTTTTATAACCGCAAATCTAAGTTGGTCGATTATTACTCGTTAACTTGTAAAGCCTGCTCAGCTGTGATAGTTTTCCTTTTAAATTCGTTATATAAGCTACTGTTGTGAATTTTTTCACATATGTGAAACCAACCATTTAGCTGGCAGAGGGGGGGGCCACTTGACTCTAACAAAAATTTTCACCTTAAAGCTTAATATTTCGCAAACGGATCTCTGAATTCAAAAATGGTTTTAACATACTCACAATGTTTTTGAAAGATCTTTCCAATGATACCTACATGGTGGGATAAAAAAATAAAAAAAAAACATCATCACTTTACGTGTACCCTAAAAAAAAATGTTTTTCATAATTTTGTTTTACCACTTTGTCGGCATAATTAATATGTATACCTATGCCAAATTACAGCTTTCTAGTACTAAGGGTCTCGACAGACAGACAGACAGACAGACAGACAGACAGACAGACAGACAGACAGACAGACAGATAGACAGACAGACAGACAGACGGACATGACGAAACTATAAGGGTTCCTTGTTTACTACGGAACCCTAAAAAGGAGGTGAAAACTTTAAAAAAAAACAGTGTTATTTAAAAAACACAAGTGTAAGTTCATAAAATGATAGGGGAATTTGAAAAAAATTTAAAAGTCAAGATAGACCCCCTTTTAAAGTTATTTTTTGGTAATTTTTTTATGTATATTCAGAAAAATGCGGGTGGGCACATGCCGATGGGCGACATTGTATATATTTTTGTGTTAGATTGTATATTTCAAATTAGAAGAGACAAATGGGAGGTCAGGTGAGTTTACTTGAATTTTTTGACACAAAGTGGGGCTCATGGCGTGGTCGATTTGTGGATGGGTGACCATCCATATCATATCGAGACCCCTCGAGGTACCTCGGAAATCACGTTAAGCCATTGGTCCCGACTGTCATATATAGATCTTTGACAGTCACTAGTCGTGACAGGTAGTCAGAAAGCTAAAATCTGGCAACCAGTCTTACCAAAGTGCATCGTGGTGCCCAATAACTGGGTTGTGGAGTAAAATACAATAGACGTGGATATATTTAGTAACCTGTTCCGCTTAGCTTTTTCTATAGAGCCATAAAAAACTCCTCAAAGAAATTGACACGTGTTTCACCTCTCAACGAGGCATCCTCAGGATGACAATTGACTTGTCGCGAACCCGAACACGGCGTGTTGCCACACCGCGCGCTGAACGCAGACAAAGCGCGGAAAAAGCACGTCTATTGTATTTTATAATGGATTTCCGCAAGATCACGCCTGAATCAATTAATTATCTTGGGTTGTGGAAATCAGATACACAGTCGCTTCATATAAAATACTGGTAGTCAGCTGTATCCGGTTACACTAAAAACCAACTCCAACATAGTCGTGAAAAGGAAAAGGCAGATTGTCTTATTTTTCGACGAAGATAAGCTTACTAAATCTGCTTTACTGACAAGTTTAGTACTAATCTGAAGGAAAATCAAGTTTTGAATAGAGATTTATGTCTATGTTCTAGAATTTGGGTCTGAATCGTAAACTGTTATCAACATAATCGGGCATTTATTTCCTATTTCGTGAGTTATGTCACAATAAAGACACAAATCCTGACTCTGGGCTGATACTAAGAATTTCCTAAGGGTGGAAAACCTAATAAAATTTTGCCCAACCCAGGGATAGGAAGGAAAGAAAGAAAATATGTTTATTTGCGGAAAAATATGACGCAAAGAGAATATCTTTTAAAGTTAAAGTTCGCGAGCAAATTCGCAAGAAGCTGGCAGTATCATCACAACGGTAATGATTTCCCATTGTTTGTCTTATTTGCTTTAGTATTTTTGTGTATTTATTTTTGTTTATATTTATATATAATTGGAAATATATATTTATGTATATCTTTATATTTAAATAAATATTTATTCCTCAATTCTCGCATTGCACCTACCACTGTTTGTCTCTGCATCACCCAAAGGTTGACTGGTAGAAAATGCCTTCGGCATTAAGTCCTCCTCTGTACATTTATGTGCTTGAAGTATAAATAAATAAATACACACATATAAAAAAACAAGTTGGGGGAAAATATGCGTCAGATTCACGCAAAACTGCCATCGTTCAGCATAATGCTGTGACCCTATGGGAGACAGAGCCACAGCGCTGGATTTCAGCAACAGTCCATTGAAACTAAGTCTATGTCAACGAAATCAATGTCAACCGAAAACCAGTTCGTTAAATGTTTTAAAAGACATTATAAATCTTCACACACCCAATCACGGTCTAAAATAGGAATAAAAGCCGTCTGAACTTCATTTAGTACTTAAACAATATCATTAATTTATAACAAATAGAAACTACTCACATTCTACGCCCTGACACTTTAAGATAAGAACCTTCTTTCAACCCCATTGATCCCTATTTCGGGGTTCAAAGAGGGAATACAGTCCCCAATAAAGATTATCTTAATTAGATTAAATAGGACCATATAATAACGACCCTTATTTGATTAGAAATCTAACGTACACTTAAGACGTGGGCATTGAATAGAACCTACAGAAGGTTGACTCCATACAAAGATACTCCATACAAGTACACGCACACAGACGCATACGTACGGCGCGGCGGCGATCTTAATCGAATTCCGATGGCAAGTGCGCTTGCACTCGCTGTACTTGTAGCGTTTCTATGTGTGCGTGCATTTTCACTCGTTTTCTGGAGCCCAATTTTTCTGTCCTCCTATTTTGTGGCGTCAGGGTGAAATGAGGGGTGAAAGTAAACAGGTTTATATTATATATCAAGTAAATGTCTTTCATTGATATTTTGTAAATGTAATGTTGATTGAATGTTCCTGTTTAGGTGTGATTCTGTATGTCGTTATTAATATCGAGGATTAATGAACGGGGTCGACGTAATTACTGCTGATATGAGGTACTAAATTGCTATTTCTGGTTTTGTAATAACGGTTGTAGAAATTTATCTTGATGTCGTATTGATGAAACTGTTTTAATGAGGAGTTATATGTAGATTCCTATAATTAGATTTTGTGAGCTTCTTATAAGGCTGTTTTGTACGGAATGTTTGGGTATTTAGCTCTAAAGGAATAAATCCAGGTCTGATAGGCCACTTTCTCACATGTTCATGGACATGTATATTTCAGATAATTAAAACCTTGCGGAAATCCATTAAAAAAAAACAATAGACGTGGATACTAGACTACTAGGTTACTAAATATTATAATATTTAGTAACCTAGTAGTCTGCGTTCAGCGCTCGGTGTGGCAACACGCCGTGTTCGGCTTCGCGACAAGTCAATCGTCATCCTGAGGATGACTCGTTGAGAGGTAAAACACGTGTTGAGTTTTTTTGGCTCTTTAGAAATAGCTAAGCGGAACAGGTTACTAAATATATCCACGTCTATTGTATGTATATTTAATACAGGTTTCGTTCTTATCGACTTGTTTCTGACTTAAACGGAGTCCCTATTAA
Source organism: Agrochola lychnidis (assembly GCA_963680765.1). NCBI lineage: Eukaryota > Metazoa > Arthropoda > Insecta > Lepidoptera > Noctuidae > Agrochola > Agrochola lychnidis. The sequence goes on from OY796872.1 coordinate 13,228,311, forward strand.
TGGTCACGGAAAGTTCACGTTTTGAAACTGCCTAACTTCCTCTCCTACTTGTAGAATTCTAGAATTTCGTCAACAGTATGGAGGCAAAATAACGTACAAAACTAATACTCTCCTTTTACCCTTGTTTAAAATGAAATGAAATTGTTTATTCAGTAAATAGGATACCAAAATTACTATTGTACCTAAAAAAAAAGTAAGCTGGATGGAGTCGACATTTCTAATCTTGGCTACCCCTGAAACAAACTCAATGGTTGACCATTGAGTTTGTTAGTCTCTTTTAAGAGATTTTATTCAAAAGTTGGCCGCGTCGTAAATAGCAGTATTTTTTTTTTTTTTAGATTGGATGGAAATATGAAATATCGCTAGTTAATTGCAATTTTATCACTGAATTTGTTGTTGTAACTGTTGTAGATGTAAAAAAGGCATTTGGAAAGTTTCCAAATACTTTTTTTTGCATCCAAAACTAAACATTCGGTGTTGCGATATAAATTATTGCATGTCATAATCAATATTTTAGTTCACTAGTTAGCCATCCTTAATAGTATAAATGCGAAAGTAAGTTTGTTTGTTACGCCTTCACGCTAAAACGGCTGAACGGATTTGGATGAAATTTGGCACATATATAGATGATACCCTGGAAAAGAACATAGGATACTTTTTTTTTCCCACGGGATCGAGACTTATGCGGGTTAAACCGCGGGGCGCAGCTAGTATTTCATATTGGCATACAGTAATATTGCCAAATTAATCAAAACAGCGAAATATTTGACATCTATTAGCGACATTGCCCACTTTCAGAATGCACGGTCTTAAAGTCCAGACATAATCTTGGTTAGATCATGTGAGGACCATATAGATTAGTGTCTGAAATGGTATTTTGAGGAAAAGAAGTCTCCCTTTCTCCTTCTGTAAAATTTGGCAAAGCTTGACCAATTCTCCAGTTTTGCTGGAGTCCATGGAGCCGGCAGTTAGCACTATTCATCAGATAATCCGTCGACAAGACTGCCAACCTATCGGATAAAAAATTCCATTACCTCCGAAATCCAATTAATTCTCTCCGTAGTCTGTGACACGGATTAATTGAAAACTTTTTTCATTGAATGACCAATTATTTTTTATCACTGAAGCTTTCATTCTTAATCTCATCTCAGAAGTTGTTGAAGTTAGAATAAAGCCTAGATTATTATTCTGCCTAAGTTTTGGCCTAAGAGAACATCTTAAGTTGCTATTGTTTTCCCTGTTTAAGATAAATTTGAAGTGGTTCTAAGAATTTGGAGATATTAAAATGTTAAGAAGTTTAGATTAACAAAGCTTCTGGACTTAACTTGTTGGGTCTGGTCTTAAAATTTAGGTTATTGTTGAAGGAATTCTAACTATATTAATTGATTAATTAATATTATTATAAATGCGAAAGTGAGTTTGTTTGTTACGATTTCACGCTAAAACGGCGGAATGGATTTAAATGAAATTTGGCACATGGGTAGACCATGACCTGGATTAGGACAAATTATACTTTTTATCCCGATATTTCCGAAACAAAATAGAACTATTCCTAAAGAGTCATAAAAATCCTGTAAGAAATCGACACGTGTTTCACCTCTCAACGAGGCATCCTCAGGATGACGATTGACTTGCCGCGAACCCGAACACGGCGTGTTGCCACACCGAGCGCTCCTCGCGGACCAGCTCTCGATTTTTTATGGCTCTTTAGGAATAATTAAGCGGAACAGGTTACTAAATATATCAACGTCTATTGTATTGTATAATGGATTTCCGCAAGGTCACGCCTGAATCATTTAACTAGTTATACTAGGCTTACTATTCGCACCAAAACAGCTGATGATGCAAGTAAATGTAATTTTATTCGTTTTCGAAGCCTTCCTTCGATATGATACTTCTTTGTAGAATAACACCAATTATCTTCATTTAGCATATGACATTAAGACGTCGACGTGTATGGATCACTATTGGAAACATGTTAACAGACACGTTTTTTCTACGGCGTAGTTTATACGCCGTGTGTAGACACAGTCGTCACGTGTTATATGGATCACTATAGAAGCATGTTGACAGACACGTTTTTTCTACGGCGTGGTTTATACGCCGTGTGTAGACACGTTTGTCAGTGTTGTATGGATTACTATGGAAACCTGTTGACAGACACGTTTTTTCTACGGCGTGGTTTATACGCCGTGTGTAGACACGGTCGTCACGTGTTGTATGGATTACTATGGAAGCATGTTGACAGACACGTTTTTTCTACGGCGCGCCGTACCGTAAAAAAACCGTGCCTTGTGCAAAGGGCCCAACGACATAGATTATAGAACTTGGTCCGGAAAGCTATAATTCATTCGACTCTAACTATGTAAAAGGTAGTCTTTGTGTGTACAGTTTGAAACGCTAACCACCCCAGAACCTCATTACATAAACTACTTCATTTTGTAACTTTACAGTTTATAGTTTAAATGAGGTTTTTGACTAAAAGTGTGGTTGAGCGTACAACCTTAATTTAAAGATCAAAAGGCACGAGTTTGTCGAATGTTCGCAAAGCCTTCAAATCAGATTAGTTTAGAATCTCGTATGATAAATAAGGTACAGAAGTCACAATTAACATTGTATTTAAAATGTTAGTAATGACAGTAGTGCATTCTGCCTCGTTAGTGGCAAAGGCTACTGCTGAGCATGAGGTACTGGGTTCGATTCCCGGGACGGCCGAAGTGGTAATGGGTTTTTGAAGTGAAAACTTCTTTCGGCGCGTTGGGCATTTTTGAGGTGGGAAAAATCAGTTGAACTCGCAACACCGTTACCGACACCTCATTTTTGTAAACGCGATTGTGCTCTTTATTTATTTTACGTTACGGATCAATGTTCTATGCAAGTATTTTACTTTAAAGGTTTTGGAAGTTTTTTTTTGTTGTAAACGCGACTGTTATCTTTATTTAGATAAGGTTACGGACCAATGTTCTATACAAGTATTTTTCTTCCAGCAAGGCGATCTTGTTCTAGTTTTCACTTCTTTCAGCACTCCCGGAGTGCCACTGTTTTTTTCATTAGGAATTCCTCAGTAACAGCTCGGAGTCTGGATTTGTGCCCGGTTGATGGCAATAGGCTTACCCCCTATTACATGGGAGTTAAACATAACTGGCGAATTATGGGTGTGCTATAGGTAGTACACATCTGCCTAAACCTTCGGGGTATACAGGAGTAATGTTTAGATTCAGATTTATTTTGCCAACAATATAGGTACAGGTATAAGATGGTACATCACTAAATTTTTCCGCTACATTCTACCTTACGGCATGCAAAGTCGTAAAAACTAAAAAAAATACAGTTTTCAAATAAATCATGCAGTCGTAAAAACTAACGATACAATTTTTATCTAAATTAACAATATTAATAATTAAGTCATTCTGATATAATATAAATTATCGTATGTCATTTATATTTTTTATAGTTATATATTTTTATCATTTAAAAAGTCTGATCAAGTTATCAGAGTCAAATTAAAATTGGCAAAAAAATAAATTATTCAAAAAAATGATAAAATTTAAAACTAGCATAATAATAAAGAAATACACAATGTCAATAATTAAATCTAAAGATTAGGGTCATTAAAAAATCATTAATTGAATAGTAACACTTATCAAGCTATAGGGCTTCTTTTCGTGTGGTTACTGACTCACCTGGTGTCAGAGTTATAAAGCCGCCCATGGGCCTCTGACATGGCTTCACATGCCGTCGAGAAATATCTCTCAGGCATGCCGGTTTCCTCACGATGTTTTCCATCACCGTTTTTGAAGCAAGTATGGTGATGATGAACAGTAGTGCTATTCTGTAATGTTCACTTCGAATGTCGCTGTACTCACCGCACACAATTCGAATGCCAACTCATTTGTTTTAAAAAATTATTCGTCTTCTTCGCTTCGCTAAATGTAAACCGATAATTAATCCTAAACTATCAAACGAGCAATATCTTATATATAAAATTCTCGTGTCACAATGTTAGTTACCTTACTCCTCCGAAACGGCTTTACTGATTTTTACCAAATTTTATATGCATATTCAGTAGGTCTGAGAATCGGCTACTATCTATTTTTCATACCCCTAAGTGATAAGGGTTGTCCACCCCAAACAAATAATTGGCAAAACAACGTTTGCCGGGGTCAGCTAGTTAGTATATATATTTATACTCGTAATCGGCTCTAACGATTTCGATGAAAGTTCCAATATAAGGGGTTTACGGTGGCGAAAAATCGATCTAGCTAGGTCACATATCTGGCAAAATTCGTTTTCTTCGTATTTTCACCCGAGCAGAGCTCGGTTGCCCAACGTTTAGAACAAGATAATGAATAATGACATGATAATAATGACATGAGAATAATGACATGACAATACTGACATTAGAATAATGACATTAGAATAATGACATGGCAGCATGGAATAAGTAGGTACTATACATGGATTAATATGAACTTTCCTATACTATTAAATGAGCTCTCTTTATTTTCACCAGAGCAGAGCTCGGTCGCCTAGGTACGGTAATAGTAGATTGTATCATAAGGGAGCAAAATAATATTTTTACGGTTAGGGCGCATTGTTGAATCCAGAGCGAAGTGAGGGATTCTAGAGTAGAATCCCGAGCGTAGCGAGGGATTCTTTATTAGAATCCTGAACGTAGCGAGGGATTCAATCATCATCATCATCATCAGCCAATAAATGTTCCCACTGCTGGGACACAGGCCTCCTCTCTATGAGAGGGAGTGGGCCGTAATCCACCACGCGGGCCCGGTGCGGGTTGGTAGATGTCACATGTCTTCGAATTTTTCGGTTCTAGGACATGCCGGTTTCCTCACGATGTTTTCCTTCACCGTTTTGAGAGCAGTGGTGATGAAATAATTTACACAAAGTAAAGCGCCTGTCTGGGTTCGAACCTACGACCTACAACTCGTAAGTCACGGCCGTTACCACTGGGCCACCACTGCTCCGGGATTCAAAGTCCGAGCCAAAAATATATTTTGCGCCCGAATGATACACTCTACTTTTCATCACCCTCTATGAGAAAATAAAGGGCGCCTCATATTTTATTGTAATATTATTATTTAATAAAACAGAGTAACAACTAAATTGAAATTAAATAGTATCTAATAATAAAACAACTAAAAACTTATATTTCTCTTGCGATTTTGCAGGAAATAAGATTATCCATCACATTCATTGCGTCAGTTCTAATACTTTCAGGAGTTAATTCTATACTTTCACTGTCACTTGAAGAATTCGTTTTTCAAAACAAAACCATGAATTTCTAACAATCCGTGAAAATTTACGAAAACGCGGGCTGTAGTTCGCGCGTTTTTAATTTGATTTCTTTTTTGTTTTTGTTCAGCCGGCGACGCGACTATGTGCCGTCGTACCAGCCAGTCTTTAATCAAACAATATTTGCGTTCGAATTCTTTGGCGCTGAACACTAAGAAAATGTTCCAAATTCAAAAAGTGCGCGGCAAAAATAATTGCGGCGCACTTATAAAGAGGAATAAAAACTCATTACTGCCCGCTAAAAGTTTCTTATAGAAAACACCACCTTTGGGTGCACTTAAAGGCGAACCAAGTCGTCCTTTTCGAATAGATGGGATGAAAATTATTTTCATAAGAACTATTGTAAAGAATCAAGTTTTTCTAATTGAATAGACAGCTGTGCTGCTGGGGAGTTTGTTGCGCCACTTCTTCTTCCCAGCTAAAGCACTAGGAAGCGGTGAAGGGTGGGCGTTTTTAGGGGATTGTCTCATGTAATTTTGACGTTCGAAAAGTGCTGATTCTCAGCCTAGTTTGAATCGATCGGTGTCTTGTTATGAAGTCGCGAAGATTTACTTTAAAAACGTCGTAAAACTGTCGAAGTGATACACAATAGCAGTACTGGAACTTCTGTCCAATTTTTACATAATTAACTAACCTTTTCCGGGTAACAACAAAAGACCGCTTGTGCCCAAGCTAACACACGTTTGCAACTATTTCGGGTAAAACATCTGTGACAGTGTAAATATTTAAACTTCAATACGGTTTGGGATTATATTATTTCCTTTTGTTACAGTGCTGTGGTTTCCGGAATAGATAAGGCTATCCTCTATTTTCTCCAGGGTGTCATAAACATGGTCTGTATCGTTGGTTCAGTTAGTGACCGCTCAACTTGCGGTAGGGGTGGGTCGTTACGTGATTTTCCCGAAACTAACGCAACTATACTCGATTTGAAATAAGATTAGACATTTAACTAAACCTTTTTTTACAGACCATTCAACCGATTTTGACTTCTATTGACATGACAAATGGCAGCTGCAGTAAACAGTTGGTATTGTAACCAGTTATTTGCTGTTAATGCCGTCCTTATGCCTACGGTATAGAAGTCAGAATTGGTTGAAGGGACAGTAAAAAAGGTTTGTTTAAATGTCTAATCTTATTTCAAATTGAGTATAGTGACTTCGAAGGCGTCACCGGTTTTGAAAACAAGTGATTTTAGTAAGTAGTTTTTTTTCAAATTCTATTAGGTCATTCAACATGGCGATTCTTTCGAAGTATTATAGTTTTTTGCAAAACGAAAATATAGTTAACTAGCTTCTGCGCGCGACTTCGTCTGCGTTAAATTTCTTGTTCCCCCGTCCCACCCCGTCGCATCGCATCATCCGCGCTATTATTTGTTTTCGCTTAGAGTTATTTCTGACTTTCTGCATGGCTCCTAAGTGTCGTAGCGTGATGGTAAATAGCCTTTCGCAAGAATAGAGCTATCTAATGCAAAAATATTTTTTCAAATCCGACCGGTAGTTTGAGATTAGCGCGTTCAAGCAAACAAACAAACAAACTCTTCAGCTTTATTGTTAGTATAGTATATATTACCTACGTAATACGTTATATATCACAAGCTTAACGTTTTTGGAACGAATAAGTTTTTGTAGCTACATTTATGCAGTTACATCGTTAACATAATATTTCACAAATAAACTTCCTTTCATACTTTATTCAGGCTTATGACTGTAGGCCATGGTACGGAGCGAGAGGAAATGGAAGGCCGTCACCTCCTTCTGCGAAGCAATAATGCTCGCAAAGGAGGAGTCGGAACGCGTGAGGGTGAGGCAAATTTCGCGCTCTCACGCCCCTAACCGCCGCAGGAGGACACGCCCTGGGCGTCGGGAATCGCAGGCCGATTTCCGACCACCGTAGGCGCGGGCTTGCGGACGGTGAGCAATGGGTAGCTTGCTGTCCGATAAGGACCAGGCCCGGGTCGACAGCGCGTTGTGTTCCACGCGCGCCTCGAAAGAGATGTCAGCAGAATTGACGGGGTCCGCTAGGGCCGATGCCTGCCGGGGTTGCGAAGAAATCCGAAAGGGAGATCGTGGCCCCCGGCAACAGGGCAACCGAAGGAATACGGGTGGGTTTTAGTCAGTAAGAGTCTGACACGCCCTCCCGCTCCACCCAGAGTGGGAGAAGTTATTTGATAATTTCCCACCCAAAAAAAAAAAGGCTTATGACTGTCTGCATCGAAAATGTAACTACTTACAAAATAACGTGTTTACAGTTTGACTCGAAACTAGTTATTCGGCTACATGCTTCGTAGCCAGTTATTGTCACTAGTGAAGTGAAAAAACGCCCATACCTAGCTTGGAGTCTTGAGTTCAATAACTGTTTTCGGGCGTCTCTTACCACTCGGCAATCTTCGGTTGCTGTCGGGAGAGAGCGGAAGGCGGCGAAAATGTTACTTGTTGGATTCATCATCATCATTTCAGCCGAAAGACGTCCACTGCAAGACATAGGCCTCCCCCAAGCACCGCCACTTCGACCGATTTTGTGCTTTCCGCATCCAGCGGATTCCTGCGACCTTCACAAGGTCATCGGTCCATCTTGTGGGAGGCCTTCTAACGCTACGTCTTCCGGTACGTGTTCGCCACTCTAGAACCTTTCGACCCCATCGGCCGTCCGTTCTGCGAGCAATGTGCCCTGTCCATTGCCACTTAAGTTTGGCAATTCTTCGGGCTAAGTCGGTTACCTTGGTTCTCCTGCGGATCTCTTCATTTCTGATTCGATCACGTAGGGAAACTCCAAGCATAGCCCTCTCCATTGCCCTTTGTGTGACTTTTAGCCTTCTGATAAGGCCCATTGTGAGCGACCACGTTTCAGTACCATAGGTCATCACTGGCAACACGCACTAGTCAAAGACTTTCGTCTTGAGACACTGTGGTATGTGGGACTTGTTGGATTATCCCTCAGGAAATGTTCAGGAGTAGCCTGGAGTACTTGGTCATTGGGAATAGAGTTGCCCCATGCCATACACATAGGAGATATGTACAACATAACTCACGAAATGACTGCACTAAATTCTCTGAACTTAATTCGAAAGTCACTTATCCAATTTAAGCATAAAATACCCAAATTTATGTGATAAATCTTTAAATCCATGCATTTTTAAACTATATCACAGGTCACACGGGCGGTCGTTTATTTTCACTGTTTTCAATTAAAACTAATTGGAAGATTAGAAGTAAGGTTTAATATTGTGTTAAAATTAACAGTTAATGCTAATGATAAAAAGAAGCTTATAGTTTTGTTATTGTTTGGTTATTTGTTCTTTATTAAGGTCATTAGTTAAGATAATAATAACTCAATCATCGAACTTTGCTTGTTTTTTTTTTTTGTAGTTTTCTAAAAATGAAACCTAGCTAGATCGATTTATCGCTCCCGAAACGCCCTGCATACAAAATTTCATAAAAAACTTTGGAGCCGTTTCCGAGATTCAGATTATATTAATACAAGAATTGCTCGTTAAAAGGTATTAGATGTACCTAACCCCACAAATTTTGGGATAAGTCCTGCATATTAATACTGATCATTATAATAATAATATATATTTTTGTGGCTAGCGGCTAGGATTATTCACCAGCAACTTGCTTTGAAATATAAACTTGTGGACTCTGAGGTACCGTATTACAAGTATGTGCCCGACCCAGTTCTCGAAAATGACCATGTCACGTTGTACTGGGATCGGTCTATCATTACTGACAGGACTATTGTAGCAAATAAGCCTGATATAGTAGTGATAGATCGATTAGCGAGCCGCGCAATAATAGTCGATGTTACCATTCCACATAACGAGAACCTCGTGAAAGCTGAGAAAGAGAAACAAATAAAATATCTCGACTTAGCACACGAGGTTGTTGACATGTGGAATGTGAGCTCGGCTATCATTGTGCCGATTGTCGTAACGGCTAATGGCCTGATGGCCGAAAGCCTCGACCAACATCTCTCGAGGCTTTCGTTAGGCGGTTGGATCAAGCGCCTGATTCAGAAGGCAGTACTCCTCGATACGGCTCGCATTGTGAGGAGGTTCCTGTCTCTGCAGCCCTAACCACCGGTAGCTTGGACCCTGCTCCCGACACCGGCGGACCTCTATTTTTTATATTTTTAAATGTTTTTTTAATTCTTTTATTTTAAGAAATATTTAAAAATGTAACCTAATAGGAACCAAGATGAATAAATGATATATATTTTTAATAACATCATATTAAAGCCGGTAGGCATATTCATTTTTGACTTTTCCATCATCTTTATCGCTGATAGAATGTCACTTTGTCCAAAGACCCTCAAGCGTAACACCTAACCCATTTACTGGCTACAAACTGACATAAATGTCTAAATATATGTTTACTATGTTTAGCCTCAAAATACCAAACTGTTTACAATGTCAATTCTAATACATTTTTGACTTTTTCATCATCGTTATTGCTGATAGAATGTCACTTTGCCCAGATGTAAAACCTACCCATTAACTAGCTACAAGCTGACATATGTCTAAATATATTTTTGGCTTCAAAATACCAATCTGTTAACAAGGCCTCCCCAAGAAAACACAATAAACAATCCAGCTAAGAATTCCCGAAACGAAAACTTACGGTAAATGAAAAAATTCTCTCGAGAAACCAAGGCATAAAAGAATTTAAAGAAATATCTTGTCTGCATCTTGAAGACGATGCCACGGTATGTGGGGTAGGTATAAATTTAGTCTAGTTCCAGAAGGATTTCTTTCTTCGGAAATGTGGGTAAGCTTTTAGGAAAGTCCTCAGTGAATTCTACGAACAAACTTACCGAGTGTCGGTTAACCATGCTCAGGGATTTAAAGGGGGGAAACGATCAATTGCAACTGTCAATTTTTACATGTTTGAGATATAACTGTAGGTAATTAGCGCTGTGCGACTTGAATTGCACTTTATTGTGTCGAAGCAAGAGTCGCTTTTTATTTAAATGATTTTACGGAGTGAACCATCTGTAATTAATCTGTGACGATAGTACCTACAAAAGTAACTATCCGATATTCTACAATTTATAGCTCTGCAGTGAATCTTGACACTCGTATCGATGTCGAGACGAGGTTGAACCTCCGTAGTGTATTAAGTACCTACCTAACGTCCTTGCGTATTTGTTTAAAGTAAAAGGTCTGGCATCAGGCCGAAATATCTTTAAATAGTACCTATAAAATAAAACAAAGACGTTTATTCGCTTATGTACTTTTAAACGATTTAATGGATTTTGATGTGATTTTCAGTTATTTAGGGCCGATCTTCAAATATCTTTTACTAGCTGACCCGGCAAACTTCGTTCCGCCTAACAGTCAATGAATGTGCATAACCCTACCCACCCTACCGACCCTACCGACCCTACCGACCCTACCGACCCTACCAACCCTACCTAGATATCAAAAAAGCCGATCCACACAAAATGTATGAGAACGTGAATTTTCTTCATATTTTTTTTTTCGTGAATTTTTCCTTATTTTCTCACCGTTTAAACCTTCCCTGGACTACGACAAACATTTCAAAACCAAAATCAGCTAAATCGGCCCAGCCGTTCTCGAGTTTTAGCGAGACTTACGAACAGCAATTGATTTTTATATGTATTCTAGCGGACCCGACAAACGTTGTCCTGTCAAAACATTGTCCAGCGGACAAAATTGTGAATCTAAACCATTCCCAGATCCCCTTGAACACACACAAAAAATTTCATCAAAATCGGTCCAGTCGTTTGAGAGAAGTTCAGTGACATACACACTCACAGAAGAATCACTACATAGTATAAAACAAAGTCGCTTTCTCTGTCCCTATATCCCTATGTATGCTTAAATCTTTAAAACTACGCAACGGGTTTTTTTTAATAGATAGAGTGATTGAAGAGGAAGGTTTATATGTATAATAACCCGGTTTATACCCGAGCGAAGCCGGGGCGGGTCGCTAGTTATATATATAAAGATATAGATTAGAGGAATAAAAATTGAGGTTGGACGCTTTTAAATAGAAAATATGACAAACCGCCATATTTATTCCTCAGATAAACTTCATCTGGCTGTTAAAAATCGGCCCTTAGAGAACATATAGAACATAAATAGGTCGTAATAGAAGAAAGAGTAAATCCATAAAACCTTACAAGACATGTTCACACCACTTTCTCGTAAGTGGCAGACATGCAGTTTTTTTTTGTTGTCTGCAGTTAAAAACTCTTGTTACAGTATAAATAAGTAACAGTATTATATCTTCTTTGAAAACGGCCGAAACGACGCGCTTCGAAATCGCAGTGTAGGTATATATCGGTACGCAACAATCTCGAGTGCGCGGCAGTTACTCACGGACACTACACTACAGTATAATAATAATAATTAGCCCGTATTGTCCCACAGTCCCACTGCAGGACAAAGGCCTCCCTTTCATTTTTTCACCCAACCCGATCCTGAGCCAATATAGACCAATTCCTCCTATAAGCGTCAAGTTCGTCCCGCTATCTACGCCTGGGCCTTCCACGATGCCGCTGGACGTTTTCAGGAACCCATGTTGTAGTGGTCTTAGCCCACAATGCATCCGACATGCGGCAAACGTGTCCGGCCCAATCTCACTTGAGACTTGTGTCTTAGAGCGCAGTATCGTGTTCCGTATCCGGTCGGTAAGTCGAACTCCAAGGATACTGCGCTGCATCGCTCGCTGGCCTCGAGCCCGGTCCTCTGTTGAACTGTCAAAGACCAGGTTTGAGCGCCGTATTTAAGGATAAGGAGAATGCACATAAAGTAAAAGTATTATGTCTCGGTAGATACCTTGAAATAATTACCTACGGCCTTTCGGTACATAAAACTTCCGCGTATGTGCGTAATTACCGCGCACTCGAGACTGTTGCGTACTGATATACACAGACATTTCGAAGCGCGTCGTTTCGGCCGTTTTCTATGAAGACATAATACTGTTACTTATTTATACTGTGACTTCGCTGCAAATATTAAGCAAACTCTTGGGTATTTCAATGTAAATCGCATTCCTTAGTTTTCCGCCAGCACAGCTGTTATTGTATTTGTTGACAGTTTTAAGGACTGTTTCAAGTAATAAATCCGTTTTAATTGCATGATAATGTTGTTAAGACAATATTGTTGAAATGTTTTAAGTGAGTAAAGTAAGATAGTTGTGGTAACTTGAGTTAATGGAACAGCTTCTTTATCTAAAACTGGCGTGTTACAAGATACAAAAGATTTATCTTTACTGAACCATACGAAGGCTGGATTGAAAATTCAGTCTTAGTATTGAACAATTATAAAGACAGTTAATTGATTCAGGTGTGAACTTGCGGAAATCCATAACAAAATACAACAGACGTGGATATATTTAGTAACCTGTGAACGCTTACCTATTTCTAAAGAGCCATAAAAAACCTTGAAAGAAATCGACACGTGTTTCACCTCTCGGTGTGCCAACACGCCATGTTCACGACAAGTCAATCGTCATCCTGAGGATGCCTCGTTGAGAGGTGAAACACGTGTCGATCTCGTGTAGCTCTTTAGAAATAGCTAAGCGGAACAGGCTATTAAATATACCCACGTCTATTGTATTTTAAATTACACAAAGTAAAGAGTCTGACTGGGTTAGAACTCAGTACCTACAACTTGCTGTTATCACTGGACTACCGCTGCTTATTTATGAGCGATTGACTACATACATAAACTCACACCTTTTTCTCATAGGCAAAAACCATTTAAGAGCATTTATTCTGAAAGTTGGCAACGTCGTAAATAGCTGTCAAATATTTACCTGTTTTGATTAATTTAGCAATATTACTGTATGGAAATGTGGCTAACTAGTTCCCTAGAATATTAATAATGAATTGCAATTATAACACTGAATTTGATGTTGTAACAATTTTAGGTGTAAAAAAGGCCTTTGGAAAGTTTCCAAATACTTTTTTTACATCTATAACCTAATATTCAGTATTACGATATTAATTATTGCATTTCATAATCAATATTTTAGTTCCCTAGTTAGCCACATTTCTTAATTCCATACAGTAATATTGCTAAATTAATCAAAACAGGTAAATATTTGACAGCTATTTACTGTGTTGCCAACTTTTAGAGTAAACCCTCTTAATATACTAAAAATCAGGTCTATAAGATTTCCTGTAGAACATGTATGTCTCCCAAAGAAAGTCATGGGGAGAATATTACCAAAACCACAACTCTTAGCAGACTTACCTTATAAGGAATCTAGAGCATTCTCCCAAAACTTCTCTGGGAAATTTTTCCCGCTGCCATTGACATAGTTACAAGGTACTTACGCCACGCAAACTCGTAGGTACACGATAGGAACTTATGTAACTGTTAGTACCAAAAACGTATCGTAAGTCGTAAGGGCTTACGTATCGCAAGTTGTAAGTACAAAGTACGTATCGTAATTCGTAAGTGCGTATCGTATAGGAATGGGGTCTTGTAGTTTTATGGGATGCCGTGCTTATTTGCAATGCGCTTACGTGTAGCGGGGGACAGATAAATTGGGTCGCTGTTTAAATGTAAGGTGAGTTGAGATTCGATGAGAAGATTCGGAAATTTTAGGTCCTTCAGTGTTCGGTTGAGTAGTAGATGATAATGAATGTTTTTTTTTGGTTGTTAAATTATAAAATTACTTCTCCCGCTTTGGGTGGAGCGGGAGGACGTCTCAGACACTTACTGACTAAAACCCACCCGTGTTCCTTCAGTTGCCTATATTGCTAGGGGCCACGTTAACCCTTTCGGACATCCCCGCAATGATTTAGACACTTAAGTAGCTCTTTAGCTCACATATTTGTGATTTTAACATAACTATATTGGCTATATTTCTCAGTAGCAGCTCGGGGTCTGGATTTGTGCCCGGTTGATGGTAATAGGCTCGCCCCTATTACATGAGACTTTTAAACATAACTGGCGAAATGTGGGTGTACTATAGATACATCTCTGCCTATCCCCTTGGGGAATACAGGCGTGATGTTATGTTATGTTGTATAGTTTCCTACTCATATACTTTTTAAATAATTTTCTGGAATCGTTATTTATACTTACTTACTTGGTACTTATATTTTTTCGCAAATGTATGCGTTGTTCCAAAGTTGTTGGAAGTAGTTGTGAGACCAGAGTTATTCATTGCGTCTCTTCTATTTTATTTATGCCAAAACTTTTAGACGATATACGTAGATTTTACTGTCCACCTAGACTCTAGAGAAAACATCGCAACTTCTGGCCAACTTACCCTGCACTCCACTACACAACACAAGATCGTACATAAACGTTACGTGCAGAGTTGCCCCATTTTTTTGCTCCGATGTGCAAAGTTTAGCAAAATGGCCGAAAAAGTTCGGCCTACTTTAGTTTTTGTTACTCTTAATGACTTCGACACGACGAATCGGCAAGAAAAAATCCGTCAAGGAATGGGATTGTGAGCCTATCTGCCGATTGTTTTGTATGTGGAAATGTAGATATGTATGGGTCTGAGTATGGATCTGTCGATTTTCCTCAAACCTGGGGTTAGGTTAGGGTGGTCAGAGTAAATATTGATTGGGGGATTAAAGGTCTCACCTAAAGGGTCAAATTAAATTAGCAGATGTGATCGGTATCAATATCTAAACATGATAAAACAAAAAGAAATTAAATTGCTGATGTTTTTTTTTTTGGGTTATGTAGTCACTTAAAATATCAGCTTAAAAATCAGTTTTTTTTATGTAAACTTTTTTGACGTGCTGGGTATCGGTATCTCAACGCGATAAAATAGATTTTATCAACTCACACTTCAAGAAACAAAACTACCAGCAGTCATTGACGCCCATTGGTCACCCTCCCTAATACACACACTCACTCACGTGCACACTCACACACACCCACTTATACTGCTACAACTATCACACTAATATTATAAAGGCGAAAGTTTGTGAGTGTGTGTTTGTCTCTTCTTCACACTCAAACGGCTCAACGGATTTGAATGAAATTTAGTACACAGATAGTTTATAACGTGGATTAACACATAGGATACTTTTTATCCCGATATTCTCACGGGATCGAGACTTCTGCGGGTGAAACCGCGGGGCGCATTTAGTTATTAATAAATGTCTAGTTCTAGTTTTGTTGTTATTAAATGTTTATGTCTAGTTTATTTATTTATTTAATACTTCAAGCACAGAAATGTACAGAGGCGGACTTAATGTCACAGGCATTTTCTACCAGTCAACCTTTGGGTGATGCAGAGACAAACTGTGGTAGGTTTAAGTATAACCAAAATTGTTGTTATAGAACTCAGTTGTCTTTCGCTCCTGGGGTGGGCGCTAAAAACTGCGACACAGTTACAAAACTAACGCAGTACACAAAAACTGTAATATGTTTTTGTTCTAATAAAATATTTTTATTTTGTATTGACCCCAAATAAAATCATCAAAATCTTTTTTTTCGTATTTGAATAAAAATAAGAAAAAGAAAGACAATACGTTTATTAAAAAAAAAAAAAACTATACCAACCACGTCTGTGGAGTTTTTATAGTTAATTTAATTTGACCCTGTATACATGAGTTAATAAAAAAAAACAACAATACATTAAGGTGCTGAAAATAATTTTGAAGTCAACCCTTGTGGTGCCATGCTTCTAGGAAGTAGGTAATCAGTTAAGGAAACTGCTACAACACGAAACTTAAAAAATCAAGTCAGGAACATAATCATCTACATAGACTAACTGGGAAAAATACGTATTAGCCAACTCAAAAATTATCCAAGCATTGTTAATAAGTTTTGTATGGGACAACCTCGAGAGCATACGCTTTCAAACAATAAAGAATTTTGTAAAACCGTCTATGTATTACGGAGTTATGCCCGAACATACATAAAAAAAATATAAAACACCCAAATGGATAACCTCCTCCGTTTTAAAAAGAGATAATTATGAAAAAGGTATTAATTAAATTAAACTTTTTAAATCAGTTTGTAAATCCTCTTGGGCAGCCAAAAATTAAAAAGCTCCCAATAATATACGCCGTATATTAGTGGGAGCTTTTTAGGGTTCCGTAGTAAACAAGGAACCCTTATAGTTTCGTCATGTCCGTCTGTCTGTCCGTCTGTCTGTCCGTCTGTCTGTCCGTCTGTCTGTCTGTCCGTCTGTCTGTCTGTCTGTCTGTCCGCGGCTTAGCTCAGAGACGCTTAGCACTAGAAAGCTGTTATTTGGAATGGGTATACATATTAATCACGCCGACAAAGTGGTAAAATAAAATCATGAAAAATATTTTTTTTAGGGTACCTTCCCTACACGTAAAGTGGAAATGTTTTTTTTTTCTTTCTCTTGGTATGGGGTATCGTTGGAAAGGTCTTTCAAAAACATTGTGAGTATGCTAAAATTATTTTTGAATTTAGAGATTCGTTTGCAAATTATTAGGCTTTAAAGTGAAAATTTTTGTTAGAGTCAAGTGTCCCCCCCCTGCCAGCTAAATAGTTGGTTTTAGACATGTGAAAAAATTCACGGCAGTAGCTTATATAACGAATTTAAAAGCAAAACTATCACAGCTGAGTAGGCTTTACAAGTTAACGAGTAATAGTCGACCAACTTAGATTTGCGGTTGTAAAAACAGATTCTCCCATATATTCTGCATGAAATATTTTTTTTTGAACTACAAAGTTAAGTTTGTTCTTCGAATAAATTCATCCCAACTACGGAACCCTACATTGTGCGTGGTCCGACATGCACTTGGCCGGTTTTTATTTTATCATACGCAATGGTTAAATGGATGGAGCCAGGATTATAAAACATTCCTGCCCATAGATTTTTCATTATTACTCTTATTTTAATAAGCACAGCTGCATGCGGTTAGACTGGAAGCCGACCCCAACAAAGTCAACTTATGGTTTGAATAATCTAAAAACAACATTTGAAGAGGTTTTTATGCTAATATCAATCAATATTTGTCGACAAATCTGAGGTCGGTCAGAAATCAAGTCAAAATATTTTCAGACTTTGTTTGAAGTACTGAAATCTGTTCTCAAAAGACTATCGCCAGCTGATAGCTTTTAGCGGGCCAATTCAAATGTGTTGGCGCACGGTGGGCTGAAAATCAGCTTTCTTAGATAGGGATTTAATTTTTTTAAGTGTAATTTTTTTTCTTGAATATGGCTTTTTTTTACCATTCCTATGCTCAAATATTTTTACAAGGTTAATATTTAACATATAAATGGATGATTTGTAATTTTTTAATATTTTTTTTTATGAAACTCGTACGAAAAATCCGCTTATCTTTATCTTTTTTTTTTTTTGTCTTATATATGATATGTCAATAAATAATTAGTTCTAAAACCCCCTGTAAGGATATTACGGTTGAGTTTATTTGCTAATTAAAGTGTGAATATTTGAGCATAGTAATGGTAAACAAAAGCCATATCCTTTCTATTCTATATAGCCTATGTATTAGTATTTATTCTTATTCGAGTTGTCTATCAATTATGTTGCACCTGCCATGTTTTGTCTCTGCATCACCCTAAGGTTGACCGGTAGAAAATGCCTCAGGCATTAAGTCCGCCTTTGTACAGTATTTTGTTTAATTGTTTTGTTTTGTTTTTTGTTTTGTTTTTTGTTTATTTTTGTATTTTATTTTGAATTATTTAATTTCACTGTGTTTTAATTTATTTTCAATTATTTAATTTAATTTAATTCATTTAATTTTAATTTATTTTCAATTATTTAATTTAATTTATTTCATTTAATTTATTTTCAATTATTTACTTTCTTTCAGTCATTACTAACATAATTTTAAGAGAATGTAAGAAAGAGGTACTAACAAAATATGGACAAAAATTGTCTGAATTAAATGAATTTTATTTTTTTTTTTTTTTTATAAAGTTTTAATAAATAAACAAATATCCAAGACAAAAAATGACACTTTAAAATTGAAAGAAAAAATGAAAAAGTCTATAAAAGTTGATTTTCAGTCCACCGTCTGGCGGGCCACTCGCTGGCCTGCGGGTCCGGGTTTGAGCAGCCTTGGCTTAAAACCTAACAACTTTATGTGACAACAATTTGCAATAAAGTCCGTATAAGAAACAGAATTTCCATCTACAAAATCAGTATGAATTGTCAACTAAGATCTTAAAACTAGCTCAGTTGCAACTTTGCATTTCAAGAGCCAAGTAAATTATGCAAATATCTTTATACTTCGTCGCACTATATTGCTGTATCTGTGTTCGTGACAGAATAAATGGCTTTCCGACTTAATAAACAACTTGCCAACAGAATCCAGTCAATTGGTGCAGCGTAATATTTTATGTATTATATTGAATCTGCCAAGTATTCATACATTTTGTAACAATATTCATTGTTTGTTGACACTTGATCGCTGTGTTTGGTTTCTAAGGCAGAGCGCAGGCGGGCTTGCGGACGGTGAGCAATGGGTAGCTCGCCGTCCGATAAGGATCAGGCCCGGGTCGACGGCGCGTTGTGTTCCACGCGCGCCTCAAAGAGATGTCAGCAGAATTGACGGGGTCCGCTAGGGCCAATGCCTGCCGGGGGTTTGAAGAAAACCGATAGGGACATCGTGGCCCCCGGCAACAGGGCAACCGAAGGAACACGGGTGGGTTTTAGTCAGTAAGAGTCTGACACGCCCTCCCGCTCCGCCCAGTGCGGGAGAAGTTATTTGATAATTTCCAACACAAAAAAAAAGGCAGAGCGCAAAGAAACGATATACTTGTTGAAATTACAAGCGGTCATCCCTTATAATAAAGGAATGTCGATGAAGTATTATTTTCTATTTTTAACCGACTTCCAAAAAGGAGGAGGTTATATGTTCGTCGCGTATGTTTGTTTTTTTTTTTTTAATGTATGTCCACCGATTTCTCCGTCAATTGTGGACCGATTTTGAAAATTCTTTTTTTGTTTGAAAGGGTGTGCTCTCGAATTGGTCTCATATAAATTTTATTAACTTTGCTTCGGTAGTTTTTGAGTTAGCTACAAAATACGTATTTTTTTCCCACTTAGTATGTAGATGATATGTTAAGTTCCTGTCACTGGTTTCAGGTAGTGGTATTCGAATGTGTGTGGGGTAGGTACCACAACTAAAAAGTGAAAAATAAAAACTTTTTACAAAAAAAAAACAACCGACCTCCAAAAAAAAACATTAAAAAGTGAAAAATAACTTTAATTCCGGAAATCGGTGGCAAAAAACGAAAATACAAAACCCAAGACACCGACTTCCGAAATTAAAGTTATTTTTCACTTTTTAATGTTTTTTTTGGAGGTCGGTTGTTTTTTTTTTAATAAATGATGTCGACTATTCTGCCAATGTCGAAAATGAGCTGGAAAAACAAGTGTGAATGGAAAAAAAAACACCCACATTTCGCCAGATCAAAAAAAAAATGCTGCAATGCCTCCGGTATTCATCATCATCATCATCACTTCAGCCGAAAGACGTCCACTGCTGGACATAGGCCTCCCCCAAGCACCGCCACTTCGACCGGTTCTGTGCTTCTCGCATCCAGCGGATTCCTGCGACCTTCACCAGGTCATCGTTCCACCTTGTAGGAGGCTTTTCAACGCTACGTCTTCCGCTTTTTTCAAAGCGTCGATGATCAGTGATTACAATAAGTGATCAAACCGTTCACGTTGGCCACCTTGTTTGCTATCCAATCCTATACTATTAAACGAGCAATATTTGTATATACATTTGTGCTCACGTTCTCGAAATCGGCTCTAACGATGTCGATGAAAGTTGCAATATAGGGGTTTACGGGGGCGAAAAATCGATCTAGCTAGGTCTCATATCTGGGAAAATTCGTTTTCTTCGTATTTTCACCCGAGCAGAGCTCGTTCGCCCAAAGTTTAGAACAGGTTATTGAAGATTGACATGAGAATAAAGACGTTAGAATAATGACATGGCAGCATGGAATTAGTAAGTACCTACTGTCATGGCAGTATGGAATAAGTAGATACTATGCATGGATTTGTATGAAGTTTCTTGTACTAATAATTGAGCATTCTCTATTTTCACCAAAGCAGAGCTCGATCGCCCAGTACCCTAATTACGTAATACAACACAATCTGTTTCGATTTGAAACAGATTGCTAATCCATTGCTTCATAAGTTGTAAAAAAATCTGCTCAACAACGTAAATAACGCAATGAATGTTGTTGAACTGTCAAAATCAAACAAATGGGGTCGAAACGCTCGGATCATGGGGCCCGAGTGCGCGTCTCCTTTTTAAGGATATTTCTCGTCGACTGGTCGACACTTCACGTGACCAGAGGGCTGGCTCGTTCTTTGGCCAAAGAATTAGCATTGCCATTCAACGTGGCAATGCTGCCAGTCTTCTGGGCACGTTTCCGGATGACAGCGATGCGGACGAATACTTCGGCGCCTAAGTGTCGTTTTGTTTTTATTATTTTTATTTATACAGATAGTTAGTTAGTCTTTTAATTTGTACCTAATGTAAATAGTTAGCTGTGTTAAAACTGTAAAATAAAAAAATACTTGCATAGAACATTATTCCGGAAGCTTTATGTGTATAATACATTAATATTAAACAAATTAGGCTCATTTTTTTTCGAAAATAAGTTACGCAATTAGGGTACAGGTACTGCAGAATTTAAAAGTCAACTAAACGCGATGCAAAAAGTGATACAGCAACAAAACGCCAGTTTCCAATTTAAAAAATCCGTCGTGTGTTCCAAGCTTCAGTCAGTGATTGTACCTCAATACTTTTTTTAGAAAATAAAATCGAAATCACATCCAATATTGGCTCGATTTACCCCAAAGTCCTTCCTTTGTTGAACTTAACCATCTCAAAAGCTTTTATTTTTATCCAATACTTCGAGTATTCCGATCCTCCCGGGATTTAATCGGCCATCTAAAAATATTTAACCGTTACTTATACCAATACTCCTTATGGGATTTTCATGATAGCAACTCGACCAACTCTAGGGAAGAAAGTAAAAAGTGGTCTCGCACACGACCGGTTCCGTACCACAGTAAAGGCTTATTTTTAATCTTATATTTTCAATTGCTTTGATTATTTTTGTACATTGTTCTCACATATGGAAGCAACCAGAATAATGTACCCAGAATTTTGTAATATCTATATTTAAAAGAGTGGCCTTGGAGTTTCTTGCCCGTTCTTCTCCATATCTACGTTTTGGAATGGGCAACTAGCTTCAACTTTCTGACTGACCGATTCTTTGACAGTTCAAAAGTGCCTATAAATGGTTTAATGGAAATAAATGCTTTGAGTTGTACCGTACAATATTTAAAACTAAGTACATATTTTTTAAGGGAAAACTTCTTTAGGTTGGGCATTTTTGAGATGGGAAAAAACAATTGAACTCGTGACATCGTTACCGACACCTCATTTTTGTAAACGCGATTGTGCTTTTTATTTATATTACGTTACGGATCAATGTTCTATGCAAGTATTTTTACTTTAAAGGTTTTGGAAGTATTTTTTTAATTTGTTGAAGTTTTCACTTCTGTCGACACTCTCGGAATGCCACAATTTTTTTTAACACGTTTCTTTTTTTTCTCGTTATTTAAGAGACTAACCAGGTGTTTGAGTTTTATGCCGCCCATTGGGCCTCTAACTAGGCTTTACATGCCGTCGAGATATATTTCTCAGAGGTTTATTCCGGTTTATTCACGATGTTTTCCTGATGTTTTTTTTTTAGTTTTTTTTATTATTTGTTCTTATAGCGGTCATAATAGTATACACTCTGAAAATTTCAAGTGTCTACCTATTACGGTTCAAAAGATACAGCCTTGTGACAGACGGATGTTCAGCGGAATCTTAGTAATAGGGTACCGTTGGCATCTTTTGGGTACGGAACCCTAAAAACACAAATTCAATAAAAGTGTGCCTTAACCGCAACGATTTTATCTTTCTTGTATTCTCTGCGCGAAAATATACGGATCAACATTGCGTGTGAACACGCAACGGTTTTTGTCCGTGGATATAAATTTTACTGTACAACTATCGTAAAAACTAAAGAAGTACTTTTAAGTTTATGTTTTCATGAATTTTGCTTAGTTTTTACGGAGTTTTTAGCTATAAATACAACGATTCCTAAAAATAATACTTAGGTATTCTATTTTCACATTGAGTTATAGTTTTACAAAATAATGTTGTGAACAAAATGTTTCATGCTTAGTTACGTTCTGTAGTATATGTACTTACCTACTCGAATCGAGTGTACTACGGACTTCCATAAACTTTCGTATTTAAGGGAGAATCGATATCAAGTAACTGTGTCACTGCTTGAATCCGTATTTGGCAGAATGCAAAGAACATTTATAATACTAACAATAAAATTCTTTAGCCGGCTCTATGCATAGAGGTATGAGGAACAGGGTGTAAAGTTCACTCATCCTCTATAGAAAAGGGAGGATCACCAGACGGCTATTGTGTTTGCGACGACGATTAAGGGCCTATGTTGAAAATAAACACTAGTTTAATGGGCGTGGCTTATTGCCCCCGTTCGCGGGGAGTGGCGGTTCTATATTCGATGGTTGCAATTTTTTTGCATCGAGAAAATTTCATTGTATCGTGTATTCCTTTTTCAGGATACTAGATCATATAGTCAAAAATCATACACCAAAATGTTAAATCCTTATTCCAAATACTTTAAAAGTTACACGATAAAGAAAAAGCCCATTTTTTTCAATATATCACCTTAATGTCGGGATGTAGTATATATCTTAGTCACACGTATTACAAGAACCTGCCTAGGATCTTTTCAAAACCTTCACTTAAAACCTAGAAATTTTTATTTTCTATTTTATATACCTATATATATATTTTTAAAATATATTTTTTTATTCAGCGTCACCTCTTAAAACTTCAACGAAACGCCACATTCCCTGTTCCTCTTTTATCCCAGATGTTTTCAAAACCAATTCATAGAATGAGTCAGCGACTTTACGAGTCGGTAGTCTAGTACTCGACATTAAGTAGAGATATATGTAGTTCGAATTTCGAACGGTCGCATTATGATGACAACGGCTTACGATCAACGATTATGCTTTTAAGATTAAACTATAAACTAAGATTAGTGGCAAGAAATCGTGAGGCGAATCACATCAGCCCTGGACAAGAAACTAAATGAAGACCACGACCGTCCTGTCAAGAGAGTTACGAAAAAGAAGGGCGCGTACAGACGACACGCGCCCGCTAAGCGCACGCCACGCGCGTCAGCACCCGCGTCTAACTCGCTTTGAAATGTTTTTTATATAATTTGAGTCTTATGACACATCAATAGATCTCAAATTGCATTTATCGAAGTCCAACTGCACACGCCTTGCGCCCGATACGCGCCCGCCTCGCGCCATTCCCGCGCTCGTCCTGCACACGCGTTACACCCACCCCGTCCGTACGCCTTGCGCCCGCGCTTCGGCTAGTGTCGAATTGTAAGTGTAGTCGCGAGGCGTGTTTTAAGTAGTATGAGCGAGTGCGAGGCGTGCGGGACCCCAGCCCGTCCCATCTTTTGATGTCCTCCCTCCGGATAACGCCCTAAGCCGAGGCTCGTACCCCACAGGGGGTGCCCTTAGCGAGCGTTTATCCTAAGTTTTTTAGCTTAGTTTATGTGTGCCCTGGCTGGAGGCTTTGAGTGTAGCAGCTTAAGGCAACCACAGGATTGACCGGTTAAATAGTCATGGTCTTAGAGACCAGCTATGAGACGCCCTACAGAAAAAAAAAAAAAGAAAAAAAAAACGTGCGGGACCCATACGCTGATTTTGTGCGAGCCGAGCGCGGGTGCGTGGTCGGCGCGTGTCGTCTGAACACGGCTGAAGATTTGTGGCGATGTTCTGGCTTGTAAGTTAGTCACAGTTCATCATCTGCCTTTTGTTTTTCCGAGGCGAAATCCTTATGGATACCCTCCGTCTTGCGAGAACGGAGGGTGACGTCGGACTCCTACCGACTAAAACCCCATTTTTCCTACTACTACCATGTGTTGGAGGCCCGGGAGATACTTGTACATGCACCCCTGACTAGTATCAGCCCGCTAACTATATTATCCAGTTACTGGGTTGTGGAGGTCAGTTAGGCAGTTGCTCCATATAAAATACTGATATTCAGCTGCGTCCGGTTACACTGGAAGCCGACCCCAACATAGTTGGGAAATGGCTAGGCAAATTGATTGAACCATAAAAATACATACATACTTACTGACACCACTCAGTAAAAACTTTTTACAAAAAAAAACAACCGACTTCAAAAAAACACTACAACGTGAAAAATAACTTTAATTTCAGAAGTCGGTGTCTTTGGTTATGAATTTTCGTTTCTTGCCACCGATTTCCGAAATTAAAGTTATTTTTCACTTTGTAGTGTTTTTTGGAAGTCGGTTGTTTTTTTTTTTGTAAAAAGTTTTTATTTTTTTCACTTTTTCGTTGTGGTATCTACCCCACACAAATTCGAATACCACTACCTGCTATGTAAATAACAGTTGTGACAGGAACTTATTATATCATCCACATACTAAGTGGAAAAAAGTACGTATTATTGAAGCTAACTCAAAAACTATCGAAGCAAAGTTAATAAATTTTATATGGGACCACCTCGAGAGCATACCCTTTCAAACAAAAAAATAATTTTCTAAATCGGTCCACAATTGATGGAGGAATCGGTGGACATACATAAAAAAAAAAAACATACGCGACGAACATATAACCTCGTCCTTTTTGGAAGTTGGTTAAAAATTACCAATATCGCAAAACGTTCTCATTATTTCCTAGTAAGCCTGCATTGTTAATTGCACCACAGTAATTATCATTTCGATGGAAAATCCGCTACAATTTATATGATGGCGCCTAATACTCCGAGCGTTCTATTTCATCGATTACTGTGGCAGTATTTGTGTTGTCAGGGACATTACTAATGCGTTTATACAGTGTGAGTCTTCATAATGTGCACATATCGAAATGAGGAAATCTATGCTTAATTTTAACGACAGAAAAAATATTTAAAAAATCTAAATATTGTTTTTTATACTTTTTATGAAATTAAAAAAAAAATTGTAACAAAACTGTGTAACTTTTAAACTGAATCAGCTATCGCGATGAAACAAACTCCATAATGATTGAAAGTAAGTAGCCGTCCACATAAAATTAAAATTGAGAAAAAAACTACCCTCAATTGAAAATAAACATGTTTTTTTAGTAAAAATCTGTATTTTTTTCTTCAATTTTTAATTGTAAAATTTATAAATAAGATAATAATAAAAAGAGAGCAAAAAAAAATTTTTTTAAAAAAAATTTTTTTGTAAAATTTTTTTTTTTTTTTTAAACTAAAAAAAAAAATTACCATTTTTTCCGTCGATAAAATTAAGCATAGACTCCCTCATTTCGATATGTGCACATTATGAAGACTCACACTGTATGTCGTTTATATGAGGTAGTCCGATCGAACATTAGGCCATCAGAACTTGCCACTTTTTGGGAGAAAGAAACAAAACCACAAAATCAGTCTGCCTAGCCTTTTCCCAAATATATTGGGGTTGGCTTCCAGTCTAACCGAATGCAGCTGAATATCAGTATTTTACATGGAGCGACTACTTATCTGACCTCCGCAACCCAGTTACTGGGTAATACGATAGCCCTTGGTAAGACTTTCAATCTTCTGACCACGTAAAGACTGTCAATAATCTACAAATGACAGCCAGGACCAGAGGCACGGAAGGGTCTCGATATGTAATCAATGGTCACCCATCCAAGAACTGACCTTACCAAGCGTAGCTTAACCTTCGATAGACTCGTGCGGCTGTTATTATTGAGCTCTCATAATTTAGTGACAGTTATTTCAAGTTATAAAGATACTTGATATCAGTAAGTCTGTGGTCAAATATCTTGTTAAATTATTAGATTAAGTGTTGTTATTTTAATAAACCAATCTCAATAAATAAAATAAGATTTGAAAACAGATTTAGGTACTGATCGCAGTTTGAATTGGAATTCTAAAAACTTGAGGATCTGCCAAAAATTGTTATTGAAAAAGATTTATTTAAATTTTGACTGTCGTACTGCAGCATAAGTCAAAGTCAAATCATTTATTTCAAATAGGCATATGTATGGCACTTTTGAACGTCAAAATTTACAAAATAATAGAATTGATTCTAGTCGCTCCTTCAAAAAGGTAGTTTACGTATGGAGAAGAATGGGCAAGAAATTCCACCGTTACTCTTTATGTTTTACAATATTTTGTAAAGGCACCTGCTTACATTTAGTTAAATAATTATCTCAGTGTTTGGACACACCCTTTAAAAATCTTGAGAATTTAGAAAATAAATTTATTATTATTATTTATTTATTTATTAACTTTAAAAAATCCTAAAGCTAGGTTACATTGCCCCACAAAACTGCTTACGCAGTTTAACTGTGAGATCATTGAGTCTCTCAAACAGTAAACATATATTTATCAGGTACATCTATAATCTATATAATATTCAATACCTACACTCACATAGAATCTAACAAATATTTTTTAAGATTACGAGCGAATTTTACTTTATTAGCTTCTTGCCTGATGTCAGCAGGCAAAGTGTTCAATAAGTAGGGAACGCGTTTTTTAAAGTTCTGTCGCCATAGTAACTACTAACTCTGGGTACATCATATTTACCTGCTGTCATCGACCTGGTAGTATACCTGTTAGAAACCAGTGAGTCACTATCCCGCTTGCCATGGCTATTAACTAATAATAGGTATTTGTGTTTAAGGCTAACTGGTAGGATTTTACATATTTTGAATAACCTACTATAGTCCCCTTTACAAATGTTTTTAGTTTTCTTATTTACTAATAATTTTAAGAATCTAATTTGAATTGATTCTAGTTTCTGTATATTACTTTTAAAAGTCAAACCATAGCAATCAAGAGAATAACTCAGTATTGAGTCAACTAAGGACATATGTAAACATTTTTCTATTGTTTTTTTTCTATTTATTTAACACTAGCGGACGTCACGCGGTTTCACCCGCGTAGTTTCCGTACCCGTGGGAGTACGGGGATAAAATATAGCCTATGTTACTCGCTGATAATGTAGCTATCCATTGCTGAAAGAATTTTTCAAATCGGTCCAGTAGTTTTTAAGTTTATTCGTTACATACAAAAATACAAATCTTTCCTCTTTATCTATTATAAAATAAAAAATAAATATAATATAAATATATATATATAATAGTATAGATATAGATATGGAAGAAGCGACCTTCTAACTAACTAAATATAATTGGATAGACATCTAATTAAATCCAAGTAATTAACTATTGATGAATCTCAGGACCCTAGAGATACTTCCCCGAATTGCCTGCTATCAGATTAGAATTGGGAAAATAAATTAGAAACAAGTACCTAGATGTTACTTAATTTTATATCTATCTACAGGTGAGCAGAGACCTATAACCATAACCGACGAAAACTTTCAACGCAGGGGAGTTCAGAATCATGTACTGAATCCATGGTAACAGTTTTCGCCATCCTGTATCTAAATGTGTGTGAGTGTGTGTGTTTTTACGTTTTTTTTTTGTTTTTATGTGTTTTTATTCTATGTATACTAATAATAAAGCTGAAGAGTTTGTTTTTTTTTGTTTGTTTGAACCCGCTTATCCCTGGAACTAGCAATCAGATCAGAAAAACGCGAAACTACAGTAACCGCTACGATTTTGTCGTAGGTACTCCTTTTGTAAAATATATAGCTGATTTTTTTTCAAGGATTTTTTTTTTTTCAACCTCTGAGATTCCCCGGTAAGATTCTTACGTAATAGCCATTCGAATTTTCACAAACTTAAACTTATTTGGAGCAGTGGTGGCTCAGTGGAACGGCCACGACTTACAAGTAGTAAGGTCGTAGGTTCGAGCCCAGGCAAGCACTTACGTAGCGAGAGGAAATGGGAGGCCGTCACCTCTTTCTGCGAAGCAGTAATGCTCGCAAAGGAGGAGGCGGAACGCGTGAGGGAGAGGCAAAATTCGCGCCCTCACGCCCCTAACCGTCGCAGGAGGAGACGCCCAGGGCGTCGGGAATCGCGAGCCGATTCCCGGCCACCGTAAGCGCGGGCTTGCGGACGGTGAGCAATGGGTAGCTCGCCGCCCGATAGGTTCAGGCCCGGGTCGACGGCGCGTTGTGTTCCACACGCGCCTCAAAGAGATGTCAGCAGAATTGACGGGGTCCGCTAGGGCCGATGCTTGCCGGGGTTGCGAAGAATATCGGAAGGGAAATCGTGGCCCCCGGCAACATGGCAACTGAAAGAACACGGGTGGGTTTTAGTCAGTAAGAGTCTGACACGTCCTCCCGCTCCACCCAGAGCGGGAGAAGTTATTTGATAACTTCCCACCCAAAAAAAAAATGGCAAGCACTTTACTTTGTGTAAATTATTTCATCGCCACTGCTCCCAAAAACGATTAAGGAAAACATCGCGAGGAAACCAGTAAGTCCTAGAACCAAAAATTCGAAGACTTGTGACATCCAACAACCCGCACTGGGCCCGCGTGGTAGATTACAACCCACTCCCTCTCACAGAGAGGAGGCCTATGTCCCAGCAGTGGGAACGTTATAGGCTGATTATGATTATGCTTATGCAAACCTCTTTGCTAGTAGACTACAGAAAAAAGTTCAGGCTGAGTCACAAAAAAGCCTACATAATAAAAATCTTTTCAAAAAACTTTAATTGCGATATTCAGCCTCATAATCAGTGGCTGACTGTACTAATGACGTGTCTGTGTGGCTCGTGGCTTGAGATCTCGAGCACTCTTGGCTCATGTGTGCATGGCTCGTAAGTAAATGTTGGACGTGTGTTGTTTATGTGGGTAGAGATGTTGGACTTTTGATGTAATGTTCTGCAGAGGTTGGACAAAAGCGTCTGGTTATGTAATTATGAGGTGAAATGCAACATGATAAAAAGCATGTTAATACTTACAAGTTCCTTTTTATTGTGAGGAAATTTTTAAGGTCGCCCTTTATAAAATACTAGCTTCTGCCCGCGACTTCGTTCGCATGGAAATCGTAAGACATCACAATATACTACAATAATAGCCATATTTTTATAAAACTTCCCTGTATACTACGTTTGTAGTTTTATTCTCAGCAGCCAAAATATACAGAGAGTCAGGAATGGTGACTCGGGAGCAAGCGACGTAATAGTTGTCCGTGTGAGAAGCAGCTTATCCTGAGGTCGACACCCGCAGCCTTCAGCCTTCAGTGTCGGCCCCTGTGACTTGTTGATCCCAAAGCATACACTCCCAGAGAACTGCACGCGCTTTAACTGGTAATTATGGGGAATTTGTACTTTATACGCGCTATAAACACTGTCTCACCATCGCCACAACCTGTTAGAATTTCCACCTCGATGACGTTTCTCTGCAAAGACATGACTTTGAGCTAGTTTCCGTTACACAGATATACAACCGGAAGTCCACTTGCCATTTGTGAATTGAGAAATTCTACGGGGTGATATTTGGCATCATCTTCCTCCACATCAGTATTAATGGAGGTGTATATCACTTCACTCCCTTCAATTTGTGAGAGAATACTGTGGTTGATCGCTGCAGCTTGATCATCTTCGGAGTTAAAACGGAAACACGCCTAAGAATTCTCTTGGTACGGTATTTGACTGATATCCTCGTATATCAGACGAATAAGATCTTCTAAAGTGGGATCTACTCTACCAAGAGTCTCTGGTAGAGTGCTTTCACCAACTTTTAGAAAAACATCGGAGAATACTTGAGCATTTGAATTACCGCCAAGCCGAGCTCGTATGATGATGGTCAAGCGCAGTTTATGAACTCTCGACCATAGAGTCGACCTTTTCAACGAAGTATTCACTTTTTTTGTCAAAACTGTGACACCACCCATCATATCTTGGTTTCTGCGTATGTCCTGCAGGGTTCTGTTTACAGTTTCCACTGCTTTCCTTTTTGCCATAATGCATTCATCCGATACGACGAAGCGCAATCCCCTAAGCACATATCCCTTGTTACTGTTGCGTGACACCCCACAAACAGGCGTTTCGTTGCTCTCTAAATCGATGGGAATCTTAAACATGACGTGCGCTGTTTTGCCACCAGGAATCAGTGTGGCAGCGATTCCAGAAGAACCACACACATACATATTTTAAAATCGCTTGGACAAATCTGCTGTCAAAATCTGCAAAAAAACATTTTATTCCTACAGTCTTTTGCTCTAAAATGATCAGAATACAACCTTGAATGTTTTGTGACTGTAAAGGACTTGTAAGTTAGTAGTTTCCCATAGCTTACGAAGTTTTCCATTTTTTGTGAATTAATACATTCTATGAACAAACAACATACACAATCCAAAAAAAAAAAACGTTTTACAAAAAGAGTTTAAAAAAACAGATGTAAATCGAACTTACTACCCCGGGCGGCCTACCACCAGCTCATAAAGCAGTATTATTTTAATGTTACTTCAGTGGGAGAAAGAGATGGAGCTATACATCCTGTAGAGCTTCATCTCTTTCCCACACTGAAGTAAACTAAAGTAATATTAAAATAATACTGCTTTTAAGCTGGTGGTAGGCCTTCAGGACTTCAAATCATTCGTCCAACCGCTTACTTATTCGCTTTGTTGAAAGTTAGCTAAAATAGCCGTTCCTATATAAAAGGTAGCGTGATGATAATCATTTTTACATCGAGGCAATAAGTGGCTTGGCCGTCGAGATAAAGTTGCTCCGCAAGGATGTAGGCGTTATGAACACAAACATAACGTCCTTAACCGAACACATCAAGCAATGCCACTCGCGTCTTGACCAACAAGAATCAAATTTAAAGCGCGCGGAGGAACGATTAATATCTCTCGAACGGCGTGAATCCGAAATCGCAATCCTACAGACTACAGTCGTTCAACTTCGCGAGCAACTAAACTTACGAGATCAGGCTAGTTTAAGGAACGAGGTAGAAATTTCTGGCATAAACGAAAACGCCAACGAGAACACATTGCATATGGTACGCGTTATTGGCACTAAGATTGGAGTCCCGCTGGCAGATGAGGATATCGACTTCATAAAACGTCCAGGTCCACGTCGTCAGGAAGCCGAAGAAACTCAATCAGGCGTTAAAAATCTTCCGCGCCCACTGGTTATCCGTTTTGTTCGTCAGCATAAAAGAGACGAATTCCTTCGTGCGGGTAAAAGTAGACGCAACATCACATGCTCCGACGTCGAAGTCGCAGGCACCCAACGGAAAATTTACTTTAACGAGCGTCTTACGAAGGTGAATCGCCAGTTATTTCGTGAAACTAAAACTCGCTCGAAGGAGGCTGGCTTCACTTTCTGCTGGATTAAAAGTGGGCTCATCTACATCAAGAAACAAGAAGGAAATCCTGCTATCGCCATTAAGTCATTGGAAGACCTTCGCACCCACGCTGGATCAGACCCCAAATCGCTCCAAAATTTTAAAAACCCTCGTCCCCACACCCCTACGGATGATAACGCGACCGCTTTGGATAATATTCTTATATAACAGCAGTGACTTCCAATTTCTATTACCGACGTTATGCTTAATTGTCTCACTTTCACTCTTTTTACTTTTTACTTTGTCAATAACCTTTTTTATCAAGCTTTTTCAAGGTCACTATCACACAATCACTCACCCCATGTCACAGACCTACTCAATCAAAATCAATCTAACGAGCTCAACTGTTAAACACAACTACACACTTATACTCACTAGCTATAATTTCCTGGCACTCATCACCCCGTACTTGCATGCAACCAGTTTGTTAAAAGACAGTTTTTCGTCAAAAATGAGCCCACTAAGCTTGCTATTTGTAAATAACAAAAATGGCGTTACTTGACGTTCTAGATAACATAGACAACACAGCCGAAACAAACTGTCTTAGCTTTGACTCTGTAGAAACATGCAAGCTTTACCTAAACGGTTCAAAATTTAACTTTAAAATATTGTCACTTAACATAAGAAGCATACAGCGCAACTTTGATAACTTCTTGGTCACACTGAAGCGCCTGGACTCTGCCATAGACATTGTTGTACTGACAGAATGTTGGTTATCGGACGGACTTATTCTGAACACCCTACCCGGCTACAAAGTGTTTCGCTCCTCAACTCCCATAAACAAAAGTGGCGGCGTGGTAATTTATGTTAAGTCATGTCACCGAATTGAGTTACTGAAGCCAACAATTGTAAATGCAGACAACATAGTGATCACAATAAATGACAAATTAACTTTATTCGGCATCTACCGCTCCCCATCCATATCTAATACCAACCCCTTCCTGGAATCGCTTGACTGTACCTTAACGAACTTAAAACACAGCTCTACCGTTATCCTTATCGGTGACATTAATATTGACATCTGCTCATCTCTCGACGGCTGCAATTGTGAATACCTTTCATTAATGGCTTCTCACGGTCTGTTACCGGCCATAAATAAACCTACTAGGGGTAAAGCATGTCTGGACCACATCTTTATAAAATCTAAATCAAAAACTTCTGGTATGGTATGCAAGTCATCAGTAACAGACCATGATATTGTTGTTGCGGGTTTGCTCTTGCCTAAACACGTCACGGCAACTAAAAATTCCCGTTTGAAAAAGAAATTCGACGTCGAGGCTGCCACTGCCGAAATTAATAATGCAGACTGGTCTCCCGTGACCAACAACTCTTCGCTAAATACAGCAATCGGCAACTTCGTTACAATAATGTCCACGGCATGTGAGAAACATACACAAACAACTAAGGTAAGCCGAAATATGATAAATATCAAGCCATGGATAACTCCTGGGCTCATTAGATGCTCGCATCATAGAGATAAACTCCACAGTTACTCACGGGCTCATCCGGATGACGCTATCAGTAGGAAAGTTTACAGCCGATACCACAACTTCTACAACTCTCTTCTCCGTAAAATAAGGGGAGATTATAACGCTAGCCTAATATCAGAAAATAGTTCAGACCCAAAA
Source organism: Agrochola lychnidis (assembly GCA_963680765.1). Taxonomy (NCBI): domain Eukaryota; kingdom Metazoa; phylum Arthropoda; class Insecta; order Lepidoptera; family Noctuidae; genus Agrochola; species Agrochola lychnidis. The sequence goes on from OY796872.1 coordinate 13,261,547, forward strand.
AAGCTCTGGAAATCAATCAAAATCGTAAGCGGAACCTCAAACCGTAACAATGACAATACAGAACTACTACACAGCTGTCAAACCACTGTTTCTTCTTTAAATAACTGTAATCACCACTTTACGTCGGTAGGGAAAAAACTGGTCGATAAAATACTCTCTAAAATATCAGAGACACAATAATCAATAGCAACGAAATACAAACCTCGTAACACGGTGGCGCACACACTTTTTCTACACCCTACTGATCCACATGAAATAAGCACTATAATCACTCAGCTCAAAGATGACAGCTCACCAGGGCCGGACTTACTCACTGTCCCTCTCATTAAGAAAACTCTTAATTCCATTGCGGTACCGCTAACGCACATCTTCAACTTGAGCTTAGAGACAGGCACATTCCCTGAATGCTGGAAAGTAGCGGCCGTTAGCCCAATTTATAAAAACGGCACCAAAAAAAATCCAGAAAACTATAGGCCGATTGCTCTGCTTAACACCTTGTCCAAGGTTCTGGAAAAAGTTGTTAACACTCGTCTGGTAAACTTTCTAGAAAAACATCGCTTGGTTTCAGACAGACAGTTTGGGTTTCGCAGGGGTAGGTCCACCGAGGACGCAGTGACACTTCTGGTGAATGGAATAGCGTCTCACATGGATAACAGAAATAAGTGTATAGCGGTCTTTCTTGACCTTGCAAAGGCGTTCGACGCGGTGTCGGTTGATTTACTTCTGAGAAAACTGGAAGCGTATGGAATTCGAGGAGTGACTTATGACTGGTTTAAAAGCTATCTCACTGATCGCGTGCAGTTTATAAAAATAGATAATCACTGTAGCCAACAGCTCCCTATAAACTATGGAGTCCCTCAGGGTAGCATATTAGGCCCTACGCTTTTTACGCTCTACATAAACGACATCTCTAACCTAGAATTAAATAACGCCGAAATAATAACCTACGCCGATGACACAGTGATTCTATTTCATGACAAATCGTGGGACCTTGTGTACAGTCGGACAGAGGAGGGTATGACTTCTATTACAGAGGCACTCGATAACAATTTACTGTCACTAAATACTGAAAAAACAAAATACGTCGCCTTCTCGAAAACCTCAACCTCTAGTCCACCTAACGACCTACAATTGACAATACACTCCTGCCCTCCTTCTTTAAGTTCACAACCTGCAAACTGCACATGCCATCCGATTGAACGCACCTCGTCAGTCAGATATCTGGGCATCACTATTGACTCGAGGCTTTCCTTCTGGCCACATATCTCCGCTTTAGCTGGCAGAACAAGGAAACTAATCTTCATAATGAAGAATCTTCGCGACTGCCTGCCTCCAGATCTCTTAAGAAAGGTCTACCTTGCTATTTGTCAGCCCATAATTCAGTACTGCGTCTCTATTTGGGGAAGTGCCGGAAAAAGCCACATGATTTACGTTGAGAGAGCTCAGAGGGCACTTCTGAAAGTCACGTTTAGGAAACCATTCCGATTCTCAACTGACAAACTCTACAGTGAAATCCAGGTCCTTCGCGTGAGGCAACTTTTCATTTTAACTGCAATCGTACGCACTCAAAAGACCCTCCCCAAAAGAGCCGATTATAGTGAACTTTTGTCTAAGCGGGTGTTCAGAATTCCAATTCCGCCTGCGAAGTCCCTTTTGGCCAGACGCAGTCCAGCTTACTCTCATCTACACACATTTAACAAGGTTTGCAGATCACTAGACATCAAAGAATTGCTTTCCACTCGCCTTAAAACTGTACTAAAGAAATGGCTTCTGGAACTCACATACACCGAAACAGAATCCTTTCTCTAACGTTATCGACAAACCAAAGTGCCAGCAAACAACATCCCTCTCTCACACTTTCACCCTCACTCACACAAACACACACACTAACTCGCACAGCATAATACACGCTTTACTAAACTAGCCATGTAAACTATCATATTTCTTTCCGCTCATTCGCACTCCGACCCCCAAGATACAAGCCCTGCTTAGTTTGGAGGTCAACGGTTAAACCAAAAAATTGTGATGTTTTAAACTTAATTGTATCTATGTATGATCACTGTACGTGTATATGTATCACAACTTTTCCTTTGCCAATAAAACTTTTTGTATTTTTTTTTGTTTTTGTATTTCAAAAGTTAAATCGGTAACTACCTATCTACAATATCCCAACCTTTTGGCGCGTCCTTTTACAATTTGCAGAGAAAAATACGAACATGATGTAATATTGCTCATCCCCCATAGCAAATAGCGTGATAGTTTATGCCCTACAGTTGGTACAGACAAACATTCTAAAAACTTTATTTTCCGCATAAGAATCGATCCCACACCTCGTAGCAATAACTTTCTTAACTTCGCTACGATTTTATTATATCTATAGATTATAGGTAATCAAAAAAAAATAATAATCGTATAACAAAATGTGAAAAAAAAGAAAAAAAAAACCGTAGGTGGGAATCGAACTTACAACCCCATGTTTGCAAAGCAACCGCCCAACCGTTGAGCTAATTGCTTTGTTGAAACTTGTCTAAAATAGCCGTTCCTATATATTTCATGATTGACTGCTTAGTTCCATAAAGGTATAGCGTGATGATAATCATTTAAAAAGGTTAATCGATAACCATCTACAATATCCTAAAATTTTGGCGCGTTTTTTTCCAAAAATACGAACATAATATAATATTGCTCGTCCCCCATAGTAAATAGCGTGATAGTTTATACCCTATAGTTTGACCAGACTTATAGGGAACACCTATGCAAAATTTTAACAGAATCTATCCGGTAGAATTTGCGTCATGCTAGAACATAAAAATACAACATAATGTAATATTGCTCGTCCCCCATAGTAAATAGCGTGATAGTTTATACCCTATAGTTTGACCAGACACACAGGGAATATTTATGCAAAATTTTAACAGAATCTGTCCGGTAGAATTTGCGCCATGCTGGAACATACATACAGACAAACAGACAAAAATTCTAAAAAAAATATTTTCGGCATTAGAATCGATCCTAGACCTCGTAGCAATTACTTTTTTTCAAAAATATTCAATGTACAGTTTTGACTTCGCTACGATTTTATTATATGTATAGATATATAAAATTATAGAATATAAAATATGTATGAATACACAGTATGTTAACTAATAGAGAGCGTTCCCACTAACCCGCAATAGTAGCTCCAACCATGCAAAAAAAAAACATGACGATTTTTTTTTTTTTGTGTATCTTTACAAAATATTAAATTGATACGTAAAAGAAACACTATGTACATGCGCACTTGTCCCACTTGTCTTTCCACGTTGAAACACAGGCGCGCGTGTGCAGAGTGTTTCTTTTATGTATCAATTTAATATTTTTAGTGAAAAATTTATTAAAAAAAAAATTAAAAAATATTTTTTTTCGTTGTTATTTTGTTTTTTTGCATCCATGGACGCTATTCTATTGCTGGTTAACGGGAACGCCCTCTGTTAGGTTACATACTGTATTTATAAAATTAAGCACAAATGTAATATCATAATAACGTAACATGCATTGTATTTCTTCATTTTGCTAAATGAATTATTTCTTTCTTTCTTTATCTGGGAAAAAAGGAGGGTAATGTCGGACTCCTGCCGACTATAACCTTATGATGTTCCTATTTCTAAAATGGTAGGGGTGTCAGATATATGTCGATAGGTACTCGCACATGCATGGCGCTCAACAAAAATATAAAAAAATCTCCTTATTTTAGCTCGAGAGAAGGTTATTCTTTTGTTTTGATAATTTCCCCAATGTAGATAACAAAACTAAAAAAAAAAAAACAGTGTCACTCCGGGAGTGCCGACAGAAGTGAAAACTTGAACAAAATCGCCTTGGTGGAAGAAAAATACTTCTATAGAACATTGGTCCGTAACGTTATCTAAATAAAGAACACAATCGCGTTTACAAAAAAAAACACTTCCAAAACCTTTAAAGTAAAAATACTTGCATAGAACATTGATCCGTAACTTAATATGAATAAAGAGCACAATCGCGTTTACAAAAATGGGGTGTCGTCATGGTGTTGCAAAATCAATGATTTAGTCCCATCTCAAAAATGCCCAACGCGCCTAAAGAAGTTTTTATTTCAAAAACTATAATTTCATGTCGCTATACGCTCTGAGTGGAACACCTCGCAATTCTCCCCTAAATCGCGATAGTATAAAAGACAAAATACATGAAATTCCTAGCCTAAAAAACAGCTAAAATAAGACTCTAAACATACAAACACAAATAGAAAGTTTTCCTCAGAGTTTACCACTGGTTATAAAGTAAACCATTTTATGTTCGTTCCTTGAGAATGTAATGAATCGTCCTCGTAAAATTAGGGACAGTCTGGCTTTGAAATTAGTACTAAACTCTTGTATATTGGGTCACTTGAGTTTTTTTTGGGATAAAGTCTTATCTAGATTAAGTGAATTCAAACATAGTATAAGGAGAGGTAGTAAGCTATCTTCATACAAACGCATCGCGCGCGGCTTGTATGTGTGGGTCTATAGTATCTATGCGGTGCGTTTATATGAAGATAGCTTACTGGGTACCTCTCCTTATACTATGATTCAAAGGATTATTAGATTCTTTATTTGAGAGTTCTATCACAATGCTATCAATAGTTACTATGTATGCCATAATTTAAAAAATTTTTTTTTTTTTTTTTAAAAATTCCACGAATTTGGGAAAAATATTCTTTCCTGTTTAAACCCCTGATTACTTCGGCACAAAAAATAATAGTAGAACAAATTATTGCCAATTATATTCATCATGGTGTCGTTTTACTTGCATACTGCTTTCGTCCAGAAATCATGTTACATTCTAACATAATAATATCACGTAGACGTCATTTAAATAAATATGAAAGGCATGTACTTCTGTACTATAAGATATCTATCTTATACAACTTTTTGATCCCATACAAAAATGAAACGTCTCCTTTGAGAATTGACTTTAATCTAAAGTAATATAAACGATAAGAAACCTTCATGGAGAAGAAACAAATGATAATGCTTGTTGCATACGGTCAGCTCTTTTTAACTATTAATGTTCTGAAGAAATAACACTTCTCTGTAAAATACGTCGTTTAGAGGAAGTGGATAATTACTATGGTCTATTCCAAAACTATTTGATGAAATTGTAAACAAATGAATCAGAAAAAGTACGGTACCTGTGCATTTCAATTTGTAGTGCTTCTTACAAATTGAGAGCTTTGCTTTGATTATTTGAATATTTAAACTCGAAATTATAATTTTAAATCACCTTAAAGATGTTCTTCATCTGTTTGAATTTGGCTAACTTTATTATTACTTAGCTCAAATTTCTTCGACGATTTTTCAATTTCAATCTAATAATGTTATTCAAACAATAATATTGTTGGAAAAAGTGGTGAGATCTTATAAGGTCTTTATTAGATATCACCACTTTTTCTTACTACAGATGAATGTGTTTTTAATTCCCTTTAGTGACCGATTGCGTAAGAATTTAATCTGAACTGTTTTTGTTTGCACTTTCTTTAGATAATTTTGAAACAGACATTACCTAGCCTAGCCTATTATTGACATAAGGATTCCCAAGTTTGTCTCTGATATATTTTACCAACCGATTATGACTGTGAGTAGTAATCGCTACCACTAAGCCGACATTCGCACGGACGTAATAAAATCGTGGCGAATTTTTTTCTTACACTGGATTTTCAACGCTCTACTTAGCGCCGAGAGTGCGTCCCAGCGCGTTGGATTCCCAAGTTTGTTTCTGATATATTTTACCAACCGATTATGACTGTGAGTAGTAATCGCTACCACTAAGCCGACATAAGCACGGACGTAATAAAATCGTGGCGATTTTTTTTCTTGCACTGGATTCTCAACGCTCGGCTTAACACCGACAGTTGAGAATCCAATCAAGTTAAAAAGTTATAAAACTAAAACCTAACTACGACAAAAAGTCAACTAAAAAGGTATAAACAATTCATCACGGACAGACAAATTAAAAATCCGGGGTCACACATGTTAGGGCATAAATCAAATTTGGGGTTATATAAAGCCCTTTAATTTGATAGTGATACCCAACATAGCATGATTTTTTTTTTGTACATTTAATGTAACGTCACATCACTATCACTACATAGTATAAAATAAAGTCGCTTTCTCTGTCCCTATATCCCTATGTATCAGTGGCGTGCGTTTCATAAAGACAGAAAGACACTGCCTACCCTAGTTCTGATAATAGATCTAATATTATTTTATCAATAAACAAAACAAATCATAAATCAGCTCCACCTATCGAGTGCCGGTGGTATCATCATTCGAATTTCGCATCATCTCGATTCGCGCTGCACTAGCGCCGCCTCGCCTCTGCCACGGTAAAGACACAAACTATTCGTCTCTGAATGTTTTTATGTGTGCTCTCGTGGTAAGTCGTATTTAATGTGTGTGCGTTCCTATAGCTACGCGGGCTTTGCTGACACACAATGACAAAAATCACGCACACAACTGCAAGAAAAGCCAGTGTCTATTTGTAGTTATTCTATACAGCTAAGACGAAAAATTACGACTCGTACCGAACATTACCGAAGGAAAGTTAGCTATGCAATGCAAATATTTTAGGAAATAACGTTGTTTCATTGAATTTTATACATTTAGATGACCATAATTTTTTGTCGTATAACCTTTTTTACCCTTTATTGCCCGTTTTACTATAGTTGCCATATTGTTTGACGTGCGTTGTGTTTGTGAATACGCTATCAGGTAATTAGAATTTGATTGTTGTTATTAGTGTAAAATGGATAATATTGTCTGTGAAAGTTGTTCAGATGGTGTGTGTATTGAGAAAATAAAACATGATGCGTTTTCAAAACTATATTTCGGTGAAAAAAAAACAAGTTATCGAGATAGGTCGTGGTACACCGGATTTGCAATTAATACAAATTAAAGGTAAAGTCAATCGTAAATTCAATAAAAAACAATATGATTCATATCATTGGCTGACAGGTTGCATACACAGTACCTAATCGGTTATTTTGTTTCGTTTGTCTACTATTTTCAAATAATAAAACCGTCTGGAACGACACCGGTTACGCTGATATTCATAATTTTCCTACCGCCGCGAGAAAACATGAACAATCTGAAAAACACTTAGAAGCTTCCCTTAAATATCACACCTTTGGAAAAAATCGTATAGAGACGCGTTTAATCATCAATCGACAAGACGACGCGACGAACCAAAACCAACGTGCAGTATTTTTGGTGAGTAAAATTTTCTGCCTACCCTGTCTTAAAACTGTGTGCACGCCACTGCTATGTATGCTTAAATCTTTAAAACTACGCAACGGATTTTGATGCGGTTTTTTTTAATAGATAGAGTGATTGAAGAGAAAGGTTTATATGTATAATAACCCGGTTTTTACCCGTGCGAAGCCGGGGCGGGTCGCTAGTAGCCTATAAACCAGTGGACAATCAAGATACTTCCAACGATACCTCATTTGTCTAATTATAATAAGTAGTTTAGAAGTTATGATGTAACAGATGAACATATACACATGCCGGTCAAAATCATAACCCTACTTTTTGCTTCGCCGTGGTCGGGTAAATAGGTAATAGTTGCCAATATTGAAAATCACACAAACGAAGTCTAAATCTTTTTAACATAACATCACGCCTGTAATCCCTGAAGGGTTAGGCAGAGGTGTACCTATAGTACACCCACATTTCGCCAGTTATGTTTAAACCCCATGTAATAGGGGGCGAATCTATTGCCATCAACCGGGCACAAATCCAGACTCCGAGCAGCTACTGAGAAATTCCAGATGGGAACATCCAATAACACTTCGCCCGACCAGGGAATCGAACCTAGGACCTCATGCTTGGCAATAGCGGTTGCAACCACAAGACCAAATTCCATAAAACTATCCCTAAAACCATAAAACAACACCTTTCCCAATAAATAAAGACACCTGCCATTAAATTACAGACATTTGTCACTAAATGACTTCACACATGGTACGTATAGTGTTATGTGACCTCATGCCATGAAATTCAGGAATCTTTTGTTTTATACGAGGCCTTTTTTATGGGACCCGTTTGTCGGGTCTACGCCCGCCTTTTTGCAACGTAATTCGTTTGTCACGTTTTAGTGATGTGCCCAAGGTATTATCGATAAAATACTTGTAATCACGCATGTTTTAAAAATACGTACGTAATGTAACGCATTTTTCCCAATAGAGCAGTACCCCATGTTTTACGGTCCTTACATTTTTTTTTAAATAAATAAATAAATAAAATAAAATAAAATTCATTTATTTCAGGAATGTCAGAATTAAAGTTAAAGATCGTCTTCGTAGATATATCTCAATAACAGTTCAAACACGTTTCGTGAAAATATTATTTAGGTGCGTTGGGCATTTTGGGCATTTTTGAGATGGGAAAAAACAATTGAACTCGTGACACCGTTACCGACACCTCATTTTTGTAAACGCGATTGTGCTCTTTATTTATATTACGTTATGGATCAATGTTCTATGCAAGTATATTTACTTTAAAGGTTTCGTAAGTATTTTTTGTTCAAAAAAGTTCAAGTTTTCACTTCTGTCGGCAATCCCGAAGTGCCAATGTTTTTTTTTTAACACGATTTGTTAATTGAAATATTTTTATTTACAGAGAGATTTTAATTCAATAGCCATATTCAATGAAGATCTTAAGATAATGATGTAGCTCGTTTATGATAATATAACGCTACAAAATCAAACACGAATAAAAAAAATCGCATTATTTATTGAAAAAATACATTATTAAAAACATATTAATTCCTCCGAATGGTATTCATGGATTAAAAAATATGTTTTAAACGGAACAACATTTCTAATATAAATATGCTTTTAACTATATGTAACGTTGTCAAGCTTACTGCCGCAGGTCCTAATTCTACAATACATCAAAAAGAACCCTAATTCTGTTGAAAATCTACTTTTTCACAAAGAAAATCTATTTTAAAAGTTCGATAAAAAAGTTATAAACATAATGATGTGACTTCTAGTGGTTCTTAATAGTCTTTTGTATACTCATTATATTTAGAAAGCACAATAATTTACTTGTGACAGTGAAAAAAGTTTACAAATTGAAATTCAGCAAAACTCTATTCGAATTTTCCAGTCACAGGCATTTTATCGGAATAATATTTCATTTACTTTTTCAACTTCTTGAAAACAAATGTCGAAATTTTCATTTGAAAAATATCGATAGTCGATAACTCACGTCACTAGCTGAAGTTTACGCAAGGGTATCTTCTATAGAGGAACATTTACATACAAATGTCGGGTAGTACTGCGAATGACATAACATTATAGTCTAGGAGACGGCGCTTTGGGAAATGCGTGATCTCTTTCCGGATGCTTGGAGCTTTAAAAGTTTATTTCTAGTATTAACAATTGTTCTATTTTTGTTTCAGGTATTTGATGCAGATATCACAACCCAGTAAATAGTTAGTACTTCTTTCTCTATTTTATGAACTAACTCGAAGGCGCGAAAACGATATTGAGTTACACATAGTTATGAGCAAAATATGTTCAGTGCCAAACTTTGCCAATACACTTCTCCTAAACCGAAGAACATAATGCCTTAACATAATCTCGCTTACCTACCGGATTAGTGATCTATTTTACTATTATGACTATACTCGTCAATAAACTACACAAAATATTGCGCTGCATTCTAATATTGTCAAAACAAATAACTCCGAGATCATGCGAACTTCAGCTCCCTCTCTCCTAGCCTATGAAGAAAACAAGCGGAAAATGGAGGACTATTAACTTAACGTTTTATGTGTGTTATGATCGATACAATATGAGTTTTGTTTTGTGTAAATAAGGTACAATTTCCGTTGTTATGTTTTTGACAATAGCTGTCACAAACATTGGATTACAATGGCCGGACCATTTATTGATGACAGCTTTCGTAGAATTATGTTCAATTTTTTGGGGCATGTAATGGTGTTTGTTAGAGTATGTACTTGCTTATTGATAAGCCGTTTGTTAAAAATCATTGCCTACACGCTTTTCCGGTCGTCTTTTGATTTTATTTCGTGCGTGCAATCCAGTTTTTTTGTAAAAACGTTACGAAATTTTGAGAAGGAAATTGGGTTATTGGATGTTAATTTTTTCTGAATGCGTGCTTTTATATTGATACTTAATCAATTCTGTCAAGTTAACGATTTCCTCAAAAACACAGACTTCATTATGTGGATTAAGTACATTTTTTTGAAACCTGATTTGGTGTTCATATTACGAGTATACTGTATTTTTAATAAATAAAATAGTAACTGATCTGTAACCAAAGAGTGCATTAATAAGAAAAAAAAAACGTTATAAAAAAATGCACATCATTTGCAGACGTCGATTCTTACGACTATTCGTCACGCTACCAAGGCAAACACTGATTACCTACACTAATTTTTTTTAAATAAAATTTAAAATAAGTACCTATTAATAAAATAAAATTTCAAAAATAGAAATGACGATTTGGAATTAATCAGTTTCTTTTGAGGAACTAGAAAAGTAGTTTACAAGTTCCATAATCTATCACAAAATGATTACGATTTTACGTAACAAAAAAAAGTTTTATTGCATTAAATGAACTACCTACTTAAAGCCGAAACCATTGCACATCAAGCCACGTATAAATGAATACCCTTGCTCTTAGCCTACATTGATCACCGAAGTGACGTCAGACGTAAAACGTTTATAGACGTCGATACTTACGACCAGTCGACACGCGAGCGCCACTGAGGCAGACACTGACAACAACTGTCACCAGTACGTACGTAATGTTCCTTTATGAAACTGGAAACGGAAACCTGTTGTAATCCATCAGGATATATTATGATTTAACGCTGGTACCAGCTCTCTAGCTCTTAGGCCACATTCACAACCAACGTAACGTTAAGCGCAGGCCACACTGGGAATGAAGCTAAGTCATAACTCCGCCACTCCGCGCTAAGTTCGTCTTTGTACGGTATTTTTACTTGTGCATAAAGTTTTAATAAATAAATAAACATTCGGTAGCTACATGAGCGAAGCTAAATGAACTTAGCTTCATTCCGAGTGTGATCTGAGCTTTAGGCTGCCTGTCCACCGGAGAAAAGCGAGGCAGCGAAGCGGAGAAATGTGCCAATATTAGGCTGCCTGTCAACTGGAGCGGGGTGAGGCAGCTGAGCGGAGAAATGTGTAAATATTAGGCTACCTGTCAACTGGAGCGGAGCGAGGCAGCTAAGCGGAGAAATGTGCCAATATTAGGCTGCCTGTCAACTGGAGCGGAGCGAGGCAGCTGAGCGGAGAAATATGCCAATAACTGGAACGGAGCGAGGCAGTGGAGCGGAGAAATGTACCAATATTGACTAATAAGAGCGAAGCGGAGTTTAGATTCTATACACCATGCATGCCTGTACACCTACGAGTACATGCGACCACGGCTTTACTTTAACCACTTATGTACTGATGTCTTGATTTCTGTCTGATACATTTTCTTATTTCATATCTTTTAGAGCGTGATTTTTAACCGACTTCCAAAAGGAGGAGGTTCTCAATTCAACAGTATGTTTTTTTTTTGTCTGTGTTTGTTACGCAATAACTCAGCCAATTATGAACTGATTTTAATAATTCTTTTTTGTTTGGTAGATGTGGTCCCATATAAATTTTAATAACTTTGCTTGGGTACTTTTTGAGTTAGCTTCAATAATACGTATTTTTTCCCACTGAGTATGTGAATGATATGTTAAGTTCCTCTCACTGTTTTTTACATAGCAGGTAGTGGTACCTATTCGAATTTGTAAATAAATACCACAACTAAAAAGTGAAAAATAATAAACTTTTTACAAAAAAAAACAAAACAACTGACTTCCAAAAAAAAACACTACAAAGTGAAAAATAACTTTAATTTCGGAAGTCGGTGGCAAAAAACGAAAATTCAAAACCAAAGACTGGACTGACTGGTATCAGTCCGCTAACTATATTATCCAGTTACTGGGTTGTGGAGGTCAGATAGGCAGTTGCTCCATATAAAATACTGATATTCAGCTGCATCCGGTTACACTGGAAGTCGACCCCAACGTAGTTGGGAAAAGCCTAGGCAGATTGATTGAACCATAAATACATACATACTTACTAACACCATTCAGTAAAAACTTTAACAAAAAAAAACAACCGACTTCCAAAAAACACTACAAAGTGAAAAATAACTTTAATTTCGGAAGTCGGTGTCTTTGGTTTTGAATTTTCGTTTTATGCCACCGACTTCCGAAATTAAAGTTATTTTTCACTTTGTAGTGTTTTTTTTTTTCAGTTTTTAGTTTTTGAATTTACTTTTTCTATTTATAACATTAGATCAGATAGAGAGCACCATAGTATCCCTACGCATTGCTAGCTGACAGAAGTATGCCCAAAATGCCACTACTAAGTGAACCTATTAATATTAAACCTATCAATACTTATACACACACTCGGTCAAGACTCGTAAGTCATAACACCCACACGGCAGTGACGTCAAACACCTATATACGTCTAAAACGTCTAAAGGTACACGTCGATGCTTACGAACAGTCGGCACGCCACCGAAGCAGACAGTGATAACAGCTGTCGCCAGTGCGTACGTAATGTTCCTTTAGGGAACCGGGCAGTGCCGATTCCAATTAAGAGAACGTAGGATGAATCTGAAATTGTGGTCAGGAATGTAGGTGAATTGGAAGTGTATGACGGAAAAAAAGATTGCTCGTGAGACGAAATGCCACTCAGAAAGAAATCATAGTGTTTTTCAGATTGATTAAAACTTTGTCGTTGGTTGTTTTAAGGAATTCGTGAAAAAAAAAAATAGTGGCACTCCTGGAGTGCCGACAGAAGTGAAAACTTGAACAATTTAAAAAAAGACTTCCAAAACCTTTAAAGTAAAAATACTTGCATAGAACATTGATCCGTAAAGAAATGTAAATAAAGAGCACAATCGCGTTCACAAAAATGAGGTGTCGGTAACGGTATCGCGAGTTCAATTGTTTTTTCCATCTCAAAAATGCTAAACGAGCCTAAAAGAAGTTTTCATTTCAAAAATCTTTTTACACCACAAATATTAGATTACGTGAGCTTTAAACATAACTGGCGAAATGTGGGTGTACTATAGGTAGGTACAGCGTAATCATCAGCCTATAATGTTCCCACTGCTGGGACACAGGCCTCCTCTCTGTGAGATGGAGCGGGCCGTAATCCACCACGCGGGCCCAGTGCGGGTTGGTAGATGTCACATGTCTTCGAATTTGTGGTTCGCGTACATGCCGGTTTCCTCACGACGTTTTCCTTCACCGTTTTAAGAGCAGTGGTGATGAAATAATTCACTCAAAGTAAAGCGCCTGTCTGGGTTCGAACCTACGACTTACAACTCTTAAGGGGACGATAGCTGACTTTTAATGATTTTATACTGAAGATGACGTCAAAACGAGTAGTGTTAGTGATTTGAAGAAAATGTATGTTAAATTAGAGCATTTTCGAAATATTTTAATATAGGCATATTTTTGATTACGTTTATATTACATAGTGAAATTAATTTGTAAAGTTATATCCAACGCGGATAAAAAACTGAGAATGACGCAAAATTCATCAAGCGTATTTTTCTAAAAATTTTACCATTTTAAAGATAATTAAATTACTGATCTTTTAATATACGTGTTTCATTAAAATACCTTTTGTTTTACGTGTAATTTGGGACAACGCTCCTTGATGGGCGAGTCCTATTACTGCATGAGCTCAGTACAGAACACGCAAGCTAACCATTCTAGGTCACTGTCATATACTTATCTGCGTCTTAAATCACGGTCGTTACCACTGGACCACCACTGCTCTATAGGTACGCCTCTACCCAACCCTTCGCGGAAACGGCGTGATGTTGTTATTCGTAATTTCAATTCTTCATGCTTTAAATCTAAAGCTCTTATGTTCGACAGTGTCTAACAGCTGAACATGGAGACCACTTCACTAAAATTTGATGCCCTTCATCCTTTTGAAGCATTTAAAATTGGCTCTAGTGTTTATTAAATTAATCAGTTAGACATTTAGGTATAACATTCTAGATCGTTATAAAAACTATCACCTATTGGGAAAAGGTCTTTACGCTTTACGGCGAATAAAATGGTAATCGTAAAAGCCAAATTTTACAGGAAAAATAAAAAACAGTTTTTTGTGAAAATCTTATTAACTCTTTTGGTATTGGATACCAAAAGAAAAGTGATTTTTTACATTCATTACAATACACCTTAATATCTTGAAACTTCTGAAATAACCGTAGGAAATGAATGAAAAAAAATTGACAGAGTGTAATCGGACCTCTTAATATAGAATATGCAATTACCTTAAAACTATCGTAATAGCACATTACCATTTTATTCGCCGGGGACAGCGTGATGTTTCTTAACTTCTCCCAAAAATAACTCACAAACCTAAACACAATCATCACTCCTCACCCTTTCAAATTAAACTTAAAAAAAACCGGCCAAGTGCATTTCGGACCACGCACAATGTAGGGTTCCGTAGTTGGGATGAATTTATCCCAAGAACAAACTTAACTTTGTAGTTGAAAAAAAAATTCTTTCATACGGAATGTATAAGAGAACATGTTTTTACAACCGCAAATCTAAGTTGGTCGATTATTACTCGTTAACTTGTAAAGCTTGCTCAGCTGTGATAGTTTTCCTTTTAAATTCGTTATATAAGCTACTGCCGTGAATTTTTTTTTACACATCCAAAACTAACCATTTAGCTGGCAGGGGACACTTGACTCTAACAAAAATTTAGCAGTTTAAAGCCTAATATTTCACAAACGGATCCCTGAATCCAAAAATGGTTTACACAAACTCTCAATATTTTTGAAGGACCTTTCCAATGATACCCCACACCATGAGATAAAAAGAAAAAAATCATCACCACTTTACGTGTATGGGAGGTACCCTATCAAATGTTTTGCGTAATTAATATGTATACCTATGCCAAATTACAGCTTTCTAGTACTAAGGGTCTCGGAGCTAGACCGCGGACAGACAGACAGACGGACATGACGAAACTATAAGGGTTCCTTGTTTACTACGGAACCCTAAAAAAAATCTGCTCTTCACTTATTATGTAAGTAAGGATGCCCATGCATCAAACGTTATGTGACATTGAGTTTAACTCGGTGCGCTGCATACGAGGTCACGATGAATGGCACGCTTTGCATAATTGGAGGATGGTTCTGTGTTGGGAATAGAATGTTATTGTGTTTGTGTGTGTCTGTGTGTGTGTGTGTGTGGGGGTGGGGGGGTGTGTGTGTGTGTGTGGGGGTGTGGGGGTGTGTGTGTGTGGAGGTCTGTCTTCCAAGAAAAGAGGGAAAGAGGTCTGTTATCGTGATGTTTCTTATTTAACAGTTTATGCACACACATATAAACGGACAAGAAGAAAGGAACAGAAAAATATACAAAGGTGATGCTTATTTCTAAAGAAATCTCTTCCAGCATACCTGCAGTAGGAAAGTAGTTATCTCTTGTACTGTGTGTAAAATTGATTCAAATTAAAATTATTTTATTTCACATAAACCTACATGGGCACTTATGAAACGTCAGAAGCTAGGTGCACGGTTCCAATTGGTCGTTTCCTATGGAGAAGAGCCGGCAAACAACTCCACGGTTACTCTTAAAAATAATTGGCTTTTACAATGCTTTCAAATAACAGTGTTACTAGGTATGGTAGGACAGTGTAGGTCTTTCAATAAGTACCAGGTTCTTAACAAAATAGAAAATGGTCAGCAGATCTACAGTCCTAAGCCTACAGCGTTGTCACATTCAATTATAATGCTAAGTAGTAAGTTCATTTAAATTGATATTTAATTTAAAATGTAATGGAAACAATTACCCACTACTCTTCATCGATTCCTATATGAAAAACGTGTGGCACTCGGAGACTGCCGCGGTAAAGCTATTGCATAGCATTTGTAACCTCAATACTTCCTATTTGTCAACACTACACTTGGGATGATGACGTGATGACATAAAACAAAAATTACGCCATTACATGGTAGGCGGAGTGGGGGGTGTTAGGTTTTTTTCGTTACGGAATTCCTTGATTCGGCCGCCGCGCTCAAAGCTCGCGATAAAAGCTATGCAATAGCTTAAAAACAATCACAGGATAAACTACAGTAACAATGTTCTTTCAGTCTTGTCGAAGGCACGTTCTAAACTTTCTGCTGAATTTCTTGTTTTTTAATTTAGTTTCAGGTAATCCGGTAACTTTGGTAGTTGTCAGTCTTTTGTACACATAAACATACATACACTCACACACATAAACTCACACTTCCTTCCTACGGACTTAGGCAGACACTACAGAACGCCACCTGCTACGATCCTTAGATACTCCTTTTGCCTCGTTTACGTTCATACAGCTGGTCATACACGCACGCCGGTTGCGAGTACTACGCACCTGACCTTTCTGAAGAACATCACCAATAAGGTCAGCATATGTCCCTCCCGGCGTTTCCACTCACATTTGCCTTGTAAATACATTTTGTTAGTCGCCTTTCATTCATCCTCTCAACATGACCAAACCATCAAAGCATACCCTTTTCATTTTCAATCAATCGTCTTTTGTTTTCTTGAATATGCATTGCCTTATTTACCGACTTCAAAAAAAGGAGGTTACTCAATTCGACCATATATATATATATTTTAAGCTATTGCATAGCTTTTATCGCGGGCTTTGAGCGCGGCGACCGAATCAAGAAATTCCGTAACGAAAATAAAACCGTAACGTAAATAAAACCTAACACCCCCCACTCCGCCTACCATGTAATGACGGTTGACATAAAACAAAAATTACGTTCCCATCACAACATCACGTTGTCATGGGAACGAAATTTTTGCTTTATCCCAAGTGTAGCGTTGACAAATAGGAAGTATGGAGGTTACAAATGCTATGCAATTAGCTTTACCGCGGCAGTCCCCGAGTGCCACACGTTTTTTTTTTTATGTGTGTTCGCGGATAACTTCGTCGTTTATGAACCGATTTTAATGATTGTTTTTTTGTTGGAAAGGATATATCCCAAGGGTGGTACCATGATAAGGAAACCAGGATCTGATTATGGCATCCTAGAGAAATCGAGGGAAGTCTTCAAATAGTACAGGCGAACCTATAGCGATTAGGGTTATTTTTATTAAGTAAGTAGTCACGATTAAAAGTCAAGTGTTAAAAAGCGAGAAATAAAAACTTTTTTACAAAAAAACAACCGACTTTCAAAAAAACACTACGAAGTGAAAAATAACTTAAATTTCAGAAGTTGGTGTCAAAAAACTAAAATACTGATCTAAAGACACATACTTCTGAAATTAAAGTTATTTTTCACTTTGTAGTTTGGAAGTCGGTTGTATTTTTTGCAAAAAAGTTTTTATTTATAAACACAACATTTTAGTCGACATTTACGTCATCGACGGTCGTAGGAATTAACTATGTTTGAATCTACCAAATCAATTTTTTTTCTATTTAAATAACGATATCATAAAATACATACATTTTAAGAATTCTCTTTAATAAGGCGCAACATAAAAAAACCTCCTTCAACATTTTCGTCCATTTTTAACGAACCCGGGTACCGCACTTTTTTGTATAAAATGCGTTGCGCTACGGCCTGTTGCGGCTGTAATGTTGCTTGGCTTTACACCAAAACAAAATTACAAATAAGAAACAGTTTCATAGAACACTCTCATTTTACATTTCTACCAGCAAAGTACAGTCACACGGCATTCAATTAGAAGCACTCACACTTCAAGACTACAAACAAGCAAGTTTGCATTAATGAGGTGACGCAACATGCATCTGTCTGTCAAGTACATAGCTTTGTCAAGCACTAAGTCACTGATACTGCTTCCTACATGGACAAGTTGCTATTAAGATGGAGTCTTAAGGATTTAGTCGGGTTTAAGTTACATAAAGGGGCAGTGATAGTGGTGTGACCATCGGACTGCCAAGTCATCATAGGTCTTGAATTCGAACCCAAGGCACGCACCTCTGACTTTTCGGATTCATGAGCGTGCTATCTAATTATAACTTGCTTCAAAAACGCTGAGGGAAAACATAGTGAGGAAACCGGCCTAAGATATTTCTCGACAGCATTTGAAGTCGAGTCAGAGGCCCATGGGCGGCTTTAAAACTCTGACACCAGTACCCTAATTGCGTAATACAACACAATCACAATTTGTTTCGATATGAAACAGATTGCTAATCCATTGCTTCATAAGTTGGAAAAAAAAATCTGCTCAGCAACGTAAATAACGCAGTGAATGTTGTTGAACTGTCAAAATGAAACAAATTAGGCAAAATTGTTTTCGAAAATAAGTTATGCAATTAGGGTACAGGTTAGTCACTAACCACTTTTATTTTTTAACTGATATAACTATAAAATAACGATTTTTGAACTGTTTTTTTTTACTTGTAGGTACTGTGAGGTTTTATCATGAGATGCAACCTCATGCTGTACAGGCTGGCAAGAATGCTGTACGTCATCCGAACAATCTGACAAGATATGTTTAAATTAGGATTTTGAGATGGTTTTCACTTGTCGATAAAAAAAGGATAGTGAAAGATGAGTTAGTGAAGATGTTATACTAAAGAATTCAATATATAGCTTCTCTTGTAAAAGTCCTTTGATTTACACACTGTCCCGGGTACCGCAGCCAAGCTGGTGCTTACAGTACTGTAAGACCTTGCTTCTTGTTAAATTTCATGATTCTAGGTCAACAAGAAGTACCTTATTGATTTTGATTTAGTTGCGCGAGTAACAAAATATGTCTCATAAATGGTCGTACTTTTTTATTGCGTCGACTTAGAAGATTGATTTTTTTGAGCTCCAAGTGACCGTAGACCAACGTATTTGATATTAAAGTGATCCTATTAGGGTTCTGTTTTTTCCTTTTGAGATTCGGAAAAAAAAAGTGGCATTGCTCTGAGCTTTGTCATGAAGATGGTAGCGACGTTATCTAATAAGGATTAATCTTAAAACGGCCATTATCAATCCAATCTTCATCGTACACTCATACATCTCGCACCACACATGCAACGCCTTTTGCCAATTGTTATTTTTTATTTTATTTTTGTTTTTCTTTTCGTTTTAATATTAATTTATTTTATAACTATTTTCCCTCATTTGCTTCTCTTTCATAGAAACTCAAATGATTGTGCTTGTACTTTAAACTTCTGCAATGATGATCTAAACACTGGGAGCCTGGAGATCCGTAACACAGGGTTTGCCTAGTACGGACTCCAGTCTCTCGCAAAGGAGCTTTTGTCTAGATTTATTGTCTAGTCCTAAGATGTTAATTCAATCTAGAATGTAATTCTTCATTATAAATCTTCATTCGGCGAATTATTTAACTGAAAATAAATTACAAGTGTAACAAACCTTTTAAACCACCAACACGAATAATTAAGACTACAAAATACCACTAGTCGACACTAGATGGCGTTGTCGCATTACGTCATCTTTCTGAATCGCGGTGTCAAGATTCTCCATGATCTAATGACCTTCGCCAAAATGTTAGTTTTTGTGAAACTCAACCAGTGGTGCATTCGTTAATTACGTCCTAATTGGAATAGTTCACGAGACTCCACTGCTCAGTTAAGAGCCATATTTGACTTGATTGTCAGTTTTTGGTCTAGAGGACCCCTGTTCCTTCCTTCGTCCCATCTGGGAAAAGGAGACGAGAGCTCGTCCTGTATTATTATTGTATCGTATACGTTTAAAAATATTAAAATCCTTGTCAAAATCTACTGGACTTCTTTGAGCCGTCAACGGTGACGACGACATCCTCTACACAAGCCATTTTCCTTACTTATTGTATATTTTGTAATTGACAGCTCTCGCCATTAGTAATTCAAGGAAGCTGAAGAAGATTACGCTGTTTCTGTTTTCAGATGGAAACTATCTACCAGATTAATTAAGAAATAGAATAGAATAGGTATTATTCATTGTTGCTGCAGGTGGTTAACAAATAAAGTTGTTCAAAGTAAAAAAACCGGCCCAATGCGTGTTGGACTACGCACAAGGAAGGGTTCCGTAGTTATCCCAAGAACAAACTTAACATTGCAGTTGAATAACATGTTCTCCAATACATTCCAACTACGAATGTAAGTTTGTACGCAAAATATAGAGATATTTACCAATTTGTTTTAAGACCATAGACTTCTTATAGGTTTTCTTGTAATCTATGAATAAGGAACCATTCTCTGTACTTTTTTTTAATTTTAGGCTCTGTAGTTTCAGAGATAAATGGTCAATTTTCATAAATTTTCTTGAATATCTTTAAAAGTATTGATCTTAAAATGATACATGACAACGTGATGTTGTCATGGGAACGTAATTTTTGTTTTATGTCATCATCCGTCATTACATGGTAGGCGGAGTGGGAGGTGTTAGGTTTTATTTTCGTTACGGAATTTCTTGATTCGGTCGCCGCGCTCAAAGCCCGCGATAAAAGCTATGCAATAGCTTAAAAAAAAATTGAGATCCTCGCAACAAGCCATTTCATTTAATATGTCACACGGTACAATTTGCAAAACTTTATTTTTAATTTTTCTTACTTGCCCCCAAATGTGACCCCATATTCATAATTTATTCATTTACGTTACACGCCCGTGTTGAGGTCACAGAAATTCATATGTGTACCAAATTTCAACTAAATTGGTCCAGTAGATTCGAAACAAATTGGCTGTGACAGACGGACAGACAGATACACGAATGATCCTATAAGGGTTTCGTTTTTACCTTTTAAGGAACGAAACCCTAAAAAGTATTAAGTGAGTAAGAAAATAAATAAAATTAATTGTTGGTGCGAAATTCATATTTCAAAGGTATATCAGTAGTCAAATCCATAAATATCCATACAAGTCTAAACCATCAAATATCTCACACACAATAGTAACATAACATGACATTCAATTTAACTCAGATGCTGGATGCAGCGGCTGCAAACAGCGGAGTTAGCATAAAATAGCGCTGCATAGACGATTAAACCAACTACAGCGCAATTGTTGCTTTGCATACATATGGTGTTTCTGGTATGTGCATTAGAATAATGTTTGAGTTGATGAAGTGTATGTTTTGAGAGTAGTCGAGGTCTTTGCAATGTTACTGGTCCGGGGGGGTTACTGCTACTGTTTGGTATTCTAATCTAACTAGAAAATTGTAGGTATATAATGTCAAATACTGAAAAGATTATGTCAATGAAGTATGTAAAAAAAGTAAAATAAAATAATCATCGTTATTTGGGAGCAGTTAATAGACATTTACATTGTTATGCAGTTAATGAGGTACCAGGGAAGCCACATGTGCAGAAGGAATTATTGCCAAACTTCCTTGTCTTCAACGTAGTCTTTAATCTTATAATATGCTTTTTTGATAAGGACACGTTTGATGTGGTTTTTGAACTTTCCATCGCTTAGTTCTGTAACAGACTTTGGCAACATGTTATAAAAGCGGATACCGTTTATAAGAAATGACTTACTAGTTATAGGCACTGCAGGTCAAAGGTCTCCCTCTCCCTTTTCCACACAATTCTGTCTATTGCTAGTGTCGGCCAGTCCTTTCAGTAGGAGTCAAGCCCGTCCCGCCATCTTCGTCACGGCCTGCCGCGATGTCGTCGTGCGTTTAGTGGGACCCAATCAGTGGTTCTTTTAGTCCATTTGTCATCTGACATGCGGCAGACATGTCCGGCCCAGTCCCACTTAAGCTTAACGGCTTTCTGGGTAACTTCCATGACCTTGGTTTTGGCGCGCAGTGTTGTGTTCCTTATACGGTCCGAAATTCGAACCCCCAGTGTACTTACTGCGTTCCATGGCTCGCTGGCAAACCTCGAGCTTGGACCTCTGCTGAAGTGCCAAAGACCAGGTTTGAGCAACATATGTGAGAATGGGGAGAATATACATTTCCATTATTCTCCGTTTGAGACAAAGTGGTAGATCTCCTTTTAGAAGATCTTTCATTGACCAATAGTTCTTTCTTCCAGGCGCTTTCGGTGCGTCGAGCAACTTCTTTGTCTTTTCGAGCCTGGAAGGAGAGTATTTGGCCGAGATAGATATAGTCTTGAACATATTGCAACCAAATATGTTTGGTACACACGGCTACACATCAAGCTGACCTCGCATTGCACGGAAATCCTATACAATGCGAGATCAGCATAAAGTGGAAATGTATAGCTTGATGTGTAGCCGTGTGTACTTACCACCATTTATATTTTGCCTTCCAAGCAGCGTTGTTATGTTCCAATTTAATAGTTATCAATACTTTTGAACATATCAAGCTGTACATTTCAGTATAAACTGACCTCTCACTGTATGGAAATCGTATCCAATGCGAGATCAGCTTATATTGGAAATGAATAACTTGATATGTAGCTTTGTGGACTACGTGACTGGGCTGGTCATGATAGACGTAGAAGAAATGATCTTTGGGGTAGACGTGTTCTTGTGTGGAGACCCCACAAGAAACACATAGGTAAAAGTGGAATGGGACGCCATCGAGTGACGGTCTTTGCATGGTAGGTGGCAGCAGTAGCCGAGGATCGAATTGAGTGACATGTGAGTAACAAAGCCTTTTTTGTTTGGCAGTTGACTGATATAAGCTAAAGATGATATTTATATTTTTTGCATAGCTCATGTGTGAGCACTGTGATCATGTACTTTCTATAAAGCTACCATTTACTAGGTACGTCTTTCATTGACTTGAATGTGGGCTGGCGGCTGAGAGTATGTCATGCTCACTCAAATGTCTCGCTGATGGTGGCGTGTGTGTTGGATCATTTAGTTCGCTTCAAAATGGTTGAGCTAAATGGTGCTGATCCAGGCGTCATGTTCGTGAACGGGCACCGTCAGTAGGGACTGGTCATCTCTTAGCTGCCACGGTTTATTTTAATTTTTTAATTGTTATTATATTTTTATTACGGACGCTTTTAACGTGCACGTCTTTCTACATTGTTCTCACATATATAATTTCAACACGAATGATGTACCTAACCAATATTTTGTAACAATATTATGATTTAAAAGAGTGTCCTTGGAGTTTGTTGCCCGTTCTTCTCCATAGATGCCTACTACGCTTTGGAATGGGCAACTAGCTTCATATTTCTGACTGACCGACTCCTTGACAATTCAAAAGTGCCTGTAAATGGTTTAATTGAAATAAATGCTTTTGAGTTTGAGTTTGATAATGATTAGAATGGATGCAAACTAGTCGGGAAAAGATTTGGCAGATGACAAGAGTAGTTGTTAATTGGGGTTTCTAGATCAGATCTTTGCGATCTGATCTAGAAGCCCCCAATTAACACTGTTCATCTATTCAAACAATATATTTTTAATTTGTAACATCTATTTAAATACAAACAAAGGTACAAATGTGTTGTACGATGCTGAATGTGAATTGAATGAATGAATCATGCATGCAGTGATCAGTGTTTGTTTTATACTATAGACTGGACACTAGTAAGTGTGTGTGTGTGTGTGTGTCGCTTGGCTTTGTGCTATACGTGAAACTGTGAACATGATCTGGAAGATGGCTGCATTCTTTCGTTACCAACAGAATATGTATGCATGCATTTAACTTTGTAATTAAATCATGTTCTATTACATCACACCTACTGATTAGTGTTAGTATTAAACAATTTTTTTCTTCAATATCTATTTATGATAGTACAAGTTTAGATAGGTTTGTCCTGAGTGGGAATCGAACCCGCTATATCCCAACGCAGTAATAGGTATATCACTACATAGTATAAAACAAAGTCGCTTTCTCTGTCCCTATATCCCTATGTATGCTTAAATCTTTAAAACTACGCAACGGATTTTGATGCGGTTTTTTTTAATAGATAGAGTGATTGAACAGGAAAGTTTATATGTATAATAACCCGGTTTATACCCGTGCGAAGCCGGGGCGGGTCGCTAGTTATATAATAAGAATCAATAGCTAGTATCCACTAAATAAATAAAAATGCATTTTTTTAAATTAGCGTTTATTGTAATGTATTGTTAGACAAATTAGTATAAGTAGTAAATACTTTATCTATGAGTATGAAGTAACTACATAATATTTACACGTACTTACTAAGGCGTCTTTTATAATTATATAGTACCTATATGTATTAGGTAAGTAAATATTTACGACCTATCTATTAATTAAAAAACACTTTCCAAATTTTCCTGGATCCTAGCTATGAGGTCCTTGGTTGATTGGTATATACCGTCCATCATGGTATGTTTAACAACATGTTGCACGCACAAATCGGCTTTGCATTTGCATGAACTTTCTTCGCGATCGACAAAATCTTTTGCATCGTAAATTTCGATGCGGATTATCTTTGATCCTTTTAAAGGCCGCTTCACAAAACTGTAATGCGTTCCATCATTGGACCTTCTCTTCAGATTCAAACGCCTCGACGATTCTTCGCCAACCTCGTTTTGCACTAGCCGAGGTTCCATTGGGGGAAAATGAATAGATCTTGAGAATCCTGGAAAAAAAAGAATATTAATTACAAACTCTAATAATTATAGCATGATGCATTGATTTTCTAGTATGCAGTCCTCCATAATGTCATTCACGTCTTTACTATTTAATGTCACAAAAGGTATAAAATAATATTAAGCATTACCTATAAGATATACAAAAGTAACATCTAATAAATCATATCTGAACAATAATAAAAATATTTTCTTACCGACATAACAGTTCCTTATATCCACCCTGCTAACCTGACTGATAATTCGATTTGATTTGATTTTTTTTCTTTATTTTAACAACTTATATATATTTTTAAGCATGTTTTTAAGGTTGAAAATCAAATATTTTTTTGTGGCATTCCCGAACTTCACAGAAATGGTTTGATGTAACAAGACTCTCCCGACGGATCGGCGCCGCCGCTGCTTTGTTTACAATAATTCAATACTAATAACAGAGATCCAAATGTATGTTTGTTCGTTGACAATGTTCTCATACATTTATCATGATATTAATGCAAAAGTAAAGTCAGGGTATAAGACTAGTATGTGTGTTTTCTTACAGCGGCAAATCTTTATTGCGTATGTTTAAGGTTGAGAATTGAACTACTTAATTATGTTAGCGCTAGTTAAGCATTTTCCAAATAACGACAAATCTGACTCAGGATTTTCAGTAAGTCTTACTTTCCTTTTATGGATTAAAAATGACGTAGATTCGTTGGTATTTAAATCGGGACGTGGACACCTGGAGCATCATTACATATCTCTGCCGGCCAATATCAACATCGAGGACTACATCGTTAAAAAAATGTAAGTTATAATTATTAATACATTATTTTTTCTTTACTATAATGTAGTGTATTGATAAGATAATCTTCTATTCATTCGGATGTGAATCTCAGTGACGTTGTATCGGAGTGGTTTATGTCAAGCTGATTAGTTATTATTATAATTATAAATTCAGTGAAAACGAAACGGTTAAATATTCTATCTATTAACTCTAATTTAAACATGTGGCTCATTATAATAAGACTGTTTGTTTTTTCGTCACATTATGCTCCACTACCTAATATAATTTAGTTTTCTTGTTTTCCATTGTTGTTAGTTTTCACATTGAAGTTCTTTCATGAAATTATGTTACAGAACAGAATAAGTAAACATAATGATTGCAAAATGCAAGTCTCCCGTTATTGATTGAAATTTTAATCATATCTATTTTATTTTTCAGGTCCCATCAACTAAATGCTGAAGCGTTGTTCCCATCCGACGAAGAAGTTCAGCTGCGTGAACCTGAGAAGAGATCAAAAAAAAGGAAGCTAGCGGCCTCCCCGTCGTGCTCACCATCGGCACCGAGTACATCACGAGCGAGCCCTGCCCCTATGTGTACGCAGTCATCATCATGGGGTAAGAAGAAACCAGTTATCAAGCCAATCGCTCCGAAGAAGGCAACGGCTCATGATATCTTCGGGAGCGACAGTGAAGACGACGCTGTGGAACAGTCTTCAGCCCCCGGTAAACCTATTCCGCAGCTACTATCCTCCATTAGTAGAAGACTCGCCAATGGACATTCGCGTCAAACATCCGATTATAAACAGGGGACACACTATGTAGAGTTGAAAGTTTATAGTTGTGACGAAATAAATAAGGTGCAACCCATAAATAGATGGCGCCATGCAATTGTCTGCGTGAAAAATCGTACCGATCAAAACACAGACGCGTGGCAGCACCTAACTAACTTCATTACTGCCACCCGGAAAGAGTTTCGCAATTGCCCTCCTACCTTTATCAGTAATTATTACTGACTATTTAGACGTAGGTAATTACTGGTAAAAATATACCTTTTTAATTATTATTATCTTACTTATGATGCCGCTATTACATTATCTTGAATTAAGGCTTCCGTAAATCAGTACTGGTTAACTCTCTGAATTGTGAGAAATTTTATGGCATTTAACAAGTTATGATTTTTACTGCCCGCATCGAGAAAGGTTTGGTTACCGATGACGTTCTGGAGGCCTACCACCAGCTCTAAAGCAGTATTATTTTAATATTACTTCAGTGGGAAAAAGAGATAGAGCTATACGTCCTGTAGAGCTTCATCTCTTTCCCACACTGAAGTAATATTAAAATAATACTGCTTTATGAGTTGGTGGTAGGCCCCAGATCATTCAAAATGCTTGAAAAGATTAACCTTCTTAACCAGGAAGGACGCCTGCATTCAGGATAGTGCATTAACGATATTCCTTTATTTTGTGTATCTTACTTACGAATTACATATAGTACTTTTAGTTACCTAGGTATTGATTTAATGTTAACTCATTCATTATCTAGATCATTTATTGACTTGCATATTTACTCACATGATTATAATTTTGTATTGTGAAATATAAGTTTTATTTACAATAAATACATATAATTAATGTTTATGTTGTATCTTTGTTTACAGTTACACGCCCTTCCATTGCAAGACCTAATAATTTATTGAATTGTATGTACTGTCAAATTGAAATACCTAAAAACGAATTTCAATATCACTTGAGAACGAATTTTCATAAATCGAATTGCCTGTTAAAATCTGAATTTGAGAATGTTGATATAATTGCCACGGCGTTTAAAAAAAGAATAATTACATACCGACTTAATCCATCAGAAGAGTACCTCACACCAGAGGCATTCCTAATGGATAATCAAGAACATGTCATGAAATTAATTAGTGTTTGTATTGTAAAACATATTTGTATTAAAGTGAACTTCGAACTTTTTGCTTACTTTGTTCTACCAAAGTCAGGAGAGCAAGAGCTAAAATCATTTAATACAAAGTATGTATCAATACATCACAGTACCGATATTAATGAATTATATTTAAATGTGATACATACATTTCAAAGAAAATTATCTGAATTTAAACACTGTGAATCTGGTTGGACTTGTCTATTCATGAGTCATCTAGAGATTAATATTAACAAATACAATCCTTTGAGAGGTGGCTCGTATATAGAGTTACCGAGTGAAGTGAAACATTCAAAAAGTTGTATTAATATACAGAACAACGATGATCACTGTTTCCTGTGGAGTATTGTGGCAGCATTATTTCCACAAAAGAGTAATATTTGCAGAACGAATTCATATCCGCATTACTCCACAGTACTGAATATAGATAATATGACGTTTCCACCATCACACACTGATATTAGACATTTTGAAAAGAAAAATTCTGACTTAAGTGTTAATATTTATGGATTAGACAAAAACATTGTAACTGGTCCTTTATATGTGACTAATTCCAGAAAGCGCAATCATGTGAACTTGTTGTATTTTGAGAAAAATGGTAAAGGTCACTACTGCTTAATCAAAAGTCTTTTACGACTGGTTAAACGTCAAATCACTCGTCATAAAGGTAAAATGTATTTATGTGATTTATGTTTGCAATGTTTCACAAGTGAAGTAAAGTACAACTCACACATGTGTAACAAAATATTAACTACACTACCAGAGAAAAATACTATTCTAAAATTCAAAAATTATGAAAGGCAGCAAAAAATTAACTTCGTTATATATGCAGACTTTGAAAGTATTCTATTAAACCATAACGAATTTATAACACAGAGTACTCGTATGTACAAAGTTCACGAACCTTCTAGTTTTGGTTATTATATTTGTTGCTCACATGATCGTCATTTAAATAAATATGTTACATATAGAGGACTAGATTGTGTTGAAATATTTGTTCGAAATTTGCTAAGGGATGTAGAAGAAATTTGTCATATATTATCAAATAAACAACCAATGTTGCCCTTAACGATGGATCAAGAAAATAACTTTAATAATGCCACTTTATGTCATATATGTAAACAGTTATTATTCGATGACAAGGTGAGAGATCATGATCATGTAACATCACAATACCGAGGTGCTGCACACTCCCATTGCAATTTAATGTACCGGGTGTGCCCATTCGTACCGGTATTTTTCCATAACTTGGCAGGTTATGATTGTCATCTATTTATTAAAGAGTTAGCAAAATATGAAGGTGATTTTAAAATAATACCGAAAACTAAAGAAAAGTACATGTCTGTTACGAAAATTATTAAAAACAGTAATATTTCACACCCAGTTCAAATAAAATTTATTGATTCTTTCCAATTCCTTAATACTAGTTTGGATGTCTTATCTAAAAATTTAAGTGATAATGACTTTATTAATTTATCAAATGAATTCCATGAAACAAACTTGGAGAAATTATTGCATCAAAAAGGCATTTATCCTTATGATTATATGGATTCTTTTTCGAAATACGATCAAAAACATCTTCCTCCCAAAGAATGTTTTTACAATAGTTTAAAATGTGAACATATAACCGATGATGAATATAGACATGCACAAAAAATATGGCAAAGTTTTAGAATTAAATCTCTTGGTGAATATACAGATTTGTATTTAAAAACAGATGTGTTGTTACTTTGTGATATATTTGAAAAATTTAGGGATACTTGTTTACGGCATTATAACCTTGATCCAGCTTATTATATCTCCGCACCCAGCTTGAGCTGGGACGCGATGTTGTTGTTTACAAAGGTTCAGCTAGAATTAATTAATGATATAGAGATTTATGAGCTTGTAGAAAAAGGTATACGAGGAGGCTTAGCACAGTGTTCTCTTCGTAATGCAAAAGCCAATAATAAATATTTACCTAATTTTGATGTCTCTGAAGCATCGACTTATTTGATATATCTTGACTGCAATAATCTGTACGGTTACGCAATGACAAAAAAATTACCAATATCTGGTTTCCGATTTTTGTCACCTGAAGAAATATGTACAATTAATATAACTAGCATACCAGATGATTCAGATTATGGGTACATCTTAGAAGTTGATTTGATTTATCCAGACTACTTACATAAGGCTCATCGTGATTTACCTTTTGCAGCAGAAAAATTTACTCCTCCTGGGAGCAAAAACCCAAAATTGATTGCAAACTTATATGATAAATGTAAATATGTCATACATTACGTTCATTTAAAAGCATGTATAAAAAACGGGCTTGTTCTAAAAAAGATTCACCGTATACTAACATTTAGGCAAGAAAAGTTTTTACAGAAATATATTGACTTAAATACTCAATTACGTCAAGCTTCATCTTCGCCTTTTGAAAAAAACTTATTTAAACTACTGAACAATGCTGTATTTGGAAAAACTATTGAAAATAGACGAAAACAAGTTAACATTAAATTAGTGATGACATGGAATGATACAGACAACAAAACAAACAAAAGCCTCGGTGCCGCGAAATTAATTGCGAAACCTAACTTAAAAAATATTACCATTTTTTCAGAAAGCTTTGTTGCTGTTCATTTAAGTCCAGATAAAATATTTCTTGACAGGCCGATATATATTGGCTTTACGGTTTTGGAATATGCAAAACAGCATTTGTACAAATTTCACTATGACTATATCAAAAATAAATATAAAAATAAAGCAAGGCTTTGTTATACAGATACAGACAGTTTGCTTTATTTTATTAAGACTCCAGATATATATCAAGATATGAAAGAAGAAATACTGAAATTTGATACTAGTAATTTTGATGTTAACAATAGCTATCATATGCCTAGAGTCAACGCACAAATACCAGGCCTATTTAAGGATGAGCTTGGGGGTGATATTATTACTGAATTCACTGGGCTTAGAGCTAAGCTTTACTGCATAAACAGTTTAAACGGAGAAATTAAGAAAGCTAAGGGTGTAACCAAGTATGTAACAAAGCGATTACGCTTATGTAATTATAATAAAGCATTAATGAGTAACAAAAAATTTAAATGCAAAATGAATACTATTAAATCAATAAAACACGTATTGTTTTCCCAAGAGGTAGATAAAGTAGTTATTAATAAAAGTGACGACAAGAGACAGATACTACCAAATCAAGTAGATACATTACCATGGGGGCATTGTGACACAATATTTTGAATAAATACAATATTATAAAATGAGTATTACTTATTTGTAAGTGCATTATAATCCACTTTTCAATTTAAAATTACTTTATTTAGTTAATTACATTGAATAATTAATGGAATCATGATTACTAAGCGTTTCTGATAAGCATTATAAATACTAGAACATATTATTTTTCTGATAGATACAAATATGAAGTGGGTCAAGCAACCCGTTTCGTTAGAAGTTAAAAATATTGAGGTGAAGGAAAATAAGCTACACGCAAAGCATAGTGTTCTTCTGCCGAATAATATAAGATGTATAATATGTGGTCCTTCGAATTGCGGAAAAACTAACGTCATGATTAGTTTGTTAGTTCACAAAAACGGTTTAAAGTTTAAAAATGTTTACTTGTATTCCAAAACTAGCTTTCAACCAAAATATAGTTTTCTAAAACAGATCTTAGAAAGAGTGCCCGATGTAAAACTTTTTATATTTAACTTTGACGACGAAGTTATTCATCCTAATGATGCATTACCAAATTCTATTATCATTTTTGATGATGTGGTCTGTGAAAAGCAAATTAACATACGAAATTATTTCACGATGGGCAGACATAGAAGTATAGATTGTTTTTATTTATCTCAAACGTATTCAAAAATACCAAAGCAGTTATTACGTGACAATGTTAACTTTTTGATAATTTTCAAGCAAGATGAAATTAACATGAAACATATATATGATGAACATGTTAGTTCTGATATGGAGTGGTCTAAGTTCAGAGATATGTGTTCTAAAATCTGGATCCATCCTTATGATTTTTTAACAATTAATAAGGATTGTGAATTAAATAAAGGCAGATATAGACAGTCATTTGACAACTTTATTTATTTTGATTAATAGTTATATAAAACATGAATGAAAACAAAAAATAATCATTTGAGCATAAATACTTCTGCATACAAGTCGCATAATGGACCATAACATAACAAATCAATTAATAAACTCTGCGGACGCTATAAGGAAAAAGGTGAAACAAATGAAAGATTATGAATTTAGTACTGACACTCATCTGAAATATTTTTTTAAACCCCTTGCTGACCCTCTTAATGCTATAGCAGGTAACAAGCAAATTTCTATAATAAAAAATGAAGATACTTATGACGACCAACCTAAAAACACTAGTATCTTAGGTTCAAAAATGTTTTTGCGTGAAAAATCACATGATATGTACAAAAATGAATCACCAGAATCAGAAAAGTTTTATTCAGAAGACGAAGAAGGTAACACATTTGAATCAGAAAAAGTTAATAATGTGTCGCTGGAAAAAGAAGATATCTTTGAAATATACGATGATATGAATATACCATTTGGCATACGTAGTGAGAACGATAAGCATATGATTGGAAATACAATAGTACATTTTTCTACCACTCGCGAGAACTCTGATAAAGTGTATTTTATGCGCGTAGCTAATAAACAGTATAAATTAACACCTGGTCTAAAAGAATTATTGCTTCGCAAGAAGCCTGATTTAAGTTTGGTTGATTTAAAAGATAAATTAGTTTATAAAGAAATACTCATCACGACTAATGCTCATAAAAGAGACTTTGACCCTGCAGGTCAAGTTAAAGGTGATAAGGGTCTAAAATATTCTCAAGTGATCAAACCTTTATTTCCCGAGTCTAGTAAACGCTTACAAGAACCTACAGAAGTTAAATCTAAACAAAAACGAGGTGCTGGTCTGCCGTATCTAAAAAAATATAAAAAAAATACCGAGCTTGTTTATTGGGATGATCCTAATGAATTAGTGGACAGGCTT
This sequence comes from Agrochola lychnidis, assembly GCA_963680765.1. NCBI lineage: Eukaryota > Metazoa > Arthropoda > Insecta > Lepidoptera > Noctuidae > Agrochola > Agrochola lychnidis. The sequence continues at coordinate 13,293,847 of OY796872.1, forward strand.
AAACTTTTGATCGCATCTAAAACTGCAGGTAATACTAATCTCGACAACGAAATCTTATCAATTATTGAAGAGTTAAAAGAAGCGGGTGTTATAAAATAATAAAAAGACACATCATACAAACTTAATATCAGTATAATTTTGTAATTCAGAAGTGACAGTTAAGAGAATGAGCAAAGTGAAAAGAGACATTATAAACGAAATCCATAGAAGTGCAAGAAAAAATTTTCCTCGAAGGCATGTAATATTAAAAGATATAGATGATCTCTGGCAAGCTGATTTAATGGATATGCAAAGTTTCTCAAAATTCAACAACAACAAAAAATTTATTTTGGTTATCATTGATGGATTCTCTAAATACGCTTGGGCTATTCCACTTAAACAAAAAAACAAAGAAGCTGTATCTGAAGCTTTTATTACATTATTGAGTCAAGAAAAACGCATACCTAGAAACTTGCAAACAGATCTTGGAACAGAGTTTTACAATAAAAGTTTAAAAAAAATATTAATAAACAATTCTATCAATCACTACTGTACTTATTCGACTAAAAAGGCCTCAATTGTAGAACGATTAATAAGGACGATAAAGAGTAAGCTTTTCAAGGAATTTAGTTTCAAGGGGAATTATAAATGGACTGACGGGACACTTGCAAAAACCATTACTAGATATAATAATACAATACATAGAACAATTGGTTTACCACCTGCTCAAGCTCAAGTAAATCATAGCAATAAAATTAAAGTACTACAGAGATATTTCAATCAAAATCGAACGAAAACAAAATATCCTAAGTTTAAAACAGGCGATTTTGTTCGAATTAGTAAACATAAAGGTTGTTTTGAAAAAGGTTACACTCCTAATTGGTCAACAGAGATATTCAAGATCAGTAAAGTTCAAAACACAAATCCTGTTACATATTTATTACAAGATGTTAAACAACAACCTATTTTAGGAGCCTTTTACGATCAAGAATTACAAAAAACCAAACATCCTGATATTTACCTTGTTGAAAAAGTTTTAAAACGAAAAGGTAGAAAAGTTTTCGTGAAATGGTTGGGGTTATCATCATGCGAAAATAGTTGGATTGACGATAGCAATGTTTCGTGAGTAGTTTATCAATATAACATCACGGTCTGTGATCTCATTCTGTTTGTATACATGAAAGGAGAAGGACTTATAAATAATTTAATTAATAATTTACCATTTGAGCTCCATTTGCCAGGATATAATTATTGTGGTCCAGGAACTAAATTACGTGAAAGATTAGCTCGAGGTGATAAAGGTGTAAACAAGTTAGACGAATATTGTAAACATCACGATATTGCATACAACAGTTCGAAAAGTTTGAAAGATCGGCACAAAGCAGATAAAATTTTATTAAAAATGGCAAAAAAACGTGCTTTGTCTTCCGATGCAAGCACCGGAGAAAAAATTGCTGCCAATTTAGTTAATAATATCATGTTAACAAAAGTAAGTTCTGGAGCTGGGCTCAAAAAAACCTTTAAAAATTTAGTAACCAATACTAAAAAATACATTAAAAAAGTAAAACCGAAGTGTAGGAAAAAACTAATAGAATTGGCCTACGCTGCTGCTAGAGAATTGAATCATGATTCATCTGCCAGGATTCCACGTATAATACCAATTCCTAAGTCTGGAGGAGTTCTACCTTTAATACCAATATTCGCTGGTTTGTCCGCTGCTGGCAGTATTGCAAGCGGAATTGCTGGAATCGTCAAAACCATAAATGAATATAGAGTTGCAAAAAAGCGGTTAGAAGAAATGAAAAGACATAGTAATAATGTGGAAGGTGTATGTATTGGAAACGGACTGCGGCTAAACCGTTACAAGAATGGACTTGGAATATATACAAACTTAAAGGGAAAAAACTAAATCATAGGCTACCTAATCGTGCTCTTACTAATATAGACATCATGAGTTTTACCAAAAACGTTCCATATTTTCGCGGAGTGTTTATGAGAGATACCTTACCGAAGTCTCCGTTTTTAAAAGAGTGCGGAATCATAAATTTAGATAATTCTAAAAATTCTGGTACACATTGGGTAGCCTATGTAATTTTAAATGAATATGTTGAGTACTTTGACAGTTACGGCAACTTGAAACCTCCAATAGAATTTGTTTGCTATGTAGGTTCTAACAATATTAATTATAATTACAATAATTTGCAAAATAATAACTTATTCAATTGCGGACATTTATGCATTAAATTTCTTAAAGAGTTTTGGAAAAAGCAAAGTTTTAACAAATCATCACTTAAAAGGTTTAAATGATACGTGTCGTCTACATAAGACAACACTTTGACTTTATCTGTCACAAGAGATGAATGTCAATTAAATTGAGAAATTTTATTAAAAAAAAATGATAGTTTATAATATAAAATCAACTGCCAAGCTTAATGGTTTTACTCGTTCTCGTATCTTCAAAAGACGAAGACATATTATACGAACTATAAAAAAAATTACTAAAGAAAATAAAGTGTTTCTTCGAGCTTTAGGATTTAAATTATGAGTATTCTTCAAGTGAATGATTTACCACAATTCGACAACTCTGTAGTGAGTTATGAAATTCATACATATAATCCATATAGCAACAGTTTTAATGAAAATGATGAAATACGTATACCCATAAATCAACAAGATTTGTACGTATTACCTTCAGCTAGCTACATTTACATTGAAGGTCGAGCCACTACGGTTTCGAAAGATGGAGCAGGAAAACTAACACGAAAGGTTGTTAATTTTACCAACAATCATATATCATTTCTATTTCAAGACATTCGATATGAAATTAACGGTGTAGAGATGGACCGAATAAAAAATGCAGGTATTTCTACAACTCTAAAATCTTATGTGTCAATGAACCAGGGGGAAAGTAAAGCTGCTGCTATTTGGGGTTGGAATTTGAGCGGAATGAAAGATAATGATGGTATTTTTAGTGCCCTTATACCTTTAAATAAAGTTTTAGGATTTGCGGAAGATTATAATAAAATTATCATTAACTGTAAACATGAACTTATACTTAAAAGAAGCAGTTCAAATCTTAATAGTGTTATACTTGATAATAATGACTTCATTGAAGTAAGTATAGAGAGACTGCAATGGCGTATGCCTCATATAAAAGTTTCAGATCGGGAAAGATTAACTTTACTTAAACATTTAGAAAAGGATCGTCCTATTCAAATAGCTTTCAGAAATTGGGACTTGTACGAATACCCTTTATTACCTAGAACTACAAAGCATTCCTGGGTTGTTAAAACTGCTTCACAACTCGAAAAACCAAGGTATGTGATCTTTGGTTTGCAGACAAATAGAAAAAATATGAAAAGTAAAGACTGCTCAATATTTGACCACTGTAAATTAACTAACGTTACTCTTTTTTTAAATTCTCAATATTATCCATACGAATCGGTGAATGCGAAATTTTCTGAAGATAAGTATTATATATTATATGAAATGTTCACCAAATTTCGTCAGTCTTATTATAACACCCGGTCTGAACCATTGCTTGGTTTGGACGAATTTAAAGAAAAGGCTCCTTTATTTGTAATTGATTGCTCAAGACAGAACGAAGCCTTGAAAACTGGGGCTGTAGATGTGAGACTAGAAATAGAAAGTTCTGAAGATATACCAGAAAATACATCTGCCTATTGTCTAATTATCAACGATCGTCTATTCGAATATAAACCCTTAAGTGGTATTGTAAAGAAATTATTATGAACGCTATAGTCGATGTGCAAGGGTTTAAGACGGAAAGTAACGAGTTCATCGTGAAAGAAATAGCAGTAGCATGCGGAAATCAAATTATGGTATTATTAATCAAACCACCATACCCATTTTACAAGCTCACAAAAAAAGAAAGATTGCAAGTATATTGGATACAAAGAAACAGAAAAATTTTCTGGAGAGAGGGTTTTATACCATACTTAAACTTAGAGCAATATATTGTACCTTATCTGAAAGATAAAATCATTTATGTTAAAGGATGTGAAAAAGTGTCGTGGCTAAGAAACATTGTAAAACATGATAAAATATATAATTTAGAAGATAAGAACTGTCCTAGTTTAGAGAAATTGTTTGATGATTATAGAATGTCTAGTAATATATTTAGCTGTGTGTATCATTCGAATGTATGTGCTTTAAAAAATGTTACTTGTTTAAAAAGGTGGACTGATAATAAAAGTATTTTTAACAGTAATTTAGAAGACAAGGGCTGCCTTGAAAAAATATAAGTTAGAAAGTAATTTGTATAGCTATTTATATCATAACGATATAATCAGAATAAAGGTTTTTGAGTAAAAGGTTTCTTGTTTTATTTCATAACAAATACATTAGAAACAGAATACCACAGCGAACTGTGCTGTAATATTCTAAAGATACCAAAAAAAAGGTCAATAGGTAAGTTCTGCCCCCATAGGTATGACTCGCAGCATATCTTGATAAATTGACAACACCAGATACAAGACTTCATTCTGCTTTCATACATACCCGTATAAAGACTCATAAAATGATTCAAAATTATTCCACCCCACGTTATGAATTATATAATGAATATAAAATTCGATTATGTTCATTCAGACATTATTGGGCTACAGTAGATTCAAAACGAAGATTGGTGATGGAAATGGCCGATGCAGGTTTTTTTTACTGTGGAAGTGGTTTAAACGATAAAGTTATGTGTTTTTCGTGTGGGGGTGGTATCAAAGATTGGGAGTATTACGATGAACCTTGGATGCAACATGCTACATTTTTTCCTGATTGCTTTTATTTAAATGCTGTAAAAGGAACAGATTATGTTGACAAATCAAAACGTCTATTTCATAAACTAACAAAAGTGAAGGAGGATATATTGATTGTCTGCTGAATAAGCTACTCAATGCTATTAGCAATGGAGCAACAAGTAACTATAAATTACTTAGTCATTTTATGAGATACGATTCCTAGAATTGTAGTTAAAAGGTTGAATCAGAAACTGAATTTAACAATTTAAAATAAATTAAATACATTATATTGACTACAATGCAAGATTCAGTGAAGTATACTTCTGAAGGTATTTGTAAAATAATTATTCAGAATACAAAATATTGTTTGAATAGATGAACATTGTTAATTGGGGGCTTCTAGATCAGATCGCAAAGATCTGATCTAGAAACCCCAATTAACAACTACTGACAAGCACAATGATTGATCAATGTTTCATGTATGAGAAGACGACGTCCTGGCAGTAAGTCAGCAGCGTTAATCCTGCAAAGCTCTTCCAAATACCAGGGTCTCCGATTGTACATTATATAAATCCTAAGTCAAGCGTTGCCAGCTCTCCATACATTACAGTGTCGACACTGCATATTTATGTGAGCTGCACTGTACTGCGCTATATATCTTGTAAGTTCAAACGCCAAGACAATCGCAAATGTAAGTGACTTGGTGCAGGCGAAAATATAGAGGCGAGAGTTTGGTGCGTGGACGCCTGGAGTTTCTAGTGTCGATGTGGGTAGTGAGTGAACTATCATAATGAATAAACAATCAATAATTTAACTGACTGCCAATAATATCTAACGTTTGAAATGCCAGTAATAATAGTTTTGTGCGTAGTCGCATGGGGAGTTGGGTGTCGATGTAGTTAGCCCCTCATCTGTGGCAATACGCCTGCGTTCATGCTGCAAATACGGCGCGTGAGATAAAAAATCGAAATCTCTAAAGCTACGATAGGTAGCTCACTATAAGTTATGTTTTTGGAATCGTTATTAATTAAGCTAATACATTTTAAATAGATTAGTCCAGTTTTATTGAACACTGGAAATAAATAAAATCTAACTTAAGAATGGATCGGTCTTTCTTCCAAATAGGAAAGTGACTGACTAGCATGAAAAACCAAACATTTTAAATCTGAGAATTTGGTTATTATACCGGTTTTTACGTAAGGTATCATTGATAAGGAAGTAAAGTGGGAAGGACTGCTAACAAGTCGTAAGCGAAATATAATGTCAACATAATATTCATTGAAATGCATCAATTGTTTACGATTATCATAACACTTTAAAAACATTTCATACATCATTGTTTACGCTAAGATTTTCGAGAGATAAGAGAGCCCGTGTCAATTTGGTTTTTCAAAGATGTTATTGCTTTGAAAACCCTTCAGTTGGCGAAAAATTCAATGATATGCAGTTTGAAAGTAATGTCTTTGTCAACACTGGGTTCGTAACGACTGTCGAGCTATTTTCCTTTGTCAAGCAACAAACGCCGCGAGCCCGTACACAATTCTCCCCCGTATATTCCCAAATATGTACAAAGTAAATGCCATGCACTGCTACTGCAAATGAATATCAACTACCAGATGCAGGAGACGTTTTAATGTAATATGTACGTGAATTATTATATTATATTATTCACTTTAGTTTACTGTTCTTGTGACATTTCTACCTTCTTGTGAAGAACAACCTACGTATGGCCTAGAAATGAGGACCTTTGTCTTGAAATTGTTTTATGTAAGCTTTTGGGTAGGTGGAAAGATAATAGAGGATGAGTTATTATTATGAAGTCATTTACCTACATTCGTCAAGGCAGTGATTTTAGGCGTCAGGCCGCGGACACGAAGTCAGCGGGCGCGGGGCGGCGGCGCACAGTGGAACAAAAAAAGACTTTTTTTTGTTAAAAAATCTGCCAACACCACAATTTTTGACGTATCGCTGTAATTTTTTTTTTTGTACACTCCTGAGGTAACACACTTTGGTATTTCACTGCCACTTTTCCTTAAAAGTCAATACCATAACCTCAAAAAACAGCCGCCATTTTGTATCCGCCATTTTGAATTTTTATAAACAGAGTAAATAAAAAACCCACATATCTTGTGTATTTTTTATTGCTATTTTTTTTTGTTTGTTTTAATATCCCGTTTTTTCAATTAAACATGTTAAAATGGCTATTTTTTATTAAAAAAAATCGAAGAAATGCAAGAAATTTCTCGTATTTTTTAAAGTTATTAATAATCATCTTAGCTTAACAAAACTTTAGCTCAAGTTACCTCAATATATCATAAGTAAGCCATACAATTTTCAGGGTGATCGCTCATGCGGTTTTTGTTTAATTGTTATGTGAAGATGGCAGTGAATGAATGAGTACTCTTATTTGCAAAATAGCTGGACGCCTGAAGATTTTTTTTTCTTTGGTTTAGTATTTTCGTTATTTGCCACCGACTTCCGAAATTTAAGTTATTTTTCACTTTGTAGTGTTTTTTTGTAAAAAAGTTTATTTAAGTAGAATTGGCCAATTTTGTTCGAAAATTACTTTTAATCCGGACACATTATGTAGTTCTCCAACGATAGTTATGACTAAAATTATGGAAAACCTCAAGTATCTAGATAATGTCCTTACTTCCCAAGACAAACCTTCAAAACAACGACCCACAACAACGTCTCACAAGCGTTGTTTAGTTGAAGAGCTCACCAAGAGATCGTTCTTAATGATTATTACGATATCACGTTCGAGTCGACGTGTAATGGCGTGAATTTCGACTTGATGTTCAGGGAGTAAGTAGAAATATACTTCTAATGACACATTATGCGAGAAAGGGGATCGTATCTCCCTGATATTGGAGATTATAGCATATTAAACACATTTGAATTTTAGGATTCCGTACCTCAAAAGGAAAAAACGGAATCCTTATAGGATCACTCGTGTATCTGGGTGTCAGTCTGTCTGGCACAGCCAATTTTAATTTGCTCCGAATCTAATGGACCGATAAGACCATTTCAGACACTAATCTACATGGTCCTCATATGGCCTGACCAAGATTATGTCTGGACTTAAAAAGAGACTGCGACCTCTGAGTTTGTTTCGGCCTTTCTTCTCAGAGTAGTCAGATAGAAAACGCCAAACTCATCTAGCTTATTTTTATTTATTTTTTAATATGACGTGTAAAAGTGATTCCGATATCCTATTTACAGAATAAACAATTTCGAACGAGAGGTCGAACTTTGTATGAAAATTGAATAAAACCGCCCCATCATCAATTCAGACGAAAGACGTCCACTGCTGGACATAGGCCTCCCCCAAGCACCGTCACTTCGACCGGTTCTGTACTTCTCGCATCCAGTGGATTCCTGCGGCCTTCACCAGGTCATCGGTCCACCTTGTGGGAGGCCTTCCAACCAAAAACCAACATATACAGCCACAAAATAAATAACACTTCCACTATCCCTTTTCGATATAGGTCATCAAATATTCCTTTAGTACAGCCTCAAAATTAATCGAGCAGAAACACGATAACGCGTAGTCAGAACTATAAATTGTACGCTCTAAACTTCATTCATTTAGTTTAGAAACCCAATATTTTACCGTAGATAGAAAACAATTAAATTGAATGGAAGATGGAGTGGTGTTTGATCAATTAATCAATTGATTTTTATGAGTTTGACCTATCTATCTTTTTAGACTTGTGAGAGTAGAAATATATAGAATCTAGTTTAAATAAATAGATTTATTTAATTCAGTCTATTTCCTAGCGAATAAATGGGTATTGTAAATAAAAATTTACGGAGATATTTAAAAATGGCGACTTCCTCGTTGGTCTAGTGGTCGCAAGCGGTAGGTACTGCTGAGCATGAGATCCTGGGTTCGATTCCCGGGTCGGGCAAAGTGTTATTGGGTTTTTCCTTCTGGAATTTCTTAGTAGAAGCCCTTTTTTTTGGATGGAAAATTATCAAATAACTTCTCCCACTCTGGGCGGAGCGGGAGGGCATGTCAGACTCTTACTGACTAAAACCCACCCGTGTTCCTTCAGTTGCCAGTATCTGCGACCTCGGCAGGCATCGGTCGTTGGGGACCCCGTCAGTTTTGCTGACATCTCTTAGAGGCGAGAGTGGAACTCAACGTGCCGTCGACCCGAGCCTGGTCCTTATCGGACGGCAAGCTACCCATTGCTCACCTTCCGCAAGCCCGCGCCTACGATGGCCGGGAATCGGCCTGCGACTCCCAACGCCCAGGGCGTCTCCTGCGGCTCAGTAGCAGCCCTGAGCCTGGATTTGTGCCCGGTTGATGACAATAAGCTCGCCCCCTATTACATGAACATAACTGGCGAAATGTAAGTAGGTACACCTCTGCCAAACCCTTCGGGGAATACAGGCGTGATGTTATAAATATGTACCTTTGTTAAAAATAAAAGTTATTAAAACAAAACCCAAGTACTTTATTTTGGGGTTATAATATAAAATGTATATTTGAAATGTGCTAATTAAGCCCTTTCATTTGATACCCAAAACGACAACAATTTTTTTTTGTTTTTTTTTTATGTTGTTATGTCCTCTAGAAGACGCCAAGCAGACGATCAAGACGCTTCCAACGATACCTTATTTGTTAAATAATGATGAATAGTTTAAAAGTTATGAGGGAACAGATGAACATACATACATACTGGTCAAAATCATAACCCTCGTTTTTGCATCGCCGTAGTCGGGTAAAAACAAAGAGTCAATGACGTTGTCTTCACATTTGTTAGACTGATTTGATTGTATGTAGTTAAAAACACATTAGTAGAACCACTTACGACTCACTTAAAAGAGAGGTAGCCTATTTATTGAAGTGAAAACTTCTTTAGGCGCGTTGGGCATTTTTGAGATGGGACTAAACCATTGATTTCGCGACACTGTTACGACACTAGCTTTTGACCATTAAAAAGACATCAACGCGTTGATTACCGCGGTGCCGAATTTTTTCAAGTTTTCACTTCTGTCGGCACTCCCGGAGTGCCACTGTTTTTTATTTTATTTTATGTAAATTCACGTCGCATAGGTTTTAAAATACATGATAAATAAATTATTTCATTTCTCTAAGTAGGTTTGTACAAACACTTTTACACGTCAATAAAATTTAAATAAAAAACTAGATGAGCTCGGCGTTTTCCATCCGACTACGCTGAGAAGAAAGGCCGAAACAAACTCAGAGGTCGCAGTCTCTTTTAAAGTCCAGACATAATCATGATCAGATCATGCGAGGACCATGTAGATTTGTGTCTGAAATGGTCTTTTGAGGAAAGAACCACATAGATTGAGTGCACGCATTTATCAGTAAAATCGTAATAAATATTGTATCGAAGTACCTGCCCATATCAGTAACACTATCCTTTCCCAAGGATTATCTTACATACAACCAAAACCTACACAAATATGTATATCAACCCAATACCTTTCGGTGCATCCATTTCCGAGATGCCAACACACACATACACACCTCTTTATTAGTCAGATAAGCCAATTTTATTCGTTTAACCGTAGGTGTAACAATCTACGCCTACACTCTATAAATTGAAATGTCTTCATAGTAAAAAGATATATCTGTGTTAGACATTTTATTTATGAGAACAATTTCAAACTAGTTTGAGTCGTAGTCGAGTTTAGGCTTCGTTCAGAGTGGAGCACATTTTTGTTGGTATACTGTGGCGCTACTTTAGCGCTGCGGTTTTTGATGTGAGTCTTTCAGTTTAATTTTTTGGGCATCCAAAAGGGAATTAGATATTTAGGAATGGTTTTGTTGACGATCTATTTAAGAGAATTATCTGCAATAGTTAGCATGAGTCATATCCAGAGCATAGATTTTTAAGTGTTTATTTATTTATTCATGTACACACAAGAAATAAATAAAGATAGGCACTAGGAAGACACTAAGTGGTGAAGGGTGGGCGTTTTGAGGGACGGTTTTATGTAATTTTGATGTTCGAAAAGTGCTGATTCTCACTCAGCCTTGTTTGAATTTTGAATAGAAGAGCACAAAGGTACTGCTTATTTCAACACAAATTTCTTCCACCAGTTTTGTTAGTTATCCATCAAAGTTTTCTCAGGCATGTGTATTTTCTTGAAATTCTGTTTGGGGAATTCGACCTATCAGCAAAAACTATCAGTGCTTTATAACACTGCAAGTTACTAGTCACTGAATGCAATATAAACACATTCGATCTGCATCACACCTTTTAGACCCCAATGTGTTTTCGCCCTTAGTTGTCAAATCGAACTAAAACTCACTTACCAAACATACACACGAACGAAACTTTGTTTTTAATGTCTATGATTTATCTCCTACTACCACAGATATTCTAGTATACACAGGCACAGTATAAATAAGTAACAGTATTATGTCTCTTAATGGAAAAACCGGCCAAGTGCGTGTCGGACCGCCGTGAGGCACACACTATTGTTAAAATATAGTTTTTTTTTTTTTTCATTTTATGTATATTTAGTGTTTCACGAACTGTGTCAAAATAAATGTTTTTTCTTTCTTTTTCTTTTCTTTCACAATGAAGGGTTCCGTAGTTGGGATGAATTTATTCCAAGAACAAACTTATCTTTATAGTTGAAAAACATGTTATCCCAAACATTCTGTATGGGAGAACATGTTTTTGCAACCGCAAATGTATGTTCGTCGATTATTACTCGTTAAGTTGGAAAGCATACTTAGCTGTGATAGTTTTCCTTTTAATTTCGTTATATATGCTACTGCCGTGAATTTTATCACATACCCAAAACCAACCATTACGCTTGCAAGGGGGAGGGGACACTTGACTCTAACAAAAATTAGCACTTTAAAGCTTAATATTTCGAAAACGGATCCCTAAATCCAAAAATGGTCTGTGCAAACTCACAATATTTTTGAACGACCTTTCTAACGACACCCCTCACTGAGAAAAAAGGCGTGATTAATATGTATACCCATGCCAAGTTACAGCTTTCTAGTACTAAGCGTCTCTGAGCTAAGCCGCGGACAGACAGACAGACAGACGCACAGACAGACAGACAGACGGACATGACGAAACTATAAGGGTTCCTTGTTTACTACGGAACCCTAAAAACGGCCGAAACGACGCATTTCGAAATCTCACTGTATCGAGTGCGCGCTAGTTACGCACGGACGCGGAAGGCAATAGGTAATTATTTCAAAGTCAATGCCGAGATATAATACTGTTACTTATTTATACTGTGACACAGGCCATTATAATCTACAAATGGTAGGTGGAACTAAAGTTCTAAACTACTACCCTGTTTGCGTTGAAGTTCTAATGGATAGGTCCTTAAAGTACATTCAAATTCATGCTTAAGTTTACTAGGTAGTTGTAGCCTATATAAAGGCTTATGGCCACATAACATTGTAGTTAATGGCGATTAAGGTCATCAAATAGCGTGGCTAGTCTATCTTCTTGTAGTGCCTCGTATATCTTTAATGGTGTGTGCTGAGATGGTGTAGCTTTGGCATTTGAGGCATTGGTGGATTGGCTTTCCTCATTGAGTTTATAGAGGTATGAGGAATGTCTTGATATTATTCTGAGCAACTTCCATTATTCCAGGATTTTTCTAAACTATGAGCGAGCAAAACAGGGGGACGGGGACGTTCTTTTCATTTGAGGCATTGGTGGATTGGCTTTTCTGATTGATTTTATAGAGTTGTGAGGAATGTCTTGATATTATTCTGAGCGACTTCTATTATTCCAGGATTTTTCTAAACTATAACTTTGAGCGAGCAAAACAGGGGGACGGGGACGTTCATAATCGGAGTCAACAGTATACTGCCCCCGTTGTCATAATTACAGTAAGTCGTGTTACTGTTGTTATGACTTCTTTACAGTACTTTGATCCTTATATCAAGTCCTTTATGGAGCATTTTTCTTTTTTTTATATTTAAATAATTTAGATATAAAAAAAAGAATACTGGTCTATAAAGGACTTGATATAAGGATCAATGTACTGTAAAAAAAGTCATAACAACAGTAACACGACTTACTGTAATTAAGACAACGGGGGCAGTATAGAGGAATGAGGAACACCAGTATGGAAGAATGAGGAACATGGTGTAAGTTCGGGTGTCGTTCGTTCGTTGTTCCGCCTCTGTACATTTGTGTGCTTAAAGTATTAAATAAATAATTAAATAAAGTTCACTCATATAGAAAAGGGAGAATTCACGGGCCACGAGTCGTCAGACGCCCGAAAGTCTGACAACCAGTCTTACCAAGGGGTATCGTATTACCCAGTTACTGGGTTGCCGAGGTCAGATAGGCAATCGCTCTGTGAAAATCCTGGTATTCAGCTACATCGGATTACACTGGAAGCCAATCCACAACATAGTTAGGAAAATGCTAGGCAGATTGATTTTGTGGTTTTGTTTCTTTTTCCCAAAAAGTGGCAACTTCTGGTGGTCTAATGTTCGATCCGACTACCTCATTTGAACGACATACAAACGCATTAGTAATGTCCCTGACAACACAAATACTGCCACAGTAATCGATGAAATAGAACGCTCGGAGTATTAGGCGCCATCATAAATAAATTGTAGCAGATTTTCCATCGAAATGATGATAATTACTGTAGTACAATCAACAATGCAGGCTTACTAGGAAATAAAGAGAACGTTTTGCGATGTTGGTAATTTTACTGAAAGGTCAGTAAATATGTATGTATTTATGGTTCAATCAATCTGCTTAGCCTTTTCCCAACTATGTTGGGGTCGGCTTCCAGTGTAACCAGATACAGCTATTTTACATGGAGCAACTGCCTATCTGACCTTCACAACCCAGTAACTGGGTAATACGATACCCCTTGATAAGTTGTCAGACTTTCGGGCTTCTGACGACCCGTAACGACTGTCAAAGAGCCACGAATGATAGCTGGGACCAAAGGCTTAACGTGCTTTCTGAGGCATGGAGTCTCGGATGTAAAGATGGTCACCCTTCCACGGACCAACCCCGGCAAGCGTGGTTTATCCTGATGGATCGACCCGTACGTCTGTTACTTAGCCACAAGGTCCATTTTCAGCTGCATCTGGTAAGACTGGAAGCCGACCGCAATATAGTTGGGAAAAGGCTAGGCAGATGATGAGGAGAGTCGTGGAGGGTTTCCACGAGTGATGCCACTTAATTACGCTTCAAATTATTGCCGAGTGCATTTTCACACCAAAACCACCCTTTTTTTTAGGTGGGAAATTATCTAATAAGTAACTTCTCTCGCTCTGGGCGGAGCGGGAGGACGTATCAGACTCTTACTAACTAAAATCCACCCGTGTTCCTTCAGTTGCCTTTATGTTGCCAGGGGCCACGGTAACCCTTTCGGACAAACCCGCAACCCCGGCATCGGCCCTATCGGACCCTGTCAGTTGTGCTGACATCTCTTTGAGGCGCGCGTGGAACACAACGCGCCGTCGACCCGGGCTTGGACCTTATCGGACGGCGAGCTACCCATTGCTCACCGTCCGCAAGTCCACCAAAACCACCCTTAGATACATACTTACTTAACCCTTTCAGTAAATGAATGCATTCCTGATCTTAAATGAGTTGCATACATTTCAGAACACTTTTAAGTAAGTACTCATGTAGGTCACATACATAACATTTTATTTCAAAACCACTATATTGATTTAATAGTAGATATTTGTGACTTTAATACATTCTTTTATAATCCAACCTATAAATTGGTTTAATACCGCCTTTGTTGATGGGTGGTATAATCTTTTTATGGGAAACTTTTCTAAAGAATATTGTGGCGTCGATCGCACCGTAAATAAGTGGAGTTATTTACGATAACTTAATTTTGAAGTGGAGTAAGATGTCCCGAAGTTGAGTGGGTTATTTAAATGAGTTATAGTTTGTAGGTAGATAGGTACAGTCAGCATTAAACACATGCATTGGGTAACTAATATTGTCGCTACAAAAGTACAGATTGAAACAGTATTGTGGAAGACAAAGTAGACAATCAAATTGTTTTTTGTAGATGTAAACTAGTGATGTGCCGGATATCCGTATCCGTATCTGTATCCGCGGATATCCGAGGGAGAAAAAGATCTGTATCCGTATTTACTTTTTGGCGGATCTTGAACGGATCTTTTATGTTAATACATTTCATTCATCATCATCATCATCAGCCTATAAATGTTCCCACTGCTGGGACACAGGCCTCCTCTCTGTGAGAGGGACATTTCATTACGTGTATGAAATTTTAAAGATATGTAGCAATCAACTTCAATCCAAATTAGTAAAAAAAAAACATATTTATTATAATTCAAGTAGAGTAAGTACCAGTAAATTAAGTAATAAGGTAGTAATTTATCTTTATATTGAGATCAAACCTCTAATATTTGTGCTATGCTAATTGAAATAATTATGTGAGTTAACATATCAATTAAAACTATGCTGTTTTCAAGAACTTTAAAAATACACGTCATAATTAATATTGAGTAATGGTAAATTGTATTTCAAAAAGAGTAACTTGGCAGCTTTGTCCCCCAAAAGTCAGTTACGATGAGGATCGTAAATAATTCCTGCTGAACCTGAAATAAGTTGAAACCGTATCCGTATTCGCGGATCTAGACCCTTTTGATCCGTATTTGAATCCGTATCCGCGGATCACATTTTTTAACGATCCGGCACATCACTAATGTAAACTTCTATTCTTCCAGTCTCTTGACATATTTAAAATAAAATATATAAGCGCTGTTATACCAAAGCTCTTAACACTCATTCATACAGGGTAAGTTTTAATCCAGTGCGCAAACTTTAACACGTGACTTTACTCATTATTATGAACAACTTTTACTATGGAACCAAACCTGAAATTGCGAAAAATAAAATCAGCTGTTCCCTACATTTTGACGAATTATGCGAAAATAAATGTAGGGAACAGCTGATTTTTTTTTCGCTATTTATGGCCTAATCCCATAGTTTGCGCACTGGATAAAAACTTGCCCTGTATAAAATAATGATAAAAATTTGACTTCTGTACCTGTCATACAATGACGTTGAGGAAATTGTGAGAAACACCAAAATCTTCAAGCAACTCATTCACACAGTCATTCAGTTCCTTCACATAAAAACCCAAACTTACAACTCACCATCACACACTCACACTTACACTATGTCATTATTTAGACTTATTTTATTTGCTCAATTTATTATTACAATTTATTTTATCTTGATAGTTCGCTACTCTTATTCAATTATTCTGTCCAGTATCAAACAACAGGGCTCGAATTAAAATTTAAGATAACGCAACTCAGGTCCCCGAGATAAGGCGCTGCCTAGTTTGGGGACCACTGTTCAAATAACTATGTTACGTAACTAGTAACGTAACGTTGTTATGTAACTAGTTACAGAAATCATACGTTATTTTTTATTTTTTTGTAACAATGGCCACATAAATTATTCTTATTTGAAGTTGTCTGTGTAGGTACATATTTGTTTGTTTTGGTAACTCGAATTGGAAATCTCTCAGACTCAGTGGAAATCACTTTTTTAATAATGTAACTTTAATCGTTCGATTCTAAAACAATAACAGATATAACAAAGTACTAAAAAAAATCATCTGAACTGAATTGCGTAATTTCTACAAACGCTTAGGTATCTCTAAAGTCCCTCTTAGTAATAAAATTCCTATTCCAAAAAGGTCATTGTAATCGAAAATCTCGAAAATAGTCCCAATAGACTATTAATTCTAATTGTCACATAATTCTTGTTTGCCTGAACCACCGAAACTATTTTAATTTAAAATTAATACCAAACCGAAATTCTAACCAAAATTCGAAAATGCGAAATTCGAAGCAATAAAGTAAATGTACCAAAGGAGCTATTATTTCTAAAGGAAAATCAAATGAACTACTATTTCTAAATGAAAGCATTCCATTTAGTCGTATCTGTATTCTGTGAAATATTTAATTATTTTATATTTAGATACTAACTGAGGAGCTGGGGAACAAAAGCGGACTTGTCCAATTAATCAAATTTTACACTAGAGCAAAAAAAACTGAAATAAGTATATGCATATGGGCTGTAATTTTGTGCATTTCAGTATAATTAGTATTTAATACAACATAACTAATAGCCTGCTTGTTGGTCATAAAACTATGCGTTTTCAATTTTTTTTTATTTTTTTTGTAATGGACAAGTCCGGTTTTGATTACAAAAGGTGGACAACTCCGGTTATGATTGAAAGAGTTATGGACATGTCCGGTTATGAAAGAAAACTAGATTCTATTATTGTATTTTTTTATTTAAAAATTATATGAACTCTCCCACATCTGGTTCGCAACAGTCACAATCGTCACTGTGGTCGTCGTCTTCGTCATTTATTTGACTTGTTTCAGCAATTGCCACTGGTGAGGTATGGAATATATTGTTTTTAAACCAATCAAGCTCTTGATTATCCATCCAATTATCTCCGAATTGTTTCTTTAAGAGTGTTTCAACATCTTTTTTCTTGTTTGGTTTTAGTTCATTAACCATTGAAAATCTTTGTAGTAAACTCGGATGGTTTTTTGTCATTTTTAACAATGATACAGCATTTTCTGATGATTCATCTCCATAATAGGTGTTTAAGACTTTCACACCAAAGTTTACGTGATTTAAACGTGCAGTAGGATCTCTTCGTATGTTTGCAGTGCCTCGGCCACGTGCTCTGCCACGACTACGGCCCTGACTTCTTCGTGTTGATTGTTGAGATTGACTAGGAGTTTCTGTTTGGATGATGGTTGACTTTCTTTCTATTATTATTCTCTTTGCATCACGAATACTTTCCACTTTCTTGTAATAGTCTTCAAGGTTTTTGACGTTGTAAAGGTTCCAGTTTTCAGCTAAAATATGAACTTTGCCATGCTTTGCGTAAACCTCATGATATTTTTTTGGATCCAAAATGAAAGGCATCTTCCGCAAATCCTTTTCGACCCTCCCGAACACTCGATCCGCCGGCAAGAAGCTGTGACCGCGTACAGGAAAGGTTAGTACGATTTTGGCGACATTTTGAGGGGCGTAGTTTTTCAACCAGAAAATCAAAGTGTGGACGACATGTGCATTTTTATTTTGACCTCCACACCCGTCCGAAAAAAGGCGTAAAACTTCCACTTCAGAAAAATCAGTAAACATCAGGTATGTTAAAAGGGCAGACGCAATTTCGGTGGCGCCTTTTTTAGCTTGGTTTTCTGTCCATATGAAGAAATGTGGCTCCTTTGTAGGCATATCAGTAATGCAGAAAGAATAAAGTCCAACTTGTCGTAAATAAAAACATTCCTGGATTGGCGTTTTAGGAAGGGATTGAATTTGTTGGAGATCAAAACATATTGTCATAGAATTTTCAGGTTTTTCTTTGGTAAGGGAAAAGAACGCTTTGGCTCTAGCTTTATGAACTCGGAGTTGAAGTTTCAATGATTGAAGTTCTTCAGGATTATTTTCAGTCTTCTGCCTATTTTTCAGCAGTTCGCAGGTACTACATATGTCGGAAGATGGTGACGCAAACCCAATATTAAAATCGTTCTCAAAAACATTTCGGAACATCGTTTGTGAGACTTTCAAATCATCAGTCGCTGAATTATTGTACAACTCCCACAACTTTTTTACGTTTAGCTCGTATGACAGGTACACTCTTTTTGATTTATTTCGATTGTAATGTGACTCCTTTGCTGGCAAACCACCGAGAAATTTTCTTACAGATTCCTTTTTATCAATACTTTTGAAACTTTTCCTGTCTCCTCCTCTGCCGTCAAGTGGCGTTTTGCCTTCATATAATTTGCTCGCAATTAAGTTTACCCTATGCTTACTGAGCCCAAGAGCAGCCAAAAAAAAAGATTTGCATACTTTTACTAACCTTTTTGAATCACGGAAGAGAAAGTATGTCACAAAGTACTTATTCCTCTGCGGTTTGCGAGATTCCTCTCTCGATCTTTCTCTTTCTATGGGGCATGGTGATATGAGCCGTGACAAGTAAATATCCTGTAATTTTTTGCCAATTTTTTCATATAGTAGTTTGCGGTTGTAAACAATTTCGTTTAATGTCAAAGTCTGGCACTTAAATTTTCCCTTGTTATGTTCACACGCAGACACGAAATTCAAAGCAAGGGGGTCTTTATCTGCGTACCTAAAACAAAATAATAGCAATTTTAAATTCATCATAGGTTAGAATAATAACAAACACGCACCGGTAGGTATAATTTTACACTCACTTCGATTCCCTGTTGTTTTGCGCTTGCCGTCCTGTTTTTTTTCGTTTACGTGAGCCGTCATTTATATTGGCCACTATTTCTTCGATTCCGTCCATAATTTTGTCGGTTTTCTAGGAAAATTCTTCTCAAAATTACGAAAGCAATGACCGTCACACAGCTGATTATCTTTTTTTTTAATTTAGCAGTGTTGCCACAACTGATTTAGGGATATCATAACAAAAAAACAATGATTTTTTTAGACTTGTCCGGTTTTGTTTGACATTTTTCGTACTAACGGCAATTCTCCTTACGTTTTTGTCCGGTTTTGATTGGAGAAAAAATCCCTTAGAATTTTAATAAATTTCTAACAGGACAAGTCCGCTTTTGAACGAAATCATCATTTTTAACAATTTTTTTCTCTAAGATCGGACCGCTTTTGATACACAATACTCCGGGGTTCGATATATATGAGCTTAAAGAGTGCAAAAAAATAAAAATAAAAAATTCGAGTACAGTGGACAAGTCCGCTTTTGTTCCCCAGCTCCTCAACTGTCATGTAATTAATACGTTTCTAGAACGGTCCATGAAATGTGTAGACACAAGTGAATTTTGTGGTTTTAAAGTATGCGATGGTATTAGCTTGGCCTTAAGGGGACTACAGGAGATAAACGCAAGTTTTGTAATGCCTAAAAACTATATGATCCACTGGAAAAACTAAATCAGTAAAATATATCCTACTATAATATACATATACATAATTCTTTTAAGCTATTGCATAGCTTTTATCGCGGGCTTTGAGTGCGGCGACTGAATCAAGAAATTCCGTAACGTAACGAAAATAAAACCTAACACCCCCCACTCCGCCTACCATGTAATGACGGTTCCCATGACAACGTGATGTTGTCATGGGAACGTAATTTCTGTTTTATGTCATCACGTCATCATCCCAAGTGTAGCGTTGACAAATAGGAAGTATGGAGGTTATAAATGCCATGCAATAGCTTTACCGCGGCAGTCCCCGAGTGCCACACGTTTTTTTTTTTTTTCTTATTTTGTGGCCTCAGTTACTACTATACTAATCCATGGCAATAGGGAACATTGTGAATGGAATGAAAGAGCAATTTTGCTCCATTTTGAGGCCTCCACCTGCTCCATTGTGAAGCCTAGACAAACTGCGCTCCAGACCACAGCTTTATATACAATATGGTCATTCTTGTTGGTTAACATTTATCCCTAAGTTACATCAAACAAAAATATTTAGATTTTGTGCAAATTCCTGAATTTCACACATGGTTTCTGGCTTTAGCATCTCAACACCTGCAATTTAATAGTAACACACTTAAATTATCTTGTATGATTTGTTTGTTTTCAAAAAGTAAATTGCTTTTGATATTATGAAGCTTAGATAAACACTTAAAAGCTATTTTGCAGACCATGTCTTTTGCGTTGCACGATTCAACGCAGGCATTGTGAGGTGATTTCTATAAATTACGTATCTTCTTAAGTCCCGAGTCCTGGCTTTATTCGGACCACAATCACATAGTCATTGTTATATGTAGTTGGCTTAGAGTATATAAAATGGTAATCGTAAAAACTAAATTTTACAGGCAAAATTAAAAAAAGTTTCTTGTGAATATGTGTGTTCAAATACCAAAAGAAAAGTGATTTTTACATTCATTACAATACACCTTAAAATCTCGTAACTTTGAAAGAACCGTAGGATATAACGTGAAAATAATTGACAGAATGTAATCGGACCTCTAAATATCGAATATGCAATACTTAAAGTTAAGTCTATCGTAATGGCACATTACCACTTTATTTGTCGGGGACGGCGATATAATTACACTAGTCATTTAATTATATACTCTAAGGTAGTACGGCATTGAAAATAATTGTTTATATTTTGGGGCCTTATCAAACAGTGATAGTCAACAGCCCTCTCATAATTAAAATCAACTTTTTCTGTGTTGAGAAAGGACTCGGCTCCCGAGCTTGTAACAAAAATAATTATTTAATTTTTATTACTGTAAAAATAAACCAACATAATTCCTAGTTATTTTATGGCCTCATAAAAACGCAAAGGTATTTACGGACTACGGCTTCACACTGAAAACAGTGGCCTCAGGTTGACTTTATACTGAGTTTTTCAAATACAAAATTCAGAACAGACTTATTTCGAGGCCTATTCGTATAGCACAAACCACAATGTAATGTAACAGCTCATACATCTTTACGCAACTTATTTAATTCTCAAATAATATTTCACTATACAAAGGCCATAAAATATCCTGATCCATTTCGAGGCCTGAAACCGCGATAGTCCAGGCCACAGCCTTATATCTATAAATTCAGAATGGCGGCGGTCGGACCCCGCGACGCGTGAAAAAGCAATTAAAATAAAATAACTTTCCTTGTAATTTGTTTGAATTTAACTGGTAATATTTCAAAAGAACAGGAGTATTTACTTTATCCAGGCTTCTGCTTGTTGGCATTAGGAATTATCGGGTTCAGTGGGTAATTTTGTGTAAAAGGACAGGTTATTTTAACTTATAATTGCGTATTTTTTTTTTTTAATTTTTTTTTTTTTTTTTAATGCACTCACGGTTATGCCTGCGGATAATTTTCTGTGTTATTTAATCATATTTATTCATATAATTGGTTGTATAGTAGCATTATATTCTAAGTACTATTTGTTTTATTTTATTATTTATTTATATTTAATTCATTAAACCTATCTTGGTTTCCGTACGACTTTTTCGGGTGACCACTGAAAATCAGCGCTGTGCTGTGGGTCCCCGTAGCACAGCATCATGCTGAGTGGAAGCCTTCTTGTCACAGTCATGACGTGCCAGCAGCTGCCGCATATTTCTGTTTTGTGCTCGTGATTATATTTAAATGTATTGTTTTATTTTATTGTATTGTTCTCTTTTTTTATGCATGTGTGTCTGTGACAATTAAACTTATTTTTCTTTCTTTTCTTTCTTTTCTTTATGTACTGGTCGGTAACTGGGTAAGTCAGTGACCTTACGTAATATCCAGTTGAGTTCTGTCGCTTTTGGTTGGAGATAGATAATTACCCACAAACTATGTAGCCTTATGAGATCTTTCTAAAGGCTATGGATATCGTTTTTAGGGTTCCGTAGTAAACAAGGAACCCTTATAGTTTCGTCATGTCCGTCTGTCTGTCTGTCCGCGGTCTAGCTCCGAGACCCTTAGTTCTAGAAAACTGTAATTTGACATAGGTATACATATTAATTACGTTGGTTTTGGATATGTGAAAAAAATCACAGCAGTAGTTTATATAACGAAATTAAAAGGAAAACTATCACAGCTAAGTAGGCTTTACTAGTTATCGAGTAATAATCGACCAACTTAACTTTGCAGTTGCAAAAACATGTTTTCCCATACATTCCGTATGGGAGAACATGTTTATCAACTACAAAGTTAAGTTTGTTTTTGAGATAAATTCATCCCAACTACGGAACCCTTCATTGTGCGTGGTCCGACACGCACTTGGCTGGTTTTTCTACACTTCTACACTAATATTATAAAGAGAAAACATTTTTATTTTTGTTTGTAATGATTAAACTCAAAAACTACTGGACTGATTTTCAAATTTCTTCCACTAGTAGAAAGCTATATTATCACTGAGTAACATTTATGAAGATATCAGGCTGGAGAAGCCGCTGCACAGTATTGTTTTTGCCTCGAAAAGCGGACATTCCCTTTTTATTAACTTATCCGATAGAACAGGTTATTTTAAAAGTAAGAGTAAAATACCCGTGTGACAATTTTGTCGCAATCTGGAGATATAATTTTTTTTAATTTTTTTCTATGGTTTCCATAAAGACCATAGAAATCGCAATAACTTTAGATCCAATCCGTTTTTGTTATATCTTTGATTGCAATTACTTGATGCTTTATAATAAGTAAATTATCAAGCAAACGCTCAATTTTTATCGTTAACCGGTAGTGAGTAACTTCGAATTTTACATATTTTCGATTTTATTTTTTTACGGGCTTATTTCATGGCAGTTGGATTCAATATTGAGACAAGCTGTTGTTTTGGCACTAAGAAGTGCCGATTTAAAATATCACATCCAAATCTTATGGTATCTAGAACTTACAGGATTCTGAAATTTAGGCGCTAGGGTTGGCACAAATCGTATTTTTTTTAAATGTATTTTTTATCGAAAAATTTATAATAACATTGTAATAGGACCTTGTTCCCGATACCGGTGGGCTAAAATTTTTGTATTTTTAAATGTTTTTATATATTTATTTTTTAAGAAATATTTAAAAATGTAAAATAATATGTGTAAAAATAAATAAAGGACATAATAACATGGTTATCTGAAAGAAGTTACATTGATTTTTACATTGTTAATGATAAATCCAACTATTTTCATATTATTTTATGAATAATTAAAAAGTTAATTCAACTAAAATGAATAAACGGAATTATAATGCTAATAATCCTACCAGTTTTATAAATGTACCATTTTTTTTTGCCGTTTAGATATTTGTAAGTTAACTAATATCATACGACGTTAAATACGTATGATATATAATAAATAAATAAAATTTCGTTTAGCCAATGAAGGGTATGGGGTAGAAGACTAAATAAAAGAAATGCACAGCATTTGCGTAAAAGCATCAAAAAACCTAACATTAACGGCAAAAATTCAACTTTACTTGACCTTTATAGATGGTAACTAGCGTTTGCCCGCGGCTTGGCCCGCGTGGATTTTGCAAAATGTCCCACGGGAACGTACTACCAGGCAGTACCGGGATTACATAACTAAATAATAGTCCAGGAAAAGGTTATCGACTCCTACCGCTGCGCTTCAACCATAATAATTTTGTTACGCGTGATTTTGAATCTGTGATATCTTTTAAACCATTCATTTTTCTGAAAAATAATAATTGTTACTGTGGGTCATCTTTAGAAGATAGACATATGCTATCGCGGATTTTTTGTTGAACATTTTAAAATCTTCAATCCTGTCGAACATAAATTTGATGTATCTTTTAACGGTTTACGCAGCGCACGCCAGTAAAGCTCCCAGTCGGCATGATTTTTCCAACATCTTCGATAATAATCGTCATATTTCAGCCAATTTACACAAAACCGCAATGTAATACACCAAAATTCTAAGGTGCCAACCCTAGTGGGGCAGAATCCACAAGATTTAAAACTAGTGGAATCTGCCCCACCAAGTCGAACCAGTGGGGCAGATTCCACTGCAAAATTTTAGGTATTCCATTTTGCCCCACCAGTGGGGCGGCTTGGTGGGGCAAAGTGGAAGTACTCAAAAATTCTCTAAATTTAAATATATTTTGACACACTAAAATTATATTTGACAATCGCGAGTCCACGTGGTACTTGTTTGCGCTACCCCGTGAATTTTTTTAGAGCTGGAGGCGCACTGGAGGCAGCCTTGACGTTTTATATAGAATTTTTACTTTTTGTAAGGAAAATAAGAAAAAATATTACCTACATGTAGAGTGTCAGGGATTTAAGGGTTTTATAAAGGGGATCGAAATTCTCATTATTTTTGCGATTGGACGCACCATTTTCGAGATATATGCAAAAGAAAAAAAAAAGACAGTACTGTTTTATGCACCTGAAGCGAGGTGTTGGTGTGAATTTTAGTTCAAGACAACTAATTTTATTCCGCACCTTTTTAATCACGATTAAAAATAGTCAGATTTAGTTAGACATGGTGCCGATTCTCTTGTCACAAATGCCTCTAAACTAGACTAAAAATCACCAAAATTTTGTTTATTCCTGTCAAATGACGATTTCCCATTCTGAAATAGACTAAAGTTACACAAGTTAACTAGATTTTAGTTTGACAGCACTAAGATGGTACTGAGATTTTCATTTAGTGAAAATAGTAATTTTGCTATTCTGAATTTGACGTTTTTCAACTAAAATTTAAATTTTCTAACTGAATTTGACTATTTTTCGCGATTAAAAACATGTGGAATAAAATTGACTGTCATCAACTTTAAATTCACACCAACATCTCGATTTCACATGCAAAAACAGTACTGAATCTTTTTTTTTTCTTTTGCTTATATCTCGAAAACGGTATGTCCATTCGCAAAAATAGTGAAAATTTCGACCCCCTCTTTATAAAATCCTTAAACCCGTACCACTCTACATGTAGGTAATATTTTTTCTTATTTTTCATACAAAAAGTGAAAAGTTCCATATAAAACACGTCGAGGCTGCCCTCCATGCGTGCCTCCGGCTCTAAAAAGATTCACGTGGTTAGGTATCACGTGTGGAGTCGCAATTGTCAAATTTGATTTAGATGTGTCAAAAATTTTCTTAAATTTAGAGAATTAATTTTGCGTAATAGCTTTGAGATTCTCATAGTCAAAAGTAAGGAATTTTAGTGATAGTTTAATTACTTTAGTTCGGTGTACAAGAGAATCGGCACCAATCAAAATTTTAGGTGAAAAAAGTCAAATTCAGAATAACGAATTTTTCATTTTCACTAAATTAATAACTCATTCAGGTGCAAAAACTGTACTGTATCTTTTTTCTGTTCTTTTGCTTATATCTCGAAAATTGTGTCTTATCGCAAAAATAATGAAAATTTCGACCCCCTTTATGAAACCCATAAACCCATAAAACTCAACATGTAGGTAATAATTTTTCATGTTTTCCATACAAAAAGTATAAAATTCCATATAAAACAGAATTGTTATAAATATACTAAACGAATATACACAAACATTCCAGACTTATTTCATAAGCGTACCTACGTAACTTAACAAAATACCGTCTATAGGATCAAAACTGTTTAAGCGATCACTAAGCTCGATGTTTAGGCGTGTGTGCGTGAACGGTGCACAAAAACATAGCATCGCAAGAATTTACCTAAACTCTGTCGAGAGAATTCACAGCACGGGGCCTTAACGAACTTCGTAGGTCTAATAGATTTAGGTGGTCGAAAGTAGCTTGAAATGGTTCGTGTAAAGTGTGCTTCACCCTGTTCATCTCCGCACATGACTTGACATGCAATAAAGCATGAAAAATATAAGTATAAATAATTAACTTTAAGTAGTTGTATGTTTAGTTCGATGTAAAAATAATAAAAATATATTTGTAAAAATGAGAGTAGGTGTAAATATGTATACATAAAAAAGTAAGTATTATTCTATGATAAAATAAAATCCAACATAAAATTTAAACCTACAAACAAAAAATATTATTTTTTGTGAAGTTGATGACCCTAAAATCAAAATTATCAGAAAAAACTTTAGAAGTGAATAACTCCTAGATACCACGAGATTTGGATGTGGTTTTTTTTTTAGTGATTGGTTGGCGTCTAAATATGATTCACAATAAATATTGAATCCAACTAATCAAAAATACAACCATGAAAAATCAAAATCTAAAAACACAAAAAAAGCATATTTCTTTACATCTGTACTAGTCAGTACTCTTTTGTATTTTTATTCAAATACCGTTAATATAGTTTTATGACACATAATAAAGAAAAGGGTAAAATAATGCTTACTTTTTTTGTAATTAATTAATTTAGAAAAGTTTAAAAAAAAACAAATATTTTTTTTACTCGTGTTTGGTGTAAAATTGTCACACGGGTATTTTACTCTTACTTTTAAAATAACCTGTTCTATCGGATAAGTTAATAAAAAGGGAATGTCCGCTTTTCGAGGCAAAAACAATACTGTGCGCTGGCAGAAGCTAGTCCTAATTAAAGTTAGAGAAATTAATTGTTAAGCAAAGTGACTACCAGCATAAATTGGTCGTATATTCAAATCACAGCTGTCATTCTTTGATAGTTGTATGAAATGACTATAATACGGCAAAGTGACTAATGTTGCTTATTGCTTTACAATTAATTTCCCCCATTGTAAAAGTCACTGAACTGACTTCAGAAGTTCAGACTCAAGTGGGAAGATACACAAAATAACCTCAGACGAAATAAAAAACCAAGACATAGCGCTGTCAACAGTGACGTGAAGCCGGTTTCGTAAACATGTGTGCACTTAGTGAGGTGTAGTTTGGTTGTAAATGTGTGCGTGTGAGCGTGTATGCACAAAGCGGAGGTGTAGTTTTGGCATGCTTCACTGTATTGTTCGCAGCGCTGTCTTGATTTCTTATTTGGTCTGAGAACATAAAATACATAACATATCATCACGCCTTGTTTCCCCGAAGAGTTAGGCAGAGGTGTACCTATCGTACACCCACATTTCGCCAGCTATGTTTTAAGTCCCATGTAACAGGACTTTAAAAAAAAAACTCTACTGAGAAATTCCTGTTGGAAAAACCAAATAATACTTTGCCCGACCTGAGGATCGAACCCAGAACCTTATGCTCAGCAGTAGCCCTTGCGAAGTGCAAGTGAGAAAATTTCTCGGTATAAGGTACTAACACAATGTGGACAAAAATAGTCTGAATTAAATGAATTTTATTGTTTAATTATTTCATTTTATAAGCTAGTTATGTTGTTGAAACGACGCGACGATGAAAAAGAAGATTATAAAGTAAGACGATTTGCAAGGCTTTTCGTAATCACTAAAGCAGAAATAACACAGCCGAGCTTTGTACAGGGATTTGTAAACAAATGGAAAAGCAAGTGGAAACTCGTCTACTCCAGTACAGTTAAGGCGCTGACAAGAGGCAAATGTTAAAAGTAAGCTTGTCTTAAACATAGGAAATTACCAAATCTGTATGGTTTGTGGTAGCGGAAAAATATACGTTAATCTTGAACATATTTCTGAGAACTTGGCTGTTACCAAAACACGTTTTGAAAAAAATCTCAAAACGATATCAACGTACGTTGATGTTTTAATAAACAACAAGAACGTCTAATTTGAATGCAGAACTTGTTCGTTTGTTTATTTTCGATTAATCAACTAATTTTTGAGTAAATAGACAATCGCTTCATATTTTGCAATAAATTACAAGCGTTGTGTCATCGCGCTTCTCTTTCTTTTCTATGCAGTCTGACAGTGACCGCGGTTTAGCTCTTGTCAGCGTCTTAAGCCGCACGTGTCCGTAACAAAACCAGTACAATCGCCTCGCATTTTACTCAAACTCCGTACTACGCTAGACCAGCTCAAGGTCAAAGTATTATTACTCCACTGACGTGCGGCGTAATGTACCGTTTCGAAAAACAATTTTACTTTTCTTTTTAGTGCTAGCTCTCTTTGATTGAAAGATCAAAGTAGCCTGTTGCGCATGTCTGTCTGTTTAAAAAATAAGGCACGAATTGGAACAGTTCCCTCAACTTTTCCTGTACGTGAACCGAATACAGCCTAGTTTTGGCAAAAATACTAAAATTCTGGTCGAAATCAACGTATTTTTTAAGTAAAAGCTTCTTTAGGCGCATTGAGTGATATTTTTTGGGTAAACTTATGGATTCGCGTAGTGCTGAGATATAGAATATAGATGGCGCTAATTCCAGTTTTAAATTTTTCACTCCTGTCGGCAGTCCCCAATGCGAAGCATTAGAGACTCCTCTGCGATCGGAAAATTAGTTTTGCCTCCTTTCTGCAACTGTTTTTATTGTTACACTCCTGCTGGTTCACAGAACCTACTTAATTTATATACCATTGTTTAGATAATTTAATGGAGATTAATTCTGTACTTTTCAAAAATTGATTGAATGCAGCAGAAACGAAAAACATCAAAATAGTTTTTTTTTCCGTCAATCAAGTGTGAAACCTGAAAACATTGTAGCTTGAGAAAAAATCAATTAATTGAGTCAATTTTTATAGATTTGTTTTAGCCATAGGCTTGCCAAACCCTATTGAAAATGTTTCTTTAATTCAAATTACATAACACACACACACATAACATAATTTCACGCCTGTATTGCCCGACGGGCTAGGCAGAGGTGTACCTATTAATAGCACACCCACATTTCGCCAGTTATGTTTAAGTCCTATGTAACAGGGGGCGAGCCTATTGCCATCAACCGGGCACAAATCCCGAGCTGCTACTGAGAAATTTCAGATAAAAAAATCCAATAACACTTTGCTCGACCCAGGAATCGAACCAAGGACCTCATGCTCAGCAGTAGCACTTGCGACCACTAGACCAACGAGGCAAATTCAAATTATAATTAATAAAAAACTAACTAATATAAATATTTATATCTATAAATATTTCAAACTTCAACCCTCTTCCGTTGCCTAGCAACCAACAAAGCAAACCTAAATAGTCTTTGACAGCACGTAAAGATTGCAAGGTGAGAAATTTTACCCATATTGACGGGTAAAAAAGCAGTCAAAACATACTTCATGAAAAGTCGTTTAAATATTTTTCCGTTTTTGAATGAGCGTTATGAGGCGCGCACTTTTGGATTTTTCAAATATTTTTTCTTCTCTTAAACTGTTATGTAGATGCATCTATAATTTTTTTATACATTAGCAGTAATACCTCTTCTTTGTAAACCAATATTTTTAATGTATATAACATGTTGTTGGTGATCTTTATTAAATAAAATAAAAATGGTGAAGAAAACACCTTAGTTACAAAAGATAAAAACTCCATATATCTTGAAACGTAACAAGCCTTTAAATCCTGCTCACCCTCGAACAACAATTCAACGATCTCATACACTGGAAAAACAGCGAAATCTCCTAAAAAAACAACTTTAATACCGTCCACAGAAGTATAAAAAAGTATAAAACCGCTATGTTTATAACCTAAAACGTAAAGGGGGCCCCTAAATCAGCTCGTTTGCATATAATATAATCAAAAAGGTCTCGCTCTCATGAATTTTCACCACAAAAAAATATGAATCCCATTCACCACAAGAATTAACAGAATTCCGGACATAATTCCTCGTAGCGCAAGACAGAGGAATCCAGAAGTATCGATGAAATTACATAATACTTGAAAGCTTCGAATGATATGCAAAGATAGCATAAAGAGTCAAAAATTACAAGTGTGCGTAATTATGCATTTTTAGGGTTCCTTACCCGAAGTGTTCCATACGGAACCCTATTACCAAGCCGTCTCTGTACCTCCGTCTGTCTGTCAGCGGGCTGTATCTCATGAACAGTAATAGGTAAACAGTTGAAATTTTCACAGATTGTGTATTTCTATTGCCGCGATCACAAAAAATAATAAAATAAAACTAAAAATTTAAGGAAACGTGTTTTTTTGGCGTAAATATTGTACGGTGGTACGGAACCCTTCGTCTTCTCTTCCTTCTAAGACATGTGTCACATACGTGGTTTATTCGAAGCACATGCCTCGCAGTCTGGATGATGCACCTTAAAAAATTAATATAATACATTTTGTTTTTGCAGACGGCAATTTCCCCCCTACCCAGCCCGATCACCATTTATGGCAAGCCGGTCCCTTGAGAGAAGCGAGCTAAATACCTAGGAGTGATCTTTGACCATCACCTTAACTTTAGTGAGTACATTAACATGGCTCGTTCGCGCGCCGCTTTCGCGCTCAGTAGGCTCCAATTCTTGGCCGCAAGCAGCAAATTGTCACTCAAGTGCAAATTGTGCATCTACACTGCAGTCATCCGTCCCATCATGACCTACGCGTGCGTAGTCTTCGCATACGCTAATCCATGCCATCTCCATAGGATGCAGACCCTCCAAAACCGTTTCTTTAGAAAGGTTACGGGAGCCCCTTTCTAAGTCCGCAATTTGGATCTTCACTTAGATCTCAAAATGCCCACCGTCCAGCAGTTCCCTTAGCGTGTAGTCGCTTAGTTTCTAAGTTTTATGCCCTGGCTGGTGGCCTTAATTTATTGAGGCAGCCACAGGAAAGTCCGGTTAAGCAGCCGACAACCTCCTAGGTTGACCTGCAAGATGACATTAAAAAAAAAGAAGCGGACGGCAATTTCCTGTTTTTAAATAGTTAGGAGGTGGGATTCGGGTCCCTCTATTTGGCAGAATCTTGATACTTCGGAACTTATTTGGCATAACACACTTGGCATAGTCTTCTTAACACGAATATTTTATGGCATAAAAATAATTTAGTATAATTATTTTTGGGTCAAATGTTTATATATCCGAATTTACAATGGCATACTTTTCAGATGGCAGAATTTCATTTGGAATAATTTTATTAAGGATATTGCCATTTCCGAATCGCTGCTTGCTGCATGTATGGTGTATGTTTGCATGTTTGTATGAACTTTCTGCAATGATAATTTAATTTTTTGGTTATTATGGATATTAAATTTATGTCAAAAGATGATTCTGACTTAAAAAATTATGAGTTTTAAGTATATGCTAAATGAGTGTACCTATGCCAAATAATTTTCTGCGAAATGAAGATTATGCTATATTATATAAAATAATGTTATTACATAAAAAGTTCTTCTATAAAAGGTAGACCGATTGAACTTATAATAGAAATGGACGTCAGAAGTACAGAAACAGCTGAAAAGTTTCTTTATTTGGTTCCTATCATAAATTTTGAAAATGAAACTTCACACAAAGTTAACTTACCGTGTTAACCTGTATAGCAGCGTGGATTGTCTGTGGTATCAGAATGGCATAAGCGCGGATTATGCACGTCGGTATTTTAACGAGCAGAGACGTGAAGCTAAAATAACTTGTTTTCTTTTTTGTTTACATTTTTTTCGTTCTAGATAAAAGAGAACAGGTCTAAAATTGTTTGTTTTCTCACTGCTCAAAGCAGCCAAAGTTACTACAATTAATAGTTAGTGTAAAGTCTATTCAAATCCTTGTTTCCAAATTGATGTTATTGCCACTCAAAAGAATATCAACTTTATGCTTGAAGTTGTAGCGCAAATTGAACTTGAGTGGGTAATGAAGTTGTTATTAAAACGCATAATTGTTTATCTGTTTGGAAACTAAATCGCGAACGCAGTATAGTAACTTATTTTTCCTAGTGCTTGTGTATTCATTAAGTCTCTTTTCTTGCTAACAAGACAAACCAATTAGCAAGGTTGGTACCGAGGCTGACGGAAAATGAAAATGCTTACTGCACTTTTTATTTTGTACAATTTGTCCTCTAATCTCGCTTTGTTGTCTTATATAACGTAGAAAATCTTTTTAACCGCTGTTTTTAATTCAGTAAGTCCACTGCAAAAGTTGTTGTAAAGTTAGGGAAATTAGTTGTTTATCAAATTGACCACAAACTTATTTTGTTCGTATATTCGAATCACAACTGTCATTTTTATGGTTTCGTAGTAAACAAGGAACCCTTATAGTTTCGCCATGTCCGTCTGTCTGTCTGTCTGTCTGTCAGTCCGCGGTGTAGCTTCGAGACTCTTAGTACTAGAAAACTGTAATTTGGCATGGGTATGCATATTAATTACGGCAAAGTGGTAAAATGAAATTACGAAAAAGTAAAAAATTTTAGGGTAGCTCACCTACACGTAAAGCGGGGCCGTATTTTTTTCTATCTCTTGGTGTGGGATATCGTTGGAAAATTCCTTCAAAATCATTGTGAGTGTGTGAAAACCATTTTTGGATTCAGAGATCTGTTTGCGAAATATTAAGCTTATTATTAAAGTGCTAATTTTTGTTAGTCAAGTCTTCCCCCCCTGCCAGCTAAATGGTTGGTTTTGGATACGTGAAAAAAATCACAGCAATAGTTTATATAGCGAAATTAAAAGGAAAACTATCACAGCTAAGTAGGCTCTACAAGTTAACGAGTAAAGGCTCTTTCAAACAGGCGCGACACGCGACGCAACACAAAGGTACCGCTCGTCGCGCGACGAGCGGTGTCTTTGTGTCGCGTCGCGTGTCGCGCTGGTCTGCACAAGCCTTAATAATCGACCAACTTATATTTGCAGTTGCAAAAACATATTTTCCCATACATTCCGTATCGGAGAACATGTTTTTCAACTACAAAGTTAAGTTTGTATTTGGGATACAAACCAACCAACTCTTCATTGTGCGTGGTCCAACACGCATTTGGCCGGTTTTTTTGACAGTTGTGAAATGGCTATTATACGGCAAATTAATAAACAATTTATCTGAATGTACAAGCCGTTAAAATGAATATAGAAGCAAGATAGGCATTCATGAGAATTACTTCCACTGTCTCATTTTTATAAGCTTGTAGAATTAATAACATACAAAGCATGTTTCGCAACAACGCATCTGCCGTAAATAAAAACACCATCAAAGCTATCCTGCCGCACATAATCTGTTTCGCGGCACGTCAGCAACATCAAAATGGCGTAAACGCGGGATTATGCACGTCCGCCATTTTAACGCGCTGTTCTAAATTTAAAAGTCTTCATTCTTTATTCAAAAATGTTTCTTTTGTCAGTTAATTGGGCGTGACTGTGCTAAATTGGCGCGTCTTAGCCATTTTGCCGATAAATTTGAGCCGATTTGGCTAATAGAATGTCATATAAATCTCTTTAGTAATGTATTTAGCACGGAGGAATCCTTTGAAGGGTTTATGCCGCTTTTCGAAAGAATAAGCCGACGTACGCACGGACGTAATAAAATCGAGGCGATTTTTTTTCGTGTTTTGGATTTTCAACGCTCTGCTTAGCGCTGAGAGTTGAAAATCCAACAGTATATTTTTTCAACGCGCTGGGACGAGAGTGCGTCCCAGCGCGTTGGATTCTCAACGCTCGGCTTAACACCGAGAGTTGAAAATTTAGTGCACGATAAAATCCCGCCGCGATTTTATTACGTCCGTGCGAACGTCGTCGGCTAAAAGCGGAGTTGGGTTTTAAAAGTAGTTTAATTTTCTAGGTTTTTAACTGATTTTAGATCTTGTTTTTTCTTTTTCGTGTGGTTAGGGACTAACCTGGTGTCAGTCTTTATGCCACCCATAGGTCTCTGACGGCTTCACATGACGTCGAGAAATATCTCTGACTTAAGATAATGATACACACACGTCAAGCTATATATTTCCAGTTTATGCTGATCTCGCATTGTACAGGATACGCACGGACGCAGACGGTTTATCCACAGAGCGGCCGTAGGTAATTATTTCAAGGTCGCTGACGAGACATAGTACTGTTACTTTATTATACTGTGGCCCAGTTCTGTGTCACAGTAATCCATCATAGGTATCAAAGTCTTATCATTATTACGTTTTCATCTATCTAGGCGTTTCCACCCGTCTGAGCACATTGCTGTCCAAATAATAGATCTTATGTGACAAATATCTTACAGTCCATTTTCGTTTGGGTTATCTTTTTAGGACTTTTGTTAGTTAAATAAAATTATTTCTTTGCTGGAATGAAAATGCTATATTTATTAAATAAATCGCGTGCAGTTCTCTGGGAGCGTAGGTTTTGCGATCAACAAGTCACAAGGGCCGACATCGAAGGCTGAAGGCTGCGGGTGTCGACCTCAGGACAAGTTGCTTCTCACACGGACAACTGTACGTCGCTTGCTCCCCAGTCACCATTCCTGACTCTCTGTATATTTTGGCTGCTGAGAATAAAACTACAAACGTAGTATACAGGGATGTTTTATAAAAATGTGGCTGTTATTGTAGTATATTGTGATGTCTTACGACTTCCACGCGAACGAAGTCGCGGGCAAAAGCTAGTATTCATTAAATGTAGGTAGTATAAAAACACAAGCACCTAGCACAATAAATAGTCGGGTAAAAATATTAAACGAGCAATATTTGTATATATATATGTCGGAGACGGGTATGTGACTTTCATTATTATCAGCGATATTTTAACTACTGTGGGCGTAGTATGGGTAGTGTTAGTTAATGAGCAATAGAAAAACAGTTTGCAGTTCAGATTACATTATAATTTACTATCAAATGAATCACACTAGGTAAATTATACACACACTGGGTGCGACGGCGTTTATTAAAATCACCAATAAACAAAATGATCACAAATTACAACTAACACAATAACTGAGCACCAAGAATCGAGAACAGTTCCGCGACGTCTTTACTCCAATGCGACCAAAGGCTGAATGGCCTCCTCGCCTTGGCCTTAAAACATCACGACTCTGTAGAAGCGCGCCTTTTTTGGTGTGGTAAATCACTCTTGATGTCGCTAGTGGCACGCTTGCGATTCGTTTCGTGTCCGTACTAATGACCGGATCCGACATATATGTATATATTTGTAATCACGTTCTAGAAAACGGTTCTAACAATTTCGATGAAAGTTGCAATAAAGAGGTTTACGGGGGCGGAAAATCAATCTTGCTAGGTTCGCTAAATCTTGTTCATTCGTTTAATTCATTTTCTCCATATTTTCACCTGGGCAGAGGTCGGTCTCCCAAGTTTAGAACAAGATGGTTACCTTAAAACCTGGGGGTAATTACCCCCGCGGGGGTAAATCAGCTATTCTGTGGGGGTAACAAAGAACCTAATCTGGTGGGACCAAAGCTGGTGCCGAATGTACTGTTAATAGCTAACAGAGCTTTAATAAAAATGCTTATGAGTACCCTTTGCCACCACCTATAGATGTGAGAGTGGATTTTAACTTTGGTTACACTGAAAACAAAGACCGTTTCAATGTGGAACATGACTTAAGATGCGCTTTAAGCGAAACTAAACCTTACATAAAAACTTTTGAATGCAAAACAATACCAACCATCACACTGACTATGTATTTTTAATTAATTAATTGTTTATATTTAATATAAATTACGTAAGAATTATAAGCTTTTTTTTTGGTTGGGAAATTATCAAATAATTTCTCCCACTCTGAGTGGAGCGGGAGGGCGTGTCAGACTCTTACTGACTAAAACCCACCCGTGTTCCTTCGGTTGCCCTGTTGCCAGGGGCCACGATGTCCCTATCGGTTTTCTTCGAACCCCCGGCAGGCATTGGCCCTAGCGGACCCCGTCAATTCTGCTGACATCTCTTTGAGGCGCGCGTGGAACACAACGCGCCGTCGACCCGGGCCTGGTCCTTATCGGACGGCGAGCTACCCATTGCTCACCGTCCGCAAGACCGCGCCTACGGTGGCCGGAAATCGGCTCGCGATTCCCGCCCTGGGCGTCTCCTCTATTGTGGCTGTTAGGGGCGTGAGGGCGCGAAGTTTACCTCTCCCTCACGCGTTCCACCTCCTCCTTCGCGAGCATTACCGCTTCGCAGAAGGAGGTAACGGTCTGCCATTTCTTCTCGCTCCGTACCGTGGCCTGAACCAGGGCCGGACGCGAGAGATCACCGCCGCCGATCGCCTCTACGAGGACACGGCGTTGCTCTGCCCAAGCCGGGCAGACCTCCACCGTATGCTCCACCGTGTCCTCAGGCCGATCCACACAATGGTGACACCCGGGTGTTTCCTCCCGCCTTATCCTGAACAGGAACCTCCCGAAGCAGCCGTGTCCGGTGAGGACCTGCGTCAGGCGGAAGGTGAGGACGCCGTGGCGTCTCTCAAGCCACTCCTCAAAGAGAGGTCTTATCGCCGCAATTGTGGTGTGCCCAGCGCGGGGTTGCGACAATTGCACTCTCCATGACGCCATGAGATCCCGCCGGAGCTCTGTCCGCTGTGCCGCGATTTCTTGCGGCATCGGAGCTAAGCCCCGGCATTTCGCCTCCTCGCGCCACTCCCAGATGTGCGCGAGGACCTTTGCCTCCAGATCCCATGGCGGTAATCCGGCAAGGCGAAAATGTTATCAATACAAACAAGACAAGCTTAGAATTATAAGTTTGTCTTGTTTGTATTGATAACATTTTAAGGTTGGGGTAAAATCAGTTTTCCTTGTAGGTCACAGGGGTAACAATATTGAAAAGGTTATGAACCACTGTTTTAGAGATAGGTATCGTTGATCCCAAACTAGGCCCAGTCTGTGACCCGGTTTCTGAAACTACGTTAACATTTTTTTTCCTTAGCCATTCTTGACTACTGACTAATTTATGAAAGACAATTGAATATTTGTATACCATATACTTTGTGGTAGAATGTATAGAACTAACTAAAATACACCGTACTGTGTAAAACGAAATTCGTACAAATTAGTGATGTGCCGGATATCCGTATCCGCGGATATCCGAGGGAGAAAAAAGATCTGTATCCGTTACTTTTTGGCGGATCTTGAACGGATCTTTTATATTAATACATTTCATTATGTATACGTAATGAAATGTATATGTCGTGGCCAGATCTTAGAATTGATCATTTCATGAAATAGAACATCGACTGCTGGCCACATCATGATGTGGTCTGGTCAGATCATTGAATACTCAACGTTTGACGATATGAACAGTTAAATGCACGACTATTTCATGATGTGGCCAAACATTAGTGATCATATCGTAAAATAGTTAGATTATCCACCGGTAGAGGCGTTGAAGTCGCTTTGTTTTTGGTATGCATCATGGTGGCGGACGATAATTCGATTGGAAAAACAATTATAAATATGCAAATGGAAGATGAAAGTGCAGTGAAGTATCGTTATTAAACCAAGCTACGTGACTTTTATGTAATTCACTCGAAAAACGAGCGCAACCTTAAAAATGATCGATTTTGGAACGTATTTCACAGGTTAGTTTTTAGCTATTCAAATCTTATTCATTATTATTTTTCTTCTGGAATGAAAGCTATTTAAAATGTTTTATTTATCCACTGACCCAGATTACTAAAATTTAATGAATGCCAGTAATATTTACATGGATACCCTACTTAATGATATGGCCAAACGTTGACTGACATATCATTAAACGTTGACGTTTGAACGATATGGTCAATTTTAGCTGGCCATTTCATGAAACACAACCATTTCATGAAATGGTCGATGATTTCATGAAATGATCAATTCTTAGATCTGGCCACGACATATTATACAGATACAGGATACAGATCTTTTTTCTCCCTCGAATATCCGCGGATACAGATGTCCATCACATGACTAGTACTGAGCCACTGCTGGGCAAAGGCTTCCCTACTCTCTTTCCACCAAGGTCCACCAAGCTGCCAAGGATCACTCTTTATAAAAAAACTTTATTAACAAAAAATAAAACCGACTTCCAAACTACAAAATGTAAAGTTATTTTTCACTTTGTAGTTTGGAAGTCGGTTGTATTTTTTGTAAAAAAGTTTATTTTTTCACTTTTTAGTGGGGTGGTTTGTAATTTATCTAAGTTACAATAGCCTAATGTCAAGTGCTCATCAATAATACCCAAATCGCTATAGATGTGCCTATTATAGTTTAAGAGTTCCCTCGATTTCTCCAAGATCTCATCATCAGATCGTGACCAAATGACAATGGGACCAACTTGAAAGTATACCCTTTCAAACAAAACAATATTTTTTCTAATAGGTCCAGCCGTCTTCGAGTAATCGGGGAACATACATACATTTTAAAAAAAACCGCGGTACCCACTGGGTTGTAAGTTTGGCCCATTGATCGTCTGATATGCGGCATCAGTTACCTATGCTGATTTCTAAATATTAGTAGAGTTTGACAAATTCAAATTCAAAAGTCATTTATTCAAACTAGGCTGAGAATCAGCACTTTTCGAACGTCAAAATTACATAAGACAGTCCCCCAAAAACGCCCACCCTTCACCACTTCCTAGTGCCTTTAGCTGGGAAGAAGAAGTAGCGCAACAAACTCCCCAGCAGCACAGCTGTCTGTTCAAGTTAAAAAAATGATTCTATACAATAGACAAGTTCTTAACTTCAAATTCTCAATTCAGAAACTAGGTGTTATGAATCTTCTGTCCATAAAAATTACACATTCTTCACCTCCCAAAGATTACCCTATTAAATATGACGTGCAATAGGTAGGTTACCTCTTTCGCAACTTTTATAACCGTTATAAAATGTCCGAAAACCACAAATTAAAAATGAAGAATGTAAGGAAAAATTTAAAAACCCTGCGGCACCTTTATAAGTCAAGCTACTCGACGAAATTAATTGAAACTATGTATAATTAATGAAAAACGTAAAAGTTATGGCCGTAGGCTTACAATTATTAATTCAAAGTGTTTTGTAATTAGAAAAACAAATAAAGCAAGCGGACGGGGAAACTAATCATTGTTTGAAGCTTGGTTCAAGTTATGAGAGATTTTGCTGCATAAAAAGTGTTTAATAAAATTCCTAATGACATAATAAACATGACATTATATAACTTTAAAAAGCTCTTATTAAATTATTAATTGACAAATGTTATTATACTAGAGGGGCTTGTGGCTAAGTAATAACAGCTGCACGGGTCGATCGATCAGGTTAAGCTACGCTTGCCGCGGTTGGTCCGTGGATGGGTGACCATCTTTACATACCAAGTCCCCTCCGTGCCTCGGAAAGCATGTTAAGCCGTTGGTCCCGGCTGTCATTTGTAGATCTTTGACAGTCGTTAAGGGTAGTTAGAAGCCCAAAAAGTCTGACAACCAGTCTTACCAAGGGGTATCGTGTTACCTAGTCACTAGGTTGTAGAGGTCAGATAGGCAGTCGCTCCATGTAAAATACTGGTATTCAGCTGCATCCGGTTAGACTGGAAGCTGACCCCAACATAGTTGGCAAAAGGCTAGGCAGATGATGAAATGTTATTATACTGTAGATGAATTTTTGAACAACCAATTATATTATTATAATGATGCATTTTTTTACCTTTTGATAATAAGTACTATGACTATTTATTGATTTTATTGTATTTGATGTTTATTTTTTTATCCTTTTCATTTCATGTATTTTTTTTAATGACATAATCTAATGACACCTATGGGTCACATATAAATTTGTATGTCTTAATTATGACAAAACATAGCGCACCCCCTATTTATGTAAATACCTATGTTTCACAAATAAACTGATTGATTGATTGATAAAGTTTTGTAATATTGCAAGAGATTCGCACTGGGCGTTTTTCAGTACAGACAGCACGCGAACGGTAAGTTATAATTTCGATTGTAACAATCATTAACAAAATAAATTGCGTTATAGAAAAGAAATATAACGTGTTGAAATAAATTGTAGAAATAATAACCTCAAAAAGAGAAAGGCTTCTTTCAATAGAGTTTTCAGTGGTCATAATGTATTTATGTTAATATTTCTCTACTTATAATATTACTCTTGACCTAAATGAATATTGTTGTACTCGTTTCTTTCCAATGACAATACATTATTACTAAGTAAATACATTTTAATATTTAATAAAATCTTGTGGTTTGAACTCGCTGCTTAGTTTTAACCTTCCAAAAGGAGGAGGTTCTCAATTCGACTGTATGTTGTTTTTTTTTTTTTTGTATGTTTGTTACGCGATTACTCCGTCAATTATGAATTGATTTTGATGATTCTTTTTTTGTTTGGTAGATCATACTTCAGAGGTGGTCCCATATAAATTTTATTAACTTTACTTGGGTAGTTTTTGAGTTAGCTTCAATAATACGTATTTTTACCTCACTTAGTATGTGGATGATATTATGATAACTTCCTGTCACTGTTATTTACAGAGCAGGTAGTGGTATTCTAATTTGTGTGGGGTAGGTATCACAACTAAAAAGTGAAAAATAAAAACTTTTTACAAAAAAAAACAACCGACTTCAAAGAAAACACTACAAAGTGAAAAATAACTTTAATTTCGGAAGTCGGTGACAAGGAACGAAAATTCAAAACCAAAGACACCGACTTCCGAAATTAAAGTTATTTTTCACTTTGTAGTGTTTTCTTTGAAGTCGGTTGTTTTTTTTTTGTAAAAAGTTTTTTTCTCACACAAACTGTGTCCCTAGTCGTGTGACTTGATTCGAACCAGTGGCCCGCTGTCGCTTATCCCTTATCCCCTTCAGTGATAAAATGCGGCGATAAAATCAGACCTGTGTTCATTAGGAAAACATTAATAAATCACGTACTCTTACTATATGTTACAACAGCCAAATTCTTTGTAAATACTGACTTCAAATTAGTTAATATCTTCCTACGTAGATTGGTTGCCTGTTGCCTGGTTGCACTCACGGGAAAATTCTTAAGAACGCGGCAAACGTAATAATACCTAAATCATTTGCAATTTGGGCATATTTCCACTATATTATGTTGTTATTCGGATTTAGACAATGTTTATCTAAGCTCCTACGTCTTTTTTTTTCCAAAAAACTTTTCTTAAAAGAAGTTTAAACGAATTTAATTTCGCACATTTTACAGCGTAAATGAAATGTTTTCATATTGTTTTTTAAACAACAATATTTATAATATTGTTTCTGCAGAAGCATAGCTTATATTATCAAGTTATAAATTATCGAAAAAAAAAAATGGAAATATATTACGTTTTCATTCATCATTTTTGGTATACGGAACACTTTTAAATTTATCATAAATTTTCGAAAACTAGTAGTGCTATCGTTTCAAGCAATAATTGTCAATGTGTGCGTGGCAGTGTTGCTCACTATAGGTGTATATCGCTCCGACAGGCACTCACACTATCGCAACGTCCTTGGAATTGAATTTTGCAAACATCTCAATGTGTAGTTGCGAGCCGTGTTCGCAGGCCTATTAAGATTCTTGACATTTTAAATTCTAATAGACTAGTTAAATGGCGCGTTTGCAGCGTAGCTTTATAGAAATAGTGTACAATATGGTTTATCCATACTTTAAACTTCTTTTCTCGTATTCGGCACTATCATTTGCCCAGCCTTTCCCTTTCTGTTCTGTTGGGGTCGGCTTC
The DNA here is from genome assembly GCA_963680765.1 of Agrochola lychnidis. Taxonomy (NCBI): domain Eukaryota; kingdom Metazoa; phylum Arthropoda; class Insecta; order Lepidoptera; family Noctuidae; genus Agrochola; species Agrochola lychnidis. The sequence continues at coordinate 13,335,340 of OY796872.1, forward strand.
CAGTCTAACCGAATGCAGCTGAATACTAGTATTTTACATGGCGCGACTGCCTATCTAACCTCTACAACCCAGTTACTGGGTAATACGATACCCCTTTGATAAATATAGTTGTCAGACTTTCGGGTTTCTGACGACCCGTAACGACTGTCAAAAATCCACAAATGACAGCCGGAACCAACGGCTTAACGTGCTTTCTAATTCACGGAGGGGTCTTGGTATGTAAAGATGGTCACCTATCCACGGACCAACCGCGGCAGGAGTAGCTTAACCTGATCGATCGACCCGTGCGGTTGTTATTACTTAGCCACAAGCCCCTCGTATTCGGCATGAGCGGAAAAAGAACAGGTCATGCGTGGTGATAATGTAAGTCAGTCAGAAAAAGGATTCTTGACTATCCAGGATGCTCCAGACGTATCTACTTACATGTAAGTAACGTCACTTATAGAGGCTGGCCACGCTAAGTCTCATCATCATCATCAGCCTATAATGTTCCCACTGCTGGGACACAGGCCTCCTCTCTGTGAGAGGGAGTGGGCCGTAATCCACCACGCGGGCCCAGTGCCGGTTGGTAGATGTCGCATGTCTTCGAATTTTCGGTTCTAGGACATGCCGGTTTCCTCACGATGTTTTCCTTCACCGTTATGAGAGCAGTGGTGATGAAATAATTTATACAAAGTAAAGCGCCTGTCTGGGTTCGAATCTACGACCTTACAACTCGTAAGTCGCGGCCGTTACCACTGGGCCACCACTGCTCACGCTAATTCTGTGACGAAATAAAGGGGCAACCCCAAAAAGTTATGACAAAAGTTAAAAAACAAAAGTTAAAGTTATGTCAGTTTCGGGGTTGTAAGTATTCTAATGATTTTGATATTTTGCCTTTTGATTTTTGCATAATAGATTATGTGTAATAGACTATGTCGTACCTATACCTACCTCCATACGATGACAAAACTGTATCAAATCCTTACTGCATCGTGCTAAAGTGACTGTTCTTTACCAGGAATAAATCAGAATATAAACAAAATAACCTATAAAAAACAAAAAGACAAAGTATCAATTTCTTTTTTCGTAGGACTGGATGGTGTTGCCGTTTTTAATTTTTCAAATTCCACCGTTTTTTTTTACTTATGCAGACTTAGCGTGGCCAGCTTTATTGGCCATTGGAAGGCTTCTGCAAACTATGTCCTAACTCTTATTCTGTCCTCTATGCCTCAAAAATGCAGCCTTATTCTCCACTGCTACCGACGATATCGTGGAAGTAACGAAGTTTTGTACAACAAAATCTATTTCACTGTCGTGCCATCGACACGAGGACGAAGCAGTGGCCATTTAGATAATTCTTATTGCTTTTTTTGGAACTGATTCAATAATGGGATGAAGAAAAAAAAAAACACATAAACTTACAAGGGCACTTATGAAACGTCAGAAGTTAGGTGCACGGTTCCAATTGGTCGCTTCGATGAGACTGGTCATCTCTTAGCTGTCATAGCTTTTTTTAATATTTGAATTGTTTTTGTTACGGACGCTTTTAACGTGCACGTTTTTCGACATGAATGATACAGCCAATATTTTGTAACAATTTTGGAACGAAGCTTGTAAACTTTTAGAAATTGTCACGCTAAAAAGTGTTTATTTATTTATTTAACAGTTTATGTACACACATATAAATAAACAGATAAGAAGAAAGGAACAGAAAAATACATACAAAGGTGATGCCTATTTCTATAGAAATCTCTTCCAGCATACCTGCGATAGGAAAGTAGTTAAAGAGATGTAGACAACGTGTGTAAGAGTAGAAGAGAAAACAGAATACATAAAATAAAACTTAACTATACACTAATTTATATATAAACATACAACATAAGAATATACTTAAATACATACTTCTAAAATACATATCACTAAAATACTTATTTTTATTTTATTTATTTATTTATAGGTTCACCAACAATTGTTTACACTGGATAATGCTTATGAGTAGCATGCAAAAACGTATATACAACAGTGCAACAATCACTTACAGGTAAACTCCGCATGCATAAAGAAGTTGTACAATTTTTTTCAATAAATTAATCTAGTTAAAACCTAATAATAACAACATAATAAATATATATATGACAAACTATACTATACTTATTTTAAGATATGTATTTATTATTTTATAAAGTAATTTTACTTAGATAAAATTACTTTATAAAATAATAAATACACATGATGCAACTATGACGAAGTGGAAAGATAGTGTTCTTTCACTCTTCTTTTAAAAACCGCAACAGTTTGGCAGTCCCGAATGTCCGGCGGAAGTGAATTCTATTACCGAACCGCGTGCACACTGAAGGAGTAGGAGTAGAAGTCGGTTGAGTGGGGAGAGGATTTAAGGAGATTTCTAAGATGCGACCTGCAAGGTGCATCAGAGGGACGGGCGTAGGAAAAGCGTTCCCGCAGATAGGATGGCGTTTTAGGGTTGTAAGGATTTTAAATAACAGACACAATATCCGAGAGTTCCAGCGAAGACGAATAGGGAGCCACTTGAGTATCTTGCGAAAGTTGGAAACGTTAATATTATTATATTATAATTATTACGAAAACAAACAACAATAACAAAAACGGCTACATATCACGCAAATGAAGACTATTCACTAAATATTTCCTAAATTTTTGGCGATTTAAAGCGAATATATCCAAACGCACAAAATGTTTGTTATAAATTTTGGCTAGTGTATAGAGAGGCGCCCGTTCCCCGCGCTGTTCTAGGAATGGGCAACTAGCTTCATATTTCTGACTGAGTGACTCTTTGACAATTCAAAAGTGCCTGTAAATGGTTTAATTGAAATAAATGCTTTAAGTTTGAGTTTGAATACGCTTCTACGTAATCTTCTTTCTGACTTTGCTTTGATTTATCTGGAATCCCTATTTCTTTCATTGATACAAAGAGCTAATTCTTCGTTTCTTCATTGTTATTCGCTTTTGGTCTTACCTCTGCACACTTATTTTGGGTTCGATCTTAGTACTTCAGTCGTCTCGAGTGGAACATTGAACACAAGCAGCATTAGGTCTGTCTACATTATATCACACTGGACCCAGTCTAACAATAGTATCTTTCATCTCCACTTCACATTAGCAGTAACCTTTCAACTATCACAAAGAAAAGCCTTCTCATATCGGTATGTCAATCATAATTATTATTATTAAAGCATAGATTAGCAATAATCATTACAGTATTATTAAACTTATTAAAACTAGTCACGTACAACTCTGAGAAGATAGCCGTAATGCCTAATTAGATCTTTTATGAGCTGTTAACCCCCTTTTTCTATAATATGCTATGAATAGTCACAATGAACTCTGAGTCCTATTATTGGTTGTTTTAATTGCCATGTGTTACTTGTGACCCAGTTGGCGGACTGGTGAGTAATCTCTTGGTTATGATTTTGAATTCGATTAACGTTTTCAAAAGAATACTTATGACATGGTATAATTTCATCACCTCCGCAAAAGTTACATGACATACCATAGCAGATGATTCCATACCATGGTTCGCTAGGTAACGACGCAGCTGACGAACTTGCTAGAAGAGGTTCTGGCACGGCAGTCTGTGGACCCGAACCTATCGTACCAATCCCTTTCAACCAAATACGCAGGTGGCTACGGGAGTTCACCCTCACACAAGCGGAGTACTGGTGGACCTCGACACCGGGCTGCAGGCAGTCCAAGGAAGCTATGCCATCCCTGGATAGCAGGCTAACCAGGCGTTTATTACGCCTGGACAGGAACGGCCTGCGCCTGGTGACGGGAACCATCACGGGACACTGCTCGCTAAACAAACACTTCCACACAATAGGCATAACGGACAGCCCTCTGTGCAGGGCATGCATGGAGGCTGAGGAAACCGTCGCGCACGTACTCTTCAAATGCACAGGCGTCACCCAGATTAGAACAGGAACCCTCGGGTCACCCAGATCTTTTACAGATGTTCTGAACAAACCAGGAGTTTTGATTAACTTCTGGAGGGAGGTGGGCTGGTTGGAATAACCACCAAACGGCCGCCATGGCCCACGCACAATGGTCCACCTGACGGACTAAGTGCGGAAACCAAACCCCATAACATAGAACATAGATTCCATACAAATTCTGTTCTATTTTCTGGTTGATAGCGACTATTTGAACACTGTGAAATAGTGAATCGAGACTCCTGTCTGTGTAACAAAACCTTGAAGATGAATGTTAGAACCAACTCTTGTAACATCCCTATTCACAGTATAAATACTCCTTTTAAAACTATATCAATTTATATGTTTCTTTATAAATGTTTATTCATTCATTCTCCTGTCCTTATTCCAATTTCTACGTCTCTATCTTTATTTTTAATAAAAGGGTCCCCGGCTAGCTGCTAAAAATCCGTCAACATCTCTTACATATAGTTAATTGATTCAGGCGTGACCTTAGAGGGAAATCCATTATATAATACAATAGACGTGGATATATTTAGCAACCTGTTCTGCTTAGCTATAAGACACGTGTTTCACCTCTCAACGAGGTATCCTCAGGATGACGACTGACTTGTCGGGAACCCGAACACGGCGTGTTGCCACATCGAGCGCTGAACGCAGAGTGAGCGTATAGCTAAGCAGAACAGGTTACTGAATATATCCACGTCTATTGTATTTCATACATATTTCAGGTCCGAAGCTAACTCATAGAGGGTAAACGCTTTTATTGTAAAATAAGACACCAACCAACGATTATCCCTGTACGCACTATGCAAGGACAAACCCTGGTTGGTGTAGGACTATTGTAGTATATGGAAATAAAAGATTATGGACTATGGGTTTGGGTGGTTAAAGTGGACTGTTTACTTACAACTATGGAAGGACTTTGGCCCCTGCCTTATCAATGTTAAATATGTAATGGATAAAATATCAGGGGGTGACTTGCATACTCAATAGACCCCGAAAACTGTCTTCGCGACAAGGAGGCAACATATCCTGAGATGCTTGAGGAGTGGAGAGGTAACTATAGAACCTTATTTGCAGTTCCGTTCATAGAACACAATGCTTTTCAAATGTCAACCCTAAGTGTCCACATAACTACTCTATATAACACGAATCTTTCCAACTACAAAAGCCTTCAAAAATCCAAATTCCATACACAAAAGTGTTACAAAGATCTTCATTACACGCAACTTCATTCCTTTTAGACTTATTCATCAATGTTCGGTGACAATGGACCCTATTCGGGTGACATATTTGCTCTCAAAGTCCACAATGGCTTGGCCCATTTTTCAGCACGGCTCGCCGATCGCCGGCCGGCTCCTCGTGACAATAAAGTTGGTATGTGTTTGTGATTGCGATGTTTAGATGTTATGAATGAATATAAAATTATTAATATTTGCTCGACATTCCATTGAATATTACGTTTACAATAATCAATAGACTGGCTTTGTGCAGGAAAACCTTTGAACTCTCTTTTATTATTATGGGTTTGTAAACACGATCTAATGGAATGTGGTTAATGAATTTGTCGTGATGTCTTTAGTTTAATTTTTAAAATGTATTATTTTAATATCGATTTATAATATCCACTGTGGCAACACTGTCAAAGTACAAATTATTAACTATAAGAAACTTCTAAATGTATTTTCACTATCGCAACTGAATGTATTGTTTTACTTTGGCAACACTTAGAAATGCCGGTTATGATATTATCTTTATTTCTGGGTGGGGCAAAAGTCGTTTTAAATGGTAAAATGTAATGCATAGTTAGTCTTTATTGTAAAATAGTACAGTGGTGTGGATTAAAAGTATTAGCAAGAAAAGAGTGTTTTCTTTATAAATGTCACCCTGCTTAAGGAGACTGCAGGACCTAAACGTAAGTTTTATAATGCTTAAAAGTATATATGATCCACTGAAGTAAACAAAATCAGAAAAATACTTAATATTCTTCAGTATATATGCTAGAAGATATCATCATCTACCTAGCCTTTTCCCAACTATGTTGGGGTCGGCTTCCAGTCTAACCGGATGCAGCTGAATACCAGTATTTTACATGGAACGACTGCCTATCTGACCTACACAACCTAGTTACTAGGTAACACGATACCCCTTGGTAAGACTGGTTGTCAGACTTTTGGGCTTCTAACTACCCATAAAGACTGTCAAAGATCTACAAATGACAGCCGGGACCAACGGCTTAATGAGCTTTCCGAGGCACGGCGGGGTCTTGATATGTAAAGATGGTCACCCATCCACGGACCAACCGCGGCAAGCGTAGCTTAACCTGATCGATCGACCCGTGCGGCTGTTATTACTTAGCCACAAACCCCTCGCTAGAAGATAATGTGTTTAAAACATAATACAACTAATTTGTTACGATAGAAAAAACCACGAAGATACATCTAAAAATTTATTTTTACGAATAAAAATCATATTAATTTCAAGTTCCTTCATGACACACATAATAGATATCTGAGGTCATCGGAAAATTTGAGACTAGAGATGCCGATGCATTCCACCGGCTTTTATGACAAATCTTTTAAGGTTCAAGCAGTACGGTTATGGAATGCCTTGCCCGTGTCGATAAGGCGAGCTCAATCTTTGTCCACTTTTAAAATTCTGGTAAAAAACACTTTCTCTCTCCTTAAACATCGTTATTACATATAGTTCCTTGCTCTTGTTTCATGTTTATAATTTTATGTATATCTATCTAATATATATATATATATTTATATAGGTAATTATATGCTTTATGTATCTGTGTATCTGTTGTATATGTAAATGGTACACCACTGACTACCTGCAGTATTGTCTCTCCTTTTCCATTTTAATCCATCCAAAGGTTGTCTGTAAAAGATCGCTTTTAGCGATAAGACCGCCCATTGTGTCACCCAATGTAAAATTTCTATATTAATGTCTGTAATTTTTATGGTGTACATAATAAAGAATATTCTATCTATCTATCTATTAATATACATGCAATTATTCTGTTTTTTGTCAGATTTACAAGCAACATGTTACTGTAATAGTGTTTTAATTTTTTTGTCCAATCAATAGATATTTAGTAAATAGACAATTACTTTATATTTTGCAATAAATTAGCAGCGTTGTGTCGTCGCACTTCTCTTTCTTTTGTATGCCGTCCGACAGTGACCGCGCAGTTTCAGACATATAACACCCATATTACTCAAATCTCGGAAAATATGTTACACCGTTGGTCCCGGCTGTCATTCGTAGATCTTTGACAGTCGTTACGGGTCGTCAGAAGCACAAAAGTCTGACAACCAGTCTTACCAAGGGGTATCGTGTTACCCAGTAACTGGGTTTTGGAGGTTAGATAGGCAGTCGCTTCATGTAAAATACTGGTATTCAGCTGCATCCGGGTAAATTGAAAGATGACCCCAACATATTTGGGAAAAGGCTATGTTGATCCTGCAAATTACTGGAACAGAGCAAAAGTGGTAATAGGTGGTCGAACCTTGATTTCGTTTTGTGTAAACCCAAATTTCGAGCTTATTTAAAAGAGAAACAATTTAACGCTACGTAAGATTTTGATCTCTAAATACCAAAACAAAATTGCTTAAAACCACAACCATTCTATAATGAAGCCCAAAAAATCCAATCTATTTTTATTCCCTTCCCAAGTTTAGTCTATTAAACAGCCTGGCATCGAACCTAACACAAATGCTTACTACATGCAAATGAGCTATCCTAGTTAGAAATCTAATATCATTATAATAACATTTGTATTTGAACCACGTAGGTCCTTGGCTAAAGGGAGATGTGTAAAGGTTTGAACAGACGAGCCACAACCCTACCGAAACACAGTGGCACATAATTTTACATTCACACTTACGACAATTTGCAGTCTCGTTCAACAACATTGAACATTCGCCTAAAGACATCGCGGTGACGAACTCCACTTTATGTAATATGATTCAGTTATGAGGCATTGTTTCTACAACTAAAAAGAAGAAAGAAAGAAAACTTGTTTATTCTGCACAAACAAAACACACATTTTAAAAAACTGGACAAAATACACACAAAACAAAAGTAGCCAAAAGCCTCGTATTCAATTAAGTAGTAAAAAAGATTGACAATATTGTTCCTAGTAACTATAATACTGCTTCATTGGTTGATGTCAAGTCCAGGAACCAAAGACAATATTGCATACAACTACATCACAAGCATTCATTTGACGACAACGTGACGTTTTTGACGTCACATTTATCTTAAAACAGTTTCTTCTTCTTCATATCGATGATTTCATTAATCTGTTTTAAATAAGCTTCTACCTGATGTCGGCCACTAAGCAGCTAAATTGACAATAATATGCACACTGACCACCATCCATTGTCTTATTATTTATATCCACATTATTGCTGCTGTTTTGTGCTGTAGTATTTGCACAATTGAAGAGACTTACGGTACTTGCACATGAGCCTCTCACAAGTTCACGACCGCTACTAGTTAGCAAAAGCTACTTTACAACACTCTTCATATATTTAGCGAGTGTCTGCCACCGGCCACACTTGACTTGTGCGCCGGGCCGATGTTTGGTCGTGGAAAGTTGCTGTCGCTGACCACTAGTAGCGATTTCGAGTGGTCCGTCTGCTTTAGTCTTGAATTTTGGTAGGTAATATTCGCATTTCTGGTTTCTCTAACGAAGTGTTAGTAGGTAAGGGTTAATGTGCGGCTCAATTTATCTAATGTTATTGTTATTGTTTTTCGTGTATTGGTTTTCGGTGTTAGCGTTATTGTTATGGGCAGTTTTAATTAAGGAGTGTGTTTTGGCATTAAGGGGAATACCTTTTTAGGGAATGATGATCGTGGGAGTTACTTTGGATGATTGTAATGGTATTTTTGGGATGGGAATGAGATTTTATCTCAGAATTTTATTGACGGGTAGAAGTAAAGAGTGATCAAATTCGAGGTTCTTATATTGGCAACACTGTAATTTTGACAGCTGTTAGTAATGGCGCATGTTTCAAACGTCGAATGTTAGTTTGTAACAATACATTCACAAAATAAATAGCTTTGGATTCAGCAAGACGGCAAGAAAGAAAATACATTTTATTTAGCACATACCAAAAACCACACAATGTATAATTAACAGCAGATAAAAAAATAAAAATCAAATAAAAAGTGTGAAGTGCGATGTAGGTGAAACGTACAGAGGTCGCATTATTTCACGTTACGGTGACGTCAACTGGCCGCCAAGATCGTGCGATTTAACGCCGTTAGTTTTTTTTATGGCTTTTCTTTAGAATCGCGTCTATACCAACACACTTGCATCGTTGGAGCACCTAAAATCTAACATCCGTTAAGTTATTGCCAAGATAACTAACCCACGTTTGCGAAAAAGTTATCGAAAGAATCAACTGCTGCAGAAGGTCCAGAGGCGGCCATTTGCCTGACATCATTTTCCACAATTAATGAAGAACAGTAAATATTCGATTAAAGAAAAAAATATTAGATATTGTTACATTTTGTGTATTTATTTTTAAATAAAAGAAAGAAAGAAAAAATATATTTATTTGTCACAGGAACACGTGCAAAAATTAAAAAAGGAACCTCGAATTGGATCACCCTATTGGCCCTTGTGGCTAAGTAACAACAGCCGCACGGGTCGATCGATCAGGATAAGCTACGCTTGCCGCGGTTGGTCTGTGGATGGGTGACCATCTTTACATACCAAGACCCCTCCGTGCATCGGAAAGCACGTTAAGCCGTTGGTCCCGGCTGTCATTTGTAGATCTTTGACAGTCGTTACGAGTAGTTAGAAGCCCAAAAAAGTCTGACAACCAGTCTTACCAAGGGGTATCGTGTTACCTAGTACTAACTAGGTTGTGGAGGTCAGATAGGCAGTCGCTCCATGTAAAATACTGGTATCCAGCTGCATCCGGTTAGACTGGAAGCCGACCCCAACATAGTTGGGAAAAGGCTAGGCAGATGATGATTCATATTTTCGCAGTTTTTTTTTTTTTACTTGACGGAAATTAGAAAACAATTCAAATCTTAAACATAAAATACGTAGGTACAGTACAGGCTGCACGTTATTGCTAACTCTTTGACCTTGAGCTGTCCTGACATAGTATAGAGAGAGTTTCAATAGAATTGTGGCGGCATCTACATCGCCACATGCGAACTACGCATCAAAGACGTGACGTCACACAAATCCTGCATCGCACAATCAGAGTTTACCGCGCGAACGACATAATGTATATGCTATCCGACATCAATCGTAGGGCAGTTGCCCGCCAAACACGACACCCGTCTGGTCGGAGGATTCTCCCTTTTCTATAGAGGATGAGTGAACTTTACACCCTGTTCCTCATACCTCTAAATTAAAATTCAAAATTAATTAAAAGGCCAGCTTACGCTGGTATTGTTAGCTGAATCCGATCCAGCCTTCCCCTTGCTGTCGTCCACCAGCGACGCCCTAAGCCGAGGTCCGTACCGTCGTCCAACAGCGACGCCCTAAGCCGAGGTCCGTACCCCACAGGGGGTGCCATTAGCGTGTAGTCGCTTAGTTTATAAGTTTGTGCCCTGGCTGGAGGCCTTAATTTATTGAAGCACTCACAGGAAAGTCCGGTGAAGCAGCCGACAACCTCCTAAGTTGACCTGCCAGATACTATTCATAAAAATAAAACTGGCCAAGTGCGTGTCGGACCACGCACAATGAAGGGTACCCGTAGTTAGAATGAATTTATCCCAAGAAAAAAACTTAACATCGTGGTACTGCAAATGTAAGTTTGTAATTTGTACGCACAATATTGAGTGATTTACCATGTTATTTTAAGACCATAGACTTCTTATAGATTTTCCTATAATCTATTAGTATAAAACTATTATCTGTGTTTTCTTCAAAATTGTAGGCTCAGTGGTTTCGGTGAAAAAGAGAATGGTCAATTTCTTAAATGTCTTTAAAAATATTTATTTTAAAATGATAAAAAAATAATTGAGATCTTCACCAAGCCTTTTCATTTGATATGTCACACGGTACAGTTTGCAAAACTTTTTAGTTTAATTTTCTTTAAATTTGCCCCCGAAAACTGACCCCCATATTTAAAAATCATTAAGTTACGTTACACGTCCGTGTTTGGGTTACACAAATTCATATGTGTACCTCGGTCTAGTAGATTCGGAGCAAATTGGCTGTAACAGACGGACAAACAGCCAGCCAGACAGACACACGCGTGATCCTATACCTAAGGGTTCCATTGTTTCATTCGGGCGTACGGAACCCAATAAAAGGTTTTGTTACCACAGACGTGCGGCCTACCATACTTACCTCAATTCGTACTGAAACTTTTGTACCTTTAACCTTTTGCTGGACTCCTTTACATGTATTTCTAAAACCGAGATTATTAATAAAGTAGGTATTGTGGATCCAGTGAAGCAATTGAAACTCTTCACTACAAAAGTAAAATGTAACTTTGTATCTACAAAAAGACAAACAAACAACAAAGCGATTGCAAATAAAATCGAGCACGTAATCGAGTCCGATCCGAGTTGAATCGAGTCGGGTGTTGTTACTGGCGCCATCACGCCATTGTCGGTAGTCGGGTTAAGAATGTGGCATTCGATACTGTTATCGATTAAGACTAACGAATGGTGAAAGGAAATGGAGGTCTCGATTTTAATTTGCTGTTGCTAAGTTGGTCGGATTGTGTACAATTGTGGTTGTTCAAGGTAATTGAAGAAACCTTAGTTACTGTTGTAATAAGAACCATCCTTACTCTAAAATTACTAATTTAATTCCGAATATAACTATTTAACCTCATAATAGATACTAATCCCCGAATGAATCTTAAAGTCGCTACCCCAATATCATAATCTAAAACTGTATAATAAAACTACATATTTACAATATTTCAGGGATAAGGAAAATAATATGAAACACCAAGATATCTTGTCTGTTATTTATATTTCTTTGCCAACATCAAATTCAATATTCTACACCATACCATCACATCTCCTATTCCCCACATAATATCACAATTCAATCAGTATTCTAATATTTACCATGAAACTAATAGGTTACCTTAATTTACAGTAGATTTCCAACCAATACCATGCCAATCTATCTTTTTACCGACACTGCCACTAAGCACGTCTTACCGTCACGAGCGCCAGACCCAGAAGGTCGTTATTACTCCCATTTTCACATAACAAATCTTTGGGTGTTGCCAGTACAATATCCAACAATTACGTATGAATAAATTGAAACCTAACACTGTTAAGATACCTATGTCTCAAAAACGACGAAAAAAGATAAAATACATATATTTTGAAATTATTAAAAGTCCTCTTGCAATTACATGTTATTTAAAATAAAACTCAGTTTAAAAATAACAATTCTCAGCTTATTTTCATCATTAACCCCAAGCTAAAAATAGCCAAAACTTTACTAGACCTATATTTAAAATCTAAAGAGTACGTCCAGACGTTCAGATAATAATAATCATCTGCCAGTTAAAATAGTACGTAATCATTGGTGCTGCAATTTGAGTGCCATCGATAATTCTTGTGTTGTCGTAACTGACACGAGATCGCTGAACACTCGAGTTATTGAAACAGAATTCGATCGAATTCTTAGGTATTTTAAATTAAAACTTCTTTAAATTGGATTCATCGAAAAAGTCGCCAAATGTTTAGCTAAAACAAACCACGCATTTTATGAGTGGTTAATAGCGAAGTATCGGAAATCTATTTTGTTCATTAAAATTGAACCTACCGGTCTCTTTTTAAGAAATATGAAAAAAAAAAACATTCGAAAATTACTTTTGAAAATGTTGAATATAAGAAGTCTCGTATTAAATCCGAAAATCAATACTAGGTACATTATTAGCATATTATTATGTCTCCAGAATTTTATACAGTCAAAACCACCCTTCGAATCACAACACAACCCTTCACAATAACACAAATACCCCATTACAATGACCCATTTAAAATTCTACCAACAAAAGCAATAATTAATTGATAACAATTATTTACAATCGCGTCAACCCGACACAACCAATCGGACCGCTGTCAAAACAACGTAAATTTTTAATCAGCCAATAAGCATCGAATGTGCCGTCATTAACGGGAACGCAATTGGTCGAACTGACGGCTTAATTTGCTCAGCTTATTAAAACATCAATCAGACGTTTTTATTGTGAAATCGGTTAATTGTACGTTGCTACTGGATGTGGGAAACAATGGTGTGTTATTGGAGATTTCAGTTGTTCTGCAGCAGCGATAGCCTAGTGGTGTGACCGTCAGACTGCCAAGTCAAAGGTCTTGAGTTCAAACCCAAGGCACGCACCTCTGACTTTTCAGATTCATGTGCATATTGTATAATTATCACTTGCTTCAAAAACGGTGAAGGGAAACATCGTGTGAGGAAACCAGCGGTATGCCTTTTTTTTTGTGTGGGAAATTATCAAATACTTGTCCCGTTCTGGGCGGAGCGGGAGGGCGTGTCAGACTCTTACTGACTAAAACCCACCCGTGATCCTTCAGTTGCCATGTTGCCGGGAGCCGCAGTATCCCTTTCGAACTTTTCCGCGACACCGGCAGACATTGGCCCTAGCGGACCCCGACAGTTGTGCTGATATTTCTTTGAGGCGCGCGTGGAACACAACGCGCCGTCGACCCGGGCCTGGCCCTTATCGGACGGCGAGCTACCCATTCCTCACCGTCCGAAAGCCCGCGCCTACGGTGGCCGGGAATCGGCCTGAGATTCCCGACGGCATGCCTGAGAGATATTTCTCGACGATATGTTAAGCCAAGTCAAAGGCCCATGGGCGGCATAAAAAGATTGACACCAGGTTAATCACTAACCACACGAAAAAGAAGTTGTTCTGCAAATGTCGGCCATATTGGCCGCAAAACCGATGACCGTTGGAGTAGACGTGTTCTTGAGTGAGAGATTGCGAATCGGCAAACGTAAGGAAGGACGCCCTCAGGCTAGGTGGAGCGACAATATTCGCAGGGTGGTTGGTAGCAGCTGGATGAGAGTTGCCGAGAATCGAGCTGAATGGTGTGTCAATAGGAGAGGCCTATTTAAAACTGGCGCGAATAGTCGCGTGGCTTCCTAATCAATAAAAGGCTAAGTGGAGGGACGATAAGGAAGGGTTGAGGATTAAGTTAAATGGCGTGGAGTGTGTAATTCATTTAGAAAAGAAAGCAAAAACTTTTCTTTTCTGACATCTCCTTGATACAAAAAATTGTCCAGCCAGAAAGTTGCGCGCTCAGCTTTCGGTTATCAATAAAATTAGCAACCCTGCACCCTTATTCTTTCCATTTTAACAATTCGATAATATGCATTGCGTTCTTTTTGTATTCAAAAGGTATTTCGACCCTGATTTGAAACTCCCAGTAAAAGTACTCGAGGACTCGAAAAAAAGAAGATGTAACCCGCCAGAAAACATATAGGGTGGCAGGGACATCGTCGCGAAAACTGTTACCATGGATTCAGTACATGATTCTGAAACCAGCGTTGACTGAAATTTTTCGTCGGTTATGTTTTTTTAAATTGCTGTTCCATAAATTTTTACCGCGTAGGTATTGCACTTTTCTATGAAACAGCAGTTTTTTTTTTTTTTTAATAACCGACAAAAAAATTCAACTCGGGTTCAGAATCATGTAGTGAATCTATGGTAACAGTATTCGCGTCCATATCCCCGCCAACTGTATACAATGTCGCCCATGTGCCCGCCTGCATTTTTCTGAATATTCATGAAAAGTTATCGAAAAATAACTTTAAAAGAGGGGACAGGGGGAGGAGTCTATATTGACTTTTTCTTTTTTTTTTCAACATTACCTTTTGATTTTATGAACTTACACTTGTGTTTTCTTTCACAGTATTATTTTTTGAAAAATTTTTGCATCGTCGATAAATATAATAAAAATGTTAGTTAATCCGATAAAATAACTCAGTAGCTTTTAGAAATAATAAACAGAATCCCAATAGAGCTAATAACATCGGAGATAATTATGGCAAACATAAAAAATTTAATAACATGAAAAATAGTAAGATAGACCGAAGTCATTTTTCGATAATTTGAGCGACATTGTATACTTTTGTATCGTTGATCGAGAAAGCTTGAGTTATTTTTACCACGAATTCACAACAGAAATAAAACAAAATTTCTTCAAAAGATAGACACTTCACCCATACAAGTTTCAACGAAAAAAAGACAGTCGAAACGTCAACAGATCTGCAGATTCGATATCGATCACTGAGGTCGGCATTCGGCAAGTCTAAAGTCTGAAGGACCAGCTCTCGAGATATTTATTACGACAAAGAGCCAGATATAGATCTCTGTGAAGACTTGAAACGAGGTTCAGACGTGTTTCTTTTCAATGTCAGAAATCTGTGGATACAGCAGTAGTTTAAAGTAATGCACATTCTACTATATTATAATCTCGTTTATTTATTTTCATATTAAATAAATTTTTATAAATCATTATAAAAACATTTAAAAAGAAGTAGTCCACTTAGAGCACCCGTCCGAATAGCATCTGCGCGAATAGCACCTAGCCTAGTCCCGCTATCTTTATATATATAATTCTTCTGTGAGTGTGTATGTCACTGAACATTTTTTGTGTGTGTTCAAGGGGATCTGGGAATGGTTTAGATTCACAATTTTGTCCGCTGGACAATGTTTTGACAGGACAACGTCTGTCGGGTCCACTAGTATATATATATAAAGAGATAATATGTATATACCTATATTTTACATAACACGGATGTAAATAAATATTTAGCTTTTATGGTGTGATATATTAAAAATAAGAAGTATTTTTATTTGGTAAGATTAATAATATTATTGTCATAGTAACTTTTATTAATTTTCATTTGTAAATGTCGCCTAGACAAATTTCGTATGTACAGTCGGACGCAAAAATCCATGGATAGTACAGAAATAAAATCGTGTGAAGCGAAAAATGACGCCATCTAACGTAAAACTAGTTTTCGACTTACAAAATTTAATCATGCTGTTACTAGATGGCGTTGCTTTGCTTTAAATTATAAAACATTTTTATAGTTGTTTTTTGTCTCTTCAAACGTCCAAATAATTTATAATTTATTTTAAAGAATATTGTTCCTAACTATTAACTATGTTAAAATTGAATATCAATTTATAAGTATCTGAAATTTTAGGTTTCTTTGAGAGGGTAGGTTCAATATGGATTTATAAATAATTGGTAGGTAGTATAAATAATACTTAGATCGAAGAGTTATGACTAAGCTCAATTGATCGTTCGCTAAGTTCATTTCGATTACCTCGTTCGAGTGCCTTTTGTTCAGTTTTTATTTCTAATCAGATAAATTAGTTATTTTACCAAAATGAGTACGCGTTGTAATATTGATTTCGTTACAAGAGCTAAAATAATTGCTATGCATAGTCAAGGCAAAAACTTGTCAGAAATAGCCAGAGAGACCGGTGTAAACGTAAGTAGTTTTATTTTTACACTTTTATACAAAAGACTGCATTATTTTTTAGTTGCTATACTACATAATAATCATTATTGGGTATTATATATTTCTGTTTTATTATTGCAGAGAAAAACAGTTGTTCTATGGGTACGACGATTTGAAGAGGAGGGTTCTTTACAACACCATCAAAGAACTGGTAGACCACGACTCATAAATACAATGCAGCGTCAAACCATGATAAGGGAGTATGAAGAAAATGGATTTCTGCCGACGAACCACTATGCTGGTTTATTTGATATAAGTGTTGACACTGTCCGTCGTGCTCTTCATAGTGAAGGGCTGCATTATCGGAGACATGCTGTGAAACCCTTGCTCACGGAAAACCATAAAAGGGCAAGACTACAGTTCGCTTTGGATCACATAAACTCGATTGGAGTAATGTCATCTTTACAGATGAAAAAACTTTTAAGTCCAGTGAACATGGACGCTTATGTTTGTGGCGTCGAAATAATACGCGATACACAAATGGTCACGTAGTGCCCAATATGCAATCTGGTCATATAACAGTGAACATGTGGGGATGGATGAATGCAGCCGATCCGGGAGAACTGGTCAGACTACCAAGTCGAGCAAATAGTGCAAACTATATAGAAGTGCTGGAGGATACCATGTTGCCTACCGTTCGAAATGTGTATCCAAGAGAAGAATTACCACAGATAAAATTTGTGCAGGATAATTGTCCAATATACCGTTCGCACAGTGTGCAAGCGTGGTTTCGTCAGCATAATGACGTTTGCGTTATTCCTTGGCCTGCTAGATCACCGGATTTAAATCCCATTGAAAATTTATGGGGTGTTATCGTTCAACGGTGGAATAATCAAAACGAGCGTACTCCAGATACGTTAGAGGCTCATTGTTTACAAATTTGGGAGAGTATTCGCGGTTCAGATTTATGCAAAACTTTAATTAATTCAATGCGTTCCCGCATGCAAGCTGTTATCAGCCAGAATGGTGGTTACACGAGCTATTAATAAATCATTATTGTTATTTTTCTTTATTCGGACAACAAATGATCTATTATGTTATTTTACTTATTATTTTACTTACTACTTATTGTTTATATTAACTGGAGACCTGGTTATTATGTATAACCTATTACTTACATATTTTTAATAACTTAAAAGTTATGAACACAACACAACATAATTTTTTGTTTTTTATGTTAACTACTAACCATTTGATATGTTTTTGTGCAATTTTGTAGTTTTTATCCTACCAATTTAATCCATTTGACCTTTGTGATACAATAATCAGGTCTTCTATTTGTTTTTATTGAGGTTACATAAGCTTCAATCCTCTTTCCGATTTTGGAAACGAATACTTAAGCTATGGCCTCAATAAGAAGTTATACATAATACTATAATGTTATAAGATAATTAAACTGTTAAAGAATAATAAACTGTAAGAAATAAACCTCTATCATTTTTTAATAGTGCCTTTTTGTTTTAATTTACAGTTATCATAATATACAAACGCTGTAGTTATAACTTGAGGGTATGGATTAATTTTATAAAGAAAACGTTAATGGATACCCTCAAATTATAACATCTATCGATTAGACAGAGACCTAAAGATAAAGTGACTCGGACGATAGTAGATAACAATTTCATCGCAATTCAAATAGCCTCGTTGGCTAGTTCGTCAAACTGCCGGTGTAAGTATGACGACGTTCGGTGATGCCATGGTTCGAATACAAGTCGAACAAATGAATTCTTTTTGTTGAAGTATTCTTTAGATTATTCGTAACGAATTCAATGTTGTAGCAGTGTAACATTTTAAAACTTGAGGGGTTAGCACATATTGACGACTCGAATATTATATAATACCCACATAGGTATATTCCTATCGGTTTATTTTGTTATGTTTATCATTTAAGCTACGTATGCTAGTAAATGTAATACTGCATTAAAGCTTACATAGATAATTTAGAAAAATGTATTAGCTTTGTAATACGTATCGTAAATTAGTAATAGTTGTGAAGAAACCAACGCCATCTAGTTAGATTTTCGAAAACTTGAACTCAAGCGTTCACTGGAAAATAGACACTAAGGTATCCATGCAATTTTGCAGGTGAGTGTACGTAAGTATGTGTAATTAATAAACATTCTAGTGATTTTTATCGATATCTTTCAATTAATAACGTCCTGTAAAACAAATACATCCCAGCAGTAGGCTGCTGAGTCGTAGGTGCTTTTCGTGGACAAAAATGTAAAAATAAATTTTAATCCACAAAGAGCACCTAGCTGCTCTTTTTGGACAAGGCTAGGTGCTATTCGCGCAGGTGCTATTCAGACGGGTGCTCTAAGTGGACTACTTCTTTAAAAATACTGGCCCACCGGTATCGGGAGCAGGATCCAACCTACCGGTAGTTAGTGTTGCAGAGACAGGAACCTTCTCACAATGCGAGCCGTATCGAGGAGTACTGCCTTCTGAATTAAAAGCCCTTGATCCAACCACCTAACGATAGACTCGAGAGATGTTGGTCGAGGATTTCGGACATCGGCCCATTGGCCGTTACGACAATCGGCACTATTATTGTAAGCGCTATTATATTTCTTATTATGGCAAGCAAAGCCGATGTCGACCATTCTGTCAATGTCTAAAGAAAGAAAGAATAATTAATTCGAATTTGTTTATTCGTTGAAGTTTGCATGCTTTAATTTTTAAGCGGAACATGTATGATCTCATATTCTTTAATCATCATCAGCCTATAATGTTCCCACTGCTGGGACACAGGCCTCCTCTCTGTGAGAGGGAGTGGGCCGTAATCCACCACGCGGGCCCAGTGCGGGTTGGTAGATGTCACATGTCTTCAAATTTTCGGTTCTAGTACATGCCGGTTTCCTCACGATGTTTTCCTTCACCGTTTTGAGAGCAGTGGTGATGAAATAATTTACACAAAGTAAAGCGCCTGTCTGGGTTCGAACCTACGACGTACAACTCGTAAGTCGCGTCCGTTACCACTGGGCCACCACTGCTCATAGTAGTAGTAGCATATGCTTTAGTATACCATGTTTTACGCAAATAAATTGTCTTAACTTATAAAAGAAGAATTCTTTTTTAGGGTTCCGTTAAAAAACGGAACCCTTATAGATTCGTCATGTCTGTCTGTCTGTCTGTCTGTCTGTCCGTCCGTATGTCACAGCCACTTTTTTCCGAAACTATAAGAGCTATGCTGTTGAAACTTGGTAAGTAGATGTATTCTGTGAACCGCATTAAGATTTTCACACAAAAATAGAAAAAAAACAAATAATTTTGGAGTTCCCCATACTTAGAACTGAAACTCAAAAATTTTTTTTTCATCAATCCCATACGTGTGGGGTATCTATGGATAGGTCTTCAAAAATGATATTGAGGTTTTTAATATAATTTTTTTCTAAACTGAATAGTTTATGCGAGAGACACTTCCAAAGTGGTAAAATGTGTGTCCCCCCCCCTGTAATTTCTAAAATAAGAGAATGATAAAACTAAAAAAAATATATGATGTACATTACTATGTAAACTTCCACCGAAAATTGGTTTGAACGAGATCTAGCAAGTAGTTTTTTTTTAAAACGTCATAAATCGTAAACTTATCGTTACTTGCTGCTACGGAACCCTTCATGGGCGAGTACGACTCGCACTTGGCCGCTTTTTTTAAAGAAGATTACTTTTTGTTTTAAAGAAGAAAAAAATTGCTACTTATTAATATCTTCGATGATAGGTAAAGTTAAATTCAATGTACAACAGTATTTTTATAATGTGCGTCTTATTATTGTGCAGAATAAAAAAACATTTTCTTTCTTTTGTAAAATTAATAATTTCTTCTATATTCTGTTTCTCTATTGTAGGTGTCGATAATTCTTTCGGAATTGTTATGGAAAGTCGGGAAAGATATGTAAAAAAAAATGTAAATTATAAAATTAAACTCAATTTATGAAACTTGTTGACAAGTATTAGTGACACTCATGTAGAGAGCTTTGATAAGACTTAAATTGAACGTTGGTTATTCGATTGTTTACCATAATTAATTAAAATCTAAAATGATTGAATCGCGTAAGCTACATTTTGTCTAAAAATATTATTTTGTTAATTAATTGATTCGGGCGTGACCTTGCGGAAATCCGTTAAAAAATACATTAGACGTGGATATATTTAGTAACCTGCTCCGTAGTAGTGTAGTAGATTAAATAAGTTATGCAATTAGGGTACTGTTCCGCTTAGCTAAGCGGAACAATACCCTAATTGCGTAACTTATTTTCGTAAACAATTTTGTCCAATTTGTTTCATTTTGACAGTTCAACAACATTCATTGCGTTATTTACGTTGTTGAGCAGATTTTTTTACCAACTTATGAAGCAATGGATTAGCAATCTGATTCAAATCGAAACAGATTGTGTTGTATTACTAAATATATTTAGTAATACAACACAATCTGTTTAAAGTAATAAAATACAATAGACGTGGATATATCCACGTCTATTGTATTTTATTACTTTGTTAGTGCAAACCTACATACATAATTTAATTCAATTGGTTAGAGCGAATTGTGCTTCTGTCAGAAGGAATGTAACAAAGCCTAACGATTTTTTTTCTATTGTTACAGAACCCCAGTGGATCCTCAAAAGTGACCAACTCATCAGTGAATACAAGTGCTAGTGATGTGCCACCCTAAAGTGCTTCATATCGATAGAAACAGCTAGTGTTGTTCACGATGTCGTTCTCGAGGTCGCACGTGATCTCTGGGGTGCTGTTCACCATTCTTCTGCAGTACTGCGTTGAAAGCCAGCAGGAGAACCTCATTGAGGAAGCATGTAAGTAGATAGTTTTTTAAAGTAATTTTAAGGTACCTACGCTGTAAATCAAATCAAATCAAATCATTTATTTATTTGCAGACATGGGTAAATTTGTACATAGGTGTTGTCATAAAGTTAGCTCTCCATGTTCTGCCGTCACATGGGCATGCAAATCAAATCAATTCCTCCCTATCAGAATACCAGCGCTGCGATATTTATTTATTTTTAAATGTCGCAGCATATGCAGAGATAGGAGCCTTTTGGTCTCGTACAGGACCTTCTGCTTTTATTTTAATTTTACTTTGTTTTTTTTATTGTTTTTTTTATTATTTTGATGAATGTTCTTATAGAAGGTGTTTAGTTTAATTTGTGATTTCCTGTGCGAGTCTCAATAAATACTTTTTCTTTCTTTCTTTCTTTCAATTAATTAATATCATTTTAATCACATTAAAAAATATTATCATTTCATAATTAAAAAATTTACACAATAATGTCAAATCATTTGAGTCACAATAAATATAAAATGTCATAATATTACATCAAATGTCACTCATTGGCTACAATATTAACTATGTCAAATGGATACAATACAAGCATGACAATCCAAACAAATAAAAATAAGAAAAGAAATAAGTTATTTTATCAAAATGTCAATAATAACCAATTACATTTAATTTTACTTTTATTATTTCAAAAGAGTATTTACGTGTTTTAAGGTGCTTCTAGCTGGACAGAGCGAGGCATGACAAATGCATTTTTATGACAGATTTCTCAGCCGTGCTGTGCTTTTGCACTGGCAAAACATTCACATAAAAACATGTTGAAACCTCTATATCCTGTCAAACATTCTATGGAACATTGACAGAAAATAGAGTAAAATACAATAAACGTGGATATATATTTAGTAACCTGTTCCGCTTAGCTATTTCTAAAGAGCCATAAAAACCTTGAAATAAATTGACACGTGTTTCACCTCTCAACGAGGCATCCTCAGGATGACGATTGACTTGTCGCGAACTCAAACACGGCGTGTTGCCACACCAAGCGCTGAACGCAGACTGAAGTCTGCGTCTGGATTTCCGCAAGGTCACGCCTGAACCAATTAACTAGAAAATTAATTGGAGAATTTTCGTGAGAATGTTAGAAAAGGCAGTATGGTATGTTGTTGGTGTATTTAGGTACTTTTCTTCACCAAAGTAACTTTAAACTAACGAGTCTGTAATGATAGGTTCAACTTAGATACTGCGTACAATAATTTTCAAAAAGACTGAAAACTTGTCTTAGAATAAACAAGTTTTTATAAAAAAGAAACAGTGGCACTCCGGGAGTGTCGACAGAAGTGAAAACTTGAAAAAAAATTGGCACCGCGGCAATCGCGGTAATCAACGCGTTGATGTCTTTTACTCCACGGTGTCGGTAAACTCGGTAACAGTGTCGCGAAATCAATGGTTTAGTCCCATCTCAAAAATGCCCAACGCGCCTTTAGAAGTTTTCACTTAATAATAAACAGCAAACGCATAAAAAAAGAAATTTAAAGCTTGCATACCGAGAATTTATAGAAAAATCTGTATTTATTTGAATAATACCTTTTGTAGTAGGATTCTCATAAGTATCAGAGGATAAAAGCGGGGATTTAAGAGGATTTTTATTTGAGGTATATATTTTCGGATTAAGTATCTATTTAAAGGTTGAGACCATTCGCAAGATTTTATTTAATCTATCAGTGATACCTCTACAGAAAACTATTTAGTAATTAAAGATTAACTTTATAAGTTTATCTACAATTTGAAGACATTGTAAAAGCCAATTATTTTTAAAAGAGTAACCTTGGAATTTCTTGCCGGCTCTTCTCCATATGAAACGACCAATTGGAACTGGCTTCTGACGTTTCATAAGTACCCATGTAGGTTTATAGTTCCTGTACCCTTATTTTCGTAAACAATTAGGTATGCCTAATTTGTTTCATTTTGACAGTTCAACAACATTCATTGCGTTATTTACGTTGTTGAGCAGATTTTTTGCCAACTTATGAAGCAATGGATTAGCGATCTGTTTCAAATCGAAACATATTGTGAATCGAAAAAACAGCTGTTTCATAGAAAAGTGCAATACCTACGCGGTCAAAATGTATGAAAAAGCTGATTTTTTTTAATAACCGAAGAAAAATTTCAACTCGCCCTTTTTTTTTGGGTGGGAAATTATCAAATAACTTCTCCCGCTCTGGGCGGAGCGGGAGGGCGTGTCAGACTCTTACTGACTAAAACCCACTCGTGTTCCTTCAGTTGCCCTGTTGCCGGGGGCCACGATTTCCCTATCGGTTTTCTTCGAACCCCCGGAAGGCATTGACCCTAGCGAACCCCGTCAATTCTGCTGACATCTCTTTGAGGCGCGCGTGGAACACAACGCGCCGTCGACCCGGGCTTGGTCCTTATCGGACGGCGAGCTACCCATTGCTCACCGTCCGCAAGTCCGCGCTTACGGTGGCCGGAAATCAGCTTGTGATTCCCAACGTCCGTTTGGCACGTTTCAGGTATTTCACCCTTGCGTTGAAATTTTTCGTCGTCGTTCAGTATGTATTATGTAGGTACTGAATCCATGGTAACAGTTTTCGCGTCGATGTCTCTGCCACCCTATATATACAAATCGATGTCTTACGGCCGAAAAGGGATAAGCGACATTTTTTGAGAAATTCAGTTATATACATACTTAGAATCGCCTTTTTTTTCTGCGTCGATTGGTCTAGGTAACGTTTGCCTACGTGAAATTTTTGTCGGTTACGCGGTAGGAAAAATATAGACTTCTGTCAATTTATTTCGTTGTAAACGACTTCAATTTTTGTAAAATTATTTTTTTGGTGTTTGATCTACGAATTATTTAAGAATAAAGAAGTTACACCTTTTGCACTTTTTGTAATATTTTAATGATTGTACGTTAAACTATTTTGGCTGGAAGTAAAAATTCAGAAATATGTATTTAGTTTGTTATGCCTGTTCGTGTTTAAAACATAATTAGTCGTTTATTCCGTTTTGGCCGCATTTTGCAGACTCTGTTTGGTCTGTAGTCTTTTAGTGCAATAGTTCTAAGTCTATTTGATCACGGTGATTTTTTGATACGAGGGTTTATTACAAACAATTGTTATTTAGTATGTTTTTAATTTGATAAGTGCGAGGTGCCATTTTTATGTTAATTAAAGACTGAGCTGATTACCTAATTAAATGGTTTTTTATTGTATACCTATACCTCTTGGGTGAACTTGAAATGTTAAATGCAGAGATAACAGTTTTTTAAAGTAAAATAATCAAAATACATCCACTAAATAATTGACATCTTTTCAAAAAATGTGCTTGATACAATTTTCCTTTCAGTCAACTATTGTTACATTGTTGGTTAGATTATATTATCACATTTTTTTCTCTAAAAACCAAGACTTGACCTTTTTTCCTTAATTTAAATAAAACATGGGTTGAATTTAGGTCATTTTTACTCGCATCAGATAATTTGATAATTTAATTTACGACATTTTGGGTGATTTTAAAATAAAGACCATTTGGGGATAACCGACAGTAACTGCTTCTTGCAGGCTGAATTACGTAAAAATAAAAACGCCACCTTATAGATAGCATGCTAAATATTATAAAAACTCATTTCCAGGCTTTCGGGAGCTATACTTAATTTTTTATGATTTTTTTTCGTTTATTTTGAACTTTAAATCACTCCCCTGTAAAATTTGAAAAGAGGCGGTTATCCTTTTTCGCCCGTAAGGCATCGAAATATTGCTCATTTTATCGTATAGGAGGATGAAATATAATATTTTGATTGTGATCGAGGTTTCTTTGTATTTATGTATATACTTTGCAGAATAAAATGCTCCAAACCATTGCTTAAAACCGCATCAAAATCCATTGTGGTGAGAAAATCTAAGCGGTCACACAGACGGACACAAAAACTGACTTTGTTTTATACTGGCAGTTGAGTTGTAGGTCGTGGGTTCGAACCCAGGCGTTTTAGTTTGTGTAATTTATTCCATCACCACTGTTCTCAAAACGGTGAAGGAAAACATCGTGAGGAAACTGGCATGTCCTAAAACCGAAAATTCGAAGACATGTGATTTCTACCAAGCCGCATTGGGCCCGCGTGGTGGATTACGGCCCACTCACTCTCACCGAGAGGAGGCCTGTGTCCCAGCAGTGAGAACATTATAAGCTGATTATGCATTGTATTAATTTTATAACCATCTCCTTTGTCTATTGGTACGACAGCTGAGCGTGGAATTCATGGTACGATCGCAACGTCAAGCAAAGTTTTTCCATTAAAAATCCCGGATTTTTTCTACGGACTCGCACTCTACATAAGTAGAAATTATTTATTTTGCATAAAATATGGTACATAAAAGGTCTTAAATATAATAAGTTCCACATATTTTGCTTACTTACATACGAGTATTTCAGCATGCAAAAAATATCATAGAATAAGATTATATACAAAAACACTTCAATTGTTACTATTTGATGAGATAAAAAATAAAAACTCTTAAAATTATGTTATTTAATTATATTACACTGTATATATTATATTACTAGTAAGATCATATTTCGTAATTTACTTATAATTTAAGAACTCACTTATTGTATAGAACGTATCATAATAGAGCCCTTTCTTAAGTTTCTTTTTAAAGTTGTTGAGTGGCAGCTCTCTCTTCAGGGGGGCTACCACCAGCTCATAAAGCAGTATTATTTTAATATTACTTCAATGGGAAAGAGATGAAGCTCTACAGGACGTGTAGCTCCATCGCTTTCTCCCACTGAAGTAATATTAAAATAATACTGCTTTATAAGCTGGTGGTAGGCCCCCTCTTTGGGTATTTGGTTATAGATTTTGTATTGTATTTAATTATTAAATTAATTAAACACCTTCGAGAAATAAGGGTGACATCTAATGTAATAAGTACGTAACTAATTTTCACTGCAAGGTAAGCAGTAATACATAGTAAACCTTTTATTGAACCCGACTTTTCCTTACTTAATACTATTCATTAACCCCATAAGATTAGTAGGAGGAAATGTTTATTTATTCCATTACGGATTTACGGGGTTCCATGGGAAAGGTAAACATTATGGTACAGTGGTTTTTGAAAGTAGGTCACCGGTACCTAATCTTTTTAGCGCCTTTGTGAAGGACCGTTTTTTTATGTTTGTCCATGACAGTTTGTTTTTGACCACATTGTTTTGCTTTAGCACCAATCATCTGGGTAGGCTTTTCCCAACAATGTTGAGGTTGGCTTCCAGTCAAAGTCAAAGAAAAATCATTTATTTCAAATAGGCCCTTATAAGGCACTTTTGAACGTCTAATGCTAGCTACACACGTAACGATTTACTTGCGCAAATTTAGGCTTGCGCAAGTCTACCGTGACGTGTGTTGGAAGGAATTTGCGCAATTTTATGTTTTCTTATTTTAGTTTCTTATTTCGACTGTAGGGGTAATCTAACTAAGAAAAATAGTTATTCTAATTAGCCTAAATTTTTTGAAAAATTAAAAAAATATTAATTTGTTGCTTTTGTTTTAAGCTATATTGCATAGCTTTTATCGCGGGCTTTGAGCGCGGCGACCGAATCAAGAAATTCCGTAACGAAAAAAACCTAACACCCCCCACTCCCCCTACCATGTAATGACGGTTCCCATGACAACATCACGTTGTCATGGGAACCGTACACGTAATTTTTGTTTTATGTCATCACGTCATCATCCCAAATGTAGTGTTGACAAATAGGAAGTATGGAGGTTACAAATGCTATGCAACAGCTTTACCGCGGCAGTCCCCGAGTGCCACACGTTTTTTTTTTTAATTATTAAAAAAATGCAAAAATATTTTTTTGCTTAATTTCAATAATGGGGTGGCATTTTTTACAATGCCCAGGGGCGGCGCTGAGGTCAATCTTACTCAAACAACTTATCACCTTACCTTTAGATGACCCTAGTAAACATAGTTATCCTATTTGTAGATTCTTGTCTGCCTTCACATTTTGTTGACCAATCTCAATTCTGTCTCAGAACACAACCTGTGAGTAAATAAAGCTGAGTACCCTGAATCAAGACCACTCGTAGGACTACCCCAGTCAATATTTGAAAGAAAGTGCGTTTATTGGCATTACAGCAAACAAAAACAATGCTTTTAATGCCAAAAGGGGCTCAGCTCAGCGTAATGTCAAATGACAACACAAGGTCACCCACCACCTGACGGTGACTTTCAGCTGCAGGCCACGAGTGCCGGCCGCTTTAATCAAATAACATAATAAATTAAAATTGGTAATATAAAATAGCTCAAACAAAAAAAAAAAAAGTGTGGCACTCGGGGACTGCCGCGGTAAAGCTATTGCATAGCATTTGTAACCTCCATACTTCCTATTCGTCAACGCTACACTTGGGATGATGACGTGATGACATAAAACAAAAATTACGTTCCCATGGCAACATCACGTTTCACGAACCGTCATTACATGGTAGGCGGAGTGGGGGGGGGGGTGTTAGGTTTTATTTTTGTTTCGTTACGGAATTTCTTAATTCGGTCGCCGCGCTCAAAGCCCGCGATAAAAGCTATACAATAGCTTAAATACAAATAAAATGTTGTGACATACATTTGTGTGTAGTTGCGTGTGTGTTGTGTTGTGATTAATGGAATACTTAAATAAATACCCAATATCTGCAAATAATCTTAATACCTATAGGAAATAAAAGGTACAAGACAAAATCCTGTGATTGCGCTGACTGCTGTTCTTTTAAACTACGAAAACGGATTTAGATTAGGGTTTCATCATCATTTAGACAAAAATAATTGATTAATAAAATTAAATAATTGAATGTTGTATTTGCGATTGAAGCTAAATAATAACAGCCGCACGGGTCGACTGAAGGTCAAGCTACACTTGCCGCCGTCGCTTAGTGGATGTGTGACCATTCCGGTACATATCGAGACTCCTCCGTGCCTCGGAAAGCACGTCAAGCCGTTGGTCCCGGCTGTCATTTGTAGATCTTTGACAATCGTTACGGGTCGTCAGAAACCCGAAAGTCTAACAACCGACCTAACCAAGGGGTACCGTGTTACCCAGTTACTGGGTTGTGGAGGTCAGAGAGGCAGTGGCTCTATTTAAATATAGGTGTTCAGCTACATCCGGTTAGACTGGAAGCCGACCCCAACACAATTGGGAAATGATATAGGTACAAGTAGAAGGGACATCGACGCGAAAATTGTTACCATGGATTCAGTACATGATTCTGAACCCCCCTTTTTTTTCTTTTTTTTTTTGGGTGGAAAATTATCAAATAACTTCTCTCGCTCTGGGCGGTGCACGAGGGCGTGTCAGACTCTTACTGACTAAAACCCACCCGTGTTCCTTCTGTTGCCATGTTGCCGGGAGGCCACGATTTCCCTTTCGGACTTCTTTTCTGAACCCCCCTGCGTTGAAATATTTCGTCTGTTATTTTAAAAAAAATCTGCGGTTCCAAACATTTTGACCGCGTAGGTATTGCACTTTTCTATGAAACAGCAGATTTAAAAAAAAAATAATCGACGAAAAATTTCAACGCAGGGGGATTCAGAATCGTGTAGGTACTGAATCCATGGTAACATTTTTTGCATCGATGTCCCTGCCGCGCTGTATGATGTCAATAGTAAACATCGTAATCCCTATTGGTCGATTCTGACCTCCCTCACTATATCTTTATTGACAAGTAAGACTCAATTGTGTTTCAAAACACAACCTGTATGTAAATAAAGCAGAGTCCACACCACCCTGAATCAAGAGTACTCGTAGGGCTGCCACAGTCAATATTTGCGACCGATTGTTATTTATAATAGGACGGGATTTTAGTCTGACATTATTAGACGTGCTTTGGGGGTTCGCCAACCCTGTCTCGGGTGACGGTTGAGAGTTAACCTCTACTTTTTGAATGTGAAATAATTCGATTTATTTAGTAATCAATTGTCTGGTTTGTAGTCGTTCATTTTTTATTTTTCGAAGAAAAATTTCGGCAATTTTATTAGATTTTCGCTCAATTACAGAATGTATGACCTATGACCCTGCAGCAGGAGTCAATAGAACATAATATGTTTAAGCATAAAAACGAAAAACGAAAATTCAATTCTTGGGTCGCGAGCGAATATTGGGTGGGCCTTGAAAAAAATATTTCCAACTATGATTCATACGAGTATTAAAACTAAATATTGAAATAAATTGAATGTATCAAACTTATGGGGATAAAAGTAACTAAAATTGAAGTTGCTATTAAAGCTAAAATGACAAAAAATAGGGAACAAATACAACCTTCTCATTAAAATAGCACTCCTTGTATTTAATTAAGTATAATATTTTTCGATTGTAACTGAATGTTTTTTTCATATGTGTACAATCCTTAATTCATTATTTTTGAAGTGTAAACTTCTTTAGGCGCGTTGGGCATTTTTGAGATGGGAAAAACAATTAAACTCGCGACACCGTTACCAACACCTAATTTTCATAAACGCGATTGTGCTCTTTATTTATATTTTGTTACGGATCAATATTCTATGCAAGTATTTCTACTTTAAAGGTTTTGGAAGTATTTTTTTTTTGTAAACGCTTTTGTGCTCTTTATTTAAGTAGATAAGGTTACTGACCAATGTTCTATACCAGCATTTTTCTTCCACCAAGGCGATCTTGTTCAAGTTTTCACTTCTGTCGGCACTCCCGGAGTGCCACTGTTTTTTTTTTCTCCATGACAGCTAAGAGGTGAGTCCCGAATTTGGAAGTGTTTGTTGGGTGTGTCGGGGTCCAGTCAACTTTGGGAACCATTGGCCTTTGGCAAACCTTTATAGACAAATATTTTATAACCCAAAAATATTAATATAATAAAGATATATACGGCATATAAAAACAAGAAGCGACACATGTTCAATTAAATTCACTAAACCTATCCCACTAATTATCTATGGACCCTCATTACACCATAAAACTAATAATTAGCGCCTGCACACAACCAAAATTCAACCTTAACCTAAACTATTTAAAGTTGAGAACGGCAAATAAATAATTATCTTCCACAACCAAACGAATTAAAACCTTAAGGACAAGATAGTATAAGGTTGATTTTTGCAAAAACATACTCACCCGCACAGTCCTTCCTAATTACGTGTCTGAACGAATTTTGACATAATCATGTTAATGTCCAATTTGGTGTTGATGTTTGTGATGGCAACAGAATTTTCATTCTTTGGGAATTTATTTAATTACTTATGATTTTGGAGTAAGGAATTTACCTACCTATTACTCATAGAACTGTAAATTAGTACCTATAGAAAAATTATAAACCAAATAACAGTATTTGGAAAACTTAAGAGAACTATCAATTTCGTGGTCTAAAGACAGAAAATTCAAGTTTTTTCGGCGCAAATTTCTCAATATCCTTAAGATATCAGGTTTTAAAAAAAATACAAAGTTATTCATCACCTATTTAACTAGTAAGTCTACGAATCAAAATTTTGATTGCGCTGCAAAAACGCGACGCTAACGCAACGTCAATATGTTTGACCCGTGGTCAAACGGGTCAAACATATTGACGTTGCGTTAGCGTCGCGTTTTTGCAGCGTTCACATTTGATGAACGCCCATGTTCTATGTTACGGGTTTTGGTTTCCGCACTGAGTCCGTCAGGTGGACCATTGTGCGTGGGCCATGGCGGCCGTTTGGTGGTGATTCCAACCAGCCCACCTCCCTCCAGAGGTTAATTAAATTCCTGGTCTGTTCAGAACATCAGTGAAAGATCTGGGTGACCCGAGGGTTTCTGTTCTAACCTGGGTGACGCCTGTGCATTCAAAGAGCACGTGCGCGACGGTTTCCTCAACTTCCATGCACTCTCTGCACTGAGGACTGTCCGTTATGCCTATTATGTGGAAGTGTTTGTTTAGCGAGCAGTGCCCCATGATGGTTCCCGTCACCAGGCGCAGGCCGTTCCTGTCCAGGCATAATAAACGCCTGGTTAGCTTGCTATTCAAGGATGGCGTAGCTTCCTTGGTCTACCTGCAGCCCGGTGTTGAGGTCCACCAGTTCTCCGCTTGTGTGTGGGTGAACACCTGCGTATTTGGTTGAAGGGGATTGGCACGATAAGCTCGGGTCTACAGACTGCCGTGCTAGATCCTCTTCTGGCAAGTCCGTCAGCTGCATTATTACCTAGCGATCCGCTGTATCCTTTTATCCATTGCAGTGTCACCGTGTTGAGGCTAGATACCGTTACTTGTTCTAGTGCATTGTGACATTCTAGTGTTAACTTTGAAGTAATATATTTTTTCTGTAAGGATTGGAGAACTGAGGCGCTATCGGAGAGTTTACGTATGTGGGTGTCCGTAAATCTCCTGGCTTCTATGGCGTGGGCCGCTTGTATGATGCCCACACACTCCGCCTGATAGACGGTGTTGAATATTCCCAGCGGGCGGGATATATTTATGTTGAGGTCATGTACTGAGAAGACTCAAACTCCGGTACTAGAGTCGGTCTTCGATCCGTCGGTGTATACTCTCAGCTCTTTCGGACCTGAGTAGTCACACGGTTCTTCTGTAAATATTATGTTGGTTGCGTCTAGGGGAAGCGCTGAGGTAGCCTGCGAAATTCCAATTTCGTTGTCACTGTTGTTTTTGTCGTCTGATTTCCTTTTGTTTTTTTGTACTGCGGCTATTTTGTAGCCGCCTCCGCTCTTCTACGAAAAAAAAAAGTAACCCCGACGCGTGTCTGTCTGTGGCACCGTAACTCTTAAACGGGTGAACCGATTTGAATGCGGTTTGTTTTTATTCGAAAGCAGGTTTTCTAGCTATGGTTCTTAGACATGTTTTATCAACATCGGTTCAGCCGTTTGTAGATTATCAGCCCTTTTCTAGTTGATGAATGGATGTGAGTAGCTTCCACAAGTCTGATCGATTTGAAATTTGGTATTCTGTTACTTCAATGGCATTAAAAAAACATAGTAACCGTAAACTGATGCTGCAGCATCACCTGGATTTTGCAGGATACCCAACTCCCTTACCAACTTACAGCACAGGTATCGTGTTTGGGCTCATTGGAATGGTCTCAATGAATAGGTTATAGATAGATGGTGAACAGGGTCTGGTGATGGAGTAGGAAAGAGAAATGAGGACATGTTTGTGTCAGGGGTTTTTTAATTTTAACTGTTGAAAATTGTACTTGTAATATTACTTTACTTTCAGTTATGAGGGCTTGTTTTCCAAACTGCTACTTCAGAAAACTCATACTTAAGTTAAAAAAACTTAATCACCATCTCATAAATCTTCAATCGACCCAAATTCACAATCCCAATTTCGTCGAATTCATTCAATCATCGATTCCCAGTAACCATTATAAATCATTGAAAAACTTCGAAAATAATATTTCACTTTCACTACGTTTTGATTTGTTCTTATTCTAACAAATTCAGATTTTCTGAGAAATATGCTGGAAGTTTGAACCAAAAAAATGTCGAAACTGGATAAAAAGTATAACTACTTCAAGAGATTTACCGTTTGCGACTTTTTTTGGCTTTCAACAGGGGCTATAAATTTTTGAATTGGCCATTTCAATAATGGATAGAATTTGGTAGCTAGGAAGCGGAATTAATGCACTAAAAACGTTTTCCTAAAGCCATTTGGAACGCTTGATTTTCTAATGCTAGTAAGCGCAGCTAGTTTTTTAGATAAAGGTACAATTCCGTAGCCGACCGCAGACGGCAACTGCAGGCGACGCGACGTGTCGCGGCAACTGCAGGCGACGCGACGTGTCGAGGCAACTGCAGGCGACGCGACGTGTCGCGGCAACTGCAGGCGACGTGTCGCCGCGACACGACTGGTGTCTATGAATTTCTATGAAATACCTTCCGTAGCCAGCGACACGTCGCCTTCATAGAAATACATAAGAATACATAGAAACCAGTCATGTCGTGGCGCCTGCAGTTGCCGCCTGCGGTCGACTACGGTAAAGGACCTTTCATGAGGATATAATTTATATAATAGTTTGAAATTAATTAGTTACTGTTACTGGTGTATAACCATTGTAATAAATTATAATAAATAAATAATAGAACGAAGAAATACCTTCTTAATACAGGGTGAATCAAGAATTAATGTAGGGGGAACACAGGCATTATGGTTTTAGAAACCGAGGAGCCTTTGATGCAGATTTATTTAAAAACGAGCCCTTCTTTGGAACAGTCATCATCATCATCATCAGCCTATAAATGTTCCCACTACTGGGACACAGGCCTCCTCTCTGTGAGAGCGAGTGGGCCGTAATCCACCACGCGGGCCCAGTGCGGGTTGGTAGATGTCACATGTCTTCGAATTTTCGGTTCTAGGACATGCCGGTTTCCTCACGATGTTTTCCTTCACCGTTTTGAGAACAGTAACCACACATAAATCCTATTTAAATATTTGGTTTCAAATGTAATGATATCTAGTATAAATTGGATTACACTGCAGATTTTTGTTTTCAACTGAGTGAAATAGAAATGAGTACATTACTGTCTCGGCCAGCAATTAGGGCATGGATGGATGATTGTGAAAAAGTGGGCCGAGAAGAAGCCGAGGCACACATACGTTGAGTCCATCAATGCCTGATTGCAGCCAAGGCTTGTTTAGTACTTTTCTCAAATAATGCGCGGAAACTTATAAATTCCAAAATCGAACGATAATTTTTCACGCGCCAATATGTTCATTTGTTTCTTTTTTATTAGGTACTTTATCAGCTCTATTTGCAAGCCAAATCGAAATTTAAATAAAATCTGTTTGCCATTGTGTTGAAGTAAAAAGTTCGTTCCAGTTTTAAATAACACGACATATTTGAGTTTTCATTGTAAAATGGCCGGCCGCCTACTCGCTTGTTTTTGACTAGTACAGCTGTTTCGATTTATCTCGAAGAAGGTTGCCGTGTTGTTGTTTGAAAAAACTTATATTTCTGTATGATTTTGGACTATACAGGGTTATTGGCTATATTTTGGCAATCCGTTGTAAGGATGTAGGAGAGGTCATTTGCAACCAAATCACCACTCATGACCTTTATGCCATTGTCAACCATTTTCGAGTAATTTTCAGGGATGGGCCGAAATTCGGTTCACATTCGGTTCAACCGAATTTCGGCAGCTTGAACCAAACTTCGGCATTCGGCCGAAATTCGATTCAGATGCCGAACACTTGGCACCAGAAAAATAATACCTACTTGCTATTTTGATTGAAATTTAATAGAATTCGAATAGCATTACTGTAAAATAAAATTATGTCTTTTACTCACTCATGGTCATTTATTTTAGTTTTTCTTATTGGGCCACTCGGTGGAAGCGCGGTTTGCGGGCTGGGTACATCTAGCAATAATTGAAGTAAATTTGTTAACAAGTCACGACGTGTCGCTCTCGAGAAAGCGCGCGAAATTGAATCGAAGTTCGGCCGAACTTTTCATTTTAACCGAATGTTCGGCCGAAGTTCGGATTCAGTTTAAACCACATTTGGCCCATCTCTAGTAATTTTACATTTTAAATGAATGAAATTGAAATGTTAAATGACTCGAAAATTGTTGACATTTTCATAGGAGTCAAAAGGGGTCATTTGGTTGGAAATGACCTCGTCTACATACCCTTATGGATTGCCGACATATATAATCAATAACCCTGTCTAAATATATTAGGTATGATATATTTCATAGTATATATTGAGTGTAATTAGGATATTGTTTACACGTGAAAAATAAGTATTTTTTCTAAACACGTGTTTAAACTCCAAAGTAGCAAATAATACGGAGGCAAAATACGCGTATTCCATTTTCAAAACGATTTCCTTTCTTCCAAAAACTTCATCAAACATTGAGCCGTTTGTTCGCTTCCCCAATTTTGAATTACACCACTAGCAAAGCGCTACGTCACACTCCCAACATTCGGGAGCTCTCGGCAATTTCCGCTTCTCCGAACTTCACCGAAATTGAATGATTAAATTACAGTGACCGCACGGCGGGGGCGAAAATGCCCGGGGCTTAAGGAATATGGAGACATGGACGTAAATGTATTTGTTTTTTTCTTACTTTTGTTTGCTGTAATAAGAGGAAAGACTGAGTAATTATAAAAATAATAGTGGATTTAATAATGATGGATTTGTTTATAATGGATTTCCGCAAGGCCACACCTGAATCAATTAACTAGAAATCGTCAATGCACATGGTAATTCTTCTGATTTGCCAAGTTCCGATTGCGGTGAAACTTCCCGTGTTCTATCAGAGTCATATCCAACCTCCTCTTTGACTCATTCTTTACTCACAAAATTATCTTAAAAGCACGGTAGTTTCAGCAATATTGATGAAGCAACAGGAACAGATTTGTCTCAAGAACGTTTACGGCAGTACCTCATAGATGCGCAGCGGAAGTTGGATATGGTCACACTAAATGTGTCAATTATATGATATTTATATGTATATGTACCCAAGTGCTTAATAGATTAATTACATTTGTTGGAACGTGGAAGCCTGGTAACGTTCAAAACAGGTTTTTGTTTGTTTCGAAAGATATAACATGCGTCCGTCTCATTTATTTGTCAGTTTCTTTTTGTTTTGTTGTTTTACAATTTTATTTTATTCACTCAATGTATTGGAATATTCGTTATTATTATTACACTAATTTATTATATATATGTATACACACACACATTGTAGTACAAAACTGATTTACATCCGTCACCTCACATTTCAGGTCCAGTTGAAAACCAGCGTCAAGCACCTAGTTGTCTGGCATTTTTGCTGAACTGGGCCTATTTGGCGCAGCCGCGAGGCACACTAACTTTCATGTTAATTTATTATTTTACACACTGTTTTTTGTTTCCTTTTTTATTTCTATCTTTTACTTGTGTTATAATTATGGTGTGTTGTGTGCCTTTTTGTCTGTGCTAAATAAATGTATTTTCTTTCTTTCTTCTTCTTTCAAGAACGCTGGAGATAACCAGCTTTGGTCGATCCAAAAAAAGTGGAGATTTTCCCTTTAATCCAAAAATTATCTTTTTTTTAAATGACTCGCGCCTGCGCCTGGCGCTGCCGGACTGACCAGTTTCTCCAGACGCGCTGCCGCGCCGCCGACAAATTTTTGGTCGGCGTCCACTTCTATTCGAAAGACATCCCCTACTGGATATAGGCTAAACCCTAAACATCAGCTCTGTGATATGAAGAACTACAAATAAAATCTCCTTCATGTTTTCTCTTTATAGTTGCAATACCTTCATATACTAAAATAATGTATATATGTCACCGTAAGATTGTGAGAACCGCAAGTTTATAATCTATCGGTATTATTTTCGTTAGATTATTAAATGTCAAAAAATTATGAACTGGGTGTAATGGGTTAGGTTAGAACTGTGACAAAGTGCGCGCGAGCCGAGCGAGCGTAGTGAGCGCTGCCGCGGCAGCGGCCGGCCAGCGATACTTCCAAGTAGCTCACAGCTAGGCAGGCTATTTAGTATTAGAGCAAGGTGTGTTACATAGCAAGAAATTTAAATACCAGTTCAAAATTTGTCGGAATCTCATGGATACATTATAAACTATCGAAAAATAATGCGTTAAATTGTAAATGATTTGTCGCAGTTCACAATTTTTCGACAGTTTGTAATCTAACGGAAATAATACCGATCGATTATAAACTAACGAAGTTTATAATTCTACGGTGACATATATACAGGGTCACTCTCGAAACGAATGCCCCACCGTTGGGCAAAAGTCTGACACATTTCCTTTCACATCAGTCTGTGTTCCGGCCTTTGCAATTTTGCACACACAACAGAAGCGGAATTAAATATAGCTGTACCTCGACAGAAAACTATTCGATATGGTCGCGAGACCATTACCTTTGCCACAACTGCAAGTCGTACTAACCTTGGTAGCACCGCACCCATGAATCGTCTAATGAGAAATTATAATAAAATCGCTACACGAACCAATAGCATCGACATCTTTTCTAACCCTTTTCGTCAATTCCGTACGAGACTTTTAACCAGCTCGGAGTCTCAAAACCTCTGTACGACACAAGCCGCCTATTAATAAAATTGTATCCACTTCCATTTCTTTCTTCATGGGTCTTTTTAGGGTTCCGTTGCCAAATGGCAAAAAACGGAATCCTTATAGATTCGTCATGTCTGTCTGTCTGTCCGTCCGTATGTCACAGCCACTTTTTTCCGAAACTATAAGAGCTACGCTGTTGAAACTTGGTAAGTAGATGTATTCTGTGAACCGCATTAAGATTTTCACATAAAAATAGAAAAAAAAAACAAATAATTTTGGAGTTCCCCATACTTAGAACTGAAACTCAAAAAAAAATTTTTCATCAATCCCATACGTGTGGGGTATCTATGGATAGGTCTTCAAAAATGATATTGAGGTTTCTAATATCATTTTTTTCTAAACTGAATAGTTTGCGCGAGAGACACTTCCAAAGTGGTAAAATGTGTGTAACTTCTAAAATAAGAGAATGATAAAACTAAAATAAATATATGATGTACATTACCATGTAAATTTCCACCGAAAATTGGTTTGAACGAGATCTAACAAGTAGTTTTTTTTTAATACGTCATAAATCGTAAACCGCAATTTACCTTTCATTCAATGTTACTTTCTGCTACGGAACCCTTCATGGGCGAGTACGACTCGCACTTGGC
Source organism: Agrochola lychnidis (assembly GCA_963680765.1). NCBI lineage: Eukaryota > Metazoa > Arthropoda > Insecta > Lepidoptera > Noctuidae > Agrochola > Agrochola lychnidis. The sequence continues at coordinate 13,373,289 of OY796872.1, forward strand.
CGGTTTTTTTTTTTGTTATTTAGTTAAATATTTCATCGTAGTTGTGAACATAATTCATAATTAATATCTATTTCTATTTTATTTTGTAAATAATTCAACTAACGATAAATAAAACTTCCTGCATTCATTAAATTCTCTGCTAGTGCTGTGCACTTCTGTATGTGACGAGTTCACAATACTTATATAACTGTATGTGATTTTTGTATGTGTATGTTTAAGTGAGCAAGTCGTTGAGGTGCCAAATAAATAAATAAGAATGACACACAGAATTTCCCTGGCCTGCTTCGGTTACGCTGCACGTCCTAAGTAATTTCGTCCTAAGTGGACTGGCTAGGCAGAGGTGTTACTATTAATAGCACACTCGCATTTCGCCAATTGTCTTCAAATCCCATGTAATAGGGGGCGAGCTTATTGCCATCTACCGGGCAAAAATCCAGGCTCCGGGTTGCTACTGAGAATTTTTTAATGAAAAAACCCAATAATACTGTAGCCGCTACATCGCCACATTCGAACTACGCATCAAAGACCTGACGTCACACAAATCCTGCATCGCGTAATTAGAGTTTACCGCGCGATGGACATACAGGGAAAGTTTTTAACCAGTGCGCAAACTTAAACACGTGACTTTACTCATCATTATGAACAACTTTTACTATGAAACCAAACACGAAATCGCGAAAAATAATCAGCTGTTCTCTACATTTATTAACCGACTTCCAAAAAGGAGGAGGTTTTTTTTTTTTTTTATGTATGTCCACCGATTTCTCCGTCAATTGTGGACCGATTTTGAAAATTATTTTTTTGTTTGAAAAGGTGTGCTCTCGAATTGGTTCCATATAAATTTTATTAAATTTGCTTGGATAGTTTTTGAGTTAGCTACAAAATACGTATTTTTTTCCCACTTAGTATGTAGATGATATGTTAAGTTTCTGTCATTGGTAGCAGATAGTGGTATTCGAATGTGTGTGGGGTAGGTACCACAACTAAAAAGTGAAAAATAAAATTTTTTTACAAAAAAAAAACAACCGACCTCCAAAAAAAACACTACAAAGTGAAAAATTACTTTAATTTCGGAAGTCGGTGGCAAAAAACGAAAATAAAAAAACCCAAGACACCGACTTCCAAAATTAAAATTATTTTTCACTTTGTAGTGTTTTTTTTGGAGGTCGGTTGTTTTTTTTTTTTTGTAAAAAGTTTTTGTTTGCATAACTCGTCCAAATGTGGGGAAAAGCAGTTCTTTTTCGCGATTTCAGGTTTGGTCCCATAGCAAAAGTTGTTCATAATGATGACTAAAGTCACGTGTTTAAGTTTGCGCACTGGTTTTTTTTTTTCTGTATATACAAGATCCCGACCTCAACCGTTGGGTAGTCGCCCGCCAGACGCGACACCCGTCTGGTCGGAGGATCCTCCCTTTTCTATAGAGGATGAGTGAACTTTACACCCTGTTCCTCATACAACAATACTTCTGTTTACCCCGTCACAAATCATAAACCTTGAAGCCCTAAAGATAAAAGATCCACAAATATACTTGTGTCTATTTTCGGCAAGTCACTATTCCGATATTAATCATCGAATTTTCTATAGACGAAGCTCTAATCCTCTCGTTCTATCTCCCGAAGATAATGTTGATCCCTTATGACGTACAGTCCTCTAATTATGAACAAATATTACGTCATTCTTGGTATTATGGAGCAGTTGATCCTTCGGTATTAAGATCTCGGAGAAATTGTTGGCGGAGTTGCGAAAAATGGCGTAGGAAAGTTTTAGGGGATAAAATGTTGGACTAGAAATATGTTGTTTGAATCATGTTCGAAGTTTAATTGTATCGTCAGATCTAAACGACCATGACTGCCGCCATTTTGTTTTGCTGTCAAACGGTTACAGTGCTTGACTTGCACGCGATATATTCTGAATTCAAAATCTACTTGTCAGGTCGGCTTTGTAAGCATAATGCTTAGGGGGAAGAAGTCGATGTTTTAAAGGTTCACCAGGATATTAGTAATGATCTGCTACTTATTTATGAAAATCTTAAATTGACTGACAGATAACCCACAGCTTAAGCTGCTGGGTCCTAGGAGCTTGAGATTTTTCACAAGAGTTCCTGGGATTTTTTTACATTCGTCCCCTAAAGGTGTTAAATAGGGAATCAAAATTTGTGTGGAAATTCGTTATGTTTGCCGATGGGAAATATGAGAAATCCCAAAAAGGCGCACGGCTTGAAGTTTTTTTTTTACATCGTTAAGCTCTTGGCCTGCATCTCACCCGATGGTAAGTGATGATCAGGCCAAAGGTAGAAGCGAGCTTCCCCCGGAATCCTCAACCACAGAGGAACTGGCTATTTTACCTCTAACTGCCGAAAAACAACAATGCTGTTAACATTGTTGTTATGGCGACAGACTTAGATGAAATGGTGGTAGCTAGTCAAGCAAACGGAGCAGAAAATTTTGCCTCTACTGGGAATCGAACCCGGGACCTCTGGGTCTGAGACAGGTGGTCTAACCACTAGACCAAACAGTAGGCGGTTTGAATAGAATCCTTACATAATTATAAAACAGTCTCCCGCAGTCAGTCCAGACAGACAAACGTCTGTCTGAACGCGATAAACTCAAAAACTACCGAACGGATTTTCAAACGGTTTTCACCAATGAACGGAGTGATTCATGCGGAAGGTTTTTGTGTATAATTCATTAATTTGACGATTATTGTTGACTAGCGACCCGCCCCAGCTTCGCACGGGTATAAACCGGGTTATTATATATATAAACCTTCCTCTTCTATCACTCTATCTATTAAAAAAAACCGCATCAAAATCCGTTGCGTAGTTTTAAAGATTTAAGCATACATAGGGATATAGGGACAGAGAAAGCGACTTTGTTTTATACTATGTAGTGAAGATGTCGGAAAAAATCATCCCGAATGGGAGCTTTATTGGCGTGCGCCGCGGAAATCGTAAAAGTTACATAAAATTTATGTTCTACAGTATTGTTAATCTTAAAAAGTTGAACAAAAAGTTCGCGATGGCATATGTCTATCTCCTAAGGATGACCCACAATAACCTTTTATCTTTCAGAATTTTAAAAAAATTTCATTGTTATTTTCGAAGCTATTTTGACCGGTATTATCCTTATCCAATAAACTATGTTACTTAAATTGAGCATTTAATTTAGATTTTATTATGCCGTGACATCATTTAATTAAAATTAATGGTTTAAAAGATATCACATGTTCAAAATTACGCGTAACAAAACAATTATGGTTGACGGCAACGCGGGCGTAGCGGTAGGAGTCAATGACCTTTTCCTCGGCTATGAGGATCCCGGTATAGGTAGTACGTTCCCGTGGGATATTTTCCGACATCCACGCGGGCGAAGCCGCGGGCAAAAGCTAGTAGAATATTAAATTTTAAGGTACTGGTTGCTGATCTTCACAATCAGAACCACATCGTAAATCTTCTTTGTATCCTACGCAAAGGACACTGTTTTTTGTTTGAAATCCACCTTTTCACAAAATGGCCGAACACCCTCTTAATATAGCCGCTAATAAAACGGTTTCCGCACACATTGGCGCACGAATTTTCAAAGTTATAGCCCATACGAGTAGAAGTATTCAAATATTCATCAATGGACGGTTATGCGCCACGAATTTTATATGACGTTACCAATATTGGGCATGGTGAAGCCATTTTGAATTTTCATGGGTTTAGCATTTTGCTGGTCGGTATAGTTACGGGATGGGAAAAGACTTCATTCACCATTATGGTTGTGTAAAAGGATTGCATTCAGCAACCCATCGCAAAATGGTGCTTATGGAGCGTTTTCTATTTTGCTTGACCTCCTGTTTTGACTCAAGCTAGACGAAAATCAAGAGTTACTTTAATGGGAGAGATAATTATGAGAGTCAGCAACGTTGTTCGGTAGCGTGGCTGACAGTCCAGGGTTATTATCATCATCATTTCAGCCGAAAAACGTCCACTGGACATAAGCCTCCCTCAAGCACAAGTCTAATTGACTTTTTTTGCTGAGGTACGGACCACTGGGGTGAGCATTTTGCTACTAACCCGGTACTAAGGACATTGTTCAGCGTCCATACATCGTTCGCCTAAGAACCAACAAAGACGTGAATTTACTTTCTGTGTTCTAAATAATGCATATATTCGATTGAATCTAAATTAAAATCACGGATACTACTGAGAATTGTAAAAAACCTTAAACACTTTCGGATTTGGGGTTATAATTAGGCCAATAGAAACACTAACTAACTGTTTATTACTGAAAATACGTTAGATTTTATCTTCAAACGTTTCATTACATATTTATGTTTTATTAATGTAGTCAGAACCATTCTTTCTTTGTACTAATTTATTTGTAGTTAGCAGATAATATAAAAATGTACTCTGACTGACAAAACTGACACTGTCATTATTATCAAATGTCAAAGTGTCGATTTTGCTCGTTTCACACAGCGCTTTCAATCATTTTATTTTGTTTGTAACTAAAAACCTTATTCATGGATCAAGCGCTGAGAGATAGATAGATAGAATATTCTTTATTATGTACACCATAAAAATTACAGAGAGAGAGAGTCTATTCAAAACGTCAAATTGAAACAAAAAATGTCGGCGCTGGGGAATAAGATCGAAGCGAATTACTTTTTATTTTATTTTCGAAAATAAGAAGCGTCCGTTCTATTTTAATAAGTGTAACGTAAATTATAAAAAAAAAAACTAGTAATTATTGTAAAGGTTTCATACGTGTTGATTCATAGGCCATTTTTAACAATGTCCTTTATGCTCCAAACTACTACTTAGCAAGACCTCATGTCAACCCAATAACACGTCCGACTTAAAGGGCTTGCTACACGGCTGCCAACCGCGTCCCCGACAGAGACGACCTTGGTTGGCAACAGGCAGACCTGTTTGAAATTTGGTCGTAAACAACCAACTACACGGTTGTAAACCACCAAAATCACCTCTGTTGGGACGCGGGTGGCAGCCGTATATCAAGCCCTTAAGCATCGAACCCAAGACTTTAGCAGTTGTGTTTGCTTCAAGGCCAATGAAGCAATAAAAAGCTTACAAAAATAACAAGAAAACCATTACAAAACAAATTCTTCTATAAATCTGCCAATAAAAACACATAGGCTTCCTTTAAACCCATAAAGGCTCCCACGGACAAGCGCGACACGAGTCTGGTGGAACAATTTCTGTGAAAACTTCACGGAAATTAGTCTACCGAGGTCGCGTCGCGCCTGTCTGCCTTGACCCCATGCTCATAAATTAATGATTTTATGGTATTTCAGTTTTAATGTCTTTTCCCTCGTTTGCCAGCTGTATGGCGCAATGGGTTTCAAGCTAGGCACAATGGTGACCTGACCCCATTGGCAGTAATTGATTCTTGGTTGTAAAAACAATTAATTGATTGTTTTAAACCACAGAGTATTGAATAAATGGAATGATAATATTTTTCAATGTTTCTTATTTATTTCGATTTGAAGTTAGAATTGGAATACCTACTTAAAAAAAAAACAACGACATTATTCGTCGAGCCCTTGTCACCGCCTGCGTACTAGCGGTATTAGACCAAACGGCTTGGTACGTGACTTTGGGAAGAGACCAGACGGGATGAAATTGTTGCCTTGGAAGGGGTAGGCCTCTGGTGTGGGATGCAACCTGTGTCGACACCCTTGCGCCATCTCATGTTCCTAGCACGGCGGGCTGTGCTGTCACCGCTGCTGCGGCTGCTGAGACCCTCAAGCGGCGCAAATACTGTAACCTTATGGGTAACTACCATAAGGCCGTTTGGGGTCGAAACGCTCGGATCATGAGGCCCGAGTGCGCGTCTCCTTTTTAAGGAAATTTCTCGTCAACTGAAAGAAAGAAAGAAGAAAGAAAATACATTTATTTAGCACAGACCAAAAAAGCACACAACATAATTAACAGCAGATAAAAAAAAACTGGTCGACACTTCACGTGACCAGAGGGCTGGCTCGTTCTTTGGCCAAAGAATTAGCATTGCCATTCAACGTGGCAATGCTGCCAGTCTTCTGGGCACGTTTCCGAATGACAGCGATGCGGACGAATACTTCGATGCCAACATCGATCACTAATTTGGTGATCAATGGATGCTAAGTGTCGTTTTGTTTTTATTTTTATCTATACATATGTATAGTTAGTTGTTGGTCTTTTAATTTAGTACCCAGTGTAAATAGTTTGTTACGTTAAAAACTGTAAAGTTATACTAATAGAAAGTATTAAAATAAATAATTCAATTATATAAGAATAATTATAATTCGTTAAAACCCTGAAAAAAATAAAATTTAATGTGAGTGGAAACTACTCAACGCAGGAAGGGACGCTCTAGAAGGTTAGATGTATATATAGTACCTTATTGGTGATGTTCTTCAGAAAGGTCAGGTGCGTAGTACTCGCAACCGGCGTGCGTGTATGACCAGATGTATGAACGTAAACGAGGCAAAAGGAGTATGTCAGGATCGTAGCAGGTGGCGTTCTGTAGTTTCTGCCTACCCCATGGGAAGAAGGCATGATAAATGATAAATGATTTGACTGGATTTTCAACTCTCGGTGTTAAGCCGAGCGTTGAGAATCCAACGCACTGGGACGCACTCTCGTCCCAGCGCGTTGAAAAAACACACTGTATGATTTTCAACTCTCGGTGCTAAGCAGAGCATTGAAATGCGAGTGCACGAGAAAAAAATCGCCGCGATTTTATTACGTCCGTGCGGACGTGGGCTAAATGAAGAAATATATTATTCAAATTCATAACAGCAGCTCTATTCAAGTTTCATAATAGACCTAAAATATAATACTAGAAACTTAGGTTGTATTAGCATGATGTCACAATTAAACCCAATGAATAATAATCGCCCATATTAGCGAAGCGACCTCTGGCGGCAATCCAAGGGATTAGTTCTATTAACAACTAATTTACGACCAGTATAGCTCTTAATCCGTTCAGCATAGGATTCATTTTCCTTTAATTTTGGGGGACGAAAGTTTTACCAGTAAATTCGAGAAATTGTAAATACTATGAATGGTTTAAAAGGGTATTTATTGGTACACAACTTTTATTATACAGGGTGGCAGGGACATCGACGCGAAACCTGTTACCGTGGATTCAGTACGATTCCGCAGCGTTATTAAAAAAAAAAATCTGCTGTTTCATAGAAAATGCAATACCTACGTGGCTAAAATGTGTGGAACAGCAGATTTTTTTTTGAATAACCGACGAAAAATTTCAAGGAAATGAAATTGTTTATTCTGTAAATAGGATATCGGAATCACTTTTACACGTCATTTAAAAAAATATTAAAAAATTTATAAATGAGTTCGGCGTTTCCTATCTGACTACTCTGAGAAGAAACGCCGAAACAAACTCAGAGATCGCAGTCTCTTTTAAAGTCCAGGACATAATCTTGGTCAGGCAACGCAGGGGGGTTTAGAATCATGTACTGAATCTAACAGTTTTCGCGTCGATGTCCCTGCCACCTTGTGTATTGCTTTATTTAGAGTTTGGTTAGCCTGCAAGTCGACCCCAACATAGTTGGAAAAAACGCCAAACAGATGATGATACCAACACAACTTAAAATGTTTCTAGCAGAGCGCATAACGTCACAGCGAGATCGACAGTAATTCGTTCTATAAAATATCAATAATCATATAAACAACATTCCATTCATGTTTTATTTCAAAAGACAACAAAAATCATCTCTAAAGTTCTAAACCAGCAAAAATTTGTCACAGTATTAGGTACTTACAAAGCTACATTCTATCTCTTTTAAATTCTAGAATACTTTTTCTTATTTAAAGAAAAAATAATATTGGCTCTTGAATGTCATTGACAGGTGCGGTGTTGTTTGTAAACATTTAAAAAATTATATTGAAAAAAAACAAGATGGCAGATTTTGAGTCCGCGCCAAATCTGAAGTCCTTTTGTCGTGGCGTCTATGGCATTGCATCACATTGCATTAAAAAAATGCAGTTCCACAATTTTCCGCCGCATTTCGTGGCGCGCACTCTAGTTCCGATTTCGCCATGCGCCATTTTCAAAAATATCCTTTTACTAACTTAATGTTGACTTTGACCACACAAATACCTCGGTGAAGTTAATAACATTAACATAAGTTCAAGGCAGTATTAACCGAGTAGTGTGTCTCGTAAAAGCAAAGAGGGCAATATCGCCTGAAAGAAAAATCGGTCATGTAAAGACTTGACCTAAAAGAGTGCGATTTAAACCGAGAGGTTGCATTCAATGTTTGTTGTTCTAGTTTATGTTTAGTACGCGACAACTACTGAATGCTGTTAAGAGACTGAGAAAAATTTTGAGCAATGGAACGCAGCTTTCTAGGTGTAAAACGAACTAACCGAATACGCAACACCACGCTACGCTCCAAAACGGGGATCTTAGACGTAGGCAAAAAGGCTGCCAAGCTAAAATGGGATTGGGCGGGTCATGTCAGCCGCATGCATCGTGACCGTTGGGCAACAGTCTCCACACGGTGGGTGCCTGAGGATGGACGGCGGCGCCGAGGCCGGCCCAAGAAGAGGTGGCGAGACGACCTAGACGCGTACCGCAAGGGTTGGATGGAGGCCTTGGAAAAAAATGCATGGAAGGATTTGGGGAAGCCTTTGCTCAGCAGTGGGACAGTGTACGCTAATTAAAAAAATAAAATGATAACGTGTAAAGGTCAAAAAGTGTTATAGGGTGTTTCTATCTGGAATTCCTCAGTAGCAAAACGGAGTATGGATTTGTGCCCAGTTGATGGCAATAGGTACGCCTCTGCCCAATCCTTTGAGGAAACTAGGCGTGATGCTATGTTAAATTACGTGTAAGTAAAAGTCGGTTTAGACCAGTGGTCGGCAAACCGCGGCTCGCGAGCCGCATGCAGCTCTTTGGCGTATAGAGTGCGGCTCTGTACAAATGTCGATAAATGCGGGAGTCGGGGTTTCGGTCATTATGCAAAAAGTCAAGTTTTATTCAAAATTAAAACTATTTCAAAGATTTATATCCGAAATACCAAATCACCATAAATTAACAGGACACCGAAAATTTATCATTTACTGTACCTTTGAAAGTTTTACTAGGTTAACTTGTTAATAAGTAAGATGTCTTCATCATATCATTATCAGCCGATATGATGATGATGAAGGCATCCTACTACTTAGCAAGGTAATTTTAGGAAGCGTTGTGGAGTGAAAGAGGACGGGAGTTTTAAGGATTAAGAAAATTGTATTGAGACAGTTTGGACACAGAAAGGATTGGCTCTCTAAAAAATCTTAGTCGTTATAGTATTGATATTTGCCTCTATTGACCAATGAGTTTTCCAACCACTGGTTTAGACTAAACCAGTGAATTCGCATTCTATCCCCACTTTTCTAAATTATTTCTATATAAACAGGGAAGCAGCATTCTTCGTTACACTATCCATAATAAAATGAAAAAAATAAAACAATGTTCTTGTTCTGGTTCTATGTTAATTTGGTCTAAACCCACCTTTATAAGTGTACTAGCTGTTGCCCGCGACTACGTCTGCGATCCAAGATGAAAAGTCTATATCCTTCTCCAGATCATAGTCTACCCATGTGCTAAGTTTCATCCAAATCCGTGCAGCCGTTTTAGCGTGAAGGCGTAACAAACAAACTTACTTTCGCATTTATAATATTAAGGATTTTTTTATGCTTAGCTTTGAACAACTCAGAACCTGTCCAGATGTGAAGGATCACCTCATCGGCTGCAGTCTGCGCTTTTGACTCGATGGTTGAGCCGAAGTTGATATCTGACGTCAACTCCATGCCCAAAATCTCCAGGCGATCGGTCAATTCTAAAACAATAAGAAAAGAAAACACAAAACACACTTCCTGCCGAAGGGTGCTTGTTAACATCGAAAGCTTTTGCAGAATTTCGACAACCATCACTGGCCAATAACACTTAAAATCTTTTCCGTTCCACAAATGAAATGAAATCGTGAAAATCTTTAAAATGTCAATGAAAACGCCCGTCGAATTTAATTCAATTGCTAAGCAAAGATAAAAAGAGCTCTCTGAGTCTTTGGATCAATAAATTAATAGCTTTGGCTCAATGCTCCCGAATACCGAATAAAGCAATCGAAAGGTTCGAAAAAGAATCTCGAGTTCAATATCTAAATTAGACAAAATACGGCTCTTTTGAACCGGTCAAAAAACATTATTTTACAGAAACGTCAAATCAATTTGCTTCTCCATTTTTATAATTCCGTTCTTTCGACGGAATTGGGGAGTTTCGAAATTTAATTTGGACACAGCCTGTATGTGGGTTGAGTGGTATTATTGCGTGAGTATTGTTTTAAAAATAGGAATGTAATTTTAGAGCTGGACTATTTTAGTTATCACAACGTTTGCAGGACAAATTAGCGATTGAAGCTGACAGGGATACGTACCTACTTAGACGTTTTAAACTGCTGCTCAATTGATTGAATTAATCCTTTAATCATAATTTGAAAACATTGCAACTGTTACGCAGTTTGGCATATTTTATCTACTTACGTTATTGTTAATACTGATTTTGTATAAATAAAATAAAAAAATTGTAAAAGCCAATTATATTTAAAATAGTAACCGTGGAATTTAATTGGGACCGTACACCTAACTTCTGACGTTTCATAAGTGCCCATGTAGGTTTATGTGAAATAAAATATTTTGAATTTATTTTGATTTCGTTTTTTTTCAACGCCAGAGGTAGGAAAAAATTCTGGTGATCGGTCACCGATATTTTTATTGCTGGTAAACGTTAGAATAATTTAATAAAGAAACAACAAAAAATATTAATCGGCTCAATTTTATTCTTGTTACGTTTCAGGGTAAGAGCACCAATTCTGCGAACTGTTTGCCTCGACCTAATCATTTTAAAAATAAACTTGTTCTTTTTTTGTATAAATTCGACGAGCACGAATATATCCGCCGATAGAAATGCCCTTTCGTCTGTCACTCCAACTACAGGCTCACCACAATAGTTAGAGTTTTGTTTTTTGTTAAAAAAAGGTAACTTTCGTTCGTTAGTTGTGGCAATTTTAAATGAATTTATTGGTTTTGCGTTCGTGCTACAGTCGTATTGTGACGATTGCTCTGAAAATAGACTGAGTCTTTGTACACGAGTGAGTCACTATTTTTCATATGTTATGTGCTCTAATTATTTATATAAATCATTCCTTAATTGTTAATACTTTGTACCTATTGAGTATACATTTTTTTTTCGTTGTCTTCACATATTATAATTAATGTAAACAAAATATTGTAAAACATTTTAAAAGATTTCCTTGCCCATTCTTCTACCTAAATGATTTGTTTTTGACTTTTTTTGACATGAATACCCTAGGTCTTTAAATTTGCTTCCATAGTGGGAGGTCATTAAACTGATGATAATAAAATAGGGGGATACAATTTGATGCTGCCGCTATATATCTATTATCTACATAAAAAATTTAATCACACGATAGCTAAAGGATCAAAGAATTCGTCTCAAAGAAAATATTACTCGTAACGTACACGTATTCATGTAAAACACACGGCTGTATGTGACTCAGCCACACCCACATTATTTTCCAAAAAAAATCATACTTCATTTTGCCAAGCTTTTTAGGGTTCCGTAGTAAACAAGGAACCCTTATAGTTTCGTCATGTCCGTCTGTCTGTCTGTCTGTCCGCGGTCTAGCTCCGAGACCCTTAGTACTAGAAAGTTGTAATTTGGCATAGGTATACATATTAATTACGCCGACAAAGTGGTAAAACAAAATTATGAAAAACATTTTTTTTTTTAGGGTACCTACCTCTCATACACGTAAAGTGGTAATGTTTATTTTTTTATTTTTTTACCCCATGGTGAGGGGTATCATTGGAAAGGTCCTTACAAAATATTGTGAGTTTATGAAAACCATTTTTGGATTCAGGGATTCGTTTGCGAAATATTAAGCTTTAAAGTGCTAATTTTTGTTAGAGTCAAGTGTCCCCCTACCGGCTAAATGGTTGGTTTTGGGTGTGTGAAAAAAATCACAACAGTAGCTTATATAACGAAATTAAAAGGAAAACTATCACAGCTAAGTAAGCTCTACAGGTTAACGAGTAATAATCGACCAACTTAACTTTGCAGTTGCAAAAACATGTTTTCCCATACATTCCGTATGGAAGAACATATTTTTCAACTACAAAGTTAAGTTTGTTTTTGGGATAAATTCATCCCAACTACGGAACCCTTCATTCTGCGTGGTCCGACACGCGCTTGGCCGGTTTTTTTATCATGACATGGATCACGTAGAAAAGTTATAATGCCAAAACTCTTCTTTCATAATATGTCACGAAAATGACCATGTCACGTTATTCTGGGATCGGTCTATCATTACTGACGGGACTATTATAGCAAATAAGCCTGATATAGTAGTGATAGATCGATTAGCGCGCCGCGTAATGATAGTCGATGTTACCATTCCTCGTGACGAAAACCTCGTGAAAGCTGAGAAAGAGAAACAAATAAAATATCTTGACTTAGCACACGAGGTTGTTGACATGTGGAATGTGAGCTCGGTTATCATTGTGCCGATTGTCGTAACGGCTAATGGCCTGATGGCCGAAAGCCTCGACCAACATCTCTCGAGGCTCTCGTTAGGCGGCTGGATCAAGCGCCTGATTCAGAAGGCAGTACTCCTCGATACGGCTCGCATAGTGAGGAGGTTCCTGTCTCTGCAGCCCTAACAAGCGGTAGCTTGGACCCTGCTCCCGATACCGGCGGACATCTATTTTTATATTTCTAAATGTTTTTTTTATATCTTTTTAGAAAATGAAATAGTTAAAAATGTGAAAGAAATATATAAACGAATTCATAATATTATCCTACTTCATTATGAACAAAAATGATAATAGAAAACTTCTTGAAAATATTTATTCTTAGACAGAAAAGGCGCGCGTAAAGTATTTTTGTATAACTTGAACTTAGCTCAGCGAACTTTGAATAAACTTATAGTTTCTCTTTAGTTAAGCCAAAAGTTTTAATTGAATTCACAATTTCCACTTAACTTGCCTACTTTTTTGTCTACTTAAAATGCCGAGGTTTATACTAAGTAGGACGTTAGATGAAAATTATTTAGGTATTTGATAATGGGAAATATTTAACTGATCCTCTAAAAAACTTATTGATCTTCTAATGATGAACACTTTTGGAACGAAGTTCTTCAACGCGGCTTGTAAATTTTCAGAAATTGTCACGATAAAAAGTGTTAATACTTGCGACTGTCTTCTTCTAATTCAAAGAGAAAGAAAGAGATAGAGAGAGAACGCCGGCAGAAGAAAACAAAAGGAAAAACAAAAGAAAAGAGTTGTAGCTGCATTATCATTCCTAATGACGCGCGCCGCGCGCGCCGACTGAATGGCCGACCGCGGAGCCCTAGCGTTCTACTACCGCCACCGCGATGGTGGCGCCCCCGTCGTGAGTTTCGTGAACTACAGACAATACGTGCTGTGCAGTGATTGGTCCATTCCAATTCATATGTTTTTTAAGTTGCTCGCAAATGATTTTTATATGATAAAGAATTTGTATTAGTAGCTAAGTTTTTCGGAAAAAAAACCATTACCGTTTAGTTACTTGAACTGGTCGTTTCACTCAGTCACCTCAGCTCCTAACAGAGTAAAGTGATTACAGTGTCGTGGAATAAAATTGTACACATCGGCCCGAGTACACTGCATGCCGGAAGAGAGAGAAACTGTGAATTTGAATTTAAAAAATTTAAAAATTTTAGTCATGGGTATCATTTTCATAGATTTCAAAGGTGCTAAAGTCGATAGTGAAATCAAAATGTAAATCCAAGATGGCGGCTGCAAAAAAATATTTTGTTTTAAATCTTATGTGAGAAGGAACTTCGTTCCCCCGACCCCACACGTTTTTTTTTTTTTTTAAATTAATGAACCTCTAAAAACTTTTTGGGTTTCTAATGATGCACACATTTTAATAATAGAGCCTTTTTTGACTGCTCTTTTCTCACATTAGGTTGCAGTAACTAAATCAGGTAAGAGCAGTGGTGGCCCAGTGGTAACGGCCGCGACTTACGAGTTGTAGTCGTAGGTTCGTAAAGCACACAAAGTAAAGCGCCTGTCTGGGCGCTTTACTTTGTGTAAATTATTTCATCACCACTGCTCTCAAAACGGTGAAGGAAAACATCGTGAGGAAACCGGCATGTCCTAAAACCGAAAATTCGAAGACATGTGACATCTACCAACCAGCACTGGGCCCACGTGGTGGATTACGGCACACTCCCTCTCACAGAGAGGAGGCCTGTGTCCCAGCAGTGGGAACATTTATAGTCTGATGATGATGATGAACTAAGTTAGGATGCCCCGATTAAACCGGTTAGGTTAGATTTAGAACTGTGTCCAACCACGCGCGATCCGAATTGGTCGCAGTTACTTGGCCATTTAGATATTTTTAGGACCCCAAAATAGGAATTATTTGAGGTACACAAAAAGATGCGCGTTCATCATATTAGAGTGTTCAATAATATTTCTAGGAAAGCAAAATGAGAATTATTTGAGGCTCGGTTAAATAGAAGCCTTTGATAATCCTACTAATATTCAAAATGCGAAAGTTTGTGAGGATGGATGGATGTTTGTTACTCTTTCACACAAAAACCACTGAACGGATCTGGATGAAATTTGGCACACAGATAGTTTATAACCTGGATTAACACATAGGATACATTTTATCCCGATATACCGACAGGATCGAGACTTATGCGGGTGAAACCGCGGGGCGCTGCGAGTCTTAACATAATATTTGAAAGTACGATTCAATTAAGATTCATTTGACTTTGTGACATAAGCTGATAAGTTTCCAGTTCTTATAAAATTTATCGAATTTTACGGAATCAATCACCTTTCTAGTCTCCACTCTGGAATTCGTAACCCGAGCTCAAAGATACAAACTGTCTCAGGGGCTCACTAGTAAATAGTATTTTGTAACCTAGCTATAGGTAATATTTTAAGCTACTCATGTCGTATCAACTTGTTGTGTTAACCTGTAAACCTGTACCCTAATTGCGTAACTTATTTTCGTAAACAATGATGCCTAATTTGTTTCATTTTGACAGTTCAACAACATTCACTGCATTATTTACGTTGTTGAGCCGAATATTTTTTTTAACTTATGAAGCAATAGATTAGCAATATGTTTCAAATCGAAACAGATTGTGATTGTGTTTTATTACGCAATTAGGGTACTGCTTACTGTATTATCTGGACATTAAACTATTTTAAAACTAAGATCCTATCTATAGTTAAATATTGAAATTGGGCCGCATGGATCTAATTTGGTGGACAAAATTGAAAAGTAAATATTGAAAAGGCTAGGTTGAAAAATCAATGGATAACATGGTATCCCATAAACAAGATTAAGTCACCTTATCTTTTTGTGGATATTTCAAGAGATCCGTAAATCCTACAATTTCTGAAAATTACCTAAGGCAAGGTTGTTTGGGAAAGGTACTCGAAATCTGGGATAAAACTCTAAACCGCTCGGATGTCAACGATTCTTTGACCCGTCATTAAAATAGCACTTTATGAAGTTAATCCATTTTTTTTACCGAGTGAAGTAAATCGCACCAAAAAATCAACGGTACTATTAAAAATTTCAACTCGCCAATGAAAAATTTTCTATAATTACGAACGCTCGCCGGTAATTGGTGCATTAACCTTATTGTCTGCCGCCCGACAGAGCAACTGTGGCGGTGCACTTAAATTTTTATTTCTGTCTGTTACAATCACATTGTAGATAGACACAGAAGAATCGAAATGAAATTGTTTATTCTGTAAATAGGATATCAGAATCACTTTTACACGTCATATAAAAAAAAAATAAGCTAGATGAGTTCGGCGTTTCCTATCTGACTACTCTGAGAAAAAAGGCCGAAACAAAACTGGCCACCGTAGGCGCGGGCTTGCGGACGGTGAGCAATGGGTAGCTCGCTGTCCGATAAGGACCAAGCCCGGGTCGACGGCGCGTTGTGTTCCACGCGCGCCTCAAAGAGATGTCAGCAGAATTGACGGGGTCCGCTAGGGCCAATGCCTGCCGGGGGTTCGAAGAAAACCGATAGGGAAATCGTGGCCCCCGGCAACAGGGCAACCGAAGGAACACGGTCAGGTCAGTAAGGGTCTGACACGCCCTCCCACTCCGCCCAGAGCGGGAGAAGTTATTTGATAATTTCCCACCCAAAAAAAAAAAGGCCGAAACAAACTCAGAGCTCGCAGTCTTTTTTAAAGTCCAGACATAATCTTGGTCAGGCCATATGAGGACCATGTAGATTAGTGTCTGAAAAGGTCTTTTGAGGAAAGAACCACTCAGATTTGAGTGGACCTGTCCAGTCAGTGCAAGCATTTGTCAGTAATCATGGAGCTCAACTCAGAATTTAAGGAGCGTACAATGGACTCATACAGAGGTGTCAGATTGTATGATAAATGACATTAAACACACTGACATTACCACTGGGGTATTAACAAAATGCCGCATTTCAGCTGCCAATGTGTTATGTGTATGAGTTTTGTCACATAAGCCTGTGAATGTCTCTTCTACTGAGCTGTCACCGACTGGACGTAACCCAAATAGGAAAGTGTTGAAAAGAGCACATTCACAATTCAGTATCATCATTCATCATCATTTCAGCCGAAAGACATCCACTGCTGGACATAGGCCTCCCCCAAGCACCGCCAATTCAACCGATTCTGTGCATTCCGCATCCAGTGGATTCCTGCGGCCTTCACAAGGTCATCGGTCCATCTTGTGGGAGGCCTTCCAACGCTACGTCTTCCGGTACGTGGTCGCCACTCCAGAACCTTTCGACCCTATCGGCCATCCGTTCTGCGAGCAATTCAGTATGATCTTTAGGGGCATGAGGAACAGGGTGTAAAGTTCACTCATCCACCATAGAAAAGGGAGGATCTTCCGACCAGACGAGTGTTGTGTCTGGCGGGCAACTGCCCATCGGTTTGAAGTTGAAATCTTGTATGTATATCGATCGCTCGGTAAACTCTAACTGCGCGATGCAGGATTTGTGTGACGTCATGTCTATGATGCGTAGTTCGTATGTGGTGGTGTACGCTACAGATCTAATCTTATACTAAAAATACGTAAAAAAATTGGTATTGTGTTGAATAGTCGGAAGTCACCAACACGATTCGCATTGATCACCAAGCATGTTGACCAATGCTCTTAAAAAGAAAGAAGATAGAAAGAAAATACGTTCATTTGCGGTAAAAATGACGCAAAAAAAAAACACGTAAATAACAAATTGTGGAAAATATGCGTCACGTTTACGCAAAACGGCCATCGTTCAGCATAATGCTGCGGCCCCATGCGAGACAGAGCCCCAGCGCTAGCGACAGCCGGCGCTGACGTGATGACGTCAACCGGTGCAGCATATTATAACTCTTACCGACTCTGATTAAAATGGATGTCAAAAAGAGTACCGAGAAACACACGAATGAAGCAAGTTAATTTAAAGCGTGTAACAAGTACAATTTTAAGAGTTAGAATTTAAAAAAACTCCCACACAAACAAACCTTTCCTCATGTCTCTTTCCTATTCCATCACCAGACCCTGTTCACCATCTATCTATAACAACCTATTCATTGAAACCATTCCAATGAGCCCAAACACGATACCTGTGCTGTAAGTTGGTAAGGGAGTTGGGTATCCTGCAAATTCCAGGTGATGCTCCAGCATCAGTTCAAGGTTACAATGTTCTTTTAATATCATTGAAGTAACGGAATACCAAATTTCAAATCGATCAGACTTGTGGAAGATACTCACATCCATTCATCAACTAGAAAAGAACTGATGATCTTAAAACGGCTGAACCGGTTTTGATAAAACATGTTTAAGAAACATCGCTGGAAAACCTGCTTTCAAACAAAAACAAACCGTATTCAAATCGGTTCACTCAAACTCAAAGCAATTATTTCAAATAAACCAATTACAGGCACTTTTGAATTGTCAAGGGGCCGGTCAGAAAGATGAAGCTAGTTGCCCATTCCAAAGCGTAGTAGGTACCTATGGAGAAGAACGGGCAAGAAACTCCACGGACACTCTTTTTAACCGACTTCCAAAAAGGAGGAGGTTATATGTTCGTCGCGTATGTTTTTTTTTTTTTTATGTATGTCCACCGATTTCTCCGTCAATTGTGGACCGATTTTGAAAATTCTTTTTTTGTTTGAAAGGGTGTGCTCTGGAATTGGTCCCATATAAATTTTATTAACTTTGCTTGGATAGTTTTTAAGTTAGCTACAAAATACGTATTTTTTTCCCACTTAATATGTAGATGATATGATAAGTTTCTGTCACTGGTAGCAGGTAGTGGTATTTGAATGTGTGTGGGGTAAGTACCACAACTAAAAAGTGACAAATAAAAACTTTTTACAAAAAAAAAAACAACCGACCTCCAAAAAAAACACTACAAAGTGAAAAATAACTTTAATTTCGGAAGTCGGTGGCAAACAACGAAAATACAAAACCCAAGACACCGACTTCCGAAATTAAAGTTATTTTTCACTTTGTAGTGTTTTTTTTGGAGGTCGGTTGTTTTTTTTTTTGTAAAAAGTTTTTTAAATCAAAATATTGTTACAAAATATTGGTTACATCATTCATGTTGAAGTTACGTTAAGAACGTTAAAAGCGCCCGTAATAGAAAATAAAACAAATAATACAATTCAAAAATTAAATTAAAATAAGCCGTGACAGCTTAGAGATGACCAGTCCCTACTGACAGCGCCCGTTCACGAACATGACGCATGGATCAGTACCATTCAACTCAACCATTTTGAAGGGAGCTAAATGATCCAACACACACGCCACGTCAGCGAGACATTAAAGTGAGTATGACATACTCAATTTCTCAGCCGCCAGTTTAAGAGCTACGTTAACACAGACAGACACACACATAGCGGTCAAACTTACAACACTCCTCTTTCTGCGTCGGGGGTTTAAAAGGCCCTTTACACTATAGTAGTACTGTTACTGTTTTCCCAACATCATATCCAAGCAGACCTTTTGTATTACCTGCATGTAGGGTTAATTTCGCTCAAACAGTAATTCAGTTGAATTGTAGGTAGTTATTTTAGGGTTAAACCTAGAGATGTAGAGAACTCGAGTCTTTTGAGTCCTAAATTTTAGGCTCAGCTGACAAATTGCACAGCTCGACTCGTTACAACAACACCCCCAGACTAGAACACTTAAGTCTACATAGAGACTCGAGCGCAACATGGCGCTCAGGTCTTGATTCGAGCTCGAGTCGTTTCACGCGACGAGTCGCGCTCAAGTTCTTTTCCATTTGGAGTTACAATAACAAACAATAAAAATTGATCCGTACCGACATTATAAATAGTGTCACGTTTTTATCCCTCTTGGGGTACACACAGAACCTAATAATGCCATGCCTAAAGGTCACATTTAGCATGTTGCCACATGAACTATGTTTATGTATTTTTAAATAAATCAACCTTGATACGCTCAAGACTCGATACACTCGAGCTCTTTTTAAGACTCGAGTTTTTTTTGAGACATGAGCTTGTTTTTAAGACTCGAGCTCTTTTTGAAATACGAGTTCTATTTTGGCGCTCGAGTTTTCGAGAAAGGACTGCAGATCGGCTCGACTCAAGGCTCTGAGTTTTGTTAGTACACCGAGTCTTGTAAAATTGAGCCGAGTCTATCGAATTAAGACTCAAAGACTCGAGTTCTTTACATCTCTCTAGTTAAACCAGTACCCTTTGAAGTTACGGCGGGAATTATAGATAAGTTCGGATGTGGGAAAATGGAAATGGTCCCAATGTAAGCTGTCAATGTCTTTCCTGATTAAAAACTTGCAGTTTTTAGCTGGTATTCTTGTACAGCACATTGTAGAAGTTATTTCGGACCGTGTGGCTTTTGTTGGTAATTTTTCAGAAATAAATTGGTTGATTTTTAATGGTGTCTACATCTCTTTTTTACCCGACTACGGCGGAGCAAAAAGGATGGCTGTGATTTTGACCGGTATGTGTGTATGTATTAATTTCATTTGATATGTCACATGGTACAGTTGACATTTTTATTTTTTTATTTTCCTCTTTACCCCCGAAAAGTGGAAGTAGTCCACTTAGAGCACCCGTCCGAATAGCACCTGAAACTCAGCAGCCTACTGCTGGGATGTATTTGTTTTACAGGACGTTATTAAATGAAAGATATCGATAAAAATCACTAGAATGTTTATTAATTACACATACTTACGTACACACGAAATTTGTTTTATCGATATCTTTCATTTAATAACGTCCTGTAAAACAAACACATCCCAGCAGTGGGCTGCTGAGTCGCAGGTGCTATTCGGACGGGTACTCTAAGTGGACTACTTCGAAAAGTGACCCCTATATTCAAAATTCATTTATTTACGTTACACTTCCGTGTTGAGGTCACAGAAATTCAAATGTGTACCAAATTTCAACTAAATTGGTGTAGTAGATTCGGAGCAAATTGACTGTGACAGACGGACAGACACATGAGTGATCCTATT
The DNA here is from genome assembly GCA_963680765.1 of Agrochola lychnidis. Taxonomy (NCBI): domain Eukaryota; kingdom Metazoa; phylum Arthropoda; class Insecta; order Lepidoptera; family Noctuidae; genus Agrochola; species Agrochola lychnidis. The sequence goes on from OY796872.1 coordinate 13,393,854, forward strand.
AGAAAAAAAAAAGAAAGAAAGAAATTTGCGTTTATTGGCATTAAGACAGTAAAATACACCTTAAAACTATAAAAACAGAAAACAATGCCTCAGCTCATCATAATGTCAGATGGCAACACAAAGTGTACCACCTGACGCTGTTTTCAGCTGCAACCCACGAGTGTCATAAGCTAGAATAATAATAAACACAAATATGGAAGAGTTAGTCCGTTAATAAATAAATTAAAGAAAATATAAGATAGGATGATATAAAAAAGCTCCATACTAAATCAAATAAATGTTGTGACATAGGTACGTGTGTGTACAGTGTGTTATAATTAATGAGAAACTGAAATAAATATAAAATGAAGATCCAATATCTGTGTATTACATATATAAAAATAAATAATAAATCTATCATCTATAAATAAAAAAAAAAAATCGTGTGACTGCGCTCTTCTAAAAATACGAAACGAAGGTTGATGCGGTTTTTATTATCATTTACGAGTAATTATGACAATAATAATTGACAAATAAAACTGACAAAATTGAAAATAAATTGATAAAAATTATAAATAAATGTTGAATGTTTTTTTTTTTTTTTGTATGGCAGATATGTCGGCTCGAACATTTTCAACATCCTTTTGATGGCTTAAAAAAATTATTTTAAATTTAAATTTGAAAGTCAAATAAGGGTTCCGTTTTTTCCTTTTGAGTTACGAAACCCTAAAAAGTAATTACCATTCTTACTTCTGCTCGATCCTATACGTTTTACAATGTACAGTCACAAAATTCTTGACGTACCTACACGAGTACATTTCGGTACGTAAGGGCAAGCACACACCGACCGGAAAGTCGTATATCTGATTTATTACCCACTAACTGAACGCGTAAAAGTAGCGTAATATTTTACGCGAATGTGGGCAAGAAACAATAAATCAAACAGAGGTATTATTAAAATGTGGTTTATATGGATTTCCGTGGTCTAAAAATGGGTGAAAAACAGATGATAGGGTTCCGTGTAAGGTAAAATGGGTATCTCGTTGGAGACTGCTAATGGGGGTAAAATAAGGGTTCCGCACCCGATAATTCTCAATTCTTTATTGCATTCCATAATGTTGGTAGGCTTAAAAATTATTGAAACAATTATGGACCCTGTCGGACACAGCTTAGTAGGAAAGAGGATGAAGAGCGCTTATTTGAAGAGAGTTTATATTATTTAAATGTAATTACGAAATGGGCTGCAAGAGTTGGGTTGGGTTCGTTCGTTTTTGAGTTTATCTTAGCGAAATGCACCTGGTGCACTTATTTTACTTATACGACATTTTTTGTAGCAGTCCACAGGCTGGATTTGTGCCCTGTTAAGATGCTGCCAAGAGCTAAACCGCGGGCACATTCGGACTGCATAGAAAAGAAAGAGAAACGCGAAAGAAATACAACGCTTGTAATTTATTAAAAAATATGACATTTTGTATTTACTAAAAAATTTGATGAGTAATCGAAAATAAATAAAAAACAACCAAGTTCTGCATTCAAATAAGATGTTCTTGTTATTAATTAAAATGCCAACGTGCGTTGATATTTAATACAGATATTTTCGATTGGAACTCAAGGTAAAAGGTTAGTTTACCTTTAATTTGTATCGAGTTTTTTTTTTTTTCAAAACGATTTTTGGTAACAACCAAGTTCTGAGAAATGTGTTCAAGATTGACATATATTTTTCCGCTACCACAAACTATACAGCGTGGCGCTTTAATGGTGACATTAATTTAACATACGTATACGGATTAGCGTTTTCTTTTCATGAAAATGTTTTAATTACATTAAACGTTATTATTTATTTTCAATTGTCTAAAATAGAATCTTGGTACAACCTGTACTTATAACAATAGCGCAGAGGTAATTTACCGGGATCACGGACCATAACATCGCATCAATGAAAATAAAACGAAAAACGTGCAAAAAAAAGGCGAATTGAAGGAAAGGGAGAGAGAGCCCTATGTCGGCGAGCGTTTGAAAATTTTAATTTTTTAATTAACAAATATTGTTTTTCTTATTATATTTTTATGATTACTTGCCACTAGCCCTACCCGTGTGTTAAATTAATGTCGCCATTGTGGCGGCACGTTGTATAGATCCGCTATTTTTTTTTTAAGACAAGCCTTCTTTTGTGTACAGTAGTGGTGGCCCAATGGTAACGGCCGCAACTAACGAGTTGTAGGTCGTAGGTTCGAACTCTTTCTTTTTTTTGGTGGTAAATTATCAAATAACTTCTCCACCACCCAGTAACTGGGTTGTGGAGGTCAGAGAGGCAGTGATTCTATTTAAATATTGTTTTCAGCTACATCCGGTTAGACTGGAAGCCGACCCCAACACAATTAGGAAATGATATACAACTGGCAGGGATATCGACGCGAAAACTGTTACCATAGATTCAGTACATGATTTTGAAACCCCTTTTTTTCTTTTTTTTTTTTGGTGGAAAATTATCAAATAACTTCTCCCGCTCTGGGCGGAGCGGGAGGCCGTGTCAGACTCTTACTGACTAAAACCCAGCCGTGTTCCTTCAGTTGCCATAAGTTCGAACCCTGACAGACGCTTTACTTTATGTAAATTATTTCATCACCACTGCTCACCAAACGGTGAAGGAAAACATCGTGAGAAAACCGGCATGTCCTACAACCAAAAATTCGAAGAAATGTTACACTTACCAACACGCACTGGGCCCAGCCCGCTCCCTCTCACTGAGTGGAGGCCTGTGTCCCGGCAATGGGAACATTAGAAGCTGGTTAGGTAAGCCTACTTTTAACATTTGCCTCTTGTCAGCGCCTTAATAGTAATAGACTCGCCCCCTATTATTTGGGACTCATACATGTGCTCATACTACAAACGTTTGATTTTAAAATCTCTGCCTACTTCTTAACAGACAATACAAATAAATCACAAACATGATTTATGTTATATTACTAAAACTCGTAGCCTCAAACAAAATATAATCTAACACACATTTTATCAAATTCCCTTAAGAAATAAATAAAGAGAAAAGATAAAAAAATTCTATACTACAAACTACCGCAAACAAAACGAAGCATATCTGTTTTATCTTTTATCCTAGAAAAGTATTGGAAAAGCCGAAATATCTTATATCTTACGTGACATGACTCAAACGAGATGTTTCTTTTTGTATCAAAGGATTCAAAATCGTTTTCTTTTCATATATCTTTTTATAGAAAAGAAATTATATGTGAGTGTTGTGACATATGTATTGAAGGGTTCCGTGATTGTCATAATTGTTTTGAATGTTATAATTTGCATTCATTTAAAAGAGTAGGTGCGTTTTTAGAACTACGTCACGGTTATTTATATCAATATTTGTCTAGCATTTTCCCAACTATGTTTGGGGTTTGTAGAGGTTTATTCCAAAGATTTCGAGTACCTTTCCTGGATAACCTTGCCCTAACCGATTTTCAGGAATTTTAGGATTTACGAATGGGATCTTGTTTATGGGACAATATGATATCCATTAATTTATCAACTAAATCTATATTACCTTTTCGGTTTTGTCCACCAAATTATCTACATGCGGCCCAATTTCAATATCAAACCATCGGAACTGTTGGGGTCAGCTTCCAGTCTAACCAGATGTAGCTGAATGCCATTATTTTGCATGGAGCGACTGCTTATCTGACCTCCACAACCCGGTAACTGGGTAACACCATTAGTACTTGTTAAGACTGGTTGTCAGACTTTTGGGCTTCTGACTACCCGTAACGACTGTCAAAGGTCGAATGACAGTCGAGAACAACGACTTTCCGAGGCATGGAGGGGTCTGAATATTTTATGGATGGTCACCCACACACAAACTGACAGCGGCAAGCGTATCTTAACCGTTGATCGACCCCTGTTATCATTTAATTATACACCGTGAAATTTGAATCACAGTTTTGCTAGAACAAACGTTATTTAGACCATGGTCTACTACCATTCTACAGCATTTAATAAAAAAAAAAAACATAAATTGGTTTTTGAAAAAACACAAAAAGTCAAAGTTTAAAATGTCAAGATTATCTACTGCTTACTAAATTTCGTTTATGGAAGTACATTTCCCTGTAAACAATGCTGTGTCCCGTGCGTGGTGTCTGTGTTGTAGGGAGTAACGATAATCTTGACATTTTACACTTTGTTTTTCTTGTGTTTTTTCAAAAACCAATTACGTATGTTTTTTTTTATTGGATGCTGTAGAATGGTAGTAGACCATGGTCTGAACAACGTTTGTTCTAGCAAAACTGTGATTCAAATTTCACGGTGTGTACAACAATATACTTTAAAAAATATAATAATTATGTAACATACTTATACCCTACTAATGACAGTAAAATTGTTTTCATTTTGACAGCTCAGCAATATTCACTGCGCCTTGTGTTTTGAAATCTGTGTTCACGATAACCAAGTCAACGCAATGGATATTGTTGAACTGTCAATATGAAAGCAATTTTCATTAGGCAAAGAAGGTGAGATTAAACGACTTTTAATAATTTTATACTGAAGATCATGTCTAAGCAAGTCATCATCATCTGCCTAGCCTTTTCCCAACTATGTTAGGGTCGGCTTCCAGTCTAACCGGATGCAGCTGGATACCAGTATTTTACATGAAGCGACTGCCTATCTGACCTCCACAACCTAGTTAGTACTAGGTAACACGATACCCCTTGGTAAGACTGGTTGTCAGACTTTTTTGGGCTTCTAACTACCCGTAACGACTGTCAAAGATCTACAAATGACAACCGGGACCAACGGCTTAACGTGCTTTCCGAGGCACGGAGGGGTCTTGGTATGTAAAGATGGTCACCCATCCACAGACCAACCGCGGCAAGCGTAGCTTAACCTCGATCGACCCGTGCAGCTGTTGTTACTTAGCCACAAGCCCCTAGATCATGTCTAAGCAAGTAGTGCTAATGATTTGGAAAAAAAAATCAATTAGAGCATTTTCTTAATAACTTAATTTGTGATTATTTTAGATAATGTTTATATTACACAGTGTAATTAATTTGTAAATTTATGTCTAACACAGATGAAAAACTAAGAATCACGCAAAAACCATCAAGCGTATTTTTCTGAAACCTTCACCATTTTAAAGATAATTTAATTACTTATCTTTTAATACACGTGTTTTAAAATACCTTTTATTTTATTTACTTATAATAAATTAATAATGCGTCTAATTTGGGACAGCGCTCCTTGATGGGCGAGTCCTATTACTGGCTGGACGTACAAAAAGTTGCGTGAGCTCAGTACAGAACACGCAAGCTAACCACTCAAGGTCACTGGCATTTAGTCGCTTCTTAAGCTAGGAAATCGTTAAGCTAGGAGTCGTTCTTAGGAAAGCCGTTCCATCTATATATATAAAATTCTCGTGTCACAATGTTAGTTGCCATACTCCTGCGCAACGGCTTGATCGATTTTTATGTAATTTTATATGTATGTTCTGTAGGTCTTAGAATCGGTCGTAATTTATTTTTCAAACCCCTAAGTGATAAGGGTGGTCCACCCCAAACATTTAAATGGCAAAACAACGTTTGCCGGATCAGCTAGTCATATTATAACGGCCGTCATGTAAACCTGTCATTTTCACCAGTATTTGAGACTAAGGTGACAAAAAACGGTTTGTATTTAGACAGCCGATATTATGTGACCATTCACCACTTTCTTAGAACACCGTTTAGTTCCTTAAGTTCTGAGTTGAGCTGCACAATTACTGAAAAATACGTGCACTGACTTGACAGGTCCCCTCAATCATCAGCGTGGTAAACAAACACTTCCTCACAATAGGCATAACGGACAGTCTTCTATGCAGGGCGTGCATGGAGGCTGAGGAAACCGTCGCGCACGTGCTCTTTGAATGCACAGGCGTCACCCAGATTAGAACAGAAACTCTTGGGTCACCCAGATCTTTCATAGATGTTCTGAACAGACCAGGAGATTTAATTAACTTCTGGAGGGAGGTGGGCTGGTTGGAATAACCACCAAACGGCCGCCATGGCCCAGGCACAATGGTCCACCTGACGGACTAAGTGCGGAAAACAAACCCTATAACATAGAACATAACCTGTGTGATTCTTTCCTCAAAAGACCATTTCAGACACCAATCTGACATGGTAAATCTGATCTGGTATTCACAAATGATCTGACTAAGATTACGTGTGACCTCCGAGTTTGTTTCATCTAGATTTTAAAACATGATTGACGACGTATAAAAGTGTTTGCACAAACCTACTTGCAGAAATAAAATAATTTTTCATTTTAACCAAAGATTTAGATTGTAGGGGAAACCTTTCTTGATAATACAGTAGGGATTTAATATTTCATTAAGGAACCTTAAAAGCAATGTCTAATCTAGCGTTAGGAATACTTGTGGATGTCAACCTTAATCTTATTTGAATGTGTATGTATATACTTGTAGAAGTACATGTTACAGAGTTATTGCTCTCCTTAAAAGGGTTATTCGTCTTTCACTGCGACTGTCTTCAAGATTAATCATATTTGGGAGTACTTAGGTACTACATGGAATATTAAAATCGTGTCTTCGACGAGTGATATTGAAGAGTAGAAAATACTTTGTGATGATATTAGTCTGCAGAAGTATGAGTTCTTTGAGGTTTTTTTTTATTTTTGCTCTGCAAACTTCTAAGCAGGCAGTGGTTACATCTACAATAATAGATGTGTTGCCAAAGGAGAAATCTATACATATACACATACAAGTAAATAAAATTGATGTGTCTGTTTGTAAAGTCAAAATAACAAACAGCTTCTTACTAAATGCGGAACTTAGAACAAAAAAAAAAATCTTTAAATTTTTGTCTCTCTGGCTGTCCGTCTCTTTGTTCAGGCTAATCTCGGAAACGGCTCGACCGATTTTGACGGGACTTTCACTGGCAGATAGCTGATTTAGATTTTATAACGAGTAACTTAGGCTAGTTTTTGTTACGTCAATAAAATACGTGGGTCAACGACAGACTGATATATTTCCAAAAGTAAACTAACTACCCACTACCATACAATTATGAGTACCGACTGATGTTACAGTTTTATTTTAGAAAAATAATTAGGATCCACACGGGCGAAGCCGCGGGCTGCAGCTAGTATCTCATATGCATGTAATAACACCGGCAAACAGATATACCCTTCAAACCGGAATACAGTAACGTGACTTGGCAAGAAAAATAAGTATTGTGGTATAGTTGTCGTGTTTCAGCATGACAATATCGGTCAGTGACCTACCTAATTTCCTAGATTTTTTACTAAAAAAACTGAAATAAAATGTAGGATGCATATCCGGTACGGCTCGCAAATCCTTCCTTATCCTGAGGGCACGTCTTCCTTACCATTACCGCGCCTCCCGGTCTAGTCCCTGATCCAATAGCCTGTGCAGCACCATGAAACATGAGGCTCCAGGGGCTAGTGCAAATCTTGGGGTTCATTCGATTTATCGCGTCTGGTTAAACCACGCTGGGATTGGTGCATTTCATTCATTCATTAAAAAACTAAAATAAAAAGCGTTAACGACCTGTACCCTAATTGCGTAACTTATTTTCGTAAACAATTTCGCGAAATTTGTTTCATTTTGACATTTCAACAACATTCATTGCGTTATTTACGTTGTTGAACAGACTTTTTTTCCAACTTATGAAGCAATGGATTAGAAATCTGTTTCAAATCGAAACAAATTGTGATTGTGTTGGTTTACGCAATCAGGGTACTGAATTAATATCTTTCGTAATCTTCAACATGTTCCAATAACGAAAAACCATACATAGTTTATTGTTTGGGTTCAGAGAGATATTATAGAAAGGGCAATGACCCTTATTGCCATGCTCAAACGCCAAAACTATAGTACTTTTCCGAACGAACTCCTTCACAAAGAACTTTAACAACTAAGTATTTCTATCCTACAAACCTCTATTTACCAAAACTTTACAATACAAAATCTGACACGTATCATGTATCCGTTTCGCCCGCTCCTCTCCGTAAACTAACCCTTTGTAAGGAATAGGGTATAGGCGGGCCTTAACAACCATGTCGGGAAGTCTAAGGCGAATAGTTTGTCTAACTTTTGGGGCTATCTATCGAAGTTTTGGGCATACTCGTAAGACTTAGACTGATCGTGTATTATTTATTGTACTGCTAAAATGTTACATCATCTGCCCAGCCTTTTACCAACTACGTTGGGGTCGGCTTCCAGTCAAACCGGATGCAACTGAATACAAGTATTTTACATGGAGCGACTGCCTATCTGATCTCCACAACCCAGTTACTGGGTAATACGATAACCCGTGGTCAGACTTTCGGGCTCCTGAATAACAAAGATCCATGAATAACAGCCGGGACCAACGGCTTAACGCGCTTTCCGAGACACGGACCAACCGCAGCAAGCGTAGCTTAACCTGATCGATCGACCCGTGCGGCTGTTATTACTTAGCCTCGAGCTCCTCAACATACATCTACAAGGTTAAATTAAATTAGCTCATACATCTACAAGGTTAAATTAAATTAGCTCATACATCTACAAGATTAAATTAAATTAGCTCATACATCTACAAGGTAAAATTAAATTAGCTAGCAAAACTACGCAAACTATTGACAAACCTCACATTTACAAAGTCGGGTAATACATAAACTATTGGATATTCAAAGTATCCCTTTATTTGGTACTCCTAATATTTCCATAATGTAATTTCTCGAGAATCATATTTTTCGTCACGTTTTCCATTTGATATAAGTAATAGATTTTTAGAAAGTAACAGTATTGAATGAAAATAGGCAAGCGGTATTATTTTTAGGGTTCCAAACCTCAAAAGGTAAAAAACGGAACCTTTATAAGATCACTCTCTTCTCCGTCTGTCCGTGTGCTACCAACGATTTTCTCAGGAACGGGTGGACCTAGCAAGATGAAATTTATACCAGATAGGTACTGAGGTCCATAGTCCCTATTAAAAAACAAAAAACCTATTTTCTTACTTTCTATTAGGTGTATAAAAATCAAGGTCCTGAGTCAACACGATAAAAAGATATGGGCAAATTTGGATTTTCGCAAAAACTTGTAAGTAGGTACCAAAATTTACCTTAATTTTCTACTTTTTTATTTTTCGGAATTTTCCCTTTACTTGTACTGTAAGACCTTGCTTTTAACCAAAATTGACAAAATCACGAAATTTGGCAAAGCACAAATAAAGGGAAAATTCCGAAAAAAAAAAAGGTTGAAAATTAAGGTAAATACTACAGTTATACCTAATAAACGGTACTTACAAGTTTTCGCGAAAATTTAAATTTGCCCGTATCTTTTTTTTGTAAGTTAAGTAAGTACGTGACAATTTGACTAATGTTAGCTCAAAGGTAAAAATGTAGACTAGCAGTTAATTACTTTCAGCTTTTGAGCTTGGGTTACTTTGGACCTTTACACCTAGACAGGATTGGTCCACACAAGGGATCGCTAAAAAATGTGATCCGCGGATACGGATACTGATTATACTGGTCTAGATCCGCGAATACGGATACGGATCGCAACATGCTTCAGGTTCAACTGACTTTTGGGGAACAAAGCTGCCAAGTCACTCTTTTTGAAATACAATTTACCATTACTCAATATTAATTATGACGATATTTGTTTAAGTTCTTGAAAACAACATAGTTTTAATTGATGTCTTAACTCACATAATTATTTCAGTTAGCATAGCACAAATATTAGAGGTTTGATCTCACTACAAAGATAGTTTAATTACTTATAACTTAATTTACTGGTACATACTCTACTTGAATTATAATATATACGATTAAATTATTTTTTTACTAATTTGAATTGAAGTTAACAGTATTACATTGCTACATATCTTTAAAATTTCATTCCGTTCAAGATCCGCCAAAAAGTAACGGATACGGATACAGATATTTTTTCTCCCTCGGATATCCGCGGATACGGATACGGATATCTGGCACATCACTAGTCCACACTAACTCGATACAGAGAGGAGTGGAAATGAGAAAGGGAGAACTTTGCCCTGCAGACTAACATAGGCTAAAAATAAAAGAAATTAATTTTCTGTTTGAAAACAGGTAGAGCTTTATAGGGTAATGTACCTACCCGGGATTTTGAAACATCTAAATTTAAAAGAGTGTCCTTTGAGTTTTTTGTCCGTTCTTCTCCATAGAGATCTACTTTTTGAAATGGGTAACTAGCTTCAACTTTCTGACTAACTAACCGACTCTTTGACAGTTCAAAATAGCCTGTAAATGGTTTGATTGAAATAAATGCTTTGAGGTTGAGTTTGAGTATAAAGCTTAAATAAATAAATGCGAAGGTAACTTTGTGTCTGTCTTTTATCTTTTGAACCTTTTCACAGTTTTAACATCTGAACGGATTTTGACGAAAGGCACATTGATAAACTATGACCTGGGTTAGGACCGGATACTTTTCAATCCCGGTAGAGTATGTTCCCATGGGACAACTTCGACTAGTATATTTTAGCGGTTAACCACCATGGTATTCAAGATAATCAACAACCATAACACACGATCTATGGGTGCTGGCAAATTCAAAGTACCCAGAGTCACTAATAGGCCTGTGTACAATTTTTTTTTGTAGATTATTAAAAAATATTGAACACGTATTTTTTGACGTTATCAAAAGATTACGGCGATACATTGAGTTAAAATGTGGCATGACGTCACGCTTTGCTAGATTTGATGCTGAGTTGTGACGTAGCGAGCCCCCACTCCCCAACTTTAATGCGTGTTTTCTAAGTTATTTTTACCCGACTACGGCAAAGCCAAAAGGAAGGGTTATGATTTTAGCAGTCTATGTATGTATGTTTGTATGTATGTATGTATGTTTGTTTTTACGTGTGTTCCACCGTAGCGCCTAAACTACTGAACCGATTTTGATGATTGAGGTATCAATAGATTTGTAATAATGATCCGGGTGACATAGGTTATATAATTTTTCCCTAAATTTAATTTGGTGGACTTTACACGTAAATTTCTAACCTCGAAAAAAATTTAAATGTGATGATCATGACATGTTTGGTATCAAAAGAAAGGTCTTGACAAGCACAAACACACATTACAAATATGTATATAATAATATTTTTTCAAAGTAAATAAATATGTTTTAATCGTTAAAAACAAGCAAAAGTGAGACTGCGCTACGTAGTAGGTATCACAAGATGTTACCAACGTGCAGTTAATCAAATCTTAATAAATAGTAACGATTTGTAATTCCACTCTTATGAAGAAAAATAAGTATAACGAAATATTTATATTTTGGATTTCTTCGAAGCTCGATTTGCTCGCTCGGTTGGCGTTGAAATAAATCGCTCTATGGTTTCGTCCAAAGCACTATGCACTGCTATTGGAATTTAAAATAGGTTAATTACTGAACTATTGTATTACTCTTATTTACGTTTATCAAGTGTAAAAACAGAAAAGTATAAAATAAAAAAAATAAAAGTTTAATAAAAAACTGTAACCCGACTACGGGAAAATAAAAATGATCTAAAAAGTACGAAACAAGCAAATATTTCAGACAGAAATCAAGACATAGGTACAAAAATGGTCCAGGTAAAGCCGTGGTCGCATGCCTGTATACCATGTTGGTGCCAGGAACACCTACAAAATTATAATGGCATGCGACGACGGCTTTACCTGGACCATTTTTGTACCTATGTCTTGATTTCTGTCTGAAATATTTGCTTGTTTCGTACTTTTTAGATCATTTTTATTTTCCCGTAGTCGGGTTACAGTTTTTTATTAAACTTTTATTTTTTTTATTGATTAATATGATAAAGCAGAAAATACGTGTCTAATATTTTTTTATTATCTGAAAGACGGACTAAATAGAATTTCTTTTTTTTAACCTAGGCAACTACGGTATTACTATGGTGACCGAACCCTAAAAAAACGAATACCATATCTATTAGTACAGTCTGCTAGCAGACAAGGAGTGAATTAAACAAAAATTGTTTTAAAAATAAATTTAAAAAATGTTATTTAGAAATATGTGAAAGTCGACCGACGGTTGAAAGGCTAATTGATCTAAGCGACATTTTGTAAAACTTGCAGGAGGACAGATAATAGGAATTTTTTTTGAAAAAAAATAATCATAAAAAAACAATTATTTGATAGACTTTTATTTATTTTAATCAATCAATCATAATGAGATCTTAATATGATTTTAAAAAATAACTTTTACAAAATGTCGCTTAGATCAATTAGCCTTTCAACCGTCGAAGTGATAGTATAACTAACTAGTAATTAGTTTTAAGTACGAAGTTTATTGAGTGTATAGAGACTTGCTGACCCCACAGTCAAACCAATACTACGGTTTCGTGGGGCTTAGTTTATTAGTTATACTTACCATATGTGAATATAGATAAATAAATAAAATAAATAATACCACAAGGGGCAAAAGCTTGTAATTATTAAACTAATAAATCAACAAAACAGAAAACTGCTTTCAATCCCTCCGTATGTCCGTATGTCACTGGCATAAGTTCAGAAACTAATTAGCATTTGACTTCTTTGATTACCGACCCGACGGAATTCATGTTTATATTAACAAACCTTTGACGTCCTGGTAGACCGTTGATTGACCTAGTTTTGTTATTTTAGACTATTTTGTAGGTATTAATTTCAATGACTGCCTTACCTTAAACAGTAATGAAGATTCGTAATAACCTATTGTTACTATGCTTGTAAATATGTCGTTGATGTGCCTTTTTTTTGGGTTGGTAATTATCAAAAAACTTCTCCCGCTCTGAGAGGGAGGGCGTGTCAGACTCTTACTGACTAAAAGCCACCCGTGTTCCTTCAGTTGCCTTGTTGCCGGAGACCATGATCTCCCTTTCGGTTTTATTCGCAACCCCGGCAGGCATCGGCCCTAGCGGACCCCGTCAATTCTGCTGACATCTCTTTGAGGCGCGCGTGGAACACAACGCGCCGTGTCGACCCGGGCTTGATCCTTATCGGACGACGAGCTACCCATTGCTCACCGTCCGCAAGCCCGCGCCTACGGTGGCCGGAAATCGGCTCGCAATTCCCGACGTCCAGGGCGTCTCCTGCAGCGGTTAGGGGCGTGAGGGCGCGAAATTTGCCTCTCCCTCACGCGTTCATTGACGTGCCTTGCTTGATTAAAAAAAAATTGTGAAAGAAAGAAGTATGAATTGATTGATTGATCAGAAGTCACCACTTCTGATCAATCATCATAATCATTACAGCATGGAATCACCCACTCCTCCTCAAGCCTCCTTTCTTTGCTCTCATACGTCCCGGGTCATACGTCTTAACAAATGAAGCAGATTCTCAAGAACTCCCAAAGTTAACGACAGAAATCGTATTATGATTAATCTGTTAGGCAATCATCTTTTATGTCATTTGTCGGAACAAACGACAGATTAATTACATAGTCATTATGATGCCCTAATTATGTTCTTAATTACTTATTATTGGCAAGAACAATCTCCTAAGATTAAAGAGATTCCAATTAATTTGCGTTAATTTGTCAGACTGGGCCTTATTTGGATAACTTCAATGTATTTTGTTAATGTTTGTTACATTATAACCATTTAGATATAGCTATTAAATGTCAGATGGCTGATGGGGCCGAAAGGTTCTGAAGTGGTGACCGCGTTGGACGACGTAGCGTTGGAAGGCCATAAGGTGGACCGATGACCAGGTGAAGGCCGCAGGAATCCGCTGGATGCGAAAAGCTCGGCCGCTTATGCTGTTAGAAAGATAAGACAGTTAACAGATACAGAAACCGCGCGTTTGGTATATTTTAGCTACTTTCACAGCATTATGTCATATGGCATTTTACTGTGGGGTCGGGCTGCTGACATTGAATCCATCTTTATTTTACAAAAGAGGGCTGTCAGAGCCATTTATAATCTATGTCGTCGCGAATCTCTCAGGGAACTATTTAAAAAGATTAATATTATGACGGTACCTTGCCAATTCATCTATGAAAATATTATGTATGTAAGGAAAAATCTGCATCTTTTTAAGAAAATAAGTGAAAGACATAATTTTAATACTAGAAATAAAAATAAAATAGATCAACCATTTTTCAGATTATCCAAAGTACAAACATCTTTTATGGGGTACTGTGTTAAATGTTACAACAAAATACCTTGTGATATATTACAGTTAACTGAAAGAAAATTTAAAACTCACATTAAAAGTACTCTTTGTAAACAAGCATATTACAAATTAGAGGATTATATTCTAGATAAAAATGCTTGGAAGCATGCTGGTCTAGCTCCATAGGACAATTTAGAGTATAGACAAAATCAAACTGGTTGCTAATTTAATTGTGTAATTAAATATTATAACATTATTATATTTTTTTTTACATTCTGTGATTACTCACACACTGACTAATTAGTATCACTTGTAATTTTTTTAGGAATATCGTATAGGTACCTACTTTTACAATGCTTGTAAATATGTGAACACCATGTATCCATTACATAATTATTATTTTTTGTGTCATTGCTTCATTTTTAATTATTTTTACCTATTGTGGTATAGTAATATTATTCCAGGTGCATCGTCTTCACATATAATTATATAATCAATGTATACAAAATATTGTAAAACATTTTAAAAGAGTAACGGTGGAGTTTCTTGCCCATTCTTCTCCATACGAAAACTACCTTTTGGAAGGGGCGACTAGAATCAATTCTATTTTTTGTTTTTGACGTTCAAAAGTGGCTTTTTGTGCCTAATTGAAATAAATTATTTGGCTTTGACTTTGACTTTGAAAGCACAGAACCGGTCGAAGTGGCGGTGCTCGGGGGAAACGCGGGAATCGTTGTTTCTTAAAAACTATGATTGTTGAACACATCAATTGATATTCTTTTCTGTTTATCCTAAAGAATCCTTTCTGTCCAGAAACTCTTAAAGAAGTGTGGGTTAGACGCTTTCTAGTGATGGAATCATCATAAATTGTGTTACCTAACGGTCTAAAAAAAATTCATATCTCTGGAACTATTTATATTGTAAAAATGTTTCTTAGACAGAAATATAGAGAATTTTGAACTCTATAACTTCCAGTTATAAAGTAAAAATTAGTCATCTGAGGGTTAACGGCTTTCTGGTTAAAGGACGGCAGCACTGCGTACGCGACCGAGCTCAGCGTAAGAGGAATTCAGGCCTTAGATATTCCTTCTGCTTCATCCACGTTATTGCTTACACACTGACTTCGTTTCCGAGCACCATACACAAACACACATGAGCATTGAAAGACATCACTAATAAATAAAATACACACAACATGGCAGAGGGTGTACAGTACATATATAGTACACCCACATTTCGCCAGTTATGTTTAAGTCCCATGTGATCGGAGGCGAGCTATTGCCATCAACCGGGCACAAATCCAGACTCCGGGCTGCTACTGAGAAATTCCTGATCGTAAAACCCAATAACACTTTTCCCGATCTGGGCATCGAACCCAGGACCTCGTGGTCAGCAGTAGAGCTTGCAACCACTAGACCAACGAGTCACTAATAAAATCGGTGCTAATAAAAGATTTCTTTGTAACCCGAATTTTAGTCACGCTCTTAACATGACCAAACCATCTATTACGAAAAGAGATGAGAACGTTTAATTCGCAGCTAAAAACCTCAAAGGCCCGTATTATATTCCGTAACCACTATACATGCGAACCATGATTTGAATCCAAACCTAATCCTTTTACCCAGAGTCCCGGACCCCGGGCGGGAGCCGGGCACACTACTCCGTTTTGAATTTCGTCAATCCAACGTTTTGGTCTCATTTGGGGTCCTATTCTGGTCCTTAGTTGAAATCGCTTCGTTTTTATTTACGTGCGCGATATTTTCCCCAAAATTGCTGTGCAGCAATAAGTCTGCACGTTTCTTATAAATAAATCTTTAAAAAATCAAGTGTAAAAAATGAAGGTAATAATGTCGATAGTCGACATTAAGTGCTGTGGTAATTTTGTCGTAAATTAAATTGTTTTTTTTTTTTTGTAATAATTCAAATAATTTAATGTAATGTTTTGTTTCTTTGTTGTATATTGTAAAGCAGCGGTCGGCAACCTTTTGGCAGGCAAGGGCCACAAGGTGGCAAAATAAACTAAAGGCGGGCCGCACTTGTGATATTAACCCTAGAAGCCCAATATACCTACGTATAATTGGTCATATCCCATAGAAAAAATAAAAATGCTATTAAAAATTGTTTAACCATACGGAGTTTAATTCGTACACGTTATACTTACATTATGTTTATATGTTTGGGCTTTATAGCTAGAATTATAACCACCGTAAATCATTCTGAAATGAAAACTACAAAGTACCTAAATAGGTAACCGATTTTATACAAATTTCAGTGTGATGTCTGAGGTTGCATTTGGGAGGCTATTTCTTGTATGTTAGCTGTCAGGTAATTCATAAAATGGCTCTCAAATGCTCATCTGTGAGACGAGAAGCATATTTATTTTTTATATAATTTACAATTGAAAAAGTTTGCGCGTTATTTATAACTTATTTACAAAACATTCACGAGCCGCGAGTAAGACGTCCGCGGGCCGCGTGCGGCCCGCGGGCCGCGTGTTGCCGACCGCTGTTGTAAAGAATCAAGTTCTTCTAACTTTAAAGAAAGCTGCGCTGCTGGGGAGTTTGTTACGTCACTTCTTTTTCCTAGCTAAAGCACTAGCAAGTGGTGAAAGGCGGGCGTTTTAGGGGACTGACTAATATGCTTATTCTCAGCCTAATTTGAATGTTTTTTTTTTTGTATTGACATTGACAATAATACTATCTCTAACATCTACATGATTTGCTAGCAAAAAAATAGCGAATATCGAATAGTATGATATTGACAACAATAGTTGTCATATTCGCTATTTTTTTGCTAGCAAATCATGTCAATACAAAAAAAAAACATTCAAATCATAATCATAATCATTGTATCAAGTAAATAATTGCTTGTAAAATGTTAATAAATATCTAATAATTACTCACAAAATAGGTATATCGGTATTGATGTTGTTATAATTATGCCTATTTCATTGCGGTCTTTGTTAATAAGCTATTTCAGTCATTATTACGGTTATTTGATGTGGTAATTAGTAAAATTAGTACAATTACAACCTAATTACTTCCGAGTGTTTGACAAACTTTTGAAGGTAGACCGTTCCATATAGCTAATTTTAATACACATAACATAAACATCAACCCAGTTTTCCCTGAAGGGTTGGGCAGAGGTGTGACACCGTTTCACCAGTTAATAACTAGCCTTTAATGTAATTCCCACTGTTGGGACTCGGGCTTCTTCTTTCTGAGGTAGTACCTCGTAATCCTCAACGCATATCTTCGATTACACACACACCACACACACACACCACCACCTCTACACACCTCTGCCAAATCCTTCGGAGAAACAAGGGGTGATGTCATGTTATATCTTCGATTTTTTGGTTCTAGGACATGTCGGGCTGTTGTTGTTGTTTTCGTTCAAAGATTTTTCACCAGTAGGATCCACATCCCCAACCCGCACTGGGCCTGCGTGGAGGATTGCTGCCCGCTCCCTATCACAGAGAGGAGGCCTGTCCCAGCAGTGGGAAGTTCATCATATGCCTAGCCTTTTCCCAACTATGTTGGGGTCGGCTTCCAGTCTAACCGGATGCAGCTGAATATCATTATTTTACATGGAGCGACTGCCTATCGGACCTCCACAACCCAGTTACTGGGTAATACGATACCCCTTGGTAAGACTGGTTGTCAGACTTTCGGGCTTCTGACGACCCGTAACAACTGTCAAAGATCTATAAATGACAGCTGGAACCAACGGTTTAACGTGCTTTCCGAGGCACGGAGGGGTCTTGGTATGTAAAGATGCTCACCCATCCACGGACCAACCGCGGCAAGCGTAGCTTAACCTAATAGATCGACCCGTGCGGCTGTTACTTAGCCACAAGCCCCCCCCCAAGTTATAGGCTGATTATAGGTACCTAATTAGGTATATTATACTCCTATAATTATAAGGTACCACATTAAATTTATCGTATTTCTTACTATGGGTGTGACGTAGAAACAGTTAAATGGTTTGGAAGTTATCTCAGTAATCGTTCCCAGTTTGTCCAGGTGACAGGCGATATCGGAGACACCATGTCCTCTGGTCCGAGGCACGTGGACAGAGGCGTACCGCAGGGATCGATCTTAGGCCCGCTTCTCTTCATTCTGTACAGTGCTGACATCACCAATTGTCTGATCAACACCAAGTTCCATCTATATGCTGACGATCTGCAGTTGTACCTCTCCTTCCGCTCCCAGGATGCTGCTGAAACTGTAAACAGAGTTAATGAAGATTTGGACAGAATCTCAGCGTGGTCCAGAAGAAACTCTTTGGTCCTGAACCCAAGTAAGTCCAAGTACCTTGTGATGGGATCTAGGGATTTCCTGAACAAAATGCTTCCTTGCAACCTGGACCTCAGGATTGATAGTTGTGATGTGGAGAGGGTTTTGGAGGCTCGTAACCTTGGGGTAGTTTTTGATGGGCAGCTGCATTTCGAAACTCACATATTGGAGGCCGTGCGTAATTGCTTCTACCGACTCAAGCTCTTGTATCGTGTTCGTCCCTACATAAGTGTGGATATGCGTGTTATGCTGTGTGAGTCACTTGTTCTATCCAAGCTGAACTATGCTGACACTGTGTATGGGGCGTGCATTCAAACTTATCCAGCGGGTGCAGAATGCTTGTGCAAGATTCTGCTACAATGTCCCACCACGATCCCACATCACTCCCTTTTTAAATAAGGGTAATTTGATGAGAATGTCAGCGCGCAGAAAGCTTCACCTGGCTACCCTACTCTTTGGCACAATTCTCACAAAGAAACCAGACTATTTATATAGGAAACTCTCTTGGTCGCGCGATGTGAACAAAATTAAAACCAGAGCATCTTCGTACCTCATGTTGGCCTCATCACACAGAACTGCTGCTTTCCGTGGTAGTTTCAAATTCGCTGCCTCTCGTTGTTGGAACGACCTGCCACCTCCTTTTCGTGCTATAAAGACAGTTGGTACTTTCAGAATTAAATTTGAACTACACTTACTTCAGCTTCAAAAGGATACCACACATTAAACTTACCCTTGATATGCACGCGTCTGTCGATGGTGGCGAGCGTTTGGCAACGATTATGCTCTGTGGTTTACTGAGACACAGCAGTTGTTTCGTATTTTGTCTTATTTTTCTTATCTTTGTTTGTCATAGGTGAAATTTGAAATTCATAAACCACTCAATCACTCATAACATCAGTTTATCTGTATTTCTCCCATTGCCGTTAACAGATTACCACCAAACACTTTTCATTATAATAAACACTGTACTATTGTAGCATTCACACAATTCGCTAAGTATGCCGTAATGTTTTATATATTTTTTTTTTTTTTGCCGGTGTCGGCGTCTGCGTTTCTTTACTTGTCTCAACGATGCCTAGCTAGACTACCACAGATACATGCTCTGTGACAGATACTAAAGGCACAGACAAGTAACTGATGTTACGTCGGATACTGACACGCGGACTACTTATGTTTTATTTTTTTTGTTTCACATATCTATTTTTATTTTATTATATATTTATTTCTGTATCTATCTGTCCGTGACATCACTGCGGGCCCTATCAGAATACCAGCGCTGCGACATTTATTTATTTTTAAATGTCGCAGCTAATGCTGAGATAGGAGCCTTTTGGCCTCGTACAGGACCTTCTGCTTTTATTTTAATTTTACTTTGTTTTTTTTATTGTTTTTTTTTATTATTTTTATTAATGTTCTTATTGAAGATGTTTAGTTTAATTTGTGATTTCCTGTGCGAGTCTCAATAAATACTTTTTCTTTCTTTCTTTCTTTCTTTAAAGCATAGGTTTCATCTAAACTAATATTATAAGGAGGTAAAATTGTTTGCTTGTAGGGAGCAATCTCTAAAATTACTAATCCGATTTCAAAAAATATTTTACTTATAGAAAGCTACACAGTTGACTTCCACGCGGACGGATTTGCAGGCAGAATCTAGTCTCAAACACAGAAGGAACTAGCATTGATTTATCAATCATCACGACACGTGCACATTCACCACAGCATTAGGCTGCTTTTCCAACAAAGATGTGCTATGTAGCTATGCTGCGAGAATGTGTAAGCTAAGTTACGAAATTATGTGACCGTTTCCATTAATGCAAGCTGTCGCATCCATAGCTCCCATCCATAGCACGCATCCTTCCATATAAAAAACATAGCTTAGATGAACCCGTTTCCACCAGTGGTATGCTATGTGGACTAGTGATGTAACGAATATTCGCATTCGCATTCGCGAATATTCGCATATTTTTACATATTCGCATTCGCATTCACGAAATTATTGCGAATTATTTTGCGTGTATAATTTTTTAAAGTAGGTAATAATAGTTGGTTAATATAAGAAAATCCAATTCCATTAATTTCTTGTTTTTTAATGCAATAAAAAGTAACTTAACCTCGTAATCACATTATCAGTCTTCTCTTTATCATTTGGTATCATTTATTTATTTACTATTACTATTCACACTGTAACCTCAAAATTCACTTGTTTTGTTTACGAAAACACCGGCGCGAGCGGAATGACATTTCAATCGGATGCGTTTGTATTAACTCGGCTATTCTCGGAACGAAAAACAGACGGAACGCATTTCGCTCGAACGGGACTGCCGCTAAAGTCACCAAGCCATAGACAAATGGCGCCAAATTTAAACAAAAACTGAATATTCGCATTCGCATTCGCGAATGTTGACAGCAGATATTCGCATTCGCATTCGCATTCGCGAATGTCCAAAATATGACATTCGTTACATCACTAATGTGGACCAATGAATATGAACTCAAACTCAAAGCATTTATTTCAATTTAACCATTTATAGGCACTTTTGAATTGTCAAGGAATCGGTCAGTCAGAAATATAAAGCCCATTCTAAAGCGTAATAGGTACCTACCTATGGAGAAGAACGGGCAAGAAACTCCACGGACATTCTTTTAAATAAAAAGTTGTTACAAAATATTGGTTACATCATTTATGTTGAAATTATACATGTGAGAATAATGTAGAAAGACGTGCACGTTAGAAGCGTTCGTAATAAAAAGATAAAACAAAGAACTATTAAAAAATTAAAAATAAGCCATGGCAGCTAAGAAATGACCAGTCCCAACTGACGGCGCCCGTTCACGAACATGACGCATGGATTAGCACCATTCAGTTCAACCATTTTGAAGGGAGCTAAATGATCCAACACACGCGCCACCATCAGCGAAATATTTGAGTGAGCATGACATACTTACAGCTGCCAAGGCACATTTAAGTCAATGCAAGACATAACTATTACCCGGTAAATGGTAACTCTTTAGTACATAGTGCTCACACCTGTGCTATGCAAGTATATAACACAAAGGAGATTGACTTTAAACAATGCAAAGATGGTGATATGATTGATGGATATCAAACGCATCCATAGCAAGGTAGCACAGCACATCTCTGGTGGAAGTTTCTTTAGTCATTCTCGAATAGCCCGTTCCGACTCAAGTGAAAAGATCCACTTACCGTTAAACTTATTCAAAAGATCTCCATATAAGATCCTTTCCTACAATCCTAATTACTCTCAAAAGCAAAAACCCTCATATATCACATGAGCAAAAGCATACTTATCTCAAAAAATTATAAGACCGACAAAAAATAAAACGCAAACATACTTATCTCGACCTTATTCACATTACAGAAATTTTTCGGAATAGGCCCCTTGAAAAGGACGTTTGACCCTTCGAAGTCAATATTAGCATTGCTTTGTAAGGGTTAAACCTTGTTTTGTCCAGCCCTTTGATAACAAGGTACCTTGAAGGTATTCCGATAGGAGCCAAATCATTGTGTCTGGTCGTTCGATAAGGGGTTATCTCCCTTATCAGTAAGTCTGTTTTGAAAGGACTGTAATTGGCTGTTGGGTGGTTGACCTTGGCTTGTTGGATTTTTTCGTTAATCAGCAAGATTGTTAGGAAGTTGGAAGGTTTATGAACCTGCTTGTTGAACGGGTAAAGCCGACTTTTTTTAGCCACATGTGGTCGGACATCATCATCATCTACCTAGCCTTTTTTCCCAACTATGTTGGGGTCGGCTTCCAGTCTAACCGGATGCAGCTGAATACCAGTATTTTGCATGGAGCGACTGCCTATCTGACCTCCACAACCTAGTTACTAGGTAACACGATACCCCTTGGTAAGACTGGTTGTCAGACTTTTTGGGCTTCTAACTACCCGTAACGACTGTCAAAGATCTACAAATGACAGCCGAAACCAACGGCTTAACGTGCTTTCCGAGGCACGGAGGGGTCTCAGTATGTAAAGATGGTCACCCAGCCACGGACCAACCGCGGCAAGCGTAGCTTAACGTGATCGATCGACCCGTGCGGCTGTTATTACTTAGCTACAAGCACCTCGTGATCGGACATAAGTACTTGTATTTAAAACCTGGCCAGTACCACAGATAAGTAGAAATGGGACACTCCACATTTTAGATAGGAAGCTACAAGTAGGTACGCGAAGGGCTCGACTTGTCGATTTCAGTGGGCGAAATATAGTCAGCCAGAAGATACCCTAATGAAAAGAAAAGAAAGAAAAATTGTAAAAAAACGCATATTAAAAAAAATACATCAAAAACACTTTCACCAAAAACCAAAAGCCTCGTATTCAATATTCGAAAACTAATAAAAAGTTGGACAAATTTTGTCTATTGCATATGTCAAGGCCAGATACCAAAGATAATTAACAATTTTGTTTTGGTTGTTTTGTTTGTAATGGTACCCGGAGACCAGAGGAGGTTGTAGGAGCTTGTGGCTAAATAATAACAGCCGCACGGGGCGATCCACCAGGTTAAGCTACGCTTGCCGGGGTTGGTCCGTGGATGGGTGACCATCTTTACATATCGAGACTCCTCCGTGCCTCGGAAATCACGTTAAGCTGTTGTTCCCGGCTGTAATTCGTGGATCTTTGACAGTCAAGCCCGAATATCTGACAACCAGTCTTACCAAGGGGTATCGTATTACCCAGTTACTGGGTTGTGGAGGTCAGATAGGCAGTCGCTCCATGTAAAATACTGGTATTCAGCTGCATCCGGTTAGACTGGAAGCCGACCCCAATATAGTTGGGAAAAGGCTAGGCAGATTGATTGGTACCCGGAGACCAGAGGGTTTTTGAGCAAGCATATGCAGGGCAAAAAGTTGATAGCTGAGTAGTAGTAGTGCGGTATGACAAGAAAACACCGTAAATATATTTGAATTATTTCAGATAGGAGCCCCGTAGTGAAGAGTCCACTTTCAGATTCCCAAATTGGGTCAAAAATAAAGTTACCCATAAGACATAAATAGGCAAATCTGATGAAGAAATGGTGGGCTTTTCCAAAATCTGACGATTTTGAAAACTCAGATTTGGGCAATTTTTAAAAGGATATTTAGAAGAAATCGACACTGGAAATTTAAAATGTCATAAAGGACAGGGATGTCCTTTACGACATTTGAAATTTCCAGTAAGTAAAGCAAACTTCCAATTCTAAAAATAAACGGTGGAAATGGTGGGCAATCTCTAACGAAAATATAGCGTGTATTTTTTTTACTAGTTGAAAAGGTTAAAAGGTGCCTAGTTGCCTACTGGAACCATAGTATAAAGAGTTCAAGTAGGCTATCTCAGGCCCAATCCGCGATATAATTGCCTACCATACTTGCCTGTCTCAGGGTTGTCACTTTTAACTACTTAAATTTTAATTCAGTGCCTAGAAAATGGCTGATTGATTCACAATTCGTCAAATATTTGAAATTATGATTTTATAACTGTAAGTACTTAGTTACTTTACTATACCTACAATACTGAGAAATCGGGCATATCATGAGAGAGCATTAGCGGCATATCAATTGACAGATCAAAAGTAGGTACCTAATACATTTTAGTGGGAAAGTAGGCCTGCCTACTTCGTCTGTCTGATAGATAACTAACACAACAAAAAATAAGAAGGTATCTCATCATCAAGTAAAAATTATATGCGACTTGGTTACCTTTTCTGTTCAGTAGGTAATCTGAACAGAGACAACTTTGGAATCGATGAATTATTTAGACACCCAAACGCAGAGCAATAATTTCTCCTGCGATTATCATTCATTTTTCATACATTTAGCAGTGCCAAAAAGCCGCGACGTGCAAACCTTGTGCGGCGTTAGCCCCGACTGGCGCACTCTAAAACAGCCGAGATTTTATTAAGTGTGCGTGCGGCGACGCATAGATACAAGCCACGCACACATACAAGCCGCGCGCGGTGCGTTTCTATGAAGATAACTTACTTCCTCTCTTTATACTATGCTAGAACGAACCGACGAACATGTTCCTGAAAGTTTTGTTTAGAAGCTTCAAATACTGTAAAAATAATAGGCATAATGCCTAGGTAAAAAAAAAAAAACATGTGTGCAATTCACACGTGGTAGAAGTGAAACCTTCAAAAAAGAAAAAAAATTGTACGCGCACAAACACGTATTAACACACGTACAACGCTGAGGCCCAAGCAAACTTCCACTATGCCTTGGTAAACACGAGTGGAGGACCCCCTCCACTCCACGTGGGAGATTATACAGTGTTTCTTATGTTCGTGGTGATCTTCTGGTTCTTTGTGGTCTGCTTCGTGCCCACGAAGCAGATCACAAAGAGAACCACAAACATAAGAAACACTGTATAATGCTTCCTATCTCATTTTCTCCCACGTTAAATCTTATGAATTTATGTGTCTGTCTCTTTTTACTGTCGCTTTTTCGTTTCATCGACTTTCAAATCACAACGATGCTAAAGAAGTTTTCACTGCAAAAAGAAATTCTATTTAGTCCGTCAGTCAGATAATAAAAAAATATTAGACACGTATTTTTTGCTTTATTATTATTATTAAAAAAATATTTAGATAAAACGCATTAAAGTTGGGGAGTCGTCACAAGTAAGTATAAAATCTGCATACTCGTGTGAAGTCATGGCACATTTAAACTCAATGTATCGCCGTTATCTTTATATTACGTATAAAAAGAAAAAGTACGTGTCAAATATTTTTTTTAATCTACATGATGGATATTTTTTTTTTGTTATCATCCCTATTCTCTTGTACAGGGTCCACGAATAATTTCAACGCAGGGCGGTTCAGAATCATGTACACCTACCACCAGCTCATAAAGCAGTTTTATTTTAATATTCAGTGGGAGAAAGAGATGGAGCTATACGTCCTGTAGAGCTTCATCTCTTTCCCACATTGAAGTAATATATGTCTTTTTTTTAGGTAGGGCCTCTCGTAGTTGACCTCTGGATCATGACTACTTAACCGGGCTTTCCTGTGGGTGCTTTAAGCTACTACACTTAAAACCTCCAGCCAGGGGTTATTCAACTATGCTAATTAAAACTAGGTGAACGCTCGCTAAGGGCGCCCCCTGTGGGGTACGAACCTCGGCTTAGGGCGTCAACCGGAGGGAGGACATCAAGGATGGGACGGGCTGGAACGTCAATGTTTTTGCTATGTGTGTCCTGTATAGTCAGTCCCTTTACCCACCATTTTGTAAGTTCACAACAATTCGCAATCCTGCGCTACTATTCCAACCACGTGGGAATCATTCGCATTATTTTACTACCCACATAAATCTTACAACGGACTTCAAGAATGACAAACTTTGCATTACCGTAACTCACAACTTTATTGTTCCAGCAATAAAGCTGAAAGTTTATTGCCACAACTGCGGTATAAGTTTGCATTTTACAGAGGTACATCCTTGTTTCTGGTACATTTTATTGCGGTATTTACAATGCAAATACACTATAGAGATGCTTGTCAAATGTTGTCTTTTAAGGTTTTATTTTAGGATGTTTATCGTGGGAAATCGTGTATTTCTTTTTATTTTGTTTTTGAAGAAATGCTTCCGTTTTTAACCAGTCTTCAATTTTGGTCTCATATTTTTATTTTACCGGCCTTTTTTGTATTCGATTGCTTGGCAAAAGAATCTTCTCATTCAGAGACGAAAAGAACACTAAAGACGCTAAGCCGACGATGGACAATTTGTGCATGGACAATTTGTCCATGGACAGTTTGTCCATAGAAAATTTGTAATCGTATGAAAATCCTGGCATTTTGTTCTACGTGCGCGTTGTTAGATTTCCATACAATTCTAAATTATCCGCGGACAAATTGTCCATCGTCTCTCTCAAGTGCCAGCGCCTAATCGTCCGGACCAAAAGTCCAGGCTTCCTCTCGATGTTTTTCTACAACTGAGGAAGTTGTAGTATGTCCTAGTTTCCTAGTTGTTTAAAATAGTCGTTGCATACTGATCAGTCATACAACAGACTGTGAAGTAGTTATAACTTCTTCTTTTTCATCATAACAATCTATAATTATGCAAATAAATAAAAATTGAAGTGTATATAATTTGTAAGCATCGGCTTTAGCGATTGGTGACCACAATTTTTAAGCTATTGCATAGCTTTTATCGCGGGCTTTGAGCGGTGCTACCGAATCAAGAAATTCCGTAATGTAACGAAAATGAAACCTAACAACCCCCATTCCGCCTACCATGTAATGACGGTTCCCATGACAACGTGATGTTGTCATGGGAACGTAATTTTTGTTTTATGTCATCATGTCATCATCCCAAGTGTAGCGTTGACAAATAGGAAGTATTTACAAATGCTATGCAATAGTTTTACCGCGGTAGTCCCCGAGTGCCACACGTTTTTTTTTTTTAATTTTCTCTAAAAATTTTGTATAGACAAGTATCAATAACCGTTACAAACTTACTCTAACGTTCTACAAGATCATGTACAAGATCATGATCTGCAACATGTGCGCATTGGAAATTAGCAACGCGTCGACGATGTTAGTTTGACAACGTCGTGCGCTCACTGCTACTACATCAGACAAGCAATAATTTTTTTCGATCTTTACAATCCCAGGGAATGTCCTTATTAACATCAACGTTTGTAATCATTGAACTAAAATAGCTCTACCTACTCCGATCACTGATGATCAAAAAACTATTCCTGTGAGTTCAATTATTGATAACATCGTTCTTTCCGATGTTAAGAATTGAAAAGGTTTATGTCCAGCAATGGTGTGCATAGACTTCTGATAAGGTTTTTTTTTAAATGTATTGAGGGCTCCCGTAGACAGGTGTGTCGCGAATCTTTTTTTACTAAAAACATCACGGAAGTTGTTCTACCAGTCAGAAATTGGTCTACTGTCTGCAGGAGCCTTTAAGCTGCTACCAGCACTGCAGACCCACCGTACCCCCCGCCGTAGGTACCTCTGCACGCGTAGCATGACCACCGTAGAAACGAGTTTTGTCGACGGAAGAATAGACAAAATGACAGATTGTGATTGTTTATCTGTCATTTTGTCTACTCTTCCGTCGACAAAACTCGTTTCTACGGTGGTCATGCTACGCGTGCTGGTGGTACGGTGGGTATTTCAAAGTTAAACGATACCACCAGGTAATAGTGCTGTATCACTAGTTAAAACCACTTCTGACAACAACAATTTAATTTAGCAATTATTTAGTTATAATTATGCGCAATTTTTCTAATGCGTAACCAATTCAAATTTCTTTAATAATAATTTGAAACTGTACGTCTGAAATGAAGGGGCTTGTGGCTAAGTAATAACAGCTGCACGGGTCGATCGATCAGGTTAAGCTACGCTTGCCGCGGTTGGTCCGTGGATGGGTGACCATCTTTACATACCAAGTCCCCTCCGTGCCTCGGAAAGCACGTTAAGCCGTTGGTCCCGGCTGTAATTTGTAGATCTTTGACAGTCGTTACGGGTAGTTAGAAGCCCAAAAAGTCTGACAACCAGTCTTACCAAGGGGTATCGTGTTACCTAGTCACTAGGTTGTGGAGGTCAGATAGGCAGTCGCTCCATGTAAAATACTGGTATTCAGCTGCATCCGGTTAGACTGGAAACCGACCCCAACATAGTTGGGAAAAGGCTAGGTAGATGTGACGTCTGAAATGAAGTCATCATTGATGATTTGATCCTTTCTTCTTTTTTTGGAATCATCTCCAATGTATGAATATGCTCCAATACTTTGAGTAATCGCATCAATGTCACAGTATTCTTGTTGACACGTTTATTAATCAGCAGATTTTTTTTGTTCCTCTAAAAAATACGTAAGTTGATAGATTCTTTGACATTTACCGCTAATACCGCTTCGTTGCAATCACCTGAATATTTCCGCATTGTAACACGTCGGTCAATGATCTAACGACCATGTCAAACTAATGGACATTTTGATCTTTAAACTTGCCTCTAGCCTTTGAGAAACGCCGACGAATCTAATGTAATCAATTATCAACTTTATGTGTTTAGGACATGATTGATTTTTGTTCAATCACGTTTCTTTTGAAGGTGACAATTGATCCAAGTTCGAATGAGCTGTGAAAAAAAAAATAACAGCACATCTTTAAAATATTAATTATTGAGTGAAATATTTAATTAAAATCGAAACACAAGTAAAATTAATACAATATAAACTTTTAGCTATTAGGAGATTATTACAATTACCTGAGTATTAAGTACCAAATTCGACAGGAAAAACAAAAAACAGTTTTTTATGAATATCTTATTAACTAATAGTATACATAGCGGAATTGTTCAAATACCAAAAGAATTGTGATTTTTTTACATTCATTACAATACACCTTAAAATCTCGTAACTTCTGAAATAACCGTAAGAAAAGAATGAAAAAAATTGACAGTGTAATCGGACCTCTAAATATCGAATATGCAATCAAGTTAAAACTATCGTAATATAACATTACCATTTTATTCGCCGGGGACAGCGATATGTATTTTATCAAAATGATGAAATACAATGTATCGAATAATTTTGTGGCAATTACGATAAATTGTATAAAAGGAGCAGTGTTAATGCGACTGCTGAGCGTTGTCCTACGTTCGATGTCGGGGACGAGCAAAGTGTTATTGGGTTTTTTCATCAGGAATGTTTTAGCAGCAGTCCAGAGTCTAGAATTGAAGCCTATTGAATGCAATAAAATAAGCTCACCCTATTAATCCTAATTATATATTTAATGTACTTATACAAAATATTGTAAAACATTTTAAAAGAGTAACGGTGGAGTTTCTTGCCCATTCTTATCCATACGAAAACTACCTTTTGGAAGGGGCGACTAGAATCAATTCTATTTTTTGTTTTTGACGTTCAAAAGTGCCTTTTTGTGCCTAATTGAAATAAATTATTTGACTTTATTACATGGTACTTTTAACATCAATCTGCTTAGCCTTTTCCCAACAGCTAAATACCAGAATTTTACATGGAGCGACTGCCTATCTGACCTCCACAACCCAGTTACTGGGTAACATGATACTTCTTGACAAGACTGGTTGTCAGACTTTCGGGGCTTACAATCCGTAACGACTGTTTGCTCCCTAAATTGTATGTTAATTTGCATTAATATTCAGAAAAAGTCACGCATACAATCAAAATGGAACTCTAGTATATAATTTGTTGGATCTTTTTCTTTCCATATATAAGACAGTTACGTAATTGTAACATTTTCGCTCGAGTAATTTGAAAAAAAAAATCATGACTTTTTTAAAGATTACTTGAAACAAAAACAAGATAACTCGGCTTTTATGTCTAAAATAATTATTATCCAGATAAATAAGATTTTTTTTTCTCTAGATCAATTATTACTTTAGTTATAAACAAAATAAGAATTGAGACTTACGACATTTAGTTCCGTGCTCGAAGAGCGCACGCGATATTCAACTTTATTACTGATGTGTTAGCGTTTAGCACATAGTGGAGTGGTGGGATGCATGGGGGCGGAGTTTGCGTGGAAATTGTTTTTGGAGTGCGAATGACATGGGAATTTTAACATGACTGGCGAAATGTGGGCCTGTTGGTACTTCTGCCTATCCCTTGGGGGAAATATACGTGATGTTATGTTATGTTTTCGTATCCTAGAAACTACTACTGTTTGATATTCCTGCTTCGTCGCCCAAATAGGATGAAGGGTAGGATTTCAATCAGTGTTCCCAATTTTCTTGTATCCGGAAATCCTAAATGCGTCTTTCTTTCATCTTTATTCTCGTAGGAAAAAAGCTTTTATCTATGTCTGTGTGCATGTATGTACGTTTCCTCGAATTGTCTAAACAATTGTTGATGTGTCTATTATAAAAGCGATTCCTATTATTTCTGAAGTAATATCCTGGGACTTACTGAAGATAAGCGGAAGTTAGTTCAAGCTGAAAATAATTTGTTCCGGGAATCGATAGATGAGATATTAAAAATTAATAGACTTTACTTACTTTAGCAAAATTTTATGTTTTCGTTGGCAGCTTGGCGAAAAGGATGTCAACAGGATGTAAGGCTCTTTAAGAGCGTTTATTCTGAAAGTGGGTAACGTCGTAATTAGATGTCAAATATTTCGCTGTTTTGATTAATTTGGCAATATTACTGTATGGAAATAAGAAATGTCTAGGGAACTGAAATATTAATAATGAATTGCAGTTATAACACTGAATTTGATGTTGTAACAATTTTAGGTGTAAAAAAGGCATTTGGAAAGTTTCAAAATACTTTTTTTTACATCTAAAACTCTTCTCTTCTTCTTCTTCTTCTTCTCTTCTTTTTTTTCTCATCTAATCGGTGTTACGATATTAATTATTGCATTTCATAATCAATATTTTAGTTCCCTAGTTAGCCACATTACTTAATTCCATACAGTAATCATCATCATCAGCCTATAAATGTTCCCACTGCTGGGATACAAGCCTCCTCTCTGTGAGAGGGAGTGGGCCGTAATCTACCACGCGGGCCCAGTGCGGGTTGATAGATGTCACATGTCTTCGAATTTTTGGTTCTAGGACATACCTTTATATCATTACGGCGGTACATTGAGTTAAAATGTGCCATGATGTCACGAGTATGTAGATTTGATACTTACTTGTGACGTAGCGACCCCCACTCCCCAACTTTAATGCATTTTATCCAAGTATTTTTTTATTAATATGATACAGCAAAAAATACGTGTCTAACACTTCAGTGAACTACTTTTATCTATAAATTCCTGTCTAGATAAACTGGATGTAATAGTACTAACTGAACCTAATATTAACCACGACTTAGTGTCATTATTTCCAATAAAGGGTTTTAATGTAAATACGTATACGCGAGCGGACCGAAGCGGTGGAGGGGTATTGGTGTACACGCGCGCGAGGCTGAACGCGCGTGTGTGTGAGTTGACACAGTCCACAGGAATGCGTTCGGCGGAGTGCGTCTCCATAACACTCCAGGTTAATAATGAGAAAATACATTTAATAGCAATATACAGACCACCGCGAGTAAATAAACAGACTAAATTGAACCAATTTATAGATGAATTTCGGAACCTTATTGAAAAAATACCCTTAAATTCTAAAGTAGTTTTCTGCGGGGATATAAACATAAACCTGTTAAATAGTCATGACAAATTTGTAATATTGTACGAGAATCTTTTATCGGAACATGGATTCACAAAGTGCATAAATGATGTTACTAGAAAGGAAATTGTATCGGGAAAACTAGTCCAATCATGTCTCGATCATATTTATATTCGAACAAATAATGCTATTTTGCATTCAGCTGTAATAAAACAAAAAATATCAGATCACTATTTCGTTTCGGCCATCGTGCAATGGAGACGCGCACCGACGAGGCAGTCGTCGCAAACTCGCAATCCGCGCGATGCGCAACCGTCTTCGCCACGACACGTGACCACTAAACGCGTCCTCGACAATAACAAAGTTCGAGAGAAATTATTAAGCACTGATTTTGACCATCTTATGTCATTGGAATGTCCTATTAAATTATATAAAGCATTTAAGCAAATATTCGTGGGTATTTATTATGACTGTTACGTAAATAAACGTATTTATACCAGTAATAGGAACAACAAAAAATGGGTTGATAATAAGTTAAAGTCTAAGATAAAAGAAAAAGATAGATTATTTGAAGTATGGAGCAATGAGCCAAAGAATATGCTAAAGAGACTTAATTATACCAAATTTAGAAATAAATGCCAAAAAGCTATTATTAAAAGTAAAAATATTTATGACAAAAATAGTATATTAGAGTGTAATAAAAACATTAAAAAAATTTGGGAAAGGATAAATAATATGATGGGAAACAATAAACAATCGGTAGATGAATTAATTCTATCAAACATGAGCGGACAAGGAAGTATTATAGACATAAGTAATAAATTTGCGTCTACCTTCGATAAAGAAATTGAAGATATAAAACATAAGTGTCAAGATACTTGGTTGGACAGACAGACCTATGTAAAAGCCACGGACTTGTCCATGAGGTGGCAACCAGTAAGTTCTAAATATGTCAAAAACATAATAAAAAACATGAATTCAAATAAATCGCCGGGTAGCGATCTCGTGCGAATGTCCGACCTTAAAGTAATTATTGATAAAGTGAGCCCCGTGTTAGCTAAACTAATAAACCTAACTGTCAAGAACCACAAATTTCCTAACAAGCTTAAAGAGGCAATAGTTCGCCCAATTCACAAAAAAGGTGATCGCAAAAATGTTTCAAACTTTAGACCTATATCAATTTTATCTAGTATAGATAAAATAATAGAAAAGTGTATCGTCAACCAATTAAGTAACTATCTACAAAAAAATAACATTATTAACGAGTGTCAACACGGTTTTTTAAAAGGAAAAAGTACAAATACATTGCTAGCAAAATTCACAGACGAAATTAATAGTTACCTAGAGGATAAAAAATTCGTTATAACAATATTTTTTGACTACAAAAAAGCATTTGACACTTTGCAATTTGATACCATTCTCAATGCAATGCGGGAGTGCGGGGTGGGAGAACCACTGAACCCATGGTTCCGTGATTACCTCACCGCGCGCTCCTACCGTGTGAAGGTGGAGGACGCGCTTAGTGACAGAGTCGAGGTGCGGAGTGGGGTGGCGCAGGGCTCGGGATGTGGACCAATTTGCTATCTTATGCATGTTAACAGCTTGTGCCGAGTGGTGCAGCATTGTTCAGCGTATATGTTTGCGGATGACTTGTGCATTCTTCGCTCCGGTTCTAACATAGACGACACCTATCAGCGAGTTCAGCAAGATATAGACGCTGTTGTTAAATGGTCGCATGACAATGGCATTATATTAAACGCTGAGAAAACTAAATTAATGTTAATACATTCGCCATACTTACGACAACATGGTGCGACTCCAGCTTTATTTACCCATGATTATATGTGCCACCATAATAACTTACTGGACTGTAAATGTAGACCTATTGCAAGAGTTGACTGTGTAACTTACCTTGGCATGAAAATAGATGAGAACTTTTCTTGGTCCCAACACATAGACTATATTTGTAGTAAATTAAGAATATTATTAAGTAAAATGTACCACCTAAGCTTTAAGGTTCCTATTAACGTATTAAGATGTATTTACATGTCATTAGTAGATTCTATTATGAGTTATGCTCTTGACAGCTATGGATTAACATTCAAAACTAACTTGGATAAATTAGAAGCTCTTCAAATTCGATTCTTGAAACTACTTGTTACTCAAAAAACTAAAAACAGTTGTAAAGGAGATTATAGGAAATTATTTAAAATATGTAAAATTCTACCGATTAGTTACAAACATAAGTATATTTTAGCGGTTAACCACCATAGTATCCAAGAGCATAACCTAACTCATGTAATCAACAACCATAACACACGATCTATGGCTGCTGGCAAATTCAATGTACCCAGGGTCACTAATTACTATGGTGACCGAACCCTAACAAAACGAATACCATATCTATTGAACAGTCTGCCAGCAGACATAAGGAGTGAACTGAACAAAAATCGTTTTAAAAATAAATTAAAAAAATATTATTTAGAAACATGTTAAACACGTTAGTTAACTATCTTAAACATGTTAAAGTTTATACTACCTATAAATAATAATTAGTTTTAAGTACAGACGCCAGCACATCAACCTGCTCCAGTCTGTCAGGTTTTCCCAATCAACATTGAACCTTATTCTTTAGAGTTAAGTTGAAAATCTGTTAAAGTTTGACAGATTGTAGTGACTTGATGTGCTGACGTCTGTACAAAGTTTATTTAATGTATAGAGACTCACCGACCCCACAGTCAAACCACTACTACGGTTTTGTGGGGCTTAGCATAATAATTACATTTACCATTATGTAAATAAAGATAAATAATAAATAATAAATAAATAATATTTTTTTTATTATCTAATATAAATAGCTTTTTTTTAACCCAGGCATCATCCCTATTATGATGAATAGGTACGTTTGTAATCTTCCACTCTTATTTTTAGAAAGAAAGAAAAGAAAGAAAGAAAGAAAGAAAAAGTACATATTTTTATTTATTCGACAATTTTAGTGTTGCCAGTTTATTTCGTTCCTTGTTTTAAACCCATGTATCTTAAACACGACACCCTCCTACTACATTTGTTTAAACAGTTTAACAGAAACCCCATACCGTGATACCCTTTTCATTGAATGGGACTGTCGCTATAAAAGCTTACCGTATAATATATGGTTACACAACAAACTGCCATTCAATCTGTCCCATATATGGAACGGACCGAAAATGGTACAAAATATATCGGGTTACAAGCAGGGCTGGCAGTTTGTGGGGAACGGTCAAGGAGTAATTGTTTTTGTATGATTGGTAAAGACTGGTGAAATGTAATTTTTCCTAGGATAAAACTTGGAACTATTTTAAACAAGACGCCCACAGTCTTTTTGGTTACGGTAAACAACAAAAATTTATAAAAAATGTTTAAATAATCTACTTCTGAGAATTTCTTGTAATAGCTGAGAATTTTTTAACATCCTTTAAAAACTTTTGTTCCGAACTTAATTAAATGTTTTGCTAAATATTTATGATTTAGAAAACTAGTGTCAATCGGCTTTTGTTGCTGACTGTACCACAAAACTGTCGCCGTATACAGAACAATTTTTATAAAGGATTACCTTAAGTAAGAAACAAATTATCAATTACTGTTTTACTACTCAATAAACAATTATTATTCAGAATGTAACAAAGAAAGAAAGAAATAATAAGTATTATTTGAGACTCGCACAGGAGATCACAAATTAAACTAAACACACTTATAGAATTGAACTAAAAGTAAACTAAACACACTTATTAAATTTTAATTTTTTGAATTGTTCTTTTCTTATCTTTTTATTACGGACGCTTCTAACGTGCACGTCTTTCTACATTGTTCTCTCATGTACAATTTCAACATGAATGATGTAACCAATTTTTTGTTACAACTTTTTATTTAAAAGAGTGTCCATGGAGTTTCTTGCCCGTTCTTCTCCATAGGTATCTACTACGCTTTGGAATGGGCAACTAGCTTCATACCTATTTCTGACTGACCGATTCCTTGACAATTCAAAAGTGCCTGTAAATGGTTTAATTGAAATAAATGATTTGAGTTTGAGTTTGAGAAACATAAAAAAACAAAGTAAAATTAAAACAAAAGCTTTCCCTGTTGCCGGGGGCCACGATCTCCCTTTCGGTTTTATTCGCAACCCCGGCAGTTGACTAACAACCTGTATTTGATACCAAAACATCAACCTACATTCCTTTCCTACATCATCCTGTTTTACATGACACACTAAAACAACTAGCCACTGCTACCGACACGAAAGAAAACAATAAAATGTTTGTGAATCGTAAAACCCTACTGAGATAAGTAATTCCAGCATTTGCTAGAACATTCTAATTGCACAGTTGAGATACACAGTTGTCATCTATCTTTATAGTGTCCCATCTCTATGAAGTTGCATCGTAAAATATTCATGTAGAGAGGGTAGTAACACAAAGTATTATGAATGTTGACGTCGTGGTCATCATTTTTGTGGTGGTCCTGTTGTTTTTGAACTATTTTTCTTGTGTCTCCGCCTTTTTAGGGTTCCGTTGCCAAATGGCAAAAAACGGAACCTTTATAGAGTCGTCATGTCTGTCTGTCTATCTGTCTGTCTGTCCGTCCGTATGTCACAGCCACTTTTTTTCGATACTATAAGAGCTATGCTGTTGAAACTTGGTA
The DNA here is from genome assembly GCA_963680765.1 of Agrochola lychnidis. Lineage (NCBI taxonomy): Eukaryota > Metazoa > Arthropoda > Insecta > Lepidoptera > Noctuidae > Agrochola > Agrochola lychnidis. Next base: position 13,430,034 of record OY796872.1, read on the forward strand.
AGTAGGTGTATTCTGTGAACCGCATTAAGATTTTTACACAAAAATAGAAAAAAAAAACAAATAATTTTGGAGTTCCCCATACATAGAACTGAAACTAAAAAAAATTTTTTTCATCAATCCCATACATGTGGGGTATCTATGGATAGGTCTTCAAAAATGATATTGTGGTTTCTAATATCATTTTTTTCTAAACTGAATAGTTAGCGCGAGAAACACTTCCAAAGTGGTTAAATGTGTGTGTCCCCCCCTGTAACTTCTAAAATAAGAGAATGATAAAACTAAAAAAAATATATGATGTACATTAAAAACTTCCACCGAAAATTGGTTTGAACGAGATCTAGCAAGTAGTTTTTTTTTTAATACGTCATAAATCGTAAACCGCAATTTACCTTTCATTCAATGTTACTTGCTGCTACGGAACCCTTCATGGGCGAGTACGACTCGCACTTGGCCGCTTTTTTTTTTGGGTGGGAAATTATCAAATAACTTCTCCCGCTCTGGGTGGAGCGGGACGTGTCAGATTCTTACTGACTAAAACCCACTCGTGTTCCTTCAGTTGCCATGTTGCCACGATTTCCCTATCGGCCCATATTCGCAGCCCCGGCAGGCATTGGCCCTAGCGGACCCCGTCAATTCTGCTGACGTCTCTTTGAGGCGCGCGTGAAACACAACGCGCCGTCGACCCGGGCTTGGTCCTTATCAGACAGCGAGCTACCCATTGCTCACCGTCCGCAAGCCCGCGTCTACGGTGGCCGGAAATCTGCCTGTGATTCCCGACGCTCAGGGCGTCTCCTCCTGCGGCGGTTAGGGGCGCGAGGGCGCGAAATTTGCCTCTCCCTCACGCGCTCCGTCTCCTCCTTCGCGAGCATTACTGCTTCGTAAAAGGAGGTGACGGCCTCCCATTTCCTCTCGCTCCGTAGCATGGCCCGGATCAGGGCCGGACGCGAGAGATCGCCGCCACCGATCGCCTCCACGAGGACACGGCGATGCCCTGCCCAAGCCGGGCAGACCTCCACCGTATGATCTACCGTGTCCTCCGGGCGATCCACATAGTGACGACATCCGGGCGTTTCCTCCCGCTTTATCCTGAACAGGTACCTCCCGAAACCGCCGTGTCCGGCGAGGACAGCCCGTGTGCTACATTTTTAGTTTTCCGGATTCAAAAGTATCTACTCCTTTATTAAATAGCTTTTCGCTGAGCAATGATCTGTTCTTGCACAGATGCGACGCACAGCTTAATTTTTCTTGTTATTTGTTACCAAAAGTAGTAGTAGTATCGGCATTTTGTTTTTGTTATCATTTGTCAATGTCGCAACAGTAAATACGCAATATTGTCTTTGGTCCGTAGACTTGACATCAACCAATGAACCAAATTAAGCTATGAACAATATTGTGAAACTTTTTTTTGATCGAATACGGGTCTTTTGGCTACTTTTGTTTTATTTGTATTTTATGTCTAGTTTTGTAAAATGTGCGTTTTGTTTGTGCAGAATAAACAAGTTTTCTTTATTTTTCTTTTCTTTGTATTTGTCTATTGCATAGGTGCTTTAAAAAATAGTTGGCCGATGTGGTCGAAAGGTTCTGAAGTGGCGACCGCGTACCGGTAGACGTAGCGTTGGAAGGTCTTGCACAAGATGGACATATGACCTGGTGAAGGCCGCAGGAATCCGCTGGATGAGGTAAGCACAGAACCGGTCAAAGTGGCGGTGCTTGGAGGAGTCCTATGTCCAGTGGATGTCTTTCGGCTGAAATGATGATGATAGTTGCTTCTCAATCTTTCATCAAAATCGGTTTGGCGTTCTTCGGTTATATATTGCAAGGTATTACTTGTTCTGGCACGCGCTGAGTATCTGTTCCTCATAGAACATTTTGATAACAGTGAAATTCAAATTCCAGTTAAATATGACGTGAATACACTACAAGCCAAATCTAAATTATTTCAAGTGCCACGCAAAAATAACTTTTATGGCAGGCGTACAGCTTCTTTTACAATACCCAATTTACTAAACAAAATACCTGTAGACATCAGAGACTCAATAAATACTAAAAACATGAAGCGTAAGTTGAAGGAACATTACATCAACTCGGTTATAATTAACTATTAAAAGTGTGTTGATCAAATCTCAGGCCATGGCATGCTAGGACAGACCCCAGAGGTCTAATTGTGTGCTTTTTAGGGTTCCGTTAAAAAACGGAACCCTTATAGATTCGTCATGTCTGTCTGTCTGTCTGTCTGTCCGTCCGTATGTCACAGCCACTTTTTTCCGAAACTATAAGAGCTATGCTGCTGAAACTTGGTAAATAGATGTATTCTGTGAACCGCATTAAAATTTTCACACAAAAATAGAAAAAAAACAAATAATTTTGGAGTTCCCCATACTTAGAACTGAAACTCAAAAAATTTTTTTTCATCAATCCCATACGTGTGGGGTATCTATGGATAGGTCTTCAAAAATGATATTGAGGTTTCTAATATCATTTTTTTCTAAACTGAATAGTTTGTGCGAGAGACACTTCCAAAGTGGTAAAATGTGTGTCCCCCCCCTGTAACTTCTAAAATAAGAGAATAATAAAACTAAAAAAAATATATGATGTACATTACTATGTAAACTTCCACCGAAAATTGGTTTGAACGAGATCTAGCAAGTAGTTTTTTTTTAATACGTCATAAATCGTAAACTTATCGTTACTTGCTGCTACGGAACCCTTCATGGGCGAGTACGACTCGCACTTGGCCGCTTTTTAAGTATAAGGAACATGTAATTTATAAAATAAATAAAATAAATATATTGCCTGCTATTGTCGTCATTCCGTCAGACTATATCTGACTGTCAATCCACCAAAGAGTCGTCGTTATTTTATCGACATGCTTGTGTTCAGGGAGTCGTGGTCCATCTTCTATAATTTTTCCTTGCCAAGTGTCTTTCATCTCTCTCTCCTTTGTACTGAAAAAAAGAAAATAGAAATGCTTTAAACCAGAAAACCAGCGGGGTAATTGAGTAACATACATAAAATGGCATCATTTTGACAGTTCAGCCGTGTTCATTGCGTTATTTACGTTGTTGAGGAGACGAGTTATTCTTACCTAAGGTTCAATGGGTATCAAAACGAAAAGCATTGCAATCGATTGTCATTTTAGTAGTCACCCCGCAGGTTTTTTTTGTTGTCTATTAGAATTTTTAATCAGAAAAAAAAAAAAAAAAAATTCGTCACAAAGAAAAACAATAATTACACAAATCCATATCGCTTAATTTAACGGTCCCATTCTTCTTCTTTTCTTGTGGTTAGTGACTAACCTGGTGTCAGAGTTTTAAAGCCGCCCATGGGCCTCTGAAATATCCCTCAACCGTGCCGATTTCTTCACGATGTTTTCCTTGCAGCAAATGGCTTCAAAAACTGTGATAATTATACAATACGCACTTGAATCCGAAAAGTCAGAGGTGCGTGCCTTGGGTTCGAACTCGAGATCTATGACTTGGCAATCCGACGGTCACACCACTAGGCTATCGCTGCTCCCGATCCACATGGTCCCATTGAGAGCTATTAGGTAACTAGTATCAATAACATCCACCTACACGCACTGGGCCCACGTGGTAGATTATGGCTCACTCCTTCTCAAAGAGAGGAGGCCTGTGTCCCAGCAGTGGGAACATTATAGGCTGATTATAAATTATGAATAACATTCTGAAACAAAGACTGCCAAATCTATATCTGTCACCCCTAACATTACACACGTGTCAAAAACAGATGACAATTGACATGAAGTAAGTAGTGTTGTTTGTATTAACGGGATCACGTCACTAGTGATGGGCACTGATTGGATTTCATATCGATACATTACGTAATCGATGACGTCCGGGCATCATAACTTGTCAACGACTGTCGGTAATGTGTTCCGGCTTAAATTAATTTGTAAATATTACGTTCTTCTGGTTTTTAGATAGTAAGCGGTTTAAATAGGAGTTTGACATATGATGTTGTTTTTTTAACTTTTTTTTTTAACAAAATATATTATAAACAATGATATTTTTTGTTGTTTTGTGATGTTTCTGACAGGCTACCCTGTGAATATATTGATGGTTTAATGTATTGATGAAATAAACTATCATAAAAAAATTGTGAAGTTTTAATCACATTTCTGAGTATGACTGTTAGAGAATGCTTTCTATTATGAATATAAATTGTGGTGCATAGTAGTTTAAAAAACAAATAATAATTCTGTCAGGAACAATCTAGTCTTGCCTTTTCTCTTGCCTGTCCTGTTGACTTCGCTTGTCCAATGCGTTTTATTTTGCATGTAAACAGACGGATAGCTAGTTTTTCTTAGTTTTTTTCCATTCCCGTTTATATTTCAAGGCATGTCCCTGGTATTTTTTGCCGTGTACTACAAAGAAGTCTTTCTCATTTCTATTTTAAATGAATGATAAACAAATTTACAAGAAATTTACATATTTTTTTTAAGCTACAACATGAACACTGATTTATTGTACATTACAAGGTAAAAATTTCTCTTCACTTATACTTTTGAAATACAAAAGAGAGAACAGACTCTTTCTAAACGTTTGTTTACTTATAAACGCTGGAAGGATGACTAAAGTATATTTTTATTTATATTAAATAATTCATACTTTTATTCAAAAAACCTTTGTCACAAACACAAGACCAAAGTTCGCCATGATTCTATCCGCATTTCCCATTTATCGTAACGCGACTCTCATTTATACAGAAAACTGCCAATATCCAGCAACAACATCGGAAACTAAGTCACCTAACCCACAGCTAATTAATCCTATCGACAATCGATAAATCGATTGTGCACGTCACTATAATCCGTCACCCGTTGCCCGCACACGGATATCGGATTACAAATGCGGACCGACGAACAACACTAGATACTTTATCTTCCTTCTCTCTCGCACAAACTATTCTCAGTATGAGTGTGAAAGAGATGGCGAAAAGTAAGGATATCTCGAAAACTACCAAGTGTGAGATTCAGGGAATGCTTTCGGGAGCAAAGTTTGCTTGAATTGGGGTCGATGACTCTTTGTTATAAGGATATTTTTGGGTGCAGTTCAGATGTGTCTAATTTACTTTTTGATGTGGGGAAAAAGTGATTTGGGTCAACTGATTGTGAAGTTTTTATTGAAGTAATTGTAATACAACATTGCGATTGCAACTAAAACATGAATTAAAGTCAAACCTTACCAGTCATTTATGTCTTTATCTTTAACTAGCCTCCGCCAGCGGCTTCGCCTGCGTGATATCTTTATAAATTATAGCCTATGTTACTAGCTATGTGTAGTGTAGCATTCTACTGGTGAAAGAATTTTTAAAATCGGTCTTTTAGTTTTTAGGGTTCCGTAGTAAACAAGGAACCCTTATAGTTTCGTCATGTCCGTCTGTCTGTCTGCCGGTCCGCGGTCTAGCTCCGAGACCCTTAGTACTAGAAAGCTGTAATTTGGCATAGGTATACATATTAATTACGTCGACAAAGTGGTAAAACAAAATTATGAAAAACATTTTTTTTAGGGTACCCTCCCATACACGTCAAATGGTAATGTTTTTTTTTTGTTTTTTTATCCCATAGGGTGGGGTATCATTGAGAAAGGTCTTTCAAAAAAATTGTGAGTTTGTTATAACAATTTTTGTATTCAGCGATCCGTTTGCGAAATATTAAGCTTAAAAGTGCTAATTTTTGTTAGAGTCAAGTGTCTCCCCCCCCTGCCAGCTAAATGGTTGGTTTTGGATGTGTGAAAAAAATCACAGTAGTAGTTTATATAACGAAATTAAAAGGAAAACTATCATAGCTAAGTAGGCTCTACAAGTTAACGAGTAATAATCGACCAACTTAACTTTGCAGTTGCAAAAACATGTTTTCCCATACATTCCGTATCAACATATTTATCAACTACAAAGTTAAGTTTGTTTTTGGATAAATTCATGCCAACTACGGAACCCTTCATTGTGCGTGGTTCGACACGCACTTGGCCGAGTTTGAGTTTATTCATTACAAACTTAAATACAAATCTTAAAAACGAATATCAAAATACATCGAATAATACATGAATCGGAATAGACTATCAGCTGATCTTTATGACCAGTACCCTAATTGCGTAACTTATTTTCGTAAAAGATATAACTAATTTGTTTCATTTTGACAGTTCAACAACATGCATTGCGTTATTTACGTTGTTGAGCAGATTTTTTTTCCAACTTATGAAGCAATGGATTAGCAATCTGTTTCAAATCTAAACAAATTGTGATTGATCGTGTATTACGTAATTAGGGTACTGGTATTTATTTCCTACATGTTGAGCGTTATAAATATATTCGTAGAGTAAGCATTGAAATGGATTTATTTCCCAAATATTATATTAACTAACTAGCGGACCCGACAGACGTTGTCCTGTCAAAACATTGTCCAGCGGACAAAACTGTGAATCTAAACCATTCCCAGATCCCCTTGAACACACACAAAAAATTTCATCAAAATCGGTCCAGTCGTTTGAGAGAAGTTCAGTGACATACACACTCACAGAAGAATTATATATATAAAGATTACTATTGCTATGATAATTTATAATTAATCATATAATTAATCTATACATTTTTTGGACTGTTTTGATGGGGAAAGAAAACAGCATGAAAATTTACTCCCCCTTAGGAATTTATGGGTAGGTAGGTGCAAGTTAAGATCATCATCATCATCATTTCAGCCGAAAGACGTCCACTGCTGGTCATAGGCCTCCCCCAAGCACCGCCACTTCGACCGGTTCTGTGCTTCCCGCATCCAGCGGATTCCTGTAGCCTTCACAAAATCAGCAGTACACCTTGTGGGAGGCCTTCCAAAGCTAGGTCTTCCGGTACGCGGTCGCCACTCCAGAACCTTTCGGCCACATCGGCCATCTGTTCTGCGATCAATATGCCCTGCCCACTGCCACTTAAGTTTAGCAATTCTTCGGGCTATGTCGGTTGCCTTGGTTCTCCTGCGGATCTCTTCATTTCTGATTCGATCACGTATAGAAACTCCAAGCATAGCCCTCTCCATTGCCCTTTGGGTGACTTTTAGCCTTCTGATAAGGCCCATTGTGAGCGATCACGTTTCAAGTAAAGATCTACATCTCCTGGATTATTACCATATTTAGGTAGGTACTACTATTTTCTTATCTAAAAAAGAAACACTTATCATTCCTGATTACCACAGTAATCAAGTAGAAGTGTAGTCGAAAGCAAATCAAACAAAAAAGGCTTCGTTTATCTCTCGAGCTGACGACAGTAATTAATTGACAAGAATTGGACCCATTCGCCCCAACTCGATGGGAAATCAATTCCAAGGGGAGGGTATTGTTGGAAGACACTGGTCTTTTTTTTCTTTACTACGGTTTTAATTATAATGGGAATCTTTGTAAGTGTTGGTTTATAGTGATGAATCAATCTGCCTAGTTTTTCCCAACTATGTTGGGGTCGGCTTCTAGTCTAACCGGATGCAGCTGAATACTAGTATTTTACATGGTGCGACTGCCTGTCTGACCTCAACAACCCAGTTACATAGGGTAACACGATACTCGTAAGTTTTGGTAAGACTGGTTGTCAGAATTTTGGGCTTCTGACTACCCGTAACGACTGTCAAAGATCTACAAATGACAGCCGGAATCAACGTGCTTTCCGAGGTGGGGGTCTCTATTTATAACGGATGGTCACCCATCCACGAACCGACCGCGGCAAGTATAGCTTAACCTTCGATCGACTCGTGCTGCTGTTATCATTTAGCCACAAGCTTTTCCATGTTTGTATCTGAATCGTGGAAAGAAAACTACTTATTTGACTATTCGTTGAGATCTGACAACTTTATCAGTGTTTTGTCATTGACAAAAAACGGAAAATGTTTGACACTTTCATTATTACGTCACGCAAATAGTTTTATAGACAGCTACGCGCATAGATTGCAATAAGTCTGCGGCGCGTGAGTCGCCGACGGAACGAAATGTTGCCATTTTAAATATTATATTTGTGTAAACATTTAGGACTAAATATTGTATTAATTTTATTTTTGATTTGTTATTTTACTATATGCTGCACCTGTTGATAGAAGACCTGTTCATAGAGCAGTGGTGGCCCAGTGGTAACGGCCGCGACTTACGAGTTGTAGGTCGTAGGTTCGAACCTAGACAGGCGCTTTACTTTGTGTAAATTATTTCATCACCACTGCTCTCAAAACGGTGAAGGAAAACATCGTGAGGAAACCGGCATGTCCTAGAACCGAAAATTCGAATACATGTGACATCTACCAACCCGCACTGGGCCCGCGTGGTGGATTACGGCCCACTCTCTCTCACAGAGAGGAGGCCTGTGTCCCAGCAGTGGGAACATTTATAGGCTGATGATGATGATGATGCACCTGTTGACGTCATCACGTCAGCGCCGGCTATCGCTGAAAACCAGCGCTGTGGCTCTGTCTCGCATGGGGTCGCAGCATTATGCTGAGCGATGGCCGTTTTGCGTGGATGTGACGCATATTTTCCCCCTATTTGTTATTTACGTGTTTTTTTAGGGTTCCGTTAAAAAACGGAACCCTTATAGATTCGTCATGTCTGTCTGTCTGTCTGTCTGTCTGTCTGTCTGTCTGTCCGTCCGTATGTCACAGCCACTTTTTTCCGAAACTATAAGAGCTATGCTGTTGAAATTTGGTAAGTAGATGTATTCTGTGAACCGCATTAAGATTTTCACACAAAAATAGAAAAAAAACAAATAATTTTGGAGTTCCCCATACTTAGAACTGAAACAAAAAATTTTTTTTTTCATCAATCCCATACGTGTGGGGTATCTATGGATAGGTCTTCAAAAATGATATTGAGGTTTCTAATATCATTTTTTTCTAAACTGAATAGTTTGTGCGAGAGACACTTCCAAAGTGGTAAAATGTATGTCCCCCCGCCCTGTAACTTCTAAAATAAGAGAATGATAAAACTAAAAAAAATATATAACGTACATTACTATGTAAACTTCCACCGAAAATTGGTTTGAACGAGATCTAGCAAGTAGTTTTTTTTTTATACGTCATAAATCGTAAACTTATCGTTACTTGCTGCTACGGAACCCTTCATGGGCGAGTACGACTCGCACTTGGCCGCTTTTTTTTTATCTTTCTTTGCGTTATGTTTACCGCAAATAAACGTATTTTCTTTCTTTTTTTTTTTCATTAATTTGTGGTCTTGTAACGTGACTACTGAGCATGAGGTCATCATGAGTTGGATCTTCAGATGGAGCAATGTGTTATTGTGTTTTTCCATAAGGACAAGGTACTTCGGCGACTGGTTTTTTACCATTGGACATTCACAACCCAATCACCTTTTTGTTTCTGCTAGATATTTCCACAATAAACATAAACATAACATCACGCCTTGTTTCCCCGAAGGGTTGTGCTGGTACACCCACATTTCGCCAGTTATATTTAAGTCCCATGTAATATTTCCACAATATTCTCAGAATATCTAATATTGCTTACAACAAAGTCATTCGTTAATTCCGCGTACTTTTCTACCATTCATGGACGGTTGAAATTACTGGAACTTGCCATCGATTCTACTCAGTTTTGTTTTGTGTGTTCTCTTTTGTTCTTTAAATAGAGCACCCACATTTTTTCCTATTAAAAAAAAAAAAAATACAGGAATTCTACCTATACAAAGTTAGACAAAATTCCGCCATGTTGTTTTGATTGAAGCCTTCGGTTTTCGCATGTCTGTTTTAAATCAATTAATGAAATATAGTACACTAGCTTTTGCTCGCGGCTTCGCCCGCGTGGATGTCGGAAAATATCCCACGGGAACGTAGGTACTACCGGGATTACATACCTAATAGCCGAGGAAAAGGTCATTGACTCCTACCGCTGCGCCCGCGTTACGGTTAACCATAATTATTTTGTCACGCGTATTTTTGAATCTGTGATATCTTTTAAACTATTAATTTGAATGATATGATGTAAGGGCATATTTTAATCTAAATTAAATGCCCAATTTAAATAATATATTTTATTGGATAGAGATTAATATAATATTGGTCAATATAGCTTCGGAAATTACAATGAAATTTTTATCAAATTATGAAACATAATAATAGTTACTTACGGTCATCCTTAGAAGGTAGACTTATGCCATTGCGGACTTTTTGTTGAACTTCTTAAGATGAACAATCCTGTAGAACATAAATTTTATGTAACTTTTACGATTTCCGCGGCGCATGCTAATAAAGCTCCCAGTCGGCAAGACTTTTTCCGCCATCTTCAACAATAATCGTCAAATTTTAACCAATTTACACAAAACTTCCGCACGAATCACTCCGTCCATTGGTGAAAACTATTTGAAAATCTGTTCGGTAGTTTTTGAGTGTATCGCGTTCAGACAGACAGACAGACGCGGCGGGGGACTTTGTTTTATAATATGCAAGGATAACTGTCGCGGCCTGCAACATGGAACAACAACATTGTTGGACGATTGTGAAAATGTGGGCTGAGGCGAAGCTGAGGCACACATACGTGAGTCCATCAATGCCTGGTTGCGGGCAAGGCTTGTATAATACTTAATAATAAATTCCAGAATCAATGACAAACAATGATAAAAAAGGAGATGTCCGCTTTTTGTAGGGACGTTGGTTTTTTATTCCGAGAAAAATCTAACCAGCATCAAACTACATCTAAATAAAAACGACAAAATATGGCACTAGGAACCACTGAAATAATATTTTTAGATCCCTCCATTTAAGAGAAAAATTATGAACTATTTAAAGTACAAATATTTTATTTGTTGATGGCAACTATGATAAATATGATATAAATTGACACTTGTTACAGTCATTACTGTCAATCAATTGACAGTGATGACAGTAAAATGTGTCAATTTTGACAAGTTTACTATTTGAATATGTCAATATGGCATAAATTGACACATAGTACTGACATTACTGTCAATGAATTGACGGTAATGACAGTAACATGTGTCAATTTTGACAAGTTTACTATTTTATGGGGTGTGTTCACTATATTATCCTAGATAATTAGAAAGGTTTGTTCGTTTTAGGAGTAAATTCTTACTAAAATAAAAAACGATTTTTCTCAAAATTGGAGGTCTTTAAAAATGTATGATATAGTTAGAACTACTCGTTTTTGGAATGTCTATCCAAATATATTTAACTTATTCTGGTTGGAATTATTGAATAATAAAAAACCATTTTAGGACATGTCCTTTCACGCGCCAATATGTTCATTTGTTTCTTCTTTACTTTAAACAGCTCTATTTGCAAGCCAAATAGAAATATAAATAAAATCTTTGATAAGGTAGGTACTTACCTCCTTCGTTGCCGTGAGGTGTAGAAGTCAAAAGTTCCTTCGATTTTTAACCGACTTCCAAAAAGGAGGAGGTTATATGTTCGTCGCGTATGTTTGTTTTTTTATTTTTTTATATATGTCCACCGATTTCTCCGTCAATTGTGGACCGATTTTGAAAATTCTCTTTTTGTTTGAAAGGGTGTGCTCTCGAATTGGTCCCATATAAATTTTATTAACTTTGCTTGGATAGTTTTTGAGTTAGCTACAAAATACGTATTTTTTTCCCACTTAGTATGTAGATAATATGATAAGTTTCTGTCACTGGTAGCAGGTAGTGGTATTCGAATGTGTGTGGGGTAGGTACCACAACTGAAAACTGAAAAGTAAAATCTTTTTACAAAAAAAAAAAACAACAGACTTCCAACAAAAATACTACAAAGTGAAAAATAACTTTAATTTCGGAAGTCGGTGGCAAAAAACTAAAATACAAAACCAACTTCCGAAATTAAAGTTATTTTTCACTTTGTAGTGTTTTTTTTTTAGGTCGGTTGTTTTTTTTTTTTGTAAAAAGTTTTTTTTAAATAACACGACGATTTGAGTTTTCATACCAATTTATTCGGCCGCTAAACACGACAGATATGGATTTTCATACAAACATTGCCGGCCGAGCGCTCGCATGAATTCGACCAGTACGTACCCCAATTTCGATTTGTCTCGAAGAAGGTTGTCAAAGATATAATCGAATTTCCAAACATGTTTGAGAAAAAAAGAATTTAATCTGCGGTGCTATTCTGTAAAAATCTCACAGTGAAAACGTATGTGAAGTGAGCTGTCACTCCACCTGAAGCTAGGGATTGACACTATTATGGGTCCAGACACTATCAGTAAGTAATAATGACATTACTTTCAAGTAATGTCATTTCTACTGACAGTGAGATGGTTGGAATGATGATGTGATCTAAATAATTCAATAATTTTGCGTCAATATTGGAATGAATGACAGTAATATTAATGTCATTATTACTGATAGTGTCTGAACCCCTATAGACAACTCAATTCAACGAAATTTTTCATGGTGACATTTGTACAGAATACATCGGTTGATGGCTGTTGAAGTTTAGGATGGCTTGATACTTTTAATGGAAAAACATGTAGGTAGTCTTTATTTTGTGTCTTTCTAAGACGTTTTTTACAGACAGTGACGTTAGGAAAAAACATAAGAATAAATAAAAAAGAAAAAAAAAATACAAAAAAAGGTTGCATAGCTGGTCGCCAACAATGGCTGATATTGATTTTCTGCCAACCAATGATAATTAAAATAAATGGCAGATACACAGAACTAGGAACTGCACCCCAATTGCGTAACACACTTGCCATCACATTACGAAGGATTGTCGCAAAAATCTAAGGTAACGCGGCCATCTTGCTTTTTCAATAATATTTTTCAAAATGTTTACCAACCATGGTTGGTAAACATTTTGAGAAATATTATTGTCATTGACATTCAAGCGCCGTAAGATCTCTCTTCTAAATCGTGTAACAGATATAATATTTACAAAAAATATTAAATAAGTTACGTTACAAATAAACAAAAAAGCTTCCTTCTCCCAATATCAGAGACAAACTTCCGCCAGCATACTCCAATTATTTTAATAATAAGGAAAACTTTCTATTTATCTAAACAGTCTGAATTTATTACTGAGGCAAAAGCATCAAGATTATTATATTTTTGTGTACGATGTAAACAGTTTAGAGATCTGTCTGTCGGCCATTTTGTCCGAAAGTTGTTGTCGGTCCGTGGGTACGTTTTAGGGTGCGAAGGAAATTCTCTAAATTCATTTAATCTTGTTCGTTGAGACTGTTTTTCTTTTCTTATTTTGTTAAATTTTATTTAGCAGGTTTTGTGATGTATATTATTTTATCTGAGAACTGGATTGAATAAAATGTGCAGATATGTTTTTCTTTTGCGACTTAGTCCTTAGTAGTAAGTAATACTACCGTAAGTACAATCGTCTGCGGAGGTAAAGAAAAGAAATAAAGAAAGAAGAAAATACATTTATTAAGAAAAAGCACACAATATAAAAAGGAACGTATACGTTTAGGTACGTGTGAGTCTCATGTTACCGAGCCTTTTTCACCAGAGTAAGAAAGAAAATATCGAATAAATACCTTATTAATACATATTATATATATACGTGTACTCAAGCCATCTTCCCATGGGGGTAGACAGAAACCAAGAATGCCATATGCTACGATCATTACATATATTTTAATTTAATTTTAAATTTTTATTTTGTAAGGGAAAACAAACAGTAGTATATTTAAAATAAACAGAAATAACAATAAACTAAACAAATATACTACACACTAAATCGCAAACGATATGGCAAACGTAACTGTAGTCAGAGCAAAATTAATTATATGAACAAAAAAAAACTAAAAATAACAAAACAAAACTCTTGTTTGTGAATTCTGTGCTTGAGTCTTATAAAAATAATAAAAATTTGCTTAAGCATTCTATCTACTGCTGATCCTTCAGAATTTATAGAATACTGTTGTCCCAAATCAAACTTATAGAAAATGCAAAAAAGTCAGAAGCCAAATTGACCAGGTACCAACTTAAATTACTGTCATTCTTTGACAGCTATATGAAGTCGCAAATTGAGAAAGTGTCAATTTTTATCTGTGACTGTTCCTATCTATTGTTTCCTCATCTCTAGTCCCTATTCATTTTCTCAGTAAGAAGGATCTTTTCTCCCCTTATGGTATTGTTTCTCATGGTATGGTATTGTTTATAAAGCTCAGTCTGCGCTTGGCGCTTGGTGTGGTAACACGCCGTGTTCGAGTTTGCGACAAGTATATCGTCATCTTGAGGATGCCTCGTTGAGAGGACACGTGTCGATTTATTTCAGGGGTATTTTATGACTCTTTAGAAATAGCTAAGCGGAACAGGTTACTAAATATATCCACTTCTATTGTATTTTTTTTTGTTTCAACCCGACAGACATTGCCAGAATACCGATACCGAAACTCTCGAGAAAATTTCATCTGCACAAAAATACCGATAGGTACCGAAACATCCGAAAAATTTTCATCAGCACTAAATTGTTAAATAAATTAGATAAAAAGAAAAGAATAGTCATCTCTTTTCTTCCAAACAAATTGAAACATTTCAAAAACAAAAAGATTACCAACCTTACTTATTGAAATGAAAACAAGAATACAATTTATTGAATCAGCAAAAATTTTACGGAACCTTTGTAGGACGTAAAATTTTCATTTTATCTGTTATTTCTGCTGGATGAACAACTGATGAAAGTTTCCGGTTTATTTAGTTTACGCTACGTTGGATTTGTTTTGAAAAATTGCGTCTTTAATGGGAACCATTGATGTATAGCATAATCAGCCTATAATGTTCCCACTGCTGGGACACAGGCCTCCTCAGCCCCTATAGGAACGGGCCGTATTCCACCATGCGAGCCCAGTGCGGGTTGGTAGATGACACAATATTATGTCTTCGAATTTTTGGTTCTAGAACATGCCGGTTTCCACACGATGTTTTCCTTCACCTTATTTTATACATTTACCAACTCATCAAATCAGAAGATTTACAAGTAAAACCTAAGATTTTTTTTACGTTAACATAATTTTAGATTCTTTGCCAGAAATAACACGGAATAAGTCTGCAAAAAATCCAATTTTGACGGCTGAGTCGTCGCAGTGGCTTAGTTCCTAAATAGCTTTAGCTCTGTGGATACCAGGTCGCAAGGAAGGTCCAAATATTTGTCTGGATCGCAGGTAATTGTTCCGAGTCTGGGGAGCTTAGCTACCGTAGCTATGTTGACGACTTGATGCTAGCACTGCTACCTTATTCCTTTTATTAGAAGGAACGATATTCTACTATATTCTGCATTCAATTTTATATATCTGGAATGGAAATACATAGATGGAGCTAGGACTAGTAAAATTTTGTAATCCAAAAAAGTAGCTCACCATAAATCTGTCTGTGCCTTGACAGCAAAAATATACGATCGTAAAAAATACACTTTCGAATACGATACATCAAAAAATGTCACTACTAAAGAAAGAAAGAAAGAAAATGAATTTATTTGACACAGGTTAAGGCACTATACTTCGAGTATACGTTGAGCTACTGAGATGCCATCTTCGCACAAATTTGGAGGGCTTCGAGATGCTTCCTCGAGTGCGATTAGAACAGCCAAAACTTGTACTGCTGACGAGTTTTTGGCAGTGAGTCAACCTACCCCTATAGACAACCAGCCCCGGTCTCTCCTATACTAAATAATAAACACCCTTGGATTCCCTAATGGGGTAGGCAGATGTATACCTATGCCACATGTTATCTGTTGTCTATGTATAGTACACCCACATTTTGCCAGTTACGTTTTAAATCTCATGGTCCAGCCAGAGAGCCTATAACGATCAACTGGTGGAGTGGTTGTTTGCACGACTATGAACCAATCAATCTGCCTAGCCTTTTCCCAACTATACTGGGGTCGGCTTCCAGTCTAACCGGATGCAGCTGAATACCAGTATTTTACATGGAGCGACTGCCTATCTGACCTCCACAACCCAGTAACTGGATAATACGGTACCCCTTGGTAAGACTGGTTGTCAGACTTTCGGGCTTCGGACGACCCGTAACGACTGTCAAAGATCCATGAATGATAGCCGCGACCAACGGCTTAACGTGCTTTCCGAGGCACGGAGAAGCTCGCTATGTAAAGATGGTCAGCCATTCACAGACCAACCCCGGCAAGCGTAGCTTAACCGGATGAATCGACCCGTGCGGCTGTTATTACTTAGCCACGAGCTCCTGCACGGTTGTGAACCGTGAGGTTCTTAATTTAGTTCTTGGTTAGATAAGTCATTTCTTTTTATTCTATAGGATCAAAGTGTAGAATAAATCTGATAAATAGGCTCGACCGTTTTTAATAAGATTTAATGACGATGTTGGTGAAAGATTTCGCACAACAGTAGCTATTTTGTTCTCTTTCCTGATTTACTTTAAAATCAAAAACATTTTTATTTTAATATTATTTGGTTGGCACGAAAAGGTAAAAATATAAAGGGCCAGCGGCCATTATATTAAAAATCTACATACCCAAGTGTACCCGAGCTAAGCATATTTCATAATACGGCCCTCCCTCGTAAAAGTAAATAAACCATATATCAAACAATACCCATTTGTATATAAAACAATCATTTTGCATGAGTTCCCTCTTTCTGTTTATCTTCAACGAGTAAAAATGTTGGTCTATCTAGTTTTATTCGCTTATAAAATGAGAAATTTCGTGGATTAATATTTTTAGAGACGAACAATAGAATGTGCGTATGATTTTTAGGGTTCTGTACTGATCGGGAAAGGATCTCGCAGCCGCCATTTTGTTTTAACAAACAAAAAAAAAACATTAATACCTTGAATCAACTGTTTGACAAATACTTACCTCCTACTTTTATGAAGGTCACGAAAAAATTAAAATCTGCCAACCAGTCTTGCCAAGGGGTATCATGCTACCCAGTAACTGGATTGTGGAGGTGAAGTAGGCAGTCGCTCTATAAAATACAATAGACGTTGTTATACAGTGTGTCTTTATAATGTGCATACATCGAAATGAGGGAATTTGAACTGTTTTTTTGTTGTTTTTTTTTTGTTCTGTTTGGCGTCTTGTTTGAGAAATTTTACGATTATTGTAAAAATTTATGAAAAAAATGAACAGATTTTTGCTAAAAATAACATGTTTATTTTCAATTAAGGGTAGTTTATTTTTCCACAATTTTCGTTTTACGAGGACGCCTAATTACTTCCAATCATTATGGTGTGTTTCATCGCGATAGATCATTAAGTTTAAATGTTACACCGTTTTTTTACATTTTTTTTTAAATTCCATAAATAATATAAAAAAATATTTCGATTTTTTTAATATATTTTTTTCCGTCGGTAAAATTAAGCATAGATTCCCTCATTTCCTTATGTGCACATTATAAAGTTACCTATTCCGCTTAACTATTCCTAAAGACCCATAAAAAACCTTGTAAGAAATCGACACGTGTTCCACCTCTCAACGAGGCTTCCTCAGGATGACGATTGACTTGTCGCGAACCCGAACACTGCGTGTTGCCACACCGAGCGCTGGACGCAGATATTTGCGATTTCTTACAGGGTTTTTATGGCTCTTTAGGAATAGTTGAGCGGAACAGGTTACCAAATATATCAACGTCTATTGTATTTTATCATGCATTTCCGCAAGATCACGCCTGAATTAATTAACTATCTTAACTATGTAAAATTCTGGTATTCAGCTGCATCAAGTTAGACTGGAAGCCGACTCTAACATAGTTGGAAAAATGCAACAAATTAATATTAGACTCACGGAAATCTGAATTAATTTATCGAGAGCAAATAAAACGAGAGCAGTGGTGGCTCAGTGGTAATGGCCCCAACTTACGAGTTGTAAGACGTAAGTTCGAACCCAGGCGCTGCTTTACTTTGTGCAAATAATTTCATCACCACTGCTCTCAAAAAACGGGGAAGGAAAACATCGTGAGGAAACCGGCATGTCCTAGAACCAAAAATTCGAAGATATGTGAGTATGTAACATCTACCAACCCGCACTGGGCCCGCGTGGTAGATTACAGCCCACTCCCTCTCACAAAGAGGAGGCCTGTGTCCCAGCAGTGGGAACATTATAGGCTGATCATCATCATCATCATTTCAGCCGAAAGACGTCCACTGCTGGACATAGGCCTCCCCCAAGCACCGCCACTTCGACCGATTCTGTGCTTTCCGCATCCAGCGGATTCCTGCGGCCTTCACAAGGTCATCGGTCCATCTTGTGGGAGGCCTTCCAACGCTACGTCTTCCGGTACGTGGTCGCCACTCCAGAACCTTTCGACCCCATCGGCCATCCGTTCTGCGAGCAATGTGCCCTGCCCATTGCCACTTAAGTTTGGCAATTCTTCGGGCTATGTCGGTTACCTTGGTTCTCCTGCGGATCTCTTCATTTCTGATTCGATCACCTAGGGAAACTCCAAGCATAGCCCTCTCCATTGCCCTTTGGGTGACTTTTAGCCTTCTGATAAGGCCCATTGTGAGCGACCACGTTTCAGTACCATAGGTCATCACTGGCAACACGTACTGGTCAAAGACTTTCGTCTTGAGACACTGTGGTATGTGGGACGAAAAGATATTGCGTAGTTTCCCGAACGCTGCCCAGCCGAGTCGGATTCGACGATTGACCTCTTTCTCGAAGTTGGACCTACCTAGCTGGACAGTTTGTCCTAGGTAAACATACTCGTCCACAACTTCGAGCGTAGCGTCTCCGATCTTCATGGGAGTGGGTGTCACATGGGCATTTGACATGACCTTTGTCTTGTCCATGTTCATTTTAAGACCACAGTCTTATAGGCTGATAATGCATTGTAAATAAAACTTGAGGTCATGCTTAACCTAAATGAAAATGAGCTTGTTTACGTAATTTATTTATTTATTTATTTATTTATTTAGTTCGGACAACAACATGGTCCAATTTGTTAGTAAAATACCTTATCACTAGTGTTAGTAGTACACACAAAAAAAAAGAAAAAGTTTAGCTGGTGACTGCGGCAGGATGTGCAGAGAACGATCAAGCAAGGAATGCTACCTGACCATTCTCCCCACATAGTGCCTCAGAAAAGGGGAGTAAGGGCTCTCCACCACTGTTTTCAGGATGCTATTGTCACTGACCCGTATTCTACGCATCAGTGATGCAACTTTTTTGCGAATCACTGCATGGAAGCCGTCAGTTCGGTGCTGAGCAAACATCTCCGATGCGCTACAGAAACGGGGCAGTTTCAACAGCATCCTAAAAACATTATTGTATTGGATACGTAAGACATCCAGCGATCTTTTGGTGTAGCTGACCCATAGACCCCCCGCATACAGACCTTGACAAAACGCCTTGAACAGGGTGATTTTGACTTGGTCCGCACAACGAAAGAATCTACGGGCCAACATGTTCCCTCGGACCGCCAGTGCCCTACGTTCCCTTTCGATGTCTGCATTATCCTTAAGGTCGTCGGTAAGTATGTGCCCCAAGTACTTAAATTGGTGAACTTTATTTATGCTCACACCATTTAGTGAAAAACTAGGTTTATAATTAGAGCACTTACCGGCGGCCCCAAAGACCATATATTCACATTTACGGACATTGTACACAAGACCGTGTAAGGCAGCATACTCCTCGCAGACCTTCAACATTTCTCCGATAGATCCCTCAGTCGGGCCCAGCAGTACCATGTCGTCTGCGTAGCTGATGCTGTTAATACTAACACCACCAACCCGGCAGCCGACACGCATACTACTAAGCTCGACTATGAGATCATCAATATAAAGATTGAAGAGCCGTGGAGACGTCAAACCCCCCTGTCTCACACCACACTCCAACCCATACGACACAGAGAACGTTTCGGCCCACTTTACATTGTTTTTTTGGTTCGCATACCAATACTGCATGAGCTTAATCACTGATGCCGGTACATTCCTGACACCCAGCTTTCTCCAGAGCACATCATATGACACCAGGTCGAAGGCTCTGGAGAGATCCAGGAAGCAGGCATACACCGGCGTTTTTCGGTCTGTGTAATATTGGACAGTATTCTTCAAACTTAGCACAGCACTTTCGGTTGAAAGCTCAGGTTGAAAACCAAACTGTGCGTCATGTAAACACAAATACTTTTTCAGGCACGAATCAAGTATACTGTCCAATACTTTAGCCGCTGTGGTTGCAAGGGAGATTGGACGGTAGTTACCCTTGTCCGAGATATCCCCTGTCCTGTTCTTGACTATGGGTGCTACAATAGTTTGCATCAGCTCAGCAGGTAAATGAGAATGACTGATGCACATAGTATAAAACAAGGACAGGACCCTCGGCAGGTGACCCCCCGCATATTTGAAATGCTCGATGCTGAGTCCGTCATGGCCGGGCGATTTACCTCTGCTCATGCCTTGAATAACGGATCTGACTTGTTTGGCCGAAAAAAGTGTGAGTGGTTCCGCCCCCCCACTGTCAGACTCAGCATCAGACATTGCAGCTGAAGGGCCCAGTGGAGATTGTACTTTAAAATGTTCCATAAACATATTTGCAATTCCCCTCGGGTCATTGGTCCCTCCTACGCTCACCGGTAGACCAGGCCTACTATCCAACTTACGTGTCGACTTCCAAAATTTACTAAAATTGTTCATGGATCTTTGCTTTGCTAAGTTGTCCATTTTGAGTTGCTCTTCGTTTTTTTGGCACCATTTCAGGCGCCCCTTGAAAATTTTACGAGTCTCACTCATCTCTTCGAAAACTATTCCACTATTTGGTCTCCTGTGTCTAACCCATTCCTTGAATTTAAGCCTGGCCTCACGGTGAGCGTCACGAATATGACTGTTCCATCCGCACACCACTTTCCCTCTCCCTGGCCTGCGCCCTCCTACCACATTAGTTTGCTCGGCAGCGTTACATAAAATACTTATAATTTTACCGTATAGGTCGTTCAAGACATATTTATGTTCTACAGAGCTGCATGACCCATAACTACACTGTGCGAATTCAGGTGGAAAATCAATATCACGAAACCCATCATTACACAAGTCCTTGTAACACTTAATCTGAGATTCGTCCCTTTCGCCCCAAATAACTCTCGAGCGTGGCGTATTCTGTTTTTTTAATTTAGACCTCACTATATCCAGGTCACACTCAACGTACAAGGGTAAGTGATCTGACATATAAACGTCTTCATTTATTCCTACATTTACAATAGTTTGCCACGCTGAAAAAGACACAACACAATGATCCAACCACCTTTTGCAGCCGTGGGCCTCGCTCACAAAGGTGTAGTTATCTGTCACGCAGCCCAGTTTTTCTATATCTGCACAGACCCAAGCTTGGTCATTGCAGAAATTGTTTAATTCCCTAAAAAATAATTCATGTGGATGAGCATTAAAATCGCCTAATATGAAAACACTTTCAATTTCTGCACTCGCAACAATTGCGCTAATCTCACCTAGAACCTCAGTAAACAAAGGCAAGTTGTCAGATGAGTCAGTTGGCATGTACACAGAGATTACAATAATCGAGCGTTCGCCGACAGTAGCTCTGATAGCAGCGAGCCGCGAGCTAGTGCACCCTAATATTGCAACGTCGTTAAAAATGCCCTTTCTCCAAAGGATCGCCACTCCCCCATATGGTCTCCCTATCAGTAGCCCCGCAGATGTATCAACAGCCGACCTACCCGTGTATTCAAATTTATCACTTATGGTACCTAAGAAAGGAATATCATGGGGAAGAAGCCATGTCTCTTGAAGGGCTACTATGTCTGACATCTCACAGATTTCCCTAACACTATCAACTGAGCGCTTAACAGATTTACAGTTGAAACTAGTAAACTTACAATGTTTGTTTTGATTACAGTTCATAATTAAGTCCATTACTAACTATTACTTAGTCATCCGACTTCTTTCGGTACATAAAACGCACGAAGCGTCTAAAAGTTATGCCATTTGGCCACATTTCATCTTTTAAAAACACATCTAACTTGTTTTGAGAAACAAACAGTTTGTACGCGTTATATTTCTTTGCAAATTTCATATTTATCATTTTTAAAGTAACACTTTCACTAGTTTTTTCCTTTATGTAGCTTATTATGTCCTGCTCACTCGTTTCAGTACTTACATTTGAGATAAACAAAGGCACTTTGATATCTGCTGCTTTAAATTTACCGTCCGGCGAAGTGGCCGCACATCCTTTTTGACCAATTAATTTATATCGTTTTGGCATTTTCCTCTGTACAACAGTCCATTCCTTATCTGAATCTCGAGTACACATACCATCCACACCCATTTGCTGCCCACTCAGTTTATTTACATGCATCGCTGTAGCTGGAGCTGACGATCGATTGACACTGGTAGCAGTCCCAACCGCTGCGCGCGCGTAGGTACCCGACCGGCTAACTGGTTTTGACGAAACCGCGGTGATCGCAGTGGCCTCCACGCGCCTCGTTTGGTTCGCTGTCTCGCTCGGCGTCTCACGGTCGCAATGTCCTTGAGTCAGTTGACAACTACTCTCGCTCGCACTTGTCGGAACCACAGTTGCTGTTGGCGCCTCCACGTGCCCTTGACTCTCCGTCACATCATTTTGTTTGCGAATAAAAGAGACAAAATCGTCCTCGCCGTTACCAATCACTGATGAGTGACTCACCGATGCCTGACGGTTATTGCCCCTAGCATCAGCTGATTCATTTGTTGTTTTTATAGGAACATATTGGAGACCTATGGGACCACTATCAAGTGGGCTAGTTTGTAAACAAGCCCCTCTTCTTCTGTTTACATTGGTTGAATAATTATCCAATATTGATGCGTGTTTCATGTCATTTACTTCTCGTTTAAGTAGATCGAACTTATCAGCTGTTACTACTTTTTCTTCCAATGCACTTAATTGATTTTGCATCTTTAAAATGTCCTTTAGCAATCTGGTCACATCGACGTGGTCAAAAGTAACCGGTGGTAACTTATGTAACTCCTTAGCAACGAAAATAGGGAGCTCCTCAGGGCTTGTTGTCTTCATGAGGCAAATTATGTCCTCTAGTTCTCGCATCATTTTTTTCTTCCCTTCATTACGTCGTATGGGCACCTTTTTCGCATTGGGTAGCGAATCAAAAAGTAACGACTTTGCTTTCTTCACATCCTCGGCCGAAAAAGCAGTAGTGCACAGTTGATGAATACTCTGTTCATCCATAAAACCGAGAACATTGTTAAGAAATGCCAATACTTCATTAATAACAATATTACAGTTCACACACTTAACTATGACCGAGGTCATTGTCCCCTCCGCGAGTCACTGGTTAAAGGTTTGGCGCGTCTGAACTACGTCGCGAGCGCGTTGAGACTGTAATGATAGTTCATGATAACTTTCACAAAAGATACTCCCGAAAATATCATATAAAATTTCTGATTTTGTTTTCGCCAATATTTAAATTAAACAGTTAAATGAATCAATTGATTGACACTATACAATTTCCTCGGCGCTATCCAATTTAAAATACAAATTTGACTCGGTATCCCAGCCTGGGGCTTTCAATGTTAAAATGATTCCATATTGGTCAACTAGAACAGTGGACGGAAAACATCAACGTATGGCAATCGGCTTTCATTTTTTACTGCAAATGAAATGTATTTTTAATCTTTAATGTGTAATATAATATGTTTATTTGACACAAAAAAGTACTCAGATACAGGTTGACACATTACACGTGGAAATAGCTTGATACAAAATATTAAACAATGACCCTCATGTTAGGAAAAACCTGTGTTACAGGGGTCATCCATTCCCTGGAGGCAAAGGTCCTCGCGCACATTTGGGAGTGGCGCGAGGAGGCGAAACGCCGGGGCTTAACTCCGATGCCGCAAGAAATCGCGGCACAGCGGACAGAGCTCCGGCGGGATCTCATGGCGGAATGGAGAGTGCGATTGTCGCAACCCAGTGCTGGGCACGCCACAATTGCGGCGATAAGACCCCTCTTTGAGGAGTGGCTAGAGAGGCGCCACGGCGTCCTCACCTTCCGCCTGACACAGGTGCTCACCGGACACGGCTGTTTCGGGAGGTACCTGTTCAGGATAAAGCGGGAGGAAACGCCCGGGTGTCATCACTGTGTGGATCGCCCGGAGGACACGGTGGAGCATACGGTGGAGGTCTGCCCGGCTTGGGCAGGGCATCGCCGTGTCCTCGTGGAAGCGATTGGCGGCGGTGATCTCTCGCGTCCGGCCCTGATTCGGGCCATGCTACGGAGCGAGAGGGAATGGGAGGCCGTCACCTCGTTCTGCGAAGCAGTAATGCTCGCGAAGGAGAAGACGGAGCGCGTGAGGGAGAGGCAAATTTCGCGCCCTCGCGCCCCTAACTGCCGCAGGAGGAGACGCCCTGGGCGTCGGGAATCACAGGAAGATTTCTGGCCACCGTAGGCGCGGGCTTGCGGACGGTGAGCATTGGGTAGCTCGCCGTCCGATAAGGACCAAGCCCGGGTCGACGGCGCGTTGTGTTCCACGCGCGCCTCAAAGAGATGTCAGCAGAATTGACGGGGTCCCTGCCGGGGGTTCGAAGAAAACCGATAGGGTAATCGTGGCCCCCTGGCAACACGGCAACTGAAGGAACACGGGTGGGTTTTAGTTAGTAAGAGTCTGACACGCCCTCCCGCTCCGCCCAGAGCGGAAGAAGTTATTTGATAATTTCCCACCCAAAAAAAAAAAAAAAAACAGGGGTCATCCATTCGTCCATTATGGATGTTATAAACAATTTAGTAATGTGCACTTATGTAAAAAAACTAAAAATTAAATAAACTAGACTAATTGATTTTGGGGATAAGAAAAGGGGGGAAGAAAGTAAAGGAGTTTAAATTCATTATTGACAAGGAAAAGGTATTATCTAATTATGTGCCGGGTGTGTGTTGTATGAGTGGGTGTAGGTGGGTAAGTGTGAGTGTAGATATGTATGAGTGAGTGTAGGTGTGAATGTGCCTGATTTGTTTAAGTTATGGTTTTAGTAATTCTTCTGTGTCGTTATAGTTTAGGGTTAGCAAATATTCCTTAATTTTTTGATTGCAATGGGTTTTGTTCAAACAATGTATGTTTAATGCGTTGTGGAGTTTATTGTATAGTAATGTGCTTAAATATCGGTTATATAAATAACTAGTAATTGTTTTAGTTTGAGAAAAGGTTTACTACATACTTCTAGTAATCACCCATAACACAAGTTTGATCTTAGTTTGGGTACCAGCGGAGATAGTCGTCGTAGTGGTTTGTGCAATTTCAAAACATTGTCCCTGTTTGTAAATCCTTAATAATATTATAAATGCGAAAGTAAGTTTGTTTGTTACGCCTTCACGCTAAAACGGCTGAACGGATTTAGATGAAATTTGGCACATATATAGATGATGCCCTGGAAAAGAACATAGGATTACAATTTATAACAGCGTAATTAACTGACTTCAGACAAGCGTGGCACCGATGCAGACTGAGCGCGAAAGTGGCAGCTTACGATTATTGTACGTAAGCTGGGCACGAAAATGGCACGCGAAGTAGTTGCCCTTGCGTTATCTAGGTATATCTAGTTAGGATATTTTGTTTCCTTTATTTCGTCTACATATGTACATATAATTTACATTTTAAAATATTTTTATAAAAACAAACGAAAAAGGATTATTATTAGGTATATATAGTAACGGATTAATAATAACAGCTGCACGGGTCGATCGATCAGGTTAAGCTACGCTTGCCGCGGTTGGTCCGTGGATGGGTGACCATCTTTACATACCAAGTCCCCTCCGTGCCTCGGAAAGCACGTTAAGCCGTTGGTCCCGGCTGTCATTTGTAGATCTTTGACAGTCGTTACGGGTAGTTAGAAGCCCAAAAAGTCTGACAACCAGTCTTACCAAGGGGTATCGTGTTACCTAGTCACTAGGTTGTAGAGGTCAGATAGGCAGTCGCTCCATGTAAAATACTGGTATTCAGCTGCATCCGGTTAGACTGGAAGCCGACCCCAACATAGTTGGGAAAAGGCTAGGCAGATGATGATATAGTACCTAATGGATTTACAATATTTTACACCAATGATGGAACAGGGAATGTGTGTAGGCGTCCCACAAAGTGGACTGAATCCCAATCTGTTCAGCCGTTTTAACGCGAAAACGTAACAAAGAAAGAAACAAATAAACTCACATTCGCATTTATAATATAACAGTAGTTAGAATTTACGAACAAACAAGACCAACACGAGAAAACCCCCACAAAATACTAGCCTTAAAATAAAATTGATCGACTTTCATTTTTGTGTGATTTAGTGGAAAAACTACGGCAAAAATAGTCCATAATCTTAATCTATACTTAAAATATAAAGCTGAAGAGTTTGTTTGTTTGTTTGCTTGAGCGCGCTAATCTCAGGAACTGTCCGATTTGAAAAATTATTTCAGTGTTGGATAGCCCATTTATTGAGGAAGGCTATATCATCACGCTAAGATCAATAGGAGCGGAGCACCAATGAAGTATGTTTCAAAATCGGGGTTTTTGTTTTCTTTTGGGAGCTTCCGCTGCGTGCGCTGCGTAAACGGTTAAAGTTTCGCAAAAATCATGTGTGATAGAATTGTTCCCCTTTAAAAGTTCTAAAAAAAAGTCCGCGACAGCACATGTCTATCTTTTAAGGTTGGCTCACTATAACCTTTTTTATGCCAACCAAATTTGTTCTAAAATATTGCATTATTTGCGAAAGTGTTTTTATAAACATGATATTAATCCTTATCCAAGTAAATACGTGGGTTAAAGTTAGCGTTAGCCCAAAGGAACTATTCCACGCAGACAAAGTCACGGACAGAAGTTGGTATTATAATATAATGTTTTATTATAAGACTGACTTACGAAAAAACCTTTTGTTAGACTTTGTTTTCCTTCTTTGATAAAATAATGAGTTTTCTAGTCGTTATGTAAAGAGGTCGTGAAATTGAAGTTAGTATCAGCTTTCTGTAGTATAAAGTATAAAACTAGATTCGTGTTGGATTTAGTTTAGTAGGTTAATCTGAATAAGTACTTATTTTTGGTTAAAAATAGGAGTTCTATTTTGTATCGTTGTTGTGCCTAGTATAGTTATAAGCATAATAAGTCCATAATTGGTGATGTTCTTCAGAAAGGCCAGGTGCGTAGTACTCGCAACCGGCGTGCGTGTATGACCAGATGTATGAACGTAAACGAGGCAAAAGGAGTATGTGAGGATCGTAGCAGGTGGCGTTCTGTAGTTTCTGCCTACCCCCATGGGAAGAAGGCGTGAGTTTATGTATGTATGTAGGTCTATAATGTTCCCACTGCTGGCACACAGGCCTACTCTCTTCAAGATAGAGTGGTCTGTAATCCACCACGCGAGCCCAGTACGGGTTGAGAAGTCACATGTCTTCGAATTTTTGGTTCTAAGACATGCCGGTTTGCTCACGATGTTTTCCTTCACCGTTTTGAGAGGAGTGATGATGAAATTATTTCGCTAAGTAAAGCGCTTGCTTGGGTTCAAACCCACGATCTAAAACTTGTAAGTCGGGGCCGTAACCACTGGGATACTACTGCTCATTGTGCCTAGCTTTGTACCTATATTTTGTTCATCATCATTTCTGACGAAAGATGTCCACTGCTGGACATAGGTCTCCCCTAAGCACCGCCACTTCGACCAATTTTGCTCGTATCCAGCGATTTCTGCAGTCTTCACAAGGTCATCGGTCAATCTTGTGGGAAGCCTTCCAACGCTACGTCTTACGGTACGCGGTCGCCACTCCAGAACCTTCCGGCCCCATCGGCCATCTGTCGCGCATTCCGAATAGTCGTGTCGTGTACCTAGTGTGTGAATTGCTAGTGTGATTAGCAGTGATCGGAATAGGCTGACTATATTTGCCTAAACTTCGGAGAACAGAGACAGAAAGTAGAGACTTCCTTACGACTATTTTTTTTTCCCGGGATTCGAGAAAAATCTTCAGTAAGTTGAAAGTAAGCTTTATTTAAGATGTGTAAAGGCTATTTTTAACTAAACATGCAATTATCAAATTTTTGGGATTTTTTCACGTAAAATCCCGAAATAAATAATCTAACTTTAATTCATTTGTATCAAATCATTGAATACATTACGTTTTTTCAATAAGTATAATTTTACTTTTTTATGCAACATGCACAATTTTTTTTAGTCAACAAAAAAATTATATATAAAGCTTATTTTCAACTTACTGAAGATTTTTCTCGAATCCCGGGATGAAAATAAATTGTCGTAAGGAAGTCTCCACTTTCTGTCTCTGTTCTCCGAAGTTTAGGCAAATATAGTCAGCCTATCGGAATAGGCTGACTATATTTGCCTAAACTTCACTGGTGATTAGTTCGATAGTAAATTATAATTCGATCTGAACTGCAAACGGTTTTTCTTTTGCGCAATAACCAACACTACCCACAATACGCCCACAGTTGTTGAAATATGCCTGATAATAACGAAAGAGACAGATCCACCGTCACATAGATAAACTCACTCCTTTTTCCCATGGGGGTAGGCAGGAAGTACAGACCGCCACCTGCTACGATCCTTACATACTCCTTTTGCCTCGTTTACGTTCATAGATCTGGTCATACACGCAAATATGTACAAGTAACCTTAAAAAAATGCTCAAAAATACCTTTATTCCCGACAAAAAACCGCAACATACCTTCCGTCCCGAGCTAATTCTGTCATATGTAACTTTTTATTCCAAAATGCTCGGCATTTCCTTGCAAAGTGGCTTCCGCTCCTAATCCTGTGAAGTACTCTTAGAATAAAGTGGCTCTCTCCACTTGCCAACCGTCTATAAAGCCTCGAAATACAATTTCTTTCAGGTTTTCTTCCGATCTTGAAACAAGGTTCGTAAAAAAATTCAGAAATGTTTTTAAGGAAATGAGCTGTAATTAGGTTATTAAATGGATAATTATGTAGGTATAAATAAACCATTCTCTGTATTACATAATTGCATAGCACAGTTGTGAGCACTATGTACTAAAGAGCTAGCATTTACCTGGTAATATGTCTTGCAGAGCAGTGGTAGCCCGGTGGTAACGGCCGTGACTTACGAGTTCTAGGTCGTAGGTTCGAACCCAGACAGGCGCTTTACTTTGTGTAAATTATTTCATCACCACTGCTCTCAAAACTGTGAAGGAAAACTTCGTGAGGAAACCGGCATGTCCTAGAACCGAAAATTCGAAGACATGTGAGTACCAACCCGCACTAGGGCCGCGTGGATTACGGCTCACTCCCTCTCACAGAGAGGAGGACTGTGTCCCAGCAGTGGGAACATTTATGGGCTGATGATGATGATGTCTTGCATTGACTTGAATTTGCCCTGGCGGCTGTGAGTATGTCATGCTCACTCTGATGTCTCGCTGATGGTGAAGCGTGTGTTGGATCATTTAGCTCCCTTCAAAATGGTTGAGCTGAATGGTGCTAATCTGCGTCATGTTCGTGAACGGGCGCCGTCAGTTGGGTCTGGTCATCTCTTAACTGTCTTATTTTAATTATTGAATTGTTTTATCTTTTTTAACGGACGCTTTTTATGTGCACGTCTTTACATTGCTCTCACATGTATAATTTCAACATGAATGATGTAACTAATATTTTATGACTATATTTTGATTTTAAAAGTGTCCGTGGAGTTTTTTGTGCGTTCTTTTCCATAGGAACCCACAACTATGCTTTGGAATGGGCAAATAGCTTCATCTTTCAGACTGACTGCTGAACAATTTAAACTCTGTGGTGATTCCCACGTGAGTGGGGGTGATTGAAGTGATTCCCCAGTGAGTCGGGGTGATTGAGGTAATTCCCAAGTGAGTCGGAGTGATTAAAGTGATTCCCCAGTGAGTCGGGGTGACGAGACTGAGTGTGATGACCAGGAATGCGCGTTCGCTGCATGCTGGTGGTCAGGATACCCGTTGAAGCCGTGGATGCTGGCCGGCTGTGTGAGTCGCCTCACGAAAGCTTGCGGGAGTGATGATGATGATGACGTCACGCTGAATTATTTGCACGAAGGCAGCGTTGACGTTCATCACGTCGGGGTCACCAATTTAGGGGTATGAGGAACAGGGTGTAAAGTTCACTCATCCACCATAGAAAAGGGAGGATCCTCCGACCAGACGGGTGTTGTGTCTGGTGGGCAACTGCCCATCGATTTGAATTTGAAATCTTGTATGTATGTCGATCGCTCGGTAAACTCTAAACTGCGCGATGCAGGATTTGTGTGAGGTCATGTCTATGATGCGTAGTTCGTATGTGGCGGTGTAACCGCTACATGCCTGTAATTGATTTATTTGAAATAAATGCTTTGAGTTTGAGTTTTGAGTTCTATTTGAGAGATGTCTTGATGTTACGAGTATGTACCTCTGCTTACATCAGTTGTTTACGGCAATAACTTTTACATTGGTCTGAATTCCACTTAGGACAATAACCTACGTCATTGCATTATGTCATCTGAATGACAAATGCATAATTATTCAAATTACAGGCATGTTTTCAACTACGTATCTGGAGACGACGTTGAAAATATGTTTGCAATTTCTGTCTTTATTATAAAGTGCCTGGAATTTCGTTAGTAGGTACTGTAATTCTATTTTCTTAATGTCCCTCGGGAATCATCGCATTTACAAATACAAACGAATGCTAATTTCCATGTCCATCAATTATTAGATTTATCTTGTATAATAATTTGAATTCAGAACTAAGTACTTTATTGTTGTTTTGTTTTGATTTCCGTATGAACTATATAGAGCTGTAAAACTATTTTTCTATCTGTCATGCCTGCGACTTTAGCAGCTTTCTTACCATTTCTATACATATAATAAAATCGTAGCGAAGTCAAAACTGTACATTGAATATTTTTGAAAAAAAGTAATTGCTACGAGGTCAAGGATCGATTCTAATGCCGAAAATATATTTTTTAGAATTTTTGTCTGTTTGTCTGTTTGTCTGTATGTATGTTCCAGCATGGCGCAAATTCTACCGGACAGATTCTGTTAAAATTTTGCATAGATATTCCCTGTGTGTCTGGTCAAATTATAGGGTATAAATTATCACGCTATTCGCTATGGGGGATGAGCAATATTACATTATGTCGTATTTTTATGTTCTAGCATGACGCAAATTCTACCGGATAGATTCTGTTCAAATTTTGCATAGGTATTCCCTATAAGTCTGGTCAAACTGTAGGGTATAAACTATCACGCTATTTACTATGGGGGACGAGCAATATTATATTATGTTCGTATTTTTTGGAAAAAAACGCGCCAAAATTTTAGGATATTGTGATGGTTATCGATTTAACTTTTAGAATGATTATCATCACGCTATATCTTTATGGAACTGAGCAGTCAATCATGAAATATATAGGAACGGCTATTTAAGATAAATTTCAACGAAGCAATTAACTCATCGGTTGGACGATTGCTTTGCAAACATGGGGTTGTAAGTTCGATTCCCAACTACGGTTTTTGTTTTCTTTTTTTTCACATTTTGTTACACGATTTTTTTTTTTTTGTTTTGATTATGTCCCTATAATATATTATAATAAAATCGTAGCGAAGTTAAATTTATTGAAAGAAAGTTATTGCTACGAGGTCTGGGATCGATTCTTATGCGGAAAATATAGTTTTTAGAATGTTTGTCTGTTCCAATTGTAGGGTATAGACTATCACGCTATTTGCTATGGGGGATGAGCAATATTACATTATTTTCTTATTTTTCTCTGCAAATTATAAAAGGATGCGCTAAAAGGTTGGGATATTGTAGATAGTTACCGATTTAACTTTTTAAATGATTATAAATGTATAGCTTACATTTATGGAACTATGCAGTCAATCATGACATAATTATATAGGAACGGCTATTTTAGCTAACTTTCAACAAAGCGAATAAGTAAGCGGTTGGACGAATAATTTGAAGTCCTGGTAGTAAGTTCAATTATCATCTGTTTTTTTTAAACTATTTTTTTACATTTTGTAAAACGGTTTTTTTAAATTAATGTATTAATTCACAAAAAAAAGGAAAACTTCGTAAGCTATGGAAACCTACTACGTCACAAGTACTTTACAGTCACAAAACATTCAATGTTGTATTCTGATCATTTAAGAGCTAAAGAACAGTCACACAAAAATCATTTTATTCCTACAGAGGAATAAAATGATTTTTTACAGATTTTGACAGCAGATTTGTCCCAGCGATTTTAAAATATGTATGCATCATATGAGCTCGGTTTGGCGTGAATTCAAATGCTCAAGAATTCTCCGATGTTCTTCTAATAGTTGGTGAAGGCACTTTACCAGAGACTCTTGGTAGAGTAGATCCCACTTTAGAAGATCTTATTCGTTCTGAGATACGAGGACATCAGTCAAATACCGTACCAAGAGAATTCTTGGGTGTGTGTCCATTTTAACTCCGAAAATGATCAAGCTGCAGCGATCAACCACAGTATTCTCTCACAAATTGAAGGGAGTGAAGTGATATACACCTCCATTAATGCCACATATTACCCCGTAGAATTTTTCAATTCGCAAATGGCAAGTATCTTTTCCGGTTGTATATCTGTGTAACGGAAACCGGCTCAAAGTCATGTCTTTACAGAGAAACGTCATCGAGACGGAAATTCTAACAGGTTGTGGCGATGGCGAGACAGTGTTTATAGCACGTATACCACTAATTCCCCACCATTACCAGTTTAAGCGCGTGCAGTTCCCTGTGAGCGTATGCTTTGTGATCAACAAGTCACAGGGGCCGACATCGAAGACTGAAGGCTACGGGTGTCGACTTCAGGACAAGCTGCTTCTCATACGAACAACTGTTACGTCGCTTGCTCTCGAGTCACCATTCCTGACTGTATATTTTGGCTGCTGAGAATAAAACTACAAACGTAGTATACAGGGAAGTTTTATAAAAATGTGGCCGTTATTGTAGTAGTATATTGTGATGTTTTACGACTTCCACGCGAACGAAGTCGCGGGCAGAAGCTAGTTTTAAATAAATTACATTAAGTTAAAAGAGTATTAACAACTCTATATACTTCCAAGTCGATTGAGAGCGTCCGGTCTGCTCCAAGTGCAAAGGGCGACTGATAGAAATCCGACGACTGACGAAACACGAGGTTTGCCGAAGGACATTAAGAACATGGTTGTACTGTACAACATATTACTCTTCCTCAAACTGGAACACAGCGTCACCGCTAAATGGAATTTCTTGAAAAATAATCGAACTTGGTTTCACATTTTCAATTAAAATAACATCGAAACTAAAATTCTAACTTCAATCTTTACATCAAATGATTCTCTACCAAAAGGTACACGAAAATAACCCAACCACTATCCCCCAAGTGACAACTCTATCAAAAAGCCAAGTCCCCAAAGTTCACTCTATTACGGGAAGTTCCCCAAAAATATAGAAATATATGACCGGTCCTTACCGACCGTTTCATGAAGAGTGTCTTTCCATGTACGGAGGACTAAATTGTAAAAAATGTTTGCGACCCCTAATGTATCTTTATCATGCTGACTTGTATATACTTACGGGAGTCATTTGAGGGTTGAGAATACCTCTATCTCTATGGCGTATTTTGGTAAGACAAAACAATTTCGTAGTTGTGTGAAGTGAGGACTATAACGATATATTAATTTAAAAAAATATCGGGAAATGTCCGTGGTGCATACTTCATTATTTATTTGATTTATTATCTACTAGCTTCTGCCCGCGACTTCGTTCGCGTGGAAGTCGTAAAACATCACAATATACTACTACAATAACGGCCACATTTTTATAAAACTTCCCTGTATACTACGTTTGTAGTTTTATTCTCAGCAGCCAAAATATACAGTCAGGAATGGTGACTCGGGAGCAAGCGACGTAACAGTTGTTCGTATGAGAAGCAGCTTGTCCTGAAGTCGACACCCGTAGCCTTCAGTCTTCGATGTCGGCCCCTGTGACTTGTTGATCACAAAGCATACGCTCACAGGGAACTGCACGCGCTTAAACTGGTAATGGTGGGGAATTAGTGGTATACGTGCTATAAACACTGTCTCGCCATCGCCACAACCTGTTAGAATTTCCGTCTCGATGACGTTTCTCTGTAAAGACATGACTTTGAGCCGGTTTCCGTTACACAGATATACAACCGGAAAAGATACTTGCCATTTGCGAATTGAGAAATTCTACGGGGTAATATGTGGCATTAATGGAGGTGTATATCACTTCACTCCCTTCAATTTGTGAGAGAATACTGTGGTTGATCGCTGCAGCTTGATCATTTTCGGAGTTAAAATGGACACACACCCAAGAATTCTCTTGGTACGGTATTTGACTGATGTCCTCGTATCTCAGAACGAATAAGATCTTCTAAAGTGGGATCTACTCTACCAAGAGTCTCTGGTAAAGTGCCTTCACCAACTATTAGAAGAACATCGGAGAATTCTTGAGCATTTGAATTCACGCCAAACCGAGCTCATATGATGCATACATATTTTAAAATCGCTGGGACAAATCTGCTGTCAAAATCTGTAAAAAATCATTTTATTCCTCTGTAGGAATAAAATGATTTTTGTGTGACTGTTCTTTAGCTCTTAAATGATCAGAATACAACATTGAATGTTTTGTGACTGTAAAGTACTTGTGACGTAGTAGGTTTCCATAGCTTACGAAGTTTTCCTTTTTTTTGTGAATTAATACATTAATTTAAAAAAACCGTTTTACAAAATGTAAAAAAATAGTTTAAAAAAAACAGATGATAATTGAACTTACTACCAGGACTTCAAATTATTCGTCCAACCGCTTACTTATTCGCTTTGTTGAAAGTTAGCTAAAATAGCCGTTCCTATATAATTATGTCATGATTGACTGCATAGTTCCATAAATGTAAGCTATACATTTATAATCATTTAAAAAGTTAAATCGGTAACTATCTACAATATCCCAACCTTTTAGCGCATCCTTTTATAATTTGCAGAGAAAAATAAGAAAATAATGTAATATTGCTCATCCCCCATAGCAAATAGCGTGATAGTCTATACCCTACAATTGGAACAGACAAACATTCTAAAAACTATATTTTCCGCATAAGAATCGATCCCAGACCTCGTAGCAATAACTTTCTTTCAATAAATTTAACTTCGCTACGATTTTATTATAATATATTATAGGGACATAATCAAAACAAAAAAAAAAAAATCGTGTAACAAAATGTGAAAAAAAAGAAAACAAAAACCGTAGTTGGGAATCGAACTTACAACCCCATGTTTGCAAAGTAATCGTCCAACCGATGAGTTAATTGCTTCGTTGAAATTTATCTTAAATAGCCGTTCCTATATATTTCATGATTGACTGCTCAGTTCCATAAAGATATAGCGTGATGATAATCATTCTAAAAGTTAAATCGATAACCATCACAATATCCTAAAATTTTGGCGCGTTTTTTTCCAAAAAATACGAACATAATATAATATTGCTCGTCCCCCATAGTAAATAGCGTGATAGTTTATACCCTACAGTTTGACCAGACTTATAGGGAATACCTATGCAAAATTTGAACAGAATCTATCCGGTAGAATTTGCGTCATGCTAGAACATAAAAATACGACATAATGTAATATTGCTCATCCCCCATAGCGAATAGCGTGATAATTTATACCCTATAATTTGACCAGACACACAGGGAATATCTATGCAAAATTTTAACAGAATCTGTCCGGTAGAATTTGCGCCATGCTGGAACATACATACAGACAAACAGACAAACAGACAAAAATTCTAAAAAATATATTTTCGGCATTAGAATCGATCCTTGACCTCGTAGCAATTACTTTTTTTCAAAAATATTCAATGTACAGTTTTGACTTCGCTACGATTTTATTATATGTATAGACTAAGCCAACAATATCGGCATCGGTATCGATATTTACTACAATAATCGGAATTGGTATCGTATCGGGAAAATTATATATCGCTCCATCCCTAGTATTTACTTACCTGTTTCCATCTTTGCTTAACCCTGTGTTGTTCAAAGGCTATTTTGGAAATTCGCTTTACCAATGTTTTTGCCAATGTGCATTGACCCTTTTAAGGGTTAACGCACGAACACGATGACTTAAAACTGGGTTACGCAGAGGTAATAAAATCGTGAGTTCTTGGTATGTGACATTTTATTATTTCAGAACAAATTTATCATTTTTGATCGATTGTTTTACGAGCTTGCCGTTATCGGAATAAGTAAATACATATTTTTGTCTGTATAGAAATTAGGAGGATAAATGATTTAATTGAAATTGTATGATTCAAATGAGGAGCTCGTGGCACTACTACAATTCTGGTTTCTATTTATTTCTATGAAATATCGTGTAGTAACTAGCTACTGAAGGTACTACGGATATACACGAGTGATACTATAAGGGTTACGATTTTTCCTTTTGAGGTTCGGAACCCTAACAAGCGAAAATGAACTCTGCGCATGTACGCTTCTTGCCAATTTACGTGCCAGCGACTATACCTACTTTGAACGATCCTGGGTTCATGACCTCACGCTCAGAAGTCGCACTTTCGATCTCTACACCGCTGCGTCAAGTTAGTCATATTATTGTTCATATATAAATATTAATTAAATACAAGAATCTTACCCACGATTTTTAGCTTACCTACTAATCAATCAGCAGCTTCAAACCCAATCAAATTCCCAAATTCTCTCGATTTTGAATCAAAATCTGTTCAGTTCTAATTAAAACATCAGATGTAATTAACAGTACATCAGCTTTGAGCCGGAGTCTTCAATTAGGAGTCTACATCCCGTGATTGGACGAGCCAATGTTCGGGAGAGATATTAAATTACTAGCTTTTAGTAGAAACTATTACACGTCAACGTTTAGCGCTTTTGAAAGGTAATTTCGACTGTTTTGACACATTTTCGAGTGTATTAAAACTTAGGTAGTCAAGTTGGAATTAATTAACCTGATCATCTTACTGCGAATATTTAAATCTTTTAAGTAAAACGATTTAAAAAGTTAATTAAAGTTTTGTACTAAAGCTATGCGCAGACTTAAGGCTATTTTTTATCTAAATCATCATCTGCCCAGCCTTTTCCCAACTATATTGGGGTCGGCTTCCAGTCTAACCGGATGCAGCTGAATACCAGTATTTTACATGGAGCGACTGCCTATCTGACCTCCACAACCCAGTAACAGGGTAATACGATACCCCTTGGTAAGACTGGTTGTCAGACTTTCGGGCTTCTGACGACCCGTAACGACTGTCAAAGATCTATAAATGACAGCCGGGCCCAATGGCTTAACGTCCTTTCCGAGGCACGGAGGGATCTCGGTATGTAAAGATGGTTACCATCCACGGACCAAACGCGGCAAGCGTAGCTTAACCTAATCGATCGACCCGTGCAGCAGTTATTACTTAACAAATTCAAGTCATTTATTCAAAGTAGGCTGAGGATCAGCACTTTTCGAACGTCAAAATTACATAAGACAGTCCCAAAAACGCCCACTCTTCACCACTTCCTAGTGCTTTAGCTGGGAAGAAGAAGTGGCGCAACAAACTCTCCAGCAGCACAGCTGTCTGTTCAGTTAGAAAAACTTGATTTTATACCGTAGGTACACACGGGTACACATCAAGCTATACATTTCCAATATAAGCTGACTTCGCATTGTACGGAAATCCTCTACAATGCGAGATCAGTATAAACTGGAAATGTATAGTTGATATATAGCCGTGTGTACCACCAGTAACCACAGCCCCGACGTGCAATAAACATAATACCTCCCATAATAAATTCATGCAGATATTAAAACTCAATTCCCATGAATTCTCCACCGAATTGCATTCGAAAACCACACAAAGGCTGTATAACCTCGACCATAAAAACCCTGGTATATAAATCAACACCTACACGAAGACGGTAGGTATAAAAACCTTATTGTTCTATGACCCAAAGTTTTTTTTACAGATAACCTTACATTAGGTAAGGTACACATTATGGGACCGCCCGCGGTGGCAATGCTTTTGTGGTGAGGTCACACCATAAGTACCTATGAGCAGAAGATCCAATACACACTGCTCTTGGAATAACTTAATTAAATTATCCAATAACTGTGTAGGAGATGGCAAGATCCGATCCAACCTGTCCCTTGCTGCCCTCCCTTGGTCCCTACCCCACAGGGGGTGCCCTTAGCGTGAAGTCGCTTCGTTTATAAGTTTTATGCCCCGGCTGGAGGCCTTAATTTATTAAGTCGTCCACTGGTTAGCCCTTAAGTAGCCGACAACCTTCGCGGTAGACCTGCGAGGCGTCGTACTATAAAAAAATACATGGCAAGCAAGCCCGTAGCTCATCTGATCGAAAGCGGTCAAAGGACAATCATAGCAATACCAGGGATGCAAAGCTCGCAGAAGAAGACGCCCTGGGCGTCGGAAATCGCGAGCCGATTTCCGGCCACCGTAGGCGCGGGCTTGCGGACGGTGAGCAATGGGTAGCTCGCTGCCCTATAAGGACCAGGCCCGGATCGACGGTGCGTTGTGTTCAACGCGCGCCTCAAAGAGATGTCAGCAGAATTGACGGGGTCCGCTAGGGCCGATGCCTGCCGGGGTTGCGAAGAATACCGAAACAACATGGCAACTGAAGGAACATGGATGGGTTTTAGTCAGTAAGAGTCTTTTTTTTTTTTTGGGGTGGGAAATTATCAAATAACTTCTCCCGCTCTGGGCGGAGCGGGAGGCGTGTCAGACTCTTACTGACTAAAACCCACCCGTGTTCCTTCGGTTGCCCTGTTGCCGGGGGCCACGATTTCCCGATCGGTTTTCTTCGAACCCCCGGCAGGCATTGGCCCTAGCCGACCCCGTCAATTCTGCTGACATCTCTTTGAGGCGCGCGTGGAACACAACGCGCCGTCGACCCGGGCTTGGTCCTTATCGGACGGCGAGCTACCCATTGCTCACCGTCCGCAAGCCCGATCAGTAAGAGTCTGACACGCCCTCTCGCTCCACCCAGAGCGGGAGAAGTTATTTGATAATTTCCTACCCAAAAAAAAAATAAAAAAAAAGATATGCAAAGCTGAATGTCTCATGTCCCGTAATTACACCGGCATCCATATCCTTCGAGCTGGAACACAGGAATGCTGCTTTCCGTCAGAAATAGTCGTGGTGGTAGTACTTCCCAGGACGACCTTCTTCACAAGGAACCCTACTACTAGCATATATAATTAGTCCATAATGTTTCCACTGCTGTGACACATACCTCCTCTCGGTGAGAGGGAGCAGGCCGTAATTCACCACGTGGGCCCAGTGCAGGTTGGTATATGTCACATGTCTTTGAATTTTCGGTTCTAGGACATGACGGTTTCCTCACGATGTTTTCCTTCACCGTTTTAAGAGCAGTGGTGATGAAATAATTTACACAAAGTTAACCGCCTGTCTGAGCTCGAACCCGCGACCCTTCAACTCGTAAGTCGCAGCCGTTATCACTGGGCCACCACTGCTCACTACTACTAGCAAGTAAACAATTTATGGGCGTGTATGCATCATCGGCTATGAATTCAACTCCTTTGCATCATTATTATAGCCTTTTGTTTTTGGGTGGGAAATTATCAAATAACTTCTCCCGCTCTGGGTGGAGCAGGAGGGCGTGTCAGACTCTTACTGACTAAAACCCACCCGTCTTCCTTCGGTTGCCATGTTGCCGGGGACCACTATCTCCCTTTCGGACTTCTTCGCAGCCCCAGCAGATTTATTATTATAGCCTATGATGGCAATTTGGATAACGTCTAAATGCAAGAATCCATGTGTAGGTTCTTGCATGAAACCGTTGTGAAATTATTGTTCGATTTTTATTAAAATTGTGTGGTGCTAATATGCAATCATCATCATCATCATCATCATCAGCCTATAAATGTTCCCACTGCTGGGACACAGGCCTCCTCTCTGTGAGAGGGAGTGGGCCGTAATCCACCACGCGGGCCCAGTGCGGGTTGGTAGATGTCACATGTCTTCGAATTTTCGGTTCTAGGACATGCCGGTTTCCTCACGATGTTTTCCTTCACCGTTTTGAGAGCAGTGGTGATGAAATAATTTACACAAAGTAAAGCGCCTGTCTAGGTTCGAACCTACGACCTACAACTCATAAGTCGCGGCCGTTACTACTGTGCCACCACTGTTCTATATATATATATAATATTATATATAATATGCAATAGAGCCTCAAAATTAATATGTGAAAATAATTGGAATGGCGTGCCTATTATATGCGATAGTAAACACGGAACATTATACTTATACCATGACACAGAATGATTGTTCAATTATTCCACGGTATTGGATGAAGTTATGTAATTTAATAATCCGAAGAAGTTTAATAAAACAATAATATTATTTCTTTGTTTACAACGGACTACATCCACTGATGTGTTTAAAACACGGCGACCAGTATCGTGTTACCCAGTTACTAGGTTGTGGAGGTCAGATAGGCAGTGACATCATGGAAAATACTGGTAAGATTTAGCTGCATCCGGTTATATCAGACGCTGACCCCAGTTGGGAAAAAGCTAGGCAGATGATCATCTATAATATTTTAATCGTTTAAAAAACACTGAGAAGATTTGAAAATTCGCGATAAACGTTTTTTTTAAGTGAAAACTTTTTTAGGTGCATTGGGCGTTTTTGAGATGGGACTAAACCATTGATTTGGCGACACCGTTACCAACACCTCATTTATGTAAAGGCGATTGTGCTCTTTATTTATATTACGTTACGGATCAATGTTCTATGCGAGTATATATACTTTAAAGGTTTTGGAAGTATTTGTTTATGTAAACGCGATTGTGCTCTTTATTTAGATAAGGTTACGGACCAATGTTATATACAAGTATTTTTCTTCCACCAAGGTTAAGGATCTGGTTCAAGTTTTCACTTCTGTCGGCGTTCTCGGAGCGCCACTGTTTTTTTTTCTTATTCAATAATTTATTGACCGGTTTTAAACACTGGTCCTTCTGTCCTTTCCTTTTATATGTTAAAACAAACTACAATAGGGTTTACATCTGTTCTGTTTTTGTGAACATTATAAATTGGATTACAAAGAGGTTAGTTGTGGATTAATGTTGAGTTTGGTTCCGCATACAAATAATTTCATCCCTTTTAATATACTACCTATTTTTGATGCGTTAATAAAACAATAGGGATGAATACTGGACACGTGTATTTGAGGGTGGACGGTGACGCCGAGGCTGGCCCAGGAAGAGGTGGCGAGACGACTTAGACGCGTACCGCAAGGGTTGGATGGAGGTGGCTCTGGAAAAGGATGCTTAGAAGGATTTGGGGGAGGCCTTTGCTCAGGAGTGGGAAGGTGCAGGATAAAAAAAAACATTGGCACTCCGGCCGATAGAAGTGAAAACTTGAAAAAACATCCGCACCGCGGTAATCAACGCGTTGATGTCTTTTACTCCACGCACCGCGGTAATAAACGGGTTGATGTCTTTTTAATGGTCAAAAGCTGGTGTTGTCACATTGTCGCAAAATCAATAATGGTTTAGTCCCATCTCAAAAATGCGCAACGCGCCTAAAAAGATGTCACTTCAAAAATTGAATGTTTGGTTTTTATGTATATTTTGAGAGCAGTGATAGCCTAGTGGTGTGACCGTTAGACTGCCAAGTCATAAGTCTCGAGTTCGAACCCAAGGCCACCTCTAACTTTCGAATTCAAGTGCGTATTGTATAATTATCACTTGCTTCAAAAACGGTAAAGGAAAACATCGTGAGGAAACCGGCATGCCTGAGAGATTTCTCGACGGCATGTGAAAACAAGTCAGAGGCCCATGGGCGGCTTTATAACTCTGACACCGGGGTAGTTACTAACCACAAGAAAAGAAGAAGATGTATATTTTATTAAGATTATACTTAGCCGTATAGGTACTAATATTACGAAATAGAAAGTTATAAAATTATTTAATTTTCGTGTATATTTTTTCGTTCAAGTGCCTTTCAATAGCTTTCTTGAAATAAAAGATTTGACTTTGCTTTGAGAGGCTACGTTTCGGTTAAAGTGCCTTTTCCAGCAACTTTTAAAAATTACCAAACACAGTTCTTTTTCAAGTTAAAACTTCTTTAGGCGCGTTGGGCATTTTAGAGATGGGACTAATGCATTAATTTCGCGACACTGGAACGCAATGTACCGACACCGTGGAGTAAAAGACATCAACGCGTTAATTACCGCGGTGCCGATTTTTTTCAAGTTTTCACTTCTGTCGGCACTCCGGGAGTACCTCTGTTTTTTAATACTTAACTTATAATTATAAGAATACAGAAAATATAATTAATGTTAGTGGAAAATAACATGAGTAATCGTATTCAAAATTAGCTACTGCCCGCGGCTTCGCCCGCGTGGAACCTAATTCTTTATACCAAAAGTAAAGTTACACCTTATAAAATCAACTATATGCTAGTGAAAGCCCCGTCAACATCGGTCCAGCCGTTTCAGAGATTAGCCGGAACAAACACAGGCCATACATACAAAAAAATTAAAAATACTGTTTTTGTTATTAAGTACCTACTGTATCACTATCACTACATAGTATAAAACAAAGTCGCTTTCTCTGTCCCTATGTATGCTTAAATCTTTAAAACTGCGCAACGGATTAAGATGCGTTTTTTTTAATAGATAGAGTGATTGAAGAGGAAGGTTTATATGTATAATAACCCGGTAAATTCACGAAAAAAAAAATATGATGAAAATTCACGTTCTCATACATTTTGTGTGGATCGGCTTTTTTATAACTAGGTAGGTAGGTAGGGTAGGTAGGGTAGGTAGGGTAGGTAGGGTAGAAATTTTTAAATCCTAAACATGCAGATGCAACGAATACTACTTTTACGAATACGAATACGAATATCAAACCTACTATTCGGCGAATACGAATACGAATATCTCGCCATGGTAATAAAAGACTAATAGTCTAGTACTACATAGACGCAGCTATTACTAACGTTCGTCTAAGTTACTTAGGACTTACTATCCTACCTTTTGTTCATACAAAAGAAATACAGACCATATAACTACTTATTTGGTAATTTATCGAAGTGTTTCCATATGTCACTTTGATCTCGTTTACGAGAAGACATTTTCTATTCAACTTCAACTCCTTTCGCTTCGCAGCAACCTCAGAAAATAAATAAAACAATACTCTCTTGCTTGACTTGTGCTTTTGACTGACAAATGAAATGAAAGGAATGAATGAATCAATCAGTCCATGGTTCGTAATGATAGGAAAAGTCCCGGGCCGCGGCACTGTATAAACTATGGCCGGGGAGTCCCCCGTCGCGTCGTCGTTGCGGTTAAGGCCCTTGCACACATCGTATTTTTACGTGCCGACGACGCGCGTTTTCCAAGTCTGCCAGTAATTAGATTTGCGTACAAACATATTAATTTTTAAATATTCGTATTAGTATTCGTATTAGTATTCGCCGAATACGAATATTCGGTAAATGTCTACTATTCGGCGAATACGAATATTCGTATTCGTATTCGTTGCATCACTAATGCACATTCATTGACTGTTAGGCGGAACGAAGTTTGCCGGGTCAGCTAGTAATTATATAT
This sequence comes from Agrochola lychnidis, assembly GCA_963680765.1. Lineage (NCBI taxonomy): Eukaryota > Metazoa > Arthropoda > Insecta > Lepidoptera > Noctuidae > Agrochola > Agrochola lychnidis. The sequence continues at coordinate 13,473,529 of OY796872.1, forward strand.
TTACATATTATGTGTTATTTTGATATTACAAACAGATACTTTAATTTTATTTATTTGTATAGAAAATATAATCTGTTTTCCAAATAAAAATCTCAAATATTTTTCTGAAATCTTTCAGACGTTCTAACAAGGCACGGTCCCATGGGCTTAAGAAATTTAATTTAGTAAAAGATAGATCACATGTCTGGAATCGATTGATTCAACTCGAGTTGATTGATTCGATTCTCTTTGATTGATAATACTGATTAATTGTTGTTGTTTTGTGAATAAAATTATAGCGGATGAAATTTTAATATGAAGAATTTTGATCTAAGGCGTCATTTTTTGTAAAGGGTGGTGGTATGGCTGTCTTATTGAGTATTTCGAAGTTACTTGAATGGATGAGAGTTAACTAATTAATGAAGTTAACTTTTTAATGTTGTTAATTCCACGTAAAGAATAAAGAAAAGATAGAAAACAAAATTATTTGCGGTAAACATGAAGCAAAGAACACAAAACAAAAAAAAATTACAAAAAAAAGAACTTACTCACTTTACTCACTCACTCACTTTATAGTATTTTTTTTGGAAATCGGTTGTTTTTTTTTTGTAAAAAGTTTAATTTTTCACTTTTTAGCTGTGGTACCCTTTTTTTTTTTTTTTTTTTTGGGTGGGAAATTATCAAATAACTTCTCCCGCTCTGGGCGGAGCGGGAGGGCGTGTCAGACTCTTACTGACTAAAACCCACCCGTGTTCCTTCGGTTGCCCTGTTGCCGGGGGCCACGATTTCCCGATCGGTTTTCTTCGAACCCCCGGCAGGCATTGGCCCTAGTGGACCCCTTCAATTCTGCTGACATCTCTTTGAGGCGCGCGTGGAACACAACGCGCCGTCGACCCGGGTTTGGTCCTTATCGGACAGCGAGCTACCCATTGCTCACCGTCCGCAAGCCCGCGCCTACGGTGGCCGGAAATCGGCTCGCGATTCCCGCCCCGGGCGTCTCCTCCTGCGGCGGTTAGGGGCGTGAGGGCGCGAAATTTGCCTCTCCCTCACGCGTTCCGCCTCCTCCTTCGCGAGCATTACCGCTTCGCAGAAGGAGGTGACGGCCTGCCATTTCCTCTCGCTCCGTACCATGGCCTGAACCAGGGCCGGACGCGAGAGATCACCGCCGCCGATCGCCTCTACGAGAACACGGCGTTGCTCCGCCCAAGCCGGGCAGACCTCCACCGTATGCTCCACCGTGTCCTCAGGCCGATCCACACAATGGTGACACCCGGGTGTTTCCTCCCGCCTTATCCTGAACAGGAACCTCCCGAAGCAGCCGTGTCCGGTGAGGACCTGCGTCAGGCGGAAGGTGAGAACGCCGTGGCGTCTCTCCAGCCACTCCTCAAAGACGGGTCTTATCGCCGCGATTGTGGCGTGCCCAGCGCGGGGTTGCGACAATCGCACCCTCCATGACGCCATGAGATCCCGCCGGAGCTCTGTCCGCTGTGCCGCAATTTCTTGCGGCATCGGGGTTAAGCCCCGGCGTTTCGCCTCCTCGCGCCACTCCCAGACGTGCGCGAGGACCTTTGCCTCCAGATCCCATGGCGGTAATCCGGCAAGGAGGCTCGCCGCCTCGCAGGAGACCGTGCGGTATCCTCGGGCCAGCCGGATGGCCATGACCCTCTGGGACGCGTTCAACCGGTGGGCTGGCCGCAGCCTCAATGAACGCGCCCACACCGGCGCCCCGTAAAGGGCCATGGACCGCACGATCCCCGCATTGAGCCTCCGGCAGGAGGCGTTTGGATCCCCTAGATTGGGCAGGAGCCGCTTCAATGCAGCCCCGGCCCGGTCCAGTCTGGGAGCCAAACGTCGGAAGTGTTCCACGAAATTCCACCGGCTGTCGAGGACGAGTCCCAGATACTTCATCGTCGACTCGACACCGATGTGAACCCCTCCCGCCATTACCTGGGAACCCGACGGTGGCGCATTCCGAGGACCATGAAAACCCATGGCCTCAGACTTGTGCAGGGCCACCTCGAGTCCCAGCTGCCGGATCCTGTCAACGATTGTCGCAACCCCGCGTGTCGCTAAATCGGCCGCCGCCTGGTACGACCCCCCCTGCGCCAGGACAAGCGTGTCGTCAGCGTAACAAACGACGCTGACGCCGCTAGGGAGGTCGGCGCGCAGCACCCAGTCGTATCCGATGTCCCACAGATGCGGCCCCAGGACCGAACCCTGTGGGACACCGCACGACATCTCCTGCCGGTTCCACTCTCCTTGGTGACCGGGGTAGATGACGGCCCTGTCCGTCAGATAGGCCTCGACCACACGACAGAGGTAGGTCGGCATCCGGTGATACCGGAGTGCCTCCCTGATGCTACTCCAGGGCAGGTTGTTGAAGGCATTGGCGATGTCTAGAAACACCGCCGAAAGGGTGGTGGTATGGCTGTCTTATTGAGTATTTCGAAGTTACTTGAATGGATGAGAGTTAACTAATTAATGAAGTTAACTTTTTAATCTTGTTAATTCCACGTAAAGAATAAAGAAAAGATAGAAAACAAAATTATTTGCGGTAAACATGAAGCAAAGAACACAAAACAAAAAAAAATTACAAAAAAAAGAACTTACTCACTTTACTCACTCACTCACTTTATAGTATTTTTTTTGGAAATCGGTTGTTTTTTTTTTGTAAAAAGTTTAATTTTTCACTTTTTAGCTGTGGTACCCTACCCCACATAAATTCGAATACCACTACCTGCTATGTAAATAACAGTGACAGGAACTTATCATATCATCCACATACTAAGTGGGAAAAAATACGTATTATTGAAGCTAACTCAAAAACTATCCAAGCAAAGTTAATAAAATTTATATGGAACCAACTTGAAAGCATACCCTTTCAAACAAAAAAAGAATGCTCAAAATCGGTTTACAATTGACGGAGAAATCGGCGGACATAAATAAAAAAAAAAACATGCGCTACGAACATATAACCTCCTCCTTTTTAGATACTACGCAAAATGGCCATCGCTCAGCAAAATGCACAATAATAGTAATGGAGAACATAGTGCCTTTTTTAAAGCCACTATTTCTGGGAGTATTTTTAACTATGGCAGTTTTTACAAAACCTTGTAAGCCAACTGTTGGTACATTGTGGTCGCTAACTAGCTTATTTTAATGGGTCATAAGGACCAAGGATAAAGTGACCAGACGTCCCGTTTTGAGCGGGACCGTCCCTTTTTTCGGTTCTCCGTCCCCGACAAAAGCCTAGGGACGCAAAATTGTCCCGTTTTCAGAAACTGGACAATTATGCGTTGGGTGGAAGTGTTCAAACATTTTCACACTAACAACCTGCATGACAGATTTCGTACTTTAACTGAATATATTCTATGTATGCCCGGCACAAATGCACCAATAGAACGAGTATTTTCTTTAATAAATAAATTGTGTAACTCTGAAAAAACCCAGTTACAGGTTCCGGTCCTTATGGCGATGTTGATAACTAATAGGTGAATATAAAAAACATGCCAAGAATTTTATTCTTACATAAAATCATCACCAGCTGTATTGAAACTTTGTTCTGCTGACAAATATTACTCAAAATTAATCTTGCTTAACTTTTTAAATTTGGAATACATAAGTACTTACAAAAATAATTTTGATAATAAAAAATAAATGTGTTTTTTATTTCATTGAGAACCTAGGCTGGTACCTATTCTCAAAATTGAGTTTCCTTTATGAATCGGCCTTGCTAATTGAGATAAATAAACCGATGTCCTGTTTTGAGTCAAAAAATAAATGGTCACTTTAACCAAGGACGACTTGTTATGGCTACAGATAGAGAAAGCCCGTTCTCATTAATGAAGTTTACCATAATATACAGAAAATACTCCATGTTTGGCGGTAATGCAACAAAGCGTGTCAATTTGCAACTTCGAAACTTACTTGATCTCTGTCCCAAGATTATTATTGATTATTATTTTTCATTATAGCCTACAAATTTATTTTTAAGCAATATGGTTGTTATGTAGTGTTAATATTTTTTTTTTTGATGTCCATAAATAAATTATTATTTTATTATTATCCCCTTGACTGTCACGAGCTCTCCTGGAGATCGACAACCATTAAAATTCTATTGTGCCTCATTGATGACAGTTGAACTCGATTAAAATGTACATTACCAGTGCTAATTTTAACCCTAAAGGGTTAAAAAACAAATATTTTTTTTTTATTGAATACTTAAGTTCGATGTTTAAAAACATCAAACTTAAATATTCCAATATATCTATACTGATATAATATAGCTATAGGGTTTGTTTGATTGAATGCGCTAATCTCTGAAACTGCCAGTCGCATTTGAAAAAATGTGTTTTTGCATCTGATAGTACAATTATTGAGGAAGGTTATAGGCTATTTAACATAACGCTATGACCCTTAGAAGCCGAGCAAACATAAAAAAGGCATAAGAAACGCAAATGAAGTAAAAGCGCGGGCGGACGATGCGATGCGACGCGATGGGTCCGGGACCGAGGGCGGTCGTAGGATCTATTTTATGTAAAAAAAAAACTTGGTACTGCTTGAAGCTTCACCCGCGTGCGCTCTAATTCTTTTTCTAAAATAAAAGATATATATATAACTTTAGCTATTTGCCAATGAAAGTCCTGTCAAAATCGGTCCAGCCGTTTCGGAGATTAGCCGGAACAAAGTTTTTTCTTTGTTAAAAGTACCGTATATACTTTCATATGCATTTAGTAAAAATTGTTAGTTTGACATTACAAACAGACACTTCAATTTTTTTTTCAGATAAGTATGTTTTTTTTTATAACCGACGAAAAATTTCAACATGGTAACAATTTTCGCGTCGATGTCCCTGCCACCCAGTAGATATAGACAAGAAAATTCATGCAGACGAAGTCTCGGGCAAAAACTAGTTTTTCTCATAAGCCCAATACATTTATTTAAAGCACCATATAAAGACTTATAACACAACTTACAAATAGTGTACCATTACGCACATAATTCACTGCCGTAAAGGTAGAAAAAAATTATGGCAGACAATGTTGAACTAAATATGGTATAAGGGTGACAAATGGTGCCCACTGGGCGCACAGATAAATAAAGGCCATATTACGTCACAATTTTAAATGGCTCCCTGTTCATTTGTTTTGTTTATGGCATTGCAAAATGATCAATGTGCAACCGATTGAGATGTTTTGTCGTTGTTTTATTTTATGCTGTGTTGTAAATGTGGTGTTTTTTTTACTATCTTACTGTTTTGTGTAGTAATGGTAGCTTATATGAATACATATTTAGAGATTTTAGTTTGAATCTAGTATGCTTAATTTTATCGACGAAAATATACAAGCTTAGTTTTTGTTTACACTAAACCTCTTAAGGGGTCATTGTACTCATCATTATGAACAACTTTTACTATGAGAACAAAGCTGAAATCGCGAAAAAAAAATCAGCTGTCCTTACATTTTGACGAGATATGCGAACATAAATGTAGGGAACAGCTGATTTTTTTTTTCGCGATTTCGGCTTTGGTCCCATAGTGAAAGTTGTTCATAATGATGATTACAATGACTCAAGAGGTTTTGTATAAATAAAAACTAAGGTTTCAATGATTCAACTCAAATGTAAGGACATTTATGGTGAATGGAAAACTTGTAGAAATGGTTGAGAACATTTCTAAAGAAGAAGCTACATAATCAAAAAAGTTTAATTACAAAAATTCAGACATGATCAATTATCATGTCCAATTAGGTAAGTCAATAAGAATCGTGTTATACACACCCTTTGCTTCTTATTTAAGATCAAAAACAAAATTAAAAAACCGCAATATTTTTTCTTCTTCAGTAATTCCTCTCGCTGTCAACCACTTCATTAAGGTACAGTAGTCATTAATAGTTACAATAAACCCTCACTTGGCCCAAGGGAAATCTCTTAGCCGGATCGCCGACGATTAATCTTTAGTAAGTAGATTCTTTTGATATGATTCCTGCTTTGTTCTGCTTGAGAATTTGTTGAGTTTATTGGGTAATAAAACATAAAACGGATTAAAAAAAAAATACTATACTGTGTTCGTCTTATGTGGATTGATTTGACAGGTGCAAAAGTCAAACTTACGCTTTTACGTCATTTATACGGTTTCGTACCTGAAAAGGAAAAAACTGAGCCCTTTTAGGATCACTTCGTTGTCCGTCTGTCAGTATGTCAAGACCCTTTTTCTCAGGAACGCGTGGAGGTATCAAGTTGTAATTAATATCAAATACGTAGACACATAGTCTCTAGGAGCTCTAAAAAAATCAAGCTTCTAAGTCAACGCAATAAAAAAATACGGCCATTTATGCGACATATTTTGACACTCGCTAATAAATCAAAACCTACTGGGTACTTCCCCTTGACCTAGAATCATGAAATTTGGCAGGAAGCAAGGTCTCACAGCGCAAGTAAACGAAAAGTCCGGAAATTGTTAATTTGTAGGTTTATAAAACAAAAAAATAATTGTGATTACAAACTTACATTTGCAGTTGGAGAATTGACCGTTATTTATATCGATTTATGGGAGCACATGTTTTCAACTACAATGTTAAGATGTCCTTTTCTGAAGCTGGTTCAAAATTAATTTCCCTAGTTTTACAATGAGTCTTTCCGTTATGCACTTACACGGCTCTGTAAGTGCTCGACGACACGACGCGACGCCGTTGCCGCGCTGCCACCGCGCCGCTCGTTTCTTTCCATATCACTCTACAACCCGCGGCGGCGGCGGCGCGGCAGTGGGGTGGCAACCTTGCATATACACAGTTAAGCACGGCGGCAGCGCGGTGGCGGCATGGTGGCGGTGCGGTGGCGCTGCGGTAGTGGCGCGCCGCGTAACCATGTAGACTGAGCCGCTGCCGCGCCGTCGTCGCTTTGTTTTGCCAAATCACTCTACAATCCGCGGTGGCGGTGCGGCAGCGGGGTGGCAACCTTGCATATACACAGTTAAGCGCGGCAGCGGTGGAGCGGCGAAGCGGCGGTGCGGCAGCGGGGTGGCAACCTTGCATATACACAGTTAAGCGCGGCGGCGGTGCGGTGGCGGCATGGTGGCGATGCGGTGGCGCCGCGGTAGTAGTGCGCCGCGTAATCATGTCGACTGAGCCGCTGCCGCGCCGTCGCCGCTTTGTTTTGCCATATCACTGTACAATCCGCGGCAGCGGTGGCGCGGCAGCGGGGTGGCAACTTTGCATATACACAGTTAGGCGTGATGGCGGCGCGGTGGCGGCGCGGCGGCGGCGTCGTGTCGCCGAGCACTTATACTACTACCTTGTTCTTCTCCGCTCTAATGAACAGGCAGCCTTACACTCAAATATTGATTCCAATCGAAGTTCGTTTAATAGGGAACAGGATACCAATGAATGGGCCTTGATTACTGCCTAACTCACTAACTGAATTGATGAAGTACCTTGAGGTTTAGCCAGAATTATGAACGTAGACAAACAGGGCTTGATTTCGTACTAATACGTTTATGCTTCGAAGATTTTAGTATAGTCAAATCGTAAAAATTTCTGTTCGAAGTAAATATTATGATTTGTCGATGATTAAATAATGGTATAGTTCCCGATGTTGTACATTTTAATTAATTAATTATGTAGGTGCTTTTGTGCATCTTAGACATTATTCATGCAGACAGACATCAAAATGAGCTTGAAGGGACCCCCGTCAAAATGTCAATAGTATCAATCCCTAGGAGTAGGTGGATTGGCAGCTCACTTCTAGCGCACTTAGTTATCAGTTTTCACTGTGTAAATGGACCATCCCGTCCGACTGCAGGAGGCAACTGCAGACGTGTCGCCGCGACACGACTGGTTTCTATGAATTTTTATGAAATACTTTCCGTAGCTAGCGACACGTCGTTGGCAGCTAATAGGTCATCTATAAATTACGTCACACGAATTTCATGATTTTTTGCCCCTCCCCCCGTCCTTGTCACAGCTGGTCACATTTGCGAGACTCCCCCCCTCCCTAGTCTGACGTCACATATTTTGCAAATTTACATTTAGAAATTATTGAATGAAAACAGCGGTTCTGAAATCAGCACCCCTCCCACCCCCTTGTCACACAATGTCACACTTCGTCGACCCCCTCCCTCTCCCTTAACGTGTGACGTAATTTATGGATGGCCCCTAAGCGACAAGACGTTTTTTCTTAAACATGCTTGGAAATTCAAGCCTGCTTCAAGACTTCTTCGAGATAAATCGAAAATGCTGTACTGGTCAAATACATGCGAGTGCCCGGGCGGCAATGTTTATATGAAAAGGGTTCCCTCTATCTGGCAGAATCTTGTCGCCTGCAGTTGCCTCCTGCGGTCGGGTACGGAATCATGACTGCAGCAACATGACGCCGCCATGTGTCGCCGCGACATGACGCCGCGACACTTCGTCTGTAGTTACCTCCTTCGGTCGGGTACGGAATGATACCTTCATTTTTACAAAATAGATCGGCTGAATCTACAAATATAATGGTCTGAATAAGCACGTGTGCTGATTGGCTCGTTATTTCTTTGTTTTTTCTTCTCTGATCTTTGCCCTACAGTGGGACAAAGATATGCTGATATTATGATCATAACCCATTTTTCTTTTTAACCTTCTGCTGCAGTTAAATCTGTCTTCTAATTAAACATTATGACGTCGAAGAATTTTCTCTCGGAACGTACAAAGATGGATAGGAATTGTTGAATTGCAGTGTGAATTAATTAAATAAGATTGTTCTGTATGTTTCTTGAATGTGCCTTGGTTTTATTCTTTTGAAGTTGAGAGTCTTAATTAAATTGTAAGGTTTGATTAATTAGGAAATGTTGTGTACTATTTGGTTTTCTTTTCATTCTGTGATTGTCGTAAAGTGAAAATCTTAAAGTTTCATCTTTTTCTTTTAATTAATTAATTTAACTTTATTTGAAAACATAAATTACAACAGTGTACAAGATGTTACAATTATTATAATACAGGTTCTCTATGTTTTGCCATTTGGCGTACAAGTATCAACTGTTGTGTCGCTATAACAAAATTTTACAAAAGAGAATATTTTTATTTGCATTAAAACATGGTACAGTCAGCTGCAGAGAAATCTCACCCCCTAGCAATGTATTTTAAAATACATTGCTAGGTGGTGAGATTTCTCTGCAGCTGACTGTACACTATTCAAAACTTTTACATTCTATTATGTTTATAAATTTAATATTTTCATTTAGAAGTGTGGTAATTATTGTTTATTTCGTGTTTGTGAAGATACGGTAAATAATTTCACTATTGTGTTAGATATCCCATCCAGTAAAGCGATTTTTTTCTAAAACTTACGTAGGCATAACAGAATAAATATGACATTATGTCTACAAAAGTCATCTCAGATTTTTTCCGTATTTTTCGGAACGAAGTGAATAAAAGTCCTTTGACCCCTAATTCTACTTATCCTCCCTAATTTAATCTAGACACCACAGCATAATATATCCGGACCAGTAGGAAGTTCTATGAAATTAACCGTCACCGCGGTTCTTTTGTTTTAGACGACAACGGAGGCCTTTTTTTTTTTTTGGGTGGGAAATCATTAAATAACTTCTCCCGCTCTGGGCGGAGCGGGAGGGCGTGTCAGACTCTTACTGACTAAAACCCACCCGTGTTCCTTCAGTTGCCGTGTTGTTTCGGTATGATTTAGTTATCATCACGCTCTTTATTTTTATGTGGAGTAAATAAAATTGGCTAGTTTTATATAATTCGAATATTAATTAATCTCCTTGAAAAGGGGTTATGACTAGAGCTAATTTAAAACAAACCAATATGACCGATGGTTATCGAGTTTTGCAGTTTTAAAGTTTTATGGAAATTTTCCGCTTCTCACCCAAAAACTGCTAATTGTGAGAAATGTACTCAACTGAGATGTTAATTTTATACTTTTCGAATAAAAACCCATTCATCTAAAAAAAAACCTTGTCCGAAGCATGCTAAAACTACGACAGAACGAAGGTTACCATTGAAAAAAAAAAACGCATCACCGCTGCTAGTTTTTACTGTTTTTTTTTTTTTCATTTACAAAAACAAGGGACTCAGCAAAAATCTGATGCTGTGATACTATTGGTTGATGAGATTTCTATAGCGGCCGAGCGCTACAAGCAAAAATAGTCTTTACGGTGCTTAGTTATGCCTTTCCTCGATAGTACTCTATTTTAGAGATCTTTTGTAGGGTAAAGTACGTTGAAGGGATTAGCAGAAGTGTATTATATAAATATAAAACCCATGTATGTAATTCCGAGACCCTTCTGTCCCTCGGAAAGCACGTTAAGCCGTTGGTCCTGGCGTTTTGATTTTCTTTAAAGTTATCGGAATTCTTTCCGATAGCCAAATGTTGGTACAAAAACCATACCAAGTTCTAAGCTGAAACTCTTGTGTTTATTATAACTAGCTGCGCCCCGCGGTTGCACCCGCGTAAGTCTCGATCCTGTGGGAATATCGGGATAAAAAGTATCCTATGTGTTAATCCAGGTTATAAACTATCTGTGTGCCAAATTTCATCCAAATTGGTCTAGCCGTTTGAGCGTGAAGAAGAGACAAACATACACACACACACTCACAAACTTTCGCCTTTATGATATTAGTGTGATAATAAAATCTCAATATCCCAGTAATCGTTAAACTAAATATTGTAGCGTTACTATCACGTAGCTTGTAAAACTTGGCAATACAAACTTTTGTTGAATTCTGTACGAAAAAGGGTGTGGTCTCAATTACGGCGGGTATTCACGTCATCATCATCATTTCAGCCGAAAGACTTCCACTGCTGGACATAGGCCTCCGCCACTTCGACCGGTTCTGTGCTTCCCGCATCCAGCGGATTCCTGCGGCCTTCTCAAGGTCATCGGTCCATCTTGTGGGAGGCCTTCCAACGCTACGTCTTCCGGTACGCGGTCGCTACTCCATAACCTTTCGGCCCTATCGGCCATCTGTTCTGCGAGCAATGTGCTGCCCACTGTTACTTAAAATTGGCAGTTCTTCGGGCATTCTCGTGCCTAGATCTTATTAGGGCGGTGGGCCTAGCACGAAAGCGCAGATTAAACGTAAAGTGAAAATACTTCAGTTAAGTTAAAAATGCTCGTTTTGCAACTCTATTTACTTAGTTTTAAGACTTTATTCATATTTATGGGTAGTTAATTGATTCAGGCGTGGCCTTGCGGAAATTCCTTATAAAAATACAATAGACGTGGATATATTTAGTAACCTGTTCCGCTTAACTATTTTTAAAGAGCCATAAAAAACCCGGAAAGAAATCGACACGTGTTTCACCTCTCAACGAGGCATCCTCCGATGACGATTGATTTGTCGTGAACCCGAACACGGCGTGTTGTCACACCGAGCGCTGAACGCAGAGAGAAGTGAAACACGTGTCGATTTCCTTCAGGGTTTTTATGGTTCTTTAGAAATAGCTAAGCGGAACAGATTACTAAATATGTCCACGTCTGTTATATTTTATGTTTATATAAAATATTGTCGCAAAAACAAAATACCAAAACGGTAAAGATAGGTGTATTTTCGATACAAAAATCGTTCGAATTTACATTAGGTTTAAGTAACAAAACAAATCACGAATAAACAATAAAATCAACAAAATCCTACTATTCACCAACACCATAAAAATTGTTTCAACAATATTGTGCGACATATAAAATCGAGTACGCCATCTAACAGAACAACCTTCAGGCGACTCGAATATAAAATTTTATTAAAATTATACCAAGAACAATAATAGTAAAACTTCATATGGTTTTGTTTGTGGGCATAGTGTGATGAACACAGAAGGTTCAACAACAAGGGTAACAACAACGTGGTGAGAGAGAAAAAAAAAAAGTTCTTTCTCACGTATGATTTAAAACAAAAACAACATTTTTGCAGCCGCCATCTTGGATTTACATTTTGAACGAACTATTGGCTTTAGCACCCTTGAAAACCATGAAAACGATACCCATGATGAAAAATATGAACATTTTCCGAGCCGCCATCTTGGATTTTCAGTTTGACCAAATTCACACTTTCTCTCTTCTCTCTCCGGCGGCATGCACTGTACACGGGCCGATGTGTACAATTTTATCCCACGACACTGTATCTAATCACCTTACTCTTTTCTTTTGTTTTTTTCTTCCGGCGTTCTCTGTCTCTGAGCGGTTAAGCTCGGCCGCTTATGCTGTTAGAAAGATAAGACAGATAACAGATGTAGAAACCGCGCGTTTGGTCTATTTTAGCTACTTCCACAGCATTTTACTGTGGGTTCGGGCTGCTGTCATTGAATCCATCTTTATTTTGCAAAAGAGAGCTGTCAGAGCCATTTATAATCTACGTCGCCGTGTTTTATGACATTGATTTTACATTCTGTGATTACTTCCTCACACACTGACTCATTAATTGTAAAATTTTAGGAAAATCGTCTACTTTTACAATGTTTGTAAATATGTGAGAACCATGTATCTATCACAAATTAAATTATCTATCGTTGCTTCATTTTTAATTCTTTTTACCTATTGTGGTATAGTAATTTTATTCTAGGTGCATCGTCTTCACATATAATAATTATTTAACAAATGTACGTAGGTACATATACAAACAATTGTAAAACATTTTAAAAGAGTAACGGTGGAGTTTCTTGCCCATTTTTCTCCATACGAAAACTACCTTTTGGAAGAGGGGGCGACTAGAATCAATTTTATTATTTTGTAATTTTTGACGTTCAAAAGTGCCATACATGGGCCTATTTGAAATAAATGATTTGACTTTGACTTTCTCTTTCTCTTTGAATTAGAAGAAAACAGTCGCAAGTATAAACACTTTTTAGCGCGATTTCTGAAAGTTTACAAGCCGTGTTTTAAACTTCGTTTCAATAAATTGGAATTGACCAATTTAACGGGATACAGCTGAATACCAGAATATTTTACTGAAACATTGATTAGTACAAATGGTTCACACCGCAAAATCATTAAAATAAAAAGCGACTCTTGCTTCGACTTAATAAAGTGCAATTCAGGTCGCACAGCGCTATAATTACCTACAGTCATATTCACCTAGAAGTTGCCTCTCTTTCTATCGCGTAACTCTTATATCTTCTGACTACGTTACGCTCACTGAATTCGACAAGTCGAGCCCAAGGTGTACCTACTTGTAGCTTCATACCTAAAATGCGGAGTGGACCATCTATATTCATCTGTGATTGAGATAAACCAATTAGCAGATCAAAAAAATTATGATAATACATAGAATAACGGAAATACTGGCATTCAGCTGTAATCGGTTAGATTGGAAGCTGACACCAACTTAGTTGGGAAAAGGCTAGGCACCATGACATAGAATAACATAAGAACCACTGCTGTATTTTGGCAGTGGGTATATCGTTGAGTGAAGACCTACAACTTTGCCAACCCTCAGAAGCTCGTGGACGAAATAAAGCCCAACACTTCAGAGCACACCGCAACCCAAAATTGTTGATGCCTCCCGTAACGCAAGAAACGAATGAACTGCCTTACCGTTTCACCGCACGATTTCGCCGCAAAGGGATTTCTGCGGGTAAAGTGCGGTCCAGGCAGTGTAAACGAAATCTATGGAATTTCTGCATTACGATGTAACGTACCATTGTGGTTGTGTGTGGTTGATGCGTTCAGAATATGACTGCATTAGGTTCAGTAGATTTATTTGTTTGGTAGTGTGAACCTTCTGTTAAAACTATTGAATCCATGTCATAACTTCATTCATTTATCTTAATATATATAAATTACGTGTCACGTTGTTTGTTCGCGATGGACTCCTAAACTACTTAACCGATTTTAATCAAATTTGCACACCATGTGCAGTTTGATCCAACTTAAAAGATAGGATAGCTCACATCTTAATTTAGGAAAAAAAAAAGATATGAAGAAAAATTATGTTTTTATAAATTATGGCAGGGTAGGCAGGGTAGGTAGGGTAGTAAGTGATAAAGATGGTCCAACCCAAACATTAATATGGCAAAACAACGTTTGCAGGGTCAGCTAGTATTTAATATAATAAGTTTATGTTATAAAATTTAAAATGGCGTCTTTTTTTTTCTTTGTCTACACTCTTACACAGAGTAATTGCAAATGTTTTTTACGAGTAAATGTTAGTCAGTAAAACGATTGATCGCAAAAAATCTGATCAGTCGAACTTTTTGGAAGTTTTGACACGCATTTTTGCTTGAGGTGCGTTTATACGGGGTTCGAATTCGATCTGCTTCAAAGGGCATTTTTCCTATCATGCGGATTTGGGTCCGCGCGCTTGTTTGGCTCGTATGCGTGTCGCCCGCATCCTCATTTCTTACATATTTTTTTCTGTTACACACACACACGTGGGACGCGGAGAATCTGCGGGAACGCAGCGCGCTAATAAGGCGATTAGTACACTGCACCGCGCTCCGTCGCGTAGCGCGGGACGCGTTCTCGCGCGCGTACTTTTCGCCATTGCCGCCCCGCGCTACGCGACGGAGCGCGGTGCAGTGTGATAGTGATGCAGACACGCGGGCGCATGTGACACATGCCTGTTAAGGCATCTGACATATAAAAAATGCATTTACGGTGCATGCCTCACACTGTCTAGATGCACCTTCAAAACATAACGCATTCATATGTGTGAAGGTTATCGTACTATGCAGGCGGCTGAACAAAAGCCCTAAGCATTATATCATCGCCAACAATGGCGCCCAACCTCAAAACAACGGAACTACTCGGGGCCCGTATACCCATTTCCTCTCCTCATTAAGCATGCAGCTAACACGGGTAATTGAGTGCCTACTTTGCTTTACTATAGTGTTCAGGATGTTCCTAAATAAGAGCTTTAGACTTCAAAATTACGAGTATACCTAATAATTAAAACGTAAAATTGTGCATAGGGGTAAAACCGCGGCCATACTGTATCTAAGAATCGTATGATAAAGTTAACTACTTAAATCTTTCAACTTTTAATCGTCATTAGAACATCCCACTTAATATATCATTCATTGCCCTCGTAATCTTCTGCTGACCGCCAAAGGCAATTTTATCATCCTTGTACCCTAATTAAATCAATCTGCCTAGCCTTTTTAACTATGTAGGTCAGTGATAGCTCAGCCCGAGTCAACTCAACCCGAATAATAATACCAGATACTTGGTCGTCAAAACGCTTAAAAAAGTGGTGTGTACCGTCATTGGGTTCGAGTCCAGTCTAACCGGATGCTCTGAATACATGGAGCGACTGCCTATCTGACTGTAAGACTGGTTGTCAGACTTTCGTGCTTCTGACGACCCGTAACGACTGTCAAAGATCCACGAATCCCAACCGGGACCAAAGACTTAACGTGCTTTCCGAGGCACGGAGGAGTCTCGGTATGGACAATGGTTTCACCCATTCACGGACCGACGCTAGCAAGTGTAGCTTAACCTGATGGATCGACCTGATCATCATACCCTAATCCCGACCCTAATCATCTAATTCTTTTGAATCAACACATTATGTCTTTTTAAGCGTCTATTTCTATCAGCCATCAACTCAATGTTACCTTCCTTCTTGTACCCATCCAATAGTAAATTAAATCATAACTTTTTCTATTGCAAACTATACAATGTGATTCTTCATAATGTGCTCATCGAAATGAGGGAATCTATGCTTAATTAAATTATTTTCATCGACGGAAAAAATATGAAAAAAAAAAAATTTTGTAAAAAAAATTAAAATAAAAAATTTATCTTTGGCATCTTATTTATAAATTTTACAATTATTGTAAAAATTGTTGAAAAGAATACAGATTTTTGCCAAAAAAACATGTTTATTTTCAATTGAGGGTAGTTCTTTTTCTCAATTTTCATTTTATGTGGACGCCTAATTACTTCCAATAATTATGGAGTTTGTTTCGTCGCGATTGATGATTTGGTTTAAAAGTTACACAGTTTTGTTACAATTTTTTTTTTCTTAATAAGTATTAAAAAAATATTTAGATTTTTTAAATATTTTTCAGTGGTTAAAATTAAGCATAGATTCTCTCATTTCGATATATGCACATTATGAAGAATCACACTGTATTCACGCCTCCATCTTATTTCCACCGTCTCTGCCCACCTCCATTCCCCCACAGCACCACGTACGCCACAATCCATTACCAAAACTTGAACATTTAGATATCCACGAACGCGGTCCCCAATAATTTCAACTATAATAATATCGAGTTCCAAACTGCTTATCGATATTCGCAATCGAGATTTGCAAACTTCCGATTCCGAATGTTAGTCGAACTAACATATTATTCGAACTAGTATTCGCATTAAATTTAAGAGTTATCACAGTACTAGCTTTTGCCTGCGATTTCGCCCGTGTGAAGGTCGGAAATTATCCCACGGAAACGTATTACCGAGATATAAAGTATTATATGTCCTAACCCAGGTCATGGTCTATCCATGTGCCAAATTTCATCCAAATCCGTTCAGCCGTTTCAGCGTAAAAGCGTAACAAACAAACAAAGCCACTTTCGCATTAATTACATTAGTTAGGATAGTCTCACTCGTAATTCCTTTACCACCCTAAGGTTAAATGTCACGTGCATGTCAAAAAACGACAAAGTATTTATTTCAATTAAACCATTTACAAGCACTTTTGAATTGTCAAAGGAGTCTGTCATTCAGAAAGATGAAGTTAGTTGCCTGTGTGACTATGTGACAGTATACTTGTCTATGTGACGGTTTGCTAGTAAGAGGGTGCATTCTGATAGTATAGATGGACTAATATGCATTCAAGAGTAAATTAGCTGAATATTTACTCAAAAATATCACCCTTCCTAAGAACTTTATGCATTGGATGGGTGAATTATAAATTGATGCAGTGGCGATTGTGAAGAACTTCATATTTATCATTTAGCTTGAAAACAGTGTTCTAATATAAATGTGACTGTGTTATTTTAAATAAATATTTTAAACCTAAACCTAAATTGTTACAATACCTAATTATGTGTGTTTTTACGGGTTTTTTTCTGTCAAAAGTGATAGAACTATTGCGAGGTCCACTATACGCATTAAAGTGCTGTGTGAACGATATTAAACTTGACGCCATTTGTATTAAATGCGACGATCATTGCAAATGCATGCAGATCTGCACAATTTAGGCCATCATGTCTATTTCTGGGTCTATCTATGAATTTGGAATGATGATCGTTAGGCTTTATGCAACTATTTTGGTCTCTAGGCTTCCAATCTGACCAAATGATAGACTTGGTGTGGAAGGCAGAGAACTGTGTGTTTTGATAATTTGGGAGTTTGTCCAGAAACAGACTCGATCAATCTGCCTAGCCTTTGTTGGGGTCAACTTCTAGTCTAACCGGATGCAGTTGAACACCAATATTTTAGATGGACGTGACCTCGACCCAGTTGACCCAGTAACTGGGTAACACTATATACCCTTTGGTAAGACTGGTTGTCAGACTTTTGGGCTTCTGACAAAGAAAGATCTAAGAATGACAGCCGTGACCAACGGCTTAACGTGCTTTCCGAGGCACGGAGATGTAATGGATGGTCACCCATCCACGAACCGACCGCGGCAAGCGTAGCTTAACCTTCGATCAACCTGTACAGCTGTTGTTTTAGAAGCGGACTGTGATTGGCAAAGTTTATTGAACAAAAATTTTACGGAGTGAATAAAAAGATCGGTGAAATATTAATTTTGCTACAAAGGTTTGTAGGCAGACTTTTGGTATTTTGGCCTGCAATTACAACCAATTGCTACCGGCCGCACCGCCGCCGTCTAAAACTAGGTATAGCCCTGGGATGTAACGGATATCCGCATCCGCAACTGCGGAGCATCCGCATAAATTTTGATATCCGCAAAACATCCGCATCCTCAACTTTTGATTTTAAAAGCTCCGCATCCTCATAATTTCTATGGGGATGTGACCCTACGTTGTTCCCACAAATAGTGAATTTTTAAACTCGCGCCGAGCTAAATGGGCGGGCCGATATGTAAGTTACGCGTTCCTATTGGCTGAATTCGCAATGTCCTTGTCCTATGACAGACGATCGGCTGCACGTGGCAGTGGTGGCACGACTGTGGTGTCACATGTCATGTTTTTTGCTGGCGAATTACGTTACGGTAACCTACCAAATGATTACCTATAATACAAATATAAATAGGTACTATAAAAAACAAGGGCTATTTTTTGTACGACATCCGCATCCGCATCCTCATCCTCATCCTCAATAAGGAATTTTTCAATATCCGTATCCTCATCCGTTATATGATATTCGTTACAACCCTGGTATAGCCTATAGCCGCATTTCGGGGTTTAACCGTGACAAATATACATGACTGACAGTCAATATGTATGCAGTAAATATGTGTGCAACTTTATCTTGAACCGGCATTTTTTTTTTATCGTTAGATCATCTTTAAATTTTCCATCAGCCAGACTTCCCTAGACTTCCGAACAGATTAAACATCGATAAAAGGAATATTCTAATAATGAATTTTATGAGAATTTATTACCCTTAACTTAATAGTTCGAATTGGATTAGTAAGGGTTGGTCCTATATTGATTTATATGGCGGAAGGGTCCGTGAAGGTCAGGGGTTGAAGGATAGCAGTCCTTTATTATAATATTCCGTTTGGGAATCAGATTTTGAACAGATTTGTGAATTTCGGCTTAGAATGTAGTCATCATAATCGTACGATAGAATAGATTATTAGAATTTTTGTGTAGTAGAAGGTATCTTTGAATTGGGCTGTTCTTTGTAAAAATTACGATTGGGTTTTATATGCGATTGTTTGCAATTTCTAGCACACTGTTTAATATAACTGAAAATGCAATATATTTGTCAAAAAATTGACACATTTTTATGACAGATGCTATTTTAATAGAGCAGAAAATTTATGAAAGAAACTTGTGTTGGAATTACTATTTCAAATAAAACACTCAATGTATAAATAATCAAATATATTTTAAATACTTCCACTTGGAGCACTTTACACTTCAAAAGCTGAACGATAACTGACCAGCATTTCTGGTACGACACAAAACTATGTATTATGGTAAAGCAGTACGGAGCATCAAGCGCCATCTGTTGACGGACGTTATAGTTTATGCACTGCTTAACTTTAGTAAGTTGAATACATTAATCTGAATAATTTTCTAAACAATATAATTTATTTATGTAAGACAGCATTTATAAAATATGAATTAAGGTAAAGCGTAATTTGAATAACAAAACATCAATCAGTGAACCAATATCATTACACGAGTGGTCTTACACTTGTAAAATTGACAGATTGTTTGACAGATGGTCATATGTCACCTGTCGGTTATTTCATGGGCCCCTGACGGAAAATGATCACAAACAGTTTATAGACATCTGCAATACTAGAGGCATCGCAAGTGCATAGCCGTCCCAGAGACAAAGCTGAAATAGTTATTTAAGAAAATAGACGATTTACCATTCTTTTATCTCCGAAACTACAATGTGAAGTTTGTACTTGGGATAAAAACCTTTAAATTTAACTCAATTACCGAACCTTTCATTGCGCGTGGTCCGACACTTGGCCGGTTTTTTAAAGTAAGTTTTAGTTTTCGAAGTTTATTTCATTTTAAAGTTTGTTGTTTGGATTTCTGTTGTTCAGTAAGTGACCAACTTTGTGCACCATAGGTTAGGACGGGCAGAATGCACATGTTGATGAGTTTTCTTTTCAATGTATAGGGATTTGCCAGCGGGCAATGGAGCGCAGCATAATAGGTGTCAAATGAACGGACCACGTTAGAAACACTATCCTGTGCTCCATAACTCAAGTAGCAGTAACTCAGTGGATGTTGGAGAAAAAACAGCCAGGCTGAAGTGGGAGTGGGCCGGCCACGTCGCACGAATGCACCCGGAGAGATGGGCAAAGATCGTCACCCACTGGACGCCTGAAGGAGGACAACGCCGTCGAGGTTATGTTTGCGGGGCCAACATGGCCTGAAATCGCACAAAATAGAGAGATTTGGAAGGGAAAAGGGGAGGCCTTTGCCCAGCAGTGGGACACAATATAGGCTACCAAAAAAAAAAAGTTTGCTGTCTCGAGAAGACGATACATAATGTTATTCATATGGATAGAAACATATTTATGTGTGGTATGATTGTTCTATTTCCATTCTTTTGTTTTTAGGACCATTTGCTCATAAGACGATTTGCTAATAGGACATTTTGCTAAAGTTTCGTTTTGATTATCGTCGTTTTGCTAATAGGACGATTTGCTTTTTGGACGTTTTGATACGGAGGGGAAATATCTCAATTCCCTGTAACCGACACTGACAGCCATACCCTTCAAACTGGAACGCAGTAACTCTGAAGGCAGAAATAGGTGTGGTTTTAGTACTACCCCGGACAAGGTCCTTCACAACGAACTTGTGGCGCCATCTATATCGTTACATACGAACTACGCATCAAAGACCTGACGTCATACAAAAATCCTGCATCGCGCAATTAAAGTTTACCGCGCGTGCGACATATACAATATAACTTTTCGACTTCAACCGTTGGGTGATTGCCCGCCAGACACAACACCCGTCTTGTCGGAGGATCCTCCCTTTTCTGTAGAGGATGAGTGAACTTTACACCCTGTTCTTCATGCCTCTAAAAGCTTAGCTATTTCCAGATGCCCAAAACTAGACATTTACTTACTCAAAACTTAATTCAGATTTGAACATTAATGATAATACTAGTAAATAGTAATTACTATGCCAAGTCGTGTGGTTGTCACAATGAGTGACCAGGCCTGTTGCCAATCTACTGGCCGAACACATCAGGAGGTCAAAAGGGTGACCTTAGTGTCTGAGGTCGGGTGGACTGAAGTATTTATGGTTGAGGAGGATTTGTTGAAAGGATAGGTGTTTATTCTGGTATTTGGATGTAGTTTCGTTGGGTTTAAACCTGAGCAGTATTCAATACACAACCCTTCATGACCGTACTTCATATAAAACAGCTTACATAGCTTCATATTTCTGATTGACCGACTCCTTGACAATTCGAAAGTGCCTGTAAATGGTTTAATTGAAATAAATGCTTTGAGTTTGAGAGGGTCGGAATATTTACTTTAATTTGTGATCGTTACGAAAGATTTGCTTTTACATTACATCATTACAATATCCTGTGGTAATGCATTCGTATATAAAAATAAATTGTTACGTAGGTACATATATGTTAAAATAATTCTTGTAATTCAACATACTAAATCTTTTTTCTTTTGTTTTCAGGTAAGTTTCAATCAAGACGTTATCAGGAGGACATACATAACCAAGCCCGGGTCGACGGCGCGTTGTGTTCCACGCGCGCCTCAAAGAGATGTCAGCAGAATTGACGTAGTGCCTGTGCCAATGCCTGCCGGGGTTGCGAATAAGGGCCGAAAGGGAAATCGTGGCCCTCTGGCAACACGGCAACTGAAGGAACACGGGTGTATTTTAGTCAGTAAGAGTCTGACACGCCCTCCCGCTCCACCCAGAGCGGGAGAAGTTATTTGATAATTTCCAACCCCAAAAAAAAAAAAACAAAAAAAAAAAAACAAAAACATACATACACTACAGATAAGTACCAAGTGGTTATAGCATAAACTGGGATTTTAAATAGAAGTAGGCTGGTCTTTTTCCATGGGACTTACTGCTGTAGGTATTCCGAAAATATGATTGAAAAAATAATGAACTTGCAAGATATTAAGAGTGATACAGTGATACAGAAAGTGGGCAACGACGCAAATAGCTGTCAAATATTTCGCTGTTTTGATTAATTTGGCAATATTACTGTATGGAAATAAGAAATATGGCTAAAGAGTGAACTAAAATATTGATTATGAAATGCAAAAATTAATATCGTTACACCGAATATTTAGTTTTAGATGTCAAAAAAGTATTTGGAAACTTTCCAAATGTCATTTTTGCAACATCAAATTCAGTGTTATAATTGCAATTCATTATTAATATTCTAGTTCACTAGTTAGCCATATTTCTTATTTCCATGCAGTAATATTGCCAAATTAATCAAAACAGGTAAATAATATTTGACAGTTATTTGCGTTGTTGCCAACTTTTTGGATCAACGCTCTTAACTCGGTTTCCTCTTTTGAGTAGATAACATTGATGTGATGATAATATCTAGAGATTACATCAAGAGACTAACCAACGAATCATCATCCAACCTAATTTACATACCCAAACGGAGTTTCATAATAAAACCATAATTCGTAAAGTAATTTAAGACATATTGTTATAAGTCTGGCATGATTTGAGGTTAACTATAGATATAAATCATTCCTTGATTAATGACGGGCGTTTAACGTTCCTTGTTTGGGTTTTAAACTAGTTTGTAACCGTGATTTTGTTTGGGCCATTGCATCATCATTCTGTTGCCCATATCCCAATTTATTTGGGGTCCGTACAACTTCTTAAATTTAAAATGAGCGTAACTTAATTTGTACGAAAACTATTTTTATCACTATATTATAAAGATACATACATACATAAACTCACGCCTTCTTCCCGTGGGGGTAGGCAGAAACTACAGAAAGCCACTTGCAAAAAAAAGATAATTAGAAAGAAAGATAATTTATTTTTCAAATACAGCAAATGATGACAAAAAATATAAGAGTTCAGCCATATTTTACCACGTAGGCATGCAAAAGATTTAAAACATTCAACTTATAACTAAATATAATTTTAATATTACACAATGTACTAAGTACAAAAAATAATATATATATGTCACCGTATAATTATAAACTTCGTTAGTTTATAATCTATCGGTATTATTTCCGTTAGATTACAAACTGTCGAAAAATTGTGAACTGCGACAAATCATTTACGATTTAACGCATTATTTTTCGATAGTTTATATTATATCCATGAGAAACGAGCGCAGTAAGCGCTGCCGCGGTAGCGGCAGCGCTTACTGCGCTCGCTCGACTCACGCGGTTGGTCACAGTTCTAACCTAACCTAACCCTAATTTCACCCAGTTCACAATTTTTCGACAGATTATGATCTAATGGAAATAATACCGATAGATTATAAACTAACGGTGATCACAATCTTACGGTGACATATACACCAGCTTAAAAATTATTTCTCATATAGGAACTCCTTAATAAGCTATTTCCATGTCTTTGGCAATTTGTTAAAGATTACTGGAGCCATGCAGTAGACACTTTTGCGCATAAGTGCTGACTTGGCTGACTCCAGACATAGCACACTATTATCGCGTCTATTGCGGGGTATTATTACTTATAGCAAATCATGATTATAGGAGGAAGGCGTCGATGTCTGTCACATAATTAATACTAGCACAGACATTGTCTTTATCTTTAAAATACTCAAAACTCTGTACATTGTGTTTTTGTTTAGGATAGATGAGTTGTACCAACATTATTATTATTAGGAATTATTAATTATTATAAATAATTTTTATAAGAATATAAGGCTAATTAAAAAAAAAAAAAAAATATATTATTGACTGTCTTTTTCTTCCGTATTTCTCTGTCGCTGCCTTTCCCAACTAAGTTGGGGTCGGCTTCCAATCTAACCGGATGCAGCTGAATACCAATATTTTACATGGAGCAACTGCCTATCTGACCCCAGTAACTGGGTAATACGATACCCCTTTGTAAGACTGGTTGTCAGACTTTTGGGCTTCTGACGATCCGTAACGACTGTCAAAGATCCACGAATGACAGCCGGGACCAACGGCTTAACGTGCTTTCCGAGGCACGGAGGAGTTTCGGTATGTAAAGATGGTCACCCATCCACGGACCAACCCTGGCAAGCGTAGCTTAACCTGATGGATCGACCCGTGCGGCTGTTATTATTTAGCCACGAGTCAAACAATATGGAATAAGCTAAAATAATGATGAAATAAAAAATCTCTGAAATAAAATTCAAAATGTGACATTTGCTAACAACATATTAATGTTTGTTAAGTCGGTACATATTAAAACATTTAAACATGAAATTGTTTCCTGAGACGTGTTTGCAGCCAACTTAATGAAATTTTCCGGAAGCCACAGGATGCGAGGAAGTACCAACCCAAACTAAATTAAATGTTGGTATAACGTTCTTAGATTCGGTTAAGTGTTTCAATTACTAAAAAGTATATTTCTGAATGTACCAATAAAAACACAGTCAAAACTAATTTGTTAAATGTTGTTGTACTCTTTTCGATGCCATATTTTTAGTTTTAGTTAGGTTTGGATATTATATTTGACGCTACGTTTAGCGCTCGGTGTGGCAACACGCTGTGTTCGGGTTCGCGACAAGTCAATCGTCATCCTGAGGATGCCTCGTTGAGAGGTGAAACACGTGTCGATTACTTTCAGGGTTTTCCCAAGTAGCACAAAACTGCATTATTGGTTATCACATAGGGTTCACGTCGGTAACTTTAGCATTTATGAAGACTTATTAGAGTTCACTCGAACTGCAAAAGCTGAAAATTACGCTTACGCCTGTTTATTGGCTTTATTAACAACCACGGAAATAACATTGTAGTGTTGCGAGCGTTAAAAGAGTTGTTCAGATCTGTGTTAGTCAGCATTTAGCAATCAATAGCATTTTCTGAATTGAAGGCCACAAACGTTTCCATAAAATGCTTGCATTTTAGAAAAGAACATGTGAACTGCTTTAATGCAATCAATTATTCTGTGACTTCATTTAACAATGATATATTGTGTCTTGCTGAACATAGTTGAACTTTTACGGTGTTAATCAGCTTGCTACACGCAGTCTTATAATAACACTTATCTGGCCCACTGTGGCTGACTTGATTAACACAAAAACTGCTCGTGTCAGCTTGTTACGGATTTATGTACCACGAGTGAATTCTTATACAGCACATAGCATTTAATTGTGATTAATGCGATGCACATTGGTTGTCAGCCATTTTTCAGATTTTAACCTATTTAATATAATAATACTAACAATTTATTTTTGTTTAGTTAACGAAAATAACAACCAGATTAGAAAAGGATACCAATTATTTCTAAGTAAACAGCTTACTGTCAAATTACATGTCATTTAAAAAGAGAATTCCAGCATTTCTTTTTGTATCATCGGCTTATTTTATTCTTTAAATTTCAAGAAAACAGTCATATTTTGAGAGCGCGTGAAAATTTTCAACTATAATTATACGATATTTGACAATAAACTTGCTTTCCCAATCAAATTTCACGCATGTTAGAAAAAAAACAAGGTAATTACCGAAAACTAATATTTTAGCATAAACACTGGCCATAAAATGGTTCGCGCACAACAACACCAAAATTATAAATTTTCATCAGATGAAGCTTTAAAAAGATCTACATCTGTAGTTTGTGCTAAATAATAGGTAATTCACATTTAATAAATCAGCCATTGTGCTGCATAATAGGTAACACCCAATCTAATAATCAGCCAATGTTCAGCTCTTGGGGTGACTGTTACCCTTACAAATGCTTAAATAATGCTAATATAATGCATTAGTTCCAGTTATTCAGCTAACAGCTGTTTAATTTGTGCCCAAATCAGAGTTATATCAGCTGAAACAGCGCTGCTAAACGCTCTTATTCAGCAGGCTTGTACAGCTTAAGATTCTATGGTAGACAGTAATTCAGCTGATATACAGCGCTTTGGTGTTACTTGGGCCACGTCTATTGTATTTTATTCTATTTTAAACCGACTTAAAAAAAAGGAGGTTCACAATTCGTCGGGATATTTTATTTTTATATATGTTCCCCGATTACTCAAAGACGGCTGGACCGATTTGAAAAATTCTTTTTTTGTTTGAAAGGGTATACTTTCAAGTTGGTCCCATTGTCATTTGGTCACGATCTGATGATGGGATCTTGGAAAAATCGAGGGAACTCTTCAAATATTATAGGCACATCTATAGCGATTTGGGCATTTTTGATGAGCAGTTGACATAAGGCTATTGTAATAAGTTTATTCAAAAAAATAATAATAAGTTTATTCAAAAAATAATGTAGTACAGTAAAAACATTTTTCGTAATTCTATGTAATAGTTCACAAGTGTTACATGCCTGAACTAGGACATCCTGTGTTTCATTGTGACTTAGATAAATTACAAACCGACCCACTAAAAAGTGAAAATAAAAAAACTTTTTACAAAAAATACAACCGACTTCCAAACTACAAAGTGAAAAATAACTTTAATTTCGGAATTCGGTGTCAGAAAACTAATATACTGATCCAAAGACACCGACTTCCAAAATTATTTTTCACTTTGTAGTGTTTTTTTTGGAAGTCGGTTTTATTTTTTTCGTAAAAAGTTTTTATTTGTCATTTTTAGTTGTGGTACCTACCCCACACAAATTCGAATATACCTGCTATGTAAATAACAGTGACAGGAACTTATCATATCATCCACATACTAAGTGGGAAAAAAATACGTATAATTGAAGCTAACTCTAAAACTCCGCAAGCAAAGTTAATAAAATTTATATGGGACCACCCCTGAAGTATTTACCTACCAAACATAAAAAGAATCATCAAAATCAATTCATAATTGGCGGAGTAATCGCGTAACAAACATACAAAAAAAAAAAACAGTCGAATTGAGAACCTCCTCCTTTTGGAAGTCGGTTAATTATGAAGCATTATGATTTAAATAAATAATTAAATCCATTTGATAAACATTCTAACTCAACATCATATCATCATCACGCCTTGTTTCCCCGTAGGGTTGGGCAGAGGTGTACCTATAGTACACCCACATTTCGCCAGTTATGTTTAAGTCCCAAGTAAGTATGTAATAGGCATGTATAGCCTATTTGCCATAAACTGAGAAATTCCAGATTAAAAAAGAGGCATTATTCTTTTAATAAAAGTTACTTTAGGAAATCGCCTCGAAACTGCCTCGTTGATATAGTGGTCGCAAGTGCTACTGTTGAGCCTTAGGTCATGGATTCGATTCCCGGTTCGGGCAAAGTGTTATTGGGTGGTTGGCAGTAGCAGCTCGGAGTCAGGATCTATGCCTGGTTAATGGCAATAGGGTCGCCTCCTATTACATGGAACTTAAACAGACAGACTTCTGCCTAACCCTTCGGAGAATACAGGCGTGATGTTATGTTATGTTTACATTTTTAAGCTATTGCATAGCTTTTATCGCGGGCTTTGAGCGCGGCGACTGAATCATGAAATTCCGTAACGAAAAAAACCTAACACCCCCCACTCTGCCTACCATGTAATGACGGATGATGACATGTTCCCATGACAACATCACGTTGTCATGGGAACGTAATTTTTGTTTTATGTCATCATCCGTCATCATCCCAAGTGTAGCGTTGACAAATAGGAAGTATGGAGGTTACAAATGCTATGCAATAGCTTTACCGCGGCAGTCCCCGAGTGCCATACGTTTTTTTTTTTTTGTTTATATTATATATAGTTATTTTGTATGTAAATTATCAATATAAATTTTAAAAAAGTATTAATAATATTGTTGTTGTCTATTGTTTACTTTAGAAATCACAGTCCATTAGATACGTTTTGTTTGGAGCATGTAAGCATGTTACCCTTAATGACACCGATTTAGGTACGGTAAGCCGAACGTTAGTGGTAATATAACCAGTATAAGCTGACCTCAGAGCAGTGATGGCCCAGTGCTCCCAAAACGGTGAAGGTAAACATCGTGAGGACACCGGCATGTCCTAGAACGAACAATTCGAAGACATGTGACATCTAATAACCCGCATTGGGCCCGCGTGGTGGATTATGGCCCACGCCCTTTACAGAGAGGAGGACTGTGTCCCAGCAGTGGGAACGTTATTGGCTGATTATGTAACTGACTGATCACCACTGGAATGCGGTCGACTGTATCTATGTATAAAAATCTTGTAATCATTATTCCCTGCTGAGACCCTTTTTCATATCCGTCGTAGGCATAACAATAGGCCCACGTTCTTTTCTAATTAATCAAATAATGAATGTAAAATACAATAAAGTTAAGTGTAAAACTTATTTCATTATTTCAATGACGTGTTAAACTTAGTACCTAACTTATGAATAATTATTTCAATAAGTTTCGTGATTATTTTAATTATTGAGTCTGTGAGATTACAAAAATTATAATATCGTAGGCGTTGCAAATGGTTTTTTTTTTTTACGTAATTATAAATTGATTATTTTTGTTTCTATTATTTTAGTCACGTATATGTAACTCAAAATGTTTGTTGCTCCAAGTGTATTTCGACGAGTCCACTTTCAAGTAGTTTTTTTACAGCTAAACGTGTTTCTTTTACTCATCTGCCTGGCCTTTACCCAACTATGTTTGGGTTGGCTTCCAGTCTAACCGGATAGGTATAGGAATGCTGCACAACCCAGTCACTGGGTAACACAATACCCCTCGGTAATACTGTTAGTCAGACGTTCGGGCTTCTGACGACCCGAAACGACTGTCAAAAACCCACAAATGACCGCCTAGACCAAAAACTTAAGACGCAGATATATGACAGTGACCTTGAGTGGTTAGCTTACGCACGACGCGTTGCGTGAGCTCAGTACAGAACGTACTGAGCTCACGCAACGCGTGGTGCGTCCAGCCAGTAATAGGACTCGCACATCAAAGAGCGCTGTCCCAAATTCGACGCATTATTAATTTATTATACAGAAAACAAAAAGTATTTTAATAAAACACGTATACTAAAAGATCAATAATTAAATTACCTTTAAAATGGTGAAAATTTCAGAAAAATACGCTTGATAGATTTTGTGTGATTCTCAGTTTTTATCCGCGTGAGACATAATTTTACATATTAATTTAACTATGTAATATAAACATAATCTAAAATATTCCTTTATTGAATTATTAAGAAAATGCTCAAATTTAACATAATTATATTTTTTCCAAATCATTAACACTACTCGTTTAGACGTCATCTTCAGTAAAATATCATTAATAGTCGGCTATCGTCGCCTTAACGTGCTTTCCGAGGCACGCAGGGGTGGGTCTCGGTGTGTAATCGATGGTCATCCATCCATAAACTGACCTATGCAAGCGTAGCTTAACCATGTTTTTCTCTCACTACTTGCCTTATAAATATGATTAAATTAAAAGAAAAACAGACAGGTTTGATGATTAGCCTGTGGGTGGCCTAAGTAGTCTGCCCAGTTTGTATACGAGGTAATCTCAGAAACTTGATGTAGAATTTTTATAGAGCCTATTTGCTCATTCATGTTTAGTGTTTGCTTGTTAGCATATTGATGAGAGAAATTACTTTATCAATATTAATAAATTGTCTAGTTCCTTGTGGGTGAGATTTTTTTTAGATGTTAGATAGATTAATTTTTCTTTTGCGCACCGTTTAAGTTGGGAGTAAGTTTCCTAATCTTATTGGGACTTATATGTTTGAGCCGTTTGGGGTTGAAACACTAGGGCCATGGGGTCCGAGTGCCCACCTAGTTTTCCAAGACGTCGCCAAGCGGCTGGTCGACTCTTCACGTGACCAGAGGGCTGGCCTGTTCTTTGGCCAAAGAATGAGCATCGCCATACAACGTGGCAATGCTACCAGGCTTTTGGGCACTTTTCCTGTTGACAGCGATACGGATGAATTTTTTGATGCCCTATAATTATTCCCCCCCCTTTTATATACTTGTACATATTATTATTTTAAGTCTGTTAGTTTTTAAGTCATGTAAATACGTGTGTGTAAATAGATTCATAATTAAATAAACATAGATTGAAAAAAAAAGGGTAAAAAAAGTTCGGAATAATCTTATCGTAATTTACGGGCTTTTTACCAGACAATCTTAGGATGAACGGAAATTGTTCATGATACCTTTGTTTGCCCTGTAGTTGATCATCCTACAGGCTACGGCTGAGACCAAAAAAAAGTTTTTGAAAAGGGATGATGCCTGGGTAAAAAAAAAAAACTATTTAGTCCTTCAGTCAGACAATAAAAAAATACACGTATTTATTGCGTTATACAAAAATATTCAGATAAAATGCATTTTAAAGTTGGGGAGGGAGGGGGGGGTTGCTACGTTACAAGTAAGTATAAAATCTACATATTTGTAACGTCATGGCATATTTTAACTCGATGTATCGCCGTAATTTTTTGATTACGTAAAAAAAGAAAAAAATACGTGTAAAATATTTTTTAACACCTAATCTGACAAACAATAAAAAAAAAATTGTCTTCAACCCTATTGTAACATTTGTTTATACCTACCTGTATTAAGTAAATAAATAATTTGATTTGATTTGTTTTGATCAACCGGGCACAAATCCAGGCTCCGGGCTGCTACTGAGAAATTCCAGATGGAAAATCCCAATAACACTTTGCCCGACCCGGGAATCGAACCCAGGACCTCATTCTCAGCAGTAGTGCTTGCGACCACTAGACCAACGAGGCATTCTTCTTAGAATCAGAGTTTCAATCCATAAGTTTTAAACCCACGTTCGCACGGACGTCAAAATATCGCGGCGGGATTTTATCGCGCACTGGATTTTCAAATCTCGGTGCTAAGCAGAGCGTTGAAAATCCAGTGTGCCAGAAAAATCCCGCCGCGATATTTTTACGTCCGTGCGAACGTGGGCTAAAAGTGCCGAAATTATACAACCGTTTTTCACTAGTATTTTTGAGAATTGTCTTGTAAAAGTAATATCTAGGCTTAGGGCCCAATAAAAAACCAGTACATTTTCTTTTTCATTAAAACCGTCAAAGCCCTCTTTTTAATTACACGAGGGTCTTCAGTTCTTTTTAATTTGATCATGGCTTTCTTAATTATCATTTTTTTTTTGGTAAAAAATGGTATTTACCTTTACATTAATTATCGGAGGGTCGAGCGTTATATTGTATTATTTTTTACCGACTTCCAAAAGGAGGAGGTTTACAATTCGACTGTATGTTGTTTTTTTTTTTGTATGTTTGTTACGCGATTACTCCGTCAATTATGAATTGATTTTGATGATTCTTTTTTTGTTTGGTAGATCATACTTCAGAGGTGGTCCCATATAAATTTTATTAACTTTGCTTAGGTAGTTTTTGAGTTAGCTTCAATAATACGTATTTTTTCCTCACTTAGTATGTGGATGATATTATGATAACTTCCTGTCACTGTTATTTACATAGCAGGTAGTGGTATTCGAATTTGTGTGGGGTAGGTATCACAACTAAAAAGTGAAAAATAAAAACTTTTTACAAAAAAAAAAACAACCGACTTCAAAAAAACACTACAAAGTGAAAAATAACTTTAATTTCGGAAGTCGGTGACAAAGAACGAAAATTAAAAACCAAAGACACCGACTTCCGAAATTAAAGTTATTTTTCACTTTGTAGTGTTTTTTTGAAGTCGGTTGTTTTTTTTTTGTAAAAAGTTTTTTTTGTAACAGTGTTGTATAATTACGGTGCTGAACGATTTTTAGGTAGTAAAATTACACTTTGGAAGGAAATATTTTTTTTTTTGGTAAAAAAAGAAGATATTAGCACTGAATTTACGAGATTTTAAAGATTCTCATCATCTGCCCAGCCTTTTCCCAACCATGTTGGGGTCGGCTTCCAGTCTAACCGGATGCAGCTGAATATCAGTATTTTACATGGAGCGACTGCCTATCTGACCTCCACAACCTAGTAACTAGGTAACACGATACCCCTTGGTAAGACTGGTTGTCAGACTTTTTGGGCTTCTAATTACCCGTAACGACTGTCAAAAATCTACGAATGACAGGCGGGACCAACGGCTTAACGTGCTTTCCGAGGCACGGAGGGGTCTTGGTATGTAAAGATGGTCACCCATCCACAGACCAACCGCGGCAAGCGTAGCTTAACCTGATCGATCGACCCGTGCAGCTGTTGTAACTTAGCCACAAGCCCCTCCAAGATTTCAAAGATTCTAATGGAGTTAAATGAAATGATGAATATAAATATTGATGGATGGAGCTGGAGAGGAAGACCAAAGAAAAGATGGAAGGATTGTGTGAGGAATGATTTGAAAGAGAAGGCAGTGAATGATAGCGTGACGGTTGACAGGGGAGAGTGGAAAAAGAAAACGTGAAAACATCATATTGAATGGAGAAAAACTGGAATTTATTAATCAAACAGTTTTCCTAGGAATCACGCTAGACGAGAAATTACAATGGGGACCTCATATAACATCTCTTGCGGGGGGGCTAAGCTCGGCCGCTTATGCTGTTAGAAAGATAAGACAGTTATCAGATGTAGAAACCGCGCGTTTGGTATATTTTAGCTACTTTCACAGCATTATGTCATAAGGCATTTTACTGTGGGGTCGGGCTGCTGACATTCAATCCGTCTTTATTTTACAAAAGAGGGCTGTCAGAGCCATTTATAACCTATGTCGTCCCGAATCTCTCAGGGAACTATTTAAAAAGATTAATATTATGACGGTACCTTGCCAATTCATCTATGAAAATATTATGTATGTAAGGAAAAATCTGCATCTTTTTAAGAAAATAAGTGATAGACATAATTTTAATACTAGAAATAAAGATAAAATAGATCAACCATTTTTCAGATTATCCAAAGTACAAACATCTTTTATGGGGTACTGTGTTAAATGTTACAACAAAATACCTTGTGATATATTACAGTTAACTGAAAGAAAATTTAAAACTCATATTAAAAGTACTCTTTGTAAACAAGCATATTACAAATTAGAGGATTATATTCTAGATAAGAATGCTTGGAAACATGCTGGTCTAGCTCCATAGGACAATTTACAGTATAGACAAAATCAAACTGGTTGCTAATTCAATTGTATAATTAAATATTATAACATATTTTTTTTTTTTGCATTCTGTGATTACTCACACACTGACTAATTAGTGTCACCTGTAATTTTTTTAGGAATATCGTACCTACTTTTACAATGCTTGTAAATATGTGAACACCATGTATCCATTACATAATTATTTTTTCTGTCATTGCTTCATTTTTAATTATTTTTACCTATTGTGGTATAGTAATCTTATTCCAGGTGCATCGTCTTCACATATAATTAATATAATTAATGTATACAAAACATTGTAAAACATTTTAAAAGAGTAACGGTGGAGTTTCTTGCCCATTCTTCTCCATACGAAAACTACCTTTTGGAAGGGGCGACTAGAATCAATTTTATTATTTTGTAATTTTTGACGTTCAAAAGTGCCATACATGGGCCTATTTGAAATAAATGATTTGACTTTGACTTTGACGTGTGCGCCAACCCCACGTAACATGGGACAAGGGCAGTAAGATGATGATGATGGTGATGAATGGAGTTAGATGAGATGATATAAAATAAATAAAATCGGCACGTTTTGGCTTTCCCCAGTGTTGCTGTTATCAGCAGGTACAGATTTATTTTTGAGCTATTGCATAGCTTTTATCGCGGGCTTTGAGCGCGGCGACCGAATCAAGAAATTTCGTAACGAAAAAAACATAACTCCCCCCACTCCGCCTACCATGTAATGATGGTTCCCATGGCAACGTGAAGTTGTCATGGGAACGTAATTTTTGTTTTATGTCATCACGTCATCATCCCAAGTGTAGCGTTGACAAATAGGAAGTATGGAGGTTACAAATGCTATGCAATAGCTTTACCGCGGCAGTCCCCGAGTGCCACACATTTTTTTTTTCTAGCTATGCTGAGGCGAATCCCGCGTGGGACGCGGGACACGGGACGCGACTGGGCGTGTCGATTGTTTTAATCATTAGGATTGGGAAGTTACGCGACTATTCGCCCCAGTTCTAACCGCGCGGGATATGCTTCAGTTTGACCAGAGCTTAAGGTGCGGGACATACACAAAGGGCGAGAGGCGCGGGCGTGGCAACGGTATAACGCGGGCACTATGCCGCTCGTTTCATATTTCATACAAAATGTATAGGAACGACGTGGCGCGGAACATATACACAACGCCCGCGCCGCACCGTCGCGTCGCCTCGCCCGCGCCGCACCGTCGCGTCACCTCGCCCGCGCCACGCCTCTTGTGTATGTTCCGCGCTTAAGGCTACGGACATGAAGTCAGCGGGCGCGGGGCGGCGGCGCAGCGGCGACGGCGCGGTGAGCGGCGCGTTTCAATTCATAGATTTATATGGAACTGACCTCGCAGGCAGCGGCGCGGGGAGCGGAAACAGTACCATATAAAACTATGCATTTGAACGCTCCGCTGCCACCCCTGCCCCACAATCGCTGACTTCGAGACCCGAAGCCTTACGGTCGGGTACTGTACCTATTGCTTCTGACTACAGGGACTACAAGTAGGTTCTAAGACGTGTTTTATTTATTTTATAATCCCCTGGTGGGATTTATATTAAGTCCGTAGGTATGTCCGTGGCATTACAGCGGGTCCTATCAGAATACCAACGCTGCGGTATTTTTTTTTTAAACGCGGCATTATACTGAGATAGGAGCCTTTTTGTTTTTTTTTTTTCGGGTAATGTTATTTTTTTTAGTTTTAAATGCTCCTGTTTTGTATTTCCTGTGCGTGTCCAAAATAAATTATTTTTCTTTCTTTCCTTCTTTCTAAGACCACGTAAATGAACGATCCCTATAGACTTAACCTAACTAACGATCCGAAGCAAAACTTAACCTTTGTTTACAGCCCGTTTGACATGATTATAGAGAGTTAACTCTCTATGGCACTCTGCCAAACTAAGACAAATTGTAAACACATCGAGTTTCTGGTTGTTGGACACTGTTTCCTTGTAAGATTTAACGAGTTTCCTGATCTCTAAGCGGGTAATACATAAAGTCGTAAAAAAATAAATGAACTCATTAAATATTTATTTATTTTGATCAATTTTATCCCTTATCGAGAATTTAAGCTCGTGGCTTAAGTATTAACAGCCGCACGGGTCGATCCATCAGGTTAAGCTACGCTTGCCAGGGTTGATCCGTGGATGGGTGACCATTTCTACATATCGAGACTCCTCCATGCCTCGGAAAGCACATTAAGCCGTTGGTCCTGGCTCTCATTCGTGGTTCTTTGACAGTCGTTACGGGTCGTCAGAAGCCCGAAAGTCTGACAGCCAGTCTTCCGAAGGGGTATCGTATTACCTAGTTACTGGGTTGTGGAGGTCAGATAGACAGTCGCTCCATGTAAAATGCATGACTTTGTTTTTCTTTTTGTTCGGCTCCTAAGGGTCGTAGCGTGTTGTTATATAACCTATAACCTTCCTCAAGGATTGGGCTATAAAATGCAAAAAGATTTTTTAAATCCGACTGGTAGTTCCGGAGATTACCCCCTACATACAAACAAACAAAGGACATGATCAGTTTCTGCCTTCGGATTCGGGAACATGTGGGGGTTACAGTTTTTACATTAAGATTTAAAAATAAAGATCTAATTTATCATGGTTACGAGTATCTTTATCTTTCTTTTTCTCAGTTTCCTGAACTTTTAGACTCGTGAAACTTTTTTATCTGTAAACTATAGAATACAAAAATTGCAAAAATAAAACAATTTTTGCTGCACATTGATTTTGATATTTAGGCAGGCGCCCATAGCCCCACTGGTCATGTCCTTTTTATAAATATTTATATAATTTTATATAATAAAGGAAGTATAGTATTTTAAAGTATATGTCACATCATGGGTGGCCGAGATGCGAAACATCGGGTCTTCTTCACGATCCAACATAGTTTAGTGTGGGCACTATTGTGGGTACTCGAACGGAAAGATAATTTGAATTTAAAATAACTTTAATAAATCAGCGAACGAAATAAACACGTGCTTCGGAAACAAACACGTGCGTTGGTACTGAGAGTTTGCCGAGACTGTCCGAGCTCGACTGTCCATTGTAGACTGCCGCAACACTCGATCTCTCCCCCAGTCATCGCTGCATCCCCTCCACCGACGATCGTGTCCAAGCGGTAGGGCTCGCTTGCGTTTCCGATCATATGATTATTCGTTTACGAATCAAATTGTTAGATGGCGCTGTCCACTGTACTGTGGCGCCATCCATCCACGACATATGTATATATGTCGCAGCCATCTGGTTAAATTAGCCAGCTAATTGGATGCTTAGGCCGTTCATTAAACGCATCAAAACGGCATCCAATTGAATGCCTAGGCCGATAGTTAATTGAACTAGAATCATTCAACGTTTAACAACTTGGCGTATTGAAAGTCAACCCTTTGAAGATGACTGACCAAGACTCGGCCAAGTGATTCAAATGGTGAAAATATTTCTGCGAGCAACTTGAAAATAGCGAATAATAGTCACAGTCTTAATGTAACCTAACCTATTTCACCCAATTTAACTAAATGACCACAAAAAATTTAGCCATCTGGTTAAATGTTGCGCTTAATGACTGGGCTAGTTGTCCTTCAGCTATTTAATTGGATGCCGGCGTTTAATGAACGGCCTAGGCGTCCAATTAGCTGGCTAATTTAACCAGGTAGCTGCGATCTAGACAAGACGTATTTAGAAGAGCAAAGAGGTTTCAAAATAAGACAAAATATGTCGCACATATTTTCGTTTGAATTCATACATACAAGAATATTTGCATGGAAGAAAATGTTTCATGTGTTATATTCTAAGTGTGTACTTAAAGATGTCGTTTATAACGAGGAGTACGTTTTAATGAGTAGAAAATGTGTTCTCGGTACGGAGTTAATTATATTTTTAATTTATACTGCTTTGCACGCGTGTGCCAGGTTAAGTTTCAAACGGCAGCGATTTTGTCGCAATTTTATGTTATTTTTTTATCTCGAATTCTGGACAAAGTATAAATAAACTATCAAGTTAGAAATGGCTATAAAATAGAGGGTGTGGTGCTCATGACCACACGATATAAGTGAAAATTTACGACCGACTGGAGCCGAGTATACCCGATTCAGCGTCACCGACCCGAGCGTGACGGTTCAGTTTCGTTCACTGTTCAGAAAGAGCGCAAAGTGCACTAATGAGGTTTTAAGTTCAAAAAGCGTGGCAGATCAAAGAAATAATGTATGGATTGTGTGAAATATGCTATGGCTATAGGACAGCATTGAGATGACGGCTTATATAGATGTATTTAAGAAAAAAAATGACTCATTATAAATGAAGATAATGATTTCAGCCAGTCTCTTTTGTTTTAAAATATTATAGCAGTTTTTCAGCTTTTTTGTATTGTAATATAAACATCACATAAGTAGGCACACTGGGTCAGAGCAAACTTGCATGGAAAAATATTATCACCAAGTTTTTTATTTCTGCTTGAGTAGTTTTCAATGTTTTTGTTTGTATATTGGCGTGTGCTAGCTGACTTATGGTTAATAATTTGATTTAATGTTTTGATAATGTTAATTACTTTGCCTACTATTGTAATAGAATCCAGTTCTTCTAACTGAACAGACAGCTGTGTTGCTGGGGAGTTTGTTGCGCCACTTCTTTTTCCCAGCTAAAGCACTAGGAAGTGGTGAAGGGTGGGCGTTTTGGAGTACTGTCTTATGTAATTTTGACGTTCAAAATGTGCTGAACCTCAGCCTAGTTTCAATGACTTTTGGCTTTGAAGGTTAGGTACGACGGGTATGTATCTAATCTAACGCAATCTTTCAAAATACATTCTATAACGACTTCTACCGTTCCAACCCACGCTCTTTATATAACCCGATTTTTATAACTGTGCGCCTGTCAACGTCAAAATATAACAGTGTATATGGTTTAAGTAATAACAATAACAACTTAACAAATAATAAGACATAGCTGTGGAGACGACACGAGTTGTGTAGACTGTATTATAAGCGTAATTTAATTTATTTTCAATTATTTCATTAAATTTTAATTTATTTTCAATTATTTCATTAAATTTTAATTTATTTTCAATTATTTCATTAAATTTTAATTTATTTTCAATTATTTTATTTTCATTTTCAATTATTTTTTGTCAATTATTTTATTTTACTTTCAATTATTTATTTCGAGTACATACTAATTATATTATGTTACCTAAATGTATTAATTGATAACGTCATTACTAACATACGTAGTTTTGAGAATGTAAAAGGTACTACTCGTAACAAAATATTGACAAAAATTGTCTAAATTAAATGATTTTTTTTATAAGTCGTCAGGGCACTGAGGAGGTAACCGGGCAGTTGAATTCTATACTAACAAGCAACGATTTTGACAGCTTCAGGCGCACATTTATAAAAGTCGAGTTATAACCCCATTTTACCCGCTTCCTCTCCTCCCTTACCCCACTCTCAACATTATTGAATTTACCTACATTTACGGAGGCTCTTAACATTTAAGTAGAGAATAACGCAGCACAATTTAGTTCCACCAATTACTGAGTTAATTTTGTGAAGAAAATGCCTAAGGCTTTTAAAGGGTGGAAAGACCTAGGTAGGGAAATATCGTTATCAAAGTATCGATAAACGTTTATCGGAATAAAATTATCGATATCAAGGCATAAACTTATCGATTTTACCAATTTGAAGAAATGACTGCCTCATCTAGTGATCGTAAACGCAAATGATGCGAAGATAATGGGATTGATTCTTAGGTACAGAAAAGTGCAAATAGATTTTTTGACCAGCGTCAGACACTTATAGTTGTCTGGCATTTTTGCTGAACTGGGCCTTTTTGGCGCAGCCGTGAGGCACACTCCCCTGCTAATTTCTTACATCGCACTTTACACTTTTTATTTGATTTGCATTTTTAACCGACTTCCAAAAAGGAGGAGGTTATATGTTCGTCGCGTATGTTTGTTTTTTTTTTTATGTATGTCCACCGATTTCTCCGTCAATTGTGGACCGATTTTGAAAATTCTTTTTTTGTTTGAAAGGATGTGCTTTCGAATTGGTCCCATATAAATTTTATTAACTTTGCTGAGTTAGCTACAAAATACGTATTTTTTTCCTACTTAGTATGTAAATGATATGATAAGTTTCTGTCACTGGTAGCAGGTAGGGGTATTCGAATGTGTGTGGGGTAGGTACCGCAACTAAAAAGTGAAAAATAAAAACTTTTTACAAAAAAACAACCGACCTCCAAAAAAACACTACAAAGTGAAAAATAACTTTAATTTCGGAAGTCGGTGGCAAAAAACGAAAATACAAAACCTAAGACACCGACTTCCGAAATTAAAGTTATTTTTCACTTTGTAGTGTTTTTTTGGAGGTCGGTTGTTTTTTTTTTTTAATTTTGTATCTGCTGTTAATTATATTGTGTGCTTTTTGGTCTGTGCTAAATAAATGTATTTTCTTTCTTTATTTCCCTTATCCAATTCTCAGTAGCAGCCCGTACGGAGTTTGGATTTCTGCCCGTTCAATGGCAATTTTTTCTCTAATATTGATAAAAAATTGTCAATCGATAACGTAAGTATCATTAGAACCTGCTTGAATTGTATCGATAATAATAAAAGCCGATACTTTTTAAGTATCGATACTTTTTCGGTTCCTACCTAGGGCTTACCTTTAATTGGGTACTTGTAAGTACATAAATAAGTTCTGTGTCTAGTTTTTAAAGTAGGGTGAGGTACCCAATTTTCGGCCACTATGTTTATTGTTATTGTATTATTGCTTGCGAAGGTTTGTTTTAGTTAAGTTCGGTTTTTTACTGTTGTAAGCTGTTTTGTAAGATAGGTAATTGAAAATTGGTACTTGTTTTTTTAAATTAAAAAGGCCCGTTCAGTGAAATTATTTTTCGCAATATAAACGAACGCTATTTTAAATATTTATTACTTATCTTCACTTCATAGAGACGCGTTAATTACATTATTTACTAATCTATGTCTAATAATTTTGAAAGTTAGCCAGTGAGTAGATTTCTTGATTTACCCGTCTGGTCATTGAGAATGTCGTACAATTTCTTGTCTATACTATAATAATATAAAAAATAAAAAAACATGTAGCGGTTACACCGCCACATACGAACTACGCATCATAGACATGACGTCACACAAATCCTGCATCGCGCAATTAGAGTTTACAGAGCGATCGACATAGATACAAGATTTCAACTTCAAACCGTTGGGCAGTTGCCCGCCAGATACAACACCCGTCTGGTCGGAGGATCCTCCCTTTTTTATGGTGGATGAGTGAACTTTACACCCTGTTCCTCATACCACTAAACATATCTTTATATATATAATTCTTCTATGAGTGTGTATGTCACTGAACTTCTCTCAAACGACTGGACCGATTTTGATGAAATTTTTTGTGTGTGTTCAAGGGGATCTGGGAATGGTTTAGATTCACAATTTTGTCCGCTGGACAATGTTTTGACAGGACAACGTCTGTCGGGTCCGCTAGTAATAATATATTAATCTACACTAATATTAAAAAGAGGAAAAATTTGTTTGTTTGGTTGTTTGTTTGTAAGTTTGTATGTAAGGGGTAATCTCCGGAAATACTGGTCGGAATTGAAAAAATATTTTTGCATTGGTTAGCTTAATTCCCGAGGAAGGTTAAAGGCTATGTAACATAACGCTACGACCTTTAGGAGCCGAGCAAAAATAAAAATAGTCTGAAAGAATGCTAAGCGAAAACGAAGTCATAGCGCGGGCGAGCGATGGGATGCGACGCGGTGGGTCGGGGGACGAAATTTCACGCAGAAGAAGTAGCAGAAGCTAGCAAATAGTACATTGGATTTTCAACGCTCTGATTAGCACCGAAAGTTGAAAATCCAACAGTGTGTTTTTCGACACACTGGGATGCACTCTGTTGAATTCTCAACGCTCGGCTTAACACCGAGAGTTAAAAATTCAGTGCGCGATAAAATCCCGCCGCTATTTTATTACGTCGGCTTATTTATACTTTCACAGTAACATGAATAAACTCAACATCTACCATCCATAAGAATAGTTCGCCATCCATCTTTAAAATTAAAATACCGTGCCTCTGACATCTTCAACTCCAATTAATACAGCAATCATAAAAACTAATAACTTTCTCCACTATTTTAATGAAAGCCATTCTCAAATTCAACCCCTGAAGCCAATCTATTAAGAAAAAGAATAAAAATCACGTTTAAATTACCACTTGGATTTTAACTGGCTTTTTCTCAAGTTTTACCACAGCCCGATTGATTATTATATGAGACTTAAACATAACTGGCGAAATGTGGGTGTACCTTTTTTTTTTTGGGTGGGAAATTATCAAATAACTTCTCCCGCTCTGGGCGGAGCGGGAGGGCGTGTCAGACTCTTACTGACTAAAACCCACCCGTGTTCCTTCAGTTGCCGTGTTGCCAGGGGCGCCACGATTTCCCTATCGGTTTTCTTCGAACCCCCGGCAGGCATTGGCCCTAGCGGACCCCGTCAATTCTGCTGACATCTCTTTGAGGCGCGCGTGGAACACAACGCGCCGTCGACCCGGTCTTGGTCCTTATCGGATGGCGAGCTACCCATTGCTCACCGTCCGCAAGCCCGCGCCTACGGTAGCCGGAAATCCTCCTGTGATTCCCGACGCCCAGGGCGTCTCCTCCTGCGGCGGTTAGGGACGCGAGGGCGCGAAATTTGCCTCTCCCTCACGCGCTCCGTCTCCTCCTTCGCGAGCATTATTGCTTCGCAGAAGGAGGTGACGGCCTCCCATTTCCTCTCGCTCCGTTGCATGGCCCGAATCAGGGCCGGACGCGAGAGGTCACCGCCGCCGATCGCTTCCACGAGGATACGGCGATGCCCTGCCCAAGCCGGGCAGATCTCCACCGTATGCTAATGTGGGTGTACCTGGCCAACCCTTCGGGCAAACAAGGCATGATGTTATGTTATGTTACAAATAAAGACGATTTTTTTATTAACCTGCCTAATATCGGTGCTCTCACCCTAATAACTGAGTTCAACATACTATTGTACCCAAAATAGTAAATTGAATAGATTTACTCTTGAAATAGACAATAAATTCTAACCTTTCAAAATAAAAGCAATTTCAGGCTTAGGTCACTGTACGAAAATTTACTGAGAAGAATACTAAAAACTGGCCAAGTGCGTGTCGGACCACGCACAATGAAGGGTTCTGAAGTTGGGATGAATTTATCCCAAAAATAAACTTAACAATGTAGTTGAAAAACATGTTTTTCCCTCCCAAACATTCGAACTGCAAATATAAGTTTGTACGCACAATATTAAGAGATTTACCATGTTTTTTTAAGACCATAGACTTCTTATAGGTTTTCCTGTAATCTATGAGTGAAGAATCATTCTCTGTATTTTTTCAAAATTTTGAATTTAGAAAAAAGAATGGTTTTAAAGCTCTGTAAGGGGTGGTCAATTTGCATAAATGTTCTTAAATATCTTTAAAATTATTTATATTCAAATTATATATTTTTTTAAATTGGGATCCTCGCAACAAGCTTTCATTTTATATGTCAATTTTACTGTAGTTTGCATAACTTTTTTTTCTTCTTTGCCTTTTAAAATGATCCCCATGTTCAAAATTCATTGTATTTACGTTACACGTTTACCTTTCACTTAAATTGGTCCAGTAGATTTGGACCAAATTGTCTGTGACAGACGGACAGACAGACACACGAGTGATCCTATAAGGGTTCTGTTTTTTTCCTTTTGAGATACGAAACCCTAAAATCTAAATAAAAGCTAGTAAAAATGGTCACGATTCATGTGTGGGCTCTTTTATTTGACCACAGAATGCACAACAAAGCATTATGTTACTAAACGTAAGCTCTAACAGTAGTGCTATTCTGTAACCATCTCACCGTGTTATCTTAAGTGAAGTGAGCGTGGAGTGAGCTGTCAGTTGCTAAGGATCGACACTATTGACAGCTCACTTCACCTAAGATATCACGGTGAGATTTTTACAGAATAGCACTACAGGTCTGAAGCGCAAATAAATGTCACACACTACAATTATATCAGCTGTGAGTGGCAGATGTGAATAAAACACACACACACACAGCTATAACAAATTGCCAATACCTACATATTTATTTAACCATTTATGCACACACATAATATCGACGGTTGAAAGGCTAATAATTGATCTAAGCGACATTTTGTAAAACTTGCAGGAGGATGGTTTGGTTGTTTTTTTAAATCATAATAAGATCTTATTATGATTGATTGATTTAAGTAAATAAAAGTCTATTAAATAGTTGTTTTTTATGATTTTTTTTTTTCAAAAAAATAGCTATGATCCAGCATGGAGGACGAATCATAAAATTACAGGAGCAAGTTTTACAAAATGTCGCTTACATCAATTAGCCTTTCAACCGTCGATATAAAAAGATAAGAAGAAAGGAACAATACATACAAAGGGTCTTTTTTCACGGAACTCTACATTTGCGAAAAGTGGTATTATAATTGTTTACAAGCAAAAATTTTTTTTACGTGTTAGATTTTACAATTACTATACCTAAATGAAAAATAAAAAAACCTATATTAAGTTATTAAGAAAATGCTCTTATTTAACATATATTTTTTCCAAATCATTATGATCTTCAGATAAAATCATTAAAAGTCGGTTATCGTCGCTTTAACTATTTACCGTCAGGAACCGGGAACCGGGTATAAGCCCCAATTATCAGACTTAATTAGAATGTTCCTTTTACACATCCGACTTTTATCAAATTGTACCTTCACCTGTCGATTCCCTCCAAAACACTTTTTTTAATCTTCGTTTTTCCTTACACTTAAATACGTTTTTTTCTTTCAAACCGGCCAGTACACTAACTTTTAT
This sequence comes from Agrochola lychnidis, assembly GCA_963680765.1. Classification (NCBI taxonomy): domain Eukaryota; kingdom Metazoa; phylum Arthropoda; class Insecta; order Lepidoptera; family Noctuidae; genus Agrochola; species Agrochola lychnidis. The sequence continues at coordinate 13,517,097 of OY796872.1, forward strand.
TTGTTTTAATAACAATGTTATTCACTTTACCGTTTTATATTTTTCTTTATAGCGGCAACAAGCAGTAAACTTTGGTTAAAAGGCCTCCTACGGCATAAGGCTTGTTACAGACTTACGACTTACGATTATGCGTGGGGATTATCTTACGTAATTTAAGTTTAGTAGGTTGTCTGGTGAAGCGGAGTTATATTTCAGTACCATTATTTTATGTAGTAACCTACTGAGTACATTGTTTTTTATTGTTTTAATCTGTTTTGTCTGTTTTCTTTTGCATGTAAACTTGTTTATTATTATTACTAAATGTTGTTTCGGAGCTACGTTACGTTCATGAATTTAATTTTTATGAACATCTTAGTGATTTTAATATAGTTATTGGTGCCGATTCTCTTGTTCACAAACTAAACTAAATTTAAGTTCAGTGCATCTTTTTCTTTCTTTTTCATTAAGAAAAGGACAGAAGATACATTTTAGTTTAGTCCTGTCAAATTAATCAGCGCTTGACGTAAATTGACGTAATTTTAGTTGGCAAGTTTTTAATCACGTCTAAACTTGTATGGAGACTGACAGGCGCTGATTAATTTTACAGGACTAAACAAAAATTTATCTTCTGTCCTTTTCTTAATGAAATAAAAAGAAAAAGATGCACTGAACTTAAATTTAGTTTAGTTTGTGAACAAGGGAATCGACACCATTGTTATATCTTAGTTTCAACTTAATAATTATTTTTTCCTCTGAAGAATGACAGATCCTCATTATCTTAACAAATATTTTAAATACGAAAGTGTGTTTGTTTGTTTGTTATGCACGCTAAAATGGCTGAACGGATTTAGATCTGGGTTACATACTTTTTATCTCGATATTCCCACGGGATCGAGACTTATGCGGGTGCGACCGTGGCGCGCAGCTAGTTGCTAATAATTTTCTAAAGGCGAATAACACCAATGAAATTTGAAAAAAAAAAATACGGAGAAATTCGCCCTTAGTCCATACTGTAAATAATAATGGCGTATTTTCTAGTGTTGCTCCTGCTATCTTGCTGCAGTAACACTGATTTACGAAGCCACTAAAGTAACAAATTGTTGCGAGGTTTTTCTGTCTTGAATATAAAATAAATGCCACACCGTGCACCGGTTGTATAATTAAATCCAGAGAACTGTAACAAAACAAAACACAACAAAACAATTAATAAAAATAAACAATAAAAATACTACGAATAACTATGTTAATTCTAAAACGGAGTTGTCAAGTTTACAATAAAACACCGTGCGCATTTAAAATTAAAATGTCTCCTTACCGACTAAATTTACAACCACTAAAATGGTTAACGACACTCGACAATCGTAAGTTCGTGGACCGCCTAAAGTGGCTTAGGCCCGTTGTACACACACGTTTTTTTTGCCGTGAAAAACTACAGTTGATTCGCCGTGTGTAAGCACGGTACCGTCGGTGTTGTATAAGATCACTATGGAAGCTTGTTGACAGAGACGGTGGTATTAAGGCACGGCGCCATCGCTCGCCGTCGTCCGGTGGTTTGCCGTGTCTTATTTATAAGCTCACACGATTATTCTACGTAAATAACCCTCCAGAACCATTTCCTTAGAAAGGTTACGGGAGCCCCCATCTATGTCCGCCATTTGGATCTTCACTTAGATCTCAAAGTGCCCACCGTCCAGCAGTTCATGAAACGCCTCTCAAAGCGTTTCTTCGACTCTGCTATAAAGCACCCCAATCCCCTGATTGCGGATCCCCGTCCGTTACACTCCCTTCCGCATAAGTAAGATTTGCCGACCAAGGCATACTCTCACTATCCCAGACGACCCCACAACCCTCCTCAAGGAGAGTAATAGGAAAACCAGTACTTTAGCACACAACAAAATTCAACCGCCGTCCTTCCGTCCTCGCCGCTGAGGCCCGCCGCGACGTCCCCGTCCATCCCCGCCCCAATCCTTGCTCGAGCCAGCCCGCGCCGCTGAACCTGTAGCTTTAAATTCTCCTAATAGTAATATTAATCCAGTGCAGCCTGTCCCTTGCTGTCTTCCACCAGCGACGCCCTAAGCCGAGGTCCGTACCCCACAGGGGGTGCTCTTAGCGTGTAATCGCTTAGTTTCTAAGTTTTATGCCCTGGCTGGAGGTCTTAATTTATTGAGGCAGCCACAGGAAAGCAGCCGACGACCTCCTAGGTTGACCTGCGAGATGCATACATACAAAAAAATAAAAATACGTAAATAAATCGTGCGTGTACAACGGGCCTAAAGTGGCTTATGCAAATACGACGTTTTTTATTGAAAATTAAGGGGGATAAAGGAGGCACTATTGACTCATTAAGAGAGAATCGAAATTTTATCGATTCTCCAACTGAGTTTAGGGAAATGAGATATCAAAGCTTCCCGGTTCAAATCGAAATGCTTTTGTTTTTTTTTTTTCATTTTATGCCCAAATGAATAAAACATTGATTTTAAATGTTGGATTTATTGAGAGTGAAATGTCGAAGGTTGAATATCTTGGGCTTTTATTGCCTACTGGTAGCATTTTGTCTGCCAAGGGGTATCGTATAACTCAGTTACTGGGTTGTAAAGGTCAGATAGGCATCAGTCGCTCCATGTAAAATACTGGTATTCAGTTGCATCCGGTTAGACTGGAAGCCAACCCCAATATAATTGGGAAAAGGCTGGGCAGATTGATGGGTAGCATTTTGAGTAGCTCGTTGGTCGCAAACGCCGCTGCTGACCATGAGGTGCTGAGTTCGATTCCCGGGTCGGGCAGTGTTATTGGGTTTTTCCATCTGGAATTTTTCAATAGCAGCCCGGAGTGTGGATTTGTGCCCGGTTGATGGCAATAGGCTCGCCCCCTATTACATGGGACTTAAACATAATTAGCGAAATTTGGGTGCTATAGGTGCACCTCTGCCTAACCTTTCGGGAATAAAGGCGTGATGTTGTGTAACAAAAATGTGGTAAGTAGTAGTTTTGGCAATTCGTAATTATTGAATCAAATGAGAATTAAAAGAGTAATATAGAATGAGTCTTTATAATGTGCACATGTTTTTGGAACGAAGTTCTTTTACGCGGCTTGTAAACTTTCAGAAATCGTCACGCTAAAAAGTGTTAATACTTGCGACTGTCTTCTTCTAATTCAAAGAGAAGGAAAGAAAGAGAGAGAGAGAGAACGCCGGCATAAAAAAACAAGAAAAGAGTAAAGTGATTACAGTGTCGTGGGATAAAATTGTACACATCGGCTCGAGTACACTGCATGCTGGAGAGGGAAAGTGTGAATTTGGTCAAAATGAAAATCCAAGATGGCGGCTCTAAAAATTAATTAATTTTTCATCATGGGTAGCGTTTTCATAGTTTTCGAGGGTGCTAAAGCCGGTAGTGACGTTAAAATGTAAATCCAAAATGTCAGCTGCGAAAAATTTCAAATTTTTTGTCATGGTTGTCGTTTTCATAGTTTTTGAGGGTGCTAAAGCCGATATGAGGTCAAAATGTAAATCCAAGATAGCGGCTGCAAAAATTTTGTTACGTTTTTGTTTTAAATCATACGTGAGAAAGAATTTCGTTCCTGACGGGGATCCCCCGACCACACACGCTTTTTTTTTATTCGTACTGTCAAATACTATTTTGGTTTGCTTTGTTGGTTGCTAGGCAACGGAAGAGGGTCGAAGTTGGAAATATAGTAAATAGATAATAAATTAGTTAGTTTTTTATTAATTATAATAAAAGAGCTATTTTCAATGGGGTGCCTGCTGCTGAAATGAATCTATTAAAAAAAAAATTGACTCAATTAATTGATTTTCTCGCAAGCTGCAATGTTTTCACGTTTCATACATTGACTGTCGGGTTTTTTTTAAACAATTTTGATATTGTTTTCGTTGCTGCTGCATTAAATCAATTTTTGAAAAGTACAATATTAATCTCTATTAAATTATCTATACAATGGTATATAAATTAAGTAGGTTCTGTGTCCTAGCAGGAGTGTATGAATGAATGAATATTTATTTGTTAAACACAGGTACATACATTTGGTCTTCAGTAAAAATTCAGTTGACTCTCTATGTTTTGCCAGTGGCGTACAAATTTTATAGCTACAGTAGGTACAATAATATTAAAAATAAATTCAGAATAATTATAAATGATTAAATAAAGTTTTTACAAATTCAAAGTACTTGTTTATATGAATTAAAATTAAATTCAATAAACAAAACCCAAAATACAACAAAATTACACAAAAATTACTTAGTCAAACTATATTAATATTATTGTCATTAAGAAATTCATCAACAGTGTAACAACATTTATGGATTAGAAACATTGATAATTTCTTCTTAAAACTTGTAATCTTTAGTTGTTTCAAGGAGCAACAAACAAAACAAATACAGGTGTAACAATAAAAACAGTTGCAGAAAGGAGTCAAAACAAATTTTTCGATCGCGGAGATGGCAATACAAATTGAGCATATTATTCGTAATGAATTATACAGACCAACGTTCTTCCTGTAACTATTTCATAATTTTTTTCCCAAACACAATTTAGACAGAACTGCAATAATAAAACATACAATGTACTTACAACTAATAAAACAGAAAAGCTATTCAAACTAAGTTATAAACTACCGCTCCTTTATACGTGCAGTTACAAATTTCAATTTCACACCTCGTTCCCGCATCGTATCTAACTATGTAGGTATCGTATGGAACTATCATGTCGTAACATTTTAATTCACGCCTCTTGCTTGAAGTAGCAATGGTTAAATACAAAGAAAAATTGAGAACAGAAGCTTCACTTACCACCCTAATAACGTTACACACTTTGAATCACAATACGAAGAGTGTTGAAGGAAATTTTCGCATGTTCATCTATATGTCGCAGAAAGATGGTTAAAGCCATGATAATATAGTTATATCCAGGGACTGCATTACCCAAAAATTAAGGTACCTTTAAATTTCAGTATGACGTCATACCCGTTAAATAAGGGTTACCGAAATATTTCGATACCGTTCTTTTTTTCAGTAGCTGAATTTTGAGGTTGGAAATGCATACCGGTATATTTCGGTAGTAATACATTAACCTTTATAAATGTGTTAGTAGTAGTACCTTTTTTTTTTGGATGGGAAATTATCAAATAACTTGTCCCAATAAATAGGGGTTTTCTTTGACGCACCGTCGCCGCACTCTGTCTGTCGTTCATTTGCTGATTGTAACTCAGTATTGGTTTTTATTTCCGATCGGAAGGACATGATTGTGTATGCACTCGCGCCGCGCCGTCTCGCATGTTTTTCGGTACCGAAATCGTGTAAAGTATAAATAACGGTTGAGCCCAACCTTTATTTATAAAGGTATTGTTATAGCTCAGCCTTTATTTTAACCGGCACCTGTATATTTTCGAGGTATCTTAACCTTTAACCGTAACCGCATTCAGTCGCTGGTTATATCCCTAGGGATATAGCTATATAGCGTATGAAAGCGGTTAACTGATCGTACTAGGAATATAACTATGATACGAGCACGATCTAGTAATATAACTATTAGGGCACTCCAACCAAATAGGTTAGGTTAGAACAATGACCGCGCCGCGCGTGTGTGTGTACGCGCGAGCCGAGCGAGCGAAGCTAGCGGTGCCGCGAGTGCGGCCGGCGAGCGCTACGTCGGAATTGGTCGCAAAATAACTAAATTAGGCCACTCCGAAAATTATGAACCGCTTTCATATATATGTCACCGTAAAATTATAAACTTCGTTAGTTTGTAATCTATCGGTATTATTTCCGTTAGATTACAAACTGTCGAAAAATTGTGAACTGCGACAAATCATTTACGATTTAACGCATTATTTTTCGATAGTTTATATTATATCCATGAGAAACGAGCGTAGTAAGCGCTGCCGCTATCGCGGCAGCGCTTACTACGCTCGCTCGACTCACGCGGTTGGTCACAGTTCTAACCTAACCTAACCCATTTCACCCAGTTCACAATTTTTCGACAGATTGTGATCTAACGGAAATAATACCGATACATTATAAACTAACGGTGCTCACAATCTTACGGTGACATATATAACTATACTACGGTATATAGCTGTATCTCTAGGGATATAACTATATCACGGCTTTAACTATCTTACTGAGACATATACATACTTTCGTGTCTAACTGTGTGACCGCGTTGTTCTTCTAAACGCCGCAACGGATTTTGATGCGGTTTTCACTATCATTTAGAGAATGTATTCAGGAAGGTTTACGAGTATAATAGATTAATATTAAACTCACATACAATTAAGAAATTTCAACATTTTGTCGAGTCGTAAAAACCGTGCGACGTAGTCATGATAAAAGATTTTATTTTAATTTTATTTATTTGGCTCACTCAAAATTGAATACACCGATACAAAGATATGACATACATGCAATAAACTAATAGACTAGTGTATCAATTTCTTACAGGTAAGCACATCATGCATTACTTATTTGATGCTGAGTGCCTGTTGAGTTCTTTTACTCACCGAACATAATTATTTTTTCAACAAAATTCCAATTTAAAATCTAAAAACGAATTTAAAACAAAACTTAAAATCATAATTAAAATCACACAAAATCATAATCAATACTAGAATTAAAATCGAAATCAAAACTAAAATTAAAATCAAAACTAAAATCGAAATTTCCACACTGTAATGATTTGACAAATCTTTATATATATAATTCTTCTGTGAGTGTGTATGTCACTGAACTCCTCCTAAACGGCTGAACCGATTTTGATGAAATTTTTGGTGTGTGTTTGAATGAGTCCCTGGGTGGTTTAGATTCACAATTGGACCCGGTAGGTGGCGCTGCGATCAAGTTATAGGAAACAGGACAACGTCTGTTCGGTCAGCTAGTTTTTGTATATAATGCTTCGGAACTTACCAAGTGAGTCAGAGTGCACATCAATAAGATCACTGCAGCTATTTAATAATTTACATAAGATTGGAGAATTAGCACCAAGAACAGTTCTGCAAAGAGGAGGACATAAGGGTGATTACAAATGAACCTTCTGCAATGCACCTACTCTACGATCAAACGCATTTGCATTTTGCATGCATAGCCGCCGATATTAACCTATCGAGCGTTATATGATATCGAATGAAAAATTGCACAGTTATGGGTTTAATATTAGATGCCCGCGGCTAAGTTTAGAGCCTGGTTTATTGCCCAGGTGAATAGGTTATCGGGGTGTTAAATATGTAATGAGGTATTTAGCCATAACTTGTTGAATGGCTTGGGGTGAGGATGTTACGAGATGTATTTAATGAAGTTGTACTGTTGAAAGTTTAACGAAAAGGTGGCTAAAAAAAACTTTTTACAAAAAAAACTACAACTGACTTCCAAAAAACATTACAAAGTGAAAAATAACTTTAATTTCGGAAGTCGGTGTCTTTGGTTTTGAATTTTCATTTTCTGTCACCGACTTCCGAAATTAAAGTTATTTTTCAGCTTGTAGTGTTTTTTTTGGAAGTCGGTTGTTTTTTTTTTGTAAAAAGTTTTTATTTTTCACTTTTTAGTTGTGATACCTACCCACTACCTGCTATGTAAATAACAGTGACAGGAACTTATCATATCATCCACATACTAAGTGGGAAAAAGTACGTATTATTGAAGCTAACTCAAAAACTGTCAAAGCAAAGTTAATAAAATTTACATGGGACCACCTCGAGAGCATATCCTTTCAAAAAAATTGACGGAGAAATCGGTGGACATACATAAAAAAAAAACAAACATACGCGACGAACATATTATAACCTTCTTCTTTTTGGAAGTCGGTTAAGAAATGAATTGCTCGGAGATTTTAAGGACTATCTGGTTTATCCTATACTATTAATTGAGCAATATTTGTATATATATATAGGGGCTTGTGGCTAAGTAATAACAGCCGCACGAGTCGATCGATCAGGTTAAGCTACGCTTGCCGCGGTTGGTCCGTGGATGGGTGACAATTTTTACATACCAAGACCCCGCCGTTGGTCCCGGCTGTCATTTGTAGATCTTTGACAGTCGTTACGGGTAGTTAGAAGCCCGACATCTTTAATTTAATAACGTCCTGTAAAACAAATACATCCCAGCAGTAGGCTGCTGAGTCGCAGGTGCTATTCGGACGGGTGCTCTAAGTGGACTACTTCGAAATTTTTATTTTTTTATTTATTTTTTCTGTAGGCCATCTCATAGCTGGGCTCTGAGACCATGACTATTTAACCGGTCAATCCTGTGGTTGCCTTAAGCTACTACACTCAAAGCCTCCAGCCAGTGCACACATAAACTAAGCTAAAAAGCTAGGGTAACCGCTCGATAAGGCCAACCCTTGTGGGGTACGAGCCTCGGCTTAGGGCGTTAACCGGAAGGAGGACATCAAAAGATGAGACAGGCTGGATCAAAAGGTTTTGATCATGATTATTAATCGGGGAATTTAAAGCTACGTGCACAGCTGCAACAATTGCTGGCACCTCGTTTTCGAGCAAGGGTCGGGGGGGAGTATTATTTACTCGGGGGCGTGGCGGTCGCGATCGCAAAGGACCTCGGCGGCGAGGTCGGAATGACGGAAGGCGTCTGTGTTTGTAAAGTGTACTTCGAAATTCGTTCACAGAGAAATATTTATAATGTGGCAAAATGCTGTCTCTAAGATAAAGTGCTACACATGAAGAAACGTCTACCGTTTCGTGCTGCAAATTTTAGTAACAAAAAAAATACTACCGAGAGTTATTTTACAGTAAATAAAAGTCATTAAAATTACTTCGTTCTAAAACGTCCAACACAGTAATCTTAAGAGCTCAAAACCCAATTGCCGGAGAAGCACAAAGCTCAAGACTCAACCCTCCCGCGGTGCCTAACCTTATAATAATCCCGTTGAACTTCCGAGCCATTTCAAAATTAAATTCAGAAACGATTGCCTGTACTTATATAAACATTATATCATATTTATGTGCGTTTTGTTCATCATTTTGTCTCAGCGTGTGACTTTTATGGCACATTGTTGAAGATTGTATCTTTATTTTCGTTAGATTTGATAAATAAATGCTAAGAAATGTTTCTTAAAAAGCGGCTAAGTGCAAGTCGGACGAGCACACGAAGGGTTCCGTACCACTGTAAAATATTTAACATTACATAATTGTTTCGTTTCTTGGATCCTTTTTAATTTCTAACTTTTTTTTTTTTTATTATTTGTTGTTTTAGCGGCCTTTTTAGTACTTACACACTCTGTATAAATGTCAAGTGTCTACCTATTACCGAAAGGGACATCGTGGCCCCCGGCAACATGGCAACTGAAGGCACATGGGTGGGTTTTAGTCAGTAATAGTCTGACACTCCCGCTCCGCCTAGAGCCGGAGAAGTTATATGATAACTTCCCGCCCAAAAAAAAAAGTGCCTACCTATTATTGTTCAAAAGATACCGTCCTGTGACAGATGGATAGACAGCGGAGCCTTAGTAATAGGTTCCCATTGGCACCCTTTGGGTACGGAACCCTAATAAATGCCAAGAAATGGTTTTTTAAAAGTATTTTTATGATATTTTGACGTTCGTTAGTTTTGTTTTGTTGTATATTGTATTGCTGTACGGACGTATAAATATTTTTTTTGTATTTTATTTCCGTTTTCTATTTCCGTGGGTGTGAAGGGGTCATCCGTTATTTCGTCATAACCATAAGTCAAGTAGCAGTTTCAACTTTAGTAGAAAACAAATATATATGTCGGAGACGGGTATGTGACTCTCGTTATTTTCAGCGATATTTTAACTACTGTGGGCGTAGTGTGGGTAGTGTTGGTTAATGCGCAATAGAAAAACAGTTTGCAGTTCAGATCACATTATAATTTACTATCAAATGAATCACACTAGCTAAATTATACACACACTGGGTGCGACGGCGTTTATTAAAATCACCAATTAACAAAATGATCACAAATTACAACTAACACAATAACTGAGCACCACGAATCGAGAACAGTTCCGCGACGTCTTGACTCCAATGCGACCAGAGGTTGAATGTCCTCTTCACCTTGGCCATCAAACATCACGACTCTGTAGAAGCGCGCCTTTTTTGGTGTCGGTAAATCACTCTTGATGTCGCCAGTGGCGCGCTTGCGATTCGTTTCGTGTCCGTCCTAATGACCGGATCCGACATATATATAAAAATCGAGGTCCATATTTTGACAATTGAATATTAGTTGTCACTTGTGGTGTTAAATAACTGAAAATCTGAGTTCATGCTAAGACTATCCACTATCAAAAGCAAAGACATATTTTAAGTATTGAATCTCGTTGATCAAAAGCACAGTATAAAATATGGACAGTACAGAAACTACGTAGCAAACATTCGAAACGGCACCCACACAGATGCGCACATTTGACGAGACCCTAAGCGATTGTCGCAGTGCTGTCAGTTGTGGGTGCCGTGTCGAGACGAGTCGTCGCCGCGATCTTTTTAAAAATGGAGCGTAGGTAATTATTTCAACAAATAGGCTTAGTTTTCATACTGTCTATATTTATATTCTGTCAAAACGGAGCCTAGAATATTAAAAAAATCAGCACGTTGTCAGTGTCACTGAGAAGAATGAAGGGCCATTATGGTCATTATATTGGCCCATTTTGGGGGTTATTCCATTAATCCCCATTGACAGTCCCCATCAATGGGGATTTGTGAACTCATGGTTCATGTAATATGACATGACAGAAAAAATTTACACTTATGGCACTTAATTTTGCCATTACTTATAACTTGTTTGATGATAAAAATAATCAATGAGACCTTTTTTTTTTGGGTGGGAAATTATCAAATAACTTCTCCCGCTCTGGGCGGAGCGGGAGGGCGTGTCAAACTCTTACTGACTAAAACCCACCCGTGTTCCTTCAGTTGCCCTGTTGCCGGGGGCCACGATGTCCCTATCGGTTTTCTTCGAATCCCTGGCAGGCATTGGGCCTACCGGACCCCGTCAATTCTGCTGACATCTCTTTGAGGCGCGCGTGGAACACAACGCGCCGTCGACCCGGGCTTGGTCGTTATCGGACGGCGAGCTACCCATTGCTCACCGTCCGCAAGCTCGCGCCTACAGTGGCCGGAAATCGGCTCGCGATTCCCACCCCGGGTGTCTCCTCCTGCGGCGGTTAGGGGCGTGAGGGCGCGAACTTTGCCTCTCCCTCACGCGTTCCGCCTCCTCCTTCGTGAGCATTGCCGCTTCGCAGAAGGAGGTGACGGCCTGCCATTTCCTCTCGCTCCGTACCATGGCCTGAACCAGGGCCGGACGCGAGAGATCACCGCCGCCGATCGCCTCTACGAGGACACAGCGTCGCTCTGCCCAAGCCGGGCAGACCTCCATCGTATGCACCACCGTGTCCTCAGGCCGATCCACACAATGGTGATACCCGGGTGTTTCCTCCCGCCTTATCCTGAACAGGAACCTCGCGAAGCAGCCGTGTCCGGTGAGGACCAGCGTCAGGCGGAAGGTGGGGACGCCGTGGCGCCTCTCAAGTCACTCCTCAAAGAGGACCCCTCTTTGAGGAGTGACTTATCGCCGCAATTGTGACGTGCCCAATCAATGAGTCCTTACCGCCGTATAAAATGAAGACTTCGTGATTCTTACATAATATGTTTGTATTTTATTTTTAAACCGATGGGAATTTGTGAACTTTTTTACAAATCCCCATTAATGGGTATTTTAATGGTGATTAGTGGAATAACCCCAAATTGGGTGTCACAATCTTTAACAAGTACTTTCCTTGTTATTAATATAAGCGATAGTTCTTTGAAAGCACATCCTACAAGATGAGGTCGGTGGTTCCTCTCCAACTATTCTGAGAATAGACACAGAAACAAACTCAGAGGTCACAGTCTCCTTTAATATTCAGACATCTTGATCAGATCATGTGAGGACCATGTAGATGACTGTTTGAAATGGTATTCTTAATGGTCCTTGGCACTCTTCTCAATCATCATCATTTCAGCCGAAAGACTGCTGGACATAGGCCTCCCCCAAGCACTGCCATTTTAACCGGTTCTGTGCTTCTCGCATCCAGTGGATTCCTGCGGCCTTCACCAGGTCATTGGTTCACCTTGTGGGGGCCTTCCAACGCAACGTCTTAAGGTACGCGGTCGCCACTCCAGAACATTTCGGCCCCATTGTCCATCTGTTCTGCGAACAATGTGCCCACTGCCACTTTAGTTAGAGTTCTTCGGGCTATGTCGGTTACCTTCGTTCTCCTACGGATTCCATTTCTGATTCGATCACGTAGGGAAACTCCAACATAGCCCTCTCCATTGCCCTTTGGGTGACTTTTAGCCTTCTAATGTGTGAGTTCAGTGCCATAGGTCATCACTGGCAACACACACTGGTCAATAACTTTCATCTTGAGACGCCAACGACCAGCGCGCTCAAGAGTCTTATCAATATCTTCAAAACTCAGCAAAAATATTGGCTCAAGATAACTTAAACTATGCAATTTCTTGAATCCCTCATTACACATTCACCACAGCAGCTCAGTAACATGACTGAAACTTCTCAAATATTTCCGTATACCTACCAAGAATTGCGTCAACTATGCAGCAGGCGTTACAAGTTTGCACTTCGAAACAATCTGTGGTCTGCATGACGTAATTACTTACATTGTACAAGAAAATGTAGGGTATGTAATAACCGTCTTAAATTGATTTGAAATTGGTCAAAATCAAAGTCAAATTATTTATTTTAATTAGGCACATAAAAGACACTTTTGAACGTCAAAATTTTCCAAAAAAATAAACAGTGGCACTCCTGGAGTGCCGACAGAAGTGAAAACTTGAACAAGATCGCCTTTGTGGAAGAAAAATACTTGTATAGAACATTGGTCCGGAACCTTATCTAAATAAAGAGCACTATCGTGTTTACAAAAAAAAAAATGCTTTCAAAACCTTTAAAGTAAAAATACTTGCAAAGAACATTGATCCGTAACGTAATATAAATATAGAGCACAATCGCGTTAACAAAAATGAGGTGTCGGTAATGGTGTTGCAAGTTCAATTGTTTTTCCCATATCAAAAATGCCCAACGCGCCTAAAGAAGTTTCTAATTCAAAAATTGAGTTGATTCTAGTCGCACCTTCCAAAAGGTAGGTATTGGTATCGTATTACCCAGTAACAGGGTTGTGGAGGTCAGATAGGCAGTCGCTCCATGTAAAATACTGATATTCAGCCGCTTCCAGTTAGATTGGAAGCTGACCCCAACATAGTTGGGAAAACATTAGGCAATGATTTTTGTTTTCTCGAGGATTAATGTTGTGAAGGTGAGGGTAAGCAAGACTTTCCAAAGTTACGTCAAGAATGGGTGATCGTTTTTTTTAACCGACTTCCAAAAAGGAGGAGGTTATATGTTCGTCGCGTATGTTTGTTTTTTTTTTTTTTTTTATGTATGTCCACCGATTTCTCCGTCAATTGTGGACCGATTTTGAAAATTATTTTTTTGTTTGAAAGGGTGTGCTCTCGAATTGGTCCCATATAAATTTTATTAACTTTGCTTGGATAGTTTTTGAGTTAGCTACAAAATACGTATTTTTTTCCCACTTAGTGTGTAGATGATATGATAAGTTTCTGTCACTGGTAGCAGGTAGTGGTATTCGAATGTGTGCGGGGTAGGTACCACAACTAAAAAGTGAAAAATAAAAACTTTTTACAAAAAAAAAACAACCGACCTCCAAAAAAAAACACTACAAAGTGAAAAATAACTTTAATCTCGGAAGTCGGTGGCAAAAAACGAAAATACAAAATGCAAGACACCGACTTCCGAGATTAAAGTTATTTTTCACTTTGTAGTGTTTTTTTTTGGAGGTCGGTTGTTTTTTTAATACATTCCGGTTGGCATACTATTACTCAAATATTACTATTATCAATTTTGTTATCTTCTTCTCCGTTCTTTTTCGTGTGGTTAGTGGCTAACGTGGCGTTAGTTTTTATGCCACCCATGGGCCTCTGACTTGTCTTCACTTGCCGTTGAGAAATATCTGTCACGCATCGGCGTTTCCTGACGATTTTGTCTGTCCTTCACCGTTTTTGAAACCAGTGATAATTATACAATTCGCACATGAATCCGAAAAGTCCGAAGAATCAGAGTCAGAGGAGAAGCCTTGTGGTCGAACTCGAGACCTATAACTTCGTAATTTTGTTATTAGCAGTTAAAATAATAAAGCCCCTATTGCACGATGCCAGTATCTTGTTGCACACAATAAAATTGAAGCAACAAGTGACTTGCATAATGTTTAGAAGGTGCTACCTTTATTGTTGCTTCAACTTATGGTACGTATGCAACAAGCAATTAAATCGCACAGTATAATCAGAGTTAAGGCTGCCTGTCCACTGGAGCGGAGCGAAGAAATGTGCCAATATCAAGCTGCCTGACCACTGGAGCGGAACGAGGCAGCGGATCAAGGCAGCGGAGCGATGCAGCGGAGCGGAGAAATGTGCCAATATTAACCAATAAGAGCGGAGCTCTGAAGCGGGATGTAGATTCTATTGGTCAATATTGGCACATTTCTCCGCTCCACTGCCTCGCTCCGCTTCAGTGGACAGGCAGCCTTAACCAATAGAAGTGGAGCTTTGAAGCGGAGTTTAGATTATATTCGTTAATATTGGCACATTTCTCCGCTCCTCTGCCTTACTCCGCTCCAGTGGACAGGCAGCCTTAGTCTTATAATATCGGTATGAACATGAAAAATTAAGTAAATATATCAATTAGTTAATTGATTCAGGCGTGACCTTGCGGAAATCCATTATAAAATACAATAGACGTGGATATATTTAGTAACCTGTTCCACTTACCTATTTTTAAAGAGCCATAAAAAACTCCTGAAATAAATCGACACGAACGGCGTGATGCCATACCGAGCGCTGAATGCAGTCAGCACTCAGCGCTCGGTGTGGCAACACGCCGTGTTCGAGTTCGCAACAAGTCCATCGTCATCCTGAGGATGCCTCGTTGAGAGGTGAAACACGTGTCGATTTATTTCAGGAGTTTTTTATGGCTCTTTAGAAATAGCTAAGCGGAACAGGTTACTAAATATATCCACGTCTATTATATTTTAAATATATCAATTGTATTTAAAATCGTATTATATCTAAATTCTAGTTATCTAAAATTTGAAATACTAGAGATTACACATACAATGACCCATAGCAAACACTCATTATGAAGATATATTAAGATTTCTCAAATATTTAATGCTGAGGCTGAAATTTGTAAGTCTAGACTGATTAGAATCGGCTCCAACCAAGGATTATGCTAGCTTCGTTACTTATATGCCTTCTGTCAGGGTTGGCAAAACCAAACATGGTTTTTGGATGATTTTTTGTGCTCCTAAATCTCGAAATTCATAGGTAATGGCGGCTGCTGCCCGAATGTTCTCGCTAGGTCTCCCAAAAAAGTTTCGAGCGAGGGGCTTCAGCCCGACTGCGGCCATAGTACAAGCGAGGAACACTGAGACACCGAGGCGGGCCGAGCGCTGTCATCCACATTCTTGCACTCAGCTTGTCTCGGTGTGCTTCGGCGAGAGTGTACAGCCGCCATTACAAATTCTCGAGGAAAAGCCTGCAACTTGTTTAGGACGAAGTTTCATTATGCCGTATTTTGTGAAGCCTGCATACCCAGATAGGTTGAAGCACCAGGGTAACAAGGAACCTTCGACAGTCGTTACGGATATTCCGAAGCCAGAAAGTCTGACATCCAGTCTCCTTATCAAGTAGTATCGTGTTACCCAGTAACTGGGTTGTGGAGGTCAGATAGGTAGTCGCTCCATGTAAAATACTGATATTCAGCCGCATCCTGTTAGACTAGGAGCTGACGCCAACATAGTTGGGAAAAGGCTAGGCAGATTGATTGGTCCTAGTTTATCATTTGTGACTTCGAGTTACAGATTAAATAGCTAGATGTAAACTGGCACGCCCTTTATGCCTGGAGGCTTTCATATTAAGCTTGCTGGCTTGCGTATTATTTTTTTATTTTTGCTTGAGTATAGATTTCGATGTTTTTTGTTGGTGCTAGCTGACATAGAGCAATTAATTTTTAGGGGTATGAGGAACAGGGTGTAAAGTTCACTCATCCACCATTGAAAAGGGAGGATCCTCCGACCAGACGGGTGTTGTGTCTGGCGGGCAACTGCCCATCAGTTTGAAGTTGAAATCTTGTATGTATGTCGATCGCTCGGTAAACTCTAACTGCGCGATGCAGGATTTGTGTAACGTCATGTGTTTGATGCGTAGTTCGTATCTGGCGGTGTAACCGCTACATCACTCCCCTCCGGAGACCGGAGGTCGATAGTGGGCTGAATCTTACGATGCTTCACGGTACCAGCTGTGGTTCCAGTGAGTCGGAACCGGGTGCCACATAGTTCGCGGTGAGTCGGAACTGTCTGTGGTGGTTGTGGTGATTGCGGTGATTCCCCAGTGAGTCGGGGTGATGAGGCTGAGGGTGATGACCAGGAATGCGCGTTCACTGCATGCTGGTGGTCAGGATACCCGTTGAAGCCGTGGGTGCTGGCCGGCTGTGTGAGTCGCCTCACGAAAGCTTGCGGGAGTGATGATGATGATGACGTCACGCCGAAGTAATTGCTCGAAGGCTGCGCTGACGTTCATACTCGGGGTCGCCAATTTAGGGGTATGAGGAACAGGGTGTAAAGTTCACTCATCCACCATAGAAAAGGGAGGATCCTCCGACCAGACGGGTGTTGTGTCTGGCGGGCAACTGCCCAATTAAATGTTTTGTGTAAAGAATCAAGTTTTTCTAACTAAACAGACAGCTGTACTGCTGGGGAGTTTGTTGCGCCACTTCTTCTTCCCAGCTAAAGCACTAGGAAGTGGTGAAGGGTGGGCGTTTTTGGGGGACTGTCTTATGTAATTTTGACGTTCGAAAAGTGCTGATTCTCAGCCTACTTTCAATAAATGAATTTTGAATTAAATTTTAACCTTATTGACAAGTGACCGCCTTGTATTTTCACATCTTGATACCTTTCGAGTTTCTAACTGATGTTTCATTGTTGTCATCAAAAACGGTTTCTTAGAGAAAACTTGCCCACATTCTGGGGTAAACAAATTGAACAACCCTATTCTCTTAAAATTTCGTTAGTAATAAAAGCCTTTGCTCAACCATTATATTGAAAGTAATTATACCTACAGCCCTTTGAAATCCTAAGCTTTAACGAAGTAAGTAATCAAATGTGAAACTATATTGGAACTTTTCATTCGTAAATGAGAGCTTCACAATATGAGTCTATTTACCTCAAATTGTCTAGCCTGATCCTCCGTTATACATATTGAAAATACTGCAGCATTAATTTCGAATGTAATTAAATGGTAAAGTTGAAGATTAATGTAAAGTACTATGTTTGACGAAAACACGATTCCATAAAAAACGACACAAATTCCAAAGTTACTTTCAAACCGAACAATAATTTATGTGCTCAAAAATCTTCAGCTAGTCTACTTTTAAAAGTTAATGTACTTTTAAAAGTAGATTAGCTGAAGAAATTTGGTTAGTTATTTATTCATTTTTTTATTCATTTATTTGTTAACATAGGTATAAAGAAATACAGATCTTATGTTTGGTGAACAGAGCGCTATGTTATGCCAGGAGGCGTACAAATATGGTGTGCAAAACTAACTGAGGATACAAATTAAAATTTCTATTTAAAAATATTTGAAAAAACATGCATAATTATGGTATTAAAACTAGAAAATAAATTGAAACAATTACATATTATCCAATACTCCTATTATGTCAGACTTAAATGAGGAATTATTAAAATGTCAAAAAAAAGAGAAAAAGAAATTTATGTAGATATGTATGTCAAAATAATTAAATGTCAAAATAATTTAATGTCAAAATTAATAATTGTAATTCTAAATTAATTCATCATTTAAATATTCGTCAACGGTATAATAACATTTATCAATTAAGAACAATTTCATTTTGTTCTTAAATTGTGTAAAATTTAATTCTTTTATGGCGTCTGGAATTTTATTAAAAATGCGTGGTTGCGTTATTGTTAGTAGCATTCTGTTTTCATTGGTCTTCGGATTGCAGAAGGCTTAATAAATGATCAGATCAGTAATGATATTACAGACAAAACGAATACCCAATCTAATCCACAATATTCCTATTCTAATCCCTACATTAAAACTAAGCACCACCACACAATAAACTAAACCAAAATGGAGGCCGATACACAGAACATTCACACATATCTAAATGTTGCCACCCACAAATTGTGACCCGTATACATTCAAGCGAATGGGTAAATATGGCACTATTAACAAAGTCTCTTCATTTCGATGCAGGCAGTTTGGTAGTATGGAGATGGACTGCAGAAGGTCCATTTCAAACAACTAATAAAATAGCACAGAGATTTGTTGTCATCTTCAGTCTGAAGAGTTTCGCTGCTGGGCGACCCTTTTTTTTTTCTTGGTGGGAAATTATCAATTATCTTCTCCCGCTCTGGGCGGAGCGAAAGACCGTGTCAGACTCTTACTGATTAAAACCCACCCGTGTTCCTTCGGTTGCCCTGTTGCTGGGGGCCACAATCTCCCTTTCGGTTTTCTTCGCAACCTCGGCAGGCATCGGCCCTAGCGGACCCCGTTAATTTTGCTGACATGTCTTTGAGGCGCGCGTGGAACACAACGCGCCGTCGACCCGGGTCTGGTCCTTATCGGACGGCGAGTTTCCCATTGCTCACCGTCCGCAAGTGCTGGGCGACCCTCACATTCTATTTAAATCGAACCTTGGTTACTCTCATCCAGCTGCTACCAACCACTCCGGTAAGATCATTGCTCCATCTGGCCTAACGCGAGGCGTACCTCTAGTTCTTCATCGGCCTAACTCGACCGATCGAACTAAATATAAATGTAAAAGAAAGTGAGTGCATACACCTCGTTATCGGACGCCATCGGACGTTGTCGGTTGAAGTAGTGTAGGCACTCACTTTCTGGCTGGTTCTTCGTTCTCTGAATAACCCGTTTTAAGTATATTATGAATATTCCAGGAAAATGGCTGATAGCAGCTGGACTAGAGTAGCCGAGAGTCAAGTTCATCCCTATAGTATTAGGCTGTATTCACAGCTGTGTGGGAGACCCGCACGGGCCGCCCGCACACGGGAGACCCGTACGGGTAGCGCCCGCAGTGCTCTGAAACGAGGGAGTTAGTACGATACGGTTGCTAGCGTTGTACGGGCTCTACCCGGAGCGGGTCGTGTACGGACCAATCCGCGTCGCTATGAAACAATGTTCTAGCGCCTCAAGTGTGTCGTCTCCGTTCCGGGAGCCAGTACGGGTCGCGGGCACGGGTCTCCCGGACAGCTGTGAAACCAGCCTTAAAAAGTTTGGTTATTGTGAAATTGAATGAAATTGGACATATATGATAAATGTAGTCCTGCCACGGTACAACAGAGGTCCAAACCACACACACCTCGTGAGTCACACGCATCTCACATTTCGTTAGTTATGCTAAGTTGTACTTCTTCACTTTGCTGTTTAGTGGCAGTTGTGTTAACTTTTGTACTCTATACTCTCCCAGCGGGTTAGTTATTAAGGTCGGAATACATTATTGGTGATTTCATTAGAAACTGAATTTGAATTCGGTTACTGTTTGAACTGTCCCCATAGTTTTTCTGCTGTTCATTTAAAGTTTGTGAATTTGTTCTAGATATTTGGGTTATTTGGAATTTAAATGGCTGTGTTCCAGGAATAGTGACTTTCATTTGTTTCTCGATGTCTTTTTGTTTTTGGTAAAAAATGAGCCTTGTCAAAAAGGTCGCAAGTGTGTTGGCTATGGCTAATGCTGGGGCCGCACCTGCGTCTATCGTGACGAAGCTTCGCACAGTGATACCATACACGCAGATGTGACCAACCATTATCGGTTATTGTCGCGATAGTTCGGGCTGCGTAATACTTATCGCCCGGGTGGCGGTACATAATAAGCGTGGTGCGTAGTCGGAATAGCGTTAGTCATTTCGACTGTTGTTTCGCTCGCTACGCTCTGTCGAAATAATGGAGAGCCATTTTAGATTATTGCACGATAATTCGTTAAAATTATGAAGTCGCTAATGTGACCACCACCGCATTAGCGTGATAACTTTTTAGCGAACCAAACATATGAAGCTTCAACATACATTGCTTTGTCACGATAGACACAGATGCGGCCCTAGCATAAGAGTGGTAGGAGAGAGTTGATGGATTCTGGAATTCCGATATTCTCACAAGCAGCCCTAGTAAAATCAAAAATAACTCGACCTCTATTACATGGGATTTAAAACATACCTGGCAAATTGATTTGTTGTATAAACCTCTGCCTGCCTCTGTGGGAAATATAGTCGTGATGATTATTAATTTATTGTATTTATACTTTATTGTACACCAGAAATTACCACAAAACATATAATGGGCGGCCTTATCGATTGGTTATTATGTGTTTTTTTTGTGTGTTGTGTTTACTTTGATGATATTAAACTTAAAACAAAGAAAAAAAGATTTTAAATGAAACTTTCTGCAAAAAAAAACTATCGACTTCCAAAAAAAACACTACCATCGATGAACATACATTTTAAAAAAAACATACATAATATAGACGAAAATAGAACCTGCTCCTTTTTGAAACTCGGTTAGAAAGAGTGTATCACTACATAGTATAAAATAAAGTCGCTTTCTCTGTCCCTATATCCCTATGTATGCTTAAATCTTTAAAACTACGCAACGGATTTTGATGCGGTTTTTTTAATAGATAGAGTGATTGAATAGGAAGGTTTATATGTATAATAACCCGGTTTATATCCGTGCGAAGCCGGGGCGGGTCGCTAGTTTTAAATAAATACATCATCATCATCTGCCTAGCCTTTTCCCAACCGTGTTGGGGTCGGCTTCCAGTCTAACCGGATGCAGCTGAATACCAGTATTTTACATGGAGCGACTGCCTATCTGACCTCCACAACCTAGTGACTAGGTAACACGATACCCCTTGGTGGTCAGACTTTTGGGCTTCTAACTACCCGTAACGACTGTCAAAGATCTACAAATGACAGCCGGGACCAACGGCTAAACGTGCTTTCCGAGGCACGGAAGGGTCTTGGTATGTAAAAATGATCACCCATCCACAGACCAACCGAGGCAAGCGTAGCTTAACCTGATCGATCGACCCGTGCAGCTAATAATGTTTTTTTTTGTTGTTGTTGTTGTAATAATGTTTCCATTTAAATTATTCCCAGTATTCCGATTTCTAGAACACTGCTAGAATAACATTCGTAACATGAAGTAAGTATTAATTTCTGTCCAACTTACAGTCAACAGTTATTTACTATTTAGACTGAACACGGAAATACATACGTATACATAAGTTTCAACAAAACCGTTTTGATTTAACTTAAATGGAACAAGTTTTTGGAACGGTTCATGTTTTCGGAACCGTTTCCAATCTATTTTCTAACCTAAAATTTAGTCATGCAAATGAAATGTTGTCTGTCATAACATAAGATATGTAGATTGTGCTATTTTCTAAGTTAATCTAAGAAAACCTAGACTTTATTTAGTTCATTGTCGTTAAGTTCAAGTATCATCGATCGTATAGGTATAGTTTGTGATTTTAGAATATTCAAACTAGTCACCAGAAGGCCAATTCCCATGATAAAAACGTTTAAGAGGGCTTATCCTAAAAGTTGGCAACGTCGTAAATAGCTGTCAAATATTTACCTGTTTTGATAAATTTGGCAATATTACTGTATGGAATTAAGAAATGTGGCTAACTAAGGAACTAAAATATTGATTATTAAATGCAGTAACTAATATCGTAATACCGAATATTTCGTTTTAGATGTAAAAAAAGTATTTGGAAACTTTCCAAATGCCTTTTTTACATCTAAAATTGTTACCACATCAAATTCAGTGGTGTAATTGCAATTTATTATTAATATTCTAGGGAACTAGTTGGAGGAGCTCGTGGCTAAGTACTAACAGCCGCTCGGGTCGATCTGTCAGGTTAAGCTACGCTTGCCGGGGTTGGTCCGTGGATGGGTGACCATTTCTACATACCGAGACTCCTCCGTGCCTCGGAAAGCCGTTAGTCCTGGCTGTCATTCGTGGATCTTTGACAGTCGTTACGGGTCATCAGAAGCCCGAAAGTCTGACAACCCGTCTTACCAAGGGGTATCGTATTACCCAGTTACTGGGTTGTGGAGGTCAGATAGGCAGTCGCTCCATGTAAAATACTGGTATTCGGCTGCATCCGGTTAGACTGGAAGCCGACCCCAATATAGTTGGGAAAAGGCTAGGCAGAACATTCTAGGGAACTAGTTAGCCACATTCTTATTTCCATACAGTAATATTGCTGTTCAGAACAGTGAAATATTTGACATCTATTTGCGACGTTGCCCACTTTCAGAATAAACGCTCTTAAAATCTAGTCGCAATCGGCTTATTGGTTGATTCGCACGAATTTAATCGTAAGTAACTTAAAATGTTTGTTTTTTTCTTGAGGCGATTTGCACGATGTTAATTTATTTGTGGGGGAATCGCCAACGCAAATACGTTTTAGGCAGTTGGCACATTTTAAATTTTATGCAGTAAATTAAATTAAATTATTACGAGTAACTATGAGACTCATACAATGTTTGTAACAATAAAATAATCTTACAACTATTTTAGTGATACAATTACAACAAAAATTATCTACACAAACACACTCAATAAAGTAGTCACTGCTTCAGTATTCCAGCTGAGATACTGGAGCAACGACTTACAATACAGCAGTCCAGCCTGTCAGCAATAACTCTCAGGATGCTGTTAGAACTGCCTCGCGCACCAAGGACGCACATCTTTTACGCATTAATGCATAAAAGCAATCAACACGCAATTCCGCAAACATCCCTGATGCGCTACAGAAGCGAGGCAGCCCCATCAACACCCTGAAAGCATTATTGTACTGCACGCGAAAGGCGCTGTACGATCTCTGCGTAAAATGTACCCACAGGCCACAGGTGTAAAACGAGGAACAGAAGGCATAAAGGAAAAAGGAAGGAATAAAGTTAGTGTACTTTTTCTTTACCTATACCGGATCAATGCTAGGTAACTGAACCTCTGCATAATCTGCCTAGCTTTTTCCCAACTGTGTTGGGGTCAGCTTCCAGTCTAACCGGACGCAGCTGAATACCAAGTATTTTACATGGAGCGAATGCCTATCTGAACTCTTCAACCCAGTTACTTGGGTAACGCGATACACCTTGGTAAGATTGATGGTCAGACTTTCGGGCTTCTGACTACCCGTAACGACTGTCAAAGGATAAAACTTCTAGAGTACATTTAGAAAAATATCTACAGGCTGTTCTTTTTAGAGTTCCGTACCTCAAAAAGAAAAAACGGAAACCTTATAGGATCTCTCGTGTGTGTCTCTCAGGCTGTCTGTCTGTGCGTCGGGAATCACGAGAAGATTTCCGGCCACCGTAGGCGCGGGCTTGCGGACGGTGAGCAATGGGCAGCTTGCCGTCCGATAAGGACCAAGCCCGGGTCGACGGCGCGTTGTGTTCCACGCGCGCCTCAAAGAGATGTCAGCAGAATTGACGGGGTCCGCTAGGGCCGATGCCTGCCGGGGGTTCGAAGAAAACCGAAAGGGACATCGTGGCCCCCTGGCAACATGGCAACTGAAGGAACACGGGTGGGTTTTAGTCAGTAAGAGTCTGACACGCTCTCCCGCTCCGCCCAGAGCGGGAGAAGTTATTTGATGATTTCCCACCCAAAAAAAAAAAAAAGCCTGTCTGTCTGTCTGTCCGTCTGTCACAGCCACTTTGCTCCGAATCTAATGGACCGATTAAGTTGAAATTTGGTACACATATGTATTTTTGTGACTCAAACACGGACGTGTAACGTAAATAAATAAATTTTGAATATGGGGGTCACCTTTGGGAGGCAAAAAAGAAAATTTAAAAAAAAAAGTTTGCAAACTATAACGTGTGACATATCAAATGAAAGAACTTATTGCGAGGATCTTAAATATATTATTTCCATAATTAAACAAAAAACAAATTTAAAGCTATTTAAGAAAATAGATGAAAATTGACCATTCCCCCCCTTATCTCCGAAACCACTGAGCCTAAAATTTAAAAAAAAAATACAGAGAATGGTTCTTTACCCATAGATTACAGGAAAACCTTTAAGAAGTATTATGGTCTTAAAATAACATGGTAAATCTCTCAATATTGTGCGCACAAACTTACATTTGCATTTGGAATGTATGGGAGAACATGTTTTTCAACTGCAATGTTAAGTTTGTATTTGGGATAAATTCATCTCAACTACGGAGCCCTTCATTGTGCGTGGTTCGACACGCACTTGGCTGGTTTTTTTTCATGTACTTATCAAAATTCTTATCACGTAATTTTCTTTTTTTCAGGTAAGTTCAACGGCACAATATCAACTGAAGGCCTGAAGGTTTATTTGAAAACATAATATATTATAGCTATTTATTACCTTTGCACCCTTGGAATAATAGGTTTCTATTTAAATAGGTCGTAATAAATAGTCTTGGAAAGTCGAGAGATTTATTTTATAAAGTTGGTACGTACGTGTGTTTATATTTAAGTAAAAAAAAAAGTGGGATTTTTATTTGAAGATAATCATTTTTGAGGGCAAAAGAACGATGAACTGCACTAGGAATTTCTTCTGTATTATTTTTATAATTTGAAATAAAGAAATCCTAGGGTAATTAGAATTTTTGTCAGTTTTGCGACGCAAGTTCAAATTCAAATTCCTTTGTTTGTAAAATGTGAGTAAACAATTACTCATATTTTGCAAACTAAAGATTTTGAATTTGAACTTGCGTCGCAAAACTGACAAAAATTCTAATTACCCTAGGATTTCTTTATTACCTATAGAAATAATACAGAAAAAAATCCTAGTGCAGTTCATCGTTCTTTTGCCCTCATATTGTAGATGTTTTACATTCATATAGATAACAATTGTGTATCACAGTTTTAGTAAGACCATATCGCACCTTCATTTCGAAATCGTTACTAAACGAAATTTTCACGAAATTTTTATAATAACGCCATCTTACTTAAATCGGCAAAATCTAAATCGTACGGTACGACGTATCTTCATTTAAAAACCGTTACTAAATGAAAAAACTAAATTTTACAGGAGAATTAATTTACGATTTAGATTTTGCCGATTTAAGTAAGACAGCGTTATTATCAAAATTTCGTGAAAATTTCGTTTAGTAACGAATTCGAAATGAAGGTGCGATATTTTAGCATCAGGCAAGCAAGTAAAAAAAAATCTCATTCACAAATACTTAGAAACGAATCAATTATTATCTATAGGCCAAACAAATGCATAATAATATTTGTTACGTGCGGGAATTGAACGCTTAAAATCGCGAAATGCCATCATATTTAAAACGATTTTCTTTTTTATCTATGTCATTAAAATAGGGCTTCAAAGGATCTAATTTAACCTCAATCCTGACCTCTAACAATATTGGGTTACGGATCAGCTCCCCGATTGAAACCTCAAAATTCAATATTGTCGTATTATTCGCTTTGACGCAGTCGGTTTTAATCTATTTCGACTCTTTTACAATTTAATATATTTAGTCGCATCGATTGTCGACTTTTTGTAATTTTATTGATGTTGGGTCGAATTAAATGGGACGACGGTTTATTATATAGTACCTGGGCGAGATAGAGAATATAGGAAAGTTCATAGTAATCCATTTATAGTACTTACTTATTCCATGCTACCATGATAGTAGGTACTTACTAATTCCATGCTGCCATGTCATTATTCTAAGGCAGCCATCTTGTTCTAAACTTTGGGTGAGCGAGCTCTGCTCCGGTGAAAATACGGAGAAAACTAATTTTCCCAGATAATTATGAGACCTAGCTAGATCGATTTTTCGCCCCCGGTAACCTCTATATTGCAACTTTCAGCGAAATTGTTAGAGCCGGTTTCGAGAACGTGAGTACAAATATATATTAAGAGTTACTTATATATTTATATGCAAATGTTGCTCGTTTAATAGTATAGGATGTATACACATAACATTATACCTGTATTCCCCGAAGGGTTAGGCAGAGGTGTACCTATAGTACACCCATAGTAAAGTATTATATTATTTTAATTATTGAGAATGTGAGGATTATGTGGATATTATTTTTATTTCTCTGCTCGTTTTAGTGATGGTATGGCAGTTTGAGTAGTTTATGCGGCCTACCCAAATGTCCTTTCTTTGGTATTGTTCGTCGAGTTGAGCTTCTTAAGTTCTGAGTTGAGCTCCACGATTACTGACAAATGCTTACACTGACTGGACAGGTCCACTCAAATCTGTGTGGTTCTTTCCTCAAAAGACCATTTCAGACACTTATCTACATGGTCCTCATATGGCCTGACCAAGATTCTCATTGTCTGGACTTTAAAAGAGACTGCAACCTCTGAGTTTGTTTCGGCCTTTCTTCTCAGAGAAGTCAGATAGGAAACGCCGAACTCATCTAGCTTATTTTTTTTTTTTATATGACGTGTAAAAGTGATTCCGATATCCTATTTACAGAATAAACAATTTCATTTTATTTCCCAAACGACAGTTATTGTAATAGTTATAAGAAGTAGTAGTAATGGAATGTATTTTAGTTGTATGAATTAGTTTACGAAACTTCTCAGAAGTGGTGATCGATATTAATAACAGATTTTATTGGTTTAAGTATTGAAATGAAAGGCATAACCAACCTATGTTCCCACTGCTGGGACACAGGCCTCCTCTCTGTGAGATGGAGTGGGCCGTAATCCACCATGCGGGCCCAGTGCGGGTTGGTGGATGTCACATGTCGTCAAAATTTTTAGTTTTAGGACATGCCGGTTTCCTCACGATGTTTTCCTTCACCATTTTGAGAGCATGGGTGATGAAATAATTTACACAAATTAAAGCGCCTGTCAAGTTGAAATGAAAGAGAATGGGCAAACTTAGATTTTGGATTTACAAGCATTTGCGCTAATCTTTTAACAAAAGTGGTCCTATATTTTAGGACCATAATCAAGTCTTAAATTCAGGACATTAAAGTTATTATACAAATGACTCACCATCTCTTTTGTAACTACTATAATTTAAGATAGATAATTGATTCAGGCGTGATCTTGCGGAAATTCACTATAAAATATAATAGACGTGGAAATTATATAGTAATCTGTTCCGCTTAGCTATTTCTAAAGAGCCAAAAAAACTCCTGAAAGAAATCAACACGTGTTTCAACTCTCAACTAGGGGATCCTCAGGATGACGATTGACTTGCCACACCGAGCACTGAACGCAGAGATGCTGTGCGTTCAGTGCTCGGTGTTGCAACACGCCGTGTTCGGATTCGCGTGAAGTGAAACACGTGTCGATTTCTTTATGGAGTTTTTTATTGCTCTTTGGAAATAGCTGAGCGGAAAAGGTAACTAAATATATCAACGTCTATTGTATTTTACTGTAATTTAGACACTAGTTAAGCCTTAAATTCCCAAAAAAACTCAGATTAAATTGGAACTGTTGGCTCAGCTTTAGTGAGAAGCGGTCAAACGACCTACTTAACAGTAACTGCAACAAAAACAGTTTTTAAACCTGAAAATATGTGAAAATACTTAGGCATCGAGCCAAGTTTACTACTAATCGGCTCTTGGCTCCGTTTTCACTGTTTAAATCACGGCTAAGTAACAGTTATTAAGTGAAAATACATTGTTTGGGAACAGACAAAACAGGGTAACAGTGTTTTTCACAAAACAGAAACTTGGCATGCGTGACTGTTTTTAGACCTCAGATTTTGGAAATAATCGTTACTTTTTGTTATACATAAGTATGTAACTTGTATTTTTTTAACACGTAATGCTGAAAATCGATGCGTTTTTTAAATTAAAAGCATGTCAAAAATAAATAAATAATAATGTTCTTAAAAGTATCTCCCAAACCGATGTCGTATATAACTTTTGACATGTTTTTTCTGCAGTTTTTCTCCTACAATTTGACTATAAAAACACCCTGTATAAGTTTTAAGGCTCTTACAAACAGGCGCGACACACGACGCGACACAAAGGCCCCGCTCGTCGCGCAACGAGCGGTGTCTTTGTATCGCGTCGCGTGTCGCACCTGTTTATAAGAGGCTTTATGATGAATTTAGAAAAAAATATACAAAATCGGTTACAGCACAAAATAAAAGCAATGTGACATCTACCAACCCGCACTGGGCCCGCGTGGTAGATTACAGCCCACTCCCTCTCACAGAGAGGAGGCCTGTGTCCCAGCAGTGGGAACATTTATTGGCTGATGATGACAAAAATAAACGTCACTTGTATCAAGTAACATTCAATTTTGACTCCATATTTCACTTTCACCTCCAGAATAATAATGACACATTATAATGCAAATCATGACATAGTTAGTAGCACAAAATCATTGCAGAAGACCAACATTATTTGTTACTGGCAGTCAATCAATTGACTAAGTCTATCGCCGTCCACTGCTGGACATAGGCTTCTCCCAGGCTGTGCCACAACACCCTGTCCTCTGCCTTCGGCATCCAGTCTGTCGCAGCCACCTTGAAAGAAGTCGGTCCGTCTAGCTGGGGGACGTCCCACACTACGCTTACCGATACGCGGTCTCCAGTCCAGTACCTTCATTGGGTAATACAACACAGTCACAATTTTTTTCAATTTGAAGCAGATTGCTAATCCATTGCTTTATAAGTTGGAAAAAAAATCTGCTCAACAACGTAAATAATGCAATGAATGTTATTGAACTGTCAAAATGAAACAAATTAGGCATAATTGTTTACGAAAATAAGTTACGCAATAAGGGTACAGGTCACGTCTGCTCTTACTGGCAATAATATTCCGTAAAATACACTTCGAAGCTCAGTCAAGGGGTCAGTGAAGGGTGGGCGTTTTTGGGGGACTGTCTTATGTAATTTTGACGTTCGAAAAGTGCTGATTCTCAGCCTAGTTTGAATAAATGACTTTTGAATTTTGAATTTTTTTTTGAGTCAAATATTTTTTTAGTAAATCAGCTCGAATATGCGGCGAGCGAAAAATAACAACCCCTTTTTTTTCGCGTTCCCATGAAATATTATTTTTCTCTATCGTAAATGTAACAAATACCTGGTCGATCGAGCTCTGCTCGGGTGAACATAGAGAATGCTCATTTAATATTATGGGATAGTTCATACTTATTCCATCCTGACAGTAAGTACTTACTATCGTACTTACTAATTCCATGCTGGTACGTCATTACTCTAAGGTAGCCATCTTGTTCTAAACTTCGGGCGATCGAGCTCTGCTCGGGTGAAAATACGGAGAAAACGATTTTGCTGCAACATTTTCATGCTCCAAATTATTAATTATACTTGGTCTGTATAAATATAAATATTTTTTTTTTTTTTTTTTTTTTTTTTATTTTTTTTTTTTTAAAAACGTTGCCCCACACTAGGAATTTCTCCTGTATCGTGGGTGCGTTTACAAACATTTAAACTCACATACACAAACAGCCAGACCCGGAACAACTACTTGTAGGTCATACAAATATTTGTTCCGTGCGGGAATCGAACCTGCGACACGCAGCGCAGCAGTCAATCGCTTAACCACTGCGCCAACCGTGCCGCCAATTCGAAAACAAGAATAATTTTTAACTAAATTACAACGGTTTAGCTCAAACAAATATTTCTATGAAATAGTCTTTGTGAACTACAATAGACTCGTCCGAATAATTTAAAATTTTCTTAATTTAATTATCACTTTGTGACTAGCTTTCAAATTAATTTAATGTTACGTGATATACAGGTTGAGTTATTTTGATTACAGCTTCTATGTTTTATGCCAAGTTGGCATAACTACTGTATTTGTTTACCAGTCTTACCAGTCACGCAGTAACTGGGTTGTGGATGTCAAATAGGCAGATGCTTCATGTTAAATACTGGTATTCAGCTGCATCTGGTTAGACTGGAACCTGATCCCAACATAGATGAGGAAAAAGCTGGGCAGATTGATTGATTGTCTCTCTTTAGTTACGTGGGTTGTATAGTTTTGCTATACTTTTTAACAACACTCTTGCTTGATGTCATTGGTGGACACGAACAAGATGTGAAGAAATGCTTAAAACGGAAAATTGACAGTAGATCAAATATTATGAGATCAGTTTGTTAAACATTATACGGGGTTATATTTGTATTAGTAGTTGGAAACGCCGCGCATCGGGACGCCCTAGAAGGACATAATTGTGACCTTATTGGTCATGTTCTTGGGAAAGATCAGGGACGTAGTACTCGTAAACGGCGTGTGACGTACGAATGCAATGGAAACGAAGCAAAAAGAGTATGTAAGGATGTAGTTTTTGCCTACCCATGGGAAGAAGGCGTGAATTTGAAGTATATCATATAGTATATTTATACTAGCTGACTCGAAAAACGTTGTTTTGCCATATAAATTATTTATGTTTTGGGGTGGACCACTCTTATCATTTAGGGGTATAAAAAATAGATTACGACCGATTCTTAGACCTACCGAATATACATATAAAATTTCATAAAAATCTATCAAGCCGTTTTGGAGGAGTAAGGCAACTAACACTGTGACACGAGAATTTTATACATAGATTACTAAACCATAACTAAGGTTTTTCAACAATCTTCATTATTCTTAGTTGAAAACAAGACTTTTATATCTTTATTGTTGAATCGCTTACTTGTAGCTTGAAAAATAAGAGGGATAAGCCTACAATCTTATAATTTATAAACTAAAATGAAACAGCACCCTGTATTTAATCAAACAACCCTATCAACAAAGCGCCAACTTTGCCTTGTAGAAAAGTTTTAATTTAATTATATTAATGTTCAATTTCATCTCGCTTCTCTGTTTGAGAAGTCCAAGAGAAGATAAACTCGGTCCAATAAGAAATCTTACATTTATTACAACTAGTTGCGCCTCCGATTTCACTCGCATAAGTCTCGATCTCGTGGGAATATTGGGATAAAAAGTATCCTATGTCCTAATCCATGTCATGGTCTACCCATGTGCCAAATTTCATCCAAATCTGTTCAGCCGTTTTAGCGTGACAGCGTTACTAACAAACTCACTTTCGCATCCTAACATAATAATGTATTATAAATGCAAGAGTAAGTGTGTTTGTTTGTATTTATTTAACCATTTATGTACACATATAAATAGACAAGAAGAAAGGAACAGAAAAATACGTATAAAGGCAATGCTTATTTCTAAAGAAATCTCTTCCAGCATACCTGCGACAGGAAAGTATATAAAAAGAGATGTAGACAACGTGTGTAACCGTAGAAGAAAAAACAAAAATAAAAAAAAAACGTGTGGCACTCGGGGACTGCCGCGGTAAAGCTATTGCATAGCATTTGTAACCTTCCATACTTCCTATTTGTCAACGCTACACTTGGGATGATGACGTGATGACATAAAACAAAAATTACGTTCCCATGACAACATCACGTTGTCATGGGAACCGTCATTACATGGTAGGCGGAGTGGAGGGTGTTAGGTTTTATTTTCGTTACGTTACGGAATTTTTTGATTAGGTCGCCGCGCTCAAAGCCCGCGATAAAAGCTATGCAATAGCTTAAAAAAATATATAAAAAAAACACTAAGGATACTGGGCCTGAGTAAAGGTAGAAGTAATGTCTTCAAAACTACAGTGGTTTTAACTGTGGGGGAGCTGGGTATATTTTACCTAACCTAACCTAACATTATCGGAACTGAATAACCCCGGTACAGATTTTGATGCGCTTTGGCGTGAGTAAACGGAGAAGTAATGTCTTCAAAACTACAGTGGTTTTAACTGTGGTGGAGCTGGGTGTATTTTGCCCAAACTCCTTTCAATAGTGTTGTGTGTTTTTTTGTAGTGAGTTGGAAAAAGACTAGGTAGTATACACATTCATACTGAACAATTTGAGTGCTCACATGCTCATTCCTTCCTATAACATGTCCTTACCACGAGAATCTATAACCCAGTACTGTACCTACTGTTTTATGTGTACAGAAAAAATATACCAATAAAATTATGATACATTTTAGTTACCGCTTACAAACAGGATCAATGTCAAAATTACAAGAATAAATTACACATCATAAATTTCAATAAAATGCCATAAAACAATACCAAACAAAATCACAGATAAACCCATAAACCCATGTCTTAAAACCCCATGATCGTAACCCATAAAATCAGTAGGCCTTATCGGCCGCCATCTTGTAATAAAAAGCGGCCAAGTGCGAGTCGGATTCGCTCGCGTAGGGTTCCGTACCATCCATAATAATTAACACTAGACGTTTGATGTACTTGTTGCCATTATTAAATTCAAATTATTTATTTCAAGTAACATAGACTCATATTATTATTAGAATAGGCATACACATTTACAAATAAAATTCAAATAGAATTGATATAAAATATTGTAAAATTCAATAAAAATAAAATTGAAATTAAAATTAAAACTTAAATTAAAAAACAAATAATAAACCAAAAAAACAACAAGAACAACAGCAAGATCGGGCAAAAAAACTCCTAGAAAATACGTTTCTTGTATGGAACTTTATTTTTAACTTTTTATTATTTGTTGTTTACAAATAATATGTGTACACACTCTGTGAAAATTTCAAGTGTTTTTAAGTAAACACTTGAAATTTTCCTTCAACAGTCCAAAAAAAAAACAACAGAATTTTAATTGTTATTGATCTCCAGGAGAGCACCAGACTGTCAAAAGGATAATTAATTACCGTTCAAAACATACAGTCCTATGATAGACAGACGGACGGACAGCGGAGCCTTAGTAATAGGGTCCCGTTGGCAGTCTTTGGGTACAGAACCCTAAAAAGCCCATAGAAACGCTCCGCTTGGCCTCTTACCATGATAGGCCTGTCGGCGCTAGTTTATGGGGGAATTATATCATAAAACGATATGGTTTGGACTTAATGGGGGTAATGGGGGTTCTCGATCGGTAGTCGAATGATCTTGTGGAATATGTAAAGTAGTGTTACAAGGGTTTTTATTTGGTTGTGGTTGAGATCATTTGAAATACCCACGTTATTATTTTATAAAATCCAAACTGATGTAATAAAGAGAAAAGATTTCTTTTTGTAAGTTGTTTGTTATGGATAAGCACAAAAATACTTAACCGATTTAAAAAAAAACATGTGTGCAATTCACACGTGGTAGAAGTGATTTTTTTTTTTTTTACGCGCACAAACACGTATTAACATACGTACAACGCTGAGGCCTAGGCAAACTCCCACTGACTGGGTAAACACGAGTGGAGGGGGTACGAAGAAGAGCACAAAGAGAACCACGAACATAAGAAACATTGTATAATGCTTCCTATCTTATTTTCTCCCACGTTAAATCTTATGAATTTGTGTCGGTCTCTTTTTACTGTCGCTTTTTCGTTTCATCGACTTTCAAATCACAACGATGTTAAAGAAGTTCTCACTTCAAAAATTATTTCACCTTTAGAAAGCTACATTATCAACGAGTAATATGGGCTGTATTTTATCGACTTCCATGCAAACGAAGTCGCGGGCACAAGCTAGTCGTAAATAATAAAACCGACCAAGTGCGTGTCGGACCACGCACAATGAAGGGTTCCATAGTTGGGATGAATTTATCCCAAAAACAAACTTAACTTTGTAGTTGATAAACATGTTCTCCCATACGGAATGTATGGGAAAACATGTTTTTGCAACTGCAAAGTTAAGTTGGTCGATTATTACTCGATAACTAGTAAAGCCTACTTAGCTGTGATAGTTTTCCTTTTAATTTCGTTATATAAACTACTGCTGTGATTTTTTTCACATACCCAAAACCAACCATTTAGCTGGCAGGGGGGGGGACCCTTGACTCTAACAAAAATTAGCACTTTAAAGCTTAATATTTTGCAAACGGATCCCTGAATCCAAAAATGGTTTTCACAAACTCATAATGTTTTTGTAAGACCTTTCCAATGATACCCCACACTATGGGATAAAAAAATAAAAAATAAAACATCATCACTTTACGTGTATGGGAGATACCCTAAAAAAAATGTTTTTCATAATTTTGTTTTACCACTTTGTCGGCGTAATTAATATGTATATCTATGTCAAATTACAGCTTTCTAGTACTAAGGGTTTCGGAGCTCTCGCGAAGGAGGAGACGGAGCGCGTGAGGGAGAGGCAAATTTCGCGCCCTCGCGCCCCTAACCGCCGCAGGAGGAGACGCCCTGGGCTTCGGGAATCACGAGAAGATTTCCGGCCACCGTAGGCGCGGGCTTGCGGACGGTGAGCAATGGGTAGCTCGCCGTCCGATAAGGACCAAGCCCGGGTCGACGGCGCGTTGTGTTCCACGCGCGCCTCAAAGAGATGTCAGCAGAATTGACGGGGTCCGCTAGGGCCAATGCCTGCCGGGGGTTCGAAGAAAACCGATAGGGACATCGTGGCCCCCTGGCAACACGGCAACTGAAGGAACACGGGTGGGTTTTAGTCAGTAAGAGTCTGACACGCCCTCCCGCTCCGCCCAGAGCGGGAGAAGTTATTTGATGATTTCCCACCCAAAAAAAAAAAAAAAAAGGGTCTCGGAGCTAGACCGCGGACAGACAGACAGACAGACAGACAGACGGACATGACGAAACTATAAGGGATCCTTGTTTACTACGGAACCCTAAAAAAATGCCATTCATTTAAATGATTTTTACAGCAAAATTATCTCTACAATATGTTTCTTTTCAAATATTTTCAACAGCTAAACGTTTTACGAAAATACCATGTCTTATTTTAAATCACCCCTTGGATACAGCTTGTTAAAATATTTCGTTCACAAAAGGCAGATCATTTGTAGAAAATGAAATAAAAATACGCAAAATAAAATCTACCAACAGCAAAATCCTCTTTACAATATCATAATCCAAGCTTAACACGAACAAAAGCTTTCGAAATCGATTCCTATCTATATAATAGTTACTCGATAACAGGACCATTAAATGAGACGGGAATTTACTACCACGCCCTAACCAACCCTTATTTATTCAAATTACTACCTGTAATCGAGTCCAATTTAAAGGAATTCGAATCGATTTTGAAATATTACCGAGATACGATCGAATCGATTTTATTTTGTCACTTTGTTGTGTTAATACAGTTGTTCGGGCTTAGAGGTGTGATTTATTGGTGTTTATTTTTTATTGGTTTAACCCCCAAACGTGTGTTTATTTAATATTGTCCTTAATTTATTATAACAGGTTAGCTGTTTTTAAAACTCATTCATAATCAGATCAATACATGTGTTAGCAATTAACCATCTTTTATTAAATTGACAAAAAACCCGTTACTAAGGAACCTAAAGAAATATCAAACTTAAGTGGCAGTGGGCAGGGTACATTGCTCGCAAAACAGATGGCCGATGGGGCCGAAAGGTTCTGGAGTGGCGACCACGTACCGAAAGACGTAGCGTTGGAAAGCGTGTGAAGGCCGCAGGAATCCGCTAGATGCGGGAAGCACAGAACCGTTCGAAATGGCGGTGCTTGGGGGGGAGGCCTATGTCCAGCAATGGACGTCTTATGGCTGAAATGATGATGATGAAACCCGTAACCCTATAAGGCATTTATTAAATTCCTTATCGATGTAGGTATCATAATAAAATATCAGCATGCGTAGCATGAATACCGTAGAAACGAGTTTTCTACGGGTTTTGTCGACGGAGGAATAGACAAAATGACAGATTGTGATTGTTTATCTGACATTTTGTCTATTCTTCCGTCGACAAAACCCGTTTCTATTGTGGTTATGCGTCTCATTATAAACGACTAGCTTCTGCCCGCGACTTTGTCCGCGTGGAATAGTTACTTTGGGCTAACGCTAACTTTAACCCGCGACTTCGTTTACGTAGAAGGTGTTTTTTTTTTAAATACAATTCTGTCATAAATGATTTTTGCGAAACTTTAACCGTTTACGCAGCGCACGCAGCGGAAGCTCTCAAAAGGAAAAAAAAACCCCCAATTTGGAAACATTCTTCATTGGTGCTCCGCTCCTATTGGTCTTAACGTGATGTAGCCTTCCTCGATAAATGGGCTATCTAACACCGAAATAATTTTTCAAAAGTTCCTGAGATTAGCGCGTTCAAGGAAACAAACAAACTCTTCAGCTTTATATATTAAAAGTATAGCTATGAAATGCCATAATAGTTATTTATGCAACTGTTGTATAATAAGGGGTATTAAAACACGAATGTGGGTTTATCACATGAGGCGAAACGCGAATAGTATCACATGAGTGTTTTAATACCTAATTATAACAGTTGCATACAAGACTTTATCTACACCCATGATATGAATCCTCTATAAAAGTTTCTGAAACAATTGGGTGTTTGTAATTCAAGATCAAGAATAAAGAAATTCCCACGAAATTCAGTACAACTGCACGTATGTACGTCGCCTGCAGCAGCACATCACACACACATGCGTGCAGCGGGTGCTACTGTCCCCCGTTTGAACGTTGAAACGAGTTGCATAATTAAATTTAGTACAACATTATAACACTCGTTTGGATGATGTAATGGTTACTATGACACTGACTGTTATAATGTTGCCAATGAGCTAACTATTTCAGAAACTTTTATAGAGGTTTTATAGCTTGGGTGTAGATTAACACATAATTTTATTCACACCTAAATATAATGTCATGCACGCACCCATTGTGCGCTTTTATAACTTCTGACGTGACAATATTATCGCGGACGTCTACATCCGTTTTCATATGTACAACAATCATATCGACTCGCATCGATTTTGTCACTCTTTTACTGCTATTTAGAGAATGCAAGTATCTATACTCCATTTGAAATAAGATTAGATTTAAACAAACCTTTTTCCAGTCCGTTCAACCGATTCTGACTTCTATACCGCAGGCATAAGGATGGCATGAAAAGCAAAAAAGGGGCTACAATACCAACTGTTTACTGCAGCTGCCATGTGTCATGCCTCCAACGCAATAGAAGTCAAAATCGGTTGAACGGATTGTAAAAAAAGGTTTATTCAAATGTGTAATCTTATTTTAAATAGAGTATTATAGTGCTGGGACACATGCACACGCACAGGTGTAAACTGCAAGCAGTGTAGATTACAACGCAGGTCCAGTTTCGTAATAGCCCACTCCTTTACATACTCGACATGATTGTAACTTATACCGTGTACAATCACCTTTACTGAGTTAATAAAGTTATTCTAGATTAAAGACGTGATATATCGATGTTTATTTTTATTATCGATAGAGTATCGATAACGTCTGAACAATTTATTATTCCCGCTACATCGAGATGTATCGGGGATTATAAAATGTTAATATTTTTTGCTGATTTTAATACTTTTGCTATGAATGATAGGCTGAGGAATGATGTGATAAGACAGCGGTGTGATTTAAAAAAAGATGTAGTGACAAAAATTGAAAAGGATATGCTGAGAGATGGTTTGGGCATGTTGAGAGGATGAATTGAAAGGCGACTAACAAAATGTCGTGACTGAATGATGAACGAATGAATGAAATGAATGATGAACGTCATCATATAATTTATATTCATTCAGTCGAAATGAAAGACCTCTTGTCAAAATGAGTGAATTTTCAACAAAAAAAACGCTCATTTAAAATGAATGTGGCATTAGTAGATCGTGATGAAACAAAATAAGCGTTACATACACAAATAAATCTCATTTCAGTGTGTTTGTTCGATTTAATCTGCAATACTGAGTAGTAGGCATACCATGATGCGTTGAAATCTAGCGGACTAGTTCCCAAAATACATCGGAGAGGTTCTACTTATAACAGATACAAATGGATTTGAATTATGAACGACGCGACGCTTGACATTTGATATAAATTTTATCTTTGACTGTACATAATTAAACTGCGTGCTAAAAAGTTGCAATATCAATAAAGTTTGACCACGGGGAAAATTATTCCTTGTGGTCAAATCAGTTGGACGAAATATTTTTGACTACGGGGAAGGACCCTCCTGGCAATGATCATTGATAGGCTGCACTGCTCTTATGTCCGGCATGGCTGTGGCAGGCATATTGCTGTTCCAATGCCGGTTAGGAAGTTATAATTATTGTGTTCTATTTATTTTGGACTGAAGTGTGATTTTATAATTTTTTATTTAATTTAATTATAAAATTAAGAATTGCCTTAAGTGCATTAAGTGGCAATGGGCAGGGCACATTGCTCGCAGAACGGATGGCCGATGGGGTCGAAAGGTTCTGGAGTGGCGACCACGTACCGGAAGACGTAGCGTTGGAAGGCCTCCCACAAGATGGACCGATGACCTTGTGAAGGCCGCAGGAATCCGCTGGATGCGGAAAGCACAGAATCGGTCGAAGAGGCGGTGCTTGGGGGAGGCCTATGTCCAGCAGTGGACGTCTTTCGGCTGAAATGATGATGATGATGATGATAAAATTTATTTAAAGTTTTATTGAAAGTGTGACATCATGGTGAATATTTTAATTCATTGTTGATTTTATAGTATTTTCAATGTTTATATGTGAATAGTTTTTAATATATATTACGTAAAGCCGATTTAAAAAAATAATTAACCAGTAGAACGATATATTATCACTGAGTAACAAAGGCTATAATTTATAAAGATATCACTCGGACGAAGCCGGTAAGTCTGCAATATACTAATTCTCTGTGTGAGAAAAGGCCTTCGTCCTGCGGTGGGTCAATAATAGGCCGGTATTATTATAATATCCTATAAAACAGTTGGTTCTGATTCATTGATTCTATAAAAAATGTCCTAGGGATTATCTCCCTCACAGTCACCCTTCACTCAATAGCTGCGGGCTACCGATCAAAACCGATTTGTTTATTTATTTGTCGCTTCAAATTGATATTGATGTGATACCCACTACTCACTATACTGCTCAAGTACCCACATGGTTGCTATGTCGCCGATTTATATCTGGATAAGCCGAATTGGCTCGTTAATTTTTCATAGACTTTACTATCATTGAGAGTTTACAAAATGCTGGCAAAACTTTAGAGCGTGATGAGTATCGAATTGTCTATACACCGTGACATTTTAGTCGTCTGACTAAAAGTAATTTCGTCTGAAAGTAATTTTATCTAAGTATTTTAGTGATATGTATTTTAGAAGTATGTATTTAAGTATATTCTTATGTTGTATGTTTATATTTAAATTAGTGTATAGTTAAGTTTTAGTAATAGTTAAGTTTTATTTTATGTATTCTGTTTTCTCTTTTACTCTTACACACGTTGTCTACATCTCTTTAATTACTTTCCTATAGCAGGTATACTGGAAGAGATTTCTATAGAAATAAGCATTACCTTTGTACGTATTTTTCTGTTCTTTTCTTCTTGTCTGTTTATATGTGTGTACATAAACTGTTAAATAAGTAAATAAATAAACATTCATAAAAAAAAAATGTTACAATTTTTATTTGCTCCTAGAGGTATTTTATGTTCGGGTACAGTGGACCTTTGTAATTCGACTAAAATGTCACGCTGTATATCAATTTTTTTTAATGAATGTTTACTAGTTATTGGATACATGTAGTGAGCTGCTTTTGTGACAGCTAAAATGTCACGGTATTTAAAAAAAAAAAAAACTCAGTATTAGCAGATCTCTAGGTTTGTGTCAGGTTGATGGCAATAGGCTCGCCCCCTATTACAAGGGACTTAAACATAACTGGCGAAATATGGGTGTACTATAGGTACACCTCTACCTAACTCTTTGGGGATTACAGGCGTGATGTTATGTTATGTTAATATTTAAATAAAAAAGAATCTTAACTTATTTCAATTTCTACGGGGTTATCGACCACAGGTATAAGTTTATTTACTTGAAATATTAGTAAAAAAAAAATGTTTTTTGGTTTTTTTTTTCGTGTCCACAAATCGATACCATCACGTATCAAGTCTATGAAGTTACGACAACTAATTTAATTTCATCCTCTATTTAGCTTCTTTAAAGAAGATAAGTATACCACCAGCAGCAGCACCAGCCTGGTGTAGTACCAGCGCTGCGACATTTATTTTTAAATGTCGGAACATCATGCTGAGGTAG
Organism: Agrochola lychnidis; assembly: GCA_963680765.1. Lineage (NCBI taxonomy): Eukaryota > Metazoa > Arthropoda > Insecta > Lepidoptera > Noctuidae > Agrochola > Agrochola lychnidis. Next base: position 13,557,183 of record OY796872.1, read on the forward strand.
GAGCCTTTTGGCCTCGTACAGGACTATCTGCTTTTTTAAAATTTTACTACGTTTTATTTTTATTTATGTTTTTAACCGACTTCCAAAAAGGAGGAGGTTATATGTTCGTCGCGTATGTTTGTTTTTTTTTATGTATGTCCACCGATTTCTCCGTCAATTGTGGACCGATTTTGAAAATTCTTTTTTTGTTTGAAAGGGTGTGCTCTGGAATTGGTCCCATATAAATTTTATTAACTTTGCTTGGATAGTTTTTGAGTTAGCTACAAAATACGTTTTTTTTTTCCAACTTAGTATGTAGATGATATGATAAGTTTCTGTCACTGGTAGCAGGTAGTGGTATTCGAATGTGTGTGGGGTAGGTACCATAACTAAAAATTGAAAAATAAAAACTTTTTACAAAAAATAAAACAACCGACTTCCAAAAAAAAACACAACAAAGTGAAAAATAACTTTAATTTCGGAAGTCAGTGGCAAAAAACGCAAATACAAAACCCAAGACACCGACTTCCGAAATTAAAGTTATTTTTCACTTTGTAGTGTTTTTTTTGGAGGTCGGTTGTTTTTTTTTGTAAAAAGTTTTTATGAGTGTGTTTTAGTTTAATTTGTTATTTCCTGTGCGAGTCTCAATAAATACTTTTTCTTTACTGAGCCCATCTCCAAAGCTGCTAAAAGATTTCTTTAAAAATAAAACCCTCCTTCTGGGGCAGTCGGGTATATTCTATTTTATTTCTTTGGTCTTATTTTCTTTCGCAAATAAATAATAAATTAGGCTTATCCTTTTTACTCAGTATTTGGCAGTCTGTAGGCTGATTTGATTGATTGAATGGATCAATCATGTCCTAGGATTATTTGTGTTATTGTCACCCTTAATACTATTGATCTAGGTTTTGTTTATTTGTTCATTTGTCATGTGAAATTGATTTATATTTATGTTGTGTTATTTGTAAAACTATATTTGGCTTTTAGTTGGTGTATGAACTGCAAATAGGTTCTTTATAGCCCTTCTGTCAGAAAGTGTAGTCAACTATTGTTTACAATATCTGGATGACCGAGCCTTGCAAGGTTTTTTTGTTTTGAACGACGTTTTCTAAAAATGAAAGCCTAGCTAGATCGATTTATCGCCCCCGAAACCCCCTGCATACTAAATTTCATGAAAATCGTTGGAGCCGTTTCCGAGATTCACATTATATATTTATATACATATATACAAGAATTTCTCATTTGAAGGTATTAGATATCGCCCCCGAAATCCCCTGCATACTAAATTTTATGAAAATCGTTGGAGCCGTTTCCGAGATTCAGATTATATATTTATATACATATATTATACAAGAATTGCTCGTTTAAAAGTATCAGATATAAGCATTCGTAATACCAAGAGTTTTTGATGTGTTACTTCTTTCCTCTTGCTTTCCTGCAATAAAAATATAAAAAATGTAGATAATGTATTCTGTGGGAGTGATTTCGTGAAAAGGGACGGAAGCCTGTAACAGGAAGCCGGGGAAGCGCACGCTATTTGATTTGACCAATGAGCGCGCGCGGTGCTAGAGTTGGCCGTCAGAAATGACCTTGACCAGGGGCTCTTTTAATTTTGCTTATTATACCTTAAGGCGCCTCCCTGACCAAAACGCCGCGCTAGCCGTTTTTTGTGCAGTTTTTAGGAGCTATCTACCTGTTATTCAAAAAGTAATATCAACTTAATAAAAATACATTAAATTTCTACATATTCTTGATTCCAAAACTGTACAATTTTTTTTTTTTTTATTGCGTGTATATTTCATTAAATCTCCTTCCAACGAAACCATAAAAATGAGAAATAACGATTGATAACATGCGTCTCCTCGTAAAGTAAACATTATTTAATTTTGCTACTAACACTAATGGATAGACAATTTAATAACGAACATTTTGTAGCAAATTTTTTTTGAAAAGGCCAAATTCTGATTTTATTCAGATTTTATCCTAAAATATGGGCATATTTACCAGTGTAACTCATACATCCCGAACCGAGATTCAGTATGCCGCAAGGTCTCGAGGGGGAAACACGTATCGTTCGTTACCGCGTTGGTCACGTGATCGAACAAGTGCACACAGTCACATTATCAGATGTGAAACATCTATAGCGGCGGGTCAGACCAAATGTTGGTTGTTGGCGCCCCATATTTATTGCCTGTCGTAAACTATCCTTTTTTTTGTTAGTTTATTTACTGCGAAAGGAAATGTTTGTATTTAGAACTACAGAGTTTTGCGAAAAGATGCTACTGTTTTGTAAACACACAAATGCAAGAAAATTGAATAAATTTGGTCAAAATCAAAATCCAAGATGGCGGCTGCATTTTTTTTATTTTTGACATTTTTTTTTTTCATGTCATAGTCAAATGGTCGTCTACGCGAACTAGTGCGCTTTCGACTCTAGACATGGGTCGTACTTGCAAAATCGAACACCAGGGCTTCCAAGTACGTCCACCTTTAAACACCAGCGCCAAAACCCAGAGCTCGAAATACTTTTAAGTATTTTCTTTCTGAATCGAAAATAGATTCGTAAATTCATACAAATAAGGAGTAAAATCGCGTATGCAAAAAAGGATACTTCCAACTTCCAAGCCTTGGTAGAAGAAAAATACTTGCATAGAATATTGGTCTCTAATGTTATATAAATAAAGAGCACAATCGCGTTTACAAAAAAAACTTCCAAAACCTATAAAGTAAAAGTACTTGCATAGAACATTGATCCGTAACGTAATATAAATAAGGAGCACAATCGCGTTTACAAAAAAATACGCATGTTCCCTTTCAAAATATATCCGATCGTGACAACATTTGTGAATGCCGTGTTGTGCAGTGGTTTCTTATCTCATTATCTGTTACGATGCCTCATTGAAGTGGATAACAATTAAAATTCTATTGTGTCTCGTTAATGACAGTTGAAAGGTAATAAAAATCGAAGCCAAACTAGAAATTTTATAAACAGAACCGCTTATCATGTATCAGCACAAGTAGTTACTATATTTGTGTTGAAAACCAAAAACAAAAAATCGTATAATATTTCTTGCCTTTACTACGTTATTTTTGTTTTTGTATATCACAGCGATTATACTATTTTTGCAGAAAATAGGTACATTGCTTCTTAACCACTACCTATACTCCATTTGAAATAAGATTAGACATTTAACTAAACCTTTTTACAGTTCGTTCAACCAATTTTGACTTCTATTGCGTTGGTAGCATGACAAATGGCAGCTGCAGTAAACATTGGTATTGTAACCACTTTTTTGCTTTTAATGCCATCCTTATGCCTACGGTATAGAAGTCAAAATCGGTTGAACGGACTGTAAAAAAGGTTTGTTTAAATGTCTAATCATCATCGCGTAGTACGGCCGCTGTATCTTGTGACGAGATAGTGATGTGGTTGTGCAGATCCACTAACGTAGGCTATCGACAAGAATGTCGATTGTCGTATGAATATAAATTGCTGTTAAAGTTTATTGTTCAATTTGTCAACCGTAGCCCGGTTGGAAGACTAATGTGAAATCTTGTTTTAGTAATTTTGATTTCCTCATTTTGTTTAAATTTTTAACTTACTTATTATTATTTTTTTTGTTACGTATATTGTTTATTTATATCACGTTATTATAATGTTTATCGTTTTTATATATTGTATTTTCAGGAACTCCCAAAATTTTTAATACTATAATTATTGGGAGAATCGATAACTTTCCGATTTAGTCAATCACTAGCGTAGTAAAATAAATCGTTTCTGCAAAGCTAAACAATAGTGAATGATGTTTTAGTGTGAGTAAGTTGTGCGGTGCATGGTAAATGTACGCTGTGATTCATGGAATAAGGTTTATAATTGACTAAACTGAGTGAAGTGATTCGTAAGTTGTTCGCCAGATGACGCTAGTAATATTTTACGAAGTATTGTAGAGGTGAGGTGCGGCAAAGAGGGACCGATTGCTCAAGGTCTCTTGGTCAGGGCCCAGCCTTAATGTACCTTTTTACCAAGGTGAGATGTTAAATGTTACAGATCACGTCGCCCTCCTCGCTAACTGTCGTAACTAGCAATTGATATTTTTCCAGGGCAACAGTTCTTCGGTCGGGCGCTACAATCATGTTAATATGCGTTAGTTGTGGCTTTATTAATAAATTAATAACTTTTTATAAATAGCTCTTGACTTGATCTTTAACTCACTAACTGTAGATGTGTATACGACAGGTGGTGAGAATATTTTTTCCCTCAAACAAAACTCACGCAAAACAAAATACGTGTAGTGCTATTCTGTAACCATCTCACCGTGTTATCAGTTGCTAGGGATTGACACTATTGGCAGTTCACTTCACCTAAGTTATCACGGTGAGAACAGCATTACTGATTGTCTTCTAAACGGTAAACGACACAGAAACGTCGATTAGAGAGAACTTTTTCGAAACAAAGTTCTGAACACGTAGGTAATGTCAGTGCAGATACGTCAGTTTGTGATATACGACAGTTAGCGGGAAGGGCGACGATCATATGCGACTACTGCAAGGCTTGTTCGTTTTTTTTTCCACAAAGCACCAAGACGCCTTGGCGGCTGCTGCTAGCGATGGTATTATCACCGCTTATCGTACAAACCAAATGAGTCTGTTGACGTCACTGTACTCGTGTCTTTATCATTGAGGGTTTTTTGAAGTGAAGACTTTTTCATGCGCGTTGGGCATTTTTGAGTTGGGACTAAACCATTAATTTCGCGACACCATAACGACACACGATTTTTGTAAACGTGATTGTGCTCTATAATTTTATTATGTTACGGATCAATGTTCTATGCAAGTATTTTTACTTTAAAGGTTTCGGAAGTATTTTTTTTTTCGTAAACGCGATTGTGCTCTTTATTTAAAAAATCTAAAAAAACAGTGGTACTCCTGGAGTGCCGACAGAAATGAAAACTTGAACAAGATCACATTGGTGGAAGAAAAATACTTGCATAGAACATTGGTCCGTAACCTTATCTAAATAAAGAGCACAATCGCGTTTTCAAAAATGAGGTGACGGTAACGGTGTCGCGAGTTCAATTGTTTTTTCCCATCTTAAAAATGCCCAACGCGCCTAAAGAAGTTTTCACTTCAAAAATGTGAATCAAACAATAAGCCTGTGGAAGTTGCAACGAAGAAATATAAAGGTACTTTACTTTTTATCCTCAGAAAACCCAAAAAAAGAAATCGTAAAAACCGATTCATAATAATAACACATGATTTAAAACACGCTTGGGGTCTTTTATACCCCATACATAACTTTTTTCCTAAAAACTTCCCTAATCCGTTCGCACCGTAAACCCTATGTAATAAATTCTTACTCTGCACGAGGTTAATTCTGACAATAACCGGGAAATACCCGAAATTCTGGCACACAAACGTTGTAAATTGTTGTTTATTTATTGTACCTACGACTGTTTAGTGTGCATTCGTTAGCAAAAGTGTTGAATTTTTGAAGTGAAAACTTCTTTAGGCGCGTTGGGCATTTTTGAAATGGGAAAAAACAATTGAACTCGCGACACTGCTACCGACACCAGCTTTTTACCATTAAAAAAGACATCAACGTGCGATACCTTTTCTTTGGGATTAATGACGTTTCAAATATATAATATATTACATGACAACGACATGATTGACATTTCCGTTTTTTTACCGACTTCAAAAAATTTAAGTATTTCCAGCACAGTAAAATTGTTCAAGTTTTCACTTCTGTCGGCACTCCCGGAGTGCCACTGTTTTTTTTTTTATTTTATTTAAATTAGGTAGTGTTTATGGTAATAATAAAGTAAATTTTAATTGTATTTTCTACACAATATAAATTACAAATAATTGGCCATGTGAAAATGAGTTACTTAATAATTGGCTGTACGTTAGGTATGAAAAAAGACGTCATAGCGTAAACGCACTTAGTAATGTCAAATTAACTCGTGAAACTTAATACTAGGTTGTAAAAATGATAATATCGAAGAAATTTTTAATATTTCCGAATAAGAAAAAAAATGCTCATAAAGCAAACACAATAGACAGAGCTTTTAAATATTATAATTATAAAATTTATTTCCACGAAACAATATTAATTACGAAAATGTTAAATAATCTGTAAACGCATATTTTTTAGTTATTGTGGGTACAAAAACCACTGCACCCGCCAGTACATTTCCGTGTGTGGCCATAAAATGAGCGATGGGCCCGTAAATGCCGCTGATTATCGCACGACGAGTATCGTAACGTAACGCGACAGTAAAAACGCACGTAGTTACGCTGCGACAAAATAATAAAAACACCGGCCAAGTGCGAGTCGGACAAAGGGTACCACCGTACAATATTTATCACTACATTTTTTTTTTCTAATACTTCAGTGAAAAACAAACGCGTTTCTTGTATCTTATTTCTTGTATGTGTGTTATATTAAAATAAATAAAGTTAAAAATTAAAGGGCCTTTAACTATTTATTTTATTTTATTTTTATTACTTGTTGTTATAGCGGCCATAGTAGTTTACACTGTGAAAATTTCAAGTGTCTACTTATTACGGTTCAAAAGTATAGCCCTGTGACAGACGGACGGATAGCGGAGCCTTAGTAATAGCATAGTATAAAGAGAGGAAGTAAGTTATCTTCATAGAAACGCACCGCGCGCGGCTTGTATGTGTGCGCGGCTTGTATCTATGCGTCGCCGCACGCACACTTAACAAAATCAAGCCCGTTTATGAGTGCGCCAGTCGGGGCTAACGCCGCACAAGGTTTCCGCGTCGCGGCTGTTCGGCACTGCTAAATGTATGAAAAATGAGTGATAATCGCAGGAGAAATTATTGCTGTGCGTTTGGGTGTCTAAATAATTCATCGATTCCAGAGTTGTCTCTGTTCAGATTACCTACTGAACAGAAAAGGTAACTAAGTCACTTATTCTAGCATATAATTTTTACTTGATGATAAGATACCTACTCATTGTTTGTTGTTTTAGTTATCTATCAGACAGACGAAGTAGGCAGGCCTACTTTCCCACTAAAATGTATTAGGTACTGTGAGGACTTATCATTGGAATTCAACCTCACACATTATGCAGGCTGGCAAGAACGCTATGGTATCCGAACATTCGAACATTTTATATTTAAATTAGGATTTTCGTATGGTGTGCATTTGTTGTAAGAAAAATTAGTTGAGCCCATGGCGTCGGTCGCGTAATATTGTCCTTTACTTTGTATTATTGATTTAAATATAGTTTTGTGTTCTCTAAAGTCCTTTAATTTAAACACAATACACGACCCCGAGTGCCGCAGCAAAGTTAGTTGCTCACAAATGGTGGAGGCGCCTGTTTAAAAATAGTCGTCACATATGGTGCTCACAAATGGTGGAGGCGCCGCCCTTGTAAAGTGTAGTCCTCACAATTGGTGGAGGCGCCTTTCGAAAGCTAATTCCGGAGAGCTGAAGAAGATATAAGATACGACGACTAAAAGTCCGAAGCTAAGTGGTTTTTATTATTATTTTATATAGAGCGAGATGGCGTATCAAATGCAGCCCTTCTCGGGGATCAACGGCATGTGCCTAGAGAATTTTATTAAGGAGTTCAGGCTTGTGGCCACCGAAAACGAATGGCAGGAATATGATTTGGCTCTAATATTACGTGCATTTCTTGTGGGGCCAGCAATGTATTTCCACAAATATACATACCACGAGGGTATGAGTTTTCAATCTTTTTGTAAAGAATTATGGGCAGAATTCCCATGCAAATGCCACAAAGAATTAGCGGCATATAGGGGACAAGAAACAGAGATGTCCGATGAAAGCGGACAGAACGACATGAATTTAGATAATCACACCAATTTATTTTCTAGTGGAAGACAGGATGACCCAATGGAAGAAATGAAAAGCTGCCAAGAGGGCAGAGATGATGATGAAGATGACTATGATGATGATGAAGACGGCTCAAGTCAGGTGTTCGAAAAGGAACACATGGAAGAAGCCACAAAATCGGGTCAGTCCAGTCCACTTATTAAACCATTCACGTGTGTTTCAGAGAATCAGATTATGTCCTTGCCAAGGGAAATTATTGATCACGATGAGGAAACTCCTACACATAACTTCGTCGTTGATCAAATTAATGAAAATATTTCTGAGGATAACGTGGAGTCATGTTCAGTCATAGAGAAAGAGAGTGATGGTGAAGTAGTCGTTGACTTGGTCAAACATGTTGAAATTCTTCAAATAGCCGAGACCACAAATGTTCATGTTACCCATAAGGAACATAAATGTATAAAAATTCTGAATGCCACATTTCGACAACAACGTGCTAAAAACAATTCAAGAAGAGCACCAAAAAAAAATAAGGAGTCGTATGTGAGAATAATTAAAAACTTCGTACCGAAAATCAATACATTTAAAAGAAGGTCGAAAGTTTATAGACATTTTATAAAGAAGTTTTACATTTTAGAATACGAGTTTTTAAAATTAAATAATAAGAGGTTCAGCAATTTTAGTGTTACATACTCTTTGTTTAGATTAAAGCCTTTTCATAGTAGTAGTAATTATTAGTTTTTATGTCATTTATTTTACTGTCATATTATCAATGTCATATAGATGTAAACATAATTTTATTTAGCACATTATTTTAGTGAGGAATATGTAATAGTATTTTAATGCGTGATTATTTATTTCTCGTTACATGTTATGGGGAGCAATCATCGGACGCTGCCGGGAGCGAGTGAGGTATTGTCACTCCTCACATCGCTGAGAAGTCTGAGGGAATGAGCCACTGTCTGCGTCTTCAATGTTATGTGTCGTCTCGTCTAAATTAGCATGAACGTACTCCAGAATTTATTAATGCGAATTAGAAGAGGCAAATATTTTTGGAAACTGTGATCCCTTATGGAGGGAGGGGAAGTACTCTGTCTTGGTTGACACCAGCCTCGCTAACGGGGGCATAGCCCTTGCAAGGTGTGTCTAGTTGACACAATTGGTTCAACTTATGACTGAGGTCTCACAGTTTAGTCAGGACTTACTGACATTCGATAAAGAGTGAGTCTTGTGAGGATAATATGAGGTTTTGAGATGTTCCCTCTGGAGTATGGTCGTGAGTTTTTAATGTTGTTGAGCGCTTACTTCTTGATCCTTCGTTCCCTCTGGCTCAATTATGTCCGATGGAGTTAAGGCTTAGGATGTTAGAGTTCATTTTCATAAACCCCCTCTGGGTAGATGTGAACTGTCACATCTGTTTGTTTGTTGTCAGAGGCTTGCTGTATCTTTTGCGGTGGTTTTGGTACAGTGAGGTTTAAGCAGAAGTATGTTAATTTTTTGTGCACTGTTAGCACATATTGTCATTTAACTTGGCTGATACCTAACCTGGTATCAGGACTTTGCGATTCGTACGTTCTGACTTAAGCCTTCTCCTGCAAGAGAAAGACCTCACCTTGTATTTTAATTGCCATCGTTAGGTAACGTTTCTGTTAGGTATAGGCAGGAAGGGTACGATTGTTCAGATACTTTGAATAAAGGTCTCTGCCTGATCCCTTTATTCAAGTGGGGCGTAGCTCATGTGAGGACTTATCATTGGCATTCAACCTCACACATTATGCAGGCTGGCAAGAACGCTATGGTATCCGAACATTCGAACATTTTATATTTAAATTAGGATTTTCGTATGGTGTGCATTTGTTGTAAGAAAAATTAGTTGAGCCCATGGCGTCGGTCGCGTAATATTGTCCTTTACTTTGTATTATTGATTTAAATATAGTTTTGTGTTCTCTAAAGTCCTTTAATTTAAACACAATACACGACCCCGAGTGCCGCAGCAAAGTTAGTTGCTCACAGTACCTACTTTTGATCTGTCAATTGACATACCGCTAATGCTTTGTTTACGTTTACCTACCTAGTCATGCCGATTTCTCAGTAATGTAGGTATAGTAAAGTAACTAAGTACTTACAGTTATAAAATCGTAATTTCAAATATTTGGCGAATTGTGAATCAGATAAAAGATAAATAGAGCAAAGTTCGAATCGTAACCATTCGTAACAACAGAACAAAAATTGATTATAGTCCAAGAGACGGGCGTTATTTTGTTTAGGTTGTTATACGATGGTGCCGATTCTCTTGTCACAAATGCCTCTAAACTAAACTAAAAATCACCAAAATTTAGTTTATTCCTGTCAAACGACGATTTCCCATTCTGAAATAGACTAAAGTGACACAACTTAACTATATTTTAGTTTGACAGCACTAAGATGGCACTGAGATATTAGTTTAGTGAAAATGGTAATTTTGCTATTCTGAATTTGACGTTTTTAACCTAAAATTTAGATTTTCTAACTAAGTATGACTATTTTTAATCGCGACTAAAAACATGTGGAATAAAATTGGTTGTCATAAACTAAAATTCACACCAACACCTCGACTTCAGATGAAAAACAGTACTGATTTTTTTTTTCTTTTGCTTATATCTCGAAAACGGTGTGTCCAATCGCAAAAATAATGAAAATTTCGACACCCTTTATAAAATCCTTAAACCTCTAACACTTTTTTCACTTTTTTCTTATTTTCCACATAAAAAGTGAAAAATCCATATAAAACACGTCGAGGCTGCCCCCCCTGCGCGCCTCCGGCTCTAAAAAGATTCACGTGGTTAGGTATCACGTGTGGAGTCGCGGTTGTCAAATTCGATTTAGATGTGTCAAAATTATTTTTAAATTTAGAGAATTTATTTTGCAGAATAGCTTTGAGATTTTCTTAGTCAAAAGTAAGGAATTTTAGTGATAGTTAGTTTAGTTCGGTGTACAAGAGAATCGGCACCGATGTTTTTTTAATATAATATTTTAGTCTGGGCAGGGGCCCATGCTTTCCGAAATTATATTTGCAAAAGTTATTTATAAGGATGTGGATATATTACACATTAAAGTTTAATAACAAGGCATTTCGTAATAGTCGAAACCGAAGAAAGTATTTTTCTGTAGCATTTGTAATTTTGTTTGTATTATTTTATGTTTGCTTTAATAAAAAAAAAATTGGCCTTTATTTGCAAAAATACTACATTATGCCTATTAAAAAAAAACTGACTAGTAAAATAATTTACTAAGCAAATAATTTAAACACAAGCTCTTAGTCTATAAATTCAAGGCGTTTTTTTTGGTCAGTTGCAAGCACGAAACCACAGCTTTCATTCATAAAAATGATTTGAGTTTGAGTTTGAACAACTTTCCCCAAGAAACATGGGTTGAAATATGAAAAAAAAAATATTGGACTTCCCATAGTAGGTACCTAAATCGATCACGTGATCAGCAAGTTTTGTATGGGAAGTCCTAATTTTTTTTTGGGTGTCTATGGATAGGTCTTTAAAAATGACATTGAGGTTTCCAAAACCATTTTTTCTCAAAGTCAGTCGTTTGCAAGATAAACTCTTCCGAAGTGGTAAAATGTGTGTCACCCCCCCCCTAACTTTTAAAGTAAGAGAGTAAAAATCTAATAAAAATATATGCTGTAGATGTCAAAAAACACTTTCAACGAAAATTGGTTTGAAGGAGATATAGTTAGCAGTTTTTGAGATATAGCACTTTTTCAAAAACCGCAAATATAACTTTGCCATTCACACAAACAGGTAAAACCGACCTCACAAACCCTGAACCCAGACAACATATAAGTAAAAAATAGAACTTCCCGGCCCTTGCCAATTTCTAGGCACTGAATTAAAATTTAGCTAAAAGTGACAACCCTGAGACAGGCAAGTATGGTAGGCAATTATATCGCGGATTGGGCCTGAGATAGCCTACTTGAACTCTTTATACTATGGTAATAGGCTCCCGTTGGCACCCTTTGAGTACGGAACCCTTAAAACCTATTTGATATTACTCTGAAGTTAGGAATGATTGAGTTATTTACAATGTTGTGTGGGGGACAATTTTATTTGCATGTTGTTTATGATGGGGTAATTTTGTACCGCACACCTGTAGCATTATTGCTGTGTAGCTTTGAGTATAAATATTTACCCGGATTAGCGACGATTAAATAAACCGAACATTCCTTTAGTTGTTTACGAACTGAGGAACGGAAGTAAATAATAAAATGTTAGGTTTTGTTGCCATTTATTTGATCACTGTGAATAACCAGACGTCATATTACGTCACTAACGTTCAAAATTTAAAGACTAGGTATTTAGATTTTTATTACTAATTCGTTTAACATAATTGGCAAAATGGTGCATTATACACGGTAAAAATCCTAATCCTTCGGGGAAACAAGGCGTGTTATGTTATTTCTATTTCCAAGTACGTACCTACTCTTCTTTTACACATTTTCATTACATTTTTACTAGCTGCGCTCCGCGGTTTTACCCGCATAAGTCTTGATTCCGTAAGAATATCGGGATAAAAAGTATCCTATGTCCTAACCTGTCATGGTCTACCAATGTGCCAAATTTTATCCAAATCTGTTTAACCGTTTTAGCGTGAAAGCGTAACAAACGTATAAACTAGTAAACTCACTTTCGCATTTGTAATAATAAATATACATGTTGCCCCCTTGTCGCTACGACACAGTGCTAGCGACCATTTTCGGGGGCCCATTATTGAGTGTGCAAGTCACCCCCTGCCATTTTATCCGTTTACATATGAACATTGATCAGGCAGGGGCCATAGTCCTTCGATAGTTCCAGATGACCAGTCCACTTTAGCAACACAAACCCATAGTCCGATATCTTTGTTTCCATATCTTATAATAGTCCTACACTAACCGGGGGTTGTCCTTGGCTGCACTTGCATAGTGCGAACAGGGATAAGCGTCGGTTGGTACCTCATTTCATTAAAAACGTCTAAGGGGCCACTGCGAGTTGGCTTCGGCCCCTCGTACGCCTTCCAAAGGTCCGGGACCCCTAGGTCCCGAGAAATGTCAAAGTCGTAGTAAATATACATGTTTATAGTTAGGATAACAGTTAGATTCTGAAAAAAATCCCGATCAATTAACGAGTTGGTTGCCGTGGCAACTTTTGATAATATTAAGTTCAGTTAGCAAGCTCGATCGAGCATGGCTTTAATTGATGTTCGAGAAACTTTCTGATATATTGACATTTAGTTTGGAGAGCTGTCGAACTTCGGGGCCCCACTTTTTGCGGATTATTTATTGGTTGATCTACAAAAATCAAAAGTTTTAAAATTGGACTAGTTTTTAGGGTTTCGTATCTCCGAATGAAAAAACGAAACCCTTAGAACATTAAGACCATTCTTTCCGTATCTTTTTCAATAATAAAAGTTACTCCTTATAACATCAGCTATTTGCGAATGAAAATCCCGTTAAAATCGGTCCAGCCGTTGCCGAGATTATCCGGAACAAACAGACAAAACTTTTAAAATTTGTAAATAGCTATTATTTGAATTTGTAAAAAGCTGTTATTACGAACAGATAATTCAAGTTTTTATTTGTATGTATAGATAATTATCACGAATTGTGCAATGTTTTTGACCGTTTAGGGTTAATATTGAAGATTGCGCAATGGTAGAACAAGTGGTAGGAAAAGTTTGAGCAAGTTTAATTTTTATTGCATCGTTTTTTAATTGCACCATGTAGGATAAATATTATAACGTTGTCTTATTTTAGTCTTTTTAGGGTTCCGTAGTAAACAAGGAACCCTTATAGTTTCGTCATGTCCGTCTGTCTGTCTGTCCGCGGTCTAGCTCCGAGACGCTTAGTACTAGAAAGCTGTAATTTAGCATAGGTATAGATACATATTAATTACGCCGACAAAGTGGTAAAACAAAATGATGAAAAACATTTTTTTTTAGGGTACCTCCCATACACGTAAAGTGGTAATGTTTATTTTTTAATTTTTTTATCCCATGTTGAGGGGTATAATTGGAAAGGTCCTTCAAAAATATTGTGAGTTTGTGAAAACCATTTTTAGATTCAGGGATTCGTTTACGAAATATTAAGCTTTAAATTGCAAATTTTTGTTAGAGTCAAGTCTCCCCCTGCCAGCTAAATGGTTGGTTTTGGATGTGTGAAAAAAATCACAGCAGTAGTTTATATAACGAAATTAAAAGGAAAACTATCACAGCTAAGTAGGGTTTACAAGTAAACGAGTAATAATCGACCAACTTAACTTTGTAGTTGCAAAAACATGTTTTCCCATATATTCCGAATGGGAGAACATGTTTATCAACTACAAAGTTAAGTTTGTTTTTGGGATAAATTCATCCCAACTACGGAACCTTTCATTGTGCGGTGTCCGACACGCACTTGGTCGGTTTTTTTATTACTCCTTTGTTAATCTTATTATGGCTTTTAATAGTATTTTCTCCCGGGAGAGACACTGGCTCTTGTAACACAGGCTAACCACCTAGTACAAGTGTCAGGGACTTCACACAATTTGTAACCACTTTCTTATATTATAATAGCGTAGGTCTTACCCGCCCCTCGCCCTAAAACATTGAAGCTTATGGCCGTCAATGTTATTGCGTGAAAATAATTAATCGTTTGAGTGCAAGGACTGATTCAATCATATTGAGCAATTTAAATACTGTGCACATTTCTTGTAAATGTAGAGGCCACCTTATCAGCTATCATATACGAACAAAAGGGTCAAAATTATATGCAAAACTGTATTAGAACAAGGACGATCGTACAGTACCTGAGCCAAAAAAAAAAATGACAGCTGCAATAAAAAGCGAGTCAAAGGTAGAGGAGCTCCTGGCTAAGTAATAACAGCCGCACGGGTCGAACCTTCAGGTTAAGCTACGCTTGCCGGGGTTGGTCCGTGGATGGGTGACCATCTTTACATACCGAGACTCCTCCGTGCCCCTCGAAAAGCGTAATAAACCGTTGATACTAGCTGTCATTCGTGGATCTTTGACAGTCGTCAAAAGCCCGAAAGTCTGACAACCAGTCTTACCAAGGTGTATCGTATTTCCCAGTTATTGCGCTGCAGAGGTTAGATAGGCAGTCGCTCCATGTTAAATACTGGTATTTAGCTGCTCTCGGTTAGACTGGAAGCCGAAACAAACACAGTTGGGAAAAGGCTAGGCAGATGATGAAAGAGCGTGTGCAAAATCCGAACAAATTACTTGCTTAAAATCCTATGAAAATTACAAGATAATAACACCGATAGGTTAACCACAAAACACATTTATGATTAAAAGTCATAATTTCAGCCGAAAAACGTCCACTGCTGGACATAGGCCTCCCCCAAGCACCGCCACTTCGACCGATTCTGTGCTTTCCGCATCCAGCAGATTCCTGCGGCCTTCACAAGGTCATCGGTCCATCTTGTGGGAGGCCTTCCAACGCTACGTCTTCCGGTACGCGGTCGCCACTCCGGAACCTTTCGGCCCATCGGCCATCCGTTCTGCGAGCAATGTGCCCTGCCCATTGCCACTTAAGTTTGGCAATTCTTTGAGCTATGTCAGTTACCTTGGTTCTCCTGCGGATCTCTTCAGTTCTGATTCGATCATGTAGGGAAACTCCAACATAGCCCTCTCCATTGCTCTTTGGGTGACTTTTAGCCTTCTGATAAGGCCCATTGTGAGCGACCACGTTTCAGTACCATAGGTCATCACTGGCAACACGCATTGGTCAAAGACTTTCGTCTTGAGATGCTGTGGTATGTGGGACGAAAAGATATTGCGTAGCTTCCCGAACGCTGCCCAGCCGAGTCGGATTCGACGATTGACCTCTTTGATTAAAAGTAAATAATAATATTTGTGTAATTATAGCATTGTTTGTGGTCATCAATTATTTTCAATGTTCATCTGACAATGAACAAACAAAATATTATCAATAATGATTTTCATTTTTGATGTCCCAATTATCTATTCAACCGATTTGGTTACGGTTGTCACAATATTGAACTAACTGATGACAAAATTGATTAACAGCTGTCAACTTGTTTTATTAAATTACCTTTATTAATAATGCGTCTAATTTGGGACAGCGCTCCTTGATGGGCGAGTCCTATTACTGGCTGGACGTACGACGCGTTGCGTGAGCTCAGTACAGAACACGAAAGCTAACCACTCAAGGTCACTGGCATTTAGTCGTGTCTTAAATAACCTTTAACTTGCTAAATGACTTAAGGTTGAACTAGTCGTGGGCTCGAACTCATTGGTGGGCTTGGTCAAAAAGCACGCTATCTCACCTGGCATCGTGTCCGACAGAGATAGTATCAGTGATGAACAGTTAGACGCTGGTCTACATGCATAAACTCTAGTTCGCACGCACACAAACACCATTCAGAACGATTTTAGTAAAACGAGCGCGTAAAAAATTACGAAAAGTCCTTTGAAAGGTGGAGTTTTATGAAAAAACTACTGCATAAATCAATTACAAATAAAGTTGATTATAATCTTCTACAATTGAGCTTTGTCGAAACGAGCTTTGTTTTGGAGATTTTATACTTCTTTTATTACTTATTTACTCCCAAAGTTGCGTTAAAATTAGCAGGAAAAACGAATCTTTGTTGGCTCATAACTTTTTAATTGCTTTTTTTTTACTATTCTGCTTCTGTACAGACAAAATAAATAATAAGACAAAACGATTTCATGTTTTACTTTGGATGTACAGTGTGTAACAGTGGAGTAAAACCCCCCCGAAATTTGTATGGAAAAAGTATCGGCTAGTTGCGCCTTAAGGCTCTTACGCGACACGCGACGCGACACAAAGGCACCGATAGTCGCGCGACGAGCGGTGCCTTTGTGTCGCGTCGCGTGTCGCGCCTGTTTGTAAGAGCCTTTAAGATTCATACATACACAATAACATGTAACCTAAAATAATGATATGAAATTCCTAGTCACATTTTTATTCTTACATTCTATAACTACATCAATAAATCTGCAATCTGCCTAGCCTATTCCCAACTATGTTGGGGTCGGCTTCCAGTCTAACCGGATGCAGCTGAATACCAGTATTTTACATGGAGCGACTGCATATCTGACCTCCACAACATAGTAACTTTGTAACACGATACCCCTTGGTAAGACTGGTTGTCAGACTTTTGGGCTTCTAACTACTCGTAACGACTGTCAAAGATCTAAAAATAACAGCCGGGACCGACGGCTTAACGTGCTTTCCGAGGCACGGAGGAGTCTCGGTATGTAAAGATGGTCACCCATCCTCGGACCAATCCTGGCATGCGTAGCTTAACCTGATGGATCGACCCGTGTGGCTGTTATTACTTAGCCACGAGCTCCTCACATACATTCTATACTACATACTCTATTAAAAATCAGTTCACACAAAGTTGAACCAACTATATTGGGCTCAGTTAGTCAACTAATTAAAGGTGCCGAAACTTACTGAAATTAATTACTTAACTTTGATATTGGGTTATGTGAAGTTAATGTACGTACGAGAGTTGAAAGTTGTGGTCATGTATTAATTATGATTCCGATTAAAATTATAACTTAGTTGTTAAGCGGAATTGGGTTATGAAACGAAGTAGTCCACTTAGAGCACCCGTCCGAATAGCACCTGCGACTCAGCAGCCTACTGCTGGGATGTGTTTGTTTTACAGGACGTTATTAAATGAGTCGAAGGTGCTATTCGGACGGGTGCTCTAAGTGGACTACTTCTATGAAACGCTGATGAAAAGCAGTTTTGGATGGGTTAGGAAAAATTCAGTTGCTAAACAAATCTACTCTAATATTATGAAGAGGTAACATTTGGAAGTATTCTCCGGGGTATTCCCCGAAGCGCACCAACTTTGAAACGCACCAACGATGAAACATAGAGATGAAGGATTTGTAATAAACGATATCGATCGACGTTTTAAAATTCAACTGTCCTAATTGTTTAGTTAGTTGACTTCCATGCGGGCGGAGTCGCGGGTAGAAGCTAGTCATTAATAATTGAAGAACCTTGTCACTAAAACCAATAAAATGTTTATTTGAAAATTTCTTACAGTCGCACTCACAGATGTTAATTTAGTTAATGCACCACTAACCAACAATTTATTTGATTATCCGGTAGGAACAATATCCAAGGAAAACTAATAAAACCGTTGGACATGACTATGACATTATCATGTATACCTAAATTAACCCTTAAGTGTGCTGTGAATGTGATTTGTATCCCAAATATACTAACATACATTATATAACGAAGCCAGAAGAAAAGAATTGCTGCTACAATGGATAACTTTTCCCGGAAAATTCTAATAATTGTAACCCAAAATTTATCTACATTTATTTCACGATAATCTTGTAAATTATAATCATACTATCACAAAGAGTGGCCTCTCATAAATAATAAGAGTAAAACGGAGGAAAACCAACAACTTATCGCGAATAAATTGTGAAAGCAATTAAAGTAGGACAAGAGGCGAAATTTTCAAAACAAATTAGTCATTTTAATTAATTTCTTTGAAAATAGAGGGGACAGTTTGGAGATAAATGTTAATTTTTGCGAGAAGGCGGGTTTTTGTTCGTGTTTTGGTGTTTTTAGGATTAAATAGCTCATTTTCTTGTTTGGATGTCGTTGGGTCGCTGGTCTGTCTACCAAAAATGGAGTGTATGGAAGGGTTAATATTGAGAATGTAAAGGGGAAAAAAACGGTGTGGTCATATTTAAAGTAGTCACTACACACCATCAAACTGAACAACTTTCTCCATGGGACCAATATCATAATCGCGAAAAAATTACCATTTGTCCCATAACAAACTTCAATACCTACTCGACCCAAATATGCTGCAGAAAGCCATATCGATTCGACCTCTCGGCATTTGAGAACCTATTAATAAAGAAGCCCTACAAGATTTCCAATAAAAGACATATCTAAAAGCATCTTACAGCCTCATTCACTTCATTTAGTTAATGGACTATTCACAACATTACACAACGTAACTGGTGAAATGTGGGAGTACTTTTAGTACTCTGCCCAATCTTTGGGGGGCGTGATGTCATGTTTTTATAATAATGACTATTTGCGCCCCGCGGTCTTACCCACATAAGTCTCGACCCCGTGGGAATATTGGGATAAAAAGTAACCAATATCTTAACCCAGGTCATGGTTTACCCATGTGGCAAATTTTATCCAAATCCGTTCAGCCGTTTTAGCGTGAAAGCGTGACAAATAAACAAACAAACTCATTTTTGCATTTATATTATTAGTTAGGATGTTGAACTATTAACTCCATTAAAAATGTTTTGAATTTATCATATATATACATAAACTCATGCCTTCTTCCCATGGCGGTAGGCAGAAACTACAGAACGCTACCTGCTACGATCCTTACATACTCCTTTTGCCTCGTTTACGTTCATACATCTGGTCATACACGCACCTCGGTTGCGAGTACTAGGCACCTGGCCTTTCTGAAGAACATCACCAATAAGGTCAGTATCGTGTAATTTATCATATTTTTTAACCGACTTCCAAAAAGGAGGAGGTTATATGTTCGTCGCGTATGTTTGTTTTTTTTTTTTTTTATGTATGTCCACCGATTTCTCCGTCAATTGTGGACCGATTTTGAAAATTATTTTTTTGTTTGAAAGGGTATGCTCTCAAATTGGTCCCATATAAATTTTATTAACTTTGCTTGAATAGTTTTTGAGTTAGCTACAAAATACGTATTTTTTTCCCACTTAGTATGTTGATGATAAGTTTCTGTCACTGGTAGCAGGTAGTGGTATTCGAATGTGTGTGGGGTAGGTACCACAACTAAAAAGTGAAAAATAAAAAACTTTTTACAAAAAAAAAACAACCGACCTCCAAAAAAAAACACTACAAAGTGAAAAATAACTTTAATTTCGGAAGTCGGTGGCAAAAAACGAAAATACAAAACCTAAGACACCGACTTCCGAAATTAAAGTTATTTTTCACTTTGTAGTGTTTTTTTTTTGGAGGTCGGTTGTTTTTTTTTTTTGTTAATGGTGTATAAACGTTCTTGAACACCTGTGAGTGTGGCGGTAAATGTCAATTTGTAACGAAACCCATAAACTGCTGTACCAACAGATATCCATTCTCGGAATACATCCCTCTTTACAACGTTGTTTATTTTGGTTGCGGAGGGAGCACGTTGTAAGAAATTATTTTAAGTTATTTTACAAGTCACACGTGGGTTTTAATTACAAGAGTCCATGTACTCTAGACTGTATTACAGAATGTCTGGTTGGTGGTAGAAATGGGCATAATATGATTAGTACTTACCTATTAGGGTTACTTACGTAGGGTTTGTCCGTTTTCACAAATTAAAACATGTTTTCTTTCTAAAATAACGTGCATTCTGGATTTTTGAAGTGAAAACTTCTTTAGGCGTGTTCGGCATTTTTGAGATGGGAAAAAACAAACTCGCGACACCGTTACCGAGACCTCATTTTTGTAAACGCGATTGTGCTCTGTATTTACATTACGTTACGGATCAATGTTCTATGCAATTATTTTTACTTTAAAGGTTTTGGAAGTATTTTTTTAAATTGTTCAAGTTTTCACTTCTGTCGGTGACTTTTTTTTTCTTACATGTATTAATTAAATGCACTTGTGTCACTTTATTGTGCATGTTAAGTCTCCTATAGGTGAAGGAGTAGGTCTTTACTCAATACCTTATGTTGCCCTGTATTGTGTAAAATTATGTTAATTTTGTTAGTTTAGGTTTCTGCAGTAAACAAGGAACCCTTATAGTTTCGTCATGTCCGTCTGTCTGTTTGTCCGCGATCTAACTCTGAGACTCTTAGTACTAGAATGCTGTAATTTGGCATGGGTATACATATTAATTACGCCGACAAAGTGGTAAAATAAAATAATGAAAAAAAAAATTCACTCATGTGTACCCCCTGCCAGCTAAATGGTTGGTTTGGATGCGTGAAAAAAATTACAGCAGTAGTTTGTTTAACAAAATTAAAAGGAAAACTATTACAGCTAAGTAGGCTCTACAAGTTAACGAGTAATAATCGACCAACTTATATTTGCAGTTGCAAAAACATGTTTTTCAACTACAAAGTTAAGTTTGTTTTTGAGATAAAGCCATCCCAACTACGGCACCCTTTATTGTGCGTGGTCCGACACGCACTTGGCCGGTTTTTATTACTGTTAATATTTCCCAAATACATTTTTTTTTTTTCTTTCTTAATATCTTTTGTCAGAGATTCTAATATTAAAAAAGCGGCCAAGTGCGAGTCGTACTCGCCCATGAAGGGTTCCGTAGCAGCAAGTAACATTGAATGAAAGGTAAATTGCGGTTTACGATTTATGACGTATTAAAAAAAAACTACTTGCTAGATCTCGTTCAAACCAATTTTCGGTGGAAGTTTACATGGTAATGTACATCATATATTTTTTTTAGTTTTATCATTCTCTTATTTTAGAAGTTACAGGGGGGGGGGACACACATTTTACCACTTTGGAAGTGTCTCTCGCGCAAACTATTCAGTTTAGAAAAAAATGATATTAGAAACCTCAATATCATTTTTGAAGACCTATCCATAGATACCCCACACGTATGGGAATGATGAAATTTTTTTTTTGAGTTTCAGTTCTATGTATTAAACTCCAAAATTATTTGTTTTTTTTCTATTTTTGTGTGAAAATCTTAATGCGGTTCACAGAATACATCTACTTACCAAGTTTCAACAGCATAGCTCTTATAGTTTCGGAAAAAAGTGGCTGTGACATACGGACGGACAGACAGACAGACAGACGGACAGACAGACAGACATGACGAATCTATAAGCGTTCCGTTTTTTGCCATTTGGCAACGGAACCCTAAAAAGTAGTGCAGAAGCGAAACGCTACGCCACTGCACCAATGTGCCATCAAATCTTTTGTGCAATGCAAATTCAATACGAAACCCAACCTTATCACCGAAAATAAAGACAAAAGTCATCCTCTCTCTCTTACACCAACTCATTACTCAGTCGGTAAAGTGCATCAGGGACATAGCTATTATGCGTAGTTATAATTAAAGAGAAATGTCACGATCAATCAGCGTAAATTGGCTGATCAGACTGAGAGCCGGAGGTAGGGTTGGCAGGAAAATTATTAATATTTTTTGGATTGAATATTTTTCTTATAGTATTTATTTTCGTTTTTTTATTTAGGTAATATAGGAGAGTAGGGCGGCCTCCTGCAGTGGGACATTAGCATAATCAGCCTATAATGTTCACACTGCTGGGACACAAGTCTCCTGTTGATGAGAGGGAGTGGGCCGTAATCCACCTCGTGGGCCTAATGCGTGTTGGTAAATGTCACATGTCTTCGAATTTTTGGTTCTAGGACATGCCGGTTTCCTCACGATGTTTTCCTTTACCGTTTTGAGGGCAGTGGTGATGAAATAATTTAGACAAAGTAAAGCGCCTAAGTCACGGCCGTTACCACTAGACCACCACTGCTCTCACTTATTTTTTGTAACAGTATGCTTCCGGCTAATGCATTTTCTATTGTGTTCAGTTTTTGCTATAAATTATTTTATTCTGTAAACAAGCGTCAAAATTTTTCTGTAATTAAAGGGTTCATCGCAAAATATAATCTGACTTTTTCTGCAATCCGTACAACCAATTGGCGTCATACGAAACGGGTGCAACCGTACGGCTAGTAGAACAATTGAGGCATTTCTGTTCGTTCAATAATCAGTCAGGTGTGGCACTGTGCCAAATAACTGCCAGTTTGCCACCTACGACATTCTAGCGGTGGCAATATGAGGCAGGGCACCATGTGTAGACTTGCCGCGTTTGCTTGCAAAGATTTAAATCGTAAGATTTGCCCACAACGTACTTATCCAATCTGGAAATCTCTTAACCGATGGCGTCGCAAGGTTGGCCGCTGCAGAAACAATCTGGCCAAATGGGGTATCATCGACCCTTCTCACAGTGCCAGTATGAGCCACCTCACAGGATATGATTCAACTTCTTTCCTGCCAGTCATGCACAACCACCTGCACGTTCCAGAGTTTGAACAAGACGAATGACAGAGCTGTCCAGGTAGCAACTCACTGGTCGGACAAAAATTTAATCGTGATTACTATCTCCCTTCTCTAGTGGTCTTCTTATCACAGAAGACCGTTCCGAAAATAATAAGAAATATTTCCATGGCAGTCAAGTCAAATTACTGCGTCATTGCGTGTTACAAAGGTGTCAAAACGAAATAGAAATGCGACCATCTTTGACGTGGTAGGGCGAATCTAACGATTTAAATCTTTGTTTGCGGGTTATAAAATCAGCGATTGATAGCCACAA
Organism: Agrochola lychnidis; assembly: GCA_963680765.1. Lineage (NCBI taxonomy): Eukaryota > Metazoa > Arthropoda > Insecta > Lepidoptera > Noctuidae > Agrochola > Agrochola lychnidis. The sequence goes on from OY796872.1 coordinate 13,580,332, forward strand.
TAGAGGTAAGTGGTTGTGCGGTTTCTATTGACCGTTTAAGGGTTAGATTTGATGTTTAGTGGGTTTGAGACAGTTAAAATTATGTGCTGTCTTTAATGAATTCCATGGAATAAACCTCAATTAAGCTATTGAGCGCCGCTTAACACTAAAATGCTCAACGGGTTATGGTAGTAGAAAAACATTCGAGGCAGTCGCTTGATTAGATTTAGTTGTATTTTTTAGGTTCAAACCGACTTTAAAGATGAAAGTCTTATGATCCTTCCGTGTGTGTGCGTGTGTCATTGAATTCAAAAGTAGCCTACCTAATCTCATAGATACGGTTGTTTAAAAAAAAATGAGTTCCAACGCCTCGTTTTCTTTCAAAATGCAAAATAAACCCCATATTGTTACTAGTCCAGAGGTACCCAAACTTTTAAAGTGAAACTTTTATTACATCGTCTCAAACTTTTTCGTCTGTGTGTTGCATGTCGCGTGACGGTCGGCCGCGGAGTAGGGATAAAGTGAAAGGCGCTCGTCAGAGCAGCCAAGGCCAATATGGCGGCGCCTATAGAAGTTTCACTTTTACCGTGGTTTCATAAAACCACACAATCCTTTTTTTCAGTTTGCAGCGCACTTGCAGGTTTAATATTTTGTCTAAGCGTCCTAGCTAGTCGAAATAGGGTAGATAGGCACCAAAATAAAAACATCCACGATATGAAGCTGAATTTTTATATTTAGATTGACACAAGAATACATTTATTATCCATCAGGTTACGCTTGCCGGGGTTGGTCTGTGGATGGGTGACCACCTTTATATTGGCTTTGGCAACTTAGTCAATGTGAGGCGTGATCTTGGTGATGTCCACTCATTTTTCAAGGTGTGAGATAAGGCTTTTGAACCCCTGTTCTTATTTCTCTTTATTACAGCTACAGCTGAAAATCCGACTTCACATAAATAAGATGCTGCGAAGGGAATGAGAATTCTTAGAGCTTTTATTTTGTACCCGCGAATACCTAAGTTTTGTTTCCGGAGAACGGTAAACAGCATAGCCTCCCGGCGCCCCTCTTTACTCTCTACGACGCACCAGGGCGCCGCGGCGCACAGTTTGGGGACCCTTTTTTTGGGTTGGAAATTATCAAATAACTTCTCCCGCTCTGGGTGGAGCGGGAGGGCGTGTCAGACTCTTACTGACTAAAATCCACCTGTGTTCCATCAGTTGCCATGTTGCCGGGGGGCCACGATTTCCCTTTCGGCCCGTATTCGCAGTCCCGGCAGGCATTGGCCCTAGCGGACCCCGTCAATTCTGCTGACATCTCTTTGAGGCGCGCGTGAATCACAACGCGCCGTCGACCCGGGCCTGATTCTTATCGGACGGCGAGCTACCCATTGCTCACCGTCCGCAAGCCCGCGCCTACGGTGGTCGGAAATCTGCCTGTGATTCCCGACGCCCAGGGCGTCTCCTCCTGCAGCGGTTAGGGGCGCGAGGGCGCGAAATTTATTTATTATTTATTTATTCATTTAAACTTTTCACACACAAAAAGGTACATCGGCGGACTTAATGCCTAAATTTGCTTCTCCCTTACGCGTTCCGCCTCCTACTTCGCGAGCATTACTGCTTCGCAGAAGGAGGTGACGGCCTCCCATTTCCTCTCGCTCCGTACCATGGCCCGAATCAGGGCCGGACGCAAGAGATCACCGCCACCGATCACCTCCACGAAGTTTTGTTTCCGAGGAACGGTAAACAAGATAACCTCCCGGTGCCCCTCTTTACTCTCTTATGGCGCACCAGGGCGCCGCGGCGCACAGTTTGGGAATCCCTGCACTAGTCACTATAGTCCGCGCGCGACTGCTGGTCACCGCCTGTATGTGAGCGGTGAGGCGGGGGAGGGCGCCATTGACAAAATTGGCAGATTGAGTTAGCTTGGCCTGTGTCTCCTCACCGCTCACATACCTCAGGCCGTGACTAGCAATCGCGCACGTACTTATAGTCAGAAAATCATAAGAATAAAAAAATAAGTCAAAATAGCGTAAATACATTTTCATTATTTACAATACATTTTCGTACTCAAACTGTCGCTATGAAAGATTACTTATAAATCTGGATCATACCAGTTTACACCGCTTTATCTGCAAACGATATTGACTCTTGTTGTAATGGAACAGAGTGTTCATTTGAGTGGGTTTTGAGAGAGAATTTTAAAAGAAAAATTGGTGAGCGATATTGAAAAATAATGATGGAGTAAGGAATAAGGATGTTTTAAAAAATGTATTGTGAAAATAGACTTCATTTTTCAATATATTTTAAAGGGTTTTTTTATGTTTTAACCTTTACATTGCTTTGATAGTACTTGGATTTTTTTTTTAACGCCTCGGCTTGTTGGTCTCGTGATTGTAAGCGCTACTGCTGAGCATAAGGTCCTGGGTTCGATTACCAGATCGGGCAAAGTGTTATTGGGCTTTTTTTATCTAGAATTTCTCAGTTGCTCAGTCCACAGTCTGTCTTTTTGCCCGGTTGATGGCAATAGGCTCGCTCCCTATTACATGGGCGAAATGTGAGTGTACTATAGGTACACCTCTGCAAAACCCTTCGGGGAATCAAGGTGTGATGTTATATTACGTAATTTTTTTAAGATGGTTCTCCCATTTTCTGAACGAAAAACATTTTTACGGTAACTGATATAAAATCTAGCCACGTTGATAGACAACGTTGCTATAAAAAACGTAACAATTTACAGTAAATTTTCTTGGAAACTACGCGCTAGAAATGTACATAATATCTGCATAATATATATTTTTCTATAACCGGCGCCGTAACACATCTCTTTCATCAAATTATTTAAAAAAAAACCTTATAAGTCAATAATAATATTGTACCTATTTTTTTAAATCAGCTGAATTTTTTCGGGCTTAATAATATAAATCACGACATTGAAGAATATTCAACAAAAATTATTTAAGAAAATAAAATTGTAGGGTGACCACGGTATTTCTATAATATCAAAGACATTCCTGCAACTGTCATTATCGCTCAACAACATGCGTATGAAGAATGCGGACAATAGTTCAAGATTAGGGTCTCCCCGGTATTTCATTAATACCCTCAATAATAGCCTTTTAGGGTAGTTTTATTTGTTTCTGCCACCCCTTAAATGTCGTGATGATGTATGTAGTCTGTTATTAGACATTATCACCAGCCATTTGTGGCAAGTTTGATTAATTTTCTATACTTTGTATCCCATTTACAGTAACGTCAAAACTAAATAAGTTTTGTAGATACAAAGCCATGATTGCGAAAGTACTAAATGAGAATGGTAAAAAAAGTTAAGTTTCGCAATAGCAGATAATAGTTTAAATTACAACAGAGTTGCAAACGTTCTCGGTTCTGTAACTGTGTAGAACTAACTAGTTTGTTCTGACGAAGTACTAGAAAAGTGATGTCTAACCTTTTCACTGAGTCTGACTTTAAAACGGTAAAGATAGGGATAATTTTATTTGCCTAAACATGCGTATACATGCAAATTAAGCATGCAAGATGACACAATATTAATATTTCGTACGTACATGTTTCACCCGTAAGGCATACAAATTTATAAAATTTACAAAAAATTAATATCATAAAAAAATAATACAAAATAAAACTAAGTTTCAAAGGCACTTTAATCCAAGTACATAGTAGTGTCATTCAAAAAGGTAATATAATAACTATATATAACTTAACCTAAAGATTAGTACCAAAGGGCTGTGAAATGTAAATTGTCCATAATATGATGTGTAATTCAAGGCCAACACACAAAAAAACTTATTAATTATTAAGAAAGCTATTACAAAACTTACCAACGAATAACAAAAACTACAAATTATGATAAAATTTGTAACAAAAACCAACCTATCCCCCATAATCCTTTATAAAAATAGTATAGCTATTTAATTATCAGCTAATTAATTAACATTGTCACAATAATAACATAATAATGTCCCGATATTGTGACGTCGGTAATACGGTGACCACACGTTCGGATTACCGCGGACTTTAATATTAGTGTCCTCGCTGATAATTTATTACTTGGTATTAAATTGACATGTTGGATAAATTTATTCGGACGACCGGATAATTTATTGACTATAATTGAATTTTGGGTAGTTTGAAGTGGGGTATTTTGTAAAGGTTTTACTTTTAAGTACTAGTGGAATATTGACATTTTGTTAAGTAAGGGTCTCATAGAGATGTAGTGGCGTTATTTATGAGGCTTAATATCGGGCGAATATTTATGAGACATAAAAATATTTATTCGATATTTAAATTCCCAAAACCGATATTTAAGTAGTCGATTTTTAAATACTAGTAGAAATAGCCAGATATTTTTTTAGAAATCAGACTGAGCCCCAAACCCTTTGTTCATCATATTCATACGTTACGCTATGCTACGAGCGTTGTGAGGGTTTGAATTAAATTACAATAGAAGTCCTTTTTAATAAAAAATTTTTTACTAAGTCGGTGACAAAAAACGAAAATTCAAAACCAAAGACACCGACTTCCGAAATTAAAGTTATTTTTCACTTTGTAGTGTTTTTAGGAAGTCGGTTGTTTTTTTTTTTTTGTAAAAAGTTTTTATTTTTCACTTTTTAGCTGTAGTACCTACCCCACACAAATTCGAAAACCACTACCTGCTATGTAAATAATAGCGACAGGAACTTATCATATCATCCACATATTAAGTGGGAAAAAGTACGTATTATTGAAGCTAACTCAAAAACCATCGAAGCAAAGTTAATAAAATTTATATGAGACCACCTTGAGAGAATACCCTTTAAAAAAAAAAAAAAAATTAAAATCGGTCAACAATTGACGGAGAAATTGGTGACATACATAAAAAATAAAAAACAAACATACGCGACGAACATATAACCTCCTCCTTTTTGGAAGTCGGTTAAAAAACTTTCGCAATATCAAAATCTTAATTACACTTTGATAATGCCATAAAAAAAGAAAAAACTTCGCATACAGCGCTACAAGGTTATTGTAGAACGTGGACAAAGTCGGAACTAACGGCGCCATCTTTTTTTGCCAATACAATTTCTGTGACACTATTTCACAAATGTTTACCAACAACGCCGGGGCCCTCCAATGTCAACTCTTACGCTCAAAACTGGTTGTGCAGTCTGCACTGACACTACTAAAAACATGATCGTGAGGGTTTATCCTAAAAGTTGGCAACGTCGTAAATAGCTGTCAAATATTTACTTGTTTTGATTAATTTAGCAATATTACTGTATGGAATTAAGAAATGTGGCTAACTAAGGAACTAAAATATTGATTATGAAATGCAATCAGTAATATCGTAACACCGTAAATTTAGTTTTGGATGTAAAAAAGTATTTGGAAAACGGTTAAAACATCAAAAATCAGTGTTATAATTGCAAATCATTATTAATGTTCTATTAATAATGTATTCTATTAATAATATTCTATTAATAATGAACACTCAGCAATATTGTTGTTTCCCATTAGTGAAACAATTTTCGGAATCGGATTAAGAGTTCCGAAGATTGCCTTCATAAAAAGTATTCAAACTCACAAATTTGACCTCTTTATAATATTAATATACAGTACTTATTTATAGATAAAAAACAGTGGCACTCCGGGAGTGCCAACAGAAGAGAAAGCTTGAAAAAAAAATCGGCACCACGTCAATCAACGCGTTGATGTCTTTTACTCCACGGTGTCGGTAACAGGTCGTAAAATCAATGGTTTAATCCCATCTAAAAAACGAAGTTTTTTTGTTAAAAAACACAAAATCATTATTATAATTTATAATAGCCTCATAATAATCCGCATGTACAAAATATTCACTGATCTGGAAGTGCCCATGTCCAAACAGCAATGATTTCTCACGACAAGAAGCCAATAAGTCCGCAGTAATTTGTTCTGTGGTCATCGTGTGATGTTTCGCAAATAAAATAATGTGAGTGGGGTATTAATTTCTATCTGATAGAGGGGGACGTCGATTCACATTAAGATCTAGATCGCCTCGATCTTTTTTTTCTTGATGTTTTATTTTGTATTTTTATCATTGTGTGTGTTTAGTTTAGTTTGTGATCTTCCTGGGCGAGTCATAATAAATATTTTTTCTTTTATTTTGTTGAGTTATTTTAGCTTTGTGTTGATTTTAGTTGGTTTATTCTTAGATGGCAATTATTTCTAAAACAATTTGAAAGTTAAACATTGTTTTAATGAACTATGAAATTAATTTTTCAGGCTATAATGCTTCATATTCTTGTCCCAAAATGCCTTGCTCGTTGAAATCAGGACAAGGTCATAATATTTCTTTTTTAACTCTAGCTTTCGCCACCGGCTTCGCCTGAATTTATAAATTATAGTCTATGTTACTCAGTGATAGATAATTTTTATAGAATTCTACTGGTGAAATCTTTGAAATCGGTCCAGTAGTTTTTGAGTTTATAAATTACAAACAAAAATACAAAAAAAAACTTATGCACTTATGAAACGTCGGAAGCTAGGTACACGATTCCAATAGGTCGTTTCGAGATTAATAGATAGATATAATATTCTTTATTAGGTACACGATAAAAATAATGTACCAAAAAAAGAAATAAGAAAGAAAACTTGTTTATTCTGCACAAACAAATGCACTAATGCACAGCATTAATGTACTCCTGTAGGTACATTGTCTATTGTAGACCCACATTGTAATCTGTTAAGTTTTGGATTGGTTAATGATTTGGAAAAAATAAATGTTAAATTAGAGCATTTTCTTAATAACTTAGTATAGGAATATTTTAGATTATGTTTATATTACATTGTGAAATCAATTTGTAAAGTTATATCAAACGTGGATAAAAAACTGAGAATCAAGCAAAATCTATCAAGCGTATTATTCTGAAATCTTGACCATTATAAAGATAATTTAATTATTGATCTTTTGATATACGTGTTGTATTAAAATACCTTTTGTTTTATGTATAATAAATTATAATGGGTCTAATTTGGGACAGCGCTCCTTGATGGGCGCGTCCTATTTACTGGCTAGACGTACGACGCATTGCGTGAGCTCAGTACAGAATACGTAAGCTAGCCACTCAAGGTCACTGGCGTATATCTGCGTCTTAAAACTTTTTACATTTGTAACAAATACTTGCGGAGTTAATACCTAACAAAGGCATTCTTCACCAGCCTTAGAGTTCATTTTATCCACATACATGTCTTCCTCCTCATTTTTCGCGACACTGTTTAACTGCCAGCCACCCCATCTGTGTTTTACTGCCCCAATATTTTACGCCATGACACGAATCCATGTATCTTTGCTGGGTGGCATTGGTATTCCACCCTCGAGCTCCCAAGGACAACATTTTTAAAGGACGTCTACGTGATCTGACATTTAAGAGGCGTTAAAGGCGTATTTTTATTAAATTTGTACTTAGGAGGCTGTTTTATGTTGGTCTGATGAGGTATTGATCGTATTTATGGCAATTTTTTGCTCTTTGTTAAGTGATGAAAAAAATGGAGTTTTTAGCCCATGGGAATGACCTTGAGTGCAGCGTCATGTCAGTTTGCATGAAAGTATTAATAAGTATTATTCATAATCATAATCATTTATTGGCTATAGGTACTCGTGGCTAAGTAATAATAGCCGCACGAGTCGATCGATCAGGTTAAGCTACGCTTGCCGCTGTTAGTCCGTGGATGGATGACCATATTTACATACCGAGACGACCCCCCATTGCCTCGGAAAGGTCCCGGCTCTCATTCGTGGATCTTTGACAATTACGGGTCTTCAGAAGCCCGAAAGTCGGATAACCAGTCTTACCAAGGGGTATCGTATTGTCCAGTAAGTGGGTTGTAGAGGTCAGATAGGTTAGATAGCTCCATGTAAAATACTGGTATTCAGCTGCATCTGGTTAGACTGGAAGCCGACCCCAACATAGTTGGGAAAAGGCTAGGCAGATGATGAGATGAGGTATTGGTACAGTGTTGGTCTTAAAGTCAGTAATTAAGTTCATCATATATAGTTACTAGTCATACATTTGACATGCAAAACATTTATGTATCTAATGTTAGAGTATAATTATTATGCATGCTTCAAGTACTCAGAATTATAATTATGTCGTGTCTCTATGTATTTTACTGTGTCTACATAAGTATTAAAATAAATAAATTCTGTCATTAATTAATTTTTACAATAATAAAATATTAATCAAATTTATTTATTTTCAAATAGGTTACAGACGAGAATACATTATTGTTGTTATGGTTAAAAATTAGGTAAAAGATGGATTACAACTGGCTGGTATAAAATACATTTAATGTTCATTTTTCTATGGTGCTAATCACCCTATTTATATTAATGTACTATAACAGCCTCTAAAAGCACGGCTATTGAGATTCAAGATCTATGTTCGAAATCCAAGTCTTCCGAAAATGTGAAATTAAAAGTCTTTTTAATTCAAATTCAAATGAAAAAATTATTCATTTATTCAAACTAGGCTGAGAATCAGCACTTTTCGAACGTCAAAATTACATAAGACAGTTCCCCAAAAATGCCCCCCTTCACCACTTCCTAGTGCTTTAGCTGGGAAGAAGAAGTGGCGCAACAAACTCCCCAGCAGCACAACTCTCTGTTTAGTTAGAAAAACTTGATTATATACAATAGTACATATGCAAAATAATTTACATTACGCAACACAAAAACAATAAATTAAATTATTTGCTACATGTCAGCTAGCACACGCCATGGCAGGCCGTCACCTCCTTCTGCGAAGCGGTAATGCTCGCGAAGGAGGAGGCGGAACGCGTGAAGGAGAGGCAAAGTTCGCGCCCTCACGCCCCTAACCGCCGCAGGAGGAGACGCCCGGGGCGGAAATCGCGAGCCGATTTCCGGCCACCGTAGGCGCGGACTTGCGGACGGTGAGCAATAGGTAGCCCGCCGTCCGATAAGGACCAAGCCCGGGTCGACGGCGCGTTGTGTTCCACGCGCGCCTCAAGGAGATGTCAGCAGAATTGACGGGGTCCGCTAGGGCTAATGCCTGCCGGGGGTTCGAAGAAAACCGATAGGGACATCGTGGTCCCCGGCAACAGGGCAACCGAAGGAACACGGGTGGGTTTTAGTCAGTAAGAGTCTGACACGCCCTCCCGCTCCACCCAGAGCAGGAGAAGTTATTTGATAATTTCCCACCCAAAAAAAAAAGCTAGCACACGCCAATATACCAACAAAAAACATCTAAATCTATACTCAAGCGAAAATAAAAACTAAACAGAACTTAATACGCAATCCATAAAGCTTAATATGAAAGCCTCCAGTCATAAAGGGCGTGCCAGTATACATATAGCTGTAACTTGATGTCACAAATGATAAACTAGGACCATCGAAGTAAAAATAAATAATAACAATAACAAAATCATGGTCAGCAAGACGACCAGTCACCGCAAGCAGCACCCGTTCACGAGCATAACGCATAGATTAGCCATTACCCCCCTCGCCATATTTTAGCACTATTGATCCGATTCTAACGATGGTTTACTCAACTCGACTCCCCAGTCTACTTATGTTAAGAGTATCCCAAAATCCCAAAAGTGCTCAGAATAAAACAGACACCACGTTTTAGTTTTGTGAAGTATTTATGTTCTTGGTAGCGTTTAGTCTATTAACTTAACCAACCGTAGCTCTAGGCATAGCTTTTAAACTTAACGAGAAACAATTACACACATTTAAATCATTTCAAAGCTGGTATTTACGTAGTAACAGCAAAAGATCTGCTAAATTAATTTATTTGGTTCAGTGCTCACTGAGAGTTAAGCTCAAAGCTAAGTCGGTCGGGGACAAAAGGCAGCTTCAAATTAAAGTAATGGTCGAGTGGATGAAATGGTTGGAGAGGCAGATTTTGGTATCGCACCAATTTTGATCTCGTTACTTTTTAAGTTGTCTTTGGTGAAATAAAATACAATAGACGTGGATATACCGGGTGATTTTTTTTACCGTCTCGAAATTTTTACAGGGTGTTCTACCCATGAATATAAACAACTTTCACTATGGGAGCAACTCCGAAATCACGAAAAAAAAATCAGCTGTTTCATACATTTTGGTCAAGTAGGTACCTATTGAACTTTTGCATTAACAGCAGATTTTTTTTTCGTGATTTCAGAGTTGCTCCCATAGTGAAAGTTGTTTATATTCATGAGTAGAACAGCCTGTAAAAATTTCGAGACGGTAAAAAAATCACCCGGTATTTATTAACCTGATCCGCTTAGCTATTTCTAAAGAGCCATAAAAAACTCTTGAAAGACATCGACACGTGTTTCACCTTTCAACGAGGCATCCTCAGGATGACGATGGACTTGTTGTGAACTCGAACATGGCGTGTTGCTACACCGAGCACTGGCTCGCAACAAGTCCATCGTCATCCTGAGGATGCCTCTTTGAGAGGTGAAACACGTGTCGATTTCTTTCAAGAGTTTTCCGAGCCAGCCCGCACCCCTGAGCCTGTAGCTTTAAATTCCCTTATTAATCATATAAATCCGATCCAGCCTGTCCCTTGCTGTCCTCCCCTAGCGATGCCCTAAGCCGAGGTCCGTACCCCACAGGGGGTGCTCTTAGCGTGTAGTCGCTTTGTTTCTAAGTTTTATGCCCTGGCTGGAGGCCTTAATTTATTGAGGTTGACCTGCAAGATGCAATTAAAAAAAAGCGGCCAAGTGCGAGTCGTACTCGCCCATGAAGGGTTCCGTAGCAGCAAGTAACATTGAATGAAAGGTAAATTGCGTTTTACGATTTATGACGTATTAAAAAAAAACTACTTGCTAGATCTCGTTCAAACCAATTTTCGGTGGAAGTTTACATGGTAATGTACATCATATATTTTTTTTAGTTTTATCATTCTCTTATTTTAGAAGTTACAGGGGGGGGGACACACATTTTACCACTTTGGAAGTGTCTCTCGCTCAAACTATTCAGTTTAGAAAAAAATGACATTAGAAACCTCAATATCATTTTTGAAGACCTATCCATAGATACCCCACACGTATGGGATAGATGAAAAAATTTTTTTTGAGTTTCAGTTCTAAGTATGGGGAACTCCAAAATTATTTGTTTTTTTTCTATTTTTGTGTGAAAATCTTAATGCGGTTCACAGAATACATCTACTTACCAAGTTTCAACAGCATAGCTCTTATAGTTTCGGAAAAAAGTGGCTGTGACATACGGACGGACAGACAGACAGACAGACAGACAGACAGATAGACAGACAGACAGACAGACAGACAGACAGACAGACATGACGAATCTATAAGGGTTCCGTTTTTTGCCATTTGGCAACGGAACCCTAAAAAGCTTAATTTCTGAAACTACTGGGTTGTTTTAGGTTATTCGACGATGTTAGAAAGCTACATGGGTAGGTAATGATGGACAAAAACCTGGGCATAGGCCTCTTCTCATACAGAGAAGGCACGAGCATTGATCACCACGCGCGCTCAAGATGGGTTGGCGATTTCAGACTTATATTAAGTCCAGTACCCTAATTGCGTAATACAACACAATCACAATCTGTTTCGATTTGAAACAGATTGCTAATCCATTGCTACATAAGTTGGAAAAAATATCTACTCAACAACGTAAATAACGCAATGAATGTTGTTGAACTGTCCAAATGAAACAAATTAGGCACAATTGTTTACGAAAATAAGTTACGCAATTAGGGTACAGGTTTCCTAACGATGTTTTCCTTCACCGATGATGTACAGACGCCAGCACATCAAGCTACTACAATCTGTCAAATTTATTTAATAGATTTTCAACTTTATCGTTGATGTCTAAGGTTCAAAGTTGATTGGGAAGATTTGACAGTTTCGGGTAGCTTGATGTACTGGCGTCTGTACGATATTTGAAAAACCTAAAATTCCATATTTTGTAAAGTAGCTTGAAATAAAAATCTTGCGAAGAATGCAAAAGACTGGTTAAACAAAAACTAATTTGTTGGCACGCAATTCTTTCCAAAACACAAAATTTTCACCCCTTCCTAACTACCCTCATTCAATTCAAATTCAAAACAAAATACAGTCCTGATTTTCTCTTCTATAGAATTTTACCCCTTAACACAAAACCGCGATACACGCCTTAATTATAAACGAAAGGGATGAAACCTCACCCCCTTTCGTACATTAAAATTTAATTATACTTACTCTATTTGCGACAAAACTGTTTTCACGCGATGTATATATAATAAGATGACGTGCTAGAGTTATTGGGTAATAAAAATTCTTGTCAAGAAGCAGTAGTCGGTTTTTTTATATTTTATGTTTCCTGCGGTAAGTCCTAGCTTTCCCCAGGGTGTTGGAAAAAGTGATTTAGCGTCAAGGGGGTGAAATGCAGCATCGTACTGTGCAGTAATATTATTATATCTGATGACCAAAACTTTAGCCAAGGGTGGTGGTTTTGGTAATATTCCTGACAAAGGACGGTTGTTTTTAACCGACTTCCAAAACACTGATTTCTCCGTCAGTTGTGGACCGATTTTAAAAATATTTGTTTGAAAGGGTATGCTCTCGAGATGGTCCCATATAAATTTTATCTGCTTTGCTTTGACAGTTTTTGAGTTAGCTTCAATAATACATACTTTTTCCCACTTAGTATGTGGATGATATGATAAGTTTCCTGTCACTGTTATTTACATAGCAGGTAGTGGTATTCGAATTTGTTTGGGGTAGGTACCACAACTAAAAGTCAAAAATAAAAACTTTTTACAAAAAAAAAACAACCGACTTTTTTTTAATTCGTTTTAATCGTGAGAAAAGCCTGGACTTACAATTAATAAAAAGTTTAAAATCACCAACCTGCCTTGAGTAAGCGTGCTCATCAATGCTCTTCTTTGTATCAGCACAGGACTTCACCCTTCAGTGGGATAAGAACACGCTAGCATTATAAGGGTCAAGGGAGCGAGCTGGGGGATGAGCCTGATTCGTCTGATTCTGACAACACAGTGACAAAAATGACAATTAACTGCATAATTCACCGCACAAGTTATTTTTATTTTCATATTAAAATAGATTCTCTCGACTTTTTCGAAGTAAAATTCACAATTTTCTCAACAAACATGATCCTGAGGATGTAAGAATCCCTACGTTTAACTCTAACTGTAGAACTATCAAGCAGACTGTTGAACTTGCGAGTAATGGAAGCGGAACGAACAAACTTGTGCACATTTAGGATTACTCGGACTAGGAGATTATGAAGTTCCACAGCGGCGGTATTAGTGCTTATGTGGAATTCTGGTGATTCTGGCGAACGCGAACGAATGCTGTAAATTTTGGAGTGATTTTTAGTAGATTTTTATCCATTGTCTGTCTGACTTTGTGCCCGGTTGATGACAATAGTCTCGCCCCCTATTACATGGGACTAGGGATGGCGATCTGAGATCGATTAATCAAAGAATCGATTTTTCAGGCCCAAAAGATCGATTTTTTAAATCGATATGCAGTACTGAATCGATTCAGTGAATCGATATTTCACCCTTGAAAATCGCCATTCGATTTTTTCGGCTTGTGAGCGCCTTTTTTTAATTGCTACATCGCAAGTGATGAGCGGAACCGCTTGAATCCCAGTAGAATTGACAGACTTGTTTTTGAAAAGTTTATATATGAAGCATTGGGAACTTTAAGTTTTTCATGTAATAAATACATTTTGAAAATAAATGTCTTCGTTCATACCTGATCTGACTTTGATATGGTAATAAAATAATTGTTATTGTCAAATTCCCTGAATTAAAAAAAAAACTGATTTTACTGATAAGAGATCATTTATTCTGGTATCTTTTTTGTTTTTCATAAAATGGGTTTATATTTACATTATAAATACAAACTTAAAAACAGAATCGATTTTTTAGAAATCGATCTTTTAGACCTCGATTTTTTTGTGAATCGATACATCAGCTTACGATTCGAATCGATTCAAAAATCGATCTTTTTCGGAAAGAATCGCCATCCCTACATGGGACTTAAAGATAACTGGCGAAATGGGGGTGTACTGTAGCTACACCTCTGCCTAACCCTTTGGGGAATACAGGCGTGATGTTATGTTATATCCTAGTACTTGGGCGACCGAGCTCTGCTCGGGTGAAAATTGAGAAAACGAACTTTCCCGAGCTGCGACTCATCCATAGGTAGATTGATTTTTCGCCCCCGTTAACCCCTATACAGTGTGAGTCCTTATAATAATGTGCACATATCGAAATGAGGGAATCTGTGCTTAATTTTATCGACGGAAAAAAAATCCTTTTTTTTTGTTCTGTTTGGCGTCTTATTGAGAAATTTTACAGTTATTTTAAAAATTTATGAAAAAATCAGATGTTTGCAAAAAAAAAAAAGACAGTTGAGGGTAGTTTTTTTTCCACAATTTTCATTTTATGAGGACGCCTAATTACTTCCAATCAGTATGGAGTTTGTTCCATCGCAATAGATCATTAAGTTTAAAAAATACACCGTTTAGTTAAAAAAAAATATATATATATAATTTTTTCCCTTGATGAAATTAAGCATAGATTTCCTCATTTCGGTATGTGCACATTATAATGACTCACTGTATTGCAATTTTTATTGAAATCGTTAGGAGCCATTTTCGACAATGTGATTACAAATATATACATACATTTAATAGTATAGTATAGGATACATGGAAAATACTACAAAAGTTCTTTGAACCGTAATAAACAAGTGGCAAATAGCAATCGAAATAGCAATAAATAATAATTGCTATCGAAATCATTATTGCTATCTACAATCTTTATTGGTATCTATAAACAGTGTGTGGATTGATCGCAATTACTTTGGCGCCGGGACTGTCTCGGGTCCGGTTAAAATCGTTGTCACACTAGTCCTGCTTAATTTATTGTCATTGGCTTGATAGACAAACACAAGGCTTTTGTTTTATTTGTTCATGTTTATCTTTTGTTTGTCATGTGTGATTGGGTTTCTTTTGTTTTTTTATGGGCATGTGATATTAGGTTATTGTTCCAAATAAGGATGATTCTATACATACTTTGTACAAACAAACAACCAACCAACCAGAAGGCCAATTCACTTAATAAAAAAAACACTCGCACAGGAAGTATTCCGTACCATCGTACAATATTTAGCAAAAAAACGCCGAAAAAACCAGGTTTCTTGTATGGGGGTTCCCCTTTAATTTCTAACTTTATTTTATTTTTATTATTTGTTGTTACAATGGCAATAGAAATACACAACTTGTGAAAATTTCAACTGTCTACATATTAGGGCTCATGAGATACAGCCCGCTCACAGACAGACATAGAAAAGAAATAAAGAAAGAATAGGGTTCCGTTTGGTACCCATCGGGTACGGAACCCCAAAATGGAGTTTTTGTCTTCCTTTTTTAATATTAGCTTGAAAATAAAATTAATTTGCAACACGAATGGTATCTGGATATGTAAAACTAGTAAAAAAAGTAGAAATGTAGTAAATAGTAATATAAGTGAGCGTCTCGGGCATTTCAATAAAGCTGTTTACTATAAAATAATTAACAGAGAGCTGGGAGCGTTAGCAGAAAAATTTGTTTATGTACAATTATTTTTTGTCATATTTTAAGACGCAGATATATGCCAGTGACCTTGAGGGGTTAGCTTGCGTGTTTTGTACTGAGCTCACGCAACGCGTCGTACGTCCAGCCAGTAATAGGACTCGCCCATCAAGGAGCGCTGTCCCAAATTAGACGCATTATTAATTTATTATACATAAAACAGAAGTTATTTTAATAAAACACGTATACTAAAAAATCAATAATTAAATTATCTTTAAAATGGTGCTGGTTTCAGTAAAATACGCTTGATAGATTTTGCGTCATTCTCAGTTTTTATCCACGTTAGATATAATTTTACAGATTAATTTCACTATGTAATATAAACACAATCTAAAATATTCCTATATTAAGTTATTAAAAAAATACTCTCGTTTAACATAATTATATTTTTTCCAAATCATTAACACTACTCATTTAGACGTGATCTTCAGTATAAAATCATTAAAAGTCGGTTATCGTCGCCTTAATAGGCTGCCTCGTTCGTCTAGTGATTGCAAGCGCAACTACTTCCAATTAATTTCTGCTTTCCTGGTAGTTATAATAAACAAACAATTAGGACAGTTGAATTTTAAAACGTCTATCGATATAATTTATTACGAATCCTTCATGCTCTTCTCTGTTTTATCATTGGTACGTTTAGACGAATACTTTTGGTGCGCTTCATTTGGTGCGCTTCGAGGCATTCCCCATCATTTCTATCAAACTCATAATCGAACACAGTCCATCAATAAAAGTCTTCCACAACTACACGCTCCCTTTTTTGTTACCAGTACAAATTCGACCAATCGATCTACCGATCAGTTGTTGGAGGAGCTCGTGGCTAAGTAATATCAGCCGCACTGGTCGATCCATCAGGTTAAGCTACGCTTGCCGGGGTTGGTTAGTGGACGGGTGACCATCTTTACATACCGAGACTTCTCCGTGCCTCGGAAAGCACGTTAAGCCGTTGGTCCCGGCTGTCATTCGTGGATCTTTGACAGTCGTTACGGGTCGTCAGAAGCCCGAAAGTCTGACAACCAGTCTTACCAAGGGGTATCGTATTACCCAGTTACTGGGTTGTGGAGGTCAGATAGGCAGTCGCTCCATGTAAAATACTGGTATTCAGCTGCATCCGGTTAGACTGGAAGCCGACCCCAAATAGTTGGGAAAAGGCGTGGCAGATGATCTACCGATCAGTTGTACAACCAGTTGTACAACCAGTTGTACAACCAGTTGTACAACCAGTTGTACAACCAATATTCTTCAGCAAACAAGATATCCAATTACTGACGAGTTTATAGATTGAATAATTGCTGTTGTTTGTACTTTATACAGGATGATGCGATGGATGTGACTATGATTACAGTCTTCGAATTCGGGATACACATTTCGATTAGGTGAAATATATACAGCGTTATTTGAAGTACAGGTAAGTACTGCAAACCTGAAAGAATTTTCATTTGAAAAAGTAGTAGAATCGATTTTTATCCGACTTCCAAAAAGGAGTAGGTTATAATGTTCGTCGCGTATGTTTGTTTTTTTTTTTTTTATGTATGTCCACCGATTTCTCCGTCAATTGTTGACCGATTTTGAAAATTCTTTTTTTGTTTGAAAGGGTGTGCTCTCGAATTGGTCCCATATAAATTTTATTAACTTTGCTTTGATAGTTTTTGAGTTAGCTACAAAATACGTATTTTTTTCCCACTTGCTATGTAGATGATATGATAAGTTTCTGTCACTGGTAGCAGGTAGTGGTATTCGAATGTGTGTGGGGTAGGTACCACAACTAAAAAGTGAAAAATAAAAACTTTTTACAAAAAAAAACAACCGACCTCCAAAAAAAACACTACAAAGTGAAAAATTACTTTAATTTCGGAAGTCGGTGGCAAAAAACGAAAATACAAAACACAAGACACCGACTTCCGAAATTAAAGTTATTTTTCACTTTGTAGTGTATTTTTTGGAGGTCGGTTGTTTTTTTTTGTAAAAAGATTTTTTGCACTTATCAAATCATAGGCTCCTCCTGCGCTACGGGTCGTGTATGTATCGATGTTTGATTTAATTGGAAAGAACGTCATGACGTCACGTCCGTCACTTGACGGCGGACGCACAGTAAACAAGAGTTTAGAAAAAGGGGGTTTCACTGGTTGATCGAGCACCCAATCTGCGTGCAGTTCTCAACGAGTCCACAACTGTCTAACAGGTCACCTATAGTCTCCCACCGCAGGAGACTCCCTGGGCGTCGGGAATCCCAGGCTTATTCCCGGCCACCGTATGCGCGGGCTTACGGACGGTGAGCAATGGGCAGCTCGCCGTCCGATAAGGACCAGGCTTGGGTCGATGGCGCGGTGTGTTCCACGTGCGCCTAAAAGAGATGTCAGCAAAACTGACGGGGTCCGCTAGGGCCGATGCTTGCCAGGGTCATGGGTAAGTCCGAAAGAGATATTGTGGCCTCTGGCAACATACAGGCAACCGAAGGAACAATAAGAGTTAAAAAGTTATAGCTACGATGATACTGAAAACCTTATCAGTAATCTCACCTAGTGGATAGACTCGGATTACACACACAAATTCACACGCCTAAACACACAAACCTTCATTCACACACCTACATCTATACTGCTAACCCCGTTTTATTTTAAAACAGAAAATGTTTTAGAGTTATTACTATTTCTTATCTCGCTAATTAATTTTTCGTCTATTTTTCATTTTATTCCTTTTTCTTTTATTAATTTTAAAAATCACTTAATTATATTTAGTCTAAGTCTTCTCATGTTGGTCCATGTAACTGGAGAAACCTCGACCCCTGTTATACAGGATGTCCTAGTTCAGGTGTACTGAAGTTTTGGAAATAAATTACTATTACTATTACTAAGAGTCTGACACGCCCTCCCGCTCCGCCCAGAGCGGGAAAAGTTATTTGACAATTTCCCATCCATAGTCTGTGCAAAATGGTAACAAGTATCAACGTGTGTATAAGTCGTGATTATTTTTTAATTCCTAAATTAGTTTTATTGTGGCGTTTCAAATCGTTTAAATTTTTTACATACTTAGGTATGTAAAAAATTTAAACGATTTGAAACGTGATTCTTTATTTATATTGATAACTTGTATGTGCTTACCTATATTAAATAAATATTATATTAATCTGTCTTATTTCCCACATGTGTTCGATTCTCGTACGCAACAAATATTTGTATGGCCTTTAATAGGCCTGAGTTCATTTTTTTGTTCGTCTTGTAGATTATAAAAAAATATTAAACACGTATTTTTTTCTTTTTTGACGTAATCAAAAGATTACGGCGATACATTGAGTTAAAATGTGGCATGACGTCACGCCTTGCTAGATTTAATAGTGCGTTGTGACGTAGCGAGCCCCCACTCCCCAACTTTAATGCGTGTTTTCTAAGTTATTTTTGATTAATATGATAAAGCAAAAAATACGTGTCTAATATTTTTTTATTATCTGAAAGACGGACTAAATAGTTTTTTTTTTTACCTTAGCAATTACCGTATTACATAGTAGACATGATTGTTCTATAAGAGATTTGAGTCTGTAAACCCACCCAGAGTTATTGACATTTACTTTTCTCACAAACAAAACCGCGCCAAAGAAAATGTCAACAACCACGGTTACATTTTTCACAAATACTTTATTTATAAAGTAACCAGGGTGGCTGACATTTTCTTTCATCGTTCACATCGAAATTGTGAAAATTTGAAACCAGTAAAACATTTTAAAACATTGTTCATCGGCTCTTCGCCATAGTATCTTTTCCCCAAAGGCACAAGTTTATTAGGCCACATAGTTCGTCCATAACAATATTAGGTTTCAAAAGATTAGGGACCTAGTATCCTATGTCCGTTGCCGTAACAACCCCGGTATTGGGAATTCCGTAACAGCATGGCCTGATTCGGAAAATCTTTTGAGGTAGTGAACTATCTATACATATAATAAAATCGTAGCGATGTCAAAACTGTACACTGAATATTTTTGATAAAAAGTAATTGCTATGAGGTCTGGGATCGATTCTAATGCCGAAAATATATTTTTTAGAATTTTTGTCTGTTTGTCTGTATGTATGTTCCAGCATGACGCAAATTCTACCGGACAGATTCTGTTAAAATTTTGCATAGATATTCCCTGTGTCTGGTCATGTTATAGGGTATAAATTATCACGCTATTTGCTATGGGGGTTGAGCAATATTACTTTATGTCGTATTTGTATGTTCTAGCACGACGCAAATTCTACCGGATAGATTTTGGTAAAATTTTGCATAGGTATTCCCTATAAGTCTGGTCAAACTGTAGAGCATAAACTATCACGCTGTTTACTATGGGGGACGAGCAATATTATATTATGTTCGTATTTCTGGAAAAAAACGCGCCAAAAGATTAGGATATTGTAGATGGTTTTCGATTTAACTTTTTAAATGATTAACATCACGCTATTTGATAGCACCTTTATGGAACTAAGCAGTCAATCATGAAATATATAGGAACGGCTATTTTAGGTAAGTTCAACGAAGCAATTGACTCAGCGGTTGGACGATTGCTTTGCAAACATGGAGTTGTAAGATCGATTCCCAACTACGATTTTTTTGTTTTTGTTTTTTTCATTTTGTAATACGAAGTTTTTTTTTTTTGTTTAGGTACGTATATATAATAAGTTCATAGAATGTTTTAATTCACAAAAAAAAAACTTTAAAAAAAAACAACCGACTTCCAAAAAACTACTACAAAGTGAAAAATAACTTAAATTTCGGAAGTCGGTGTCTTTGGTTTTGTATTTTCGTAATTTGCCACCATTTGTAGTAGGTATATTGTGGTGTCTTACGACTTCCACGTGAACGAAGTCGCGGGCAGAAGCTAGTCTTAGAATAAATTGATTGATATCTCAGTTATACGAGTAGAAGACCAAATAATACTCAATACTAATACTTAAGGCGACGATAACCGACTTCTAATGATTTTATACTGAAAGAACACGTCTAAACGTAGTGTTAATGATTTGGAAAAAATATATGTTAAATTAGAGCATTTTTTTAATAATATAATATATGAATATTTTAGATTATGTTTAAATTATTACATAGTGAAATTAATTTGTAAATTTATGTCTAACGCGGATAAAAAACTGAGAATCACGCAAAATCGATCAAGCGTTTTTCTGAAACCTTCACTATTTTATATTTTGAAAAGAACAAAAGTGTGAACTGGGTGAAATGACTTAGGTTAGGTTAGAACTGTGACCAACAACGCGCGAGCCGAGCGAGCGAAGCGAGCGGTGCCGCAGCAACGGCCGGCGAGCGCTACTTCCAAGTTATTCGCAGCATTTAATATTAGCGCAAGGTGCATTACGTCGCAAACAAGTTGGTTACCAGTTCACAATTTCTCGCAATCTAAACTCGATTAGTCCGTATGCGTACTGGCACTGTATACTATGGAATGAGGTAGTTAATTTGGTCACTACGAAGTATACGCGAGTATTTGCGTACTACTCTTGTATAGATTGGAAGACCTTAGTAAAAAAGTGATTTCCAATCTATACGCGAGCAGTTTCCTATGGCTGCGTTCTAGCCTTATATAGTTTGGAAAGACGCTACTGCGACCAATTCTGCTCGCGCGTGGTTGGTCATAGTTCCAACCTAACCTAACCCGTTTGGTCGGGGTAGCTTAGAAAGCCTAGTAGTAAAGTTCCAATGATTTTAAAAAAATGTGCATTATTATAGAAGCGCGAAAAGTGTTTAGAGGTTCATTAATGTAAAAAAGTGTCTAAGAGGAAGCGCAAAAATTTTTTTGCGAGTCGGTCCAATAATTCCCTTTTTTTATTGTTTTGCAAGTAACGCAGTAGTGTAAATTGATTGGCTTCAGCGCCACGGGTCCAATTCCCGCTCAAAACAAATATTTGTAAGGCCTCCATACAGATAGTTGATCCGAATCTGGGTGTTGGTTCAATTGAGATCTGGAAAAATTCGCCGAATACGCCAATTCCCGAAAGGGGCACGAAAATTCCCGAAAGGGAAGGTACAGGTGTTTATTAAACCCACGTTTCGAGAGTTATAAAATGCTAGGTACAGTTGAGGAAGCTAATTGACACGCTGCGTCAATTTGCCGTGATATACCTACCCATTTCACACAACTGTCAAATATTGACAGTTGTGATTTTAAAATAGGTACGGATAATTGAAGTTGAAAGTCAATTTGATAAATTATTAATTTCCTTGACTTTACCGAATCGTAGAGCAGTGTGATCACACATCTCTGACTTTTCAGATTCCTGTGCGTACTGTATAATTATCACTTGCTTCAAAAACGGTGAAGGAAAACATCGTGAGGAAACTGCCTGAGAGATATTTCTCGATGGTATGTGAAGCTAAGTTATAGGCCCATGGGTGGCTTTAAAACTCTGACGCCAGGTTAGTCACTAACGCAGGAGGAGACGCCCTGGGCGTCGGGAATCACAGGCAGATTTCCGGCCACCGTAGGCGTGGGCTTGCGGACGGTGAACAATGGGTAGCTCGCCGTCCGATAAGGACCAAGCCCGGGTCGACGGCGCGTTGTGTTCCACGCGCGCCTCAAAGAGATGTCAGCAGAATTGACGGGGTCCGCTAGGGCCAATGCCTGCCGGGGGTTCGAAGAAAACCGATAGGGACATCGTGGCCCCCCGGCAACATGGCAACTGAAGGAACGCGGGTGGGTTTTAGTCAGTAAGAGTCTGACACGCCCTCCCGCTCCGCCCAGAGCGGGAGAAGTTATTTGATAATTTCCCACCCAAAAAAAAAGGTTAGTCACTAACCACACAAGAAGAACAAGACCGAATAATAAGCTCGGTCTGATTACCAGTATCTGGTCGCAAATCCTAACTTTATGCCATTATTGTTATTTTATTTCATCATCTGCCTAGCCTTTTCCCAACTATGTTGGGGTCGGCTTCCAGTCTAACTGGATGCAGCTGAATACTAGTATTTTACATGGAGCGACTGCCTATCTGACCTCCACAACCTAGTGACTAGGTAACACGATACCCCTTGGTAAGACTGGTTGTCAGACTTTTTGGGCTTCTAACTACCCGTAACGACTGTCAAAGATCTACAAATGACAGCCGGGACCAACGGCTTAACGTGCTTTCCGAGGCACGGAGAGGACTTGGTATGTAAAGATGGTCACCCATCCACGGACCAACCGCGGTATTTTATTTTATTTATTAAGTAATAATAAATAACTACAACATATAATAGTTAGGGTTAACAAAACTTTTAGTAACAATGTTGCAGTCCACTGCATTATCCGCAGGTAAAACATATTTAAATATCAGTGGTTGCCACTAGACGAGCATTAGGTACCAAAATCAATAAATATTTTGAATTAAATAAATAAGTTGCATTAGCTAGCTGTAGCTACAAAAAACTTTTTACAAAAAAAAAACAACCGACTTTAAAAAAACACTACAAAGTGAAAAATAACTTTAACTTCGGAAGTCGGTGTCTTTGGTTTTGAATTTTCGTTCTTTGTCACCGACTTCCTAAGTTAAAGTTATTTTTCTCTTTGTAGTGTTTTTTTAAAGTCGGTTGTTTTTTTTTTTGTAAAAAGTTTTTATTTTTCACTTTTTAGTTGTGATACACCTACCCCACACAAATTCGAATACCAATACCTGCTATGTAAATAACAGTGACAGGAAGTTATCATATCATCCACATACTAAGTGACGAAAAAATACGTATTATTGAAGCTAACTCAAAAACTACCCAAGCAAAGTTAATAAAATTGATATGGGACCACCTCTGAAGTATGATCTACCAAACAAAAAAAGAATCATCAAAATCAATTCATAATTGACGGAGTAATCGCGTAACAAACATACAAAAAAAAAAAAACAACATACAATTGAATTGAGAACCTCCTCCTTTTGGAAGTCGGTTAAAAACCAAATCAGATACGAAACAATTTCATTTACTTAAATTAGGCAATAAATAAATAATAATAATAAGATTCAATTTTACCCGTGTGCATATAAAACATAGATCAGGCAGGGACCATAGTGCTTCCATATTTCCAGGTGACCAGTCCACTTTAGCAACCCAAACCCATAGTCCAATATCTTTGTTTCTATATCTTACAATAGTCCTACACCAACCGGGGGTTGTCCTTGGCTGCACTTGCATAGTGCGAACAGGGATAATCGCCGGTTGGTACCTCATTTCATTAAAAACGTCTAAGGGGCCTCTGCGAGTTGGCTTCGGCCCCTCGTACGCCTTCCAAAGGTCCGGGACCCCTGGGTCCCGCGAAATGTCAAAGATTCAATTAAGATAAAAATGTTATAATAATTACTAGATTTAAATTTATTTTTCGAGCATGCAAATATATCAATATCGATGAAATTTGAATTATAGGATTCCAAAATTCTATGAATGGGGCATTATTGATGAGTATTATCATTATAGGATCGAAATAACTAGAAAATAACACTTTGACTGACCGCGGGAATCGAAAAAAATCCAAAATCCCATACTCAGTAGCCGTAGTTACTTCAACTTATCATCTGCCTAGCTAACTAGGTAAAAGTCAGCTTTCAATCTAACCGTATGCAGCCAAATTTAACATGGAGCGACTGCCTATCTGACCTTCATAACCCAGTTATTAGGTAACAACAACGGAGCTAACAACTAGAGCAAGAAATTCAAATGTATTAAATACTTAAGTCAAAAGTTTTGTTTGTTCCTGCTCATCTGTTTAAAAATATATTTAAAATTCCATTGACTTTTACTGCCGAGTTTATACAGTATCAGTATAAAACAGTAAACGAACAACAGCGAACGTTATCCAGCTTATACTCAAAGGAATATAATAGCTGGAGGCACAGAAAATGAAGAAATGGAGTGCTAATATACTTCAACTACTCGTAAGACAGCCGAGCGTTAATAAAAGTCGGCGCCACATTAATATTGCTGAGTATTGTGTGCTGTAACTCTGTCGCAGCGGGTATTTGACTGCCTATTCTGTATGAGGTTATTTAGGCTATTTTATTGCTTGACTACGGAGTTGAATATTTAGCATTTAGCTGCAAAGTGATGCCTGTACTCAAAACTATGTTTTCAAATATTAACTTCTGCTACATTTTAAATATTCTCCACAGTTGGCAGTTTTAATAACAATTGCAATT
This sequence comes from Agrochola lychnidis, assembly GCA_963680765.1. Lineage (NCBI taxonomy): Eukaryota > Metazoa > Arthropoda > Insecta > Lepidoptera > Noctuidae > Agrochola > Agrochola lychnidis. The sequence goes on from OY796872.1 coordinate 13,605,051, forward strand.
AAAACATTTTGGAAACCTCTGTCGTCTTAATGTGTGTGGAAATTATAATTTGGAACAAATTAAGAAACTCAGCACAGATTACGGCAAGATGTCGCATGATTTTCCACGATCATATTCCGAAAATAAGCATAAAAGTTTATCTCACAGGAAGGACGCCTCAGTCCCAGCAGTGGGAACATTATATTTTGATTATGTTTGAATTATGAGGACTCCATTCCTTAATACTCCATGTTTGAACGGAGCTATGACCTAAATTATCTTCGAAGCATGTTTCTCTCGGCTTCAAAGTTTTTAGAGCGTTTTAAATGGATCTAACGTGGCATGACGTAAGACCTGTTTTACGTTATGACGTAAAATGAGGATATTAATGCGCTAAATAATTTTAGAAGAAGGTAGAGCAGTTATTTTTATACCTATAGCAGGAAACACAAAAGTTTATGTGCAATAAGGTGCTGAGCAGACGATGAACAATTTGTCCGCGGACAATTTGAATACCTATGGAAATTGTCCATCGTCTGCTCAGTTTCTAAAAGACACTGGAGCGTCCACGAGTTATGATAATTAAACAATATTGCCCATCGACATGTGCCCGCCCGAATTTTTTTAGAATATTCATGAAAAATTATCGAAAAATAACTTTCAAATGCGGGGTTTATCTATAAGATTTTTCATGTTATTAATTTTTTTATATTTTGCTATATCTCCGATGTTTTTGTCTCGATTTGGATTCTGTTTATTATTTCTAAAACCTTTTGAGTAATTTTATCGGATTAATTAACATTTTCATTAAAGTTTAGTCAGGTCAGGCGTGACCTTGCGGAAATCCATTATAAAATACAATAGAAGTGGATATATTTAGTAACCTGTTCCGCTTAGCTATTTCTAAAGAGTCATAAAATACCCCTGAAATAAATCGACACGTGTTTCACCTCTCAACGAGGCATCTTCAGGATGACGATATACTTGTCGCGAACTCGAACACGGCGTGTTGCCACACCAAGCGCCGAGCACAGACTGCTTGGTGTGGCAACACGCCGTGTAAAATAAATTTCGTAAGTATGTGTAATTAATAAACATTCAAGTGATTTTTATCGATATCTTTCATTTAATAACGTCCTGTAAAACAAATACATCCCAGCAGTAGGCTGCTGAGTTTCAGGTGCTATTCGGACAGGTGCTCTAAGTGGACTACTTCTTTACAACTTGTTCTAGGTGTAAACGATAAATGAAAACAGCAGACACTTGTGGGAGATTCTTAATAAATAAAGTGTATTCTTGTCTTTTAGCTGATGGCCGATACGAAAGATGGAATCTATAATCGACATGATTATCCTTTTACCAACATCCAAGAGATGCTGTAGGTATTATATACTAAAGGAAGGGAAGGTAAACCTCTATTTAATAACGTAGAGGTAATTTTAAAAGAGCCAATACGTTATCGATCACCTTGTCATTTTGACTCGCTATTTTTAGCGCCGACATCCTCACTTTTTAGGGTTCCGTAGTCAATAAGGGACCCTTATAGTTTCGGCATGTCTGTCTGCGACTTAGCTCAGAGACTCTTAGTACTAGAAAACTGTAATTTGGCATGGGTATACATATTAATCATGCCGACAAAGTGGGTTTTTTTAGGGTACCTCCTCTACGTGTAAAGTGGGGTCTATCCCATGATGTTTGAAGGGTCGTTCAAAAAATTTGTGAGTGTATGAAAACCATTTTTGTATTCAGCGATCCGTTTGCGAACTATTAGCCGACGTTCGCACGGACGTAATAAAATCGCACTAGATTTTCAACTCTCGGTGTTAGGCCGAGCGTTGAGAATCCAACGTGTTGGGACGTACTCTCTTCCCAGCGCGTTGAAAAAACACACAGTTGGATTTTCAACTCTCAGCGCTAAGCAGCGCGTTGAAAATCAAGTGCACAAAAAAAAATCGCCGCGATTTTATTGCGTCCGTGCGAACGTCGGCTAAAGCTTTAAAGTGCAAATTTTTGTTAGAGTCCAGCGTGTGTCCCTGCCAGCTAAATGGTTGTTTTCGGTTATGTGAAAAAATACACGGCAGTAGTACATAATAATATAACGAAGTTAAAAGTTAAAACTATCACAGCTACGAGAGGATTTCCGGCCACCGTAGGCGCGGGCTTGCGGACGGTGAGCAATGGGTAGTTCGCCGTCCGATAAGGACCAAGCCCGGGTCGACGGCGCGTTGTGTTCCACGCGCGCCTCAAAGAGATGTCAGCAGAATTGACGGGGTCCGCTAGGGCCAATGCCTGCCGGGGGTTCGAAGAAAACCGATAGGGAAATCGTGGCCCCCTGGCAACACGGCAACTGAAGGAACACGGGTGGGTTTTAGTCAGTAAGAGTCTGACACGCCCTCCCGCTCCGCCCAGAGCGGGAGAAGTTATTTGATGATTTCCCACCCAAAAAAAAAAAAAAAAAAGTAGGCTCTACAAGTTAACGAGTAATAATCGACCAAGTTACATTTGAAGTTGGAATGTATGTAAAATGTTTTTCAACTACAATGTTAAGTTTGTTCTTGGGATAAATTAATCCGAACTAGGGAACCTTTTTTTTTTGCGTGGGAAATTATCAAATAACTTCTCCCGCTCTGGGTGGAGCGGGAGGGCGTGTCAGACTCTTACTGACTAAAACCCACCCGTGTTCCTTCGGTTGCCCTGTTGCCGGGGGCCACGATTTCCCTATCGGTTTTCTTCGAACCCCCGGCAGGCACTGGCCCTAGCGGACCCCGTCAATTCTGCTGACATCTCTTTGAGGCGCGCGTGGAACACAACGCGCCGTCGACCCGGGCTTGGTCCTTATCGGACGGCGAGCTACCCACTGCTCACCGTCCGCAAGCCCGCGCCTACGGTAGCCGGAAATCGGCTCGCGATTCCCGCCCCGGGCGTCTCCTCCTGTGGCGGTTAGGGGCGTGAGGGCGCGAACTTTGCCTCTCCCTCACACGTTCCGCCTCCTCCTTCGCGAGCATTACCGCTTCACAGAAGGAGGTGACGGCCTGCCATTTGCTCTTGCTCCGTACCATGGCCTGAACCAGGGCCGGACGCGAGAGATCACAACTAGGGAACCCTTCATTGTGCGTAGTCTGACACGCACTTGGCCGGTTTTATAAATATGCGAATTGGGTCAGAGGCGGTGTGACGTTGTCAATAGGTTACTTCATTCCAGGCCTCAGAGAGGGTTAGTTAACCTGATAGCGTAATTTTCTCTCTGTAAGTTTTCATACAAATATCGGTTATCCTCATTTGTAATTTGCCCCTTACAGCCATATCATGCTGCAAAACGCCCTCAAAAAAATATAGTAAACGGCTGCTGAAGAAGTTTACTGCGGGTCTAAACCGGCCACATTAAGCAATTCCTCTAAAAGCAATGAATTTTCTGAATTCCCAGCAATTCCTCTATGGTGACACATATTTTAGCTAAATCGTATTCAATTCAATTCATATCAGAATCATATTTGGTGTAAATATTTCCGCATGAAAAAATTAAGACCGTAATTTTGCCGGATAATATTTTTCTTTATATTTTTTATTAATCAAATGAAGCTTTTTTATTTATTTTTTTCTACAGTTTAAATGTTATTTCATTATAATACAAAACTGTCAAACAGATGAATTGCGTAATATGAATTGAACGTAGATATAATATTATGAATTGTCAGTTTGTGACAGTTTGTGTGATTCATAATATTATCATTATTTTGATTCTGCCAAAGCGGCCGTTTTAGGCTCCCTGAACTAACTAAGAAATCATCATTTGACTTTTCCCAACTATTTTGGGGTCGGCTTTCAGTCTAACCGGATCCAGCTGAGTACCAATATTTTACATGGAGCCACTGCCTATCTAACCTCTACAACCTAGTTACTAGGTAACACGATACCCCTAGGTAAGACTGGTTGTCAGACTTTTGGGCTTGTAACTACCTGTAACAACTGTCAAAGATCTACAAATGACAGCTGGGACCAACGACTTAACGTGCTTTCCGAGGCACGGAGGGGTCTTGGTATGTAAAGATGGTCACCTGTCCACGGAAAAACCGCGACAAGCGTAGCTTAACCTAATCGAACGACCCTTGCGGCTGTTATTACAAAAATAAACGCACTGAAAACAATCTCACTAACGCAAAAACCGTATTAAATAAAAACCGTAATCTATACAAAAACGGTACAAGGATCATCCCTAGAGACGGTAAATGGTGAAAAAATCCTTTTACGGTCCTTGAAGTAGCGTTTTATCGTTCCCACAGGATCCCCCATGGCTGACAATGCCGTAAATAAATGTAACCGACCATTATTTACAAGAAAATATTTACTTAAATGTTTTAACGGTATTTCTTCATTAGTTTTACGGTGTTTTGTCGGGCATAAGTCATCAAGTTACGGTGTTTTTGTTTACTTTACGGTTAAAGTATTCGGTTTTTGCCGGGGACTGTTTGTGAAGTTTCGGGGACTGGTGTTTATAATTTTATTGTTGTGATGATAGATGTTACTGGTTATCCTTTTGGCTCTGTTATGCTGTCCATTTAAGAAATAAATGAAGGACAGAAAGATTCATTCTTGAATGGGAATAGAATAGATTTGCAAAACACGATTAATTCTTCTAATTTGAATTGCAAACAGGCTGCCAATCGTTAAGTGGTTACCGCTGCTTGTGAACCTGAAATACAAAGCATAATCAGCCTATATAATATTCCCACTGCTGGGACACAGGCCTCCTCTCATTGAGAGGGAGTGAGCCGTAACTAGGGTTGCCAACCCTACTATTTAAAGAAAGAAAGAAAGAAAGAAAATAAATTTATTTTACACAGGTTAAGGCACACAGTTTTCAAAAACAAAAAACCAAAAAAACAAAAAAGCTTAAAACAGTATTATTGTGTGCCTCACGGCTGCGACAAATAGGCCCAGTTCAGCATAAATGCCAGACGACTCGTGCCTGACGCTGGTTTTCAACTGAACCTTATGTTGCGAGTACGTCTTACGTATGTAAATCAGTTTTATAGTGTGTATAAATATTTATATAAAGAATAAATAAATATGTGTAGCAAATAATAATAAAATCGACATGATACAATTAAGTTAAAAGATAATTAAAGATTTATACATTGGTATTTAACAAAATAATTATAATGGCATGATTGCACAATAAACAAAGGACTAAAGGGACTGTCCGTCAATAAATAATAGATAACTTTATCATAATACAATTTATATCAATGAAACATTTAATATAGCATCCTGCTATATTGGAGACCTAAATACTATAGTTTTATTTTAATACAAAACGGCGAGATCGCAATAATATTAATCTCATAAAAGCTGAATTAACGTATTTTGTAACCTTGATTCAGAGTGTAAAAAGGTTCATAGTAGCAAAAAATATGCATTTAAATAATAAAAAATAGACATATTTACTATATTTTTTTGCAATCTAAGTACTATTCTATATATTTCTACAGGCAATGGCTTTGAAAATACTATATTTGATATAAAAAAATTCGGCAACCCTAGCCGTAATCTACCACGCGGGCCCAGTGCGGGTTGGTAGATGTCACATGTCTTTCGGTTCTAGGACATGCCGGTGTACTCACGATGTTTTCCTTCGCCGTTTTGAGAGCAGTAATGATGAAATAATTTACGCAAAGTAAACCGCCTTTGTAAGTTCGAACCTACGACCTACAAGTCGTAAATCGTGGCCGATACCACCACCACTGTTACGACCCTAAAAATACAGGAATTGCCCCTCAGAGATGGTACAGTTGTCCGCACAGTTGAATAACAATTTGACATTGACAGTGTTTTTATGTCGCAGCAATAAGGGCGGTATTCGAAGTGTAAGTTTTGCCTCTAATGTGGGTTGACTGTACTATGGGAACTACAATAGGTAGTTAGTTACTATAACCCAGATATCAAGTAACGTCTTAAACTCGATGACTCACCAAGTATTAACATTTGTTTTAAATATCAACCAAAGCCGGTATTATGGCGTCGTTAAGTTAAAACCCGGTTAGAATATCAAGGATTAACTGAATCCGTGTTCGTTATCAGACATTGTTATGTTGGTGATTCTAGCTTGATGCCGTAAGCTGAGATTAGGGCAGCAGTTGGGCCATAACTTTGAGTGGTGAATCTGACCCCATAAGACGTCAATGATTTTCATATAACATTATACATACCTATTATACAGTATAGTATCAGAAATGTGTGAGGAGCCCGTGGCTAAGTAATAACAGTCGCACGGGGTGATCCACCAGGTTAAGCTACGCTTGCCGGGGTTGGTCCGTGGATGGGTGACCATCTTTACATATCGAGACTCCTCCGTGCCTCGGAAAGCACGTTAAGCCGTTGTTCCCGGCTGTCATTCTGTGGATCTTTGACAGTCGTCACGGGTCGTCAGAAGCCCGAAAGTCTGACAACCAGTCTTACCAAGGGGTATCGTATTACCCAGTTACTGGGTTGTGGAGGTCAGATAGGCAGTCGCTCCATGTAAAATACTAAAATAAATGATGAGATATAAGGCTAAAAAAATGAGCAGAAGATGTATGAATTCATCAATCACTCTGATTTTATGGGGATGTTTTTTTTTCTATCCCTTGGTGTGGGGTATCGTCGGAAAGGTCTTTCAAAAACATTGTGAGTGTGTTAAAACCATTTTTGAATTCAGAGATCGTTTGAGAAATATTAAGCTTTAAAGTGAAAATTTTTGTTAGAGTCAAGTGTCCTGCCAGCTAAATGGTTGGTTTTAGATATGTGAAAAAATTCACGGCAGTAGTTTATATAACGAATTTAAAAGGAAAACTGTCACAGCTAATTAGGCTTTACAAGTTACCGAGTAATAATCGGCCAACTTAAATCTGCTGTTGTAAAAACAGGTTCTCCCATACAAAAGAAAGAAAATGTTTTTCAACTACAAAGTTAAGTTTGTTCTTGGGATAAATCCATGCCAACTACGGAACCCTACATTGTGCGTGGTCCGACATGCACTTGGCTGGTTTTTAATTAGTAAGTACGACATACGTATAAAGTACTTACGAAATGGTTCTTCGTAGTTTAACAGTGGGTAAATATGACGAAGACAATGATAAACTCAAGTAAAATAACCGTTAAAAACTCATAATAATATCACTCTATTCAAATATCTCTTCCGCCACAGAAGACATCCTTAGACATAACAGTCCACCATTACGCCAGAATCACCCATAACTCTCCCATAACGTCACCATATCTCCAAACGACGCCTCTTATTGATCATAAGATATTTGCATACGAGTCTTGTTCAAACAACCATTAGAAGATCCTAGCAAACTTGGGCCACAGCATAAATAAGCCACAGAAGATCAGCTCCGTACAACGATCGAAAATAGGCACACGCACATACAAGGTGTACAAAAAAATGTGGCCAAAATTAAGGATGTGGTACAAACCAACAAACGTAATCGCGAAAAAATTATCATTCGTCCCATACAAAACTTCAAAACCTACTCGACCCTATATGGGACGAATGATTATTTATTTAGTGTTCAGTTTGATGGTCTGTACCACAACCCTTAATTTTGACCACACCTTTACCAAAAAGCACACCTTTACCACCAAAAAGTAAATTCAACACCCAAACATAAAGCTCAGTTTGCGCTACAACTGAAAAAAAATTGACGATTTTTTTTTTGTATTATTACTCATTCTGAAATTAACTTAATTTACACTGGCATAAGGTTGATACTTCTATAAGTGGAAATAACATCAATTTAGAAACAATGCTTTGAATAAAGAATACGTTCGGCGATGTTAAACAAATGCCAGTCGCGGGGAGTGCGCTTGCACTCGATGTACATTCAGTGTGTCTATGTGTGCGTGCGTTTTCGCTCGATGCATGGAGCCGACCTTCTGAACTTACCTATTTTGTGCATGCACGTTTTAATGAAATTCCTTCAAATTCTGTATTCCCCAAAATTCAACCGTTTTCCTCCGTTCCTTAACGTCTTTTAATAGATTATTAGGATTGTTTACCGACTTCCGCGAAATGAGGACGGTTTGCTAGACTACCTATGGGCGTGTGTCTACTGTCCGGGTATGTATGTGTGTGTGTCAATTTGGCTAAATGAAGGAGGGTAGAGATAAGTGAAGGTTGAATGAGGAAATTGTCTTATGTTTTTAGGTGGATTCTCCTCATTATATTCCGGCCGCCGAGACAATGTGTTCTTGACACCTGTCAATTGAGTACAAAAGAAAACGTGTTTTACGAATTTATACTTTATTTGTTCCTAATCGTGTCCAACTGAGACACACGATTCACAGGAACGAGTTTAGATTTGTATTAGCCGACTGATATTGACAGATGACGATAGCAAGCAAACCTTACTAATACTCGATTCCTATAAACAATAACGAATAGTTTTACTTACCAGTGGTAACTTTTTTATAGCCAAACTGGGCATTTAAATAGATTCGTAAGCTAATTTTACCTGTGATAGCTACGGGTCATTGACAGCTCAGCCCGAGTCAACTCAAACCGAATAATAATAGCAGATATAACGTCGAAAATCGGCAAAAAACCTCTTAAAATATTGAAGTTTCTTCCATATGGGAGGGTCTACTATGCAAAGCTATGAGGTGTTTTTCTTGAGGGCTTCCTTATTGTTAAGGATTAAAGAGTCTTCATTTTAACCAATAACAGTCCGTAAACTATAGGAATTCGGCGATTAATTAGTCCTTGTAATATTTTCGATAGATTTCTGTAGATTTGCATATAAAACTCAAACTCAAAGCATTTATTTCAATTAAACCATTTACAGGCACTTTTGAATTGTCAAAGAATCGGTCAGTCAGAAATATGAAGCTAGTTGCCCATTCCAAAGCGTAGTAGGTACCTATGGAGAAGAACGGGCAAGACACTCCATGGACACTCTTTTAAATAAAAAGTTGTTACAAAATATTGGTTACATCATTCATGTTGAAATTGTACATGAGAGAACAATGTAGAAAGACGTGCACGTTAGAAGCGTCCGTAATAAAAAGATAAAACAAAGAACAATTCAAAAATTAAAATAAACCGTGGCAGCTAAGAGATGACCAGTCCCAACTGACGGCGCCCGTTCACGAACATGACGCATGGATTAGCACCATACAGCTCAAACATTTTGATTGGAGCTAAATGATGCATTTAACAAACTACATCTTATTTCATCAGCCAATGAGTCTTGTAATATTATCCGTTCAACTTAAATGCAACTAAGCTTAACTTTTCACACAAAACAACACACATAACAATGACGAAAATCATCATCATCATTTCAGCCGAAAGACGTCCACTGCTGGACATAGGCCTCCCCCAAGCACTGCCATTTCGACCGATTCTGTGCTTTCCGCATCCAGCGGATGCCTGCGGGCTTCATAAGGTCAGCGGTCCATCTTGTGGGAGGTCTACCAACGCTATGTCTTCCGGTACGTGGTCGCCACTCCAGAACCTTTCGACCCCATCGGCCATCCGTTCTGCGAGCAATGTGCCCTGCCAATTGCCACTTAAGTTTGGCAATTCTTCGGGCTATGTCGGTTACCTTGGTTCTCCTACGGATCTCTTCATTTCTGATTCGATGACGTGATCGAATCAGAAATGACGAAAATATTACAGAAGTATTATGATTATGAATTATACAAAATGAGCAAAATTAGTTGTACAAAACGAGTCAATTTTATTACAGGTTCCTCTATTCTGTTCATGCTTTTTAGGGTTCCGTACCCAAGGGTACCAAACGGTACCCTTTTACTAAGCCTCTGCTGCCCGTCTGTCTGTCAACGGGCTGTATCTCATGAACCGTAAGGCGATTCGCACACAGCACCGCATCACGCAGCGTGGTGCGGGGCGGCCATAGAAAACAATCTGCGCGTGGATGCATTTTCTGTGTGTTGGACTGTGCGTGTTTTCTATACAAACGGAGATACTTACAAGCAACGCATTCACGCGCTACGCTGCGTGGTGCGTGACAGTGTGTTAATCGCCTAATAGGTAGACAGTTGCAATTTTGACAGGTTGTGTATTTCTATTGCCGCTATAACAACAAATAATAAAAATTAAAATAAAGTTAAAAATTAAAGGGGTCCTCATACAAGAAACTAGTTTTTTTCGGCGTTTTTGAAGTGAAAACTTCTTTAGACACGTTGGGCATTTTTGATATGGAAAAAAACAATTGAATTCGTGACACCGTTACCGACACCTCAGTTTTGTAAACGCGATTATGCTCTTTATTTATATTACGTTACGGATCAATGTTCTATAAGTACAAGTATTTTTCTTTCACCAAGGCGATCTTGAGTAGCGGATGTTGGAGAAAAAACAGCCAGGCTGAAGTGGGAGTGGGCCGGTCACGTCGCACGAATGCACCCGGAGAGATGGGCAAAGATCGTCACTCACTGGACGCCTGAAGGAGGACAACGCCGTCGAGGTAGACCGCGGCGAAGGTGGTGTGACGATCTAGTTATGTTTGCGGGGCCAACTTGGCCTGAAATCGCACAAAGCAGAGAGGTTTAGAAAGAAATAGGGGAGGCCTTTGCCCAGCAGTGGGACACAATCATCATCTGCCTCGCCTTTTCCGAACTATGTTGGGGTCGGCTTCCAGTCTAACCGGATGCAGCTGAATACCAGTATTTTACATGGAGCGACTGCCTATCTGACCTCCACAACCTAGTGACTAGGTAACACGATACCCCTTGGTAAGACTGGTTGTCAGACTTTTTGGGCTTCTAACTACCCGTAACGATTGTCAAAGATCTACAAATGACAGCCGGGACCAACGGCTTAACGTGCTTTCCGAGGCACGGAGGGGACTTGGTATGTAAAGATGGTCACCCATCGACGGAGCAACCGCGGCAAGCGTAGCTTAACCTGATCGATCGACCCGTGCAGCTGTTATTACTTAGCCACAAGTCCCTCAGCAGTGGGACACAATATAGACTAATAAAAAATAAAAAAAGGCGATCTTGTTCAAGTTTTCACTTCTGTCGGCTCTCCCGGAGTGCCATTGTTTTTTTGCTAAATGTTGTACGGTGGTACGGAACCCTTCGCCTCGCACTTAACAATAGGAGTATATTACTTTTGTATGGACCTTAGCACTTGGCGTTCTGTAGTTTTTTCCTACCCCAATGGACAAAAGGGATGAGTTTATATAAACAAAATAGAATTAAGTATATAAATAACTTAATTTTGCTCCACTTAAAGTAATTTGTGACGCCTTCGTGGGTAATTTAATTAAGATTCCTCGAAATTTGGGATTGCTACTTGATTGCCAACGAGTTGTTGTATGGTCCAAGTTAAAAGTTACAGCGGTTAGAAAGTAAGTAGGCATAACATTTAATTAAGATTGAGCCAACGATCAAGGGAACAACTTAAAGATTTGATTGGTAAAGAAAAGACAAATCCAAACATCAGTTACCATAATAATTATTTTTTACCCGACGATGTCGAAGGCTGACCTTCAGATTGACAGTCTGTGTATGTATGAATGTTTACTCGTATCTATGAAACCCTGACACAAACATTTCCTCATTTCTCTTTCCTACTCCATCACTAGACCCTGTTCATCATATATCTATAACCTATTCATTGAGACCATTCCAATTAGCCCAAACACGATACCTGTGCTGTAAGTTGGTAAGGGAGTTGGGTATCCTGCAAATTCCAGGTGATGCTGCAGCATCAGTTCAAGGTTACTATGTTCTTCAAATATCATTGAAGTAACGGAATACTAAATTTCAAATCGATCAGACCTGTGGAAGATACATCCATTCATCAACTAGAACAGAGCTGATAATCTTCAAACGACTGAACCGATTTTGATAAAACATGTATAAGCATCATCGCTAGAAACTCTGCTTACAAATTTAAAAAAACGGCATCAAATCGGTTCACCCGTTTAAGAGCTACGGTGCCACAGACAGACACACATACATAGCGGTCAAACTTATATCACCCCTCTTTTTGCGTTGGGGGTTAAACTACTGATCCGTTGACATAGGAGGTGTCAAGCATCGGTTACAGTATTTAATGTTGTCCTTCAAACACTTCACTTTGCTGTTCTTCTGGAACCCAGAAGCCTTAGCCAACAATCTTATCTAGTTATCTCAGTAAATAATGTAGGTAGTGATAGCCTAGTGGCGTGACCGTCAGACTGCCAAGTCATAGGTCTCGAGTTCGAACCCAAGGCATGCACCTCTGACTTTGCGGATTCATGTGCGTATTGTATTATAATTATCACTTGCTTCAAAAACGGTGAAGGAAAACATCGTGAGGAAACCGGCATGCCTGAGAGATATTTCTCCACGGCGTGTGAAGTCAAGTCAGAGGCCCATGGGCGGCTTTAAAAGTCTGACAGCAGGTTAGTCACCAACTACACGAAAATAAGAAGTAAATAATGGGATTCAGTATTCTTATTATCGACAGCCCCCTTTTTTTTTGCCGCGGGCCACGATCTCCCTTTCCCCGGCAGACATCGGCCCTAGCGGACCCCGTCAGTACTGCTGACATCTCTTTGAGGCGCGCGTGGAACAACGCGCCGTCGACCCGGGCATTATCGACAGCCCTACCTAAACTTTAATATTGCCTACTTTCCCACCTTGTATTTTAATATTCTACTCTTTAACTCAAACTTTTACATTATTACTATAATGCTCAGCAATCGTGAAATAATTATTCTGATCGCTGAATAAAATACATAAAATTCAGCGGCAGTCTGCCAACGGAGAGATGAAATTGCAAAAGTTTTGAGACAGCGTTATTTTGATTCTAGAAATATTCGATCTTGCTTCTCTGCCAGATTTGGCTAAGATATTGATTATGTGCTTACACATGCATATTTTTATTGGGAACAAAGTATTCTATTATGGCCAAATAAGATGCACATCTCGTAAACTAAAGATGAAATGTTTCAAAAGGAAATGAAATAGAATACAAAACATAAAATCGCTACACGAACCAATAGCATCGACATCTACTCTAACCCTTTACGACAATTCCGATCGAGACTAACCAGCTCGGAATCTTGAGTCGTCTGTGCAACACGAGCTGCCTATTAATTTTATTGTATTTACTTCATTCCCTTCTTTGTCAGCCATTTTTTTGTTATTTTTTTTTTTTTGTTTTTAAGATTTTTTTTAACCTATTGCATAGCTTTTATCGCGGGCTTTGAGCGCGGCGACCGAATCAAGAAATTCCGTAACGAAAAAAACCTAACACCCCCCACTCCGCCTACCATGTAATGACGGTTCCCATGACAACGTGATGTTGTCATTGGAACGTAATTTTTGTTTTATGTCATCACGTCATCATCCCAAGTGTAGCGTTGACAAATAGGAAGTATGGAGGTTAGAAATGCTATGCAATAGCTTTACCGCGGCAGTCCCCGAGTGCCACACGTTTTTTTTTAATATTTTTGTATTTCGGATCGTTTTTGTGATCATAACTCATCTTTAATTCATCTTTATTTTATAACTCATATGTAATTTTACTAACGAACGATATCTTGCACGTACTATTGATTTCTCTATTAGTGCTGTGCACTTCTGTAAGTGATGAATTCACAATTCCTGAAACAGTATGTGATTTTTGTTTGTGTATGTTTAGTGAATAAGTCGTTGAAGTGCCATGACAATAAATAAAATAATCCCATGACAACATCACGTTGTCATGGGAACCGTCATTACATGGTAGGCAGAGTGGGGGGTGTTAGGTTTTTTCAGGTTTTTGGCAATAATTCCTTCTGCACATGTGGCTTCCCTGGTACCTCATTAACGGCATAAATAAGTAAGAGTCTATTAACTGCTCCCAAATTACCATGTTTATTTAAATCTTTATTTTTATTTGTTTTTACATTCGTCCTTGACATATTTACTATTCTATTATTTGACATTTGTGCCGATTCAAAGTCAAAGTCAAATCATTTATTTCAAATAGGCCCATGTATGGCACTTTTGAACGTCAAAAATTACAAAATAATAAAATTGATTCTAGTCGCCCCTTCCAAAAGGTAGTTTTCGTATGGAGAAGAATGGGCAAGAAACTCCACCGTTACTCTTTTAAAATGTTGTACAATTGTTTGTATATGTACGTACATTTGTTAAATAATTATTATATGTGAAGACGATGTACCTATAATAAAATTACTATACCACAATAGGTAAAAAGAATTAAAAATGAAGCAACGATAGATAATTTAATATGTGATAGATACATGGTGCTCACATATTTACAAACATTGTAAAAGTAGACGATTTTTCTAAAATTTTACAATTAATAAGTCAGTGTGTGAGGAAGTAATCACAGAATGTAAAATCAATGTCATAAAACACAAAGTAATAAATTTTACAATTAAATTAGCAACCAGTTTGATTTTGTCTTGATTCCCTTGTTCACAAACTAAACTAAATTTAAGTTCAGTGAATCTTTTTCTTTCTATTTCATTAAGAAAAGGACAGAAGATAAATTTTAGTTTAGTCCTGTCAAATTAATCAGCGCCTGTCACTCTCCATACAAGTTTAGACGTGATTAAAAACTTGCCGACTAAAATTACGTCAATTTACGTCAAGCGCTGATTAATTTGACAGGACTAAACTAAAATTTATCTTCTGTCCTTTTCTTAATGAAATAGAAAGAAAAAGATGCACTGAATTTAAATTTAGTTTAGTTTGTGAACAAGGGAATCGGCACCATTATATTACCTACGATTTAATTTCAACTTTTTTTTTTGTGGCTTTTGTGGACATGATAATTATTCAGAGTGATTACAGTTGTAATAGCAATCATATAATTGCGTTTTATTAAAATAGGTTTTATACTTTTATTAATTTATTTATTTTTTGTATAGATTCTTTTCTACATATATTGTGAATGTGAGAACGAGTGTTGCTTAGTGGATTGTAGACCTGTTGACCATTTTCTATTTTTTTAAGTACTTGGTACTTATTGAAAGACCTACACTGTCCTCCCATACCTAGAAACACTGTTATATGAAAGTATTGTAAAAGCCAATTATTTTTAAAAGAGTAACCGTGGAGTTTCTTGCCGGCTCTTCTCCATAGGAAACGACCAATTGGAACCGTGCACCTAGCTTCTGACGTTTCATAAGTGCCCATGTAGGTTTATGTGAAATAAAATACAGTAGAATCTCACTAATCCGGCACTTCAATAGACCGACACGTCCAATAATCCGGCACCCTCCGCCCGCCACGACCGTACATATTTACATGCTGTTTTCAAGTGAGAATAGTGTACATAGTTATAAAATGCTTTATTTTATTTTAAATATTATTAATTTTTCTATACAATCCAGTAATCCGAACATTCCAATAATCCGGCACCTTCTGGTTTTTAATAGTGCCGGATTAGTGAGATTCCACTGTATTTTAATTTTGATTTTTTCGTTACGGAATTTCTTGATTCGGTCGCCGCGCTCAAAGCCCGCGATAAAAGCTAGCTTAAAAACGAATGAAGATAATGATGATGATTTTGTATCAGCGGGCCACATTCATTGCGTTATTTACGTTGATGAGCAAAGGATTTTTCAAACCTATGAAGCAATTGATTAGCTGTAACAAGCAGTTTACTTTGCAATCGGCATTTTGTTTTTGTTATGTTTTTGTAGTCATTTGTCAATGTCGCAACAGTAATTACGCAATATTGTCTTTGGTCCGTGGCCTTGACATCAACCAATGAACTGTGTTTTATCTATGCAATGAACAACATTGTCAAACTTTTATTGATTGAATACGAGGCTTTTGGCTACTTTTGTATATGTGTATTTTATGTATTTTTTTCAAGTGAAAACCTCTTTAGGCGTGTTGGGCATTTTTGAGATGGGAAAAAACAATTGAACTCGCGACACCATTACCGACACCTCATTTTTGTAAACGCGATTGTGCTCTTTATTTATATTACGTTACGGATCAATGTTATATGCAAGTATTTTTACTTTAAAGGTTTTGGAAGAATTTTTTTAGGCGATCTTGTTCTAGTTTTCACTTCTGTCGGCACTCCCGGAGTGCTGCTTTTTTTTTAAATGTTCGTTTTGTTTGTGCAGAATAAACAAGTTTTCTTTCTTTTTTTCTTTTCTTTATATCCTTCAAAATTCTCGGATTGTCATTGAAAATATGTTACGCAAATAGGGTGCAGCTTTGGTTCTGCATTTCTTAACTTAGACCACCCATCATGTCCTGTTGATTTGATTTACCCCGACCTTTAGAAGCTCGGGATCCAACCCTCGGTACACTTCGAATATTTCTTTTTATTTGAAGATTTCACTCGTATCATGTAATATTTGATGTGGACTTTTGCATGTTCAAATAAAAGAAGTAATTTTATTTCATTCGTCCCATTTTTTCTAGGAAATATTTTTTTTGTAGCTAATGTTTTGTTTTAGAAAGTATATTGCGATTTTATTAGAATGTTAGGGTACCATCGCGGAAACCCATAACTAACCACTTTGAAAACAAAATCCCGTGCACACGATGACCACATCTGTTAACGCCCCGGTTTTATAGCGGCCCAGTGCTGCAAGCAAGAATAGTCCTTATGGTGGTTCGTCTTTTCGCAATGGTATGTGTCTATTTTGTACGCAAGGCAATTTAAGTTCTATGTGCATTAAGTACCATCGAGGTAAAGCATATCTAAGCACTTTGAAAACAAAATCCCGTGCACACGACCCTTTTTTTTCGTAGGTAAGCGATACTATAGCGGCCGAAAGCTGCAAGCAAGAATAGTCCTTACAGTGTACAGATATGCGTTTCTTCGATAGTACCTGTGAAATCTATGTGACCTATTGTTTCAAGTATAAAATAGTATATGCTTATCATTTGACATAATCAGCCTATAATGTTCCCACTGCTGGGACACAGGCCTCCTCCCTTCGAGAGGGATTGGACTGTAATCTACCACGCGGGCCCAGTGCGGGTTGGTAGATGTCACATGTCTTCGAATTTTCGGTTCTAGGACATACCGGTTTCCTCACGACGTTTTCCTTCACCGTTTTGAGACAAGGTGATGAACTAATTTACACAAAATAAATCGCCTGTCTGGATTCGAACCCTATGACCTACAACTCTTAAGTTGCGGTCGTTGCCACTGAGGCACCACTGCTCGAGTATAAAGTACACAGTACCAGGTAGACCGAGCTCTGCTCTGGTGAAAATAGAGAATGCTCATTTAATAGCATAGGATAGTACTTACTAATTCCATACTGCCGTGATAGTGGGTACCTACTTACTAATTCCATGCTGCCATTGATCATTATTCTAATGTCAATAATGTCATGTCATTATTCATTATCTTGTTCTAAACTTTGAGCGACCGAGCTCTCATCATCTGCCTAGCCTTTTCCCAACTATGTTGGGGTCGGCTTCCAGTCTAACCGGATGCAGCTGAACACCAGTATTTTACATGGAGCGACTGCCTATCTGACCTCCACAACCTAGTGACTAGGTAACACGATACCCCTTGGTAAGACTGGTTGTCAGACTTTTTGGGCTTCTAACTACCCGTAACGACTGTCAAAGATCTACAAATGACAGCCGGGACCAACGGCTTAACGTGCTTTCCGAGGCACGGAGGGGACTTGGTATGTAAACATGGTCACCCATCCACGGACCAACCGCGGCAAGCGTAGCTTAACCTGATCGATCGACCCGTGCAGCTGTTATTACTTAGCCACAAGCCCCTCGAATCTCCCAATTTGAGCGACCGAGCTCTGCTCGGGTGAAAACGATTTTTTCTAGATATGAGACCTAGCTAGATCGATTTTTCGCTTCCGTAAACTCCTATATTGCAATTTTCATCGAAATCGTTAGAGTCGATTTCGAAAACGTGAGTAGAAATCTATATACAAACAAATACAAATATACAAATATTGCTCGTTTAGTAAGTACACATATGCATAAAGGACCAAAATTACGTAACACGAACACCGTGAAATAACATTCAAACCTGCTCCATTTACTCTCAAACCAGTCATCCAGTTTTTATATCATTTAACATCACTTTGATCCAACTTTCAATACGATTCTTGAACAAACTAGTTTGACGTGTTTCTAACGAAGAGGACCACCCTATCGGCCCTATGATTGTTGTCCGACTGAGGGTCAAGGTATGAAAAGGACCACCATGACGTGATAATTATTAGATAAAGTTATCAACACTGATTTTGTGGAATCATTTGTTAGAGCATGATATGCATGGTCAAATGAGCAGTGATAGCCCAGTGGTACCGGCCCCGACTTACGAGTTGTAGGTCGTAGGGTTCGAATTCTGACAGGCGCTTTACTTTGTGTAAATTATTTCATCACCACTGTCCTCAAAACGGTGAAGGAAAACATCGTGAGGAAACCAACCAAAAATTCGAAGATATGTGACATCTACCAGCCCGCAATGGGCCCGCGTGATGGATTACCGCCCATTCCCTCTCACAGAGAGGAGGCCTGCAGGGCCGTCTTTACCCGGGGGTGCAAACTCTGCGTAGCACCCGGGCGCAAGGTCTTACGGGGCGCAAGGCGATCGGGTCGATCGATTTGTTTTGAAATTGAACGTAGATTTCAAAACAGACTGTCAGTCATTTTGTCAAATTAAAAGCCAGAAAAATTTAATTTGGTGTTTGAAAATGTACCTTATTTTATTGTGGAGTAAGTACTACTTACTTTTTTTTAAAGGAACACAAACTTTAGTATTTTTTTTCGTTGGCAAGGGGGCGCGGGCTGATTTTCGCACCCTAGCGCCCAATATGGTTAAGACGGCCGTGGAGGCCCGTGTCCCAGCAGTGGGAACATTATAGGCTGATTATGCATAGGCTTGTGCTATGTACCTTATACGAACAAACGTCACTGTCAAACACAAGCAAACTTAAATGTTCTATGAGTCACAAAACATAACGACTGTATTCTCAAATGGGCTAGGCAGAAGCTGTCTATAGTACCCCCACATTTCGCTAGTTTTGTTAAAGTCCCGTGTAATAGGGGGCGAGCCTATTGACATCTATCGGGTACAAATTCAGAGTCCTGCACCCGATCAATCACAATATGAATCATTTTGAAGGATATTGCTAATCCATTGCCTCATATGTTCGAAAAATTTGTCTGCACAACAACGTAAATAACGCAATGAATGTTGTTGAACTGTCAAAATGAAACAGATTGTGATTAATCGTATGTACGCGATTAGGGTGCTGACTGCCGCTGAGAAATTCCTGCTGGAAAAACGTAGAAAAACTTAATAACTCTGCTGGACCTTGGAATCACACTCACGACCTCAAGCTCAGCAGTATAATATGGGACCTCAAGACCGACGAGGATGAAACATGACAGACCAAGATTGAATCCTTTTTTTATTTATTTAAAGGGCTTTGTCCCTTAGCGACCACATCGCTCAGTGCAGACAAACACAAAATTGTTGATGGCGATCAAAATTCAACATTCAAAATATTTTATTTCACATACACCTACAAGGGCACTTATGAAACGTCATAAACTAGGTGCACGGTTCCAATTGGTCGCTTCCTATGGAGAAAAGCTGGCAAGAAACTCCTAAAACTAAATGCTTTCTACAATGTTTTCAAATTACAGTGTTAATAGGTATGAGATCTACCTTATAAATAACTAACTTGTACAATTGTTTAGCCTAATCGGACTTTGGAAAAGCAAGGATACTATTACAATGCCCAATATCATAATTATCATACCTTTTATATCGTCAAAAAACATTAATTCTAGTATTTTCGTTCCAAACACACTCCATCAGAATATGGAAGACATCAATCATCAACCACTCCACAACCATTACAATTTGGAGACAAAGCCCTCCTCATTAAGTAGGTAATAAATACTTATTTGATGGAATATCATAATTATACATATATCGGAGACGGGTATGTGACTCTCGTTATTTTCAGCGATATTTTAACTACTGTGGGCGTAGTGTGGGTAGTGTTGGTTAATGCGCAATAGAAAAACAGTTTGCAGTTCAGATCACATTATAATTTACTATCAAATGAATCACACTAGCTAAATTATACACACACTGGGTGCGACGGCGTTTATTAAAATCACCAAAACAAAATGATCACAAATTACAACTAACACAATAACTGAAAACCACGAATCGAGAACAGTTCCGCGACGTCTTGACTCCAATGCGACCAGAGGCTGAATGTCCTCCTCGCCGTGGCCTTAAAACATCACGACTCTGTAGAAGCGCGCCATTTTTGGTGTAGATAGATCACTCTTGATGTCGCCAGTGGTACGCTTGCGATTCGTTTCGTGTCCGTACTAATGACCGGATCCGACATATACATAATAATAATATAGTATGATAATACATCATATATTATATATCATAAGCAAATTCATAATACTATTATGTCACACATGTCAATTGTCACAGACATATGTTTTCATTATCTGATATTATCTTGATAATTATCACATCATTGTCGGCTACAATCTAACCAGCCTGTGTTACTGATGTCATATTAATTTGCAATTAATTCTGTCATTAGAATTACAATTAGTGAACAATGTTAGTGCTAATGATTGGTTAAATTGTTAATAGTAATTATTTAAATATTTGTCATTGAATTAGAGTCAAGATGTGTCTGTGCTTTTGACTTGGAAATTGTTCTATTTTGTAGGTCTTTAAACAGGAATCTCTTTAAATGCTGGTATAATAAGCAATTACAGTTATGAGCGTGCATTCTGAAAGTGGACAACGTCGCAAATACATGTATGTAGTTTTGATTAATTTGGCAATATCACTATAGGGAAATATGAAATACTAGCTGCGCCCCGCGGTTTCACCCGCATAAGTCTCGATCCCGTGGGAATAAAAAAAAAAGTATCCTATGTTCTTTTCCAGGGTATCATCTGTATATGTGCCAAATTTCATACAAATCCGTTCAGCCGTTTTAGCGTGAAGGCGTAACAAACAAACTTACTTTCGCATTTATAATAGGTTTTAAGGATGGCTGTGTGGCAGTCAAATAAAATATTGATTATGAAATGCAATAATGAATATCGTAACACCGGATATTTTAGTTTTAGATATAAAAAAAGGTATTTGGAACCTTTCCAAATGTCTTTTATACCCCTAAAACGGTTACAACATCAAATTCAGTGTTATAATTGAAATTCACAATTAATGTTCTAGTTCATTAGTTAGCGATATTTCATATTTCCATACAGTAATATTGCCAAATTAATCAAAACAGCGAAATATTTGACAGCTATTTTGCGAACTTTTAGAATGAACGCTCTTAATTATTATAATAAACTAAAGTTAACAACTCAATCTGCCTAGCCTTTTTTCAACTATGGTGGGGTCGGCTTCCAGTCTAACCGGATGCAGCTGAATACCGTATTTTACATGAAGCGATTGCCTATCTGACCTCCACAACCGATACTGGATGATATGATACTTCTTGGTAAGACTGGTTGTCAGACTTTCGGGCTTCTGACGACCCGTAACGACTGTCAAAGATCCACGAATGACAGCCGGAACCAACGGCTTATCGTGCTTTCCGAGGCACGGAGGAGTCTAGGTATGTTTAGATGGCCACCCATCTACAGACCAACCTCGGCAAGCGTAGCTTAACCTGATGGATCGAACCATGCGGCTGTTATTACTTAGCCACGAGCTAGAAAGTTAACAACTATAAACCTATTAAACAAACATTTATCAAGGTCCATCACATAAAAAAATAGTTAAATAAAAATGTCAGCTAATGAAAATGGAACCGTTTAATTCAAACTGCTGTCACATAAATAACATCCCGGAACATCACAACAACTGTGAAATAAGGACACATAAACATTCATAACCATCGAAAAATTTAACTTAATAAACCCATTCCGATATCTGGGACAAAATCAAGACATATTTCTAACAAAATCCCAGAAAAAATAAACAATAACAAATGCGCGGGGAACGCACAAAACGTCTTTGACGTGCGGCCATGTTCTTTTTTCTTTTTTTTTCACCGCCAGGCGTCAATGGCACCTCATTATTATTCCACAAAATAATCGAATAATGGATCGATTTTACGTAGTCGATTATCTCAGTTTCGAGGAACGATCGCTAGATTATACGAGAAATGAACGGGCTCTTTGTCGAGAAGGAATCTGGACCAGAGATTGAGAACACCTGGCGTGGGTCCTTTGTAGGTATTAGTGGTGGGATAAAGGTGGGTTATCGATACTATTGTCGACATAATTGATTTGCATTATTATTTCAGATATTGCTTAGGTTTTGTTTGTGAACGTTTTTTGCCTTTCAGACTTAAGTGAAGTTTTTTATTCTATTTTTAAGGTCACCAAGATATTTTGTAAATCTGTTAGTGCTGGCTATGTTTTATTACAGTCTAAATAAATTTTCAATGTTGTGAGATTCTCATTTTTTAAAATTAATTTCCCATACTTCTATCATAAGTTAAACCCTAGCGAATGGCTTAATTAATAACACTCGTACGTCTGAAATTTTAGTCATAAATATACCTACTCGTATACAATTATTATTATTTCGTTACAGACCTACGCCTTTAATTAATAATACCTTACAATTACTAACACCGTCTGTGAAATTGCAAAATCTAATATTTCTAAGAATTAAAAACAATGCCATAAATCCAGGTAATATATTCACACCTACATTTTCTATCAAAGATTCTCAAATTAAGGCTAAATTTAATATGGATTATGTTTAAAAAAAGCCTGAATGACTTGCGCATTTCACACGCTCAATGAACTTGCAAGAATTAACTTGATAAGAACAAAAAAGGCACGATAAATTAAAGGTAATTAAGCAATAAAATAACCTGTAATGGCAGAACCATGTGCAGCTTAAACTCTGGTCATTTACGACGATAATGACACATGATTTAACAGAAATAATCTTTTTCACTTTGTTTACAACATTAAAGCGAGATCGACGTTAAATCGTTAATCGAATACCGTATTAACTTTCGAAGTATCTTATGCCACAACTCTAAAAGTATTTTAATACTGCAGCTTTCCATTTTTTAAAGAATTATCGGAATCAGATCAGAAGTTCCGAAGACCCCTACATACAAACTCACAAATTATACCTCTTTATAATTGAATTGAAAAATCGTACTGATTATAAATAAATTTTAATAAAATTCTATCGATATCGACACTCGCAATTTTTAATTAACACTCCCATCCCTACACAATAGACCGTAAGATCGTAAAATTGAACTACAAAGGCATTCCTTCCAGAACGCTTAACTCTGAATAGGCACATATGCACAAAATATCGTTGAGAACACAGACCTACTCCGTATGGAAGGGTCTTAAACAATACCCCTTAGTTTGGCACACAATACATTTGATGAATGTCATGAGCCCGTTTAATATATCCGTTTTGGGGGGAATTAGATCCGGGTTGGGGGATTTGGGGCCGTAGATTTGTATGTCTTTGTTTTATAGTGCTCTGAGACTGAATAGGGTGTAGGAAATGCACAACGGGATTTCATTTTGGTTTCGACGTAAATAGAGCTACGTATACTAAGATGATTGTTTACAATTTCTGTTCCATAATACTGTTTCAGTCTGTAGCTATAATTTGAATATGTGTTGTGGCTACAAATTGCCACAATATTATTCAACAAATATTGTAGACAATGAAATGATTTTTTGTCGATGTATACTCATTTCTGAGGCTGACTGTACCAATCTGGCTGTGAAATTGCCATACAATGTGTTTTCTGAATCTAAAAATACAACAGTTATGAGCATCCTTCACGGAATCTGAACTGAATGATCTGAAACCACGCCTTAAGCTGCAAGTAATAGAGGTGATCCATGAGCATTAATTACTTCTCTAAATTAAAAGAAGATTTAGCTTCGCACAACGACAACAATACCCACTCTCTCTGTATGAAAATAAATCACCGATTCATAAAGTGCATCAAAATTGTGAAACTGAACCACATTTAAACATTAGTCACCCACTTATAACACTTCAAAACGTAATGCCCCACTTAAAATTGGCACAATTGAACACTGTTGCTCATCTTTAAAACCTCTATATTTAAACATGCCATAATAAAAACACTTAATATATTATTTGTGTTGCGAAAACAGTGATTCTCCGTGTAGAAGAACTCGTCTGTGGAAGTTGTAAGTCCTACTACCATATCTATTTGTGTGGAGTTTCGTGCCGGCTATTCTCCATAGGAAACGACCAGTTGGAACCGTGCACATTCTGATGTTTCATAAGTGCCCATGTGTGTCTTTAACTTATTTTATTTTTTCAACTCTCGGCAGTTATTCAGATTTATACTTTATTACAACAAGGTAAGAGTTACATTGCAATGTCTTACCAATCGTTTAACGTAAAAAAAATCGTACACCTTTATGCAGGTCGGCCTTTTCAAAACTGTAGCAGAAAAATAAAATAAATTAAAATGTTGTTCAATATCTTCAAAGTTTAACATGAATGCACTCGTAAAGTGCAAAACCCTGTTTACATTGTTAGCAAAAAAGCAGTGTAGGTACGTTCAGAATTAACACAATACCACGCATCTATAACTCATCCATTCGTTCCAGATCTTTAGTAAAAAAAATATATTAAAAACTTCACTCAACGCGGTGGGTGATTCGAAAAAAATAAGTTAAAATAAGAAGTTTTTGCCTGCCAGCCATTATGTGAAACCGTTGAAAATTACGTTCAAGTTTACCCCCTTTGTTGGTGGCGTGAACATATTGTTACTACTTAGCGTGTTATTTTTACGGTTTTCTAAATTTAGAAGTTTTTGTCGTAACGTGATCGTATAGTAAGTACGTTATTGTTGAGGGTGACGTGGTAAAAGTTGCATTAATGTATCCTAACTATATATATTATATTATTTATAAATTATATTTATTATAAATGCAAAAGTGAGTTTGTTTCTTTGTTACGATTTCACGCTAAAACGGCTGAACGGATTTGAATGAAAATTGGCACATGGGTAGACCATGACCTGAAGAAGGACATAGGATACTTTTTATCCCGATATTCCTGCGGGATCGAGACTTATGCGGGTAAAACCGCGGGGTGCAGCTAGTATTTGCTGAAATCATTCGTCAGCCAAGCTCAGTGATTATGGCAATAATGAACATGATTTCATACAAATATGATAATGCCGTATAAATCGAGGCTCACCCTCCTAAACTGCCCCTTACCGACCCTGACGACCCCATTACCCTCCTCCAGGAAAGCAGTAGGGAAACTAGCAGTGTACAAAAACAGACGCCTCCCGTCATTCCGACCTCGCCGCCGAGGTCCTTTGCGATCGTGACCGCATCCCCAAGTAAAAGATACTCCCCCCCGACCCTTGCTCGATAACGAGGTGCCAGCAGTTGTTGCAGCTGAGCACGTAGCTTTAAATTCCCCGACTAATAATCATGATCAAAACTTTGATCCAGCCCGTCCCATCCTTGATGTCCTCCCTCCGGTTAATGCCCTAAGCCGAGGTTCGTACCCCACAGGGGGTGCCCTTAGCGAGCGTTCACCGAGTTTTAATTAGCATAGTTGAATAACCCCTGGCTGGAAGTTTTAAGTGTAGTAGCTTAAGGCACCCACAAGAAATCCCAGTTAAGTAGTCATGATCTCAGAGGTCAACTACGAGATGCCCTACAAAAAAAAACCTAAACAGCCACTATTACTGCACAAAATGCAACACAATAAATTATCCAAAACATAGTTACCAACGTGCTAATTCATCTGTCAATTTTCAATATCAATATGACAAAATTATGATGAAAAATTGGTCCAATTCAAAACGAGAATGCACAACACTATTTCTAACAATATAATCTCACCTTACAGTTTAAAACTTTTAAATGTATACAATCTAACCGCGGGTGACCAAGGGAAGTAATAAATCAGGACAAGTAACAAGCGAAAGGGATTTAATATATCTATTTGCCTAGCCTTTTCCTCGCTAAGTTGGGGTCGGCTTCCAGTTAACCGAATGCAGCTGAATACCAGTTACTTGGAGCGACTGCCTACCTGACCTCCACAACCCAGTAAATGGGTAACACAATACCCCTTGGTAAGACTGGTTGTCAGACTTTTGGGCTTTTAACTACCCGTAACGAATGGCAAGATCTATAGGAATGACAGCCGGAATCAAAGACTTTTGGTCACACTGCTAAAACTTCACGATAAAATATTATGTAAAAGCAACACAATAAATATTCCAAATATTATCAACGCCACAGTATAAATAAGTAACAGTAGTATATCTTTATAGAAAACGGCCGAAACGACGCGTATCAAAATCTCTGTGTATATCAATACGCAACAGTATCGAATGCGCGGCCGTAGGTAATTATTTCAACGTCACTGCCGAGCCATAATACTGTTACTTTATTAAACTGTGGCACCGCGCAACGTGCTAATTAATCTGTCAATTTCAATGGTTATAATTATTATTATTACAAAATCATGAAGAAAAATTGGCTCCATTCTTATCCGTGCACAACACAATGTCTAACAATATAATTTCAACCAACACTTTAAATGTATACAATCTAGCCGCGGGTGATCAAGGGAAGTAATAAATAAGGACAAGCAACGAGCGAAAGAGATTTAAATTAAAGTAAAATAAAATAAAAACTCATTGTTATCATAAAGAAGATCGAATACATCACTACGATCGAGATTAACATGTTGAGGTTACGTTGCGTAAGGAGTCCTGAGGTCATTTGTACGCTTAGAAGACTTCAAATAAAACTAAAGTTTTTTTTTCATAAAATTATAATGCAAATAACGTTTTCATAAGTGCTGGACATAGATCTATCAAATAGAATTAAAATTATTCTAAAATATATCTGATTTCACTCCATGTCCATGTCTGTCCGTTTTTTGTATGCACTTTGGTTTTTATTCCGTGAAAAATCTAAACTGTATCAAACTACACCTAAAAAAAACGCGATAAAAATATGGAACTTGGAACCACTGGAATAATATTTTCAGACCCTTCTATTTTCGAGAAAAATTATGAACTGCCAATCTTACGCTAGCCACGTTTATCCATGGTATTTTCTATGTCAGTATTAAATAAAAAAGTGACCATAAAATAATAAATAAGCAGAGAAAAAGAATAAAAAGTATTTAATTTACAAGGAAAACTGCAACACAAAAACTGTCGCCATCCGTCTTCGCGCTAGGAAGTTACTTCGTTTCTTTTTACTACAGTGTGTGATAATTACGTAGTTCTTTTTATTATAAACAAAGATAATAAAATACCATTTTAACTACGTCCTACAGCTAGGTTTGTATAGCTAAATCTGGCAACTTGGCAAGTGATGAACGAGATCCCAACATTCACTATCACAAACCTCATGGTTTGTTAGTGAAAAATAACAATAACTTAATGGTAGCTAGTATATCATAAAGTAGGTATGTCATGTGTGTCGTGGCGTATGTGAGTTTGGGGCCTATCGTATTTTATTCAAAACCAATTCTTACCTTAGTACAAGCGTGAACCTTCGAACCACTTATTGTATTTTGAACCTGATTCTGACTAACGTAAAGTTCTTAATACAAAATTAACAACTTAGTCTCGGTTCCAAAGTCATTTTTTCATTAAGAACTTTTGGGGTATGAGGAACAGGGTGTAAAGTTCACTCATCCACCATAGAAAAGGGAGGATTCTCCGACCAGACAGGTGTTGTGTCTGGCCGGAGTCTGGACGGGAGTTATGTGGCGGTGTAACCGCTACATCACTCCCCTCCGGAGACCAGAGGTCGATAGTGGGCTGAATCTTGCGATGCTTCACAGTACCAGCTGTGGTTCCAGTGAGTCTGAACCGGGTGCCACATAGTTCACGGTGAGTCGGAACTGTCTGTGGTGATTCCCCAGTGAGTCGGGGTGATTGAAGTGATTCCCCAGTGAGTCGGGGTGATAAGGCTTACAGCGTTGATTCCCCAGTGAGTCGGGGTGATGAGGCTGAAGGTGATGACCAGGAATGCGCGTTCGCTGCATGCTGGTGGTCAGGATACCTGTTGAAGCCGTGGATGCTGGCCGGCTGTGTGAGTCGCCTCACGAAAGCTTGCGGGAGTGACGATCACGTCGGGGTCACCAATTTGGGGGTATGAGGAACAAAGTGTAAAGTTCACTCATCCACCATAGAAAAGGGAGGATCCTCCGACCAGATGGGTGTTGTGTCTGGCGGGCAACTGCCCATCGGTTTGAAGTTGAAATCTTGTATCTATGTCGATCGCTCGGTAAACTAACTGCGCGATGCAGGATTTGTGTGACGTCATGTCTTTGATGCGTAGTTCGTATGTGGCGGTGTAACCGCTACAAACTAAAGGGAATAAAGTTCAAAATACAATAACTGGCTCAAAAGTTTAAGCTTGCACCAAAGTTAGAACTCATTTCGTAATAAGACATTTACGGCAATGGGTATCTTTTGGCTGATTATGATGATTACGAATTAATATAAATAATCACCGAGTGCATGTGATGCATGACACTGTTAGTGGATATGGATATATCTCTTTAAAGATAATCGTAAGATATAAATTTATTAACATCTCACAACAAGACGCAACAAGCATAAATCAAGTAATTAGTTACCTACAGCGTTAATTGATACTTTGAAGCTATGGTAATTATTTAACACCTGCTAAATTTGGGGAAGCGTTGTATGAACAATTAGCGGTAAACCACTGTAATTGTTATTAGACATTATACTGCCTAACGTACCTATTAACATGTTAATTAGTGTTAGTAATCAGCTAGAAACGTTAAATATATAGCAAGTATTTCCTAAATTGTCAAATTCAAATGATTTTATTTCACATAAACCTACAAGGCCACTTATAAAATGTCAGAAGCTAGGTGCACGGTTTCAATTGGGCGCTTCCTATGGAGAAGAGCCGGCAAGAAACTCATCGGTTACTCTTTTTTTATAATGTTTTCAAATTATAATGTTAATGGTTATGAGAGAAAAGTGTAGGCTTATCAACAAGTACCAGGTACTTAGCAAAATAGAAAATCGTCCACAAATGTACTGTACAAATCTACAGCCTGCAACGTTCTCACATTCACAAAAATCTTTAAAAATGATCAAAATAAATAAAAAACGTGTGGCACTCGGGGACTGCCGCGGTAAAGCTATTGCATAGCATTTGTAACCTCCATACTTCCTATTTGTCAACGCTACACTTGGGATGATGACGTGATGACATAAAACAAAAATTACGTTCCCGTGACAACATCACGTTGTCATGGGAACCGTCATTACATGGTAGGCGGAGTGGGGGGTGTTAGGTTTTATTTTCGTTACGTTACGGAATTTCTTGATTTGGTCACCGCGCTCAAAGCCCGCGATAAAAGCTATGCAATAGCTTAAAAAAGACCAATTTAAACCAAATGACATGATTGCCACTACAGCTGTAACAAATTTAATTTAATAGAAATGTCAGGCAGAGATGTTTTGTGCTTTATCCAAAGTTCGCTGTATTCCATTTAAATATAATACCTCTCTTAACAAAACTAAACACTTACTTGCTCCGGAAGCCAAGCTTTTATGGTTATAATAAATTTTTGCATCAGTTTAGTTTTAAGATAATTAATTATACAATAACTAACTATTGAAGGAGTATGTAAAGAACGTAGCAGTTGGCTTTCTATAGTTTCTGCCTACCCCCATGAGTGTAACTACTAATAACACTATAAAGATGACGTAAAAAGGGAAATCAAATTTTCTTTCGCATTGAATAAATTCTGTACCTAAAAATACAAAACAATTTTTTTATTATAGTACCAGCTTCAATACAATAGTATCCAATTAATAAAAACATCAGGTAGGCAAGCTTTTTTTAAAAAATACAAAAAATATCGGTTCCCACAAAAATGAAATGTAAAATCCATCGCCGCGTAACATGAATATGTTTCCTTTATTGATATTCAATCTATGAGAGGGTAGGCAGCAATTAAACATATATTTTTGTTTTGTTTTTTTCAACCGTTGCCGTCCGACCAGCAAATTGGTTTTCGTGGTAGGAATCCGTAATTGTTCACACATTAACATATGGAATTGTGATCGAAGATATATTTTATTTATGTTCAGTACATTTAAACAGATGTCGGATGCAATTAAATGACTGGTTGCATAATTTGCATACAAGAATATTCTGCTGGAATAAAATATCCTTTTAAATATTGTTTTGACGTGATAGCTGAAAATGGGCATCAGAAGGACCTTTTGCCTAACTCTAATTTCTGTTTAATTATTGTAGACTGATTTACCTATTGGTGAGCTTCGGCTTGCTGGCCGGCTCAGCCGGCCAGCCTCAGCCGCGGCGGCGTGCATTAGGTATGGGCGTTATTTAACGTCACTAGTTACAATAATTGGAGATTAAACGAACTTACCTGAAGTGAAGTTCTATCCAAATTATACGAGTTGCTTCGTCCGAAGAGATTAGATAACATTGTAGTAATACGTCTAAGATATCGCCTTTCACCCACTAAGTTAAGAGTTTTTTTTTTTTTTTTTTGTGGGTAGGTACTTCGTCTTCCTTCTCGTTATGCCTGTAGTGTGAATCATTTAGTTGAAAGCCTGGAACCTTTTAATATTTCATTTAGATATTGGGAGTTATAGGGTTGGGAGGGAACTAATCTCTTCGGACGAAGCAACTCGTATAATTTGGATAGAACTTCACTTCAGGTAAGTTCGTTTAATCTCCAATTATACTTCGTTGCTTCGTCCTTCGAGATTAGATAACATTGTAGATTTTGAAAGATGGTGAAATATTAAAACACTCATATTTTACTATTAAACGTATAATGAACAAACAATATTTATTATTAAGTATTGTTTTCTAAAACTAAAGTTTCTCATTAATTAGGGGTAACTTATAAGTAATTAGTATAATTAAATTTTTATTTATTTTATAACATTCTAACATAATGCGTCAATCAGAAGTTAGGATTGATAAAGCAAATTGATCTGATTGTTCATAATGAATATCTCTATGATAATATCTAGCGAAGACATTGGAGGTACCACTCCACCCAGCGGTCTTTCGTATCGTGTCAATATTGACACCAGCTCTATGAGCGGCTGAGGTAGCTGCGTGTCTGGTGGAGTGAGCAGAAAATATTGAGGTGTCAATTCCGCTAATTGATAGAAGAAATTCTATCAATTATCCACCGGCTGATGGTATTTGTGGATACCGGTTTATGTGGTTTTTTAATACTTAGGAATAGGCTATTGACTTTGTTTCTCAAAGACTTTGTTCTATCTATATAAGCTACTAACGCTTCAGCCGGACATACTTCCGGACGATCTTTATAAAATGGAATATTAAGACAAGGTTGAACTGAACCTGGGCGAGATGTTTTTATAAAATCGTTTATCTTGATTAATATATGCTGACCCTGCATTGTTATATTTTCTAGTGATATTTTGCCAATCGTCTGCACTCTGTGTGCAGTTATTAGCATGAGCAAAGTTACGGTCTTTTTGGTCAATTGTTCTAAACTCAAATTACGGTTTGGGTACCATTTCGATAACGAATTTAAAACGATTGAGGGGTCCCAAGTGATATTATATTTGGGTGCTGGAGGACGAATTCTGTAAAAACCTTTTAATGCCTAGTGACACGGTCATCAGACCCAACTCTCGATCCTAAGATCAAAGACAGAGCGGAGCGATGACTGTTTAAAGATCCGTATTGTAAACCAGAATTAAATAATTCTGTGAGAAAATAAATTACCATCGGAATTGACACCTCATGTATTTCAATATTTTGATTTTTACAAAAGCTCACCCAACGTCGAATTGCAACGTCATATTGTTTTATTGAATTTTCAGACAGGGAAGCTATCATAATATCTAAAGCTGACGGTGGTACTCTTCTGTTCCGTAGTGCCGTCCTGATAACTTCCCTGCAATCAACGTGAGTTTCGGGAGACTGTTGGAAATAAACAATAACACATTATCAGAAGGTGTAAACTGAATCAATTCGGAACAGAGAAGTTTTTGAAACATTGGAAACCACGGTTGCGTGGGCCAAAATGGGACTACAACAATGCCCTCAGCCTGATCGGTTATTATTTTTCTTAAAAGTTTTAGTATAACCACAAAAGGAGGGAATGCGTGGAAAGAAAGATTTTTCCAGCTTAAAGTAAAAGCGTTCACATCGAATGCTCCAGGGTCTCTATTCCATGAAATGTACTCAACACATTTATTATTTAATCTTGATGCGAAAAGATCAATTTTAGGTTGGCCAAAGGCCTGTACAATTTTTTCAAAAGCATGATCTTTGATCTCCCATTCGGTATCGGGGTGAGATTTTCTAGACTCCGCATCTGCTATTTCGTTATCTTCTGAACTTATGTATGAAGCGAACACAAATATACCGCGAGCTTCACACCATTGCCACAAACATTTTGTGATTTCGGTTAGATGTGGGAATCTTACTCCACCCATACGATTGATGTACGAAATAGCAGTTGTGTTGTCAATACGTAGTAAAACTTGACAATTTTTTAATCCCTTTGCGAATGTTTGTAAACCCAAGAACGCTGCCAGGAGTTCTAGATAATTTATATGTTTGACACATTCTAAATTACTCCACTGGCCACTGGCAGTCTCCTCACGGCATGCTGCCCCCCACCCTTTTTTGCTAGCATCTGAAAATATTTCTAGTGAGTAGCTGTCTTGTCTAATGGGATTGACTGCGTCATCAATTGATTTTAACCACCAGGAGAAATCGTCCTGCAGGTACTGTGGTAAAGACATGTGGCTATCATAACTACTAGTTTGACATAATGCAAGGTATTTGCATCTTTCCATTTGCTTAGTATAAAGCCAACCGTACTGAATCGCGGGGCAAGATGAAGTGAGGAGGCCTACCAAGCGTGCAAAATTTCTTATTTTACAACGAGGTTTGAATTGGAACGATTGTAATTCTTGTTTAATTAAATTTCGTTTATCTTTAGGTAGGCTAACATGAAAGTTTTTCGTATCTATCACAAAACCAAGGTATTTGCAAACGTTACTCGGAATCATACAGCTCTTTTCTATATTAATAATAAATCCTAAGGACTCTAAAATAATTCTTGTTTGTAATATATTATCTAGGCAATTTTGATAATTGTTAGAAATAATACAAATGTCATCTAAATAAATAGATGACAAATAACCTAATGATCTCATTAAACAAATTACCGGTTTTTATAATTTTGTAAAAACAAATGGGGCCGTGTTTAGGCCAAACGGTAAAACATTGAATTGGTAAATATTACCCTCGTACTTAAATCGTAAGTACTTTCTGCAGTTTGGATGTATAGATACGAGAAAATACGCATCCTTCAAATCAAGGGTGGCCATGAAACTGTTCTTTGATATCAGTTTTAAAGTTGTTCTCAGATCTTCAATTTTAAAATGTTCTGTTATGATGTGCTTGTTTAGAGACTTTAAATTTAATATAAATCTGTTTTTACCATTAGGGTTTTTAATCAGGAAATAACTAGACAGAAACTGTCCTTCACATGGTTCGCAATGTGAAATAGCTCCACTGTTTATAAGATCAGTGATGGCCAACCTGTATTGAAGGGATTCTGATGAAGATAATGTAGGTAAACTAGGTTCGTATGACTGATAAACCGGTTTTATAAACGGTATCTCGTAACCTCTTATCCACGATAATATAACAGGATCATTAGTTATCAATTGCCATTGATCATAAAAATATAATAATCGTCCTGCGGAACGTACCAGGTCTAGAGTCGGAGGGCTGGGCGCTGCTGCAAGCGCGGCGGCTGTCGAGGTTGCAGCTGCGGCCGCGGGCGCGGCACCGCCGCCGCCTGCTCGGTCCTCCTCGCTGCTCCCGCTTGCCGCGCCGGCAGGAACGGAGGCCTCTGGTTTAAAGTCTGAGTCGGGGCCTGTCTCGGTCTCTGCGCTGGTGCAGGTCTTCTGACTGGTGTGTTTATTTTAATTTCAGCGCCTGATTTGGATATAGCTTTTGCAGTTCTAATAGTATCGGTCAGCTGTTCGCCAAATAAGAAATGATCGATTTCTGTGTTAAACAAATGATCTTTAATATCTTTTTTTATTGTAGAACATATAAAATTACGTCTTGTCATGGACTCGTTGTGTTGTGAGTCACACATCAGTCGACCCGCTTCGATCAGCAGTTTTATTACTGTCTGGTCTTTATGATCCGAAGAAAACAATGTATTGAGAACTTTACTAATACAAGATATACTTGCTGCGACCTGCACCTGTTTATTCTCCAGTGCTTTGTCTTTTTTAATGAGCACATCTGATAAAGCAGCCTTTATTTCTGGATTTAACTTCGGCGCATCAATCTTTGTGCAGTTTTTTGGAACAAGATGCTTTTCTAGCAGCTCCTTTCTGGCATCCTTTGTCAAGCCTGTCGTTGCGATGTGTTCCCAGCGAACAGATAATTCACCTCTAATATCCGGTCCATATTTTTTGTCCTTTGAAGGTGTTTCGCCCAAGAGATTCAGAATCTCATCATCCAGGTCAGGAGGATCGAGCGCTGATTCAACGGGCAGTTCCGGCAGCCCTGTTTGTACCACATCTGTAGCAGGGACATGTGTAGTTGAGGTGGACGTACCCGGTTGGGGCTCTTCCACATCCAAAATCGGAACTGACTCGACTTCGGGTTGAACTTCCATTCCATCTGGAATATAATAAGTACCAGACGTAGGAATTAGAGAAAATAGCGCGGCGATAGTCCTTAAAAACTATCCACAACACTGAGTTCATCATCCATACCAATATTCAGAAATTAATGAAAATTAAACAATTTTTGGAATGTGAATGTAATCACTACTCCTGTGTAGGTATAGTACAGGTAACCTAATAGGTTTTAGAGCGGCGATAGTCCTTAAAACTATCCACAACACTATTAAATATATTAAATCCATACCTACGTACCTACATAAGATTTAAGTAGGTCATTAACTAGTGTGAAGGTAACATTCCTTTCAAATGTACACAATCACTAATATGTAGGTAGGTATATAAGTTACCCAATTAATTGGGAATCCAAAATTACGTGAAGGTAACATCCCCCCAAGATGTACACAACACTATTTGGAATATGACTTTCTGTCAAATTATGATACGGATATAGTCCAAAAAACTATTCACAATATCTGTCTTTTGTTATAACAGTAATAAGAAAACACATCAGCTTACCTTCATGATCCGATAGCTCAGGCGACAGAATAATATTCGCTGATGAGCTACTGCTTTCGGAGCAGATTCGAACTCGCGACCGATTGGTACGTTTATCGATTTTCTTTTCAAGTTTTCGAATCTTTCTTCTCAAATAATCACTGTCGTCGTTTTTGTGACTACGTTTCGGCATCTTATTTTCAATTTTCAACGAAAAGGAGAAAGTAAGTGGTGATCGGCGACGCACTAAAACGCGAATGATTCACACTACAGGCATAACGAGAAGGAAGACGAAGTACCTACCCACAAAAAAAAAAAAAAAAAAACTCTTAACTTAGTGGGTGAAAGGCGATATCTTAGACGTATTACTACAATGTTATCTAATCTCGAAGGACGAAGCAACGAAGTATAACTGGCTACGGCGCATGTAACCAAATAACTAGTTTCGAGTCACACATAAAGACGTGATTTTTGAAACTAGTTCCATCACAATGCAGTGATCGAATGAAAAGAGTGAAACGAAACAAAATTATTCGTTCCAAAAATAACGTATTAAGTAGGTAACCATTTATATTTTCGTTTCACAAATAACTGTAACACTTCGATAGAATCACCGAATAGAATTTGAAAAATAACTAGTTACTAAAATCACTAGTTTTCAAAACCGGTGACGTCCTTGTAGTCACTAGTTACGTTACGTTTCGCAAAAATCACGTAACGACCCACCCCTAGCGTGCATTAAAATCACCTGCTCCTCAAGTCGCGGGCCGCCTCGCCCCTCCGCGCCTACGCGGGCTTAAATTACACTAGCGGTAGGGCCGACAAGACTACGTGGAGTTGGTTTTGCAGCGATTCGTTTCTGTCACTGACTTTTGTAGCACAACATATTAATTTTTTAAGACAATATTTTAATTTTAATTTAAGGATAAAATTGCTATTTTATAGAAATGGCAATATGCCTAATAAAATTATGCCAAATGTAATTCTGCCATCTTCATAGTATGCAAAGTGAAATTGTACCAAATAATCGTCGCTCTAAATAAACGTTATGCTAAATGAAATTATGCGGAATTGAAACTTTACCAAAGGTAATTATGTCAAATAAAATTCTGCCATCTTAAAAGTATTCCAAAGTAAATTCGGACATGTAAATATTCGGCCAAACAATAATTATATTAAATAATTTTAATGCCTTTAAAGTATGATTATGCCAAGTGTGTTATGCCAAATAAAATTCGGAGCATCAAAATTCTGCCAGATAGTATACACACCCATCGGTGTGCATACAGGGTGGATTTTGAGATGGGGCTCTAATAAGGTAGGTTGTATAGTAGCTCAGGAGAAGGATACTTAGAAGAGTTTGAGGGAGACCTTGGCTCAGCAGTGGGAAGGAGTCAGTGGCTAATTAAAAACAAAATAGGTAAATAACCTGCTTTGCTCAATCACAACAACTGATAAATAATTAAAACTAATCATAGCCTCGATACTTGATGAGGCTTGCGGAAACGTGTTGCTAAATAATTAGACTATTTCCACGCAAATCGTTGACATGTGTGTAACACACGAACGGATTTTACGATTATTACTAGTTCGTGGTCAACAATCGTGGTACCGTAGACCTATTCTATTAGTAATAAAAACTGCTGCCTAAGCCACGTTTGGTCCGTGAATGGGTGACCATCTTTACATACCCCTCCGTGCCTCGGAAAGCACGTTAAGCCGTTGGTCCCGACTGTCATTTGTAGATCTTTGACAGTTGTTAAGGTTCGTCAGAAGCCCGAAAGTCTAACAACCAGTCTACCAAGATGTATCGTGTTACCCATTAACTGGATTGTGGAGGTCAGATAAGCAGTCTCTCCATGTAAAATACTGGAATTCAGCTGCATCCGGTTAGACTGGAAGCCAACACCAAAATAGTTGGGAAAAGGCTAGGTAGATGATGAAACACTGCTGCCTCTGCCTACGCTACTGCTGAGCATGATGAGGTCCTGGGTTCGACTCCCAGGTTGGGCAGTGTTATTGAGTTTTTCCATTAGGAGTTTATCAGAAGCAACCCGGAGTCAGGATTTGTGCCCGGTTGATGGCAATAGGCTCGCCCCCTATTACATGGGACTTAAACATAACTGGCGCAATCTGGGTGTAACTTCTATGGGTACACCTCTGCCTAACCTTTCGGAGAAACAAGGGGTGATGTTATGTTGTGTAGTAATAAACAACAATCCTGTGTTCCCAATGCAAATTAAATCATTAAATTTGCTGGCGAAACTCAACATACGTTCAAACCAGGGCTCGGAAACGATATTTAAAATAACGTTTTTAAAACGTTTCTAACAGTTCTTTGTAAAACATTTTATTGGGAACGAAAACGATATGTTAAGGTTAACGTTTATTCCGCAGGACACAGCCACGCACGGGGCGTGCGCCGCCAAGCATGAACTTGTTTAGTTAAATCGTACCTTATCTTCATTTCATTACATCATTGATTTCAATGTGCTTGGCGTAAGGGTTGTGTTGCAAGTTTCCTATCGATCAATCCAAAAACAAGAAAAAAACGGTTAAAAATGTTTATTAACCGAGAACGATTTAAATTTTGTTTTTCTTCAAAAACGTTTTTATGTCGTTTTGTTCGAACGTAACCAAAACAAATCATTTCTTAGGTTTTTAAGACGAAACCTTTTCGAAAAATATACCGCTATCCGAGCCCTGGTTCAAACTCAAACTCAAAGCAAGTAAGTCGTTGGTCCCGGCTGTCATTTGCAGATCTTTGATAGTCGTTACGGGTAGTCAGAAGCCCGAAAGAATGACACCCAGTCTTACCAAGGAGTATCGTGTTACCCAGTAACTAAAAAAATAAGGCTAAAAAGCACCCACGTTTTAAGAAAAAATCTGCATTTAATTTGTGCTAGAAAATGTTAAGGAAATTCTTCAGAGAGCTGAATATTATGTGCATCACTCTTCCCTGAGCTATAAGCTTGATTAAATTAAAACTACCCTCCAAAGTGACTATATTAATTTAACCTTTCAACCAGTTCAAAAACTTCGTTAAAACCAATTCGATTTAATTTCACGAGGGTAGTTTTAACAGGAAATGACGTCACATGCAATCTGCTACATTGCCATACTTTTGGCAAAATGCCAGATGGGCGCTTTAATAAAAGTTGCCATGTACCGTCTAGTGAATAAATATGCCAGGCTTTTTTTAAAGCGGCTGGATTTTTTGCAGCGAACTTGTCACATTTTTGCGTGTCGCTTCTTCGGCGACTGTGCCAAAAAGACGGTTTTAAAGCTGGTAAAAGTCATGCTGGTGCAAATTAAAATAGACTGTTTACTTTTAATTTATTTTTTTACTTATAGGTACCTCGTATCGTATACCACAAAAATACATTAAAAGGAAAACAAAAAAAAATAAAATAAAAATAAAATAACACAAACATTAATACGGTCACCAATTTAGGTGTATGAGGAACAGGGTGTAAAGTTTACTCATCCACCATAGAAAAGGGAGGATCCTCTGATCAGACGAGTGTTGTGTCTGGCGGGCAACTGCCCAACGGTTTGAAGTTGAAATCTTGTATGTATGTCGATCGCTCGGTAAACTCTAATTGCGTGATGCAGGATTTGTGTGACGTCATGTCTATGATGCGTAGTTCGTATGTAGCGCTGTAATCGCTACATAATAAATAAAAATAAAAAAACGAATTCACCCTCATCTGTAGAGTGGGAAATCTGTGGCAGTGATTTCGTGAAAAGGGACGGAACTGTATCAGAGGAAGCCGGGGCAGAGCGCGCTATTTGATTTGACCAATGAGCGATCGCGGTGCCAGAGTTGGCCGTCAGAAACGACCTTGACGAGCTTAAATAATGTTGCTTATTACCAAGGTGAGATGTCAAATGTTACACACCATATACGACTACTGTAAGGCTTGCTCGTTTTTAAATATTTGTCATTAATCTACGTACCTGCTCTAATCTTATTACGCCAATCACTCAATCAATTGAACCATATAATTTCAAATACATATAATCCCACAAATATTAATAACTAGTAAGATGAGCATGCATTAATCTGATACGGGAGGCTGCGTAAAGATGAACCGGAGTGATTAGCATGCAAATTGATATTCATCCCGATATTCCACATCGACACAGAATAGATTCGTACAGAAGGTTAGCTTCATACGACGAGCGGCAACGCACGCACACATAGACACTTTAAACGTATCCTTTTTACTCCCTCACGCGTTTCGCATCCTCCTTCGCGAACATTACTGCATGGCAGAAGGAGGTGACGACTTCCCATGCCCTTTTGCTCCATATCATGGCCTGAACCAGGGCCGGACGCAAGAGATCACCGCCGCCGATCGCCTCCACGAGGACACGATGATGTCCGCCCAAGCCTGGCAGACCTCAATCGTATGTTCGTGTCGTCCGGGCGATCCACACAATGGTGATACCCGGACTCTTCACGTACCCTGTGATCAGAAAAAAATACAAAATGTTTTTTTTAGAATAAGTTTGATTATAAGATAATCGATAAGTCCTCATCTCGACCAGATCGTCGTAGATAAATATATCTTTCTATGGCTGTACCCAACAGGATCCACGATTGATTCGTAAGCAAATGTTTACTACCTAAGCACATACATTGTGGAATGCAATAAAGTATTGAGTGTTGCAATTTAGTTTTCAAACATGTTAACTTATGTGTTTCCGGAAAATTAACTTAAGCCACAAATGAAGTTCAGATAGCGCAGCAACTTTAAAAAAAATTCATAGTAGGTACCAGTCATTCTGAAATCAATTTAATTCACACTCGACTAAAGTCGACATTTGTTTAAGTGGAAACTACTTTTTTGGAAACAAGGATTTTAATATGGATTTTACATACGAGGTATTCCACTCAGAGCACTGATTTCAACAGCACTTGTCAAACACAAACAAAATTTTGATAAGTGCGGTTCAGTGGAATAGTTTATCAATAATCTTCAGTCCCCGAACAGCACCAACGTAAAATATTTGTTTAGTGACAACGAGTGCAAGCGTACTCGCGACCGGCATTTGTTTGAGATCGCCTCATGACCGATGTGTCTATGAGTGCGTCCGCCTGTTTTTGCTCGTTGTGGAGCCGACCTTCTGTAACTATCTATTTTGTGGTTATATTCCACTGAGATGAGCGTTGGGCGTAACGCTCACGGGTGTAAGGGTGGATGCAGAGGAGCAGCTATGTACCATAATATTAATAATCTATTATTAATTTATCAGAAGTAGGTTTTATCAAAAAAATACGCACAACCAATCAACTGTAGCTATTTATTATTTTTAACAAACAAAACTTATTGTAGGAAAACCTAACAAACTGATAGAATTATTGAGCAATTAATTAGCTAATCACTTGGCACCGAGAAAACACAATACTGAGACGGAGACCTCCGTCGCCGTCGACTGTGGATCCCAAAGAGAGCGAGTGCTCCTCACCATCTGCAGTTGCCGCTTTTTTTTTTTTACTCTGGCCTCTCGCAGTTTTGACCACTAAGGTCTTGGCTACTTAACCGGACTTTCCTGTGGGTGCCTTAAGCTTCTACACTTAGAGCCTCCAGCCACGAGCAAGTAAACTATTCTAAATTAAAATTAAGCGAACGCTCGCTAAGGGCACCCCCTGTGGGTACCAACCTCGGCTTAGGGCGTCACTGGGGGGAGGACAGCAAGAAGGGACAGGCTGGATCAAAATTGGATTATCATCATGATTATTAGGCGGGGTATTTAAAGCTACGTGCACATCTGCAACAACTGCTGGCACCTCGTTTTCGAGCAAGGTCGGGGAGCCGTTGCCGCGAACAATCCCCAGTTTTTATGCAGCTATCTTGACCACGCCCCTCGTTTCCTCTAACTTCTTTATTCTTCTAATACTATTCTTTCTTTCTTCCAACACATAAAAAACAAGTAGTTACATACCTACTAATGAATTTTGAGTACCGTCTGTAACCTAGCTAGTAACTTTGCCACAAAAAATGACAAGGCATTGGCAAGCTTGCCAATAAGAATGACAACCTGTTGGCAATTTAACTGTCTATGGGCGGGGGATAACCAATTCCCACCGTTGTATTTACAGAAATAAACAAATAAGTATCCCAACTTTGTAGGAACAGATTCATTTGAACCTATCAGAACAATCAATAAAAAAATCAAAATATTTTATTTCACATAAACCTACATGGGCACTTATGAAACGTCAAAAGCTAGGTGCACGGTTCCAGTTGGTCGTTTCCTGTGGAGAAGAGCCGGCAAGAAACTCCACGGTTACTCTTTTACAAATAATTGACTTTTACAATATTGCCAAAATACTCGTAGTACCTAATAGTTAATAGGTATGGGAGGAAAGTGTATAATATTATGTTATTGTCGGAAAATAATGAGTTTCTAGCTACGTCCCGCGGTTTCACGAGCATAAATCTCGATCCCATGGGAACATCGGGATAAAAAGTAACCATAACCCAAGTCATGGTCTACCCATGTGCCAAATTTCATTTAAATCTGTTCAGCCGTTTTAGCGTGAAAGCGTAACAAACAAATAAACTCACTTTCGCATTCCACCCAAAAAAAAAAGGGGGAGAAAGGGGTGGTCTATAATCTTTGTCGAAAAACACACGAAACTGGCGGAAACTATAATTAACATAATCCTTACATCATCAAAACTAGTTATCCAATAATATACGCACGTGATCGGATCGTCAGTGTGTAAAAGCCATTACTCAGTACAAATAAATTACTTCTCTAATTAATATTTGATTAGTCGTATTTGTACATGTTAGTTTGTAATGGTTAATTGATTCAGGCGTGACCTTGCGGAAATCCATAATAAAATACAATAGACGTAGATATACCTATTTAGTAACCTAATCCGTTTGGCTATTCCTAAAGAGTATTAAAAAACCCTGTAAGAAATCGACACGTGTTTCACCTCTCAACGAGGCATCCTCAGGATGACGATTGACTTATCGATAAACTGAACGAGCGCTGGACTCAGAGTGAGTGAGTGAGTGTTGTCACTTTGCGTGACAATATGTCGTGTTCAGGTTTGCGACATGTCAATCGTCATCCTGAGGATGCCTCGTTACGAGGTGAAACACGTGTCGATTTCTTACAGGGATTTTTGAATAAGTTTAATTTTAATAATCAAAATACCAACATGTATTTTGATTATTTTAACCTATTTAAAATTCAATTTTAGTCAGAATTTTAATCTGTAAATCAAATCCAGCCATAGGGTGGGTTAAAAACAATTAATATGCAAGGATCGTTTTATACAAAAATGTATCGAAAGCGATAAAGCCTTAAATAAAAATGTATCTAGGCGAAATTCTCTTGGATTTAAAAAAATTGATACAGATTTTTTGTTATTTTTTTATTTATTTATTTAAACTTACACACTATTTTTACAGGATGACCCCAATACAATAATGGTTTGCCAACACACCAAATAAATTGAAAAGCAACTTACAATATACTTAAAAATCTAAACTTAATTAAAAAATACAAAGCAACACTAAACTCTGTTAAAAACACAGTTACTATAATCTATAAAATCTTAACCTAAAACACAAAATCAGACTTAAATTAATATTTAAATGTAACTAACAAAATTCAACAACACTCTTGCGAATTCACTCAGATTGCACGAAAATATGTCAATTCTCTCATGCACTTCGTTGAGTACACATATTGTGCGGTCCGCCTCCACACATACCGGTCTGGCACGCACAGCTTCAGGTGACGCAACACACCCGGGTTGTGAGCTACTCCGCGCAGGAGCTTTAGCGCATACGCCGCAAGTGCAAATTCCCGGCGCACTCTGAGTTCGTTGTACCCCACCATACCCAGTACAAACAGTGTCGGATACATCAGCGGGTAAAAAGGGTAAACCCCATAAAGTTTAAAATACAAGTGTCTTGTAAATTTATTCTGTACTCGTTCCAGCATGACATTGTATTTCGTTTCATGAGGAGCCCAAATCACCGCACTGTGTTCCAAGTGACTCCTTACCAAAGCGTCATACAGCACCCTAAGCGTGGTAATGTTTGTGAATCCCTGCGACTGTCTCAGCACGAAACCCAGGTTTCTGTACGCCTTCTTGCAAATCTTAACTTGTTATTTAAATGAGACCAGACGAAAACCTTTTATTTTAATAATTGTAAGAGTCAAAATGGCGAGTGTACCTGAACTAGTCGGAAGACACAATTTATCAAAAAAAAATTAACTAAATGTACCATAATTGTACCGTAGGTTACAAAAAATTACGTTCTTCAAAACGAAATTGTATCTTTTAGGTACACTCGCTATATTGACATCAGGATGACGGGTGTTTGTTAATACCAATATCGGGTTATTCTCAAAGTACTCCAAAAAGAGTTCCCAAACTACTCCATGAAAAATATAATATTTTCAATTAGGTTTCATTGTACTCCATGATATTAAAATTTTCTCAAAGTAGAGTCTTTGAGAATAATTCCAGATACCTATGGAACAGAATGGGAACACAATAATAAGTATTTTTGAATGATAATAATTCCTTGGTGTAACTTGGGAATTAATGTATGAGATTCTTATCTTTTTAGAACAATAGAATGGAGTATTTTGGGAATAATCCCCAATATCAATATTTATCCATTCGATACTGGAAATTTGAAATGTCGTAAGGGACATTGTATTCCCTGTCCCTTACGGCATTTCAAATTTCCAGTATCGCATTACTCATTAAATGTAATAATATGGCACACATCATGTGGCAAACATGCCTGTACCTAATAATGTTCTTACCATCTTGCATGCATGTATCTTCTTGTATGTATGACACATGTTTAAGCAAATAAATATTATCCCATCAAAAACATAAATGTGAAAATGGGAGCCAAATTCCATAAATATGGTTGTCGACTTCGCCGACAAAAGAATTGAAATCTAAATGGGTGCCAAGTTCTGTAGATAATCCTGAAATTTATTTATAAGAACATGCAACTTTCTAAAATAAAATTAAAACACAAATTCTTGTTTTTTCTGCTATAACAATGTTTGCTATTTAAAAATATAACTTCTTAAATTTGAACAGTCGAATTATTTACACAAAGCACTTAGGATAAATTGAAGCTCAAGATTTGACTTGGCTAGTTTTTACATACAAGTTATCTTATATTTGGCTAATCAATTTATCATCTTTATATTTGTCTACAGTGTCGCGGTGCAAAAGAACTAAAACAAACAGGGTAACTTTTTTATGCTGGTGTGCATTACAGCTACGTCTTACACTCGCGCCACGTCATTGTGCTGTAATTTTACTTTTTTAGTGTGCGTGCATTAAGCGGCTAACAGTTGGACGCTATTTTTTATCGAGTTTACAGCTTTGACTGTCTACCTAGGCATATTTAATTATTATTATTTAATTTTAAGTAGGCACTCAACATCAAATAAGTAATTCATGATGTGCTTACCTGTAAGAAATTTGTACAC
The DNA here is from genome assembly GCA_963680765.1 of Agrochola lychnidis. Classification (NCBI taxonomy): domain Eukaryota; kingdom Metazoa; phylum Arthropoda; class Insecta; order Lepidoptera; family Noctuidae; genus Agrochola; species Agrochola lychnidis. The sequence goes on from OY796872.1 coordinate 13,649,753, forward strand.
TAGTCTATAAGTTTATTGCATGTATCTCATATCTTTGTATCGGTGTACTTAATTGTTGGTGAGCCAAATAAATAAAGTAAAATATTCATATCTTTGTTCTTTATGTTATGCGCAAGTTACTGTTTCTTATTGTAACTGTTTACAGCTTTGACTGTCTACCTAGGCGTATTTATATATTTGTTCTTTATGTTATGCGCAAGTTACTGTTTCTTATTGTAACTGTAAGGTCAAAATATCTTCTTTCTCTAAAATTTCAGCTTGCTGGTAAAAACTAGCCAAGTCAAATCTTGAGCTTCAATTTATCCTAAGTGCTTTGTGTAAATAATTCGACTGTTCAAATTTAAGAAGTTATATTTTTAAATAGCAAACATTGTTATAGCAGAAAAAACAAGAATTTGTGTTTTAATTTTATTTTAGAAAGTTGCATGTTCTTATAAATAAATTTCAGGATTATCTACAGAACTTGGCACCCATTTAGATTTCAATTCTTTTGTCGGCGAAGTCGACAACCATATTTATGGAATTTGGCTCCCATTTTCACATTTATGTTTTTGATGGGATATCATTACTTTTTGTAAAGAAATTATTATTATTCGTCAATCAAACGTGATCTATTAAATTCTTTTTGTAAATATGCGTAGCAATATTGTGTAAGAATGTAGGTATTTCTTTCGTAACAATTGTTACAATTTTCCGCAATGATGTCAGATCGCTGAGACGGCGCGGCAAGTATTATTATTAAAAAAAACGTATGCAGTCGGGGAGCCTCATGTCGTATGGCATTTTACTGTGGGGTCGGGCTGCTGACATTGAATCCATCTTTATTTTGCAAAAGAGAGCTATCAGAGCCATTTATAATCTACGTCGCCGCGAATCTCTCACGAAACTTTTTAAAAGGATTAATATTATGACGGTACCTTGCCAATTCATTTATGAAAATATTATGTATGTAAGGAAAATCCACATCTCTTTAATAAAATAAGTGATAGACATAATTTTAATACTAGAAATAAAGATAAACTAGATCAACCATTTTTTAGATTATCTTAAGTACATACATCTTTTATGGGGTACTGTGTTAAATGTTACAACAAAATACCTTGTGACATTTAGCAATTAAATGAAAGAAAATTTAAAACTCATATTAAAAATACACTTTGTAAACAAGCATATTACAAATTAGAGGATTATATCCAAGATAAGAGTGCTTGGAAACATGCTGGTGCTGCTCCATAGGACAATTTAGAATCAAGACAAAATCAAACTGTTTGCTAATTTAATTGTAAAATTTATTACTTTGTGTTTTATGACATTGATTTTACATTCTGTGATTACTTCCTCACACACTGACTTATTAATTGTAAAATTTTAGGAAAATCGTCTACTTTTACAATGTTTGTAAATATGTGAGCACCATGTATCTATCACATATTAAATTATCTATCGTTGTTTCATTTTTAATTCTTTTTACCTATTGTGGTATAGTAATTTTATTCTAGGTGCACCGTCTTCACATATAATTATTATTTAACAAATGTACGTACATATACAAACAATTGTAAAACATTTTAAAAGAGTAAAGGTGGAGTTTCTTGCCCATTCTTCTCCATACGAAAACTACCTTTTGGAAGGGGCGAATAGAATCAATTTTATTATTTTGTAATTTTTGACGTTCAAAAGTGCCATACATGGGCCTATTTGAAATTAATGATTTGACTTTGACTTTGACCCCGTCAGGAACAAAGTTCCTTCTCACGTATGATTTAATTATTTAATTTTTGCAGCCGCCCCTTTTTTTTTAAGTATCTTCTCCCGCTCTGGGCGGAGCGGGAGGGCGTATCAGACTCTTACTGACTAAAACCCACCCGTGTTCCTTCGGTTGCCCTGTTGCCGGGGGCCACGATGTCCCTATCGGTTTTCTGCGAACCCCCGGCAGGCATTGGCCCTAGCGGATCCCGTCATTTCTGCTGACATCTCTTTGAGGCGCGCGTGGAACACAACGCGCCGTCGACCCGGGCTTGGTCCTTATCGGACGGCGAGCTACCCATTGCTCACCGTTCGCAAGCCCGCGCCTACGGTGGCCGGAAATCGGCTCGCGATTCCCGCCCCGGGCGTCTCCTCCTGCAGCGGTTAGGGGCGTGAGGGCGCGAACTTTGCCTCTACCTCACGCGTTCCGCCTCCTCCTTCGCGAGCATTACCGCTTCGCAGAAGGAGGTGACGGCCTGCCATTTCCTCTCGCTCCGTACCATGGCCTGAACCAGGGCCGGACGCGAGAGATCACCGCCGCCGTTGCAGCCGCCCCTTGGATTTACATTTTGACCTCACTATGGACTTAACTATTCGTAAGTTTATATTAAAAATTAAACGACAATAGTCCCTAAAACAATAGTCATACGATCTATCAATTCAAAAACGTCTCAAGCATAGTACCAACCTACCAACTACCTTGAACATACCGACCTGACGTTTGTAACAACGTTTTTTGAGATCAGAGAATGAATGAAATGAATTCACTGCCGCCTAACATTGGGCACCAAGATTTTGACACGTGACACATCAGTTGACTCGACGGGGTGTTTTGAATTCAGTCATGAAATTCAGGAATTTACATCAACTTTTGGCATTCGAATCAAAAATGTATAGTTAGCTGTCAAATTATAAGACGCTGGAGATCAGCGCCATCTGAAGTGAGCAAGTGGCAGTTTTTAACCCCATTTGAAAATTTGTCGTCATGACTGTCATTTTCATAGTTTTCGGGAGATAGTGCTGATATCGAATTAGATGGACATTCTGGATTTTAAGATGGCGGCTATTCCAAATAATAATAATATTGTAGATCAATTGTCATAGACATCAATTTCATGCCAATTGTAAACTTGATAATCAAAATCCGTAAAAAAACGGACCTCTTAATTTCGTCAAGTTCGTCTGTCCGTGCGTCCGGATGTCATACAGTCATTTAACATGGAGACTATTTACACTCTATCGATGAAAATTTTGAAAAAGGTGTATTTTTTGCACCGTTAAACAATGGTGTAGTGAAATTACGATAAACATAATAGTGGGGGTGGCATTCTCCATACTTACATATAACCGAGAGATGAAAAAAATCTATGCATATAAAGCGTATATTGTTGGATCTCATAATTAAAATGTTAAGATGTTTCTAAGTGACTTTGCTTTTGAAGTCAATAATTTTTGAGATACAGTTTATTTTCGGTTACAACCGCAGAATTAACTTTGTTTGTTATAGTTTTTTCGAGAAATACAAACTTATTTTTGCAGTCGATAAAATTGATACTATGCAATGTTTATGCGTAAATATTCATCCCAATTACGGAACCCTTCACTGTGCGTAGTCCGACATACACTTGGGAAGTTTTTTTAAAATTTCGTTTTGAAACTACCTCAAAAATAAGCAATTTCTATTACTCGAGTAAGATTATCCTATTAAAAACAAATACTATCAAACTCATACAACTAAAAAAAAATGATTGTTGGTTTTATGAAACCACGGTAAAAGTGAAACTTTACACGGTCAGCTGCTGCGAACTATAGGCGCCGCCATATTGGCCTTGGCTGCTCTGACGATCGCCTTTCACTTTATCCCTACTCCGCGGCCGACCGACACGCGACATGCAACACACAGACGAAAAAGTTTGAGACGATGTAATAAAAGTTTCAATTTAAAAATATAGACGTCATTTAAAAGTGTTTGCGGAATACCTACCTAATTTATATAATTAATTTAACATCATTCACAAACAAAATTTTCTTAAGCCTACCTAAAAAATGTATACTAGGCATTCTATATCAGAAAGTATCAAAAATAAAATCCACAGTAAATAATTGTCCAATAAATTAAAAATAATTTTGAACAACGTTCCGAATTTAAATTCAAATAAATAGAAACAATTCGGCGCGAAATTCAATAAATGAGGTAAGTATCTATCCTCGTTCTATGTGTTGACTCGTTTTATATTGAATGTCCTAAAAACGATTAAACACTAGAAAAGTATAAATAATTATTTTAAACAATGTTTATTGTATTTAATGCTTAAAACAATTTTATTTTAATTTTCAAGTATAGATTTCAGACATTTGACATAATTATAAATTAATCGAGACAATCAAAATTGAAAAAAAAAAAACGTTTGGCATAATCGTTTTCGCACATCATTACAATAAAAAAAAAACAATGATCGACAATTTTTAACACAAATTGAGTAGTAGTAATGAATATTACGTATTATTGAACATGTGTTCGTATAATAAGTAAAGATTTGGGCATTTTCTAGTTACTTATAATATTTTTAATCACATTTGTCACATTTAAAGTCGTATCAGATATGTGTATGTGTGTTAATTGTGAAAAGTTAAAATGTAAACACGCACGATTGGCGCGAATCTTCGACTTTTGATATCAAAAACTTCATTACTACTTACTTACTTAACTTACTTTACTTTACTTATTTAACTTGAAAAATGGATGAATTCGTCAAATAATTAAATGTTGTAATAGTCGCTGTCCTTATGGTGGAGTTTGGATGTTCGCAATCCCCAATTTTTATGTTTTTTAGCCTCGACCTCGACTGTCATCAAAATGGCGATTATCGCATTTACAGACTTGAATTTTATAAAGGTAAATTAATAATCTTGCGCGCTAAATATGAAAGATTTAATGGCATAAACATTATTTTAGCCAACTCTCTTAATTAAAGATGAATAATCTCATTGGCAGCAGCATTTTCAGTGCTTCTATAGGAAGGTTTACTTTAACAAATAACACAACAATACCTAAATACTAAAAACATTTTATTTCTCATAGAATTTAAAACGGCTTCAGCTTCATTCTCATAAAAAAGCAGCGTAGGTACGGTAGATGGTAGATGTACGCTTTCCCACAAAACAGTAATAAGCAATGATGATTTCTTAAACAATTTGTCCTATTTTGCTCACTTATCAATAATTATGTACACTAAGTCCTGCTGCTCACATGTCACGATTTGATTCTGGCCCTAACCAGATTATTGTTTTGATCTATTATGGGTAAATCTTTTACACTCTAGGGTGGCTCTGTTTTTATCTTCACTTGCTTGCCTATAAACATCTCTGGTAGCAGCCTCTCTCAGTAAGCATGACAAACTTTATCCAAATGTATACCTAACCTAGAAAGTAAGAAAATACTCTTATTGTTGTTTATTTACTTTTGTATAATAATTATATCACTCATAGTAATTCTGCCATTTTAAAAACACTAACCTGATGACTTCTGTGACTTGCAGTTGACATGCCACATACATAACATAATATGCTTAGATTTTGCTGAGCAAGTAATACTTGGGATAGAGTTATAGATAATATAATCAATAATGTCAAGTCTTGCAATAACACATGTCATCGTCATACCTGAAAAAGGTAAAAAAATTCAGTGTATTTACTTATGCTATATAATTACATCATACTATAGACATTTACCGCTGACGACGCGCGACGTACCCCTGACTGAACATAGGCCTTCTACTAATAGGCTGCTAAAATCAATGAGGTTATACAATACGACGGTGTTTATAAATATTTAGAGAACATAATAAACTTACCCAGGGCCATGGAAAGATAAGCAATAGTTCCTCTGGCTTCAATTTAAATTGACAGCATTAAATCGTAACGTAATATAAGTATAAAGTAAATACGGAAAAATAAATTCAAATCAACGTAAAACAAACAGCCAACAATGCCATTGATCTGACAGATTTTTTTTGACAGTTTGACATTATGCATGGTGTCAGTGTTACCAGGTTTAATTATTTTGGTAATCGATTGACGAAATCGATTGGGTGATTATCAGTGATCGGAGTAGGTCGATTGATTTTACGTACTCGCATCATGAATAGTCATAGAAATCATAACATGGATAAGCCTTTTTTCCGGGATTTCATTTTGGTACTTACGGGATTGAATCAAATATTGTTAAAGTAAGGATTTTTAAACTACTACATTGGAAATTTATAGAATGCGATAGATAAATATTTAAAATATATTATATTGTTTTATAGTATATCTATCCTTTTCTTGGAGTCCGATCACCTATATACTATTAAACAGACAGCAAAAGGGTTGAACATTTCTTATTCATATTGATGTATTCTTTATTCTACACATTACAACATTTGAAATTCCTTAAAAAATCTTAATAATTTCAAAATCCCGGAATCCCGGAGGCGTATCCATACTAATATACGTGCCAGTTCATTGACCTCAAATCAATCTACTTACTCTGATCACTGGTAGTTTATAAAATAACATTACTGCCTCGAAACGCTTTTAAGTTGTTGAGTATATTCAGACCATATAATATTTTATTTATTGTAAAATCATAGTTTTACAGTATTTGAGTATAATAAATAGCATTTAAAACATACTCGTGTAGTGGATACTCCACCTACTCCATGTGGGTTAGTATCGATATTTTCAATCGATTACAAATTATTTTATTGGAATAGTCTGTCATCTGGCAACATTCAGGTTAGGATTGAATGGCGGATGTAGTTCTTTATTAAGTATCAACAAAATAAATATTTATTAGGTTCTCTAATGCTAGAAGAAATACATTTTGATAAAACGACTTGAAAAAAATTCGACATAATTTTTGATAAATAAGCTTTGACACAGTATCATACCATGGGCCTGCTTTCGGGAAATCTCTTTTCAACTTTCTAGGTCACCCGGAAATGGGTTAAATGTTTTTGATGTCTAGTGACAGGGTCGTTGATAAAAATGCCGATTTTTATACGTTAATATCTCAATAACCGTTTGAGTTTTATTTATGAAATTTGGAGTTCTAGTTAATCTAAGGGGTTTTTATAAATAAACCAAATTTCATGAGTCTATGTTACATAGATTTTGAGTTATTAAGGGGTCAAAAGGGGCTCCAAATGGTTCGTGTAATATAACACACTGCAGCCGTGTCTTGCCTAGTACTTGGCTCGACACGCTGCCGCGTGTCTAGATCTTATCGAAAAAAATACCTACAATGTATCCTAAATTAAAAAACAACCACACTCGATCACTTGATTAGTTACTGAGAAATAAAACAAAACAACCATATATGTTTCGTAATTACATATTTTTATAATTATCACGAAAAATTCATCTAGAAACATCTAGACGTATACTTATTTATATTTTTTTTTTGCCAAACCACACGTAAATTATTATGTGAATGTAATAAATCTTATAATGTAGTTCGTAAAAAAACATTATTTGTAACAAGCTTCGCAAACACACACTTTTCATAAAGTGTGATGTACAAGGTTTATCTTTAGAACCAAGTCAATTTTTAAATCAAACTTTATTCCGTCTGCGGTAAAGATCTTAAATACCTAGAAATCTGACAACTTAGGACAGGACTATTTATTATAAACTATAGAGCATAAATTATAAATGTATTTATATTTATTGATAAAAAACAGAGTACAAATTATAATATAATTTACTAATACATCAGTGATGTATTAGTAGAATGTATTAGTAGGAGGGCCTTGTGGCTAAGTAACAAACAGCTGCACGGGTCGATCGATCAGGTTAAGCTACGCTTGCCGCGGTTGGTCTGTGGATGGGTGACCATCTTTACATACCAAGACCCCTCCGTGCCTCGGAAAGCACGTTAAGCCGTTGGTCCCGGCTGTCATTTGTAGATCTTTGACAGTCGTTACGGGTAGTTAGAAGCCCAAAAAAAAAAGTCTGACAACCAGTCTTACCAAGGAGTATCATGTTACCTAGTACTAACTAGGTTGTGGAGGTCAGATAGGCAGTCGCTCCATGTAAAATACTGGTATCCAGCTGCATCCGGTTAGACTGGAAGCCGACCCCAACATAGTTGGGAAAAGGCTAGGCAGATGATGATGATCAGTGATGTATTAGTAAATTATTATTATGCTATTATTATTATTTATGCTCTAAAGTTTATAATAAATAGTCCTGTCCTAAGTTGTCAGATTTGTAGGTATTTAAGAACTTTACCGCCACGGAACAGAAAAAACAGTGGAAGTGCAAAGTAGGCGTGGCACGCGTGTCACAATTAAGCGCTGTTACGCAACTTTACTTCAGTCGTGTTCTAGCAACGCGTCGAGCTGCTAGTCTCGAGACAAATTTATTTTTACGTAAATATGCCGTATTGTTCTGTTTTGGAGTGCAAAAATGATAGTAGGAGAAATAATCTTAAAAATGGAGATGTTTCGTACCTTCAGTAAATATGATTTTATTTATTTTCTAATAAAATCTCAGTTTTTGTCAATTTACTAATAATTTAATAGAACGTTTAGTTAAAATCAACTTTATGTGATTAAAATAAAGTTTATATTGGATTGAATGTATTCACTATTTCGTTCTCGAAAGTTCTTCGCTACTCAATTAGGGATGTAGTCAGGTCGGGTATTGATGTTATAGATAGTTATCGATAAAAGAAAATAAGTACCTAATTTAATATTTGTTGTATAACATTACAATAGAGATATAATGTCGCCTAACATTCATACACGATATATAAGGTTGCATAGATGCTATATAGCGAGATTGTAATCAAACTTTTACATAATGTTTGAGACGCGTTGCATTGTTCAGCCGGTAATTTCAAGTCATTTCGGTGTGTAAGATCATGATAAAAGCTTCCACACCGGGTTGCCGATGCCCGCCTCAAGGATAATACATAATTAAATTAGTACATAATTTCAAACTTTTTATTTATAAAAAGTTATAGTAATAGTAAATAATTGCGAGAGATCAAGGTGGATTGTTGTATCCTTCGCCAGATGTTGTCAAAATATGTCAGACGGCGGAAACATTTTTAAAAAACGTTGACATAGGGGTTTTTCGAAAGGAAGTGGCGATAACTCTAATTATGCGAAAGTTTATAGGAACTGTTTTATTTAATGATATTGCCTCCCATCAAATAGGCGAATTTCCTGCGTCCAATCACGTCACTGATTTGATGAAGGTAATAGTCGAAAAATATATAAATGTTCGTGTACACCATTTCGCCGACCCCGCAGAATAAACGCGCAAGTTTAAAATTGTTGTTGTTTTTAGTGAATATTGATTAACATCAAAACCGCCGCAATAGTAGTTACGCGTTTATTCTGCGGGGGCGGCGATTTGTTAAAATTAAAAATAAGACTTTCGAAACGCCAGTTTTTAACAAATACGTTCTATTTCAAGGATAATAAATAAAAAGATAGAACAACGCATTTTTAATTTCAACCCAAGCACAGATAATATAATACTACACCCAAGTAAGATGATTTTCACAATTTATTCAATATTACCTGTGGTACCTGCCGCCCGCGGCTCCGCCTGCGTTGTATTAGTACTTCTCCCAATATACCTAATAAAATATAGCTACATACATATAAAAATAATATACCTACCTACCCTATTTTACGTACCTACCTACCTACCCACCTTACCCTACCCACCTACCCTTCCTATCCAACGTACCCTACCTACCTACATACCCGACATTTTTTAAACTTTTCCTGTGTTCAGGCGAACACAACAAAAATGAATTATTCAAATCGGTCAAGCCGTTTTTGAGTTTTAGCGAGAACAACGAATAGCAATTGATTTTTATTATTTAGAAGATATTATTTAAAACTAAAATCTTATATATTATGTAAGATTCTATTTTTAAATAATACTACGTCATTCATCTTACAGTTTTACTCAACTCTTATTTTCTCGAATTATGAAATCGGGTATCTATCGATATCGATAATGTTATTGAAAATTCAATGTGTTGCTGCCTTGATCGAGTAGCAGAAGACACGACCTATGACGCGAATGACAACCTTACGACTAACGCAATTAAGTTTATAATTGCGACAACTGAGAATACCGCCATCTATGGTTGGGTAGCAGAATTTACTTGGCGATCGAATCCAGTTTGACTTTAGATTATAAATCGTCGTTGATACTTTCTGCACGAACGCAAAATAAATCCTATTATAAGAGCTTGAAGGTTTCTTTCCAAATGTAAAAATCTGTGACTTATGCTAGTTTTGACTAAAATTTAAACGACAAATCAAACGATCGGCTTATTTGTAGTGCATTATATGATTATCAGTTTATTTGTGAGGGTTTGGCGACAACGGTTCTCATAGTAATTTTGTTGCATTGCACTTCCACTGTTTTTTCTGTTCCGTGTTTACCGCAGACGGAATAAAGTTTGATGTTAAAAATTGACTTGGTTCTAAAGATAACCCTCGTTTTTTTAATAATTTAATAAATCTGTTAAAGTCTTAAACACACTGTAAATCATCCCCTACCAACACATTATCCTACGACAAACGCTACAGGCCACAAAAATAAACAAAAACGCATTACGCACTTTGTTACCGCGTCCTCGGTTAAGCATAATTCGAAACTCGAACATCCAGAATTGTGCCCGAAAGCAATCATTATAAAATAATGCCCCTTGCTCACTGGTGTATCATTTTAGCCCAATAATTCTTTACGGATCGCAATTTTATCTCGATGAAATAACATTGATAATATAGAACCATGGAACTGTTATTTTTTCACAGTGATTATTGCACATCCATCTACCTATAACAGCTTGGGGGAAATTCGATAAAATGATTACTATATTTTTTTATCGTTAATGATCTGAAAAATATATAAAACCGGCCAAGTGCGTGTTGGATCACGCACAATGAAGGGTTCCGTAGTTGGGATGAATTTATCCCAAAAACAAACTTAACTTTTTAGTTGAATAACATGTTCTCACATACATTCCAACAGAAAATTTAAGGTGTCAAAGTCAAAGTCAAAGTCAAAGTCAAATCATTTATTTCAAATAGGCCCATGTATGGCACTTTTGAACGTCAAAAATTACAAAATAATAAAATTGATTCTAGTCGCCCCTTCCAAAAGGTAGTTTTCGTATGGAGAAGAATGGGCAAGAAACTCCACCGTTACTCTTTTGGTGTATACGGAGGTGCCATACGGAATGTATTTGAAAACATGTTTTTGCAACTGCAAATATAAGTTGGTCGCTTATTACTCGTTAACTTGTAGAGCCTACTTAGCTGTAATAGTTTTCCTTTTAATTTCGTTATATAAACTACTATACCCATGCCAAATTACAGCTTTCTAGTACTAAGAGTCTCAGAGCTAGACCGCGGACAAACAGACAGACAGACGGACATGACGAAACTATAAGGGTTCTTTGTTTACTACGGAACCCTAAAAAGTGCCGAGTCGGATTCCCACACGAAGGGTTCCATACCATAGTATAATATTTAATACAACTTTTTATAAAAATACTTAGATAAGATGTTTTTTCTTGTATGGGGACCCCTTTTATTACTTTTTATTATTTGTTGCCATAGCGCCCATAGTAGTCACACTCTGTGAAAATTCCAAGTGTCTAAATATTACGGTTTAAAAGATATAGCCCTGTGACAGACGGACGGACAACGGAGCCAGGCAATAGGGTCGTGTTTGGGTACGGAACCCTAAAAAGATAAAAAATTAAGTGTTAAGTAATTGGTTGTTCTGCAAGGTTGTAATTCAGTAGTTAAGGTAAATAAGTAGTTATTGACAGAGGACGTCCATCTTGTTATGTCGGCCATCTTTGGGGAGGCTTCCGCCATTTTGTTCCAAATTGGTCTGTTATGAATCCATGACGCGCTACTGTAATCTTGTGGTATCTCTTTATCTCGGTATTTATTTTACTCTATATTTATGGCCGTCCATCGAATCAAAATGTCTGGGTCATTATTTATTGATAAAAAAGGGATAATAATCACAATCCTGTTGCCAGTAGGAACTTATAATAAACTAGCAGCGCCCCGCGGTTTCACCCGCTTATGTCTGGATCCCGTAAGAATATCGGAATAAATAGTATCCTATGTGTTAACCCAGGTTACAAACTATCTGTGTGCCAAATTTCACCCAAATCTGTTCAGTAGTTTTTGCGTGAAAGAGTAACAAACATACATAAATCTATCCTCACAAACTTTCGCATTTATAATAGTATACGTAGGATAATATTATATAATAATAAATAAATAAATTATTAAATTAATAAATTTAATAGGTAAATAAAAGAACACAAACGATAGGTTTTTTTCTACTACATAATTTTACCAAACCATCTGTTCGATCTCTAAACGATCATAGAAAACATTTTTTTTACCAACTCCTTAATTTTTAGGTTTTTTTTACCCAATTTCGTCGCTACAAAGAAGGATAATAATTAATTTAGAAGTCTCTGTGTGGCTGTTCGATCGTATGTCGAAAACAACTGATTCGAATTTGACGGTTGATGTGTTGGTTGTAGGAGTGTATATGTTAATAGGCTAGTTGACAGTAGTAACGCATTTAAAAAAAAAAAAAAATATAAAAAAATTTGTTAAATGTTACTATTTTGCTGATTTATTCAGATTTTTTGGAAAATAGATCACAAGAAACATTATTAATCGGTTCGTCTAAAACGGTCAACTAGACTATTATGTTTCTTTTTACCCGATTGCGGCGAAGCCGAAAAAGAGGGTTATGTGTTTGACCTGTATGTATGTATGTGTGTCCGTCTCTATGTTCCCTCGTAACTACAAAACGGCTGAACCGATTTTGATTAATGATATGTCGCAATAAAATCTCATGCAGTCGGAGGCAATTAAACAGTTCTTTATTGTTAAATTGAAGAAGATGCCGACTGCAAGAGATTGTTTTGGAGACAGAAATAGGTCAGCTTATTTCCATCTTTTTATAATAGACCACTTTTTTCGCAGTCGGGTTTTTGTTTTTTTTTTTATTTACTTTTTTATTGTCAAGAACACGTCTTGATAACTTGCCTTCAAAATATCTTAACCATCCTTTTTTTTTTTGTTGCAGCATCAATCGAGTCCTTGCACGCACCGACAGGGGGCGGTGTGGAGCTACCTTGTGACGTCACTCCGGCACTGCCTGACGACCGCATGGGGCTCGTCATCTGGTATAAGCAGGGGCATGAGTCGCCTATTTATACGTGAGTAGTTTATATTATTATATTTTTATACAAGCTGATCCGGCAGACGTTGAAATCAAACAATACATAATATATATATTTTTAAATAATTGTTATTAATTAATTAAAATAGTTTATAATTAATTAATCTGTGTCAGGGCATTTTTAGAACTACAGTTTACATTTAAACTAACCACATTATCCACAACGTGACAATTAAAAAAAAAAAATGTTCGCAAAGGCCTGTAAAAACAACACAATAGGGTTTGCAGTTGCGTTGCTAACCTCAGAGACAAAGTTATAAAAATCTCATACGCCTGTAATTTCGAGTCAGTGACAGCTCGACCCGAGTCAAGTCAACCCGAATAATCATCATCTGCCTAGCCTTTTCCCAACTATGTTGGGGTCGGCTTCCAGTCTAACCGGATGCAGCTGAATACCAGTATTTTACATGGAGCTGCCTACCTGACCTCCACAACCCAGTCAGGTACTGGGTAACACGATACCCCTTGGTAAGACTGGTTGTCAGACTTCCGGGCTTCTGATGACCCGCAACAACTGTCAAAGATCTACAAATGACAGCCGGGACCAACGGCTTAACGTGCATTCCGAGGCTCGGAGGAGTCTCGGTATGTAAATATGGTCACCCATCCACGGACCAACACCGGCAAGCGTAGCTTAACCTGTTGGATCAACCCGTGCGGCTATTATTACTTAGCCACGAGCTCCTCAACTCAACCCGAATAATAATACCAGATTTCACCGGTACCCGAACACTACATGGCGCAGCACTATTTGTGAATTAGTTCATCCTAATTTCATAAATATAAGCGACCATAAATGAGGGGAACATTCAGGAAAAGAAAACGAATATAAAAAACAATATAAAGTTTATAAATCTGACATGAAACATCATAACCCATAAGCTATAAGACAAAAGCTACCACTCTCAAGCACTCGAAGCTTTTAACCGCCAAAATGCTTCGTCATTAAAACAATAAATAATTACTAATCATGCCGAGAGTACTTCAAACTGACAGCCAAGTATGAGCTCCACTCGTCATGATTGAAATCAATATGGTTTGTGTAACTAATACTAAATACAGTCGAACCTGGATAAGCGAGAGTTCAAAAGACCGCGTTCTCTTTTCCGCTTAAGGAGGTTTCTCAGTAACTCGAGTTTCTAGCTTATAGAGGTACAGCAAAGGCCTTTCTCACTTATAGACGTTGGGAAAGGTAGAGAAGAAAAAAACAATGTTATTTCCACTAAATTTAAGAATGAGTCATAAATAGCAGATGTTAAATTACACTCGACTGTCGCTTATAGAGGTACAGGAGTGGCCTGTCTCACTTATAGAGGTTGAGGCTGGTTGGGAAAGGTAGAGAGGAAAAAAAAACAATGTTATTTCCACGAAATTTAAGAATGAGTCATAAATAGCAGATGTTAAATTACACTCGATTGTCACTTATAGAGGTACAGGAGTGGCCTGTCTCACTTATAGATGTTGAAGCTGGTTGGGAAAGGTAGAGAGGAAAAAAAAACAATGTTATTTCCACGAAATTTAAGAATGAGTCATAAATAGCAGATGTTAAATTACACTCGACTGTCGCTTATAGAGGTACAGGAGTGGCCTGTCTCACTTATAGAGGTTGAGGCTGGTTGGGAAAGGTGGCGAGGAAAAAAACACAATGTTATTTCCACGAAATTTAAGAATGAGTCATAAATAGCAGATGTTAAATTACACTCGACTGTCGCTTATAGAGGTACAGGCAAATAGCAGTCTCAATTATAGAACTCCACGAGTGTGAATGACTTTCTCTCATAGAGATTTCTGTTTCTCACTTATAGAAGTTTTAGTTGGTTAAAATGACGGGACCTGGTAATTACTCTCATTTATAGAGGTTTCTCGGTTACCCAGTTCTCACTTACCCAGGTTTGACTGTACAGACGCCAGCACTTCAAGCTACTCGAAACTGTAAAATTTTCCCAATCAACTTTGAACCTTGCACTTCAACAATAAAGTTGAAAATCTATTAAATAAATTTGACAGATTGTAGTAGCTTGAAGTGCTGGCGTCTGTACTATACGCCCGATGAATTATGGCAGTTCCGAACTTCGCGCAGAAGGCTGCGCAATAACATTTTTTAGGAACCAAATGGTGACTGAGACAACATGCGCAAAAGTTCGGAGAGCCTATGTTCAGACCGGTCAAGGTTCATCGGCCGTATTTGCGTCAGCGCATACCAAGAGCAGAGCAGAGCATTTTCTGAGACTACTGAAAAATTAATCTTATGACAATTCCATACATTGCAAAATTAAATACATGTCCAAACTTGATGCTCGACCATGCTCGACCTTGCAAGATGCGCGCTCGAGCCTTTGTAAATGCATTAAAATTTCATATTTTTCATAGTTTAACTTACAATAGTCGTAAAAATTAACAACCTCTTAATGGTAAATTCTTACACAATGTATAATATTCGTCTAAGGTACATCTTTCCCGCCACGTTTCTTCTACCCATACTGTTCTTCTCATTTTATTTACATATTCTTCATGTTCCTCTTCCTCTGCCAAAAGGGCGATAATTACTAAGTCCCAATCAACCATATTGAACACGTCTGCCAACGTCGGATTTTGGCATCAAACTGGGGGCCTACCACTAGCTCATAAAGCAGTATTATTTTAATATTACTTCAGTGGGAGAAAGAGATGGGACTGTACGTCCTGTAGAGCTTCATCTCTTTCCCACACTGAAGTATCCGGGAACCGGTCGCCCGCCTGGTAACCCAGAGCATTTTCAACGGAGCTTGCTCACGGAGGGGCGAGCATGCCGCCTGCATGGTCGAGCAGTCAAAATTTTACTCGACCATATGCGAGCATTTTGCAGTTCGGTATGCGCTGACCCTTTTACTTCAAACTAACGGCTGAGTACCCCGGCTCCTCTCGGCGTTATTGAAATCAATATGGTTTGTGTAACTAATACTAAGTAGGTAAGTATCTGACTGGTGTACTTATCGTGATTGATAAAGTATTTGTTTTGATGACTTGTTATTTTCATACTGAGTATGGATACGAGTAGGGCAAGATCAGAGAAACAACGGATGGACTGTGTGAAAGATTTATTTATTTGGTAAAGACATATAAAGAAAGAAAGAACACAGTATTAATTAATCCTATGACGCTACCTATCAGGCTATACTATAACTGAATAAACATCAAATTAGACGCCTGCCTTCATAACATAGTCGACGTGTGCCACTATGTAAGAACTCACCGAAGGCTCAACCAAATACTTATTGAGAGGGAAAGATTTCGACTTTGAGAAAAGTCAAGTTCTGAGAGTTTTTTTTTAAATACAATGGACGTGGATATATTTAGTAACCTGTTCCGCTTAGCTATTTCTAAAGAGCCATAAAAAACCCCTGAAAGAAATCGACACGATTGACTTGTCACGAACTCGAACACGGCGTGTTGCCACACCGAGCGCTGAACGCAGAGTGATTAAGTGAGTGAGTGATTTGTTTTACCAAAAGAGGCGCAGGTGTCTTGGCTTTCTATTTTAGTGCATCTTTAATGAAAGTGTAGTATGGAAAAACTATACAAATACCGCCTTATATCGCTACTAAACCTTAGGCCTTGGTGTCGAAGTTAGCGGGCGCGGGGCGGCGGCGGCGCGAGAGCGGCGCGTTTAAATGCATAGTATGTATTATATATGGAACTGTTCGTGACGTGTGACGTTCGCACGTGTTCTTGAGTGGACACCGCGAATCGGCAAATGTAAGGTAAGACGCCCTCAGGCTAGGTGGAGCGACGATCTTTGTAAGTGGCTGATAGCAGCTGGGTGAGAGTTGCCGAGAATCTAGTTGAATGGCGTTCAATTGGAGAGGCCTATGTCCAGCAGTGGACTGCTATACGCTTATGATGATGATATGGAACTGTTCGCGCTCCCCGCGCCGCTGTCTTCGAGGCCAGTTCCATATAAATCTATGCATTGAAACGCGCCGCTGCCGCCGCCCCGCGTCCGCTGACTTCGTGTCCGTAGCCTTAGAAACTACTGCGTTCTGTACCCTAATTGCGTAATGCAACACAACCACAATCTGTTTCGATTTGAAACAGATTGCTAATCCATTGCTTCATAAGTTGGAAAAAAAAATCTGCTCAACAACGTAAATAACGCAATGAATGTTGTTGAACTGTCAAAATGAAACAAATTAGGCAAAATTGTTTATGAAAATAAGTTATGCAATTAGGGTACAGATCTGGCATTTTGTATTTTGTTTGGAATGTTCATCTTTTCAAGCCTATTGCAATTACTGTGTCAACAATAAAGAAGAGAACGCATGTCAATAAGACACTGTAGTCATTGTTTCCACATTTCAATTAATAAAGTGGTACTAACCTGAACCTTTTAATGAACGTTTTAATGATTAGGAAGTCAGGCGACTATCTGCGCCCTTCATACAAGTTAGTGACCATCGGTGCGAGCAAATTTCGGCCCGTATCCCGCGCAGGATTCGCTTCAGTTTGGGCAGAGTTTAAATTGAGCATTTAACATGTAGATAAAAAAACGTGTGCGGTCGGGATATCCCCGTCAGGAACGAAGTTCTTTGTCACGTATGATCTAAAATAAAAAAAATTGCAGCCGCCATCTTGGATTTACATTTTGACCTCATTATCTGCTTGAGCACTCTCGAAAACTATGAAAACGACACCCATGATGAAAACTTTTAAAACCTTCGCAGCCGCCATCTTGGATTTTCATTTTCACCAAATTCACACTTTCTCTCTCTCTCTCCGGTATGCATACTCGGGCCGATGTATAATTTTATCTCACGACACTGTAATCACTTTACTCCTTTCTTTTGTTTTTTTCTGTCGCCGTTCTCTCTCTCTTTCTTTCTCTTTGAATTAGAAGTAGGCAGTCGCAAGTATTAACACTTTTTAGTGTGACAATTTCTGAAAGTTTACAAATATTTAACAAATATTGACTTCTTGACATCTTCAATCTCTTGAATGATGCTTTCACATTTGGTCTCCGTTGACGTCGCGTTAACGCCGCGTAAACGCTTGGCGTATACCTGATTGTATCAAAGCGTTAGCTTTGATACAATCGTCTCGTTGACGCGGCGATCTGCCAAGGGTGCCTCGGAGTCGATTTTCTGCCACAATCTTGTCATGTACCCTTTAGTAACGAGAACTGCTAATATGTGACGACATGATGAATACCAATTACTAGTGACAGCCTAGATACTGATTGGTAGCATCGTAATACGTGGCTAGAGTTACTGAGCGTATATTATACGTATTAGTTAGTGTGGAGATGCTCTATGGAGCGTTAGTAGACGTACTTTGTATGCGATCTAGTCATTGATGGTATTTGGTATTGAATTTGGATCTTGTTTATAGTCCATCTCACATATGTATCACGTCATAGATTTTGAGCGTTGTTAATTAGTAGCTCGAAGTAGATTTTTGAAGTGAAAACTTCTTTAGGCGCGTTGGGCATTTTTGAGATGGGACTATACCATTGATTTCGCGACACCATGACGACACTTCATTGTTGTTAACGCGATTATGCTCTTTATTTGTGTTGCGTTACGAATCAATGTTCTATGCAAGTATTTTTACTTTGAAGGTTTTGTAAACGCGATTATGCTCTTTATTTATATTTCGTTACGGATCAATGTTCTATGCAAGTATTTTTACTTTAATAAAGGCTTTGGTAGTATAATTTATTTTAAACGTGATTGTGCTCTTTATTTAGATAAGGTTATGGACCAATGTTCTATAAAAGTATTTTTTCTTCACCAGGTGAACTTGTTCAAGTTTTCACTTCTGTCGGCATTCTCGGAGTGCCAATTTAAAAAAAAATTAAATAGAGTATCTAATTTGTAACAATTTTGTAAAACAATATTGATAAAAAAAAGTGTCCCTGGAGAGTCTTGCTCGTCCATATGAACCTACTACGATTTGGAATGGGCAACTAAAGATGGTGCAATCCATGACGATGCGCCCCACTCCGCGATTACTGTGCTGTACTTTAGTACGGAGCGGAGTGGGTCGCGTCTTCGTGGATTGCACTATCTATACGAGTAGCTTCATATTTCTGACTGACCGACTCCTTGACAATTCAAAAGTGCCTGTAATTGGTTTAATTGAAATAAATAGTTTGAGTGTAGGTTCCGTAAGCTGAACGAAAAAAATAATTGAGGGAATTATTTGTTTTCAAACACAATCCCACGAATTTTTTTGCATGCAAATCTTGAAAATCTTTTGTTAATGTTTTTCTTAATCCTTTAAGGAATCGAATTTCCGATTTTTAGGGTTCCGTACCTCAAAAGGAAAAAATGGAACCCTTATAGGATCATTTCGTTGTCCGTCCGTCAGTCTGTCAAGACCCTTTTTCTCAGGAACGCGTGGAGGTATCAAGTTAAAATTAATATGAAATACGTAGGTCTATGGTCCCTGACAGCACTAAAAAAAACAAGCTTCTAAGTCAACGCAATAGAAAAATACGGCCATTTATGCGACATAGTTTGATACTCGCAAATAAATCAAAACCTACAGGGTACTTCCCGTTGACCTAGAAAGAATCGCGTTTGGCAGGAAGCAAGGTTTCACAGCACATGTAAAGGAAAAAGTCTGAAAATATTTCACCCAAAAGTACGAAGGCGAAATGTAGGTGTACCTGCTACAGGGACACCTCTGCCCACCAAACAAGGCGTGATGTTATGTTATTTTTTATCACCCAAAAAAAAGTTTTTTTTTCCTATTACGTACTTACATTTACACAGAACTGACCGTGACGTATATCGATGAGTGGGAGAACATAAATATTATATGTTTTTCAACTACAATGTTACAAGTTTGTTTTTGCTATAAATTCGTCCCAACTACGGAACCATTCATTGTGCGCGGTCCGACACGCACTTTGCCGGTTTTTCTATCATATCTATGTCAATCAGTCACGAAACCGTTTTAACTATATGGAAGGATAATAAATAATAAAATTAAAAATAAAATTCATTTAATTCAGGTAAAACCCATATTACATCAAATAAAATTTAACTATACTGCAACACACAATAGAACAAAACCAATAGAATAAAAATAATGTCATTGCAATTAAAATAGGTACACATTATAAAGTTAACAGAATTCAAATAAAAATAAAATGTCAAATTCAATTAAAATAAACGAATGAGTAATACAAATTATAGGGTCACAGAATCGAAAAAAAATGATATGTCAAATTACACAGAATTAATCACAGAATTAATATTAATTTAAAAAAATAATGATTTTATCAAACAAGTCATTAATAATAATATAGGTCAGTGTCAATCAGATTAAGTGCCCTGGCTATACATGTCTGTTACAGCATTGTCGTATGTAGGGGCAGTCAAATCGCTCAGCGATCATTTTCATAATTTCATCATTTTTTCATAATATGACAACGGTACCTTTGTCGTGATAACCCAGGAGCTGACCACAAACTGTTAAATATGTAAAGTGACACTAAGAATAGACATTCTACACCCATTCCTACGAGTCACCCGCTCATGTGATCAGCTTATGATACGCCATCTAAAGGCGGGTTCCCACGGTGCGCGATATCGCGCACGCACGCGCACCGGCCCGCACAGCGCACGACCACGCACCGCGCACGAAGGGTCTTCCGACGGTGCGCGATATTGCGCACGCAAGCGCACCAGCCCACTCAAACATCTGTATTTTTTGTACCTACGTTCTATGCAAATAAATAATTATTCCATTCTATTCTATTGTATTCTGACGACCACAGATAGCTACACAACACACACCATGCCTTTTCCGAC
Source organism: Agrochola lychnidis (assembly GCA_963680765.1). NCBI lineage: Eukaryota > Metazoa > Arthropoda > Insecta > Lepidoptera > Noctuidae > Agrochola > Agrochola lychnidis. Next base: position 13,670,599 of record OY796872.1, read on the forward strand.
GGTGTGTGTCGGTCTGTGTGGGCCTCGAGATTCGAAGCCACATTAGCATTGTTCTGTTAGCTTTGGTGGATGCTGAATATAACTTCACATTTGTGGATTGCGGATGTTATGGTAGAATAAATAATGGCGGTGTTTGCAGAAATACAGAGATGTATAGTTTTTTTTTAGAAATGTACTGTATTTTCCAGCATCAACTAATTTGCCCTTCAAGGATGAACCACTTCCCTACGTGTTTGTGGCAGATAGTGCATTTGCTCTCACTGAAAATATGTTGAAGCCGTCTCCACGCTAAGGGAACAAAAGAAAGATACCTCATTAACGGCATAACAATGTAAATGTCTATTAACTGCTCCCAAATTACGATGATTATTTAATTTTTTTTTACATTCTTCCTTGACATAATCTTTCATTTTTTGACATTATATACCTACAATCTATATCTATAAAAGGAAAGGGTGACTGACTGAATGACTGACTGACTGATCTATCAACGCACAGCTCAAACCACTGAACGGAATGGGTTGAAATTTGGCACACAAGTAGATAATAAGCAGCAGCAGCATTAAGTCCGCCTCTGTACATTTCTGTGCTTGAAGTATTAAATAAATAAATAAATAAATAATATGACGTAGGCATCCACTAAGAAAGGGTTTTTGGAAAACCGACTTTTAAGGGGGTGAAAAGGGGGGATTTTGTTTGTATGAAAAACCTTATTCCTTGAGTTAATAAACTTGAAACTTGGCACGAATACTCATCTATATAAATTATAAAGTTTGCCATTTTTAGTTTTTTTAAACTATCCCCTAAGGGAGGATTGGGGGGTGTCAAAGTTTGTATGGAAGACGCGCGGTCTAATTAACTCGAAACTCAATATTTATACTTAAGACTGAAAACAAATAAAAACGTATATCAGGGTTTTTTGAAAATCTACCCCTAACGGGGTGAAAAGGAGTATTCATTTTTACAGGGGAGGATTTTACTGTTTGGCTTGATTAACTTGAAAATTGGTATAAATAATCTATATCAAATAATGGAAACGTCATAATAGACTTTTTCAAAAAATATTATTATCACGCTATTTGCTATGGGGGATGAGCAATATTGCATTATGTTCGTATTCTTCTATAGTTTACTGCAAACTGTAAAAAGACTATCCAAAAGGTTATAATATTGCAGATAATTACGGATTTAACCTTTTAAAAGATCATAATCACGCCATACCTTTATGGAGCTAAGTAGTCAATCATAACATATACAGGGTGGATGTTGATATGGGGCAATAAGGGCAGGTACCTTAACCGTTATCGCTATAAGAAAACGGTCTTAGGAGACTGTCCTTAACTTTTTGAAACATTTTGATCTACATTCACAGATTTTGAAAAAATTGTACAGTCAGCAAGAACATGGGCAATTTTCACAAAAACTTTTTTGATGCCAGTCGATCCTATTTCTTATTACGAGGGTCAAAAACTATATCGGGCCAACTGAGGTTTGAGTATGAGAAAATTCAGAAATTGCAAAAAACTTTCCATACATTTCGTAGGAAATGAGCCTGAGAGGAGATAGAACAACACGAAATATTATCCGCAACGATCAAAATCCGTAGTGTGCGCTTAGCCTAAGTTTTTAATATCTAGGTATTTCAAATTGATACCTCTATGCGTTTCTGAGAAAAAGTGTCTTGACTGGCAACGATGTCATCCTTAAAGGGTTTCCGTTTTTCATTTTGAGGTACGGAACCCTAAAACAGATTTATTATCTTTCTGTTTGTTACCTTTTCATGCCGTAACGGCTGAACAGATTTAGATGAAAGGCATACGGATAGGCCATGACCTGGGTTAGGACATATGATAAATACTCTGAATATCGGTAGTACGTTCCTGTGGGATATTTTCCGACCTTTACGCGTGCGAAGCCGCGGGCAAAAGCTAGTTTTAATATTGTTTTTATCAAATTAGATTTGTTACAGCTGTAGTGGCAATCACGTTATTTGGTTTAAATAGGTCCTTATTTTTATTTTAGGGTACTTAAGAAATCATTTTTATTGGAACCAAAAGTACTTATCCAATATTGTTATGAAGAGTTGTTTACTGTGCAACTTTTTAAGGCAATCTAAAAATTCACCACGAATACCGGTACTTTTGATACTGAAAATGAAGGTGGAGAGCATCCAGGCTCATGGCCAAATGATCCTCAAGGAAATACTTTCTTGATATCTATGAGGAATCTTCCAAGAAGAGCAACTTTTTTGAACACACAATTTTTTAAATTTTAATATTACAAAACATGGGCAGAGGTGTCCCTGTAGCAGGTACCCCCACATTTCGGCAGTTATGTTTAAGTTCCATGTAATAGGGGGCGAGTCTATTGCCATCAACCCGGGCACAAATTCAGACTCCGAGCTGCTACTGAGAAATTTCAGATAGAAAAAAACTTTTTACAAAAAAAAAACAACCGACCTCCAAAAAAACACTACAAAGTGAAAAATAACTTTAATTTCGGAAGTCGGTGTCTTGGGTTTTGTATTTTCGTTTTTTGCCACCGACTTCCGAAATTAATGTTATTTTTCACTTTGTAGTGTTTTTTTGGAGGTCGGTTGTTTTTTTTTGTAAAAAGTTTTTATTTTTCACTTTTTAGTTGTGGTACCTACGTACCACAACTAAAACACACATTTGAATACCACTACCTGCTACCAGTGACAGAAACTTATCAATATCATCTACATACTAAGTGGGAAAAAAATACGTGTTTTGTAACTAACTCAAAAACTATCCAAGCATAGTTAATAAAATTTATATGGGACCAATTTGAGAGCATACCCTTTCAAACAAAAAAAGAATTTTTAAACTCGGTTCACAATTGAGGGAGAAATCGGAGGACATAAATAAAAAAAAAACAAACATACGCGACGAACATACCTCCTCCTTTTTGGAAGTCGGTTGAAAACCCAATAACACTGCCCGACCCGGGAATCGAACCCAGGACCTCAGCAGTAGCGCTTGCAACCACTAGACCAACAAGGCAGTCAATTTTAATATTCTTTTCTGAAATTGCTATTGTTTTTATAATTTTCTCAGTTTTGATGTTGTATTTCCTGTACGTGTCCCAAAAAAAAAAAATCTTTCTTTCTAACTCTATCTGCTAAGACCTTCTATCTATACATATAATAAAATCGTAGCGAAGTCAAAACTGTACTTACATTGAATATTTTTGAAAAAAGTATTTGCTACGAGGTCTACGATCGATTCTAATGCCGAAAATATTATATTTATTAGAATTTTTGGCTGTTTGTCTGTATGTATGTTCCAGCATGTCGCAAATTCTAGCGGATAAATTCTGTTAAAATTTTGCATAGGTATTCCCTATAAGTCTGGTCAAACTGTAGGGTATAAACTATCACGCTATTTACTATTGGGGACGAGCAATATTAGATTATGTTCGTATTTTTGGAAAAAAACGCGCCAAAATATTAGGATATTATAGATGGTTATCGATTTAACTTTTTGAATGATTATCATCACGCTATACCTTTATGGAACTAAGCAGTCAATCATGAAATATACAATATGTCCGGTTTCGGACTGTACAAACTTAAAGGGGTGGTAGTTTGCTCTATTCTATCAATAAAATTATTCTACATGTAGGGTTGGAACCCATCCCCTGAATGGCAGCCATTTTTGTGTTTTGATCGCCTTTTATGGAGCGTGCATACTAAAAGTACAGTAACTTTAAAATTTAAAGCTCAATTGTCATAAGAATTATACTTTTAGCAACGGATAAGTATTGACAATGGGTTAAATAACTCAAATCATAACATTGAATGCTGCATCACACTGCTTATGCTTAAATTATAAGAAAAAGAATTTTAAGATCAATTTTACGTTAAAAATAACATCGTTTTTAGGGTTCCGTAGTAAACAAGGAACCCTTATAGTTTCGTCATGTCCGTCTGTCTGTCTGTCCGCGGTCTAGCTCCGAGACCCTTAGTACTAGAAAGAACATTTTTTTTTAGGGTACCTCCCATACACGTAAAGTGGTGATGTTTTTTTTTTATCTCATGATGTGGGGTATCATTAGAAAGGTCCTTCAAAAATTTGAGAAAAATTAAGAGGTTGTGAAAACCATTTTTGGATTCAGGGATCCGTTTGTGAAATATTAGACTTTAAAGTGCTAATTTTTGTTAGAGTCAAGTGTCCCCCCCTGCCAGCTAAATGGTTAGTTTTGGATGTGTGAAAAAAATTTACAGCAGTAGCTTATATAACGAATTTAAAAGGAAAACTATCACAGCTGAGCAGGCTTTACAAGTTAACGAGTAATAATCGACCAACTTAGATTTGCGGTTGTAAAAACATGTTCTCCTATACATTCCGGATGAAAGATTTTTTTTTTCAACTACAAAGTTAAGTTTGTTCTTGGGATAAATTCATCCCAACTACGGAACCCTACATTGTGCGTGGTCCGACATGCACTTGGCCGGTTTTTTTTGTTAATCACGGTTAAGTATTACAAAATTCACCCCGGAGAACTACCTTTTTTTATCTACTTGTCTAACAGATGTTTAGTTCACCTAAATAATGATACCAAAAAATTGATTCTATGACTAATGGTTTAAGAGATATTGTTGTTGGAACAACAGGTGTAGTCTCAATAACTATACTCCATTTGAAATAAGATTAGACATTTAACTAAACATTTTTTACAGTCCGTTCAACCGATTTTGACTTCTATTGCTTTGGTGGCATGACAAATGGCAGCTGCAGTAAACAGTTGGTTTGTAACCCCTTTTTTTGCTTTTAATGCCATCCTTATGCCTACGCAATAGAAGTCAAAATCGGTCGAAAGGACTGTAAAAAAGGTTTGTTTAAATGTCTAATCTTATTTCAAACGGAGTATAGAACAAACCGACTGATAAAAAAAAAACTAGTTAAGTTTTAATTTGATGAATACTTCTTTTGTTTTCGCGTCATCCCCCGAAATGTGTATTTTATCCCTTTCTCACTTCAATAACATGCAGAAAATCTTTTTTGTACCTGCTACTGGCTGCTACCACATGGAATGCAGCGCTCATTCATATCGCACGTACGGAATGGCTGCGTTCAAGCAACAATATCTCTTAAACTAATTGTCATAGAATCGATTTTTTGGTATCATTATTTAGGTGAACTAAACATTTGTTAGACGAGTAGATAAAAAAAGGTAGTTCTTCGGGGTGAATTTTGTAATAACTGTGATTAACAAAAAAAACGATGTGATTTTTAACGTAAAATTGATCTTTTAGCATTTATTTCAATATGATGCAGCATTCAATGTTATTATTTGAGTTATTTAACCCATTGTTAATACTTTTCCGTTGCTAAAAGTATTTTTTTATGACAATTGGGCTTTACATTTTAAAGTTACTGTACTTTTAGTATGCACGCTCCATAAAAGGCGATCAAAACACAAAAATGGCTGCCATTCAGGAGGGGGATGGGTTCCGACCCTACATGTAGAATAATTTTATTGATAGAATAGAGCAAACTACCACCCCTTTAAGTTTGTACAGTCCGAAACCGGACATATTGTATAGGAACGGCTATTTTAGGTAAATTTCAGTGAAGCAATTAACGCAGCGGTTGGACCATTCCTTTGCAAACATGGGGTTGTAAGTTCGATTCCCATCTACGGTTTTGCTGTTTTTCTTTTTTTCACATTTTGTATTACGATTTTTTTTATTTTTTTATTATCTATACACATGATAAAATCGTAGCGAAGTTAAAAACGTACGTTGAATATTTTTGAAAGAAAGTTATTGCTACGAGGTCTGGGATTGATTCTTATGCCGAAAATATAGTTTTTAGAATGTTTGTCTATTCCAACTGTAGGGTATAGACTATCACGCTATTTGCTATGGGGATGAGCAATATTACATTACTAGCTTCTGCCCGCGACTTCGTTCGCGTGGAAGTCGTAAAACACCACAATATACTACAGTAACAGCCACATTTTATAAAACTTCCCTGTATACTACGTTTGTAGTTTTATTCTTAGCAGTCAAAATATACAGAGAGTCAGGAATGGTGACTCGGGAGGAAGCAACGTAACAGTTGTCCGTGTGAGAAGCAGCTTGTCCTGAGGTCGAGACCCGCAGCCTTCAGCCTTTGGTGTCGGCCCCTGTGACTTGTTGATCGCAAACACTTCCCCATATCATATGCATTGTGACGAAGATAAATTGCTTGGCAACCATAAACATTAAAAAAAAAAAAAAAAACAAAAGTCATTTATTCAAACTAGGCTAAAAATCAGCATTTTTCAAACGTCAAAATTACATAAGTCAGTCTCCCAAAACGCCCACCCTTCACCATATAATCAAATTGAAACCCGTGAAATACCTACTTATTATTGAGAAGTTCCGTTGGCCATCTGTGTCCTTCATCATCAGTTCTGCTTTACCAAATGGTGCTTTCTGAGAGCAAATCTATGAGGTACTATAAAAATACCCAAATCGCTATAGGTGTGCCTATAATATTTGAAGAGTTCCCTCGATTTCTCCAAGATCCCATCATCAGATCCTGATCAAATGACAATGGAACCAACTAGAAAGTATAACCATAACAATTTTTTTTTTTTCAAATTCGACGAAAATATCAAATAAGTACTTGATATTTTCGCTAAAAAATCATAAATAAATAGTTGCATTACCACTTTTTTGTATCTTTACCAATTATGATGCAAAAACTCATAGCTTTGCAGATATACACATATACGCAAATTATGGAACTACTTAGCTGTCAAAGGTAAAATTAGTAGACATGCGTCAGATATATCGAAACGTATCTAAAATCCGATTTTAGTCACAAATTGTATCGTATCGATAAGCCGAACTAGACAAACCGATTTCACATAAAAACTTTTTACAAAAAAAAAAAACAACCGACTTCAATAAAACAATACAAAGTGAAAAATAACTTTAATTTCGGAAGTCGGTGTCTTTGGTTTTGAATTTTCGTTCTTTGTCACCGACTTCCGAAATTAAAGTTATTTTTCACTTTGTATTGTTTTCTTGAAGTCGGTTGTTTTTTTTTTGTAAAAAGTTTTTATTTTTCACTTTTCAGTTATGATACACCTACCCCACACAAATTCGAATACCAGTACCTGCTATGTAAATAACAGTGACAGAAAGTTATCATATCATCCACATACTAAGTGACAAAAAAATACGTATTATTGAAGCTAACTCAAAAACCACCCAAGCAAAGTTAATAAAATTTATATGGGACCACCTCTGAAGTATGATCTACCAAACAAAAAAGAATCATCAAAATCAATTCATAATTGACGGAGTAATCGCGTAACAAACATACAAAAAAAAAAAACAACATACAATCGAATTGAGAACCTCCTCCTTTTGGAAGTCGGTTAAAAACTACGGCAAGAGTAGATTTGCGTAAGCAAGTATTTGTTTATGTTTGGATAGTTTTGATCGATGCACTTACAACCGAATTATAATATTACTAGAGACGATCGAAACTGCGAGCCGGAGGCGCCAGAGCAGCTCCGGAAATTGATTTCTAAAAACGGATTTTGAAAACGATTTCATAATCTGAAATCGAATATTTAACCGTTTGCGTAAAAATCTATAAACGCCCATGTCTAAAAAAATTCTTATGAATTTACATACATACATATTCATTTTTTAATTAATTTATTTAAATCAGATACACTGATCCATATTAATGTTAGTAGACCTACTTAAAAATTACGTTAGTACTTAATCAAAGATACATGCCACAATAATAAATATTATTATAATCAAAATAAATAACTACATAGAAATTGAAATAGAGATAGACGTATAGACGCCAGCATATCAAGCTACCCGAAACTGTCAAATTTTCCCAATCAACTTTGAACCTTACATTTCAGCAATAAAGTTGAAAATCTATTAAATAAATTTGACAGATTGTAGTAGCCTGATGTGCTGGCGTCTGTACATAAAATCAAATTGTAAAATTAATTAATAAGTTTCATAAAATCTAATTGTAAAATAAATTGATCTTTAAATTAAATCAAATCTTTAAAATAATTTACATTCATTAAAATCAAAATCCAAAAATTCATTATGTAAAAATTACAAATAATAAAAATAAAAGTCAGAATCAGTCTATGTCTAGATGACTGATTTAACAAGTGACCTCCAAAGCGAGGATGAGATCTTATCGGCTATTGTCTTCTAGATTTTGATGCGGCTGCCACGCATTCTGCAGATCAGGGATACCGTTCTCTTGCGAATGATGGCATGAAAGCCATCAGTGCGAAACAGCGCGAACATCCCCGATTTATATGCCAAGTTGGGTAATAAAAAGGCTACCATTGGTAAGCAAAACGATTCGTTTTTGTTTATAGGAACCGAGCAAAACCTCGCGCACCTTTGAAGTCTACCGACTCGCCGCGGATCGGGCGCCCCGCCACGCACGCGTCTGCGCTACCACGCACGTTACCCTTCCCATGGTGCGTGTCCGTGCGAGCTGATCCGCGCCTAGTCGGTAACTTCAAAGGGAATGTTTCCAAACTCGGACGCACCGGGACGCACCGCGACGCACGCGTCTTCGCTACCACGCACGATACCCTTCCCACGGTGCGTCGTGCGGGCCGGTGCGCGTGCGTGCGCCATTTCACGCACGCGTTGGAACCCACCTTAATAGGGATACGAAAATGTATCGATAGGTGCTTGAGTAGTAACGATATTATTTTCTGTTCTAGCTTGGGGTTCCCTACCCGAATGGTGCCAAACGGAATTCTATTACTAAGCCTCCACGGTCCGTCCGTCTGTCTTTCAGTGGGCCGTAAAACCGTAAAAGGTAGACTGTTGAAATTTTCACAGATTGTAAAATCTACTAGCTGCGCCCCGCGATTTCACCCGCATAAGTCTCGATCCTGTGAGAAAAAAAAAGTATCCTATGTTCTTTTCCAGGGCATCATCTATATATGTGCCAAATTTCATCCAAATCCGTTCAGCCGTTTTAGCGTGAAGGCGTAACAAACAAACTTACTTTCACATTTATAATATTAGGGAAGGATGGATTGCCGCCTACCTTTTCGACCTCATATAGACATGGTTACTTCTGGAGGAGCTTGTGGCTAAGTACTAACAGCCGCTCGGGTCGATCTGTCAGGTTAAGCTACGCTTGCCGGGGTTGGTCCGTGGATGGGTGACCATTTCTTCATACCGAGACTTCTCCGTGCCTCGGAAAGCACGCTAAGCCGTTGGTCCCGGCTGTCATTCATGGATCTTTGACAGTCGTTACGGGTCGTCAGAAGCCCGAAAGTCTGACAAAACCAGTCTTACCAAGGGGTATCGTATTACCCAGTTACTGGGTTGTGGAGGTCAGATAGGCAGTCGCTCCATGTAAAATACTGGTATTCAGCTGCATCCGGTTAGACTGGAAGCCGACCCCAATATAGTTGGGAAAAGGCTAGGCAGAACGATAGACATGGTTACTTCTAGTGTAAGAAAACTAATATTCGTTTTCAAAAATCTAAGACATGCAGCTGAGCCTAAATTGATTAAGCAAGTTTACCTAGCGTTTGGGCAATCAGTGTTGCAGTATTGTATTTCTGTATGGGGAGGCACGGCAAAAACTATACTCAAAGTCAGCACTTTCCGCCACTACCTGTTCCCAACATACCTTTTGTACCAGTCTTGTGTAGTCCTCACGGTCCGGCAGCTGTTCGTCCTGCACGCAGCCTTGAGTATCATGCTAGTACAAAGTATGACAAATACTCGTATTTTTTTAATTAAAAAAAAAAAGGTGATATACAATGATCTACCGACCTATAAACTCCCATACGCTCGCAAGTACTATTGTTACCTAGTAGATTACATTTGCAAGCTAAACTACAATGAGACTGAAAACCTGTTGTCTACAGTAAAGTAGTTTTTAATAATACTCACCCTCCTACACACATTCACTCATTTACACTCTACTCACCGGAGGCCATCACTACATAACTTATTATTTTAAGATTATTCTCCTACATTTTGTCACTTCCTTTTATTTTTCTCTTACTCTTTAATCAAATGTTGTGTTTATAAGATGTGTATAGAGGTAAAATAAAGTTATTTGCTAAATGTCGCCTACAACAGGGGAGAGCGCGGATGTCTGAAATACAGATATTATATATCTAGTTCAGACACAGATGTTCAAAATCAGTAGTGCTATTCTGTGTAAAAATCTCACCGTGATAACTTAGGTGAAGTGAGCTGCCAATAGTGTCAATCCTTAGCAACTGACAGCTCACTCCACGCTCACTTCACCTAAGATAACACGGTGAGATGGTTACAGAATCGCACTACGGTTCATAGAAACAAGTGTCATATTGTGTATCACCATAATAATTAAATAGTTGTATATTTTTTCAAAATAAATTATACCAACAACAAATAATAAAAATTCCCCCATACAAGAAACGTGTTTCTTAATACGGTTGAGAACCCTTCGTGTGCGAGTCCCGACTCGCATTTGGTCGGTTTTTTTTTGTATTCGATTCTTCTCTAGTGAAGGAATCGCTGAAGTACTCGTAACTTGAATTCTTAATCCAATACTTGATACTGTTTATGACATTAGGACCTTTAAGTATCTCTCGTATCGTCATGAACTTTATAACACAAATACATAACATGCTGTGATAACACAAAATATAACAGCAAGGTACTATCAAAGCTCCTGCCGGGGTTGCGAAGAATACCGAAAGGGAAATCGTGGCCCCCGTCAACATGGCAACTGAAGGAACACGGGTGGGTTTTGGTCTGTAAGAGTCTGACACGCCCTCCCGGTACACCCCGAGCGGAGAAGTTATTTGACAATTTCCCACCCAAAAATCGGACGTAGGAGAATTCAACTATCGTCAGAGTCAATTTTAGTAAGCAAAATATCCGAAATATTTAGGTATCGAGTCGACACAGAATAGTACAGAAAGCGCACTCCACATATTAACTACAAGTACGCGGCGGGCCCGTCTTGTCGGGCCAATTCAGTGAGCGTAACGTAGTCAGAACATATAAGAGTTACGCGATAGAAAGAGAGGCAACTTCTAGGTGAATATAACTGTCGGTAATTAGCGCTCCTCCTTCTGCGAAGCAGTAATGCTCGCGAAGGAGGAGGCGGAACGCGGGAGAGAGAGGCAAATTTCGCGACCTCACGCCTCTAATCGCCGCAGGAGACGCCCTGGGCGTCGGGAATCGCAGGCCGTTTCCCGGCCACCATAGGCGCGAGCTTGCGGACGGTGAGCAATGGGTAGCTCGCCGTTCGTTCAGGCCCGGGTCGACGGCACGTTGTATTCCACGCGCGCCTCAAAAAGACGTCAGCAGAACTGACGGGGTCCGCTAGGGCCCATGCCTGCCGGGGTCACAGGAAAGTCCGAAAGGTATACCGTGGCCCCTGGCAACATGGCAACTGAAGGAACACGGGTGGGTTTTAGTCAGTAAGAGTCTGATACGCCCTCTCGCTCTAGCGCTGTGCAACCTGAATTGCACTTTATTGTGTAGTAGCAATAGTTGATTTTTATTTAAATGATTTTGCGGAGTGAAGCATCTGTTCTAAATAGTATCGATACTTTTGAATCGACATCGATACTATATCCCTGCTTACGGTATGTGATCTAATACTGTTAATACTCTATTAACCTGAATCGTGCATCAAAAACGCCGCCATGTTACACGCTTACTGAAGCATTAATTCGTTTTAAGATGATGTGCGTTTTCGTTGTTACACGTCTTTTGGTGCCGTAGTTATTTCTTCCTGCTTGTTTAAATGCTACTATTGAAACATTGAATTCTGATTAATAAAGTTAAAGTTTCTATAATCATTCAAAAAGAAAACGATTATTTTTACGTGGACTGAAAGAAAATGTTCCCCACATTAATTTTTGCTCACACACACGCATTAAGAGTGATTTTGTCTATGGATGTGTAAATTTGAACGCACCGTTTTACTGTCAATGTCAATTCATTTTATTATTTTGAGGTTATTCGGTGAATGTGATTTTGTGCGAGTTTTACTCACGTTTTCATTTGATTTAGAAATAAAAAGGGATATGAAAAAAATATATTTACAAGGCTGATGTGAAGGGAAAGGCTGGGCGGGGACGCTCTAGGAGGACTTATACTGACCTTATTGGTGATGTTCTTCAGAAAGGCCAGGTGCGTAGTACTCGCAACCGGCGTGCGTGTATGACCAGCTAGTTTTGTCGACGGAAGAATAGACAAAATGACAGATAGTGATTGTTTATCTGTCATTTTGTCGATTCTTCCGTCGACAAAACTCGTTTCTACGGTGTTCATGCTACGCGTGCAGATGTATGAACGTAAACGAGACAATAGGAGTATGTAAGGATCGTAGCAGGTGGCGTTCTGTAGTTTCTGCCTACCCCCATGGGAAGAAGGCGTGAGTTTATGTATGTATGTAAAAATGAGGGATAATAAATGTATTATTGAAATCCTTAAGAACGGCCTTACCTTTGTTGCCCCCCTTTAACCCTAACCAGTGCAGGTAGTAGTATTTTATCTTCCAAAATTCTGTAAGGAAGAAGCCTTAGCTTAATTAAGTATAAGTATGATTTATAAGTATAATTTATTTTTCAAAAATATACATCAGTTAAATTATTATGGTTAATTTGTATAATTACCATACTAAAATACCGTATCGTATCGTATACAACATTGGAAACAGTTCTCATCTTTTTCTAAGACAATGTTCTAATAGCTGGATCTATGAGAGCTTTATCGTGACTTACTTTGCTGTTACAACTTGTTTATGCTAACGTTTTATCTTTAGTGAGATGGGCAGAGTTTTAAGCTTTAGTGTCATAAAACTTTCATAAGTGTTGGTAGATACCGTGTAGTTCTCGCAAATAAATACATCTTTAAAAGTAACATAACATCACGCCTGTATTCCCCAAAGGATTAGGCAGAGGTGTACCCAATAGTACACCCACATTTCGCCAGTTATGTTTAAGTGCCATGTAATAGGGGGTGAGCCTATTGCCATCAACCGGACACACATCCAGACTCCGGGCTGCTACTGAGAAATTCCAGATGGATCTTTGACAGAGGACATGCTATTATTGGCTCCGTTTTCTTTGCGTCACAAATGCCCGTTTTAAGGCTTTCGCAGACAGGCACGATGCGACACCGTTAGAACAACTTCTGTGAAGTTTTTTTAGACATTGTTTCACCAGAGTCGCGCCATGGGAGTGTACTACCATGACTAAAAGTACCCTATGTGTTAATATAGGTTATAAACTATCTGTGTGCCAAATTTCATCCAAATCCGTTCAGCCGTTTTTGCGTCAATCCAGAACATACAGCCAGACTCGTTCCTAAAAACTATATTTTCGACATCAGACTCGTTCCCACACCTCACAGTAATTACTTTTATTAAAAAATATTCAATGTACAGTTTTGACTTCGTTACTATTTTTTCGTTACTTTTTTAATACATTTGTACTTTCTGAGTTTATCTTGGACATTACTGACATCTGTGAAGGAAAAACATCGTGAGGAAACCTGGACTTATGGTTAATATAAGTCTGAAATCACCAACCCGTCTTGAGTAAGCGTGGTGATCAATGCTCGTGCCTTCTCTATGTGAGAAGAGGTCTTTGCCTTGCAGTGGGACAATAATAGGCTGGTATTATTATTATTATTTTAATATACTTAATGACGTAAGGCATGAAGCTAAACCATGCGTAAATCCATCTAACGACAGTACTATAGACAATCTCCTCTATAGCAGACAGTTTCGTATTGATTTTCGGATCAGGCATAGACTAAGACGTCAAGATAAGACAAGGATTAATAATTCTAGACCCTCTGTGTGTGTGTTCCTAGAAAATCCTCGTAGGATTAGACTGAAATATCGTGCTGAAGATAGCCATCAGCTCTAGATGGAAGATAGGGTGCATTAAAATGGCCTAAACGGCTAGGTTACTTACTTAGATGAAAGATTTTGGGTAATGTCCTTTGTGAAGATGTTTGTTACTCTATCACGGGTATCGATAAACAACCAACTGGGTAATACGCAATTACTGGATTGTGGAGGTCAGAAAGGCAGTCGCTCCATGTGAAGGGTGGGCGTTTTGGGGGACTGTCTTATGTAATTTTGACGTTCGAAAAGTGCTGATTCTCAACCTGGTTTGAATAAATGACTTTTGAATTTTGAATCATATGAAATACTGGTTTTCAGCTTGCATCCGGTTATACTGGAAGCCGACCCCAATATAGTTGAGAAAAGACTAGGCAGATTGATTTTCTTGGCAACGTCTGACAAACAAACGAACAGTACCTACTCTTTTGTTTTTAATGTACAAACTTGTGATCGTATTCGCTGGAATTTTCAATTTGTTTTTATGTGGTTCGCTAAAGTTCTGTTTATGACGCGTACTAAGTCGCTCCATAGGGTTAGCAGGAAGTAAATGATGGTGGAACTTGCAGGTATAGTTTTCGTTTTATTTTGAACTAGCTTCCGCCAGCGTCTTCGCCAGCGTGATATTTTAATAAATTATAGCTTATGTTACTCAGTGATATTAATTAATATAGTAATCTATTGGTGAAAGAATTTTTGGAGTTTATTCATTACAAACAAAAATACAAAAGTCATTTATTCAAACTAGGCTAAAAATCAGCACTTTTCGAACGTCAAAATTACAAAAGACAGTCCCCCAAAACGCCCACCCTTCACCACTTCCTAGTGCTTTAGCTAGGAAGAAGAAGTGGCGCAACAAACTCCCCAGCAGTACAGCTATCTGTTCAGTAAAAAAATATATGGTCAATTGAAGTAGTAGGTAATTAATTTGCTTAACAATTAATTTTCCTAACTTTACTTAAATAAAAAGTATCCTATGTTTTAATCCAAGATATGATCTATCAATGTGCTAAATTTCATCCAAATCCGTTCAGCCATTTTTACGTGATAGAGTAACAAACATCTTCACAAAGGACATTACCCAAAATCTTTCATCTAAGTAAGTAAACCTAGCCGTTTAGGCCATTTTAATGCATTATTTTTCATCGAGAGCTCTGGAGTAGCTTGGAGAAACTTGAAACAAGCTAAGACGTAGAAAAAGTAAGTTTGCAAACAGGCTGCATAACATAGTGCTTATACGTTCTGCTATGACGTTCCTACTACGCACGTAACAAATGGTCGTTCCCTCTGGAGAAGAGCCGGCAAGAAACTCCACGGTCACTCTTTTCAGCTCTTTTAAACAGCGTGATAGTACCCTAGATTACAACTCGTTCTTGGCAACGTCAGAGATGAGGAGGAGTTCGAGGAGCTCGTAGCTAAGTAATATCAACCGCACGGGGCGATTCATCAGGTTAAGCTATGCTTGCCGGGGTTGGTCTGTGGATGGGTGACCATCTTTACATATTGAGACTGGTTGCCAGACTTTCGGGCTTCTGAAGACCCGTAACGACTGTCAAAAATCCGCGAATGACAGCCGGGACCAACGGTTTAACGTGCTTTCCGAGGCACGGAGGAGTCTCAGTATGTAAAGATGGTCACCCATCCACAGACCAACCCCGGCAAGCATAGCTTAACCTGATAAATCGACCCGTGCGGTTGTTATTACTTAGCCACGAGCTCCTCGAACTCCTCTCTCCATCTCAGACGTTGCCGAGAATGAGTTGTAATCTAGGGTACTATCACGCTGTTTAAAAGAGCTGAAAAGAGTAACCGTGGAGTTTCTTACCGGCTCTTCTCCAGAGGGAACGACCATTTGTAACGTGCGTAGTAGAAAAGTTATAGACAGATAAGCACTATGTTATGCAGCCTGTTTGCAAACTTACTTTTCCTACGTCTTAGCTTGTTTCAAAGGAGATGTCCGCTTTTTGTAGGGACGTTGGTTTTTTATTCCGAGAAAAATCTAACCAGCATCAAACTACATCTAAATAAAAACGACAAAATATGGAACTAGGAACCATTAAAATAATATTTTTTGACCCCTCCACTTATGAGAAAAGTTATAAACTATTTAAAATACAAATATTTTATTTGTTGATGGCAACTATGACAAATAAGATATAAATTGACACATGGTACTGTCATTACTGTGAATCAATTGACAGTGATGATAGTAACATGTGTCAATTTTGACAAGTTTACTATTTTATGGGGTATGTTCACTATATTATCCTAGATAATTAGAAAGGTTTGTTCGTTTTAGGAGTAAATTCTTACTAAAATAAAAAAGATTTTTCTCAAAATTGGAGGTCTTTAAAAATGTATGATATAGTTAGAACCACTAGTTTTTGGGATGTCTATTCAAATATATTTAACTTATCCTGGTTAAAATTATTGAATAATAAAAAAACCATTTTAGGACATGTCCTTTCCCCAAGCTACTCCATATTCATAATTATACCTTAATGACAAAACAAAGTTCAACCAATAATGGTAGTCCATACACATTGTGTTATGTCTATGGTATAGAAAAATAAATTGGACAGATGACAGTTTAACCTGAAAGTGTCAGAATATAAATAATTCTAAGATGTTTTACAAAGACGAAAATTAGTAATATAAAAACTTTTTACAAAAAAAAACAACCGACCTCCAAAAAAAACACTACAAAGTGAAAAATAACTTTAATTTCTGAAGTCGGTGTCTTGGGTTTTGTATTTTCGATTTTTGCCACCGACTTCCGAAATTAAAGTTATTTTTCACTTTGTAGTGTTTTTTTTGGAGGTCGGTTGTTTTTTTTTGTAAAAAGTTTTTATTTTTCACTTTTTAGTTGTGGTACCTACCCCACACACATTCGAATACCACTACCTGCTACCAGTGACAGAAACTTATCATATCATCTACATACTAAGTGGAAAAAAAAATACGTATTTTGTAGCTAACTCAAAAACTATCCAAGCAAAGTTAATAAAATTTATATGGGACCAATTCGAGAGCACACCCTTTCAAACAAAAAAAGAATTTTCAAAATCGGTCCACAATTGACGGAGAAATCGGTGGACATACATAAAAAAAAAAAAAAAAAAAACAAACATACGCGACGAACATATAACCTCCTCCTTTTTGGAAGTCGGTTAAAAATAAGTTTTGGATGCTAAGACAATCAGAGAATAATTAAAAATATACTTTTCAGAGGTAACAATGTTTAAGAGTCCTAATTATAAAAGGTGAGTTCTGTGCGTGTCATAGGATTTAATATTATGTTGTAAATAGATCAAAAGGTATAGTATAAAACATAGATTAGAAGAGGTCGTTCTGCTTAGCAGAATACATGTGGTATTTTGTTAAGCCTTACGTTACGTTACAACATCTTTTAAACCCTTTCTTTGTAAAAATATCAACAAGCACATTAATTCCACCAAAAAAAACTAAACATTTTTCTAAACACTTCACACGAAAAAAAGCCTGATAACAATTTAAACTCAAGTAGCGCCGCGGCATAAACTAGTTTACATTAATCCTTATAATCTGTCAATTTGGATCCCGAGTCTATGGTGTCAACCGTTTCCTGCCGCTGTCATAGATGTTTTGTTTTTTTTTTGGTCAATCGAAGGCTTAGTCGTGATCAAGTGATTTGGGTTTGAATGACGTCGGCATTTTAGGGTTAACGAACGTGGGGATAATTGGTTGAGTCGTGGTTGGTATGTGGTGTAATGTGGGACATGGCTTTAAATGGGATCGTCCAGTTTTGTTACTGGACAAATCGGGCGAAGAAAATCTAGATTAAACATCGCCTTTAAAAGTTCCACGCTAAGGAACGTTCCTCTTCAAGCGAGATCGAGGTTAGGAGATGACCCAAACGATAATAAACTAAGTTTTTGAAGTGAAAACTTCTTTAGGCGCGTTGGGCATTTTTGAGATGGGACTAAACCATTAATTTCGCGACACTGTAACGCAATTTACCGACACCGTGGAGTAAAAGACATCAACGCGTTGATTACCGCGATGCTAATTTTTTTTCAAGTTTTCATTTCTTTTGGCATTCCCGGAGTGCCACTGTTTTTTTAAGCTATTGCATAGCTTTCATCGCGAGCTTTGAGCGCGGCGACCGAATCAAGAAATTCCGTAACGTAACGAAAATAAAACCTAACACCCCCCACTCCGCCTACCATGTAATGACGGTTCCTATGACAACGTGATGGTGTCATGGAGGTTACAAATGCTATGCAATAGCTTTACCGCGGCAGTCCCCGAGTGCCACACGTTTTTTTTTTTTCTAGAAACATCGGCTCAGCTCATGGAGAGTGGGTACCTAACACTGATTTTAAAGTACAAAATCGAAAGATTAATCGATGTATTGCTAACATGAGTGAAAAAGCGCGATATTGATACCTATTTCACGTATTAAATACAGGGACATAATGTAAAAAAAAAACGTGTGGCACTCGGGGACTGCCGCGGTAAAGCTATTGCAGAGCATTTGTAACCTCCATACTTCCTATTTGTCAACGCTATACTTGGGATGATGACGTGATGACATAAAACAAAAATTACGTTCCCATGACAACATCACACACAACAACAACACATGTCATGTGTCATGTATTGTCATGGGAACATCACGTTGTCATGGGAACCGTCATTACATGGTAGGCGGAGTTAGGTTTAGGTTTGTTAGGTTTTATTTTCGTTACGTTACGGAATTTCTTGATTCGGTCGCCGCGCTCAAAGCCCGCGATAAAAGCTATGCAATAGCTTAAAATATTGTCGAATACATAACTTCCTCCTGGAAGGAAGTTACGCATTCGACAAGAAATCAAAATCTTTTGATTATGAATCGAGTATTTATCAAAGTAATTTTACACTAGCTTCCGCCAGCGGCTTTGCTCGCGTGATATCTTTATAAATGATAGCCTATGTTACTCAGTGATAATGTAGCATTCTAATGGTAAAATAATTTTTAAAATCGGTCCAGTAGTTTTTAGTTTATTAATTACAAACAAACATACAAAAAATTTAATCTTTTTATTTATAAATCATCATCTACCTAGCCTTTTCCCAACTGTGTTGGGGTAGCTTCCAGTCTAACCGGATGCAGCTGAATACCAGTATTTTACATGGAGCGACTGCCTATCTGACCTCCACAACCTAGTTACTAGAGAACACGATACCCATTGGTGAGACTGGTTGTCAGACTTTTTGGGCTCCTAACTACCCGTAACGACTGTCAAAGATTTACAAATGACAGCCGGGACCAACGGCTTAACGTGTTTTCCGAGGCACGGTCTGGACATGTAAAGATGGTCACCCATCTACGGACCAACCGCTGCAAGCGTAGCTTAACCTGATCGATGGACCCGTGCGCTGTTATTACTTAGCCATACGCCCCACCTCTTTATTTATAAGTAAATAAATAAAATAAAATAAATAAAATTAGTTTTTAAAAACAAAAATACAAAAAATACAAATCTTTTCTTTTTATAATTATTAGTGTAGATGTAGACAAAACCATAAAATAAAACGTACCAAAAATCAAACAACGTTGCAGTTCACTATTTCCTGAAAAATCTTTTAAAAGAAACTGTCAAGAAGAAATTATTAATTGCATTAACGTTGTTACGGAAAAGTTTGAGTGAAAACAGTTTCAGGAAGAATTTTGTGGAGGAAAAATACTTAAGAAAGCGAGTTAAACTTTTACTTGAGGGAAACAATTTTAAGTACTTAATTTATAATGTTTGTCTGTCTGTCTTTGCAGTCAGTCAGTTTGCTTGCCGTGGTTAGTCCGTGGATGGGTGACCATCTTTACATATCGAGACTCCTCCGTGCCTCGGAAAGCACGTTAAGCCGTTGGTCCCGGCTGTCATTCGTGGATCTTTGAAAGTCGTTACGGGTATCGTGATACCCAGTTACTGGGTTGTGGAGGTCAGATAGGCAGTCGCTCCATGTAAAATACTGGTATTCAGTTGCATCCGGTTAGATTGGAGGCGTCCCCAACATAGTTGGGAAAAGTCTAGGCAGATTGATTTTTGTCTGTGTTTTGAAGTTTTTGATGTCAAGATAGTTGATGTCAAGTTTAGTAAAAATGTTAACAAAAATTCATTAATCATCATCTGCCTAGCCTTTATTCAAATATGTTGGGGTCAGCTTCCAGTCTAACCGGATGCAGCTGAATACCAGTATCTTATATGGAGCGACTGCCTATCTGACCTCCACGACCCAGTTACTGAGTAATAACAACAATATTTCCAAATTAACTCGACTAGCTGAGCAATAATTTAGAAGAACTTTAATTTCTAATTTTATGTATATAAAAATACCGGCATAATTTAAATTTTTAATCTTAAAATAACAATGTCTGACATTATGGAACATAGAATAATATTTAATTTTAAATAAATAACAAAATCTATTAATTTTATTAAAATGTCTGACATTATGGAACAAACTACGAATAATGTTTAATTTTAAATAAATAACAAAAACTATTAATTTATTAAATGAATTGTTGAAATTTATAAAAGCCATACATTAAAAACTAAAATGCTTTTAACTATTTTCTTGAATATTTTATCAATATTTTTGATCTGACTGTTCAAAATCATGATAGTTTGTTAAAACATCTCTAGCTTACGTCACTACTACTGACGTCACACAAGACTGCCTCGTCGGTCTATAAGTGGTCGCAAGCGCTACTGCTTAGCATGAGGTCCTGGGTTCGATTCCCGTGTCGGGCAAAGTTTTATTGGGTTTTTTCCATCTGGAGTCTGGATTCCCCTATTACATGGGACTTAAACATAACTAGCGAAATGTGGGTGTACTATAGGTACACCTCTGCCTAACCCTTTGGAGAATACAGGCGTGAAGTAATGTTATGTTTTTGAGAAGACTTGTTGAAAACAAGTATCACAACTTGTTTAGGGGCGTAAACGCGGGGCAAGACAATTATCCTTTATTTATAAACGTTTTTTAAAAGAGGCGTTTAAACATTAATAAATTATGGTTAAACAGTTGCTGATCACAACATAAGTTAAAGCACAGATGAATACAGACCAATATGGTTCACTCCACAAAATCATTTAAATAAAAAACAACTCTTGCTGCGACACAATAAAGTGCAATTCAGGTCGCACAACGCTAATCACCTACAGTTATATTCACCTAGAAGTTGCCTCTCTTTCTATCGCGTGACTCTTAGATCTTCTCTTAGATCGACTCGTAACACTCATTAAATTGGCCCGACAAGACGGGTCCGCCGCGTAGGTACTTGTTGCTTCATACCTAAAATGCGGAGTGAACCATCTGTATTCATGTGTGGTTTAAGCAACGTTTATAAAATAAGTGAAAACTTGAACAATTAAAAAAAAAATACTTCCAAAACCTTTAAAAATAAAAATACTTGCGTAGAAGCGTTGATATAAGTAAAGAGCACAATCGCGTTTACAAAAATGAAGTGTCGGTAACGGTGTCGCGAGTTCAATTGTTTTTCCCATCTCAAAAATGGTCAACGCGCCTAAAGAAGTTTTCCCCTACTGTTCCAAGTATTTCTCCCGCACACCACGCCCACGGGAGCGTCGAGACATCTCGATTCTTAAATATTTCTTACTTTTAAATTCCACCTCATGGCATGACGTCTACTAAAGCCAATCTCCTACTAACATTATTTTAATCATTTTCCGGTCGTTTCTATGCTTATATAACTGACTGAAGACGGGTCGGCCTGTTTGTGTTCGACGCTATACCGATAACCGAAACGATAAAATAAATCGTTATTTAACTATTTTATTAGTCGTTATTCAACGCGTTATTTTTAATGTTATGGAGTAGCATGTTATTAGTTTCGGTTACTAAAATGTTTGTTAGTTATTTTATAAGGTTAACTGTAATGGACCTTGCCAATGTTAACTAGGACATGCTGCATTGCTGCCATAAAATACACCATAACATTTTTTTTAGTCGTCTTACAAAAGCAGCTGTTTTTTTAGGTTTGGCATCTCGTAGTTGATCTCTGAGATCATGACAACTTAACCGGGCTTTCCTGTGGGTGCCTTAAGTTACTACACTTAAAACCTCCAGCCAGGGGGTTATTCAACTATGCTAATGAAAACTAGGTGAACGCTCGCTAAGGGCATCCCCGTGGGGTACGAACCTCGGCTTAGGGCGTCAACCGGAGGGAAGGACATCAAGGATGGGACGGGCTGGATCAAAGTTTTGATCATGATTATTAGTCGGGGAATTTAAAGCTACGTGCTCAGCTGCACAAAAGCAGCCCACTTCATGTATGCAATATCTACTAAACATTCATTTTTTTTTTAATAAATTTATACAATTTTTTTATTGCTCCTAGAGGTATTTTATGTCGGGTACATTGAGTAGCCCTTTGTAAGACTTTATATGTATTGTTTTGCAACTTTCATCGAAATCGTTAGAGCCGATTTCGAGAACGTGAGTACAAATATACCTACATATTTACTTACACAAATATTGCTCGTTTAATAGTATAGGATAAGGTATTTTTTGCATGCTGAAATATGTATGTAGGCAAAATATGTGGAACTTCTTATATTTAAGACCTTTTTAACCGACTTCCAAAAAGGAGGAGGTTATATGTTCGTAGCGTATGTTTGTTTTTTTTTTATGTATGTCCACCGATTTCTCCGTCATTTGTGGACGGAGTTTGAAAATTCTTTTGTTGTTTGAAAGGGTATGCTTACAAATTGGTCCCATATAAATTTAATTAACTTTGCTTGAGTAGTTTTTGAGTTAGCTACAAAATACGTATTTTTTTCACACTTAGTATGTAGATGATATGATAAGTTCTTGTTACTGGTTGCAGGTAGTGGTATTCGAACGTGTGTGGGGTAGGTACCACAACTAAAAAGTGAAAAATAAAAAACTTTTTACAAAAAAAAACAACCGAAGTCGGTGTCTTGGGTTTTGTATTTTCGTTTTTTGCCACCGACTTCCGAAATTAAAGTTATTTTTCACTTTGTAGTGTTTTTTTTTGGAAATCTGTTGTTTAATTTTTTTTGTAAAAAGTTTTTTGTACCATATTTATATTTTATGCAAAATGAAGAAATTCTAATTCACAAATCTACGACTGCTTTCATGAATCAATCAATCTGCCTATCCTTTTCCCAACTTAGTTGGAGTCGGCTTCCAGTCTAACCGGATGCAGCTGAATATCAATATTTTACATGGAGCGGCTACCTATCTGACCTCTACAACTCAGTTACGTAGTAATACTGGTTGTCAGACTTTTGGGCTTCTGATTAACCTGACTGCTTTCGCGAATTACCCAAAATGTAATAACGTTTGTAAGTGATCTTATACGGGTTTATTAAAACTTAGATTGCTCTGTAAGTGTTTGAAATCTTTTCAGAGGTACTACAGAAAACAATATTAGTTTTAATATTAGTTTTGAAGATTTTGTGGCTTCATTTTTCTATAATGAAGTTTTCGATAACTTTGGAAATGACTTTTAATCTTTTAATCTTTTTTTAATCTTTTAAGGTTCAAGCAGTACGGTTATGGAATGCATTGCCCGTGTCGATAAGGCGTGCTCAATCTTTGTCCACTTTTAAAATTCTGGTAAAAAAACACTTTCTCTCTCCTTAAACATCGTCATTACATATAATTCCTTGCTCTTGTTTCATGTTTATCATTTTATGTATATCTGTCTAATATATATATAGGTAATTATATGCTTTATGTATCTGTGTATTCTGTTGTATATGTAAATGGTGCACCACTGACTACCTGCAGTATTGTCTCTCCTTTTCCATTTAAATCCATCCAAAGGTTGTCTGTAAAAGATCGCTTTTAGCGATAAGACCGCCCATTGTGTCACCCAATGTAAAATTTCTATATTAATGTCTGTAATTTTTATGGTGTACATAATAAAGAATATTCTATCTTTCTATCTATCTACCTCATTCTGCATTTAGGTAAAATATTATTTATCTTTATTAAAGCAGAAATGAGATGTTCTAAACCATCTTTTGATATAGGATTAACGCACAAACGCTTTTTATACCGACTTCAAAAAAATAGGAGGTTAGGTATATTTTCGTATATATGTATTTTTTTTTTAATATATGTTCATCAATATTTGACCCATTTTGAAAATTGTTTGGTAGAGGAACTTTACTTTCGGAAGTGGGTTAAGTACTAAAAACTAAAAAATACATGGGGCTTAAAACGGCCGCTTTGGCAGAATCATAATAATGATAAAATTATGAATTACACAAACTGACAATTCATTATATTATCTGCGTTCAATTCATATTACGCAATTCATCTGTTTGACATTTTTTTATTTTAATGAAATAACATTTAAACTGTTGAAATAAAAAATAAAAATCGCATTTGATTAATAAAAACTATAAAGAAAAATTGTACGGTATAATTACGGTCTTAATTTTTTTATGCGGCAATATTTACACCAAATATGATTCTGATATGAATTGAATTCGATTCTCCTAAAATATGTGTCATAATGGAGGAATTGCTGGGAATTCCGAAAATGAATTGCTTTTAGAGGAATTGCTAATATGACCGTTTTGGGCCCCCTGATCTAGAGACACCGACTTCCGAAATTTAATTTCCAATTAATCTAGTGATCTGTTTTTTTTTTTTTTCTCTAATTTTAACATCTCTTGCATGCTGACCATTTGTGTTGTATGTATTGTACTCATCTTTGAACAAATTAATGATTATGTTATCTTATAGTTATTTTTCAGTTTGTAGTATTTTTTTTGGAAGTCGGTTGTTTTTTAAGCTATTGCATAGCTTTTATCGCGGGCTTTGAGCGCGGCGACCGAATCAAGAAATTCCGTAACGTAACGAAAATAAAACCTAACACCCCCCACTCCGCCTACCATGTAATGTCGGTTCCCATGACAATGTGATGTTGTCATGGGAACGTAATTTTTGTTTTATGTCATCACGTCATCATCCCAAGTGTAGTGTTGACAAATAGGAAGTATGGAGGTTACAAATGCTATGCAATAGCTTTACCGCGGCAGTCCCCGAGTGCCACACGTTTTTTTTTTTTTTGTTATTTTTTTTTATACTTATGCAGACAGCGTGACCAGACTCCATGTTAGTTGTAGGTACTGAATTCACAGGCGTGAATTGGAATGATTCTAACGCGTTCATGAAATGCAACTACTCTTCCAAAATATAGTCGTTTAGCGAGTGTCTAAAAGTCATAACTTTATCACCCTTGTTGAAAAATTTCCGATTTTTAATGGATTTGGGTTAGTTTTACAAATGTGAATTTTACCAGAAAGAAAAAAAAAATCTTTTTCCAACAATAAAAAAAAAGGTAATGTTGCCCGTTTCTGATCGCACAGTTTTTTTTTTTATTTGTGAGATCTAAAACCACAAGACATTCTCCTGATAATAGTGAAACTTACCAGTCCTATGGCGAAAACGTAAAACAAGCTCAACATTAGTTGATTTACTTACTTCTGTAAATAACAAAATAAAACATCCCACTACTGGGTCAATAACAGGAATCACACCATTAAAAACCACCACCACAAAAATGTATGATACCTACTACCTATTGACAAACCTCACTAACCATAACAATCTCTTTGTTCTCAGACTAGACACTCGGGAAGGCGTGACGTCACACTGGGCAGATTCCACCTTAGGAGTCAGAGCTACCTTTAGAAGTGACACCAGACCTGCAGTACTGGTCCTCACCAAGTTAAGGTAAGCATTCGTAACATTATTTTGCGTAAAGGACTATCAGAGTCAAAACACCAATTCAATCAATCTGCCTAGCCTTTTCCCAACTATATTGGGGTCGGCTTCCAGTCTAACCGGATGCAGCTGACTACCACTATTTTACATGGAGCGACTGCCTATCTGACCTCCACAACCCAGTAACAGGATAAAACGATACCCCTTGGTAAAGTCTTACCAAGGGGTATCGTTTTATCCTGTTACTGGGACCAACGACCACAACCAGTCGGTTGTCAGACTTTCGGGCTTCTGACGACCCGTAACGATTGTCAAAGATCCACGAATGACAGCGGGGACCAACGACTTAATGTGTTTTCCGAGGCATGGAGGAGTCTCAGTATGTAGAAATGGTCACCCATCCACGGACCAACCCCGGCAAGCGTAGCTTAACCTGACAGATCGACCCGAGCGGCTGTTAGTACTTAGCCACGAGCTCCTCGCATAAAGGACTATAGAGTAATAGGATCTAAACAAGAATAAAAGAAAGTTTGACCATTCAACATAATTGAGTGCGTGAGGCATAAAAAGTGGGGTGTTATAAGTTTGGTAGCTATGTGTATGTCTGTCTGTGGCACCGTATCTCTTAAACGGGTGAACCGATTTCAATGCGTTTTTTTTATTTGAAAGCAGGTTTTCTAGCGATGGTTCTTAGATATGTTTCATCAAAATCGGTTCAACCTTTTGAAGATTATCAGCTGTTTTCTAGTTGATGAATGGATGTGAGTATCTTCCACAGGTCTGATCGATTTGAAATTTGGTATTCTGTTATTTAGAAGAACAGTAACCTTGAACTGCTGCAGCAATACCTGGAATTAGCAGGATACCCAACTCCCTTACTAACTTACAGCACAGGTGTTGTGTTTAGGCTCATTGGAATGGTCTCAATGAATAGGTTATAGATAGATGGTGAACAGGGTCTGGTGGTGGAGTAGGAAAGAGAAATGAGGAAATGTTTGTGTCGGGTGTTTTAAAAATTTTAACTGTTAAAATTGTACTTGTTTATAGCTCAAAATAGCTCATGCCGAAGTGAAAAGACAAGTTTGAGAGCGCTACTGACTGTCTCTAGGGTGTGTCAGACGTAGATTTGAAAAAGTAGGGGTTTTTTTGATGCAGCTCCATTTTTCTTATCTACAAATCCCTAGCTAACCAATTTGGTTATTATACAATTTGGGTCGCATCAGGGCTTACTTTTGGCAACAATACGCGCACTGTTTGCTTAACCTAAAAACGTAAAAATTTTATGAATTCCAATAAAACAACCTTTCTCTTCATTTTAAAATATTTAAAATCCCATCTAAACTAAAACGATGATCCTTCCATTACTAAACCTAATCTACACAAACTATAAAGTACAAAGATAAACTAAAACTCAGTTGGACATAACTCCGCTCGTATATACCGGGTTTTATAGCCCAAAACATGGTATTAATTAAGGCTGGAACACAACGGCGCAATATGGCGGCCGACTAATGACCTGTTAGCCCAGAAAGTGTAGACTAGTGTAATGTTTTACTATAATATTTCCACTTAGGACCGAAGCTTGGTTTCAATTTGAAGTAAAATGTTAGAACATTAAAACAGACGCATTGTATAATAGGCATGTTACACAATGCTTGCGAAAAACATAGGAAAATATCATATTTTATTAGGAATAAGTAAAGAAAGAAAGAAAGAAAAAAACATTTATGGACACACACAATTCGTGAAACACAAAATATAAAAAAATGAAAAAAATTAATAAATAACAATTATAAGTATGTGCCTCACGCCTGCGACAAAAAGGCACAAAAGGCAAAGTGTGTTGTGTTAAAGTTCACTTCGAATTTTACTCAAGTGTCCGCACACAATTCGAAAGCAAACTCATTTGTTTTTATGGTACATGTATACATATCAATACTAATAATTTAAATTAAAGTGTCTGTTTGTAATGTCAAAATAACAGCTTTTACTAAATGCGTATCAAAGTATAAACGGTACTTATAACAAAAACTGATTTTGACTTCCTCGACTGTATGACTGTTGTGGACTGCCTCGTTGGTCTAGTGGTCGTAAGCGCTACTGCCGAGTATGAAGTCCTGGGTTCGATTCCCGGGTCGGGCAAAGTGTTATTGGGTTTTTCCATCTGGAATTTGTCAGTAGCCCGGAGCCTGGATTTGTGCCCGGTTGATGGCAATAGGCTCGTCCCCTATTACATGGGACTTAAACATAACTGGCGAACCGTGGGTGTACTATAGGTACACCTCTGCCTAACCCTTCGGGGATTACAGGAATATGTATGTATGTGTTATAATAACAAAAAAACATTTTTTAAATTTTTTTGTTGTTTTCTGTCTGTTTGTTCCGGCTGGACCGATTTTGTCAGGACTTTCACTAGCAGATAGGAGTAACTTAGGCTATTTTTATTTTAGAAAAATAATTAGGGTTCACGCGGGCGAAGCCGTGGGTAGCAGCTAGTCACTCACTAAAGGGAATTAGTAACAAATGTGTGAGTAATTCTCATCGAGGAGCTCGTGGCTAAGTACTAACAGCCGCACGGGTCGATCCATCAGGTTAAGCTACGCTTGCCGGGGTTGGTCCGTGGATGGGTGACCATTTCTACATACCAAGACTCCTCCGTGCCTCGGAAAGCACGTTAAGCCGTTGGTCCCGGCTGGCATTCGTGGATCTTTGACAGTCGTTACGAGTCGTCAGAAGCCCGAAAGTCTGACAACCAGTCTTACCAAGGGGTATCGTATTACCTAGTTACTGGGTTGTGGAGGTCAGATAGGCAGTCGCTCCATGTAAAATACTGGTATTCAGCTGCATCCGGTTAGACTGGAAGCCGACCCTAACATAGTTGGGAAAAGGCTAGGTAGATTGATATGTTGTGTGAGTAATTCTCATCATTATTAAGAATGTTTCAACTTTACATCTTACTACTTTTTCCAATAATTAAAAACAGAAAAAAAAATATCATCGACGAAAATGTACGTTAAAAAATTAACCTCAATTGTCAAATGAAAAACATTTTTATGATGATTTAAAATTAGAAATTTCGCATTTAAGTATTCAAATAATCAAATCAAAGCTTTCAATTTGTAAGTGACACTACAAATTGGGATCCACTGATACGTTTAGATCCATTTGTTTACACTTTCATCACAAACTTTTGGATCAAACCATAATTTCTGATCATCAAAGCCGTTCTATCACGGAACAAGTACGATAAATTCTGAAACGTACACGTGCTTATCCGTAAATAAACAATCAACAATAATAAGGAACTTCCTCCATGTTTAACCCGATATTAGATCAAGATCAATTAATCCATGTTTGCAAACACCATCGATCTTTGTTACACAAAATATCAAATTCCGATTCGATTAGTACGGAATCCGTAGAGGGTTAAATGTACGGGATTTTGTGTAAACAGCATACTGCTTGTTTACAATTAAGCAAACGTGTGGAAATTTCCGCCTTTAATGATTCGGGGAAATTACTGATTGGCAGGCATTAAATTTCGTATGGAAGTAATTAAGGGTATATGAGAAATTATTTTAATTGCTTCGAGATTTTGATAGGTTAAGTGGGTTAAATTTTCTTGCTTACAGGGAAATGTTACATTGTTGGTTCCTTGTTGTCATAAAAAAACCAAGGTGTGATGGTTTTTGGAAGTCTTAGCCGACGTTCGCACGGACGTAATAAAATCGCGCGCTGGATTTTCAACTCTCGGTATTAAGCTGAGTGTTGAAAATCCAACGCACTGGGACGCACTCTCGTCCTAGCGCGTTGAAAAAACACACAGTTGGATTTTCAACTCTCGGCGCTAAGCAGAGCACGTGCATCGCTGCGTTTTGAACTTCGGTATAACTCCGATTCAAAATTATCGGAACCGAACTCGGAATCGGAGGTGTAAAGTTAATTGGAAGTTCGGAACCGGAACCGAAACTCCGTAACATCCCTGCTATTAATACATTTTATTGCAGCATAAACTATTCCCTTATACTTCGTGCTGATAAAAGGAAAGCCAATTTGTTTCCACTAAAGACAAATGCATCTCCTAATACAGTTGATTACGTTAACGTTTTCCTCGGGGGCTAAGCAGGTGAGATATATCGGCCAGTCGGCGAGTTGGCTACAGGAAAATAAATGTATTGGCGAATAGAAGTGGGGAAGGAGTAGTCATTTTTTATGTTGGCAGCTTCTTGAATGTTGTGTTTTAGGTAGATAAATAATGTTGTGTTTTGAAGGTTGTTCTATACAGAATCTGGTTTTAAGACCGACTGAAAATCTTAATCCTAACTTATATATATACAAATGCTGTGGAAATGCGTTCCTTGCGAAGCATGTGTAGCCTGACTATGAATGATAGGCTGAGGAATGATGTGATAAGACAGCGGTGTGATTTAAAAGAAGATGTAGTGACAAAAATTGAAAAGGGTATGCTGAGATGGTTTGGACATGTTCAGAGGATGAATGAAAGGCGACTAACAAAATGTATGTACAAGGCTGATGTAAAGAGAAAGGCCGGGCGAGGACGCCCTAGGTGGACATATACTGACCTTATTGGTGATGCTCTTCAGAAAGGCCAGGTGCGTAGTACTCGCAACCGGCGTGCGTGTATGACCAGATGTATGAACGTAAACGAGGCAAAAGGACTATGTAAGGACCGTAGCAGGTGGCGTTCTGTAGTTTCTGCCTACCCCCATGGGAAGAAGGCGTGAGTTTATGTATGTATGTATGTAAATATACAATGTCGCCCATCGGCATGTGCCCGCCCACATTTTTCTGAATATTCATGAAAAATTATCGTAAAATAACTTTAAAAGGGGGATCTATCTTGATATTTCTTTTAGATTTTGTGAATGTGAGAACGTTGTAGGCTGTAGACTTGTGGACCATTTTCTATTTTACTAAGTACCTGGTACTTGTTGATAGGCCTACACTGTCCTCCCATACCTATTAACACTGTAATTTGAAAACATTGTAGAAACAATTTATTTTGAAAATAGTAACCGTGGAGTTTCTTGCCGGCTCTTCTCCATAGGAAGCGACCAATTGTACCAACGTTTCATAAGTGCCCTTGTAGGTTAATGTGAAATAAAATATTTTGATTTTGATCAATTTTTCATCTCCGTTTTTTTTTTTTGCATAGTCAACAAATTTTAATAAAAATGTCAGTTTATCCGATAAAATAACTCATAAGCTTTTATAAATAATAAAAAGAATCCAAATCGAGCCAATAACATTGGAGATATGGCAAACGCTACTCAAAACATAAAAAATTGAATAACATGAAAAATATTAAAGATTTTTGTAAAGTTATTTTTCGATGATTTTTCAGATGGGCAACGGGCGGGCACATGCCTATGGTCGACATTGTATGTAGTGACATCTTAGAATTGATAATTTCATGAAGCGTTCGACGATTTCATGAAATGGTTGCATTTTAAAGAAAGAAAGAAAGAAAAGAAAGAAAAAGTATTTATTGAGACTCGCACAGGAAATCACAAATTAAACTAAACACCTTCAATAAGAACATTAATAAAAATAATAATATAGAACATCGACCGCTGGTCACATCATGATGTGGTCTGGCCAGATCATTGAATACTGAACGTTTGACGATATGAACAGTTAAACGCACAACTACTTCATGATGTGGCCAAACATTAGTGATCATATCGTAAAATAGTTAGTTTATCCACCGGTAGAGGCGTTGATGTCGCTTTGTTATTGTTCACAACAAATCAAACAAAGTAGGGTGACCACGCAAAAAAGTCGATGGACTTTTATTGGATTTCCAAATATTAAGGAAAGCGACTAACTTGGAAGTAGCGCATGCCAGTGAAACCGTGGGGCGCAGCTAGTTAAATAATAAGACGGAATCTGACGAACGAACGATCAAACGAACGAACTACCAATCTGGAGATCTGCATTCATAATCACACCGTGAAGTTAGTTCACTCAGGTGAAGTGAGTTTGAAGTGAGCTGTAATTTCACGTGATGCTATTTGACAGCTCACTTCACCTAAATCGGTGAGATTTTTACATAATAAATCAGCTGTATCTTATTTGGAATACTGATACCTACTTTATAAACTTAAACTTGGGACCTAGGATTACAACTTGTAGCATTTTTTAAAGTTCCGTAGTCAACAAGGAACCCTTATAGTATGTAGTAGGCATGGGTATACATATTAATCATGCCGACAAAGTGGTAAAATAAAATTATGAAAAATATTTTGTTTTAGAGAACCTCCCCTACACGTAAAGTGGGGATGTTTTTTTTTTCTATCCCTTGGTGTGGGGTATCGTTGGAAAGGTCTTTCAAAAATATTGTGAGTGTGTTTAAACCATTTTTGAATTCAGAGATCTGTTTGCGAAATATTAAGCTCTAAAGTGCTATTTTTTTTAGAGTCAAGTGTGCTAAATGGTTGGTTTTAGATATATGAAAAAATTCACGGCAGTAGCTTATATAACGAATTTAAAAGGAAAACTATCACAGCTGAGTAGGCTTTACAAGTTAACGAGTAACAATCGACCAACTTCGATTTGCGGATACTGCTGCCAACGGGGCCTTAGGCAGACAGTTGAACATACGAAAATGACGGGTCCATGGGGCCGTCTGCTACGTGTTTAGCCAATGAAAAAGCCACACAGATTTAAAAAAAAAAAAAAAATTTTTTTTCGGTGTTCGTCGTTGCTCAAACTGCAAACGTCAATAATTTTACATTTAAAAATAACAGAACTAGCAACATTTTATTTTTATTAACCGACTTCTAAAAGGAGGAGGTTATCAATTCGGATGGTTTTTTTTTTTTTCATCTACAGTAACTGCAGAATCTTATAAAATTCGTATTTGACGCAGACGATTGCTTGAAAATAAAGCCTCCTTCCGATATGTGTTCTTAGAACATTTTGTATTAAGACGCATGCGATCTAACACACACCTGCGTTAATAACAACATTAGTACGGTGTAGTGCGGGCGGGGGGGCGCAGACGTTAGAAATATCGGACGATAAAAACGGAGCTGTGTGCAAGGAATCGGGACGCATTATCATGATAATGCTTGCGTTATTATCGACCGATGAAACGCGTCTGTGGGGAGAGGTTTTAATCCACCTGTCATCACTCAAATTCAAATTCAAAATATTTTATTTCACATAAACCTACAAGGGCACTTATGAAATGTCAGAAGCTTCCTATGGAGAAAACCCGGCAAGAAACTCCACGGTTACTCTTTTCAAAATGTTACTACAATGTTTTCAAATTAAAGTGTTAATAGGTATGGGAGGACAGTGTAGGCCTATCAACAAGTACCAGATACTTAGTAAAATAGAAAATGGTCCACAAGTCTACAGCCTACAACGTTCTCACAAAATCTAAAAGAAAAGAATCTATATAAAAGATAAACAAAATAGTAAAAATAAGGACCTATTTAAACCAAATGACATGATTGCCACTACAGCTGTAACAAATCTAATTTGATTTAAAAACAAAAAATATATAGAATATTGTAGGTGTATAAATTATACTGAGCCAATAAATATACATAGTTGTAAGCAACTTAGCACGACTTGCGTCAGATTCTCGATATGTGAACATAACCTTAGAAATCTCCTAATAAAACTTCGACATGCCAATTTAATTTTTCACAGCACCAACATAAAAATAAACATACCAGCAATCGACATATTTTTTTATAGTTATCGTTATTTCTGCGTATCAATATAAAATGTATTGCTCAGAGCAATATTCTCTCGATTTTAGAATTTGCCCGACGCGCGACGTTCCGATTACTTTCGTAAATTTACATAACATCACGACTGTAATCCACAAAGGGTTAGATAGAAGTGTATCTATATTACACCCACATTTCGCCAGTTATGTTTAAGTCCCATGTAATAGGGGGCGAGCCTATTGCCATCAACCGAGCACAAATCCAGACTCCGGAATGTAACTGTAAAATTCCTTATAGAAATCCCCGATAAAACTTTGCCTGACCCCGGAATCACTTCGGCTGCTACTAAATTCCTCATAGAAAAACCCAATACTTAACACTTTGCCCGACCCGGGAATCGAAACCAGGACCTCATGCCCAGAAATAGCAGTCGCGACCACTAAACTAACAAAGTAGTTTTATCAATTTATAGCTTCAAAATGGTTTAGACGCAGTGGTTCCCAAACTATAGGTCGCGACCCACTGGTGGGTCGCGAGCGAATATTGGGTGGGCCGGGAAAAAAATATTTTCAGCTATGATTAATATTAAAACTAAATACCGAAATAAAATGGACGTATCAAACTCATGCTGATTAAAAGTAACTAAAATTGAAGTTGATGCTAAAGCTGTAATGACAAAAAATTGGAAACAAGTACATCCTTCTCATTGAAACAGCACTCCTTGTATTAATAAAATTTTCGGTTGTAACTAAATGTTTTTTTCTTATTTGAATAGTCCTTCATTCATATAGTTATGCCTCTTTCTTTCTTCATGACAGCCAAGAGGTGAGTCCCGAATTTGGAAGTTTTTGTTGGGTGGGTCGCAGTCCAGTCAACTTTGGGAACCACTGGTTTAGAGAATTTATAGTATCGAAATGAGATATCTGTTCCGATTCGATGACAGTGTTGTTATCGATACACTCGCTCTCGGGATTAGCTGTCACTATTTTTATAAATAGAATTCTGTGATCGAACGTTCGGGTATTTTTAAACGGGTATTGTTTGATATCCGAATCCTATTTCTCTGTAAAAGTTATTGATTTTATCTACACCCATGCTATAAATCCTCTATAAAAGTTTTTGAAACAGCTTATTGCTAACACTAAAGCAGCCAGTGTCATAGTAACCATAATATCATCCAAATGAGTGTTATAATGTTATACTAAATTTCATAATGCAACTTGTTTCAACGTTCAAGCGGGGGACAGCAGCACCCGCTGCACGCTTGTGCGCAGGTGACATGCATACGTGCAGTTGTACTGAATTTCGTGGGATTTTTTAAATTCTTGATCTTGAATTACAAACATCCAATGGTTTCGGAACCTTTTATAGAGAATTCATATCATGGGTGAAGATAAAGTATTGTATGCAACTGTACATGATTAGGTATTAAAACACTCATGTGATACTATTACACAACAGTTGCATAAATAACTATTAAATACCACTTTTTTCATCTTTTTCAATATGAAAGCTTAGTTTCGACAGTCTTACCTTTAATCTTTTCGAATCAAATTGCCTACGTAACCACTATTTGTACGTAAATGGATTTCTAATCGCATTTACATTACTAGTTTCGTATTAAATATTCAACACAGGATTTGGGAGTCGATCAAAATAGCCTCAACGTATTACGATACTAAAATACATCTGGCTCACCTAAGGATGTCATTTGGGTACATTAAATAGGCCTCCATTACCTATAGCCAGTGCCCAGTTAAATATCTAAATATCTATTACACCTCATGTCTACTCAATTTAGGAATATGTACTACTAAACACTGGCATCAGCTACTAATAGAACACTACCCTTTTTGCTGTGCCCTACAGGGTCCATAATGATCTAAATTATATAATTACCACCTAAGTACACATTATGGTAAAGCAATAAAGATATTGAGTATTGAGTCTTGCTCTCACACTTGACATGTATACTTTTCTCATATTTTATTGAAGTGAAAACTTCTTTAGACGCGTTGGGCATTTTTGATATGGGACTGAACCATTGACTTCGCGACCTGTTACCGACACCGTGGAGTAAAAGACATCAACGCGCTGATTACCGCGGTGCGTGGAGTAAAAGACCTCAACGCGTTGATTACCTCAGTGCCGATTTTTTTTTCAAGTTTTCACTTCTGTCGGCACTCCTGGAGTGCCACTGTTTTTTTTATTTTTTTATTGTTCGTCAGGCACACCCTGGGCAGCCCAGCTACCAATCTGCTGATTGGCCAAAAACAATGTTTACCATTTACCATTAATCATACTAATATTTTGATGTTTTGTGAAGACATTAATTACTCGTACTTAATCATGCGTAAACCATAAAACGGATTTTGATAAAACTTTGCTCTCAGATACACCATGTCCTTTTTTTTTTTGTTTTTGGGTGGGAAATCATCAAATAACTTCTCCCCATCTGGGCGGAGCGGGAGGGCGTGTCAGACTCTTACTGACTAAAACCCACCCGTGTTCCTTCAGTTGCCGTGTTGCCAGGGGGCCACGATGTCCCTATCGGTTTTCTTCGAACCCCCGAGATACACCATGTCCTGGATTACTACATGTGACTTTTTATCTACGTAATGCGGAATAATTTGTCGAAATTAAGCAAAGTCTGTCAGTCGCCGATGCGCAATTTTTGCGTCTGGACTGTGTTGAAATGAAATGAAATTGTTTATTCTGTAAATAGGATGTTGGAATCACTTTTACTCGTCATATTTTAAAAATATTAAAAATAAGCTAGATGAGTTTGGCGTTTCCTATATGACTACTATGAGAAGAAAGGCCGAAACAAACTCAGAGGTCGCAGTCTCTTTTAAAGTCCAGACATAATCTTGGTCAGGCCATATGAGGACCATGTGGATTAGTTGACATGAGAGAAGAGAAGCTCTTGCTGGACATAGTCCTTTCTCTAATTGAGTCACAACTTTTACCACTACTCACAACCAGCATTAAGGTGCTGACAAAAGGCAAATGTTTGAAGTAAGCATGTCTTAAAAAAAATGCCAAATCTGTAGAGTTTGTGGTAGTAGAAAAAACATATGTTAATCTTGAATACATTTCTCAGAACTTGGTTGTTACTAAAACACGATTTGAAAAAATAATAATTCGATACATTCATATTAACGGTAAACTAACCTTTTACTTTGAGTTTGTTTTAAATATCAACATACGTAACTAATAACTAAAACGTCTTATTTGAATACTGAACTCGGTGGTTTTCTATTACTCAACTCATTTTTGTGTTAATAGAAAATTATTGCTTCATATTTATTTTACAATAAATTACATGCGTTGTGTCATCGCATTTCTCTTTCTTTTCTATGCAGTCCGACGGTGACCGCGGTTTAGCTCTTGTCAGCCTCTTAATACTAACTGTAATTCTACTTAAAAAATAATAAAACCTCTTTATTTCAGGCCTGAAGACAGTGGACAGTACAGATGCCGAGTTGACTTCATCAAGTCACCAACAAAGAACACTCGACTTAACCTCACTGTGCTAAGTAAGTATTTAAGTAATCTGAAACTTGTTAACAGACTACTCGAAAATTCGTAGACCAAGCGACGTCCACTCGTTGACCACGCGGCGTTCACTCGTTGACCGCGCGGGGTTCACTGGTTGACCGCGCGAGTTTATTGGTGATAACGCGGCGTCCACCCGTGAACCACCTGTCGACAACGAGTGGACGCCGTGCGACGAGGCGGTGCGGAGTGGGTGCCGGGTGGCTCTAATGAGCTGTGACCTTAAGTGACCCTAAGTACTCGTAGAATCTAAGTGTGTTGTTTGTAAAAATTAACCTAGATTTTGTTAAAGTCTTTTAATGAGATCGACTCTAGAAACATGCACGGCACGGTTGGCGCAGTAGTTAAGCTATTGACTGCTGCGCTGCGTGTCGCGGGTTCGATTCCCGCACGGAACAAATACACACATGGACAAATTTAGAGGAACGCAAAAAAAAGTGTGTATAACAATGAACCGGTCATATCTGGCCACAGTTTTCCGTTAACGTCCCTGTCTTGCGAGTCTCGTATACTGTCCGGTTTGCCGATACCTCTTGACAACTCGGTGTACCACAGATTTTGATACTCGTAATGTTTGGGCAACATGTTTGTTGGTGTTCCCAGTTTCAATTAAAGTAACAGCCTTCGCAACTTGAGTGGTGTTTAGATCTGGCATTCTCAGTTTATTTGCAGTAACAATTCACACTTAACACGATAAACAGGGCAGTCAAAGCAAAAATTTAAACAAAACCTAAATTTAAACTCAAACTCAAAAGTAGGAATTTTTTTTCGCAGTATGAAAGAACGCAAAATTATGCAATAATTACATAAAACAAATGAAATTTAAAAAAAAACCATTCCAAAACTTTTTTTTTTTTTTAATAGCATTTATTAATTA
The DNA here is from genome assembly GCA_963680765.1 of Agrochola lychnidis. Taxonomy (NCBI): domain Eukaryota; kingdom Metazoa; phylum Arthropoda; class Insecta; order Lepidoptera; family Noctuidae; genus Agrochola; species Agrochola lychnidis. Next base: position 13,708,392 of record OY796872.1, read on the forward strand.
ATGTTTGTGGCCAGTACACACGTTAATTACAACAGGAGAAATTAAACTCTTTTTTTGCGTTCCTCTAAATTTGTCCATGAGTGTATTTGTATAACCTACAAGTAGTTGTTCCGAGTCTGGCTGTTTGTGTATGTGAATTTAAATGTTTGTAAACGCACCCACAATACACGATAAATTCCTAGTGCGGGACAGTTTAAAAAAAAAGAATTATTGAGCGTTTTTAACCGACTTCAAAAAAAAGGAGGAGGTTATCAATTTGGATGTTAATATATATTTTTTTAATGTATTATCGGGCATAACTCCGTCATATATAAACGGATTTGCAAAATTATTTTATTGTTTGAAAGGGTATACTCTCGAAGTAGTCCCAAATAAATTTTATTAACTTTGCTTGGGTACTTTTTGAGTTAGTTTCGGAAGTCGGTGGCAAAAAACGAAAATTTAAAACCAAAGACACCGACTTCCGAAATAAAGTTATTTTTCACATTGTAGTGTTGTTCTTTTGGTAGGCGGTTGTTTTTTTTTTGTAAAAACGTTTTAATTTTTCACTTTTTAGTTGTGGTACCCCACACAAATTCGAATACCACTACCTGCTATGTAAATAACAGTGACAGAATATTGTTTTCTCGACTTTTCTGGTAATCATTGGTTAGAAATGTCTTTTGCTGCCTTAGAAATATCTGGTGGTGTGTTATCAAAGTTTGTATCACTAATTTTTGGGATTATTGGGATTTTAACAAAAATGGCGGGATACGACGTGCATTCGAATAACCTATAAGTATTTTTTTTTAATTACGGCGCTGAGGTAGTGAAACGCGTGTGCATGACAATGACCTTTTTTTTAATTCGAGTTGCATAATGAAATTTAGTACAATATTATAACACTCATTTGGATAATATTATGGTTACTATGACACTGGCTGTTTTAATGTTGGCAATAAGCTAACTATTTCAGAATCTTTTATAGAGGTTTTATAGCATGGATGTAGATAAAGTAATTATAACATCATCCACAAAGTGGGAAAATACGTATTATTGAAGCTAACTCAAGACGTATATAGATAGGCCTAATAAGCTAGGAAAGTACTAGAAAAGATTCATGGTAATTTCTCGTTTCTTAATATCCTAACATTTATGAATTTTTCAGTACCTCCGGAACGGCTGATAGTTCTGAACCATGAGAGTAACGAGATCCGAGGAGGTGTCCTGGGACCTTACGACGAAGGAACTGAAGTAAACCTGACGTGCATCGCTGTGGGAGGTAAGAAGCTTACAATTCACCCCTTCGTAATCAAAGATTAAAACCTGGCTATCCTGGGACTATTCAAATCCTGAGTACTGTATTTCTAGTTTCTTAATGTCCCTCGGGAATCATCGCATTTCCGAATACAAACGAATGCTAATTTCCATGTCTCTGTATTAGATTTATCGTGTATAATAATTTGAATTCAGAACTAAGTACTTTATTTTTGTTTTGTTTTGATTTCTGTGTGATCTAATGTAGAGCTGTGAAACTATTTTCAAATCTGTCGTGCCTGCGTTTACCTTTACCAGCTTTCCTACCATTTTAAAAATTAATTACATTAAGTTAAAAGAGTATTTACAACTCTATATACTTCCAAGTCGATTGAGAGCGTCCGGACTGTGCAACCAATTGCAAAGGGCAACTGATAGAAATTCGAAGACAGACGAAACACGAAGTTTGCCGACATTAAGAAAATAGAAATACTGTAGATGTACATGGTTATAGTCCGCGCAATCCATGAAGATGCGCCCCACTCTGCTCCGCGCCGTACTAGAGTTCAGCTTACAGTACAGTAATCGCGGAGTGGGGTGCGTCGTCGTAGATTGCACGGACTATAAGAGGTTATCTGTCACTAAAGGGATACAATAGAATTTTTATTGTTATCGACTTCTAAAAGCAAATCCACAGTTGAGTGGAAGAGAAAGAATAAAATTAAAAAAAAATATGGATTATGTGACGGAAGTTAAGAGACTGCAAATAAGTTGAGGTAATAGTTGGAAAAATAAAACCTTCTAAAAATATATGCAAAGAAAACTACCTTATAACTTATATAACAAACCCATATTACTGTCATACATACATAGCTAATGTTCCCTTAAACAATGTACCCCACAGTTCACCCCCCTATAGAATTGTCTGTCTAACACACGTTGCATGTTCCCATTGCGTTAGAATAAACTGTTGTTCAAAACACACCCCTGACATGTTGAGCGTGTAATACATAATTTAGAAGGGGGGTGAAATTGAGGTAAAAAATGTTAAGGTTGTGTTAGGAAGGAATAAGGAGTGAACTAAGAATGTAGGAAATGGTGTAATAGTGATCTTATAGGAGTTATAGGAGTGGTTATTTTGTAGGTTGTTAGACCGATTCACACGTTATGTTTCTTGTCCAATCACGAAATTCCAACATGTGGTGTGTTTATGAAAAAAACTGTTTGTTTGTAAAATCGTGCTATATGCCAGGACAACTATTTCGGTAAATAGAAAGAAAGAAAACTTGTTTATTCTGCACAAACAAAACGCACATTTTAAAAAACTAGACATAAAATACACACAATACAAAAGTAGCCAAAAGCCTCATATTCAATCCAAAAAAGTTAGACATTTTTGTTCATAGCTTAAAATTATAATACTGGTTCATTGGTTGATGTCAAGGCCACGGACCAAAGACAATATTGCGTAATTACTGTTGCAACATTGGCAAATGACAACAAAACAAAAACAAAATGCCGATTGCAGAGTTAACTACTTTTGTGACAAATAACCAGAAAAATTAAGCTGTGCGTCGCATCTGTGCAAAAACAATACCCTAATTGCGTAACTTATTTTCGTAAACAATTTCGCCTAATTTGTTTCATTTTGACAGTTCAACAAGATTCATTGCGTTATTTACGTCGTTGAGCAGATTTTTTTTCCAGCTTTTGAAGCAATGTATTAGAAATCTGTTTCAAAACGAAACAGATTGTAATTTTGTTGCATTACGCAATTAGGGTACTGGTCATTGCTCAGTGAAAAGCTGTGAAATCGGACGAACCTAAATCAACCACAAGAGTTACTGAGATTTGCCTAGACATTTATTTTACTGGTCAAGTCAAGTCAAATCATTTATTTCAAATAGGCCCATGTATGGCACTTTTGAACGTCAAAATTTACAAAATAATAAAATTTATTCTAGTCGCTCCTTCCAAAAGGTAGTTTTCGTATGGAGAAGAATGGGCAAGAAACTCCACCGTTACTCTTTTAAAATGTTTTACAATTGTTTGTATATTTACGTACATTAGTTAAATAAATATTATATGTGAAGACGATGCACCTAGAATAAAATTACTATACCATAATAAGTAAAAAGAATTAAAAATTACGCAACGATAGATAATTTAATTTGTGATAGATACATGGTGCTCACATATTTACAAACATTGTAAAAGTAGACGATTTTCCTAAAATTTTGTAATTAATAAGTCAGTGTGTGAGGAAGTAATCATAGAATGTAAAATCAATGTCATAAAATAATAAATTTTACAATTAAATTAGCAACCAGTTTGATTTTGTCTTGATTCTAAATTGTCCTATGGAGCAGGACCAGCATGTTTCCAAGCACTCTTATCTTGGATATAATCCTCTAATTTGTAATATGCTTGTTTACAAAGTGTACTTTTTATGTGTGTCAACGATTTGTCTTCCTAGGCTTTCAGAAACCAGGGATTAAAATAGAAATACTGTGCATTCATCTAAATCAAAATAGAAATACTGTGCAGTCTCTCTGGTAACACGATCTTCATTCTTCTATATAGGTAGCATTATTATTTATTATGTACTAGCTTCTGCCCGCGACTTCGTACGCGGATCCTGTTGCTTATGCCAGCGACAACAGGGTCGTCAAAATCAAAGATCTGAAACGTCTGATGTCGAATTCTAAGAGCCCGGGGACGGGAAAACAACGGGATGCGCGAGACGATTCGAGATGTTCCAGATTTTTCATTTTTGTAAGTCAACAGGAAATAACCATCAGACTAAACAACTCTTGCTAAGACGTAATTCCTATATATGTTATAGTGTAGCTGGGCTCTTGGAGTTCCAAATCAGGTGTTCCAGATCTTCAAATTTATTCTCTCAGCAGAAAATGCTCATCACGTGGAACTATTTTTGCTATGGTACCATTTTTGTATCTCTTATAGTTTAGCTGGTCTGTTGGGGTTCTGCATCAGGTGTTCAAGTGTCCAAGATAAATTATAGCCTATATGTTGCCCAGACTTAATACCTATACAACAAAAAAAAAACATTCAAATCCGTCCAGTAGTTCCGAAGATTAGCGTGTATAAACAAACAGACAGATTTTTTTTTGGATTCGTGCTCTATTACTGTTTCTAAACCCCCCTCAAAATTTTTTTGTTCAATATATTCAATATACAGACACAGCTTTTTTACTGTTTTATTATATGTATATAGATAATACCTCAGCAATTTCGGAAAATGAACAATTTTTATAAGGCAGATAAAAAAAATTACATCACCCGTAGTTGCCATCAAAGAGTGTGTTTACACTTTTTAAAATAGAACACTGTAATGCGTTTTCTCTGATAAACTCTTATTTATACTCCTCATTAACTAAACTATCAATTATGTAGGTGTTTATTGATGTGTAACATCTTTCCCCTTGCTTTACCATTAAAATCTAAATCTAAAAAATAGAAATAATCAAATCTGTGGTAGTAATTTCGTGAAAAGGGACGAAAGTATGTAACAGGAAGCCGGGGAAGCGCGCGCTATTTGATTTGACCAATGAGCGTGCGCGGTGCTAGAGTTGGCTGTCAGAAACGACCTTGACGAGGCCCCTTTAATGTTGCTTATTACCACGGTGAGATGTCAGATGTCACACATCGTTTGCGACTACTGTAAGGCTGACTCGTTTTTTTTTTTTTGCTTATATCTATCTATTTTTGAAGTCCTTATGAAAACACCTTCCCTACATTTTCAAACAAAAAAAAAACTAACTCACTTTTCCTTTTTCAATTTCTCGCCTCCCAAATCACGCGTGCTATCAAAAACATGTTGATGTAAGCCCGGTCCCACACATAAACGATTGCTAACAACTTCAACCGTCACTTGTTTACCAGCGAAAACAGCAATCTGATAAAAAAGGTTGTTTTCTTTTTTACTGCTGAGAGCTGAGTTTTGGGGCTTTACTATTTCAAATGGGATTTAAATATTATATTTTGAACTAGTTTTTTGTTTCATTTAAATGATAAACGATTTTATTTCTGTAAGTAGGTTTGTATTAACACTTACAGGTTATTATTATTTTAAAAATAAAAACTAGACGAGATCGGTGTCTCATATTAAATCAGTGCTCTGAGTGGAATACCTCTCCTATCCGACTAATAACAGAAGTAATAGCCTAGTGGTTTGGCAAATAAAGATAAACAAAATTGCAATAGTTCCCGTGCATAAATAAAGTTTATCTACTCTCATAGCGTAATATTCGAATTATAAACTTCAAAACGAGTTTATATTGACATACTTTATAAACACAGTACCGAAATTTAAAAATAGAATCATATTTTATTATGACACTTTCTCTCGAACAAAATAATGCTATAAAACAATTTTTTTTACCCGACTACGGCAAAGCCAAAAGGAAGGGTTATGATTTTAGCAGTCTATGTATGTATGTTTGTATGTATGTATGTATGTTTGTTTTTACGTGTGTTCCACCGTAGCGCCTAAACTACTAAACCGATTTTGATGAATGAGGTATCAATAGATTCGTAATAATGGTCCGGGTGACATAGGCTATATAATTTTTCCCTAAATTTAATTTGGTGGACTTTACACGTAAATTTCTAACCTCGAAAAAAATTAAAATGAGATGATCATGACATGTTTGGTATCAAAAGAAAGGTCTTGACGAGCACATTACAAATATGTATATAATATTATATTTTCAAAGTAAACAAATATGTTTAAATCGTTAAAAACAAGTAAAACTTCTTTCTTCCTACCACCTTTATGCAGATGATTTGCAAATATATAGACAAGCTGCTCTTTCGGGTTTGGCTGATGCAATTAATATAATAAACAAGGATTTGGGTTCAATTTGCGAGTGGAGTGAGGCACATGGGTTGCAGGTTAATCCATCGAAGACTCAGGTCATTGTTGTTGGCAGCTCAAGGATGACCCCCAAGATAAACTGGTCGCAGCTTCCTCAAGTTCAATTTAACGGAACTGCTATTCCAGTAAGCGAAAAGGTTAAGAACCTTGGAGTTTGGATTGACAAACATCTTTCTTGGGGTCCCCAGCTACAGGACGTAAGTCGCAAAATTTTTGCATCTGGTAAGTCCTTGAGACGACTGCGGAACTTTCTTCCGACTGCCACTAAAACTGCGCTTGCACAATCCCTTTTACTTCCCATCCTTGACTACGCTGATGTCAGTTATCTTGATCTCACTGAGACACAGCTAGATAAGCTTGAGCGACTTCAAAACTTTTGCATAAGATTTATATTTGGCCTGCGCAAATATGATCACATTTCTGAATTTCGTACAAAGCTCAAGTGGCTTCCCATACGTCTTCGCCGGAATGCTCATATCTTATTTCAGCTCTACAGTATTCTGTTCAATCCTAAAACCCCCTCTTATCTTAAAGAACGTTTCAAGTTCCTTCATGACACACATAATAGATATCTGAGGTCATCGGAAAATTTGAGACTAGAGATGCCGATGCATTCCACCGGCTTTTATGACAAATCTTTTAAGGTTCAAGCAGTACGGTTATGGAATGCCTTGCCCGTGTCGATAAGGCGTGCTCAATCTTTGTCCACTTTTAAAATTCTGGTAAAAAAACACTTTCTCTCTCCTTAAACATCGTCATTACATATAATTCCTTGCTCTTGTTTCATGTTTATAATTTTATGTATATCTGTCTAATATATATATAGGTAATTATATGCTTTATGTATCTGTGTATTCTATTGTATATGTAAATGGTACACCACTGACTACCTGCAGTATTGTCTCTCCTTTTCCATTTAAATCCATCCAAAGGTTGTCTGTAAAAGATCGCTTTTAGCGATAAGACCGCCCATTGTGTCACCCAATGTAAAATTTCTATATTAATGTCTGTAATTTTTATGGTGTACATAATAAAGAATATTCTATCTATCTATCTATCTAAAAGTGAGACTGCGCTACGTAGTATCGCAAGATGTTACCAACGTGCAGTTAATCAAATCTTAATGAGTAGTACCGATTTGTAATTCCACTCTTATGAAGAAAAACAAGTACAACGAAATATTTATATTTTGGATTTCTTCGAAGCTCGATATCGATATATGGTGTTGGCGTCGAAATAAATCGCTCTATGGTTTCGTCCAAAGCACTATGCACTGCCATTGGAATTTAAAATAGGTTAATTACTGAACTATTGTATTACTCTACTCTTATTTACGTTTATCAAGTGTAAAAACGGAAAAGTATAAAATAAAAAATAAAGTTTAATAAAAAACTGTAACCCGACTACAGGAAAATAAAAATGATCTAAAAAGTACGAAACAAGCAAATATTTTTAAATCATTTTTATTTTCCCGTAGTCGGGTTACAGTTTTTTATTAAACTTTATTTTTTTATTCTATTACGATACAGGGCTAATGCAAGAAGTTAATATTACCACAGAGTTTTCATCAATTTTTGTAATGGAACGTTTAAGTGGGGGACAGCAGCACCCGCTGTATCGCATGTGCGGTGATGTGCTGGTGCAGGCGACATTCATTTATTTTGTTGTACTGAATTTCGTGGGATTTTTTAAATTTATTCTTGATCTTTAACTTTAATCTTTTATTTAGTATTAGGTTCAATCCCAATGTATGAGAGTAGATAAAGTAGTGTATGAAACTGCACATAACTAGGTATTAAAACACTCGTGTGATACTATTACTATTAAACACACACTCATGTTTTAATACCCCTATTATACAACAGTTTCATAAACTACTATTATGGTAACAGATATCCGTGATGGTAACTCAATATGCCACATTCTTGAACCTAAATTGATTCAGTTATTGAAGGGCTTATACCAAAATTAGCATACAATGTAAACAAATTGATCAGAAAACCAACCTGTGGATGTCAATTGGCAATTTGTAGTGCCACTTACAAATTGAGTGCTCTGATTTAATTATTTGAATCCGTAAACTATAAATTGTAATTTTAAATCACCTTGAAGTGGTTTTTCATTCAACTGTAACTATTGAGGTTACTTTTATGCCTCAAGTTTTGCCGATGATTTTCCAAAATACAATTTAATAATATTATTCAGATTCAGATTCAGATTCAGATAACTTTATTTGTTCAAACATGTGTGTACATACGATAAAATGCATGCAAGGTGTTATAAGTACATGGAGTTGTGCTAACATGTTTACCATATTGTCATGGTGTGCAAATATTAAAATACAAGTATAGAAATTAAAATAATAATAATGTAACAAAAATAAAAAAAAAAATATATAATTCGATTAGCGATTATTCGATTCGATTATATAAATATAATTCGAATAGCTCGTGAGATTTTTAAAGCTGAAACCTTCTAAATACAGATGAATGTGTTACTAAATCCCTTTAGCCTTTCAACTGTCATTAACGAGACACAGTAGAATTATAATTGTTATTCACCTCAATGAGGCATCGTGACAGATAATGAGTTAAGGAGTGATTGTGTAACAATTTAACCTGAACAGAATTTGTTTACACTTTCGTCAGATAATGTACGAACGAACCATACACCTTTATAATTTACAAAATATTTTGACACGTCATGTCGTACAAATTCTCGCACTCGTTTAATCCGCCTCTATAAAGTGTGGTGCAGACATAAGACTACAGTAACCTGTATCAACCATCACCAGGGGGTGTTCCGTTTTCACGAAAAATGTCCGATTCACGCACACGATTCGCCTGTGGTGTCAGGTATAGGCGGTAGCGGGTAGCTATAGGTTTCGCCCGAGTGATATCTTGATAAATTATAGCCTATTTTACTCAGTGATAATATAGCATTCTACTGGTAAAAGATTTTTTTAAATCGGTCTGTTTTTTTTTTTGGATTTTTTCGTTACATAAAAAATACAAGTCGTTTCTCTTTATAGTATTAGTGTAGATAATTTTAAGATCAGTGATTTATTTGTTTTGTGGAAAAAAAGTCGTTTTTACTAACATTCTTGCGCTGCATAGAGAACTCCTACATGTTATCGCCGAGCCAGATGGGTTTTCAGACTCTTGCGCAAGCCTAAGAAAATGTGCTACTAAAGATCCATTTCCATAAACAACCTTTTATAGCGTTTCAAAATAAAAGGGCAAAGCAGAAAAAAATAATTGAGCGTGTGTTATAAGTTTTCCAGGTCACCCTCATAATTATAATGAGGATCGTGATGAGGAGTTTGATCGTATTCAGATACTCTTGAACCAACAATAAACCCTCTAAGAACGTGACTGCCAGCTACCAATATTGCTGACCGACTGTTTTTTTAGTTCGTTAAAGTCCTATGGTATAATAGTTATTCTTACAAAGCTCGTGCCGCCGCCACAAAAGTCATTCAATTTGCCTAGCCTTTTCCCAACTATATTCGGGTCGGCTTCCAGTCTAACCAGATGTAGCTGAATACCAGTATTTTACATGGAGCGACTGTCTATCTGACCTCCACAACCCAGTAACCGGGTAGGTAATACGATACCCCTTGATAAGACTGGTTATCAGACTTTCGGGCTTCTGACGACCCGTAACGACTGTCAAAGATCTACGAATGACAGCCGGGACCAACTGCTTAACGTGTTTTCCGAGGCACGGAGGAGTCTCAGTATGTAAAGATGGTCACCCTTCCACGGACCAACCCCGGCAACGAAAGCATTGTATAAAATAAACGCTGTAAAATATATCCCCGCTGTCCCTTGCACCTTATACCACACCTCGCACCCTAACTTGACATGGGTACACTCGGGTACACAAGCGCCATTGTTTTACACCATTTTTTTATTCACTCAAGCCATTCACGGCTCACAATGTAAAATATACAATTATATGTCTGGCCTTTTGTACCCGTCCTGTAATTATGTGGGTTCGTATAAAATGTGGGTTTTTTGAAAACTTTTTTTGGCGTGAATAGGTTTTTGTTAGCTTAGAAGGGAAGTAAGGAATTGCTGTGCTTTTGTTGGGAAGTGTTGAGAGAATTTTTTGGTATGTACCTAGGTAGGGTAAATAATTTTCGCTTTTTCTAAAAGGGCAGCTAATTTTAATTCAAAGGTTGCGAGTTTGTTAACTTATTTTGCTTTTTACTTTTTTGAGAATGTTAAAGAAAATTTAAGAAGCATTCCTATTTTAGGGCGTCAAAGAGAACTTGAAAGAATAGGTCATCAGCAAAATAAGCCTATTTAATTCAAGAACATCTCTCTCTCAGACCAAATAAAAACCAAGACAGAGCACTGCGAACAATAAAGTGAAGCAAAACCAAAACTACACCTCCGTTCTGTGCGTACACGCGCACACATTTACAACCATTTACAATCAAACTACACCTCACTAAGTACACACACGTTTACGATACCGGCTTCAAGTTGACAGCGAGTGCTTTGTCTTGGTTTTTTGTTTGATCTAAGATCTCTCTAAGTTATATTTGTTCGTTCCAACTTTTCCATAAGAGATTTGTTCTTGTGGAACAAATCCAACTTAGAGAGATAGATAGATAGATAGAATATTCTTTATTATGTACACCATAAAAATTACAGACATTAATATATAAATTTTACATTGGGTGACACAATGGGCGGTCTTATCGCTAAAAGCGATCTTTTACAGACAACCTTTGGATGGATTTAAATGGAAAAGGAGAGACAATACTGCAGGTAGTCAGTGGTGTACCATTTACATATACAACAGATACACAGATACATAAAGCATATAATTAACTATTTAAATATTTATATATATATTAGATAAATAACAGAGAGAGATGTATTAATGATTATAATTCTGTAAACACATACTTGTTATAGTCGCAAATCATATTTTGATCAAGATACACCCTGACACTGGCCTGCAAATTGCATAAAACGTAAGAAAATTTGAATTTCGCGGGCTACAAATGCGGATCCAGATTACAGAGTAGGAGATGGATATCTATGGTAGGAGAGCTAAGTTAGGAAACGCTGGACTATTGGACGTGTCCAATTAGTGGATTGAGTGAGAAATGATTAAAAGAGAAGGGAAAGAATGACAGCGTGACGGTTGACAGCGGAGAATGGAAGAAGAAAACGGGGTGCGCCAACCCCACGTAACATGGGACAAGGGCAGGAACATCTCTCCTAATTTTGCTGTGCCCGACAGGGTCCATATTGATCTTTTACTTTGTTATACCATCTATGTAATACATATGGAATGCAATAAAGAATTGAGTATTAATGATGATGATATTGTCTATACATGCGTGACTCGTGGCAAAGTAATAACAGCCGCACGGGTCGATCGATCAGGTTAAGCTACGCTTGCCGCGGTTGGTCCGTGGATGGGTGCCCATCTTTACATACCGAGACCCCTCCGTGCATCGGAAAGCACGTTAAGCCGTTGGTCTCGGCTGTCATTTGTAGATCTTTGACAGTCGTTACGGGTAGTTAGAAGCCCAAAAGTCTGACAACCAGTCTTACCAAGGGGTATCGTGTTACCTAGTAACTATGTTGTGGAGGTCAGATAGACAGTTGTTCCATGTAAAATACTGGTATTCAGCTGCATCCGGTTAGACTGGAAGCCGACCCCAACATAATTGGGAAAAGGCTAGGCAGATGATGATGTGTGACTTATAGATTTGTATTTATTACTTTAAACCTAATACTTAACTGTCTTTCCAGGTCGTCCAACAGCCCGGGTATCGTGGTGGAAGTCTCACGCACTCCTCGCCAACTCTGAGGCGAGGGCCACTGTTTCCTTCAGGCTACAGAGGTCTGACTTCGGCACGGACGTTACATGTCAGGTAAGGTCATGCAAGCATATTTAGAAATATTCGATGGACAGATTTAAAAGAAAATTATCGTTATTTTATTCGCTCTCATCGATTTTATTAATATCAGTTACCATTTGAGATAATGCTAAGTATAGAAAATGACGTACCACTTAATATTTGTCAAGCTCTCAATTTTATATTAGTTAATAGTAAAGCTCGCTATTTAATTAATGCCTTTGTCTTTTCTCTGTCAGATTGAGTTAAAATATAATAATAAATTATAATAATATAAAAATCTTGCTCGCGTCTAGCTAACGGCGAGTACTTGCACAGACATAACCAAGTGGCTAGGATTATTCACCAGCAACTTGCTTTGAAATATAAACTTGTGGACTCTGAGGTACCGTATTACAAGTATGTGCCCGACCCAGTTCTCGAAAATGACCATGTCACGTTGTACTGGGATCGGTCTATCATTACTGACGGGACTATTGTAGCAAATAAGCCTGATATAGTAGTGATAGATCGATTAGCGCGCCGCGCAATGATAATCGATGTTACCATTCCACATGACGAGAACCTCGTGAAAGCTGAAAAAGAGAAACAAATAAAATATCTCGACTTAGCACACGAGGCTGTTGACATGTGGAATGTGAGCTCGGCTATCATTATGCCGATTGTCGTAACGGCTAATGGCCTGATGGCCGAAAGCCTCGACCAACATCTCTCGAGGCTTTCGTTAGGCGGTTGGATCAAGCGCCTGATTCAGAAGACAGTACTCCTCGATACGGCTCGCATTGTGAGGAGGTTCCTGTCTCTGCAGCCCTAACCACCGGTAGCTTGGACCCTGCTCCCGACACCGGCGGACCTCTATTTTTTATATTTTTAAATGTTTTTTTAATTCTTTTATTTTAAGAAATATTTAAAAATGTAACCTAATAGGAACCAGAATGAATAAATGAAATAATAATAATACCATTTATTGCAGGCGACACAGGCCCATAGAAAAATACCTTAACCTAAACATACATATTCTAATATAAAGAAAACTTGTGTTAATAAATAAGTCTTAGACTATGTTAGTAGCACTTCACTATGCACTAGCTTGACTTAGTGCCGTCTTGTGGAACTTGTCCGCGGAAGCGACGGAACACCACGTCCTGTGGCCAAAAGTCTTCTCGCATGACGAGGGGCAGATAAAAGTTCGGTACACGCACGACGAACGCCTTGAAATTGACGTTCCGGTGCGACTCTAATAACTGTACCCTCGGCGCGTACCTCGTCTTTTGGCGCACGTACTCCATGATGTCTTCCACCTTAGTAGTGTAGTGCAGGCGGGAGATGTACACCGGTATGTTCGGTTAATACTACTTACTAATGTTATCCATCTTTAAGTAAACTACTAACTTAAATAAAATTACAAAATTCTCTATTCAAAGTCAAATCATTTATTTCAAATAAGCCCTTGAACTTTTGAACGTCAAAATTTACAAAATAATAGAATTGATTCTAGTCGCCCCTTTCAAAAGGTAGTTTTCCTATGAAATCTTGCTTTGGCTTGAAAGTTATAGCTACGATGATACTGAAAACCTTATCAGTAATCTCACCTAGTGGATAGACTCGGATTACACACACAAATTCACACACCTAAACACACAAACCTTCATTCACACACCTACATCTACACACCCATCATACATATCACCATGCATTTGCTAACCCCGTTTTATTTTAAAACAGAAAATGTTTAAGAGTTATTATTATTTCTTATCTTGTTAATTAGTTTTTCGTCTATTTTTCATTTTATTCCAATTTTCTTTTATTAATTTTAAAAATCACTTAATTATATTTAGTCTAAGTCTTCTCATGTTGGTCCATGTAACTGGAGAAACCTCGACCCCTGTCATACATCAATGAGGTCTCGACCCCTGAACTAGGACATAGTTCAGGGGTCGAGACCTCATTGATGTAATTTGTACTGAAGTTTTGGAAATAAATTACTATTACTATGGAGGAGAATGAGCAAGAAACTCCACCGTTACTCTTTTAAAATGTTTTACAATATTTTGTATAGAGACGCTAGTCAAATCATTATATGTGAGGACGATGCAATTAGAATAAAATTACTGTACCCCAATAGGTAAATATAATTAAAAATTAAGTAACGACAGATAAATTAATTATGTGATAGACACATGGTGCTCACATATTTACAAACATTGTAAAAGTAGACTATTATTAACCCTGCTATATTTTGTTTACAGGCTGTAACGGATCCACTAATAGCCCCCGTATCAGAAAACATATCCATTGATGTCAATCGTAAGTAATCCTATCCATATTTTTATTTGATCTATCGATACTCAGCTTAGTGTATACCGACTTAAGGTGCCGCCTATTTTCGTGCAAATGAAATTGATGTGATGTGAAGACTTAGCTTTGTTGAGCATTTCTTTAATAATTCGATTAGATTAATTAAATGTCTGTTTTACAGCTAAGGCATTTTCATCACGGAATTTTTCTTCTCTGTCATAAAAAAGTATCTTAATAAATTGCTATATTGTCGTGGTGCTCGTAAACAAACAAAATCTTAACTTAAATTCAACTTGAAGTACACAAAACTTAAAGCTGTAACATCAGCGCTAAGCACATCACTATCCTAAGTTTAATCTCCAGACAAAGACTTAAGAAACGTTGATTCAATGTACGGTAACTTAACTGTAACTTAAGTTAAGTAGACGGCGCTTATTAGACATTAATTAGGTACTTTAACTTAGTCAGGTCGGAGCAGTTTCTTATTATTGGAGTATAGTTTCAGTTTTGTCAAGTATTTAAGTTAGTTTTGAGTGGTAGTTATTACAATGTGTACTTAATTAGTTATAATTAATAGTACATAGTAGCAGTGACTGCCTCGTTGGTCTAGTGGTCGCAAGCTCTACTGCTGAGCATGAGGTCCTGGGTTCGATTCCCGGGTCGGGCAAAGTGTTATTAAGTTTTTCCATCTGGAATTTCTCAGTAGCACAGCGGGGAGTCTAGATTTGTACCCGGTTGATGGCAATAGGCTCGCCCCCTATTACATGGGACTTAAACATAACTGAGTACACCCATCCGTACGGGACACCTCTGCCCAACAACACGTGTTCCTTTTGATAATCCATAAGTCTAGGGTATTATTAAGACCATGTCAAAAAATAAACTGGCATATTATTTTCCAATAAATTTTTTTCGTTTCCATTTTTCGTGCAAAATAATTCGACAAAGTCACGATTATTTATGTACGTGAAATATATTTTAAAAAACAGTGGCACTCCGGGAGTGCCGACAGAAGTGAATACTTAACAATTTTATTGTGCAGGAAATACTTTTAATGAGGTAACGGTGTCGCGAGTTCAATTGTTTTTCCCATCTCAAAAATGCTCAACGCGCCTAAAGAAGTTTTCACTTCAAAAACATTTAATTCAGACTATTTTTGTCATGAAATTTTATGAAAAAAAATATCACAACGTCACATTTTCTTAGCTTTCAATATGAATGATTAATTTTAATGAAAATGATTTACTCGTACTTGTCAATTAAACTTAGATACACACATCGAGAGTCTAGTGTTATGTTATCTTCGAAACTATGTATTTTTAACACTTGTTTAGGATTTTTTGTATTATTTTTACTTATTGAACCTTAGAGTTATGGGACATCAAAAGGAACACGTAAACAGTTTTTTTTTTATCCAGTGCGCAAACTTAAACACGTGACTTTACTCATCATTATGAACAACTTTTACTATGGGACCAAACCTGAAATCGCGAAAAATAAATCTGCTGTTCCCTACATTTATGTTCGCATAATTCGTCAAAATGTAGGGAACAGCAGATAATTTTTTTGGTCCCATAGTAAAAGTTGTTCATAATGATGAGTAAAGTCACTTGTTAAAGTTTGCGCACTGGTTAAAAACTTACCCTGTATTATAAATATGCTGTAGGCTGCGGCAGTGTTGCCACCTTGGTTTTTGAAAAGAGGCAGTCGGACAAGCTAGAAAGAGCTAGATTTAGCAAATTTGGCCATCAAAAGAGGTGCTAGAAAGGGCTAAAAACATAGATACAAATGCAAAGGGTTAAAAATTGTTTATTTGAATCGTATTAATTTACACATACATTTACATTTATTTTTTACATTGTCACTAGGTTGTGGAGGTCAGATAGGCAGTCGCTCCATGTAAAATACTGGTATTCAGCTGCATCCGGTTAGACTGGAAGCCGACCCCAACATAGTTGGGAAAAGGCTAGGCAGATGATGATGTATTAATTTCAGAAAGTGCAAAAGCTAATTATAATTAAGTTATTAAATGTTAAAAATCAGAGTCTTCATCGGAATCTTCCAAAATCATAATTATCTGCCGAAGCAGAAGTTGATGGCTGATTGACATCTGTGTTCTTAGCCAATTTGAAGGAGTATTTCAAATTAATTTAATTAGTCTGTTTGTACTTCGAAACCTATTTGGGGAATTCCCCAGTAAAGAGGCAGAAAGAGTAGGTAGGGCTACCAATGTTACCATAGCAAAACTAAAAATATACCCAATTAGTAATCATAAAGTGTGAACTGACGAAATCTACATCACGCGCATTGTTTTATAACTTGGTAATCGCGGAGCGAAGTTTCGTATTGCTTGAAAAGGGCTAGATTACCTTGAGTTTTTCTACAGTAAAAAGTGCTAGATCTAGCCCGAAAAGGGCTAAGGTAGCAACACTGGGAAATGAAATAAAATTAAATGTTCTGCCTAGCCTTTTCCCAACTTTATTGGGGTCGGCTTCCAGTCTAACCGGATGCAGCTGAATACCAGTATTTTACATGGAGCGACTGCCTATCTGACCTCCAAAACCCAGTAACTGGGTAATACGATACCCCTTGGTAAGACTGGTTATCAGACTTTCGGGCTTCTGACGACCCGTAACGACTGTCAAAGATCCACGAATGACAGCCGGGACCAACGGCTTAACGTGCTTTCCGAGGCACGGAGGAGTCTCGGTATGTAGAAATGGTCACCCATCCACGGACCAACCCCGGCAAGCGTAGCTTAACCTGACAGATCGACCCGAGCGGCTGTTAGTACTTAGCCACGAGCTCCTCATGAAATAAAATTAAATGAAATTGTTTATTCTGTAAATAGGATATCGGCATCACTTTTACACGTCATACAAAAAAATATTTGAAATAAGCTAGATGAGTTCGACGTTTCTTATCTGACCACTCTGATCCTTACATTCACAATAATTAAAATAATATAATACTTTTACAAAGTAATCATGGGCTGCGGTAAACGCTTGCCGTCAAATAGACCTTTGCTTGTTATCACAAATACATAACAATAACCTGTCTTGTCCATAAGCTCCTTAATCCAACCTCCTTAGCTCAAATGCATTATCATTTCTTTTTCTCTCACAATATCTTACAAAATCAGTTCCCATATCACGGAGTAACATTACCCTGCATCCCTCTGATTGACGTATCATTACCGCTACAGATTATACATATTTGTCCATGACTTGCACGTACAATATCTATAGCTGTCCCTCTCACACCCTAGCACAAAATCTTCCATCTCTCTCCAACGAGATGGGATTATCTTGTCGATATTCATACGCGTGTTTTTGTATTGATTTGTATGTGTAAGCACAAAAGTGGTTTGTTAAGTTCAGATTAATATTGATGTTTGAAGTTTGGTTAAGTAAAGGTGAAAGTTTGGGCAGTGTTTTAGAATGATGCTAAGTCATGATTTAATCCCGTTCAAAATAGTCATAGTTTGAAAGTTTTTGGAAGATTACGACGTGATAGGGTTGATAGAAAATCTAAAATGACATTACGTACTTGATTTTAAAAACTATAGGCCGACCGTTTAACTGAGTCCGTGTGCGGTGCGGGAGGGGTGACAGTTGTCTGTCACTAGTTGACGAATCACAGAGCTCTCGCATCACGACACCACACCGGTACCGCGCAGCTACCTCAGGAACGGACTGAGTTAAGCGGTCGGCCTATAGCAACCAGCTGAACCTTCACAACTGGTAGAAGTAAAATGTTAATTACGTATTCAAATGGCACCTATTTCGAAGCAATAATAAAATTCATTATGTCTATAATAAGGTGATTATTTATTTGATTTTTTTATCGTCAAGAAGTTGCCTATTAAGTTAGTAAAAAGAGTGTCATTCAACAAAATCCTTTAAAACTTATACTTTATAAATTAAAAAGAATAAGCAAATTATCAAGCCAGGCTTCCAAATTACATACTCGAAATCCCATTCCCACAATTCCACTCATGACAAAAAATAAAAAACAAAACCCACATATTTCAACACCAAATCACACAGCAAAAATCCAATCAGAACCGCTTCTGGAAACCTTTTTAACGCCATATTGCCGCCAAAATCGTGACCTGTCGTAAATCACGGAAATCCCCGAAAAAAGGCCGAACGATATAATCATGCCATACATAACTCGCAGATGATAATCTAAAGGAGTCTAATTGACAGCATGATATACTTTTGTTAGCGACTGTACCGACGCGGATGGGAGTTGTATGGATGCGGAGTTTCTGATTTTTTTTTCCTTTTTTTTTGGTAAAGGTGCGTTTTCATTGATGTTGCTGCCGATTTTATTTTTTTTCGCTTTTTTGTGATTTTGTGGCAAAAATGGGTGTCAGTACCTATTATATTTTACTAAGATATTTTTTTTAATGTAAAGAGTTTTTATTAATTTTATAATTGACTTGACATTTTCACGGTTTGACTCTTGTTTTTATTTTGGGTTTGCTCGACTAGTTCAAATCTTAAACGGAGCTCTTAGTAATAAGGTTATCACGTAGTTTGGACATACTAGTAGCAATCAATCTGCCTAGCCTTTTCCCAACTATGTTGGGGTCGGCTTCCAGTCTAACCGGATGCAGCTAAATACCAGTATTTTATCTGGAGCGACTGCCTATCTCACGTCCACAACCCAGTTACTGGGTAACACGATACCCTCAAATAAATATAAATATGAGCTCAAAAATCTGACAGACGAGTCTGAGTTTGTCAGAGTTTGTCAGAGTTTTGAGCTTTTGACTATCCGATTTACTAGTAGTTTGACATAGCAATAATACGATTAGGTACCAATCAGACAAAAGAAAAACAAGTAGGTAAAAAAAAAAAACTGCCGGGATGCGAGTCGGACTCGCACACGAAGGGTTCCGTACCACCATACAATATTAACACTACTTTTTATACTTTAGTTTTTTTTTTAAAACACGTTTCTTGTTTGGGGAATTTTTAACATTAAGCGACAATAGAAATACACAATCTGTGAAAATTTTAACAGTCTACCTATTACGGTTCATGAGATACAGCCCGCTGACAAAAAGACAGACGGTCGAACTGCGGAGGCTTAGTAATAGGGTTCCGTTTGACACCCATCGGGTACGGAACCCTAAAAAAGGAAAAAGACCCAGCTATCTTACCTACATCAGCGTTTAATAAATTAGTACCTATTTTAATTACCTATGTAACTTTTCTTAATTACCAATTGCATTGCAAGACTCCTTATAAAGAAATTAATAACACCTAATCAAATAAGAACAGTGACTTATTATCCTGTTTTCATAGTTAATGTGTAAGTTGTTAATGATTGAAAATTAACAGCTGTCTTGTTGAATATTTTGCACCTGGTTTTAATCAATGTTTGTAAGTGATAATTATTGCTATTTGTTTTATCAATGTTGTAATATTTCATGATAATGTGTGGGTAATGCGTAGGTGCATATAGATACAAAATGCAAAAAAAAACTTTCCGATCCGAAAGGAGCACATAGGTCCTACTGCAATAACATTACCAAAAAGTTTTGTTTTATTTTATTATTATTGAAAATAAAAAAGTTATTGCTATTTAAAATTCACATTTTTAGTACCAAAATTACCCCAAATCTATAAAAAAAATTGTAAATTTTCAACAGGGGTCATAAGTTATGACTTGTAGACACCTGTTAAACGACGGCCGCCCTTACAACATGTCATAACCCGGTATAATTCCCCATTGAGAAAAAAGTGGCGATTTTTTTTCTTTTTCATTAAAAGTACCACATAAATATACTCTCAGTACGACACCTAACAATACCCTCACGGATCGAACAGGGTTTTTTTTACATGTTGTATATCATTCACAGATTTTCAATTCTCCTTTTAAAATACCGCCGTATTTTACTAACAAGTAGCAATATTGTTTTATTTTACTTAATTAATAGACAGAAAAAAACGGCCAAATGAACTCACTTTTACTTTTAAATCATTCTGTAAAACTATACTTACTTAAATTCAAATAAAAGTTGTTTCTAAGCAAGTTTATGATATTATAATAACTTAACACAAAGTTAATTTAAACAAAACCTTAAAAAATACTTTTATTATTTCAGTGTAGAGGCACCCTTTTTATTACCCTACTATTAATATCTAGAGCAGTGGTGGCCCAGTGGTAACGGCCGCGACTTACGAATTGTAGGTCGTAGGTTCGAACCCAGGCAGGCGCTTTACTTTGTGTAAATTATTTCATCACCACTGCTCTCAAAACGGTGAAGGAAAACATCGTGAGGAAACCGGCATGTCCAAGAACCGAAAATTCGTAGACATGTGACATCTACCAACCCGCACTGGGCCCGCGTGGTGGATTACGGCCCACTCCCTCTCACAGAGAGGAGGCCTGTGTCCCAGCAGTGGGAACATTTATAGGCTGATGATGATATTAATATCTTAGTTTCGCAGGCATTTTTTTATCTCCTAGTCTAATATTTTCCGGCCTATTTCCCCGTACCCGGGTATAGAGAAACCCAACCCTTCGTCTGTTATTTTATTTTTAGCCTACAACCCGACCTAAATTCTTCTAGTAATAAATCTGCAGCCGGCTGTGTATGAAACAGCCTCCACGAGTGACGTCAGAGGCACCCTGGGCGGTCAGCCCCACTACCAACCTCTCTGATTGATATTAACTCTATATAGAATTAATATGAATAGAAAATAACATTACGTATCTACCTATATGCTATAGTGAGCCATATTATCAAACTAAAAATAAAACATAAAATTAATTTGTTTTATTTTATATTTAACAGTTTATAAACAGACAAGAAGAAAGAAGCAAAAAAATACGTACAAAGGTGATGCTTATTTCTATAGAAATCTCTTCCAGCATACCTGCGATAGAAAAGTAGATAAAGAGATGTAGACAACGTGTGTAAGAGTAGAAGAGAAAACAGAATACATAAAATAAAACTTAACCATACACTAATTTAAATATAAACATACAATATGAGAATATACTTAAATTATTATTTATTTTACTTATTAATCGATTTGACTTGATTCTTTAGTCAGTGACTGTACCGCTTCATAACCATCGCCAATTTTTAGGGTACCATATCGAAGAAAAAAATATTTATATGGTTCCGTTTGGTACCCAACAGAATCCTATAAATATTTTTTTCTAATCAACAAAGAAGCATCTTTCAATTTATGAGATGCCCCAGTTTAAGCACTTAGCGAGTCATGTCAAATATTAGGAGCTGTGAAGGTGCGTTGCCATACCAGAAAGTCTCATGTGCCAGTAAAAATTTATACCTGAACCCGCGTTAAAAACATGGTATAAAACTTTGTATTCTACATTTTATGTCAGTAGACACAAAACACAACTTGTTTTAAATATAAACGATAAACGTTTATTTACATCTAAAACTATACTCCATTTGAAATAAGATTAGACATTTAACTAAACCTTTTTTACAGTCCGTTCAACCGATTTTAACTTCTATTGCGATGGCGGCATGACAAATGGCAGCTGCAGTAAACAGTTGGTATTGTAACCACTTTTTTGCTTTTAATGCCATCTTTATGCGTACGGTATAGAAGTCAAAATCGGTTGAACGGACGGTAAAAAAGGTTTGCTTAAATGTCTAATCTTATTTCAAATGGAGTATAGCTTTTTTTTTTAATTCTGTTTTAATTTGGGACTTTTATAAACCTTCAACAGTCCAAAAAAAAAACAATAGAATTTTAATTGTTATCGATCTCCAGGAGAGCACCTGACTATCAAGAGGATAATCGCAATGCGTATGACAGTTCCATCATACCTTAAACAAACAATAACAAAATACATTGCTATGGATTACATAGGCCATAAATCTGAACAGACTCTTCGCATCATCACCATTTGGTTGAGATAGAATTTTATGAAATGTGCCTAAATCAAGTCGGTTCAACCTCAAGGCCCCAAACACATCATTTCTATCAGACTCATATCGAACACAGTCCATCAGTAAGTGATGTAAGTCTTCCACAACTCCACACTCCACACAATTAGGCGAGTTAACTAAAACTAGTTGTACAAAAAACTTGTAGAAAAATTGACAAAAAGGTGAAACAAATAGTTAACAACATGTTTGAAACAACATCAAATACGTGTATGAAACATGTTTTTGACAAGTATTTTATAAGACTTGTCAAAAACAAGTATCACAACTTGTATATAGGTGAGAACACGGAAAAACATTCTATAAACATTTTTTATTCTCATAAATACACGAAAAGCCTCTACCAGAATTTATATCCTCGAACTCCTACCCACATCTAAAGAGAAAATACTACACATATAAAGCTTCCATAAACTCCAAGAAAACATTAAGAGATTATCATTAAAATGCAATATGGCCGCACAAAGGACGAGTTAATTCTGTGGAACGGAAACCGACGGTATTTTATATAATATATGTCTATGTGTTATCTTGAAAGTGGTGGAAATATAGAGAAAGTCCCACTGTCTTGTTGTTAAGCGCCTTTTGTCTGTGCAATATGTGTACACTTTAACTATTTTTTTTAATGTCACTCGGCAAACTTCGTGTTTCGTCAGTCGTCGGATTTCTATCAGTTAGAAGTGGGTCGTTACGTGATTTTTGCGAAACGTAACGTAACTAGTGACTACGAGGACGTCACCGGTTTTGAAAACTAGTGATTTTAGTAACTAGTTACATTTCAAATTCTGTTCGGTGATTCAACACGGTGATTCTATTGCAGTGTGTGTAGTGTAGTGTAGTGTTCTATTAAGTGTTGCAGTTATTTGCGAAACGAAAACATAAATGGTTACCTACGGAATACGTTACATATCACAAGCTTTAAGTTTTTGGAACGAATAAGCTTTGATAGTTACATATGCAGTTACATTATTAACGTAATACTAAAGTTATTACACGCGAAAGAAACAACTTGTGTCGCAACGTACTTTTGTTTCGTTTCACTCTTTTCATTCGGTCACTGCATTGTGATGGAACTAGTTACAAAAATTACGTGTTTATGTGTGACTCGAAACTATACCCCATTTGAAATAAGATTAGACATTTAAACAAACCTTTTTAGGGTTCCGTAGTAAACAAGGAACCCTTATAGTTTCGTCATGTCCGTCTGTCTGTCTGTCTGTCCGCGGTCTAGCTCCGAGACCCTTAGTACTAGAAAACTGTAATTTGGCATAGGTATATATTTTAATTACGTCGACAAAGTGGAAAAATAAAATTATGAAAACATTTTTTTTTAGGGTACCTCTCATACACGTAAAGTGGTGATGTTATTTTTTTTCTTTTTTTAATCTATAGTGAGGGGTATCATTGGAAAGGTCCTTTAAAAACATTGTGAGTTTATGAAAACCATTTTTGGATTCAGGAATCCGTTTGCGAAATATTAAGCTTTAAAGTGCTAATTTTTGTTGGAGTCAAGTGTCCCCCCCCCTGCCGGCTAAATGGTTGGTTTTGGGTATGTGAAAAAAATCACAACAGTAGTTTATCCCATCATCTGTTACGACACCTCATTAAGGTGGATAACAATTAAAATTCTATTGTGTCTCGTTAATGACAGTTGAAAGGTTATATAACGAAATTAAAAGGAAAACTATCACAGCTAAGTAGACTCTACAAGTTAACGAGTAATAATCGACCAACTTAACTTTGCAGTTGCAAAAACATATTTTCCCATACGTTCGGTATGGGAGAACATATTTTTCAACTACAAAGTTAAATTTGTTTTTGAGATTAATTCATCCCAACTACGGAACCCTTCATTGTGCGTGGCCCGACACGCACTTGGCCGGTTTTTACAGTCCGTTCAACCGATTTTGACTTCTATTGCGTAGGTATAAGGATGGCATTAAAAGCAAAAAAAGTGGTTACAAACCAACTGTTTACTGCAGCTGCCATTTGTCGTGCCACCAACGCAATAGAAGTTAAAATCGGTTGAACGGACTGTAAAAAAGGTTTAGTTAAATGTCTAATCTTATTTCAAATGGAGTATAGTTATTCGAGAACATGCCCCGTAACCAGTTATTGTAACTAGTGACGTTAAATAACGCCCATACCTACTATCAGTTGCCCTTTGCACTTGGTGTAGACCGGACGCTCTCAATCGACTTGGTAGTATATAGAGTTGTTAATACTCTTTTAACTTAATGAAATTTATTTTAAAAATGGGAGAAAAGCTGCTAATGTCGCAGGCACGAAAAAAGTTTTACAGCTCTATATAGTAAACACGGAAATAAAAACAAAACAACAATAAAGTACTTAGTTCTGTATTCAAATTATTATACACGATAAATCTAATAATTGATGGACATGGAAATTAGCAGTCGTTTGTATTCGGAAATGCGATGATTCCCGAGGGACATTAAGAAAATATTCAGATTGAAATATAATAGCTTCGACACGCGTGACGAACCTTCAATATACAGCCGACCTGCCTGTACTCGCAGAGAACAATTTTAAGTGATGATCATTTAAAATTGTCCTCTGCGAGTTAGCTTCGGCCCGTCGAACGCCTTCCAAAGGTCCGGGCCCCCAGGGACCCGAGATGATTATGTCAAAGTCAATTTATTTTAGCGGACCGAAATAAACAAAACACCTATACTCCGTTTGAAATAAGATTAGACATTTAAACAAACCTTTTTTACAGTCCGTTCAACCGATTTTGACTTCTATACCGTAGGCATAAGGATGGCATTAAAAGCAAAAAAAGTGGTTACAAACCAACTGTTTACTGTAGCTGTCATTTGTCATGCCGCCATCGCAATAGAAGTCAAAATCGGTTGAACGGACTGTTAAAAAAGGTTTAGTTAAATGTCTAATCTTATTTCAAACGGAGTATAGTAACACAACAAAAATACAACGAAAATTGCTTGTAGATTGAACTTACAAAACATAATAAACAGTAAACTCTTTGATAAAACAAAAGTTTTTATTTCGCCTCTAATCAACTAGTAACGCATTTTCTCCTTTGATCATCCATTGGTTAATTTAACATAAACTCCGTCAAACGTTAACCCATCTACTTCTCTACCTTTGTACCCATCACTTAACCCTATCATAACTAACTTTAAACAGTTGATAATAGACTCCAAAATGGCTGTCAAACGTCAAAGGTAGATGATTAGCATCTCAAAGTTCTCTGTCAAAATAATTAAAGATGGCGATGGCGTCTTCCGGGAAACAAAATGAAGTTACAAATGATCAAAGTTGAACCGAGTTGCACCATATTTCATTGGTTACCTTTGACTTCCAGTATTTTGCTCGTTTTTGAAGTCGTAGGTTTAAATAAGAAATTGTAAAGTTCCTTTTCACTTACCCACTTGCTTGGTTCAAACGTTGGATAAAAGTTTGTGTGGGTAGGTACTAGATGCATTTTTTTAAGCTGTATGTTGAATTAAAGATACAACGACACCTGCTACGATCCTTACATACTCCTTTTGCCTCGTTTACGTTCATACATCTGGTCATACACGCACGCCGGTTGCGAGTACTACGCACCTGACCTTTCTGAAGAACATCACCAATAAAGTCACTATTTATGTCTTTCTACGGCGTCCCCTCCACGCAGTATTCACTCACATCTGCCTTGTATATGTATATATTTTGTTAGTCGCCTTTCATTCATCCTCTTAACAAACTTTTATCACTAGGTACCATCGGGGTAATCCATATCTAAGCAATTTGAAAACAAAATCCCGTGCACACAACCCTTTTTTTTCGTAGGTAAGCCATACTATAGCGGCCGAGAGCTGCAAGCAAGAATAGTCCTTACAGTGTACAGATATGCGTTGCTTCGATAGTGCCTGCTGTGAGCATAAAGTGGTTCAACGTAGTTCCCAACAAAGTTATTAAACACTTCTTTTTAACCGACTTCCAAAAGGAGGAGATTCTCAATTCAACTGTTTTTTTTTTGTATGTTTGTTACGCAATAACTCGGCCAGTTATGAATTGATTTTAATGATTCTTTTTTTGTTTGGTAGGTAATACTTCAAAGGTGGTCCCATATAAATTTTAATAACTTTGCTTGGGTAGTTTTTGAGTTAGCTTCAATAATACGTATTTTTTCCCACTTAGTATGTGGATGATATGTTAAGTTCTTCTCACTGTTATTTACATAGCAGGTAGTGGTATTCGAATTTGTGTGGGGTAGGTACCACAACTAAAAAGTGAAAAATAAAAACTTTAAAAAAAAGAACAACGACTTCCAAAAAAAAACACTACAAAGTGAAAAATAACTTTAATTTCAGAAGTCGGTGGCAAAAAACGAAAATTCAAAACCAAAGACACCGACTTCCGAAATTAAAGTAATTTTTCACTTTGTAGTGTTTTTTTTTTGGAAGTAGGTTATTTTTTTTTTTTTTGTAAAAAGTTTTTCTTGTTACATAAAAGCATGCCTGAAAAATATCCGTTCCCGATTTGAGAGGAGCTTAGAGAGTCTGACATTTACACACAATGTTTTTCTTAAATGAGCTTGAAGCGGTTACCGGAAAAAAAAATTAAAAATTCAAAAGTATTTTATTCAAACTAGGCTGAGAATCAGCACTTTTCGAACGTCAAAATTACATAAATAAATAATAAAAATAAAATTCATTTATTTCAGGTCCAAGACCCATATTAAAAACAATACACATATTTGTCAATTTTATAAAATAAATGTCACTATTTGAGTCACAAATCAATTAATGTCAAAACGCACATAGCAAAATAAAAATTTAATTAAATAGGAGTTAATTCATAAATTAAGTGACATAAGTGAGGTTATGTCAAAAGCAAAAATTTAAATTATAACATGAATTAAAATGACAAATCAATTAATGTCAAAGCGCACACAGCAAAATAAAATTAAAATTAAATAGAACAATGAATTAATTAATTATCCCCAAAACGCCCACCTTTCACCACTTCCTAGTGCCTTAATTAAACCCACACTAGTAATTTCTATGGGTAACATAAAAAGCTTCTGGTAAGTTCTTCTAGTAATAAATCTTTGATACTTACTTGAATTTTCTTTTACCTGTCAAGAATCTAACTCAACTCAAACTCAAAATATTTATTTCAATTAAAACAATTACAGGCACTTTTGAATTGTCAAGGGGTCGGTCAGTCACAAAGATGAAGCTAGTTGCCCATTACAAAGCGTTGTAGGTTCCTATGGAGAAGAACGGGCAAGAAATCACAAAATCAACTTCCTTATAAAAAAACCGGCCAAGTGCGTGTCGGAACACGCACAATGAAGGGTTCCGTAGTTGGGATGAATTTATCCCAAAAACAAACTTAACTTTGTAGTTGAAAAATATGTTCTCCCATACGAAATGTATGGGAAAACATGTTTTTGCAACTGCAAAGTTAAGTTGGTCGATTATTACTCGTTAACTTGTAGAGCCTACTTAGCTGTGATAGTTTTCCTTTTAATTTCGTTATATAAACTACTGTTGTGATTTTTTTCACGCACCCAAAACCAACCATTTAGCCGGCAGGGGGACACACACTTGACTCTAACAAAAATTAGCATTTTAAAGCTTAATATTTCGCAAACGGATCCCTGAATCCAAAAATAGTTTTCACAAACTTACAATGTTTTTAAAGGACCTTTCTAATGATATCCCTCACCATGGGTTAAAAAAAGAAAAAAAAAAATCACCACTTTACGTGTATGAGAGGTACCCTAAAAAAAAATGTATTTCATAATTTTGTTTTACCATTTTATCGGCGTTATTTATATTTTATTACAGTTTTCTAGTACTAAGGGTCTCAGAGCTAGACCGCGGACAGACAGACAGACGGACATGACGAAACTATAAGGGTTCCTTGTTTACTACGGAACCCTAAAAAGCACACAGCTGGAAACACAAACGAGCCTCTTAAACACTCGATTTTAATCAGCATTCTTCAACAATCATTCCCAGCTTAAAAAAGAACAATAAAATGGTTTGTTCATTTAATAAAAACACCTAAGAAAATTGAATTTTATCGTATCACGGTACTTATAAAACAATAAGCTAAAAATTTCGCACTCACTTGAAAACATTCTCACACCATACCTTTGATTTTTTGCATCTGCAATTATTGATGAACTCACATTGGATTTTAAACCTTAACCTGAATTCGGTAAAGTCTAAAACGAATATGAATTTTATCGTTTTTTGTGGAAGCTAATTGGAATTAACCACATACAAAATTCAACTTTAATCTTTGCTCAACAAAGTTAATTTTCTCTTACGGCGAGTTACAGTTTTGATTTTATTTTTTACAACATGGGATCCGTAGCTTTAAAAAGTTATCGATTTTATTTACGGCATGCAAAATTGTTTAATCCTTCACAGGCGTTGCTTAATTCATGCATTTATATTGAACCCGCCTTTTGTATGGAATTTAAATCATACATTTTTTATCTTGCTTTTGCCGTGTAAAACGGTAGGCATATTCTTATTTTTTATAATTAAAATGAGAGCAGGCCGTTATTTGGTATATGTGATTTCAAAATGGCTATAAAATATGTAAAAATTGGTGGAACAAATACAATAATAATGCGAATATTTAATGAGAGGCGAGGCTTTAACCACTGGACCAGTTCAAATCCGGGCTAACTACCAATGTGACTTTGATCACTAATGTGACATCACACCACTGTATGTGTGTGATCATACCTTCTCTGTATGAGAAAAGGCATTTGCCCTGGAGTGGTACAATTATAACTTCGTAATAAAATCTGAATAATTGATGCGACCTTTGCAACACCCAATAAAAACAATGTAGTTCTTCAAAAATTAAAAAAAATATATATCACTGCACACACACCTATAGGCCTCCGTATTAACTGCTACAATTCATTAATGCATGGTAGTAGGGTTAAAAACAAAACGGCCAATAATCGTATTAAAAAAAAAATCTAATCACAATCTCAACTCGTTGAGAATCCATGTCCAAAAACTGGTCAAACTCAAGAATGTAGAGAAATTAGAGGTTTTTTTGACGGATTGAGGCGGAGACTAGAATGCGACCGTTCTTAAAAATACGGCAAGATCATTATGATTTTTCTTTTCAAAGTAGGTAAAGATTGAGGAAATAATTGTCGTAATCCATTTGCTTTGCAATTAGAGGAAGCCGTTAAAAAATTATAAAACCTCGCTTGCAGATCAAATTTAACAAAAAATACAAAACGCTACCTTTTGATACATTACAAAGAGGTTTTATGACACAAGCTTGCGGTACCCTAAAAAGGGTTAGACCAACAAAAACTCGACTTAATTGTCTTAAGTGGTCTAAATAAAAAAGGGATCGGATTCTTTTGAATTGTAGTTAAGTTAGCCCTTTGTTTCCCCACAAGTGGGCTATTGTTGTGGCCCACAATGAATTTATAAAACAGTAGGCCGTAAAAAATTGGGCTTAGAAATTTATTTTTATTAATTTGGTTCTTACGTAAATTATTTTTGTTTACGTTTGCTTGCTACTAAAAAAACAGTTTTAATCTCCTTCTTTCCAAGTCTGCTATTTTTATAAATTCATCATTCCAACACGATCCCATTGTCATTTTGCTAAAAGTTCGTAATCTGCTAAATTCATAATGGTCGATCATTGGTCGGTCAATGGTCTCGTAATAGAATTGTGTTACAATGGCACTGTCGTACAATACGACCAATGATACCGACTAAGTCAGTCATTCATTTGTCATTATGTACGAGATTACCAATAAGTGCCATTTCTTTCAATGGAGTGTCAGTGGCTGACCATTGGAAAGTCATAATGACGCCATTATATTAGTAGATTACCAAACTTGTCAAAATCAGCAATTATGAAATCAATGATAGACCATTCTGACACTATTGTAATAGCAGACTTGAGGCCCTGTAGTGCTATTCTGTAACCATCTCACCGTGTTATCTTAGGGAAGTGAGCGTGGAGTGAGCTGTCAGTTGCTAAGGATTGACACTATTGGCAGCTCACTTCACCTAAGTTATCACGGTGAGATTTTTACAGAATAGCACTACTGGTATCAAAGTTTTAAAGCCGCCCATGGGCCTCTGACTTGGCTTCACATACCGTTGAGAAATATATCTCTCAGGCATGCCGGTTTCCTCACGATGTTTTCCTTCCATCGTTTTTGAAGCAAGTGATAATTATACAATACGTGTACATGAATCCGAAAAGTCAAGAGGTGCTTGCCTTGACTTCGAACTCGAGACCTATGACTTGGCAGTCCGACGGCGACGGTCACACCACTAGGCTATCACAGCTCTGCTATGATTGCTGCTAACTATCACTAAAATTCCTTACTTTGACTATGAGAATCTCAAAGCTATTCTGCAAAATGGATTCTCTAAATTTAAAAATAATTTTGACACATCTAAATCAAATTTGACAATCGCAACTCCACACGTGATACCTAACCACGTGAATCTTTTTAGAGTCGAAGGCACGCAGGGGGCGCAGCCTCGACTTGTTTTATATGGAATTTTTCACTTTTTGTATGGAAATTTAAAAAAATTATTACCTGCATATAGAGTGTTAGAGGTTTAAGAGTTTTTTAAAGGGGGTCAAAATTTTCATTGTTTTTGCGATTGGACACACTGTTTTTGAGATATGCAAAAGAAAAAATAGATTCAGTACTGTTTTTGCATCTGAAGTCGAGGTGTTGGTGTGAATTTAAAGTTCATGACAGCCAATTTTATTCCACACGTTTTTAGTCGCGATTAAAAATAGTCAGATTTAGTTAGAAAATTAAAATTTTAGGTGAAAAACGTCAAATTCAAAATGGCAAAATTGCCATTTTCACTAAATTAATATCTCAGTACCATCTTAGTACTGTCAAACTAAAATATAGTTAAGTTATGTCACTTTAGTCTATTTCAGAATGGGAAATCGTCGTTTGACAGGAATAAACTAAATTTAGGTGATTTTTAGTCTAGTTTAGAGGCATTTGTGACAAGAGAATCGGCACCATTATGTTTAAAAAAACCAAGTTCCCAATATACATACATATAAAAACTCACGCCTTCTTCCCATAGGGGTAGGCGCTACACCTGCTACGATCCTTCCATACTCCTTTTGCTTCGTTTACGTTCATACATCTAGTACATTCTTTATATTTTATCGGTTCAAGCCAAAAGAAGGTACAAAGACCAACTAAACCTACATTTATATATAGGTTATGATAAAATCTTTGAGTATAATAGATAAATGGTTACCTAAGGCTGGAGGGCATGGCCAAGAATAATCAAATCAACAAAAAACTGCAACATTACCTATACATTTGCCGGGGCTGCGAATACGGGCCGAAAGAGAAATCGTGGCCCCCCGGCAACATGGCAACTGAAGGAACACGGGTGGGTTTTAGCCAGTAAGAGTCTGACACGCCCTCCCGCTCCACCCAGAGCGGGAGAAGTTATTAGATAATTTCTCACCCAAATAAAAACACATACATTTAAGAAACTAATAGATCAACTCTTTAGTAAAATAATTTGCTAGATTCCTCAATTTAGACCTTAGTATCTGGTTGACCGAGCTCTGCTCTGGTGAAAATAGAGAAAATGAATTTTTCCAGATATGAGACCTAGCTAGATCGATTTATCGCCCCGGAAAACCCCTACGTTGTAACTTTAATCGAAAACGTTAGAGTCGTTTTCGAGAACGTGATTATAAATATATGTATATCAAATATTGCTCATAGTACCTATAGGATGAAAAATGAATACTTTACCGGTAAACAAGCAAGAGGTATTCGAAATTTATAAGAAGTCACGTGTACCAAGAACCTACCCAATATCCATTTACCAATCATTTTTCTTGAGCTTAATAGAAAAACACAATTATTTTTCATGATATCGAAAATCTTAAGTTTCATACCAACAGCAGGGTAAAATAATATTCAACAAAAAAAACAACAAATTTATCTACAAACTTCCTAACTAAATATAGGACCATCTCCTAGTTAAGAGGCCTGCGAACACGGCTCGCAACTACAAATCGAGATGTTTGCAAAATTCAATTCCAAGCACGTTGCGCTAGTGTGAGTGGCTGTCGGAGCGATATACATCTACAGTGAGCAATACTACCACGCAAACATTGACAATTATTGCTTGACGCGATAGCACTACTAGCTTTCGAAGATTTATGATAAATTTGGATGTGTTCCGTAATATCAAAAATGATGAATGAAAACTTAGTATTTTTAATTATTTTTTTCGATAGTTTGTAACTTAATAATATAAGCTATGCTGCTGCAGAAACAATATTATAAATATTGTTGTATATGATACAGCAAAACAATATGAAGACATGTCATTTACGCTCTAAAAATGTGCGAAATTAAATTCGTTTAAACTTCATTTTAGAAAAGTTTTTTTGGAAAAAAAAAGATATAGGAGCCTAGATAAACACTGTCTAAATCCGAATAACAACATAATATGGTGGAAATATGCCCAAATTGCAAATGATTTAGGTATTACGTTTGTATGGACAATTCATGCGTCGCCGCGTTTTTAAATAATTGCTAGTTACCTCAACTTAGACCATATGGTAACCACCTGGACCATCGATCCCCTATTCAATCGTTAATTTAATTACAAACTTGATGGATTGATATTTGATATGCATAAGTAAATTCAATTACGACGGAGCGCGGAAGAATGGAATCCATTTTAATTGAATAATTGAAAAATGTCATTAAAATTCAATTTTGTTGTCATGAAGTGATCTTACCTTATTTGGGGATTATTAATCATTAAATGTGAGGTGGGAAGTTGTAATGATGATAATGACTGGTTTTATAAGGCTTGATTACTGCTTGAATTTGGTTGTACGTTTTGTTATTATCCTGTGAGATTTTGTCAGTTTTATTTCCGTAAGCGAAAGTGAAATAAATATGTTCTGCAATAAAGTCAGTCGTTGTTCAACTATTTCATCGATATTTCTCGTGAATAATAAGCAGCAAATAACTGTAATTCGTAAAAGAACGTAGGTATCTACTTACAGGTATTTATAGAACTTAGCCTTTTTGCGAAGTAGGTACTTGCCTTCTCGTATTAGCGATTAAGGTTTTTTGTTCTTCTACTTTTCGTGTGGTTAATGACTAACCTGGTGTCAGAGTTTTAAAGCCGCCCATGGGCTTCTGACTTGGCTTTACACGCCGTCGAGAAATATCTCTCAGGCATGCCGGTTTCCGATAAGGACCAAGCCCGGGTCGACGGCGCGTTGTGTTCCACGCGCGCCTCAAAGAGATGTCAGCAGAATTGAAGGGGTCCACTAGGGCCAATGCCTGCCGGGGGTTCGAAGAAAACCGATCGGGAAATCGTGGCCCCCGGCAACAGGGCAACCGAAGGAACACGGGTGGGTTTTAGTCAGTAAGAGTCTGACACGCCCTCCCGCTCCGCCCAGAGCGGGAGAAGTTATTTGATAATTTCCCACCCAAAAAAAAAAAAAAAAAAAGGCATGCCGGTTTTCACGATGTTTAGTTTTTTTGTTACAAAATCTATTTCAAATTCAATTTAATTCAAATTAATTTATCCATGATTAACATAACAAACAAAACATTCCATAATAAGCCTATGTTCCGACTACATCCACGCGGGCCCAGTGCGGGTTGGCAGATGTCACATGTCTTCGAATTTTAGGTTCTAGGATATGCCTAACACGGATAAAAAACTGAGAATCACGCAGAAACTATCAAGCGTATTTTTCTGAAACCTACACCATTTTAAAGATAATTTAGTTATTGATCTTTTAGTATACGTGTTTTATTAAAACACCTTTTGATTTATGTAATGCGTCTAATTTGGGACAGCGCTCCTTGACGGGCGAGTGAGCTCAGTACAGAACACACAAGCTAACCACTCAAGGTCACTGGCATATATCGGTGTCTTAAATCATATTATACTTTTGTCCACAGTTCGACCACTCTGGGTGCGTCTTCAAGGCGGCAAGCGTCCTCTGGTGGCGGGACAGAGTACTGAGCTGGTCTGCCAGGCTGTTGGGGCCAGGCCTAAACCCACGATATCCTGGTGGAAGGGAGGCACCAGGTTGAAGACTGTTAGAGAAACTGTAAGTACCCTAATAAATAATTTTATTTTTAAATTTCTAAATTAAAGAGATTAGGTCTGTGCTAATGTCCAACATATCATCACGCCTCGTTTCCCCGAAGGGTTGAGCAGAGGTGTGCCTATAGTACACCCAAATTTCGCCAGTTATGTTTAAGTCCCATGTAATAGGGGGCGAGCCTATTGCCATCAACCGGACACAAATTTAGACTCCGGGCTGCTATTGAGAAATTCTAGATAGAAAATCCAATAACACTTTGCCCGACCCAGGAATCGAACACAGGACCTCATGCTCAGCAGTAGCGCTTGCGCCCACTAGATCAACGAGGCAGTACTAGACAGACTAATGTTTAGTAGTGACATCCTATCCTAACTAATATTATAAATGCAAAAGTGAGTTTGTTTGTTTCTTACGCTTTCACGCTAAAACGGCTGAACGGATTTGGATAAAATTTGGTACATGGCTAGACCATGACCTAGGGTTACCATTTAGAAATTTGAAAAGTCCTGACATTTCAATAAAAGTCCGGACATTTTAGTCACTAAATTCAATTACTGTTTAATCTGGTGTTACTTAAATAAGTTTTATTACTCGTATTCCATCTAAGCCAAAAAATCCGGACACAGTCTGGACAAAAGTCTATTAGTCCGGACATGTCCGAAAAAAAGTCTAATAGTCCGGACATGTCCGGACAAATCCGGACGAGTGGTCAAAAAATCCAGATAAATTAAAGAGCCGGACTAAAGTCTAAAAGTCCGGACATGTCCGGACAAATCCGGACGGATGGTAACCCAACTAGGTTACAAATTTATTCTGATATCACACGGGATCGAGATTTATGCGGGTGAAACCGCGAGGCAGCTAAAATTAACTAAACATGTAAATAATACGGATTTGACATAATCCAGGGAAGCATGATAAAAGAGTTCCATGCTATGCAATCATGGATGAAAAATAACTTTCCAGCCCGTCCCATCTTTGATGTCCTCCCTCCGGTTGACGCCCTAAGCCGAGGTTCGTACCCCACAGGGGGTGCCCTTAGCGAGCGTTCACCTAGTTTTAATAAGCATAGTTGAATAACCCCTGGCTGGAGGTTTAAAGTGTAGTAGCTTAAGGCACCCACAGGAAAGCCCGGTTAAGTAGTCATGATCTCAGAGGTCAACTACGAGATACCCAAGGTAAAAAAAAAAAAACTTTTTCGTCAGTTATAATGAGGATTGAAACTTCAAACACCACACTGTTGTGGATTATTGTGGTCAAGTTTTTGTATTGAGAAACGAAGCTTCATGCGCGTCAACGCCAAAACAAACAAACCTTATCATTTAGTATTAAAAAATATTGCAAACTATATGGCCACGATTACAACCAGTGGTCGCAGCGACCAGGTAAACTATAGACGTGGACGACGTTGGTCACAACGGCCAAGTGCGAACTAGCTGCAGATCATAAATCATCCTCCTAGTCTTTTCCTATGTTGGGGTCGGCTTCCAGTCTAACCGCATGCAGCTGAATATCAGGAGCGACTGCCTATCTGACCTCCACAACCCAGTTACTGGGTAACACGATACCCCTTGGTAAGACTGGTTGTCAGACTTTCAGGGTTCTGACGACCTGCACCACAGGGCTTTACGTGCTTTCCGAGGCACGGAGGGGTCTTGGTATATAACGATGGTCACCCATCTATGGACCAACCGCGGCAAGCGTAGCTTAACCTGATCGATCGACACGTGCGGCTGTTATTACTTAGCTACAAGTCTCTCCAGCCGCAGACCATACAATACCTCTAAAAGGCCGGAATCGTGGCCGTCTTACTGCGCGAAATCCCTAAATCTTGTTGTGTAAATAGATAGAAGAAAACGTTTGGCCTTTGTCAATAACCTCTATAAACTCCTAAATACCGAAAAGGACTAACAATGTGACTTCACAAAATAAGCACTACCCTACTTAGTATCTACCAATACCAGGCCATTTGCATGATAAGCTTATCTCAACATTAGTCCAGCGAACTTGCCGAGCGAACTGTTTACATTGCATCGCATTTCACGCCAGATGGCCAGTGGAAACGATAAATACGAACTAGTGCTGCACCCCAAATTAGGTTATAGTTTCGACCGAAACTTGAACTTGAGACGAAACTTTGGTGTTAGAAAATTCATGGCGGTATAGTTGACTTGTCTTCTTCTACTCTTATATGAGAACTACGGAAGCGTACTACCAGGATAAAAATATCCTTTGTTCCTTCTGATAAAGGTCATGATCTACCTGTGTGAAAAGTTTCATTGAAATCCGTTCAGCCGACAAAGAAGGAAACACAGACAGATTTAGATATTTTTACTATATTAGTAGGTATGGATTAAGAGAACTATAATAGAAGAATAGCAAAGCATTTGTTTCTAAATAGCAAATGCACTGTGAAGTCAACTAAAAACATTAATTAGTAGGTATAGTATAATATCACAAACGACATTTTTAATGCAGCCCATGAGGAGTAGTTAGTTTTTTTTTTCATTAAACAAAATTGGATAATTTAACCCAACAATGATCAACAAAACGTATATGTACTCGTAAGTGAAATCTACAATATCTATAGCCTTATTCTAAACTTAATTCAGTTAGCGTGCAAGCTCGCTTATTAGGTTTCGGCTTTTGCCGGACAAAATAGAAGCCGAAAAGCCGAAACTTAATTTACAATCTGGTACAACACTACGGAAACAGACTCCGAACAACATTGTTTCGTTTACAATATGCTGATCCGATTTCTCCCTTTTTCTTTGTATTGTTTTCTTTTGTAACTAAAACAAGTAAAGTATCTTAAGGAAAACAAGTAGCTTAATTAAAGCGGTTAAACAATTGTTCTCTAGGTTTCAGTTCCGAATTAAATATTGGTTTAATCTTATCTTCAAGATTTCTTTTGTTAAGCTGTTAAGTTGATTTTATTAAATTTAGTAAGCATTCAATTTAAGTGTATCCTTATTCTACATTTACCTACGGAGTCGGATAGACCATTAGTTAGTGATACTTATAACTCAACTTAGGGGTGGCCTATGTCCAGCAGTGGACGTATTTCGGCTGAAATGATGATGATGATAACTCCAAAGTCGCCATTATTTATTAAGATATTTTGACACTTCATATGAAATTGTTAGTAACATCTAAATATGATTTTAGGCTTCATAGACCCACTTAGTTTTAAATAGTTAGCTTTTGTGATTGAACTATTAAACTACTAAAATATTAATAGTCCGCGTCGCCGTGTGAGGCTACTAACGCCATCTCTTATTCGAAACCAGAACTACAAACGCAAAACTGATTTATACCCTAATAGATGTCGCTGCAATCGTGATGCCCTCTTCCAGTCAACGAACCTAATTACATAGCATTACGACGATCTAGATTGACATGGACAGCACAATGGTAGGCTGTCATTAACCGGAGTTGTATATTGAAACCTTAAGGACGGAATCGAGAATCGGTAATGGTTCGATTCGAATCGATTGATTGAATGGTAGGGTTGACATTACTTTTTTTAATCGAATTCAAAGAAGGGTGTGGTTCTGGTGTTGCAGTTGCCTTTCTATTAGGGTTCCGTACCCAAAGGACGCAGACTAAGCTTCCGCTGTCCGTTTGTCCGCCTGTCACAGGGCTGTTTCTTTGAACCGTAATAGGTAAACAATTAAAATTTTCACAAAGTGTTTACTATGGCCGCTATAACAACAAATAATAAAAATATAAATATACCTTTCGTGGCCGCTTTTTAAACAGAATAGGCCTCAATGTAGTGCCCTAAAAATACCAATCACAATCGTTGATTGTTACAACATTTGATTAGTTGAAAGAAACCACGCCAGCCTAACGCTATCGAGAATCGGTAATGATTCGATTCGAAACGATAGGTTTTCTTTCTCTTTTTGGAGTATACGATTGTTGCAACATTTTCTGGAATCCTTTACATATCTTGATAAGGAATTTATGACTTTGCGTAGATATTTTTTTCTGACGTAAATGATTCTTGGTTTCTTCGGTAAATTGAATGGATTGATGAGAAGAGTATTCTGTATATTTTCTGCGTAATTGATGGTTGCATTTGCGTATATTTTCTATAGTCTCTGGTTTCGAGTTAAGTGGTGAAGGATTTTGTTAGGAATTCTTCAATAGTAGCCAGAATTGTTTTCCACGTTGTATGTCCTTTTGTTTTATGCCCGTTTTTAACCGACTTCAAAAAAAAGGAGGAGTTTCTCAATTCGTCGGGTTTTTTTTTATGTATGTTTCCCGATTACTCGAAGACGGTTGGACCGATTTGAAAAATTATTTTTTTGTTTGAAAGGGTATACTTTCAAGTTGTTCCCATTGTCATTTGGTCACGATCTGATGATGGGATCTTGGAGAAATCGAGGGAACTCTTCAAATATTAAAGGCACATCTATAGCGAGTTGGCATAAGGCTATTGTAACTTAGATGAATTACAAATCAACCCAATAAAAAGTGAAAAAAAAAAACTTTTAAGCGAAAAATAACTTTAATTTCGGAAGTCGGTGCCAAAAATCTAAAATACTGATCCAAAGACACCGACTTCCGAAATTAAAGTTATTTTTCGCTTTGTAGTTTGGAAGTCGGTTGTATTTTTTGTAAAAAAGTTTTTCACTATGAGATACCTAAATGAATGGTTATGTGAACTAACAGAGGTCGCTCCACGGGGCGCTCCCATAACACTTATTAATCTAAATCATCAATACTTAGATGAAAATAAAAATATCAGCATAGAACAATCCAAATTCAAAAACTTAATTTAATAAAAGACAATAAATTCCACATTCCACTTCCACGTTGAAAGACAAAAGCGCGTGTACTGAGTGTTTCTTTTACGTATCAATTAATATGTTTATAACATTAAAAAACAAAAAAACACAACATGAATTCTTTCGCTTGTAATCTTTCAATTAAGTAACTATTATTTCGGCTTCATTCATGCAGAATATTGGCCATATTCCCTTTGCTCATCTGTAGACAGAATACTAATTACTTCCTCGACTAGAGATACCTTTGATGTAGTGAGCGTTCTAAGAATGGTTTGTGCTATTGTAAAGGCGCCATATTGTCCGAATATCTTCGGACAAATGTATGAATCGGGTGGAAGTGTGAAGCAATTAATTTTTTTTAATTTTTTTTTTTATTGAATCAAATCAAATAATAGTGCTAACATATAGTAT
Organism: Agrochola lychnidis; assembly: GCA_963680765.1. NCBI lineage: Eukaryota > Metazoa > Arthropoda > Insecta > Lepidoptera > Noctuidae > Agrochola > Agrochola lychnidis. The sequence goes on from OY796872.1 coordinate 13,747,991, forward strand.
CATCTGTAGGTACACTTGACTTATGCTAGTTAACAAAACAGGTAGGTATTGCAACCAGCACCCTTACTAAGTTATAAAATAACTTGTATTAAGGGCAGTGGTACAAGCCCATAAAATGCAATGCTTTCAAGTCGTTATGCTATGTGATCGGCTGAAGTCATACCGGACAAAAACAATGGACCAATCAAATCACTTATAAATGGTTTTTGATACGACGATGGGACTTAAAATTTTCTTTCAAATTTTTTGTTCCTTATTTTTTTTTTCGGTTAGTTCCTTTTTTCAAACTAGATGGCGCTGTACTTTTACGTCACGTTTCTGAATCGCGGTGTTAAGATTCTCCGCCGTTGAATGACCCTCGCGAGTTTCTGTAAAATAATCATACTTACCTGGCATAGGGGAAACCGTGATCAAGTAGGCGGTTCCCCCAGGGCGAGGCCTTCCCATTGCACTGCGGTTGGGTTGACCCCTGCGATTATCCCTAATGTGGATAACTCGGATGCGTAATTTTTGGTAGTGGGGACTGCGTTCGCGCCGTCCCCCTCAGAATTCCTTGTGAAACGACTGACTGACAGAGAAACGTTGGCTGAGGAACGCTCGGCCTACGCAAAAAGGCCCAGTATACATACGTTCGGGGCTCGCCAAACGTCAACGTGTACTGAGGGCTTAAAATTCACTCTGTAGCAGCATGGATGTGCTTGTGATTTTTTAGCAAATGTCGATGTAAACAACTGTCACACATAATAAGTAAAGTCATACTGTCCTACATCCACAATTCGCCAATTATATTTAAGTCTCATGTAATAGGGGGCGAGCCTATTGCCATTTATCGCAAACTAATCTAATATGAAGATGGCCGAACATGTTGGCACTTGCATTGGTACCTAGTGCCGTAAAGGGGTTGTCCACCTTGTCAAATAATTTTACTTATTCTTTGCCACTAGACTTCAACGGACGGCAACATCACCAGTAGCATCCTGACCTTCGTGCCAACCATAGAAGACGCTGGAAGGGTCCTGTCCTGCAGAGCTGTGCAGCCAAGTCTGCCGCATTCTACCCACGAGGATGGATGGAAGATGGAGATACAACGTAAGTCATATTTTACTTTTCATCTGCTTAGCATTTTCCCAACTATGTTGGGGTCAGCTTCCAGTCTTACCGGATGCAGCTGCGACTACCTATCTGACCTCCACAACCCAGTAACTGTGTCGTGGAGGTCAGATTATATTTGACTTTTCTCATAATAAAATAATGTACAGTCAGGAGCGGATTGATTCGGTCAGACATTTTATTTCTCAAAAAAAGAACATTCCAGTCCACATAGAAAAGTATTAAAAAATAAGCAAATTATTAAATCTACGATTATTGAACTTGAATTTTCTTATAAAAAACTTTTTCAAAAAAAAAAAAACAACCTACTTCCAAAAAAGAAAACGCTACAAAGTGACAAAAAACATTAATTTCGGAAATCGGTGTCTTTGCATCTTTACTCATTTGCCACTGACTCCCGAAAATATAGTACATTACTGTCGCAGCCTGCAAGTAGATTGATGCACACATATGTGAGTCTATCAATGCCTAGTTGCGGTCTAAGCTTGTTTAGTACTTTTCTCAAATAATGCGCGAAAATTCAAACTAAGTAAATTAATCATAAATTCCAGAATCAATGACGAACAACGATCATTTTTCACGTTCCAATATGTTCATTTGTTTCTTTTTAGGGTTCCGTTAAAAAACGGAACCCTTATAGATTCGTCATGTCTGTCTGTCTGTCTGTCTGTCTGTCTGTCTGTCTGTCCGTCCGTATGTCACAGCCACTTTTTTCCGAAACTATAAGAGCTATGCTGTTGAAATTTGGTAAGTAGATGTATTCTGTGAACCGCATTAAGATTTTCACACAAAAATAGAAAAAAAACAAATAATTTTGGAGTTCCCCATACTTAGAACTGAAACTCAAAATTTTTTTTTTCATCCATCCCATACGTGTGGGGTATCTATGGATAGGTCTTCAAAAATGATATTGAGGTTTCTAATATCATTTTTTTCTAAACTTAATAGTTTGTGCGAGAGACACTTCCAAAGTGGTAAAATGTGTCCCCCCTGTAACTTCTAAAATAAGAGAATGATAAAACTAAAAAAAATATATTATAATGTACATTACTATGTAAACTTCCACCGAAAATTGGTTTGAACGAGATCTAGCAAGTAGTTTTTTTTTAATACGTCATAAACCGTAAACTTATCGTTACTTGCTGCTACGGAACCCTTCATGGGCGAGTACGACTCGCACTTGGCCGCTTTTTTTACTTTAAACAGCTCTATTTGCAAGCCAATTCGAAATTTAAATATAGTCTTTGATATGCTATCTCCTTGGTTGCCATCATCATCATCATCAGCCTATAAATGTTCCCACTGCTTGGTTGCCATGTGTTGAAGTAAAAAGTTCGTTCCATTTTTAAATAACGCGACAGATATGAGTTTTCATACAAACATTGTCGGCCAGGCGCTCGCAAGTATTCGAACAGTACCTACCACAATTACGATTTATCTTGAATAAGTTTTATTTAGATAAGGAATATTTTATACGGAACATTTGGGCATTTTTGAATAGATAATAATAAGACTGACTGCAAACAAAATGTTTTCTTTAATAAAATAAAATAACCTCTAATTTTTTTCTACTCTCCCAACAGATTTGCCAGTAGCAAAACTGGAGTTAGGTGCTAATCTAGACGCCAGTAAAGTGGTGGAGGGCTCCGACGTATACCTGGACTGCAGAGTACGAGCGAACCCGTGGCACAATCATGTGTACTTCACGCATAATGTAAGTACTTAACATTACGTAATATCACGCCTTTATTCAGTAAAGTGGTAAGCAGTAGCTTATTGTACACACGGCTACACATCAAGCTATAATTTTCCAGTATAAACTGACCTCGCATTGTACCTAAATCCTAAGCAATGCGAGATCAACATAAACTGGTTATGGCTTGATGCATAGCCGTGTGTATACTCACATTTTTATTTATTTACTAGCTGACCCGGCAAACGTTGTTTTGCCATATCTATGTTTGGGGTGGACCACCCTTATCACTTAGGGGTATGAAAAATAGATTACGACCGATTCTCAGACCTACCGAATATACTTATAAAATTTCATAAAAATCGATTAAGCCATTTCGGAGGAGTATGGCAACTAACACTGTGACACTAGAATTTTATATAAGTAGATTACTACATATATTAGAGTCAAGCAAAAGTGGCCCAGTGGTAACGGCCCCGACTACGAGCCGCACCCACGCAGACGCTTTGTGTAAATAATTTTATGACCAGTGTTCTCAAAACGGTGAAGGAAAATATCGTGAAGAAACCGGCATGACTTAGAACCAAAAATTCGAAGACATGTGACATTTACCAAACCACACTGGGCTCGCGTGGTAGATTACAGCCCACACCCTCTCACAGAGAGGAAGCCTGTGTCTTAGTAGTGGGAATATTAAATGCTGAATATGCTAAATCCCAACTCCGGACTGCTACTGAGAATTTTTTTATGTAAAAATTCAAAAATAACACTTTCTGACCTTACATTTAGCACTCGATTCTGAACTCCTTTTTTTAAACGATGTTATTATGTTTCTATTCAATTATTTCAATTATAAAAAAAAGAACTCGTAACTCTATTCTATGCTTAAAAAAAAAATTGGTTGTCTGTAAAGTCGGTTTACGGACGATAATTTTACGTGATAACGTCACAAGCCGAACGCTTAGGCCGATCGTGCCTCTCTATCGCTTGTTCCGTGCTCTCGCTTGCACGCTCGGCTCAGGCGGAATGTGACACTTTTTCGTGCGTGCAGCCGGCGTTCATCGATTTATAAGACGTTATCTCGTCAAAAAAAAAAGATGAGATTTATGTTGGAATCGCAACAATAAATGTTACTAAATACTAAATAATACGAACATCACTAGCATGCGCTCTCGGTTAGCCATATTTATTTGAAAGCTCGGTCGGGTTCGCGATAGGTCGACATATTTCGTCAACGTGGTCTAGCCTAGTTATATCTCCTTAAGCAACTAGCTGGTTTTATTCAATGGAAGTACCTCCACTAATACACACACATTCCCACAATGTCTTTAGACTAACAGAATTGGCCAATGTATCGTGATTATGAATTAAACCATGAAACCTTATATGTACTATTTTACCTCATTCTCTCTTTTCCACCAGGGTGTCATCGTAAAACCAGGTCCTGGAGTCCTCCTAGCCAACCAGAGCCTCGTCCTGCAGCGGGTGTCAAGAAAAGCGGCCGGTGCTTACGTCTGCTCCGCAAGGAACACCCTGGGTGAAGGATCCTCTGAGAGCCTGGTTTTGGATGTCAAGTGTAAGTAGACTATTAATAAATTATTAACAACATGACATATGTATAAAAGCATATGATGTGTAACATCTGACATCTCACCTTGGTAATAAGCAACATCAAAGGGGCGAGGCCTCGTCAAGGTCGTTTCTGACGGCCAACTCTAGCACCGTGCACGCTCATATGTCAAATCAAATAGCGCGCGCTTTTCCGGCTTCCTGTAACACATTTTTTTTAGATTTAAATTGCAGGATACCGAGCGGAAAGATGTAACACATCAAAAATTGCAATATTATCCATAGGTATAAAAAAACAGTGGCACTCCGGGAGTGTAGACAGAAGTGAAAACTTAAAAAAAAAATCGGCACCGCGATAATCAACGCGTTGATGTCTTTTACTCCACGGTGTCGGTAACAGGTCGCGGAATCAGTGGTTTAGTCCCATCTCAAAAATGCCCAACGCGCCTAAAGAAGTTTTCACTTCAGTAATAATACCGGCCTATTATTATCCCACTAGCAGGGCAAAGGCCTCTTCTCATACATAGAAGGCATTGATCACCACGCTTTCTCAAGACGTGTTGGCGATTTCAGACTTATATTAACTATAAGTCCAGGTTTCCTCACGATGTTTTCTTTCACTGATGTCAGTAATGTCCAGGATAAACTTAGAAAGTACATAATTATGAATTGAAAAAGTCACATTGGTAGGTATTTGCTCGGATTTGAACCCACAAGCTCGTGTAAAGAGGGGCATCGCGATACTATACTAAATTACGATTATCTATAGCTTAAAAATAAAGAGAAAATCTGTATAGAAAAGCAAAATGTATCCCTTATTATATTCTCCGACAAAGGTTTTCGTAAAGCTCTAAATAAATTCAATGCACACTGTTAATAATTAATTGGTCAGAGGAAATAGGCAGGGCCGCCCCTCCTGACTACTAACATAAGGGTTGTAATAAAAGGAGAAATTCTGTTTGAGATACTTGATCATGGTTGAAATACTAGTTCATGGTTTAAATACTTGTTCGTGGTTGATAAACTAGTTCATAGTTGAAATACTAGTTGAAAAAATAGTTAAGCAACTAGTTCATGATTGAAAAACTAGTTAAGCAACTAGTTCATGGTTGAAATACTAGTTGAGTATATAGTTCATGGTTATACCATTTTTGCAAAGAAACAAATGATTTGATTTGATTTTTTTGATTTGAAACACTACTTGACAAAGTAGTTGAGCAGTTCAAATGTTGAAATACTAGTTCATGATTAAAATATTAGTTGAGGAACTAGTTCATGGTTAAAATATTAGTTGAGGAACTAGTTCATGGTTAAAATATTAGTTGAGGAACTAGTTCATGGTTAAAATATTAGTTGAGGAACTAGTTCATGGTTGAAATACTAGTTGAGGAACTAGTTCATGGTTGAAATACTAGTTGAGGAACTAGTTCATGGTTGAAATACTAGTTGAGGAACTAGTTCATGGTTGAAATACTAGTTGAAGAACTAGTTCATGGTCGAAATACTAGAGGAACTAGTTCATGGTTGATATACTAGTTGACAAAGTAGTTGAGCAACTAGTTCATGGTTGAAATACTAGTTGAGGAACTAGTTCATGGTTCAAATACTAGTTGACAAAGTAGTTGAGCAACTAGTTCATGGTTGAAATACTAGTTGACAAAGTAGTTGAGCAACTAGTTCATGGCCGAAATACCAGTTGAGGAACTAGTTCATGGTTGAAATACTATTTGACAAAGTAGTTGAGCAAAATATAGTTCATGGTTGAAACACTAGTTGACAAAGTAGTTGAGCAACTAGTTCACGATTGAAATACTTGATAAGAAACGAGTTCATTTGACGACCTATATAATATATCGCTTCCAAACCGATATAATTTATCAAAAACCCAACTTTCACAGCAAAACTAAACCCCATCTTACATTTCTATTCCCCGACTTAAAGAAATGCTATAAGTTATATCTAAAATTTGACGTAAATTATAAAATTTCGGGTCCTACCTCGACCCACACTCCATTGATTTTAATATTAATTTCATTCCGGCTCCAGCCGTATTGATTTCACAACTTCCTCGTTTATGATTACGTCACAATACTGAACTTGTTATTGCTTTTACACAATGGACGGTGCTGGTCTTATTTTGGGGGCTAAAAAATGTAATATTACTGTCTTTGACCTGTCCTATGTTGGGATATTTCTGCTAACTTTACTTCATTGAAGTGAAGTAACTATAATTTTGAAATAGGTCAGTTATATTCTTTTGTTTTGCAAATATCAGTCATAAAAAAAAACAATAATATTCTGTAACGCCCGGAGAGGAGGCACGTAGTAGGACATAATAGTGACCTTATTGGCGATGTTCTTCAGAAAAGCCAGGTGCGTAGTACTCGCAATCGGCGTGCGTGTATGACCAGATGTTCATACATCTGGTCATACACGCACGCCGATTGCGAGTTTACGTTCATACGTAAACGAGGAAAAAGGAGTATGTAAGGATCGTAGCAGGTGGCGGTCTGTAGTGTCTGCCTACCTCTATGGGAAGAAGCCGTGAATTTATGTATGTATGTAATGTTCTATAACCGATAACCGGAGTTTGTCTTCCAGATTTCTCAGGGCACTTAAAAACAAGCTTATCTATACTAATGCAATACGAGAAATCTAGGCAATATCCTCCAGTATCGGTTATGTGGTAATTAAAAAAAGAAGCAATCTTATAGTTTAATTTAATTCACCGATATTAAAAATATAATTTTTTTAATGGTTTGACAGCCACAATTACTGATATAGAGGGCATTATTTTGGCACACATGAATCGTAATGCCATAGTCAGATCCAGGCTGTGACCTTTGGTTTGGGGAAAAGTCGTATTAAGGGTTAAAAGGATTGCTTTAAGCCAGCCAGCCATCTCAGTCAGACCCTCTTCAGCAACAGTTTTTACATGTTTTCATGACGTTTCTGAGAAAACAACCGCAGTGTCGTCTGCGTATGAGAAGATATGTCCTTCAATGATCTGCATATTGCATAGGCTGTCAATATAAATTAAAAATAGAGACGGACCCAAAACACTCCCCTGTGGGACTCCGTAATAGACATCCTCTTTAACACTACATACATTATTGATATTGAAGGATTAATTTTTGATAGGATGAAAGTGAAACGTATAGCATAAAGAGATTATTAGCAGGAACATATCGTGAGAAAACCGGCAGGTCTTAGAATAAAAAAATCAAAGACATGTGACATGCATCATCAAATGCATCACGTGGGCCCAGTACGGCCTGCACTGGTCCCACGTGGGGAATTACGGTCCACTCCTTCTCACAGAGGTCTGTGACCCATCAGTGGGAACATCATAGGCTGATAACGGTACAAATAGATTCTCTCTAATCCAAACACTATAATATATCCCTTACAATTTTTTTTTCTTTACAGTCGTTCCTACATGCAAGTCATCAGCTCCCATCGTCGTCAGAGCAGCAAGAGGAGAGGTGATAGACATCGACTGTGATCTGGACGCTAATCCTAAGGTAAATAGATAATAATAATTATGTACAATACAATATGTAAAGAAACCCTGGCCGATCCGAAACGGGCACATAGGTACTGCAATAATTACAAAAAGTATAAAAAGAGAAAAACGTCTGGCACTCGGGGACTGCCGCGGTAAAGCTATTGCATAGCATTTGTAACCTTCATACTTCCTATTTGTCAACGATACACTTGGGATGATGACGTGATGACATAAAACAAAAATTACGTTCTCATGACAACATCACATTTCCCATGACAACATCACGTTATCATGGGAACCGTCATTACATGGTAGGCGGAGTGGGGGGTGTTAGGTTTTATTTTCGTAACGTTACGGAATTTCTTGATTCGGTCGCCGCGCTCAAAGCCCGCGATAAAAGCTATGCAATAGCTTAAAAACAGTGGCATTCCGGGAGTGCCGACAGAAGTGAAAACGAACAAGATCGCCTTGATGGACGAAAAATACTTGTATAGAACATTGGTCCGTAACCTTATCTAAATAAAGAGCACAATCGCGTTTATATAAAAAAATACTTCCATAACCTTTAAAGTAAAAATACTTGCATAGAACATTTATCCGTAACATAATATAAATAAAGAGCACAATCGCGTTTACAAAAATGGGGTGTCGGTAACGGTGTCGCGAGTTAAATTGTTTTTTCCCATCTCAAAAATGCCCAAAGCGTCTTAAGAAGTTTTCACTTAAAACTTAATATCATTGAAAATAAAAAAGTTTTCGCTATTTAAAAATTCACATTTTTAGTTCCATAATTGCCACAAATCCGTTAAAAATAAGCAAATTTTCAACAGGGGTCATAAATTATGACTTGTAGACACCCGCTAAATGACGGCCGCCCGCGCCCCGTATAATAAAAACGGCAAATTACCCCATTGAAAAAAAAATGGCGCCTTTTTTTTTCTTTTTTCCTGAAAATTTCCGTATTGGCTGTTGTTAAGTATCGTACTGTGAGTCCAGTACGATACTTAACAACAGCCTCACAGATCGGAAAGGTTTTTTTTTACATGTTGTATAATCAGTATACAAAGATTCTACATTTAGCGAAAGGTGAAAAGAAAAGAACAGAAAGAAAGAATACTGTTTATTCTGCACAAACAAAACGCATATTTAAAAAAAACTAGACATAAAATACACAGCAGCCAAAAGCCTCGTATTCAATTAAAAAAGTTTAACAATGTTGTTCATAGTTTAATTAAAACACTGGTTCATTGGTTGATGTCAAGGCCACGAACCAAAGACAATATTGCGTAATTACTGTTGCAACATTGGCAAATGACAACAAAAACAATATTCCGATTGCAGAGTTAACTACTTTTGTTACAAAAAAAAAACGTGTGGCACTCGGGGACTGCCGCGGTAAAGTTATTGCATAGCATTTGTAACCTCCATACTTCCTATTTGTCAACGCTACACTTGGGATGATGACGTGATGACATAAAACAAAAATTACGTTCCCATGACAACATCACGTTGTCATGGGAACCGTCATAACATAGTAGGCGGAGTGGGGGGTGTTAGGTTTTATTTTCGTTACGTTACGGAATTTCTTGATTCGGTCGCCGCACTCAAAGCCCGCGATAAAAGCTATGCAATAGAAAAATTAAGCTGTGCGTCGCATCTCTGCAAAAAACAGGTCATTGCTCAGCGAAACGCTGTGAATTCAGACGAATTTAACGTCAACAGCGCTGGTGCTGGTGTTGTATGTAGCCGATAAGATAATCTGTGTGGCAAATTTTGTTACGTTCATAAAAAAAAAATACAAAATAAAAAGCCATTTATTCAAACTAGGCTCAGAATCAAGGGTTTTTGAACGTCAAAATTCCATAAGACAGTCCCCCAAAACGCCCACCCTTCACCACTTCCTAGTGCTTTAGCTGGGAAGAAGAAGTGGCGCAACAAACTCCCCAGTAGCATAGATATCTGCTAATTTAGTAGAACTTGTGATGTGGTTTTTATTTTTTACTACCGACTCTTTTAACGTGCAGGTCTTTCTACATTGTTCTCACGTGTATAATTTCAACATGAATGATGTAACCAATATTTTGATTTAAAAGAGTGTCCGTGGAGTTTCTTGCCCGTTCTTCTCCATAGGAACCTACTACACTTTAGAATAGGCAACTAATTAGCTTCATCTTTCTGACTGGCCGATCCCTTGACAATTAAAAAGTACCTGTAATTGGTTTATCTATACTAATATTATAAAAAGGTAACATTTGTTTGTAAGTTTGTATGTAAGGGGTAATCTCCGGAAGTAATGAACCAATTTAAAAAATTGTTTCACTGGTAGAAAGCCACATTATTCGTGAGTGCTATAGGCTATAAATTATAAAGATATCATGCATATTAGCCGAACTATCTCAATTTTTGTCTAGCCAGGCGGAAAAAAATAGCTCTTACAACAGAGTTATTTGCATGCGCTGCCTTAACAGTTGTATATAATTGAAAACAATGTATGGCTACCTGGTCTGCTTTCAATAGTTCTACAAAAAAGTCCGCGACACCATATTTCTATCTTTTATATTTTAGCAGATATAGTAACTTTTATGTGTTAAAAGAAGTATTTTTCGACGTACTTACCTTTGGACGATTTTTTAAACAACAAAATATTAAACCTTATCGAAAAAAATATTATTATGATCACAAGAACATCATAGAAATACGATTTGCCCAAAACAGTATGTCATTTGGTTAAAATAGTTTCGAAGAAAATATAAAATTACTAAATCGCAAAATGCCGCCGTCCATTCTCGAACCGCATTAGAACATGCTTTGTACGTCATTTTTCTGAATCGCGGTGAGACAAGAGTAGCTCGAGTACGCCGTACGGAAGAGTCTGCTCTTGAAAATCATCAGCGCCTCTCGAGGAATAGAGAAAATATTTCGCAAGCACGCGCAATCTAGTTCCGAGCGTTCACAGCGGCTTGCTAACCAGAGCTGGAGAACATCGCAGGTCCGTGCTCGGGAATCTAACGCTGAACGTGCGCAGCGTCTCAGTGATTTAAGGTAGCATGTCTCTGCAACAAGGGATAGGGAGTCTAGCGCTGAGCGCTCGCAGCGGCTCGCTAGCCAAACTGTGAGAACATCGCAGGCCCGTGCTCGGGAATCTAGCGCTGAACGTGCGCAGCGTCTTAGTGATTTAAGGTAGCATGTCTCTGCAACAAGGGATAGGGAGTCTAGCGCTGAGCGCTCGCAGAGGCTCGCTAGCCAAAGCGCGAGAACATCGCAGGCCCGTGCTCGGGAATCTAGCGCTGAACGTGCGCAGCGTCTTTCTGATTTATATGCAATAAAAACAAAACCCTCCTTTTGGCAGTCAGGAAATAAATCATAGCACTCAGTACTAACCGAACTACACTCATAATTTCATCACAAGTTAAAATGTTTACCGCCCAACGAAGTGGGCACGGGTCAGGTAGTTTGAAATAAATCCTTTGAGTTTGAGTTCGATCAAAGTGCCATTGACAAGGTATATAGAGAGGACAGTGGTAGAATATATGTATTTTTTCCGTTATCCTCGTCATCTTTGAGTAATCAGAGAACTGACCTTCTCACGTAACTGATGACAGTGATGACCCTCTCAAATGGATTAATTTCGTCCGTTTCATACACTAACCACATAATTTGGACAGCATTTTCAGTTTAGTGAGTTTCATAAAAGCATTACTATAAATTAACACTTTTAAATAATATACACTTTGTATAATATACAATTGGTTGTTGTATGACAAAATTAATGTCCAGAATAGTTATTTATGCAACTGTTGTTATAATAAGGGATATTACAACACGAATGTGGGTTTATTTAGTATCACATGAGTGTTTTAATACTAAATTATATACAGTTGTATACAAGACTTTATCTACACCCATGATATGAATCCTCTATAAAATTTTCTGAAACCCGTGGGTGTTTGTTATTCAAGATAAAGAATTAAAAAAATCTCACTCTATTCAGTACAACTGCACGTATGAACGTCGCCTGCAGCAGCACATCACCGCACATGCGTGCAACAGGTGCTGCTGTCCCCCGCTTAAACGTTGAAACGAGTTGCATAATGAAATTTAGTACAACATTATAACACTCATTTGGATGATATTATGGTTTTTATGAAAGAAAGAAAGAAAAATAAGTTTAATTGTCACAGAAACACGTGCATAAAAGAAGAGAACAATAAAATAAAATAAAACAATAGATTTAAATATAATCACGAGAACAAAACAGAAATATGCGGCAGCTGCTGGCACGTCATGACTGTGACAAGAAGGAATGGGGACCCACAGCACAGCGCTGATTTTCAGTGGTCACCCGAAAAAGTCGTACGGAAACCAAGTTAGGTTTAATGAATTAAATAAAAATAGATAACAAATAAAATAAAACAAATAGTACTTAGAATATAATGCTACTTTACAACCAATTATATGAATAAATATGATTAAATTAGGCTCACCCCCTATTACATGGGACTTAAACATAACTGGCGAAATGTGGGTGTACTTACTACATGTACACCTCTGCCCAACCCTTCGGGGAAACAAGGCGTGATGTTATGTTATGTTAAATGATTAAATAACACAGAAATCTCTTCGCAAACATGCCTCCGTCCCACCAAGAAAAGTACTCCTTACTCGACGTAGGTCTGTTCGAGATGTCAAGTCGACCGTTACAGGACCACATTTGCTACCCACCAATATTTCATCCTAAGTTCTAGAATATACAATAAACTTCAAAAAAAATTAATTTAATTAATTATAATCTTAACCATTTTGAATTAAATAGAAAATTGTTAAATTTGCTATTAAATATAAGCTATTGCGATACAGAGGAACTCATTTGTTCTACGAATTAACGTCTAAAATACCAATATTTTTACTTAGTATACCACACTTTCTCTCACTCACTCACACTCATACACACACACACCCCCACCCACACACACATACACAACCACACGCCAACAAATCAGTTTAAGCCCATAGCAACACACTCACACACAATTAACCAGTAAATCCATCCAATTAATTTGTTAACATCAGAATTATTACGCAATTATAAATATTTTGTAAAACGTGTCAATCCCACTAAAGAACACTGTCCTTCAAGATACAGGATTTTCCTAGTTTGAAGGGCAGGGGTCTTACTCATTGTAATAGCCATACCCATCCCATAGTTTAAACTACACTGATGTTACCTAGGCTAAGTTTTAGGTAAATAAACTTACATAGAAATGACACTGGCTGTTTTAATGTTGGCAATAAGCTGTTTCTGAAACTTATATAGCATGGGAGTAGATAAAAGTGATTTCCTAACTAGCTAAAGTCCTTTATACACTCCAGTAACTTTATTGATAAAAAGAACGTCCCAACATCATTATAATACTTATTTCCTCTCATAATAATTTTTCCTCTAATACCTTTCCGTGAAATTCCGTCCAAAAATACTTTATTAATAACTCGTCTTAGAAAATAATTTCCGGAGATTATGCCACAAAAGATATTAAAGAAGGGAAGTTCGATTCAAGGGCACCTCAAGGTCATTATGTAATGGTTAGAATGGCTTTATATGAAAGTTAAGACGCGAATCTCTGACCTTGAAAATTGATTCTTGATAGAATTTTCTTCGATAGGTGTCACAGAGGAAAAAGTTGCAGTAAGACTAATTGTTTTTGAGCGCAACTGTGACCTTAAGCTTTGGTTGAATAAAAAAGCATACAGGCTATTTTGACATCTTAATGTCAAATATATCTGCGTAGCCTTTTCCCAACTATGTTGGGGTCGGCTTCCAGTCTAACCGGATGCAGCTGAATACTGTATTTAACATGAAACGACTGCCTATCTGACCTCCACGACCTAGAAACTGGGTAATACGATACCCCTTGGTAAGGACCCGTAACGACTGTCAAAGATCCACGAATGACAGCCGGGACCAACGGCTTAACGTGCTTTCCGAGGCTCGGAGGAGTCTCGGTATGTTAAGATGGTCATCCATCTACAGACCAACCTCCGCAAGCGTAGTTTAACCTAATGGATCGAACCGTGCGGTTGTTATTACTTAGCCATGAGCTCCTCAACTCCAAGCATAGCCCTCTCCATTGCCCTTTGGGTGACTTTTAGCCTTCTGATAAGGCCCATTGTGAGCGACCACGTTTCAGTACCACAGGTCATCACTGGCAACACGCACGAAAAATTGCCAAACTTAAGTGGCAATGGGTAGGGCACACTGCTCGCAGAACGGATGGCCGATGGGGTCGAAAGGTTCTGGAGTGGTGACCACGTACCGGAAGACGTAGCGTTGGAGGGCCTCCCACAAGATGGACCGATAACCTTGTGAAGGCCGCAGGAATCCGCTGGATGCGGAAAGCACAGAATCGGTCGAAGTGGCGGTGCTTGTGGGAGGCCTATGTCCAGCAGTGGACGTCTTTCGGCTGAAATGATGATGATCTCCTCAAGTCAAATACTGGTGAAAATTAGATTTTTATGACGTCCATGATAATATGACAGAACCGCTTTGCTTGGAAATCAAAGCTTTATTATGCATCTGTATGTACTCCGTTCGCGTGATGTTCTTTTGTTTTCGAGTGTGGATGATTTCTTTGTGGTAATTCTCTATCGCATTATTGCCCCGAGCTGTCTCCTCAGTTCCTTTGATATGTCGTGGTTGGTATTTGCAGAGTCGCATGATTTGATCCGCAAAACATCCGCACCCTCAACTTTTGATTTTAAAAGCTCCGCATCCTCATAATTTCTATGAGGATGTCACTCTACGTTGTTTGCACAAATAATAAATTTTTAAAAACTAGCGCCGAACTAAATGCCGATAAGTGAGTTACGCGTTCCTATTGCCTGAATTCGCAATGTCCTTCTCCTATGACAGACGATCGGCCGCACGTGGCAGTGGTGGCATGACTGTGGTGTCACATGTCACAATTTGAGTTACTGGGTGCCGGGTGGCATGTTATTGTTTACTTTTTGTTTGCTCGTAGAAGTGAAGTTTTTTGCAGACGAATTACGCTACGGTAACCTGCCAAATGATTACCAACAACCTATAATACAAATATGCACAAAAAAACTAAACAAAAAACAAGGGCTATTTTTTGTACGACATCCGCATCCGCACCCTCATCCGCATCCTCAATAAGGAATTTTCAAATATCCGTATGCTCATCCGCATCCTCAAACCCGATTATCTCGATATCCTCATTTCGCATCCTCATCCGTTATATGACATCCGTTACAACCCTGCTCGACACAAATGTCACAGCAGGGCAGATTGCCCTGGGTGCACCGTAGGTCCTTAAGTATCTTCACTCTTGAAGGCTTTTTTAAAACACCCTAGAATTGAAGTTGACGAACCCACTTGACCTACTTGACAACCTTAATCTACTGAATTTTTCTACACTGTGTCCATATTACCGAAGCGTCACTAATGCCTACCTAAATCTTCAATTAATGGGTTAGTCAGCATTTTATTTAATTTAAGAATCATCTTTTGTAAAAAATGGCACGTTTTTGCCAATAAAGTTGGATACGAGGTCAAGTGATCTTGTCGCAGTTAAATATTGGATGGGTAAACTTTGCCCCACGTATTCGTTTTTGTGTAAAGTATTTATTTTTCGCGATGAAAATGTCTTTCTCTAGAGACTAAGATACCTTTTGTGTCAAATTCCATGGGGTCGGCGATATGGTAGTTTAAGTGTGAAAGTATACTAACTTACTATTTAGACAGACTTAGGCCGTATTCTCGGCGGCAGTGGACAGCGGGGCGGCGGATACAGCAGCGCGATCAAATGCATAGTTTTATATGGAATTGTTCTCGATGGCAGCGGCGCGGGGAGCGAGGACAGTTCCATACAAAACTATGCAATAGAACGCGTATAAATTTCTTTATTAGTATCACAATCGCACAATTCACAATCTGTGTAATTTTTATATTATCTGACTGACGGATTAAATAGTTTTTTTTTTTACCCAAGCATCATCCCTATTCCGTGCTCTGTGGTCTACACAGGAGTTGATATGGTAACAGCTTACAGTATTACATCTCAATCAATCTGTCTAGCCTTTTCCCAACTATGTTAGAGTCGGCTTCCAGTCTAACCGGATGCTGCTGAATACCAATACTTTACTTGGAGCGACTGCCTGTCTGATCTCCACATCCCATTAACTGGGTACTACATACCTCTTGGTAAGAATGGTTGTCAGACTTTCGGGCTTCTGACGACCCGTAACGACTGTCAAAGATCCACGAATGACAGCCGGGACGTGCGTTCCGAGGCATGGAGGAGTTTCGGTATGTAAAGATGGTCACCCATCCACGGACCAACCCCGGCAAGTGTCGCTTAACCTAATACATCGACCCGTTTGGCTTTTGTTACTAAGCCACGAGCTTCTCTTACAGTATTACATCTATGAATTAATATTCCATCCAAAATACTTTCGCAAAAAAGTATGATTCATAATAAAAAACTGGCAGGCTTCAATACTTTTACCATTACTCATTTTTAATATCAGAGTACAGATAGGGATTCCTTGGTATTTGATTAAATATCTTAGTGACGACTGAAAAGGAAGATTTCTTGCCTCGAAAAAAAATTAATATAACGTAAAAAAGCCAGCCTTTCTTTTTGATATAACAAAATTACATATCAAACTTCTTTAGGCGCGTTGGGCATTTTTGAGATGGGACTTAACCATTGATTTCACGACACTGTAACGACACCTCATTTTTGTAAACGCGATTGTGCTCTTTATTTAAATTACGCTACGGATCAATGTTCTATGCAACTATTTTTACTTTATAGGTTTTGTAAACGCGATTGTGCTCTTTATTTATATTATGTTACGGATCAATATTCTATGCAAGTATTTTACTTTAAAGGTTTTGTAAACGCGATTGTGCTTTTTATTTAGATAAGGTTACGGACCAATTTTCTATAGATGTATTTGTCTTCCACCAAGGCGATCTTGTTCAGGTTTTCACTTTTGTCGGCACTCCCGGAGTGCCACTTTTTTTTTGCCATTGTTAGCTTCTATAATTTCTAACATGACGATATTATCGTGGACGTCCACGTCACGCCATCACGATAACACAAGGAAGTAAAATGTATGGAAATATATGAAGACGCTTTTAAATTTCCTACTACGATAACGTTACATATAACGTTCACGTATTTCACATTTAATAGACGTGGACGTGTGTTTTAAATAAAATAATAGCTGTAGAAAAAAAAAAAACTTTATTTCGCACTGTTTTGGAGAGAATAACCCTAGAGCCTTAGTTTCACAGTAAAAGATGATAACTGTAATGTTTACTAGCATAAAAAGCTATTACTATAATTAGATTATTGTTATTCTTTTTCTTTTAACTAAAATATACTGAAGACAGTTCAAAATTCAAAAGTCATTTATTCAAATTAGGCTGAGAACCAGCACTTTTCGAACGTCAAAATTACATAAGACAGTCCCCCAAAAACGCCCACCCTTCACCACTTCCTAGTGCCTTTAGCTGGGAAGAAGAAGTGGCGCAACAAACTCAGTATTTTTCAAACTCGTATAACAGCTTAGGGAAAGGTCCTACAGATTTGGTCCCATAGTAAAAAGTGAAGAGAATAACATGTTCTAAACGAATATAACTTTTTTTTGTTTGGTCGAGCACTTTCACATTTAGCCCAAAAATGTATGGACGGTGAATGAACTCCTTTATTTTTGGTTGACACATCATATCTTTTTCTTTCATACTTCTCTATTATTCGTCATCCCGGTAGTCACTATCTTTCTTGCTATATTATCTTTCACACAAGTCCATACATCTTAAAATCTGCATGATACCATAAAATATCGGTTTAAAAATAAAACATAACCACGACAAATAATTTTGAACTTTAACTACCAACTTTTTAAGTACAATATTGCCAAAAAGCTTTATTTTAACAACACACAAATATCGAAAGCTGGCTTCATCAAATTTTATCAATATTGACACTTTTAAAATGGTTTTTTGCTCCGAAAATATTGTTATTTTCAATTTTGCGTATAAAAATATGAGCGTATTGTTAGTTAAAATGCTGTAACAATAAAACTGTGTATACGGTCAAACTCATCCATATTGAAAATGCTATAACTTACTACCTGATGTTCGAAGCTTTATTTTGAAGCTGATAGGTTTTTTTTTCTATTGGATTCCCGATTATTCCATTGGCCATATTTGCCGCAATATACATAAACAGTTGGTGTAAGTAAATGTACCGTCGAAACGAAAATAAGAACAACTTCAGGGCAATGGACACTTTTCATACACGCTAGCGATTTCAGACTATCAGGCTAAGCGTATGCCAAGATGGAGGCGATGCAGGTCCACGCAGCGCAGAGCAGAGCAGATTTTGTAACTACTGAGAACTGCGTACGTTGCGGCGCAGGCATGTGCGACGCAGACATGTGTCTGTCCTGCTCTGCATCTCGTTGTAGAGCCGGCACAGATTTCTGAGCGACGCGTGCAGGTCGTCACTTGTTTTTTACCACTGATTCATAATTTTGTTTCAATAACAGATTGTACTATAGACTAGAGATGTAACGGATATCCGTATCCGCATCCACAACTGCGGAGCATCCGCATAAATTTTGTTATCCGCAAAACATCCGCATCCTCAACTTATGATTTTAAAAGCTCCGCATCCTCATCCGCATCCTCATAATTTCTATGAGGATATGACCCTACGTTGTTCGCACAAATATTTTTTTTTTAAACTTGCGCCGAGCTTAATGCCGATAAGTGACAGACGATCGGCCGCACGAGGCAATGGTGGCACGACTGTAGTGTCACATGTCACAATTTGAGTTACTGAGTGCCGGGTGGCGTATTAGTGCTTCCTTTTTTTGCTCGTAGAAGTGAAGTTTTTTGCAGGCGAATTACGCTACGGTAACTTACCTAATGATTACCCATAATACAAATATATACAAACAAAAAACAAGGGCTATTTTTGTATGACATCCGCATCCGCACCCTCATCCGCATCCTCAATAAGGAATTTTCCAATATCCGTATCCTCATCCGCATCCTCAAACCTGATTATCTCGATATCCTCATCCGCATCCTCATCCGTTATATGACATCCGTTACAACCCTGCTATAGACGCGAATGAGTCTGTGTAGCTGCGTCACAGCATACGCTCGCGGCCTATGTCGGCCTCGCCTGCCCTACCTTGCAAAATCTGTACTGTGCTGTGCTGCGTCAACTGCGTCTCAGCATACGCTTAGCCTAAGGAATGAATAAATTTATTTCTTTGCAAGATTTTACTGATAATGAAAAAAAAAGAATCAAATTAATTGAAATATTTGCTTAACATACAGTATTTAGGTATTAGAAAAGTGTGGTCATATTTAAGAGTGTGGTACTGACCATCAAACTGAACAACTTTCTCCATGGGACCAACATCGTAATCGGAAAAAATTATCAATTGTTCTAATAGATCCAACTGATACTTATTGACGTACATAAACTTAATCCGCCCACCAAAAAAAACTCCACTACAAATTAGGTGCTTACTCAATATTTCTAAACAAATCGCACAGTATATCTAAAGCAGGTCATAATAACACAGCATCCGTGCAGTATCCCAAAGAGAGTATCCTCATGAATAACATAATACTCCATCAGCGTGGTATATTACCTGCATCGCCGTATATTTCACCCCAGATTTTGTTTTGTTTACTTTCCTCTGTATGTACAGTCAACCTCAAAAAGATCTATTTAATGTACTATAAATAATAACATAACATATAACATCACATCACGCCTTGTTTCCCCGAAGGGTTTGGCAGAAGTGTACTGTGAGGTTTTATCATGAGCTGCAACCTCATGCTGTACAGGCTGGCAAGAACGCTGTACGTCATCCGAACAATCTGACAAGATATGTTTAAATTAGGATTTTTTATATGGTTTTCGGTAAAAAAATGATAGTCTAGCCTCAGCACCGGGCGCGCGTTGTGTCTTTATAATATTGTACTAATGGTTTAAATATAATCTCGGTCTTCTAAAGTTCTTTGATTTATACACTGTCCCGAGTACCGCAGTCAAGCGTGGTGCTTACAGTACCCATAGTACACCCACATTTCGCCAGTTATGTTTAAGTCCCATGTAACAGGGGGCGAGCCTATTGCCATCAACCGGGCACAAATCCAGACTACTGAGAAATACCAGATAGTAAAACTCTCGGGCAAATCACTTTGCCCGACCCGGGAATCGTACCCAGGACCACTAATAACAATATAAAATTTCTAACAGGCCTCTGCGAGTTGATTTCGGACCCTCGTACGCCTTCCAAAGGTCCGTGGCCCCAAGGTCCCAAGCAATGTCAAGAGACGTAAAAGTACTAATAGCTGAGCTGAAGAGTTTGTTTGTTTGAACGCGCTAATCTCTGGAACTACTAGTCAGATTTGAAAAATTATATTGTGGTTGATAGCCCAACTGTTGAGGAAGGTTATACGCTATTTAACATGCAACAGGCTACGACCCCTAAGAGCCATGCGCTAAAGAAAAAAAAGTCAGAAAGAACGCTAAGCAATGCGGGAAATGTGGCTGTTATTTTAGTATATTGTGGTGTCTTCAACTTCCACGCAAACGAAGTCGCAGGCAGAAGGTAGTACAGACGCCAGCACATCAAGCTACCCGAAACTGTCAAATTTTCCCAATCAACTTTGAACCTTATACTTCAGCGATAAAGTTGAAAATCTATTAAATAAATTTGACAGATTGTAGTAGCTTGAAGTGCTGGCGTCTGTACTATATATTCGACAAGAAGGCCAATTTTCGTTTTTAAAAACGTTCAAAATGTAGTCGCAATCTCATCTATACTCCGTTTGAAATAAGATTAGACATTTAACTAAACCTTTTTTACAGTCCGTTCAACCGATTTTGACTTCTATTGCGATGGCGACATGACAAATGACAGCTGCAGTAAACAATTGGTTGGTAACCACTTTTTTTGCTTTTAATGCCATCCTTATGCCTACGGTATAGAAGTCAAAATCGGTTGAACGGACTGTAAAAAAGGTTTGTTTAAATGTTTAATCTTATTTCAAACGGAGTATAGACAAAATCAAACTGGTTGCTAATTTAATGGTATAGTTTATTATTTTTATATCATTGATTTTTCATTCTGTTATTACTTGAACTCACACACTGACTCTAATAAGTCAAAAATTATTACTTGTAAAAAATGTAGGAATATCGTATAGGTATTTTTACAATGCTTGTAAATATGTCAGCACAATGTATCCGTCACATAATTATTTTTCTGTCATTGCTTCATTTTTATTACTAATTATTTTTACCTATTGTGGTATAGTAATCTTATTCTAGATGCATCGTCTTCACATATATTTAATGTATGCAAAATATTGTAAAACATTTTAAAAGAGTAACGGTGGAATTTCTTGCCCATTCTTCTCCATAATTTGAATAAATTCTATGTTTTGTAAATTAAGAAAAAAAAAAGTGCCTTATATGTGCCTAATTGAAATAAATTATTTGACGTTGACATCTCAGCGACAATCAATGTCAAAAACTTGTCAAAAATGTAGAGAAATTAGAAGTATTTTTGACAGATTGAGACTGTTATTAGAATGCGTTCTTATAAATAGTTGGGATTTGTTCCTAAGAATTCGTTTGATTGTCTACTATGTGTTTTATGATACATAATACTGTATGTGTAGCTACAATTAAGTACACAAAGGAACAAGATTTTCGAACAAAGATTGTAGACAACCAAATGAATTCTTGTCGATGTATTTCTTCTTGAGGCTGACTGTACATGGGAAAATATGGCCGGGAAAGTTAAATGAACTATATTTTTTCGCGTACGAAGTTTTTTTTTTTTATAGCCTATTTGCGGTAGGTGTAAGGGAACCAGTAAAACGAAAAACTGAAAAATAAAATTCACGCAAATCCAGTGGAAAGTTTTCCCTGGATTTTTTAAAGTTTACCCGATTTTTAAGGTTCCGTACCTCAAAAAGAAAAAATGGAACCCTTATAGAATCACTCGTGTGTCTGTCTGTCTGTCTGTCCGTCTGTCTCTAATGGACCGATATGTATTTCTGTGACCCGCACACGAACGTGTAACGTTAATAAATGAATTTTGAATATAGGGGTCACTTTTGGGGGGCAAATAGGAAAATTAAAAAAAAAGTTTTTCTGTTTCGTATGACATATCAAATGAAAGAACTTGAGGATCTCAAATATATATTTTTTATATTTTTAAAATAAATGCATTTATAGATATTTAAGAAAATAGATTTAGATAGTTAATTGATTCAGGCGTGACCTTGCGGAAATCCATTATAAAATACAATAGACGTGGATATATTTAGTAATCTGTTCCGCTTAGCTATTTCTAAAAAGCCATAAAAAACCCCTGAAAGAAATCGACACTGCAGCGCTCGGTGTGGCAACACGCCGTGTTCGAGTTCGCAACAAGTCCATCGTTATCCTGAGGATGCCTCGTTGAGAGGTGAAACACGTGTCGATTTCTTTCAGGAGTTTTTTATGGCTCTTTAGAAATAGCTATGCGGAACAGTCTATTATAAATTTTATATTGTTCTCACATATAGAAGCAACAAGAATAATGTACTCGGGATTTTGTAATATCTTGATTTATTTGAATGATAATTTGGTTAATTATTAATTCTATTCCGGTACATTCAAAATTAAAATTACATGCAATGTCATTTATAAACTTATCTAATTTAATGCAAGTCATCTCATTCTTAATGAGAATGCATGTTCCACCTCGTTTAGTATCTCGACAGTATGAAGCGACGAGTTTGTAACAAGGAATCTTTAGAAGTGATTCTGATTTGCTTTTAATGAATGACTCACTTAAACAAATGATGTCAATTTCTTTCGAATTCAGAGAGAATTCATAAAGTGCCACCGTTAATTCGTCTACCTTATTGAAAATACCTGCAATGTTCTGATGAAACAGTATCAGACTGGACTTACTGTGAGGAACGAAAAAATGGTGCATTTGGTCTAAGGGAAGGTGCTTTTATGTTTGACTGACTAGTCATTTTCATTTTATTGAATAAAAATGGGATAGTTCCTTTCTTAAGTGGTATTTGTGGATTGTCAATAGGTTGCATTAAGTTTTTAGGTTTGAAATAGTAAAGAATGCTACCCTTTTTATTTTTCTCTGGCATTTGGGATATGGACGGCTTATTTTCAATGCAAACATCTGGCTGTAATAGGTATTTTGTTTTATTAGAAAAAGTCAAGAATTGTTTATTATACGTCATAGAATCTATTTCTAAATTAAGCCTGTAACATAGCATACTTGTAAAGTCATTCATTTTATTCAGAAAAACATTTCTGTCGTTTAGTTGAATTAATTTACAGTTAAAATAATTTTTTACAATCAGATATAACTGTCTATTAAGCATGTATTCATTAAGATATGGATTGTATTGTACATTTGTTATGAGAACCTTTTGCCTTCGAAATATGTATAACAGATTACTTAAATTCGAAACATATTTGTATACATTCTTGTCACCTAAACCAAAACACAATATTACAATATCTTTGTTTGTGATATATTTTGACATATTTTCACACGTTTTTAGTATTTCACAGCTTGTGGCAGATGATTTTACCATTCCAAAGATGCCATAATCATCATTCCATTTACCTTGCCTGCTTTCAAGCATTTTTCCAACAAGATTTTGAGCTTGTTCATCACCAATGATGTAAATCATTTTTCTCTTTTTATTGTCATTATTTTCTTTATTGCTGTCTACTTCAGTTATGGTTTTATGCTTCACTGATTTTTGTTCACAGTCACTTCCAACTATAGTAGGTAAGGTCCAGGTCGATGGCCTAGGTAGATTCTTCATCAGATACTCGATTTTGTTGCAGTTATTTGTTAATATATCTGTTCTGATATTATCCGACATTTGGCTGACTAACCGTTGTGGAATCCTGTTAGTATGAGTTTTAGGTGTTTCAGTATGATTTATTCTACCTGAGTGATTAATTTGGTCCCGGGATAAGCGTATCTTAACGTTCGTCAGTTTCTTTAGCAGAGGTGTTGAAACCTTGTTTTGTGGTGTGAATGGTGTGAATGGTGTGAATAAGGGGCTCGTTGTCACGGATTCACTTGACACTCTTTTTGCATTCGTGGTTTAGATTTGCAATTTCTTCGTGCGCAGTAGTCAGTTCCAACCTAAGATCTTTAACCTGTTGGTTTAAATACCGATAGTCAGCCAGGCTAAAGCCGGCGCTCGTAGGCACACTTTTCGTCGATAGATCCAGTACCTCCGGATCAGATACTTCGGATAACGTTGAGCTGAGCAATGTGCGATCCATGGTTATTGTAGATAGATCGCATTCAGATTTATTTCTTCTAATTGTGTTTCTAAAAGTAATGTTTTCCATGACAGATGAACTTCGTGATATCTCTGATTCTCTGTTATTGGTTTTCGAGCCACACAGATGAGTAATAATCACAGATTAAAAAGTGTCAATAATGTTTCGCTGTTGGTCTAGACAATCGAGATTTAACACTGGCAATAATTGGTAATTGCTTCGTCGGTAAAGCAGATGAACTTTTAACTACTTGCTTTTGATAATAGATGGCGTTATTGCGTTTTTGTTATTCAACTGTTAACGGATCCGTAACACAAATCTGTTCGTTTTTACATAGTTAATTATTTACGTTTTGAGACACGAATCGCAGAGAAATGTATCTACGTGTGTCGGCCGTAGCCTTTAAAGGGTGGTTAACTCACAGTTTTGGGTCCACACTCGATAAACAGTAAATTTCAACGGATCTTACTGCACTTTAAAGAATCTTGGTTTATTTGAAATCCAGCAGATTTTAATTGAAGATAACAATCACAGCACTGTATTGTCACTTTATGCACTAGTTTTTTGTGTTTTTGTCCACGAATAATAACATAATAATATTATTTATCTATTTCTATACGGGTGAATGTTTACTTGCTCAGTGTTGCCACTGTACACTTCTAGACAAATTTCGTATGTGCGTAAGTATGTGTAATTAATAAACACTCTAGTGATTTTATCGAAATCTTTCATTTAGTAACATCCTGTAAAACAAATACATCCCAGCAGTAGGCTGCTGAGTCGATCTGTCAGGTTAAGCTACGCTTGCCGGGGTTGGTCCGTGGATGGGTGACCATTTCTACATACCGAGACTCCTCCGTGCCTCGGAAAGCACGTTAAGCCGTTGGTCCTGGCTGTAATTCGTGGATCTTTGACAGTCGTTACGGGTCGTCAGAAGCCCGAAAATCTGACAACCAGTCTTACCAAGGGGTATCGTATTACCCAGTTACTGGGTTGTGGAGGTCAGATAGGCAGTCGCTCCATGTAAAATACTGGTATTCAGCTGCATCCGGTTAGACTGGAAGCCGACCCCAATATAGTTGGGAAAAGGCTAGGCAGATTGATTGAGTAGGCTGCTGAGTCGTAGGTGCTCTTCGTGGACAAAAATGTAAAAATAAATTTTAATCCACGAAGAGCACCCAGGTGCAGGTGGACTAAGCTGGGTGCTATTCGCGCAGGTGCTATTCGAACGGGAGCTCTAAGTGGACTACTTCGAAAAATCGATCTAGCTAGGTCTCATATCTGGGAAAATTCGTTTTCTCCGTATTTCACCTGAACAGAGCTCGGTCGGAACAACATAATGAAGTACCTACTATCATGGTAGTATGGAATTAGTATGTACTAAATATAGATTAGTATGAACTATCCTATACTATTAAATGAGCATTTTCTATTTTCACCAGAGCAGAGCTCGGTCGTCCAGGTACTTCTGATAATACGATTTACTGATTTTCGAACTCCGCGCGAGCGAAGCACGAAAGAGCTAGTACCTACTTACTCTATACCAAATTTTATTTTCTTTCGGTATCTACATCTCTGTTTATCCTCTGTCCTATCGCAGATATGCTGGAAGAGATTTCTTTAGAAATAAGCATCATCTTTTCGTCCCACATACCACAGTGTTTCAAGACAAAAGTCTTCGACCAGTGCGTGTTGCCAGTGATGACCTATGGTATTGAAACGTGGTCGCTCACAATGGGCCTTATCAGAAAGCTAAAAGTCACCCAAAGGACAATGGAGAGGGCTATGCTTGGAGTTTCCCTACGTGATCGAATCAGAAATGAGGAGATCCGCAGGAGAACCAAGGTAACCGACATAGCCCGAAGAATTGCCAAACTTAAGTGGCAATGGGCAGGGCACATTGCTCGCAGAACGGATTGCCGATGGGGCCAAAAGGTTCTGGAGTGGCGACCGCGTACCGGAAGACGTAGCGTTGGAAGGCCTCCCACAAGATGCACCGATGACCTTGTGAAGGTCGCAGGAATCCGCTGAATGCGGAAAGCACAGAATCGGTCGAAGTGGAGGTGCTTGAGGGAGGCCTATTTCCAGCAGTGGACGTCTTTCGGCTGAAATGATGATGATGATGAAACATCATCTTTGTACGTATTTTATATGAAATAAAATATACACTGCCTCGTTGGTCTAGTGGTTACAAGCGCTGCTGCTGAGTATGAGGTCCTGGGTGCGATTTCCAGGTCGAGCAAAGTGTTATTCGGCTTTTCCAACAGGAATTTCTCAGTAGCAGCCCGGAGTCTGGATTTGTGCCCGGTTGATGGCAATAGGCTCGCCCCCTATTACATGGGACTTAAACATAATTGTCAAAATGTGGGTACACCTCTGCCTAACCCTTCTAGGAACCAAGGCGTGATGTTATGTTAAAATAAATAAATATCAAAAGCACTCACATTTTCAATAATTGTTTTGACGTCATTATAACTCATAAAAAACAGCTCTTAAAAACTCATAACGTAAGAAAATAAACGTCGACGAAATATAAATGACATTTCCGCCATTTTAAACGAGACGCGAGTGCTCTCATTACGTCAAATAAATTCAGTAATACCTTCGTATTTTATCAACATACATCCATTATGTATTTAAAAGGGTACTGTCAGCAACGCAATTTGGTCACAGTGTAATAAAATACCAGTATTATGTCTTATGGCAGTGACCTTGAAATAATTACCTACGGCCGCTCGGTAGATAAACCTTCCGCGTCCGTGCGTAATATACACTGAGATTTCGAAGTGCGTCGTTTCGGCCGTTTTCTATGAAGAGTGAGTTCTGAGTTTTCAACTTATAAAACACAGAAAAAAAAGTTTTTTTATGAAAAAAGGGGTAGGTTTCTCCCCAGTTATGATTAAAATAACACAAATTCTTGAGTTCATAAAATACAAAAAACTTTCTGTCTTTTGCGAATAAAATTGCATTTTGAAAGCCGGTGTCTATTTATAGCGTTTATTCTGAAAGTAAGCAACGTCACAAATAGATGTCAAATATTTTGCTGTTTTGATTAATTTGGCAATATATGTAATGGAAATAAGAAATGTGGCTAACTAGTTCCCTAGAATATTAATAATCAGAACAGGTAAATATTTGACAGCTATTTACAACGTTGCCAACTTTTAGGATAAACCCTCTTGATGTTTAAGGGTTTTACTGGACGAATAATTAAAAAAAAACGTATTGAATTATTTTGTGTCAATTATGCAATCTGAACGTAAATAACATTATTTTTCTAACTGAACAGACTGTGCTGCTGGGGAGTTTGTTGCGCCACTTCTTCTTCCCAGCTAAAGCACTAGGAAGTAGTGAAGGGTGGGCGTTTTCGGGGCACTGTCTTATGTATATAATTTTGACGTTCAAAATGTGCTGATTCTCAGCCTAGTTTGAATAAAAGTCTTTTAATATTGATGTAAAAATAACAGTGTGTTGCTGACTGTACCAAGTTAATTCCAAATTGAAATAATCAAAATGGCGTTCCATTGCAAAGGATTGTAATAACTGACACCGAAATGTATTTCCGACCGAAATGGGGCATTGGGTCGGTTTGAAAACCAATTAATATTAGGTGTTGAAATCAATGCGAAGAGAAATAGCCCATTGTGAATTATTAATAGAATTTAATGATTAAACGATTTGAATAAAAAATTCATCATCTGCCAAGTCTTTTCCCAACTATGTTGGGGTCGGCTTCTAGTCAAGACAAAATCAAACTGGTTGCTAATTTAAATGTAAAATTTATTACTTTGTGTTTTATGACATTGATTTTACATTCTGTGATTACTTCCTCACACACTGACTTATTAATTGTAAAATTATAGGAAAATCGTCTACTTTTACAATGTTTGTAAATATGTGAGCACCATGTATCTATCACATATTAAATTATCTATCGTTGCTTCATTTTTAATTCTTTTTACCTATTGTGGTTATAGTAATTTTATTCTAGGTGCATCGTCTTCACATATAATAATTATTTAACAAATGTACGTACATATACAAACAATTGTAAAACATTTTAAAAGAGTAACGGTGGAGTTTCTTGCCCATTCTTCTCCATACGAAAACTACCTTTTGGAAGGGGCGACTAGAATCAATGTTATTATTTTGTAATTTTTGACGTTCAAAAGTGCCATACATGGGCCTATTTGAAATAAATGATTTGACTTTGACTTTGAGTCTAATCGGATGCAGCTGAATATCAGTATTTTACATGGAACGACTGTCTATCTGACCTCCACAACATAGTAACTATGTAACACGATACCCCTTGGTAAGACTGGTTGTCAGACTTTTGGGCTTCTATATTCCATTTGAAATAAGATTAGACATTTAAACAAACCTTTTTTACAGTCCGTTCAACCGATTTTGTCTTCTATACCGTAGGCATAAGGATGGCATTAAAAGCAAAAAAAGTGGTTACAATACCAATGTTTACTGCAGCTGCCATTTGTCATGCTACCAACGCAATAGAAGTCAAAATTGGTTGAACGAACTGTAAAAAAGGTTTAGTTAAATGTCTAATCTTATTTCAAATGGAGTATAATTACCCGTAATGACTGTCAAAGATCTACAAATGACAGCCGGGACCATCGGCTTAACGTGCTTTCCGAGGCACGGAGGGGTCTTGGTATGTAAAGATGGTTAGTTGCCACGGCTTATTTTTTAAAATTTTATTTTTGAATTGTTCTTTGTTTTATCTTTTTATTACACGCTTCTAACGTGCACGTCTTTCTACATTATTCTCACATGTATAATTTCAACATGAATGATGTAACCAATATTTTGTAACAATTTTTTGTTTAAAAGAGTATCCGTGGAGTTTCTTGCCCGTTCTTCACCATAGGTACCGACTGACCGATTTCTTTACAATTCTAAAGTGCCTGTAAATGGTTTAATTGAAAAAAATCTTTGAGTTTTGAGTTTGGGTCACCCATCCACGGACCAACCGCGGCAAGCGTAGTTCAACCTGATCGATCAACCTGTGCGGCTGTTATTACTTAGCCACAAACCCCCTCCTCTTAGATGAAAGAGCATTATTATTAGGTCAATATTAAATAATGTTCCTTCCACAAAATTCCAGCAATTTCTAAAATACGTCTTGCGTTGCCTCTTCTCATACAGAGAACGTACAAAGTCCAGGTTTCCTCACGATGTTTTTCCTTCACCGATGTCGGTAATGTCCAAGATAAACTCAGAAAGTACATATCACATTTGTACCTGCTCGGATTTGAACCCACAATCTCGTGCATTAGAGGCTAGGACTTAACCATTGGGCCATCACGATTTTTTAAAACAACACGTAAATGTTTCTGGTAATAGAAATAGTAATGGATGCTTACTGACATTTAATGTTCCTAAACACATTAATTTTTCCTTCAAACATGTTTACTTGTACACACAGCTTTATTAATAAATAATAATAAATATAATAAATAAATTCTTTATTGCCATACAAATATTAAAGAAAAATTTGAGGCCCTGGCTCCAGAGCTAAGTTAGAGAGTACCTGTATTTCAGGAGCCAGTGACTTCTTCCATTTTTGTTACTGTTAGCAAGTATATGCAGCAAAAGGTGATTATATTACTTAAAATTAAGCTTAAAAAAAATAATAGAAAAATTAATTAGAATTAATATTTAAATTATTAATATTTAAATTATTAATATTTAAATTATCAATATTTAAATTATTAATATTTAAATTATTAATATTTAATTTAAATTTATTGACCTAACTTTAATTTGAATACGATAATGACGGATATGAACATAAGCCCTTATTGATTTGGGTGTTATTTTTTGTCGTACAATTTTAAACTGTATCTTTTTGTCCATAGGAGCCAATGTCGTACCACTGGTGGTTCAACAGCTCGGCTCACAGCAAGCATGAGCTCACTACATCGCCGATGACCACTGTGCCTAATTTGCCAGGTAAGTTTTTTCTTTTTCATATATCACACCACCTTCGCCACGATGTCCTCAAGCGTTCAGTGGGTGACGATCTTTGCCCATCTCTCCGGGTTCATTCGTGTGACGTGTCCGGTCCACTCCTGCCTCCTACCTGACTGTTTTTCTCCAAAATCCACTACTTGAGTTACGGAGCACAGGGTGGTGTTTTACAACAAAAGAGATCACACAAAACAGAGAGGTTTGGAAGGAAAAAGGGAAAGCGTTTTCTCAGCAGTTGGACACAATGTAAGCTAACAAAAAAAAAAAAAAACAGTAGTATTTTTTTCTAACTATGGCATCTCGCAGTTTTGACCACTAAGGTCTTGGATGCTTAACCGAACTTTCCTGTCCCGCCTTAAGCTACTACACTTAAAGCCTCCAGCCAGGGGCAAGAACTATTCTAAATTAAAGTTAAGCGAACGCTCGCTAAGGGCACCCCCTGTGGGGTACGAACCTCGGCTTAGGGCGTCGCTGGGGGAGGACAGCAAGAAGGGACAGGCTGCATCAAAGTTAGATTTTCATCTTGATTATTATGCGGGGTATTTAAAGCTACGTGCTCAGCTGCAATAACTGCTGGGTTGGGGAGTATCATTTACTCGGGGACGCGATCGCTAAGGATCTCGGCGAGGTCGGAATGGCGGGAGGCGTCTGTGTTTATGCATTGTACTGGTGGCCCTATTCTTCTCCTGGAGGAGTGTTATGGGGCCATCTGGGTCGGAAAGGGTATGCCTTGAACGGCGGACCTGACTGATTCTAGAAAACAGTAGATTTTAAAATGTATTTATTTGGCTCATAATATCCCACTGCTGGGCAAAGTCCTCCCTCTCCCTTTTCCACACACGTTTTTCCTTTGCATGGCGGATCAATGCTTTAAATATTTCCAAATAAGGCAGTTTAGGACCTTTTTTTAGGATGGGTTGATTCAAATGGTACTTAGCTTAAGGATCTAAATTCAATTCTCAGACAGGACAAAATAATTATTTCTTAATTTTATCTACTATCTACATAAAGGCACAGATTAGTACGGATAAGACACTCCGACACAACAAAGTGCAATTCAGGTCGCACAGCGCTAATTACCTACAGTTATATTCACCTAGAAGTTGCCTCTCTTTCTATCGCGTAACTCTTGTATCTTTAGACTACGTTACGCTCACTGAATTCGACAAGTCGAACCCGCCGCGTACCTACTTGTAGCTTCATACCTAAAATGCGGAGTGTCCCATCTGTCTTCATCTATATAAAGGGTCTACAACATTGATTTTTTTGAGAAATTGAACCTGTGCCCGGTATCACAGAAGTGAGCTTTTGCGAAACTGAAACCCCTTCTTACTTCAAATGTAGGAGTGATATAATTTATTTTCTGCTCTCCCATATAACACATAACAAACCTGTGATGTTTCTTAAAGGTACATACATTTACATGGTGAATACTTCATCAGACTATGGCTGGGTGCAATGTTCGGGGACCAACTCCGTGGGGCGGCAGACGAAGCCCTGTCTCTTCCATATATTACCTGCTGGTAAGTACTGTAAAGCCAAGCGCACATTACAGCCGCAACGGGCCGCAGTGCAACGCATTTTCATACAAAAAAGGCGCGGCTCGCTATGATGAAGGAAGATTTTTGCAATGTGTTGCGTTGCAGCACGGCCCGCACATATCTACATTTTTCTTAAGTGGTTTACCTGGCAAGGTCTCTAAACTGTATGTATGACGAAATGTCCACAGATCGTGTTTAAATTGTTTTGGTATAGAAATAACACGCTTTTGCGTCAGACGAATGGCCGAAATTCTTGGCCACTAATCTGGCAGTCTTAAATAACAGTAGCCAGTCCCATCATTGGATCTGTGACAATCATTACTGGTCGTCAGAAGCCCGAAAGTCTGACAACCAGTCTTAACCAGGGGCGTGTTATCCAGTTTCTGCTGGTTTGTGAAACTCAGATAGAAAGTCACTCCATGTAAAATCCTGGTCTTCAGTTGCATCAGGTTATACTAGAAGCCGACTCCAACATAGTTGGAAAAAGGCTAGGCAGATGTGTCATCATTTGACAAAAGATTTGGCTACATATTTCAAACAATATTTGTTTTAATGTAAAGTGGCCGTATTGCACCGTGCAAGAAATACGGCCACTATGCTATGGCAATGGCCTATTTTCAAACAAAGATTTAGACAAAAGGAAATGCCAATAAAATACCAGAATCTATCGTCAGCTCCATACAAATCAAAGACGTCGTTAAACACACTAGACAGACAGAACGACGATCAATTTCCGAAGCTTATTCCTATAAAATATGATGCTCCCACTGTGCCAGACATTTCTAGTACCTATGTGTGGTGTGAGAATTATTAGGTCGGATGTAGATATAAAAAAAAAGTATTGAACAAAAAAAAAATTAAAAACAACAATAAAAAATAATATTTATATTAAAATATAACAAAAAAATAAATTAAAAAATTGTATTATTTATTTTTATTATTTATTTATATTGAAATATAATAAAAATATAGGACATAGATAATTATGCCAATGATTGGACTAAGCAAAATTACGATTTTGAGTTTATTATCTGTTTTGAAGAAACGTCAAACCTCGAAAAAATGGGCTATTGTGATTAGTTTAAAATTCTGAATTATAAAATATAAAGTTATTTTTCTTACAGTATTAATACTTTATACAGGGTGGCAGGGACATCGACGTAAAAACTATTACCATGGATTCAGTACATGATTCTGAAACCCCCAGCGTTAAAATTTTTCGACGGTTATTAAAAAAAAACGTGTGGCACTCTGGGACTACTGCGGTAAAGCTATTGCATAGCATTTGTAACCTCCATGACAACATCACGTTGTCATGGGAACCGTCATTACATGGTAGGCGGAGTGCGGGGTGTTAGGTTTTATTTGCGTTACATTACGGAATTTCTCGATTCGGTCGCCGTGCTCAAAGCCCGCGATAAAAGCTATGCAATAGCTTAAAAATCTGCTGTTTCATAGAAAAGTGCAATACAAAATGTATGGTACAGCTGTTTTTTTTTATAACCGTGAAAAAATTTCAACACAGGGGCGTTTAGAATCATGTCCTGAATCCATGGTAACAGTTTTCGCGTCGATGTCCCCTGCCAACATGTATAATATTTTTACTCTAAAAACGAAAATCATAATAATTATATTACTTCATTCCAGTAAGATGCTGGTAGGGATCTTGACCGTACTTCCGGGATTGTCCTGATAGCCGTGGAATACCTCTCCACTCCTCATAAGCACCTCAGGACGTGTTGCCCCCTTGTCGCTACGACACTATGTGCTAGCGACCGTTTTCGGGGGCCCATTATTGAGTGTGCAAGTCACCCCCTGCCATTTTATCCGTATGTATATAAAACACAGATCAGGCAGGGGCCATAGTCCTTCCATAGTTCCAGGTGACCAGTCCACTTTAGCAACCCAAACCCATAGTCCAATATCTTTGTTTCCATATCTTACAATAGTCCTACACCAACTGGGGGTTGTCCTTGGCTGCACTTGCATTGTGCGAACAGGGATAATCGTCGATTGGTACCTCATTTCATTAAAAATGTCTAAGGGGCTTCTGCGAGTTGGCTTCGGCCCCTCGTACGCCTTCCAAAGGTCCGGGACCCCTGGGTCCCGAGAAATGTCAAAGACTTAAAAATAATATTACTTCTATGTACACCTTTTTAACGCTCATTTTCTTCTATACAGATAAGCCATCAACTCCCAAAGCGTGTGAGATCACCAACGTGACATACGACTCTCTGACTCTGAACTGCACGCCAGGACATGATGGAGGAATACACCAGTCATTCTTATTGGAGGTAAGTGTGTATTAATTACCCTGAACTAAACTACATCACCACTGCTCTTAAAACGGTGAAGGAAAACATCGTGAGGAAACCGGCATGTGACATCTACCAACCCGCACTGGGCCCGCGTGGTAGATTACGGCCCACTCCCTCTCACAGAGAGGAGGCCTTGTGTCCCAGCAGTGGGAACATTATAGGCTGATGATGATGATGAAACTACAGCGTGCTGTTTTAATGGCGACTTTAATTAAACACATGTATACGGTTTCATGAAGATATTTTAATTTCATTAAACGTTATTATTAAAGAATTGTAGCGCATGTCATATTTTGTCGGGGTCACGATTCATAACATCGCATCAATGAAATTAAAACGAATAACGTGCAAAGAATAGGCGAACTGAAGGAAAGAGAGAGCCCTATGAAATATAATAGACGTTGATTTTTTTAGTAACCTGTACCCTAAATGCGTAACTTATTTTCGTAAACAATTATGACAAATTTGTTTCATTTTGACAGTTCAACAACATTCATTGCGTTATTTACGTTGTTGTGCAGATTTTTTTCCAACTTATGAAGCAATGAATTGGCAATCTGTTTCAAAGCTAAAAAAATTGTGATTGATCGTGTATTACGCAATTAGGGGGCCTACCACTAGCTCAAAAGCAGTATTATTTTAATATTACTTCAGTGGGAGAAAGAGATGGAGCTATGCGTCCTGTACAGCTTCATCTCTTTTCCACACTGAAGTAATATTAAAATAATACTGCTTTATGAGCTGATGGTAGGCCCCTGTTCTGCTTAATTATTCCTAAAGAGCCATAAAAAACCCTGTTAAAAATCGACACGTGTTTCACCTCTGAACGAGGCATCCTCAGGATGACGATTGACTAGTCGCGAACCCGAACACGGCGTGTGAGAGAGCTCTCTATGTCGGCGAGCGTTTGAAAATTTTAATTTATCAATTTATGAATTATTAAATATCTTATTATTTATTTATTTTATTATTATTAATTACAACGGTTATACACCAGTAACAGTAACTAATTAATTTCAAACTATTATATAAATTACAATTTCATCTAGATAGGTAGGTACAGTATTAATATGAAATAAAAACAACAAAAAAAAATACATTTCGTTAGGTTACAAATTATTAGTCAATTATTTATATACAATGTCTTTCACAAAATCTCGAGCACAATAACATGATTTGGTTTAATCTGTCGGTCAACACATCACAATCGGGTAGGTCAAAAATAAGGGCATTGATTGCGCTGCTCATGCGACACAGCGGAGAATGCGCACGGGACACAGTGCGGCACTGTGCAGTCGCGAATAGTCTGTGCCGGCGGTTAGACCGGTGGCGTAGGTAATTGTCAGGGACATAAAATGTGCATAGTATATTGTGCAACTCTGGGGAGTCAATTACATTATAATTTTTATGATTACTGGCCACTAGCCCTACCCGTGTGTAAAATTAATTTCACCATTTTAGCGATATGTTGTTTAATTTTGGATGCGACGTGCTGTCAATCGTTTTAAAGATTAGGCTAAGCCAGCCGCATTGGAAACAATTTTGTGTCGCATGTAAACATACGACCCTACTCGGTTTTCCGGTGTGTCTTTAAATTCAAATTCATAATATTTTATTTCACATAAACCTACATGGGCACTTGTGAAACGTCAGACAGTAGGTGCACGGTTCCAATTATTCGTTTCCTATGGAGAAGAAACTCCACGGTTACTCTTTAAAAAATTATTGTTTTCACAATGTTTTCATATTTCAGTGTTAATAGGCATAAAAGGACAGTGTAGGACTCAACAAATACCAGGTACTTAACAAACCTCTTCGCATCTGTACTGTACCTACCTATCTTCGCAAGATAACGCAAAACTAAGTGGTAAAATTCCGGATTGGTTTCAAACGTCGTCGGGCCTAATATGCACGACTAACTTGTACTCAGTGTGCGAGCTCCCAAGCTCCCATCATACTTGGAGAACGGGATCTTTACTCAAATTCGTACGGAAACGTTCAATTTGCGGCTGGCTTTAAGTTGACCGTCCACTGTGACATAGGACGTGTACAGAGAGGTTTGCCACGTTATCTGCGCGGTTCACTTGTATGTCAGATACGTATTCAGGCGTATCGTGGCCCGGTGGCCGTGGGTCGCAGTGGATGATGCCGGCTACATTTTCATATAAAGCAAAGCTAATTATGTGTACAAAGCTTAGCCGTGTGTTGTGGAGCAGCGTCTTTAGCCCAATGGCCGCAGGTTGTAATAGAAAAGTAGGGATGACACCTGGGTCATTATCAAAAAAATAAAAAAAATAAAAAAAAAAAAAAATAAAAAAAAAAAAAAAATAAACAGTGGCACTCCGGTAGTGTCGAAAAAATAGAAAACTTGAAAAAAAAATCGGCACCGCAGTAATCAACGCGTTTATGTCTTTTACTCCACGGTATCGGTAAATTGCATTACAGTGTCGCAAAATCAATGGTTTATTCCCATCTCAAAAATGCCCAACGCGCCTAAAGAAGTTTTCACTTCAAAAATAAATTCTGTTTAGTCGTCAGTCTAATAAAAAAAAATTAGACACGTATTTTTTTTCTTTATCATATTAATAAAAAAATACTTAGATAAAACGCATTAAAGTTGTGGGAGTGGAGGCTTGCTACGTCACAATTCAGTATAAGATTTAGCAAGGCGTGACGTTATACCACATTTTAACTCAATGTATCGCCGTAATCTTTTGATTACGTAAAAAAAGAAAAAATACGTGTCCATTTTTTTTTTTGTAAACTTCATGACGAACAAAAAAAAATATCTTTCCTATTGACGTCCTGAACTGTGAATTGCGCTGTACGAATATTTAGTTTGACTTGCTGCAAGTTTCCAATTTTATTAATATTATCAACAAGTGGTAATTTTACATTACATGTAGCATTAGTTAGTCAACACGCAAAATGCTCAACATTTATTAATAGAGTAAATAATTATTGTTTGAAATCCCAGCAAAATTACTAGTTTCAACAAACTATGTTGGAATAATTAGTAATTACTCTAATTATTCAGTTTGCATATTAACGGCACAAATAAGCGTGATAGTTTGCAAATAGATAATACGTTGCAATAATCTGTAATTATTCATTAAAAGCTTGCACAAATGCTAATTTTTATTGAAGTGAAGACTTCTTTAGGCGCGTTGGGC
The DNA here is from genome assembly GCA_963680765.1 of Agrochola lychnidis. NCBI lineage: Eukaryota > Metazoa > Arthropoda > Insecta > Lepidoptera > Noctuidae > Agrochola > Agrochola lychnidis. The sequence goes on from OY796872.1 coordinate 13,785,285, forward strand.
ATTCTTGAGATGGGACTAAACCATTGATTTCGCGACACTGTAACGAAATTTCCGACACCGTGGAGTAAAAGATATCAACGCGTTGATTACTGCGGTGCAGACTTTTTTTCAAGTTTTCTATTTTTTCGACACTACCGGAGTGCCACTGTTTATTTAATTTTTTTACCCAGGTGTCATCCTATGCCTCCTACAAGGTGGACCTATGACCTGGTGAAGGCCGCAGGAATCCGCTGGATGCGAGAAGTACAGAAGTGGTCGAAGTGGCGGTGTTTGGGGGAGGCCTATGTCCAGCAGCGGACGTCTTAAAAACTTTCTGCGCTTTTAACGATGCAAACTTTTTTAAATAATTGAGCCTCTTTTTAACTTTCTGCCCTTTTCTCACAGTTGGTTGCAGTAACTAAGTTAGGGAATGCGACCTAACGGGTTAGGTTAAATTGAAACTGTGACCAACCACGCGCGAGCCGAACCGGTCGCAGTAACTAAGCTGGGGCACCCCGACCTAAAGGGTTAGGTTGGAACTGCGACTCTTCATCTAAGTTGGTCGCAGTTACTTGGTTTAGCTATTAAGTATTTCCAGAACCCTAAAATAGGAATCAACTTAACACTGATTACTTCAAGACCACTACAATTTAATTTTTAGAACACAATAAGGGTTAATCTTCCGACAACTAACAAGGAAATAATTATGCAAGATTTGACAGCTTCTGTTTTTAAAAACACTGATGACTCCAAAAGAACAACAATTTATTTTATTGAAACACAATTTAGAAGTAATTTCCCGATTGTCAATTGACAAATAACTTTTAACAAGCAAATAATTTTCAGGATTCGGCGAGCTTTTGTTTTTAAAAACTCTCAAAACTTCTAATCGTCTTTTGAAAACATTTGACGATTCTTTTCTTTTAGATTTTTTAAGAAATGTCTTGAAAACCTATTGCTTGTCAGTAGTACCAACATAAAAGTAATTTGTTTTTCTTTTTTGATTTTTTTTCCTTTGTCGTTGAATGTTATTTCATCAATTATGTCGAAAGAATCGAATATATGAGCTTCAATATCTACGTCTTTTTGATGTATAAATAAAAAAAACAACCGACTTCCAAAAAAAAACACTACAAAGTGAAAAATTACTTTAATTTCAGAAGTCGGTGTCTTTGGTTTTGAATTTTCGTTTTTTGCCACCGACTTCTGAAATTAAAGTTATTTTTCACTTCGTAGTACTTTTTTTTTTTTTTGAAATTCGGTTGTTTTTTTTTTGTGCAAAAAATTTATTTTCCCTTTTTAGTTGTGGTAGCTACCCCACCCAAATTCGAATACCACTACCTACTATGTAAATAACAGAGTAAAAAAAAAAAAAAAAAACGGGTAGTTTTGCGGGTATTCTGGTTATTAAACATTTCCAATGAAAAAACATTTATCATATCATGAGCCTGAATATAATAATTTAATATTATATTAAATTGTTGAACACTGAACAGTTCTGTTTACTGAATATAATTAATGGGAACCGCAGAGCAATTACGGTAGAACAAAAACATTTTGAAAACTGGACGAAATGGTTACTCCATTGAATAAGTATCTTTTAAAACTTTATTACAAACTAGCTGCGCCCCGCAATTTCACTCGCATAAGTCGCGATCCCGTGGGAATATCGGGATAAAAAGTATCATATGTCTTGATTCGGGTCATGGTCTACCCATGTGCCAAATTTCATCAAAATCCGTTCAGCCGTTTTAGTGTGAAAGCGTAACAAACAAAAACAAAAATCGAATCTTTTTTTGTTTAGAAATATAAATCCGCGAAATTAAAGCAGGTTAAAGCTAGATTAAAACATTGACAATGAGTACACACGGCTACACATCAAGCTATACATTTCCAGTTTATGCTGATTTCGCATTGTATAGGATTTCCGTACAATGCGAGGTCAGCTTATACTGGAAATGTATAGCTTCATGTGTTAGCCGTGTATACAATGACCCCTTTAGAGGATCTTACTTACTTCAATAACACCCTTGTTACAGCTAGGGCTGCGCAGGCCGTTAACGGTTAGGTAGGTAGAGGTAGAATAAAAAACTTTTTTACAAAAAACACAACCGACTTCCAAACTACAAAGTGAAAAATAACTTTAATTTCGGAAGTCGGTGTCTTTGGATCAGATCAGTATTTTAGTTTTTTGACACCGACTTCCGAAATTAAAGTTATTTTTAACTTTGTAGTTTGGAAGTCGGTTGTGTTTTTTGTAAAAAAGTTTTTTTTTTTCACTTTTTTGTGGGTTGGTTTGTAATTTATCTAAGTTTTGTAACTATTGTTAGCCTTATGTCAACTGCTCATCAAAAATACCCAAATCACTATAGATGCGCCTTTAATATTTAAAGAGTTCCCTCAATTTCTCCAAGATCCCATCATCAGATCGTGACCAAATGACAGTGGGACCAACTTGAAAGTATACCCTTTCAAACAAAAAAAGAATTTTTCAAATCGGTTCAGCCGTCTTTGAGTAATCGGGGAACATACATTAAAAAAAATATCCCGACGAATTGAGAACCTCCTCCTTTTTTTTGAAGTCGGTTAAAAACAGCTGGATAGGTTTACATAAATAATTAAGATAGGTAGAAGAACACGGCTAGGTCGTGGGTAAGGTCACTGACACTGAGTTCTAAGCACTCGCACACTTAGGAAGGAAGGGTACTGTCCTTGGTAGCACGTGGTAGACGTGGGGGCCTGCTCAGCACAGGCTCCGCAGTAGGCCGGACAGCCCTAGTAAGCCGCTGGGAGTCAGCGTCGGCAGCACGTGCTCTCGGCGGCAGGCCGCAGGTAAGTATTGGGAGCACGTGGTAGGTCGCCACAAGCGCGCGGCGGTAGGCCGCAGGTAGGCAGGCCTTCGTCAGCGTGCAGGAAGCATGCAGCATTAAGCCCGTACAGATATCCCCTATGTTTTCCATCAGGTAAGCAAGCGGCAGTCGAAATGCTAAGAGTCCTTAGAAAATTAGTGTTGTGCTACGTGTTTAGTGATGTGGTTAGTTACTTTGTGATATTATCATCACTCGACTAATTATAGTTGAGGCCGCTCACAACGCTACACCCTATAGAAACACAAGTTTCTCACAAACCTTATAAAATATAGCAAAATAAACACAAAACAAATCATTATTTATTAATAAAAGATATAGTGATATCTTTTGTTACAGGCTTCATAAATTGTGTTTAAAGATATCAATAGGCTTCAATACGTCTTGTTACTGTCACTTAGTACGATACAAATAAATCTTGAACGACATTAAATTCTTTGTGAACAGACATGTATTACTTTTGTTTGGGGATATAAATAATATTGTTAAAACGATGTTCTTTTGATCATATTACATAGCTTTTTTATAGAGCATTAGCTTTTGCCCGAGGTTTCACCCGCATGGATGTCGGAAAATATCCCACGGGAACGTACTACCGAGATTTCAGACCTAATAACGGAGGAAAAGGTCATTGACTCCTACCGCTGCGCCCGCATTGCTATGCGTAATTTTGAAACTGTGATATCTTTTAAACTATTCATTTAAATGATATGATATCAGGCATATTTTAATCTAAATTACAATTTAAATCACAAATTTTGGATAAGTATTAATACTATACCGGTCAAAAAAATCAAATTCTGAAAGATAAAAATGGTTATTGTGGGTCATCCTTAGAAGATAGACATATGCCATCGCGGATTTTTTGTTGAAATTTTTAAGATAAACAATACCATAGAACATAAATTTGATGTATCTTTTCCGTTTAACGCAGCGCACGCCAGTAAAGCTCCCAAGAGGCATGATTTTTTCCGACTTCTTCAAAAATAATCGTCAAATTTCAGCCAATTTACACAAAACCATAATAAATTATACACTAAAACCTTCCTCATTAATCACTCCGTCCATTGGTGAAAACCGTTTGAAAATCCGTTCGGTAATTTTTGAGTTTATCGCGTTCAGACAGAAAGACAGAGAAACGCGGCGGGAGACTTTGTTTTATAATATATAAGGATAAGGATGTATAAGGTGCGACAGTTGTTACGGGTCGTCAGAAGCCCGTAAGACTGACAACAAGTCTTACCAAGAGTTATCGTGTTACCCAGTAACTGGATTCTGGAGGTCAGATAGGCAGTCGCTCCATGTAAAATACTGGTATTCAGCTGCATCCGGTTAGACTGGAAACCGACCCCACTATAGTTGGGAAAAGGCTAGATGATGTATCAGAATGGTGCGTTTTTGTGGTGAAGAAGATTACTCCTCAAACTCACAAATTTTACCTTTTTTTAATATTCCTAGCTTCTGCCCTCGACTTCGTCCGCGTGAAATTTCTTGTTGTTCCGACCCGGGGTGGGTCGCATCGCATCGCCCCTGTCCGCGCTACTACCTACTTACTACACTTACTTGTTTTTTTTTCTTTTACTCGTCATCTAATGGTCCAACCGTGACGTTAAATAGCCTATAGTTTTCCTCAAGAATTGGACTATCATTATCGGACTTCCGAAATTAAAGTTATTATTCACATACTTGTGTTTTTCGGAAGTCGGTTGGATAAAAAAAAAAAGCTTTTACTAAATTAAATTATCAAATATCGCTCTCTACTGCTGTAAAATATTGATTATGAATTGAAATAATTTTTAGTGGTATGAGGAACAGGGTGTAAAGTTCACTCATCCACCATAGAAAAGGGAGGATCCTCCGACCAGACGGATGTCGTGTCTGGCGGACAACTGCCCATCAGTTTGAAGTTGAAATCTTGTATGTATGTCGATCACTCGGTAAACTCTAACTGCGCGATGCAGGATTTGTGTGACGTCATGTCTATGATGCGTAGTTCTTTTGTGGCGGTGTAACCAACCGCTACAAATTGATATTTAAACACTGAATATTTCGTTTATGTAAAAAAAAAAAAATCCAAATGCTTTTTTATACCTCAACTTTTTCAAACTGACAGCCGCGCTGATGGGCTTGTCAAAACTGACAGTTACATTACTCCATCTCTTCTCTTGTTGTGTACGTCCTATAATATGTCTCCTTTTCTCCACACAGATCTTCGACATGACAACAGGCCTTCTTCTCCGCAACGTCAGCAGTGATGACCCTGAGTTTGAAGTAGCTGGGCTTTCTGCAAGCAATTCCTTGGCGGTGTCAGTGAGAGCCTTCAATAGAAAAGGCTTTAGCGAGGCTCTGACCTTGACATCTAGCTTGCTGAAGTACCCTCAACGGCATACAGGTATGATTTCATATATTGAATACTTTGGTTCTAGCACGAACGCGCAGAGTAAACGTAAAGTAAATTTAAACGCTTTGAAAATTGAAAATACTCATAAACCGATTTCCAAAATGGAGGACGTTATATGTTCGTACCGATTTCGAGCGAATGTTTGTTTTTTTTCTTATGAAAAAAAACAAACATTCGCTCGAAATCGGTGGACATACATCCAACCAACTGATTTCTCCGTCAATTGTGGACGGATTTTGAAAATTATTTTTTTTATTTTAAAGCGTATTTTCTCGAAATCGTTCCATATAAATTTTATTAACTTCGCCTGAACAGTTTTTGAGTTAGCTTTAATAATACATAACTTTACGTCCATATATTTTCGTGCAAATTCGGAACCTGTAAATTTTCACAGTAACGTGATTCCAATTGCGTCGTCTAAACACGTGTTGCTGATTATAATTGTGTAAATACTTACATATTTGTTTGAATATTTTCATATTTTAAGCAACAATCACCCTGACACTGACCCGCAAATTGCAAAAATCGTAAGAAAAATTGAATTTCGCGGGCTACCAAATTCAATTTTTCTAAACCCCTTAAAGGCGTGTTATATCGTAATTTTAGTGATAACTGATGAGCGACTCACCATACGATGTCAGGCTACAACTCCTGCATAAGTTTAAAAAAATAATTGGTTGCCTGTAAAGTCGGTATACGGGCGAAAGTTTTACGTGACAACGACTTTGAGTGGTAAAATAATTTTAATGTGAATATTCATTCGTATAGTAGGAAGAAGGATGAAATAATAGTAACAATTTAAAACATTTAAGAAGGGACGCGTGCCTTTCACTTTTTATGTCTGTCTCTCTCGCTCTTAGGCGGGCTAACCATGCCCGAGTGGAAGGGACGCGTGCCTCTCACTCGCTCTCATTGTGAGCGCATAACGTGAGCGGAGCGTAACGCAGTTTCTTGAAGTGTCACCCGGCAAACCAATTTATAAGACGTTGTCACGTCAAAATACATGAAAGATAAAAGCCACAGTCCTTCCCACAGCGCAAGTCCCCGTGAAGGTGGAGCTGACGACAGTCCTGATAATAGTCCTGGGAGCAGTTGGTGTCATCGCCGCCATGACAGCCGTGTCAGCTTTTATCTTCTGCTGCAAATACTGCAACAAGCGAGAGAGTAAGTAGTGATGTCATTTAATTGATGTTTTGTGTGTAATTTAATTGACACTGGATGTAATTTAATTGAAACTGGATGTAATTTAATTGAAACTGGATGTAATTTAATTGAAATTTTTGAGTAGTTGAATTGAAACTTTGTGTGTAATTTAATTGAGCTCTTGTATTTTAATTTGAAATAGTATGTGCAATTTAATTGAAACGATAATTAAATTTTTTGAGTGTCTTTCAGTAACAGAATTAAAATCTCGTGTGAACGCTCGTTTAATAATAATACTTGACTTGATTCACATAACAACGATATTTTTTTACAAGTTTACCTTTTTTTTATTGAAAGAAAAATCAAGTCGTTTCTTCGAAAAGACTTAAAATGTTATTTTATAAGCAAACCTTTTTATCAAATTAAATACATCTTAAATTCAAATATTTCAATAAACGGAGCGGTTGGTAAATACCTATCAAATAATTTAAACTGAAAGATTTATAATTATTATATTCATAACTTGATAAAATTCCAAGAAAATTTAAAGGACCAACCTTTTACTTTGCTCTATATTAAATATTTAATTTAATAATTGTCCAAAGAAGAAAATTGGTAGAGAATTTTAAAGATTTCCAAGAAATTCAGTTGACTGACGATATCTGTGTCTATACAGGTTTTTTTTTTTTTTTGAACCAGTGCGCACTGTTTAAACACTTACCCTGTATACATTATTATAAATTGAAGTCGGTTTTCAAGTTTGTTTATGTGATCGCGTTGTTTGTCTAAACTACGCAACGGATTTTGATGAGGTTTTCACCATTAATTAGAGAATTTATTCCGGAAGGTTGACGTGTATAATAAATTGATATTAAAATTGCATATCGTCGCTTAAGTTCTAACACCGCGGAAGTCAAATTTGTACCAGTGTTGTACAGAAATGAAACGGTTTATTTTCTCTCCTGGAAAGTTGCGTATTTTGACATCCATGGTGTGAGAACTTAAGTGAAGATTTAATAAAGAAATCTTGATGTTTTCTCAAGTTGTAAAAAACGTGCCTCAGTATAATAAAGTAACAGTATTATGTCTCCACCAAACCTTGTGTACCCGTGTGTAACTGCCGCGCATTTGAGACTGTTGCGTACTGATCTACAATGGAATTTCGGAACGCGTCTTTTCGGCCGTTTTATATGAAGACATAATACTGTTACTTATTTATACTCTGACCGTGCGAAGCAGGGACGGGTAGATGGTAAAAAATATTTATTTTGTTCATAGGAAAACATGAGAAAGACAAAAGGCAGCAAGATGAAACATCTAATATACCACTGACTGGCACCAAAGAGTCGGAGAGCGTCGATAGTTTAGGTAAGATACTAAATTCGGTTACACCCCGATTCACACTCTAACGCACTCTAAAGACAATTTCCACGCAAGCTCCGCCCCTATACACCCCGCCACTCCACTAAATGCTAAACGCTAACACATCAGTAATAAAGTTGAATATCGCGTCCGCTCTTTGGTCGTGTTCGAGCACGGAACTAAATGTCGTAAGTCTCAATTCTTTTTTCGTTTATAACTAAAGTAATAAATTGATCTAGAGAAAAAAATCTTGATATTTTCTTACTGTGAATAATTAATTTAGATATAAAAGCCGAGTAATCTTGATTATATTAAGATAATTTAAAAAAATACATGATTTTCGAATAAAAATTAATCGAGCGAAAATGTTATAATTACGTTCGTATTTAGATATGGATATCCGTCTTGTCTGCGGAGTTTAGCTGGTTAATTTAAAATAACCCTGTATATGGCAGACTAAGGACCCATATACCTAAAAGAGTAGCAAGAAAGAAAAAAGAGAAAAAGTAAAGAGTAGCAGACCAAACATTCGCTAAAAATTGCGTAGCCATTACGCACACATAGGGAATGTTGTCAATACAGGGCCGGACTAGGGCCGGTTGCCGGTATTATCTAACGATATTGAAACAACCGATATAGGTACTTAGTGAAAATCCGCGAAAATTGATATTCTCTGGGTATAAGAAGTGTAAATTACTTAGCAATAAAGTCAATCAATCAATTATTACCTGCCGAATGAAATTGAATATGAGTAGCCTATTTTATGTATACTTATGCCTATGTTCATGTTATCCATCACACAGATACAGGGTAATATAATTCATTTTATAATTTATTACAAAAGCATGTGTGTACACTGACAATCTGAAATTTGCAGTATGCTGGAACAATGTCACCAAAAAGATTTAAAAAATCGTAGAGTAAACTGAAGCTCTGTTTGATAATTCAATAGTAAACATTTTACAAAAAATTTCGTCTTTGTTGCCAAATCCGTCCCTGACTAAATAACGCGGTTGAAACAAAAAACGCGATGCAGATGATGTTGCTTAGCAATATGGCGGCATGGTACAGACAAGCTATGCGTCAAATTTTGTCTATATCTGAGTCAGTGTGACAACAGGTGACAGAACGAGATACAATTTACGACTTGTCGCTTGGCAAAAAAAGGATAGAGAATCATGTCCATAAATATAAATATAACTATGGATTAATGTTTGGTCTGCTACTCTTTATATGTCTGTGACCTGTACTCTCACGCTGAACCATAAGCCGTCCCGACCGTACCTTAAGACAGCTTGAGAGCAAACGGGTAAAAGCTAGACAATGAATTACTAACCCTGGGTACCCACTGATACGGTTCTGAATATTTAATTGAACTACCCTCAGAATTGTGTGTAATTTGAATAGTATTCTGGCCTTAGAAGGCTTAAGTTTTAGGCTTTTGTCCTGTTTTGTTATGGGTGAATTGAGGGAGAAAATTCGATTTAGAATCATCTTAGAAGCAAATACTGTTTTCCTAATGAACAAATGATTTTATGTTAATTTTGTAAACCTCTTAAAAATAAACACATTTTCCCAACTTAAAGCTATTGTAAATTTTACAACCAAAAACATTTTTTTGAATTACAGACCCAAAACATTTCACCAAATATCAAAAACACTCGTTCAAATATAAATTCACGTAAAAACCAACAAAAAACAAAGGATCGAGTACTAAAAAGAATTTATAACCTTCTTTTTCCAGATAAAAACCCAGATATAATACCACTAGACGGTAAAATAAGCGACAGCTGTTCAAATAAATCTTCTACAACCGACTACAGCTCTATAAGACCCCTCATCTCGAAGACTACCGACAAATACGACATGTCTACGAATTGCGACCGATTTTACGACCACAATATCGATCCCTGCAACCAATATATACAAGTTCGACCGATGGAATACCGGCGACCAACTTACGCGGCAACGTTGCAAATGCCAAACCTTGGTCCTAGCATACAGAGTTTGGGGCCAATGAGCAGCTTGCATATGCCGAATGTTGGGCCCAATGATTGTCACAGACAGCCGTATGATAAGGTGTATGAGGATTGGTTGAAGTATAAGAATGCTTTGCCGTTGAATACTAGTGGTTTGGTAAGTGTTCAAAATGTTTAATTGTACATTATGTTTAGTCAAGGAAAATTATTGTTAATTTTTTTATTTAAAATGTCCGTAAAAACAAAACATTGATTGTCGTTCTTTGAGGTTCGTATGAAACGCACATACACATACTCATTACAGCCGCAACGGGCCGCAGCGCAAAACATTTTCATACAAAAAAGTGCGACGCGGCCCGCCGTGCGTTGGTTCATAGAAATTGTACGAAAATGATGAAGAAGTATTTTGGCAATGCGTTGCGGCCCGCTCCTATCTGTACTACCCTTAACTCAGCAAATGTTGACGTAGCTTGTTAATTTATATAATTTTCCCTGACAGTACATAGTTATTTGACCAGTAAGAGGGCGCCCAATGGTCCACTAGCTCCACTCCTTTAAAAAAATGTTATCTCATCACTGAGAAGGAATTATAAATAACGACTAGTAAGGACCCTCGGTAAGTGTGTCTAGAATTTTCTAATACCTTTTGTAAAGTTCCATATAGAGACACGAAGCAACAAAATTCGATCTAAAGAAAAGCGGCCACATTACCCTAGATCGTATTTTGATATTTCTTGATTCAATATGAAACAATAAAAAGGTATTGGAAAATTTTAGACACTTACCGAGGGTCCTTACTAGCCGTTATTTATAATTCCTTCTCAGAGACGAGATATTTTTTTTTTAAAGCGTGGCGCTGGTGGACCATTGGGCGCCCCCTTAAAACAAAGTTTCTTATGTTCAAATTATTTTATGCAAACAATACGTAAGTAGCGCATACCAAAGTATCGTATAGGTCTTTTTTCTGAACACAAGAACAATGTCCAAAAACTTACCAAAATATTTTTATTACAGCTGCCAGCAGAACAACTGCTCCCACCAGAGTTATACGCAACGCCTCCACCACCCTCTCTCTACAGCAACCCCAACAGGAACCCACTCAACCTCACTCAGATGCCAGAGTTAGAACCTAGATACCACCTGGAACCAAGGTCTTTAGCGATGGACTCCAGAAGTTGCTCCAACTCGCCTCCAGTCAGATTCAACCCTGAAAATAATAGTGTGTACTACAGTAAAAATGTGCTGGATAGAACTACTAACACGTTACCACATTTGAAGCCTACTAGGATAAATGGTAAGAATTTTACTTTTCCATACAGTATTTTGTCACTCTAGCCCAGGGTTGACATAAAACAAACAAGCTGTTTTAAAACACGTATTTTGAACACCGTTTAAAACAGTTTGAAATAAAACAATTTTTTTATTAAGTGTTTAAAATCACAGTATAAAACAAGTTTAAAAGAATGTTTTAAACATTAAGAAAAAAAACATGGTTTTAAATCGCGAATGAATGGAAATAAATGAAAAGTTTAAAATTTTTAGGACTTGAAATAGCTCGAAAAGAAATTAAAAAGGTTAGATAGTTTTGTACACTTCGTCGCCGGTCGAAATGAAGTAATTCCCCCGCAAATATTTTGGGGATTCCCTTATTTGAATATAGTCCATCCTACCTATGTATAGGTACTTCGTCGTTATACTTCGTTACTGGTCGAAAAGAGGTAATTCCCCACAATAATTTTGAGGATTTCCCCAGTTTTATTAAATATACTTTTACGAAAATCGAAATTCGCAATTCTGGGTGGTTCAGTATCTGTAGTACATACCTATGATTATTATGTTACTCTGATCGTTTTTTTGTAAATTTTTCCTCAGTTAAATTTTAAAATTGTCTAGAAATGAATTATATTAGGCTTGATCGATTTGTGTTGATAGTAAATTTGATGAACAGGTCAATGAAAAAAAAAAACAAATAAACACTTGTTTAAAACATTTTGAACTGTTTGTTTGAGGAGCTCGTGGCTAAGTACTAACAGCCGCTCGGGTCGATCTGTCAGGTTAAGCTACGCTTGCCGGGGTTGGTCCGTGGATGGGTGACCATTTCTACATACCGAGACTCCTCCGTGCCTCGGAAAGCGCGTTAAGCCGTTGGTCCCGGCTGTCATTCGTAATCTTTGACAGTCGTTACGGGTCGTCAGAAGCCCGAAAGTCTGACAACCAGTCTTACCAAGGGGTATCGTATTATCCAGTTACTGGGTTGTGGAGGTCAGATAGGCAGTTGCTCCATGTAAAATACTGGTATTCAGCTGCATCCGGTTAGACTGGAAGCTGACCCCAATATAGTTGGGAAAAGGCTAGGCAGAACACAACTGTTTGTTTTATAAAATTAAAAAAAACTGGTTTTTTTTTTCCAACCCTGCTCTAGCCGAAATAACGTCGATGTAACTTGATGGCTACAAGCTCGCGCACATTTGGGCGGACCACGCCGCATCGTAACAGGATTTTTGCAATGCGTTGTACTGAGGCTTGGCCCGGCCAAAAATGTGCGCGAGCCTCATTGCACTGGAGTGCAAACAATTCAAATTTGAAATTTAATCTCGCTGAAACAATTACTGCGTTGCTGTGCGGCCTGCCGCGGCACCTAATGTGCACTTAGCTTAAATGTATGCTTCGACGTACTCGATTGAATTCTTATACCGAATACAAAATGCAAAGAAGGCGGTTGCTGAATGTCCGCCCGGACTTCGAAATACTATCCTGGCTATGTCCTGACTTGGCACATGCTAGTACTGCTTACATGATGTCAGATAATTTTAAACCAGTACAGTACATACGTGGTGTCGGTCAGAAAAACAAAATGCGTAGTCACTGCACACTAGCCAATCGAAAAACACAAGCCAGGATAGTAAAATCAGCTACTAGCTCAAAAAATAGAATCCCTTCGTATTAAATTATCCTAGCTTGAGACAAAAAACTTACAAGCCTAGAAATGAAGCTAGTTTTGTATACAATAAGCTAGAGTTACTAAAGTTTTACCGAGACCACTGTACGAAGCCTTAGGTAAGTGTGCGGTGAGACGAGGGGGGCAGTGCAGGCCACTCATTCGCCAATGCTCAAGGTGGGCGACGTCCCGCCCGCGACACATTCGTCAACGCTGCCCCGCACCTCGTCGCGCATTCCTTAAGCGCGGAGCAGTGGTCTTTGCCAAACTATATCTTACTATCCAACTTAAGAGTTGTAGGTCGTAGACTTGAACCCTGACAGGAGCTTTACTTTGTGTAAACTATTTCAAACGGTGAAGGAAAACATCGTGAGGAAACCGGCATTTCTTAGAACCAAAAATTCGAAGACATGTGACATCTACCAACCCGCACTGGGCCCGCGTGGTGGATCACGGCCCACTCCCTCTCACAGAGAGGCCTGTGTCCCAACAGTGGGAAAATTATAGGCTTGTTGTGTAGCTCATGTATCTCAGGCATGAAATATTTTTAAAGCTTCTGTCTGTCAAATCTTGAAGAAAAAGCTCTTAAAGATTTAATGAAGAAAGTACACTTGAATAAGGTCAAGCGAAGTGGAAAAGACTCGAGAATTATTCATGTTTCGGCACAGTCTAGCATAAATTTATGCTGTAGGCGGGAAACTTAATCAAAAGGCTTAATAAGGTAGAAGGAAGGTAGCTGTATTCACTTGGAAACATACTATTGTACGGTTGTAAGGAATTCTTGAACGGATTTTATCTAAGTATTCGATTAGCTGCTGCTCGCGACTTCGCTCGCGTTTACCTTAATTCTTTTTCTAAAATAAAAGTACCTATTACCTTAAGTTACTCCCTATAACATCAGTTATCTGCCAATGAAAGTCAGGTCAAAATCGGTCCAGCCGTTTCGGAGATTAGCCGGGACAAACAGACAGATATTTTTTAATGTTTTTTTACAAGTACCGTATACTTTTATATACATTTAGTAAAAAGTTACTGAGCAGCCTATAAGTGTAATCGTAAGATTGCCAAGTCATAGGTCTCGAGTTCGAACCCAAGTCCCTGTACCAAGTACCTCTGACTTTTCGGATTCAAGTGCGTATTGTATAATTATCACTTGCTTCAAAAACGGTGAAGGAAAACATCGTGAGAGAGATATTTCTCGATGGCGTGTGAAGCCAAGTCAGAGGTCTATGGGCGGCTTTAAAACTCTGACACCTGGTTAGTAAAAAGTAAAATGCTGTTATTTTTACATTGCAAACAGACAGAGAAAGAAAATGGGTGCAATATTTTTTAAGGGTTCGTTCCTTTTGGCAAAACTAAGCTGGTTGATCTGAGGAGCTCGGAAACGGGCACATGACCCGGTTTTCCTAACGGTTTTTAAGAAACCGCTGGCGGTTTTTGGTTTTGTGCAGAACAACTGAGTTTTGACTTGTACACAAAAAATAAAAATATGTACGGTCGAGGGACCCCCGTCAGGAAACAAATTTTTTGCAGCCGCCATTTTGGTTTTACATTTCGACCCCACTATCGGGTTTAACGCCCTCGAAAACGATGAAAACGACACCCATGATGAAAAAATTTAAAATTTTCACAGTCACCATCTTGGTTTTACATTTCGACCCCACTATCGGCTTTAATACCCTCGAAAATCATGAAAACGATACCCGTGATGAAAAATTTGAAAATTTTCAGAGCCTCCATCTTGGATTTACATTTTGACCGAATTCACGCTTTCTCTCTCCAGCATGCAGTGTACTCGAGCCGATGTGTACAATTTTATCCTACGACACTATAATCACTTTACTCTTTTCTTTTGTTTTTTCTGTCGGCGTTCTCTCTCTCTTTCTTTCTTTCTCTTTGAATTAGAAGAAGACAGTCGCAAGTATTAACACTTTTTGGCGTGACGATTTCTGAAAACAAGCCACGTTAATTAAAGAACTTCATTCCAAAAACCATGATAATAATGAAAGACATTATTGAAAAACTACCGTGTTCTCCATTACAAAGCGAATTTTCCAGATATTCTATCGACATTACAAACTTTTTAGAGCAAAAATAATTAATTTCCTTGTTAGTCTTGTCCGTAATAGATGGCTGTTTGCGACCGCCCATTCTACAGTTTCTTTTAAATTAATTGTCTTTTGTTTTAAAAACTCTGGTGTAGAATTAAGTGTTGTTGTACTTCTTTGAACGGTTTTTAAAGGTTAGATTAAATATTTTTTTGTTGGATTGGTTTATAACACAGACTCGTACCCTAATTGCGTAATACAACACAATCACAATTTGTTTCGATTTGAAACAGATTGCTAATCCATTGCTTCATAAGTTAGAAAACAAAATCTGTTCAACAACGTAAATAACGCAATGAATGTTGTTGAACTGTCAAAATGAAACAAATTTGGCAAAATTGTTTACGAAAATAAGTTACGCAATTAGGGTACCGATCTCGATATTGAGCGGAAGCGAAGGGCGTTGTCGGTAAGGGCGAACATGCTGACTCGCAGGTTTGCACGCTGTTCACTTAAAGACAAAACTACTCTGTTTCGAGCTTATTGTACAACGTTTTACACGTGCCGGTGGGCTAGAAATACCCAAAGGTCGTGCAACGCCCTTCATGTCCAATACAACAACGCTTTCAGGGTATTGGTGTTGCCCCGTTTTTGTATCGGAAATGTTCGCGGACGCACATATTAATTACTTTTACGCAACGATGCGAATGAGGTGTGCATCCCTGGTGCGCAGAGTGCAGACCAGCTCCAACAATATCCTAAAAATTGTCGCTAGCTGGCTGGATTGCATGTACATCAATCACTGCAGTGCCATCTTCCATGGGGTGAAACAAATTTAAACTAGAATAAAAAAAACTAACATAGTTAATATAATAAGTTTACTAACACAATGAGTCCTTGTTACTGGAATAAATAAATTTATATAAAACTAGCTGACCTTGGCAAACGTTGTTTTGCCAATTATTTGTTTGGGGTGGACAACGCTTATCACTTAGGGGTATGAAAAATAGATAGTAGCCGATTCTCAGACCTACTGAATATGCACATAAAATTTGGTAAAAATCAGTAAAGCCGTTTCGGAGGAGTAAGGTAACTAACATTGTCACACGAGAATTTTATATATAAGATATAACGACAGATTTTTCTTAGAAAATGTCCAATTGTGGATTAAGCGGATTAAATACAAAATCCTATCAAGGACTTATCTCAACTTTTTATTTAAGTTTCTAAATCAGATTCCTGCTCAAGCTACGTAAATCCTGAAATCCTGTTTAAGAAATACTTTTACGATATATTTCCTCTGCACCATATTTTGAGAAAAGTTGTAAATATCTTATCTCGATTCGCATGATCTAGCAACGTATGGACCAGGGATGTTACGGAAGTCGTTTTACCGGAACCGGAACCGGTGTCGGGACCGGAACCGGAGTCGGAAAGATGTGTTATGGAGAAGGTCTATAGAAAAAATTGAAATATAATTAATTATCTTTAATCAGTCAAATATTAGCGATAACATTCACAATCAAAATAATAAACTGAGACTTCGAGCGCGAGCGTGTATAAAATAAACTAAAAATACACTGGTGACGAGTTAAAACTTGTTTGTCACGCTCTAGTCACGTGCATCACTGCGTTTCGAACTTCGGTATAACTCCGATTCAAAATGATCGGAACCGAAATCGGAATCGGAGGTGTCAAATTAATCGGAAGTTCCAACTTTTCGGATCCGGAACCGAAGCTTCGTAACATCTCTGGTATGGACCAATGCTTCTGAACTAGATGTCATATTCCTAATGCCCGAGATACGCGAGGCTAGTTTCTCAAGCCAGGATAGTAAACTAGCAAGCTAGTAACTCAGCTATCTAATAGCGTAACACATTTTCGTAAATGATAAAGACTTAATCTGTTTCATTTTGACAGTTCAACAACATTTATTGCGTTATTTACGTTGATGAGCACATTTTTTTTCGAACTTATGAAGCAATGGATTAGCAGTCTGTTTCAAAATGATTCAGAATGTGATTGATCGTGTATTAAGCAATTAGGGTGCTAACTTCGTGTGTAAAACTAGCTTCATTTTTAGGCTTATGAGCTAGTGAGAAAGCTAGTAAGCTAGCTTCTCAAGCTAGGATAGGTTAGGTTGCAATAAAAAGTTGGGTGGACTGAATTATAATGTATTCAAAAGTTCAAAACCGAGTCTATGGTATTAAGGTCTGGAGCTGGTCCGGGTAACATACCCAGTCTATACTTGAATGGTGCAACCATAAAGGTCGTAAGGCAGTTTAAATATTTAGGGCACATTTTGACGCACAGACTTCACGACGACTGCGACATCGAAAGAGAGCGGAGGGCCCTCTCAGTGAGTAACATGCTCGCGCGCAAATTTGTGAAGTGCACCAAGGACGTAAAGAACACTCTGTTCAGAGCTTATTGCTTGTCAATGTACACCTGCCAACTCTGGTGCAACTTCACAAAAAAGATGTACAATTCATTAAGGGTTCAGTACAATAATGCTTACCGAACCCTTATGAAACTGCCAAGACGCTGCAATGCCTCGAGCATGTTTGCCGAAGCAAGGGTCCCGGACCTTTACGCCATCATGAGGTCGAGGGTCGCGTCTTTTTGGCAAAGTTTGAGACGCTCCAGTAACAGCATTTTGAGGGTTGTCTCGTGCAACCTGGCAAGTCCCATATTTGTGCATAGGATTTCTGTTCACTTAAACGAGAATAAAAAATGACGAAATGTTTTTTTTTTTAATACTGTGATAATTTTTAATAATGATTTTTACTTTACTTATTTTTTCTTTTTTGTATATGGGTATTTTGCCTGAATTAAAACACTATTTATTTTTTTATAAGATTAGGTTCTATTTTTTGAGCTAGTAGCACCCCGACCACTGATTTTACTATCCTGGCTTGTGTACTAGCTTTATGTCGTCGTTGAAGCTAATATTCGATTGGCTAGTATGCAGTGACTACGAGTTTTGTTTTTCTAACCACAACCACGTGTTGCATTAAGCAATCCAACCACGTGTTGTACTGCCATCATCATCTTCCTGCCCTTGTCCCATGTTACGTGGGGTTGGCGCACACGTTTTCTTTTTCCACTCTCCCCTGTCCACCGTCACGCTATCATTCACTGCCTTCTCTTTCATATCATTCCTCACACAATCCTTCCATCTTTTATTTGGCCTTCCTCTCCCGCTCCATCCACCAACATTTATATTCATCACTCTTTTAGTCACATGCGTTTCTTCTCTCCTCATCACATGCCCATACCAGGCCAAACGATTTCCTTTCAACTTTTCTGTCACTGGCACCACTTTTAAACTTCCCCTTATATACTCATTTCTTACTTTATCCATTTTCGTCATTCCACACATCCATCTCAACATTCTCATCTCCGCTACATGCAATATTTTTTCTTCCGTCTTTTTCACGGCCCAGCATTCCGATTTATATGACATAAAATTATCTGGCATCATGTAAACAGCACTAGCCGGGACAAAGACAGGATAGTAAACCAAGGTTCTAGCTTTGCAAAACTAGCCTCATGTATCTCGGGCGGCATCAATAATACGTAGCTTGCGCGGAAGCTCCAACAGCATCCTAAAAACATTGTAGGACAAGGTGGACAGCAGGCACTGGGTGCGGAGGCACGCCAACATGTGTTGAGCCACGTAGTTATCAGTTGTTGTTAGGTTAGTTTGTAAGTTTTACTAACATAGTTTTTCAGAACAGAAGTTCTAGCTTGCTAGTTTTGTAAAACTAGCCGCGTATCTCGGGCATATAGATGCTGAAGCGATATCAAAATTCAAATTCAAAATTCAAAAGTCATTTATTCAAACTAGGCTGAGAATCAGCACTTTTCGAACGTCAAAATTACATAAGACAGTACCCCAAAACGCCCACCCTTCACCACTTCCTAGTGCCTTTAGCTGGGAAGAAGAAGTGGCGCAAAAAACTCCCCAGCAGCACAGCTGTCTGTTCAAGTTAGAAAAAATGATTCTATACAATAGTATGCAAAATGCGTAATGTAAGTTCATTATGCAACACAAAACATAATTTAAATAATAAATTATTCGCCATATGTCAGCTAGCACACGTCAATATACCAACCAAAAACATCGAGAACTATACTCAAGCAGAAATAAAAACTAAACGTAAACAGAACTAAATACTCGTATCTAAATAAAAGCCTCCAGGCATAAAGGGCGTGCCCGCTTACATAAAGCTATAATTGGAAGTTATTATAAATGATAAACTAGGACCATCGAGGTAAAACAGCATAACTTGTATTGGTTTCATGCAAAATACCTGCATTTGGTGCTGAACTGGGCCATTTTGGCGCAGCCTTTAGGCACACTCCCCTGCTAATTTCTTACATCGCACTTAACACATTTTATTTATTTTTATTTTTTATCTGCTGTTAATTATATTGTGTGCTTTTTGGTCTGTGTTAAATAAATGTATTTTTTTTCTATTTTGTGAAATAGGCATTTTAAAAGTGGTATCGAAAATTTTATTTTTTGTTCGCATTATTTATGTTATGTAAAACAGCGGATTCGACAATCCATCTGCGACATTAATGTATTCAAATGTACTGTCAGCTTCAAAAAGAAGTGATAGTTGTAAAAAGTTTCAAATAGTTTAAGAAAAGTACAGTCAGCATGAAATTAAAAAGTATCGTTGCAAAAATTCCATAGTTCGTGGTTTTTATTGAAATTATTAAACATTTTTTTTTTCTATGTGTCTATTTTGCTCCATTTTGGAAGTTGCTCGATTATTTTCAACCTTAAAGGTTAGCAAATTTATCGTTTAAAGAATTCACAATTAAAATATCTGATCAAAATCAAAATTAGCCGTATAAATTACCATAAAAACGTACGCAAATAAAGCTTTAAAAAGGTACTTTTTAAATGGAGTAACCATTTCGTCCAGTTTTCTAAATGTTTTTGTTCTACCATAATTGCTTTGCGGTTCCCATTAATTATATTCAGTAAACAGAACTGTTCAGTGTTCGTCAATCCGAAATAATCACATAATTATATTCAGACTCATGAAAAGATAAATTTTTTCTGTAAAATAACCAGAATAACCGTGAAATTCCGCGGATTTATATTTTTAGAATTTTAATTCATATTATTCATGACACCTCTTTAGGTCATGAGCTATCCGAATATCAAAAAATATTTGGCCTAGATCTTAAGGGCGTGGCGCGAAAATTGCTTCGCTGTTAAAGAAAAAAATCTCATATGCGAGTTATTTTATAGAGGCCTCAAACTCTCTCTAACGTAGCGTTGGTGGTTGATGGCAGAAATAGGTAAAATGGTATGTTCCTGGACGAACACCTTTGTAACAGCCATCTACAACCATTTATGCTGTTTCATAAAAAAATGGCACGGGAAGTTACGGGTAGTTAGAAGCCCGAAAGTCTGACAACCAGTCTTGCCAACGGGTATCGTGCCAGCCATCTATTTTTCATTTCATTGTACAGATAGTGCCATCCACATAGACACCCCCACTCCGCTTCACTCCATAATAAAGTACAGCTTACAGTACAGTAATCGCGGAGTGGGGCGCGTCTTCGTGGATGGGCACTATCGGTACAATGAAATTAATAATAAGATAGCTGGCACGATACCCGTTGGCAAGACTGGTTGTCAGACTTTCGGGTTTCTGACTACCCGTAACTTCCCGTGACTACCTGTTCTAAACAATAAATAATAATACTATCTTCTTTCATTAACATTATTTGGTATATTTATCTTTTTTCTAATTTATCTTTTCTTTTTTTCAGGAAACTCTCCAACTCAAATGCCGACTGAGCCAAAATGTGTGTCAAAAGCCACCGACACTACCCTAGAACATGCTAAAGTTACTAAAGAGTGCGACTGAGACAAAAAATATTAGAAAGGGACAAAGCATCTTTAGTGTTACAACTTGTAGACAAACTGGCTGAAAGTGGACTAGGTAAAAAGGCCTCAAAGTGTACATTTACAGGCCAGTGGCCTAGAAAAAAAGGCCTCAGTTAAAGTGGTTTTAAAAAGGTGTAAAGTTTACATTTAATGTGATAAAATTCGGTAAATATCGGTTTGGAACTTTGGACCCGTCCGTTGTGATTTCTTACTGGTTTTTTTTTTAAAGTAAAAAGTGTGATTTTTGTTTCTTTCAATTGAATTATTTAACACAATCAATTTATTTTAATTGTTAAACAATAAATTGCCAAATAAGTTATTATAATAAAATAATGTGCAAATAGATTTTTTTATTATTATCTATTGATTATTAGAAAGAACGATAAATGTCAATTTGATAGAACGAAAAAATACCTAGATTGTAAAATAGTTTTGCATCTTCCTCAAGATGTATAAGACTGAATTTGTGTAGAAATTACACACGTTTAGATAAAAAAATTATTTGATTACATTATTGTAATTAATTATTCAGATGAAAACATTTTACATACCGTACGGTATATTTTGAATTTGATTGTCACGTGGTATCTTGTTTGCAAAATTACAGATATTATGTAAAGAAACTTGTTTTTATAATAAAAAATATTATTGTTCAAAGGAGAATAGCTAACACAAATATAGATAAGTACGTTGTGAATGTATATAGTGTAAATATAATAAGTATGTTATACGAAAAGTTGCCATACTAGTTAAATAGTTAATAACATGTATCTAAAATAATAATTATTGTCACAAAATCGAGCTTTTATGTTACAAATAATAATTATTATTTAATTTTGTGTTTGTGAAAGAAAAGATAAAGATAAGGAAAAATGTTTTTCCGAAAGATATACGAAAAGAAAGATAGTATCGACGCTTGAAAAGTGAAAATGTTAAAAATCGTATTGTATGTTGATATCTTTGGATTGTTGTTTTAAAAATATTTCGGAATATTGAAAGCTTCCTCGTGCAGGGAAAAGCGATGTTGTTTAAATGTAAATTATATAAAATATTATAAATATAATACTTAATGTGATAACAGTTGCATGAATGAATGACATCTCAGTTCACGATAGGAACAAATATAACTTTTATTCATGAATAGCGTTCCGATTTGGCCTAAACTTTTATTAAAAACCGTTTTAATGATTAAACTTTGAGCCATTTTTGTCTAAGAAACAGTAAAAAAAGATAATTTATTTTAAGACAACATTATCTGTAATAAAATTATATTAAGGTAAGAAAGTACATAATAAATTCCTAATAGAATAAAAACAATTTTCCTCCATCACCAATCATTCTTTTTTATGTTAAAAAGATAAAATCTTTTTATATTAAAAAAGATATAAGTTTGAGAATATAAAAAGAGTTTATTCTTTTGATAAAAAGTTCGTGAACTGAGTACTGAGATTAATTTTTGATTTTACAAATTAAAATACTTTTATATTTTTATTTAATTGAGTTTAAAACAGACCAAAATTTATTTCTGAATAGACGTTAGCGTATTATTTTGATCTGTAAAAAATAGTACCATGACTTAGATTTTATAGATATTTTTAAGGTACAGTCGCTTCTTAAATTATTTTAGTTACCATGGAAACTTGAGTTGTTTCATCTATTAATATTTTTTGTATACTGCTATTGTATTAAATAACAAAAAAAAAAGAATCGGGAATATTCATTTTCGTATTTTTTTACTTTTTCCTTTTGCTTAAGTAGGTTTAAATTTTTCAGTTTTTTTTAAATATCTAATTAATCTCTTTCTGTAAACGACTGTACCTTTTGCTTTGAGCATTTAATAATTATTTTCAGTAATATTACTAGCATTTTGTATTATAAACAATTTTATGTAATTGTTTCGTTTTTTGTGATGTAAAATTCCTTTGGAAATAATAAATGTGAATTTATAATAGTGTTTGGTTTTTTTATACTTTCAAAAAGTTTTTTGAATTTTTTCAAATAAAATACGCAAGCTCAGCTTCGGAATATAAGATCCTTGGTTCGATTCCCATGATGGGCAAAATACTTATTGACGCGTATTCCTCAATTTTATAGGACTTATAATAATTATTAACCTAGCATCATGAAATATACAGGGTGGCAAGGACATCGACGCGAAAACTTTTACCATGGATTCAGTACATGATACTGAACCTCCCTGCGCAGACATTTTTCGTTGGTTATTTAAAAAAAGGATTGTGTGGTTTTATGAAACCACGGTAAAAGTGAAACTTCTATAGGCGCCGCCATATTGGCCTTGGCTGCTCTGACGAGCGCCTTTCACTTTATCCCTACTCCGCGGCTGACCGTCACGCGACATGCAACACACAGACGAAAAAGTTTGAGACGATGTAATAAAAGTTTCACTTTAAAAAAATCTGCTGTTCCATACATTTTGACCGCGTAGGTATTGCACTTTTCTATGAAACAGCAGATTTTAAAGTTTAATATCATGTCCTGCGTGTCCCGTTGTCTGTACGTCACAGAAACTGATGCCGCTAAACACGTGGCCGAATTCTGGGCCGAATCCATTTAATTGCCGTCGGCACTGTAGGAAGAAGTCATAAGTGAACCATGTTATATCTCCATAGCAAAGCTACTGGACCGCATTATTCCATAGAATCCACAAACATCATTGTTTGTATTACCACAGATGAATACAGATGAGAAACTCCTTATTTTAGGTATAAAGCTACAAGTAGGTAAGGTATTTCTATGTTCTTAATGTCCCTCGGCAAACTTCGTGTTTTGTCGGTTGTCGGATTTCTATCAGTTGCCCTTTGCACTTGGTGCAGACCGGCCGCTCTCAATCGACTTGGAAGTATATAGAGTTGTTAATATTCTTTTAACTTAATGTCATTTTCTTAAAAATGGCAAAAAAGCTGCTTAAGTCGCAGGCACGACAGATAGGAAAATAGTTTTACAGCTCTATGTAGTTCACACGGAAATAAAAACAAAACAACAATAAAGTACTTAGTTCTGAATTCAAATTATTATACATGATAAATCTAATAATTGATGGACATGGAAATTAGCATTCGTTTGTATTCGGAAATCCGATGATACCCGAGGGACATTAAGAAAATAGTGTCCCATCTGCATTATTCTGTGGTATTACCCGTACACGACATGGGAACTTAATTATGTAAACATTTTGACTGCGCTTCGATTGGAATCAATATTTGTAAATATTGTCTGCTTTACGTACGGTAGGTGACAGAAATGGAATTGACTGTATTCTATAACCAACTGCGGCCCGCGGTTTCACCCGCATAAATCTCGATTCCGTGGTAATATCGGAATAAAAAGTATCCTATGTCCTAACCCAGGTCATGATCTACCCTTGTGCTAAATTTAATCCAAATCTGTTCAGAGGTTTTGGCGTGAAAGCGTAACAAACAAACTTACTTTCTCACTTATAATTTAGTTAGGATTATTAACTGTCTTACCTATAACTGCTTCATTGGTCTAGTGGTCGTAAGCGCTACTACTGAGCATGAGGTCCTGGGTTCGATTCCTGGGTCGGGCATTGTCATTGAGTTTTTCCATCTGAATTTTCTCAGTGGTAGCCCGGAGTCTGGATGTTTGCCTGGTTGATGGTTCGCCCCTATTACATGGGACTTAAAAACAAAACTGGCGAAGTGGGTGTACTTTAAGTAAACCTATATCACAAACTATGGGTGGACCACGGTGAGTGCAGGCAGGCCAAGGAGGCACTCCCTGCAATCGACGGCCGCCTCACGAAACAGGTTCTCCGATTAACAAAACAGCAGCTGCGCACAGTTACAGCTGCCTTAACTGACCATGGGTCATTTAATAAACACCTCTTTGTCATAGGAGTCACAGACAGTCCGCTGTGCAGAGCCTGCATGGAGGACGACGAGACAGCAGCTCATGTGCTGTTAAACTGCCCGGTGGTCGCCACATACAGGGCCAAGTACTTCGGTAACCCAGGTACCCTACGTGAGATTGTCAGTGACACCAAGGTGTTGCTGGCCTTCTTTGAGGAGCTGGGGTGGATCGAATAACCGATTTTCCCACCCGTACGCAAAATACGCGCTTGACGTGGAGTTGCGGATACCAGCCCGTATTACCTATTAAGTAAACCTATACCTAATCTTTCCTAATACAGGCGGCAATAGAACTCGGGATCTCATGCTCAACAGCTATGCGGGCACTAGTTAGCCACATTTCTTATTTCCATACAGTAATACTGTCAAATTAATCAAAACAGCGAAATATTTGACCGCTATATGCGACATTGTCCACTTTCAGTAGGTATAATAAATAATCAATAAAATGATTTTATTTCGGATAGCAAAAAGATCCATAAATTGTTAGTAAATCCCGCTCTACACTCGCGCGCGAATCTTGCTGCGAATTCACGGCGCGAACCGCGGCGTGAACTCCACGTGAAAACGTGTCCCTCCACACTCGCAAAGTTTCGCAGTGTCGTTCGCGATCTCATAGAAAATGGACGCCGATGTGTCTGTTGCTGCTGCTGTGACGCTATGTGCTGTAGCGTACTACAATTATATTTGTTTTAAAAATAACAAATAAATAAAAAAGAGATGGAGAAAGAGAAGATGGTGGATGACGAAAATCCTTATAAAAAATCTATGCTTATTAAAAAATCACGCTTGACCACTCCCGACAGCGACTCGTGCGCTACTGCGAAAAGCTGCGAGTGTAGACTCAAACCATCTACACTCGTGTTTCATGGCTTTCGCGGGCGTTCGCGCCGCGAGTGTAGAGCGGGCTTAACATGTATGCACTATTGTTAGTAACTTAAAACTAAAGACGAATTTGTGAGAAGATCACCTAACATCTAGACACAATAAGAAATGGTAATGGTCTTACTATGGTATGAGTCTTCTCACAAATTGCCTTATTATGGCAGAGGAAGTATCTGCCGCCACAGCCTTCAGGATACTATTGTGACTGCCTCTTATTCTGCTCAGGAGTGAGGCAGTTTTTTTGCGGATGATGGCATGAAATCCGTCGGTATGGGTTACCGCAAACATTTCAGATGCACTGCAAAAACGAGGCAGTCGCAACAGCATCCTAAATACATTGTTGTATTGGACGCGTAGAACATCCAGCGACCTTTTCGAGTAGTTGACCCAAAGATTACCGGTGTAAAAACTTTGACAATAAGCTTTAAAAAGCGTAATCTTAACTTGGTCAGTACACGGAGCAAATCTTCGTACCAACATATTACCCCTGACTGCCTGAGCTCTACGCTCCCTCTCAATATCACTATGGTCGCTGAGGTCGCTGGTATGAAAATTCCCAAGATATTCCAAGTATAAACGCTCAAGCAACGTTTATAAATAAAGGGGAAATATTAATATTTGGAAGAGTTGAACCCTTATAGTTTCGCCATGTCCGTCTGTCTGTGTGTCTATCCGCGGTCTAGCTCCGAGACTCTTGGTACTAGAAAGTTGTAATTTGGCATGGTTACCTATACGTATTAAGCACGCCTTGAAAGGAGTAAAATAAAAACATGAAAAAAACATTTTAATGGTTTCTTCCCTACATGTAAAGTGGGGATGTTTTTTTTTTCTCATCTATCCCATGGTGTGGGGTGTCGTTGAAAAGTTCGTTCAAAAATATTGCGAGTTTGTGAATACTATTTTTGAATTCAGGGATTTGTTTGCGAAATATTAAGTTTGAATGTGCTAATTTTTGCCCCTGCCAGCTGAATGATTGGTTTTGGATATGTCAAAAAATTCACGGCAGTCGTATAATACATATATAACGAAATCAAAATAAAAAAGTCAGAGCTAAGTAGTTTACAAGTTAACGAATAATAAATTGTCGACCAACTTACATTTGCGGTTGCAAAAACATATTTTCCCATACATTCCGTATCATCATTTCAGCCGAAAGACGTCCACTGCTGGACATAGGCCTCCCCCAAGCACCGCCACTTCGACCGATTCTGTGCTTTCCGCATCCAGCGGATTTCTGCAGCCTTCACAAGGTCATCGGTCCATCTGTTAAATATGTTCTCCCATACATTCCGTATGGGAGAACATATTTTTCAACTACAAAGTTAAGTTTGTTCTTGGGATAAATTCATCCCAACTACGGAACCCTTCATTGTGCGTGGTCCGATACTCAACGCAACTGGCCGTTTTTTTTTCCTGTCATTTATAAATAGCTGAAATTAGAATTGTAGGTTTATAATTTCAACGTTGATTGACTTGAGTTCACTAATTATTACTAGAGATGGGCCGAATGTGGTTTGAACCGAATCCGAACATCGGCCGAACATTCGGTCAAAACGAAAAGTTCGGCCGAACTTCGGTTAAATTTCGCGCGCTTTCTCGAGAGCGACACGTCGTGACTTGTTTACGCTATTGCTAGATGTACCCCGCCCGCACACCGCGTTTCCACCGCGTGGCATAAGAAGAACAGATTTTCAAGACTAATAAGAGGAACTGATTTAATTTAAAATAAACCATGAGTGAGTAAAAGACATAATTTTATTTTACAGTAATGTTATTCTAATTCTATTAAATTTCAGTCAAAATAGTGCAAGTAGGTATTATTTTTCTTGTGCCGAATGTTCGGCCGAATGCCGAAGTTCGGTTCAAGCTGCCGAAATTCGGTTGAACCGAATGTGAACCGAATTTCGGCCCATCCCTGCGTATTACACAGCATTTAACTCAATCACTTCATAAAGAATTTAAAATTGAAATCAGCTTGTCGAAAGGGAAAGAATTTAAGCAAAATACATCAAAAGCTTATCTCTCCAATTCAAGTTAAAATCGACTGAAGGAAAGTGACACTATTGTAGTTACAAAAGTACTAAGTGAAGTAAGTCTTGGTTACGCTAACAATTTACAATAGAGTAGTAAAATACAACAGACGTGGATATATTTAGTAACCTGTTCCGCTAAGCTATTTCTAAAGAGCCATAAAAATGCCCTGAAAGAAATCGACACGTGTTTAACCTCTCAACGAGGCATCCTCAGGATGACGATTGACTTGTCGCGAACCCGAACACGGCGTGTTGCCACACCAAGCGCTGAACGCAAAGTAGTACCTAAGTACCTAAATAGTTGGTAAGTAGAAAGTACCAAGTGACTTAAGTACCTTTTTGGTAGGCGACGCAAAAAATAACTGAATTTAAATGGAATCACTATCATATAAATGTATGTATTAACTTTGCAATAAAAGTAAGAGGTCTTGCCCGGTTTTGCCCTACACCCCATAATTTATTAAAACAAAATCGTTAACACTCAAATTCACCTCATTATCTTCAACACCACGACAATTAATTCAAATGGGCCAGTAATACCAGTAAATGACTACAAAATAGCCTAAAATGAGCATCAAAATTGTTGCTGACCAAAGTTTTAAGCATTTTGGGCAAAAATGTGGATACTAAACTACTAAATGGTGTGGTGAAATAAGTAGACGGTTTGTTAGAAATAAGAAGTTAAGGTGCGTTTATCAAGGTTAGTTCGTATAAGAGTGAGACCATTGATCATTTTCTATCCTTTTTAGGGTTCCGTACCTCAAAAGGAAAAAAAGGAACCCTTATAGGATCACTCGTGTGTCTGTCTGTCTGTCTGTCTGTCCGTCTGTCACAGCCAATTTACTCCGAATCTAATGGACCGATTTAGTTGAAATTTGGTACACATATGTATTTTGTGACCCAAACACGAATGTGTAACGTAAATAAATGAATTTTGAATATAGGGGTCACTTTTAGGGGACAAACAAGAAAATTAAAAAAAAAAGTTTTACTAGCAGTACCGTGTGACATATCAAATGAAAGGACTTGTTATGAGGATCTTAAATATATATTTTTATATCATTTTAAAATAAACACTTTTAAAGATATTTAAGAAATTCAATGAAAATTGACCATTCCCTTACCCTTATCTCCGAAACTACTGGACCAAATATTTTGAAAAAAATACATAATATGGCTCTTTACACATAGATAACAGGAAAACCTATAAGAAGTCCATGGTCTTAAAATAACATGGTAAATCTCTCAATATTGTGCGCGCAAACTTACATTTCGTCGCTCGGCATCCAATAGGCCCATCTCTCTAGCTATTATAATATCAACAACAAAATATCAAAAGTGTTTGACAGTCTGCTTAATACACAACTAAAAAACAAAACTGTAAATGTTCATGACAATCAATTCGGGTTTCGGCGTGGTTTGTCAACAGAAAGTGCAGTGTTGTGTCTTAAGCATACTGTCACATACTATACACAGCATGGGACGCAGATTTATGTTAGCTTCCTCGACTTATTCAAGGCTTTCGATCTGGTTGCTTATGACGTATTGCGGAGAAAGATGGAGAAGGATAGATTGCCAACGGAGCTTATAAACATCTTTAAATATTGGTATGGTAACAAGATCAATAGTGTATGATGGGCTGGAACTTTTTCCAGGCCATACAGGTTGGAATGCGGGGTGAGGCAGGGAGGGTTGAGCTCACCCTCGCTTTTCGAGCGAGCTGATTGGCGAGCTCAACAGCACCAGAGTAGGTAACTATATAGATGGTATTTGTGTAAATAATATTAGCTATGCAGACGATATGGTGCTTCTGAGCGCGTCAATCTGTGGTCTCAGAAAGTTGGTCGCCAAATGTGAGCAGTATGCCAAAATACATGGTTTGATGTATAACTCCAATAAGTCGGAGATCATGGTCTTTGAGGCTTGGGGTAGACCAGGTTATGTACCACCTGTATTACTCAATGAGACTCCACTACAAATAGTATTTACGTTTAAATATCTTGGTCATATATTGACCCCTGACCTCAATGACGGACTCGATATTGGCGGGAACGAAGGGTGTTGTCGGTAAGGACGAACATGCTGGCTCGCAGGTTTGCACGCTGCTCACTTAAAAAGTCAAAATTACTCTGTTTCGAGCTTATTGTACAACGTTTTACACGTGCAGCCTATGGGCTAGATATACCCAAAAGTCGTGCAACAGCCTTCGTGTCCAATACAACAACGCTTTCAGGGTACCTATTGGTGGGGCTGCCCCGTTTTTGTTGCGCATCGGGAATGTTCGCAGACGCACATATTAATTTCTTTTACGCAACGATGCGAATGAGGTGTGCATCCCTGTTGCGCAGAGTGCGGGCCAGCTCCAACAATATCCTAAAAATGATCACTAGCAGGCTGGATTGCATGTACATCAATCACTGCAGTGCCATCTCCCATGGGGTGAAATAAATTTAAACTAGATTACGTGGGGCACTCGGAAAGTTTTGCGATACTAGAAAAAAATAAACTACAGGTTATATATTTTTTTATTATATCTTTCAAAGAACAAGGCAAACATTTGGTAACATACCATTTAGTATTGATGCTCCTTTGATCTCGTAAGGGTACTGACACCAGATAAACCATCAAAGAAAAAAAACTTGCGATCAAAATTTTGCCTGCACTTGGTTGCACACTGGCTCGCTTCACTTAGGTAGGCGTTGGTTCATTTTGAAACAGCCACATGGTCGACTGACGCTTCATTTCTGGATCATTTTGATAAAACCAAGATTCGTCAGCCGTAATGATATCTTAAACGTGCCGAGACGAGCCTGCTTCGAGCTGACATTTCAAATCGTACAAAATCATCGCGCGAAAATGTTCTCGTTGTAAATCCACTTTTCAGTAAGACAGAGTATTTTGATTTTGCTCGTAAACAAAACTGGAGGGAATTTAGAATGTAGTGTTTTTTTTTAACCAACTTCCAAAAAGGAGGAGGTTATTGTAATAAATAGTCATATTTTTTATCGATATCAAAACCAGCCAGTATCCCATAGACAAAAACTGTTAGTCGCAAAACTTTCTGAGTGACCTGGTAAAATAAGCTAACATAGTTCATAAGTTTACTAACACAATGAGTCCTTGTTACTTGAATAAAGAAAAATATCGTGACCATTTTTCTTTTTCAACGACGTTTTCTAAAAATTAAACCTAGCTAGATCGATTTATCGCTCCCAAAACGCCCTGCGTACTAAAGTTCATAAAAATTCTTTGAGCCGTTTCCGAGATTCAGATTATATACATAATATAT
Organism: Agrochola lychnidis; assembly: GCA_963680765.1. Lineage (NCBI taxonomy): Eukaryota > Metazoa > Arthropoda > Insecta > Lepidoptera > Noctuidae > Agrochola > Agrochola lychnidis. Next base: position 13,816,016 of record OY796872.1, read on the forward strand.
ACAAGAATTGCTCGTTTAAAGGTGTTAGATTTATATTATTATTATATTAATACCGCGAATGTGAAATTTTAACGAATATCAGATTTTTGTTTTATTTCATTCTACACGTTCAAATAAGTGATCTTGCAATTAAAAAAATAAACGTAAAAAAATGTCACATTCGCGGTATTGGATGCCGAGCAACGATTTGTAGTTGGAATGTATGGGAGAACATGTTTTTCAACTACAATGTTAAGTTTGTTCTTGGGATAAAAAAATTAATCTCAACTACGGAACCCTTCATTGTGCGTAGTCCGACACGCACTTGGCCGGTTTTTTAGGGTTAGCTACTGGTTTGAGCTTATACAGTAAGTTATGACCATAATGTCAAGGAATTGAATTGTTTTAGTTTACAATCAGATTATAATCCCAACAGAAGTTCTGTTTGGAGCGTCACTTAGCTCCGAAGTCAGTTCGGTTTTGAGCCTCGAAACCTAAAGGTGTCTTCAAGAAGTCTAAAGTCTATAACGTTATTATATTAAGAACCTAATTGAACGTTTTTATTTTACAGTTTTTAACACAGCTAACTATTTACATTAGGTACTAAAAAGACAAACAAACTATCTGTATAAATAAAAATAATAAAAACAAAACGACACTCGAAGTATTCGTCCGCATCGCTGTCATCCGGAAACATGCCCAGAAGACTGGAAGCATTGCCACGTTGAATGGCAATGCTAATTCTTTGGCCAAAGAACGAGCCAGCCCTCTGGTCACGTGAAGTGTCGACCAGTCGACGAGAAATTTCCTTAAAAAGGAGATTGAATAGTTTGTTGTATGAGTGAAAGATTATAAATACAGATATATTAGTACTGAAATGGTTTATCATTAGGTTGGTTTGGTGGTCAGATTGGCAATCCTTCCATGTAAAATTCTGGTATTCAGCTGCAGTTGGAAGTCAGACACAAGATAAGAAGGAGGAGTGGGAGAGTTGAGAGAAGTAATCTTTAGAGTCTATTTAAATAAAGTTTAAATTTAAATGACAGTCGTTTCCTGTACCTTAGTCCTATTTAAATTATATTCAATGTGATTATATGGGATGCCGTCTTCATAGAATCTTAATTTCCGCGAAAATACAGATCAATAAATTGCGCAAAATTGACGCTGCAGGCTTTCAAATTGTTATCGTTTACATCGTAAAAAATATAACACAATTATTTTTGATCGTTGACTGGTAAAATATTATTTAAAATGTGAAATAAATTGAGATATTTCGAGAATAAACGCTTAACAATTTTACAAATGGCGGCGATATATTATCGCATCGAGTTGGGGCAGTTTACGAAATAAAATGTAAGTGTTATTTTTTGATGCAGTGCGAATATTCGTCTTAAATTAGGCACTTAAGTTGGCCCAGGTTTATTGTGTTCGTTGTTATAGGTAATCGATTGAAGTTATTTTTTTAGCAATGATGGAGTAAAAGCTTTAGTTTGGGGTCACTTTCATACTAAACACAGTTACAGCTATAAATAAGCGGGCACGCCCTTTATGCCTGGAGGCTTTTATTTAGATATTAAGTTCTGTTTACGTTTTTTTTTTCTGCTTGAGTATAAGTTCTCGATGTTTTTGGTTGGATACATTGACATGTTCTAGCTGACATAATGGCTATTTATTTAATTTATGTTTTGTGTTGTGTAACGTTAGTTATTTTGTATACTATTGTATAGAATCATTTTTTCTAACTTGAACAGACAGCTGTGCTGCTGGATAGTTTGTTGCGCCACTTCTTCTTCCCAGCTAAAGGCACTAGGAAGTGGTGAAGGGCAGGCGTTTTGGGAGAATGCCATATGTAATTTTGACGTTCGAAAAGTGCTGATTCTCAGCCTAGTTTGAATAAATGACTTTTGAATTTGAATTTTATGCGCAAAGACTTCACCGATCTTTTTTTGTAATTTGTATTTTTCAGTTGTTAAGGCGAAAGCGTCCCGCGAAATTAAAATTTTCATACGTTTTTTGAAGTGCAAAACTTCTTTAGGCGCGTTGGGCATTTTGAGATGGGACTAAACCATTGATTTCGTGACACTGTGACAACACCAGCTTTTAACCATTAAAAAGACATCAACGCGTTGATTACCGCGATGCATATTTTTGTTTTCAAATTTTCACTTCTTTCGACACTCCCGGAGTTCCACTGTTTTTTTTTTTTATATCATCATCAGGTCATTATCAGGTTGTATGTTCATCTAAATATAAATCAATTTTTTTTATGATCATAAAAATCCCTAAATTCTTATTACCCTATTGATTGACTATTTCATGAAATCATGATATTTTAGGCCAATTTTAACCTATGGAGTTGTATTGCTGATTCTAATGATAATAATTATGTAATGCCAAGCTAACAACAGTACAAGACATTACACTCTAGACATTAGGGACTGCCGAACTGTTGCAGTTTTTAAAAGAAGAGTGAAAGAACACTATCTTTCCACTTCGTCATAGTTGCATCATGATCATCATCAGCCTATAATGTTCCCACTGCTGGGACACAGACCTCTTCTCTGTGAGAGGGAGTGGGCTGTAATCCACCACGCGGGCCCAGTGCGGGTTGGTAGATGTCACATGTCTTCGAATTTTCGGTTCTAGGACATGCTGGTTTCCTCACGATGTTTTCCTTCACCATGTTTCATAGTTGCATATTATGTATTTATTATTTTAAACTACACTATAATTAAGTATGTATATCTATTTTAGTGATATGTATTTTAGAAGTATGTATTTAAGTATATTCTCATATTGTATGTTTATATTTAAATTAGTAAATAGTTAAGTTTTTTTATTTTATGTATTCTGTTTTCTCTTCTACTCTTACACACGTTGTCTACATCTCTTTAATTACTCTCCTATCGCAGGTATGCTGGAAGAGATTTCTATAGAAATAAGCATCACCTTTGTACGTATTTTTCTGTTCCTTTCTTCTTGTCTGTTTATATGTGTGTACATAAACTGTTAAATAAACAAATAAATTTTTAGAAGAGATTTTTCAATGTACCTACATAATTATCATAAACCTTTATTTCAGACCACAGAGAATCCATCCAAGTAATTAGCCAGTTTGAATAAAAAATCTCTTCTAAAACTTTATTTATTTATTTAACAGTTTATGTATGGACATGTGATAGTCCATGGCTAAGTAATAACAGCCGTACGGGTCAATCGATCAGGCTAAGCTACGCTGCCATCTTTACATTCCGAGACTCCTCCGTGCCTCAGAAAGCACGTTAAGCCGTTGGTCCCGGCTGTCATTCTTGGAGCTTTGATAGTCGTACCGGGTCAGCAGAAACCCAAAAGTCTGACAACCAGTCTCACCAAGGGGTATCGTATTGGTTGCGAAGAATTCCGAAAGCGAAATCGTGGCCCCCGGCAACATGGCAACCGAAGGAACACGGGGGGGGTTTTAGTCAGTAAGAGTCTGACACGCCCTCCCGCTCCGCCTAGAGTGGGAGAAGTTATTTGATAATTTCCTACTCAAAAAAAAGTGGTATCGTATTACCCAGGATTGTGGAGGTCAGATAGGCAGTCGCTCCCTGTAAAATACAAATAACAGACTGGAAGCTGACCCGCTGACAACTTATTTGGGAAAAGCCTAGGCAGATTATGACATGTAACAAAGAAGAACGAGTATGTAAGGATTGTAGCAGATGACGTTCTGTCGTTTTTGAAGATTTTTTGTGAACATATAAGCCAAAAATGTACATCGACACAAATAATAAGCAGTACCTGGGCGACCGAGCTCTGCTCTGGTGAAAATAGAAAATGCTCATTTAATAGTATAGGAAAGTTCATACTAATCCATGTATAGTACCTACTTATTCCATGCTGCCTTGATAGTAGGTACTTACTAATCCCATGCTGCCATGTCATTATTCATTATCTTGTTCTTAACTTTGGGCGACTGAGCTCTGCTCGGGTGAAAATACGGAGAAAACTAATTTTCCCAGATCCAGAGACCTAGCTAGATCGATTTTTCGCCCCCGTAAACCCCTATATTGCAACTTTCATCGAAATCGTTAGAGCCTATTTCGAGAACGTGAATTATATAAACAAATATTGCTCGTTTAATAGTATAAGATTTATAAATTGAGTTTAAGATTAAGATTATGTGAAGACTATGTGGGTTTTTTCTTTTTTTTTTCAGTTATTTCTAATCATGGTCTGACAGTTTGAGTAATTTAAGTGGCCTATCCAAATGTCCTTTTTTTGGTATTGTTCGGCGAATCGTTGAGCTCCTTAAATTCTGAGTTGTGCTGAACGATAACTGACAAATGCGTGCACTGACTGGACAGGCCCTCACAATCTGTGTGGTGCTTTCCTCAAAAGACCACTTCAGACACCAATCCACATGGCCTTCACATGATCTGACCAAGATTATGTCTGGACTTTAAAAGAGACTGAGACCTCTGAGTTTGTTTCGGCCTTTCTTCTCAGAGTAATCAGATAGGAAACGCCGACCTCATCTAGTTTTAAAATATGATTGACGTGTAAAAGTGTTTGTACAAACCTACTTATAGAAATAAAATCATTTATCATTAAATTCACTTGTTACTATCCTATATGTAGTCTCTTACAAGCTGTAAGCCACTCCTATTTACCATCGCCAGCCACAAGGCACTGCCACACATATGTTAATGACCACTTGGTAACGTCGGAAGTAAATGTGGTCACACTGGCCGCCCGACAAATGGTTGCATACCACTGTGTTGTGGTTAGACTGCAGATAGTCGGTTTAAACCACTGTATATGTGGAGGATACATTGTCGTGGTAAGGATCATCAGCATTATCATTCAACCTAAGAGAGCATTACTGACATTTACTGACGATTTGTCAGCGTGTTTCCAGCGAGGCGATTTGTGAGCTTGCTGCGCCTAAGCGACGTGTTCTCCGCGTTTTTACAACACAGTACAACTATGTTCTTAATGTCCCTCGGCAAACCTCGTGTTTCGTCAGTCGTCGGATTTCTATCAGTTGCCCTTTGCATTTGGTGCAGACCGGACGCTCACAATCGACTTGGAAGTATATAGAGTTGTTAATACTCTTTTAACTTAATTTATTTTAAAAATGGTAAGAAAGCTGCTAAAGTCGCAGGCACGACAGATAGGAAAATAGTTTTAAAACTCTATATAGTTCGCACGAAAATCAAAACAAAACAGCAATAAAGTACTTAGTTCTGAATTCAAATTTTTGTACAAGATAAATCTAATAATTGATGGACATGGAGATTAGCATTCGTTTGTATTCGGAAATGCGATGATTCCCGAAGGACATTAAGAAAATTTAAATATAGTACACTCGTTTGTCTCGCTCGCTTTTGTAAAATCACGTCAATTAATCAATCAATATCTCTATTGTAGATCATAGGTAGGTACATAATACAGGTCTAAAATAATTAAATTGTGATCAGCTCCTGCTCCAGCCGCCCTTAGGGCATACAATTACATAGAAATGAAATACATTATTGTTACAAATTATTAAGATTTCACATAAAACATAAATAAAAAATGCTCGTGCCTTCTCTGTATGAGAAGTGGCTTTGGCCCTGCAGTGGACCAATTATAATTAGGGATGTGACGACACATAATTTTCCCGATACGATACCGATTATTGTAGTAAGTAAATAATCGGCGATACCGATCCCGATGCCGATATCGATGGATTAATAGATAATAAATCAAATAATGAAGTATGCACCTCGGGCGTTTGTATGTCTTTTGTATTTTGAATTTCGGGCACAACTGATTAATAGTGCGATTCTCACTTCACTTTGTGAATAAACAGAATCACGTAAAGCGGTGACGTGAAACAGGCACGAAACAATGCATTACTCAGCGAACTGCAAAAACTACCGTTTACCGTGTTGCCATGTCGCTAAGCATGCACTACGCGGCTCTCCCCCATCAGCCCCGTCTGCGACGGAGCGACAATGATTCGCGCGCTTTTCGAACTGTTCGATATCGGTTGTATATAATCATCAATGCTGCTATTCCGCGGGGACGATAACTGACTTTTAATGATTTTATACTGAAGATGACGTCTAAACGAGTAGTGTTAGTGATTTGGAAAAAATATATGTTAAATTAGAGCATTTTTTTAATATTTTAATATAGGCATATTTTTGATTATATTTATATTACATAGTGAAATTAATTTGTAAAGTTATGTCTAACGCGGATAAAAAACTGAGAATGACGCAAAGTCTATAAAGCGTATTTTTCTGAAAACTTCACCATTTTAAAGATAATTAAATTATTGACCGTTTAGTATACGTGTTTTATTAAAATACTATTTGTTTAACATGTAATAAATTAATAATGCGTCTAATTTGGGACAGCGCTCCTTGATGGGCAAGTCCTATTACTGGCTGGACGTACGACGCGTTGCGTGAGGTCAGTACAGAACACGCAAGCTAACCATTCAAGGTCACTGTCATATATCTGCGTCTTAATATCGGCATCGGAATCGGAATCGTTACATCCTTAATTATAATGTTGGGGTGTAATGCCCAACAGTGAAAATGTATTTTTTTTAGGTAGGGCATTTCGTAGTTGACTTCTGAGATCATGACTACTTAACCGGGCTTTCCTGTGGGTGCCTTAAGCTACTACACTTAAAACCTCCAGCCAGGGGTAATTCAACTATGCTAATTTAAAAAAACTAGGTGAACGCTCGCTAAGGGCACCCCCTGTACGAAACTCGGCTTAGGGCGTCAACCGGAGGGAGGACATCAAGAATGGGACGGGCTGGAGTAAAAATGTTATGTACTTGTTATGTACGTAAACTTGTAAGGTATGTTATGTTATGTAAATGAATAGACGAATGGTTCCCTTGATGAATTTATTGACATACCTACTAAATATAATTACACAATTATTACACTTTTAAATGCCATGTTAGAGAAATGCACAGCTAAACAACATTGATGTGCATAAATGAGTGTGACGTACAAACTACCACAAAGGTCTACTACAGCGTAGCTCGTACGGATAACGCAAAGCAGAAAAGCCATATATTATAAGACAAGATATAAAATACAATAGACGTAGATATATTTAGTAACCTATTCTGCTAAAAGATTCATAAAAAACCCTCAGATTTCAGAGTTAGTCTCTGCGTCCGGCGCTCGGCGTGGCAACACGCCGTTTTCGGATTCGCGACAAGTGAATCGTCATCCTGAGGATGCCTCGTTGAGAGGTGAAACACGTGTCGATTACTTACAGGGTTTTTTATGACTCTTTAGGAATAGCTAAGCGGAACAGGTTACTAAATATATCCACGTCTATTGTATTTTATAATGGATTTCCGCAAGGTCACGACTGAATCAATTAACTATCTAAGACAAGATATAGAGATATTATGTGAAAAATAATAATGGCGGCACGCAGGAAATAAAAACTAAAATTATGGTTGATTTTTTTAATGAATTTAACACCTTTCTTTATTTTTTTAAGAACGTCGCCAATTGCAAGGTTCATAATGGTCCAATTATAAGGTCCCCTGTAATTATCATATTATGTGGGACACTGCTCTGAGAAAAAGTAAAAATAGTTATCTTCGACTACAACAATATTAAACTTCATCCCTCTAAACGGATAGCAAACTGCAGGATACAAAAAACATTAGTTCCTGCTATCAAAGTAATGTCGCGACAAAGATCCTCGGTGGGATGGAGGGTAGATAAGATTATCTAGGGTTATTTATAAAACCGAGAAAGGGAGGAGATGGAAGCAGTGTTGTTAAAGGATGTGGAGAAAGATACTTTTTTTTTTTTTTCAAATAGATATCATATATTTCGGTATTTTAATCAATTTGGCAATAGTACTGTATGGAAATAGGAACTGTGGCTAACTAGGGAACTAAAATAATGAAATGCAATAAATAATAATTAGTTGTAAAAAAAGTGATTGAAAACTTTCCAAATGCCTTTTTACTCCTATAACGGGTACAACATCAAATTCAATGTTATAATTGCAATTCATTATTAATATTCTAGTTCGCTAGTTAGCCAAATTTCATAATTCCATACAGTAATATTGCCAAATTAATCAAAACAGGTAAATTTTTTACAGTAATTTTTTTAGGATAAAGGCTCTTAATGAGACCATGTCAAAAAATTAACCAGCATTTATATATGTATATTTTTTTAAGATAACTTACCACTAGCTCGATGTGTGTATCTAAGTTTCATTGATCGACAACGACGATTGACGAGTAAATCGTTTTCATTCAAACCAATCATTCTTATTTAAAGGTAAGAAAATGCGACATTGCCATATTTTCTTTTAAAGAACAAAAATAGTCTGAATTCAATGTTTCTTTAATTTTTTTTTATTTCTCCCAAGGGTTTTTTGCATAAAAATAATCGTGACTTTGTCCAATTATTTTGAACGAAAAAAAAACAGTGGCACTCCTGGAGAACCGACAGAAGCGATAATTTGAAAAAAAATCGACACCGCGGTAATCAACGCGTTGATGTCTTTTACTCCACGGTGTCGGTAAATTCTGTCACAGTGTCGCAACATCAATGGTTAAGACCCATCTTAAAAATGCACAACGCGTCTAAAGAAGTTAAAAACTGGCTTATTATGCCAGTTGATTCTTTGATAATGGTCTCATTCACACCCTAGAGTTATGGGATATAAAAACACCTTCATAATCGTGTCAAGTATTTACTAATGAAACTTATACCCATTTTCAATACCTAATACTCGTGATACTTATAATATATGAATGCACAAAAAACACCGCGCTGTTGGATTTCAACGCTCGGATCAGCGCCAACAGTGCGAAAATCCAACAGTTCAACATCAATTAAGGCGCAGATATACGACTTCTAATGATTTTAAATTGGACACCACATCTAAACGACTAGTCTTACTTCTTTGAAAAAAAGATATGTTGTACTAGACAGTTTTCTTCGTAATTTGATATACGAATAATTCAAATTATATTTTTATAACATAGTGTAATTAATTTGTAAAGTAATGTCTAACGCGGACAAAAAAACGATAATAACGCAAAAGCTATCAAGTGTATTTTCATGAAACTTTCACCATCTAAAAGGCAATTTAATTACACAAATTTTAGTATACAGCTTTTATTTGTATTGTGTTTGATAAATCAATGTGGGTTGTTTTTCGAATAAACTTGGTGCGCGTTAAAACCGGGGCTCTTGCGGGCGACGGGCGGCAGTGCATCGCTGACCACTGTCACGGGTAGACGCTAACGCTCGGAGCAATTTTATTCGCTTTTAAATTTCATGCTATAAATGTCTGGTAAATCCAAATTATTGAAAAAGATATGCCTTACACTGGCAAAAAATAGATTACTGAAGTAAGTAACGTACCTATTTTAATCGAAATAAAATTATCATTAATCTCTATCGAAAGTTTGAATTATTTTGAATTGTAGTAACCACACTTTTATTTAATTTAAATAATTGTGTTATTTTTGTTTTAGGACAACACCAAATAAAAATTCTCTAGTCGTAAATTCAGAGACGAGGTTTTTTTGTAACCATACTACATCGTTGTAGGGACAGTCCGGATTAGAGTTTCAAAAAATATTTGAATGCTATTATTGACATACAAGTTGTGGGGGTGTTCTTGGTTCGTAAGTAGTATGACGTTGACTGCGGAGATGTAATTACTAGACTGTCCCAGAAGGAGGGTAATGTTTTTCGAGAGTATGTATGTATGTATGTACTTATGTCTATTTCTTTGGCACGCTCTGTAGCCTAAACGGCTTGATGGATTTTAACATATGAGGTGTCGTTAGATTCGTCTTAATAGTGGAAGTGACATAGGCTATTTAATATTTATATATTGCATCTACAAATACAAAAAAAGAGGGGTAGGTTTAAAAAAATAACAACAAATAAAAGTTAGTAATGAGTCAATTCCAAATATACATATTAATAAAACTAACACATAACATAAAACATAATATCACGCCTGTAATCCCCGAAGGGTTAGGCAGAGGTGTACCTATAGGACACCCACATTTCGCCAGTAAAATAAAACTAAAAAGTTTGAAATAAAACAAATTATAAAAAAAAAACAAAAAACCCGACTGCAAAAACTCATAACTAAAAAGAGAAAAACAAGCATTATAATCTATAGGATTTTGGTATCGCAGGCATTTGGACAAACAAAAGCTTCACCAAAATTTCAGGTTCGTTTTTGGTTTGCGCCTGCAATACCAAAATCCTATAGATTATAATATTTATAATGCTTGTTTTTCTCTTTTCAGTTATGAGTTTTTGCAGTCGGGATTTTTGTTTTTTTTTTTTATTTTTTTTTTTTTGTGTCCGTTTTGCGAACTTAGCCGACGTTCACACGGACGTAATAAAATCACGGCGGGATTTTATCGCGCACTAGATTTTCAACTCTCGGTGTTAAGCCGAGCGTTGACAATCCAACGCACTGGGACGTACTCTCGTGTGGGCACGTGCACGAAAAAAAAAGCGCCGCGATTTTATTACGTCCGTGCGAACGTCGGCTTAAGTACATTGTGCACAACTATTTTCCTACTTTCGCCCATGCCTTTACTTTCATGCCGGTGCCTATATTTAGATACATGTCGCAGAGTGATACCGCCTAGTTTGGAAGAAAATGTTTGATAGTTCCATAATTTACAACAAAAGGATTCCTCTTCAGTAAATGTTGTTTCAATCACTTCAGAAATGAAAAATAATTGAAATTTGTGAATTGTTTTTTTTTTTCTTCTTAGATTTTTTTTTGTTCTCTCTTCTATAGTTACACAGGTTGTCTACATCTCTTTTTATATACTTTCCTGTCGCAGGTATGCTGGAAGAGATTTCTTTAGAAAAAGCCACTGCTTTTTAAAGGAAAAGAAAAAATACGTACAAAGGCACTCCTTTGTACGTATTTTTTCTTTTCCTCTCTTCTTGTCTGTTTATATGTGTGTGCATAAATTTGGAAATATAAAAAAAAAAATTACACTGATAAATAAAACGAAACAACCTAGGAGTGAACTTGTACTTACATTATCTGTTGCAATAACAACAAACAACACAACAACAACAAATGATTAACGTATTATTATTACATTAATATATTGTAAATTATGAAACCATTAAACTTTTTTGACCAATATTATATTAATCCATACCTAATAAAATATGTTATTTAAATTGGGCATTTAATTTAGATTAAAATACGCCTGACATCATATCATTTTAATGAATAGTTTAAAAGATATCACAGATTCAAAATTACGCGTTACTACATAAATAAGGTTGACGGCAACGCGGGCGCAGCGGTATTAGTCAATGACCTTTCCTCGGCTATTAGGTATGTCATCTCAGTAGTACGATCCCGTGGGATATTTTTCGACATCCACGCGGGCGAAGCCGCGGGCTAAAGCTACTAAGGCTATAATTTATATATATATCACGCGGGCAAAGCCGCTGGCGGAAGCTAGTGAAAAATAATTTAAGTAACCTTTCGATGGATATTGGTGCCGATTCTCTTGTCACAAATGCCTCTAAACTGGACTAAAAATCACCAAAATTTAGTTTATTCCTGTCAAACGACGATTTCCCATTCTGAAATAGACTAAAGTGACACAACTATATTTTAGTTTGACAGCACTAAGATGGTACTGAGATATTAATTTAGTGAAAATGGCAATTTTGCTATTCTGAATTTGACGTTATTCATCTAAAATTTAGATTTTCTAACAAAATCTGACTATTTTTAATCGCGTCTAAAAACGTGGGGAATAAAATTGGTAGTCATGAACTTTAAATTAACACCAACACCTCGACTTCAGATGCAAAAACAGTACTGATTTTATTTTTCTTTTGCTTGTATCTCAAAAACGTTGTGTCCAATCGCAAAAATAATAAAAATTTCGACCCCCTTTATAAAACTCTTAAACCCATAACACTCTACATGTAGGTATTTTTTTTTCCATACAAAATGTGAAAAATTCCATATAAAACACGTCGAGGCTGCCCCCCCTGCGTGCCTCCGGCTCTAAAAAGATTCACATGGTTAGGTATCACGTGTGGAGTCGCGATTGTCAAATTCGATTTAGATGTGTCAAAATTATTTTTTAATTTAGAGAATTTATTTAGCAGAATAGCTTTGAGATTCTCATAGTCAAAAGTAAGGAATTTTAGTGATAGTTTAGTTCGGTGTACAAGAGAATCGGCACCACTATTGATAATATTAGTTCGATCAAAATGGGTACGTTACTTACTCTGTAATCTATTTTTTGCTAGGCGTTTCTTTTTCAATGATTTCGATTTACCACCAATTTTTAGCACAAAACTTAAAAGCAAATAAAATTGCTCCGAGTATTAGCGATGCACTGCCGCTCGTGCCCACAAGAGGCCCGGCTTCAACGCGCACCAAGTTTATTCGAAAAACAACCCACCTTGATTTATCAAACACAATACAAATAAAAGCCGTTTAATAAAATTTGTATAGTTAAATTGTCTTCTAGATGGTGAAAGTTTCATGAAAATACATGAAGATAATAATTTCGAGAAATTTTCAACTGTCTACCTATTACAGTTCATGAGATTTAGCTCGCTGACAGACAGACGGACATTGGAGGCTTAGTAATAGGGTTCCGTTTGGCACTCTTCCGGTACGGAACCCTAAAAATTTACTTTACAAACTTGTAAGAGGTGCTTTAGACCATTGAACTGAATAACTTGCTATAGCAGCAACTTTGAAATCGCATTAAAAAAACAGCTGTCCCATACAGTTTAGAACACCTTATAAATATATATATAATTCACATGTTTTATTTGATCATGTTAAATCTTTGCAGATAAACAAATCCATTCTCCATTCCATGCTCCATTCGTTTCCCATGGACGCCAACTGCTACGATCTTTATATAGTTACCTATTCTATTTACTTCGTTTACTTTCATATTATCTGCTATCTAATTGCGTAACACCTTTTCGTAAATGATTAAGACTATTCTGTCTCATTTTGCAGTTCAACAACATTAATTGCGTTATTTACGTTGTTGAGCAGGTTTTTTTTCGAACTTATGAAGCAATGGATTGGCAATCTGTTTAAATGATTCAGATTGTGATTGATCGTTTATTATGCAATTATTTTGTGCTGGTCATACACGCAGACAAACCACACATCTTTCTTTTATATTTTTTGTCATCTTCTGTTATTATTTTAAGTAGGTATGTCCTATTCATGTATGGACACATTTATTATTTACGTAAATATAATAAACCAACTTATTCAATGCAAACTATTAAAATAATATGATAACAATCTTAAATTATTATCAGAATATTAGCTTACTTATTAACAAATATTGAAAAATAAAAATTGGTTGGTGATCTAAAATCAGACAGGATAGTCCTCACTATCTGAAACGTATGGTTACCCTACGAAATTACGTGCGTGCAGTTGCGGGGTCGCGGGGAGGTGACGCGTGGCTCCGCCCACTCGCTCGAGGTCGCTGTCACTTATTGTCGTCTTAATGCCCGTTTTTCCTAACACTCAGTGCCGGATTAAGCAAGCGCGGGGCCCGTAGCAAATTTTATCGAGGGGCCCTTGATCTGCTATGGGTTCTTAAAAGTACAAAGTATCTAGTAAAAAAAACAATACTCAAAACATTTATTTGCCATCAACTTTTAGAAATATGTTAAAAATTGTATTACCGATTGTCTGACGTGGATTGTATTAGTCGGAAAAGGTGTTACGTATCACGTTTTTGTTACATCAAGTAAATTCAATACCACATCATCTTAATAAGTTTCACTAAAAAATTATGTTCAGGCGTAGGTGAGAGGTTTAGATACGCGGGACCCCCTTTTGCACAAGGCCCTTAGCAATTGCTACTCTTGCTACGAGGTTAATCCAGCACTATAAAAATGGGCATTAATTGATCAACGATGGTATGCGCGTCACTAGGAGCCCGGGGATATTTTAAACTTATTGAAGCATCAATAAGTTTAAAATATCAATAGGAAATAATAACAACGGGTGTAAAAAAATGCTTCCGAAGCCGAGAGTCACTTGTTCTTCCCATTATTGTGATCAATTTTTTTTTGTATTGGACCATACTGGTTACAGAGATATTGAAGGACGAAAATAGAACATTATTGTCGCGGCCAGCAATTAGTCGTCTATCAATGCTTGGTTACGGCCAAGGCTTGTATAGTAGGTACTTTTCTTAAACAATGTAAGTAAATAAATTATAAATTGCAGAATAAATGACGAATGAAGAAAATTTGTTACGCGCCAATATGTTCATTTGTTTCGCTCTTGTTCTATTTCCTAAGCCAGTTCGAAATTTAAATAAAATCTTTGATAAGTTACCTCCTTGGTTGCCATGTGTCGAAGTAAAAAGTTCGTTCTATTTTTAAATAACATGACGAATATGGATTGTCATAGTAACATTGCCGGCCATCTACTCGCTTGTTTTTGACCAGTACAGCAATTTCAATTTGTCTCGAAGTAAGGTTGTCAAAATAATGTTCGAATTCCCAAGCATGTTGGAGAATAAGTTTTTACAATACATGTGCTCGAAAATAGCGTTTTCCAAGCAGCCAAACTGGGTGAACTGGGGAAGTCATGACGATGGCGATGATGATGATGATGAAGAATATTGTTTATATTATTTATGTACGTCAGCCAAGATGTTACCATCATATGCGACTACTGTGTAAGGATCGCTTGTATTTTTTATTTCCTCGCACAATGCATAGTAAAACGTTGTATGATATACGCGATTTTTGACACCAAAAATAAAAATCGTTTTTCAGCTTTTGCTCAAAGTTACTTACATAGTTCGATGTACAGAATGCGTAGATATCGGCTAAGTAATGGGTCCTTGTACACCCTGTAACTATAGCCTCAGAGTCATCTTACAGTCACCACACAGTCGCCCCACTGTCACTGCAGCATCACCGACTCTCAGTTTGCGAAAAATAATAATATTCCATTTCATTTCATTAATTCTTATACACAATGGCAAAAGAATACCTTTGCCTTGGACACCGGAGGGGACGTCCTAGAAGGACATAAGTATAGTGACCCTATTGGTGATGTTCTTCAGAAAAGCCAGGTGCGTAGTACTCGCAACCGGCGTGCGTGTATGATCAGATGTATGATCGTAAACGAGGCAAAAGGACTATGTAAGGATCGTAATAGGTTCTACAGTTTCTACCTACCCTAAACTGAATGATGCTAATCTGTGGTGCTAATCCATGCGTCATGTTCGTGAACGGGCGCCGTCAGTTGGGACTGGTCATTTCTTAGCTGCCATGGCTAATTTATTTTAATTTTAAATTGTTCTTTGTTTTATCTTTTTAACCGACTTCCAAAAAGGAGGAGGTTATATGTTCGTCGCGTATGTTTGTTTTTTTTTCTTTTTTTTTTTATGTATGTCCACCGATTTCTCCGTCAATTGTGGACCGATTTTGAAAATTCTTTTTTGTTTGAAAGGGTGTGCTCTCGAATTGGTCCCATATCAATTTTATTAACTTTGTATGGATAGTTTTTGAGTTAGCTACAAAATACGTATTTTTTTCCCACTTAGTATGTAGATGATCTGATAAGTTTCTGTCACTGGTAGCAGGTAGTGGTATTCGAATGTGTGTGGGGTAGGTACCACAACTAAAAAGTGAAAAATAAAAACATTTTACAAAAAAAAAAACAACCGACCTCCAAAAAAAAAACATTAAAAAGTGAAAAATAACTTTAATTTCGGAAGTCGGTGGCAAAAAACGAAAATACAAAACCCAAGACACCGACTTCCGAAATTAAAGTTATTTTTCACTTTTTAATGGTTTTGGAGGTCGGTTGTTTTTTTTTGTAAAAAGTTTTTATTACGGACGCTTCTAGAAAGACGTGCGTCTTTCTACATTGTTCTCACATGTATAATTTCAACATGAACGATGTAACTAATATTTTTGTAACAATTTTTTATTTAAAAGAGTGTCCGTGGAGTTTCTTGCTTGTTCTTCTCCATAGGTACCTACTACACTTTGGAATGGGCAACTAGCTTCATATTTCTGACTGACCGATTCCTTGACAATTCAAAAGTGCCTGTAAATAGTTTAATTGAAATAAATGCTTTGAGTTTGAGACCCCCATAGGAAGAAGGTGTGTGTTTATATATGAACTAGCTTCTGCCCGCGACTTCGTTCGCGCCACATTTTTATAAAACTTCCCTGTATACTACGTTTGTAGTTTTATTCTCAGCAGCCAAAATATACAGAGAGTCAGGAATGGTGACTCGGGAGCAAGCGACGTAACAGTTGTCCGTGTGAGAAGCAGCTTATCCTGAGGTCGACACCCGCAGCCTTCAGCCTTTAGTGTCGGCCCCTGTGACTTGTTGATCGCAAAGCATACACTCCCAGAGAACTGCACGCGCTTTAACTGGTAATGGTGGGGAATTTGTACTTTATACGCGCTATAAACACTGTCTCACCATCGCCACAACCTGTTAGAATTTCCACCTCGATGACGTTTCTCTGCAAAGACATGACTTTGAGCTGGTTTCCGTTACACAGATATACAACCGGAAGTCCACTTGCCATTTAATGCTGAAATGAACCTTTTTGGCGCAGCCGTGAGGCACACACTATTGTTTTAAAAACACTATTTTTTATTTCCACTGTAATTTGTGTTTTGTGTTTCGCGAACTGTGTCCAAATAAATGTTTTTTCTATCTTTCTTTCTTTTCTTTCTATTTGTAAATTGAGAAATTCTACGGGGTGATATTTGGCATCATCTTCCTCCACATCACTATTAATGGAGGTGTATATCACTTCACTCCCTTCAATTTGTGAGAGAATACTGTGGTTGATCGCTGTAGCTTGATCATCTTCGGAGTTAAAACGGAAACACACCTAAGAATTCTCTTGGTACGGTATTTGACTGATATCCCCGTATATCAGACAAATAAGATCTTCTAAAGTGGGATCTACTCTACCAAGAGTCTCTGGTAGAGTGCTTTCACCAACTTTTAGAAGAACATCGGAGAATTCTTGAGCATTTGAATTACCGCCAAGCCGAGCTCGTATGATGATGGTCAAGCGCAGTTTATGAACTCTCGACCATAGAGTCGACCTTTTCAACGAAGTTTTCACTTTTTTTGTCAAAACTGTGACACCACCCATCATATCTTGGTTTCTGCGGATGTCCTGCAGGGTTCTGTTTACAGTTTCCACTGCTTTCCTTTTTGCCATAACGCATTCATCCCATACGACGAAGCGCAATCCCCTAAGCACACATCCCTTGTTACTGTTGCGTGACACCCCACAAACAGGTGTTTCGTTGCTCTCTAAATCGATGGGAATCTTAACCCTTAGCAAGTCGCGCGTCCCCCCGCGGAACTTAAGAAAAAATGCTACTATCTATTTTTACAAGTAAAACAGCTCCCAAGGAACCCGGGAAGGTATAATACATGCCGTGTTAATGGCTCTTTATTGACGAATTCTCCGTTTTTCCGAAGGCCTACCCAAAAATCAAAAGCACTTGAGATTAGATTGACATAATAAGTGTTTTAGGTAAACTTTGGCTGGCGTTCAAAAGGTTAAACATGACGTGCGCTGTTTTGCCACCAGGAAGCAGTGTGGCAGCGATTCCAGAAGATCCACATACATATTATAAAATCGCTAGGACAAATCTGCTGTCAAAATCTGTAAAAAAACATTTTATTCCTACAGTCTTTTGCTCTAAAATGATCAGAATACAACCTTGAATGTTTTGTGACTGTAAAGTACTTGTAACTTAGTAGTTTCCCATAGCTTACGAAGTTTTCTATTTTTTGTGAATTAATACATTCTATGAACTATTACATACACAATCCAAAAAAAAATCGTTTTACAAAAAGAGTTTAAAAAAACAGATGTAAATCGAACTTACTACCCCGGGCGGCCTACCACCAGCTCATAAAGCAGTATTTTTTTAATGTTACTTCAGTGGGAGAAAGAGATGGAGCTATACATCCTGTAGAGCTTCATCTCTTTCCCACACTGAAGTAAACTAAAGTAATATTAAAATAATACTGCTTTTAAGCTGGTGGTAGGCCCTCAGGACTTCAAATCATTCGTCCAATCGCTTACTTATTCGCTTTGTTGAAAGTTAGCTAAAATAGCCGTTCCTATATAAAAGGTAGCGTGATGATAATCATTTAAAAAGTTAAATCGGTAACTACCTATCTACAATATCCCAACCTTTTGGCGCGTCCTTTTACAATTTGCAGAGAAAAATACGAACATGATGTAATATTGCTCATCCCCCATAGCAAATAGCGTGATAGTTTATGCCCTACGGTTGGTACAGACAAACATTCTAAAAACTTTATTTTCCGCATAAGAATCGATCCCAGACCTCTTAGCAATAACTTTCTTTAAAAAAAATTAACTTCGTTACGATTTTATTATATCTATAGATTATAGGTAGATTATCAAAAAAAATAATAATCGTATAACAAAATGTGAAAAAAAAGAAAAAAAAACCGTAGGTGGGAATCGAACTTACAACCCCACGTTTACAAAGCAACCGCCCAACCGCTGAGCTAATTGCTTTGTTGAAACTTGTCTAAAATAGCCGTTCCTATATATTTTTTGATTGACTGCTTAGTTCCATAAAGGTATAGCGTGATGATAATCATTTAAAAAGTTAAATCGATAACCATCTACAATATCCTAAAATTTTGGCGCGTTTTTTCCCAAAAATACGAACATAATATAATATTGCTCGTCCCCCATAGTAAATAGCGTGATAGTTTATACCCTATAGTTTGACCAGACTTATAGGGAACACCTATGCAAAATTTTAACAGAATCTATCCGGTAGAATTTGCGTCATGCTAGAACATAAAAATACAACATAATGTAATATTGCTCGTCCCCCATAGTAAATAGCGTGATAGTTTATACCCTATAGTTTGACCAGACACACAGGGAATATCTATGCAAAATTTTAACAGAATCTGTCCGGTAGAATTTGCGTGATGCTGGAACATACATACAGACAAACAGACAAACAGACAAACAGACAAAAATTCTAAAAAAAATATTTTCGGCATTAGAATCGATCCTAGACCTCGTAGCAATTACTTTTTTTCAAAAATATTCAATGTACAGTTTTGACTTCGCTACGATTTTATTATATGTATAGATGTGTACTTTTGGCTACTTTTTTGTTACCACTCCGCGTTTCGCAACCAAAATACCCGTTCGGATCCTGACGTAAGCATCTACTGCTGGAAACATTGGGATTACTATCTTTTTATTCGTTTTAAACGGTTTGCTGGTAATGTGACCAAAATGCGAGTGGAATGCATTCTCTTTGTTTTTTCTTATTAAGGAGATAACAGGTGTGTGATAGTATGTACCTACTTAAGTGGTTGTTAGAGGTAAAATAGCATTTAAAAGTAATCTACAGGGTGGCAGGGACATCGACGCGAAAACTGTTACCATGGATTCAGAACATGATTCTGAACCCCCTTGCGTTGAAATTTTTCGTCGGTTATTTTAAAAATCATGTACTAAATCCATGGTAACAGTTTTCACGTCGATATCCCTGCCACCCTGTATACTTCTGAACATATACATACGTGCATACATATGTACGTAAAAATAAAATTGAAATGTCTGTTTTTTAATGCCAAAATAACAGCTTGATGAGATACTAAGATATAAGGGAATAAGAGGCCTATTTTTGTCTTGTCTGTTTGTTCCGACTGATCTCCGAAAGGACTAGACCGATTTTGACAGCACTTTCACTGGTAGATAGCTGATGTTATAAGAAGTAACTTAGGCTACTTTTATTTTAGAAAAAGAATTAGGATCCGCGTGGCAGCAGTTAGTTTCTTCATAAATAAACTCCCCACTATGATATGCACCAACAAACAAAACGAAAATAAAGACAGATTAGAAAATGTTACCCTCTTATACCGAAACGCGTCAAGACGACAAAAAGTAGTGCAGACTAAACCAGTAGAAACGAGCGACACGCTCAAGCGACACGCTCAAGCGACACGCTCAAGCGACACGAGTCTTGCAAAGTCAAAGTCAAATAATTTATTTCAATTAGGCACAAATAAGCAGGGGCTAAAAGCGGTTACGGTTAAAGGTTAAGATACCTCGAAAATATACCGGTACCGGTTTAAAATAAAGGTTAGGCTAAACCGTTATTTAACCTTTACACGATTTCGGTACCGAAAAAAATGCGAGACGACGCGGCGTGGGTGCTTATACAGTCGTGTCCTTCTGATCGGAAATAAAAACAAATACTGAGTTACAATCAGCAAATAAACGACAGACAGAGTGTGGCGACGGTGCGTCAAAGAAAACCCCTATTTATTGAGGTAGCAGTAGCTACCGATACATTTATAAAGGTCAAGGTACTGCTACCAAAATATACCGGTATGCATTTATAACCTCAAAATTCCGCTACTGATAAAAAGAACGATATCGAAATATTTCGGTAACCCTTATTTAACGGTATAACGTCACATTGAAATTTAAAGGTACCTTAATTTTTGGGTAATTCAGTTCCTGCATATGCACTTTTGAACGTCAAAATTAACAAAAAATAGAATTCATTCTAGTCGCCCTTTCCAAAAGTAGTTTTCATATGGAGAAGAATGGGCAAGAAACTCCACCCTTACTCTTTTAAAATGTTTTACAATATTTTGTGTACATTAAATATGTAATTATAATTATGTGAAGACTATGGAATAAGATTACTGTACCAGAATAGATAAAAATAAATTTAAAAATGATGCAATGACAGAAAAATTAATTGTGTGATGGTTGCAACAGATACTGTGGAGAAAACAAATGAAAGAAGCATGACACGAGTCACGACGCGACTTACGGAGCAATAGACGGAAACAAGTCAAGCACGCGTGTCACTTGACGCAAGTTGCGGCACGAGTCGCATCGCTCGACGCCGTGAACTGGGCCTTATACCGTCACAAGTCTGTAAAGCCCTCAGGCGGAGATAAGGCCCCCTTCCTCATGCCTCTTGGGCCCCCGGGCCCCTCGGACGATGTAAAACTTCCGGAACATAGCACAGCTCAAGTTCAAGCCTTGTATTTATTTCAGCCCTCGTTTCTTAGTTTTTCATTTTTAAAACGCTGCATAAATTATGAGGAAATATGATGTTACCAGCAGCGTCCCGCGGTTTCACCCACATAAGTCTCAATCCCTTGGGAATATCGGGATTAAAAGTATTATATGTCGTCGCAGCGCTTTCCATGATCGCTATAGGTTTTTTACACACTTGACAGGAGACGCTAAAAAACTGATTTTGTCAAAAAATACCCAGAGTATTTAAATAATTTACTTTTACTCAAAAATGCATGTAATGTGGTCATTATTTTGACAACCTTGTTTGAGCGAAGTCGACCTTGCCGTTCTGTTTCAAGGAGCGGCCGACAAAGTTTTGCTGGTCGCTCTAACAGGCTGGCAAAACATTGCCGGCCGCTATTTTGACGTTTCAACGTTTTAAAAAATCAAATGCAAAAAGATTTTATTTAAAACACAGCTGTTTGTATTTATAGAGATAGGTACAAAAAGATTTTATTCCATATTTGGCTGTGTAGTTCCAACTACCATTGTTAAAAAAAAAAAACAAAGAAGTAACAAAAGCGCCGTTCAGCGAAAATTTTATTTTTATTTAGTGACTTTTTCGCTAAAAATGATCTCTCAAAGCGAAAATTATTCCGATTCAATGTGTTTAACACCGCCAGACATTAAAGATGAAGCTAAATTAGTGGTTGAAAATTTAATACCGCGGAACTCAAAGGAAAAATATAAGCTTGCATCTGAAAAATTTGTGCAGTGGAAAATCAGTAGGAAATCTAAATCTTTACTTGCTGGTTTTATTTAGATTAGGTACTTGCATTTTTACTACTAGTACGGTACTTTTTATTAACATAACATCACGCCTTGTTTCCCCGAAGGGTTGGGCAGAGGTGTCCCTGTAGCATTAACATTATTAATAATGCCAAAATTAAACATGATAGGCAAATTTGATTTTTTTGCTGTTTTTACAGTATGTGTGTATTGAGATAACGATTCAAACTGCGTAAAAAATCGAAAATCACGAAATAACACATAGCGACTTTTGCACGCGCAACGACGATGTGTTAATCCAGGTTATAAACCATCTGTGTGCCAAATTTCATCCAAATCAGTGCAGTAGTTCTTCGTGAAAGAGTAACAAACATCCACCCATCCATCCTCACAAACTTTCGCATTTATAATAATAAGAAGGATTTTGTATGGAGTCATTAGCAATTATTTTGAATTTTGTGTTTGGAGTTTTTGCAGTGAAAACTTCTTTAGGCGCGTTGGGCATTTTTGAGATGGGACTAAACCATTGATTTCGTGACACCGTAATGGTGTCGTCACGGTGTCTTTTTAATGGTCAAAAGGACCATTAAAAAGACATCAACGCGTTGATAACTGATGTTACGTCGGGTGTAGACACGCGGACTACATACCTAAAGTTTATTTTTTAAAGTATTTCTCAGATCTATTTTTATTTTATTATATTTATTTCTGTATTTTATCTATCCGTGACATCACTGCGGGCCCTATCAGAATACCAGCGCTGCGTTATTTTTTTTTTTTCTT
This sequence comes from Agrochola lychnidis, assembly GCA_963680765.1. NCBI lineage: Eukaryota > Metazoa > Arthropoda > Insecta > Lepidoptera > Noctuidae > Agrochola > Agrochola lychnidis. The sequence goes on from OY796872.1 coordinate 13,838,665, forward strand.
TAATGTCGCAGCATATGCTGAGATAGGAGTCTTTTGGCCTCACACAGGACTTTCTGCTTTTATTTTAATTGTTTTTATTTTTTAATGTTTTTTATTTTTATTAATGTTTTAATGAGTGTATTTTAGTTTAATTTGTGAGTTCCTGTGCGATTCTCAATAAATACTTTTTGTTTCTATCTATGTTCTATGTTATGGGGTTTGGTTTCCGCACTTAGTCCGTCAGGTGGACCATTGTGCGTGGGCCATGGCGGCCGTTTTTGTTTCTTTCTTTCTTTGATTATTGGAGTGCCATAATAAATAAATAAATAAATTACCACGGTGCTGATTTTTTTCAAGTTTTCACTTCTGTTGGCACTCCCGGAGTGCCACTGTATTTTTTTAAATTCACTGTCGATGAAAATTGAAACAATTTATACCTGCCTTGTTTAAAAGAAAGAGGTAAATATAGAGGACAGGTAACAGCGATATTTGTTTCACTATACATACAGGGTGTCAGGGACATCGAAGCGAAAACTGACACCATGGATTCAGTACATGATTCTGCCCTGCGTTGAAATGTTTCGTCGGTTATTTTTTTTAAAATCAGCTGTTTCATAGAAAAGTGCAATACCTACGCGGTCAAAATGTATGGAACAGCAGATTTTTTTAAAATAACCGATGAAAAATTTCAACGCAGGGGGATTCAGAATCATGTACTGAATCCATGGTTTCAGTTTTCGTGTCGATGTCCCTGCCACCCCGTATAAGTATGTAACATTTTTACCAAGGCGATAGTCAGGAATAATATTGCAAGGCTGAAGAAAATCTGAACAAGGCAGCGGTTGCCATTTCACACAAGAAATACAAAGGTAATTTATATTTGTTTCAATAATTATATACCATGTATAAGTTACATACGTGTGACGCAATCGTACTTGAAGTAAAAAAAGAGTGAAATACTTTACTAATACCAACTAATATATTATTATTATAAATGCGAAAGTGAGTTTGCACACTAAAACGGCTATACAGATTTGGATGAAGTTTGGTACATGGGTAGTCCATGACCTGGGTTAAGACATATAATACTTTATATCCCGATATTCCCACGGAATCAAGACTTATGCGAGTGAAACCGTGGGGTGCAGCTAATACTAAATAAATAAAAAAATAATAGGTATTAACTAATACTTTTTAGAAAACCACCATTAGTACTCGAACATCGGCAAGCGAAGACTAAATACTTCACGTTTCAAATAATTTGAAAACATCTGAAGTAAAAAACAAAAAGTTTTTTTGGAAGTCAGTTGTTTTATTTTTTGTAAAAAGTTTTTATTTTTCACTTTTTAGCTGTGGTACCTACTCCATACAAATTCGATAACCACTACCTGCTATATAAATAACAGTGACAGGAACTTATCATATCATCCACATACTAAGTGGGAAAAAATACGTATTATAATAGCTGACTCAAAAACTACCCAAGCAAAGTTAATAAAATCTTTATGGGACCACCTCTGAAGTATGACCTACCAAACAAAAAAAGAATCATCAAAATCAATTCATAATTGGCGGAGTAATCGCGTAACAAACATACAAAAAAAAAAAAACGTGTGGCACTCGGGGACTGCCGCGGTAAAGCTATTGCATAGCATTTATAACCTCCATACTTCTTATTTGTCAACGCTACATTTGGGATGATGACGTGATGACATAAAACAAAAATTACGTTCCCATGACAACATCACGTTGTCATGGGAACCGTCGTTACATGGTAGGCGGAGTGGGGGTGTTAGGTTTTATTTTCGTTACGTTACGAAATTTCTTGATTCGGTCGCCGCGCTCAAAGCCCGCGATAAAAGCTATGCAATAGCTTAAAAACATACTGTCGAATTGAGAACCTACTCCTTTTGGAAGTCAGTTAAAAATAAAATTATACATTCTTTCAGCATGAAAGCAACGCGTAAAGACATTAACTTATTCAAAGCATTTCTTAAAGTAAAAAAGTAAGTTGAAAAGTTAAAAATAATAAATAGGTTAGGTGTAGAGTGCACTGAGTTACTGCGCGCACATTTTTCATTTAGAGAATATAAAATTACTTAAGCGTAACTTTTTGTAGTGTTACACCGTTCTGTAACAAACAGAATAAAATTTATTAGAATTTTCTAACTCTGCTCTTGTGCTCTTTCTGTTCTAAATCATCGTGCTGAGTGGAAGCCTTCTTGTCACAGTCATGACGTGCAGCTGCCGACTGTTTCTGTTTCATACTCATGTTTGCATATTATGTACTAAGTTATATATATTTTGTTTTCTGCTTATCTACTCTTGTCTTTGTATGCACGTGTTTCTGTGACAAATAAATCTATTTTTCTTTGTTTCTTTTATTTGCGACCTTTGGTGAGAATTCGGGTCAGAGCCCATTCGTCCCCTAAAATTCGTCCCCCAGCATAAAAGTTGTAGATTCGGCCCCTATATAGGTGCCTATTGGTCTCCTGGTAGGGGACCAATTAATATTTTAATAAAAAATATTATTTTTAAGGTACCCATTCGTCCCCTCTAATATATATACAATATAAGTTAAAGATTCGGCACCTATTCAGGTCCCCTGAGATAAAATTAGCTATATTTTACATAAGAAACGGTTAACATAGTACACTTGTGAACAGTTTATTAACGGAATTAATTTAATAAATCATAACAGATCATTGAAAAAAGAGAATTTTTAGAAGATTTTTTAGATTTAAGTTATTATGATTTTGCATGTATGTAGTTGGTAAATATACAAAAAAATAAGAAGTGATTATTTACTGTTGATATGTGTTCTATTTTTTTTTGCATATTTTATATTTAATGTTGATTTATATGATGGTCAATCAAGGCTGATTTTTGTAAAAGAGTTGTATTTTGTTAGTTTCTAGGACATTGTGATTTTGTATGTGTTAATCTTATTTGAAATAAACATGATATCTACCGAATTACTATATTTTTTATTTTAGCCTTTTCTGCGCGACTGTACCAGGACTACCAAGCTGCAGTATACACATATACATGTACTTATATTAGAAAAATGAATAAAAATAAATATTCTTCAGGGAACGAATGGGCCCCTCAAAAGTTCCAGGGGACGAGGGGGCACAGGGTGCGAATCTTAGGGGACGAATGGGCTCGGACCCATAAAACACCACAACTGTCGGGATTTTTTATCCGTTACCATGGATTCAGCACATGATTCTGGACCCCAAAAAAAAATTGCGTTTCAATAAATTTTAACCGCGTAGGTTTTGCAGTTTTGCGGGAAACAGCTGTTTTTTTTTTTTTTCAATAAATCGGCTGTCAATTTCAACGCTGGGACGTACTGAATCTATTGCAGGGGCCCTACCACCAGCTCATAAAGCAGTATTATTTTAGTATTACTTCAATGTGGGAAAGAGATGAAACTCTACAGGTCGTATATCCTCCATCTCTTTCTCCCACTGAAGTAATATTAAAATAGTACTGTTTATGAGCTGGTGGTAGGCTCCCAGTGCGGTTGCACGTCGATGTCCCTGCCAGCCTGTATATTTCTGATGGCCACATTCAGTCACGTCTAAATAAAGTGGAAACCAACCATAAAACATAGATCTAAAAAGGCTAGGCGATTATGACCCAGCAAATAGCATCTGAGAATTGCAACCCGCATATCTAACCATTTTGAAAACAAAATCCCGTGCACAAGACCCTTTTTAGGGTTCCGTACCAAAATGGTAAAAGGAAGGGTTTATGCGACTCTGTCTGTCCGTATGTCTGTCACAGCTGGATATCTCAAGAACTACTAATACTACTAATAACTTGAAATTTCGAATAGTTTTAGATGACGTTTGCCCAACTATTTTGCAAATAAGAAAGATTTTTTTTTTGCAACGGGGACTGAATGGGGTTCTTAAAAATTCGAAGTGAGGCTACTAGGACATATGAGGTATCATATGAAAGAACGCTATTTGTACATTCTCAAACATTTTTTTTTTTTGTTTTAAGCCGCATAGTTATCGACTTGTGACGAAAAATGTAACAAAAAATACCGTCCCCCCTTATCTCCGAAATTTGCATAAAGAAAAATCTGAAATTATTCTATGTGATAGAAGTTTATGTAAAGATTACAGGATGTCTCTAAATAGAACACTTTTTCAGAAATCATCAACGGTTCCGTGTTTGGCTTCTACCGAGAACGGACGTGTATTATTCGCGCGCGGGTGCTCTAGTTTTGAGTAATTCCCTGGCGCAGCACAATAACACCGTCGTCGCCGCGTTGCAAAATCGGTGTATCAAGGTCGCCGCGATGACCCAGTTATTAATTACAGTGTATTAATGTTAACAGTTCATTTAAATAATTGTGAGTGAAGTTTCTATTTACCTTACAATGTCGTCAACTAAGGTAAAAATTAAAACGGATCTGGAAAAACTGTTGTATGATAGTTACATCCAAGAAAAATCACAGAGAGAAAAACTGGAACTTCTTGTCAATGATCTGAAGGTCCAAATAGAAGGCCTTCAGCGACAACACCAAACCCTTCAAAAAGAAAATACAAGCTCCAAGGGGCAAGAAAATAATATCCCTAAGGAGTTAAAAACTAAGAGCAACATACAATTTGCTCAATCTGAAAAAGAAAATATCGACTACTGCACAGACGAGGAAGAACTTGCCAGAGAGACTGAGTGGATTAGGGCCAAAAGTAGGAAGAAAAGGAAGCTAAACATCTCCCTCTCTCCACCACAACAACCCGGAACAAGCGCCCAACAACAACAAAATTGTGAGAAAGAACAGACATTAGTCAAAAAAGTGCCTCCACCACCCCCAATCATAATAGACGGAGTCAAGAACTACCAAATGTTCTACGACTCACTAACTGAAACCCAACCAACAGAATCATTCACGCAAAAATGATGAATGGAGATTGTGTGAAGCTCAACGCCAAAACCGAGGACTCTTATAGAGCGATTGCTAGACTTTTGTCAGAAAAAGAATATCTTTGGCATTCATACGAGAACAAACAGGCTCGACCAATAAGAGTTGTAGTGAAAAAAATTCCTGCCAGCCAGATCGAATCAAAGACGATTTAAAATCGCAAGGTCTGAAAATAGAAAAAGTTGACAGCAAGTTGAGCTGGAAGAGTAAAGAACCACTCAATATGTTCGTCTTATCATTTAATAATGACGAAGATGTCAACAAAATCTATGGCATCAAGCACATTTTAGGGTGTAAAATTGAAATACACCCTCTTAAAAATCCGAAACTCATTCCTCAATGTAAGAGATGCCAGGCATATGGCCATACACATAAATACTGTAGAAAAGAGCCAAGGTGTGTAAAATGCATTGGCAAGCATCTTACAGCGAACTGTACTAAATCTCCTCAAGAGAAACCAAAATGCGTCCACTGCGGCTTACCCCACCCAGCCAACTACAGAGGGTGTGAAGTAGCCAAGGAGATGCAAATTATGAAAAATAAAAACATCAAAAAGAAACTTGTTGTGCCAACTGCCCAACAGTATTCTTCCATAAGAAATCCTGACAAGCAGGCACAGAAAGTAAGTTTTCAGACATCTGTAAAACCTGTTCAAGTAAGTACTTCCTATGCACAAATTGCGAAACAAGGTACTCAACCTTCTAATCTGGAGGATAAGATAAATCAGATCTTGCAGTGTATTACTACATTTGACAAAAGATTAGAGAAGCTAGAATCCAGTACCAAAACAGCTGTTTTTAATTATCAAAATGAGTGACACACTAAAAATAATGGCTTGGAACTCCAACGGGCTCCTCAAACATCAGAATGAGTTGCAGGCAGTCCTAGAGACAGAAAATATAGACGTGTGTTTGATCTCCGAAACGCACTTCACTAACCAATCTTTCATCAAATTTAGAGGGTACAAGATATATAATTCGATCCACCCTGACAACTCCGCCAGAGGAGGTAGCGCGGTTATAATCAAAGAAAATATCAATCATTATGAACAAAGTAAATTTGAAGAACCAGACATTCAAGCAGTGACAGTATCTGTTAAAACCAAATTGTGTCACGTTTCGATAGCAGCCATATACTGTCCTCCAAGGCACATGATAAGAAAAGAGCGATATTTACAATTCTTTGAACTTCTAGGCCAGAAATTCATCCTAGGCGGTGATTTCAATGCCAAACATACGCACTGGGGATCAAGACTTACTACAACAAAGGGCAGGCAGCTCCTAAATGCAGTAAAAGAAAACCATTGTGACGTTAAGAGCACAGGGAAACCAACATACTGGCCAACTGACCATCAGAAAATACCGGATCTTATAGACTTTTTTATATGCAAAAATATATCCACTAATTACTTTAATTTGGAGGAAGGTTTTCACATGAATTCGGACCACTCCCCGATTATACTAAGACTTAGTCAAAAAATCCTACTAAGAGAAAGCCATTTAACCCTGGTTAATAAGTCTACAGATTGGGACAGTTTTGCCCTCGATCTAAATAATATTATCGACCTAAAAACTCCTTTGCAAAATCAGGATCAGCTGGACTCGGAAGTAAACAAATATGTTGTTAACATCCAACAATGTGCGTGGAACAATACGCCACAGTTAAAACGTAAATATAAGGGACATATCTATCCCAAGGAAATTGTGAATTTACTATCTGAGAAAAGAAAGCAAAGAAAGCGGTGGCAGCAAACGAGGTGTCCACGGGATAAAACATTACTGAATAATCTAACTAAACGATTAAAAAGGAAAATTCTACAATTTGAAGATGAATGTCTGAATGCTAACCTTGTGCAACTAACCAACGACCAATCCACGGATTTCTCTCTTTGGAAAGCGACAAGAAAACTAAAAAGGCCGATTATGCAAATACCGCCCATCAGAAACAGCGACGGAAAATGGGCAATAAGCAATGAACAAAAAGCGCTTAGGTTTGCCCAATACTTAGAAGACACTTTTCAACCCAATGAGAGCTCCATAGATATACTTGAGAGTGAAAAGTTATCACAAAGTCAAAGAATTCGACTTGTGACTCCTAAAGAAGTTCTGAGAGAAATTCAAACCAACATTAGCTCAAAGAAATCCCCGGGTTACGATCTCATAACAGGAGAAATTTTAAAACACCTCCCGCGCAAAGCCATAGTAAAGCTGACTAGACTTATAAATGCTGCATTTATGCTAAAATATGTACCTGAGCCATGGAAGGTTGCTGAAGTCATTATGATTGCGAAGCCTGGGAAACCACCCCATGAAGCATCATCATATAGACCCATTTCCCTGTTGCCCGTATTATCGAAACTATTTGAAAAACTGTTATTAAAACGGTTGAAACCAATAATAGAAGAAAAAGACCTAATACCAAACCATCAATTTGGCTTCAGGGAAAAACACTCTACAATAGACCAGGTACACAGAATAACTAACATTATTGAAAAAACACTCGAAAACAAGCAAGTCTGCGCCACCGTATTCCTAGATGTCGCGCAAGCTTTTGATAAAGTTTGGCATGAGGGTCTGGTATTTAAACTCAGACGCATGCTACCTCCAGAATTTGCAGACATTCTAGAATCATATATAGGTAACAGAATGTTTAGAATAAGGCAAGAGGACGCATATTCCGAGCTAAAAACTATAAAACCCGGGGTACCACAAGGAAGTGTGTTAGGCCCAATCATGTACCTGCTATACACTTGCGATATCCCTGAGCTGGAAAATAACACCATTGCGACATTTGCAGATGACACTGCTATTATGGCTACCGGATCAAGCCACAAAGAAGCAGTCGAAAAAGTACAACTAGCTGTGAACAAAGTTTATGACTGGACACAAAAGTGGAAGATCAAACTGAATGAATCAAAATCAGTTCATATTGATTTCACTAATAAACACTGCGATTACCACCCAATCTATATAAATGGCATGCAAGTGCCTTATGCTAATACAGCCAAATACCTTGGCATAACTCTTGACGCGAAACTGCGTTGGAAATCTCATGTCAAAAAGAAAAGACAGGAACTAAACATACGTTATAAAAGTATGTATTGGTTACTCGGAAGAAAATCTTGCCTATCAATACATAATAAACTTATAATATACAAGCATATTCTTATGCCAATTTGGACGTATGGCATCCAACTTTGGGGCTGTACTAAACAAAGCAACGTCAAAATAATTCAACAATTTCAAAACAAAGTACTCAGGGATGTTGTAAATGCACCATGGTATATTAGAAATGACGACCTCCACCGTGACCTTAAAATGGAACTCGTCACCACCATCATCCAAAAATTTGCTGAAGCCCACGAACACAGACTCCACCGACATGTGAATGTCGAGGCAATTCAGCTGCTAGACAACACGGACATAGTGCGTAGGCTAAAGAGAACTAAACCATTTGAGTTAGTGTAGTGTGTAAATAGTGAATTAATAAATAGTAACAATGCTGTGCTATACATATAACACAAGAACAAAGTGTTTTATCAATTATCAGACCCTAAGAAAGTGCTACGAAATTGACCTTGTGTAAAAGTGCAAATTGACACTATTCTTAGATATAATATAATCTATCTCGTAATATATTAAGTTAGAATTAAATTACTTATTAGTCTATTAGGCTAGATTGTAATCAATTAATAAGAACGTCAATTCTTATTAATACAGAAAAAAAAAAAAAAAAAAAAAAAAAAAAAAAAGAAATCATCAACAAAGATTAATTAGTTCCACTATCACTCAAGAGATGGCGCTAACCTAAAACTGAAATATTCTACACCGCAATGTTCAGTGATAAAATTCTCTGACGAATATAGGTCCCGCCGATGAAAATTTAAAATGATACGGAACGCTCTTGGTTGGTTTTTTTTCCTAGATAAGCGTTACTATAGCGGCCGAGTGCTACAAGCAGGAATAGTCCTTACGGTGTTCAAATATGCGTTTTCGCGATAGTACATGTGGGTAGAACCTAGATGGGACTAGCACAGAAACGTGGAGATTGGCTTAAGAAAAGAGAAGCCATGTGTAATTGTGGATGGGCAGGCACTGGTCATATTCAATACTAAAATAAACAATCCCAACATTCAAGCCAACAGCCAGCCAGCCAGTCATTCTAGCGTCAGCATTCTACAAGATATGATACTTCCTGAGTGAATGATATTTAAACTAGTATTGCAACAGAACTCTGCTTCTACTTCCGCAACTGCAGAAGTTCCGCATTTTTTTTCACTTCCGTTTCTGCTTCTGGTTCCGCAAACTTTATAACAGAACTCTGAACGGAAGCGGGGAGAAAGCGATGAGGAGCGCCAATACTTATCAGCTCCCCCCACCAGTGTAGCCAGCGAGCAATTATTTAGCGGAGCTGGTTTAATATATGAAGAACATCGAAATAGGCTGAAAGGTGAAAAAGCGGCCAAGTTACTCTTTATTAAATATAACTTGCCGCTGTTTAATTTTGACTACTAAAATACAAATTTAATAAAAAAAGTTTTAAATGTACAATTGTGCTTTTTTTTCATAGTGTTAACGCTTCCGTTTCCGCTTCCGTTTCCGTTTCCGCTTCCGTTAAGATTTACTTTTGACATCTGTTTCCGTTTCTGCTTCCGTTATGCCAGTTCCGTTGCATCACTAATTTAAACCACAGCATAAGCAATATTCATATCGTTCGACGCAAGGATGAAATCCTTTTTTAACCAACTTCAAAAAAAAGGAGGAGGTTTCAGTTTGTCAGTTTTTTTTTAATGTATATTCCCCGATTTCTCGAAGACGGCTTGAAAAATTCTTTTTTTTTTTTTAACGGTATATATACTTTCAAGTTGGTCCCGATCTGATAATGGGATCTTGGAGAAATCGTGGGAACTCTTTAAATATTATAGGCACACCTATAGCGATTTGGGTATTTTTGATTAGCAAAAAGTGAAAAAAAAAAACTTTTTTGCAAAAAATACAACCGACTTCCTAACTACAAAGTGAAAAATAACTTTAATTTCGGAAGGGTGTAAAAAAACTAAGATACTGATCCCAATACACCGACTTCCGAAATTAAAGTTATTTTTCACTTTGTAGTTTGGAAGTCCGTTGTATTTTTTGCAAAAAAGTTTTTTTGTCCGCTGTTACAATACGGTGTGTAGCGAGGAAAAGCTACATTCACTTGGAATGCATGTGCTTCATGAGATATATTAGCGCATACGCGCGGCAAGTGCCATTTATGAAACATAAGAAAATACAGAACCGGGACGACACTGTCGGGGTTGTCACGTAAGAGTTTTATTTAAATTCGTATGTTTAAAACTCAGATATAGATATACCTAGATAACGCAAGAGCAACTACTTCGCGTGCCATTTTCGTGCCCAGCTTACGTACAATAATCGTAAGCTGCCACTTTCGCGCTCAGTCTGCATCGGTGCCACGCTTGTCGGAAGTCAGTTAAAAAATTGAAAATGGTTAATTACGCTGTTATGAATTGTAAAAACTGTGCAAATGAGAGGAGAAAAAATAAAAGAAACGTTTTCTAGTGCTTGTGACGTCATAGTAGGTAGTCAAAAAATGGCACGCTTGGTTTTCATACAGATCGTGATACTTGCGTTATCTAGGTCTATCTATATCTGTGGTTTAAAACGTCTCTGAGGCGGACCCCGCGCGGGATGTGGTACGAAATTTACTCGTGCCTTAATATTCTTAACTTAACTGAAATGAAAATTCTGACTATGATTCTCACTATACGTATTTTAATACGAATTTTTCGACTTCAAGCTAGGAAAAATTCTAAAATTAACATTCAACAATTTAATAGAATAACTTTGTCTAAACATTCATTTCACTTTCAAAGACTACTTGAACCGTAATCAAAATAATATTCAACCCTAAAATACCAAAGGAAAGTTTATTACACCCCCCACGCATGAATATTTTCACCCCCCAAAATTTGCACAACCCTACCTCCAGTTAGAATCACGGTTCGCGACACCGTGAAACTAAAGTTAAAATCACAAAAAGTGTAGTTGAAATTTAATTTCAACGGTCGCGTCGCGCATCGTACCAAACGTTTCGTTGAAAACAATTCCTTGAAAATTGCATTTCAACTAAATAAATAACTTTCAAAACGTCCGTACAATGTAAGGTATTATTTATTGTTGTTAGGATTTGAATAGTTTTATGCAAACTTTGAGAGCAGGTGACATTTATTTATGAATTTTATCCAACTTTATGTAAAAAAAATATACGGGTGGAATTATTTATGCCACTTTTTATAAGAAGAAAATTGGAATCCGATATTTCGTCGAGACAATGTGCTATCCTTTAAGCCTTTTATGGGAGAAAGTAGTTTATAGGTGATGCTTCCAAGAGAACTAAGTCTGTTTTCATTAAAGTATGTGTGTGTTTAATTTATCATATTAGATCAGTGCTATCTCTGAGGTTTTTCAGGCAGGAAGATCAAGCCCGAGTTGGTTTTCAACTCTGATCAGGTTAGTTCTATCGTAAGCCTCCAGTATTTAACTAAAAACGAACTTAAAGTCAACAAACACAAAATGACCTATAAATTATAAAACGTTCATAATTTATTGACTTTTCCACTAAACGCTTCCCTTGTCCTCACCTCGTCTATTAATAGTGCTACACTCCGAGTATCATACATATTTATCTAGTTTTCGTATAATTTGGTTTATAAAGACGGATTTGTTTTGAATGCTTCTCATTTTTTTTTAAATTTTCTTAAAAAATCTTTAAAACTGTTTACTTGAAATTATAAAAAATATATATTTGAGACCCTCACAGTAAGCCCAGTAAGCATTTGATATGTCACACACGGTCTACTTTTTTATAATTTTCTTATTTTCCGCCCAAAAGTGGCTCCCATTAAAAAAAACAATTATCCTTTCAACTGTCATTAACGAGACACAATAGAATTTTAATTGTTATCCACCTCAATGAGGCGTCGTAACAGATGATGGGTTATTTACATTACACGTCCGTGTTTGGGTCACAGAAATTCATATGTATACCCGGACCATTAGATTCGGAGAAAATTGGCTGTGACAGACGGACAGACAGACACACGAGTGAACCTATAAGGATTCTATTTTTTCATTCGAACGTACGGAACCTTAAAAACGTGCATAAATAAATCAATCAATATTATTAGCACAGTGGTTGTTATCGAGCTACAGACTCAAGTCAAACGTAGATAGCTTGTATACAAGCTAACACGTCGGTACATCTATAAATTCCCAGGATATTAGCAACCGAAGGAACACGGATGGGTTTTAGTCAGTAAGAGTCTGACACGCCCTCCCGCTCCGCCCAGAGCGGTAGAAGTTATTTGATAATTTCCCAACCAAAAAAAAAAAGGATATTGGCCTCGTTCGATTTCCTGAGGGCGTGTCACTATCACGTCTAAGAGAAATCTTTATGATGTTTACTAAGACGTGGCTTTTCTTGTATACCTAGTAAAGCACTTTGAAATTGACTTTACATTCAAATAGATTGTTAAAAATTGAATTAAGATGATTTATTTATTATACTTCAAGCACACAAATACAGAGACGGGCAAATGCCATGGACATTTTCTACCAGTCGACCTTTGGGTGATGTAGAAACAAACAGTGGTGGGTTATAATGGAAATTGTGTAATAAATATTTATTAAAAATAAATTTATTGTATACTAGCTTCTGCCCGCGACTTCGTTCGCGTGGAAGTCGTAAAACATCACAATATACTACAATAATAGCCACATTTTTATAAAACTTCCCTGTATACTACATTTGTAGTTTTATTCTCAGCAGCCAAAATATACAGTCATGAATGGTGAATCGGGAGCAAGCGACGTAACAGTTGTTCGTATGAGAAGCAGCTTGTCCTGAAGTCGACACCCGCAGCCTTCAGTCTTCGATGTCGGCCCCTGTGACTTGTTGATCACAAAGCATACGCTCACAGGGAACTGCACGCGCTTAAACTGGTAATGGTGGGGAATTAGTGGTATACGCGCTATAAACACTGTCTCGCCATCGCCACAACCTGTTAGAATTTCCGTCTCGATGACATTTCTCTGTAAAGACATGACTTTGAGCCGGTTTCCGTTTCACAGATATACAACCCGAAAAGATACTTGCCATTTGCGAATTGAGAAATTCTACGGGGTAATATGTGGCATTAATGGAGGTGTATATCACTTCACTCCCTTCAATTTGTGAGAGAATACTGTGGTTGATCGCTGCAGCTTGATCATTTTCGGAGTTAAAATGGACACACACCCAAGAATTCTCTTGGTACGGTATTTGACTGATGTCCTCGTATATCAGACCGAATAATATCTTCTAAAGTGGGATCTACTCTACCAAGAGTATCTGTTAAAGTGCCTTCACCAACTTTTAGAAGAACATCGGAGAATTCTTGAGCAGTTGAATTCACGCCAAACCGAGCTCATGTGATGATGGTCAAGCGCAGTTTATGAACTCTCGACCATAGAGTCGACCTTTTCAACGAAGTATTCACTTTGTTTGTCAGAACTGTGACACCACCCATCATATCTTGGTTCCTGCGGATGTCCTCCAGGGTTCTGTTTACAGCTTCCACTGCTTTTCTATTTGCCATAATGCATTCATACTATACGATGAAGCGCAATCCCTATGCACACATCTCTTGTTCTGTTGCGTGACACCCCACAAACAGGCGTTTCGTTACTCTCTAAATCGATAGGAATCTTAAACATGGCGTGCGCTGTTTTGTCACCAGGAAGCAGTGTGGCAGCGATTCCAGAAGATCCACACACATACATATTTTAAAATCGCTGGGACAAATTTGCTCTCAAAATTTGTAAAAAATCATTTTAGTCCTACAGTCTTTAGCTCTTAAATGATCAGAATACAACCTTGAATGTTTTGTGACTGTAAAGTACTTGTGACGTAGTAGGTTTCCATAGCTTACGAAGTTTTCCTTTTTTTTTGTGAATTAATACATTAATAAAAAAAACCGTTTTACAAAATGTAAAAAAATAGTTTAAAAAAAACAGATGGTAATCGAACTTACTACCAGGACTTCAAATCATTCGTCCAACCGCTTACTTATTCGCTTTGTTGAAAGTTAGCTAAAATAGCCGTTCCTATATAATTATGTCATGATTGACTGCATAGTTCCATAAATGTATAGCTTGATTATAATCATTTAAAAAGTTAAATCGGTAACTATCTACATTCTACAATATCCCAACCTTTTGGCGTGTCAGTTATAATTTGAAGAGAAAAATAAGAAAATAATGTAATATTGCTCATCCCCCATAGCAAATAGCGTGATAGTCTATACCCTACAATTGGAACAGACAAACATTCTAAAAACTATATTTTCCGCATAAGAATCGATTCTAGACCTCGTAACAATAACTTTCTTTCAAAAAATTTAACTTCGCTACGATTTTATTATAATATATTATAGGGACATAATCAAAACAACAAAAAAAAATCGTGTAACAAAATGTGAAAAAAAAGAAAACAAAAACCGTAGTTGGGAATCGAACTTACAACCCCATGTTTGCAAAGCAAGCGTCCAACAAATGAGTTAATTGCTTCGTTGAATTTTATCTTAAATAGCCGTTCCTATATATTTTATGATTGACTGCTCAGTTCCATAAAGGTATAGCGTGATGATAATCATTCTAAAAGTTAAATCGATAACCATCACAATATCCTAAAATATTGGCGCGTTTTTTTCCAAAAAATACGAACATAATATAATATTGCTCGTCCCCCATAGTAAATAGCGTGATAGTTTATACCCTACAGCTTGACCAGACTTATAGGGAACACCTATGCAAAATTTTAACAGAATCTATCCGGTAGAATTTGCGTCATGTTAGAACATAAAAATACGACATAATGTAATATTGCTCATCCCCCATAGCGAATAGCGTGATAATTTATACCCTATAATTTGACCAGATACACAGGGAATATCTATGCAAAATTTTAACAGAATCTGTCCGGTAGAATTTGCGCCATGCTGGAACATACATACAGACAAACAGACAAAAATTCTAAAAAATATATTTTCGACATTAGAATCGATCCTAGATTTACAATTACTTTTTTTCAAAAATATTTAATGTACAGTTTTGACTTCGCTACGATTTTATTATATGTATAGATATTAAAAAAACTATTTTAAATAAACACAAGCTCAAATAAATATACATCATCATCATCATTTCAGCCCGGAGTTACCCACTGCCGGGTATAGGCCTTCCCTTTTTTCTGCCATACTTCCCGGTTCTATGCGTCTCTCAACCAGGAGTTTACACATCATCATTTGCCTAGCCTTTTCCCAACTATGTTGGGGTCGGCTTCCAGTCTAACCGGATGCAGCTGAATACCAGTATTTTACATGGAGCGACTGCCTATCTGACCTCCACAACCTAGTGACTAGGTAACACGATACCCCTTGGTAAGACTGGTTGTCAGACTTTTTGGGCTTCTAACTACCCGTAACGACTGTCAAAGATCTACAAATGACAGCCGGGACCAACGGCTTAACGTGCTTTCCGAGGCACGGAGGGGACTTGGTATGTAAAGATGGTCACCCATCCACGGACCAACCGCGGCAAGCGTAGCTTAACCTGATCGATCGACCCATGCAGCTGTTATTACTTAGCCACAAGCCCCTCCAGGAGTTTACACATAAATCCACGAATATTATTTATATTAATAACGTTGTAATGATACTGCCAGCTTCTTACGAATGTGCTCACGAACTTTTTAAAGGATAATCTAAGTAACAAACCCTGAGAATTTTCAAAAAGAAGTCCGATGTGTTTTTGCGCAACACATGGCTAACTACCTCGGATTTGCCGGTTCCACATCGTCACTCACAAAGGGACTAATAGATTGCTTAAGCAGTGCGCAGACCTGAGTCAAGGCTGTCTTTAAATTTGATAGACTATTTCTCTATGAAACAATTGCGCAAAACTGCCTTGTTTTGGCAAGATAAAACAATTCTGTCTACGACACATAAAAACATCTGTTTCGGCTCCGGTATGCGCACTGTCTAAGCAATTCAAAACTGCACGATATTCCACTATTTTTCTACGTGACAGAATTCCCCAGAACGAATAACAATTGAAAAAAGGAAACATAAAATAGAACTCACATCTTTCCAATAACAGCAGTTTGCACGAAACCAAATACAAGAACAATACCTACAATATTGCCATTCTAACTCAAAAATATCGTTTTATTTTTCTGATCTGATATTCACTAAAAACTAAGCATCAACATACTTGCTAACGTGTTCGTAGCTTCCTGATTTTTACTCGTTTCAATTTCAACCCTAAACTTGCGAAGGTAGGGTTGAAATTCGAGGGGTGAATTTTGCTCATGCATAATGCACTCGCTACATTACATTTTATTATGGATTGAAAACTTGGCATTTGTTTCCATATGCTAACAACCATTTGTTTGAACGTGTTTTGTGCAAAAGTTAGCTGTTTTGTCGCATTTAAATGTTATTTATTTAGGCTAAAGAACGGATGAAGAATGGGAGTTTGTATTTACGGTGCTTTCGTCGGGTTGGACAATTGTAAGCTGCTTTCATTATTCTTATAGTGCACAGTGTAGGACTGAATAGAATAGGAACTTTATAATGCAAACGTGAAACTCGCATTACCATTGAGGACTTACGTGTTACATAATTTTGAACCCTTAAATGTGCCAGAGCCGGTCTCCATAAAGATTTTATTGCCACAACTTTAAAAACTATACGATAATCACCGTGTTTGCTCACACTTAGCACTAAACTCGTTCAAACTTTTATAAAGTATCATAAGAGCAAGCTAAAGAGCTTTGCCGAAAAGCGTCGACACATAAAACAAATGAAAACGGTTTTACAAAAACCCGAGTTCACATTTCGTTTTGGTATTTATTTCGTGAAGCAACCAAAGCTTTTAGAGTTTGCTCGGTTTTGACACCGTGACCTGTCTAACTGAGTGCGTCGGTTCCCTAGAGGAGCTGCAAGCTAGGTGGAAAAAAGGCACAAATTTATGTTGTAGAATATTTTTAAAGGAAATAAAATGAGGATAAGATAAATATACTTTGTGATTTACTTAGATGTTTAAACGGTAACAAATTACATTCAAAGTTAGATAGTTTTTTTCACAATACAATGAAATGATTCCTTTTATTTTCAAACACGCACAATCTACATTTGAAATTAGAAGTCTAAGCAACTTTCCAACACATTGATTTAACCATTAGCAAAATTATGTATAATAAAACATTCATCAAAAAACATTTCCATAGGCTTTTAACGTACAATGGAGGAAAATCCCTCACGGAAAAAAGAAAGTTTAAATTACTTACGCTTACAGAAGCACGAGAAGCATTGATCGATCGACTTGTGACTAGCGATCTGATAATCCGAATACCTACTTGTCTCCGAGGGGTGAAATTAGATTCCAATAAAAAACTGTATTTAGGTCGGCGTTGGGGGTTTGAAATGGGATGAAAAATGGCGGCCGCATCATCTGAGTCGATCGTAGCAATAGTAAGTCAATTCCTAGATTTTAAGTTATCTTTTTCTTTGAAATGGGCCAGAGAGAGATTTAGGGGCGTCAGATAAAAATGTGGGGTGTTTTCGTGATTTTAAACGGGATTATTTGGGATCGGAAATCGAAAGTAAAGTGAAGCCTAAAATATACTGTTAGAACCTAAGGGGCAGACCCTTAGGTTCTAACAGTATTTTTTAGGCTCACTTAGGCACCAGAAAAGAAAAAATAGGAAACAGAAATTTTATGAGAACTAGATATTTTTTTTCTCATCCGGAGTTGGCTAAGGTCCATAGGCTAATATAGTAAAATAATTTAAAGGCCTAGACAAGTGGCAATCGCTTTCAAAACGTTTCGTATTTCAACAACGACTCTCAACAGGATTGAGATAAGTTTTTCGATAGCTTATGTCAATCCAATACATTTTTGACTTTTCCATCATCGTTATCGCTAATAGAATGTCACTTTGTCTAAACCAGAGGGGCAAAGATATAGATATGTCTAGATAAATAGTCAAAGCTGTGATCTCGTCGAAAAAAATAGCGCCCAACTGTTGGCCGCAAAATGCACGCACACTAAAAAGCACAATGATGTGGCGCGAGTGTAGGACGCAGCTGTCACGCACACCAGTATAAAAAATTGGCCTGTTTATTTTAGTTATTTTGCAGCGCGACAAATCTAGACATTTAATTTAAAATAAAAAGCCGAAAGTAAACGTAACTTAAACATCCCAAAATCAATCATTCAAGTCTCCAAAGTATTAAAAATGAAAAAACTTCAGCACAAAGTGAAACTTAAACTTAAAAGATCTATCGCCAATATTAACGACCTGCTTCTTCAAAGAAAAGGAACGTAGTTAAAAGTTTTTATATTCTAAAGTAAAGAGACGATCAAAGAAGGTATAGATTTGTTGATTTTTTACATTATTTATTTATTTAAAGTTTGCATTACACATTTAAGTTATCCGTCAATACAATAATTATTATTATCCATACTCCATACTTATACAGAGTGGCCCGTGAAATGAGATCCACAGCAAAATTTTAAAAACCTCTTTACTATGGGCTTCCCGAAACACCCCCATGTATGTTCAGCGATTATTAATAGTTTCATCATCATCATCATTTCAGCCGAAAGACATCCACTGCTGAACATAGGCCTCCCCCAAGCACCTCCACTACGACCGATTCTGTGCTTTCCGCATCCAGCGGATTCCTGCGGCCTTCCCAAGATCATCGGTCCATCTTGAGGGAGGCCTTCCAACGCTACGTCTTCCGGTACGCGGTCGCCACTCCAGCTAGTTAAACATAAAATTAAGACAGAATTAGATAAAATTGATTGATTGAAGAATATCGAATCGAAAGATGATTGTTTAAAATATTTCTTATTTACATTATACTAGCTGCTATCTAACTACAATTTTGTTTGCATTCTAGCATTACAACATTTTAGCGAATCGGAGATGTTTGCTCAGAACCGAACCGACGGTTTCCATGCAGTGATTCGCAAAAAAGTCACATCACTGATGCGTAGAATGCGGGTCAGTGACAATAGCATCCTGAAAACAATGGTGGAGATCCTTTACTCCCCTTTTCTGAGGCACTATGTGGGGAGAATGGTCAGGTAGCATATTCCTTGCTTTATCGTTCTCTGCACATCCTACCGCAGTCACCAGCTAAACTTATTCTTGTTTTGTGTACTACTAACACTAGTGATAAGGCATATTACTAACAAATTGGACTATATTGTTGTCCGAACTGAATCAATAAATAAAAAAAAAATAATTCAACCCTTCGTTTGACCAGTAAAGGGGTGAAAGTTTTTAAGTATTATCAAAATTTACCGATAGGTACATCTCTATGATGTTTATACTTTCTATTTTGAGTGATTTTGGCTATCAGTCAGTCAATCAAATGTTAGCCATGATGCATCTGATTGATCAAACCCTGACCGCCGACTTACCGTAACCGAAATTTTTACGAAAATGAGATTTTTATTGTAAACAAAATTCTTAAAGATAAAATCACATTTTCGAAAAAAAAACGCTTCTTATAAGTCAGCGGCCATGGTTGGTTAGTCGTTATATTTGTAAAAGATATAATATTAAGTTCAGTGCACAGAAAACACGTACACAAATTCAAGGAAACATGACGTTAATAAAAATGTAATGTTAGTAACAGTTTTGTATGATTTACTGCTGTTTGTTTGAAAGAAAAATATAAAACTAAGTTCATGTGACATGCGTAAAGAATTTTAAAATGTTTGTACGTGTATGAAAAACGACCCCATTGTACTTTTCGACAAATGATATTTTTTCATTTCACGATTTTAAATTACAAAAAACATTACCCTCCTTCTGGGGCAGTCCAATAAAAATAAGTCTCAGTGGGTAGGTGCTCAAGTTATTTTATTTATTTCATAGCACCTTTTTTTTCCTCCCGCTCTGGGTGGAGCGGGGAGGGCGTGTCAGACTCTTACTGACTAAAACCCACTCGTGTTCCTTCAGTTGCCTGTATGTTGCCAGGGGCCACGGTAACCCTTTCAGACAAACCCGCAACCCCGGCAGACATCGGCCCTAGCGGACCCCTTCAGTTGTTCTGACATCTCTTTGAGACACGCGTGGAATACAACGCGCGGTCGACCCGGGCCTGATCCTTATTATTTCATAGCCCGTATGAAATAAGTAAGATAATAATATGTTATTCAAATAATAGTCCAAACATAATAATAGTCCTCCAAACCGAATTTAAGCCATGGTGGCCAATCTTAGCGGAAACCAGCCTTCGGCGCCGGAGATAAATAATATTATAGTGCACAATTAATGTGTCAGACACAGGGGCACTCTCTCTTCCCTGACTCTCATAGTGCGATGGGACGGCAATCTGACACGACAGGAGAGAGATTAGGGCGGCACGGGGGTATCACACCAACTTCCAAACTCCGAGCTGTTACTCAGAAATTCCTAATAGAAAAACCCAATGACACATATTGTAGCATACACACAATTCATAGAGTACGTAGCTTATACAGCCGTAATGTTTTTATAAAAAAAAAAATACCGGTATCAGCGTCCGCGTCTCTTTTTTTTTAATCAACGATGCTACCACACAGATACTAAAGGCATAGATAAGTAACTGATGTTACGTCGGGTGCAGACACGCGGAATCCATAAAGTTTATTTTTTAAAGTATTTCTCACATCTATTTTTATTTTATTTAATATTTATTTCTGTATTATATCTATCCGTGACATCACTGCTGGCCCTATCAGAATACCAGCGCTGCGTCATTTATTTTTTTGCTTAAATGTCGCAGCATATGCTGAGATAGGAGCCTTTTGGCCTCGTACAGGACTCTCTGCTTTTATTTTGGTTTGTTTTTATTTTTAATTTGTGATTTCCTGTGCGAGTCTCAATAAATACTTTTTCTTTCTTTCTTTTATAACAGTTTGCCCAACCTGGGATTCGACTCCAGGACCACACGCTCAGCAGTTGCACTTGCGACTACGAGACCAACGGGGCAGTCCAAACATACAAACACACACACGCTTTCTACCAAATAGAACGCTCACAATTTCACACAGCCTGTATATAACACAAGTCAAAGCCGATGCACTGCGGTGCACACTATTGTATACAGCTGAATTATTCCGCGTGATCGCGCCACTACGGGGCTTGTATCAGATAATTGCACTGACGTGTAAGGCCCGGGATAGTGGCTAAATACTAGTACACTGTCGGTTGTATGGTTCAACTGTTCATGCTTCTTGTGATTTAGGTAGAGGCAGGATACAAGGGGCTTTGACGATTGAATGGTAAATGAAATATTGTATAACTGCATAGCACATGTGTGAACACTGTGACCATGTATCTTCTATAAAGCTACCATTCACTGGGTACGTCTTTCACTGACTTGAATGTGCCCTGGCGGCTTAGAGTATATTATGTCATGCTCACTCAAATGTCTCGCTGGTGGTGGCGTGTGTGTTGGGTCGTTAAGTTCCCTTCAAAATGGTTGAGCTAAATGGTGCTGATCCATGCGTCATGTTCGTGAACGGGCGCCGTCAGTAGGGACTGGTCAGCTCTTAGTTGCCACGGCTTATTTTTTTTTTTTTGTTAGTTATCTTTTTATTACGGACGCTTTTAAGGTGCACGTCTTTCTACATTGTTGATGAATACATGAATTATGTAACCAATATTTTGTAACAATGTTATGATTTAAAAGAGTGTCCGTGGAGTTTCTTGCCCGTTCTTCTCCATAGGTACCTACTACGCTCTGGAATGGGCAACTATGTAGCTTCTGGTTTTTACCTTGGCCAGAGGCTAAGCATTGCCATACAACGTGGCAATGCGGCCAGTTTCTTGGGTACATTACCAGTCGACAGCGACGCGGATGAATTTTTCGACGCTATATTTTAGTTTGTAAATAGTTCTAGTTAAGTTAGTATATAATTTTGTTATTTCTATCGAATTAGTTCTAAGTTATTTACACACTTGTACATAATATGTGTAATGTTTGTACTGAAATGTCAAGAATGACTAGCTTCATATTTCTGACTGACCGACTCCTTGACAATTCAAAAGTGCCTGTAAATGGTTTAATTAAAATAAATGCTTTGAGTTTGAGTTTGAAAAATGATCCAAGGAGATTCTGAAAGAGCAACAGAGGGACAATTCCCGTATTAAATAAAAAAATCGCATTTATATCTTGGTCTATCAGAAATAAATTTCATTTACCTAAATTTTCAACAAGTTTTGACATTGAATGTCGCTGTGATGGGATTGCGATTTGAACATTATCTTACGAAAACTGGCCATCAGAAAATTAAATGACCTTGATGCGTACCGAGGACTGGTTCGAGGTGGCTCTGAAAAAGGATACCTGAAAAAATTTGGGGAAGGCCTTTGCCCAGAAGAGTGACTATTAAAAAATATTGAACACGTATTTTTTCTTTCTTGACGTAATCAAAAGATGTGGCATGACGTCACGCCTTGCTAGATTTAATACTGCGTTGTGACGTAACGAGCCGACTCCCCAACTTTAATGCGTGTTTTCTAAGTTATTTTTGATTAATATGATAAAGCAAAAAATACGTGTCTGATATTTTTTTATTATCTGAACGACGGATTAAATATAATTTCTTTTTTTTACCTGGGCAACTACCGTAGTACACGCTAATATTCCTCATATTTCTTCACCGCAACTCTAATATCTCCGCAAAAGAAATAAACTCCTCCATATCACCGTTTAGAGAAATGTAATGCTAGTCAGCAGCAGGGCTAATATTTTGAAGAATTTCTGGGCTATAACAGCGGTAGCGAGGGAATACTTCGAAGGTTGTATAGTTAATAAGACTACGTCGGTTTTTAGGGCTGTGTGACACTTGAGAATAGGTGGAGCTATGGCGAAGCTATAGATAGACAGTCTCAGAAATCACTATCTCCGATGCCACGAGCTATACGCTCAAGCGACATGTCTTGCGAAAAAAGAAAAACGGCCAAGTATACCACGCACAATGAAGGGTTGCGTATTGCGTAGTAAACTCTTTGCCCAAGTGCTAGAACGGGTAAAATTCGTTTGTCGTTGATCTTAGTATAATTTAAAAAAAATTAAGTGTTTTCGTGCCTTTTCCTTCAAAATAATAGTCAAACATCTCACATATACTCTTGTGCAAATAAGTGACTATCCAAACTTATCAATTAAAGTGTTAACCTATCGAAATTTAGTAAAAATAAAGTGACCTCTAAACCGCGAGTGTGACCGCTGACTCTGTGACAAGTCAATTAGCGCGCAGTGCACGCCACACGTGCGGTTGTGCGGTTGGCGTAAGGTGCAGTTCGGCGTGCGCTCGTACCCCGTGACGCACTTGAGCGATCGCGGCATAGATAAAGCAACGTAGACGGCGCAACCATTTGTACCTACATAGCGTTGCCTCTGGGAGGCAAAAATATTTGTGTACTATTTCTACATCTGTTAACAACTAAATCGTTTCAAGATGAAGTGTTCTGCATGTAACGATGATTTGAAGCTTGGAGAAGAATATCTTCAGTGTACGGTTGAACAATGTGGTGGGCTATATCACTACCTGTGCAACAACCAAAAATTGTCATTGGATGAAAGAGCTGTCTGGATCTGTCCTGTATGTCGTTGCGCCTCAAAAAAGGGTGGCAACAACTCAGAGGTTATTGTTGGCACCCCACGGTCTGCCAGCGCCTCGAATATAACCCTCAGGAATGTGTCATCTATCAGCTGTAAGAGTGACCTCCCCGACGACTTAAGCAACATTGTACTGGAGATGAAAGATTTGAAGGAGCGAGTTGTGGAAATGAGTCTTAAGGTAACCGAAATATTCATCTATGTGCATCGCTGCCATGAAAATGTAGAAGAATGCAAAGATAACCTGATTAGTCTTAGCGAAAAATTTAAATCTATGGAAGCTAACATCATCGGTTTTCAGCAGTGTTCGAAGCAAAGAGATCCAATTGCTTCTATATCTTATCCTGAGGGGCGGGAAGCGACGAAGACGAATACCATGAGGCGTCCTAAAAATTCGCAGAATTTGCAGTCTAAGTCAAAAAAATTGCAGTCTAAGTCTAAAAGTGAGACGCGGGTGGACTTCTTATCAAGTATCGACAAGGCCCAAATCGTCACTAGTAACCATCCTTCTGTTAGCTCTCATGTAAGTTCAGCTCACCCAACCGATGTTTCACAAATTAATAATGACGATCCTGTTTGCGTCGACTCGGAGCCACCTAAGGATTTGGACCTTACCAACTCGTCGGTGCTCGCAGCCCCAGTCGTAACTGTCTCTCCATCGAATCACACAGCAGCAGTGGATACTTCCCTAGACTCTGCCCACTATAAAAGCAAGAATCAGTATTCCATGAGGGAACTGATGGTGAGAACCACTGATGGTACGCAGATCTGTGCTGCTCCTACGGATGAACTGCCCAGCCATAAGAAACGACAAAATTCTATTCGTTGTACTGCTGGGCCTAATATTACTTCTCTTAGGGCGGCTGAAGAAACCAAAAGTATACACTTGTGGAATATGGAGTCCGGTCCCGAC
Organism: Agrochola lychnidis; assembly: GCA_963680765.1. Taxonomy (NCBI): domain Eukaryota; kingdom Metazoa; phylum Arthropoda; class Insecta; order Lepidoptera; family Noctuidae; genus Agrochola; species Agrochola lychnidis. The sequence goes on from OY796872.1 coordinate 13,863,232, forward strand.
GAAATTGCAGTATATCTACAACAATTGTACCCTCAAGTGAAATGTGTCGTAGATGAAGTAAAGACAAAAGCCAATTATAGGTCTTACAAACTGGTGGTACCGATAGCCTACTACGATAGCATTCTCTCGCCAGAGATTTGGCCAGAAAATGCTCGGATTAAGCCGTGGATTGCCTTTCGTCGATTTCGCACCAATGAACAGTACATGCGATCTCCTCATACCGAATAATCCTATGCCTGTTATAAAGAATCGCCCTACTCGCACGAGAGCAATCACTACGCTTAATATATTTTATCAAAATGTTCGTGGTATTAAAACCAAGTTACATAGATGGAAAACCGGTATGTCACTTCTCGATTTTGACATTATTGTTGCCACTGAGACTTTCTTGGATTCGTCAGTGGAGAACTCTGAGGTTGTGTCCACTGGCTGGAATGTAGTACGTCGAGACAGAAACAGACCAGGAGGTGGCGTCCTGGTGGCTGCTAAACCGGGGATCGTACCTGTTCGAACAAACGAGTTGGAAACTACCGATGGAGAAGATCTCTGGGTTAAGTTTAGCATTAGAGGGATTAGTGTATATATCTGTGCTGTGTATGTTCCTCCAAGTGCCGTGGATTCTGTGTATTTTGACTGGTTCCATAAAGTGGAATCCTTTGTAAATGAGTTGAAAGGTAACATATTTATAATTGGTGATATCAACCTCAACAGTGCATCAAAATCTGTAAACAGCTATTTTGCATATTTCCTTTCATATTGTTCTATGGTTGAAAATAATAATATATTTAATGTTTTTGGCGGCAAGTTGGATGTCGTCCTTTCAAGGGATACTGATTGCGCTGTGCAAGTCCAAGCCGCTGAGGCTGGTGGCATTGTGAATATTGACTCATATCATCCTCCCTTAGATATTGAAGCTAGACTTCTTACGACGTTGAGCGAGGAGAAGACCTGCCCTAGTAATCTGGACTCGGCGACTGACTGGAATTTTTGTAAAGCTGAATTTCTCTTACTATATGAGCAAGTATCGAATACTTTATAAAGCACATATATATGAGCATATGTCACAGGCTGACTGAAGCTGTGTCACAAGTGCCACGGATGTACAGTCGGCCACTGATGAGTTTTACAGAATGCTTTATAAAGTATTCGATACTTGCGTACCAAAAAAAAGAGAGCATTATCTAATAGGAAACGCTATCCTGTTTGGTTCTCCGCGGATATTTTTAGAGATTTGAATAGTAAAATTAGGCTTCACAGACAATGGAAACGTTACGCTGACCCTAATGTGTATTTTGCCTTTAGTTGTATTCGATCTGAGCTAAAGGAACGTATTGATTGTGCATACAAAACTTACACGGCATCAATCGAAAATCGCATTAGGAGTAACCCACTTCAGTTCTGGCAGTACATCAAAAGTATTCGGTCCAAGGGTGGCTTTGAGCCCACAATGAGTTACAAAAACAAAACCTTCACCGGCAGTGACGCAGCCAATGCCTTTGCGGAGTATTTTTCTAGTGTCTTTTTGCCACTGAACCCTAAGTTGGATGCTGATAATATATCACCTGTTGCAGCTACAACTGACGGGGGCTACATACACATTGAAAATTTCACCATATCTCAGGTAAAGGATGGAATTCGTAAACTAAAACCGCGGGGCTCACCTGGCCCAGACAAAGTTCCACCATATATTCTAATAGGCTGTAGGGATCTTCTTGCTCTTCCACTCACCTATATAATGAACTTAGCACTTCGAAGTGGCATATATCCCGACCAATGGAAGGTGTCTCGAGTTACGCCGATACCGAAAACCAATAACAAGTCCTCGGTTGAGGAACATCGTCCTATTGCCGTTTTGTCGTGTTCGGCCAAGGTGTTTGAAACAATTGCGCATAGGGAAATTTATCACCAATTAAAATCCCACTTATGTGATGAACAACATGGCTTCCGACCAGGTCGCTCAGTCGAAACAAATTTATTGTCACTCGTCGATTGCGTCTCGAGGGGTCTAGATAGGGGGCATGAAGTGGATGTTCTCTATTTTGATTTCAGAAAGGCATTCGATGCAGTGGACAATGACATTTTACTGAGCAAATTACAAGCCATGGGATTCACACCAAAGCTTCTGCGTTTTTTCGCTAATTATCTCTTTAACCGGAAACAATTTGTTGCCCATGGGTGCTTTCTTTCGGGTTCTTACCACACGCGATCTGGGGTGAGTCAAGGATCAGTTCTTGGCCCATTACTTTTTCTTTTAATGATCAATGATCTCGTCAGTGTGGTACAACATGCTAAATGTCTGCTATATGCGGACGATTTAAAGTTAGTACTCGAAATTACCGAGAATTGCACTCATGATGATCTTCAAAGTGACATTGACAGAGTCTTACAATGGAGTCTAACGAATAAATTGTATTTTAACACTAGTAAGTGTTATGTCATGACGTTCAGCCAGAAATCACGACCTAGTCAAGCCATGTACACATTGGGTGATACAGTCGTAACTCGCGTATTCAACATCCGTGATCTTGGTGTGACATTTGACTGTCGCCTGACTATTCACGAGCACATCTCCTTAGTGGCCGCCGAGTCATACAGACGACTGGGCTTTGTCTTGCGTAATGCACGTGACTTCCGTAACCCTAGCATAATAAAAATATTGTACAATTCCCTTGTTAGAAGTAAATTAGAATTTGCAGCTTGTGTTTGGAGTCCATATGAATCAACATACACCCTAGTAATTGAAAAAGTTCAAAAGGCCTTCCTACGCTACTTGTATAAGAGAAACCACGGGTACTATCCATTTATGTACCCTACGGATTTTTTACTAGGTATTCTAGGATATAACTCCTTAGCTGTCCGGCGGTCTCGAACGCAGATCATCACTGCTCTGAAAATTATACGGAATGTAATTGACTCCCCAGAGTTGCACAATATACTATGCACATTTTATGTCCCTGACAATTACCTACGCCACCGGTCTAACCGCCGGCACAGACTATTCGCGACTGCACAGTGCCGCACTGTGTCCCGTGCGCATTCTCCGCTGTGTCGCATGAGCAGCGCAATCAATGCCCTTATTTTTGACCTACCCGATTGTGATGTGTTGACCGACAGACTAAACCAAATCATGTTATTGTGCTCGAGATTTTGTGAAAGACATTGTATATAAATAATAGCCTAGTATTTTGTAACCTAACGAAATGTATTTTTCTGTTGTTTTTATTTCATATTAATACTGTACCTAACTATCTAGATGAAATTGTAATTTATATAATAGTTTGAAATTAATTAGTTACTGTTACTGGTGTATAACCGTTGTAATTAATAATAATAAATAAATAAATAAATAAAAAAAAAAAAATTATCACATAAATAAACTCTCAGTAGTTGGGATGAATTTATCCCTAATACAAACTTAACATTGTAGTTGAAAAACATGTTCTCCCATACATTCCAACTGCAAATGGAAGTTTGTACGCACAATATTGAGAGATTTACCATGTTATTTTAAGTCCATAGACTTCTTATAGATTTTCCTGTAATCTATGGGTAAAGAACCACTCTCTGCACTTTTTTCTAAATTTTTGGCGCTGGTTTCGGAAATAAGGGGGAATAGTTATTTTCATCTATTTTCTTAAATATCTTTAAATGTACTTATTTATTTTAAAATAATAGAAAAAAAATTTGATCCTCGCAACAAGTCGTTTCATTTGATATGTCACACGGTATAACAGTTCGCAAAACTTTTTTTTTAATTTTCTTATTTGCCCCCATATTCAAAATTCATTTATTTACGAAAACAGATTTTAGAAATACATATGTGTAACTTTCAACTTAATCGGTCCATTAAATTCGGAGCCAATTGGCTGTGACAGACGGACAGACAGACACACCAGTGATCCTATAAGGGTTCCGTCTTTTTCCTTTTGAGGTATGGAACTCTAAAAATTAAATAATTTGTTTAGACCATGGCACGAGTCACCGCGATGCGGTGCGCGCGCTCTGCAAGTCGGAGATGAGCTCTCGTGGTGCGTTGCGTGTCGCTTCGCTCGAGGCCGTGAACGGGGCCTGTCATTTTCATTATTAAATTTAATAAACCATGTCATCACGTAAGCATTTCCTGAATTATATTTGTTTTATTAAATTTATAAGAAATTATAATTTGTTAATTAATGTTATTATAATTATTATTCTTTATAATTCTATTCTAGACTCTGTGATATATATGATTGTAAATTGTAATTTGTAACATTATCTGAAATAAAGATTGATTTGATTTGAGTTTAAAATAATTGAAAATACCCGTTTTGCACTCAATATTTACTAAGTTTTACTCCGTGCCTCGGAAAGCACATTAAGCCTTGGTCCCGGCTGTCATTTGTGGATCATTGACAGTCGTTACGTGTCGTCAGAAGCCCGAAAGTCTGACAACCAGCCTTACCAAGGGGTATCATATTACCCAGTTACTGGGTTGTGGAGGTCAGATAGGCAGTCGCTCCATGTAAAATACTGGTATTCAGTTGCACCCGGTTAGACTGCAAGCCGACCCCAACATAGTTGGGAAAAGGCTAGGCAGATTGATTTACTAAGTTTTAAGACTTTATTCACATCTACTCGTATCTATGGTATGGGTGGTAGGTAAGTATGGGCTTGTTGATTTAACGTTACGTCGCGCGTTTGTGCTAGGACCTCAGTTACTAGCTTCCACATCTTATATCATCGCTTTTACTCTATCTCACAAGCCTTATCTAAGTAATTCGGTATCGCCCTCAATGTAGATTTTAGACCAGAAGCCGTGGCCTAGTTTGCATTACGGGTCTGACCATGGAGTATGAATAATATAAGCCATTCGGCGCCAGTTGATTGGCTTTTCGCAGAAGGGAGTAGTTATTGTGAAGCGTCACCAAGATATTTAAAACCGGCCAAGTGCGTGTCGGACCACGCACAATGAAGGGTTCCGTAATTGGGATGAATTTATCCCAAAAACAAACTTAACTTTGTAGTTGATAAACATGTTCTCCCATACGGAATGTATGGGAAAACATGTTTTTGCAACTGCAAAGTTAAGTTGGTCGATTATTACTCGATAACTAGTAAAGCCTACTTAGTTGTAATAGTTTTCCTTTTAATTTCGTTATATAAACTACTGCTGTGATTTTTTTCACACATCCAAAACCAACCATTTAGCTGGCAGGGGGGGGGACACTTGACTCTAACAAAAATTAGCACTTTAAAGCTTAATATTTTGCAAACGGATCCCTGAATTCAAAAATGGTTTTCACAAACTCATATTATTTTTGTAAGACTTTTCCAATGATATCCCACACTATGGGTTAAAAAAATAAAAAATAAAACATCACCACTTTACGTGTATGTGAGGTACCCTAAAAAAAAATGTTTTTCATAATTTTGTTTTACTACTTTGTTGACGTAATTAATATGTATACCTATGTCAAATTACAATTTTCTAGTACAAAGGGTCTCAGAGCTAGACCGCGGACAGACAGACAGACAAACAGACAGACGGACATGACGAAACTATAAGGGTTCCTTGTTTACTACGGAACCCTAAAAATCCAGTGATAATAACCAGAATTTATTTATATCATCCAAACAAAAATAATAAAATTGACAAATCGAACCATAGGAGTGATCAATTCTAAGGCTATTTAGGCTTTATACTTATAAGTACTTACTTATTATAAAAAATTGGAAAAAATATAGGAAAAACAAAATATGATTCGATTAAGACCAGGCACTCCAAACATAATTTCCACGCAAACTCCGCCATGCACCCCATTTCTCCACTATGTGCTAAACGCTAACATATCAGTAATAAAGTTGAATATCGCGTGCGCTCTTTGGTCGTGTTCGAGCACGGAACTAAATGTCGTAAGTCTCAATTCTTATTTCGTTTATAACTAAATTAATAATTGATCTAGAGACAAAATATCTTATATCTGGATAATAAACTATATTTTCTTACTGTTAATCATTACTTTAGACATAAATGTCGAGTAATCTTGTTTTTTTTTTTCAATAATCTTTAAAAAAGAGATGATTATCGAATAAAAAATTTATCGAGCAAAAATTTTCCAAGTACGTAACTGTCTTATATATGAAAAGTAAAAGATCCAATAAATCATATACGAGTACTAAAGTTCCATTTTGATTGTATGCGTGACTTTTTCAGAATATTAATGCAAATTAACATACAACTTAGGGAGCCTACTCTTAATGCTTCTTTTTTTACTCCACTCAGGCGTAGCAAAGGATGAGTCGAAGGTTGAAACGATTGGTTAATTAATCACCTCATGCCAGAACGATGACAATATAAACGCCAAATTAAACTCCCTTCTTTCTACAGCTGTAAACTGGATGGATAACCATAATCTAGAAATTAACTTCACCAAAACAAAATTAATTACTTTTCATCCCCATCAAAAATCCCCATTAAAACTAAATTTCATTTTTAATAATGCAAAACTGAAACAAGTAAATGAATTTACTCTCCTCGGTTTGTCTATAGATACCCACATAAATTGGAAATCCTATATACAGAAAATAAGAGGAAAACTATCCAAATTTTCATATGCCCTACGCGAGATTAAAAAAACTACCAACCTGCAAACTGCACTTGTCACATGCACTTGTTGCATGCATATGCCCAGGCATGGCTCAGCTATGGGGTCATGCTGTGGGGTAACAGTACAGATTCACAAACGATTTTCATTTTACAAAAGAAGTTAATTCGAATAATAACCAACATAGAACAAACAGATAGCTGCAAACCACACTTCCGAAAACACAAAATACTCACACTTCCCTGTTTATATATCTTAGAATTATGTAAATTTGTCAGAAAACATCCAGATTTTTACACCACTTGCGAAGAAACACAAACAAAATACACCTTTCGACACAACAAAAACAAAATAAACATACCTCAATCCTGTCTCAAAATGCACTCAACCAGCCCTTTAGATAAGTCTATAAAAATGTATAATAAATTGCCAAATGACATTAGAGAAGTAAGCAAAACAAACATATTTATTAATAAATTGAAACAATTTCTGGAATCCAAGTCATACTACTCAGTAAAGGAGTTTTTAGATGACAAATCGATTGCAAACTAAAATTATTCTTTCTCCCATACACCAAATATTATGAAATATAATATAATAAGGAATATAGGAAATCAAATATTAATATGAATACATACACAATAACATAATTTAATATTAATGAAAATACTTCTAAGAATTTAAACAATAATTACCTATATTATTCTTATGCAATATTTAAAATCCTTAATATACTATACATATATACACAAACCTAATCATATACAATATATACATAATTATACACCCAATTAAACAATAAAAATCTAATAATTCATAATAATATTGAATTGCTACTTAACCCTCTTCCTCTCTCCTAATTTTGCTGTGCCCGACAGGGTCCATATTGATCTTTTACTTGTTATACCATCTATGTAATACATATGGAATGCAATAAAGAATTGAGTATTGAGTTATAAGTTTTTCCTTATGACTGACTATAAGGAACTTTGAATGTATAATAAGACGCACGCATCCATCATCTAAGCTAACCACTAAGTACCAATCATCAACTACTAAACCCCAACCATTTGCCTAGCCTTTTCCCAACAATGTTGGGGGGTAGGCTTCTAGTCTAACACCTCACTCCCCCGTGGGCCTGAGGTGGCCCGCAAAGGTGGGGTTCGTGGAAGTCGCACAAGATCCCATGATCTCCTGTACAATGGTGGGAAGGGAACACCGGGGTGGTTTTTAGTCAGTAAGAGTCTGACAGACCCCTTCCCTTCGCCCACCCCAGGGCGGAGGACATCCATGAGGAATTTCCACATAGGTAAAAAAAAGGTGGCACTCCGGCCGACAGAAGTGAAAAAAAAAAACTTCCAAAACCTTTAAAGTAAAAAAATACTTACATAGAACATTGATCCATAACATAATATAAATAAAGAGCACAATCGCGTTTACAAAAATGAGGGTGTCGGTAACGGTGTCGTGACTTCAATTGTTTTTTCCCATCCCAAAAATGCCCAACGAACCTAAAGAAGGTTTCACTTCAAAAAAGGCTTCCAGTCTAACCGAATGCAGCTGAATACCAGTATTTTAGATGGAGCGACTGCCTGTCTGACCTCCACAACATAAAACTACCAATACCTCGTCTTATTCATACTCTCGAATCCTTGCCGTGCCTTGCCCCACGTTCGGGAGTAATCCGGACACCCGGTCTCGTCCGGCATCCGAAATTGAAGAGTAAGCTTTTTACTGAACTTGTTGTGAATTATAAACGACCGTGTCCGGGCTGGAATTAGGGGAAGACGCCGTCCGAATTGGAACAGAAATTATGGAAGGTAAACCAATTTTGAATACACAGTGTAATAATCATAACTCGAAACTATGGCAAAGACAAAGGAGAAAGACATGTAATTGTCGGATATGGTAAGGTTCAAAGTTGCTTAATATCATTATTTTTAGCCGCTAAAAGCGGCATATGAATATTTACATTTCATCTGCGTTTGCAATTTATTTGCCAAACATGTAAACAAACACGAGTTTTAAGAAAAACAACTGTAATGCCTACACACAAAGTTCAGTTTGCGCTACAATTTTTTTTTTTAACTTTTTTAACAGTACTAGTCGGTCTAAAATCTAGGTCTAGTCTAAAAGTTATGTATCTATGTTATGTTATGTATCGAAAGGCATTACGTGGTCAATAAATGAAAGTCAATAATATTCTGAATGATCACAAATCTCTGATCACATTAAGGAATGAACAATAATGTAAACGACGTTCCCCCGAGTACGGGAGGCGCGTGCACACATCAATAGCCGGATCCACACCAGACGATCCAACGCGCTCCGATCGCGGGCGGCAGGAGCGCGCTCCATAGGAGCGTTTGATGTGGACTTGCCTCGCGCGATCCAAACTGCGCGCCAGGAGCGCGCGTTCCTTGCCGCGAGCGATCCGTCAGTTGTCGGTTTTTGTTACTAGCACACAGGCGCCTCAGTCTCTCGGCACGCTCGGTGTAGACGTTTGTGTGTGGAGCGCGCGATCACACATTATGGAAAATTTTGAAAGTCGTCGTCTAATATCCCTTTACAAGGAACATAAATGCTTATGGGATCCAAGTGATAAAAAATACACCAATAGAGGAGCGTTGCGACGTCGTTGCTGCACGTGTGACTCCATAGCGACCGAAAGTTTAACTGTGCTATACTTAGGCGGATCAGTGTGGATCGGTTGGAGCGTGTCGGTGCGACGCGGCGGGATCGCAAGAAAAGTTAAGTTTGTCAGACGACGATCCACGATCCATGCCTCATGCTCCCGGATCGCGGATCGCAGGAATTGGCGATCCATTTTGGATCGTCTGGTGTGGATCCGGCTAATCAACTCACTGTACTGCAAGGGTAGTCTAGTCACCGTTTTTTTTGGTTTAGAATTTTCAAATAACTTCTCCCGAACTGGGTGGAGCGGGAGGGCGTGTCAGACTCTTACTGACACCTACCCGTGTTCCTTCAGTTGCTATGTTGCCGGGGGGCCACGATTTCCCTTTCGGCATTATTCGCAACCCCGGCAGGCATTGGCCCTAGCGGACCCCGTCAATTCTGCTGACATCTCTTTGAGGCGCGCGTGGAACACAACGCGCCGTTGACCCGGGCTTGGTCCTTATCGGACGGCGAGCTACCCATTACTCACCGTCCGCAAGCCCGCGCCTACGGTGGCCGGAAATCTGCCTGTGATTCCCGACGCCCAGGACGTCTCCTCCTGCGGCGGTTAGGGGCGCGAGGGTGCGAAATTTGCCTCTCCCTGATAATTATCCCAGTCGCACTAACACAGTCATTAATTAATCTAATATATTTAAATTTTCTTTAATCAAGTAAACAAGGACTCATTGTGTTGGTAAACTTAAGAACTATGTTAGTTTATTTTATTCTAGTTTAAATTTATTTCACCCCATGGGAGATGGCACTGCAGTGAAGCATTTTGAAAACAAAATCCCGTGCACACGACCCTCTTTTTCGTAGGTAAGCGATACTATAGCGGCCGAGCGCTGTAAGCAAGAATAGTCCTTACAGTGTACAGATATGCTTTTCTTCGATAGTACATGATCCAGCCTACTAGCGATCATTTTGAGGATATTGTTGGAGCTGGCCCGCACTCTACGCACCAGGGATGCACACCTCATTCGCATCGTTGCGTTAAAGCAATTAATATGTGCGTCCGCGAACATTCCCGATGCGCTACAAAAACGGGGCAGCCCCACCAATACCCTGAAAGCGTTGTTGTATTGGACACGAAGGGCATTGCACGACCTTTGGTATTTAGCCCACGTGTAAAACGTTGTGCAATAAGAAACAGAGTAATTTTGACTGCCGTAATGCCGGCTTCGATCCATCTTTCCGATATATATATTTTTTTTTTGACCAGGGGGCCGCCTTCTCAGTACTCGGGGTTACGTCAAGTTGACAGCTGTCATAATCGTTCTAAAATCAACTCTGTAAGTTTGGCGTCGTAAAACCTTTAGACGTGCCGTCATATCTATGTTATGTTATGTATCTATGTTATGTTATGTATCTATGTTATGTTATGTATCTATGTTATGTTATGCATCTATGTTATGTAATGTTATCTAAAAGCTCGTCCGTTCTCCTTACAAAAGAAATCCTTACTTTTACAGTGGAATAATAATTACAAATTACACCAGGATAACACATAATAAAATAAATGCCCAAATTCACAGCTCAACACGGGGAATAATCATCATTTCGTTGTGCAAATGTGCAATATTCCGGCTAGGATATTCTATGCAGAGATAACGAACTATCCTTGGGGAATATGGCAATAATCGGTACCCCTGACAGGTGCTAAAAGCGGAAGGGAGGAGCGAAAATTCTGGGAATGATTGTCATTTGTTTAGAAGTTTATTTTTGGGTCTAATTTTATTTCAATATTTGATCTTTCTTTTTTTTTCCTGTTGTTAGTGTGACTAACTTAGGAGGAGCTCGTAGCTAAGTACTAACAGCCGCAAGGGTCGATCCATCAGGTTAAGCTACGCTTGCCGGGGTTGGTCCGTGGATGGGTAACCATTTCTACATAGCAAGACTCCTCCGTGTCTCAGAAAGCACGTTAAGCCGTTGGTCCCGGCTGTCATCCGTGGATCTTTGATAGTTGTAACGGGTCGTCAGAAGCCCGAAAGTCTAACAACCAGTGTTACCAAGGGGTATCGTATTACTTAGTTACTGGGTTGTGGAGGTCAGATAGGCAGTCGCTCCATGTAAAATACTGGTATTGAGTTGCATCCGTTTAGATTGGAAGCCGACCCTAACATAGTTGGGAAAAGGCTAGGCAGATTGAGTATGACTAACCTAGTGACAGAGTTTTTATGCCGTTTCATGGATCTCTGTCTTGGCTTCACATGCCGTCGAGAAATATTTCTCAGGCATGTTTTTTCACGATGTTTTCCTTCACCGTTTTTGAAGCAAGGTCATCATCATCATCTGCCTAGCCTTTTCCCAACTATGTTAGGGTCGGCTTCCAGTCTAACCGGATGCAACGAGGTTTTGAAGCAAGGTAATAATTATAAAATACGCACATGAATCTGAAAAGTCAGAGGTGCGTGCCTTGGGTTCGAACTCGAGACCTATGACTTGGCAGTCCAACGGTCACACCACTAGGCTATCACCGTTTGTTTCGTCTTAGTTTAACGTGTGTATCTGAGTATCTGTGTGTCAGTCTGTGGCATTGTATAGCTCCTAAACTGCTGAACCGATTTTGATCTTTATGTAGGGTTCCGTACCTCCAAAGAAAAAACAAACCCGTATAGGATCACTTCGTTGTCCGTTTGTCCGTCTGTCTGTCTGTCAAGACCCTTTTTCTCAGGAACGCGTGGAGGTATCAAGTTAAAATTATCTATCGAATCACAGCACAAGTAAAGGAAAAGGTCCGGAAACCGTAAATTTGTAGTTTTATCACATAAAAAATATTTGAACTAACAGTTAAGATGTAGATAAAGAACAAATCTCTTATGGAAAAGTTCTTATGGAACAAATTTAACTTAAAGAAATGTATTAATTAATGATTTTAATGATGATAATTATGTAAATACATAACTGTTATAGTATACTTAATGGTTATAATTATCCGTTTAACAACAGTTTAGTTATCGCAGAATGTTGTTAATTAAAAATTATAACAGGAAATGAGGATGCCATTACGTAATTATTTGATAACATTCCGGATTGGGAAAAGTGCCTAAACAAATCATAATATTTTCAGTGAATATTTCCTGTAAACATAACATGCCAACATGACAGTCATCATCATCATTTCAGCCGAAAGACGTCCACTGCTGGACATAGGCCTCCCCCAAGCACCGCCACTTCAACCGATTCTGTGCTTTCCGCATCCAGCGGATTCCTGCAGCCTTCACAAGGTCATCGGTCCATCTTGTGGGAGGCCTTCCAACGCTACGTCTTCCGGTACGCGGCCCCATCGGCCATCCGTTCTGCGAGCAATGTGCTCTGCCCATTGCCACTTAAGTTTGGCAATTCTTCGGGCTATGTTGTTTGTCGAGCATGCCAAATGTGGGTGTAAGATAGATACAGCTCTGCTCAACCCTTCGAGGAATACAGGCCTTACGTTATGTTATGTTATTTCCTGCATAAATTAAATTTCCTGTATGGGAGGTTCACAAATACAAATCTCTCAAATTTTGCGATGGTAATTAACTGTCATTAATTTATAAGAGTTCCAGTTGATGCCACACATGTACACTCAAAATGTAGGCTGAAAGATATGGAATTATAAATTTTAAAAAATGCAACATTTTGCACTTAGCATGTTTGTCTTCTAGACCATCAATATTACCAAAACCCGTACCGCCCGCCATACATGCCTTTCATCTACGGATAGGCTATGCCCTGGGTTAAGACATAGGATACTTTGAATCCCGGTAGCACGTTGCTGTTGGATATTTTCCGACATCAACGCGGGCGAAGCCGCGGGCAAAATCTAGTTATATATATACCTAATTAATTAAAATTGAAATACAGTCGAACCTGGATGAGCGAGAGTTCAAGAGACCGCGATCTCTTTTTCGCTTATGGAGGTTTCTCAGTAACTCGAGTTTCTAACTTATAGAGGTACATCAGCGGCCTTTCTTTACAAGACTTTATCTACACCCATGATATGAATCCTCTATAAAAGTTTCTGAAACCATTGGGTGTTTGTAATTCAAGATCAAGAATTAAAAAATCCCACGTAATTCAGTACAACTGCACGTATGAACGTCGCCTGCAGCAGCACATCACCGCATATGCGTGCAGCGGGTGCTGCTGTCCCCCGTTTGAACATTGAAACGAGTTGCATAATGAAATTTAGTGCAACATTATAACACTCGTTTGGATGATGTAATGGTTACTATGACACTGGCTGTTATAATGTTGCCAATAAGCTGTTTCAGAAACTTTTATAGAGGTTTTATGGCATGGGTGTAGATAAAATTAATTATAGAAGATAGAGTATGTAAACAAATGAAGGGCGTTCCTTTTAACTTATAATTTATTTATATTTATTTATTGACACCAAAAAATATTAACACTACATAACAACTATATTGCTTAAAAATAAATTTGTAGGCTATAATGAAAATAATACAACATACGAGTAGGAGCATCTGTAGCCGAACTAGGTGAAAAACCTGTATCTCGGCATACAGCGCCAAACCTCTCTGATAATGGACTAGAAAAAATTTAGCCAACATTTACAATTTTGTTAAATCTTACATAATAGTATTGATATACAATATTTTTAAATAGAGAAATTGATCGATTACCTTAAATGAGTAATGAGTTGTGGAGTGTGGACGAGAGTGAGTAAGTCGGTGTGTGTGTGCGAGTGAATGTGAATGTGTGTGTGATAGTTAGTAAAAAAAAAAACTTGATAAAATCTTGAAACTGCTGATACTATAGCGTTGATTTAGTCGTATCTTAGAAATCATCGTAATCTTGTGTGGTTGTTGTAGGTGAACATCTTCCGTTTGATTTTACTCTGGGCATGCCACCAGGACATACAGAAGACCCTCCCATGTCCCCTTGGTTGTTTGTCTCACTATTCATGAGTGCATGAAGCACTACGTCATAGAGGTACAGCAACACTTCTGCAGGAGTAGCGTCCTCCAATATTGCGGGCGCTGGCTTACTCTTGGGGAGCGCGGCAGAAGCAGTGGCGACGGCGATCAGCAATATTACTGCCCTCATTGCAGCGACTCTCAACAGAAGAGCTGGAAAAAAAAATCTATTATTTTTTAACCGACTTCCAAAAAGGAAGAGGTTATATGTTCGTAGCGTATGTTTTTTTTTTTTTTTAATGTATTTCCACCGATTTATCCGTCAATTGTTGACCGATTTTTAAAATTATATTTTTGTTTGAAAGGGTATGCTCTCGAGGTGGTCCCATATAAATTTGATTAACTTTGCTTGGATAGTTTTTGAGTTAGCTTCAATAACACGTATGTTTTCCCACTTAGTATGTGGATGATATGATAAGTTCCTGTCACTGTTATTTACATAGCAGGTAGTGGTATTCGAATTTGTGTGGGGTAGGTACCACAAATAAAAAAACGAAATTTCAAAACCAAAGACATCGACTTCCGAAATTAAAGTTATTTTTCACTTTGTAGTGTGTTTTTTTTTGGAAGTCGTTTTTTGCTAATTGTACAGTGGAACGGAAATTACAAGTAATTTCGTTTAACTGTAGAACAAAAAAATCACCCATTAATGTCTTTATTCCAGTAAGTTTAAGTCACTTTACAATTAGCAATTATTTTGCTTTCAGCCCGCTCTTAATTATTGCAATTAGAAAGAAAAAGTATTTATTGAGACTCGCACAGGAAATCACAAATTAAACTAAACACCTTCATTAAAAACATTAATAAAAAAAACAATTAAAAAAAACAAAGTAAAAATAAAAGTAGAGTCCTGTACGAGGCCAAAAGGCTTCTATTTCAGCATATGCTGTGACATTTAAAAAAATAAATGTCGCACGGTGAGCAATGGGTAGCTCGCCGTCCGATAAGGACCAAGCCCGGGTCGACGGCGCGTTGTGTTCCACGCGCGCCTCAAAGAGATGTCAGCAGAATTGACGGGGTCCGCTAGGGCCAATGCCTGCCGGGGGTTCGAAGAAAACCGATAGGGAAATCGTGGCCCCCCTGGCAACACGGCAACTGAAGGAACACGGGTGGGTTTTAGTCAGTAAGAGTCTGACACGCCCTCCCGCTCCGCCCAGAGCGGGAGAAGTTATTTGATGATTTCCCACCCAAAAAAAAAAAGCGCTGGTATTCTGATAGTTTTAAATATTTTACCTACACCCATGCTATACAACATCTATAAAATGTTCTGAAATAGTTAGCTTATTACCAACATTAAAACAGCCAGTGTCATTGTAACCATAATATCATCCAAACGAGTGTTATAATGTTATACTAAATTTCATAACGCAACTCGTTTCAACGTTTAAGCGGGGGACAGCAGCACCCGCTGCACGCATGTGTGTGTGATGTGCTGCTGCAGGCGACGTACATACGTGCAGTTGTACTGAATTTCGTGGGAATTTCTTTATTCTTGATCTTGAATTACAAACACCCAATGGTTTCAGAAAATTTTATAGAGGATTCATATCATGGGTGTAGATAAAGTCTTGTATGCAACTGTATATAATTAGGTATTAAAACAGTTGAATAAATAACTATAAACGTTCTTATCTCAGCTCTAAAAAATAATATCGTAACAACTCAAAAGTGCCTGTAAATGGTTTAATTTAAATAAATGCTTCGATTTTACCAGGCTTTTAACATTTACATATAGTTTCGGTAAGAGGGTTTATCCTAAAAGTTCGCAACGTCATAAATAGCTGTCAAATATTTACTTGTTTTGATTAATTTGGCAGTATTAACATAACATAACATCACGCCTGTAATCCCTGAAGGGTTAGGCAGAGGTGTACCTATAGTACACCCAAATTTCACCAGTTATGTTTAAGTTCCATGTAATAGGGGGCGAGCCTATTGCCATCAACCGGGCACAAATCCAGACTCCGGGCTGCTACTGAGAAATTCCAGATGGAAAAACCCATAACACTTTGCCCGACCCGGGAATCGAACCCAGGACTTCATACTCAGCAGTAGCGCTTGCGACCACTAGACCAACGAGTACCTATTACTGTATGGAATTAAGAAATGTGGCTAACTAGGGAACTAAAATATTGATTATGAAATGCAGAAATTAATATTGTAACACCGAATATTTAGTTTTAGATGTAAAAAAGTATTTGGAAACTTTCCAAATGTCTTTTTTACACCTAAAACGGTTACAACATCAAATTCAGGTTAATGTACTAGGTCGCTAGTTAGCCACATTTCTTATTTCCTTACAGTAATATTGCCAAATTAATCAAAACAGCGAAATATTTGACAGCTATTTGCGACGTTGCCAACTTTCAGAATAAACGATCTTAATTCACTGTGGGTATTTTAGTTAGTAATCTTATCTTCTTATATAAAATTCTCGTGTCACAATGTTAGTTACCTAACTCCTCCGAAACGGCTTTACTGATTTTTACCAAATTTTATATGCATATTCAGTAGGTCTGAGAATCGGCTACTATCTATTTTTCATACCCCTAAGTGATAAGGGTTGTCCACTCCAAACAAATAATTGGCAAAACAACGTTTGCCAGGGTGCTGACCCCGGCAAACGTTGTTTTGCCAATTATTTAGTATAAAATAAAAATGTTGTAATAATTACCTTGTATTATAATTACCTTATTTCAGGAACGAATTTGGCACAGTAGATTAGAACTTGTGATTCTATGGTAGTACAATAATATTTAATAAAAAACGTTGCTTTTCATTTATTTACAAAAGTAAGTAGGTACCTCTTGTTTCGGTGTTTGAACATTTTATAAAACTAATTTCCTTATTTGTGGTATTTATATTTTCGCACAACCAATCGCATAGCTGACGTCATGGCGACTATTTTTGGGATTTAATGATATTTCTGATTTTACTCTGTGGTTTTTGTTCTTCCCTATTATGGTTTCGACCTTAAAGGAAAATCGGAACCTTTAGCCCCCGTCCGCACGGGTGATAAAAAATCGCGGCAGGGAAAAATCGTCTGACGCGCTTGGAATGGAACAATAAGTAGAAAGCGGTACATCAGTTCGCACGGGAGCGATGTTTTCCCGCCGTAATTTTTATCATGCAGTGTTGGACTTTCAACGTTTGGCGTTGAGCGTTTTTCTTTCTTTTTTTTTAAATTGGCATCTCGCAGTTTTTGACCACTAAGTTCTTGGCTGCTTAACCGGATTTTCCTCCACTTAGAGCCTCCAGCCAGGAGCTTTTTATACTATTCTTAATTAAAATTAAGCGAATGCTCGCTAAGGGCACCCCCTGTGGGTTACGAACCTCGGCTTAGGGCATCGCTGGTGGGAGGACAGCAAGAAGGGACAGGCTGGATCAAACTTGGGTTTTCATCAAGATTATTATGCGGGGTATTTAAAGCTACGTGCTCAGCTGCAACAACTGCTGGCACCTCGTTTTCGAGCAAGGGTCGGGGGGGAGGCGTTGAGCGTTAAATAAATTCGACATTTATACGAACTTCCGTTCTTGTGTACACACGGGCGGGAAAAAATCGCCTACATCGGTGTCTGTGTGTCGCACCGGTTCGTAAATTGCAGACGTGCCGCACGTGCCGCCCGCACGTCAAAATTATGTTTGAGATTTTTATTCTGATTCTATTAAATTAACTCGTCAAACGTGCGCATCGACATTCTGAAATAAGTGAATATTCTCTTAAATCTTTGCACAGAGTCACAAATAGGCCTTTTAAATATCGTTGATTATTCAAGGGATCCACTGAAAATGCTCTTCGCTTCTTTCGTAGTCTCCTGGCCACACAAAATATAAAATATACAATGTTGCCCGTGAGCATTTTTATTTTTTGTTTAGCGTTTGTGACCTTACTTTAAATTTTTCGTGATATCTCCGATGTTATTGGCTCGATTTGGATTCTGTTTATTATTTCTAAAAGCTTATGAGTTATTTTATCAGATTAACTAATATTTTTATTAAAATTTATCGACTATGAATAAAAAAACGGAGGTGAAGACATGTTTTTCTGAAAAACATCAGTATTTATTTTACAAAACAAGTGTAAATCTACTAAATATTCAGAAAAATACGAACGGTCACATGCCTATGGGCGACATTGCATTTATTTGCTCAAACATATACAAGAATAAAAACATGGCAGGAATACATTAAAAAGCTAAGGTTCAGACATGTTTACCTCATACTATGGCGTAGGTATATTTTTTTTTGCCTTCTCTGTCCCACTGCTAAGCAAAGGCCTCCCCCAAATCCTTCCATGCATCCTTTTCCAGGGCCACCTCCATCCAACCCTTGCGGTACGCCTCTAGGTCGTCTCGCCTCTTCCTGGGCCGACCTCGACGCTGCCGTCCATCCTCAAGCACCCACCGCGTGGAGATTGTTGCCCAACGGTCACGATGCATGCGGCTGACATGACCCGCCCAATCCCATTTTAGCTTGGCAGCCTTTTTGCCTACGTCTAAGATCCCCGTTTTGGAGCGTAGCGTGGTGTTGCGTATTCGGTCAGTTCGTTTTACACCTAGAATGCTGCGCTCCATTGCTCTTTGGCAAACCCCAAGGCGGAACTTTTGCGACTCGGTGAGCGACCAAGTCTGAGCACCGTAGGTTAGGACGGGCAGAATACACATATCGATGAGTTTTCGCTTCAGGGAGATCGGTAGATTTTATTTATTTTTATTTATTTATTTCAAATTCAAGTAAAAAAAAAAATCGCCCTTCATTAACGTCTTCATGAACCAGTAGCTTTTCCAGGCATTTTCGATGCGGCGATCAATTTCCTTTTCTTGCCTGTTTTCTGATATGTATGCGAACGTAGGGACAAGTGAAACGACAGCTAGCTAGTAGTACACTGAGTTTATTTGGCAAGTAACATGACTTACATAGAAGGGATTGCAGACACCTTCATATTCATTAATAACAACATAACATCTCCCCTAGCTTGACAATATAAACATAATTTCTTTTCTTTAATAAAAACGCTTATAATCTACCCTTGGTATAGGTCGCAGTTGTTTGCCTTCGTTTGTAAGCCTTTCTGGCTGCGGTATCTGACCTGAGCCAGGCGCTACGTCATCTTCATGAGGAGCTTCTGTTTCCACTATTTCTTCCTTCTCTCTATTTCCCTCCCCTATCGTGTCTGATTTATCATCGTCTGCTTGGGGTGTTGGATTTGGTGGTGAAGTTCCTTTTGGCGTAATGTCTTCATATTCAATCGGGCAATCACCTGACCCGGGTGTAATTCTTGCTGTACCTTTATACGCTAATAGTTGGTTTTTATGTTTTTTTACATTACAAGAAGTTAAACTGTCCTTAACAATATATATTACTTTTCCGATTTTTTTGATTATTACACCTTTTTGCCAAGTTCCTTTTTTACATATGGTATTTTTTTTATATAATACATAGTCTCCAGCCTTAAAATATTTAGTTTCCTTCTCATCTGTCCGCTTAGACTGCAAACACTGTTTATTTTCGATGTTTCGAGTGAGAGTGACAGATGCCGGTAGTGGTGACTTTGGTTTTATTAAATCTAATCGCGATCGCAGTTTCTGTCCAAAAACTAACTGGGCAGGTGAGCACCCTGTTGTAGAATGAACTGAATTTCGATAGTCAAATAGATATTTTAATAACTTGTTATTAATTCCCTTGACATTGCTATTGCTTAATATAGATGATTTAATACCCTTCTTCACCACTTTCACGAAACTTTCTGCCTGCCCGTTACTGGCCGGATGATAAGCCGGCGAGGTCACATGCGATATAGCGTTTGATGCACAAAACATTGACTATGGTATGCGGTAAGCCAAATCTTGCCATGTATTCATACAATTTATTAATCAGCGACAACGACGATGTGCTTGTCCCCATATCATAAGCTTTTACCCATTTTGAGTACGCATCTACAATAACTAAATATGAATGATTATGTAAGGGGCCGAGAAAGTCAATGTGAATACGATAAAACGCCTGCGGCGGGTGTGGCCACGGCGCAAGCGGCGCGCGCGCGGGTAATTGCCTTAATTGTTGTTGTTTGTTATTGTAATCATTTTTTCTATGGCGTTATCTATTCCCGGAAACCAAAATCTGCTGCGCGCTTCCGCTTTCATTTTCACTATACCTAAATGTGATTTATGAAGTTCGGATAATAATTTAGTTCTAAGTGTCTCTGGTATAACTACTTTATGTCCTCGCATAATACAACCGCTTTCACGTGACAACTGGGTTTTACATAAAAAGAAAGGTTTCATTAATGTATCTGATAATCGGTCTGGCCAGCCATTAACAATATATGATAAGACTTTATTTAATATTGCATCCTTAGCAGTTTCATCACGAATTTTACAAAGCGTTACGGGTAAACTGCCATCAATAACAAAGTTTACATACGAAGCGCGGTCTTCTACCGGTACTAAACTGCCGTCTGCTTCATAGCCGCATCTCCCACTTAGCGGCGTTGACTCATCGTCTGGTAGGCTGGCGCGCGATAAATAATCTGCGCTGTTATCAGCGCTGCATATGTATTCAATTGAGTAATTATAGCCACTAAGAAACATCGCGTAACGCTGCAGCCTATTAGCAGAAACTTCTGGAATTCCACGATATGGACCAAAAATAGATAAAAGGGGCTTGTGGTCTGTTCGAAGTACAAAAGGAACGGCCCTTCCGTATAAATACTGGTGAAAACGTCGTATTCCGAAAATTATTGCTGTAGCCTCTTTTTGTAATTGTGAATACCGCTTCTCCGCTGTATTCAGTGTACGAGAGGTAAATGAAACCGGACGTTCCACTCCGTCAAAACCTATCTGCGATAAAATTGCTCCTAGTCCACTGGGCGATGCATCTACCGTTAAAATTATTTTGGCATCCTGATCAAAATGGGCAAGAACCTGATTTGAGGCTAAACATTGCTTAATTGAATGAAATGCTTTATCGTGCATACCCTCCCATTTCCAAATATTACGTTTTTGCAATAAAGAATAAAGCGGACTAAAGAATAAAGAATATTGACGAGGCGTTCGGAACAAAGTTCCTATAATAATTTACTAATCCTAAAAACGACTGTAACTTATTTACATTTGTCGGTGTGGGTGCCTCAACAATTGCCTTGACCTTTTGTTTTGATTTTCTTAAACCATTCTTATCTATCGTATATCCTAAATATTCTATTTGATCTTCGAAGAACACACATTTATCTTTACGAAGTGTCAGTCCCGCGTCTTGCAGTCTTTGCAAAACCGCGCTCAATCTATCTAAATGTTGTTCTTTAGTTTCTCCTGTTACACAAATATCGTCAAGCATACACATGACACCATCTAACCCTGACAATAAGCACTCTATTGCCCGTTGAAAAATGGCTGGGGCACTTGCGAGCCCAAAAACTAAACGCGTATAAACAAACAGTCCACGATGAGTGTTGATACAGGTTATTTTTTGTGATGATTCGTCTAAAACAAATTGTGAATAAGCTTGTGTTAAATCCAACTTGCTAAACTGCTGACCTCCGTGTAACTTAGTAAACAGTTCTTGGGCCGTAGGTAACGGATACTGTTCAATAATCAGCTGTTTGTTTACGCTTACGGAATAGTCTACACATACTCTAATTGAGCCATCGCGTTTTAATATAGACATAATAGGAGAAGCGTATTCAGAGTACTGAATCGGTTTTAGTACACCTATACGTACCAATCGATCAAGCTCGTCATTAACCTTATCTTTAAGAGCGAATGCTATTGGACGAGCTTTAAAAAACACTGGTTTCGCATCATCTTTTAATTGTAACTTGACCCGATACTTTGTAAAAACACCCAGTTCGTCAGAAAAAACAGATGGATAATGCAATTTTAATCTTTCGGCAATATTATATGAATTAAAATAATTTATTTGCATCATTTGTAATTTAAACAAACAAATAAAATCTCTGCCTAAGATTGGGGGTCCACCATTACGTATTAGGCCCTGCGCAGACGACAGACTATCCGTGACGCAGTTTTTAGTCTGTGAAAATAGAACCTATGCAATTATATGCAGTAACGCACACGACGCGCAAAAAGTCCGGCGCACAAAAAATCCGTGTAATTCGGGCAGACCGCACCGCGCCGCGGCGCGCCGCTCCGCACAAAAAGTGTGTGAAAAAAATCGAACGTTTGTTTCAACGCGCGCTAACGCAGACGGCGCACACTTTAGTCGGCAAACTGCATTTGCTAGGGGTGGACGTAACGCACGAGATCTATTATCATGGCGCCAGAGGTCGATGTAACTATGTTAATTCAAGAAATACAAAACAGACCAGCAATTTATGATACTTCTAAGGCAGAATATCATGATAGGCAGAATATCATGAATGTTTAGTATGGAACTGTCCCTTCAGTAATCTTTCCGAAAGTATAGGATGTACCCAAAATTCTCTATTTCTTCTTCTTTTTCTGTACTTCATGTACAAAATAATACTTCGCGATCTCTGCACGATTTCCATAGCGTCTACGTCCCTACAGCTCTGCCGACAAAATGATCGAAGATGTGCGTCGTGTGCGTTGAGTCTGTGAAATATCCGCGACCGACTTTTTGCGCGCCATGCAGACTTTTTGTGCGCCGCAGACTCGATCGCACAAAAAGTGTGCCGTCTGCGCAGGGCCTAACTCGCACTTTAACTACGTGTGTTTTATCCATATAAGTAATAGGCAATTGCACTATACCTAAACAGTGGATAGCACGTCCTGTATACGTAAATAGTTGATCTGTCGTTGACAATAACGGCGTCAATTCGAAATGTTTTTTGTACATTTTCTCAGAAATTGCTGTGACTGCTGATCCGGTATCAACTTCGAACTTTAGTTCCCTATTTTGTATCGAAACTATCAAGGTCATAGGTTCACCACTATATGAACATATTTTTTTTATCTTACCGTCATCGTCACTCTCGCCCGACCCGCCAGTTCCTACGAAATTTAACCTTTTGCACATTCGGCGTAGATGGCCTTTTACATTGCACTTTTTGCAAGTACAACTTGCAAACCGACACTGAGACGTTTTATGATTTTTGTACCCGCACACGGAACACTTTTCTTTGTTAACACTGGATTCGGTTGTGGTGGTCGCGATCTTGAACAGCGGCTCGCTTGACGGTGAAACTTGCACCGATGCCGCTAATGATGCTGCTGCTCCCTTGCGTGCACTGCACACGCTCTCCGCCAACTCCACTGCTTTTGCCAGTGTTAACTCTTGAAGGTTACGTGCGAAAAGTTTGTCCTTCTCCGGTCCCGGCAGCATACCCATAACGAACCGGTCACGTAGCGCTTCTTCCACGTTTAGAAACTCGCAATGTGTGGTGAGCCTACGAAGCCTCGCAGCCCACTGCGAGAATGTTTCTTCCTGACCTTGACTTGCCGCATAGAATTGATAACGCTCGCCAAATCCGCATTTCTTTGGCGTAAAATGGCTGTCGAGAAGTGTGAGAATGTCTTCGTATGGCACCTGCGTTAGTTCCTTCGGTAACGCTAAATCAGCCGTGAGTTTGTAAGTGCTGTCGGCGAGTGCACTCAGCAATATTGCCCGTCTTTTCACCCCCTTCGGATCCTTTACATTGTCAATGTCGTTCGCAATGAACCATTGTGAAATTCGCTGCTTATAGTTTTGCCACGTGTGAGTTACATGGTCAAAACTCGACAAAATTCCAAAGTGAGACATGTTTCTTGTATTTATTTTAAATCGTGGGTACTCGTCGCCACTGATATGTATGCGAACGTAGGGACAAGTGAAACGACAGCTAGCTAGTAGTACACTGAGTTTATTTGGCAAGTAACATGAGTTACATAGAAGGGATTGCAGACACCTTCATATTCATTAATAACAACATAACATTTTCGAAAGAAGCTAACTGGCCCAAGTAGATGAATAATTAATTTCAAGTCCGTAAAAAATTACAAAATCTATGCCAAAATAAATGGTTCGGTCTGAAATTCATAAATTAAACAGCTGTCGCTAATAATGATGCGGAATCCATAGTACAGTCAGCTGCAGAGAAATCTCACTCTCTCTCTCTCAATTTCACCCCCTAGCAATGTAAAAATACATTGCTAGGGGGTGAAATTTCTCTGCAGCTGACTGTACGTCTCCAGTGCACGAAGAATCAGTTCGAAGTGATTTTTAGGGTTCCGTTGCCAAATGGCAAAAAACGGAACCCTTATAGATTCGTCATGTTTGTCTGTCTGTCCGTCCGTATGTCACAGCCACTTTTTTCCGAAACTATACGAGCTATGCTGTTGAAACTTGGTAATTAGATGTATTCTGTGAACCGCATTAAGATTTTCACACAAAAATAGAAAAAAAACAAATAATTTTGGAGTTCCCCATACTTAGAACTGAAACTCAAAAAAATTTTTTTCATCAATCCCATACTTGTGGGGTACCTATGGATAGGTCTTCAAAAATGATATTGAGGTTTCTAATATCATTTTTTTCTAAACTGAATAGTTTGCGCGAGAGACACTTCCAAAGTGGTAAAATGTGTGTCCCCCCTGTAACTTCTAAAATAAGAGAATGATAAAATTAAAAAAAATATATGATGTACATTACCATGTAAACTTCCACCGAAAATTGGTTTGAACGAGATCTAGCAAGTAGTTTTTTTTTAATACGTCATAAATCGTAAACTGCAATTTACCTTTCATTCAATGTTACTTGCTGCTACGGAACCCTTCATGGGCGAGTACGACTCGCACTTGGCCGCTTTTTTTTAAATCTTCTATTGCTACAACAAATACATTCAAACCATCACTCAACACTAATCAATGACATTTAAATAAATGACATCAAAATGACAAGCGAACCCGCGGGCAAACAATTATACCCATATCAGAGAGTTACCAACCGTTTGGATATGTCCGGACATATCCGGCCGCGGCGTTTGGACCCTTTTCATTTATCTGAACGCGGATATTACTTAGGTTTTTTTTCTGAAAATTAATATGTCAGGAACAGTTTGAGACAGACTGACAGACACCCCCCGACAAATGGCGTAGGTTTAGATAGTAATAAATTGGCTACTTTGGGCACGGAACCCTAAAACTAAAATGGCTTTTTTGAAAATGCCCGGCTAGGGTTATTTGGCTGGGTTTTTTTAAAATTATATTTCTTGAAACCTAAAAAAAAGTTAATGCACATAATTGTTTAAATATTACAGAAAATGGCGAATTTGTAAGTGTGCATGCAGCACTGACGTCACAAGAACGTTCAAGTGTCATTCAGTAGAGAAAAGTGTGTAACTTCTTCATTTTTCCACCGATTTTATTTCATCATCATCATCATTTCAGCCGAAAGACGTCCACTGCTGGACATAGGCCCGGATCAAGCACTTCGAGACGTTCTGTGCTTTACCGTATCCAGCGGATTCCTGCGGCCTTCACCAAGTCATCAGTCCACCTTGTGGGAGGCCTTCCAACGCTACGTCTTTCGGTACGCGGTCACCATTCCAGAACCTTTCGGCCCCATCGGCCATCTGTTCTGCGAGCAATGTGCCCTGCCCACTGCCACTTAAGTTTAACAATTCTTCGGGCTATGTCGGTTGCGGGCTTGCGGACGGTGAGCAATGGGTAGCTCGCCGTCCGATAAGGACCAGGCCCGGGTCGACGGCCGCGTTGTGTTCCACGTGCGGCTCAAAGAGATGTCAGCAGAATTGACGGGGTCCGCTAGGGCTGATACCTGCCGGGGTTGTGAAGAAAACCGAAAGGAAGATCGTGGCCCCCGGCAACAGGGCAACCGAAGGAACACGGGTGGGTATTAGTCAATAAGAGTATGACACGCCCTCCCGCTCCGCCCAGAGCGGGAGAAGTTATTTGATAATATCCCATCCAAAAAAAAGGGCTATGTCAGTAACCCTTGTTTTTCGATTTTTATTTATTTATTCTCAAACCTGTAAAATAAGTTGTAATTAATGTACGTGTTAGGTAACAGTCGAAAACCCTGTTTTGAAATGGTTACCCTACTCGCAACTTGTTCATAAGGTATCCAATTCGGGCACATCAAAACCACCCCGGGGTGATTTTGAAACTATGGCAACATGGTCCGGTAATTAGGGGTATTCCCGGGGGTAGTTTTATGAAATACGTGGTGGGTTAAATGTATCGTTTGTTGATGTATGCAGGTATTTATTATTCTCACTGTATTTACTGAGTTGTGGAGTTGTGGTTTGCGAGGTGTATCATATTATGCATACTCTTTGGTATTAAAATAACTCGGTTTCTCCGGAGAAGTATCTTCATTTTGATACTAAGCCGACGTTCGCACGGACGTAATAAAATCGCGGCTGGATTTTATCGCGCACGGGATTTTCAACTCTCGGCGCTAAGCAGAGCGTTGACAATCCAGTGTACGAAAAAAGTCGCCGCGATTTTATTACGTCCGTGCGTACGTCGGCTAACTGCTGCCCACGGCTTCGCCCACGTTGATAATTATTTTTCTAAAATAAAATATAGCCTAAATTACTCCTTATAACATCAGCTATTTGCCAGTAAAAGTTCCATCAAAATCGGTCCAGGCGTTTCGGAGATTAGCCGGAACAAACAAACACACTGTAGTGACACAGTACCTGTCACATAGTCACCAGAGAACCGTATACCACATACCACCGAACCAGCTACCATATACCACTGAACCATTACCACGTTTTTGACAGTCCGCAAGAAATAGAGAAGCAATCGTCTTGATAAAGACGAGTAACGAGTATATTAATAAAGAAACAAGATAATCGACGCAGCACGAGCGTTATCACAACGCCGCACTCGTTCGCCGGTTCGCTTCGAAAGAAGCGGTTTGTAAGCTCAAGCAAATAAGCAGAAGCACCAGCACCCTCCGTATCTTCACGCTTCGAGACCACGCAGATGAACATCTTCACTCGACGACGGCTCACGGCGAAAAGGACCGAGCACTCGAAAGAGGTCGCTGCGCCCCCGCAAGGGGGCGCGGCGAGCGGGGTCAGAGCCTCGCCCTTCGCCCGCGGAGGCTTTACGTTGGCCCATCACGATGGGCCCCTCAATTGTGTTTGCCTCGGGCGGCAATGAAAACGACCACATTATTGTTAGGCAATAATGCGTCGGTGTGATTGGTTGCATTGAATATTTCTGTAGGCGCGCCACGACGCCCTTAGTGACGCCGCTTTCTTCACGACATCCCGGCGGTCTGTCCCCGCCAGGTGAGACCCCCGGTTGCCCGGGGGAGGCCCAGCGAGAACGACCAGCGACGGAGATGCCGACTCGACGCCCTACAGGTATAATATGTAGCTTCCCCCTCTCCCCGCTCACAGATCGAGCCGTTTACGGTTTGAGGGGTAGGCAGTCGCGTATGTATGAGCGGCTAGTGTTGTAGTGTAACACCGCTCATTGTATACGTGCGTCGCGACCCGCATCGCGCCCGCACGTGTTGTGTTTAGGTGCATGTGTAGTGGTGGGTGTCTGTATATAGTTATGTGACGTGCCTATATTAACTTAGAACACGCCACACAACGGATGTATGTGTACATCTGTAGAGTCTTATTATTTCGAGTAAGCTGCGTGTAACCTGGGTGCAGCTTACCCGAGGCGTCAATCCGGTGCGATGGGGTCAGGGTCCGCTACCAGGTCACGGGGCAGGGCTTTCGCGTCAGGTGGCCGCGCGTGCAGTGGCGCTATCTGCCTGACATGGGGCCAGGCAGATGCGTCGGCCCGCGCGAACATGACCTTCGCGAGCCGGCCCACAAACTCATCCAGGCTCTCGATCCCGAGGTCCCGCTTGATGACATCGTTCCTCACGAAGCAAGGGGCGTCTAATATGGTCCGCAGCGCAAGATGCTGTTGCGCGCGGAGCAGCCTTCGGCTCGCCTCGCTCGTGAGGGCGAACCAAGCGGGGGCGGCGTACGTCAAGACTGGGCGTATGTACATCTTGTACACGCTCAGCTTGACGCGCACCGGGATGCGGGACGAGAGCACGGGTTTAAGGAGGTTGCGGGCTACCCTACCCTGTGCGGCGACCTTGCGGACATGGGGCCCCATCGTGAGGCGGCGGTCGATGGTCACACCCAGGTACTTGGCCCGGGGCGACCAATCGACGGCGGCTCCTTGTAGTTTCAGGGGTGGTGGGAGGGGCGCGTTTCCTGTGATAAGTGCCTGCGTTTTACCCACGTTAACCGAGAGCCGCCATTTGGATAGCCACTCGGGGAGCGCGTCGAGGGCGCGCTGCATCTTGACCGCCGCGTACTTCGCATTAAGCGATGTAGATATGTACGCGGCGTCATCTGCATACAGCGCGAGAATTACTTGGTTTGTGGCGGGCATGTCGTCGGTGTAACGTGAGTAACACGCAGGCGACACGCAGCTGCCTTGCGGTACACCCGCAAGCACAGGACGGGCGCTAGACAGCGCTCCGTCGACCACCACCCTGATAGTCCTGTGGGAGAGGAAGCTAGACATCACCTTTACGACGCGACGGGGCGCGTCCGAGGTGGCGAGTTTGTAAATAAGGCCGTCGTGCCACACACGGTCGAAGGCCTTCTCCATGTCGAGGAATACTGCCACCGAATATTCCTTTTTGTTCCTAGCTGTGGCGAGGTGGTGCAGTACCCTCGACAGCTGGAGCGTCGTGCTGTGTTCTGGCCGGAACCCGAATTGTTCCGGTCGTGGCTCTATGTGGGGTTGGAGATGTCGCAGCAGGAGTACCTCAAACACCTTGGAGACCGTCGGCAGCAGAGTGATCGGCCGATAGCTCTCCGGCTTCAGGATGTTCTTTCCCGCCTTGGGCAGCATTATGACGCGCCCCTCCTTCCACGAGGCGGGAAAGGCCCCCGTGCGCAGTATCGCCGTAAACAGGCGCGCCAGTGCCGCTACCGTACGGAACGGCAGGTGGCGCAGCACTGTATTGGTGATACCGTCGGCACCGGGAGCCTTCTTAGGCTTGGTTTTTAGGATGGCGCGTCTAACTGCGCCAGGCGAGAAGAAGATAGGGGCTTCATCGGGAGCTATCGGCGTTGCGAAGTAGTCCCCCAGGTGTCTCTCGACTGCTGCGACATGTTCGAGGTCGCTGGTCGGGTTCGGCTGGAACTGACGCTCCAGGTGCTCGGCGAAGACCTCCGCCCGGTCCTCTGCTACATATTTTAGCGCCCCGTCGCTGTTGAATAGCGGGCGCACCGGGGCTGGGGTATTCGTGAGCTGGCGGCAGAGTTTGTGCACCGACGGCCAACTGTCTGTTGTCGCGTCGATGCGTTCCTCCCAGCCCGCGGCGGTATGGGCCGATAATTCGGCCTTGACCTTCTCCGCGAGACGGTTCAGCTGAGTCTTCAGCGTCGGGCATCTAAGTTGTTGCCACTGCTTGCGAAGGCGCCTCTTCTTGGCGATCAATGCCGTGATACGTGCCGGCAGGGGCGGCATTAGCCCTCTCCCCTGCGGCAGTGTAGTTGTCGCCGCTTGTAAGGCGCTCTGGATGCAAGCAGTGACGTCACCCGCCATCTGGTCCACGTCCGCGGAGGTAATAATAGGTCCGATCGGCGTGGTGGTGTCTAACATCTCTCCAAAGGCTGTCCAATCCGTTGATCGACGTGGCGCTATGGGTTTCATTCGGGTCGGCATGCCCGCTAGGACGACGAGCACCGGTTGGTGGTCGGACTGCAGCTCGTCGTCGATCACTTGCTGCGTGATCTGGCAGTGTAGCCCTCGGTGGACTACGACGTCCAGCACGTCTGGCATCTGCCGGGCTGCGTCTGGGTAATGGGTGGGCGTGTCCGGGCCGGACACCGAGTACCCGAAGGCTTCCGCATCCGCGTAGAGTCGTCTCCCCCCTGTATTCGTATGCATGGAGTTCCACGCCGGGTGCTTGCAGTTAAGGTCGCCGGCAAGGATAGTCGCGTTGTTATTTAGCGTGCTAAGTAGCGCCCGCAGCTCGACCGTGTCTAGAGGGGTCGCGGGCGGCTTGTAGCACGCGTAAATATTGAGGTCCTCGCCGGCGACGTGCAGCTGCACACCCAGCGCGTAAAAAGTGCTGAGCGTCGGCAAGGGGAGCTCTTGATGGACGACTCTACGCCTCACTAATACCGCCAGACCACGGTAGCGGGCGTGTAGTGCCGACCTTTCATCCTTCCGGTAGAGGTAATAACCCGGGAACCTGACCCTATCCTCAGGTCCCAGGTGCGTCTCGCTAATTAGCGCCACGTCGATGTCCTGATCCCGAAGGAGGTGGCGGAGGGGGGCGACCTTGTCCCTAAGGCCGCGGGCGTTCCAGTGTAAAATCCTCAACGGCCTAGCCATCACAAAGTGATAGTAAGGTTGCCAGACCGTCGAGGATGACCGCTTCGATGTCTCGGCCCTGCCTTATCGCCCTAATTAAATCCATTAATAGTTTGATTGCGCAGGTTGTAAATTCATTTTTGTTTGTTTTGGTTTCAGTTTCTTTCGTTATCGGCATATGTTTCGACGCATTTCTTGCCGATAGTGCGATTGCAGCGCAAAGGACCGAGCTCTGCGCGCGACTCCTATTTATGCCTTCGCAGCGAATAATGCCGCGTGCAACGCAGCGCCCCGCGCCCCTCGCGCGGCGCGCCCTACGGCGCATCGCTATTGGTCGATTTGTTGTTAAGTAACATGCTAGTGCCTAAGAGTATCAATGTATGAATAGTATAAAATAAGGTGTTTTAGGAAATAAAATATAGTCTATCTGATTTCGTTCTTCTGTACAGTCTAGTTTTATTTACGACAGTAAGAGTACCCTAATACACTCTACCTAATTAGCGACCCCAAACGCTTAAAACACAATAATTAAAGTACAGTATATTCTTTCATATGCAATTCTAACATTTAGTAAAAAGCTGTTTTGATTATGATATTACAAACAAGCACCTCAATTTTATTTATTTGTAGTATGTATGGAAACACAAGACATCAAGAATCAGAAATTGGATTTCCTAAGAAAACTTGTTCAGAATAACGGTAGAATCGGCCGCTAAAGTTTAGAGCCTAAACGATTGCTGGAACTAAATATCAATCCTGTATGACAATCGTCTTTTGATTTTTAGGGGTATGAGGAACAGGGTGTAAAGTTCACTCATCCACCATAGAAAAGGGAGGATCCTCCGACCAGACGGTGTTGTGTCTGGCGGGCAACTGCCCATCGGTTTGAAGTTGAAATCTTGTATGTATGTCGATCGCTCGGTAAACTCTAACTGCGCGATGCAGGATTTGTGTGACGTCATGTCTATGATGCGTAGTTCGTATGTGACGGTGTAACTGCTACAGATTTCTCACCAAATACCTAGCTGCTAGCGCTGTGGGTCTGTCTCGTATAGAGTCACAGCATTATGCTGAGCGATGGCAGTTTTGTGTAGATGTGACGCATATATCCCCCAATTGTTTTCTTTTTTTGTGATTATGTTTTTGAAGTGAAAACTTCTTTAGACTCGGATCGGTGACGCTGAATCGGGGATACTCAACGCTCGGTTCGTATTTTCGTTGTGTCATGTTTTAGCGCGAATAAACGTATTTTCTTTCTTTCTTTCTTTTATTTTTTCCTAGGTCACTTTTAAGGGGATGATAGCTGACTTTTAATGATTTTATATTGAAGATGACGTCTAAACGAGTAGTGTTAGTGATTTGGAAAAAATATATGTTAAATTAGAGCATTTTTTTAATATTTTAATATAGGCATATTTTTGATTATGTTTATATTACATAGTGAAATTAATTTGTAAATTTATGTCTAACGCGGATAAAAATCTGAGAATGACGCAAAATTCATCAAGCGTATTTTTCTGAAAACTTTACCATTTTAAAGATAATTAAATTACAAATCTTTTAGTATACGTGTTTTATTAAAATACCTTTTGTTTTATGTATAATAAATTAATAATGCGTCTAATTTGGAACAGCGCTCCTTGATGGGCGAGTCCTATTATTGGCTGGACGTACGACGCATTGCGTGAGCTAGGTACAGAACACGCAAAGCTAACCATTCAAGGTCGCTGTCATATATCTGCGTCTTAATAGTGACACAGATGGCGCTTTGGACAATTTTACCTGACTGATGACTTGGACGATAGAGTACATAATAACAATTTCATGACAATTCATATGGGCTCGATTATTGATTATTGTAACAAACCTTTTAAAACACCAACACGAATTAAGTGACTATCTAATACCACTAGTCGACACTAGATGGCGTTGTCGCAATACGTCATCTTTCTGAATCGCGGTGTCAAGATTCTCCATGATCTAATGACCTCTACCAAAATGTTAATTTTTGTGAGATCTACGCGTGCTACAAACCGCCCGCGGCCCCCCTAGTTGTGGCCGAGCTGCGGGCGCTAGTCAGCGCGCCTAGCGGCAACGCGGTCCTCCTTGCCGGCGATCTGAACTGCAAGCATCCAGCGTGGAACTCAATGACCATGAATACCGGGGGGAGACGGCTCTTCGCGGACGCGGAAGCCTTCGGGTACTACGTGTCCGGGCCGGAGACGCCGACACATTACCCGGACCCAACACATTGGATGCCAGATGTGCTGGACGTCGTAGTCCACCGAGGGCTACACTGCCAGATCACACAAGCAGTGATCGACGACGAGTTACAGTCGGACCACCAACCTGTACTCGTCGTCCTATCGGGTATGCCGACCCGACTGAAGCCCCAAGCGCCACGTCGACACACGGACTGGACAGCCTTCGGAGAGAAGCTAGACACCACCACGCCTACTCGGCCTATCGTCACCTCTGCGGACGTGGACCGGACGGCGGGTGACGTCACTGCTTGCATACAAAGCGCCTTACAAGCGGCCACAACGACACTGCCACAGGGGAGAGTGCTTATGCCGCCCCTGCCGGCACGTGTCACCGACATGATCGCCAGGAAGAGGCGCCTACGCAAGCAGTGGCAACAGCTGAGATGCCCTACATTGAAGACCCAGCTAAACCGTCTCGCAGAAAAGGTGAAGGCCGAGTTAGAGGCCCACACCGCCGCGGGCTGGGAGGACCGCATCGACGCAACGACGGATAACTGGCCGTCGGTGCACAAACTCTGCCGACAACTTACGAATACCCCAGCCCCGGTACGCCTTTTACTAAATAGCGACGGGGCGCTCAAGTACGTAGCGGAGGACCGGGCGGAGGTCTTCGTAGAACACCTGGAGCGTCAATTCAAACCGAATCCGACTGACGACCTCGAGCATGTCGCAGCAGTCGAGCAACACTTGGAGGCCTACTTCGCAACGCCGATAGCTCACGAAGAGGACCCCATCTTTTTCTCGCCGGGCGCAGTTAGACGCGCCATCCTGAGGACCAAACCCAAGAAGGCCCCCGGTGCTGACGGTATCACCAACACAGTGCTGCGCCACCTGCCGTTCCGTATGGTAGCGGCACTGGCGCGCCTGTTTACGGCGATACTGCGCACGGGGACCTTCCCCGATTCCTGGAAGGAGGGGCGCGTCATTATGCTGCCCAAGGCGGGAAAGAACACGCTGAAGCCGGAGAGCTATCGGCCCATCACCTTACTGCCGACAGTCTCCAAGGTGTTCGAGCAACTCCTGCTGCGACACCTACAGAAGTTCATCGAGCCTAGGCCGGAACAATATGGGTTCCGGCCCGAACACAGCACGACGCTCCAGCTGTCGAGGGTACTGCACCACCTCGCAGCCGCAAGAAACAAGAAGGAATACTCGGTGGCAGTATTCCTCGACATGGAGAAGGCCTTCGACCGTGTGTGGCATGAGGGCCTGATTTATAAGTTGTCGACATCAGGCGCGCCCCGTCGCGTTATTAAAGTGGTGTCTAGCTTTCTTTCCCACAGGACAGTCAGGGTGGTGGTCGACGGAGCGCTATCAAGTGCCCGCCCGGTGCTCGCTGGTGTGCCGCAGGGGAGCTGCGTATCGCCTGCGTGTTACTCACGTTACACTGACGACATCCCCACCACCACAGATGCGATGCTCGCGCTGTATGCGGACGACGCCGCGTACATTACCACATCGCTAAATGCGAAGTACGCGGCGGTCAAAATGCAGCGCGCGCTAGACGAGCTGCCAGCATGGCTGTCAAAATGGCGGCTATCAGTTAACGTGGGTAAGACGCAGGCGCTGATCACCGGGTGCGCGCCCCTCCCACCACCCTTGGAACTACAAGGTGCCACCGTCGATTGGTCGCCCCAGGCTAAGTACCTGGGTGTGACCATCGACCGCCGCCTCACGATGGGGCCCCACGTCCGCAAGGTCGCCGCACAGGGCAAGGTCGCCCGCATCCTCCTCCGGCCTGTGCTCTCGTCCCGCATCCCGGTGCGCGTCAAGCTGAGCGTGTACAAGATGTACGTGCGCCCAGTCTTGACGTACGCCGCTCCCGCTTGGTTCGCCCTCACGAGCGAGGCGAGCCGGAAGCTGCTCCGCACGCAACAGAACATCGCGTTGCGGACCATCGTCGACGCCCCTCGCTACGTGAGGAACGATGTCATCCAGCGGGACCTCGGGATCGAGAGCCTGGATGATTTTGTGAGGCGACTCGCGAGGGCCATGTTCGCGCGTGCCGACGCCTCTGCCTGGCCCCATGTCAGGCAGCTAGCGCCATTGCACGCGCGACCGCCTGACGCGAAAGCCCT
This sequence comes from Agrochola lychnidis, assembly GCA_963680765.1. Lineage (NCBI taxonomy): Eukaryota > Metazoa > Arthropoda > Insecta > Lepidoptera > Noctuidae > Agrochola > Agrochola lychnidis. The sequence goes on from OY796872.1 coordinate 13,898,036, forward strand.
GCCCCGCGACCTGGTAGCGGACGACTGACCCCATCGCACCGGATTTGACGCCTCGGGTAAGCAGCATCCAGGTTACACGCAGCTTACTCGAAATAATAAGACTCTACAGATGTACACATACATCCGTTGTGTGGCGTGTTCTAAGTTAATATAGGCACGTCACATAACTATATACAGACACCCATAACTACACATGCATCTATAAACAACACGTGCGGGCGCGATGCGGGTCGCGACGCACGCATACACTGAGCGGTGTTACACTACAACACTAGCCGCTCACACATACGCGACTGCCTACCCCTCAAACCGTAAACGGCTCGATCTGTAAGCGGGGAGAGGGGGAAGCTACATATTATACCTGTAGGGCGTCGAGTCGGCATCACCGTCGCTGGTCGTTCTCGCTGGGCCTCCCCCGGGTAACCGGGGGTCTCACCTGGCGGGGACAGACCGCCGGGATGCCGTGAAGAAAGCGACGCCACTAAGGGCGTCGCGGCGCGCCTACAGAAATATTCAGAGCAACCAACCACACCGACGCATTATTGCTTCACGATAATGCGGTCGTTTCCATTAGCCGTCCGAGGCGAACATGAATGAGGGGCCCATTTTAATGGGCCAATGTATGGCCACCGCGGGCGAAGGGCGAAGCCCTGACCCCGCTCGCCACGCCCCCTTGCGGGGGCGTCGCGACGTCTTAACAGTTTTTGTGAGACTGAACCAGTGGTGCATTCGTTGGCTACGTCCTAATTGGATTAGTTTCACGAGACTCCACTGCTCAGTTAAGACGCAGATATATGACAGTGACCTTAAGTGGTTATTGCGTGTTCTGTACTGAGCTCACGCGACGCGTCGTACGTCCAGCCTAGACGTGGGTCGGATTAGGTAAAAACGATACCTAATCCACCTAATCCTAGTATTTAAAAATACCTGTTCCATTTACCTAATCCGAATATTTATTCAATACGGCCGGGCCTGTTACCGATATTAAAGTATCGTATGTAGATTGGGTAAGAAATATTCGGCATGGAGTATGGAACTATGGTATGGACGTTTCGTTTCTGGTATAGTGTGGAACAAAAAAATAATCGTAATCGTCGTAGGTATACAAACTCCAGCCATAGCCAGTAATAGTACTCGCCCATCAAGGAGCGTTGTCCCAAATTGAACGCATTATTAATTTATTTCACGTAAAACAAAAGGTATTTTAATAAAACACATATTATTAAAAGATTGATAATTTAACTATCTTTAAAATGGTGAAGTTTTCAGAAAAATACGCTTGAAAGATTTTGCGTCATTCTCAGTTTTTTATCCGCATTAGACATAACTTTACAAATTAATTTCACTATGTAATATAAACATAATCAAAAATATGCCTATATTAAAATATTTAAAAAATGCTCTAATTTAACATATATGTTTTTCAAATCACTAACACTACTCGTTTAGACGTCATCTTCAGTATAAAATCATTAAAAGTCAGTTATCGTCCCCTTAAGAGCTATATTCGACTTGATTGTCAGTTTTTGGTCTAGAAGACCCCTGTTCCCCCTCCCTTCTGGGAAAAGGAGACGTGAGCTCGTCCTGTACTAAATATTGTACCGTGTACAGTAATAAAATCCTTGTCAAAATCAACTGGACTTCTTTGTGCCGGCAACGGTGACGACGACATCTTCTACATTATTTAATTATTAGCTTGAATATTTTGTATTGTTATTAGTTCACTTAAGGTTGAACTAGTCGCGGGCTCGAACTCATTGGTGGGCTTGGTCAAAAAGCACGCTATCTCACCTGGCATCGTGTCCGACAGAGATAGTATCAGTGATGAGCAGTTAGACGCTGGTCTACATGCACAAACTCTAGTTCGCACGCACACAAACACCGTTCAGAACGATTTTAGTAAAACGAGCGCGTAAAAAATTACGAAAAGTCCTTTGGAAGGTGGAGTTTTATGAAAAAACTACTGCATCAATCAATTACGAATTAAGTTTATTATAATTTTCGACAATTGAGCTTTGTTTTGGAGATTTTAAACTTCTTTTATTACTTATTTACTCCCAAAGTTGCGTTAAAATTAGCAGGAAAAACGAATATTTGTTGGCTCATAACTGTTTAATTGCTTTTTTTTTTACTATTCTGCTTCTGTACAAACAAAATTAATAATAAGACAAAACGATTTCATGTTTTATTTTGGATGTACAATGTGTAACAGTGGAGTAAAACCCCCCCGAAATTTGTATGAAAAAAGTATCGGCTAGTTGCGCCTTAATATAGATATATATTTAAATTAATTCTTATAATCTTCATTTATTTTAAATTCACTTATTGTTACATATTACTATACTCTATGCAGTAAACCTTAGCAAAGCTGCCAGCGAAATGCGATAAAAATAAACATTTTATCATACCCAACTTTTTAACATTATTTATCTACACAAAATGTTTACATATTTATTGGCCTACGGAGAGTACTTCCGGTATTTTCACCGCAACGGGACGTGACCACAGATAGCGAATGCGGAACTGCACGGAACAAAACCGGAACCGGTTCGGAACCGGCTGGGTTTGCCGGAAATGCTGTCGTTTGCGGTTGTTGTTGAGAACTATTTTTGTGGTTGTTGATAGATTAATTCAGGGTTAAATGCCGGATGGAGGGTTGTCCGATTTTGGTTCCGGATCATGGTTTTTTTAATAGTTAATGTGTGGTTGATTTTGTATCTACTAGCTTTAGTTCGCAAATTCGTCTGTGATTTTGAATATACAAATAACAAGTAGTAGGAGTTCCTATTATCTCTTGTATTTATGTATTTACTAATTTTTAGGGTTCCGTACCTCAAAAGGAACAAACGGAACCCTTATAGGATCATTCGTGTGTGTCACAGCCAATTTGCTCCGAATCTACTTGACCAATTTAGTTGAAAGTACACATATGAATTTCTATGACCCAAACACGGATATGTAACGTAAATTAATTAATTTTGAATATGGGGTAAATTTTCGAGGGCAAATTGGAAAAAAAAAATTGCGAACTATCCGTGTGACATATCAAATGAAAGTGTTGTGAGAATCTCGAACACATTTTTTTGAATACTATTAAAATAAATACTTTTAAAGATATTTAAGAAAATAGATGAAAATTGACCATTCCTTTATCTCCGAAATTACTGAGTCTAAAATTTTGAAAAAAATAGGTACAGAGAATGGTTCTTTACTTATAGATTACAGGAAAACCTATAAGAAGTCTATGGTCTTGAAATAACATGGTAAATCTCTCAATATTGTGTGCACAAAACTGTCAAAATAAACATTATTCTTTCTTTTCTTTACAAACTTACATTTGCAGTTGGAATGTTAGGAGAACAAGTTTTTCAACTTCAATGTTAATTTTGTTCTTGTGATAAATTCATCCCAACTACGGAACCCTTCATTGTGCGTGGTCCGACACGCACCTGGCCGGTTTTTTTATAATAAATTATACCTAACTTATAAGTGTCCTATTAATGTAAGCGTCTGTAGTTCTGTAAGTATAATTATGCAACTAACGGGGTTCAAACTCACTTCCTTCGGATGACAAGTCAGACGCCCTGGCAATTTTTTTGCAATTTTTTTTTTTGTACAATAAAAATACCTACCTACCACACTATTATATAAGTAACTAGCTGACCCCGGCAAACGTTGTTTTGCCAATTATTTGTTTGGGGTGGACAACCCTTATCACTTAGGGGTATGAAAAATAGATAGTAGCCGATTCTCAGACCTACTGAATATGCATATAAAATTTGGTAAAAATCAGTAAAGCCGTTTCGGAGGAGTAAGGTAACTAACATTGTGACACGAGAATTTTATATATAAGAAGATTAATGTAAAACAAATATTATAATATAATTTGAAAAAAAAAATGGTGGCACTCCGGGAGTGCTGGCAGAAGTGAAAACTTGAACAAGATTGCCTCGGTGGAAGAAAAATACTTGTACAGAAGTAGAACATTGGTTCGTAACCTTACTAAATAAAGAGCACAATCGTGTGTACAAAAAATAATAGTTCCGAAACCTTTAAAGTAAAAATACTTGCATAGAACATTGATCCGTAACCTAATATAAATAAAGAGCACAATCGCGTTCACAACACTTTTAAAATAAAAATACTTGCATAGAACATTGATCTGTAACTTAATACAAAAAAAGAGCACAATCGCGTTTACAAAAATGAGGTGTCGTCATGGTGTCGCGAAATCAATGGTTTAGTCCCATCTCAAAAATGCCCAACGCGCCTAAAGAAGTTTTCACTTCAAAAACCCACATTGTTTAATATCCATGCCGTTGTGCAGGTTTTTTTTTTACAACAACCTATAAATATTAATCTCAAACCGTATCTTTAAAAAAAACCGCAAATATCTTTTTCTATCAACCATCTTAACTAGACCTGTCACCTTACGGACATGTCCCCTCTCGGTCGCCCTATTTCGTGCGGGGTAAGGGGGGGTAAGGTAGGTCATGTAAAGCTGGTATTATTATACATAATGTGACGATCAATTTATCAATGTCAAGAGTGAAGAGTCCTTAATAATGGAGGTGTAGTTATGACAAATGTCTGTTTGTGAACCGCGAGAGTAAATCTGGATAGATGGATATAGGCTGGGTATATTTTTAGGCATAATCAGCCTATAATGTTCCCACTGCTGGGACACATGTCTCCTCTCTTCGAAAAAGAGTAGGCTGTAATCCACCACGCGGGCCCAGTGCGGGTTGGTAAATGTCACATGTCTTCGAATTTTTGGTTCTAGGATATGCCGGTTTCCTCACGATGTTTCACTTCACCGTTCTGAAAACAGTTGTGATGAAATTATTTACACAAAGTAATTATAAAGCACCTGTCTGGGTTCGAACCCACGACCTGCAAGTCGTAAGTCAATACTAAATTCTTTATTGCAAGATGTGCCAAGACATGCCACCACTGCTCACTGTGTGCTTAGTAAGTAATAACTTTTAAAGCTTAAAATACACAAAAGTGTAGTGTAAAATACTACTCAGCACACTGTACACATTTAAAAACCAAACTCATAAGCAGTGATCGGAATAGGCTGACTATATTTGCCTAAACTTCGGAGAACAGAGACAGAAAGTGGAGACTTCCTTACGACTATATTTTTTTTCCCGGGATTCGGGAAAAATCTTCAGTAATCTTCAGTATAAGGGCGCAACTTGACAGCGATGTGAAACTACATAAAGAAGTCAAAATGGTACTTCCTATGTTTTTAACCCGCGACCTGAAACCTCAAAACCACCACTACCAACTTAATTCTATCAAAAAAGATCTGGAAATAAAGTCAAATCCACCAATAAAAATACGAAAAATATATATTTTAAATACAAAAAAAAATACAGTCCGCTTTTCAATTAGGTGGGTAATTCAAGTATTCCATAATTTAATAAACTCCCAGAGGTTTTAAGGTTAACATTTTGACATTTACTTAACACTGTTATGCGAAGGTTTTATTAAAAAAATATACCTTATTAAGTATCCACTTCACTAGTGGACTTAATTTATGTTAATTTTAATTTGATTCTTCGAAAAATATGCTGTGAATTTAATTATCTTTAATCTTCCAACGGTTCAGTGGTAGATAAATAGGTATTTTAATGTGCTGGATTCGATTTTGGGATATTATGAAATAATATTTTAGATTTGAGTTTATTTATTCTAAAAAAAGTAACAAAACAACAGTAACAGTTGTAGTTTAGTTGTACAAAAACATCGTTTTGGTAAGTCTTCTTATCTGGTGTCGGCACGAGATACTCGAAAATAGCAATGTATGTATAGTCGGTTCAAAATTATTTGATGAAAATGTAAACAAATGTCTCAGAAAACCTACCTGCACCTTAAGTACAAATTAAGTGCTTCGATTTGATTGTTTAAATACTTAAACACGTCACTCTAATTTTGAATCACTTTAAAGATGTGATTGGACAATTGATATTGGATAAATTTTATAACCTCAATTTTCGGCAATGGTTTTTAATTGGGTACAATTTAATATTATTAAACAATTGTCATTGTAAAAAGTGGTAAGATATAAAGTTACAAACCTTCTAAATTCAAACGAATGCGTTACTAATTCCCTTTAGTGAGTAATTGCGTAAGAATTTAACCTGAACAGGGTTTGTTTACGCCAGTGTTTTTCAACCTTTTGCGTGACGTGACCCCTTAATATGTATCATTTTTTCGCGACCCCCTACCCTCCACTGTTTATAATCTGTATTATAATATAATGCAAATATCAATTATGTACATTATTTACACCATTATTTATTTGACATGTTACATCGCCAAACGCCTCCAAAGAAAAGCGATACGATGAATTTGTGGGGGCAACGTATCCCACTCGCCTCCTAATTAAATCCTAAGTATATTTTAAGTAAATTTTATGTCGTATAATTAATGGATTTATGAGGGTCATGGCTACGAGGGATTTCCCAGTAAAGTAATTACGTTTTTAAATGCAGCTATAGGCGAGGCAAGTTTGGGAACCAACCTAAAATATAATCTGCTGGAATTAAAAAAAAGAATCAAAAAAAAATTTTTTTTAATGAGGCCTCGCGACCCCGCTATAGAGGCTTCGTGACCTTCCAGGGGGCACGACCCACATGTTGAAAAACACTGGCTTACACTATCTTTCATCACATGGTTTTGGAACAGACAGGTTAAAAGATAAGTAAATCAATAACATGATAGCTGGGTGACAGCCATAGAAGTACTTGCGTATCGTCATGGCGGCTCTTCTAAATGCACCCATTTTCCCCAAAATAAAAGTTTACCCCACAAAACAACCCTTTTTTCTAAACACATTCCATCCCACACCGCTAGATGGCGCTTTTGAAAACCTTTAAAACACTTTCCAGTTACAGGAAAAAGACATTAACTAAATAAAGGTTAGGTTAAAACATTTTCTGCCAGCATTTTATCGACATAAACTTTTCACTGTGGCGCGAAGTTGGTTGCTAAAAGTTGGTAACGCGTATTTTAAGGGAATTAGCGTGGTAACCATGCGGGGTGTTTTGTTGCCAAGCTTGTTTATGTTGGTAGCGCTGTTTTGGTTGTATATTTTTGCTAATTGAATAGTGATGTGATCGTGAGAATCTCTGGCCCATTAAAGGCTTGTGCAGACCAGCGCGATATCGCGGGCGCGACAGGCAGCGCTACCAGTGTCGCGCCCGCGATATCGCGCTGGTCTGCACAAGCCTTAAGCCTGTATTCCTTTGAAGGTATAGGCAGGCGAGTCACATCGCCACGTTTAAGCTAGTATATTACCAGTTACTGGGCTCTAATACTCAGGTTACCTGTTACTGAGAAATCCCTAAAGAATAAAATAAATAAATAACACTTTGCCTGATGAATGAACCTAGAACCCCATGCTGAACAGTCGTGCTCGTGACCACCAAACCACGAAACATTTTGAAATTATTGTAAATTATAATTTAATTACAACCATTCCTGGATACTAAATTGTCCCAATTTTGAACTTCTCGATAATAAATTACTTGTTTCAAAACAATTCATAAAGTTACCACGAACAGTTCAGCACCTGCTTTTACTAAATTCAAAATTAACTGAAACTTTTGATTACTTGCAGACGAACAAACTAGGCCATAACTAGGACAAACATAATTTAAAATGAAAATGGCTCCTCAATTTATTTGAAAGACTCGTGCCAACACTATGGTTGTACTTTACCATGGATTAGTCAACAAATGGAGTGACCAGACCTCCACGCGTCACGGTAATGTTAAACATTCGTCCGGCGCAACCAGAAGGCCAAGACAAGTGGCAATTGCTTTCAAAGCGTTTCGTATTTTTAACCGACTTCCAAAAAGGAGGAGGTTATATGTTCGGCGCCTATGTTTGTTTTTTTTTTTATATATGTCCACCGATTTCTCCGTCAATTGTGGACCGATTTTGAAAATTCTTTTTTGTTTGAAAGGGTATGCTCACGAAGTCGTCCCATATAAATTTGATTAAGTTTGCTTTGATAGTTTTTGAGTTAGCTTCAATAATACGTACTTTTTCCCACTTAGTATGTGGATGATATAAGTTCCTGACACTGTTATTTACGTAGCAGGTAGTGGTTTTCGAATTTGTGTGGGGTAGGTACCACAACTAAAAAGTGAAAAATAAAAACTTTTTACAAAAAAAAAAACAACAACCGACTTCTTCTTCGTCTTTGGTTTTGAATTTTCGTTTTTTGTCACCGACTTCCGAAATTAAAGTTATTTTTCGCTTTGTAGTGTTTTTTGGAAGTCGATTGTTTTTTTTTGTAAAAAGTTTTTTACAACGACTTTCAACAGGATTCACATAATTATTATGCTTTTTGGTCGCTTATGTCAATCCAACATACTCGTATTATTGATTTTCCATCATCGTTATCACTGATAAAATGTCACTTTATCCAGGCTCCAGGGCTGCCTGCTGCACAACAAACCTGCTGACTGTCTCATATTTATACATAGGCGTGACCTAGTATTCTGGTATAGCTAGTGCCGATAAGAGAGGAGAAAACTATGTGACATAAACGATTGTTGGGGCGATGCTAATAAATCAAATGTTCACACCGTGATAGGCATGATTGGAGAAGTTTGTGGTGGTTTCTGTTCAAAAACTTACTCTGGTTAGTTTTGAGCAACTACAGCTTGCGAAAACACAGCAGCAAAGTGGCAGCAATGTGTTTATAATAAATGATAATCCATTATAGTCTGTTAAAATTTTAAAGGTTATAACAAAATCACCTATGCCATCGACTGCTGATCATTGGTCCAGCAGATGACTTATAGGCTCGACAACACGAAATGGATACAGTGACGCATAGAACGTGTGACCAACAATCGAGGACAGTTCAAGTTGATATTTCAGAAGGTAGAATTACTAGGATACGTCCATTCACTAAATAAAAGTTCTTTTGTCACTACTTTCTACATCATGCATCAACGGAGAAGGGGCTATGCAGCGTCGGAAACGCTACATAAAAGTACCTACTTCTCCCTATGCCACACACAGTCGGTGAGATTTGTTGCAGATGAATACTCCATTCAGTGTTTCCTCCGTGTATTGGTGTTAAGTTTGCCAATTCAGAAAAAAAAACAACGAATATAAAGCCATTATGCTGTGTAACATTATCTGCTAGCTATAATTTTATTACGAGCGTAACCTTCCATTGGTGACATACAGTGTGATTCTTCATAATGTGCATATATCGAAATGAGGGAATCTATGCTTAATTTTAAAGACAGAAAAAATATTTAAAAAAATCTAAATAAGTTTTTTATACTTTTTATGGAATTAAAAAAAAAATTGTAACAAAACTGTCTAACTTTTAAACTAAGTCATCTATCGCGATGAAACAAACTCCATAATAATTGGAAGTAATTAGGCGTCCACATAAAATGAAAATTGAGAAAAAAAAAACTACCCTCAATTTTAACATGTTTTTTTTTGCAAAAATCTGTATTTTTTTATAAATTTTTACAACAATTGTAAAATTAATAAATAAGATGCCAAAGAGAACAAAAAAAAAAGACTTTTTTCACCAAAAAAAAAACTTTTTTTTTTTCCGTCGATAAAATTAAGCATAGATTCCCTCATTTCGATATGTGCACATTATGAAGAATCACACTGTACAAGTATTTAAGCTTGTCTATGAAACTACCTTTATGTTATGCATCATTATTATAATTCTAGAAAAAAAGGATTTTCAACTTTAGTATAGTCACTACATATTTTGTCAGTTTAGGTGCTACACACTTTTTCGGGACAGCAGTAATCGAAACAGCCGAGTGACAAATTCGAATATAATATGAAGTAATAGCTTCGGGTCGGTATTGTTGTTCAAAAAAAAACTGCCAAGTCGAATGTACCCAACCCGAACTAGTGTGTAACTAACAATACGATATCACACGCTATTTTTAGGGTTCCGTAGTAAACAAGGAACCCTTATAGATTCGCCATGTCCGTCTGTCTGTCTGTCTGTCCGCGGCTTAGCTCAGAGACTCTTAGTACTAGAAAGCAGTAATTTGGCATGGATATACATATTAATTCCGCCGACAAAGTGGTAAAATAAAACAATGAAAAAAAAAATTTTTTTAAGGTGCCCCTATACGTAAAGTGGTGATTTTTTTTTTCTCACCTATCCCGTAGTATGGAATGTCGTTGGAAAGGTCATTCAAAAATATTGTGAGTTCGTAAAACCATTTTTGGTTTTAGGAATCCGTTTTCGACATATTAAGCTTTAAAGTGCACATTTTTGTTAGAGTTAAGTGTGTGTGCCCCCCTGCCAGCTAAACGGTTGGTTTTGGAAATGTGAAAAAATTTACAGCAGTAGTATACATAATGTATACAACGAAATTAAAAGGAAAACTATCACAGCTAAGTAGACTTTACAAGTTAACGAGTAATAATCAACCAACTTACATTTGCGGTTACAAAAACATGTTCTCCTATACATTCCGTACGGAAGAACATGGTTTACAACTACAAAGTTAAGTTTGTTCTTTGGATAAATTCATCCCAACTACGGAACCCTACATTGTGCGTGGTCCGACACGCACTTGGCTGGTTTTACTTAATTACGACGCCGATACAATTGCCATACCAACACCGTGGATTATCTGAACCGAGGTTTCGTGTAAACACGATTAAATAAAAGAGTAAACAAACAGATTACAGGTTAATATTTTACCACTTTTTCCAACAACTTATTATTATTGTTTAAACTAGCTTTTGCCCGCGGCTTCGCCCTCGTGGATGTTGGAAAATATCTCACGGCAACGTACTACCGGGCAGTACCGGGATTACATACCTAATAGTCCAGGAAAACGTTATTGACTCCTACCGCTGCGCTCACACCATAATAAAATTGTGAAAGTCAAAAAAATTGTGTGTACTAATCAAATCAAATCAAATCATTTATTTCTTTGCAAAGAGTGGGTATAGTACATAGGTGTTTTTATAATAAAGTTCTCCATGTTTTACCGTCACGTAGGCAAGCAAAGGTTTACAATTCCAAATAAAAAATTTAGAAATATGCAGATCATTGGAATTACAAAAAAAATAATAAAAATGTCAGTGTGGTCAAAGCAATAAAAAAATATAAAATAAGACTAAGTAAGCGAACCAGGTTCACAATAATTATGTCAATCAGGGTAATAGTATGTCAACTAGTTAGTAAATCATCATTAAGAAAATCGTCAATCGTGTAATAAGTTTTCATAATTAAAAATTCGTTAAGTGGCTTTTTAGGGTTCCGTAGTAAACAAGGAACCCTTATAGTTTCGTCATGTCCGTCTGTCTGTCCGCGGTCTAGCTCCGAGACCCTTAGTACTAGAAAGCTGTAATTTAGCATAGGTATACATATTAATTACGCCGACAAAGTGGTAAAACAAAATTATGAAAAACATTTTTTTAGGGTACCTCCCATGCACGTAAAGGGGTGATGTTTTTTTTTTCTTTTTAACCCATGGTGAGTGGTATCATTAGAAAGGTCCTTTAAAAACATTGCAAGTTTGTGAAAACCATTTTTGGATTTAGGGATCCGTTTGCGAAATATTAAGCTTTAAAATGCTAATTTTTGTTAGAGTCAAGTGCCCCCCCCCCCTGCCGGCTAAATGGTTGGTTTTGGGTACGTGAAAAAAATCACAACAGTAGTTTATATAACGAAATTAAAAGGAAAACTATCACAGCTAAGTAGGCTCTACAAGTTAACGAGTAATAATCGACCAACTTAACTTTGCAGTTGCAAAAACATGTTTTCCCATACATTCCGTATGGGAGAACATATTTTTCAACTACAAAGTTAAGTTTGTTTTTGGGATAAATTCATCCCAACTACGGAACCCTTCATTGTGTGTGTTCCGACACGCACTTGGCCGGTTTTATAATAAAGTTCTCCATATTTTACCGTCACGTGGGCATGCAAAGGTTTTCAATTCCAAATAAAAAATGTAGAAATATGCAGATCATTGGAATTACAAAAAATTCAATAAAATGTCAGTGTGGTCAAAGCAATAAAAAAAAAATAAGACTAAGTAAGCGAACCAGGTTCACAATAATTAAGTCAACCAGGGTAATAGTATGTCAATTAGATAGTAAATCATCATTAAGAAAATCGTCAATCGTGTAATAAGTTTTCATAATTAAAAATTCGTTAAGCGGCTTTTTACCCGACTACGGCAAAGCCAAAAGGAAGGGTTATGATTTTAGCAGTCTATGTATGTATGTTTGTATGTATGTATGTTTGTATGTATGTATGTTTTTACGTGTGTTCCACCGTAGCGCCTAAACTCCTAAACCGATTTTGATGAATGAGGTATCAATAGATTTGTAATAATGGTCCGGGTGACATAGGCCATATAATTTTTCCCTAAATTTAATTTGGTGGACTTTACACGTAAATTTCTAACCTCGAAAAAAATTAAAATGGGATGATCATGACATGTTTGGTATCAAAAGAAAGGTCTTGACGAGCACATTACAAATATGTAGATAATATTATATTTTCAAAGTAAACAAATATGTTTAAATCGTTAAAAACAAGCAAAAGTGAGACTGCGCTACGTAGTATCGCAAGATGTTACCAACGTGCAGTTAATCAAATCTTAATAAGTAGTACCGATTTGTAATTCCAGTCTTATGAAGAAAAACAAGTACAACGAAATATTTATATTTTGGATTTCTTCGAAGCTCGATATCGATATATGGTGTTGGCGTCGAAATAAATCGCTTTATGGTTTCGTCCAAAGCACTATACACTGCTATTGGAATTTAAAATAGGTTAATTACTGAACTATTGTATTACTCTACTCTTATTTACGTTTATCAAGTGTAAAAACGGAAACGTATAAAATAAAAAAATAAAGTTTAATAAAAAACTGTAACCCGACTACGGGAAAATAAAAATGATCTAAAAAGTACGAAACAAGCAAATATTTCAGACAGAAATCAAGACATAGGTACAAAAATGGTCAAGGTAAAGCCGTCGTCGCATGCCATTATAATTTTGTAGGTGTTCCTGGCACCAACATGATACAGGCATGCGACCACGGCTTTACCTTGACCATTTTTGTACCTATGTCTTGATTTCTGTCTGAAATATTTGCTTGTTTCGTACTTTTTTGATCATTTTTATTTTCCCGTAGTCGGGTTACAGTTTTTTATTAAACTTTATTTTTTTTAATTTTTAATGTAGTCATATTTCGATTTCGTTGCGGAAAAATTGTAATGTATGTAGGTACCCAATTTATTTTCTTTCCTGAACATGATATAAAAATACAAGCCTTATCCAATTTACATTACCAAACAACCTTGACAGTTTTATAACTGTGCTAACCAAAAATAACTACGAAAGAGAAACAAGAAAATTATGAACTGAAAACACTTCCCGAAAAATGTTTCGCTAACTTCATTACAGGGAGTTTCACATTTTCTAATTTTCGAAATAAACAGGGGCAAAGATAATAAGGAAAAGATAAAAGAAACCGCATTATTACTGAAAACGAAATATAGTCGGGGAGTCGGGACTGATGGAAAAGATAAGGACAGATTTATAGCGAAAGATAAAAATATGCAGTCTATTTAGAAGTAAAGAACGTTGAATATTATTTTGTATGCTGCAACTGAGTGAAATTTACTTGAATTTCGCTTTGGGATTCTTCCTGTTTTTGCAAGTTTTTGCTAAGATATTTTTGCATTACAGTAATATTTTAGTTAAATGACTTGGAATCTTGAGGCAGTTGGTTAAAAATTACTACAAAGAAAGAAAAATATGACAACGAATATAAAATTCGGTGTTGTAAGTACCCCGACATAATTTTGGGGGTACCTAGCAAGTTTTTAAAGTGAAACAAATGTTTATGTTGAATACTATTAACTCACTCTCAAACTGATCTTAATGTTGAAATGTTGATAAAATATTTGTATACACCCGGCTCACGCAGTAGACAAAAGTGCACTGAATCTATGTAATATGAAAAATATCGTGCTCAATCTTTGTCCACTTTTAAAATTCTGGTAAAAAAACACTTTCTCTCTCCTTAAACATCGCCATTACATATAGTTCCTTGCTCTTGTTTCATGTTTATAATTTTATGTATATCTATCTAATATATATATATATATACGTAGGTAATTATATGCTTTATGTATCTGTGTATTCTGTTGTATATGTAAATGCTACACCACTGACTACCTGCAGTATTGTCTCTCCTTTTCCATTTAAATCCATCCAAAGGTTGTCTGTAAAAGATCGCTTTTAGCGATAAGATCGCCCATTGTGTCACCCAATGTAAAATTTATATATTAATGTCTGTAATTTTTATGGTGTACATAATAAAGAATATTCTATCTATCTATCTAATATTCTTTAAAGTAATAAAATTAGATCAGTGCGTCACGCACTTATTGTAAACTAAGGTGTTCGGTGAAAACACTGAACAACCTTGATACTTGGTTTCCACAGGGAAACCAAATATCAAGGTTGTTCAGTGTTTTCACCACAGTATAATAAAGTAACAGTGTTATATCTCGGCAGTGACCTTGAAATAATTAAAGATAAACTTTCCGCGTCCGTACGTAACTGTTGCGCACTCGATACTGTCGAGTTCTGATATGCACAGAGATTTCAAAGCGCGTCGTTTTGAGCCACCACTGCTGCAGTTGGAATAACGGCAAAAGAATAATGATACATACGAGTCATTCCAATATTTTGTACTCGAACGCTGAAAACAAAACACTCCTCCACTCCCCCACTTCTGAGAACACATAACATAACATCACGCCTGTAATCCCTGAAGGGTTAGGCAGAGGTGTGTCTATACACACCTCTTACTCCCACATTTCGCCACTTATATTTAAGTCTCATGTAATAGGGGGCGAGCCTATTGCCATCAACCGGGCACAAATCCAGACTCCGAGCTGCTACTGAGAAAATCCAGATGGAAATACCCAATAACACACTTCCACTTCTGAGAAATCGTGTAAAAAAATTATATCTGTGAGAAACATCTTATTTCCGCTAGCTCCCGGACAATACCAAATAGAGGACCCACCCCTTAATTTAAAATTTGGTCTCCTTTGTTCCAAGGGACCATATTAACACTCGGTTATTCTCATATCACGTTTATTATTAAAAACGTTTTCTGAACAAAAGTAATGTGGGGTCTACGTGGTTTGATAAAAGGGGATGATATGATGGCAATCTCCCTTTGGGGGCGGTAGATAACTCTTTCATTCGTGCTGCAATGGAGACTTGAATTTGCATTTAATAATTAATAGTCAATCCGTCGAATACATAACATAACATAACATCACACCTGAATTCCCCGAAGGGTTAGGCAGAGGTGTGCCTATAGTACACCCACATTTCGCCAGTTATATTTAAGTCCCATGAAATAGGGGGCGAGCCTATTGCCATCAACCGGGCACAAATCCAGACTCCGGGCTGCTACTGAGAAATTCCAGATAGAAAAACTCAATTACACTTTGCCCGACCCGGGAATCGAACCCAGGACCTTATGCTCAACAGTAGTTCTTGCGACCACTAGACCAATGAGGTAGTCAACGAATTAATATTTTCTTTTTATAGTCTACTATCAAATTATAACAGTTTATAAAACATTCAAATAAACCAAACTGTTTCGTTTACTTATTTTCTTTCACATATTCCACAATTACATTTGAAATATTTAATTCTCTAAAAAGATATAAAAATAGAAGTCCGCTGGCGTCGGGAGCAGGGTCCAAGCTACCGGTGGTTAGGGCTGCAGAGACAGGAACCTCCACACAATGCGAGCCGTATCGAGGAGTACTGCCTTCTGAATCAGGCGCTTGATCCAACCGCCTAACGAGAGCCTCGAGAGATGTTGGTCGAGGCTTTCGGCCATCAGTCCATTTGCCGTTACGACAATCGGCACAATGATAGCCGAGCTCACATTCCACATGTCAACAACCTCGTGTGCTAAGTCGAGATATTTTATTTGTTTCTCTTTCTCAGCTTTCACGAGGTTCTCGTCATGTGGAATGGTAACATCGACTATCATTGCGCGGCGCGCTAATCGATCTATCATTACTATATCAGGCTTATTTGCTGTGGATTTATTATTGAAGTGAAAACTTCTTTTAGGTGGCCATTTTTGAGATGGGAAAAACAATTGAACTCGCGACTGTTACCGACACCTCATTTTTGAAAACGTGATTGTG
This sequence comes from Agrochola lychnidis, assembly GCA_963680765.1. NCBI lineage: Eukaryota > Metazoa > Arthropoda > Insecta > Lepidoptera > Noctuidae > Agrochola > Agrochola lychnidis. Next base: position 13,914,275 of record OY796872.1, read on the forward strand.
CTCTTTATTTATATTACGTTACGGATCAATGTTCTATGCAAATTTTTTACTTTAAAGGTTTTGATAGTATTTTTAAATTGTTCAAGTTTTCACTTCTGTCGATCCACCCGGAGTGCCACTGTTTATTTTTATTTAATACTAGCTGCGTGATTTTCCCCCAACTATGTTGGGGTCGGCTTCCAGTCTAACCGGATGCAGCTGAATACTGGTATTTTATATGGAGCGACTGCCTATCTGACCTCAACAACCCATATACTAGGTAACACTTAATAATTTTAAAATCCCGGAATCCCGGCGGCATATCCATACTACGTGCCAGTTCATTGACCCCAAATCACTCTACCTACTCCGATCTATGATGATCACCCATGAAGTTGGAATACAAGCTCTTACGAAGAATCAAATACGTTGTACAAACCCTCAATTCCTTGAAAGCGCCAGATTCCATTTCTTCAACACGCTTAAAACTCGAAGTAGATACAAGAAAACACTTGGTATATACCGTATATACGCCGTATCCAGTTCACGTCGAAGTCTACGCGAAAAGTATCAAATAACATGGATTCCTGTATCAGCCGTTGGTATTCCAATAAAATGTTTTGTCTCATAAAGCTTAGTTATACTGTGCGAGGAAGTGCGCGAGCTTGCCTTACATTTACATTATTTATTTATTTATATAAAGGCATAGTAAATAAACACATGCACAGCATTAACCATACAAATATAAAAAAACAGATAACAGAAATATAAAAATTTAAACTTTTTTCTTATATATAGCATTAACCCAGTCTTTGTCAAAATATAGACCTCACATTGTATCTAAATTATAGGAAAGCACGGCACTATCAATTAGGACATTAAAAAAAAAAATACATAGAATTTTTGGAATCATCAATTAATAAAATAAACAGTTTAAAAAAATTTGTTTATCACGTTTAACCTTACAAATGCTGTTTTTTTTAATATTACACTTTACATTTTAGAATTTGTTTGCCTCGTCTCGGTCTAGTGGTCGCAAGCGCTACTGCTGAGCATGAGGTCCTGGGTTCGATTCCCGGGTTAAGCACAGTGTTATTGGGTTTTTCTATCTTAGCAGTCCGTAGTCTGGAATTATGCCCGGTTGATGACAATAAGCTCGCCCCCTATTACATGAGACTTAAACATAACTGGCGAAATATGAGTGTACTATAGTTAGGTACATCTCTACCCTACCCTTCTCGGAAAACAAGGCGTGATGTTATGTATGTATATATTTTATTTAAAAAAAACGTGTGGCACTCAGGGACTGCCGCGGTAAAGCTATTGCATAGCATTTGTAACCTCCATACTTCCTATTTGTCAACGCTACACTTGGGATGATGACGGATGATGACATAAAACAAAAATTACTTTCCCATGACAACGTAGTTACGTAGTAGTACGTCCATGTTCGTAGTTTATGTCATCATCCGTCATTACATGGTAGGCGGAGTGGGGGGTGTTAGGTTTTTTTGTTACGGAATTTCTTGATTCGGTCGCCGCGCTCAAAGTCCGCATAAAAGCTATGCAATAGCTTAAAAATATTTTCTTAGATATACACAATTGTTCACCGAAAATATCAAGATCATAACTGTGGAACAAGAGTCAATGGTGCCGATTCCCTTGTTCACAAACTAAACTAAATTTAAGTTCAGTGCATCTTTTTCTTTCTATTTCATTAAGAAAAGGACAGAAGATAAATTTTAGTTTAGTCCTGTCAAATTAATCAGCGCTTGACGTAAATTGACGTAATTTTAGTCGGCAAGTTTTTAATCACGTCTAAACTTGTATGGAGAGTGACAGGCGCTGATTAATTTGACAGGACTAAACTAGAATTTATCTTCTGTCCTTTTCTTAATGAAATAGAAAGAAAAAAATGCACTGAACTTAAATTTAGTTTAGTTCGTGAACAAGGCAATCGGCACCATTGCATCTTGCGTAAATGTAAGATATTTATGCTCGTGTAACTGTACAGTAACTGTCTACTGTCACGTCAGCAACTCGTACAGTGTAACCAAGCCCTTACGAATGTAAGGGTAATATTTAGCGGTAGGATTTATTTGCTGAATGTTTCACGCGCTTTGGTCGGGGAGGTATGTTTGAAAGACATTTTTCTGTGTCTGGCTGGGTATTTGAATTGTTTTTTTTTTTTTTTGTTGGTAAATGTCTTTGGTGAGGCTGTCAACCTTTTTAAGATCTTGGTGTCTAGAGATAGACTGCGCGCAAAATATCAGTCTGCGCGTGACTGATATTGGAACTAATCGTATGATGTCTTGTCGTTTATGTAAAGTCAAATTAAGTATAGAATTATTTAATTAATTAATATTAACATAATATAAATAATATAATATTAAGATTGATATAGATTTCATATTTTACATATTACAGTATATAATTAAACAGGCCAGCGCGACCAGTTGTGCGCAGCATTATCTTGCGCACTCTCTACAACATGTAAAAAAAACCCTGACCGATCCATGAGGGTGTTGTTAAGTGTGGGTACTGGGTCAATTTATGTGGAAAATAAAAGGATAAAAATCGGCATCTTTTTTTTTAATGGGGAATTTTACCGGTTTATTACATGAGGCGCGGGCGGCCATCGTTTATAATAATATATATTTTACTAGCTGACCCTGCAAACGTTGTTTTGCCATATAAATGTTTGGGGTGGACCATCTTTATCACTTACTACCCTACCTGCCCTACCTGCCCTACCTGCCCTAACTGCCCTACCTGCCCTACCTGCCCTACCTGCCCTACCTGCCCTACCTGCCCTACCTACCCTACCATAATTTATAAAAACATAATTTTTCTTCGTATCTTTTTTTTTCCTAAATTAAGATGTAAGCTATCCTATCTTTCAAGTTGGATCAAACTGCACACGGTGTGCAAATTTGATTAAAATCGGTTAAGTAGTTTAGGAGTCCATCGCGAACAAACAACGTGACACGTAATTTATATATATTAAGATTAAGATAAGATTTCAGACCAAATTGCACGATCCACAAGTTGTTAGTAAAAGTCTTAACTTAATGTTAGTAAAAAACCACACTATATACAAAATTGTAACGACTGACACCTACGTGTGCAGTCGTATCCAATGAGCCAGCATGGGGCTGTCCCACCTACCACACAATACACTCAGGATGCTGTGAGATCTAGCACGTATTCTACCGAGAATAGAAGCGCACCATTTCCGCATAATGACATGAAAACCATCAACCCTGGCCTCGGTGAACATCCCGGAAGCGCTACAAAAGCGTGGTAAACCCAACAGCATCCTGAATACATTGTTATACTGGACACGCAGGGCGTTGTATGCCCTCAGCGTATACCTGACCCACAGACTGCACGTGTAAAAAGACTGGCTCTGAAAAGGGTTATTTTGACTTGCGTCGTGCAACGTGCAAATCTGCGGATCAGCATATTACCTCGGACAGCCATCGCCCTGCGTTCCTTTTCTATGTCCGTTTAGCCGGTGTCTACAGTCATAAGTCATAACTTATGAGCCCTGTTGAAAATTTTGAAATCAAAACTTCTTTAGGCGCGTTGGGCACTTTTGAGATGGGACTAAACCTTTGATTTCGCGACACTATGACGACACCACATTCTTGTAAACGTGATTGTACTCTTTATTTATATTACGTTACGGATCAATGTTCTATGGAAGTATTTTTACTTTAAAGGTTTCGGAAGCATAATTTTTTGTAAACGCGATTATGCTCTTTATTTAGATAAGGTTACGGACCAATGTTCTATACAAGTATTTTTCTTCCACCAAGGCGATCTTATTCAAGTTTTAACTTCTGTCGGCATTCTCGGAGTGCCACTTTGTTTTTAATTTTTAATGGATTTCACAAACATGTACTATAGCAAAAGTGTCGTGACGGCCAAAGTGTCACACCATTTTCGATCTAGCTCTTATTTGTTAAGTGTGCAAGCATAACTCGGTGCGATGAGGATTTTCGTTCCAAAAAAACACTGTAAAATTAACAGAGCTTACATGATATAAGTACTTTATTCTTCTCATGCAGTCAATCTGCCTAGCCTTTTCTCAACTATGTTGGGGTCGGCTTCCAGTCTAACCGGATGCAGCTGAATACCAGTATTTTACATGGATCGACTGCCTATCTGACCTCAACAACCCAGTAACTGAGTAATACGATACCCCTTGGTAAGACGAGTTGTCAAACTTTCGTGCTTCTGACGACTCGTAACGACTGTCAAAGATCCACGAATGACAGCCGGGAACAAAGGTTTGACGTGCTTTCCGAGGCACGGAGGAGTCTCGGTATGTAAAGATGGTCACCCATCCACGGACCAACCCCGGCAACCATAGCTTATTACTTAGCCACGAGCTTCTCTCGACTAAGAAAGTAAACAGTCTTTGTCTCACTATCGCAAAGATCAGCAGACGTAGCTCTCGACGAAGAGTCTTTGTTTAAACTTTAAGTTTTAGTTAGTTTTCAGAGACTGAAACGCTGAAGTTAACTGGGTTTTAGAAAAGAACGTTTTATGTTATCGCATCGTACTTATATCGATTATCTGGATAGAAACACGACAGAGTGTCAACTGAGGTCGGGAAAAAAACCGCCCAAGTGCGAGTTGGACTTACACACGAAGGGTTCCATATCAGCGTACAATATTTAACACTACATACGGGATGTCAGGGACATCGACGCGAAAACTGAAACCATCGATTCAGTACATGATTCTGAACCCCCCTGCGTTGAAATTTATCTTCGGATATTAAAACAAAAATCTGCTGTTTCATAGAAAAGTGCAATACCTACGCGGTCAAAATGTATGGAACAGTAGATTTTTTTTTTTTATAACCAACGAAATATTTCATCGCAGGGGGTTCAGAATCATGTACTGAATCCATGGTTTCAGTTTTCGCGTCGATGTCCCTGCCACCCCGTATTTAAAAAAAATACTTCAGTTAATAGAAAACAAGTTTCTTGTTTAGGGCACCACTTTAATTTTTAACTTTTTAATTTTTATATAGCGGACAGAAGCTTAGCTTTTATAGAGCAGTGGTGGCCCAGTGGTAACGGCCGCGACTTACGAGTTGTAGGTCGTAGGTTCAAACCCAGGCAGGCGCTTTACTTTGTGTAAATTATTTCATCGCCACTGCTCTCAAAACGGTGAAGGAAAACATCGTGAGGAAACCGGCATGTCCTAGAACCGAAAATTCGAAGACATGTGACATCTACCAACCCGCACTGGGCCCGCGTGGTGGATTACGGCCCGGCCACTCTCTCTCACAGAGAGGAGGCCTGTGTCCCAGCAGTGGGAAATTTATAGGCTGATGATGATAGCGGACAGATAGCGGAGGTATATAGTAATAGGCTTCCGATTGGCTCCCTTCGGGTACGTGCACACAGGTTTTTGTTTATTAATACAGTAATTATTTATTTATTTAATACTTCAAGCACACAAATGTACAGAGGCGGACTTAATGCCAAAGGCATTTTCTACCAGTCAACCTTTGGGTGATGCAGAGATAAACAGTGGTAGGTGCAATAGCGAGAATTGAGGAATAAATATTTATTTAAATATAAAAATATACATAAACATATATTTCCAATTATATATAAATATAAACAAAATTAAATATATATAAAAATACTACTAAAGCAAATAAGATAAACAATGGGAAATCATTACCGTTGTGATGATACTGCCAGCTTCCTGCGAATGTGCTCGCAAACTTTAACTTTAAAAGATAATCGGTTGGTCGCCATCCTGATTTCCTGGGGGAGCGCATTCCACAGAGAGATAGACTGAACGAAAAAGGAAGAGTGAATGAAGTCTGTGCGGTGGGTGGGACATTGAAGAAGACGATTGTGAAATGAACGTAGATTTCTATTGTGGTTGTCGCAAATGTACTGAAAGTGCGGGACTAGATAACTCGGGGAAGACGGAGAATTAAGAAATGAAAACAAGGTGGTCAGCGCCCTTTGCTCTCTGCGCTGGCGTATGGGCAACCAGTTTAGAAGCGAACGATGCGCAGAGACATGATCATATTTACGCAAATTGAAAACGAATCGAATGCAGTTATTGAGAAGACGGTCAAGTTTGTTGAGGAGATCTGCATTCAGGTCATAGTAGCACACATCACCATAATCAATGATAGGGAAAATTAAGGTCTGCACAAGCATTGTCTTCGTAGTCGACGGTAATAAATTTTTCAAACGGTACAGAGCCCGCAGCATTCCAGTAACCTTCTGGCTTACCTTAGCGACTTGAGTACGCCAGTTCAGGGTGCTATCAATGTGCAAGCCTAAGTCCTTCACGTCAGTGCTAAAAGGAACTATCGAACCATTGAAGACAACTGGTGGCAAGGTTGTACCATCCAACTTGCTAACACTGCGAGGACTACCAATGATGGTCGCCTGACACTTCATAGGGTTTACGGCTACACCAAATTTATCAGCCCAGGTTTTTATGGCTATCAAGTCCCTATTTAATTTGCCGATAGCGTCAGGTAATTCATCGACCTTTCCCTGACAGTAAAACTGCAAGTCATCCGCATACAGATGATACGCACACTGAAGCAGGGACTGAAAGCGGTTACGGTTAAAGGTGAAAATACCTCAAAAATATATCGGTACCGGTTTAAAATAGAGGTTGAGCTATACCGATTTCTTCATGAAAAAAGGTTGAGCTAAATAGTTATTTAACCTTTATACGATTTCGGTACCGAAACACATGCGAGACAAAATCAAAGTCAAATCATTTATTTCAAATAGGCCCTTGTAAGGCACTTTTGAACGTCAAAATTTACAAAATAATAAAATTGATTCTAGTCGCCCCTTCCAAAAGGTAGTTTTCGTATGGAGAAGAATGAGCAAGAAACTCCACAGTTACTCTTTTAAAATGTTTTACAATATTTTGTAAAGGTACGTACCTACATTAGTTAAATAATTATATGTGAAGACAATGCATCTAAAATAAAATTACTATACCACAATAGGTAAAAATAATTAAAAACCGGCCAAGTGCGAGTCGGAGTCGCGCACGAAGGGTTCCGTACAATGGTACGGAACTCTTCGTGCGCGAGTCCGGAATCTATAAAAACGGCAAAAAAATCACGTTTGTTGTATGGGAGCCCAACTTAAATATTTATTTTATTTTAATTTTATTATTTATTATTAAAGTAAAAATACAACTGAGTATTTTGTGAATATTTCAAGTGCCATTATTGATATCGAGCAAAAAAGGGCAAAAAAATCGCGTTTGTTGTATGGGAGCTCCCTTAAATATTTATTTTATTTTGTTTTTAGTATTTGTTGTTATAGCGGCAACAGAAATACATAATTTGTGAAAATTTCAACTGTCTAGCTATCGCAGTTCTTGAGATACAGCCTGGTGATAGACAGACGGACGGACAGACAGCGTAGTCTTAGTAATAGGGTCCCGTTTTTACCCTTTGGGTACGGAACCCTAAAAATGAAGCAACGACAGATAATTTAATTATGTGATAGATACATAGTGCTCACATATTTACAAACATTGTAAAAGTAGACGATTTTCCTAAAATTTCATAATTAATAAGTCAGTGTGTGAGGAAGTAGGTTATCACAGAATGTAAAACCAATTTATTTATTTAATACTTTAAGCACACAAATGTACAGAGACGGACTTAATTCTATAGGCATTTTCTACCAGTCAACCTTTGGGTGATGCTGACACAAACAGTAGTAGGTGCAATAACGAAAATTGTGGAATAAATATTTATTTAAATATAAGGATATACATATATCTATTAAAAACTATGAATATAATATATATACCTAATCATAAAAACATGAACATACATATAAATATTGTATACCCCATGGGTATGTTACAGTGATACAATAATGTTAACTGTAACTGTAAGAACTGTCTTTTCACCTGTGACAAACAATGAATAAATGAATATGAAAATGAACATCATATATAAAATTAGCACACATAAATATACTAAAACAAATAAGACAAACAACGGGAAAATACTAACGTTGTAATGAAACTGCCAGCTTCTTGCGAATGCGCTCGCGAACTTTAACTTTAAAGGATAATCGGTTGGTTGCCATACTGATTTCCAGAGGAAGCGCATTCCACAGAGATAGATTGAACGAAGAAGGAAGAGTGAATGAAGTCAGTGCGGTGAGTGGGACATTGAAGAAGACGATTATGTGATGAGCGTAGATTTTTATCGTGGTTTGCGCAAATCTACTGGAAGTGGGGAGCTAGATAACTAGGGGAAGAGGGAGAGACAAGAAACGAAAACAAGGTGATCCCCTTGCTCTCTGCGCTGGCGTATGGGCGACCACTTTAGAAGCAATCGATGCGCAAAGACATGATCATATTTACGCAGATTGAATACGAATCGAATGCAATTATTGAGGAGACGGTCTAATTTGTTAGATCTGCATTCAGGTCATAATAGCACACATCACCATAATCGATGATTGGGAAAATTAAGGACTGCACAAGCATTGTCTTTGTACTCGATGATAATAAGTTTTTCAAGCGGTACAGAGCCCGAAGCGTTCCCTTTTGGCTGACCCTAGCGACGTGAGTACGCCAGTTAAGGGTAGTATCAATGTGCAAGCCTAGGTCTTTCAAGTCATTGCAAAATGGAACAATCGTACCATTGAAGAGGATTGGTGGCAAGGTTGTACCATACATCTTACTAATGCTACGAGGACTCCCAATGATGATCGCCTGACACTTTTTAGAGTTTACTGTTACCCAAAATCAATCAGACCAGGTTTTTATGGCTATCAAGTCCTTGTTTAATTTGTCGATGGCGTCAGGTAATTTATCAACCCTCCCCTCACAGTACAACTGCAAGTCATCTGCATACAAATGATACGCACACTGGAGTTCAGAAGTTATAAGATTTATGAAAATAAAAAACAGAAGAGGGGAAAGTATACCGCCTTGAGGAACGCCAGCTTCTAAATCACACCAGCATAAAGAAGAATCCCCAGCATGAACGGACTGCCAACGTTCCTGAAGATAAGAGGAGAACCATTTCAGTGCTTCGGGAGAGACCACAACGTATGATAGAATGGCTAACAGGATGTCATGACTGACGGTATTAAAGGCATTCGAGAAATCAACCAACACTAGAGCAGTAACTTCGGTATCTTCAAGTCCTGTCCTTATATCGCCAGTTACTTTCAAGAGGGCAGAAACAGTGCTGTAGCCAGACCTGAACCCAGATTGAAGAGGGCTAATGAGTAAATTACAATAAACAAAATTGTAGAATTGTTTGTGGACACAAGCCTCGAGCACTTCGGATAGGAAGGGAAGGATACAAATTGGCCGAAAGTCGGTTGGGAGAGAGGGATTAGATACCTTAGGTACTGGACGGACATAGGCTTTACGCCACAGCGAAGGGAATACTCCGATGTAAAGGGAAAAATTAATTTTGTGGGTAATCACAGATAGTAGATGATCAAGAATGGTTAAGATCATACCACGGGTGATATTGTCACATCCCACCGCTTTTGATTTGACGGAGAGAATGATCTTTCTGATTTCTCCTCGTTCAACTATAATTAAACTGAAAGGATTAATATGAGGACGCGTTAGACCAAATATTAGAGACAGAGTTTGTTGCTTGGTTAGACAATCCATGGTAGGAACATTGGAGAAATGTCGGTAAAGATCGTCTAAATCAATTGAGTTAGAAAGGTCTAGATATTGCGATTTGCCGATACCAAGAGTTCCAAGAAATTTCTAAATATCGGCAAAAGAGTAAGAATTGATAGTATTCAGAATGTGGCGGCGTTTAGCATTGCGTATCATCTGATTGTATCTATTCCTTGTAGCCTTGAACAAAGTCCAGTTCTCATCAGTACGCTCCCTTTTAAATTTACGGAACGCACGGTCCCTACATTGTATTGCCATCTGTATTCCTCTTGTCATCCATGGTGCAGGTGGGCGGTCTATCTTAACTTTTTTGACGGGAGCATGGATGTTATAGAGGTTGACTACAACGTCATTAAAGAACGCAACCTTGTCGTCAACCAAATACAAAATTATTTACCGTAAACTAATCTTGGACTTGAAGAATAGAGCTATTCACGTCGTCAAGATTTTACGACCGTCGGTTTATTTTAAAGATCAATGATGTGTCATCTGCAAATATACCATCTTCGGTTGATTTTGAAGTAATTGGCGTAAATCGTTCATGTAAACTAAAAAGAAGAATGGACTCAATATCGAACCTTCAGGAACGCCCATTGCCATTTCAGACTAATGAATTTACGCCGTTTACCTGAACTTTAACCTTTCTATCTTTCAGGTATGATCTAAGTAAATCAAGACCTGTATTCCTAATCCCATAGTACTCTAGTTTCAGCAGAAGTGTCTCATGGTCTATACAATCGAACGCTTTTGAGAGGTCGCAAAAGATTCCAATGGCATCTTGTGCTTCTTCTCAGGTATTAAAAATATTCTTTATTAGGGTGACACCGGCGTTAGTGGTACAACGCCCTTTGATGAAACCGAACTGTTGTTCATGAAAGATGGAATTTTTATTAAAGTGACGTAACATTTGATTGAGCATCAACTTTTCAAACACCTTATTGAGAACTGGCAGAATTGACACAGGCCTATAATTTTTGGGTTTTTTACTGTCACCGAACAATGGAACTACTTTACTGTGGTGTTTCATGAGATCCGGAAAGACTCCTTGGTCTTGGTCTACACTGGTGTTAAATATGTAAGCTAATAAATAGGGCGCAATGGTTTCGATAATAGATCTACAGATTTTTACAGACATTTCCCAGAGATCCTCTGTTGATTTAATTTTAAGATCTTTAAAAGCTTTTATAACAGCCTGGGGGTTTGTATGCCGAAACCTAAATTTTAAAGGGCATGCCTTCACATTCTGTCTGATTAAGGCAGCAGAAAGCGCGGGTGAGTAATTTAAAGCTTCAGTAGTTTTAATGGGAATATTAGCAAAAAAGTTTTCAAATTCTTGAGTTATATCTATATCCGAGTTAATGGGGCCTTGTGCAGTCTCTAAATTAAATTAGTATTTCGCTGGTTTTTCCTACCTGTTTTATTATTTGCCAGGTAGTTTTAATTGCTAATATAAAGAGCTTTGGCTATTTTGCACACACTTTTAAAAGTTTTTGAATATTTTGCAGTATACTTATGAAAGCTTGTATTATTCATATGTTGCTTTAGGCCATAAAGTTCAAATTGTTTTTACCAGCTTTTACGAATACCTGGACTCGCCCAAGCATTAAATAAGAACTTTGTGTAAATACTTTTAATCTTTAATGGAAAAGTGTCATTAAATTGCGTGTTTAATAGTAAAAAGAACTCAGTGGAAAACTCATTTAGGTCACCTATATTATTAAAACTCTGAACACATAATTTATTGTCCAAAGAATTATTTAATTTCTCTAAACTTTTACATGTAATTGGCCTAAACCTTATTTGAATTTTTTGTAAAGGAATGTAGAAGCAAAATGTTATTGTTTGTCCACTGTGATCTGATGGCAACTTATTTACAATTTGTTTGTGTAAGTTTTCACAGCTACAAAAAATATTATCTATACAAGTGGCAGACGAACGGCGAAAGAAGACGGCGCGGCGCGGGTGCTTACACAGTCGTGTCCTTCCGATCGAAAATAAAAACCAATAGGTACTGAGTTACAATCAGCAAGTGAACGACAGACAGAGTGTGGCGGCGGCGGTGCGTCAAAGAAAACCCCTATTTGTTAAGGTTTAGGTACTGCTACCGATACATTTATAAAGGTTAATGGTACTGCTACCGAAATATACCGGTATGCATTACCAACCTCAAAATTCCGCTACTGAAAAAAATAAAGGTATCGAAATATTTCGGTAACCTTTATATAACGGTATGACGTCATACTGAAATTTAAAGGTACCTTAATTTTTGGGTAATTCAGTCCCTGCACTGAAGTTCAGAAGTTATAAGATTAATAAAAATAGAAAACAAAAGAGAAGAAAGTATACCGCCTTGAGGAACGCCAGTTTCCAAATCGCACCAGCATGAAGAAGAATCCCCAACATGAATAGACTGCTGACGTTCCTGAAGGTAAGAGGAGAACCATTCCAGTGCTTCGGGAGAGACCATAAGATATGAGAGAATGGCTAACAGGATGTCGTGACTGACGGTATTGGTATCGGTACAGTATGTGTAAGCTTAAGACGCAGATATATGCCAGTGACCTTCAGTGGTTAGCTTGCGTGTTCTGTACTGAGCTCACGCAACGCGTCGTACGTCCAGCCAGTAATAGGACACGCCCATCAAGGAGCGCCGTCCCAAATTAGACGCATTATTAATTTATTATACATAAAACAAAAGATATTTTAATAAAACTCGTATACTTAAAGATCAATAATTAAATTATCTTTAAAATGGTGAAGGTTTCAGAAAAATACGGTTTATAGATTTTGCATGATTGTCAGTTTTTTATCCGCGATAGACCTAACTTTAAAAATTAATTTCACTATGTAATATAAAAATAATTCAAAATATGCATACCTATACTAAAATATTTTAAAAAATCTCTAATTTAACATATATTTTTTCCAAATCTTTAATTAACACTACTCGTTTAGACGTCATCTTCAGTATAAAATCATTAAAAGTCAGTTATCGTCGCCTTAAGAAACAAAAGCTTTTGACACTTGGAACTGACTTTTTCGATTTTTTACTTTATTATTGTTTAAACATTAATACCTTAATATGAGTGTCCAAGTAAATAGAACTAACTATATACAGAGGAAAAAATAAAATAAAATATATGAACTAATCATTGGGCATCAAAAAATTCATTAGAATCGCTGTCAGTGGGAAAGGTGCCCAAAAGGCCCTTTATCAAGCATAACGCTATTTCGCGAGCCGCATTGAAGAACTTAGTTCCAAAAATTAAGTAAAATTCTATCATTCCAAGGAGCAGTGGTGGCCGAGTGGTAAAGACCCCGACTAGTTGTAGGTAGTGGGTTCGAACCCAGGCGGACGTTTTACTTTGTATAAATAATATCATCACCACTGCTCTCAAAACGGTGAAGAAATACATCGTGAGGAAACCGGCATGTCCTAGAACCAAAAATTCGAAGACATGTAACTTCTACTAACCCGCACTGGGCCCGCGTGGTGGATTACAACCCACTCCCTCTTGAAGAGAGGAGGCCTGTGTCCCAGCAGTGGGAACATTATAGGTTGATTATACTAAACTGATTGTTCTTTAAATATAACTACTACACCCAACAACAAAACAAATAAATCACAAAACATGCCTAACATTCCACAATGAACACTAATTAAATCGAATGAAAACTCTTTTAAAATCCATTGCCAGTGTCGAACCCACGTCAATCAATCAATGTTGATTCACATTAACATTACATCTGGTTATAATGATCGGGGAATGCACTTGATAGCAATTATAATAGGGTAAACCAGGCAAACGTGCCCCAGTCGGATACGTGCCCCACTCGCGAAACTCAGTGATGCATTTTAAATTTGGCGCTTATTTGATCCTAGCTGGTCAGTAACCCAAGTATGGCCGCGATGTAAACAACACTGTGCTGGTTTTTATTTAGTTTGAGTGAGAAAAAGTGATTAAAAGGTTTGTATGACTACATGAATTTGTTTTATATCTATTTTCAGGTTGATTAAAAGTATTTGCTCGATATTATTTCGTGTTTTTAAAGTTTTTATCGAAAACTAACCTCATTTAACTTTTGTTTGCCTATAATTAAGTTCCGTTTTTCGTAACAAAAATCAGAATTACTTAAGTGGGGCACATTACACTGTACATCGTCTAATGCGCCCCAATTTTTTTCGACTAATGTGCCCCATTTGGAGATTATTCCTTAGTTCTTATTTTGATTTGTTTCAATTTTTTTTATTTTATTAGGAAATGGGAAAGGTTAAAGCTGTTGATCCAAGAAAATGGACGTAAGAAAATATGCAGAAGGCGGTGGAGGATGTGATAAATAAGAAAATGGGGGTAAATGAAGCGAGTCGTTTATATGAAATTTGTTTGCAGTGTTCTGGCTGATTATATGAAGACTGTACAAGTTATAGAGAGAAATGCAACAACTGCGGTACCAAAGAAAAAGGGAAAGGGAAAAGAAAAAGAACCTCTAAATGAGAGGTTTTGCTGGGGCACATAAGACGGATCTATCCTTGTAATGTGCCCCACCCTAAGTTTCACAAAATTGTTGATCTCAGTTATTTTTAATTATATTTTACAAGATTTTTTAGTTTTTGTTATGCCAATTGAGTCAGAGGTTAAGACTGATTTCTTGAATAAACATGTTCTGAACAAAAAATGATTTTTATTTCGAGTTTTCGAATAGTGGGGCACGTTTGCCTGGTTTACCCTACAGTAATTTGATTGGTTTGTTTGTCTGTATTTTGATTTAAAAGAGTGTCCATAAAGTTTCTTGCCTGTTCTTCTCAATGAAATGAAATGAAATTGTTTATTCTGTAAATAGGATAACGGAATCACTTTAACACGTCATATAAAAAAAAAATATTAACAATAAGCTAGATGAGTTCGGCGTTTTCTAACTGACTACTCTGAGAAGAAAGACCGAAACAAACTCAGAGGTCGCAGTCTCTTTTAAAGTCCAGACATAATCTTGGTCAGGCCATATGAGGACCCTGTAGTTTAGTGTCTGAAAAGGTCTTTTGAGGAAAGAACCACACAGATTTGAGTGGACCTATCCAGTCAGTGCAAGCATTTGTCAGTAATCGTGGAGCTCAACTTAGAACTTAAGGAGTTCAACTCGACGAGCAATACCAAAGAAGGAAAGAACATTTGGGTAGGCCGCAAAAACTACTCAAACTGCCAGACCATCACTAAAACTAGAAGAGAAATAAAAATAAAAATAATGTCCACATAGTCCTCACATTCACAATAGTTAAAATAATATAATACTTTACAAAGGAGCATAAGTACTACACTTTGGCAACTAACGACTGGTGTATAAAATAACTATGTCCGATCCTAAAGGAGCACAAAGGTACTGTGAAAACATTACCAAAAAGGTTTTTCTATAATTGAAAACTTTTTACAAAAAAAAACAACCGACCCCCAAAAAAAACACTACAAAGTGAAAAATAACTTTAATTTCGGAAGTCGGTGTCTTGGGTTTTGTATTTTCGTTTTTTGCCACCGACTTCCGAAATTAGTTATTTTTCACTTTGTTGTAAAAAAAAAAAAACAAACATACGCGACGAACATATAACCTCCTCCTTTTTGGAAGTCGGTTAAAAATAAAAGTTATTGCTTTCACATTTTTAGTAGGTACCAAAATTACCCCAAATCCATTAAAAATTAGAAAATTTTCAACACAGGTCATAAGTTATGACTTTTAGACAACCGCTAAACGACGCCGACGGTCGCCTGCGCCCCATGTAATAATAACCCGGTAAAATTCCCATTGAAAAAAAAACTCGAATTTTTTAATTTTTTTTCCTGAATGTTACCACACGGATCGGACAGGGTTTTTTTAACATGTTGCATCATAACATTAAAATAGGTACACTATTTAAAAACAGTGTAATAATTACCAAAATATGAACTAAATTTTTCCCCAGCACCTACTTCTTATCTGAATACCCATCATCATCTTTTCCCAACTGTGTTTGGGTCGGCTTCCAGTCTAACCGGATGCAGCATATTACCATACTCTTACATGGAGCTATCTGACCTCCACAACCTAGTTACTGGGTATCACGATACCCCTTGGCAAAACTGCTTGTCAGATTTTCGGGCTTCTGACGACCCGTAACGACTGTCAAAGATCTATGAATGACAGCCGGGACCAACGTACTTTCCAAAATACTAAGGGGTCTCGGTATTAAATGGATGGCCACCCATCGTTTTAATTCTTTTTACCTTTTGTGGTATGGTAATTTTATTCTTGGTGCATTGTCTTCACATACAATTATTGACCTAATGTGCCTATACAAAATATTGTAAAACTTTTCCATAGAGTAACGTTGGAGTTTCTTATCCATTCTTTTCTACACGAAAACTACCTTTTGGAAGGGGCGACTAGAATCAATATTTTGACGTTCAAAAGTGCCTTATAAGGGCCTATTTAAAATAAAAAGTGAAAAATAAAAACATTTTACAAAAAAAAAAAAACAACCGCCTTCAAAAAAAACACTACAAAGTGAAAAATAACTTTAATTTCGGAAGTCGGTGACAAAGAACGAAAATTCAAAACCAAAGACACCGCTTCCGAAATTAAAGTTATTTTTCACTTTGTAGTGTTTTTTTTGAAGCCGGTTGTTTTTTTTTTTGTAAAAAGTTTTTTGACGTTCAAAAGTGCCTTATAAGGGCCTATTTAAAATAAATTATTTGACTTTGATCCACGAAACGGTTGAGCTTAATCGATTGTGCAACTGTTACTTAGCCATGTGCCTCTCCTCATTAAAATATTATGCACCTGCAAACATTCACATCATTTTGTGAGCCAAATCTTTCTGCTCGAGCCGGCAAAGCAAACAATATTGCAAGCAAAGTCTGGCATAAACATTATACTGTGAACCGTATTACTACGAGCAATCTCATTAATAACACAATTATTGATTTAATTAATCTGACTTAATAACAGTAATTGGAAACAAAATTGATATATTATTCAGTTTCGGTAATTTGATTTATTGCATAAGATAATGGGTTTGATTCCCGGGTCGGGCAAAGTGTTATTGGATTTTTCTATCTAAAATTTCTCAGTAGCAGCCCGGAGTCTGGATTTGTGCCCGATTGATGGCAATAGGCTCGCCCCCTATTACATGGGACTTAAACATAACTGGCGAAATGTGGGTGTACCTGCTACAAGTACACCTCTGCCCAACCCTTCGGGAAAACAAGGCGTGATGTTATGTTATGTTAATGATAAGTGGAAGCGCGGAGTCTTCTAACACAAGCAATTCCTTGCTTAAAAGGTGATCTCCAATATTATAGTGTCGTGTGTCTAAATTGCCTTTTATAATTGAAATAAACATTTTTTTTACTATTTTTATTATTTATGATTCTCATTTCACTCAAATAAATAATATTCAGGGTGGCAGGACATCGACGCGAAAACTGTTACCATGATTTCGCGTCGATGTCCCCGCCACCCTGTATATGCTTCTAGTCGCGCGGTAAACTTTGCTTGCGCGATGTAGGATTTTGTGTGACGTCAATGTGATGCGTTGTTCGCATGTAGCGATGTAGATGTCGCCACAAACTAATAAAATTCGCGGTGTCGAAAGCGCGTTGAGCACATAACTTCTGTCTTGGACTGTCTTCAAAGCCGGCAGTTTCAATACGGCATTTATTCACATTAATAAAAACTTTTTACAAAAAAAAAAACCAACTGACTTCTAAAAAACACTACAAAGTGAAAAATAACTTTAATTTCGGAAGTCGGTGTCTTTGGTTTTGAATTTTCAAAATTAAAATTATTTTTCACTTTGTAGTGTTTTTTGGAAGTCTGTTGTTTTTTTTTTGTAAACAGTTTTTATTTTTCACTTTTTAGTTGTGGTACCTACCCCACACAAATTCGAAAACCACTACCTGCTATGTAAATAACAGTGATAGGAACTTATCATATCATCCACATACTAAGTGGGAAAAAGTACGTATTATTGAAGCTAACTCAAAAACCATCGAAGCAAAGTTAATAAAATTTATACGGGACCACCTCGAGAGCATACCCTTTCAAACAAAAAAAGAATTTTTAAAATATGCGATGAACATATACCTAACCTCCTCCTTTTTGGAAGTCGGTTAAAAAACAGTTCACTTGGATTGTATGGACAGTGTTAACAATGCTTCCTCAAACAGTGGTCGCGTTTCCGTGCTCTGTGCTTATATTCTCAAACTAAAACCATTTATTTCAATGAAATTATTTACAGGCACTTTTGAATTGTCAAGGGGTCTGTCTGTTAGAAAGATTCTAAAGCTGATAAGCAAATGGAGAAGAACGGGTTAGAAACCCTACGGACACTCTTTTGAGTAAAAATATTGGTTACTTACATAATCCATGTTGAAATCTGTAAATATTTTGAGAATTTAGTATTTATTTATTTATAGTTAATTAAAACGGCACAACACCAATAATATTAATTGACGTAGAAACAATTACAATCTTGACATTAATTTAATTTAAAACTAACATGGAACAGTGGACTCCCTAGCATACTTTCTCTCACAGAACACCAGACATATACGCATAATTTTACTCCATTCATCCGCAAACACATCACATTCAGGGTTGGTAGTCAGAAGGGCATTTAGCATCTTTAGGGTACGACAGACTGGGGATTCGGCTCTGGCTACAGTTTTGCATGACAGTTGCGTAAACAAATTGTGTCGGCGGCTCTGACGGTGTCCAATGTATTCGTCGAGAATTATGAGAAAGACGCCACAATGGGCCTCATTTGAAGACTGAAAGTCACCCAAAGGGCAGTGGACAGGCCTATACTTGGAGTTTCCCTACGTGATCAAATAAAAAATAAACAGATCCGTAGGAGAACCAAGGTAACTGACATAGCCCGAAGAACTGCCACACTTAAGTGGCAGTGGGCTGGGCACATTGCTCACAGAACAGATTGCCGATGGGGCCGAACGGTTCTGGAGTGGTGACCGCGTACCTGAAGATGTAGCGTTGGAAGGACTCCCACAAGGTGGATCGATGACCTGGTGAAGGCTGAGGGAATGCGCTGGATGCGAGAAGCGCAAAACCGGTCGAAGTGGCAGTGCTTGGGGGAGGCCTATGTCCAGCAGTGGACGTCTTAAGACTGTAATGAATGAATGATGATGATGATGAAGAGAAAGCCGTATAAAAGCGTTCAGAGCAAAAAGTTAACAATTCAAAGATAAAATTTTGAAACTCACTCCAATAAATACCAATAGTAGGGGCAGATAAGATATACAAACTCAATGTTTTGATGTATAAGCTTTTAGCTTCTCAAGATTACAAATAAACATTGGTATCGCAATCGTAATTAACTCAAACAGTGACTCGCGCGCAAGCACTTGCTAATTTTAACACAACTACACTTTAATAGCTATTAATCAATAATTACATGGGACTTAAACATAACTGGCGAAATGTGGGTATACCTACTACAGGTACACCTCTGCCCAACCCTTCGGAGAAAACAAGGCGTGATGTTATGTTATGTTAATCAATAATTTTGATCATCATCATCATCATCAGCCTATAGCAGTCCACTGCTGGACATAGGCCTCTCCAATTGCACGCCATTCAGCTCGATTCTCGGCAACTCTCATCCACCCTTCGAAGATCGTCACTCCACCTAGCCTGAGGGCGTCCTACCTTACGTTTGCCAATTCGCGGTCTCCACTCAAGAACACGTATACCCCAACGGTCATCGGTTTTACGGCTGATATGGCCGGCCCACTGCCACTTCAGCTTGCTAATTCTGTGAGCTATGTCGATAACTTTGGTTCTCTGCCGGATCACTTCGTTCCGGATTCGATCCCTCAGAGAGACTCCAAGCATAGCCCGCTCCATGGCTCGCTGAGCAACCTTAAATTTATGGACCAGCCGTACCGTGAGTGTCCACGTTTCGGCTCCGCAAGTCATAACAGGCAGGACGCACTGATTGAAGACCTTCGTCTTTAGGCTCTGTGGAATACGCGACGAGAAGACTCGACGAAGTTTCCCAAACGCTGCCCAGCCCAGCTGAATTCTTCTGTTAGCCTCCCTCTCAAAGTTGTTCTTACCAAACTGCAGAGTTTGCCCGAGCTAAACGTATTCTCGAACAACCTCGAGAGCACCGCCATTGACAGCAATCGGCCCCGGAGTGACGTGTTCGTTGAACATAACCTGGGTTTTGTCCAAGTTCATCCGGAGACCAATGCGTACAGAAGAATTAACTAGGCCGTCCAGCATCTGCTGCAAGTCATGCAGCGATTCGGCCAGTATGACGATGTCATCTGCAAATCTCAAGTGTGAGATGTATTCGCCGTTGATGTTAATGCCACGCCCTTCCCAGTTCCCATTTTGATCGATAATCTTAAAATGGTGAGAGAAAACATCGAGAGAAAACCGACATGTCCTAGAACTAAAAATTCTAAGACATGTGGCAGGTAAGGGAAGGCACCCGTAGACTGGACTTGAAGAATAAAAAATTTAATAATTATAACCTACAAATTGTTAAACACAGTCCACGATACCAGTCTGTAAAATTAAACAACAGGTTGCCTTTAGACATAAAAAGTGCTGTCTAAAGTAGCGCTATCAAAATCAATCAATCTGCCTAGCCTTTTCCCAA
The DNA here is from genome assembly GCA_963680765.1 of Agrochola lychnidis. Taxonomy (NCBI): domain Eukaryota; kingdom Metazoa; phylum Arthropoda; class Insecta; order Lepidoptera; family Noctuidae; genus Agrochola; species Agrochola lychnidis. The sequence goes on from OY796872.1 coordinate 13,934,601, forward strand.
CTGTGTTGGGGTCGGCTTCCAGTCTAACCGGATGCAGCTGAATACCAGTATTTTACATGGAACGACTGCCTATCTGATCTCCATAACCCAGTAACTGGGTAATACGATACCCCTTGGTAAGACTGGTTGTCAGACTTTCGGGCTTCTGACGACCCGTAACGACTGTCAAAGTTCCACGAATGACAGCCGGGACCAACGGCTTAACGTGCTTTCCGAGGCACGGAGGAGTCTCGATATGTAAAGATGGTCACCCATCCACGGACCAACCCCGGCAAGCGTAGCTTAACCTGGTGGATCGCCCCGTGCGGCTGTTATTACTTAGCCACAAGCTCCTTTGATAGTAGCGCTATCAAAATAAAACTAAAAAAACCGGCCAAGTGCGTGTCGGACTACGCACAATGAAGGGTTCCGTAGTTGAGATGAATTTATTTATCCCAAGAATAAACTTAACATTGTAGTTGAAAAACATGTTCTCCCATACATTCCAACTACAAATCGTCGCTCGGCATCCAATACCGCGAAGGTGACATTTTTTTACGTTTTTTTTTTTAAATTGCAAGATCACTTATTTGAACGTGTAGAAGAATTAAATAAAACAAAAATCTGATGTTCGTAAAAAATTTCACATTCGCGGTATTAATATAATAATAATATAAATGTAACACCTTTAAACGAGCAATTCTTGTATATATGTATATATATAATCTGAATCTCGGAAACGGCTCCAAGAATTTTATGAACTTTTATTACGCAGGGGGTTTCGGGAGCGATAAATCGATCTAGCTAGGTTAAATTTTTAGAAAACGTCGTTGAAAAAGAAAAATGGTCACGATATTTTCTTTATTCAAGTAACAAGGGCTCATTCATTGTGTTAGTAAACTTATGAACTATGTTAGCTTATTTTACCAGGTCACTCAGAAAGTTTTGCGATTAACAGTTTTTATCTATGGGATACTGGCTGGTTTTGATATCGATAAAAATATGACTATTTATTACAAAAAAAAACATTACATTCTAAATTCCCTCCACATTTTTTTACGAGCAAAATCAAAAAGAAAGAAAGAAAAGAAAGAAAAAGTATTTATTGAGACTCGCACAGGAAATCACAAATTAAACTAAACACTTTCATTAAGAACATTAAAAAAAAACAATAAAAAAACAAGTTAAAATTAAAATAAAAGCAGAAGGAGAAAAAAATAGAGAGAAATGGAGAGTTCTTTGAAAAGATATAATATTTTTTTTATAACCTGTAGTATATTTTTTTCTAGTATCGCAAAACTTTCCGAGTGCCCCACGTAATCTAGTTTAAATTTATTTCACCCCATGGGAGATGGCACTGCAGTGATTGATGTACATGCAATCCAGCCTGCTAGTGATCATTTTTAGGATATTGTTGGAGCTGGCCCCCACTCTGCACAATAGAGATGCACACCTCATTCGCATCGTTGCGTAAAAGCAATTAACATGTGCGTCCGCGAACATTCCCGATGCGCAACAAAAACGGGGCAGCCCCACCAATAGGTACCCTGAAAGCATTGTTGTATTGGACACGAAGGGTGTTGCATGACCTTTGGGTATATCTAGCCCATAGGCTGCACGTGTAAAACGTTGTACAATAAGCTCGAAACAGAGTAATTTTGACTTTTTAAATGAGCAGCGTGCAAACCAGCGAGCCAGCATTTTCGCCCTTACCGACAACACCCTTCGTTCCCGCCAATATCGAGTCCGTCATTCAGGTCAGGGGTCAATATATGACCAAGATATTTAAACGTAAATACTATTTGTAGTGGAGTCTCATTGAGTAATACAGGTGGTACATAACCTGGTCTACCCCAAGCCTCAAAGACCATGATCTCCGACTTATTGGAGTTATACATCAAACCATGTATTTTGGCATATTGCTCACATTTGGCGACCAACTTTCTGAAACCACAGATTGACGCACTCAGAAGCACCATATTGTCTGCATAGCTAATATTATTTACACAAATACCATCTATATAGCTACCTGCTCTGGTGCTGTTGAGCTCGCCAATCAGCTCGCTCGAAAAGCGAGGGTGAGCTCAACCCTCCCTGCCTCATCCCGCATTTCAACCTGTATGGCCTGGAAAAAGTTCCAGCCCATCATACACTATTGATCTTGTTACCATACCAATATTTAAAGATGTTTATAAGCTCCGTTGGCAACCTATCCTTCTCCATCTTTCTCCGCAATACGTCATAAGCAACCGTAACACGCTGTGTATAGTATGTGACAGTATACTTAAGACACAACACTGCACTTTCTGTTGACAAACCACGCCGAAACCAGAATTGGTTGTCATGAACATTTACAGTTTTATTTTTTAGTTGTGTATTAAGCAGACTGTCAAACACTTTCGATATTTTGTTGTTGATATGATAATAGCTAGAGAGATGGGCCTATTGAATGCCGAGCGACGAAATGTAAGTTTGCGCGCACAATATTGAGAGATTTACCATGTTATTTTAAGATCATGGACTTCTAATAGGTTTTCCTGTAATCTATGAGTAAAGAGCCATACTATGTATTTTTTTCAAAATTTTTGGTCCAGTAGTTTCGGAGATAAGGGGGGGGGAATGGTCAATTTTCATTGAATTTCTTAAATATCTTTAAAAGTGTTTATTTTAAAATGATACAAAAAATATATTTAAGATCCTCATAACAAGTCCTTTCATTTGATATGTCACACGGTACTGTTAGTAAAACTATTTTTTTGAATTTTCTTGTTTGCCCCCCAAAAGTGACCCCTATATTCAAAATTCATTTATTTACGTTACACATTCGTGTTTGGGTCACAGAAATACATATGTGTACCAAATTTCAACTTAATCGGTCCATTAGATTCGGAGTAAATTGGCTGTGACAGACGGACAGACAGACAGACAGACAGACAGACAGACAGACAGACAGACACACGAGTGATCCTATAAGGGTTCCTTTTTTTCCTTTTGAGGTACGGAACCCTAAAAATACTGAATAATAAGTGTATATACAGGGCGTCCCAAAATTATGGGACATGAAGGGAAAGTACCTTAAATATCGTAGATAGGGTATTTTGCTGTAAGAAGACTTTATGTTATTTTTAAAAGTTAGTAATTCTGCATTCAAAGATTTTCTAAAAATTACTTGCCTCGTCTGGGAATCAAACCGACTTAAATGAAAAAAAAACACCCCTACTTTTATGATGCCAATCGAAAGAATGGCCAAAAAATAATAACTCTTCTTAAGTAACATAGTATTTTAAAAGAAAGGAACAGCGTGAAATTAATCATTTTAATATTAATTATAATCAATTAAGACTAAACATATAAATATCCGAAAAGCAAACGCTTGCACAGACTGTTCCATTTTCAAATTAAAGAACAACATTTATAAATTTGTCTGCTTTTTTAAATATCTTAAAAAGTATGCATTCAAACAAACGCTCTCATAAATTGTTAAACATTATTTTTGTTTTAAATTTGCCGTCTGTCTAGCTTACAGAGGACGTATTGAAATACTGAGTTTTATCATTTTATCTACACGTCCACTTATAATAAGGAAAACTATGCTATGAAGTATTTTATGAAGTGGGTACTTATTTACCAATAATCAATGCTATCTATGGAATGATAATATCGCTACTTTACGAACGTCGTCGTCGGCAATCAATAACTTTCTTGAAATTTAACTCACACATTTTACGTTGTTCGTTTCTTTTAAAATACTATGTTACTTAAAGAGAGTTATTAGTTTTTGGTCATTCTTTCGATTGGCATCATAAAAGTAGGGGTGTTTTTTTTTTACATTTAAGTCGGTTCGATTCCCAGACGAGGCAAGTATTTTTTAGAAAATCTTTGAATGCAGAATTACTAACTTTTAAAAATGACATAAAGTCTTCTTTCAGCAAAATACCCTATCTACGATATTTAAGGTACTTTCCCTTCATGTCCCATAATTTTGGGACGCCCTGTATATGCTGTAGAAGAACTGTAATTTTATTGAATTGTAATTTTTATTGATTATATCAATCTATGCGAATTTGTCTTTAATTAATTATTTTATTGTTATTATTTTAAATTTTAAGTTCAGGCCAGATTGTTTGCCGATTTCCGACCACCGTAGGCGCGCGGCTGCCTCATTTCAAAACCTAGTAAGGGACACTTTTTACAAAAATCGTTTTATTGCATAATCTTGCAAATCTAATAAGTCACCAAATACAAAAACACCAGCATTAAAAACTCACTTATAAGCAGATATATTTAAACATCGAAACTTAGTGCCCCATTCACTGGCCCGTGACTACTTTAAAACCTAGCAAGTTACTTTAAACATTTCAAAACCTGGACTTTTCAAAGACTGACCCTATTGACGTTTTTGCGCTCTCCTGTAAAATTTCGTTTTAAGTTCTTATTAGGTTTTGAAATGGGGCAGCCGCGCGGGCTTGCGGACGGTGAGCAATGGGTAGCTCGCGTTGTGTTTCACGCGCGCCTCAAAGAGTGTCAGCAGAATTGACGGGGTCCGCTAGGGCCGATGCCTGCCGGGGTTGCGAAGAATACCGAAAGGGAGATCGTGGCCCCCGGCAACAAGGCAACTGAAGGAACACGGGTGGGTTTTAATCAGTAAGAGTCTTACTGATTAAAACCCACCTGTGTCTGATATGCCCTCCCGCTCCGCCTAGAGCGGGTAATTTGATAAATTCCCACCCAAAAAAAAAAACCCATATTCTTTCATTTATATGTCGAAACACTATTGATGAAATGTAAATTTATTATCTTTAAATTGTAGATGTAAGTAATTTATAAAATTCAAACGTTAATATAATTTAGTGTATATTCTGTAATTGTGTAATTTTGTGTGTAAATTCAGATAATAATATCAACCAACCCGCAATGGGCCCGCGCGCTTGCAGAGAAAGGAGGCCAGTGTCCCAGCAATGGGAACATTATGGACTGATTATGCTATGCTCGATAAGACAAGTGATGATCACAACTTTGTTCGTTTGAATCCTCATCAGGACTCGTTGAGGCGTGAAACCCTTGATACTTACAGCAACTCTACAACCTTAAAAGAAATACATTGATTTCTGAGATCAAGTTTTGAGAATCCAAAGTTTATGTAAAATTCATCAACCCGCACTGGACCCGTGTGGTGGATTACTCAGCCCAACCCTTCTTATAGAAAGGAGACCTGTGTCCCAGCAGTGGGAACGTTATAGGCCGATTATGCAAAAAAAAATTGGCACTCCAGGAGTGCCGACAGAAGTGAAAACTTGAAAAAAAAATCGGCACCGCGGTAATCAACGCGTTGATGTCTTTTTAATGGTCAAAAGCTGGTGTCGTCACAGTGTCGCGAAATCAATGGTTTAGTCCCAATTCAAAAATGCTTAACACGCCTAAAGAAGTTTTCACTTCAAAAATTTCGAAGAGCTACCAGATGAAAAGACCTTTGATTAAAAAAAACCTGATTACCTGAAAGAAATGAAACACCTATAAATAAAAAATTGAAAATGTCCGACGTGCCTGTAAGTTTACCAACGTCAAAACAGCACACAGCGATGATATCAGATCTGAAAAAAAACAAAAGTACCTACAGTTTATTAATAAATAAACAAAAAAGGCCCTACGTGTCTGAAACCCAAAGTGTAATATTGTCGATATTGCCACGGAACCCTGCAACGTTGCAACACTAAATAGAACGTGATCTAAGCGCGTTTCCACACTGTACGACAATGTCGTTGTGAAAAGTCGAAAGGTACCTCATATATGCGACCTTATTAGTAATCCTTCTTTCACTTTTTACACTACACACTACACTCACTCTTCCTTATACCACATTCACCTCTCCACACACACGTATCTGTATTAGAGATGCAACGAATATTCGGCAACTATTCGGTATTCGGCCTATTCGGCCATTTTTTCCAGTATTCGGTATTCGGGCGAATACTACTTACTATTCGGCCGAATACCGAATATCTTATAAAAGGAAATAAAAAAGCAATTTAATCAAAACATTTATTTGTCAAATAATCATTAATTGTGAAAACAAGAGTATTGATGTTTTTTTAATATTTAAAATTAATTAAAGGCAAATTGTGATGAATAAAAACAAGTTTTTCAGCATTTGTTGGTAAGAGACGATTGCGCTTTTCTTCATACACAATACCTGCTTCTGAGAATAGTCTCTCACTATAAACACTACTGCACGGTGACGACAGGTATTTTTTAACAAATAATATAAGCTCCCAAAGCGAAGCCATTTTAGACAATATACATTATTTTTTAAATGCGATATCATAAAATACAGCAAGTTGTGACACGACTTGCCGGCTACTGAGCCAAATACTCCCCGCCTCGACACCGCCGCACGCACTGCACCAAAACGTGTCGTAACTTGTTCGCGTGAAGTGTACTGGATCTCCCGCCGAATATTCGGTATTCGGCCAAATCACTATTCGTTGCATCTCTAATCTGTATATATATTAAATAGGTAGGTAATACATTATACTCTCCGACCCAGATGACCCCATTACACTCCTCCAGGAGCAGAATAGGGCCACCAGTACAGTGCACAAACACAGACGCCTCCCGTCATTCCGACCTCGCCGCCGAGGTCCTTTACGTACGCGATCTACTCCCCGAGTAAACGAATCCCCCCCCCCGACCCTTGCTCGATAACGAGGTGCCAGCAGTTGTTGCAGCTGAGCACGTAGCTTTAAATACCCCGAATAATAATCATGATTTAAATATAAATTTGATCCAGCCTGTCCCCTCTTGCTGTCCTCCCGTCAGCGATGCCCTAAGCCGAGGTCCGTACCCCACAGGGGGTGCCCTTAGCGAGCATTCGCTTAATTTTAATTTAGAATAGTTCAAAAAGCTCCTGGCTGGAGGCTCTAAGTGTAGAAGCTTATGGCACCCACAGGAAAATCCGGTTAAGCAGCCACGACCTTAGTGGTCAAAACTGCGAGAAGCCATTTCAAAAAAAAAAAAAAAAATACATTATAGTTACGTTTTTTTTTTTCTGTTGTTTTTCCTAATATAACATTTATACAATAAGTTACGCTCCACAATGTGTCTGGCAGGAAGGAACACTGACACCGAGATACAGGACATGTCCTAGTTTGGGTGTCAGGAGTTTCACAAATTCGTGCTAGTACTTAGTCTAATTACTATAAGGATCCAAGTTACTTAAGAAATTCATTGTTAACCCTTTTCTCTCCTTTTGTATTAGGCTTACGAAATAAATTAAATTAAATTAATTAGTTTTGAGAAAAACTCGCAGAAAATTCAGTAAATTGAAACTACAGTGCATTTATTATAACTTGGCCGGTGACGCGATTGGTAGTAAAGAAAGAAAGAAAAAACATTTATTTTGACACAGAACGTGAAACACAAATTATAAATAAAATGAAAAAAAAAAATATTTTAACAATAGTGTGTGCTTCATGTGATTGGTAGTACTGGAAGAACTCGTAGATAAGTAATGACAGCCGGACGGGTCGATCCATCAGGTTAAGTTACGCTTACCGGGGTTGGTCCGTAGATGGGTGATCATCTTTACATACCAAGACTCCTCCGTGCCTCGAAAAGCACGTTAAGCCGTTGGTCTCGGCTGTCATTCGTGGATCTTTGACAGTCGTTACGGGTCGTCAGAAGCCCGAAAGTCTGAGAACCAGTCTTACCAAGGGGTATCGTATTACCCAGTTACTGGGTTGTAGAGGTCAGATAAGCAGTCGCTCCATATAAAATACTGGTATTTAGCTGCATCCGGTTAGACTGGAAGCCGACCTCAACATAGTTGGCAAAAGGCTAGACAGATTGATTGATTTTAAAGGATGGTCTAACCGGATGCAGCTAGCATCCGGTTAGACTGGAAGCCGACCCCAACATAGTTGGGAAAAGGCTCGGCAGATTGATTGTGATAGGTAGTACTGTTCTGTCAGTCTCCATTTTAAACTCACAAATTCAGTCTTAGTTTAAATACAAATAGAGTATTTAAACTAAGACTGAATTTGTGAGTTTATATGTAGGGGGTAATCATCAAAACTACTGATCCGATTCTGAAAATTCTTTCACTATTGAGAAGCTATAGTATTTCTGGGTGTTATAGGATATTTTAAATGTTAACCCATGAAATTTCACGCAGACGAAGCCGCGGGCAGAAGCTAGTGATAAAAAAAGCAGTCCGATTCTGCGTCTTTTAGTGTGGAGGGACCCTAACGGAGGAGGGTAGAGGAAAATGTTTGTACAATCACAGTAGGGCCATGACCGTGCATTCTTTACAGAATTGCTATTTCTTCTTGATATTTTTGCTATACACTCTTTTTTCTTTCGCAGGATTTCGCGTTGGACACCCAGGGTTCGCACTACAATAGATTATTATTCATTGTGTTTCATAAGTGGCGTATCGGAAGGCGCAACATGGCATCGCATAAGCTAGGCCTACGACTTGGTAGATCGCCATGCAGCTATATCTAAGGATAAGCGTTTTTCGCACAAGCAAGTTAACTGCATGACTAGCATATATACAACGTCCCGACATCAATCGTCGGGCAGTAGGCCACCAGATACGACACCAGTCTGTTCGGAGGACCCTCCTTTTTCTATAGAAGTTGAGTGAACTTTACACCTTGTTCCTCATACCTTTAAAATCAATCAATCTATCTAGCCTTTTGCCAACTATGTTGAGGTCGGCTTCCAGTCTAACCGGATGCAGCTGAATACCAGTATTTTACATGGAGCGAATGCCTATCTGACTTCCACAACCCAGTAACTGGGTAATACGATACCCCTTGGTTAGACTGGTTGTCAGACTTTCGGGCAATCAATCGTCGGGCAGTATTTTTTTTTAATTTATTTATTTTATTAAATTACATGTTCCTTATACTTAAAAAAAGTACACAATTAGACCTCTGGGGTCTATCTATCATGCCATGACCACCAGACACGACACCCGTTTGGTCTAGCATGCCATGACCACCAGACACGAGACCCGTTTGGTCGGCCCTCCCTTTTCTATAGAGGATGAGTGAACTTTACACCCTGTTCCTCATACCTCTATAAATTAAATAAAACCGGCCAAGTGGGTGTCGAACTACGCACAATGAAGGGTTCCGTAGTTGGAATGAATTTATTCCAAATACAAACTTAACATTGTAGTTGAAATACATGTTCTCCCATACATTCCAACTGCAAATGTAAGTTTGTACGCACAATATTGATAGATTTACCATGTTATTTTAAGACCATAGACTTCTTATAAGTTTTCCTGTAATCTATGAGTAAAGAGCCATACTATGTATTTTTTTCAAAATTTTAGGTCCAGTAATTTCGGAGATAAGGAGCGAATGGTGAGAAAATATGTTTAAGATCCTCGCAACAAGCCCTTTCATTTGATATGTTGTAGCGTTGTGAGCGGTCTCAACTATATTAGTCGAGTGATCAATCAGTAAGTAACTAACCACATCACTACAAACGTGGTACAACACTAATTTCCTAAGGACACTCTAGCATTTCGAATGCCGCTTGCCTCCCTGAAGGGAGTGACCCTCAGAACTGTGTGCCCCAACCTAGGGGCTCTCTGTACGGGCTCAGGCTGCACGCTGACAAAGGCCTGCCTAGCTGCGGCCTACCGCCGCGCGCCTGTGCTGACAGGCGACCTAGCACGTGCTCCCAATGCCTACCTGCGGCCTACCGCCGAGAGCACGTGCTGCAGCGCTAACAACCAGCAGCCTACGAGGGCCGTCCGACCTACCACGGAGCCTGTGCTGAGCAGGCACCCACATCTACCAAGTGCTACCAAGGACGGTATACCCTTCCTGCCTATCCTAAGTGTGCGAGTGCTCGGAACTCAATGTCAAGACCTAACCCACAACCTAGCCGTGTTACTACTACCTATCATTATATCTAATAATTATATCTACTAACCTATCCTGCTGTTTTATTATCTACCTCTACTTTCTACTACTAAACCGTTAACGGCCTGCGCAGCCTACCCTGCGCAGCCCTAGCCGTTACAGTAAACCGTTAACGGTCTGTGCAGCCTACCCTGCGCAGCCCTAGCCGGTACAATGTCACACGGTACTGTTAGCAAAACTTTTTTTTTAATTTTCTTGTTTGCCCCCCAAAAGTGACCCCTATATTTAAAATTAATTTATTTACGTTACACGTTCGTGTTTGGGTCACAGAAATACATGTGTTTACCAAATTTCAACTTAATCAGTCCATTAGATTCGGAGCAAATTAGCTGTGCCAGACGGACACACGAGTAATCCTTTAAGGGTTCCGTTTTTTCCTTTTAAAAAAACGGAACCCTAAAAATTCAAATTCAAATTCATTTATTCGTGTGATTTTTGGTACATTTTTACATGAGATCTTAATCATTCGAATACGCTCCTCAAAAATCTACCTTAAAGGTGTACACACTTTCACATAATAATTAGTTATTTATAAAGAATAATCAAAATATTAAAATAAAATAATTACAAATAAACACAAAATAACTTGAGACAGTATAACAAGCAAAAAAAAAGAAGATAATAATAAAGATAATATACAATGTCAAAATTAAATAAATGTCAATGTCAAATAACTTACAATTTATCATTAAGGAATTCGTCAATAGTATAATAACATTTTTCCAATAATAAATGTCTTAATTTGTTTTTAAATTGAATAATATTTAAGTCCTTAATTCCATTTGGCAATTTATTAAATATTTTTGGGGCCATGCAAAGTATGCTTTTATGCATCAAGGCGGTCTTTGATGGTCGAACGCATAATTCATGTCTATATACTTGTCTAATCATTTTATAGCGATGTTCAGATGCTTTTCTGAATAGATGCATATTCTTTTTAACAAATAAAGCAGTCTCAAATATGTACAAGCAAGGTAAAGTCATTATTTTTAACAATACAAAATAAGGTTTGCAGCTACAAGTTGTTTTTATACCGGTAATAGCTCTGATGCATCTTTTTTGCGATTTGAACACCATTTCCCTATTGCAGGAGTTACCCTAAAACATGACTCCATAGCGTAGTATAGAATCGACATATCCATAGTATGCAGTGACTGCCGCTGCTTGATTGACTACTTTTTTTAGTTTATACAAAGCAAAAGCAAACTTACTAATTTTTTTAATTAATATTGAAGTATGTTGCTTCCAATTTAGTTGATTGTCGATTGTTTTGCCTAAAAATTTTGTATTTGCAACTTCTTCAATTTTTTCATTATTAAAGCTTACATTTAGTTCCGAATTAGCTACTCTTTGACGAAAATTCATAATTTATGTTTTCTTCAAATTTATAATTAAGTTGTTATGTTCTAGCCAGTTAACGGCTTGTTGTAATGCATTGATTATGTCAGCTTCAAAGTCTTTATTATTTTTGTCATGTTTAACAATGATAGTACTGTCGTCGGCAAACAATGTCATAGGATAGGGTATATTCTTGGGAAAGTCATTTATGTATATAAGAAATAATAAAGGCCCTAGCACACTGCCTTGGGGCACTCCATAAGATATTTTTCGTTCTTTAGAAATGTATTTTATAACGGTTTTATTTAATTTACAAATTCGACTTATTTCTGTACGTTGTGTTCTATTTTTTAAGTAAGATTTTATGAGTGATAAAAAAGCTTACAAAATCTGAAAATTTTGTCATTGGGACTGGTATTTCATTTTATAATATTATAGAAAGAATAAAAACTATACGAGAAAGTTTACACCTTTTAAAAAAAAAACTTTTTACAAAAAAAAAAAACAACCGACTTCCAAAACACACTACAAAGTGAAAAATAACATTAATTTCGGAAGTCAGTGTCTTTGGTTTTGAATTTTCGTTTTTTGTCACCGACTTCCGAAATTAATATTATTTTTCACTTTGTAGTGTTTTTTGGAAGTCGGTTGTTTTTTTTTTGTCAAAAGTTTTTATTTTTCACTTTGTAGTTGTGGTACCTACTCCACACAAATTCGAAAACCACTACCTGCTAACAGTGACAGGAACTTATATCATCCACATACTAAGTGGGAAAAAGTACGTATTATTGATGCTAACTCAAAAACTATCAAAGCAAAGTTAATAAAATTTATATGGGACCATCTCGAGAGCATACCATTTCCAACAAAAAAGAATTTTCATAATCGGTTCACAATTAACGGAGAAATCGGTGGACATACATAAAAAAAAAAAACAAACATACGCGACAAACATATAACCTTCTCCTTTTTGGAAGTCGATTAATAAATAGAGTAGATATCGATACCACAGTCGATACCAAGAAAATTGTAAAGAGTGCCGTGTTAAATAAAAAAAATAAAAAATTAATCATCTCACACGCTTTGAGCATGTTTTCAAATAAAAAAGAATCGCCTAAGTATGCCTCATTATGTACAAAAAGAGCACACTACTGGCCATGATCAACAAGCAGTAGAGATGGTAAACATTTTGGACATTTTGGTAGATACAAACACGGTGGTTTTCAACAAAACAACATGATCTGATAGGTACATGAGTTTTAATGCAAATCCGTAGACTTTTCTTTTGAATCATCATCATCATCATCAGCCTATAAATGTTCCCACTGCTGGGACACAGGCCTCATCTCTGTGAGAGGGAGTGAGCCGTAATCCACCACGCGGGCCCAGTGTGGGTTGGTAGATGTCATACGACTTCGAATTTTCTCACGATATTTTCCTTCACCGTTTTGAGAGCAGTGGTGATGAGATAATTTACATTTTTTTTTTCTTTTGATCATGGCTATTTATTTATTTACAAAGGTTTATCAACAGATTCTATGTAAGTACAATCCTACTAATAATATTATAAACGCGAAAATTTGTGAGGATGGATGGATGGATGTTTGTTGCTCTTTCAAGCAAAAACTACTAAACGGATTTGGATGAAACTTGGCACACATGTAGTTAATAACGACTAGAATATATAGGAAAGAATACTTTAGTTAGGGTTACTTAGTTGGAGTTCTGAATACTGGAAGTGTTTCCATAAACGTCGCGCCGCCAGTGTTCATTATGACAGCCGGCGGTGCCGGCCAGAGTACCTATGTAATGTACCGGCAGTCGATGTTTTTAATCTCGGCTGCCGGCAGTAATGTCATGCCGGTTCCCAATGGCGTTATTTTTGGGAGCCGGCGCTGGCAGCGGAGGTACTCCCTAATATATGAGCTACTTTTCATCCCGATATTCTTACGGGATCGAGACTTATGCGGGTGAAACCGCGGGGCACTGCTATTATATTATAAGTTTATGTAACAATTAGCCTTGGACTTATCAGTCACCAATTACAGGTTGACCAGCATTCGAATTTTTCTTTTTTCATTAGCTAATTCTTTGATAACTAAACCCTTATTCTTTCTATGATCTAACTCAAATTCTTCAACCACTATTAAAAATACTTAGACTCACACACACGCACACACAACACACACTTCACGCACACATGTCACACGTCACGTCACACTTCGCTGTATGCTGAGCGATGGCCGTTTTGCGTGGATGTGACGCATATTTTCCCCCAATTTGTTATTTACGTGTTTTTTTTATCTTTCTTTGCGTCATGTTTACCGTAAATAAACGAATTTTCTTTCTTTCTTTTTCTTTTTTCTGGTCGTCGTCTCGCCACACTTCTTTCACAACGAAAAGAATGATGGCCGCCAGGGTCGCTGTCAGGAGTAATTCAGCCATTTTGTTTCCGAAATGGTTGATGATCCCTGGCTAGTATAACGACCGGCTGCAATGTATAATTTAAATCAATAAAACTTGCAAGATGGCTACTTAAGGAAAGAGTTGGAAATTAATGTTTGATAATGTTCCTCTCAAACAGGGAGTCCATGCCTTTGCAAATAATTTTCGGGACAGAATTATTTATTTGGGAGTCAGTATCTTCTGAGCCCATTCGTCTGTAATGGATTCATAATTTATTTTCATTCGTATGGAAGTCGAAATATCGTTTCGTGTTGCATAATTTATGTGATTGTTTTACGAAATAGTCATTTATTATGCAGTGGGTAGTATCCGTAATGGCAACGCGTAAATATGGACAAAAATTACGTTTTTTCTTAGACATTGTCGTGATAAAAGGGGGATAATTTTTTTTATTTTTTTTATTTAGGTAAATACACTTTTCATCTATAGGATATCTCAGAAATAACACAGTTAACCTTCAAAACTTATTTATTGTTCTCACAACTTATTATCATCAAAACTTATTTCTTAAAATTAATCACCACGACTGCTCGCTATCAACTCCCATCAAAAAGTGTCCGATCTCTGCTAAGTCACCGCAACCGTCGCCACCACTGTGGCTAGAGCAAAATTTTTAACCGTAGATCGACTCGATTTGTAGATTTTAAACAGTGTAGTTTTAGTTAAATTAATAAAACCTTACACATCCAAGCCTCATACATTCAAACCAAGCATTCAAATTCAAATCTGCATGGTATTAAAACTCGATTTATATTCTCCTATTCTAAAGATATTCAATAAAGCACTCGGGGTACAATAGCCAAATAGCCATTATGTCTTCAAAACGTACGGTGTCAACAGAGCCTTCTCGTAAACTAGCCAGTAAGCTGAATAGCTCTATAAGTTTAATTTATTGTCCTTTAAGGGGACGATAACCGACTTTTAATGATTTTATACTGAAGATGACGTCTAAACGAGTAGTGTTAGTGATTTGGAAAAAATATAAGTTATATTAGAGCATTTTCCTAATATTTTAATATAGGCATATTTTTGATTATGTTTATATTTCATAGTGAAATTAATTTGTAAAGTTATGTCTAACGTGGATAAAAAACTGAGAATGACGCAAAGTCTATTGAGTGTATTTTTCTGAAAACTTCACCATTTTAAAGATAATTAAATTATTGATCTTTTAGTATCTTGTTTTATTAAAATACTTTTTGTTTTACGTGTAATAAATTAATAATGCGTCTAATTTGGGACAGCGCTCCTTGATGGGCGAGTATTACTGGGTGGACGTACGACGCGTTGCTTGAGCTCAGTACAGAACACGCAAGTTAACCATTCAAGGTCACTGTCATATATCTGCGTCTTAATAAATGCTAAAATATTTAATATGTTTATTAATAGTTTTCAGATACTATAAATAAGTAAGAAACAACTTATAACTAATCAATTGATAAACATAACAAAAATATATACTAACTTAACTAAAACTATTCACAAACTAAAATATAGCATCGAAAAATTTAATATAATGTAGATTATAAACTCTTCGGTCAATATTAAACGTCTTAAGTAAGAAGAAACTGAATTGTCACGACTAATTGTGTAATGGGCCTGTTCCCAAATTTTTTTTTTTAGTCCGTCTTTCAGAAAATAAAAAAATATTGGACACGTATTTTTTATTTTTTGATTTAATCAAAAGATTACGGCGATACATTGAGTTAAAATGTGGCATGACGTCACGCCGTGCTAGATTTTATACGACGTTATGACGTAGCCGAGCCCCCACTCCCAACTTTAATGCGTGTTTTCCAAGTTATTTTTGATTAATATGATAAAGCAAAAAATATGTGTCTAATATTTTTTTATTATCTGAAAGACGGACTAAATAGAATTTTAATTTTTTTACCTAGGAAACTACCCTATTGTATTATGTTGAATTTTGTTAATCAATCCTTGACAATTCAGTTTCAAGTTCATATATGTTTAGAAAGGTAATTTTTGCATTTATTCGTTGAATTAGTAATAATTTGTATTCACATATTAGTCATCTACGAAGTTTTATAACAAAAACATGACAAATATGTTGATGTGAAAATATGTTAATCTGCAAATTTTTTTTTGGGGGATTTGCAGAACAAAGGGAATAACCAATTTTCGTTGTCGACCTTGGACATAAAATTGAAACTCTCAGGCTTGTTACAACCTACTGAACTCCATGGCGAGATAAAGTGATAAAAAAGTAGATATAATGAAACCTGAGTATTACTTTTACTTACCTGTATCTTCAAGGTGTGACTGCCTCGTTGGTGTAGTGGTTGGAAGCGTTACTGCTGAGCTTGAGGTCCTGGGTTCGATTTCCAGGTCGGGCAAAGGGTTATTGGTATAGAATCATTTTTTCTAACTTGAACAGACAGCTATGCTGCTGGGGAGTTTGTTGCGCCACTTCTTCCCAGCTAAAGGTACTAGGAAGTGGTGAAGGGTGGGCGTTTTTGGGGGACTGTCTTATGTAATTTTGACGTTCGAAAAGTGCTGATTCTCAGCCTAGTTTGAATAAATGACTTATGAAATTGAATTTTGTTTTTTGAATTTGGGCTTTTTTCATAAGGAATTTCTCAGTAGTAGCCCGGAGTTTGGATTTGTGTCCGGTTGATGGCAATAGGCTCACCCCTTATTACATGGGATATAAATGTAATTGGCGAAATGTGGGTGCACTAAGGTACAGCTCTGCCTAATCCTTTGAGATTACAGGCGTGATGTTATGTTATTCTTCAAGATTGGTTTAGACTTAATGGTTACTAAGAAACTGAACCGCAAACCAACATTGTGTTTTGCAGTGCCCTGACAGGGTTCATGTACAAAAACCAACAATTAAGTATGTGTGATATAGGTAAATGAGAGCAAATCCTAACTAATAATATTATAAATGCAAAAGTGAGTTTGTTTGTTTGTTACGCTTTCACGCTAAAACGATTGAACGGATTTGGCACGTGGGCCGACCATGACCTGGAGAAGGCTACTTTTCATTTTGGATCGCAGAAAAAATCGCAGGAAAGAGCTGGTAAATAAATATAATAGAATTATGCTAAAAATTGTTAAACATTTTTCGAATTGCTAGTCTTTTTGGTTATCAAGTACTTACAGTATGACACAACTTAGATGTAGTTTACATTTGAAAATTCGCATTCATTCATTTCAATCTTACGAATGTATTTGGTTATATGACTTTCCAATTATTGCGTTTGCGTAAAAATAAATTTTTACCTAAAGCTGTAATAAAGATTGGTGATTTTGAAGGCGCTCTCAGTTTGGATCATGATCATCATCATCATCATCAGCCTATAAAATGTTCCCACTGCTGGGACACAGGCCTCCTCTCGGTGAAAGGGAGTGGGCCGTAATCTACCACGCGGGCCCAGTGCGGGTTGTTAGATGTCACATGTCTTCGAATTTTTGGTTCTAGGACATGCCCGTTCCTCACGATGTTTTCCTTCACCGTTTTGAGAGCAGTGGTGATGAAATAATTTACACAAAGTGAAGCGCCTGTCTGGGTACGAACCTACGACCTACAACTCGTAAGTCGCGGCCGTTACCATTGGGCCACCACTGCTCTGACCATGATCGGTTTTACGAATTTTGCCGATGCTACATCTAACTTGTGTCGTACTGTACCTACCTAGTTGCTTCAAAATAATTCTTCTTTCTCCAAAAAGGTAATAAATAATTCTTCTTTCTCCCTACTGACTTAATAAAATCCCAAATGCTGGTCACCCCACAATAATGATCGCATACCGTACCCATAAAAAGGATTGATGGTGTTTTGAACATTGAAAAATTAACAGTATGTTGCCAACGGCTGGCTTACACGATTTCACAGAAATTGATATACCTAAAGTCTGTTCTAAAAGTAGGTACCTCTGATGAAAACAAACCCTTTTTAGGTTATATATGTCGCAGGGATATTGTCAAACCAGTGATATTATAATTTCACTAGTGAAATTATAATTACACGAAACTTTGTCAACCGCCTCCAATTCTCACAATTTAACACACTTTTTTTAGTGTTATTGTAATTTCACGGAAACGCTGTAGTGATTTTAAAATAACCCTAGGTATTATTAGTCAAGTTTGTAGTGGGGTCTTCGTACGTTTTGATTGGTCAACTCTTTTTCATCTGCCTTTAAGATCTGCATAATAACGTGTAGAAGTTTACATTTTATGATTTATGTAAGGCTTATCATTGGTAACGGACCAATCATTGACCATCTCACAATTTAACGAGTTTGTTTATACAGTGAAATTGTCAAAATATTACTGCCTTGCAATGTCACTGCGTGGGTCCAGTGGAATTATAATATCATTGAAATGACCCCTTAAGGGGACGATAGCTGACTTTTAATGATTTTATACTGAAGATGACGTCTGAACGAGTAGTGTTAGTGATTTGGAAAAAATTATATGTTAAATTTAAGCATTTTCTTAACATTTTAATATAGGCATATTTTTGACTATGTTTATATTACATAGTGAAATTAATTTGTAAAGTTATGTCTAACGCGGATAAAAAACTGAGAATAACGCAAAATCCTTCAAGCGTATTTTTCTGAAAATTTCACCATATTAAAAATAATTAAATTACTGATCTTTTAGTATATGTGTTTTATTAAAATACCTTTTGTTTTACGTGTAATAAATTAATAATGCGTCTAATTTGGGACAGCGCTCCTTGATGGGCGAGTCCTATTACTGGCTGGACGTACGACGCGTTGCGTGAGCTCAGTACAGAACACGCAAGCTAACCATTCAAGGTCACTGTCATATATCTGCGTCTTAAATTGTAAGAATTGAGGCGATTGACAAAGTTTTGTGCAATTATAATTTCATTGGTGAAATTATAAATAATATCACTGGTTTGACAATATCCCTGCGACATATATTTACACAATCACTCACTAAAGGGAATCAGTAACAAAAACATGTGTATTTAGAAGGTTTCCACTTTTTATCACACAATTTTTTCCAACAAGAAAACTGTTACCATGGATGCAGTACATAACTGAACGCACCTGCCTTGAAATTTTTCGTCGGATGTTTAAAAAAAAATCAGCTGTTCCATATATTTTGACCCCGTAGATATTGCACTTTTCTATGAAACAGCAGATTTTTTTTAATAATTAAAAATAAAACAATTTTTTCTTTTTATAAAATTTATTATTAAGTTGTAATTATTAAGTTGTAATCATCGCCGAAAATTGAGGTTTTAAAAAATTAACCTCATTTGTTAAATGAAATATATCTTTAAGATGATTTACAATTAGAATTTCGGGTTTAAGTGTTCAATTATCAAATCAAAGCACTCAATTCGTAAGTGGCACTACAAATTGACATCATCAGTCCAGGGCCTCAAGTCTGCTATTACAATAGTGTCAGAATGGTCTATCATTGATTTCATATTTGTTGATTTTGACAAGTTTGGTAATCTACTAATATAATGGCGTCATTATGACTTTCCAATGGTCAGCCACTGACACTCCATTGAAAGAAATGGCACTTATTGGTAATCTCATACATAATGACAAATTAATGAGTGACTTAGGCGGTATCATTGGTCGTATTGTACGACAATGCCATTATAACACAATTCTATTACGAGACCATTGATCGACCAATGATCGACCATTATGAATTTAGCAGATTACGAACTTTTAGCAAAATGACAATGGGATCGTGTTGAAATGACGAATTTATAAAAATAGCAGACTTGGGCCCCATGTAAGTTTTCTGATGCATTTGTTTACAATTTTATCAGAGACTTTTGAAATAGACCATACACACTCCCTAACAAAGTGTGTAAAATGCACGATCTTTATTTAGCACTTAGCCATTAATTGGGCACTAAATACTGTATTTAGTATACCTACATGGTGTTCAATATTGATGCTTCGTCGTTAATTTTGAAACTAGAATATCGCTTTATACAGGATGTTAAAAGAGGCAATTTTTTTCTGGGTAATTGCATACAGAATGCTGGATAAATGCACTACAATGGATGTTATGTCGAGGGTGTAGAAAGTAGATGGATTGTGTTCGTTTTTCAAAATCTATTAAGAGGGCTTATACTAAAAGTTGGCAACGTCGCAAATAGCTGTCAAATATTTACCTGTTTTGATTAATTTGGCAATATTACTGTATGGAAATAAGAAATGTGGCTAACTAGTTCCCTAGAATATTAATCATGAATTGCAATTATAACACTGAATTTGATGTTGTAACCGTTTTAGGTGTAAAAAAGGCACTTGGAATGTTTCCAAATGCTTTTTTTATATCTAAAACTAAATATTCGGTGTTACGATATTAATTATTGCATTTCATAATCAATATTTTAGTTCACTAGTTAGCCACATTTCATGTTTCCATACAGTAATATTGCCAAATTAATCAAAACAGGTAAATATTTGACAGCTATTTGCGACGTTGCCAAGTTTTAGTATAAGCCCTCTTAATACTAATAATAAAGCTGAAGAGTTTGTTTTTGGTTGGTTGGTTGGAACGTGCCAAGCTCTTTTCCATAGGAAACGACCAATTGGAACCTTGCACCTAGCTTCTGACGCTTCATAAGTGCCCTTGTAGGTTTATGTGAAATAAAATAATTTAAATTTTGAACTTGAATTTTGCATACATCTTGTCAGTTCCATCGTAGGTAAAAATGCAACTAAGAAAAAAGATACAAAAATAAAATCTTCCCCATTTTCTTATCAAAACCACACTTAACCTCCTCATTTAAAATACAGAAACGAATCTTAAAACCCCCTTAACAGAACAATTACAACAATAATTGCGATTCTAATCCCAGTTCAGTAATATGCAATATATAGTTGTTGCGACCACCGTCGCCGTCATATTGCAACCAACTAGCTCCCAGTATTGGCGCCAGTAACTTATATTGCAGCGCCGGGGGCAATGAAAGCGGTCCGAGTTTCGAACTGGAAGCGAAACTTTGGAATGGACTGGCCAAGGCTACTTGGTATGGAAGTAGGCTTAGGAATAATGAACTTAGTATTCATAATTCTTGTTTCGCTGTGAATCATAAAATCATCCTGTATGTGACTGTATGGGACCGTTCAGTAAGCACTACAGGGGGGCGGGGGGTCGATGCTTTGCTTATTTTTGATGACATGGGGGTGGGGGGTCTAGATGGTGATTACGTCAGCAGTAATTATTTACTTTTTACACATATTGCAACCCACACATTGTCTATGCTTGAAAACGAAACGCATATTCGGGGATTCCCACAAATAATGAATACGTTTAGGTACTCGCTTAGAACCGAGTAGGGGAATTACCGCGTGCTATTCACTTATCAAAATTTCTTCCGTCAATCTATTGCTTATGAATTAATAAAAAAAAACAGCATACTTTCATTAAAAGAAAAATGCATATACCAATGTTTACGTAAGCATGGGAGGGGGGGGGTAAGACCTTGCTTACTTTTGCTGACAAGGGGGAGGCGGGGGTTTAATAATTGTAATAAATCTGCTTAAGTACCTACGTAATACTTGAACGGCCCCTATGGTAAATGATAAATTATTTTATTTTTGTAGGTAGGTTTGTACAAACGATCGGCGCCGGGAGCGGGGTACAAGAGGGGAGCACTTGCACCTTGGCTTCAAAATAAAATATAGTTAGTTAATTCAGGCGTGACCTTGCGGAAATCCATTATAAAATACAATAGACGTGGATATATTTAGTAACCTGTTCGGCTTAGCTATTTCTAAAGAGCCATAAAAAACCCTGAAAGAAATCGACACGTGTTTCACGTCTCAACAAGGCATCCTCAGGATGACGATTGACTTGTCGCGAACACGAACACGGCGTGTTGCCACACCGAGCGCTGAACGCAGAACGCTGTCTCTGCGTTCTGCGCTCGGTGCGGCAACACGCTATTGTATTAAATAAAATATAGGTGTAAAAACATTCAGAACTAAAGAAATCTCCGAAAACGCCTAACACAATAATAGAGAACTTAACCTATTCGAGGCGAAATCCAAAAATTCTGCAATCTCTTAATTCTAAAGGTTATGACAAAGTACCGAACTCCTATTTCCGAAAATCGAATCGGCTAACATGATCAAACTTGCTTCGCTCGCCCGTGCATCCTACTCTACCTAAATATTAACATAACTCAAATATTAACGCGTTCAGGGTACTGTTCGGGCTGCCGCGCCACTGCAGCGCTTCAGCAATGTTTGCGGTTAAAGGCGTGGATGGTTTTCAAGCCATCATGCGGAAGTGATGTGCGCCTTTCATGAGGCGCATGCGGGGCAGCTCGAACAGCCTTCTGAGCGTATTCGTGGGCTGCTGGGACTCGCCGATGTGGCGACACTATACTCCGTTTGAAATAAGTGCGCAGACTCTCTTTCCTCACTGTCATAGTCCGATGGGATCCACCTTAACATGCTTTCCGAGGCACAGACTCTCTACAACTCTTACAACTTGTACAGATCTAAATATGTAGCTATACGAACAATGTGGTCAACAGAATGATGCTCATTGTAACATTCTCATTGTGAACATGATATATTTTAATCTACAAACTTCGGTATTTAAAAAGTATCTACATAAAATAGGTATGACTTCCTCGTTGGTCTAGTGGTCGCAAGCGCTACTGCTGAGCATGAGATGCTCTTTAGATACCAAGCTATCTCTGAAGCAATCTCTTTGCAACATCAGATCAAACACAATTTTGAAGATTATTTCGTGTTTGCAAACAAAACTGCAAAACGTGGGATCCTGGTATCCTGGGTTCGGTTCCCACATCAATGTAGACATTTTGATAATTTCCTACCTGCTATTTGTTGACAGGGTA
This sequence comes from Agrochola lychnidis, assembly GCA_963680765.1. Taxonomy (NCBI): domain Eukaryota; kingdom Metazoa; phylum Arthropoda; class Insecta; order Lepidoptera; family Noctuidae; genus Agrochola; species Agrochola lychnidis. Next base: position 13,957,176 of record OY796872.1, read on the forward strand.
ACACTATCATCCCATACCTATTAAAAAAGTAATTTGAAAACATTATAAAAGCCAATAACTTTAAAAAAGTAACCGTGAAGTTTCTTGCCGGCTCTTCTCCATAACAAACGATTCGACCAATTGGAACCGTGCACCTAGCTTCTGACGTTTCATAAGTGCCCTTGTAGGTTTATGTGAAATAAAATATTTTGAATTTGTACATTTGAAATGTTAATATGTTATGCACTAGGATGTTTTCAATGGCACCCCAGTGACAATAAGGCTAGTGTCACAGCTGTGTGGGAGACCCGCACGGGGCGCCCGCACACGGGAGACCCGTACGGGTAGCGCCCGCAGTGCGCTGAAACGAGGGAGTTATATAGTACGATACGTTTGCTAGCGTTGTACTGGCTCTACCCGGAGCGGGTCGCGTACGGACCAATCCGGGTCGCTGTGAAAGAATGTTCTAACATCTCACGTGTGAGTCCGTTCCGGGAGCCCGTTCTATGTTCTATGTTACGGGGTTTGGTTTCCGCACTAAGTCCGTCAGGTGGACCATTGTGCGTGGGCCATGGCAGCCGTTTGGTGGTTATTCCAACCAGCCCACCTCCCTCCAGAAGTAAATTAAAACTCCTGGTCTGCTCAGAACATCTGTGAAAGATCTGGGTGACTCGATAGTTTCTGTTCTAATCTGGGTGAGAGCACGTGCGCGACGGTTTCCTCAACCTCCATGCATGCCCTGCACAGAGGGCTGTCCGTTATGCCTATTGTGTGGAAGTGTTTGTTTAGCGAGCAGTGTCCCGTGAACCCTTATGGGCGGCCAGCACGGGTCTCACGGACAGCTGTGAAACCAGCCTTAGCGCATTACATGCGACTTATAACATAACCAGCGAAATATGAATGTACCAACTCCGTCTACCTATCCCCCGGGCAATACAGGCGTGATATTTATATTATTAACTGCTCCGCCAACTCTTATTGCTCTTCTTATAAGTCACCCGTACCCACAATACCAGCAAATATTCTCCGGAATATGGCAATCAGCACAGTAATGCAGCCGCTACTGGCCGGTATTAGGGTAATCTATGACGCAGTGTAGTTCGAGTAGGATCAATTTATTCCTTATGGGCTTTGGAATTGGTCAATATTAGAATGATTGCCGCCATTTCTGGGTTGGCAAGCCGCTTGATAAAAGGGATTATGTCATGAAGGGTTTAAATTAAACTTTGAACTGTTACTTGTATTTGATCAATAAACTTTGGTTCCTCAATCAGGATTCCTTTATGTCAATACTCAAAAATAAAATAGGTTTATAGGTAACCTAAAAAAACCGGCCAAGTGCGTGTCGGACCACACACAATGAAGGGTTCTGTAGTTGGGATGAATTACAAAAACAAATTTAACATTGTAGTTGAAAAATATTCTCCAACTGTGAAGCTTTACTTCCTGCCAAATTTCATGATTCTAGGTCAACGGGAAGTACCCTGTAGGATTTTATTTATTTACGAGTATCAAAATATATCGCATAAATGGCCGTATTTTTTATCACGTTGACTTTTCTTCTCTTCCGTTTTTTTTAAACTTCAAGGGACCATAGACATACATATTTGACATTAATTTCAACTTGATACCTCCACGTGTTTCTGAGAAAAAGGGTCTTGACAGACTGAGAGACAGACAGACAACGAAGTGATCTTATAAGGGTTCCGTTTTTTTCCTTTTGAGGTACGGAACCCTAAAAATTACATACGTATTTGACTGCAAAAGTAATAGGTATAGTTTAAATGGTATTTTTCCCAACACATACGTGTGAAATGAAGGATACACGGGGACAAACCGAGATTAATTAACAAGTAAGTAAAGTCATTAAAAAAGTCTAACTTTAAATAATATATGCGTAATATAAAATAAACCGTAATACGACAAGATTTTATTTCGACAATAAGGAACTCCGACACGTCTTGATTTCGATAATACTTTAGTTCGAAATTCCTTAATTTCGACACTCCGACAAAGCGTTTCTTCGACATCGATGCGACTTCGACAACATATTTCGTCGACAACAATTTTAATCCGACATAAGTCATTTTCGACGTACTCTACTCCGGCATGCTGTTCTTCGACAATATCTTACCTTGACTTGGGTTAGGACATAGGATACTTTTTAGCCCAGTAGTACGTTCCTGTGGGATAATTTCCGACCTCCACTTTGGCGAAGCCACGGGCAAAAATTAGTATCTGATAAATTAACCAAGGTCTCGCAATCATTTTAAAACCTCACAACTCATTTTAAAACCTAAAAACCATCGAATTAAAACATCATCCAAAACCGGCCTTCCATAAAGCAGATAAAAGTAACAATTAATCCCTTTTTCGTTCCAAAGAGTTTCAAAGAGGGTACTTGAGGGTATTTTTAATATAATTTCGCCCCAAGACAAATGATCAGCCACGAAGAAAAATTACAACACTCGTTACATCGATGGTTTCATTAATTTCTGACACCCCATTTCCCCGCCCTAGCTAAGAATGTTATTTAGGCCAGGAGATAGGGTCATATTTATTATTTTTGTCATAATATTGGGGTTTAACGACCGTTTCGAGCAAGAGATTTCGGCGAAACCTTGAAGTATGTGACTTTTTCAATTACGTGTATTTTTATGGTGAAAGTAATATTGTCTGACATCTTCTGAAATGCCCACCAGCTAGCGTGGTGATCAATGGTCGTTTCTTGTTGAAGAGGCTTTTGCCCTTCGGCTTTTTTGGTAATTTTATTATTAACATGCCACAATAAGAATCACCTCAAATTATCGCGTATATATGGCATTGAGTACCAAGAGAGTTAAATGTTATTTAATAATGAAAAAAAAAATAATGTAAAGTAAATCCCAGGTACATAAATTTTTGTAATTAATCTAACATTAAAGTCCAGGAACCACGGATTATTATACCAGCTTAAATTAGCTAAATATTTATTTAATATTTCAAAAGCATTTTAGTCCTTTATGACGTTTTTTTTTCATTACATCGATATTAAAGTCATTTATTAAAACACTACTTATTTAAACTTGAAGTGATCAGCGTGTAACACACATAAAACGACAATTGATCACAATGGGTTTCATTTTGACAGTTCACCCACGTCCATTGGCATTATTCCATGCTGAGTGGAAGCCTTCTTGTCACAGTCATGACGTGCAGCTGTCGACTATTCCTGTTTTATACTTATGTTTGCATATTATGTATTAAGTTATATATATTTTGTTTTCTGCTTACCTACTCTATTTTTCTTTATTTCTTTGATTTATTAACGTTGTTTAGAAGACGAATTTCTAAAACTTATGAAGCAATAGATTAGCAATATCCCTCAAAACTCTAAGATTCTGATTTAAAGTGTGTTACGCAATTAGGCTGCTGAAATCCACAAGAAAACTCATTTTGTTAAGTTACGAATATAATACATATAACATTCCTTAACTCAGAAACTAATATGGAGCAAGGTCTCAAGTGAAACCACATCTGTTACTTATGTTACTTACAACTTAATTAATAACTGTGTGACCTACTAAATCAGTTTTCCATATTATTATTTCAAGCTTGGGTAATTACGTGGGGTATATATTTTGATCTATTGGAATTTTCTCCACTTTATTATTTTTATAAGCTTTGTTTTTTTGTATGTGGTTAGCGTGGTTTCATGAGGTAACTAGCAAATACATTTTACATTCTATTATTACTTGAACTCAAACACTGACGTATTAGTATTACTTGTAAAAGTTTTAGGAATATCGTCTACTTTTACAATGTTTGTAATTAATATGAGAGAAAGAAAGAAAGAAAATTCGTTTATTTGCGGTAAACATGACGCAAGATGCGTCACATCCACGCAAAACGGCCATCGCTCAGCATAATGCTGCGACCCCATGCGAGACAGAGCCCCAGCGCTGGTTTTCAACGATAGCCGGCGCTGACGTGATGACGTCAACCGGTGCAGCATATAGTGAAATAACAAACCAAAAATAAAATAAATACAATACTAGTCCACAAAAAGGGTGACAAAACAGACATAAACAATTACCGTCCTATCAGTCTGGTTTTTACAAGCACTTTTAAATTGTCAAAGCTATAGATTACATTAGAGTTTAATTGCAACAACTTCAAAAATTGGATGCGAAACTAGATTTTGAGTTACAATGCGTTCAGTTTTCATCCTGCTTTCCGACAAAATATGCTTATTGTTAAAAAACTAGTCTACTTAAGCCACACAAGTCATATTTTTCTGATAGCCAAAGAGAAAATAAATCCTTCGAAAAACAATATATCTCAAAAATATCTATACTTAAGAAATAATGCGTCGTAATGTGTTTCAAAAATTTCTAGATTTTTTCTTTTGTTGTTAAAACTCAAACAAATCAAAACATTAATTTAATTAAACCAATTACGGACATTTCTTTTTCAATCGTCAAGGGGTCGGTCAGTCAAAAATATGAAGCTAGTTGCCCATTCCAAAGCGTAGTAGGTACTCCTATGGAGAAGAATGGCTTAGAAAAGTTGTATTATGTTAAATATTTATTTTTAATCTGAATTTCCAAACAAACAATTTCCTTTATTTTTAATTACTTAATGAAAACAATATATTTTACCGGCTTACTTAAACTTAGGATCGGAGCTGCCGACTTAATCCGAGGATTTGCAAATTTATTGTTAATCTTAGTAAACACGAATTCTGTGTTACTAAATTTCGGAAAGCAAAACATCTTGTTATACATATTTCGTGTTACCAAACTATGTTTGTATTTGACTTTGACTTGATTAACTAGTTTTACTTGCTTAAGTGTTTTATAGACTTAATATTATTATATTATGATTGGCTATGCAAAGATTAGTGGAACAAGAAATCTTAATTCGAATTTAATGCGAAACACTGTCTTTTTTTACCCGACCGCCCCAGAAGGAGGGTAATGTTTTTCGAGATTATGTATGTATGTATGTATGTCTATTTCTTTGGCACGCTTTGTAGCCTAAACGGCTTGATGGATTTTAACATGTGAGGTGTCGTTAGATTCGTCTTAATTGTGGGAGTGTCATAGGTTATATAATATTTATATATTGCATCTGCAAATACAAAACAGGGGAAGGTTTAAAAAAAAACTACGTTATTGATATCAAATAAAAGCTAGTAATGAGTCAATATATATTATTTTAATAAAACTAAAAGCTTGAAATAAAAAAATATATTTAAAAAACAAAAACCCGACTGCAAAACACATAATTGAAAAGAGAAAAACAAAGATAAGTAGATAGATAGATAGAAGATAGAATATTCTTTATTATGTACAAAAAAACCCGACTGGAAAAACACATAACTAAAAAGAGAAAAACAAAGATAAGTAGATAGATAGAAGATAGAATATTCTTTATTATGTACAAAAAACCCGACTGCAAAAACACATAACTGAAAAGAGAAAAACAAGCATTATTATAATTTATAGAATTTTGGTATTGCAGACGGAGTACAAACAAAATTTACACCATCATTTCAGGTTATTGGTTTGTTCCCGCCTGTAATACCAAAATTCTATAGATTTATAATGTTCGTTTTTCTCTTTTCAGTTATGTGTTTTTGCAGTCGGGTTTTTTGTTTTTTAAATATATTTTTTTCCTTTAAAATTTTCAAATTTATTGATTAATAATCAGGTTGTACAAGAACAGATTGGATGGTGACCCCTAAACTAGGCATTTGTATCTTGGGGGTCGGGGTTTTCACGTCATAACGGCTGAAAAGATTTCGATTAAATTTGGCACATAAGTAGACCATGACCTGAGTTAGGACATGGAATAATTTTTATCCCGGTGCGGTAGTACGTTCCCGGGGGATATATTCAGATCAAACTCAAAGCATTTTTTCATTTAAACCATTCACAGGAAATTTAGATAAAAAAATAATATATATTAAATAATTATAATTAACTACTTATAAAAAAAATTGTCAAGGAGTCGATCAGTCAGAAATAGGAAGCTAGTTGCCCATTCCAAAGCGTAGTAGGTATCTATGGAGAAGAACGGGCAAGAAATTCCACGGACACTCTTTAAAATTATCTCGATCTCAACGCGGGCGAAGCTAGCAAAAGCTAGTTTGCTATAATTAATTAAGAAATTTTGTCAAGAAGATGAACTGCAGTGTCCTCGTATTCTAATAACAACATACTACTTCTATCATCAATTCATTTAAAGCCCGTTTGTAAGCAGGTTTGTAATCGGCAGTAAACATCTTATGCCTGATTTCTGAGGCATTTAAAACCAGAGTTTATTTATTCAATAGTGCTATTGTTTAATATTTTGGCGTTACGGAACACTGAGAAAGGAGAACTTCGCTTAAGGCGTATTCGACCAAGCTTTTGTAAATTTTGTACCAAACTTTTATAACTTTTGTGTTTTGTAGGTGAATCTATCTCAAATCCTGCAAATATATTTTTTTATGTTGTTCCATACAATAACTGTCAGACGTCAATTTTCTCCACGGATAAAATATATCTTGGCAAATCAACCCTTAAAAATTATAACTTCATCGAACAATAGCTATGGAGCCCTATGGAACTTCAGAAACCGGGCAGACGCCATAGGATAGGCTAGCACAGCTTTTTTATACATGATATAAAATACGAAGTACAGCTCCTTGCCTACAAGTAACTCTGGGAGTAACAAATGACAATAATTCATAACATCTCACCCGCAAATGTATACGATATATATTAAAATAATCTTGCTTTATTTTTCTATTAAATAAATAATTTTAGAAATATTACTCTCTAGCCGTTTCCATTAGAAAATGGGCACATCTTTTAGAATAGAAAATATTTATTTTGCTAAAAAATATATATTACAAAGGTTTTTATTAAAAAGCTCATACAAATAATGTCCAAGGTGTCCCATTTGACCAGAATTTTTATGTTATAAAGAATTATTTTTAGTTACGTAAATTATATCCTCCACGGTTTACATTGATTGATTTATCCATACATTTATAATAATCTGTAAGAACCTATCTAAATAATTGACAAAAATGTCGGCTTTTTTCGTCCCGTCTTTATGATTTTTATATTTTATTTTTACGATACCTATGATCTGTATTGAAGGTTCCTTTCTAATATCATTAGTTTTGCAGAAAAATATCGATATTTTTTTTTCGATATATCGAAATCAAATATCGACTCGATATAATTATATCGATACTTTTCGGCACTTCTTGCATCCCAAATTATTTTTTTTTGCAAAAAAACAAGTTTTGAATGTTAAGATACTGCCACGACCCCGGGGCCCATAATACGCATAATGTTTTGCGCGCGATTCCGTAAACGGCGATCTTTCACACCAAAAATAAAACTCGTTTCTCAGCAATTATTTTCGCCGATGTAACTTCGTTTGACGTACAAAAACGACCCATCACAAAGCCGTCATCTACACGATGAAGGCTTTGTATATGTTTATAATACCTTTATTGAAAACTTTTATTAAAAAAACGATTGTTTCTCACATCACAAATCCATTCAAGCATTTTTATAGCATTATTTCCCGGCCTTTTCAATATCACCCGACATCCAACATGGCGGGAAAAATAAATAAAAACAGTAAATAGTTTCACTCTCGAACGAGCTGCGATAGTGGACGATATAACTTGTAATATATTTTGATTTACTGAGCCACCGATAACACCAAAACTTTTTTCTAGGTTTATTGTCCAATTTGGGAGCGGAAAGCGATTTGTAATTTAAAACTGACTTTCAACCAATCTACTTACAGTAGGTATTTCTATTTTGTGAATGTCCATCGGGTATCATCGGATTTCCGAATACAAACGAATGCTAATTTCCATGTCCATCAATTATTAGATTTATCGTGTATAATAATTTGAATTCAGAACTAAGTACATTATTGTTGTTTTGTTTTGATTTCCGAACTGTGAACTATATAGAGCTGTAAAACTAATTTTCCTATCTGTCGTGCCTGCGACTTTAGCAGTTTTCCTCCCATTTTTAAATAAATTACATTAATTTAAAAGAGTATTAAGAGCGTCCGGTCTGCACCAAGGGCAAAGGGCAACTGATAGAAATTCGACAATTGACAAAACACGAAGTCTGCCGTAGGACATTAAGAAAAAAGAACAACAGTACTTAATCTAGTTTTGAATCACAGTGCACGGATACGACTCGGTGGCAGCTTCTGAAGCTCAGATACTTCACTTTTCGTTCAGTTTTGTCTTTCACTCGAAGTGAATCGTCTGAACACAGAATGAATCAAAAATGAAAAATGAATTCATTTGTGAACCGATTCAACGTTGTAGGATTTCGGCACTCGGCATCTTGCACTCGCCTATCGAATGATCGAAAATTGAAAGAAAAAGAGCGAATGAACGTTCTTTCATTTAATTTTGTCGATGTCTCGTGAACATGGAATGAACCAATGAACCATTCACTCACGACATTGTCAACACTTTTCGTACAATCCAAACGTGTCACCGTTTTCTCTCACCACGACACAAATGACGTAGAAACTGACGGCATTGAATGGCGATCCGCAACAGTTGTGTGCTCAACACACTTACAGTGCCATGAATTTTATTAGAACTGAAGTCTGTGTATAGAAATATGAGTGTGTAAAGTTCACTCATCCTCCATAAAAAAGGGAGGGATCCTCCGATCAGACGGGTGTTGTATCTGGTGGACAATTTCCCAACGATTGATGTCGGGATGTTGTATACACCGTGAGAATCACAGTTTTGCTAGAACAAACGTTGTTCAAAAAAAACAAAACATAAATGGTTTTTGAAAAAACAAAAAAGACAAAGTTTAAAATGTCAAGATTATCTACTGCTTACTAAATTTCGTTTATGGAAGTACATTTCCCTGTAGACAATGCTGTGTCCCGGCGTGGTGTGTGTTGTAGGGAGTAACGATAATCTTGACATTTTAAACTTTGTCTTTTTTGTGTTTTTTCAAAAACCAATTATTTTTTTTTTTTATTGGATGCTGTGGAATGGTAGCAGACCATGGTCTGAACAACATTTATTCTAGCAAAACTGTGATTCAAATTTCACGGTGTATATAATTATGCAAGTTGCGTGGAAAACTCTGCTTGCGCGATGCAGGATTTTACGTGACGTCAATGTAATGCTTAGTTTGCTTGTGACGATGTAGATGTCACCACAGGACTGTCCTCTCTAGACCGCGCGGCGGTTCCGAGCTCTGTGGTAACTCTACTATACTCTGTTCATACATACCCGTACCTACTCGCTAGCGATCAAAAAGTTCAAATCGCTTGTAAATTGCGCCTATAGCTCATGTTATAATGGCTCACACCATTACTCTTTTTGATAGATTTTGGGGCAATCTATTATGTATTTCACCATAAGCTGACTATTTTCCGATATTTGAGTATTTTTTATCATTAGATATGACGCCATTTCGGTACGATTTGCTTCCGGACAAAATATTGTTATAATAAATTATGGGTTTATTATGCTTCCGCGATATTTTCATGAATTGGTGGTACAGTGATTGAGTTTCTGCTCTACGGGTTGTGAATTTGATGTTCGCAAAAGACAAAATATTTCGTGGGTACGAGTAAACATTTAGAGCGATATGAGGAACAGGGTATAAAATTCACTCATTCTTTATAGAAAAGGGAGGATCCTCCGACCAGACGGATGTCGCGTCTGGTGGGCAACTGCCCGACGATATGTCGGGACGCTATATACAGTGTGATTCTTCATAATGTGCACATATCGAAATGAGGGAATCTCTGCTTAATTTTAAAGACAGAAAAAATATTTAAAAAAATCGAAATATTTTTTTTATACTTTTTATGGAATTAAAAAGAAATTGTAACAAAACTGTGTAACTTTTAAACTAAGTCATCTATCGCGATGAAACAAACTCCATAATGATTGGAAGTAGTAGAAGAAGTAATTAGGCGTCCACGTAAAATGAAAATTGAGAAAAAACCTACCCTCAATTGAAAATAAACATGATTGTTTAGCAAAAATCTGTATTTTTTTCATCAATTTTTACAATAATTGTAAAATTAATAAAAAAGATGCGAAAGAGAAAAAAAAATTATAAAAAAATAAAACACTTTTTTTTTATTATTTTTTTCCGTCGTTAAAATTAGGCATAGAGTCCCTCATTTCGATATGTGCACATTATGAAGAATCACACTTTATATGCTAGTAGTGCGGTAAACTCTGCTTGCGCGATGCAGGATTTTATATGACGTTAGCGTGATACGTCACATGTAGCGATGTAGATGCCGCCACACGTGTATGGAATCTACAATTGAGATGAAGGCAAGTGGAGATGCAGGTGTGGAAGAAGAACAGGTGCTGCATCAACCCTAAATAAATTGGGAAAAGGGTAGGAGAATGGTGATAATAATGTAGCGGTTACACCGCCACATACAAACTACGCATCAAAGACATGACGTCACACAAATCCTGCATCGCGCAATTAGAGTTTACCGCGCGATTGACGTATCGCACTCTTAGTAATATAAGGGCACAACTCGAAATATTGACGTTTTGAGTTTTTGTGTTAGATGGGCTCAATATCAACTGTTCTACCACTTGGCTTTCACAGAAAGAGAAAAAAGACAATATAAAAGCGAATACTATAATTATGTCTCTTTCACACCACCCTCTCCGTGGTAGAACAGTTGATATTGAGCCCATCTAACACACAAACTCAAAACCCAATATTTCGAGTTGTGCCCTCACATTACTAAGGGTGCAATATATACAAGATTCCAACTTCAAACGTCGGGCAGTTGCCCGCCAGACACAACATTCGTCTGGTCGGAAGATCCTCCCTTTTCTATGGTGGGTGAGTGAACTTTACACCCTGTTCCTCATACCACTAAATTGGTGACCCCGACGTGATGAACGTCAACGCAGTCTTCGTGCAAATACTTCGGCGTGACGATATTTTTGTCCAAGTGTACATAATATGTGGAATTGAATAAAGGCGCTTGGTAAAATAAATTTGAGTAAATCGAAGGACCGTATGACCGTAAAAAATGCTGTACCTAAACCCCTTATGGAAATGAAGATCTTGCTAAATACTCAGGGTAGTTAAAAAAGGCCTGACCACTAACCTGAGTTATCCAAACCACGGCACCAGTACCCTAATAGCGTAACTAATTTTCGTAAACGATTATGACCCAATTTGTTTCATTTTGACAGTTCAACAACATTCATTGCGTTATTTACGTTGTTGAGCAGATTTTTTTTCCAACTTATGAAGCAATGGATTGGCAATCTGTACCCTAATTGCGTAATACAACACAATCACAATTTTTTTCGATTTAAAACAGATTGCTAATCCATTGCTTCATAAGTTGGAAAAAAAAATCTACTCAACAACGTAAATAAAGCTATGAATGTTGTGGAACTGTCAAAATTAAAGGAATTAGGCAAAATTGTTTACGAAAATAAGTTACGCAAATAAAGTACTGTTTCAAATCGAAACAGATTGAGATTGTATTTTTTTTTTATACACGTTGACATTAATGAATTTTATTAATACAATGACATGAATACTTACTTTTAAAGTATTATATTATTTTAATTATTGTGAATGTGAAGACTATATGGGTCATTCCTTTTTGTTTTTAATTTTTTCTCAGTTAGTTCTAATCATGGTCTGACAGTTTGAGTAATTTATGTGGCCTACCCAAATGTCCTTTTTTTCGTATTGTTGAGATATACCGTAAGACCTGAGGTCTTATGGTATATCTCAGGGAGATATTCAGTTTTGAGTTTAGAACACGTAAGTTGACCACATAAGACGGCGATCCAAGGAAAGGAGTATGTAAGGATCGTAGCAGGTGGCGTTCTGTTTTCTATCCATTTATTTATTTCGCCCATGGGAAGAAGGCGTCGGTTTATGGTCAGTTTTCATTTGTTTTTAACTGTGCTTTCTCTACTACAGACCACGGTGTTAAATATAAAACTTAGGTATTCTACTCAAACAAAAAACACCAAAAACAAACGAAAGATTTGATCAAGATTTATCTCATATTTTGGGTCTAAAACCTGAACAATATCATCGCTGTCAGTTGTTTAACACTCAGCACACGTACTGAAATGGGCTGTTGAGATACAAGCGCGGTTGAGAGGAATCCTAATGGCTCTTATCGCATAAACTAGCCTCGCCTTGCTCACTTTGTGGGGTGTATACTTGCAATTTTGAAGACTTTTGCGTCTGAGTTATGTTTTTGTCAAGGTCTACTTTGGTTTGAGGAAATTCTTTGCACTTAGATGTGTTGAACTGTCTTGAACTGTTGAGGGTCGACTTTTAATTATAATAAATAAAAAACAATTACAAAGTGATGTGAGTGTGAACATGATTTGGAGATTTCAGCAAGAATTGCTTGTGTTAGGAGACTCCGCTCTTCAACTTAACAATATATCTATTAATTTGCAATTGAACTTAAACAATGTAAACAAACAAAATTAAAAATAAATAAGTTAGTTTTAAATTATAGAAAAGCAAAATAAATGAGCGAGCGTTATACAGAAAATAAAGCAAAAATACGCGTATCCGTGTGATATGTGTGTATGGGTGAGTGTGCAAGTGTGAGGGTGTGTATTGTGTGTGAGTTAAAATTAACATATTTAGTTCTACTTTATATGATTTAAGTTTAGGTGTAAGTAGAAAGAAGTTCTGAAGGACTGCTTTGGTGGTCTAGTGGTCGCAAGCGCTACTGCTGAGCATGAGGTCCTGGGTTCGATTCACGGGTCGGGCAAAGTGTTATTGAGATTTTGTATCTGGTATTTCTCAGTAACAGCCCGGAGTCTGGATTTATGCCCGGTTGATGGCAATAGGCTCGCCCCCTATTACCTGGGACTTAAACATAACTGGCGAAATGTGGGTGTACAGTCAGCATCAAAAGTCGATTAACGATTTACGTTCCTTTAATCTTATTTATTGAGCAAAATATCCATAAAAATTCTGAACAAATATAAAATTTTAAGAGCATTGACTCATAGCTATTGTATGAAATGTTGAAAAACAAAGTATCAAACCTTGTATCTATTTAGTTGATAAACGTCAAAGTAACAGTGTTAATCGACTTTTGATACTGACCGTACCTACTACAGGTACACCTCTGCCCAACCCTTCGGAGTGTAGCGGTTACACCGCCACATACGAACTATGCATCAAAGACATGACGTCACACAAATCCTGCATCGCGCAGTTAGAGTTTACTGAGCGATCGACATACATACAAGATTTCAACTTCAAACCAATGGGCAGTTGCTCGCCAGACACAACACCCGTCTGGTCGGAGGATCCTCCCTTTTCTATGGTGGATGAGTGAACTTTACACCCTGCTCCTCATTCTCCTAAATTGGTGACCCCGAGTATGAACGTCAGCGCAGCCTTCGAGCAATTACTTCGGCGTGACGTCATCATCATCATCACTCCCGCAAGCTTTCGTGAGGCGACTCACACAGCCGGCCAGCACCCACGGCATCAACGGGTATCCTGACCACCAGCATGCAGCGAACGCGCATTCCTGGTCATCACCCTCAGCCTCATCACCCCGACTCACTGGGGAATCAACGCAATCAGCCTCATCACCCCGACTCACTGGGGAATCAACGCAATCAACCTCAATCACCCCGACTCACTGGGGAATCACCTCAATCACCCCGACTCACTGGGGAATCACCGCAATTACCACAGACAGTTCCGACTCACCGCGAACTATGTGGTACCCGGTTCCGACTCACTGGAACCACAGCTGGCACCGTGAAGCATCGCAAGATTCAGCCCACTATCGACCTCCGGTCTCCGGAGGGGAGTGATGTAGCGGTTACACCGCCACATACGAACTATGCATCAAAGACATGACGTCACACAAATCCTGCATCGCGCAGTTAGAGTTTACCGAGCGATCGACATACATACAAGATTTCAACTTCAAACCGATGGGCAGTTGCCCGCCAGACACAACACCCGTCTGGTCGGAGGATCCTCCCTTTTCTATGGTGGATGAGTGAACTTTACACCCTGCTCCTCATACTCCTAAATTGGTGACCCCGAGTATGAACGTCAGCGCAGCCTTCGAGCAATTACTTCGGCGTGACGTCATCATCATCATCACTCCCGCAAGCTTTCGTGAGGCGACTAACACAGCCGGCCAGCACCCACGGCATCAACGGGTATCCTGACCACCAGCATGCAGCGAACGCGCATTCCTGGTCATCACCCTCAGCCTCATCACCCTGACTCACTGGGGAATCAACGCAATCAGCCTCATCACCCCGACTCACTGGGGAATCAACGCAATCAACCTCAATCACCCCGACTCACTGGGGAATCACCTCAATCACCCCGACTCACTGGGGAATCACCGCAATTACCACAGACAGTTCCGACTCACCGCGAACTATGTGGTACCCGGTTCCGACTCACTGGAACCACAGCTGGCACCGTGAAGCATCGCAAGATTCAGCCCACTATCGACCTCCGGTCTCCGGAGGGGAGTGATGTAGCGGTTACACCGCCACATACGAACTATGCATCAAAGACATGACGTCACACAAATCCTGCATCGCGCAGTTAGAGTTTACCGAGCGATCGACATACATACAAGATTTCAACTTCAAACCGATGGGCAGTTGCCCGCCAGACACAACACCCGTCTGGTCAGAGGATCCTCCCTTTTCTATGGTGGATGAGTGAACTTTACACCCTGCTCCTCATACTCCTAAAGGAGAAACAAGGCGTGATGTTATGTTATGTTTAAGTGTAAGTGTCAGTTGGCCCTACGACAATGTCATGGGATCGGAAGAAATCAAATATAATAAACTATACTCTACCCGCTTGTATAATAATCCTTCCTATCTTAGGGCACAATCTCCTTCTCATGCAAAGGAATGAGTAGGATAATCATCACCACACGCAAGCTCACTACGGGTTGGCTATTATTGGCTATTATATCACAAGCCGTATCATATACCGGATGATTTTTTTACCGACTCGAAATTTTTACAGGGTATTCTACCCATGAATATAAACAACTTTCACTATGGGAGCAACTCTGAAATCACGAAAAAAAATCTGCTGTTTCATACATTTTGGTCAAGTAGGTATTGAACTTTTGTATAAACAGCTGATTTTTTGTTTGGTTTTGCCTGAATTAAATTACTTTTATTTTATTTTATTTTACGGAATTTTTCTTCACAATCAGAAAAATGAAGATATTTAAAATTAACTCGAGAGTATAGGTATTAAGAAAATGTTGAAAATTACATGGTGGCATTCGTTTGAAGAACCTAATACTCCTCCTAATAGCTATAACTTTTTACCTCTTACTACAAATCCGAAAAAAGGATAGATCCGGGCCCATATTTCTTAGGCGACCTACGTAACTACTCGTGTCGCCACATTTTTATTTATTTTAGTACTTAGATTCACCCCTCACGTATCGCGATGGCTATCGTCGCTCGGAATACTAAATAACATAGTATTGTATAAGCTTTACACTCGTTGATGTTTATGGAAAAAACGGAACCCTTATAGGATCACTAGTGTGTCTGTCTGTCCGTCTGTCACAGCCAATTTGCTCCGAATCTAATGGACCGATTCTGATGGTCATATGTATTTCTGTGATCCAAACACGGACGTGTAACGTAAATAAATGAATTTTGAATATGGGGGTCACTTTTTCGGGGAATATAAGAAAATTTAAAAAAAATATTTTCAAACTGTATCGTGTGACATATCAAAATGCGAGGATATTAATTCTTTTTTTAATAATTTTAAAGTAAATACATTTAAAGATAATAAGAAAAAAAAAAAAAAAAAGTCGTTTGTTTTTTTTTACCCACGCAGTTATAAAAAATTATATGGGACCATCTCTGAAGTATGACCTACTAAACAAAAAAGATATAATTAAAATCAATTCATAATTGGCGGAGTAATCGCGTAACAAACATACAAAAAAAAAAAACATACAGTTGAATTGAGAACCTCCTCCTTTTGGAAGTCGGTTAAAAATAATTTCATCATCTATCTAGTCTTTTCTCAACTACGTTGGGGTTGCATCGCTCAAGCAGAGTTCACCGCGCGAGCAGCATTTAAACGACGTCCCGACATCAATCGTCGGACAGTAACCAAACAGACACGATACCCGTCTGGTCGGAGGATCCTCTCTTTTCTATGGAGAATGAGTGAACTTTACTCCCTGTTCCTCAAACCTCTATACTGGTGACCCCGACGTGATCGTCAGAGCAGCCTACGTGCAACTACTTCAGCGTGACGTTATTTTGATATCTGCAACTGCAGGTGCCAATGTCCTAGTACTTAAAGAAGGTCGTTTCAGCAGTTTAGCCGTAAAAACGCACCAGAAAAACTGACAAATCTCCTCATTTATAATGATAACCATCACGGTTGCAAAAACCCCACAAAACACGCCACACTTTATTACCAACCATTGCTACAATTGCTTTCATAACGAACTCCATCTTCTCACACAGACCTCATTATGGACAATAAATCCAACCCATTCCTGACCAGTACATGTGACTGATTAATAGTTTCCTACCTAGATTGTGGCCCACATAATTATGGCCGTTCGATCAAGGCCCGGAAACGGGTCGGCTATGGCCCGGCTATCGGCTAGCAAATCGTGCAAGTCCAGCACTAGTACTAGGCAATAGATTTGAATCAAAAGTAATTAAAAGGAGATGTCCGCTTTTTGTAGGGACGTTGGTTTTTTATTCCGAGAAAAATCTAACCAGCATCAAACTACATCTAAATAAAAACGACAAAATATGGAACTAGGAACCACTGAAATAATATTTTTAGACCCCTCCATGTAAGAGAAAAATTATAAATTATTTAAAGTACAAATACTTTGTGTGTTGAGAGCAGTGGTGGCCCAGTGGTAACGGCCGCGACTTACGAGTTGTAGGTCGTAGGTTCGAACCCAGACAGGCGCTTTACTTTGTGTAAATTATTTCATAACCACTGCTCTCAAAACGGTGAAGGAAAACATCGTGAGGAAACCGGCATGTCCTAGAACCGAAAATTCGAAGACATGTGACATCTACCAACCCGCACTGGGCCCGCGTGGTAGATTACGGTCCACTCCCTCTCACAGAGAGGAGGCCTGTGTCCCAGCAGTGGGAACATTTATAGGCTGATGATGATGATGATGACAAATACTTTATTTGTTGATGGCAACTATGACAAATATGATATAAATTGACACATGGTACTGTCATTACTGTCAATCAATTGACAGTGATGACAGTAATATGTGTCAATTTTGACAAGTTTAGTATTTGAATATGTCAATATGACATAAATTGACACATAGTACTGTCATTACTGTCAATGAATTGACAGTAACATGTGCCAATTTTGACAAGTTAACTATTTTATGGGGTGTGTTCACTATATTATCCTAGATAACTAGAAAGGTTTGTTCGTTTTAGGAGTAAATTCTTACTAAAATAAAAAAGATTTTTCTCAAAATTGGAGGTCTTTAAAAATGTATGATATAGTTAGAACCACTAGTTTTTGGGAAATCTATCCAAATATATTTAACTTATCCTGGTTAGAATTATTGAATAATAAAAAACCATTTTAGGACATTTCCTTTGGTGCGAACTAGCTGGCTTTGCCTGGCTAAAATCTGGGTACCCGTTTAGATTAGTTTTTGTATAGCTGTTGGGCCAGTCACGAGAAATATAATATGTATGTCGTGGCCAGATGTTAGAATTGATCATTTCATGAAATGAACATAGAACGCTGGTCACATCATGATGTGGCCTGGCCAGATCAATGAATACTCAACGTTTGACGATATGACTAGTTAAACGCATGACTAACTACTACGCACAAACCCTAACAAAAATAACAAACTCAAAACTCCATTATTCAAAAGCAAGTGCATGTAAAAACATTTCATTTAAACAAGGGCTGCTAGTTTTCAGAGGCTGTTTGCCATCTCGTGTTTCTGAGCGGGTCGAGAGCCGCCATGTTTTATTTTTCACGATTTGCGCGGGAAAAGCTGCACAGTGCACGTACATTGTTGTAAATTGTAAGCGGTGGCGACTGTTGCTTTGAATGGTACGGTAATGGCAGCAAATGGTGAACTTAGTCGTATGTTATGCCTATTTTTAAAGGAGTTTATTTAGAATTTAAAATAACAGCTTCATCATCATCATCATTCAGCCGAAAGACGTCCACTGCTGAACACAGGCCTCCCTCAAGCACCGCCACTCCGACCGGTTCTGTGCTTATCGCAACCAGCAGATTCCTGCGGCCTTCACAAGGTCATCGGTCAACCTTGTGGGAGGCCTTCCAACGCTACGTCTTCCGGAACGCTATCGCCACTCTAAAAACTTTCGGCCCCATCGGCCATCTGTTCTGCGACCAATATACTGCCACTTAAGTTTGGCAATTTTTCAGTCTATGTTGGTTACCTTGATTCTCCTGCGGATCTGTTTATTTCTGATTCGATTACGTAGGGAAACTCCAAAAATAACAGCTTCTACCGAAGTTTTTCAATTTTTCATCATGGGTTTCGTTTTCATAGTTTTCGAAGGTGTTAAAGCCGATAGTGGAGTCAAAATGTAAATCCAAAACGGCGGCTGCAAAAATTTTGATTTTATTTAAATCATGTAACGTGAAAAAGAATTTCGTTCCTGATGGGGTCCCCCGACCGCACACATTTTTTTTATTTCGTTTTTACTGGAATATCGGAAATACAACACATAGTGCTATTGGTTTTACACCGGTGATTATTCTATGAATATCTGAACGCATTTTTATTTTTTACCATATGTCGATCCATTATGTTAAGCTACTCTTGCCGGAGTTGGTCCGTGGATAGGTGACCAGTTTTACATACCGAGACTCCTCCGTGCAACGAAAAGCACGTTAAGCCTTTGGTCCCGGCTGTCATTCGTGGATCTTTGACAGTCGTTACGGGTCGTCAGAAACCCGAAAGTTTGACAACCAAGGGGTATCCTATTACCCAGTTACTGGGTTGTGGAGGTCAGATAAGCAGTTGCTCCATGTAAAATACTGGTATTTACAAACACGAGTCGAATGGTAATACAGATATTTAATAATATTCCGAAGGATATTAGAGAACTGCGAACCAGTCTATTTCAAAAGCATCTCAGAGCATGGCTGATTGAAAACTGTTTTTATAGTATTAAAGAATTTATGAATTCTAGAACAAATAGGAAAATTGTAGGACATGTAAATTACATTTGACATTTTTATTTTAAGCTGTTGACATAATATTTTGTAATTTAATTTCCAATTTAATTTTAATTTTTAATTTTTTGTAAGTCGATTTTTAGAAAATTTGTAATTGAATTATTTTTATTTGACATTTGTAATTTGATAATTTAGACAATTCTTGATTTAGTACCTATTTTTTCTGATATTGGAATTTAATTATTTTGTTAAATTAGAATCATTGTTATTGTCACAAAATTTGCATGCCGAATTTAGTTGGCGGAATATAAAGTTTTTTTTTTTTTTTCGGATTTTGATATATGTATTTGTTATAAAATCTGTAAAATACCATATTTCAGGCAAATAAATGAATGAAATGAATCTATCTATCTATTTAGCTGCATCCGGTTAGACTGGAAGCCGACCTCAACATAGTTGGGAAAAGGTTAGGCAGATTGTTTACTATAAAGTTCAATTAATACGTACTGCTGCTGCTGTCGGTGTACCAAATAAATACAATCGCTCTGCGCTCTTCACTTGGCCCAGGGATCACAAGTCATGCTCCGTGCCCAAACGCAGCTGTAAGGCATACTAAATGCAGTTTTTGGTGCAACCCAGCTTGACCTGCACCGTCTCTATTACAAATTGGGTTCACAGAGATTTCGAGTAGGATTAGAAACCTTACAACTTCAGCTTTCTTTCTATTTTCACAAATTGCTCTCAAAATATCCGAGTTTAAATCAATTCGATTAATTTGATTCTCAATACTCAATTCTTTATTGCATTCCTTAAGTTTACATTGATGGTATAACAAAGTAAAAGATCAATATGGACCCTGTCGGGCACAGCAAAATTAGGAGAGAGGAAGAGGGCTAAGTAGCAATTCAAGCAATTCAGTAATATATTTACCAATCTGCCTAGCCTTTTCCCAACTATATTGGGGTCGGCTTCCAGTCTAACCGGACGCAGCTGAATACCAGTATTTTACATGGAGCGACTGCCTATCTGACCTCCACAACCCAGTAACTGGGTAATAAATACCCCTTGGTAAGACTGGTTAAATTGTTAGACTTTCGGGCTTCTGACGACCCGTAACTACAGTAAAAGCCGGTAAGCGTAGCCTGTCGGATCGACCCGTGCGGCTGTTATTACTTAGCCACGAGCTCCTCAAGCTCAAGCCCCTCAAGCAATTCAGTAATATTAAACATTATTAAATGTATACGATACGGCATAGCTATTCACAACCATTCGATACACTTCCGTGCCGAATGTTCTTAATATCCACAACCCGAATATTTTGTCAGTTTAAATCAAATAGAGGACCGCTATCCTTCCGTCAGCTATTTGCTGTCGAGGATAAAGCAAATCAGGTAGTCGAAAATTTATGATTTTCGACACGACAGCCTGTCGAATGGTTGCATATGAATATCTATGCAGAAGTCGGAAAAATCAAAAAATCAAAATCAAAATATTTTATTTCACATAAACCTACAAGGGCACTTATGAAACGTCAGAAGCTAGGTGCACGGTTCCAATTGGTCGCTTCCTATGGAGAAGAGCCGGCAAGAAACTCCACGGTTACTCTTTTCAAAATAAATTGTTTCTACAATGTTTTCAAAATACAGTGTTAATAAGTATGGGAGGACAGTGTAGGCCTATCAACAAGTACCAGGTACTTAGTAAAATAGAAAATGGGCCACAAGTCTACAGCCTACAACGTTCTCACATTCACAAAATCTAAAAGAAAAGAATCTATAATAATATAAAAGATAAACAAAATAATAAAAATAAGGACCTATTTAAACCAAATGACATGATTGCCTAGTGGCATGATACAGCTGTAGTCAGCTGTAACAAATAACGGAAGAAAGGAGTTCCTACTCCTACTAACTACTTTCCATCTAGTAGGTAAAGATCCTCCTTTATCCTTATTTTCCGTTTGGAAATCCACATGAATAATTGGATACCCTCCGTCTTGGGAGAACGGAACGTTATATCAGACTCCTACTGACTAAAATCACACTGTTCCTACTTCTACCATGAGTCGGGGGCCCGGGAGATACTTGTACATTCACCGCACCCCCGACTGGTTTCAGCCCGCCATGCCTAGAGGGCCCCATCACCCAGTGCGGCCGATCCCACGACCGCACGTCTTTGGGCCTGACTATGTCACCTTTTTAGGCCTGACTGTTCGGGCGACAACACAGCCTTACGGTCCTCTTTTAGCCACCAGATGGAAAGTAGTAACAGTAGACGCCTGAGGGCATATACACGTGGCAACCGCTTTTAAAGCACGACTTTCAACAGGTTGACATAAGGTTTTCGGTGCTTGGCTTATGTCAACCCAATACATTTTTGACTTTTCCATCATCGATATCGCTGATAGAGTGTGTGAGGCCTCCTGCTGCACCATATGTAGTTCTTTACGAACCTTCGAGACAAAGAAGGAATGTCTCGTGCGTGTGACAAAGGAATTCTTCTTGTCTGCACAAATATTTTATTATATTATAAGCCTGTGTTGTCCCACTGCAGGGCAAAGGCCTCCTTTCCCTCTTTCCACTTTTCCCGGTCTACTGCGATTGCGGGCCAATCCTTTAAGAAGGAGTCCAGCTCGTCCCGCCATTTCATTCTGGACCTGCCGAGAAGTCGTTTCCTGCTATTTGGGATCCACTGAGTGGTGATTTTTGCTTATTACTGCTCCGACATGCGACAGATGTGGCCAGCCCAGTTCCATTTTAGTCTAGCACAGTTGCTAGTTGCTAAATATTTTAGGATGAAGAAAATACTTTCCGTAGAAATCATTCTCTTGCCTTTATCCCAATTTGGGGTCGGTGCAATATGTCCATACGAAAGAAATCTAACAATACGGACTTAATTTAAACTGCCAGTCTTTTTACACGTGCGCTCTGTGGGTCAGGTATACGCTGAAGGCATACAACGCCTTGCGTTTCCAGTATAACAATGTATTCAGCATGCTGTTGGGTCTGCCACACTTTGATGACACGGGATGTTCACCGAGGCCAGGGTTGATGGTTTTCATGCCATTTCACGGAAACGTTGCGCTTCGATTCTCGGTAGAATACGTGCTAGATCTCACAGCATCTTGGGTGTATTGTATGATAGGAGGGACAGCCCCATGCTGGCTCACTGGATATGGCTGCACACGTAAATGTCAGTCATTTCAATTTTGTATATAGAGTGTGGTTTTTACTAACATTAGGATAAGACCTTTACTAACAACTAATGGATATTTGATCTGAAATAAAAATACATTATTATTAATTGAAGCATTCCCACTGGTGAGCAAAAGCAACCCGAATATCCTGCCCCAAACTTGAGTTGCAAAACTTCCAAAAATAAAATCTAGTCCCATCTTACAATAATAAATGCGAAGTTACACTCAAAGCGATGTGGCAAAATATCACAGCATTTCTTACGCGAGGTTTACCGCATTCAAAACGCAACTGAGACCATTTGTCCCGAAACTCGGGCAGTAAGTCTGTGAATGAATGAATAAACAGGTTATTTTTGTGACAAAACCACTATTTTTCCTAAGTAGTAGCGATCTTGAACATAATCTGGACTGGTTTTCCACGTTTGTGGTGTAGTACAAGTTATAAGCTGATAGCGTTTTATGATATTTAAGTGAAAACTTCTTTAGGCGCGTTGGGCATTTTTTTGATGGGACTAAAGCATTCATTTTACGAGCCGCGACGGCCGGTTGTGTACGCTGTATTTGCAACTGACGATTGTAGCTGCGGTTTTGGCCGCATGCTTGGACGCGACCCTTGCGGCCGGGCCACGCGTCATAGCCGCGCAGCCAGGCCACTAGTGCGCGCCAGGTCATATTTAGGAGTCTAAGCGCACTAGCAGCCAGGCCGCAGCGACCAGGTCGCAGCAGCCAGCGAGATAGTCGGTGAGGCCGCTAGCCGCGTGCGGCCAGGTGCGCGTGCTCCATGACGATTTCATATTAATGTATATCTCGCTGCATGGCCGCTGCGACCTGGTGCGCGTTTGGGCTTTGTATAAGTGTAAAAACCGAAAAGATGATATCTTATTTAGTCTCAAAACTTGGCCCACACTAAGAAAGTTGTAAACCGGGCCAAGTGTTACGGTTTATGGGTTTATAATGTCAAGTGGCGCACTCCCTCCCTATATTTTATAATAAATACTTTAGAGACTATTACGAACAAAGAATACTCCTGTTCGTACAAAAAACGAACAGTATTTGGGGGAAAAAGAAGATAGATAACGAAATTCTTTCTTAAATGAGTAAGTAGGAAATTTTTGAGAATTTTCTCTTTATGTACCTTGGTACAGTGGGCTGCATCAATGGTACCCCAGTTGTATTAAAATTATCTTACAACTGTGGTACCCAATTGATGCAGCCTACCGCACTTACAGGTCCTTTTTTATAATTTTGTCAGAGAGGTCTTAATTATAGAACATTAGGTATAACCTTGGGATATAAATATCTGTTTCGTCGGTCTTGTGGTCGCAAGTGCAACTGGTCAGTGGTGGATCCAGGATTGTCATTTGAGGGATCGACGACGCGTTGTGTTCCACGCGCGCCTCAAAGAGATGTCAGCAGAACTGACGGGGTCCGCTAGGGCCGATGCCTGCCGGGGTTGCGAAGAATACCGAAAGGGAGATCGTGGCCCCGGCAACATGGCAACTGAAGGAACACGGGTAGGTTTTAGTCAGTAAGAGTCTGACACGCCCTCCCGCTCCACCCAGAGCGGGAGAAGTTATTTGATAATTTCCCACCAAAAAAAAAAGGGGGGTTTGACCCCGCTGAGGTTAGGTTTTAGCCAAGTACTAAAAAAGCGTACAACGTTTAATTTGCTTAACACATAACAATTTGGATTACTTTTCGCAAATTCCTCAATGACTGGGTTAGGTTGTAGACTACCAGAGATATCTCGGTGGTGAATATCATGGAGGCCACAGGGCAGCGTGAGTGGCAGAATGAATGGCGCGCGGATTCAAAATTCATCACGTAAACAAAACATCTTAAAGAGATAATTGATGACAATTGTACGTTATGTTAAATTAGAATAATATCAAGTTCACTTTTTGATTTGTCACGTAAGAACTCAGATGCGTTTGGAGGGGGCTTGCGCCCCTTAGCCCCCCCTGGATCCACTACTGCAACTGCTGAGCAAGGAGTGGGGTCCTGGGTTCGATTCCCAGGTCGGGTTTAAGTATTATTGGGCTTTTCCATTCAGAATTTCTCAATAACAGCCCGGAGTTTGGAAACTGGCGGTGTGATACCCCTGTGGCTCGCAAAGCACGTTAAGCCGTTGTCCTGCGCCTGATCTCTCTCCGGCCGTGTCGGATTGCCGTCCCATCGGACTATGAGAGTGAGGGCAGAGAGAGTGCACCTGTGTCTGCGCACACACTTGTGCAGAATAATATCTCCCGCGTAGATGGGCAGCCTCCGCTGATATTGGATAATATGTTCTGTGGTCTTAGTCTGTCTAAGACTACCTGCCACCTATCTGTCTGTCTTTCTTGGTGGTCGGCTTGCCACAGTGGGTCCGTGGATGGGTGACTATCTTTACATACCGAGACTCCTCCTTGCCTCGGAAAGCACGTTAAGCCTTTGGTCCCGGATGTCATTTGTAGATCTTTGACAATCATTACGTGTAGTTAGAAGCCCAAAAGTCTGGCAACCAGTCTTACCAAGGGGTATCGTGTTACCTAGTAACTAGGTTGTGTTCAGATAGGCAGTCGCTCCATGTAAAATACTGGTATTCAGCTGCATTTGGTTAGACTGGACCCCAACATAGTTGGGAAAAGGCTAGGCAGATAATGGTCTTGATCGCCCAGGTTGCAAAACTTACTGCTTTATGTAGTGTACTACAAAAAGCAGTAAGTTTTGGAACCAGGCATATTGTTATGTTTCTCTATAACCCTTCAACTGACAGCTGTCAAACGTATTAAAAAAAGTTTGACCGTGATCTTGGCGTGGCCCCGTTTCATTTGGAACTGCTTGCGATTAAACCCCGATTTCTCGCTATTTTACTATAAAACCCATATAAAACTATAACTGTTTCGTAATCTGTACAATATTTCCTATTGGTTCTAATAAGACTTTTAAGAATTTGGTTATAAGACTTATAAAATAATAAAACAAGCATGTTTACACTAAAAACAAGTTTTGTTATTTTCACCCTTTTTTTTCCATTCAAGTACATAAATATTAAAATTCTGCATATCTTTATATTAGAAAATCATTTTTTTACGAAGTTTATTAACCTATTTTTTATTATATTCTCAAACATACATTGTTTTTACAATTTTACTCGACAAAATTTCAAGTTTTATGGCGAGAAGCGCTTGTTAGTTCATACAAATAATTTAGTAAAAACTAACTTTAAAGCGGACAAACTATTAGGCTAAGCGTATACTGAGACGGAGGTGACGGAAGTCCACGCAGCGCAGGGCAGAGCAGATTTTGTAATGTATGAACGTACTGAGAGCTGCATACGCTGCGGCGCAGGCATGTGCGACGCAGACATGTGTCTGTCCTGCTCTGCGTCTCGTTGTAAAGCCGGCACAGATGTCTGCGTGACGCGTGCAGGTCGTCACTTGTTTTTTACTACTGATTCATAATTTTGTTTCAATCACAGATTGTTTGTAGCTAGG
Source organism: Agrochola lychnidis (assembly GCA_963680765.1). Classification (NCBI taxonomy): domain Eukaryota; kingdom Metazoa; phylum Arthropoda; class Insecta; order Lepidoptera; family Noctuidae; genus Agrochola; species Agrochola lychnidis. The sequence goes on from OY796872.1 coordinate 13,983,065, forward strand.
ACGCGAATGTGTATGTGTAGCTGCGTCGCAGCACGCGCTCGCGGCCTATGTCTGCCTCGCCTGCCCTACCCTGCAAAATCTGTACTGCGCTGTGCTGCGTCACCTGCATCTCAGCATACGCTTAGCCTTCATCTACTTGACGTACAGACTCACGCCTTCTTCCCGTGGGGGTAGGCAGAAACTACAAAACGTAAGTTATTACTATCCTTACAATCAGATATAATACAATAGACATGGATATATTTAGTAATCTGTTCCGCTTAGCTATTTCTAAAGAGCCATAAAAAACTCCTGAAAGAAATCGACACGTGTTTCACCTCTCAACGAGGCGTCGACGACGATGGACTTGTCGCGAACCCGAACACGGCGTGTTGCCACACCGAGCGCTGAGCGCAGACAATCGATCAATTAACTAACAGATATAGTTGTTAAGTACGTTACGGAAATTAGTAATACCTTCTTTTTCTAATAGCTCTAGTCCGAAATATATTTAAGTAGAAATGCCACCGGTAACTTAAACACTCAGCACAAAACTCACTTATTTCAAAATAGAATCATATTTCCGGCGGGGCAACGGAAATGACATTCAAAGGGCGCGGGCAAAGTATATCCGGGTGAAAATTTCAAGATGTGTTTCGCCAATTCCTTCGGTGTAACCTATTTAGGTTTCTAAAAAAATAAGTTATTTTTCTTGTCGATGTTGGTGCCGAATGTTGATCAGTTCTGCGAACTTGCAGGAGGGATTTAAAATTTTACTTATGTTATGTAACGGAAACACAAACAATGCGACATTTCTAATACCTTTATTCGAGCAATTCTTGTATACAAGCTTAGTTTTTGTTTATACTAAACCTCTTAAGGGGTCATTGTACTCATCATTATGAACAACTTTCACTATGGGACTAAAGCTGAAATCGCAAAAAAAAATCTGCTGTTCTCTACATTTTGACGAGTTATTCGAACATAAATGTAAATTTATGTTCGAATAACTCGTCAAAATGTAGAGAACAGCAGATTTTTTTACTTTGTGTAAATTATTTCATCACCACTGCTCTCAAAACGGTGAAGGAAAACATCGTGAGGAAACCGGCATGTTCTAGAACCGAAAATTCGAAGACATGTTACATCTACCAACCCGCACTGGGCCCGCGTGGTGGATTACGGCCCGCTCCCTCTCACAGAGAGGAGGCCTGTGTCTCAGCAGTGGGAACATTATAGGCTGATGATGACGCACAATATTGAGAGACAAGACTTCTTTATAGGTTTTCCTGTAATCTATATTTTTTTATTTGGGACAAGAAATAAAACTAAGAAAATTATAAAAACAATACCAATTTCAGAAAAGAAAATTGAAATTAAAAAAAAAAATAAGAACATAAAACTATTTTCTTATTTATTTTGTCTCCCAAAAGTGACCCCCACATTCAAAATTCATTTATTTACGTAACACGTTCGTATTTGGGTCACAGAAATTGATATGTGTACCAAATTTCAACTTAATCGGCCCATTAGATTCGGAGCGAATTGGCTGTGACAGACGGACAGACAGACACAAGAGTGATCCTATAAGGGCTTCGTTTTTCCATTCGGACATACGGAACCCAAAAAAATACATAAAGCAGAAAACTATGAAAAATATCTTACGAAATTGAACGTTTTCACACTGCAGCGATACTGACACCGACATATCGTTAGCTCGGGCGACGACGATATCGGGATGATATCATGACGATATCGGGATGATATAGGGACGATATCGGGATAATATCGGGATGATATCGGGACGATATGGGGATGATATCGGTATATGACAAGATGTAACCAACAGCTTATTGTCAGGCTTTGCGCCAGCAAAAGCTTACATCGCCGCGCGATTTCAAAAGTGTAATAGTATATTCGAGGTAATAATGGCAGCTCTAAATAAGTGCAACAGGACACGAAGAGAAGGTGTGACAGTTGTGAAGTGTAATAGGTTTGACAGGCACAAATCGTCGCCCTCCTCGCAACTAGCAATTGATATTTTTCCAGGGCAACTGTTTTTCGGTCGGGCGCTACAATCATGTTAATATAGTTGCGTTAGCTGTGGCTTTATTAAAGAATTAATAACTTTTTATAAACAGCTCTTGACTTAATCTTTAACTCACTAACTGTAGATGTGTGCATTTACGACAGGTGGTGAGAATATTTTTTCCCTCTAACAAAACTCACGCAAAACAAAATACGTGATTATCTTCTAAACGGTAAACGACACAGACACGACGATTAGAGAGAACTTTTTCGAAACAAAGTTCTGAACACGTAGGTAATGTCAGTGCAGATACGTCAGTTTGTGAGATACGACAGTTAGCGGGGAGGGCGACGAAATATGACTCTTTTAATACATGTACATACCTACTTTAAACACTTACCCACTTTAACTTACTTAAAGCATGGTATTCATCTGGTTCCGGTTAGATTAGAAGCCGACACCAACATAGTTGGAAAAGACTAGGCAGGACAGATGATGACCAACTTAAATTGTCCGTATATTCAAATTACAACTGTCATTCAATGTATGAAATGACTGTAGCACGTCAAATTGACATAGGGTGTTTGCTCCACAATTAATTTTCTTGACCTCAAACTCAATCTCAAAGCATTTATTTAAAATAAACCAATTACAGGTACTTTTGAATTGTCAAGGGATCGTTCAGTCAGAAATATGAAGCTAGTTGCCCATTCCAAAGCGCGGTAGGTTCCTATGGAGAAGAACGCGCAAGAAACTCCACGGACACTCTTTTAAATCTAAATATAGTTGCAAAATATTGGTTACATCATTCATGTTGAAGTTATACATGTGAGAACGATGCAGAACGTTAAAAGCGTCCGTAATAAAAATTAAACAATCCAAAAATTAAATTAAAATAAACCGTGGCAGTTAAAAGATGACCAGTCCCTACTGATAGCGCCCGTTCACGAACATGACGCATGGATTAGCACCATTCAGCTCAACCATTTTGACGGGTTCGTACTTCCCCGGACGAACTCTTTTATTGACTCCCAGACTATTACCAAAAAGTTTTTAAAATCTATATTCCTTCTCAAAATGCATCTGCAATTATCCAAACCCATCTTGGTACGGAACGTAAAACTAGCTCTACAGTTTCAAATGACTCTCCATTAGACTCTACATGGAGTCGTTCTAACTTTCTCTATAAACGTAAACCTGAACTGTGGACGTTGTTAAAACTATTTTACATACTACGTTGAAATGTGTACAACTTCTAGTATACAGGACGTCCGGTAATTAAAATTATAGAAGAACTTATGACGGTTCAAAACCAAAAGACAAAAAAGCATAATGTAAATTAGGATTACCAGGGATGTTTTAAAAATAGACAATTTAATAACTTTATTAAAAACTAGCGGACGTCACACGGTTTCACCCGCTTAGTTCCTGTTTCCATGGGGGTACGGGGATAAAATATAGCCTATGTTACTTGCTGATAATGTAGCTATCCATTGCTGAAAGAATTTTTCAAATCGGTCCAGTAGTTTTTAAGTTTATTCGTTACATACAAAAATACAAACATACAAATCTTTCCTCTTTATAATATTATAATATTAGTATAGATAAGTACTTACCTATAGATGAAATAAAAAGTTAGATTAGAATTGTTAATAAAAAATGTTTTTGATTTAATATATTAATATTATCGTAAAATAATATGTTGACAAAACTACTTGCCTTCAAATATCTTGCACTATTTTGTAACAGAACTATTAATTTTATTACGCTGACAATTTACATCCGATTAATTCCCTACAACGTCCCATTACATAATTCCTCGTCGCATCGCATTTGGCGCCCCGAGAGCGATAGTTTAGAATTACTGCCAAAACATTAATTGAAACCATATTTGGCAAACATTTGATTCGTAAACTATTGACTAAATTCACAGTATGTTGTGGCTTTGTGCCAAGTTTTGGACTATTTATTGGTTAATTGGTAAGTATTTATGACGCAATGATTTAGGATCTGGCCTAATTATTTTTAGTACTTTTGTAGCGGTTACACTGCCACATACGAACTACGCATCATAGACATGACGTCACATAAATCCTGCATCGCGCAGTTAAATTTTACCGAGCGTTCGACGTAGATACAAGATTTCAACTTCAAACCATTGGGCAGTAGCCCGCCAGACACAACACCGTTCTGGTCGGAGGATCCTCCCTTTTTTTTATGGTAGATGAGTGAACTTTACACCCTATTCCTCATACCACTAAATTAGTGACCCCGAGTATGAACGTCAACGCAGCCTTCGTGCAAATACTTCAGCGTGACATTATCATCATCATCACTCCTGCAAGCTTTCGTGAGGCGAGTCACACAGCCAGCACCCACGGCTTCAACGGGTATCCTGACCACCAGCATGCAGCGAACGCACATTCCTGGTCATCACCCTCAGCCTCACCACCCCGACTCACTAGGGAAACACCACAATCACCACAGACAGTTCCGACTCACCACGAACTATGTGGCACCCGGTTCCGACTCACTGGAACCACAGCTGGCACTGTGAGGCATTGCAAGATTCAGTTCACAATTGACCTCCGATCTCCAGAGGGGAGTGATGTAGCGGTTACACCGCCACATACGAATTACGCATCATAGCATGACATCACACAAATCCTGCATCGCGCAATTAGAGTTTACCGAGCGTTCGACATATATACAAGATTTCAACTTCAAACCGTTGGGCAGTGGCCCGCCAGACACAACACCGTTCTGGTCGGAGGATCCTCCCTTTTCTATAGTGGATGAGTGAACTTTACACCCTGTTCCTCATACCAGCAACCCAGTAGATATTTGACAGTCAGAAGCCCAAAAGTCTGACAACCATTCTTATCATCATTTCAGCCGAAAGACGTCCCCTGCTGGACATAGGCCTCCCCCAAGCACCAAAACTTCGACCGGTTATGCTTCCCGCATCCAACGGATTCCTGCGGGTCATTTTCTTTTGGGCTGCTTAGGGTACAATTCTCTCGAGGTTAGAAGAAAAAATTACCAAATCATTAATACATATGTGTAAGATCCTTCACGGAAAAACAGATGCTTCTGAACTGCATGATGAACTGTCCCATCTTTTTGCTCTGATAAACTATAACCGTGGAAGGAGGCATAGATTGTTCGCCGTGCCTCGGAGTCGAACCGTCGCTCGAGCCCAGTCTCCCGTCCCTCTCACACTCGCTGCGCTCAACGCTCTCTTGGACGCTAAGTCTGACTGTGATGTGTTCGCGGATGAATGGAAGAAGATCTTGTCAGTATGTCAGGGGTCCAAGTCTGCTATTTTTATAAATTCGTCATTCCAACACGATCCCATTGTCATTTTACTAATAGTTCGTAATCTGCTAAATTCATAATGGTCGATCATTGGTCGGTCAATGGTCTCGTAATAGAATTGTGTTATAATAGCATTGTCGTACAATACGACCAATGATACCGCCTAAGTCAGTCATTCATTTGTCATTATGTACGAGATTACCAATAAGTGCCATTTCTTTCAATGGAGTGTCAGTGGCTGACTATTGGAAAGTCATAATGACGCCATTATGTTAGTAGATTACCAAACTTGTCAAAATCAACAATTACGAAATCAATGATAGACCATTCTGACACTATTGTAATAGCAGACTTGAGGCCCTGGAGTATTGTGAAATGAGCGTAAGACCGTCGAGTAGTTGTATATTTTTGTTTACTGTACCTTACTAATCTTTTGTTAATGTAATTGGCCTTGGTCGTTTTATGTTAAATATACAAATCGGTGAACTTTTTTTTTGTGTGGGAAATTATCAAATAACTTCTCCCGCTCTGGGCGGAGCGGGAGGGCGTGTCAGACTCTTACTGACTAAAACCCACCCGTGCTCCTTCAGTTGCCATGTTGCCGGGAGCCACGATCGCCCTTTCGGACTTCTCCTTAGGGTGGCTTTCCAACGCAACGTCTTCCTCGCTTCGTCTTCTTCAGTCTTATCAAGGGGTATCGTAATATCCACGAACTGGGTTGTGGAGGTCAGATAGGCAGTCGCTCCATGTAAAATACTGGTATTTTTCAAAACTTACTTAGAAAGTAGGAATTTTATCATTTGCCTAGCCTATTTCTTTTATGTTGGGGTCGGCTTCCACTCTAACCGGATACATCTGAATACCACTATTTTAAGTAAGTCAAAGTGGGTAAGTGTATAAAGTAGGTGTGTAGTATAGAATTCAAAGAGTCACATTTTGTACCTGCCATTTTTGAACCTGCAACTAAGTGCTAACTTACTAGGTTCCCAGGTTACTAACTTCTTGAAATAAATAAATCAAACCAATTCAAACGAGTTTTCTTTTATAAAGCTTCAATGAATGCTGAAAAATCTTTGATCAAAACCACGCAACATGGGTAAGTATTAAGGCATAATTCCACTGCTGCATGTACCTAATGTGCACGGAGAGATTTCGCACCTTAGCTGCACGAGCTTATTTGTTTGTCCGTAGGTCTTAATGATCTCCGGCCACCATAAAGAGGGGCCTGCGGACAACGAAATCGGGGCTATGTCATCGCCCGCGCAGTCAGGCCCAAAGAGGAGGTACGCAGTATTGCATGCACGCCTTTATGGGAGGACGTGCGGTCGTGGTATCGGCCGCACTGGGTGATGGGGCCCGCTAGGCATGGTGGGCTGATACCAGTCGAAGGTACGGTGAATGTACAAGTATCTCCCGGGCCTCCAACACATAGTAGTAGTAGGAACAGTGGGGTTTTAGTCGGTAGGAGTCTGACATAACCCTCCGGTGTCGCAAGACGGAGGGGTATCCATGAGAATTTCCAGACAAAAAAAAAATACATAGTAGCGTGGCCATGGGCCGCAGTAGATAATCCCACCAACATTTTAATCAAATGCGAAGCTAAGTGCACGTGCGTTGCTTAGTCGTGAGCAGCAATGGAACTGCGCCTTTATTGTTTACGTAAGTATTACTTAACTTTAACTTAAACCGCGACGTAACAGTTTCATGAACTTCCTATTACTTAAGTTTAGTTCAATCGCATGGAGGCAAGTTTTTAATCAAAGCAGATTTGTTTACATAGCTTCACATCTGTATATTTATACCCCGAAGGGTTACGCAGAAATGTATGTATTGTACACCCACATAAGTCCCATGTAATAGGGGGCAAGCTTATATTGCCAGCAACCGGGCACAAATCCAAACTCTGGTCTTTAATAATTCCAGATGGAAAAACGCAATAACACTTTGCCCTACCCGGGAATCGAACCCAGCCCTCATGCTCAGCAGTAGCATACTAGCATAGTAGTTTTGTTTATACATTTATAATATCACACCTACATTCTTCAAAGGGGAGCTCGTGGCTAAGTAATAACAGCCGCACTGGTCGATCCATCAGGTTAAGCTACGCTTGCCAGGGTTGGTCAGTGGATGGGTGACCATCTTTACATACCGAGACTCCTCCGTGCCTCGGAAAGCACGTTAAGCCGTTGGTCCCGGCTGTCATTCGTAGATCTTTGACAGTCGTTACGGGTTGTCAGAAGCCCGAAAGTCTGACAACCAGTCTTACCAAGGGGTATCGTATTACCCAGTTACTGGGTTGTGGAGGTCAGATAGGTAGTCGCTCCATGTAAAATACTGGTATTCAGCTGCATCCGGTTAGACTGGAAGCCGACCCCAACATAGTTGGGAAAAGGCTAGGCAGATGATGATTCTTCAAAGGGGAACCATAGCATGCATTTCGCTAATTATATTTAAAAGTTATGTATGTATTTGTACCTCGTTAGGTAGCTGGTTAAATGAAGATGTCTTCTCCGTGATTTGTACGCTTAATGCTTTAGTAAAATTTCAACGAACTGGAGTCAAAGTTCATATACTTAAATGATTTTTGAAAATGTTTAGTAAACTTCTTCCTGTAACTTTTACCTGTTTGATATTTTAGACAATTTGTTTACATCGAAAGGTTTTTCAAAGTATTAGGTATCCCATGGAAACGCAAAGAAGGCCGTTCAATTTGAGAGTTTAGAGAAAAGTGGTATTTAGTGACGAATTCTGGAAAATTTTCAAAATACCATAAAAATTGGGTTTTCTCGATTCCCATGAATTTTCGCCTAGGCTTTATGGGGTGCTTAACTGTTGCAAATGGGTCACACTATCACGTCCTAGAAGGAATACGTCAAATTACCAGTCACCCTGTATATAAACTGATTCTCGGAAACGACTCCAACGATATTCATGAAATTTAGTAAGCAGGGGGTTTCGGGGACGATGAACCGATCTAGCTAGGTTTTATTTTTAGAAAACTACAAAAAAAAAACGAGCAAAGGTCGGTCATCCGGATATTTTAGTTTTATAATACAAATGGTGTTGTTGTTGTGTTTTTTAGGGCTACGTACCTCAAAAGGAAAAATGGAACCCTTATAGGATCACTTCATTGTCCATCTGTCTGTCTGTCAAAACCCTTTTTTTATTTTATTTATTTATTTTTATTAGACTCTTCAACAATGAGTAGGTACACTATCACTTTACAATTTGTACATTGCAAACTTAAGTCTAAGCGCCAGAAAAGCACAGCTTGCATTTATATTGTATAATAGAGTCGAAATGTACCTTTATGTCTTTTGTATTGTTTATTAGAGTATAAGTAGTATATAAGTTTGGTTTTATGCCCATGTAAATGTAAATATTCTTATGCCGCTTTTAACGGCGGATATGTCCTGAACTTAGTTATACCAATCAACTTAGTACCTACCATATCCGATGAATAAATGTAAAGTTGTCTTTGAGGCGAGTTTTTTCCATTAAACAGACGCAAATCCAAATTCCAAGGATCAAATCTTCATCTTCATCACCCGTAAACACTTCATACCATAAAATTTATAATGAACTAGTAGGTAATAGATGGATAGAAAGAATAGGTACTATTTAGCTATACATATATCATATCATAATCAGCCTATAATGTTCGCACTGCTGGGACACAGGCCTCCTCTCTGTGAGAGGGTCTGGGCCATAATCCACAACGCGGGCCCAGTGCGGGTTGGTAGATGTCACATGTCTTCGATTTTTTTTTTTCGGTTCTAGGACATGCCGGTTTCCTCACGATGTTTTCCTTCACCGTTTTGAGAGTAGTGGTGATGAAATAATTAACATAAGTGCCTGCGACCTACAACTCGTAAGTCGGGGCCGCTACCACTGAGCCACCACTGCTCTCACACCATCTTAACAGATATAAAACCTACACTAAACACATTTTTTTTTTTGTGAAAACGTCTTTAGGCGCGATGGGCATTTTTGAGATGGGAAAAAACAATTGAACTCGCGACACCTCATTTTTGTAAACGCGATTGTGCTCTTTATTTATATTTTGTTACGGATCAATGTTCTATGCAAGTATTTTTACTTTAAAGGTTTTGAGTTTATTTTTTTAAAGCTATTGTGCTTTTTATTTAGATAAGGTTACGGACCAATGTTCTATACAACTATGTATCTTCCACCAAGGCGATCTTGTTCAAGTTTTCACTTCTGTCGGCACTCCCGCAGTGCCACTGTATTTTTTTTTGGGTGAGTCAATCATCAAGGAGCGAGAGGGCGTGTCAGACTCTTACTGACTAAAACCCACCCGTGTTCCGTCAGTTGCCTGTATGTTGCCAGGGGCCACGGTATCCCTTTTTGGACTTTCCCGCGACCCCGTGCACTAAACACTTGACTAACAGATTGGTGATCACAGTTTCTTATTATTACCAAACAAGAGGATGTTGCTGATCATCCTATTAACCCAATCCCTTAGTCATATTTCACGACAACGTCATCTGCCTAGCCTTTTCTCAACTATGCTGGGGTCGACTTCCAGTCTAATCGGATGCAGCTGAATACCAGTATTTTACATGGAGCGACTGTCTATCTGACCTCCACAACCCAGTTACTGAGTTATATGATACCCCTTGGTAAGACGGGATTCTGACGACCTGTAACGACTGTCAATGTCAAAGATCCACTAATGACAACCGGAAGTGGTACGAAGGGGTCTCAGTATGTAAAGATGGTCACCCATCCACGGACCGACCGTAACTTAACCTGATCGATCCACCTGTGCGGCTGTTAAAAACGAGGCTAATATTTCACGACAGTGGCGGTATTAAAAGGGTAGCCATTTCACCGGAACCCACTTCAAAAATAAATCATACAAAATGTTTGTTGTGAAAACAAACACAGTTATTATTCTCGACTGCACTATTTGTCTCCGTAATTAATTACGATCCTCAAACAGACAAGGAAAATGTGATTAATAATACAAACATTAATATTTATGCAACAAACATTTATTTGCGTCTGTGGGAGTTCCTGGTATGTTATGGCGTTCACATAAGGACATACACCATAACAATAATGTATAAGTATATTGTGGGGGATCAGTGATGGCAGGGAGAACAGTGCTGGCTTGGAGAGCAGTCATGGTAGCCCAGTGGTAATGGCTCCAACTTACGAGTTGTAGGTTGTAGGTTCGAACCCAGACAGGCGCTTTACTTTGTGTAAATTATTTCATCACTACTGCTCTCAAAACGGTGAAGATCGTGGAGAAACCGGCATGTCAAAGTCAAAGTCAAATCATTTATTTCAAATAGGCCCATGTATGACACTTTTGAACGTCAAATTTACAAAATAATAAAATTGATTCTAGTCGCCCTTTCTAAAAGGTAGTTTTCGTATGGAGAAGAATGGGCAAGAAACTCCACCGTTACTCTTTTAAAATGTTTTACAATTTTTTGTATCGGTTCCTACATTAGTTAAATTTATTTATTTATTTATTATTTATTTATTTATTTATTATTTATTTATTTATTTAATCACTTACAACTATTTTTACAGGCAAAACCCAATGCAATAGTGCAGCAAACTTAATAATAACAACTTATTTTCTAAAACTTATTACAAACAATGTTATCCTTGTGAATTCACTCCGTAAATAATTATATGTGAACACGATGCACCTAGAATAAAATTACTATACCACAATAGGTAAAAAGAATAAAAAATGAAGCAACGACAGATAATTTGATATGTGATAGATACATGGTGCTCACATATTTACAAACATTGTCAAAGTAGTGTGGTGTCCTAGAACCGAAAATTCGAAGACATGTGACATCTACCAACCCGCACTGGGCCCGCGTGGAGGATTACGGCTCACTCCAAAATCACCCGGTATATGACAATAATTATTAATTTATTAGTATATGTCGACTAGCTTTTTCCCGCGGCTTAGCTTGCGTGAAAGTCGGAAATTATCCCATGGAAACGCACTAACGAGATAAATAGTATCCTATGTCCAGGTTATAAACTATCTGTCTGCCTTATTTAAATAATCTTTAAAAAAAGACATGATTCGAGAAAAAAAAAATCGAGTGAAAATGTTACAATTACGTAACTGTTTTGTACATTGAAAGAAAAAGATCTAATAAATCATTGTACTAAAGTTTCATTTTGATTGTATGCGTAACCGTTTCAGAATATGAATGCAAATTAACTTACAATTTAGGAAGCCTCCTCTTAAATAACGGGTATGTAATGGGTCTTTTTACACCCTGTAATATATGTGAGATTACCATAACATAAGTAAACATAAGACTAAAGTCGTTGCGTTGCTTGACCCGTACCCTAATTGCGTAACTTATTTTCGTAAACAATTTCGCGAAATTTGTTTCATTTTGACATTTCAACAACATTCATTGCGTTATTTACGTTGTTGAACAGATTTTTTTTTCTAACTTATGAAGCAATGGATTAGAAATCTGTTTCAAATCGAAACAAATTGTGATTGTGTTGTATTACGCAATTAGGGTACTACTTACCCACTTTTATCGAACCTAAATCTAATAATGCTTATGGAGCGCGGACATGGGAATGCATGCTACCATTGTATATGAATGATCTACCTATGAAAATCTGTAATGTCTTAAATGCGAAGAACTGCTCAAAAGTATTAAAAAAAATATTTCTAGATTGCAGTGAGATCTAAAAAAAAAAGTAGATATATCATCATCATTTCAGCCGAAAGACGTCCACTGCTGGACATAGGCCTCCCCCAAGCACCGCCACTTCGACCGATTCTGTGCTTTCCGCATCCAGCGGATTCCTGCGACCTTCACAAGGTGTGGGAGGCCTTCCAACGCTACGTCTTCCGGTATGTGGTCGCCACTCCAGAACCTTAGATAAATGATAGATAGATAGATGAGATGGTAGATATATGTACCTACCTAATTGTTAATAAATTAATATGTAGTGGCACCGAGTTGCCGTGTCTGGCCATACCGCTGTTAAACCCGCGATGGTTTGTGTGGTATGTGCAAAGTGTATCAGACGCATGTAAACTTTTGTTTTTGAATAATAAACAACAAAAAAAATGTATATATACAGGGTGTTTGGCAGAACGTTGAACATACGAAAATGGTGGATAGGTGGGGTCATCTGCTACTTACTCAGCCCTAATTTATTTGGCCCTGGCGCCCTGGATACTAAAAAAATTTTTTTTGCTTTCTTCTAGTTTCACAACTTTCTTAACTTTAAAGTGTAATTTTTATTAAAAAAAATGGGTAAAACAGGCATTTTTTTTTTAAATCTTTAATATTGGCAGATTCTTATAAAAGAAAGATGTAAAAAATACTTAAATCCTAATTTCAACCTGCATTAAAAAAAAACATCCAGGGGGCCAGGGCCAAATAAATTAAGGCTGAGTAAGTAGCAGATGACCCCACCTATCCACCATTTTCGTATGTTCAACGTTCTGCCAAACATCTTGTACATCGCCTTATTTTTTCATTTACAGGCAACTTTGACCTTAAACAGAACACTTTACTAATTCGCATGTGAGTAGAACCGACGGAAAGTGATCCATTTTTCAGTTTCGTCGTAAAACTTGTATGTAAAATATAAGATATTTCATGATCTAGTCACTAACGGTACCTACATGGGACCTGCAGTAAATATTTTGTCGCCCCAATACCTTTTTCTGACACGGCTTTTATGTTTTAAGTTCGAAAAGAAAATAGGATAAGTCTGAAATAGAAAATAGACGGGTTGTTTGCTCGTATTTTTCGGTTCAGGTAAAATAATGGTACTTTTTCGATTTTTTTAAACTTTTCTCCACTGTAAATTATGTCCTGTAGTGTCGGTTTCGTAACTGTAATAAAACCACTTTCACTACTAACTTAATCACACGTCTTTTTTTTTTTGTAAGAATAAGAATCATTTTATTGGTACAAATTAAAAATCAAATGACAAGACTAGTTAAGTGAAACTGAAATTCGTAAATCATCTTAGTTTCTTTATTAAATTAATAAAAATACCTTACTAATTTCGTAAATAATATGTATTTCAAACCAAAAAGTCATGCAAAACCCAAATTTAATTACACCAAACCATTTAAAACAATAAAAAACCGGCCGCACAATGAAGGGTTCCGTAGTTAGGTTGAATTTATCGCAAGGACAAACTTAACTTTGTTGTTGAAAAAATGTTCTCCCATACATCGATATACGTCACGATCAATTCTCTAACAGCAAATGTAAATTGGTAATCGCATTTTTTTTATGTGATTAAACCACAAATTAACGATTTTCTGACTTTTCCCTTTACTTGTGCTGTGTGAGACCTTGCTTCTTGCCAAATTTCATGATTCTAGGTCAGTGGGAAGTAGGTATAGGTTTTATTTATTTGCAAGTCTCAAATATGTTGCGTAAATGGCCGTATTTTTTTAATTGCGTTAACTTAAAGTTAAAGTTAAATTTTTAGAGCTCCAAGGGACCGATATTAATTTCAACTCACATGTTCCCTTCCACTCCATGTTCTTGTCTTGACAGACAGATAGACAGACGGATGGACATCAAAGTGATCTTATAAGGGTTCCGTTTTTACTTTTTGAGGTACGGAACCCTAAAAAGACCATATATCCCAAACTACCTCAAAAATATCAGCACACTTTTATTAAAACCAACAACAAAGCTATTCAAGCGTGAAAATCTACGTAGTGCCGCCAATGCATTAATTTTGTGCGAAAATCCGGCTACCCCATTTTCCCGGGCGGCCGGCGTATATTTACTTCGTATATATTTTACGAGCAGCTTCTATCGGATCGACAGATGACGTCGGCCGTATATTACCTACTAGGCTTGCTTTTACTGCCTTTTGCACTTACCCCCCGTTTCTTAATGAGAAACCCAGTTGCAGCTTTTTTAAGCGTTTTTTTCGGGTTCGTACCTGTTTAACTATTCTATTCTAATTACTCAAAGTTATTTAATAAACTATCAGAGACTTATACCCGTACTCGACGGGATGATAATAAATTATGTTTAAGGGGGAAGCGTCAGGGTAGCCCGCGAAATTCAAATTTTCTTACGTTTTTTGCATTTTGCAGGTCAGTGTCAGGTTTTATGTTGATTAAAATATAATTCGCGGTTGTAACAAATATGGCTTTACTCAATTATAATCATTACAATCAGCAATAGTGATTAAGAAGAAAATAAAGGTGTTGAATGTCATGATTTCATGAAATCATGACATTTGACACATTTGCTAACTTATGGAGTTTTATTGCTGATTGTAATAATTATAATTGAGTAAAGCCATATTTTTTACGGCTGCAAATCATATTTTAGTCAACATAAAGCCTGACACTGACCTGCAAAATGCAAAATAGGTAAAAAAAAAATCGTGGGCTACCCTTTTTTTTTGGTTGGGAAATTATCAAATAACTTCTCCCGCTCTGAGTGGAGCGGGAGGGCGTGTCAGACTCTTACTGACTAAAACGGAAATCTTGGGGCCGACTTCTTCAGCTGTAATTTCAGTGTTGACACCTTCTTTCGATTAGTTACACGTTTATAAACTCCATGAACATAATATTCAGAAGATTTCCGTCTCAGATATGGTCCGTAATAGATTGTGTGAACGCTGATATCCCAACTACCCAAAACAATATTGAAAATTGGCATAATCGTTGGAATAACTTGCTGAACAGGAAAAAATTCAATATCTATAAATCGATGAAAGAATTGCAAAAAGAACAAAAAAATACAATGTTGGAGATTGAAAGAATTAATGCTAATATAAAGAAACGTAAATACAAAAAATCATGCCATATCCTAAAAATCAGAGAACAGTTATTAAAAAAGGATAACATAGATTTAAAAGAATACATAAGTGGTCTTGCGTACATAGCGTATATGAAGATTTAATTTTATATACAAAACTGAAATAAATTAAATTACTGATACTTTAACATTTAGGTATTTAATCTAAATGGTGTTTTTAATAACATTATGTTATGTAATGCTCCAAGCACTTTTTGTTTGGTTCTGGTTTAATTTGTTTCTTTCTTTTTAATAATTTAAAGATATATCTATTTATGATGTGTTTTGTTTATTACCTATTACAATTTTTCCAATAGCGATAGTGTCGATATCGAACTTAGAAAGCATACGAGTGCGAATAGTCCTATTGCACTCGTATGCTTTTTATTAACTAACAGTACGGAGGCATTTCATACTTCGTATGCTTTCTAACTAACGATACGTCGGCCTTGCATACTTCGCTCCAGTGAACTTTCGAACTGGCGTACATCGAGATCCTGTACTTTAGAACTAACATACGTCGACATTTCAAACTTCGACATTCAGTAGCGGAGTCTCCTTCAGCAGCCATGTTGCCGGGGGGCCACGATTTCCCTATCGGCCCATATTCGCAGCCCGCTACCCTGACGCTTCCCCCTTAAGAAAGTTCAAGAAAGAAAAGAGAAGAAGTCCAGTCGTTACGGGTCGTCAGAAGCCCAAAAGTCTGACAACCAGTCTTACCAAGGGGTATCGTATTACCCAGTAACTGGGTTGTGAAAATCAGATAGGCAGTCGCTCCATGTAAAATACTGATATTCAGCTGCGTTCGGTTAGACTGGAAGCTGACCCCATCATAGTTCGGACAAGTCCAATATAGCACTGATGCTTATAATTACACAATATTCAATCACATTCCGCCACACATTAAAGAATTATATTTATTTTAACGTATTTAAAAAAACTTACTACCTACCCAACTACAAAAAAGCGATTATAATAATTCCATTTCCGAATGTCTAACAGACAGCATATTGATATAATTTTTAATTACTTAATTATTATTTTAACATTTTACTTGGTTTTCAGATGCGGTGTTTTTATAGATTTTGAATGAATAATTTTATTTTTAACACACATTTTTTTTTTCACATATGCACTGTACAAATTAGCCCCAATGTTAAATGTTGATGCACTGCTAACTGCCTATCACGGCTTAGTGGCCTCGAACTTAAGATACGGAGTAATTTTTTGGGGTAATTCCACAAACAAGGATGTCATTTTTAAAACTCAAAAGAGATGCCTTTTTTTTTTTTTTTTTCGAGGGCGTGTCTGACTCTTACTGACTAAAACCCACCCGTGTTCCTTCGGTTGCCCTGTTGCCGGGGGCCACGATTTCCCGATCGGTTTTCTTCGAACCCCCGGCAGGCATTGGCCCTAGCGGACCCCGTCAATTCTGCTGACATCTCTTTGAGGCGCGCGTGGAACACAACGCGCCGTCGACCCGGGCTTGGTCCTTATCGGACGGCGAGCTACCCATTGCTCACCGTCCGCAAGCCCGCGCCTACGGTGGCCGGAAATCGGCTCGCGATTCCCGCCCCGGGCGTTTCCTCCTGCGGCGGTTAGGGGCGTGAGGGCGCGAAATTTGCCTCTCCCTCACGCGTTCCGCCTCCTCCTTCGCGAGCATTACCGCTTCGCAGAAGGAGGTGACGGTCTGCCATTTCCTCTCGCTCCGTATCATGGCCTGAACCAGGGCCGGACGCGAGAGATCACCGCCACCGATCGCCTCCACGAGGACCTTTTTTTAAAAAATATAAAATTTTAACCCTTCCATCTATGTATGTACATTTTAGAGACTATTATATTTTTCAAATCGAACCCACACCTATACCCCCTATTATTAGATAAAGTAATTCGGAATAGACGCGACAATGGCAAACTTTGCATTCCTAGATCCAGGACAGCTCTATTGCGTCAAAGTATGATATGTATGGCACCAATCCTTTATAATACGTTGCCAAAATATTGGAGGGAATATCCAACGGAAAAATTAAGAAGTAGGTTGAAAAGCCTTCTGTTAGAGAAAGCCTATTACAGCACTGACGAATTTCTGAATGATAAATTAATCAAATTCTTGTAATTATGTTATTTCTAATTACTTTGACATTAAATTGATTAATTTTATTAAAATATTAAGAGTTGTTGACATTATTCTGTAGTACATTTTAATTTTTAAATTCTAATTTGGACTGTTAATAATAATGAATAAGTTTATAATTAATTGTAATACGTATATTTGTACGCCGTTAAGGCAAAACATGACTGTGATATAATTTAATTGTAACATCTTGCATGCCATGTGTGTGTATACTCATGTTTTGGACAAATAAATGATCTTTATCTTTATCTTTGATTTTTTTAAACTTATGATTCTTTTCTTTAAGGTATTTTTTTAAAATATAAGCTTTCATTTAATATTGTAATATTATTATGTAAATGTATATTTGTCAACTTATTGTACCTTGTTCTTTAAAATAAATATTATTCTTAATTAGCAGTTCAATGTTTGTAACTGACATTATGGTATCTTTGACGAACCTTTAAAAATTATACACTTGGTTAAGAGGCCGGCGACACGACTCGCAACTACAAATCGAGATGTTTGCAAAATTCAATTCCAAGCATATTGCGCTAGTGTGAGTGCCTGTCGGAGCGATATACACCTACAGTGAGCAATACTACCACGCACACATTGACAATTATTGCTTGACGCAATAGTACTACTAGCTTTCGAAAATGTATGATAAATTTGGATGTGTTCCGCAATACAAAAAATTATGGATGAAAACTTAACGTATTTCCATTTTTTTTCGATAATTTGTAACTCGATAACATAAACTATGCTTCTGCTGAAACAATATTACAAATATTGTTGTTTATAATACAGAAAAAACAATATGAAAAGATGTCATTTACGCTGTAAAAATGTACGAAATGCAATTCGCTTACACTTTATTTAAAGGTAAGTTTTTGGAAATAAAAAGACGTAGGAGCCTAGATAAATACTGTCTCAATCCGAATATCAACATAATATGGTGGAAATATGCTCAAATTGAAAATGATTTATGTATTACGTTTGTATGGACAATTCATGCGTTGCCGCATTCTTAACTATAAATACTTTGGCACTTGACCCAATGCTTATTGCTACGCGGAGCTCTTGCTACGACGCGCCTACGAGCCTACGCGTCTACGAGCGTAGCGAGCAAAGTGTTATTGGGTTTTTCATCAGGAATATCTCTGTAGCAGCCTTTTTTTTTTTTTTTGGGTGGGAAATCATCAAATAACTTCTCCCGCTCTGGGCGGAGCGGGAGGGCGTGTCAGACTCTTCCTGACTAAAACCCACCCGTGTTCCTTCAGTTACCGTGTTGCCAGGGGGCCACGATTTCCCTATCGGTTTTCTTCGAACCCAGTCAATTCTGCTGACATCTCTTTGAGGCGCGCGTGGAACACAACGCGCCGTCGACCCGGGCTTGGTCCTTATCGGACGGCGAGCTACCCATTGCTCACCGTCCGCAAGCCCGCGCCTACGTTGGCCGGAAATCTGCCTGTGATTCCCGACGCCCAGGGCGTCTCCTCCTGCGGCGGTTAGGGGCGCGAGGGCGCGAAATTTGCCTCTCCCTCACGCGCTCCGTCTCCTCCTTCGCGAGCATTATTGCTTCGCAGAACGAGGTGACGGCCTCCCATTTCCTCTCGCTCCGTAGCGGGCATGGCCCGAATCAGGGCCGGACGCGAGAGATCACCGCCGCCGATCGCTTCCACGAGGACACGGCGATGCCCTGCCCAAGCCGGGCAGACCTCCACGGAGTCTGGATTTGTGCCCGGTTGATGGCAATAGGCTCGCACCCTATTACACGGGACTTAAACATAACTGGCGAAATATGAGTTTGTAATAAGTACATCTCTGCCTCACCCTTCGGGGATTACAGGCGTGATGTTATGTTACAAAATAACAGCGATATGATCTGACTATCCCAGAGACATCTTTTAAATTAAATGAGCTGTGAATCAGAAAGAACGCATAAACATATAATTTGAATTACTAGTAATTGTATAAAATGTCTTTAACACGGCAAATTGACGTAGGGTGTAAATTTTCTCTGGCTGAATAATGCACCTACGTCTATCATCATCATCATCATTTCAGCCGAAAGACGTCCACTGCTGGACATAGGCCTCCCCCAAGCATCACCACTTCGACCCATTCTGTGCTTTCCGCATCCAGCGGATTCCTGCGGCCTTCACAAGGTCATCGATCCATCTTGTGGGAGGCCTTCCAACGCTACGTCTTCCTACATCTATATATTTTACATTTTTTTTTTCAGAGGAAAGTTTATAAATTGAGGTCGTTTTCGTGTCTGTCTGTGTAACCGTGATATTCTTCTAAAGTACCCAACGGATTTAGATGCGGTTTACGCCATCATTTAGACTTAGAGAATTAATTCTGGAAGTTTGATGTGTTTAATACATTAATATTATACTTACATATACTAAAGTAATCTTCATGTTTTGTCAAGTTGTAAAAACTAAGCGAAACAGGTGCAGGTTGAAAAAAGAAAAAGAAAGAAAATACGTATATTTGCGGTAAACATGACGCAAAGAAAGAACACAAACACGAATAGAACAAATTGGGGGAAAATATGCGTCACATCCACGCAAAACGGCTATCGCTCAGCATAATGCTGCGACTCTATGCAAGACAGAGCCACAGCACTGTTTTTCAGCCACAGACGACATTGAAGTAATGACATCAGTCGCACTCTGGGAGTGCCGACAGAAGTGAAAACTTGAACAAGATCGCCTTGGTGGAAGAAAAATACTTGTATGAAATATTGGTCCGTAACCTTATCTAAATAAAGAGCATAATCGCATTTACACAAATGAGGTGTCGGTAATGGTCACCGGCCATCTCAAAAATACGGTGTGGCGAGTTCAATTGTTTTTTCCCATCTCAAAAATTCCCAACGCGCCTAAAAAAAATTCACTTCAAAAATAACATAGTAAACAACAACAACATAAATTAAACCGCATTTCAATATTCCATCAAATTCTTAACATCGAACATCCCCATCGACCCACAACCGCGATGATATTAAACGCCCAATAAATAACCGAAAACACAAGTGACTAGAGAATAGTAATCACCTTAACTAACACTTGACAAACGTTGTGTTGTTAATGGTAACAAGTGGTGATACCACGTCGGTATTAATGGCTGCGTATCGCGGTGCGCGTACAGTGGTGGGGACTTGCATTTAAATTGAATTCTACAGGATATGTAGAAAGGTGTGGTCAAAAAGGGTACAGACCACGTTACAGAAGTTCGGTTCCGGTTCCGAAAGGTCGGAAGGTCGGTCGGTCGCGCCTTGCATACACTCAATATGGTGTCACAACAGATTGACTGCTTCAATTGTACTCTGAGTGAATTCACACGGGCCACATTTTGTAAAATTACTCTTTGTTGTTGATAATTATATAATAAAATTGTAACTGTACTGTTGTAAAAACACTTCCTCTCTCCTTAAACATCATCATTACATATAGTTCCTTGCTCTTGTTTCATGTTTATAATTTTATTTATATCTGTTATTTATCTAATATATATATAAATATTTATATAGGTAATTATATGCTTTATGTATCTGTGTATCTGTTGTATATGTAAATGGTACACCACTGACTACCTGCAGTATTGTCTCTCCTTTTCCATTTAAATCCATCCAAAGGTTGTCTGTAAAAGATCGCTTTTAGCGATAAGACCGCCCATTGTGTCACCCAATGTAAAATTTCTAAATTAATGTCTGTAATTTTTATGGTGTACATAATAAAGAGTATTCTATCTATCTATCTATCTCTAATCTTAATTTATTGTATTAGGTAAGCCTGTGATGATAGTGTATGTTTTTATAAATAAATAAAAATAAATTAATTAATTTTAGACCTCCGATTCCAATTTCGGTTCCGATTATTTTGAATCGGAGTTATACCGAAGTTCAAATCGCAGCGATGCACTTGACTAGAGTACGTACAAACAAATTTTAACTCGTCGTCAGTGTAATTTTAGTTTGTTTTGTATACGCTCGCGCTCGAAGTCTCAGTATATTGTTTTGTTTGTGGATGTTATCGCTAATATTTAACTGATTCAAGAGACTGAATTATATTTCACACTCTGGCCGCGCTTAATGATCTCTTGAATTCTAACCCAACAACTGACCTGTTTGCGGATGGATGGACGAAGATTTTATTGATATGTCAGAAGTACTGTAAAAGGTATTTGTGAAAGCTTTGTTACCTTCTTTTATTTTTTATTTATGTTTTTATTTTGTATATTTTAATGTGTTATAATTGTCTTTTAATTTTTATAATTTTAGTTACTGTAATTGGTTGTAACACAACCGTTGTCGCTGAATAAATAAATAAATTTCATGTTTCATTAAGCCTTCCCATAACACATCTTTCTTCTACGTTCACCTTCGACTCCGGTTCCGGTTCCGACCGAACAAATTTAAACCTCCGATTCTGGTTCCGGTTCTGATAAAACGACTTTCGTAACATCCCTAGTATAGACCATCAAACTGAACAACTTTCTCAATGAGACCAACATCGTCATCGCGAAAAAATGATGAGACAAATGTATGGGACGACTGGTTATTTTTTTTTTTGGGATTACGATGTTGGTCCCATTGAGAAAGTTGATCAGTTTGATGATCTTGTACCCTTAATTTTGACCACATCTTTCTGATACACCCCATGGTCGCAACATCGACCGGTCCGCTACTCGTATCTAGCGGATTCCTGCGGCCTTCACAAGGTTCAGTCTATTGTTCATAGCCATTTAATTAACGATAAAAGAAACAACCAAAGCTTAACAAAACGTTATCTTTCCAACCCAACAAGTCGGAAGCAACCGATAGTGAGAGAAACCTTCTCACTGTCAAGATAATCAAAAGAGAATTCCTCCCGCATCCTCTACGATTCATCTTAAAGTAATCTAGCCAATTATTGATAGTTCTCTTTAGGTCAGTGCATGTTAGCGCAGTATTTGGAAAGAAACAGGTTTCAGATCGAAGTGATAGAGGACAAAATACTGTAATTAAATACTACATAACCGCTGTATTCCCCTCATTTTCTCGAAAGGGTTAACAGAGATGTATACAACTATCAGAGTTAGGCAGTATTTGAATTACTTGTAATTAAAATACAAATACGTATTTAGTATTTGTAATTCAATTACTTCTTAAAAATTTAATTTGTAATTGGTATTTCAAATACCTGACGCTGACGAATTTTGTAGTTAGTATTTCAAATACTTATGGCTTCAAAATACATTTAAATATAAATACATTTAGCGATCTTATTAATGGGAGCGTTCTGCAAAAAATTGCCCTCGATAGCTTTCGTAAGCAAAATAGCGACCGCTAAATATGTCAATCTTTAAAGTTGGCAACACTGGGCTAAATTAGTTCTATTCTATTTACATAACCTAACACCTGACTGTATTTTGTAATTTGTACTTTGTATTTTAAATAAAAATAGTTAAAATACTGTATTTTGTATTTCAAATACACGACTTAAAAATACTTTGTATTTCGTATTTTAAATACAAGCGAGATAGTTTTATGTAATTTGTAGTTTAATTAAAGCAAAACATGTATTTTGCCCAGCTCTGACAACTATACACTCTAATTTTGTCAAATCCTATCCTGTATTGCTATTCTGTAACCATTTCACCGTGTTATCTTAGGTGAAGTGAGCGTGGAGTGAGCTGTCAGTTGCTAAGGATTGACACTATTGGCAGCTCACTTCACCTAAGTTATCACGGTGAGATTTTTACAGAATAGCACTACAGTACTATTAAACGAACCATAATTGTATCAATGCAATATTTGTATGAAATCACGTTCTCGAAATCGACTCTAACGATTTCAATTAAAGTTTCAATGTAGGGGTTTACGGGGCGAAAAATTGATCTAGCTAGGTCTCATATCTGGGAAAATTCGTTTTCTCCGTATTTTCACCCGAACAGAGCTCGGTCGCCCAAAGTTTAGAACAAGATGGCTACCTTAGAATAATGACATGACACCATGGAATTAGTAAGTACCTATTGTCATGGCAGCATGGAATTAGTATGAACTATCCTATACTATTAAATGAGCATTCTCTATTTTCACCAGAGCAGAAGTAATATTAAAATAATACTGCTTTTGAGCTGGTGGTAGGCCCCCAGAGCTCTGTCACCCAGGTATTATTATATTAAATGAGACATTATTATTTGTTACTTATTATTTTCGAACAGCAATACGTGTGAATATTTTTTTCTAGACAAGCGTCAACTACCGTAAGCCGAATCATTGCTTAATATCAGATAAACACCCAGTTTCTGAATTGAGAATTTGAAGTTGAGAATTTATTGAACTCTACTTTAACGCATTAGTTGAGGTGACTGACACCTTCAATGCAGCTCGCGAAATTCAAAATTTCTCACGTTTTTTGCAAGTAAATCTTGAATGTCTTCACCTTAAGTAGTGTTTGACAAATTCCCAACTTCTTATTCTCAATTCAAAAACCATTGATAGACAATTATTTAGTTCCCTGATTTTACTTTTCAAAGATCGAAGTCAATAAAAGGCGTATAGTAAGTTTTATTTAGAGTTGAAACGTATCAAAAGCTGGCTTTCTAGAAATGTGATTCTACACCATTCCGTGGATACATTCAGTCCTGCTGGATGCTAACTCGAATAGTCCCAGTCCTAGGGTTGCCAGATTTTTTTTTGAGCCTGTGAGGGACAAATGCTCAACTTTGTAAAAAAAAAACGGGATTTCAAATTTTTCGGGACAAATAATAAAATGTGTTTACGTTCATATTATTTTTTTATTGCTACTTACAGTTTCAAGAAGATCATGTAAGTTTCAATATTTATCTTTGTTTGATTTAACATATTTGTAAAATTCAATGCAGTTATTGTTATAGTCATAGTTAAAAATGGTCATTAATTCACTATTTATCAAATCGGGGGTACATTTGTTGCGCACATCAGTCCATTTCAAGACCATCTGTGAAAAAGTCCTTTCCACGAAACAGTTGGCACTAGGGATACTGAAATAAATGATATAATTCGAAAAATGTTAGGGATTTTATTCTTGGAAAACCCTTCCAATGATTTTCTTCCACTTCTCAATGTCAATCAACCGTAGTACGCCTGAAATGTGGGACATCCCGGGAAATACGGGACGTCTAGCAACACTACCCAGTCCTGCCGTACATATTACGTTTTTTAGAGTCCTGCCCGCCGACGAAATATTTTCAAATGTCCTGCGTGTATAATTTTTTTTTTAGTTTTTGCCCAAATTGTTGCAACCTTATCTAGGTAGCGATGGTTAGGCCAGCAAGCAGGTTTTTGAGTCTATAAAAACAATATGGTACTGGCAAATATTTTCACCATAGCACTGCAAAGAAGCAGTAGTGGCCCTGTGGTAACAGCCCCGACTTACGAGTTGTATGTCGTAGGTTCGAACCCAGGCAGGCGCTTTACTTTATGTACATAATTTCATCAACACTGCTATCAAAACGGTGAAAGAAAACATCGTGAGGAAACCGGCATGTCCTAGAACCAAATATTCGAAGACATGTGACATCTATCAACCCGCACTGGACCCGCATCATGAATTATAGCCCACTCCTTCTCACAGAGTGGAGGCATGTGTCCCAGCAGTGGAAACGTTATAGGCTGATTACCAGGGATCGTGGAAGTGGGGGGCAGAGGGGGCCTAATGCCCCCCCCTAAAATCGAACTCGGGGAGCCGCACCCCCTCCAATTTTACTACTTGGTAAAGAAAGTTTCTCTATGCTATCCTTCAGAGCTTTGTTTTTTCTTAAATGAAAAAGCGCATGTACGTAAGATAAAGATTTGCTTTTTGTTTAGACGGAATTTGAAGTATATGTTAAATTGTACATTATATTGTTTTTGGAAGGGGGTGACCAAAGAAGTTTGCCCCCCCGTCATGGAGTACTTCGTTTTTGGAAGGAGGTGACCTAAGAAGTTTGCCCCCCGTCATGGAGTACTACTTCGTTTTTAGAAGGGGGTGACCAAAGAAATTTGCCCCCATCATGGAGTACTTCGTTTTTGGAAGGGGGTGACCAAAGAAGTTTGCCCCCGTCATGGAGTATTTCGTTTTTGGAAGGGGATGATCAAAGACTTTTTCCCCCTCTGTCATGGACTACTTTGTTTTTGGAAGATGGTGACTAAAGAAGTTGGCCCTGTCATGGAGTATTTCCGCGGTCCCTGCTGATTATGCTATACTGTAAACCAGATTTAAAAAAACCGGCCAAGTGCGTGTCGGACTACTCACAATGAAGGGTTCTGTAGTTGAGATGAATTTATTTATCCCAAGAACAAACTTAACATTGTGGTTGAAAAACATGTTCTCCCATACATTCCAACTGCAAATCGTCGCTCGGCATCCTACACCGCGAAGGTGCTATTTTTTACGTTTTTTTTTTTAATGTGCAGACAAAATTTTGATCGCAAGTTTTTTTTCTTTGACGGGTTATCTGGTGTCAGTATCCTGACGAGGTCAAAGGAGCATCAATATTGAATGGTATGTTACCAAATGTTTGCCAGAAGTTTTTACTACTGCAAGCAGCAAGCGACCGAACACTGGCCTCCGTGGGCTACTGGTTCACCATGAAAACGCGCTGGCTCACTCGGCGCTCAAAACAAGGAACTTTCTAGACAGCACACCGGTCAAATTTATAGGTCATCCTCCTTACAGTCCCGAGTTGGCTCCATTCTTGTTCCTCAAAATAAAAAATCAACTCAAAGGAAAACATTTTTCATCACCTGAAGATGCACTGACTGCATTTGAAAAGGAAATTGGAGAGGTGTCTGATGTGGACTGGAAAATGTGTTGTGAAAATTTGTTTAGACGTATGAAACTGTATATAGACACCAATGGAAAGTTCTTTGAAAAGATATAATAAAAAAATTATAACCTGTGGTATATTTTTTTCTAGTATTGCAAAACTTTCTGAGTGCCCCACGTAATCTAGTTTAAATTTATTTCACCCCATGGAAGATGGTAATGCAGTGATTGATGTACATGCAATCCAGCCTGCTAGCGATAATTTTTAGGATATTGTTGGAGCTGGCTCACACTCTGCGCACCAGGGATGCACCCCTCATTCGCATCGTTGCGTAAAAGCAATTAACATGTGCGTCCGCGAACATTCCCGATGCGCTACAAAAACGGGGCAGCCCCACCAATACCCTGAAAGCGTTGTTGTATTGGACACAAAGGGCATTGCACGACCTTTTGGTATATCTAGCCCACAGGCTGCACGTGTAAAACGTTGTACAATAAACTCGAAACAGAGTTATTTTGACATTTTTAGTGAGCAGCGTGCAAACCTGCGAGCCAGCATGTTCGCCCTTACCGACAACGCCCTTCGTTCCTGGTCAATATCGAGTCTGTCATTGAGGTCAGGGGTCAATATATGACCAAGATATTTAAACGTAACTACTCTTTGTAGTGGAGTCCCATTGAGTAATACAGGTGGAACATAAGCCGGTCTACCCCCAGCCTCAAAAACCATGATTTCCGACTTATTGGAGTTATACATCAAACCATGTGTTTTGGCCTACTGCTCACATTTGGCGACCAACTTTCTGAGACCACAGGTTGACGCGCTCAGAAGCACCATATCGTCAGCATAGCTAATATTATTTACACAAATACCATCTATACAGCAACCCACTCTGGTGCTGCTGAGCTCGCCAATCCTGCCTCACCCCGCATTCCAACCTGTATGGCCTGGAAAAAGTTCCAGCCCATCGTACACTATTGATCTGTTTACCATAGGTACCAATATTTAAAAATGTTTTTAAGCTCCATTGGCAACCTATCCTTCTCCATCTTTCTCCACAATACGTCATAAGCAACCAGATCAAAAGTCTTGAATAAGTCGAGGAAGCTAGCATAAATCGGCGTCCCACGCTGTGTATAAGTATAGTATGTGACAGTATGCTTAAGACACAACACTGCACTTTCTGTTGAAAAACCACGCTGAAACCCGAATTGATTGTCATGAACATTTACAGTTTTATTTATTTGTGTATTATGCAGACTGTCTAACATTTTGATATTTTGATATTATAGTAGCTAGAGAGATGGGCCTATTGGATGCCGAGCGACGAAATGCAAGTTTGTACGGACAATATTGAAAGATTTACCATGTTATTTTAAGACCATAGACTTCTTATAGGTTTTCCTGTAATAAAGAATATTCTATCTATCTATCTATCTATCTATCTTCATAGATTACAGGAACACATGACTCACTCACTTGTTACTCATGTAAAGAGCCATACTATATTTTTTTCAAAATTTTTGGTCCAGTATTTTCGGAGATAAGGGGGGGAATGGTCAATTTTCATTGAATTTCTTAAATATCTTTAAAAGTATTTATTTTAAAATTATATAAAAAATATATTTAAGATCCTCGCAATAAGTCCTTTCATTTGATATGTCACACGGTACTGTTAGCATAACTTTTTTTTTAAATTTTCTTGTTTGCCCCCCAAAAGTGACCCCTATATTCAAAATTCATTTATTTACGTGACACATTCGTATTTGGGTCACAAAAATACATATGCGTACCAAATATCAACTTAATCGGTCCATTAGATTCGGAGTAAATTGGCTGTGACAGACGGACAGACAGACACACGAGTAATCCTATAAGGGTTCCGTTTTTTTCTGTTGAGGTACGGAACCCTAAAAAGATCTGTTCTAACTTAGCTTATCCTAAAAATAAATGTACCTACAGTTTTACAAGCTTTATTACAAACACGGGTTAAAAAGGTTACGAAATTCGGCTTCGTCATAATTAACTGTTAAACGTGCGTATACACTGTTTTGACAGTATATTTGTTGTTCAACAACTTCAGTGATTAATCGTTGGTCTCTGTATTGTTAACCTTATTATGTAAAATCATGGAGGCTTACATTGTGTGAAGTTTCTTTTAAGTCACATACACACTGCGAGCGTTCTCGTGGTTGTGAAAATTCTGTTAAGGCGACGGTAGCCGACTTTTAATATTTTTATACTGAAGATCACGTCTAAACGAGTAGTGTGATTTGGAAAAAATACATATTAAATTAGAGTTTTTTTTTTTTATAACTTAATATATGAATATTTTAAATTATGTTAATATTACATAGTGAAATTAATTTGTAAATTTAAGTCTAACGCAGATAAAAAACTGAGAATCACGTAAAATCTTTCAAGCATATTTTAATGAAACCTTCACTATTTTAGTTTATTATTTTAGTTTTAGATACCTTGGCCACATTGTCACGAGCGACCTAAGGGATGACGTAGATATAGAGACGGAGCGCAGGGCGTTGTCTGTGAGGAGCAATATGCTTGCCCGCAGGTTCGCTCGTTGTACTACAGACGTCAAAGTAACCCTTTTTAAGGCGTTCTGTCAATCCTTTTACACGAGTGGCCTGTGGGTGTCATACACGCGCCGAGCCTACAACGTCCTGCGTGTTCAATTTAATAATGCTTTTAGGATGCTGTTGGGGCTGCCATGGCGTTGTAGCGCTTCAGGAATGTTCGCGGAGGCTCGCACAGATGGCTTCCATGCCATCATGCGAAAGAAAGCGGCCTCATTACTACAGCGCCTGCATAGTAGTGACAGCAGCATTCTAAAAATGATCGCTGCTAGACCGGACTGTCCCTTTCAGGGACAGTGGGTGGGGACAGTCATAGGTCTGCATAAATAAATAATCTTGTAAAAAAAAAAAACAATACTAAACTATTTATTTAAGCACCATTGTTACTAACAAAATTATGGACCTTAGTCTGAAATAAAGTTTTATTTAATTTAATTTAATTTTAAAGCTTATTTAATTATTGTTCTTTTAGTATACGTATTTTATTAAAATACCTTTTGTTTTATGCATAATAAATTAATAATGCGTCTAATTTTGGACAGCGCTCCTTGATGGGCGAGTCCTATTACTGGCTGGACGTACGACGCGTTGCGTGGGCTCAGTACAGAACACGCAAGCTAACCACTCAAGGTCACTGTCTGGCATATATCTGCGTCTTAAGGGCCTATACTACCTCAAATTGCTAAGCATAATCCTCCATTATATCGAAAATATTGCAGCATTAATTTCGAAATAAATATATGTTAAAGTTGAGGATTAATGTAATGTGTTTGACGAAAACACGATTCCATACAATTTTCTCGATAGAAAAAAACCAAAGTTACCACCAAACCGAACAATAAATCGGTGGTATTAAAATAACACTTCAAAGTAGATCATGAAACTTTGCATAATAACAGACTGAACTAACTCTACAATTTATAAAAAAAAATTGTGTGGTTTTATGAAACCACGGTAAAAGTGAAACTTCTATAGGCGCCGCCATATTGGCCTTGGCTGCTCTGACGAGGGCCTTTCACTTTATCCCTGCTCCGCGGCCGACCGTCACGCGACATGCAACACACAGACGAAAAAGTTTGAGACGATGTAATAAAAGTTTCACTTTAAAAATATGGATAAAAATATATTTTGTAAAACATTTTCAAACCAACCTCCTTCTTTTTTGGAGTCGGTAAAAATACACGCAGACAAACTCCATTATAAACTCGCAGCCGTAGAAAAAAAAAGCTAGAAAATGAAGTTTTTTGGCCAGTTAGTATTTTCATAAAGCATAGAGCACGCCATCGTACGCGGTGTACATAAACTCGTAATTTATGGAGTCGAAAGTGCGTACGACTATAATTCTTCACCGCACGTTGTACGTTATATTGATTGTTGATGTCGCTGGAAGACAAATTGCTGTTTATATTGCTCGTGTAGCCTAGGTTTTATTGTGTTTGGATACTAAGTCAATGTTATTGGAAGTTCGGGTGATAATGTTTTTGTGGCGTGTCTTAAATCTTTATTTGTTTATTTTCTGCACCCCGCGGTTTCACCCGCAGAAGTCTCGATCCCGTGGGAATATCGGGATAAAAAGTATCCTATGTGTTAATCCAGGTTATAAACTATCTGTGTGCAGAATTTCATCCAAATCCGTTCAGCCGTTTGAGCGTGAAGAAGAGACAAACATACACACACACACACACTCATAAACTTTCACCTTTATAATATTAGTGTGGTTTTATTTTATTTTATTTTTATTTTATTTATTTGGCTCACCAACAATTGAATACACCGATACAAAGGTATGAGATACATGCAATAAACTTATAGACTAGTGTACCAATTTCTTACAGGTAAGCACATCATGCATTACTTATTTGTTGTTTAGTGCCTACTTAAAATTAGATGAGTTCTTACACTCACCGAACATAATTATTATTTCAACAAAATTCCAATTTAAAATCTATAATTGAATTTAAAACAAAAATTTAAATCATAATTAATTAAAATTACATAAAATTTAAATCAATACTAAAAACAAAATCAAAACAAAAATTAAAATTAAAATCGAAATTACGTATGTATGTACACACAGAGAGATACGACATAATTATAATTTTACTTGCTGACCCCGGCAAACGTTGTTTTGCCAATTATTTGTTTGGGATGGACAACCCTTATCACTTAGGGGTATGAAAAATAGATAGTAGCCGATTCTCAGACCTACTGAATATACATATAAAATTTGGTAAAAATCAGTAAAGCCGTTTCGGAGGAGTAAGGTAACTAACATTGTGACACGAGAATTTTATATATAAGAAGTACAAAAATATAGGACATAGGTTGAGTAAGCAAGCGGAAGTGGCAGTGGGCTGACCATGTTTGTCGAAGGACCGATGGTCGGAGTGGAGACCACGTATCAGTAAGCGTAGTGTGGGACGCCCCCCAGCTAGATGGACTGGCGAGCTTAAGAAGGTAGCTGAGACGTACTGGATGTGAAAGGCGGAGGACAGAGTGTTGTGGTGCTGTCTGAGAGAGGCCTATGTCCAGCAGTGGACTGTGATAGTCTGAGTTGATTGATTAATTGGGCTGAAGTCACCCAAAACCGGGTCAGTAAATAGGTCATGGATATTTGCCGGCTTAGCTTCCATACCCAAAATCTAAAGTAAAGTTCAAACAAAGGTCAAAATCTGCCTAGCCTTTTCCCAACAATATTGGGGTCAGCTTCCAGTCTAATCGGATGCAACTGAATATTAGTATTTTACATGGAGCGACTTCCTATCTGACCTCCACAACCCAGTAACTAGGTAATACAATACCCTTTGGTAAGACTGGTTCTCAGACTTTCGGACTTCTGACGACCCGTAACGACTGTCAAAGATCCACGAATGACAGCCGGGACCAACGGCTTAACGTGCTTTCCGAGGCGCGGAGGAGTCTCGGTATGTAGAAATGGTCACCCATCCACGGACCAACCCTGGCAAGCATAGCTTAACCTGATGGATCGACCTGTGCGGCTGTTAGCACTTAGCCACGAGCTCCGCAAAGTTCAAGCAAAGGTAACCAATATAAAATTAAATAATCAAGGAAACTCCAGGCAAAGTTTTCCCATTTATTTCTCTCACTGGACTTTTGGGTTGCCACAATAAAAATTATGTTTTTAATTTATTGCAGAACCACCTGCTGCTCGAACAAAAACAGTATTTTATGTCTTTTATTTTAACTAGTAAATCCGTGTCACTGAAATACTAGGATTTTTCAGTAGGTGGATATTATCAGGTAAAGGATGGAGTATGAATTGACTGCGAAAAGGACAAACCCATCCATACTTATACTCCATTACAAATAAGATTAAACATTTAAACAAACCTTTTTTACAGTCCGTTCAACCGATTCTGACTTCTATACCGTAGGCATAAGGATGGCATTAAAAGCAAAAAAGTGGTTACAATACCAACTGTTTACTGCAGCTGCCATTTGACATGCCACCAACACAATACGGACTGTAAAAAAGGTTTGTTTAAATGTCTAATCTTATTTCAAATGGAATATAGGTATATCCTAACATAGCAACATCACGCCTCTATTCCCCGAAGGGTTAGGTAGAGGAGTACCTATAGTACACCCACATTTTGCCTGTCGGAGCTGATATTTACGAGCAGCTCTTTTTAGTTGGTTGGGTTCTTAATTTCACTGAAAGGCTTCTTCGTTTAAACTGATTTTAATTATTGTCCGGCATAGGAACAAAGATAGGTATTAGTTTAACAGACGTGGTCTCACATCGGAGCTCGTAGCGGTGTGTCAGGGCTAGAGATGTGTCCCTCACTCATGAGGTGCCTCGTTTGAGGTACTCGTGATCGCAAATTGAAAGAGTTACTCGAATTTCAACATTGAACCACCTCACTCGTTCCCTCACTTAAAAATTTTGACATTGATATTATTGACGCGATTACTCGTGAGTGAGTAGAGTATTGAGTGATTGAGTGAGCTATAGAATGAGTGAGGTGAGGTCTCGAAATTTTGAAAACACAGTAAACATTACAGCAGCTATTACTATGAACTCTAAAAACATGATCATTAGATTGGTAATCAAGTATCATTGATTCGTTTATTTTGACGATCAAAAATTTATGAGCGAAAGAAAGTTATGTGTATGAGGGAGACGTAAAAATCGGAATCGTGAGTACTTATGAGTCGACGCACCCGTCCGCCCCGCTGCCTCGGACTATCAGCTGAATTCGGCTGAGTTCGGCTCGGGCTCGGCTCGTGAGGCGAATACGCCGACGTACGACTCCTCGCCTCAAATGAGGGGTACCTCGTGAGGACCTCGCGAGGTAAAATGAGGTACTCCCTCAACCTCATGTAAAAATGATGAGTTACCCATCACTAGTCAGGGCGCGGGCCGCGCGCCGCATGCGCTCGTCTCCCGCGCGCCCCTCTCAGGCCCCTCTGGCTGGTTCGCGGCGCGTTCACGCCAGTTATGTCTGAGTCCCATGTAATAGGGGGCGAGCCTATTGCCATCAACCGGGCACAAATCCAGACTCCGCGGACTGCTACTGACAAATTCCAGATGGAAAACCTAACTAATATTATAAATGTGAAAGTTTGTATGTTTGTTACTTTACCACTCAAAAACGGCTGAACGGAGCGATATGTTTTACCTGGTAATGGACACTTTTCACCCTAGATCGCAGATGACGTCACGGGGAACAGCTAGTATAATATTATAAACGAGAAAGAAAGTAATTCTGTCTGTCTGTTTGTTACTTTTTTACGCATAAACCTGAACCGATCGTAATGAAATTTGACATGCTGACTTGATAACCTGAGACTTGGAGAAGGACATAGGCTACTTTTCATCCTAGTTTTCAGTATTAAAAATGATGAAATACATTCACGATGACCTTGTGAAGGCCGCAGGAATCCGCTGGATGCGGGAAGCACAGAACCGGTCGAAGTGGCGGTGCTTGGGGGCGGCCTATGTCCAGCAGTGGACGTCTTTAGGCTGAAATGGATGAATAATGATGTATGAAAGATGTGACGTATTAGAGCATTCTATTCCATTCTTCTATTCTATTACACACAGACAAAATCGCGGGCAAAAGCTCATGGCAAATAATTATCTAGTTTATAGTTTTAGTGTCTTGAAAGTTACGTGGTTTTTCGCTTTTCCCATTAACTTTAAGCTCGAATGGATTCTATAATAATGAGCTGATCATATCGGTTCAGTTTTGTCAGTCATATTTATTAATACATCTATGTTTAAAAGCATGCCTAAAAGCATGAACGAGTCTCAAGAAAGTGACAAAGGTGACAGGTATAGCTACAGGGTTCTTTTGGCGCGGCCTAAATCGGAAGTCAAAGTCAAAGTCAAATAATTTATTTCAATTAGGCACAAAAAGGCACTATTGAACGTCAAAAACAAAAAATAGAATTGATTCTAGTCGCCCCTTCCAAAAGGTAGTTTTCGTATGGAGAAGAATGGGCAAGAAACTCCACCGTTACTCTTTTAAACCATTTTACAATATTTTGTATACATTAATTATATAATTATATGTGAAGACGATGCACCTGGAATAAGATTACTATACCACAATAGGTAAAAATAATTTAAAATGAAGCAATGACAGAAAAAATAATTATATAATGGATACATGGTGGTCACATATTTACAAGCATTGTAAAAGTAGGTACCTATACGATATTCCTAAAAAAAATACAAATGATACTAATTAGTCAGTGTGTGAGTTCAAGTAATCACAGAATGTAAAAAATATGTCATAATATTTAATTACACAATTAAATTAGCAACCAGTTTGATTCTGTCTAGACTCTAAATTGTCCTATGGAGCTAGACCAGCATGCTTCCATGCATTCTTATCTAGGATATAATCCTCTAATTTGTTTACAAAGAGTACTTTAATATGAGTTTTAAATTTTCTTTCAGTTAACTGTAATATATCACAAGGTATTTTGTTGTAACATTTAACACAACTAACTAACGCCGGCTCCCACCTATCCCCACTAAAGGCCTGAAAGAACATTGTATGATATTTCACGTAAACGTAATTTGCTAAGTTCTTTACTCCAGGCGCTTAGCGACTATTTCGAAGAGAAAGTTTGAGACTCCGTTTTGTTCGTATATATTTACATTAGATTGAGGATTTGGGGGTACTAGTTCAATATAGAATTGTTATAGAATTATTTGATACTTTATATTTGCTTATACTATGTATAGTAATAGATATATCATGGTGGTTTCACCGGAAAGGATACTCCGCAGCGGCGTCTTTCCATTCTATACAAGGCTAAAACGCAGCCATAGGAAACTGCTCGAGTATAGATTGGATATCACTTTTTTAATAAGGTCTTCCAATCTATACAAGAGTAGTACGCAAATACTCGCGTATACTTCGTAGTGACCAAATCAAATTAACTACCTCTTTCCATAGTATACAGTGCCAGTACGCATACGGACTAATCGATTGTGAACAGGTAACCAACTTGTTTGCGACGTAATGCACCTTGCGCTAATATTAAATAGCCTGCCTGGCTGCGAGCAACTTGGAAGTAGCGCTCGCCGGCCGCTGCCGAGGCACCGCTCGCACGTTTGATCACAGTTCTAACCTAACCTAACCTAAGCCATTTCAGCCAATTCACACTTTTGTTCTTTTCTTTTTTTATAGACTATATCTTTAAAACTCTTATCAGGCGTTAGTGGTGTAGTATAGTTTGGCACCATGACGTGCTCGTCCACGTTACAAACTATATACCAGCAGTACGCAAAATTCGTGTATACATTGTTATCACAGATTGAATAATAGCGTTATAATGTATACGCGAGCAGTTTCCTATGGCTGCGATCTGGCCTTATATAGATTGGAAATACGCTCCGCAGCGCAACCATTTTTTCGTCGAAACAAGAGATATGGACTTTTTTTAATAGGACTAGAATTTTATAGATATTCCATAGACTTTTTAATGTAACTATACTTATTGAGGCGAAGATGGTTCCACCAGGGAGCATGATGTGCTTGACGGGCACGTGCACGACATGTTCCATACAGTACTCAACACAGTACCCTAATTGCATAAATTATTTTCGTAAACGATTCTAACTAGTTTCATTTTGACAGTTCAACAACATTCATTGCGTTATTGACGTTGTTGAACAGATATTTTTTTTCCAACTTATGAAGCAATGGATTAGCAATCTGTTTCAAATCGAAACAGATTGTGATTATGTTGTATTACGCAATGGTACTGGTCAATAAAAATACAGGCATTTCACAGAGAAAATCGTGCAAAACCAAAGTTGCATTGCACATAGTTACTTGAAATACTAAACTTGTATGTTTGTTTTTTCACTTTAAAAGCAAAGTATAAAATTGAATTTTTGCATCGTCCACGTTGCCATATTCTTGGCAACTATACATTGGACATAGATGTACAAAAAATGGAGGAGGTAAAAATTTCCCAAAACAAGTAAGTTTTTTAATTTCGGAAATCCGATGATACCCATCATCTGCCTAGCCTTTTCCCAACTATGATGGGGTCGGCTTCCAGTCTAACCGGATGCAGCTGAATACCAGTATATTTTATGGAGCGACTGCCTATTTGACCTCCACAACCCAGTAACTGGGTAATACGATACCCCTTGGTAAGACTGGTTGTCACCCATCCACTAACCAACCCTGGCAAGCGTAGTTTAACCTGATGGATCCACCAGTGCGGCTGTTATTACTTAGCCACGAGCTCCTCAAATCCGATGATACCCAAGGGAAATTAAGAAAATAGAAATACTCTATATACCTCTGTCATCCCCTTTATTTCAATTAGGCACAAAAAGGCACTATTGAACGTCAAAAACAAAAAATAGAATTGATTCTAGTCGCCCCTTCCAAAAGGTAGTTTTCGTATGGAGAAGAATGGGCAAGAAACTCCACCGTTACTCTTTTAAACCATTTTACAATATTTTGTATACATTAATTATATAATTATATGTGAAGACGATGCACCTGGAATAAGATTACTATACCACAATAGGTAAAAATAATTTAAAATGAAGCAATGACAGAAAAAATAATTATATAATGGATACATGGTGGTCACATATTTACAAGCATTGTAAAAGTAGGTACCTATACGATATTAATAATTTAGAAAATTAATAAAAAGTGTTTAATTATGTTAATTTAGAGTAATATAGTCGTAACTAGTTATTAAGTAGTCTAATCAGTGAATATACAGTGTTTTTTGTCGCGTGAACTTCGCACAAAAAGGATAATAAACCGGCTGTCAACTCGACCAACCCAACGGTGACGGATTTCAAATTATCATCAATCCCGGGGAGTATTTTGTTTTATTTATGTTATTTTACATCATATTTACAGACCGCAGAACATCACAAAATACTGCTCAGGTTTCTGAGTAACGTCCATCACACACTGGCACGGTTTATGTCTCCTTTTGCTTGACAACTAGTGGAAGCAAAATCGATGACGAAAACATTCGCTCAGACAATAAACACTACTTAATTTACTAAACAAAAATAAGCTCATAAGGCCTTACTGATTATTATTTATTCAGACTATTAAACCAAAATTTTTATTTTTTTATTGTGTCCTGATATAAAAGCAGTGTATTCTTTAAAACTTCACTTTTGTTTAACATTCCCATCTAATTTCTTATTAACTTCAGCTAATACTGTAATTTCTATTTGTTAACAATTCATTACCTAATTTTAAATTAATTTAAATCTTCTTTTTTTTTTTTTTTTTTCTCTTCTACCTCCTATTAATCTAAATATTAGAACATCTTTTCTTACTTTGTTATTTAGCTGCATAACTTTATACATTCCAGGCCACTGACATTGCAAAGAAAATGATGACCCGCAGTGCTACAATCAGGGATTTGGAAGCAAAACTAAGAGTTACCTTGACGGAGCTCGAGGCTTCTAAAGCTACATGCCAACAGCTGCTCCAGGAAAGAGAAGACAGTGAAGTGGAAGTGATAAACATTAATTTAAAGAACACTTCTCTCAAAAATGAACTGTCTCAGCTACACATACAACACATGGACTTAACCGACCAGCACAGTCAACTACAATATCTAGTGTCAACGTTTCAGGAGTGCAATGACACCCACGAACTTGCTTTGAATAGAATTGCAGAACTTGAACAAAAATTGTGTGAAGCCCAAAAGGCCCTATCTCTCTCAGACTGTATCAAGGTCAGCAAACAGGTCGCTAGCACCAGTAATCTATTTAGTGAGTTAGTAGGTAGTAAGTTAAAATCAGTGTGTGAGCCAGCTGTAATGATAGATTTGACTGGTGATGACACCATACCATTATGTCCTATTGTTGTGAGTCATAGTAAATTAAAAAAATACATTAAAATCAAGAAATTAATTAAACGGTCACAGAGAGCAATCAAAAAACAAAATCTCTTAAAATTAAATCTTTCACTTAGAAAGGAACGTGTTGTCTTATCTAAAAGTTTAAATAATTGTACTATTGAGTTAGATCAATGTAGGGAAAAATATGACACTGATATCCAGCTCCTCTATAATGATATACTACACAAGGAGCACTTGCTGAAGGATATTTTTGAAAAATATGAGACTTCACAACAGCAAGTAGGTGACCGCTTGCTTGAGGCTGGGGAACTACTGGATTTGGTGAAGTGCAATGCTGAGATGTATGAGTCTCTGACCAATAACCTCTCATGCAGCCGTGTAAACCAACCACTACCTCCTCAGCCTCAGCCTAACTTGCCCCATCAGGTGTTGGCTCTTCCAGCAGAGACTTGTGTTAAGTCACAAAAAAATAAATCAATATTTTTTTGTGACGAATTAGGTTCAGGCTTTGGGAAAATTTTATTCGATTACCTTAGCCATAGTTTTACTAATCATAGCTATCATAACATAAGTTTTAAACAGATGATAAAAAGAATTGTAAACACAAACCTAGATAATTATTCTACAATGGTTTTATTATTAGGTAATAGTACTGGTGTTACCAGAAAGGACATAGTGGATGGTGTGGACACCTTATTAAAATTAAATGTAGGAAAGCTGATGTTGTGTGCTTTTCCTTATTCTGATAATTTATCATATGATGAAAACAACTATATTTTTAAGTTGAATAATACTATTCATAGGCTGACATGTTGTCATAGTGACAAATTATTGTATTTTGACACTAACAAATTTGTTAGTGGTTTTAAGTTAACTCAGAGAACTTTATCTCTGTCTTGGGAATGTAGACATATGATTGCTATGTTGATAGCACATAATTTTAATGAGGTTATAGGTAATATAACTCAGTGTAGTATTAGTGACGAATCTGTGTTGTCTAGTTATACTAACAACATAGTGAATAATTATGTAATACCATGTACGAAGGAGGATCCACCTACAGTACCAACATACTTGGAGGCCACTACCAGTCAGACTGGGTATTCCCTTCCTGCTGGAACACATACGGGCATTTTAGATTCTTCAGTTGTAGTTGTGGAGGTCACTCCGGATATTTCTTTAAACTAGGCAGTAAGACAACAGAAGTTACCCCTTCAATTAACCAATTATTATTAGAGAATAATAAAAAGGTATCTTCTGGCAATATTTTACATAAAAATAATAATAAAAAACCAAAGGGGGGGCAACATACTTTAAAATTATTCAATCAAAATATCCAAGGTTGCTCTTCCAAATTACTGGAAATAGAATTGTTTTTAGAAAATACCAAGTTTGATGTAATTTGTTTAACAGAGCATTGGTTAAAAGATCATGAAGTGATGTCAATGAATTATGAAAATTATTGTGTAGTCAGCCATTTCAGCCGAAAATGTGTGATACATGGCGGGTCATTAATATTAATAAAAAATTCCATTAAATCGAAAGAAAGAAAAGACATTATTGGACTGTCTGTTGAACACAACATTGAATTGTCCTGTGTTGAGCTTGATAAGCATGTTATAGTATGCGTATACAGACCTCCAAGTTACCAGAATCTATCCGTGTTTGATTCTGTAATGGAAGATGTATTAAAGAAACTTAGTACTAGTAGTAAGTCAATAATCGTATGTGGTGATTTTAATATTAACTTATTAGAAAATAACTCGAATACTGTCAGATTATTAAGTCTTTTTAGGTCATTTGATTTGTCAAATGTTTTTATTGAACCAACCCGAGTGACAGCTTCTTCTGCCACTTGTATAGACAATATTTTTTGTAATTGTGATTACTTACACAAACAAATTGTAAATAAGTTGCCATCAGATCACAGTGGACAAACAATAACATTTTGCTCCTACATACCTTTACAAAAAATTCAAATAAGGTTTAGGCCAATAACATGTAAAAGTTTAGAGAAATTAAATCATTCTTTGGCCAATAAATTATGTGTTCAGAGTTTTAATAATATAGGTGACCCAAATGAGTTCTACGCCGAGTTCTTTTCACTATTAAACACGCAATTTAATGACACTTTTCCACTAAAGACTAAAAGTATTTACACAAAATTCTTATTTAGTGATTGGGCGACTCCAGGTATTCGTAAAAGCAGGGAAAAACTATTTGAACTTTATGGCTTAAAGCAACATATGAATAATACAAGCTTTCATAAGTATGTTGCAAAATATTCAAAAACTTTTAAAAATGTTTGCAAAATAGCCAAAGCTCTTTATATTAGCAATAAAATAAAATCAGCTGATGATAAAATAAAAACTACCTGGCAAGTAATAAATAATGAAACAGGTAGGAAAAAACAGCGAAATACTGAATTTAATTTAGAGACTGCACATGGCCCCATTAACTCAGATATAGAAATAGCTCAAGAATTTGAAAACTTTTTTGCTAATATTCCCCTTAAAACTACTGAAGCTTTAAATTCCTCACCCGCGCTTTCTGCTGCCTTACTTAGACAGAATGTGAAGGCATGCCCTTTGGAGTTTAGGTTTCAGCATACAAACCCCCAGGCGGTTATAAAAGCTTTTAAAGATCTTAAAATTAAATCAACAGAAGATCTCTGGGGAATGTCTGTAAAAGTCTGTAGATCTATTATCGAAACCATTGCGCCCTATTTAGCTTACATATTTAACACCAGTGTAGACCAAGGAGTCTTTCCGGATCTCATGAAACACAGTAAAGTAGTTCCATTGTTCAAATCCGGTGATAGTAAAGAACCCAACAATTATAGGCCTGTGTCAATTCTGCCAGTTCTCAGTAAGGTGTTTGAAAAGTTGATGCTCAATCAAATGTTACGTCACTTTAATAAAAATTCCATCTTTCATGAACAACAGTACGGTTTCACCAAAGGGCGTTGTACTACTGACGCCGGTGTCACCCTAATAAAGAACATTTTTAAGGCCTGGGAAGAAGCACAAGATGCCATTGGAATCTTTTGCGACCTCTCGAAGGCGTTCGATTGTGTAGACCATGAGACACTTCTGCTGAAACTAGAGCACTATGGGATTAAGAATACAGCTCTTGATTTACTTAGATCATACCTGAAAGATAGAAAGGTTAAAGTTCAGGTAAACGGCGTAAACTCATTAGGGTCTGAAATGGCAATGGGCGTTCCTCAAGGTTCGATATTGGGTCCATTCCTCTTTTTAGTTTACATTAATGATTTACCCCAATTACTTCAAAATCAACCGAAGATGGTGTTATTTGCAGATGACACATCATTAATCTTTAAAATAAACCGACGGTCACAAAATCTTGACGACGTGAATAGCTCTATTCTGCAAGTCCAAGATTGGTTTACGGTAAATAATCTGGTACTTAATAAAAAAAAAACCAAATGCATTAGATTTAAATTACCTAATGTTAAAAGTAGCGAATGTGACATCATATTGAATGGAGAAAAACTGGAATTTATTAATCAAACGGTTTTCCTGGGAATCACGCTAGACGAGAAATTACAATGGGGACCTCATATAACATCTCTTGCGGGGCGGTTAAGCTCGGCCGCTTATGCTGTTAGAAAGATAAGACAGTTAACAGATGTAGAAACCGCGCGTTTGGTCTATTTTAGCTACTTCCACAGCATTATGTCATATGGCATTTTACTGTGGGGTCGGGCTGCTGACATTGAATCAATCTTTATTTTGCAAAAGAGAGCTGTTAGAGCCATTTATAATCTACGTCGCCGCGAATCTCTCAGGGAACTTTTTAAAAGGATTAATATTATGACGGTACCTTGCCAATTCATTTATGAAAATATTATGTATGTAAGGAAAAATCCACATCTCTTTAATAAAATAAGTGATAGACATAATTTTAATACTAGAAATAAAGATAAACTAGATCAACCATTTTTCAGGTTATCTAAAGTACATACATCTTTTATGGGGTACTGTGTTAAATGTTACAACAAAATACCTTGTGACATATTGCAATTAAATGAAAGAAAATTTAAAACTCATATAAAAAGTACACTTTGTAAACAAGCATATTACAAATTAGAGGATTATATCCAAGATAAGAGTGCTTGGAAACATGCTGGTCCTGCTCCATAGGACAATTTAGAATCAAGACAAAATCAAACTGGTTGCTAATTTAATTGTAAAATTTATTACTTTGTGTTTTATGACATTGATTTTACATTCTGTGACTTCCTCACACACTTATTAATTGTAAAATTTTAGGAAAATCGTCTACTTTTACAATGTTTGTAAATATGTGAGCACAATGTATCTATCACATATTAAATTATCTATCGTTGCTTCATTTTTAATTGTTTTTACCTATTGTGGTATAGTAATTTTATTCTAGGTGCATCGTCTTCACATATAATAATTATTTAAC
This sequence comes from Agrochola lychnidis, assembly GCA_963680765.1. Taxonomy (NCBI): domain Eukaryota; kingdom Metazoa; phylum Arthropoda; class Insecta; order Lepidoptera; family Noctuidae; genus Agrochola; species Agrochola lychnidis. Next base: position 14,025,500 of record OY796872.1, read on the forward strand.
AAATGTATGTACATATACAAACAATTGTAAAACATTTTTAAAAGAGTAACGGTGGAGTTTCTTGCCCATTCTTCTCCATACGAAAACTACCTTTTGGAAGGGGCAACTAGAATCAATTTTATTATTTTGTAATTTTTTGACGTTCAAAAGTGCCATACATGGGCCTATTTGAAATAAATGATTTGACTTTGACTTTGACTTTGACTTTGATATTCCTAAAAAAAATACAAATGATACTAATTAGTCAGTGTGTGAGTTCAAGTAATCACAGAATGTAAAAAATATGTCATAATATTTAATTACACAATTAAATTAGCAACCAGTTTGATTCTGTCTAGACTCTAAATTGTCCTATGGAGCTAGACCAGCATGCTTCCATGCATTCTTATCTAGGATATAATCCTCTAATTTGTTTACAAAGAGTACTTTAATATGAGTTTTAAATTTTCTTTCAGTTAACTGTAATATATCACAAGGTATTTTGTTGTAACATTTAACACAACTAACTAACGCCGGCTCCCACCTATCCCCACTAAAGGCCTGAAAGAACATTGTATGATATTTCACGTAAACGTAATTTGCTAAGTTCTTTACTCCAAGCGCTTAGCGACTATTACGAAGAGAAAGTTTGAGACTCCGTTTTGTTCGTATATATTTACATTAGATTGAGGATTTGGGGGTACTAGTTCAATATAGAATTGTTATAGAATTATTTGATACTTTATATTTGCTTATACTATGTATAGTAATAGATATATCATGGTGGTTTCACCGGAAAGGATACTCCGCAGCGGCGTCTTTCCATTCTATACAAGGCTAAAACGCAGCCATAGGAAACTGCTCGAGTATAGATTGGATATCACTTTTTTAATAAGGTCTTCCAATCTATACAAGAGTAGTACGCAAATACTCGCGTATACTTCGTAGTGACCAAATCAAATTAACTACCTCTTTCCATAGTATACAGTGCCAGTACGCATACGGACTAATCGATTGTGAACAGGTAACCAACTTGTTTGCGACGTAATGCACCTTGCGCTAATATTAAATAGCCTGCCTGGCTGCGAGCAACTTGGAAGTAGCGCTCGCCGGCCGCTGCCGAGGCACCGCTCGCACGTTTGATCACAGTTCTAACCTAACCTAACCTAAGCCATTTCAGCCAATTCACACTTTTGTTCTTTTCTTTTTTTATAGACTATATCTTTAAAACTCTTATCAGGCGTTAGTGGTGTAGTATAGTTTGGCACCATGACGTGCTCGTCCACGTTACAAACTATATACCAGCAGTACGCAAAATTCGTGTATACATTGTTATCACAGATTGAATAATAGCGTTATAATGTATACGCGAGCAGTTTCCTATGGCTGCGATCTGGCCTTATATAGATTGGAAATACGCTCCGCAGCGCAACCATTTTTTCGTCGAAACAAGAGATATGGACTTTTTTTAATAGGACTAGAATTTTATAGATATTCCATAGACTTTTTAATGTAACTATACTTATTAAGGCGAAGATGGTTCCACCAGGGAGCATGATGTGCTTGACGGGCACGTGCATGACATGTTCCATACAGTACTCAACACAGTACCCTAATTGCATAAATTATTTTCGTAAACGATTCTAACTAGTTTCATTTTGACAGTTCAACAACATTCATTGCGTTATTGACGTTGTTGAACAGATATTTTTTTTCCAACTTATGAAGCAATGGATTAGCAATCTGTTTCAAATCGAAACAGATTGTGATTATGTTGTATTACGCAATGGTACTGGTCAATAAAAATACAGGCATTTCACAGAGAAAATCGTGCAAAACCAAAGTTGCATTGCACATAGTTACTTGAAATACTAAACTTGTATGTTTGTTTTTTCACTTTAAAAGCAAAGTATAAAATTGAATTTTCGCATCGTCCACGTTGCCATATTCTTGGCAACTATACATTGGACATAGATGTACAAAAAATGGAGGAGGTAAAAATTTCCCAAAACAAGTAAGTTTTTTAATTTCGGAAATCCGATGATACCCATCATCTGCCTAGCCTTTTCCCAACTATGATGGGGTCGGCTTCCAGTCTAACCAGATGCAGCTGAATACCAGTATATTTTATGGAGCGACTGCCTATTTGACCTCCACAACCCAGTAACTGGGTAATACGATACCCCTTGGTAAGACTGGTTGTCACCCATCCACTAACCAACCCTGGCAAGCGTAGTTTAACCTGATGGATCCACCAGTGCGGCTGTTATTACTTAGCCACGAGCTCCTCAAATCCGATGATACCCAAGGGAAATTAAGAAAATAGAAATACTCTATATTATACCTCTGTCAACCCCTTCGGGAAGTATAGGCGTGATGTTGTAAACAAGAAATAATAGCAATAAAATATTGGTCTATATGAGTCTCTCTACCTCTTAACTAACGTATTGAAAAACTGTAGTGTATAAAAACGATGCAAAATAGTTTAGATTTTAAGTGGGTGATAGACGTGCGAACTTAAAGTACGCGATTTTTAAGTTTGCGAACTTACTCGTCTCGACGTCGGTGACACACGTGGTGAAGCTTGCTCACACTATCGCGATGTTGTCGAAATTAGGGGAAAATGTAATTACCGAAAGCTAGGGGAAAAGGAGTCACTTTTAAAAACGAGTATGCAGGTTCGATTGTGTATAATTTGTCGTGAGTGACTTCTTCAATTTTATATTTTGGAACTGTTTAAGTTAAATTACATTACCTTAGGCCCGTCGGCGTAACCAAAGCTAAAATCGCGCGAATATGCGACTGTCCCGTTCATTTTGTTCGGTGAACTTGAACGCGTCTGCACCGACAGAAGACACCTTACGGTTTTCCGAGCCAATGAGTGACATTTGAACGCGACGATCGCATAGTCTCGCGACCGATCGCTTTGGTTAGGAGTGTTAGGACACGGGTTTACAGTAAGGCACCATCTCCACGGGCGAGGGAATCGAAAGAAAGAAAGAAATAAAATATATTCGAATTGCCCATGGAGATGGCCCATAAAGAAATTTTTAGGTAGGTCATCTCGTCTTAAACATAACTGGCGAAATGTGGGTGTTCCTGCTACAGGGACACCTCTGCCCAATCCTTCGGGGAAACAAGGCGTGATGTTATGTTATGTTATGTCATCTCGTAGTTGACCTCTGAGATCATAACTACTTAACCGGGCTTTCCTGTGGGTGCCTTAAGCTACTACACTTAAAACCTCCAGCCAGGGGTTATTCAACTATGTTAATTAAAACTAGATGAACGCTCGCTAAGGGCACCCCCTGTGGGGTACGAACCTCGGCTTAGGGCGTCAACCGGAGGGAGGACATCAAGGATAGGACGGGCTGGATCAAAGTTTTGATCATGATTATTAGTCGGGGAATTTAAAGCTACGTGCTCAGCTGCAACATCTGCTGGCACCTCGTTATCGAGCAAGGGTCGGGGGGGAGTATCATTTACTCGGGGACGCGGTCGCGATCGCAAAGGACCTCGGCGGCAAGGTCAGAATGACGGGAGGCGTCTGTTTTTGTACACTGTGCTGGTTTCCCTACTGCTCTCCTGGAGGAGAGTAATGGGGTCATCAGGGTCGGTAAGGGGCGATCAATGCTCGATCTTTCTCTGTATGAGAAGTTTTCTATTTACATTTATAAGAAACATTGTTAATTGAATGGAACAGTACCTGCACATTGGTAATCTAGTGGTAAAAATGAATCTTAACTGGACACCTTTTCTTTCCTAGAGGTAAAGGAATAGTGAACATCAAAGTAAATTGCTAAAAATGCCACATCAACCTTTCCTCACAATCCGTGTCCCTATCGGCAAACCCGTCAGTTGTTGGTAAGATATAGCTCTATTTGACATTCGTTCTATGATTTATCGTCTTGTACGAGGACCCTCAGATATGGAAAAGGTGACCAATAGCATGAAAAGATGTATCAAAGTCTTGCTAATAAATTTTGGATGGTTCTACAACCTTTTTCTTTGAGGAAAATATGGTTGTGGCGTCCTAGATACACACGGCTACACATCAAGCTATACATGATAGATAGATAGATAGATAGTTCTTTATTATGTACCTACACCATAAAAATTACAGACATTAATATAGAAATTTTATATGTCCAGTATAACCTCGCATTGTAAAACCTATACAATGCGAGATCAACATAAACTGGAAAAATACCTTTATGTGTAGCCGTGTGTACTAAGGCTAAGATCTAGAGGGTCAAATTAAGTTAGTTAGTGAAACTTTACAGACGTGATGGATATCGGGGACGATGACGATCACTTTGGTGAGGACGCGGCCTATAAGCTCGTCGCGCGAATACGCTATCTTTGCGTTCATATGTCACTTTTTCGCGTAATCGGACCTCTAAATATCGAATATGCAATAAAGTTAAAACTATCGTAATTGCACATTACCATTTTATTCGCCGGGGACAGCGATAAAATCCCAAATCCCCAAATCTAATATTTTCCTTCAATCTCGACCAACAATGTAAAACTTACCCAAATTATAATTAAGCCAGCATTGTTGAAGTTTAAAACATTGAATGTAATTATGTCTCCTCCAGTCAAAGTTTCTCTAGACATTGTTTATGGTCCAATGGAGAACCTTCAAGATCCTTTTAATCAAGACTGCTAACTATTGGTTTGTTGTTTTGTAGAACGCGGTATGTGGCGTTTTTTGAAGGTAAGTTACTGACATATTATTTTAAATAGATATTATTATTTATTTAAATGTAATCTATTGGCATACCGCCTTAATTGTAATTGCTTATTTGTGTAAATTTTTTACGCCAAAAATATTGGCAAAATATAGTGCGCATATTTTAGACTATATAGTATCTATAACCATACCTATGTTTAACACAATAAATGATTGATTAATAAAAAATAAAAAAATATAAAAACTTTATTCTTCAAATAAACAGTACAAATTCAAGTAACAGTAGCCTCCACACTAGGATTCACTAGGATCACTAGGATTGATTTTATCCGACCATTATAGAAAAAATTAAATAAATATTTATTGACGTACAATAAGGTAAGTACAATGACGGATTGTATTCACGTTTAAAGCGACAAAAATCCGTACCATGAGAAGATTTCACGTCATAACCATCAGGACATAAAATAAAAAAAGGATTATGTGGTTTTATGAAACCACGGCAAAAGTGAAACTTTTCACTTTATCCCTACTCCGCGGCCGACCGTCACGCGACATGCAACACACAGACGAAAAAGTTTGAGACGATGTAATAAAAGTTTCACTTTAAAAATTAAAGTGAAAAAACACGTAAAAAATATAGTTTACAATAGAATAGGCCATAAAGTAAGTAATGTTGCAGCCAATAACTAAGCTAACTTTTAAAACCGATTATCCTTTAAAGTTAAAGTTCGTGAGCACATTCGTAAGAAGCTGGCAGTATCATCACAACGCTAATGTTTTCCCATTGTTTGTCTTATTATTTTATTTAGTATATTCATGTATTTATGTGTATTTATTTGTGCTTATTTTATATATGTAATTAGGTCTATATATTATATTTATAGTTTGTAATAAGTATATGTGTATCCTTATAGTTGAGTTATTTTTTTCCTCCATTTTCGTAATTGCACCTACCACAGTCTGTCTCTGCATCACCCAAAGGTTGACTGGTAGAAAATGCCTGTGGCATTAAGTCCGCCTCTGTACATTTCTGTGCTTGAAGTATTAAATAAATAATAAATAAATAAATAAAACCAAACCAAACCTTTAACATAAAATCAAAACGAAAAATTTTTAGTTTATTTTTTTGCCGAATCAAAATCCAAATATTATCAAAAGAAAACGTTAAAAAATTAGTCCTATAACAGGCTTATGGATTTCACGATAGTCGAGAAAACTGCGTTTGAGTAAATCCTCAAAGTTTTCTTCCTACTTCACAAACATATAATTATAATTTAAAAAGTTATTATAACAGCTTTCTCCTCATGAAACTTAATTAATCCCCATTTACCTAAATACTACTTCTTCTATAAACCTTCAACAGTCCAAAAAAAAAAAACAATAGAATTTTAATTGTTATCGATCTCCAGGAGAGCACCGGACTGTCAAGAGGATAAAGGAATCTTTGACCGAAAATACTTGACCAAGTTACAACAGCACTTATTTTCTTACAACAATGTCAGATACCCAGTTCTACTCTTGACCCCGAAATTCGTCAGTTAAAATTGATGGTCTATCAAAGGGACGCATTCTTGTTGAAAGTTAAATCGAATTAAGATAAACTTTAATACCTGAGGAAGACACCTTTCTGAATACCGTAGTTTCATTGGTGGAAATATAACTTTCATGATTAAGTTAACTACCTTGCTGCCAGGAGCTCGTGCCGCACGTGTAGGGACACTGTATCGAATAGAAAGTATCGATACTGTACTCATGACTAGTATCGAAAAAAAAATATCGTACTTATAAAAGTATCGAAACAAAAGTATCGATACTTCAAGGTATCGAGTACTTTTCTTAGAGCCTAATGCGCATAGAGCATAGGTCAATATCAGTCAGTAAATAACGTCAGTTTAACTTCAGTAGGACAGGACATGAAAAAACAAATGACAACGGTGAACGAGTGAGTGAATAAGTGATTGATTAGTGTAGTAAATGAATGAAGGAAAGGTTACGAATTTAACTGTGAGCGGAAGGAACGATATCGAGCAAAGATCGATGTAATGTTTTAGAAGGTTCAGAACGAGTGAACTAGATGGCGTTGCCATATCCATAAACATAAGCCGTAAGGTCGCAAGTTTTAAATGGGTAATCTTAGAAATTACCCATTTAAAACTTAATTTCTTATTCGATACGATACCTGCCAAAAAGTACTAATTGAGTAAAAGTATCGAATGCAAAGTATCGAGTACAAAAGTATCGGTATCGAATGGAAATGTACTCGATACCACAAAGTATCGATACTTTTTTCGTGTCCCTCTACGCACGTGTCGATCAATCAGGTTAAGCTACGCTTGCCGGGGGTGGTCCGTGGATGGGTGACCACCTTTACATACCGAGACTCCTCCGTGCCTCGGAAAGCACGTTGGTTCCGGCTGTCATTCGTGGATCTTTGACAGTCGTTACGGGTCGTCAGAAGCCCGAAAGTCTGACGGCGGGATCTCACGGCGTCATGGAGAGTGCGATTGTCGCAACCCAGCGCTCGGCACGCCACAATTGCGGCGACAAGACCCTTCTTTGAGGAGTGGCTTGAGAGGCGCCACGGCGTCCTCACCTTCCGCCTGACGCAGGTCCTCACCGGACACGGCTGCTTCGGGAGGTTCCTGTTCAGGATAAGGCGGGAGGAAAAGCCCGGGTGTCACCATTGTGTGGATCGCCCGGAGGACACGGTGGAGCATACGGTGGAGGTCTGCCCGGCTTGGGCGGAGCATCGCCGTGTCCTCGTGGAGGCAATCGGCTGCGGTGATCTCTCGCGTCCGGCCCTGGTTCAGGCCATAGTACGGAGCGAGAGGAAATGGCGGGCCGTCACCTCTTTCTGCGAAGTGGTAATGCTCGCGAAGGAGGAGGCAGAACGCGTGAGGGAGAGGCTTATTTCGCGTCCTCACGCCCCTAACCGCCGCAGGAGGAGACGCCCAGGGCGTCAGGAATCGCGAGCCGATTTCCGGCCACCGTAGGCGCGGGCTTGCGGACGGTGAGCAATGGGTAGCTCGCCGTCCGATAAGGACCAGGCCCGGGTCGACGGCGCGTTGTGTTCCACGCGCACCTCAAAGAGATGTCAGCAGAATTGACGGGGTCCGCTAGGGCCAATGCCTGCCGGGGGTTCAAAGAAAACCGATAGGGAAATCGTGGCCCCCGGCAACAGGGCAACCGATGGGGAACTGGTTTTAGTCAGTAAGAGTCTGACACGCCCTTCCGCTCCGCCCAGAGCGGGAGAAGTTATTTGATCATTTCCCACCAACCCGTGGCAACATACAGGCAACTGAAGTTGCCTGTATGTTGCCCGACCCTAGCGGACCCCGTCAGTTGTGCAGACATCTCTTTGAGGCGCGCGTGGAACACAATGCGCTGTCGACCCGGGCTTGGTCCTTATCAGCCGACGAGCTACCCATTGCTCACCGTCCGCAAGCCCGCGCCTACGGTGGCCGGGAATCGGCCCGCGATTCCCGACGGAGCATGAGGTCCTAGGTTCGATTCCCGGGTCGGGTAAAGTGTTATTAGATTTTCCATATATTCTCAGTAGTAACCCGAAGTCTGAATTTGTTCCCGGTTGATTGCAATAGGCTCGCCCCCATTACCTACATGGGACTTAAAACACAAATAGCGAAATGTGGGTGTACTATAGAACAACCTTTGCCTAACCCTTCGGAGAATACATTATGTTATGTATGTAAAATATAAAACCTCATTGAACCAAAAAAAAGTTAAATCCAACTGACATAGAAATATAAACGAAGACATTAATATGAAAAAGAAGAATCTATATGTCATTGGAGATGTCAATAAAGCAAAATTTTCTTATGTGATCCTGGTAATTTACAAATAAACTTAAACCGATGAAAATCTTGCCTACCACAGTTTTTTTTTTTTTGGAAATGACCTGACTTCCAAGACTATCTGGTTAGTATTTAAAATTTAATTATTTGTAACTTTGTTCATGAGTATACCCGTTGTCAATATTATGGATGTCCTGAGGGTGACTACAGGTCAGCGCATATGACAGCCCCAGAAGGCCGCAGCGAGTCGCATCGTAAAACAAAATAGCCGGATGCGGCCCGCCTGTGGGCTGCGACGATGCACTTTATGTAATGCCTTGCGATACGATGCGACCCGCTCAAATGTGCGGTAGCCTAGTAATAAAAAAGTACTGGTATAATCATTCGATTTCCAACACTTGTTTTGTAGCTATTTTCCTTACCATTTAAGAATATTTCAACAATTAAGTACTATCATTATAAACCACTCCACGTCCTAGAATTCAATTTTAAGATTAAAAAACTAAACTCTTGTAACGCAGACTGGTAGTATGAAACTTTTCAGAAAACATTCTTATTCAATTATTTGTCACAGTCGTCAATCGACTTGCAAACCCCATTTCTATTTTTAATTATAAAAATGTATCTATAACTACCTTTTAAATAGCGTTATATTTAATAAATAGACCTAATATATTTTAAAAAAAACGCGATTTCTCAGTGATTTTAGTTTAATATAAATTAGCAATAGAAAAGTTAATATTATAGTTTAACAAGTCTACAACTGGTTGGTCCCACTAAAATAGTATCCGAAATCCACTAGTATCCGATACTGACAGAAGAAAAAGAGATCCTTATTTACACATACAAACATAAGCAAAGAAAATGATAAAAGATGAATAGAGTACAAATATTTTTGCTTACAGAAAAAGAAAGAAGATTCTTGAAATGGGCAAAAATTCTGATTCGAGAACCAAAGTTATTAAAGATGGAGACACCAAAGTTCTTTTCAAAAAGTCAAATGCAACAACGTTTTCACATTCAAGAACAATTTCCGAAGCATCACAACTATATTCAAGAAGTGGTATAATGCAAATTAAGAAGAATTTGGAAACCAATCAACGTAACTATTACATGGATAGAGGGAGACTCAAAAGAGATTTGAGTATAGAAACCGATGTTTGTATTCTAAGGCGGTATTACAGAAAGAAGAGAAATAGCTTGCTAGGTGCAAATTCAGCAAAATCTAAATTCTCCACACTAGTTGATACTGAATGTGAAACCATAGAAGAGTACCCAGACACAAGTGCTTGCGGCGATAATGATACTGATAAAAGCAATCCACCTCTTGACATAGCATCCCTTATGATAGATAATTTAAAAGATCTGCTCAACCAATGGATACAAAAACATTTAATGCAGAATAAGGACACTAAACAAAAAATTGATACAGTACTAGATTCATTGATTCAAAAGTTAGAAACAAGAAATAATCATCCGTCATCTTCAGTTTCGACTTACATTTTACATAAAGACGCTGGCAGACAAGAAGTCAAAAATAAAAAAGTTGCAACCGCGTCACTAACTTTTCAATACTGCAAGCACAAACCTACTTACGTAAATGTTGGATCTTCAACAGCAGAAAGCAGTATGAGCCGAAAGAGGTCTTCAAGACTTTCCACCACACCTTTCCATTACAAGGATATAAGAATAATCTCTACTTTGAGCATACCAAGAAGCTTCCACAAAAGGGGATTGGTAGAAAAGGATGAGCAGAATAGCTCATGGTACAAGATGAAAAAAATTAAACACAAAAACTTAATCCTATCCATAGACAGACCAAATAAATTTATAGATTCGTCAAGTTTTGATTTAGTATCGATTTCAACCAAATCTCTTACAAAGAGGTCCACAAATAATGATACAATCTCCAAAAAGAAAAAGCGTCATATTGTTTTCTATCCAAAACCATTTTATAAAAGCACAACTGATTATTCAAATACGACACATAATGGAAAATTACAAATAAATAACATAGATATGAATAAAGCCCAGTTAGAAACCATGCCAAGCCTTTTAAAAAGCCTGTACGCCAACGAACCTACTATGCCTGATAAAAATATTCAACATGGTACCAAAAACAATAATTCCACAATGACCGAAAATAATTATAATGAAATAATAGTAAGCAACGCTAAAGTGACCACTGAAATAGCAAAAGATATTCACATCAAGCAAACGACAGAGGAATTCTTACCTGAAGAAAATGAAAACAAACCTATCGTTGAACAGGATTTTACAGAATGTAGAATTGAATTTGCAAATCCCGAAAAATCTATTTCGACACTTACAAACAATTCTACAATTAAAATTGAAAATAGCCTTAAGAAGACCTCGAACAGGGGTAAGATTAACAAACCCAGAAAACAAAAGAAATTCCAAACCATCCACAAGAAACAATTCACACATCTCTACAAGAAAGCTAATAGTCAAACGCCTCCGGGAGGAGATTTTTTAAAACACTGCCAAAATATAATACAGTATTTTGAAGAATATAAAAACAAAAATATTAAATTAGATATACAAATAAATGTCTACCCAAAGTATCAATGTAATACAAAAGACGTTTGCACAGATATTAGTAACCAGAGTATTGTTGATATAAAATTTGAACCTACTTTAGTTTACAATATACAATCAACTCAAATAGACGCATCAGCCCACATGGATGAAGAACCAATCAAACACAAAACTGAAAACGAAAACTGTTCGAATGAATTTATTCCTGAAATCATTCCTCTACTTGATAGCTCAGTCTGTCAAGCTAAATTTATTTTTAAAGTGAACTCGAAAGAAAAACTAGGAGCAATGTCAAGGCCTAATATCTTTATCGAACGAAGCACCTTAACAAATGAATTAGAAATAGTGCAAGAGATCAGTGAACTTCGAGCGGTAATAAAAGATCTAGCTGCAGCAGCAGAAAAATTCGTCAATGAACAGCTGAAAAGAGAGTCTAATAAATCAAATTCCAAAACAAACACATCGCGTAACCCAAGCAACTATACATCCAGTTCAAAAGTTGAAGCAGTTATTAATCTAAGAAATCCATCTAAAGCTATACAATATTCAAAAGAGATCATTGAAAAACAAAAACTTTTATCCGGATTGAAGATAACCAAAGAACCGAAAAAGAAAGAAATGTTCGATTTTTACAATAGACTTGCAAAGAAGAGCACATCATATCGTATTATCGATAGTGAATCTATTCTTAGAGTTACTGACATGACATCAAAGGCTAACGAGTTGAACGAGTCACCCAACAACAGAGACAATCCAGGGACAAGAGCAATTACTAACAGCAGAGTCAATAAAATCACCAAAAAAGCGTTGCCGAGCTTTGTCCAAAAATCCAAATCTTTATTTGAACTAACTTCCGAGCAGGCAAAGAAACGTAAATTGATCGCCTTATATTGCAATAGTTATCAAAAGAATACTCAATGTCGCGTTTGTAGTGTGCACGGTAGATATTCACCAAGTTCTTGTAGCGCCAAAAGCTATGGACAGTTCAGAAAATTTTTCAACTTGGTAACAAAGAAAAGCCAGACAACTTGTAGGCAGAGACATAAGTTACCACCATGTATTTGTGGATCAGACACAAACTGTACCGATTCCATAATATTGAACCCGAAGCCAAGGACCTATAGGTACTCTTCTACAGCTGTCTTTCCTATAGATAGTGTCTGTAATGCAAATCAGAAAGTGACAACAAGTTTGAGTGAAGATGAAGAATCTGCAATGGCGAACAGCATGGAAGAAGATCAAATGAGATTGCAGAGCAAAGCACGCAAAGGAATGGGATTTGGAGAAGGCTGTGTGTACTGTTTGTTATTGTGGGTCCCCATCTTGTTATTAAGCTGCTTGTTTTACGTTTATGTTTTGAAAGATAAAATTAAATATAACGAATCACGGCCGATTGCTGGACGACAAGTACAAGGAATGAAACCTTCAATCCTTCAGAACCATTCTTCAATTGTTTATGTGAATCTCTCTGATTTAGGATTCTAATACATTGTCATTGTTATATATTTATTTTTTGAATCATGAAATAAAACTTAACTGGCTGTCTATTTGTTTCTGTTGAATTTGATTAGCATTATTTTAATGAAGGCAGAGTGAGTTTTTGCATCCCGCAGCAACCGCCCCCTTTCCCATGGCAACATCCCGTTTTTTGCAAGATCCCGTTTAGTAGTGTACGTGTTTCAATATTAACAGTCACACGAGTATCCTGTTAACAGTATCCTGCAAAAAACCGATCCGTTCGAATTTGACATTCGATTTTGCCACTACAAACTGGATCCAGTTTTCCAGTAAAAAACAGGATCCAGGTTTATTACACGTATAGTTCAATGAAAGTGTACCTGCTCCTTCTAAAAGGTTGTAAACGTGGTCATTAAATTAAGGTATAAAAAAAATTGATTCATCTTTTCTCAAACCGCCCATGAGATTACGAAAGGTATCCAATGTCGATCGTTGTTCAGCATTGGATGAAGGCAAAATCTTCTTAAACTGCCGGCGGCGGCGATAATACCAATATAATATCATAAGCGTATTCACGACCATTACGTCTGAATCTATATTATATAAAAGCGAAAGGTCACTCACTCACTCATCACGAAATATCGAAAACCACTTGACGTATAAAAATGAAATTTGGCAGGGAGGTAGTTTATAGTTAGTAGACGTCCGCTAAGAACGGATTTTTGGAAATTCGATCTTTAACGAGGGTATTTTTACCTTTTTTACCTTTTATTTTTTTTGTATGAAAAATCTTATTCCTTGAGTTAATAAACTTGAAACTTAGCATGAATATTTATCTATATAAATTATAAAGTTAAACTACCCCCTAGAGGAGGATTGGGGTGTGTCAAAGTTTGTATGGAAGAATTTTAACGAGCAGTCTGATTAACTCGAAACTCAGTATTTATAATTAAAACTGAAAGTGAATAAAAACTTTTGGGTTCTTGAATCAGGGTTTTTGAAAATCTACCCCTAACGGGGTGAAACGGAGTATTCATTTTTACAGTGGAGGACTTTACTGTGTGGCTTGATTAACTTGAAAATTGGTATAAATAATCTAAAAGTCAAATAATGGAAACGTCACAATAGATTTTTCAAAAATTATTATCACGCGCTACGGGGGATGAGCAATATTGCATTAAGTTCGTATTTTTCTATAGTTTACCGCAAATTGTAAAAAGACTAGCCAAAAGGATAGAATATTGCAGATAGTTACGGATTTAACCTTTTAAAAGATTATCATCACGCTATACCTTTATGGAGCTAAGCAGTTAATCATAACATATACAAGGTAGATTTTGAGATGGGGCAAAAAGAGCAGGTACCTTAACCGCTGTCGCTACAAGAAAACGGTCTTAGGAGACTATCCCTAAGTTTTTGAAACATTTTGATCTGCAAACACAGATTTTGAAAAAATTGTACAGTCAGCAATAAAATGGCCAATTTTCACAAAAACTTTTTTGATGCCAGTAGATCCAATTTCTTATTCATCATCATCATCAGCCTATAAATGTTTCCACTGCTGGGACACAGGCCTCCTCTCTTTGAGAGGGAGTGGGCCGTAATCCACCACGCGGGCCCAGTGCGGGTTGGTAGATGTCACATGTCTTCGAATTTTCGGTTCTAGGACATGCCGGTTTCCTCACGATGTTTTCCTTCACCGTTTTGAGAGCAGTGGTGATGAAATAATTTTCAAAAAGTAAAGCGCCTGTCTGGGTTCGAACCTACGACCTACAACTCGTAAGTCGCAGCCGTTACCACTGGGCCACCACTGCTCTCTTATTACTAGGATCTAAAAACTATATCGGGTCAACTGAGGTTTGAGTACGAGAAAAGTCAGAAAGTTGAATTATTACAATACTTCACTGGGCTGAATAAGGAACGAATGTAGCAGATAGTTACAGATTTAAACTTTTAAATGATTATCATCCCGCTATACTTTTATGGAGCTAAGCAGTCAAAAATGAATTCATTCATACTTAATACTTGATCCATACCATTATACTATCCATCCTAATATGATAAATTCGAAAGTAACTCTGTCTGTCTGTATGTTAGCTTTCACGCCTAAACCACTAGACAGATTTCGATTAAATTTGGCAAGGCGATAGATAGCATCTCGAAGAAGGACATAGGGTACTTTTTGTCTCAAAAATAACCCTAAGGTGATGACAGTTTGTACGGGAAACCTATAATTTCTTAAATGAAAATTACATTTATGCTTTTGGTAACAAATAAAGAATTACGTATTTCTGCGTTTTTCAAAAATCATCCCTCGAGAGGGTAAAATATGATTTTAAAATTCTCATTATGTAATATTGTTTATTTTGTTGTCTTCTTTTTAAAAGATTAAAGGGATTGGGAATATAGTCATAGTCCGTATCTTGAATCAACATTCAATCTTTATTTCATTAAAATCGCCCACTCGATTAAAAGATTCCTATTACAATTTAAATTCATAAACTAACCTTTCTAACATGTAGGTATTATGTGTTCAATGGCGGCAAGAGTAGGTATTACAAATCAATGGTGATAATAATAGTAAAATGAATAGGTAATAAGTATTTTAAGAAATGCATTAGAATCATATAAACCTGTTTTTATTTTTTAACCTTACAAGTCTGAGTAGGACTTGCGCCCTGAGGGTTCCGTCTCAACATTTCCGACGTTTGGCTCACAGACTCGAGCGGGCCGGGGCTGCATTGAAGCGGCTCCTGCCCAATCTAGGGGATCCAAACGCCTCCTGCCGGAGGCTCTATGCGGGGATCGTGCGGTCCATGGCCCTTTACGGGGCACCGGTGTGGGCGCGTTCATTGAGGCTGCGGCCAGCCCGCCGGTTGAACGCTTCCCAGAGGGTCATGGTCATCCGGCTGGCCCGAGGATACGAGGCGGCGAGCCTCCTTGCCGGATTACCGCCATGGGATCTGGAGGCAAAGGTCCTCGCGCACGTCTGGGAGTGTCGCGAGGAGGCGAAACGCCGGGGCTTGACTCCGATGTCGCAAGAAATTACGGCACAGCGGACAGAGCTCCGGCGGGATCTCATGGCGTCATGGAGGGTGCTATTGTCGCAACCCCGCGCTGGGCACGCCACAATCGCGGCGATAAGACCCGTCTTTGAGGAGTGGCTGGAGAGACGCCACGGCGTTCTCACCTTCCGCCTGACGCAGGTCCTCACCGGACACGGCTGCTTCGGGAGGTTCCTGTTCAGGATAAGGCGGAAGGAAACACCCGGGTGTCACCATTGTGTTGATCGGCCTGAGGACACGGTGGAGCATACGGTGGAGGTCTGCCCAGCTTGGGCGGAGCAACGCCGTGTTCTCGTAGAGGCGATCGGCGGCGGTGATCTCTCGCGTAGGGCCCTGGTTCAGGCCATGGTACGGAGCGAGAGGAAATGGCAGGCCGTCACCTCCTTCTGCGAAGCGGTAATGCTCGCGAAGGAGGAGGCGGAACGCGTGAGGGAGAGGCAAATTTCGCGCCCTCACGCCCCTAACCGCCGCAGGAGGAGACGCCCGGGGCGGGAATCGCGAGCCGATTTCCGGCCACCGTAGGCGCGGGCTTGCGGACGGTGAGCAATGGGTAGCTCGCCGTCCGATAAGGACCAAGCCTGGGTCGACGGCGCGTTGTGTTCCACGCGCGCCTCAAAGAGATGTCAGCACAATTGACGGGGTCCGCTAGGGCCAATGCCTGCCGGGGGTTCGAAGAAAACCGATCGGGAAATCGTGGCCCCTGGCAATAGGGCAACCGAAGGAACACGGGTGGGTTTTAGTCAGTAAGAGTCTGACACGCCCTCCCGCTCCGCCCAGAGCGGGAGAAGTTATTTGATCATTTCCCACCCAAGAAAAAAAAAAAAAAGGGTTCCGTCTCAATGCTTTGCTTGCTCGATTGCCCGATTTTCCAAATTTGATTGGAAGGACAAACATAACTTTTCAATTAAAAAAGGACTTATAGTAGAGTAATGAAATACAGACTATATGTCACTTCAAGACACGGCCTATAAATTTTTGATCCCAGATTGACGAAAAACTTAACTTTGCAGTTCATATATGAGTATAAATTATCAACTTTCGAATTTTCCTCTTTACTTGACCTTACTTCTCGCCAAACCTCAAGTTGCTGTGCCAACGGGAAGTACCAAGTAGACTGGTTTATTTGCGCATGTTAAAATAAGCGACATAAATTTCCATTTTTTTTATTGCGTTAACTTGGAAGTTTGATTTTCGTTACAGCTCCAAGAGACCGTAGATCTAAGTTTTTGATATCTATTTCAACTTAATGCCTCCACGCGTTCCTGAGAAAGGGTCTTGACAGACCACGAAGTCGTTATTTAAGGGTTTAGATTTTTCATTTTGAGTTACGGAACTCTAAGACAGATTTATTATCTGCCTGTTACCTTTTCATGCCGTAACGGCTAAACGGATTTAGATGAAAGGCATATGGATAGGCCATGACCTGGGTTAGGACACAGGATTTTATCATCATTATTTTAGATATTTATCATTTAAATTATGTTTTGTGTTGCATAATGAACTTACATTATGCATTTTGCATACTATTGTATAGAAAAAAAAAAAAAAAAAAAAAAAAAAAAGGGTGGGCGTTTTGGGGGACTGTCTTATGTAATTTTGACGTTCGAAAAGTGCTGATTCTCAGCCTAGTTTGAATAAATGACTTTTGAATTTTGAATTTTGGATACTCTGAATCCCGATAGTACGTTCCCGTGGGATATTTTCCGACATCCACGCGGGCAAAGCCGCAAGCAAAAGCTAGTTTTCTTATAAGACTAATCTAATAACCGTTCGTTGCTCGACCGCAAAAAACAGGATGCAAACTACTGTGTTCAGACACAGTAGTTTGCACACAGCAATGATTTTTGCGGGATCCAGTAAAAAACTGGTCCCGCAGAACTGGACGGCCGTGGGAAAGGGCCGTTATAGTCGGTAGTATTATTTTTTAACCACAACGCGTAATATATAGTTTTATTTATTTATTTATTTATTTATTTATCTCTCCCTTATAACTATCATTACAGGTTCATCACCTAATGCGATAGTGAGGTCTCTTATAATTATGCTGTCTTTATATAATACAAATTATTTACTATTTAAAACTATTAGGAACTTTTAAGTTTTATAACATATTATAGGTATAGGAAACATTACTCACAACAAATAACATAGGAACATAACTTTGACAAAATAAAATAAAAAATATACGAGAAACTTGAACAAAACCGCAACGTTTCTAACGTAACGTTTCCGTAACTATCTAATTAAATATACAATAAAATATCTGTTACGAGACAAAAAAAAAAAGGTCATATAGCACAATAACATACTACACAAATCTACATTAGGTATAACATAAAATAAACAACAGTAACCTTGCGAATTCACTCAAATTACATGTGAATAAATCAATTTTAATATGAAGATCGTTAATGACCCGAATTGCTCGGGTTAGTGGTGTTTTGGCGAGTAAGTTGGTTCTGGCTGTCGGCACGGCCAGCAGTGGCGGGCGCCGCCGCCTCCACACATAGCGGTCCGGTACGCAAAGACTCAAGCGCTGCAGCACCCCTGGATTATGCTCAAAGCCTCGGAGTAACTTGACTAAGTAAGCGACCAGTGTGAACTCCCGTCGCACCCTCAATTCATTATACCCGACCATACCCAGTACAAATAGAGTGGGATACATTAACGGGTAAAATGGATATACCCCGTAAAGCTTCCTGTACAAGTGTCGCGTAAACTTGTTCTGAACTCGCTCCAACATAACAGAGTATTTGGCTTCGTGTGGAGCCCATATGATAGCACTATGTTCCAGATGACTCCTGACTAGTGCATCATACAGAACCCTGACTGCTGCTATGTTGGTGAAGTCTCGTGTCTGTCTCAACACGAAACCCAGATTTCTGAACGCCCTTTTGCAAATCTTAGATACATGATCGCGAAATGACAATTCAGGAGTAACAGAAACCCCTAAATCAAGTACCTGTGTGACTCGTTGCATAGGCGCTGCGTCCACCACGTACTCGCGAAGTAGCGGTGTACGTGCGCGGGTAAAACTCATCACCGAGCACTTCGATACGTTGAAGTAGAGCTTGTTCTCGTGACTCCATTGCACTATCCTGTCTATGTCCTCCTGCAAGCGATCGCCATCAGACTCACATTTAACCTCGAGCAGCAACTTCAGGTCATCTGCAAATAGTAAACATGAGCCATGTCTAATGACTTCTGGCAAATCGTTTACCATTATTATGAATTCGAGAGGCCCCAAGTTGCTGCCTTGACTCACACCAGACCAAGTGTAATATGGGTCAGATTCACATCCATTGCAGTCAACGTACTGCTGTCTGTCTTGCATATAGCTGGCAAAAAACTGCAATAGATGCGGTGCGCATCCGACGTCCGCGAGCTTCTTTAATAAAATATCATTATCCACGGAAGAATAGACAAAATGACAAATTGTGATTGTTTATCTGTCATTTTGTCTACTCTTCCGTCGACAAAACTCGTTTCTACGGTGGTCATGCTACGCGTGCTTATGGTAAGTGTTGATAAAGTGATCAAGAAAGTGAAAGCGAGCTTCACTCGGAATCCTCAATCACAGAGGAACCTGCTATCTTACCTCTAACGTTCTGCCAAAACACAAAAATGCTGTTAACATTGTTGTTATGGCTACAGACTTAGATAAGATAAGATAGTGGTAAGTCAAAGTCAAATCATTTATTTCAAATAGGCCCATGTATGGCACTTTTGAACGCCAAAAATTACAAAGTAATAAAATTGATTCTAGTCGCCCCTTCCAAAAGGTAGTTTTCGTGTGGAGAAGAATGGGCAAGAAACTCCACCGTTACTCTTTTAAAATGTTTTACAATTGTTTGTATATGTACGTACATTAGTTAAATAATTATTACATGTGAAGACGATGCACCTAGAATAAAATTACTATACCATAATAGGTAAAAAGAATTTAAAAAAATTAAGCAACGACAGATAATTTAATATGTGATAGATACATGGTGCTCACATATTTACAAACATTGTAAAAGTAGACGATTTTCCTAAAATTTTGTAATTAATAAGTCAGTGTGTGAGGAAGTAATCGCAGAATGTAAAATCAATGTCATAAAACACAAAATAATAAATTTTACAATTAAATTAGCAACCAGTTTGATTTTGTCTTGATTCTAAATATTGTCCTATGGAGCAGGACCAACATGTTTCCAAGCACTCTTATCTTGGATATAATCCTCTAATTTGTAATATGCTTGTTTACAAAGTGTACTTTTAATATGACTAAATTTTCTTTCATTTAATTGCAATATGTCACAAGGTATTTTGTTGTAACATTTAACACAGTACCCCATAAAAAAATGTATGTACTTTAGATAATCTGAAAAATGCTTGATCTAGTTTATCTTTATTTCTAGTATTAAAATTATGTCTATCACTTATTTTATTAAAGAGATGTGGATTTTTCCTTACATACGCAATATTTTCATAAATGAATTGGCAAGGTATCGTCATAATATTAATCCTTTTAAAAAGTTCCCTGAGTGATTCGCGGCGATGTAGATTATAAATGACTCTGACAGCTCTCTTTTGCAAAATAAAGATGGATTCAATGTCAGCAGCCCGACCCTACAGTAAAATGCCATATGACATAATGCTGTGCAAGTAACTAAAATAGACCAAACGCGCGGTTTCTACATCTGTTAACTGTCTTATCTTTCTAACAGCATAAGCGGCCGAGCTTAACCGCCCCGCAAGAGATGTTATATGAGGTCCCCATTGTAATTTCTCGTCTAGCGTGATTCCCAGGAAAACCGTTTGATTAATAAATTCCAGTTTTTCTCCATTCAATATGATGTCACATTCGCTACTTTGAACATTAGGCAATTTCAATCTAATGCATTTGGTTTTTTTTATTAAGTACCAGATTATTTGCCGTAAACCAATCTTGGACTTGCAGAATAGAGCTATTCACGTCGTCAAGATTTTGTGACTGTCGGTTTATTTTAAAGATTAATCTTCGGTTGATTTTGAAGTAATAGGGGTAAATCATTAATGTAAACTAAAAAAAACTTTTTTGCAAAAAATACAACCGACTTCTAAACTACAAAGTGAAAAATAACTTTAAATTTGGAAGTCGGTGTCTTTGGATCAGTATTTAAGTTTTTTGACACCGACTTCCGAATTTAAAGTTATTTTTCACTTTGTAGTTTAGAAGTCGGTTGTATTTTTTGGAAAAAAGTTTTTTTTTTCACTGTTTAGTGGGTTGGTTTGTAATTTATCTAAGTTACAATAGCCTTATGTCAACTGCTCATCAAAAATACCCAAATCGCTATAGATGTGCCTTTAATATTTGAAGAGTTCCTTCGATTTCTTCAAGATTACATCATGAGATCGTGACCAAATGACAATGGGACCAACTTGAAAGTATATCCTTTCAAACAAAAAAAGAATTATTCAAATCGGTCCAGCCGTCTTCGAGTAATCGGGGAACATACATTTAAAAAAAAAAAACCCGACGAATTGAGAACCTCCTCCTTTTTTTTGAAGTCGGTTAAAAAGAGGAATGGACCCAATATCGAACCTTGAGGAACGCCCATTGGCATTTCAGACCCTAATGAGTTTACGCCGTTTACCTATGGTAGCTAGTCAGGCGGACATAGAACAAGTCCTACCACCAACCAAACCAAGCAGAAAATATTGCCACCACTGTGAATCGAACCCGGGACACACCCGATTTATTTCCACGAGTACCTTATTGCGTGTTTGTTTCAGATAACCAGGAGTATTTCTAAATCAAAATTGAATCAACTAAAGAAGCAATCATGAAAAAAGGGAAAAAGGCTAATTCACCAACAAGACACCCAACAAGAATGCCCACGTATGTGGTAGCATTTGCTGTTCAGGAAACTCTTGATGACCCACAGAAACTTCAACTAATTACTAACAAGCGAAGTGCTGAAAATAGTACGCCCAGTATTAAATCAATCTCGCCTACTGACTCTATTAATTCAACTAAAACTTTCACAATTTCTCCAACTGAGAAACTTTCTAGCGTACTTGACATAGCAACTGTTAGTGAAGTAAAAATTGATATTATAGATGAAAACCAATTTGGAGATGTCATAGAAAAAAAGACTCCACAAATAACCACCAACATCGTAATTGATAATAGGACGGCCGACGAACAGCCTAAAATTATATTTAATGCCCCAAAACATATTAAAAGATGTAAAGACAGCAACAGATTTCCGAGAAAGAAACCTAGAAAAAGTAAACGTGTCATCACGTTTAAGAACATACATTTTAAATATAAAAAAACAAAAAATTTTATCACTAGAAGACTGGAAAAGTATTATGAAAAAACGAAATTGAATACTGCAAATTCAGAACAAATACAGGAACAAATATATTGTAACGTTTTATCAAAGGTTGTTTCCAGATCACGGGTTTTAAAAAAAGTTTTGGCAAAAGAAAACTTACTAGCCGATTCTGACGGAATTTCGCCGAACGACGGTGTTAGTATGTTTGGCTTTGACGATTACTCTCTTAATTCTTCATCATCAACTACGAAAAAGTCTTTCACAAGTTATACAAGTCAGAATACATTAGTACGCAAGGACTCTTTATCATCAAGAAATGAAGATTTTTACAGCATAAAACCTGCAAATTCCGTCATTACTGTGACTTCAAATAATCAGATACCCTATAAATCAGAAATTATCAATGTAGCTTTGGTAGTATCGCTTAATGCATCAAAAACAAACATCAATGATACTGCTAGGAGTATAAATGAGAAATTAATGAATGAAGAAAATTTAACTAGCTCTGAAACATTTTTACAAATTAAGAACAATACCGACCTTACGTCGAAACCGCCATCTAGTGAGGAACCCAAACACTATGTAATTGATTACGATGACTTGAGTCCCGCAAATTTGAATCAAAAAGTTCTAAGCAATGCCACTGTCACTCAAGAAGTAAAATCTGTTACAGAAGTGTATAGTGAAGACGATACTTTTGTTATCGCAATGACAAGTTCTGATTTTAATAAATCTGGCAATAATTCTGATTGTACATTAACATTCAACTCGGATACAAAGTTACATGCTGAAAAAATGCAGTACAGTTTATCTACCAACGACAAGTTTTCAAACGATAGTTCTGAAAAAATGAGTCTGGTAGACAAGGTTAAAAATCTCGGATATTATCCAATGCAAACACCTATTGGTTCTAGTGCAAACTTTGGCAGTGAAATGAATGACGTCTTGGTCACAGATAATAAAATTAATTGTTTGCCATTAATATCGAAAAATATAAGTGACGAATTTCCTACAGATACAAAAAAAAATACTGTATTAAGAAAATGCATTGAGACGAAAAATTTGAATTTCCTCCAAAATAATATCAGTTTACTAAGCGACTTAACTGTAAAAGCCAAATTAAAACAAGTAGAGGAAGATAACAGATCGTGTGCCGACAACGTCAGAAATACATATCCCAAGGATTTAAGCGAGATGTGGGAGCGACTGACTTTAGTATTAGATTCAGCTGTGAAGAGGTTGGAAGAGACTTTAGCTGATAGGATAGTAAAAGACATAAGAGCATCACTAACTATCTTTAATCAGCCAGAGTCCAAACACCCAACGATAGAAATCGAAAGAAAGACCACAGCAGCCCCGGTCATATGTGAACGACCAATCCCAATAATGTTACATAAAGAAGTATTTGTTTTAGAAGAGCAATTTAAACGAGATGTTGACATATGCGTGCAATGTGACTTGGTGCAGAAACAAGTTATAGATCAGCTGATGCTTAAATTGAGTGAAGCAACAAAACCCATTCCATCTCCGGTGGGGCCTTTGACGGTTCAGCCGCCTGAGATTCTGAAGGATTATGTTGAGATATTGAAACCACCAGTGGCACAAACAATTGACAGTGCGTCTGTGGAGGCAGGTAAAGTCGACACCGTGACTGTTTCGACAGCTACTACAGGGTTTTCAACCGTAAGCGGCTTCAGCCAATTGAAGCTTCTGTTTTCTTGTCCTGTGGCATTTTTAAGAGAAAACATGGTTTTACTAACAAGTGTTCCAACGTTCTTCATTGTTATGTTTTGTCTTTACGGTGTTATTGTTATCATGATGCAACCTTGGTAATTTCGGTGAGTCAATATGGAGTTTTATTTCTTAAGCTTCTTAGCGCCAATTTAATCAATGAAACTGAGCGCGATTACAACAGCATTCAAGAACTGTCAGTGTCAATATTTCTACAATGTCAATATTTCTATAATAATTCTACAACAATAATGACAGTGACAGGTCTTGAAAGCGGTTTAAATGTGCTGATCGCGTTCAGTTGGTAAAACTAGATGAACGTAAACGAAGCAAAAGCAGTTTGTGGGGATCGTAGCAGGTGTTCTGTAGTATCTGCCAACCCCCATGGAAAAAAGAAGTTGAAAGTTTATGTACTTAAACTAGTTGGAGCGACAACGTAATCTTTCTAGGGTGGCCGGTAGCAGCTGGTTGGGAGTAGCAGAGGTCCGATTTGAAAGCCTGTGACTATAAAGGCCTATGGACTGCTATAGACAGTGGATTCTTACTACAAATTTTGAAGTGAAGATAGATAGCGTAATAATCAGTAATCGGAGTAGGTAGAGTGATTTGGAGTCAATGCACTGGCACGTATATATTAGTATGGATATGCCCCTGGGATTCCGGGATTTTGAAATTATTAAGACTTTTTTAGGGAATTTTAAATGTTGTTATGTGTAGAATACATCAATATGAATAAGAAATATTTAACCCTTTTGCTGTCTTTTTAATAGTGTATAGGTGAAAGAACTCCAAGAAAAGGATAGGTATACTATAAAAACAATATAATAATATATTTTAAATGTTTATCTATCGCATTCTATAAATTTGTAATGTAGTAGTTTCAAAATCCTTACTTTAACAATATTTGATTCAATCCCGTAAGTACCAAAATGAAATCCCGGGAAAAAGGCTTATCCATGTTACGATTTCTATGACTATATGACGCAAGTACATAAAATCACTCTACCTTCTCCGATCATTGGTAATAATCGAATCATAGGTTTTCGTTTATTTTTAAACAAGTTATATTTACATAATAATACGGTATGTTAATTAATGAAAGGCATTCCGATCAGGGCTCGAAAATGTTATTTAAAATAACGCTTCTAACAGTTCTCATTCTTCTTTGTACAGACGCCAGCACATCAAGCTACCCAAATCTGTCAATTTTTCCCAATCAACTTTGAACCTTATGCTTCAGCGATAAAGTTGAAAATCTATTAAATAAATTTGATAGATTGTTGTAGCTTGATGTGCTGGCGTCTGTACAACATTTTTTGTTCGGAACAGATACGACATGAGAACGTTTTCAAAAACCGGTTTATTCAGCAGGACGCTGCCGCGCGCGGGGCGTGCGACGAAAAGGATGAATTTGTTTAGTAATTTGTACCTTATTCTTATTTCATTACAACATTGATTCCAATGCGCTTGCCGCTTACTCATTGATTATGGTTGTGTTGCGAGTTTCCTATCGACCAAACCAATTTTTTTTAAAAACGCGTATGGTAGCCACACACGTAACGATTTACTTGCGCAAACTTTGGCTTGCGCAAGTAAATCGTTGTCACGTTACGATATACTTGCCGTACCATTAAAAACGTTTTATAAACCGAGAACGATTTAAATTTTGTTCTGCTTCCAAAACGTTTTTATAACGTTTCGTTCGAACGTAACCGAAACAAATCGTTTCTTAGGTTTTTAATACGAAACCGTTTCGAAAAATATACCGTTATCCGAGCCCTGGTTCCCAATAACCCCCCAATATATGTAGTATATGTATAGCATCCATATATGATTAAAAACATATTACCTTTTTTAGGGTTCTGTAGTAAACAAGGAACCCTTATAGTTTCGTCATGTCCGTCTGTCTGTCTGTCCGTCTGTCTGTCTGTCTGTCCGTGGTCTAGCTCCGAGACCCTTAGTACAAGAAAGCTGTAATTTAGCATAGGTATACATATTAATTACGCCGACAAAGTGGTAAAATAAAATTATGAAAAAAATTTTTTTTAGAGTACCTCCCCTACACGTAAAGTGGTGATGTTTTTTTTTTTATCCCATGATGTGGGGTATCGTTGGAAAGATCCTTTAAAAACATTGTGAGTTTGTGAAAATCATTTTTGGATTCAGGGATCCGTTTGCGAAATATTAAGCTTTAAAGTGTTAATTTTTGTTAGAGTCAAGTGTCCTGCCAGCTAAATGGTTGGTTTTGGGTGTGTAAAAAAAATCACAGCATTAGTTTATATAACGAAATTAAAAGGAAAACTATCACAGCTAAGTAGGCTATACAAGTTAACAAATAATATTTGACCAACTTAACTTTGCAGTTGCAAAAACATGTTTTCCCGTACATTCTGTATGGGAGAACATGTTTATCAAAAAAGAAACACTCTGTACACGCGCACTTGTCGCACTTGTTGTTCCACGTTGAAAAACAAATGCGCGTGTACAGAGTGTGTTTTGTACTACAGCTGCATCTGGTTAGACTGGAAGCCGACCCTAACATAGTTGAGAAAAGACTAGGCAGATTGATTTTCTTGGAAGTAGTTTGTTCAGAATCGTTTACTGAATCGATTTCTGCCATTTTTCATATTGGTAATTTTATATCCCGTAAATAATTTAAATAAAATACGTTAATTCCGTACCTTCAGTGAAAAGTGATATATCTTGACTTATATCAGTTTTAATATTCTTACACTAAGTTTAACAGAAAAAAAAATGCAATTTTTTGGTCTAATTGGTACCCCTCTAAGATTAAAATTTACCAAGCTTATTTTGGTGTAAAGTGATCTAACTAAGCATTTTTTACATTTATTAATGTGTAATAAAATACATTTTAAATAATATCAATGTGAACTGAACAAATTTTTCAAGTACCTTAGTGTATATTAATACAAATGTATGTGACTCTTATTACACGATCTATGTGAATTATTACAAACTGATATATTTACACATAATCATCCAACACCAACCAATAAATAATGTGTAAAATGGTTTAAATCATTTTAAATTAATTTACACATAAAACGATTTTAATATTGTTGTGTTACGTGATACAACTGGATTTCTTTTTAAATTAAAAAAAAACTATACAAATTAATATGTTTCTTCTTACACTAAATCGTGCTCTAAAATATTGTTTACCAATGTCAGTAATTAGTACTCATTTTAGTGAAGTAGACAAAGAGTCAGATTTTTTTAAACTTTAACATTAATTTTCTCAAAATCATGATTTTCCAGTTACATCACTTTTCACTGAAGGTACAGAATTACAGTCATGATTGACTGGTTGGCTCAAAACCTGCTTACTTTAAATGCTGACAAAACTAATTACCTAACCTTTTCTTTTACTGCCGCTGGGAAACCTCCTTCCTCTCTTTACTCCATGATTGCCCACCCTTGTATTTCACCTCATCTCACTGTTTGTAATTGCCCCTGCCTTTCTCGCCTCAGTTTTGTCAAATATCTCGTTGTACAAATTGATGATTGCCTGTCATTCTCTACACACATAAACACACTCACCTCACGACTGCGCAGGTTGATTTACATTTTTAAGTCTCTACGTCACGCTGCGGACTTTTCGGTGCTAAGACTTGTATATCTCGCCCTCTGCCAATCACTTATACAATATTGCATAATTACTTGGGGTGGATCAGCAAAAACTCACATGCTGAAATTAGAGTGTGCCCAAAGGGCTCTCCTGAAATTTGGATGGCGGTTACCTTACCGCTTTCCTACCATCGATCTTTATAAAACATATACGGTTCTCTCTGTTCGCAAATTATTTATCCTTAACCTTGTTTTAACCAGTCACTCTCAAACTCCCTACGCTCCGTGCTAAATTGTCTCCCAACGACGTAAACATACTGTTTGTCCCTCCATCCGCACAAATTGTCGTTCGGCTCAACGTAGTTTCCCTTTCCTCAGTAGCTACGTCTATAACAAGGTTAATAAAATTTTAAATATACACCCTATGTGCAGATCAAAATGTAAAAAAACTGTTACGAAATGGCTACTTGAATTGGATTATGCAGAGACTGAACATTACTAAATATTTTAAAATAATTTCGACTACCGGGAATATGCACCTACTCAAATTTATCTTTAATCGCGTTTCACCTTGTTAACCACTCACAGACACACACACACACTCACTCTCGGGCAAGTAGGTGCTCGCGCACAGTGCCCTTCGTGGGTGCTGGGTGCGAGGACTTATATTGCACTCACAGACACACAACACTCTCCAAAGACACACATAGCACATCTTTTGTTTTGTAAATTAATTTCCCTTCCTCTCATTACTTGGAGCTTTAACAATG
Source organism: Agrochola lychnidis (assembly GCA_963680765.1). Lineage (NCBI taxonomy): Eukaryota > Metazoa > Arthropoda > Insecta > Lepidoptera > Noctuidae > Agrochola > Agrochola lychnidis. Next base: position 14,053,469 of record OY796872.1, read on the forward strand.
TTGTATGTTTTTTATTTGTTAATTTATTTGGCCCTGGCCCCCTGGATATTTTTTTTAATGCAGGTTGAAATTAGGATTTAAGTATTTTTTACATCTTTCTGTTATAAGAATCTGCCAATATTAAAGATTTAAAAAAATGCCTGTTTTACCCATTTTTTTAATAAAAATTACACTTTAAAGTTAAGAAAGTTGTGAAACTAGAAGAAATCAAAAAAAAATTTTTTTATGTCCAGGGCGCCAGGGCCAAATAAATTAGGGCTGAGTAAGTTGCAGATGACCCCACCTATCCACCATTTTCGTATGTTCAACGTTCTGCCAAACACCCTGTATATAATACTTTACAAAGTAATCATGTCATTTTGAATATAATTTTCAACAATATCAATATTTAAATAAAACTGGTAAGTACCTATATTTTGATGATCTTACATAATAATTTCAGTCTATTTCTCTGTGGAATGCACTCCCCCTGGAAATCAGGATGGCAACCAACCGATTATCCTTAAAAGTTAAAGTTCGTGAGCACATTCGTAAGAAGCTGGCAGTATTATCACAACGCTAATGTTTTCCCATTGTTTGTCTTATTATTTTATTTAGTATATTCATGTATTTATGTGTTTTTATTTGTGCGTATTTTATATATGTAATTAGGCCTATATATTATATTTATAGTTTGTAATAAGTATATGTGTATCCTTATATTAGAGTTTTTTTTTCCTCCGTTTTCGTTATTGCACTTACCACAGTTTGTCTCTGCATCACCCAAAGGTTGACTGGTAGAAAATGCCTGTGGCATTAAGTCCGCCTCTGTACATTTCTGTGCTTGAAGTATTAAATAAATAAATAAATAATTAAAATGTCTAGTTTTATGGTTTTATCACAAGGCTTAGCAGAGCGAGCAGCTCAATCCCAAGCTTTTTATCTTCTAAATAATCTGAAATTGTATAATACCCTTTTTTACAGAGTTTGGTTTTAATACAGATTTTAAATCGTTTAATGGGTAAGTTTCGAATGTCAATGGGAAGTTTGTTGTAAAAGCGTATAAATTGACCCATGAACGAGTTTCCTACTTTGTGTAAACGTGTGCGATGTACAACAAGGTTGTGTTTAAACTATGAATATCGGACATTTTCTTAATATTTGATATATTTTTGTGTACATACAAATCTCTGACATAGGGATATCGGACATAAGGCACTCAGAATCCCGATAGCACGTTCCTGTGGGATATTTTCCGACATCCACGCAGGCGAAGCCGCGGGCAAAAGCTAGTAACCAATAACCCTGTATTTCTCAAAACTATCGGTCAGATTGTGATGGCACTTTGCACAAGGGTATAGTTGAGAAACAGAAATACCACAAAAGTATCGCTACTGGTTCATATGCCACTTTTGTACAGTCTCTTTTGACGACACCTTTCTGATACAGCCTGTACATACGGCAGGTAAAAGAAGAGACATACTTTTAGGGAGTGTATAGTACTCATGAAAATGAACAGCTGATTTCTATTGCAGTTTAAAAACTTCAAATTTTTGGTGGTGGTCGTGTCCAATTGATTTTTGGGTGACGTCTGCACCTTAATTGCGTAATACAACACAATCTGTTTCGATTTGAAACAGATTGCTAATCCATTGCTTCATGAGTTGGAAAAAAAATCTGCTCAACAACGTAAATAACGCAATGAATGTTGTTGAACTGTCAAAATTAAACAAATTAGGCATAATTGTTTTGCGAAAATAAGTTACGCAATTAGGGTAGGTACTGAAGAGTGTTGAAATTGTGAACAGTGTTTTAATGGGTTCGGAAACTGTTAAAATAAGTGTAAGTAGTAATAATAAATAAATGTCCATATTTTGTTCATTTTCACGAGTACTATACATCCTTAGGGTGCGTTTCCACTGAAGCGGAGCTGAGTGGAGACGCGCAGGAATCGTCCAATCACAGACGAGACGAGAGACGTGATGAGGATTTCAACCATTGTGATTGGGCGATTCCTGCAGGTCTCCGCTCAGCTCCGCTCTTTTTTTACCCACAATTGTGTAGAATACCACACCCTATTATCTTTCTTTTCCCGTCTCCGTAAGGGGAAAATAAAAATACAAACGGATAAAATTCAAATAAATAACTATCGTTTATTTGAAGAAAAGAAATAAGCCCTCAGACAGAAAGAAATATAAAAATGGTATAAGGGAGTTTAATGAAACAAAAAAAAAACAATTTCTCTGTGAAGCTAATAACTGTTACAACATAAACTATTTTATAACAATAAATAATACTAATGCAGGTTATAAATAAAAATAAAATATCATTCTCATCGGATACTGAGTACAAAATTATGTTCAGGAAATGTTTTTTTTTATATTTTACTCGCAGGTAGTAGTGTTCAGTTGATAAATAACAATGGTATTTAACGATATCTAGTAGATGGACGCCATGTAAACGCTGCACTAGCGTGGTTTCACAAAACTAGCGTTCATAACGTTGACTCAGCGGTAGCATCGCGAATATTACTTTTGTAGACCAAAACCGAAACCACGAAAAAAAATGTGAACATATTAAGGAGTAGAAGGTATCATCATCATCATCATCAGCCTATAAATGTTCCCACTGCTGGGACACAGGCCTCCTCTCTGTGAGAGGGAGTGGGCCGTAATCCACCACGCGAGCCCAGTGCGGGTTGGTAGATGTCACATGTCTTCGAATTTTCGGTTCTAGGACATGCCGGTTTCCTCACGATGTTTTCCTTCACCGTTTTGAGAGCAGTGGTGATGAAATAATTTACACAAAGTAAAGCGCCTGCCTGGGTTCGAACCTACGACCTACAACTCGTAAGTCGCGGCTGTTACCATTGGGCCACCACTGCTCATGTAGAAGGTATGGAGCAGTTTATTTTTTTTTTGCAATTTCAGGGTTGTGCCCCCTAGTAATAGTTGGCTTTGTTCGTACTCATCCCTAGTTCGAACTCGCCCGCTTTTTATGTGCCTATCAGCTGCAAGTAGAGTTGCCATCCGTCCGGATAAAGCCGGACAGTGTTAGGCTTTTTGACCTCTTGTCCGGGCCAATTTGATTGCGTCCGACCCGTCCGGCTTTTGTTATGCTTTTTATTTTATTTAATAGGCCAGCAATAGACGAAACAAAGAAACAGGTTAAAAATCGGAAACTATGCAAAATGTTTTTAAAGTAGGTTTCTACCAAAGAAAATATGCAAATGAAAATGATAATACCGATTAAAACTTTCTTAAAAAAAATATGTGTTTTATTTGAAGTTTTAGTCAAAAAGCCTTTTTTTTTTTGTCGTCCGTCTGGCCGTGGGACCCAAAAGTCCGGCTTTTTTAGCGGTTAAGTCCGATTTTTAGAGATGGCAACGCTAGCTGCAAGCGTACAATGGACCGGGTGAGTTCGAACTGGGGATGAGTATGATGTTCATAATGATTATCGGATATTTCAATTACACTTTGTAGGTATACTAGATGCGAATGGTATTTTTATTGGTATTGTTGTTTGTTTGAAATCGTATCCTTTATTGTCCTTGCGCCAATACTAAGTGTCCGCTTCTGTCCACAGTGAAGACTGGACGGACTCGACGACTCCTGAAATAAATGCAAATTTTAATAAGTATGGCATTACCTATACAGGATGAAATTGAAAACATGCGACAAATTGAAATGGGAGATTCAGTAACTGCAGTGGCGTGCGTTTCATAAAGACAGAAAGACACTGCCTACCCTAGTTCTGATAATAGATCTAATATTATTTTATCAATAAACAAAACAAATCATAAATCAGCTCCACCTATCGAGCGCCGGTGGTATCATCATTCGAATTTCGCATCATCTCGATTCGCGCTGCACTAGCGCCGCCTCGCCTCTGCCACGGTAAAGACACAAACTATTCGTCTCTGAATGTTTTTATGTGTGCTCTCGTGGTAAGTCGTATTTAATGTGTGTGCGTTCCTATAGCTACGCGGGCTTTGCTGACACACAATGACAAAAATCACGCACACAACTGCAAGAAAAGCCAGTGTCTTTTTGTAGTTATTCTATACAGCTAAGACGAAAAATTACGACTCGTACCGAACATTACCGAACGAAAGTTTGCTATGCAATGCAATGCAAATATTTTAGGAAATAACATTGTTTCATTGAATTTTATACATTTAGATGACCATAATTTTTTGTCGTATAACCTTTTTACCCTTTATTGCCCGTTTTACTATAGTTGCCATAATGTTTGACGTGCGTTGTGTTTGTGAATACGCTATCAGGTAATTAGAATTTGATTGTTGTTATTAGTATAAAATGGATAATATTGTCTGTGAAAGTTGTTCAGATGGTGTGTGTATTGAGAAAATAAAACATGATGCGTTTTCAAAACTATCTTTCGGTGAAAAAAAACAAGTTATCGAGATAGGTCGTGGTACACCGGATTTGCAATTAATACAAATTAAAGGTAAAGTCAATCGTAAATTCAATAAAAAACAATATGATTCATATCATTGGCTGACAGGTTGCATACACAGTAATCGGTTATTTTGTTTCGTTTGTCTACTATTTTCAAATAATAAAACCGTCTGGAACGACACCGGTTACGCTGATATTCATAATTTTCCTACCGCCGCGAGAAAACATGAACAATCTGAAAAACACTTAGAAGCTTCCCTTAAATATCACACCTTTGGAAAAAATCGTATAGAGACGCGTTTAATCATCAATCGACAAGACGACGCGACGAACCAAAACCAACGTGCAGTATTTTTGGCGAGTAAAATTTTCTGCCTACCCTGTCTTAAAACTGTGTGCACGCCACTGAGTAACTGTTACCTAATCATTATAAATTATTATTTCCAAAATATAAATTGTGAAAAAATATCGTGTAATTATCGTCTTAGACAGTGCAAACTAAATTATTGTCTTCACGTACACACGATTTTATGGCGTTCCAGTAAAATTAAATAAATTTAAAACAAACAAAAAAATTCAAGTATCAATTTAAGGCTCGTTCAGACCAGCGCGACACGCAACGCGACACAAAGGCACCGCTCGTCGCGCGCGATTTTTTTTTTTCACAATTTATATTTCGGAAATAACAATTTATAATGATTAGGTAAACAATACAGGATAAACAAAAATGAAATGCTGTTCGTTGATATGCGCATCACTTGAGAGTGGCTGGACCGATTTGGATATTATTGTTTTAAAATGTTCGTAATAGTCCGAATTAGATTTTTATGGAAAGAAAAATTTGTTGAACAATCCCCGGAAAATGTTCACATAATCAGCCCATAATGTTCCCACTGCTGGGACACAGACCTCCTCTCTGTGAGAGGGAGTGGGCTGTACTCCACCACGCGGGCCCAGTGTGGGTTGACGGATGTCGCATGTCTTCGAATTTTAGATTCCTAGAATCTAAAATTGGACCTGGACTGTGAATACGTGGGTCACTGTTGTGCCCTCTCTCATGGGATGTCGCAGCGGTGACCAACCGTTATTTCTTGTATTGTTTTCCTTGTTTTTGTTTAGTGTCTGTGCTTACTAACATAGTCATAAGTTTTACTAACAATCTTGTTGAGTCTTGGTTACTCGAATAAAAAAAAATTCTATTCTATAGAATATACTTTGCTTACCTTAGCTTAGCGCTCTTTTTCCTGTTGCCGTCAGCAATAGCCACTGCTTGAGCTACCACAGGACCATCATCTGTCACCTCCTGGTGATAAAAAATAACTTAAATGTAAATTTTTGAATTGAACCAAAAAGTCGGCAACGTCGCAAATAGCTGTCAAATATTTCGCTGTTTTGATTAATTTGGCAATATTACTGTATGGAAATAAGAAGTATGGTTAACTATATTCCATTTGAAATAAGATTAGACATTTAAACAAACCTTTTTTACAGTCCGTTCAACCGATTTTGACTTCTATACCGTAGGCATAAGGATGGCATTAAAACCAAAAATAGTGGTTACAATACCAATGTTTACTGCAGCTGCCATTTGTCATGCCACTAACGCAATAGAAGTCAAAATCGGTTGAACGAACTGTAAAAAAGGTTTAGTAAAATGTCTAACGTTATTTCAAATGGAGTATAGTGCACTAAAATATTGATTACTAGCTGCGCCCCGCGGTTTCACCCGCATAAGTCTCGATCCCGTGGGAATGTCGGGATAAAATAGTTATTTATGCAACTGTTGTAAAATAAGGGGTATTAAAACACGAATGTGGGTTTATCACATGATGCCATGAATGCCAAATTAATCAAAACAGCTAAATATTTGACAGCCATTAACAACGTTGCCCATTTGATATCTTTAATTCCTAATCCAGGCGTGGTCAGCGTTGCCTTATCTTCATATTAATGTTATCCTTGCCATCTTAGGCTTGCCTTGTTGTGTCCCTTTTTCACGCAACGTGAAATATTTTTATCATAACTTCACTTAAAAAAATAAAATTAAAAAAAAACATCATCATTCACCTCAACAGGTGATTCAGTAGTAGCGATGGCTCCGGGGGCTGCTTGCACTTTTGGCACGGGGTATGGGGCTCCGTATTGAGGTGACACTCGAGGTTGAGTCCTACAAACAAAAATAAGAGAGATTTAGCCCACGTTCGCACGGACGTAAAAATATCGCGGCGGGATTTCCGACTCTCGGTGTTGAGCCGAGCGTTGAGAATCCAACAGAATGCATCCCAGTGCATCGAAAAGACACACTGTTGGATTTTCAACCCTCGGCGCTAAGCAGAGCGTTGAAAATCCAGTACGCGAAAAAAAATCGCCCATGCTTCCTGAGCTAAGTGTGAGGACAGAGAGAGAGATATCTTTCGTCTCTTTCATGTAACGAAATGTGCCTAAACGTGACGCGTCCTTAAAATGTCACTCAATTCTCGTTCAATTATCGAATTGCCGCCGAAGAAGCACATCAAAAACATTTTTTTAAGACATTAATTTGTAGCAATTGTCTCAACTGTTACTGAGATAAGATTTACTTATGATGATAAATCTAAACTAATACTTTAAGAGAAAGATGTGAGATTTGTATGTTTGTTTGTAATGAATCTACTCAAAAACTACTGGACCGATTTTAAAAATTCTCTCACCATTATAATGCTATATTATCACATTTATCACTGAGTAACATAGGCTAAACTTATAAAGATATCACGCAGGCGTGATTCACTGAATCAACTTATTTTGGGGTTTATTTATAAACCAGCGGACCCGACAGACGTTGTCCTGTCAAAACATTGTCCAGAGGACAAAATTGTGAATCTAAACCATTCCCAGATCCCCTTGAACACACACAAAAAATTTCATCAAAATCGGTCCAGTCGTTTGAGAGAAGTTCAGTGACATACACACTCACAGAAGAATTATATATATAAAGATATATATAAAGATGTTGCTTAAAGTTAAGTAATGATTAGCGACTAGCGACTGTTTAAGCATACATTTTTGACGTTTGACCGTCACTTTTAACTTTAAGCAACGATTATAAATAAACCTCTAAGGCTACCTGTCCACTGGAGCGGAGTTAGACAGCGGAGCGGAGAAATGTGCCAATATTAGCCAATAGAATCTAAACTCCGCTTCGAAGCTCCGCACCTATTAGTTAATATTGGCACATTTCTCTGCTCCACTGCCTTGCTCCGCTCCAGTGGATAGGCAGCCTTAAGAGTCTAGCTCTTCCTCTTAAAAGTACTATCTTTTCACGTTATAAATTCGATTAATTTGAAAAAATATAGTACCCATAAAAACCATAGGTAATAAAAGCTGCTCATGTTTTCTACCCCAGTTAACCACAGACAATGTGCCAACAACAGAACATAAACAGACTCATTAGCAATGTGCAGGACGTAATATATTTTAAAATACATCAATATTCACCCTCAAATAGGGCAATGTCTCTATTGTGTCGAGAAAATTTACATTTGCTGCGGCTCGCGATCGTACGTGATCGCGAGGTAAGATCACGCGCACGAGTTGCCATTTTGAGGCGCATTGCTTTTGTTTTGAAAGCAGAAAATATCACAAAAATTTCAAATACTGTCTGTTGTAAGAAATTAATACAAAGAAAATATGTTTATTTGCGGTAAACATGACGCAAAAAAAAACACGTAAATAACAATTTGGGGGAAAATATGCGTCACATCCACACAAAACGGCCAATAGAATGTGTAACTAAGATGTCACTTTAACGTCCTTCATACCATAATCAGCCTATAATGTTCCCACTGTTGGGACACAGGCCTCCTCTCGGTGAAGGGCTATTAGGTATAATCAAACACGCAGGCACAGTGCGGATTGGTAGATGTCACATGTCTTCAACGTTTTGGTTCGAGTCCTTCACAAAATATTGCATAAATAAAAAAAGACTTTACAAAAAAAAAACTGACTCCGAAAATAACACTAAAAAGTGAAAAATTACTTTAATTTCGGAAGTTTTTTTTTGAACAAAGTTTTTATTTTTCACTTTCTAGTTGTACCTACCCCACACAAATTCGAATATCACCACCTGCTATTTAAATACCAGTGACAGGGACTTATCATATCCACATACTAAGTAGGAAAAATACGTATTATTGAAGCTAACTCAAAAGGTATCCAAGCAAAGTTAATAAAGTTTATAAGGGACCACCTCGAGAGAATATTCTGTAAAACAAAAAAATATTTTTAAAATCGATCCACAATTGTTGGAGAAATTGGTGAAAATACATTAAAAAACAGCCAACAAACATAAGCTATGAACATAGAACCTCGTCCTTTTTAAAAGTTGGTTAAAAATTATTAAGGTTCACTATGTCTAAAGCATAATATTTAACAGCATTTAATTGTTATGCAAATCAATATGTGTAACTGTCCATTTCTTACGTAAGCATTAAGAATTGTTTCAACCCTTCCATTTTATTCTATTAACATTACTATCTTTAACACATAAAATTGCCACAACAATTATTACCAATTCAACACACACACCAACCTTCGATCAAGACAGAACAAAACTACAAATCGTGACACACAACCTTGGCGACAATCGCATATCTGCAGCAACTCTTATCCTTACATTAAAATTCTATAGGAACTTCATCTAACCTTGCTCCAAAGGCTGTTGCGACTGCTGTGGCTGTTCTACCTTCGTCTTTGCTTTCGTCCTCTTGATCTTGGGGTTCCTCTATATCATTGCCTTGCTGGTTCACATCTAAACCACTTTGGAGAGCTCCTGGTCCTTGGTTCGGTTGATACTGATTCTGTTGCTGAAATTGGCCTTGGAATAATTGAGCTTGCTGGAATTGGCTCAAATCTTGGCCTGGGTAGTTGATGAGTTGGGCCTGGATGTAGCCTGGTTGTTGGTATTGGTTTGCTGGGACTAGCATTGGTTGCTGGTATAATTGTGGTGGGTAAGAATTAACGTTGGTTTCGACGTCTTGACTTTCTTGGTCAGATTGGGGTTGGAATTGGCCAGATTGTGGTTGGAATTGAACGGATTGCGGTTGAAATTGGGCTGGTTGTGGTTGAAATTGGGCTGGTTGTGGCTGGAATTGCGCTGGTTGTGGCTGGAATTGCGCTGGCTGTGGTTGAAACTGCGCTGGCTGGGGTTGGAACTGAGCTGGTTGGGGTTGAAACTGCGCTGGCTGAGGTTGGAATTGAACCGTCTGGGGTTGATACTGATCAGGCTGTTGTGGCTGAGGCTGAATTTGAACCGTCTGGGGTTGATACTGATCAGGCTGTTGGGGTTGGAACTGAACAGTTTGTGGTTGGAATGGAGCTGGTTGTTGTGGTTGATACTGACCAGGCAGTTGATTAGCACCCTGAGCTTGCAAAACTACAGGTTGAGCAGAAAATTGTGGCACAGGTTGCAACTGTTGCTGCGGGAAAGCATTCACAGTTTGGTATTGTGGGACAGACTCAGCGTTTGGCTGTCCGTAGAAACCCTGGGGTTGTACTGCTTGAGCAGCCTGCACTGTTACTGGTTCGGCTTGAAACTGAGGCTGTTGATAAGCAGTGACTGGCTGAATTTGAGCCTGAGGTTGCGCAGCGACAAACAGAGCAGGGTTCTGGTAACCTTGCTCAACTTTCTGCTGCTGCAGCTGCTGTTGAGCTATAATCGAAGGAAGCGCAGCAAAATGCGTCTGGGCATCGAATCCAGCTACTTGTTTTTGGGACTGAACTGGTTGAAGATACAAAGGCGATCTGAGCTGTCCAAATTGCTGAAGAGGTACAAACTGGGGCTGCAGCTGAAGCTGGGCTAAGGAACTAAGGAACAGTTCTCCAGGGAATTCTTGTAGTTTCTGTCTGGCTACTTCTACAGATACTTTAGCATCTTTCTTAGGAGATTCGAGGGTTTCTCCTTCGTTTAGGCTCTGTTCTGTGGTTGAAGGTTGAGTGGAAAACTCAGTAGTGGGTGCTTCGGTTGTGGTGGTGGTGGAAGTGGTTCTGGGAGCGAATTGGGCTGGGATTTGGGGTTTCGGCAGTCTGTTTGCAGCGTTGAACTCGGCATTCCTCTGCCTCTGTCTTTCAAATTCGCGATAGCGCTGCTGTTGTTCCTGGTACTGAAAATTAGGAAAGTTTCTAAGCAATCGCATGTAGGGGTTTTGATAATCGCAAATATGAATTTATGTTACCTCTAAATATGATTGTTTATTCTCATTGTTTTACGTGTTTCAACATAAAAGGTTGTATTATTAAATAACCATTGTGGCTATAAATATTGAATTATTGTGGGATGATAAATTAGTCTAGATCGTGGTCTTAGTAAAAAAGTCAATGATAATGGGTCCTAATTAATTTTGACTCGACTACTAATCTATTGGCTTTTGGAAAACTTTTTTTTTCAGAAAATTTTCCAACGTTTTGTCTTTCACAACCGACCCGCCCCAGCTTCGCACCGTTTTTATTACGTAACAAAACATCGAGACTTATTATATTTCTTCAACTAGTATTACTTTAATAATAATTTATAATGTAAGACTTTCTGGAATAAATTCTCTAAATGATGGTGAAAAGTCCATCAAAATCCGTTTCGTAGTTCAAAAAAACAACGCGGTTACCTAGACAGACACAAAAAAATACCTTAATTTATTATTATATGTATAGATCAACATACCTGTGTCTGCTTCAAACCCTGATCCAAGTTTTGTATATCGTAGTTGAAGTTTTGTCCAACATTTTGTCTTCCATTGACTGGTGAACGCTGGAAAAAAGGCACCTCCTCTCTCTGAGGAGGCAAGCCTTGGACTGATACATCTTCTTCTTGAGGGGTACCGTATTCCACGTTCAAGTTAGGGTTGCGAGGATCCAGGGGTAATCCTTGCGGTGGCAGGTATTGTGATGGCTGCTGAAAATAGTGTGAAATCAGTGAAATTCAATCGATGATTTAAAAGAAGTGAGTTCGATCTAATTTGAGATTAACTAAGTCAGATCACAAGATTCATTTACTAGTTATGCTATATTCGTCTCATAAAGTATCTCCTTATAAGGTCCATTAAGGCTGTCTGTCCACTAGAGCGGAGGGAAGCAGCGGAGCGGAGAAATGTGGCAATATTTACCAATAGAATCTAAACTCCGCTCCTATTGGTTAATATTGGCACATTTCTCCGCTCCACTGCCTCACTCCGCTCCAGTGGATAGACAGCCTTACAAATACCCATTTTTTTGTCTATCTATCTAACAAAAGACTAATAAAAATGGACCTGATCTTCTTGCAAATATTAATCTTGAAATTTAATTTGGCTGGAGTCGGCCTTTTTAATCGTAAAGGGGTCCAAACACTATCAGTAATTACATTTAACATTACATTCAAGTATTATCATTACTACTGACAGTGTGGTGGTTGGAATGATGATGTGATCTAAATATTTGAATACTTTTACGTCATTATTGGAAGGAATGACAGTAATATAAATGTTCGTTTATTCATTCTGGTTCTTATTAGGTTACATTTTTAAATATTTCTTGAAATAAAAGAATTAAAAAAAAATATTAAAAAATAGAGGTCCGCCGGTGTCGAGAGCAGGGTCCAAGCTACCGGTGGTTAGGGCTGCAGAGACAGGAACCTCCTCACAATGCGAGCCGTATCGAGGAGTACTGCCTTTTGAATCAGGCGCTTGATCCAACCGCCTAACGAAAGCCTCGAGAGATGTTGGTCGAGGCTTTCGGCTATCAGGCCATTAGCCGTTACGACAATCGGCACAATGATAGCCGAGCTCTTTTTGTTATTAATGTCATTATTACTGATAGTGTGTGGACCCCTTAAATGTTTGTCACGAATTAATAACTTTCAACTTATTTTTTTTTTTAATTTTTTTTTTATGCTTATTTTTTTTTCTTTCTTATTTTATTCTTTTTTTTTTTTTTTTTTTTTTTTTTTTTAATTTTTTTTTTTTTCTAACTGAACAGACAGCTGTGCCGCTGGGGAGTTTGTTGCGCCACTTCTTCTTCCCAGCTAAAGCACTAGGAAGTGGTGAAGGGTGGGCGTTTTGGGGGACTGTCTTATGTAATTTTGACGTTTGAAAAGTGCTGATTCTCAGCCTAGTTTGAATAAATGACTTTTGAATTCTTAGATACCTGTTCTTGTCCTCTCTGTGGTAACACGAAGGCCGGTCCGTCGGGCCTCCATCCGCTTGGCGCGTAGGGCGCCGGGGGCTCTGCCACCACCCCACTCACGATCAGCGATACCACAGCCAACAACTCCTAAGATTAGAAGAAGCAAGGAAACATTAACATAATTAAATTATTAAGTTTAATTATTTAAAACTTCTGCAGTTATTACTCCTTGTAATAAACATCTTTCACAAAATCCATACACTGCCGCTTATTAAGGGGACGATAACAGACTTTTAATGATTTTATACTGAAGATGACGTCTAAATGAGTAGTGTCAGTAATTTGGAAAAAATATATGTTAAATAAGACCATTTTCCTAATATTTTAATATAGGCATATTTTTGATTATGTTTATATTACATAGTGAAATTAATTTGTAAAGTTATGTCTAACGCGGATAAAAAACTAAGAATGACGCAAAATCTATCGAGCGTATTTTTCTGAAAACTTCACCATTTTAAAGATAATTAAATTATTGATTTTTTAGTATACTTGTTTTATTAAAATACTTTTTGTTTTACGTGTAATTAATTAATAATACGTCTAATTTGGGACAGCGCTCCTTGATGGGCGAGTCCTATTACTGGCTGGACGTACGACGCGTTGCTTGAGCTCAGTACAGAACACGCAAGCTAACCATTCAAGGTCACTGTCATATATCTGCGTCTTAAGTAGCCGATCCTCTCCGATCGAAATGAGCTGTCACTCCACCTGATGCTCGGGATCGCAAAAATTACATAAAGTCAAAACTCCATTATTCAAATGCAAGTACATGTAAAAACATTTAAACAAGGGCTGCTAGTTTCCAGACGCTGTTTGCTATCTCGTGTTTCTGAGCGGATCGAGAGCCGCCATGTTTCATTTTTCACGATTTGCGCGGGAAAAGCTGCACAGTGCACGTAAAGTCCCCGTCACGAGAAGCTATAATTTTTGTAAATAAAGAACTTCTACCAAGTTACGTAGCGACAATTTAATCAACAACAAATAATCCCAAATTCAATGAAGTCAAAGTAACGTACGTGTTATACGAAACTAATGAGCAATTTCACTTGATCGGGTTATATTTTAACGATATAAAGCGCTGTCGTCTAAGGTTTTGTGGTACTGGAACGCATCTGATTCATGGAACGTAAACATTTGGGCCACGATTTTGAAGTAAGTTCACGCTGACGTTGTCTCTGCTGTCTTTCGAGTTTCGAATGCGTCTGTTTGTTTGTGGTATTTTCGTGGATTAGATTATATTATTTGTTTGTAATTAGATGTGTGTGTTAATATAATTATATCCCTGTAAAAAAATAGTACAAAAATGTTTTCATTTTATTTTACCCAATGATTGCAAACCCCTGAATGAGTGTTTACAAAATTTATAGTTTCTCGTGACGGGGACTTTAGAGTATTTCTATTTTCTTAATGTCCCTCGGGCATCATCGGATTTCCGAATACAAACGAATGCTAATTTACATATCCATCGATTGTTAGATTTATCGTGTATAATAATTTGAATTCAGAACTAAGTATATTATTGTTGTTTTGTTTTGATTTCCGTGTGAACTATACAGAGTGGCAGGGACATGACGCAAAAAGTGAAACCATGGATTCAGTACATGATTCTGAACCCCACTGCGGTGAAATTTTTCGTCGGTTATTTTTTTTTAAGTCACCATACATTTTGACCGCGTAGGTATTGCACTTTTCAATGAAACAGCAGATTTTTTTTTTTAAACTGACAAAAAATTTCAACGCAGTGGGGTTCAGAATAATGTACTGAATCCATGGTTTCACTTTTCGCGTCGCGCCACCCTGTATAGAGCTGTTAAACTATTTTCCTATCTGTCGTGCCTGTGTCTTTAGGGGTTCATCCTTATGGTACCCGATCCTTGAGGGACCCGTTCTTTAAGGCCCCAATCCTTGAGCACCCCGATAAATTTGATTATCTTTTTAGCAGCTTTCCTCCTATTAAAATTCTATTCTATTTTAAAATAAATTACATTAAGTTAAAAAAGTAATAACAACTCTATATACTTCCAAGTAGATTTAGAGCGTCCGGTCTGCACCAAGTGCAAAGGGCAACTGATAGAAATCCGATGACTGACGAAACACGAAGTTTGCCGAGGGACACACAAATACAGTTAGCTTGATGTTGCTACCTTTCTGGCTAATTCATCTTTCACACATACTTTTATCTTTTTCTTAAACCTCATCTTATTTTAACCCAAAACTGAATATTTTACCCACAAAATACCATTAATTTATATTGGAAACTTTCATCCATCCTTTCCTAAACAATTTCACACAATTTCTTCTCTGTATGAGAACCCTTCAAGAGTATTAGCTTGACATTATAATTTAAGTCAAAATAAACCAGAATTAAGCTTCCTACTTAAAACTAATATTGACACAATCCCTCATCCCAAGGGCCGGCGCTCACCTGGCGAGACGCAGCGCGACACGATTGTCACTGCCAAACAAATATCAACATTGCCTACCTAAAAATAAAGTTGAGAATAAATAACCTGAGACACGCGCCTCTTTTCGCTTAAACGCGCTCTCGAGCTAGTGGATGTTTATTTATTTTCAACTTTATTTCAAGTGGCGCAAGGTCGATATTTATTAGGCACTGACGTACCCGCAGTGCTGCGCCTCACCAGATGTGCGCCGGCCCTAATTCTGAATAAAGTCTCTTCAAAATCTTCACAATATTATTTTACGTTGAGTATTAAGTCTCACAAAAGTGATTAAACCAGGGTTAATAGCGGTTGGTATCGACGAACCCTCGGCCCCAGCCCTCGGGCAGAAGATGGGAATTAAAATTGAAACAATATCAGGATATCTTGGTAAGCTAGCTTTTAATTTCGTGGGTAAGTGGTATTATTAGTTTGTTACGAGGATCATCTTTCTGAAAGTTGGCAATGTTGCAAATAGCTGTCAAATATTTTGCAGTTTTGATTAATTTGTCAATTTTACTAAATTAAATTAATATTCTATTATGCACTAAAAATATTGATTATGAATTCAAGTAATTAATTTCGTAGCACTGAATAATTAGTTTACCTGTGTTATTTCTTTTTATTTCATTTATAAACCATACTTTTTACATTTTTAAATATTCTTATAAAAATAATTAAATAAACATTTAAAAATATAAAAAATAGTAGCCCACCGGTGTCGGGAACAGGGTTCAAGCCACCGGTGGTCAGGGCTCCTGAGAGAGGAACCTCCTAACAATACGTGCCGTGTCCAGGAGTACTGCTTTCTGGATCAAGCCCTTGATCCAGCTGTCTAACGAGAGCCTCCTCAGGTGTTGGTCGAGGCTCTTAGCTATTATGCCATTGGCCGTAACGATTATCGGCACAATGATTGCTGTATCCACATCCCACAAGTCGACAACCTCGTGAGCCAGATCAAGATACTTAATCTGTTTATCTTTTTCTACCTGTGTTATTATTATTATGCAATTAATAATCAATATTTTGATTTGAAATATGTATGTGTTTCTAAGTGAAAAAATAAAAGTGTGACGATTAAAATGTTAAATTTTTTTCCGTCTTGCTCTTATTCGCCAAGTGTGCAGAGTATTAAGAGCGTTTATGCAGAAAGTAAGCAACGTCGCAAATAGCTGTAAAATATTTCGCTATTTTGATTAATTTGGCAATATTACTGCATAGAAATAAGAAATACAGGTAACTAGTGAACTAGAACATAAATAAATAATTGCTAAATAATTATAACACTAAATTTGATGTTGCCACCGTTCTAAGTGTAAAAAAGGCATTTGGAAAGTTTCCAAATACTTTTTTTACATGTAATACTAAATATTCAGTGTTACGATATTAATTATTGAATTTCATAATCAATATTTTAGTTCACTAGTTAGCCATATTTCTTATTTCCATACAGTAATATTGCCTAATTAATTAAAACAGTGAAATATTTGACAGCTATTTGCAACGTTGCCCACTTTCAGCACTTGAGGAACTTCGTTCCAAAACCCAAGTTCAGAAATGGGGTTACTTTGCGCACCCATCGACGGTTTTATGTACTTGAGTAACTACTTATGTATTACTACTATGGTCCTACATTACGTTATTGTTATTACTAAACATGGTTTCATGTAGTTACAACATGTAAGTGCTATATAACATGGAACTAGGCTTCTAGGGTTTTTCACATTACGTAAATAAATACGATGACGAATGTTAAATTCCTTATTTTGAGCATTGTTTAAAAACTATTCTTTCCAATGTTTTTATTAAAAAAAAACTTGTTGGATATTTTTGATATGTAACTAATAAAAACTTTGAATTAAGGGGGAAGCGTCAGGGTAGCCCGCGAAATTCAAATTTTCTTACGTTTTTCGCATTTTGCAGGTCAGTGTCAGGTTTTATGTTGATTAAAATATGATTCGCGGCCATAACAAATATGACTACTCAATTATAATCATTACAATCAGCAATACAACTCCATAAGTTAGCAAAGGTGTCAAATGTCATGATTTCATGAAATCATGACATTTGACACCTTTATCTTCTTTTTAATCACTATTGCTGATTGTAATGATTGTAATTGAGTCATAATCGCGAATCATATTTTAATCAACATAAAACCTGACGACCTGCAAAATGCAAAAAACGTAAGAAAATTTGAATTTCGCGGACTACCCTGACGCTTCCCCCTTAAATAGTTCCACCGGGATGATTTGTATTATGTGGGTACTTTTGATCGATCCACAAGCTAATATAGTAGGTAATAGAATCTTTTTTTTCACCAAAAATAAATGCTCCACCAAAGAAATAAAATGATCCAAAATCCACGACAACCCTAAAAAAATTCGTTACAAAAAAACAACGAAAATATTGAAAAAGTTCAAATTCCGAACACAATCACAAACACACACAAACAAACACTTTAAAAAAAAGAACGTGTTATCACCTTCATTTTCGTCGACTTTCGTTCTCATGCGTCGCCCGCGCATCGCTTTTATAGACAATAGTGTTCGCACATTGACATTCGATGCGCGCACTATATCGACCTTAGATCACTAGGGTTGGCACATTTCGGACTTTGGGAGGATGCAAGGTGGTCAGGGCTTTAAATGGTAGATTTATGAATAACATAGTATAAAACAAAGTCGCTTTTTGTGTCTGTCTGTGCAACTTCTTCTCCAGGGACGCGACTGGTTAGTTCTTCTCCAGGAACCGTTCTGTGGAACACTTTTTAATCTAAGAGGTCCCCCCGACTGCAGTGACACAATTTTATCTAATTACTAATACAACTTGTTTTTTTACTTTTTAGTTCATTTTTGGCAGGGCAACCGTGTTTTTTATTAATTATTTATTCTTAATTTATAGATACATTTTTGTGACAAGTTTTATTTTTAAAACATGTAATGAATGATACCCATGGCTCAAACGAGCAATTCTTGTATAATATGTTTACTAGCTGACCCCGGCAAACGTTGTTTTGCCATATAAATGTTTGGGGTGGACCACCCTTATCACATCGGTCGTAATCTATTTTCATACCCCGGGTATGAAAAATAGATTACAACCGATTCTCAAACCTACCAAATATACATATAAAATTTCATAAAAATCGATCAAGCCGTTTCGGAGGAGTATGGCAAATAACATTGTGACACGAGAATTTTATATAAATATATAATCTGAATCTCGGAAACGGCTCAAACGATTTTCATGAAATTTTGTATGCAGGGAGTTTCAAAAAATGACACTCGGGATGATGTAAGGATTCTAACGATACCCCATACATCCAAATATGTTCAGGTATTTAAAAGTTATGGTGGAATAAAGAAACTCGCATACATACATGAACGCGCCAAAAGGACAATTTTAATTGCGCGCCAAAAGGACAATTTTAGATTGTAACCTATCGCCAGTCGGTTTTTAGGGTTCCGTAGAACCCTTATAGTTTCGTCATGTCCGTCTGTCTGTCTGTCTGTCGGTCTGTCTGTCTGTCTGTCCGTCTGTTTGTCTGTCTGTCTGTCCGCGGTCTAGCTCCGAGACCCTTAGTACTAGAAAGCTGTAATTTGGCATAGGTATACATATTAATTACGCCGACAAAGTGGTAAAACAAAATTATGAAAAACATTTTTTTTTAGGGTACCTCTCCTACACGTAAAGTGGTGATGTTTTTTTTTTTTTATCCCATGATGTGGGGTATCATTGGAAAGGTGCTTCAAAAACATTGTGAGTTTGGGAAAACCATTTTTGAATTCCGTTTGCGAAATATTAAGCTTTAAAGTGATAATTTTTGTTAAAGTCAAGTGTCCCCCTGCCAGCTAAATGGTTGGTTTTGGATGTGTGAAAAAAATCACAGTAGTAGTTTATATAACGAAATTAAAAGGAAAACTATCACAGCTAAGTAGGCTTTACAAGTTAACGCGTAATAATCGACCAACTTAACTTTGCAGTTGCAAAAACACGTTTTACCATAAATTTTTTATGGGAGAACATGTTTATCAACTATTGGGATAAATTCATCCCAACTACGGAACCCTTCATTGTGCGTGGTCCGACACGCACTTGGCCGGTTTTTTTTTATTAAATAGGCCCCTGGTTTTTTTTTTTACAACTAGGATCACACAATATCATACATTAGCGGCATATATGGCAACATTATCGAACATAATGCTAATCTATCGATTGAACACAATGAATAAGATTTTTTGCCAAATTCATTACTAAACAATAAAATTCCCATCGCACGGAAACTATTAACTGATCTTACTGATAAACGGTCTTTGTCACCTAGAATATGTAATTATCTAATAAGTATTGTTCGCGATTGCCCAGCCTCTCATGCACGAGGTTGTGGGCTCAAATTCGGGCAAGGACCAATGTGACGTTTTCAATTAAAATTTCTGAGTTTATCGTATCTCAACTTCAATACCTATTCGATCCGAATGAATGGGACTTTTTTTCGCTTTTACCTGAGGATTCAATTCAATTCAATTTATTTACTTAAGCAACCATGACACACTCGTTAGTAAAGTTATCATATGTTAGTAATTATGACAAAATACATCCTAAACAAATTACAGGACAATGAGAAAAAAAAAAACTTTCTATTTACTGTTGTTGCCGCCCCCCACACCCCGTGCACCAAGGACGAGCGCTTACGCATTTTGGCAAAGAAACAGTCCACATGTGCGTCCGCGAATATCCCTGAAGCGCTGTGTTTGATAGTATGTACCATATTTGACCACACCTTTCTGATACACACTGTATAAATGTGTCCATAAGAATTTTAAGACTCAAAAAAAATATGCTTTTGGTTTGAAAGTAAAAGTATAACCACTGACAGCCCTATGAAACATGACACATCAAATATGACTCACTGTTAGCCCTAAGTCCTGCCAAATGGACGAAGCCAAGCCCTAAACTTCTTAAAAAAACTATGAAATTAATACAATTATATCAAAGAGCCCAAATTTTTCAGCGCAAGCAAGCTTTTTTAGAGGTTCGTGAAAGTTGGCAGCGTCGTAAATAGCTGTCTAAAAATATTGCGCTGTTTTGATTAATAAATAAATATTAAGTACTAAATTCCTAAATGTCATGGATTCGATTCCCGGGTCGAGCAAAGTATTATTGGATTTTTCTGTCTGGAATTTCTCAGTAGCAGCCCGGAGTCTGGATTTGTGCCCGGTTGATGGCAATAGGCTCGCCCCCTATTACATGGGACTTAAACATAACTGGCGAAATGTGGGTGTACCCACTACAAGTACACCTCTGCCCAACCCTTCGGGGAAACAAGGCGTGATGTTATGTATGTACCAAATTAAATGAAGAAATATCGTGTTATACTAAAACATTGATTATGAATTTGGAACGAAGTTCCTTATCGCGCGTTGCGAAAGGGGGCTAGACGGAAAAAATTAAGACCAAAAGTTGTAACGACATTTTTTAACAAAAATTTGTCCTCCGAAATTTGCATTCGTTTGTATTCGGAAATCCGATAATTCCCGAGGGACTTTAAGCAAATAAAAATACTGTACCTAGATATATTCTTAAAACCATATTCCTACAACGTATTTACTTACTACTTCCACAAAAAATATAATACTACGTACTACTAGTACACCGCAACACGTTTTGGCATTCCGCAGGCGTTAAGAAAAACCCTTAGCGATTGTGAACACGTTCCGTACGTCTGTTTGAAGTCTGTCGCGTTTTGACATAGTTTTTATAGTTATGTAATATTGTTTCTTCTATAAATTACTGCCGGTTGTGCGTGGTGGAATTTATAAGGATGTAGATATTATAAGTAGGTATTCTGTAGTGCTGCGGAGTTCTTAGTGGAGAATAGGCAACCTTAGTCCTTAAGCAAAGTGATATTCTATCAGTGTGTTATCTACTGCCTAACCCCTTCGGGGATTACAGGCGTGATGTTGTTATAATATACATCCTATACTATGAAATGAGCAATATTTGTATTTTATTTTTTTTGAATATTTGTATATGTGTGTATTTGTGACCACGTTCTCGAAAACGGCTCTAACGATTTCGATGAAAGTTGCAATATAGGGTTTATGGGTGCAAAAAATCGATCTAGCTAGGTCTCTTATCTGGGAAAATTCGTTTTCTCCGTATTTTCACCCGAGCAGAGCTCAGTCGCCCAAAGTTTAGAACAAGATGGCTGCCTTAGAATAATGACATGGCAGCATGGAATTAGTAAGTACCTACTATCATGGCAGCATGGAATTAGTATGTACTATACATGGGATTAGTATGAACTTTCCTATACTATTGAAAGAGCATTCTGTATTTTCACCAGAGCAGAGCTTGGTCGCCCAGGTACCTACTGTTATAAAAGTAATCTGTCGATTAAAGAATCGGCTCGAAGAGTAAGTACGTAAACATTGAAGCGGAAAAACATTTTGTTATTGATGGCATGTTTTTTCATATTTTACGTGTTCCCCGTCAAAATACAGTGATTATGGGAAAGAGCAGGATTTTAAAGCCCATGGGACGACATGGGTATCTGAAATTCAGGTCGTGTTGGCAAAAATATGGGACATATCTCTATATATAAATAAATATAAAAAGCTTTATTAATTCCTTACAACCACATCAATGAGGTTTTTACAGTTAGAATATAAGACACTATTATAAGTATGTTAGTAGTGAAATAAAAATCTTTATATACATATTTGTTAGTATTGTGTGTTAGTATCTTCAATGTTTGTTTCCTCTATGTAAGGACCGCCTGAGGCGGTAAAAGCCTCCTCTAAATGTTTCCATTCGTCCCATAGTCTGGCTGTTCTTGCCCAAAATTTGCCACCTTTTGAAAGGTCTGCCTCTCTTTCTATTCTTGTTTCTGGGGAGCCAGTTTGTCACGACCTGGGCCCATCTTTGTGGTTCCAGCCTCTGAATGTGGCCTGCCCATCTCCATTTTAGTTTAAGTACCTGCTCAATCACATACTTCGATTTTGTTACTTTCCTAATCAAAGTAGTTTTCACTCTGTCTCTTAGTTTTACCAGGCCTCCGTCACTCTATGTACTTGCGCGCTATAATTACCTACCGCCCGGCCGAGCGATCTCGGGCCGTTTGCGGACCTTATTCAGTGCGGTTTTCGCAAGCGAAGCGCATTTAGGCACATTTTAGCATGCAGCGGTTGCTGACGCGACGGAGTAGGCTATTATAGCAGTAGGTATTGGAAATTTTCTACTGAGTGAAGTATCTGTTACGTAGTAACTATTTAGTAATCTGTGGTTTTACGTTCATAAAACTACGTTCAAGTCCTCTTTGACACGTTTTTATATTGTTTTTTTGAATTTTTGTTAGTAACCAAGTTTGGCACGCGTAAGTGAGGCATGGTATTAAGCAGATACTTTACGCTTACGATTTCAGACTAGGTGGAAACGAACTTTTAAAAATTTCCTTCATGACCCAGTATTTGTTCCATGTGTTCTTTATTCTCGTGTTTATCACCATTCCACCACAAGTCTTAAATGATATGACGTGGCCGAGGTAGGTGTAGTCATCCACATATTGTAGCGGTAATGAGTTGACAGTTATTGGAACTCTCTCTTTATTAGTCATTACTTTGGTTTTTTCTTGATTGACCTCGAGCCCAATACTCTTGCTATGTGTGTTGAGCGATTCTAACATAGTTTGTAGTTCCTCTAGTTGTTCCGACAGTATAACAATGTCATCCGCAAATCTAAGGTGCGGTACTTCCCATCAATCTTAATTCCCATATTTTTCCAGTTTAGTTTTCTGAAGACATATTCCAGAACCGCGATAAAGATCTTTGGGGAGAGTGGGTCTCCCTGTTTGACACCTCGTTCAATCTTAAATGGTGGGTATATCTATATAAGTTTGAGTAAATATCATGAGAGACACACTACATTAGTAATTATCGTGGGCAGATCCCAGTAAAAAAGGTAAAGTAAAAAATCTTTTATTTCAACATTCAAAATTACAATTTGGAGGTATCGTTGGGCCCAAACTAGGCACAGCCTGTATCTTGGGCACCGTTTTCGTAATTTTTAAATAAAATTAAACTGGAAATTGGCCAAAGTTATAGGAGCGTTTATTCTGAAAGTAGACAACGACGCAAAGATGTCAAATATTTCGCTGTTTTGACTAATTTGGCAATACTGCTGTATGGAAATAAGAAGGTGAAGGTGAAGGGTGAGTGCGGATTGAGGATGAATGAGTTGCCTGTCAAATGCCTTATCTACGCAGATGATCAAGTTCTACTTGCATCATCAGCAGAACAGTTGCAAGACATGGTGACTGTGACGGGTGAAGCATATAAGAGGAAAGGGATGAATATAAATGTGAATAAGACGAAGGTCATGGTGTTTGAAAGAGGAGAGGATGTATCGGTGTGTGATGTGAAAATAAATGATAAGAGTGTGGAGCAAATAAGTGAGTTTATATATTTGGGGAGTCTGTTTACAAGGGATGGAAATATTGATGAAGATGTGGAAAGGAGAGTAAACGCGGGAAATAAAGTGAATGGTGCTATACATGCGATTGTGACCAACCAGTCGATGTCTAAAAAGGCTCGACTGGCTGTTCACAATGGTGTGCTTGGTGCCCACTCTTATGTATGGAAGTCAATGTTGGGTGTGGCAAAAACAACATGAAAGTAGAATAAATGCTGTGGAAATGCGCTCCTTGCTAAGCATGTGTGGTCTGACTATGAATGATAGGCTGAGGAATGATGTGGTAAGACAGCGGTGTGATTTAAAAGAAGATGTAGTGACAAAAATTGAAAAGGGTATGCTGAGATGGTTTGGGCATGTTGAGAGGATGAATGAAAGGCGACTAACAAAATGTATTTACAAGGCTAATGTAAGGAAAAGCCCGGGCGGGGACGCCCTAGGAGGACATACTCGTATACTGACCTTATTGGTGATGTTCTTCAGAAAGGCCAGGTGCGTAGTACTCGAAACCGGCGTACTTGAATGACCAGATGTATGAACGTAAAAGAGGCATGTAAGGATCGTAGCAGGTGGCGTTCTGTAGTTTCTGTCTACCCCATGGGAAGAAGGCGTGAGTTTATGTATGTATGTATGGAAATAAGAAATGTGGCTAACTAGTGAACTAGAATACTAATAATGGATTGGAATTATAACACTGAATTTGATGTTGTAACCGTTTTAGGTGTAAAAAAGGCATTTGGAACGTTTCCAAATACTTCTTTTATACATATAAAACTAAATATTCGGTGTTACGATATTAATTATTGCATTTCATAATCAATATTTTTAGTTCCCTAGTTAGCCACATTTCTTAATTCCATACAGTAATATTGCCAAATTAATCAAAACAGGTAAATATTTGACAGCTATTTACGACGTTGCCTACTTTCAGAATGAACCCTCTTATGCTAGTTAGCTTCATCGGGACTAAATATACAAACAAATTACCCAAATGATTAATGGAAAACTAAAATCAAATCTTATAATAAAAAAGATAAAATTAGGTATAATTTCGGTTTATACTGCCTCATTGGTCTAGTGGTCGCAAACGCTACTGCTAAGCATGAGGTCCACGGTTCGATTCCCGAGTCGGGCAAAGTGCAATTGGGGTTTTCCATCAGGAATTGCTCAGTATTAGCAGCCCGGAGTCTGAATTTGGCAATAGGTTCGCCCCCTATTAGACATAATTGAAAGTCTTCCAAAAGGCAATGGGGAGGGCTGATGTTCGCGGATGCGCATGTAGATTGTTTCTACACAACCATGCGCAAAAGCTGCGGTTCCATGGTGCGCAGGGTGTGGAGCAGCTCCAACAGTATCCTAAGCATGATTTCAAGTCGCCTGGACTGTGTTTTCGTCGGTCGCTGTTGTGCAATCTCACATGGGCTGTCACAGCGGTGATACACTACTATTTGTGTCAGATTATAGTTGTGAGTGTTGTTGTTGTGTGTGTGCTGTTTATGTCATTTGTGAGTCATAATACTTGAATAAAGATAATTCTATTCTATTCTATGCTTGGAGTTTCCCTACGTTATCGAACCAGAAATCAAGAGATCCGCAGGAGAACTAAGGTAACCGACATATCCCGAAGAACTGCCAGACTTAAGTGGCAGTGGGCTAGGCACATTGCTCGCAGAACAGATTGCCGATGGGGCCGAAAGGGTCTGGAGTGTCGACCGCGTACCGGAAGACGTAACGTTGAAAGGCTTCCCACAAGGTGGACCGATGAAATGAAATGAAATTATTTTATTCTGTAAATAGGATATCGGAATCACTTTTAAACGTCATTCCTATCTGATTACTCTGAGAAGAAATGCCGCAGTCTCTTTTAAAGTCCAGACATAATCTTGGTCAGGCCATATGAGGACCATGTAGATTAGTGTCTGAAATGATCTTTTGAGGAAAGAACCATACTAATTTGAGTGGACCTGTCCAGTCAGTGCAAGCATTTGTCAATAACCGTGGAGCTCAACTCAGGACCTAAGGAGCTCAACTCGACGAACAATACCAAAGAAAGGACATTTGGGTAAGCCACATAAACTACTCAAACTGCAAGACCATCATTAAAACTAGCAGAGAAATAAAAATAATATCCACATAGTCCTCATTCATAACAAATAATATAATACTTTACAAAGTAATCGTGTCATTTTGAATATAATTTTCAACAAAATGTGTATATAAAACTGGTACATTTTGATGATTTTACATAATATTAATGACCTGGTGAAGGCCGCAGGAATCCGCTGGATGCAAGAAGAACAGAACCGGTCGAAGTGGCAGTGCTTGCGGGAGGCCTATGTCCAGCAGTGGACGTCTTTCGGCTGAAATGGTGATAAAGAAAGAAAGAAAGAAAATACATTTATTTAGCACAGACAAAAAGTGATGATGATGATGATGATGAAACATAACTGGTAAAATGGGGGTGTACTATAACTACACCCTGTCTAACCCTTTGCGAAGATAACAGGCGTGATGTTATGTTATAATGTTATTAAAGTGAAACTTTTATTACATCGTCTCAAACTTTTTCGTCTGTGTGTTGCATGTCGCGTGACGGTCGGCCACGAAGTAGGAATAAAGTGAAAAGTTTCACTTTTACCGTGGTTTCATAAAACCACACAATCCTTTTTATCCTATAATATTTAAGCAGCACAAGTTGGGAAAACTCATAAAATTTATTTTATGAGCTATTTTTCTAGAATTCCAATAAGTGATATTACTTACGTGAACGGAAACATGTTGTAAGCGGCAACTTATGAACTCAACTTTTGTTACAACTTTAGTTCAATTTTATAGATACTTCGGAGCAAAGCTACAACATTATTTTCTCTTATCTAAACCAAACTGTATTCCTCTTATTAATAAATCCAATCTGCCTAGCCTTTTCCCAACTATGTTGGGGTCGGCTTCCAGTGTAACCGGACGCAGCTGAATACCAGTATTTTACATGGAGCGACTGGGATATCTGACCTCCAAAACCCAGTAACTAGGTAATACGATACCCCTTGGTAAGACTGGTTGTCAGAATTTCGGGCTTCTGACGACCCGTAACGACTGTCAAAGATTCGCGAATAACAGTCGGGACCAACGGCTTAACGTGCTTTCCGAAGCACGGAGGAGTCTCGATATGTAGAAATGGTCACCCATCCACGAACCAACCCCGGCAAGCGTAGCTTAACCTGAAGGATCGACCCGTGCGGTTGTTAGTACTTAGCCACGAGCTCCTATCAAATTTTATCCTCTAATGCTCAGTTCCTATAAACAATAACGAATCGTTTTCTTACCAATGATAACTGTTTTTAACCGACTTCAAAAAAAGGAGGAGGTTCTCAATTCGTCGGGATATTTTGTTTTTTATGTATGTTCCCCGATTACTCGAAGACGGAGGGACCGATTTGAAAAATTCTTTTTTTTTTTAAATGGTATACTTTTAAGTTGGTCCCATTGTTATTTGATCACGATCTGATGATGGGATCTTGGAGAAATCGAGGGAACTCTTCAAATATTAAAGGCACATCTATAGCGATTTGGGTATTTTTGATGAGCAGTTGACTGTAACTTAGATAAATTACAAATCAACCCACTAAAAAGTGAAAAAAAAAACTTTTTTACAAAAAATACAACCGACTTCCAAACTACAAAGTGAAAAATAACTTTAATTTCGGAAGTCGGTGGTAAAATACTAAAATACTGATCCAAAGAAGTAAAAATGTTTTTTTTGTGTATGTGCTCTTTCTTTGCGTCATGTTTACCTCAAATAAACGTATTTTCTTTCTTTCCTTTCAAATAGGTGAAAACTTAAAACTGGTATTAGCGCCATCTGTATTCTAAAATAAAGCACTACGGCGCTATAGTGACGCGAATCCATCCATAAGTTTACCGCCTACCAAAAATCGCTCAACGCGCTAAAGAAATTTTCACTTCAAAAAAGGGTGTACTCTACAGTTACACAATATCCGTAAATAAAAACAACTGATGTTGCAACAACAAACACAAAAAGAAAATAGGAATAATGTCGTTAGACTCACGTAAAATCTTAATAATAATATAATGTTTGGACTTATAAGAGACCACCTCTGAGTTTGGTTCGGCTTTTCTACTCAGAGATCAGTCAGCTAAGAAAAGCTGGCGCCATTTTTAAAATTTTGACATAAAAATTGCGTGTTAAAGTGTCTTAAAAGATCCACTAACAGAAATGATCATCATTTCACGTCTTAACTATAAAACGTGTTTCTTTTGATGTCCCAGAACTCTAAGGTTATATGCTATGAGTAAAAATAACACAAACAATCCTTGAACAAGTGTTCCAAAAATACATAGTTTCGAAGATAACATAATACTAGACTCTCGATGTGTGTATCTAATACGAGTAAATCATTTCCATTCACAGTAATCCTTAATTAAAGCTAAGAAAATGCGACAATGGTGCCGATTCCCTTGTTCACAAATTAAACTAAATTTAAGTTCAGTGCATCTTTTTCTTTCTATTTCATTAAGAAAAGGACAGAAGATAAATTTTAGTTTAGTCCTGTCAAATGACGTAATGCGCTTGACGCGCTTGACGTAAATTGACGTAATTTCAGTTGGCAAGTTTTTAACGCGTCTAAACTTGTATGGAGTAGTGACAGGCGCCGATTAATTTGACAGGACTAAACTAAAATTTATCTTCTGTCCTTTTCTTAATGAAATAGAAAGAAAAAGATGCACTGAACTTAAATTTAGTTTAGTTTGTGAACAAGGGAATCGGCACCATTGTATTTTTTAAGTGAAAACTTTAGGCGCGTTGGGCATTTTTGAGATGGGAACAACAATTGAACTCGCGACACCGTTACCGACACCTCATTTCTGTAAACGCGATTGTGCTCTTTATTTATAATACGTTACGGGTCAACGTTCTATGCAAGTATTTTTACTTTAAAGGTTGTGGAAGTATTTTTTTAAATTGTTCAAGTTTTCACTTGTGTCGGCACTGCTGGAGAGACATTTTTTTTTTATTGACAAAAATTGTGAGTTGTTCTTTTTTTCACCTAAGTTTGTTTTACATTTATCGAATAATATAGTATGAAAAATGAAAAAACAAAATGAAAAAAAGGATTGTGTGGTTTTATGAAACCACGGTAAAAGTGAAACTAAAAGTGAAACTTTTAAGCGAACTATAGGCGCCGCCATATTGGCCTTGGCTGCTCTAACGAGCGCCTTTCACTTTATCCCTACTCCGCGGCCGACCGTCACGCGACATGCAACACACAGACGAAAAAGTTTGAGACGATGTAATAAAAGTTTCACTTTAAAAAATGTTCTTTAAAAAATTATTAATACCAGTTGATTCCTTGACATGGTCTCATTAATACCCTAAGAGTTATGGGATATCACGAGATACACGTTGTATATAAGAAACGATATAATCCCTTTGACATCAACCACTCCACCCAAACCATTTTAAATCTTAACCACAGACAAAAGTCTTATTCAATATTCTCAGACGATTCATCATACTCAAACCAAAAAGCAACGTCCACATCCTTCCTTTACCGTATTTATTAAATTTTCATTTAATATAAGCTGGCTATGAGAAAATATTAAAATGTGCACTGGCTAGGATCCAAGTGAATCCATTGTACTGTTTGGCGAGCACCCTGCATTGTAAATAGAATAAGGCTCGTTCACATCCGATAAAGCCAGTGTTGGATATAAAGTTTGGCGTTTGGCGAGTTTGGAAAATGTTGGAGTTATAAATTTTGGTGTCATGCGGTGATTTATGATAAAGATGACCAATGTTTGTTAAATTATAGATTTAAGAATTGTTATTTATAATAATGTAATATCTAAGACGTGAGTGACCATAAATAACATTGTGTGTGAATTGGTTTGACCAAACTTGGTAAAAAAATTGTTTCGCTCCACTCTTAAAATAAATTGGCCCCATCAGCCTATTAGTTCGGGAGTGGCCTTTCCATATTCTTATATTATTTCGTGTTGACACGAGCTATACAGATTTATACCATACTATCTCATGCATTAGAATTAGCATTGCCATTCAACGTGGCAATGCTGCCAGTCTTCTGGGCACGTTTCCGGATGACAGCGATGCGGACGAATACTTCGACGCCTAAGTGTCGTTTTGTTTTATGATTTTTATTTATACAGATAGTTAGTTAGTCTTTTAATTTAGTACCTAATGTAAATAGTTAGCTGTGTTAAAACTGTAAAATAATAAATCTCATGCAGCAATAAAAAGATTGATCAGTCTGCATCATGCTGAGTGGAAGCCTTCTTGTCACAGTCATGTCGTGCAGCTGCCGCCTAAGTAATTTCTGTTCTATGCTCGTGATTTGTTATGTACTTTGTGTTGTTCTCTGATTACTCTTGTCTTTTATGTATGCACGTGTTTCTGTGACAAATAAACCTATTTTTCTTTATTTATTTCTTTTCTTTCAAAATAATATAGAGGCTGATTATCCAGGGTGCGCCGTAAAACGTGTTTTTCAACACACTAGCTCGTAAACTGGCTTTTATTGCGCTGCTGTATTAACATTTGTGTGCCTTTTACGTTACATTCCCGCTCTAGAGCTGAAAACTATGCCGATTTCTATAATACTTATCAGAGATGTGCGTTTTTTTTTAAATCAGCATTAGCCTCATGACGTTTTATGCCAAATTTTTTTGTGGATCTTTTTTTATTATTTTGTAATTAACTGGATAAATAAAAAAATAAACATTAGGTATATGTTTTATAATTTTCATAAAATTTTGCCACACATACATCAAAATCTGGTATTGCGCCATCACAGGATCACAAACAGTAGCTCATTTTAACCCAAGAACACGACTACTTAAACCATATCAAGATTATCTCAAATCTCAATGAATCAGCTGTAAAGAATACCTATTATAATGCATGAAGTACCACGCGTATATATTTGGTAATGTGCCCACGTTTGAATATCAATGGCCAAGTCATGTATTTATATTGCGATGGTCATGATTTTGAGGACAATTTGGAGGGAATTTCCATGTTGACCATGGGTTTCTTAAGGCCTGCTAAAGAGTGGCACAAGAGACCTTTCAGCTTGTATCTAGAACGCTGACCTGATTTAGCTGACTAGACAGAAGTTGTCCATCATACAAAAATCTCATAGAAAAAAACCGACCAGCTTGTCACGAATTAAAAAAAAAATCGGAAAACTTTTTCAAATTTTTGAAGAATTTCTTTAAGCGCGTTGGGCATTTTTGAGATGGGACTAAAACATTGATTTCGCGACACTGTGACGACACCAGCTTTTGACCATTATAAAGACATCAACGCGTTGATTACCGCGGTGCGAGGAGTAGAAGACATCAATGCGTTGATTATCGCGGTGCCGATTTTTTTCAAGTTTTCACTTCTGTCGGCACTCCCGGAATGCCACTGTTTTTTTTTTTTCATAAAACTTAATTCGGACTAATAAAAACATTTTAAAATAAAAAATAGCTAAATCGGCCCAGCCGTTCTCAGGCTTACCAACGAACAGCATTTTATTTATATTTACATAAATATATAGAAGATATAAGATGTCTGGCGCCCTTGATGCCTTTGGTATTGCAGATATCCATAGGTCAACGGCTGTGACCAGTAACTATTAGATGAGCCAGCTTGATGGCTCAAAAGAGACCAGGGGCTTATTTGAAAAAAAACTGGCACTACGGGAGTGCCGACAGAAGTGAAGATTTGAGAAAAAATCGGCACCGCGGTAATCAACGCGTTGATGTCTTTTATTCCACGGTGTCGGTAAACTTGGTAATAGTGTCGCGATATGATTTAGTCCCATCTCAAAAATGCCCAACGCGCCTCAAGAAGTTTTCACTTCTAAAACCGACAGGCGACAGATGACAGGCGACAATCTGACAATTTCACAAGTTTCTTTCATTCATTTTCTGCTATATTATAACAGCACTTGTTGTGTAAAAGTGTCAATTTGTATTGACAGTAAAAATTCTAAATAGGATAGTACCTACTGTCCAGAAATACTGAAAATGAGAATTATGAAAGCATATTTTTTTTGTAACGTGCGTTTTTTTGTGCAGAATAAACAATTTTTCTTTCTTTCTTTCTTTTCTTTTAATGGCTAGGCAATGAGCGTCTGCGCAGACAATTGCCTATCATCCACAGCCATTGCATTATAGACCTTTTATTGTACCAGTCTCCAGTAACCTAATTGCGTAATACAACACAAGCTAATCCATTTGATACATAAGTTGAAAAAAAAATCTGCTCAACAACGTAAATAACGCAATGAATGTTGTTGAACTGTCAAAATGAAACAAATTAAGCAAAATTGTTTAAGAAAATAAGTTACGCAATTATGGTACAGGTCGTTGCGCCCGAATCCATTTATCATAATAATATTATTACCATGATCTACAGACATAATTATTTCGGGTCTGGTTACTTTGTAAAACAATCAATTTTCGTTACCTGGAAAATAAAACACAAGTAAACAAATTAGATGTTTTTCCGAGGCTAATAACTAAATGGTCAACTTGGCCTACATCTAAGGCCAAGTTGACCGAAAGATCCCTAAACAATTCGTTACAAATCAGCCACTTACATGCAAAATACCATCACTTAAAGTAAACACAAAGGTGTATTTTCGTCACCACAGTTTCGATTGAATGTCACAGAATTACGTGCGTGTCATTATTGGGTGACGCGTTCCTCATTCACTTGGCAACAGTTGACTGTGAACCTGATCTGCATACGTCTAGAACTTTAAGTAGTTTGAGTAGTTGCAGACGTTGCTTGTTAACTGTAGAAACCAGGGTTGTAACGGATGTCGTATAGCGGATGAGGATGCGGAAGAGGATATCGAGATAATCGGGTTCGAGGATGCGGATGAGGATACGGATATTGGAAAATTCCTTATTGAGGATGCGGATGAGGGTGCAGATGCAGATGTCTTATGAAAAATAGCCCTTGTTTTGACACCTTTTTTTTTTTGGGTGGGAAATTGTCAAATAACTTCTCCCGCTCTGGGCGGAGCGGGAGGGCGTGTCAGACTCTTACTGACTAAAACCCACCCGTGTTCCTTCGGGTGCCCTGTTGCCGGGGGCCACGATTTCCCTATCGGTTTTCTTCGAACCCCCGGCAGGCATTGGCCCTAGCGGACCCCGTCAATTCTGCTGACATCTCTTTGAAGCGCGCGTGGAACACAACGCGCCGTCGACCCGAACTTGCACCTAACACCACAATCATGCCACCACTGTCACGTGCGGCTGATCGTCTGTCACAGGACAGGGATACTGCGAATTCAGGCACTAGGAACGCGTCATTCCACTCCAGCCCGCACATTTAAGCTCGAAGCGAGTTTAAAAAAATCACTATTTGAGCGAACAACGTAGGTAGGGTCACATCCCCATAGAAATTATGAGGATGTGGATGAGGATGCGGAGCTTTTAAAATCAAAACTAGAGGAAGCGGATGTTTTGCGGATATCAAAATTTATGCGGATGCGGATACGGATATCCGTTACATCCCTGGTAGAAAAAACATCTATCAAAGTCAAAAATCAAAGGATACTTTCAAAGATAACATTTACTGGCACTTTTGAACTGTCAAGGAAAAGTGAAGCTAGTTGCGCATTCCAAAGTGTAGCAAGTTCCTATGGAGAAGAACGGGCAAGAAACTCCATGGACACTTTGAAATCAAAATATTGTTACAAAATATTGGTTACATCATTAATGTTGAAACTATACATATATTATGTGAGAACGATGTAGAAAAATGTGCACGTTAAAAGCGTCCAGAGTAAAAAGATTTAAAAAAAAACCGGCCAAGTGCATGTCGGACCACGCACAATGAAGGGCGTTTACGTAACCAACCATTTATAATATAATATGTTTATTTGACATAAAAGTACACAGATACAGGTTGAAACTTAATTACACGTGGAAATAGGTTAATACAAAATATTGAACAATGACCCCCATGCTAGGAAAAACCTGTGTTACAGGGGTCATCCATTCGTCCATTATGGATGTTATAAAACTTACATACAATTTAGTAATGTGCACGTATGTAAAAAAAATAAAAAATAAACTAGACTAATTGATTTTGGGGATAAGAAAAGGGGGGAAGAAAGTAAAGGGGTTTAAATTCATTATTGACATGGAAAAGGTAGTATCTAATTAATTATCAGGTGTGTGTTGTATGAGTGGGCGTAGGTGTGTAAGTGTGAGTGTAGATATGTATGAGTGAGTGTAGGTGTGAATGTATGAGTGGGTGCCTGATTTGTTTAAGTTATGGTTTTAGTAATTCTTCTGTGTCGTTATAATTTAGGGTTAGCAGATATTCAGCTGGCGGGGGGTAATATTTCGCAAACGGATCCCTGAATCCAAAAATGGCTTTTACAAACTCACAATGTTTTTAAAGGACCTTTCCAATAATACCCCTCACTATGGGTTAAAAAAGAAAAAAATAACATCACCACTTTACGTGTATGAGAGGTACCCTAAAAAAAAATGTTTTTCATAATTTTATTTTACCACTTTGTCGGCGTAATTAAAATATATACCTATGCCAAATTACAGTTTTCTAGTACTAAGGGTCTCGGAGCTAGACCGCGAACAGACAGACAGACAGAAAGACAGACGGCCATGGCGAAACTATAAGGGTTCCTTGTTTACTATGGAACTCTAAAAAACAAACACAATAAAATAAAAAAAAACGCCACTGATTAGTATGGCCGACGTGATAGCACCATCTGTGATGCCCAAAATGATTTAATACTTCTGTAGATTTATATGATAAATATTGATATTGATAGAATATTGAACCCGAAATATCCTTCCCAATTTACCTGGAATATCCTTAGTTTATTGTTAGCCGTGAAAATAAGGCCAGTTTCCTTAAAGGTATGACGCATTTTCAAAATAAGGAGTATAGATCGGTTTGCATAAGACCTCGAGGACTCGGCGAGTCCTCAAAGTGAACGGTTAGCATTTTCCGTTTGAATTCGGTAGTTGTATCTTTTAATTTGCATGCCCAGATGCTGACAACCAATCTTACCAAGCGGTGTCGTTTTACCCAGTAACCGGGTTGTAACGGTCAGATAGGCAGTCGCTCCATGTAAAATACTAGTATTCAGCTGCATCTGGTTAGACTGGAAGCCGACCCATGATGATGACCTTTTAATATCTGAAGTATCTTCACTAGATTTATTATGTTATGGTAAAATACCCATCAGGAGGAGCTCGTGGCTCAACAGCTGCTCGGGTCGATCAATCAGGTTAAGCTATGATTGCCGGATTTGGTCCATGAATGGGTGACCATCTTCACATACCGAGACTCCTCCGTGCCTCGGAAAGCACGTTAAGCCATTGGTCCATGTTTGTCATTCGTGGATCTTTGACAGTTGTCAGAAGCCCGAAAGTCTGACTATCATGAACCAGTCTTACTAAGGGGTATCGTATTATCCAGTTACTGGGTTGTGGACGTCAGATAGGCAGTCGCTCCATGTAAAATACTGGTATTAAGCTGCATCCGGTTAGACTGGAAGCCAACCCCAACATAGTTGGGAAAAGGCTAGGCAGATTGATTTGTAAAATAGCGGTCACATTTCAAGCGCACTTTGTCAATTTTTAAAGTGAAACTTTTATTACATTGTCTCTAACTTTTCGTCTGTGTGTTGCATGTCGCGTGACGGTCGGCCGCGGAGTAGGGATAAAGTGATAGCACTCGTCAGAGCAGCCAAGGCCAATATGGCGGCGCCTATAGAAATTTCACTTTTACCGTGGTTTCATAAAACCACACAATCCTTTTTAAAGG
This sequence comes from Agrochola lychnidis, assembly GCA_963680765.1. Lineage (NCBI taxonomy): Eukaryota > Metazoa > Arthropoda > Insecta > Lepidoptera > Noctuidae > Agrochola > Agrochola lychnidis. Next base: position 14,088,820 of record OY796872.1, read on the forward strand.
TTCCGCTTGTTTGTCATAAGGAGGATCACCCCCGACCCTTGCTCGAAAACGAGGTGCCAACAGTTGTTGCAGCTGAGCACGTAGCTTTAAATTCCCCGACTAATAATCATGATCAAAACTTTGATCCAGCCCGTCCCATCTTTGATGTCCTCCCTCCGGTAAACGCCCTAAGCCGAGGTTCGTACCCCACAGGGGGTGCCCTTAGCGAACGTTAACCTTTTTTTTTTGGGTGGGAAATTATCAAATAACTTCTCCCGCTCTGGGTGGAGCGGGAGGGCGTGTCAGACTCTTACTGACTAAAACCCACCCGTGTTCCTTCGGTTGCCCTGTTGCCGGGGGCCACGATGTCCCTATCGGTTTTCTTCGAACCCCCGGCAGGCATTGGCCCTAGCGGACCCCGTCAATTCTGCTGACATCTCCTTGATGCGCGCGTGGAACACAACGCGCCGTCGACACGGGCTTGGTCCTTATCGGACGGCGAGCTACCCATTGCTCACCGTCCGCAAGCCCGCGCCTACGGCTCACTGTTAGCCCTAAGTCCTTCCAAATGGACGAAGCCAAGCCTAAACTTCTTAAGAAAACTATGAAATTAATACAATTATATCAATGCGCCCAAATTTTTCAGCGCAAGCAAGCTTTTTTAGAGGTTTGTAAAAGTTGGCAGCGTCGTAAATAGCTGTCTAAAAATATTGCGCTGTTTTGATTTATAAATAAATATTAAATACTAAATTCCTAAATGTCCTGGATTTGATTCCCGAGTCGAGCAAAGTGTTATTGGGTTTTTCTATCTGAAATTTCTCAGTAGCAGCCCGGAGTCTGGATTTGTGCCCGGTTTATGTCAATAGGCTCGCCCCCTATTACATGGGACTTAAACATAACTAAACATAACCCACCCGTGTTCCTTCAGTTGCCATGTTGCCGAGCTTTAAAGCTTAGTTTGTATGCCCCTGGCTGGAGGCTTTGAGTCTAGCAGCTTAAGGCAACCACAGGATTGACCGGTTAAACAGTCATGACCTCAGAGGTCAGCTATGAGATACACTACAGAAAAAAAAAATCATAAGGACGACGAAGCCAACATCCAATATTGGTCGTATTTATGTCCAACATTTGGCATTAACCCCACCATGTAGAATCAACTCAATTCGAATGTCTGAGTAAGATATATTATATGCTATTTTTAGATCGTAAGAGTATGCTATGAATTCTGTGGAATAGTTTAAGATGCCATTTTTCAGTCATCTTTCATTAGAAAACTTAATATAATATAAAAATAACATACAGAAGCTTTGCGTGTTTCAGTTGTATAAGAATTTTAAGTGTATATGTTTATGTATCACTCGGGTTATTGTCCTTGATAAAATGTTTGTGTCTGCATGTTTTACGAGTACACTCGACTGGACTAGGATTTATGGGTGCCAGACTGGGGGTATCCTTTCGTGATCCAGAATACAATAAAGGATTGTTGTGCTTAGCCAGGCTATTTGGAAGGTTGTAGGTTTTTCATATTGTATGTCTGGTTAGTCTATAAAATAGACTACGTACTAGTTTCAGAAACAAGATCTTTGAAGACATCGACTTTTTTTCTGTCTCTGCTAAAAAATTTAGAAGTGACTACAAAACAATTTTAGATCATAATAGTTCAACTAAATAAGATTTTTTTTATTTTTATCTTTAAGGTAAATAGTATTTAAGTAAACTAGGTATAAAATGATGAATAAAGTTATTAAATTTTGTCATTAATTCAAGACTTCTAATGTCTATTGTTAAGAATTTTATTGTCCTACAATTACCATAAAATGTGAACTCAAGCCGCCGTGATACCTACAGGTTTATCCTAGTAGGTACAGGCATCTAACATTATAATACCTTTATAAATTATTTCTAAGATTTTATGTTAATATTTTACCAATTTTTAGTAATGAATACTTTTTTTTATTTTTTTTTAATATTTACTCATAATGGTGCCGATTCTCTTGTTCACAAACTAAACTAAATTTAAGTTCAGTGCATCTTTTTCTTTCTATTTCATTAAGAAAAGGACAGAAGATACATTTTAGTTTAGTCCTGTCAAATTAATCAGCGCTTGACGTAAATTGACGTAATTTTAGTCGGTAAGTTTTTAATCACTTCTAAACTTGTATAGTGTAGTGACAGGCGCTGATTAATTTGACAGGACTAAACTAAAAAATACTTACTTATTTTTTTTTTTTTATAAATTGTACTCTTTTTTATTAATCTGTACTATTTATTTACACATAACATAACATCACGCCTTGTTTCCCCGAAGGGTTGGGCAGAAGTATCCCTGTAGCAGGTAGGCAGGTAGGTTATTTACCCTCTCTGAAATCAGATATACTCTACTTCTTCTAGAAAAAGTTCGCAACCCTAGAAGTATACTCAAAAAAAAAAAGAAAGAAAAATAGGAAAAGAAAAAATTTCTATATTTATGTCATACATAATAAAGAATATTCTATCTATCTATCTACACTACTACTGCTATTTCTTATATAAAAATTCGTGAAAAAATGCGCCAATAAGCAAATAATTAGCACACAATAGCAACCTACTTACTAAGCCCCATGGCCAAAAATAGTAATTAAATTCGCGGATCTCGTACATTTATGTAACCAAAGGTATTTTTTCTATCGCTCATTGATGGTCTGCGCACGCGTCGATATTGACCTGCACAAGACTTGCGTTATAATTGTGACCCTGGGTTTGTGGCTCGGAAAGTTTAACTGAGCGGTGGAACATTGTCAAGAACAGTTTGTGGAAAAATCAACTCAGACTGTTGCAGTCCACTGCTGGACTGAGGCCTCTCCCAGGCTGCACCACAACACCCTGCCTTCCGCATCCGTATCTGTCCCAGCCATTTTCTTAAGGGGAAAGCGTCAGGGTAGCCCGAGAAATTCAAATTTTCTTACGTTTTTTGCATTTTGCAGGTCAATGTCAGGTTTTATGTTGATTAAAATATGATTCGCGGTCGTAACAACTATAGCTTTACTCAATTATAATCATTACAATCAGCAATAGTTTTTAAGAAGAAGATAAAGGTGTAAAATGTCATGATTTCATGAAATCATGACATTTGACACCTTTGCTAATTTATGGAGTTGTATTGCTGATTGTAATTATTATAAATGAGTAAAGCCATATTTGTTACGACCGCGAATCATATTTTAATCAACATAAAACCTGACACTGACCTGCAAAATGCAAAAAATTTAAGAAAATTTGAATTTCGCGGGCTACCCTGACGCTTCCCCCTTAAAGTCGTCGGTCCAACTAGCTGGCGGGCATCCCACGCTACGCTTGCCGATACGAGGTCTCCACTCCAGGATTCCTCTGCTCCACCGGGGTACCACCAGCTCGGTTTGTGAATAGCAGCTTGTAATATGGTACTCATACTTCCTACTGATTGGTTCGAACCCAGACAGGCGGTTTAGCATAAACATAATCAGCCCATAATGTTCCAACAACTGGGACACAGGCCGCCTGTCTTTGAGAGGGAGTGAGATTGAGCGGTAATCCACCACGCGGGTCCAGTGCGGGTTGGTAGATATCAAATGTTTTCGAATGTTTGGTTCTAGGACATGCCGGTTTCCTCACAATGTTTTCTTTCACCGTTTTGAGAGGTGTTTTACTTTGTGTAAATTATTTCATGACCACTGCTCTCAAAATGGTGAAGGAAAACATCGTGAGGAAACCGGCGTGTCCTAGATCCAAATATTTGTAGACATGTCATGTGACATCTAGCAACCCGCACTGGGCCCGCGTGGTAGATTACGGCTCAATCCCTCTCACAGTGAGGAGGCCTGTGTCCCAGCAGTGGGAAAATTATAAACTGAATATGCTTATACTACATAGTGCCAGGCAATGGACCTCTTCTGGTATAGAGAAGGGAAGAGCTTTTGAGATTTTGTTAGCTCTTACAAGGCGTGTAGCTTGTATAGGACTCTTTGTGATTTTCATTTTCGGCTATTTTTGAACCCGAAATATTATTATAGATGTCTGTTCAGTTTTTTTTTTTTTTTGATATCGTGTTCAATAAATTACGAATAACAGCCGAAACCAACGGCATAACGTGCTTTCCGAGTCACGGAGGGTCTCAGTATGTAAAGATCAAACAGTGCGGCTTATTACTTAGCCATTGGTGTCGATTCTCTTGTCACAAATGCCTCTAAACTAAACTAAAAATCACCAAAATTTAGTTTAATCCTGTCAAATGACGATTTCCCATTCTGAAATAGACTAAAATGACACAACTTAAGTATATTTTAGTTTGGCAGCACTAAGATGGTACTGAGATATTAGTTTAGTGAAAATGGCAATTTTGCTATTCTGAATTTGACGTTTTTCACCTAAAATTTAGATTTTCTAACAAAATCTGACTATTTTTAATCGCGACTAAAACCGTGTGGAATAAAATTGGTTGTCATGAACTTTAAATTCACACCAACACCTCGACTTCAGATGCAAAAACAGTAGGTACTGATTTTTTTTTTTTCTTTTGCTTATATCTCGAAAACGGTGTGTCCAATCGCAAAAATAATGAAAATTTCGACCCTTTTTAAAAAACCCTTAAACCCCTAACACTCTACATGTAGGTAATATTTTTTTCTTATTTTCCATACAAAAAGTGAAAAAATCCATATAAAACACGTCGAGGCTGCCCCCCCTGCGCGCCTCCAGCTCTAAAAAGATTCACGTGGTTAGGTAACACGTGTAGAGTTGCGATTGTCAAATTCGATTTAGATGTGTCAAAATTATTTTTAAATTTAGAGAATTTATTTTGCAGAATAGCTTTGAGATTCTCATAGTCAAAAGTAAGGAATTTTAGTGATAGTTTAGTTAGTTTAGTTCGGTGTACAAGAGAATCGGCACCACTAGCCCCCAAATATCTCCAACTGGCTCCAGTATTTTTAAATATAACAAATAGTATAAAACAAAGTCGCTTTTCGTGTCTGTCTGTGTAACCGTTTTGATCTTCTAAACTACACAATGAATTTTGATACGGTTTCACCTTCATTTAGAGGATTTCTTCCGGAAGGTTTACGTGTATAAAATTTAATTAGGTAGATAAATATAGCGCTAGCTAGCTAGAGGAGCTCGTGGCTCAGGATGCATCAGGTTAAGCTACGCTTGCCGGGGTTGGTCCGTAGATGGGTGACCATTTCTATATACCGAGACTCCACTATTCCTCGGAAAGCACGTTAAGCCGTTGATCCCGGCTGTCATTCGTGGATCTTTGACAGTCGTTACGGGTCCTCAGAAGCCCGAAAGTCTGACAACCAGTCTTACCAAGGGGTATCGTATTACCTAGTTATTGGGTTGTGGAGGTCAGATAGGCAGTCGCTCCATGTAAATACTGGTATTCAGCTGCATCAGGTAAGACTGGAAGCCGACCCCAACAGATTGCAGATGCGATGCAGATTGATTTTTAGATATAGCTAAGAAATCTCGATGTGTCGCTTTATCAGTAAATTGCACCCAAGCGAAGCAGGGGCGGGTCACTAGGTAATTAATGAAGGCATATATTTAATCTTAAGTTTATTTATTTTACCTCGATGGTCCTAGTTTATCATTTATAATAACTTCCAATTACAGCTTTAAATAGCTTTATGTAAGCGGGCACGCCCTTTATGCCTGGAGGCTTTTGTTTAGATATTTTATTTACGTTTGATTTTTATTTTTTATTTCTGCTTGAGTATAGTTCTCGATGTTTTTGGTTGGTATATTGGCGTGTGCTAGCTGACATATGGCGAATAATTTATCATTTAAATTATGTTTTGTGTTGCATAATGTAAGTTATTTTGCATACTATTGTATAGAATCATTTTTCTAACTTGAACAGATAGCTGTGCTGCTGGGGAGTTTGTTGCGCCACTTCTTCTTCCCAGCTAAAGGCACTAGGAAGGGGTGAAGGGTGGGCGTTTTGGGGGACTGTCTTATGTAGTTTTGACGTTCGAAAAGTGCTGATTCTCAGCCTAGTTTGAATAAATGACTTTTGAATTTTGAATTTTGAATCGTACCTCAAATAATTCCCATTTTGCTTTTCTTAAAATATTGTTGAACACTGTAATGTGGGTCGTTTTCAAAGTTTATGTAAATCAACGCTTGAAAGGCAACATTGACTAAGCGACATGGATTGCCATGTCGCTTAGTCAATGTTGCCTTTCAAGCGTCGACATAATTTTGTGTTATCGTGACACAAAAGTAAGACAATTGAAGAATAAGGGCAGAGTCACAACGAAGTCGATGAATATAATCTAATTTTTTTCTTGTACTTCCTTCCATTTATGTGGACGTTTCGATTTTAAAGGTCTTTGTCGTTCAGCGGACGTTAACGGCATCCTTCCTATAATGGAAATGGAAATACTATTCACATTTAAGTGAATATACTGTGACAAGCCCTAAGGCTGGTTTTCCTGTCACGCTGACCGCACGCTGACGGTCGGCGCGGTTAATATGTAGTAAAAGCGCTGAGCGGTCAGCGTGACTCAAAACCGCTACCTACAACTACATACATATTGACCTATCAGCGCCGACCGTCAGCGTGCGGTCAGCGTGACAGGAAAACCAGCCTAAGTATCACATTATGTGTCCACCAAATGTACATAAATTTAGAAAACGACCCATATAACGATTGCGCCTCTTTTTGTGAACCTATCTTGGGGCCCTAAAAATACTAAATTGCCATGTAACTGTGAGAAAAGGACAAAAAGTTAAAAAGAAGCTCAATTATTTAAAAAGTGTGGATTATTAGAAGCGCAAAAAGTTTTAAGAGGAATTTCACGGAAACTGTTCTAAGGGTGTCGCGTCGTGCCTATCTGCGGGCACCTCTAGAAGGTCAATAAATTTTTTGTTAAATATTTCCCGTTAAAAAATAAAACAAGACCAGTATTTTAATCTTTATTTTCCACGATTTTCTAGACGACGTTTTCTTGATTTTCACTCTTTGGGAGCAGGACGTCATCAACAGCTCTCGACCAGGCGCCGTCGATCTCAACGGATTTCTCCTGACCTGTTAGAAAGGCAAAGAACGAGTCTTCGTTTACCCTGAAACAAGATGGCACAATAACCAAGACCGATGGTGTAGACTTAGATAATACTTACGAACACAGCACAACCGTCACGGCAAATAACTTGTCATTCAAGTTATAGATAAAGCAATGGCACGTAAAATTTTATCGGAGAGGCAACCGAATGGCGAGTGGTAATCTGGGTATTGAAGTGATACCGAACCCCCCGTATCGTCCGAATGGACCCCAAATGGACGGGGGCGGAGATATGGGGGATGGGGGCCTTTTTTGATATAAGCTCTATTATGTGCATGGAATTTGTGTGTATCAATGCCCTTTGATTTTGATAAAATTAACCCTCATTTTCAAGGATAAATCATCGGTAAGGAGTTTCAAGAATTATATACATTATTTCAATTATAACGGATGGCATTTGTACACACAAATTCCTTGTCAAAGTCAAAACAAAAAAATCTTAGGCCCCCATCCCCCATATCTCCGCCCCCGTCCATTTGGAGTCCATTCGGACGGTACGGGGGGTTCAGTATCACTTCAAGATCCAGATTACTACTCGCTATCCGGTTGCCTCTCCGATAAAATTTTACGTGCCATTGGTGCCGATTCTCTTGTACACCGAACTAAACTAACTAAACTATCACTAAGTTATTCCTTACTTTTGACTATGAGAATCTCAAAGCTATTCTGCAAAATAAATTCTCTAAATTTAAAAATAATTTTGACACACCTAAATCTAATTTGGCAATCGTAACTCCACACGTGATACCTAATCACGTGAATCTTTTTAGAGCCGGAGGCGCGCCGAGGGGGCAGCTTCGACGTGTTTTATATGGATTTTTTCACTTTTTGTATGAAAAATAAGAAAAAAATATTACCTACATATAGAGTGTTAGGGATTTACGGGTTCTAAAAAGGGTGTCGAAATTTTCATTATTTTTGCGATTGGACACACCGTTTTCGATTAAAAATAGTCATGATTTAGTTAGAAAATCTAAATTTTAGGTGAAAAACGTCAAATTCAGAATAGCAAAATTGCCATTTTCACTAAACTAATATCCAGTACCATCTTAGTGCTGCCAAACTAAAATATAATTAAGTTTTGTCATTTTAGTCTATATCAGAATGGAAAATCGTCGTTTGACAGGATTAAACTAAATTTTGGTGATTTTTAGTCTAGTTTAGAGGCATTTGTGACATGAGAATCGACACCATTGCCTTGAATATTAGGATTTTAAATCAAATACATTACACATTGCTCGCGGGCAGTGAGCGGCCGGCGAGCCGTCCACTATTCTGTATAGCCATCGTATTTATTGAAGAATAAACTGTTTACGAAGGTAAACAGTGACCAAAATAGCTTTTTAATCCCTAGGGACTAAAAGGGATTTGAATTTGGAATGTGGATATTGATAGTAAAAGTTTCAATCACTAAAGAAATCAATCACGAACATTGTGTGATAAAGTAAAGCGAGCACGAGGCAAATAAAAATGAAAAGTTTGTGAAAAAAATAAAAAATGCGCAAATTGCATTCCGCTTTCGTTCGTAATTGTTTACTCAAATTCGGATTATACTATTTTTTTTTTTATAAGTGTGTCTTCCAAGTAGTGAGAATTAAATAAATAAACGTAGGTACTATTCTTATTCATAAGTTGCACTTATTTATTTTCTCATAGAGGGTGATAAAAAGTAGAGTGTCCGCCTCGGGAGCAACACTATTTTAAGCTCGAGTGATGTACTTTGAATCCCTCGCTGAGCTCAGGATTCAAAGAAACACTCTCGCCTTTAAAATAGTTGTTTGCTCCCTCGGCAAACAATCTGCATTTGATTTGAAATCCTAACTTGAATGACAAATTATTTGCCGTGTCGGAGCGGTGCTGTCGCATGAACGACGTCCTTTATACTCACGACAATCTATGAAGACCGATTTGACATTTCGTACTCATTTGTATAATAAAACTATATGCCTCGAGAATCAGTTTTAAGCAATGTAGATTCGTCGTCGATTACAAACTCTCTAAGTATGTTAATCGATATGTCTCGCGAATCGGTTTTTAAAGCAACCGATTTTTTTTTCCTTCACTATTCAAAGCTAGCACTTTTCTTACCATCAGTACTTTTGCGCCTTCTAGCTATTCATGTAGGTAGATATACAGGGTGGCAGGGACATCGACGCGAAAACTGTTACCATGGATTCAGGTACATGATTCTGAAACGTTAAATTTTTTCGTCGGGTATTTTTTTTTTAATCTGCTGTTTTATAGAAAAAAGCAATACGTACACGGTCCAAATGTATGGAACGAACAGCTGATATTTTTTTTAATGACCCACGAAAAGTTTCAACGCAGTGGAGTTCAGAATCATGTACTGAATCCATGGTAACAGTTTCCGCGTCGATAATGCCACCCTGTATACGGACTGGGCGAGTTCGAACTAGGGATGAGTATGAACGAAGCCGTATTTTTGTAGCTGTCAAATCGGACTTCTCAGATTGTCGTGAGTGTAGCAAATGTACCTACTGGAGAGACAAGACAAGAGTCGCGAATTTTTGATTCCTTTTAGAGTGTAAGGCCGCATCTTAACAAAAAGCGACCGTCGCGCGAATACACAATCGGCACGTTCATATTATGTCACTTTTTGTTCTTTGATCCGGAACTCGTAGTTGCGCCGACAGAGGGCGCCTTTCGCTTCGGGCGGTTTTCGTTTTTAGTTAGGATGCGGAGTTAGGGGTGCTACACACTTGTTCGCTTGTTCGGGTCGGCTTTGTTGTTCAGTATTTAAACAACAAAACCGACCCGAAGTATTTATATTTTGTATTCAGTTTGCATTCGGCTCGTTCCGGTTGGCAAACTCCGTTTGGCATCTACCATCGCTGAATTGGCATGTATTGCAGTTTATTTTTACTACCGAATTTACAAAACTGGTTTTCAGAACGCATAATTTCAAGTTACTGCACTACCCACGGCGGTTGACCTTAAAATCGGCTGTAAAGAGTCTTGAAGTATGAGTTTAGAAAAAAATAAATGTTATGTTTTATTGTATTTTAATACCCATACCCATCACGTTTCTGAAGTTCACCAGCTAATTTAATTTGACCCTGTCAATTCATCGGTTCTGACGTTGTCAGATAATATCTAATATATAGTCTGTTTCAAAAGTATCTGAGGAAAATGTAAACAAATGGATCAGAAACGTACCTATAGAGGCCAATTTTTAGTACCACTTATAAACTGAGATATTTTTATTTGATTATTTAAATGCCTATTTTTAAACCCGGAATTATTCGGAATTGTAATTTTAAATCAACTTTCTTTGTTTTTTTTGGTAGGGCATCTCGTAGTTGATCATGACTTAACCGGGCTTTTCTGTGGGTTACTTAAGCTACTACACTTAAAACCTCCAGCCAGAGGTTATTCAACTATGTTAATTAAAACTAGGTGAACGCTCGCTAAGGGCACCCCCTGTGGGTTACGAACCTCGGCTTAGGGCGCCAACCGGAGGGGTTTAAATCACCTTAACGATGTATTTCCTTTGATAATTGTTGAAGTTAATGTTATAACCTCACTTTTCAGAGATGATTTTTCAATTACAATGTAATAATGTTATTCAAACAATTTTTTTTAGAAAAAGTGGAAAGATGTAAAATTGAAACTTTCTAAATACAGATGAATAATCATAATCAGCCTACAATGTTCCCACTGCTGGGACACAGGCCTCCTCTCGGTGAGAGGGAGTGGGCGGTAATCCACCAAGGACATACCGGTTTTCTCACGATGTTTTCCTTCACCGTTTTGAAAGCAGTGGTGATAAAATAATTTACGCAAAGTAAAGAACCTGTCTAGGTTCGAACCTACGACCTACAAGTCGTAAGTCGCGGCCGTTACCACTGGACCATCACTGCGATGAATGTCTTACTAATACTAATTCCCTTTAATGAGAGATTGCGTAAGAATTTAACATGAACAGGGCTTGTTTACAATTTCACAAGATACTTTTGAAACAGACCATGCACTCTAGTTCTCTCAAGACTCCATTTATTAATTTAATCATAAGATCCAAACAAATGGAGGCAAGGACAGGATAAATTATTTTTTCTTTGCCAATCAGTATAGGACATGACTTGTATGCCAGCCATCTTCACGATGATGTCAACTTTAACAAACACGCCTCAATGCCAAGTCTTACTTAAAAGGTTTTGTATTAAATACAAATCGCAAATGTTTAAGGGGACGATGGCTGACTTTTAATGATTTTATACTGAAGATGACGTCTAAACGAGTAGTGCTAGTGATTTGAAAGAAATATATGTTAAATTAAAGTATTTTCTTAATATTTTAATATTTTTGATTATGTATATATTACATAGTGAAATTAATTTGTAAATTTATGTCTAACGCGGATAAAAACTGAGAATGACGCAAAATCTATCAAGCATATTTTTCTGAAAACTTCATTATTTTAAAGATAATTAAATTACTAATCTTTTAGTATACGTGTTTTATTAAAATACCTTTTTTTTACGTGTAATAAATTAATAATGCGTCTAATTTGGGACAGCGCTCCTTGATGGGCGAGTCCTATTACTGGCTGGACGTACGACGCGTTGCGTGAGCTCAGTACAGAACACGCAAACTAACCATTCAAAGTCACTGTCATATATCTGCGTCTTAAGGGGTGCTCATACACATTATGTTCGGGTCAATATAATTCGGCACAGCCAGGTGGCAAAATCTCGAATATTATCATCATCATCATTTCAGCCGAAAGACGTCCACTGCTGGACATGGACCTCCCCCAAGCATCGCCACTTCGACTAGTTATGTATTTCTCGCATCCAACGGATTCATGCGGCCTTCATAAGGTCATCGGTCTATCTTGTGGGAAGCCTTCCAACGCTACGTCTTTCGGTACGTTGTCGCTACTCAAGATCCTTTCGGCCCCATCGACCATCTGATCTACGAGCAATGTGCCAATCGAATACATTATGTCGATATAATTATGTTCAGAAGAAAGTCATTTAGCTTCCCCTAAATTGTTCCAAGCCGACCCGAACATGTTTAAAAATAGCAATATGATTGAACGTGTGTTACGCAATTGGGGTTTGTCGTTTTATGAAGTGCAAGTCACATTCATTCCTTACAGTGATAAAGCAGATACGAGGGTGATTGTTCCACTTACTCTACACTGTCTCCTCGTTCATCTTCGGCGTCACTGGCCTGAAAAAATACATAATTTAATTAATAAAAAAAAAATATTGGATTAAACTTAAGAACGCGGCGACGCATGAATTGTCCATACAAACGTAGTACATAAATCATTTGCAATTTGAGCATATTTCCACCATATTATGTTCATATTTGGATTGAGACAGTATTTATCTAGGCTCCTACGTCTTTTTATTTCCAAAAACTTACCTTTAAATGAAGTGTAAGCGAATTGCATTTCGTACATTTTTACAGCGTAAATGACATGTTTTCATATTGTTTTTTCTGTATTATAAACAACAATATTTGTAATATTGTTTCAAGATACAAATTATCGAAAAAAAAATGGAAAAAAAAGTTATTTAAAAAATAAAAAACCCGACTGCAAAAACACATAACTGAAAAGAGAAAAACAAGCATTATAATCTATAGAATTTTGGTATTGCAGGCGGGACAAACCAATAACCTGAAATGATGGTGTAAATTTTGTTTGTCCCGAGTGCAATGCCAAAATTCTATAGATTATAATGCTTGTTTTTCTCTTTTCAGTTATGTGTTTTTGCAGTCGGGTTTTTTATTTTTTAAATAACTTTTTTTATTTCAAGCTTTTTAGTTTTATTAAAATAACTAGCTTTTGCCCGCGGCTTCGCCCGCGTGGATGTCGGAAAATATCCCACAGGAACGTGCTACCGGGATTCAGAGTATCCTATGTCCTAATCCAGGTCATGGCCTATCCGTATGCCTATCATCTAAATCCGTTTAGCCGTTACGGCATGAAAAGGTAACAGGCTGATAATAAATCTGTTTTAGGGTTCCGTACCTCAAAATGAAACATTAAAGCCCTTAAAGGATGACTTCAGTGTCTGTCAAGACCTTTTTTCTCAGGAACGCGTGGAGGCATCAAGTTGAAATAGATATTAAAAACTTAGATCTACGGTCTCTTGGAAGTGTAACGAAAATCAAATTTCCAAGTCAACGCAATAATGGGCACGCCACAACTGTGGTAATAAGTTCCCTCATTGAAGAGTGGCTAGAGAGGCGCCACGGCGTCCATACCTTCCACCTGACGCAGGTTCTCACCGGACACTGTTGTTTCGGGAGATTCCTGTTTCGGATAAGGTGGGAGGAAACGCCCGGATGAGACCATTGTGTGGATCGCCCGGAGGACACGGTGGAGCATACGGTGGAGGTCTGCCCGGAGACGATCGGCGGTGGTGATTTTTCGCGTCCGGCCCTGGTCCAAGCCATGGTACGCTAGGGCCGATGCCTGCCAGGGTCGCGGGAAAGTCCGAAAGGGTTACCGTGGCCCCTGGCAACACACAGGCAACTGAAGGAACACGGGTGGGTTTTTGTCAGTATAAGCCTAACACGCTCTCCCGCTCCGCCCAGAGCGAGAGAAGTTATTTGATAATTTCCCACCCACAAAAAAAGTTAACGATATAAAAAATATTGCCATTTATGCCGCATATTTTGACACTCGCAAATAAACCAGTCTTTTTCAATTGAAAAAGAACAACATTAACATTAATACATTACAACATAATAATATGTTGTTATTCATTTTAAGTTTGTCCTTCAATCTAGATTTGGAAATTCGGGCAGCCGAGCAGGCACAGCTTTGAAACAGGACCCTCAGGGCACAAGTCCTACTCACACTTGACCGGTTTTTTTAACAAATTTTATATGATTCTAATTAAGTTTATATGATTCTAAGTGCCTTTATTAAAATACAAATTGTTCGTTTTACTATTATTGTCACCATTGATTTGTAGTACCTACTCTTGCTGCCATTGAACATATTAATACAGGAAACATGTTTGAAAAGTTAGTTTATGAATTTAAATTGTAATAACTTTTAATAAAGACTAAATGTTAATACCAAGATACGGACTATGACTATATTTACAATCCCAAAAATCTCTTGAAAAGAAGACAAAAAAACAATATTACATGTGAATTTTAATATCATCCCCTATTTTACCCTCTTGAGGGATAATTTTTGAAAAACGCTGAAATACGTCATTCTTGATTTGTTACCAAAAGCACAAATTTAAATTTTCATAGCCCTAACTTAAGAAATGATAGGTTTCCCATACAAACTTTCATCCCCTTAGGTTTATTTTTGAGACAAAAAGTTGCTTATGTCCTTCTCCGGGATGCCATCTATCTCCTTGCCAAATTTTATCGAAACCCGGTCAGTGGTTTAGGCGTGAAAAGGTAACATACAGACAGACAGACAGACAGAGTTACTTTCGAATTTATAATATTAGTATAGATGGATGAATTGATGACTGCTTAGCTGCATAAAAGTATAGCGGATTGATAATCATTTAAAAGTTAAATCTGTAACTATCTGCTACATTCGGTCCTTATTCAGCCCAGTGAAGTATTGGAATAATTCAACTGTTGCATAGTATGTTGTGTTCATTTGAATAATAGTAAGTACCTCATTAAAAATATTTTTCAACATACAAAGGTATACTTGTATTGTGTTCTATCTCCTCTCATTTCCTACGAAATGTATGGGAGTTATTTTTCAATTTCTGACTTTTCTCGTACTCAAACCTCAGTTGGCCCAATATAGTTTTTTGATCCTAATAATAAATAATAAGAAATAGGATCGTCTGGCATCAAAAAAGTTTTTGTGAAAATTGGCCATTTTCTTACTGACTGTAATTTTTTTTCAAAATCTGTGAATGCAGATCAAAATGTTTCAAAATGTTAAGGACAGTCTCCTAAGACCGTTTTCTTGTAGCGACAACGGTTAAGGTACCTGCCCTTATTGCTCCATCTCAAAATCCACCCTGTATATGCTATGATTGACTGCTTAGCTCCATAAAGGTACAAAAGATTAAATCCGTAACTATCTGCAATATTCTAACCTTTTGGCTAGTCTTTTTACAATTTGCGGTAAACTATATAAGAATACGAACATAATGCTATATTGCTCATCCCCCATAGCAAATAGCGTGATAATAATTTTTGAAAAATCTATTGTGACGTTTCCATTATTTGACTATAAAGTTTATTTATACCAATTTCTAAGTTAATTAAGCTACACAGTAAAATCCTCCATTGTAAAAATTAATACCCCGTTTCACCCCATTAGGGGTAGATATTCAAAAAACCCTGATATACGTTTTTATTTATTTTCAGTTTTAATTATAAATACTGAGTTTCGAGTTAATTAGACCGCTCGTTAAAATTCTTCCATACAAACTTTGATACCCCCCAATCCTCCTTTAGGGGGTGCTTTAGAAAAACTAAAAGTGGCAAACTTTATAATTTACATTGATAAGTATTCGGCTAAGTTTCAAGTTTATTAACTCAAGGAATAAGATTTTTCATACAAACAAAATCCCCCCTTTTCTTCTTAAAGGTCAAATTTCCAAAAATCTGTTCTTAGTGGACGTCTACTAACTATAAACTACCTTCCTACTAAATTTCATCTTCATACGTCAAGCGGTTTTCGATTTTTCTTGATGACTGAGTGAGTGAATGAGTGAGTGAGTGACCTTTTGTTTTTATATATTTAGATTAGATATTAGCTTTTATTTGATATCAATAATGTTTTTTTTTTTAAACCTACCTCTCCCTTTTTTTCTATTTGCATATGCAATATATAAATATTATATAGCCTATGACACTCCCACAATTAATACAAATCTAACGACACCTCACATGTTAAAATCCATCAAGCCGTTTAGGCTACAGAGCGTGCCAAAGAAATAGACATACATACATACATACATACAAACATACATACATACATACATACTCTCGAAAAACATTACCCTCCTTCTGGGGCAGTCGGGTAAATACATTAAGTTTTCATTCATAATTTTTTGTATTACGGAACACGTCCAAGTTTTTCATAAATTTTCGAAAGCTAGTAATACTATCGCGTCAAGCAATAATTGTCAATGTATGCGTGGTAGTATTGCTCACTGTAGGTGTATATTGCTCCGACAGGCACTCACACTAGCGCAACGTGCTTGGAATTGAATTTCGCAAACATCTCGATTTATAGTTGCGAGCCGTGTCGCCGGCCTCTTAAGCGTGCTGATAAGCATATAACGCTCCCTCTCACATAGAGGTCTGTGCCCAGCCCAGCAGTGGAATCTTTGAAGGTTGATTGTTTTTAAAGACTCCAGTGTGGCCCACGGCTCAACATGGCAAATCTCTCCGTGCTCATTCTACGTAATCGTAGATCACGAATTTATTTAATCACAGGGTTATTTATTGGTTCATGATCATCATCATCAGCCTATAAATGTTCCCACTGTTGGGACACAGGCCTCCTCTCTGTGAGAGGGAGTGGGCCGTAATCCACCACGCAAGCCCAGTGCGTGTTGGTAGATGTCACATGTCTTCGAATTTTCGGTTCTAGGACATGCCGGTTTCCTCACGATGTTTTCCTGCACCGTTTTGAGAGCAGTGGTGATGAAATAATTTACACAAAGTAAAGCGCCTGTCTGGGTTCGAACCTACGACCTACAACTCGTAAGTCGCGGCCGTTACCACTGCCACTGCTCTCTCAATTTATTGGTTATACGTCGGCAATCCATTAAGGGGATGTAGGAGAGGTCATTTGCAACCAAATTACCCCTGATGACCTGATTTTATTATGACATATTTTATTTTGTCTGTAATTAATATTCACTACTTTTTGTACTGTCTCTAATTGTATATTTAATTTTGACTATATTTTTCACTCGACTCTAATCCTTAATCCTTAATATTATAAATGCGAAAGTAAGTTTATTTGTTACGCCTTCACGCTAAAACGGCTGAACGGATTTGGATGAAATTTGGCACATATATAGATGATGCCCTGGAAAAGAACATAGGATACTTTTTTTTTCCCACGGGATCGAGACTTATACGGGTGAAACCGCGGGGCGCAGCTAGTTTTATATAAGAAACTGTCATTAATAATTAATTTATAATTGCCAATTTAATTAACAACGTATAAATATTTTGTACGCCGAGTGAGGCAAAACATGTTGGACCGGTAAAACTATTTTTCCATCTATATGTGCATATTCATGTATCATGTGACACATGTTTGAACAAATAAATTTATCTTTATCTGTTTGACAGTTTTGTATTATAATGAAATAACATTTAAACTGTAGAAATGAAAAATAAAAATCTCATTTGATTAATAAAAACTGTAAAGAAAAAATTATCCGGTAAAATAACGGTCTTAATCATGCGGCACTGTTTACACCAAAAATGATTCTGATATGAATTGAAAGATAAAGATCATTTATTTGTCCAAAACATGAGTATACACACACATGGCATGCAAGATGTTACAATAAAATTTTACCACAGTCATGTTTGAAGTGAATATGATTCACCTAAAATACGTATATGTGTCACCATAGAGGAATTACTGGAAATTCAGAAAACTTATTGCTTTTAGAGGAATTGCTTTATGTAGCCATTTAAGACCCGCTGGTATAATGTTCTTTATGTATGTATGTTTCTTTCATACAGCATAACTTCCAGAATGTCATATTTACCTGAAGACTAGTAATTTCACTGTCTGTATTGACCAGCTGATCCGACAGGTACTGGGTCACATGGTCCTCTCGATCAACCACGTCCATCTCTTCCACAATGTGGCGCTTCTCGCCCCCGTCTGTAACGTTATGCCCTGATGCGTTTCGCGCTGATGCGTTACGCTCTGATGCGTTACGCTCTGATACATTACGCCCTGATGCGTTACGCCCTGATGCGTTACGCTCTGATGCGTTATGCCCTGGAGCGTTACGCCCTGATGCATTAGGCTCTGATAAATTACGTGCCGTGGAATACTTCACTCGTTTTTCTGAAAGAGGTATTTTTATTGTTAGTTTTATAATAGATAATTATTAATAAGTAAATACCTATTATTACTTAATAATTAACACAAAACAATAGAAAATTGCACGACTGATCGATATTTCATAATTTTACGAATTAATATTCTTTGCCTTTTTCCAACTACGAGTAAGTTGGGGTCGTCTTCCAGTCTAACCGAGGTCAGATAGGCATCTGACCTCCATAACACAGTAACTGTGTCATACGATACCCCTTGGTAAGACTGATTGTCAGACTTTCGATCTTCTGACGACCCGTAAGGACTTCATTATTTTACTAATATTGATAAAGTAATCAAAACAGCGAAATATTTGACAGCTATTTGCTATGTTGCCGTTCAAAATGCACCCTCTTAGGAGAAGTGAGTTCGTGCGAAATTTACTTACTCTACCAACAACATAGTTTAAAAGACGTTGCAAGTATTCCTGTATACCTATTAACTTTTCGACTGTACATGTATTTTTTAATTAGATTATATCATAATTTCAAAAAGCCGTCCACTGCTGGACATGGGCCTCCCCCAAGCATCGCCATTTCAACCGGTTCTATGCTTCCCGCATCCAATCGATTCCTGCGATCTTTACCAGGTCATCGGTCCACCTTGTGGGAGGCTTTCCAACGCTACGTTTTCCGGTACGCGGTCGCCACTCCAGGACCTTTCAGCCTCATCGGCCATCTGTTCTGCGAGCAATGTGCACTGCCCATTAGCACTTAAGTTTGGCAATTCATAGGGCTATGTCGTTT
Source organism: Agrochola lychnidis (assembly GCA_963680765.1). Classification (NCBI taxonomy): domain Eukaryota; kingdom Metazoa; phylum Arthropoda; class Insecta; order Lepidoptera; family Noctuidae; genus Agrochola; species Agrochola lychnidis. Next base: position 14,107,677 of record OY796872.1, read on the forward strand.
GCCTCGGTTCTCTTCATTCGATTACGAAGGGAAACTCCAAGCATAGCCCTCTCCGTTGCCTTTTGGGTGACTTAAATTAGATAAATAAGTAATTATACACGTAACTTTTCGTTTTTTACGTAATTAAAATGTTACGGCGATAAATTCAGTTAAAATGTGGCATGACGTTTTTTTTTTAACTTGGGCATCTCGCAGTTGACCAATGAGGTCATGGCCGCTTAACCGGGCTTTCCTATGGCTGCCTTAAGCTTCTACACTCAAAGCCTCCAGCCAGGGGCAAAAACTATTCTAAATTAAAACTAGGTGAACGCTCGCTAAGGGCACCCCCTGTGGGGTACGAACCTCGGCTTAGGGCGTCGCTGGGGGGAGGACAGCAAGAAGAGACAGACTGGATCAAACTTAGATTTTCATCTTGATTATTATACGGGATATTTAAAGCTACGTGCTCAGCTGCAACAACTGCTGGCACCTCGTTTTCGAGCAAGGGTTGGGGGAGAGTTTCATTTACTCGGGGACGCGGTCGCGATCGCGAAGGACCTCGGCGGGGTCGGAATGACGAGTGTCATCTGTGTTTGTGCACTGTACTGGTGGCCCTATTCTTCTCCTGGAGGAATGTTATGGGGTCATCTGGATCGGAGAGTGTGGCATGACATCACGCCTTGCTAGATTCTAAACTAAATTGTGAAGCCCTCACTCCCCAACTTTAATGCGTTATAACTAGAGATCGGATATTCGGATGCATATTTACCTAAAGTTAATATTTGGCTAAGAAATTATGGAAGTAGCTTCTTAATAAATAAAAAAATTAACATAAATCCCGGAATTCCATAACATCCGGGAATGCACAACTAATCAGATACATGGTATGGAAATGACTTATCAGCCCTCTTATGAAGGTTACTTTTGAGGTGTTAACATAAAACTTTATATACCCACTAAACATCTTTTTACGAAACTCAAGACACCGAGTTGTTTGTCGCTATGTGTTATGCCAATTTGGCAACCTACTTTACAACATTAGCTAGCATTTCTATAAATAAAAAGTACTAAATTTATCAATTCCAGAGTCGCGAGATTTTTGCGATCGATACAAAAGTGCATTCCATATTAGCCAACACCTGAACGTTAGTAAATATAATACATTCGATTCTTTAATCACAACTCTTAAAGTCGATCCGGGAATCCCGGGATTTTTTCGATACAAAAGTGCATTCAATAATAGCCAACACGTACACTTTAGGTAAATATGCATCCGATTATCCGTTCACTGGTTATAACTAAGTAATTTTTTTTTATTAAAATGATAAAGCAAAAAATACGTGTCTAATATTTTTTTATTATCTGACTGACGAACTAAATAGAATTCCTTTTTTTTTACCCAGGCATCGTCCCTATTGTCAAAATGAAAAGCGTGTTACTGAATAAAGCTGCTGATCACTAATGTTACACAAAATCAAGGTTGATACGAACCAACAACAGGTTTGGTTGTAGTTTTGGCTTCATTCTGTGGTGAGCTGTACTTTTCATGTTTTTTCTTGAAATCCGTGGTGTGGTCATGGCTGCTGAGTTGTTCCATAAAATCTGGGCTCATATCGTCCTCGCTGAATATTTTGACGACGTGTTTTAACTGCAAGTTAGAAATTTCACAAGGTGTAATAATGTTGTTTTCTCGACTTTTCTGGTAATAATTGCTTAGAAATGTCCCATGCTGCATTAAAAATATCTGGGGCCCAAGTCTGCTATTTTTATAAATTCGTCATTCCAACACGATCCCATTGTCATTTTGCTAAAAGTTCGTAATCTACTAAATTCATAATGGTCGATCATTGGTCGGTCAATGGTCTCGTAATAGAATTGTGTCACAATGGCATTGTCGTACAATACGACCAATGATACCGACTAAGTCAGTCATTCATTTGTCATTACGTACGAGATTACCAATAAGTGCCATTTCTTTCAATGGAGTGTCAGTGGCTGACCATTGGAAAGTCATAATGACGCCATTATATTAGTAGATTACCAAACTTGTCAAAATCAACAATAATTATGAAATCAACGATAGACCATTCTGACACTATTGTAATAGCAGACTTGAGGCCCTGGTGGTGTGTTATCAAAGCTTGTATCACTCATTTTCGTAAACACTAAAGTAATCAAATTTTGCATTACTATTATCGAACAAAAATGGCGGAATACGATGTGAATTCGAATAATCTATAAGTTTTTAAGCTATTGCATAGCTTTTATCGCGGGCTTTGAGCGCGGCGACCGAATCAAGAAATTCCGTAACGAAAACTCCGCCTACCATGTAATCACGATGAAACGTGATGTTGTCATGGGAACGTAATTTTTGTTTTATGTCATCACGTATCATCCCAAGTGTAGCGTTGACAAATAGGAAAATAGGAAGTATAGACGTTACAAATGCTATGCAATAGCTTTACCGCGGCAGTCCCCGAGTGCCAAACGTTTTTTATTTTTTTTATTACTGCGCTGTGGTAGTGAAACGCGCGTGCATGAAAAAGTTATTTTTTTAGAAATACCAAAGTAAATAAGTACCTATTTGGAAATTCGTCCACCATGCTTATTATATCTGCTCAAGATAATTATTTATTACTTGACGTTTCATAAACGTGATGAGTATCAAAATCAATAACAATTTATTTAATTTGAATAAATTGTTGTTGATTTTAATACTTTGCTACCATGCTTTGCCGACTACTATTTATTTAATTTGTATGTTAATTTGCATTCATATCCTGAAAGAGTAATGCATACAATCAAAATGGAACTTTAGTATATGATTTATTGGATCTTTTTCTTTCCAAATATAAGGCAGTTATGTAATTGGAACATTTTCGATCGATGCGTTTTGTATTCGAAAATCATGTCTTTTTTAAAGAACATTTGAAACAAAAACAAGATTACTCGGCTTTTATGTCTAAAATAAATATTGACAGTAAGGAAATATAGTTTATTATCCAAATATAAGATATTTTTTCTCTAGATCAATTATTACTTTAGTTATAAACGAAATAAAAATTGAGACTTACGACATTTAGTTCCGTGCTCGAACAAGACCAAAGAGCGCACGCGATATTCAACTTTATTACTGACGTTTTACCGTTTAGCACATAGGGGTGTGATGGAGTGCATAGGGGCGGAGTTTGCGTGGAAATTGTCTTTGGAGTGCCTGGTCTTAACAACTTACTTCACCTGAGTTATCGCCTTGAGAGAGATAGCCTAGATCGGATATAGCTGTACTAAAAAGTGACTCACATCAAATTGATGTTGATCCGATGCTCTGGAATGCACGAAGTTGAAGCTTATAAATGCAGCCGCGAACACCAGCATAGCAAACTAAACAGAAAGAGGTAGGTAATGGTATAAGTACCAACTTAAGAGGGCGCCCAATGGTCCACCAGCGCCACTCCTTTAAAAAAATATTATCTCGTGACTGAGAAGGAATTATGAATAACGGCTAGTAAGGACCCTCGGTAAGTGTGTCTAGAATTTTCACACGAAGCAACAAAATTCGATCTAAATAAATAAATAAATAAATTTATTTATTGACTTAGACAACAATGATCCATATGTTAATTAGTTAGATACAAAAAGAAAACTTAAAAACTATGTTAGTGTGTTACAATTATAACTAAGTACAAACTATATTTACATACATTCACCGAATGTAATGAATCACTCCTGCCTAACCAACACCTGCATGAAGTGATTCATTATCGGCGAGTCAAATTTGTCCACTAATATCTTCAGAATGCTGTTAGGAATTGACCGCGTTCTCTCTAGCAGCGACGCCGTTTTTCTCTTCAAAAGCGGCCACATTCCTCAAGTCGGATTTTTGTTGCTTTGTGTCTCAATATGAAACTTTATAAAAGGTATTAGAAAATTCTAGACACACTTACCGAGGGTCCTTACTAGCCGTTTGCATAATGTAAGTTATTTTGCATACTATTGTATAGAATCATTTTTCTAACTTGAACAGACAGCTGTGCTGCTGGGGAGTTTATTGCGCCACTTCTTCTTCCCAGCTAAAGGCACTAGGAAGTGGTGAAGGGTGGGCGTTTTTGGGGGACTGTCTTATGTAATGTTGACGTTCGAAAAGTGCTGATTCTCAGCCTAGTTTAAATAAATGACTTTTGAATTTGATTTTTGAATTTTGAGGGTCCTTACTAGCCGTTATTCATAATTCCTTCTCAGACACGAGATAATATTTTTTTTAAAGGAGTGGCGCTAGTGGACCACTGGGCGCCCGCCCCCTTAAAAGAAAAAACCAATTGGTAATATTGTTATCCTTATCATAAATCTGAAAGTATTCGTTCTGTTCTGTGTTCTGTTTGTTACTCAATCTATAAACGGCCGAACGGATTTGGAAGAAAAATTTGTCCGCGACTTTTTTATATTTTTTAATACATATTTGTATATTATCCAGTATTAAAAGTAGCCTATGTCCTTCAGATCCCAAGCTAGGCTACCTATATGTCAAACTTCATAGTGATCAGCCGATGTATTCTGTAAAAATCTCACCGTGATAACTTAGGTGAAGTGAGCTGCCAATAGTGTCAATCCTTAGCAACTGACAGCTCACTCCACGCTCACTTCACCTAAGATAACACGGTGAGATGGTTACAGAATAGCACTACTGTTCCGTGGCTCAGCGTGAAAAGGTAACAGATAGACATGGTTACTTTCACATTTATAATATTAATATATGACAACAAATATAATATATTCGTCGGCAATCCGTTAAGTAACCTCTCCTACATCCCAGGAGAGGTAATTAACAACCAAATGACCCTTTTGACTCGTTTGCCTATGCTCCTTGCTCCTCCTATGCTCCTTTATCTGCAAATAAATCATTGACTTTGACTTTATGCAAATGTCAACAATTTTCGAGTCCTTTGACATTAGATATTTTTTATTTCATATAAAAAATGTCAAATTAGGTACTCGAAAATGGTTGACATTGGCATAGGGGTCATCAGGGGTAATTTGGTTGCAAATGACCTCTCCTACGTCCCCTTAACGGAATGCCGACGTATAACGAATAACCCTGTATACAGTATTGATTTCTCGTTTATTGTGATTTACAAACACAAATTTCACATTCCCGGAACAGTGGTTCCGGGAATTTAGTTTCTTGTTAGGTTCAATCAAGTTAGGATATTTTACTGTTTTATTTAATTTGTATATGTTGTTTCAAACAATTCTCTGATCTTTCAATTAATTTTAATTAATTATTGTAAGATTTTACTTAAACATTATAAATAAATACATACTAAATTCCTAAATAATCGCATAAAGTTTTAAAATACACATAGGATTTGCTAACTATTACCCTATTAATTTTTAATTATTATTTATATAGTTAGTTATATAATTAATTATGTATAACGGATTAATAAATCTTAGATAAAAAAATCTTACCATTAGAAATAAATTCCTGTATTAATTAAGGAGCCTTGAACGCGCCAAGAAATCTAAACTAGAACTGCGTGCTTTGCTAAGAACATAAAACAAACGCATACCTGTGAACATTGTGAATAAACATTATCTTGTTAAGGCTGCGACCGCATGGTACGACTTTTCTGCAATTGTCGCAACGTATGTCGACCTCGTAATTGTTTTATCACTTTTGACAACTAGAACTGTCAATCCCTTAATCTTTGCGCTGCGGTATTTATTTATTTTTAAATATCGCAGCATCATGCTGAGATAGGAGCCTTTTTGGCCTCGCACAGGTCGTTATTAATTTTGTTTGTTAGTTTTAAAATGCTCCTTTTTTATATATTTTTTTATTACTGTATTGTATTTCCTGTGCGTGTTCCAAATAAAATATTTTTCTTTCTTTTCTTTCTTTCTTTCTTTCTAAAATAAATCATAAATTCACTGACAGACAACGCACAGCCCAAACCACTGGATCTAAAAGCAAGAAATATTGCATGGAAAGGAAAGACTTTTGAAAATTCATCCCTTGTCATGGTTAAATGGGGGATAAAGATTTGTATGGAAGTTCGTCATTTTTTATCACGACATGTCTCTCTCTAAAGATTGTAAGTTTTTATGACTTTGCCTTAAGAAATGGTGGTATAAAGCTGCAGATTATGGTATAAAGGTTTGATTCCGAACAGCGCTGCATGTGGCAGTGCTGCTACGTCACTACTGGTCTCCATACATTTTATATAGGTTTAAATGTTAATCATTCCGAGCATGGCAGCAACGTCGCACAGCATTAGTGACCAGTAGTGATTCGTCACTTAACAGAAGTGACGCGGTAGCACTGCTGCGGTAGCACTGCCACGTGCAGCGTTGTTCGGAATCATACCTTAATTGATAATTTTTTGTAAAGGAATATTACCACAGATATTTGATTTATTTATTTTTTAGAGTAAATACCTCAAAAGAAAAAAATTAAACCCTTATAGGATCACTTCGTTGTCCGTTCGTCTGTCTGTCTGTCAAGACCCTTTTTCTCAGGAACGCATGGAAGTATCAAGTTGAAATTTATATCAAATTCGTAGGTCTACAATCCATTGGAGCTCTAAAAAAATCAAGCTTCTAAGACAACGCATTAAAAAAATATGGCCACTTATACGACATATTTTGATACTTGCAATGAATCAAAACCTATAGGGTACTTCCCGTTGACCTAGAATCATGAAATTTGCCAAAAGCAAGGTCTTACAGTACGAGTAAAGGAAAATACAAAAATTGTTAATTGTTTGTTTTATCCCATTTCTTTTGCGATTATAATTTTACATTTGCAGTTGGAGATTGACCGTGGCGTATAACGATGTACGGGAAAACATATTTTTCAAATACAATGCTAAGTTTGTTCTTGGGATAAATTCATCCCAACTCCGTAGTTGTGCGTGGTCAGACTCGCTTTTATTATTCACTATTTTCTTTATTTTCTATACTGTGTTCTAAAACACAAAACTTATGATAAAACAACAAAAAAAACACGTATCAATCAATCAATCATTTATTTGCAAAGAATGTAGGTTACATAAAATACAGGTGGAGTAGATAGGAGTGAGCCATGTACATTCTGCCTGGAAAAAGGCACGCAAAAATTATAAACATTCTTATGAAGCTATTTAAAAAATAAATTACAAATTAAAATGTCACAGTTAGATTTATTACAATTATACATACATTAATTAATATTGGAAATGTCAAATTAAAATGTTATTAGTTATTATAGAATAAAATTAAAAAAATAAATGTACATTAGGTCCCATATTGCTTAACAAGTTTTGTCCATTAAAAAATCATTGATCGAATAATAACATTTTTCTATTAGGAAGGCCACTAATTTCTTTTTAAAGTTTTTGATTGTATCATTTTTCATTACATCTGGCAATTTATTGTATATAGTACAATAGACAAATAACACTTTTTCTCAATAGAGCTGTGTTACAGGACTCGATTTGTAATAAATTTTTGTATTGGTTTCTGATAGGTCGTTTTCTAATTTCTGACATCATGAGAAATAGGTTTTTATTGGTCTTTACAAATAAGGCCATTTCCAGAATATACAAAGATGGAAATGTAAGCACATTTAGGGACTTAAACTTTGGTTCACAACTGTCTGTGGTCTTCAAACCACACATGGCTCTAATGCAACGTTTTTGCGCCTTGAATATGCATTCTCTTGAGCTGCAATTGCCCCAGAAAATAATACCAAAATGCAACCAGACCATGATAAGCTACCAATATTGTTTGAATGTCAACTTTTTTGGACAACTTTGAAAGGACATATGCCGATGTATTCATCCTTTTGCAAATTTCCTCTGCTTGTGGTTGCCAATTCAGTTGTCTATCAATGTAAATCCCCAAATCCGTAAATACACGTATTATCATTATTTCTTTTCTTTCTATATTATAACCTAGGATAAAGACAAGATACTTACTTATTACTTTAAAAATACTAAGTTCAAAATAAAAGATACAAAGCGCGATATTAATTTAATTTTCTTACAAAACTGACATCTTTTGACAAATGAGCTGCTCTTCCGATTCATCTTATTTAAGACCGTAGATTTAGGGACGTGAAAATAAAACCTCCATTGTATTTTCTCATCCCTTGAGTGTTTTGTTTATTTTCAACTTCATTCTTCAGATTTTTGAAAAAAGGAAATTTTATTTTCGCTTCGCTTAAAAAAGTTAAAACAATTTATTTTCTTTCCTGTTAGGAAATGAAAGAAAATTACGTTGTCAAGCCACGTTTTCACTTAGCAATCTGAGCGAACAAACATTATTTCGCGTTTTAGACACATAAACTCCATTTTTAATAAGATTAGATACTTAACTTAACCTTTTTTTACAGTCCGTTCAACCGATTTTGACTTCTATTGCGTTGGTGGTATGACAAATGGCAGCTGCAGTAAACAGTTGGTATTGTAACCACTTTTTTGCTTTTAATGCCATCCTTATGCCTACGGTATAGAAATCAAAATCGGTTGAATGGACTGTAAAAAAGATTTGTATACATGTCTAATCTTATTTCAAATGGAGTGATGAATTCGTTTGCAACACGCGAATTTGTTTGTTCGTTGTGATCGGTTGGTTCTGCGACCTAGTGCTAGCTCACTTTTGTATTTAGTTAGGTACATCATAATCTGCCAAGCCTTTTCGCAACTACGTTGGGTTCGGGTTCTAGTCTAACTGGATGCAGCTGAATACCAATATTTTACATGGAGCGATTGCTTATCTGACCTCCACAACCCAGTTACTGGGTAAAATGATACCCCTTGGTAAGACTAGTCATACTTTCGGGCTACAGTCATATCACAAAATACGATTTTTCAGGAGAGGTCGACAAAGTTTTTTTTTTCGGACTAAATCGCCCATAACTTTTTTCTTATGTTCCTTTTTCGGGTCTGTTTTTCTTAAGTTAGAATTTTTTCATATTCACGATTCGATAGAGCGAAAAATTCTGAACAAAACTGTATACTCAACTCATTTTGGGTATTTTGTCCCTTACCTCAATTGAACCTACGGTCGACGATATTGTCAATCCCCATCTCCAACCACCCGTGTCTTTTCAGTCGCAAGTTGAATCGCACAATCGCACCATCTGAACGAACCCTTGTTCCGTGTTGATGAATCGCTTCTATTGTTAACAAGGCATCTGATATTGTTAGTCTGTGGTCGACATAACAAACAGTGCCAAATAATACGCATTGGAGAAGCATAATGCTGGAGATCCGGTTGTGTTCAAAAATGTTTGTTCTAGCTGTGCTACAGTTCCGCTTATTGTTCATGTTCATAATTATTATTTTAAGCCTACAGCGTGAAAAACAACAGACTTCCAATCCAAAAAAAAACACTACAAAGTGAAAAATAATTTCGGAAGTCGGCGTCTTTGGTTTAGAATTTTCGTTTTTTGCTACCAACTTCCGAAATTATTTTTCACTTTGTAGTGTCTTTTTTTGGAAGTCGATTGTATTTTTTTTGTAAAAAGTTTTTCTTTTTCACTTTTTAGTTGTGGTACCTACCCCACACAATTTCGAATACCACTACCTGCTAATTAAATAACAGTGACAGGAACTTAACATATCATCCACATACTAAGTGGGAAAAAATACGTATTATTGAAGCTAACTCAAAAACTACCCAAGTAAACTTAATAAAATTTATATGAGACCACCTCTGAAGTATGATCTACCAAACAAAAAAAGAATCATCAAAATCAATTCATAATTGGCGGAGTAATCGCGTAACAAACATACAAAAAAGAAACCTCCTCCTCCTTTTGGAAGTCGGTTAAAAATGAATTAAACATGTATAATTAATAAATTGATTTTAAAAAATTCGAAGTCTTTATCAACCTAGTTTTTAGGGTTCCGTAGACAAATGGCAAAAAACGGAACCCTTATGGATTCGTCATGTCTGTCTGTCTGTCCGTCCGTATGTCTCAGCCACTTGTTTCCGAAACTACAAGAACTATGCTGTTGAAACTTGGTAAGTAGATGTATTCTGTGAACCGCATTAAGATTTTCACACAAAAATAGAAAAAAAACAATAAATTTTGGGGGTTCTCCATACTTAGAACTGAAACTCAAACATTTTTTTTCATCAAACCCATTCGTGTTGGGTATCTATGGATAGGTTTTCAAAAATGATATTGAGGTTTCAAGTATAATTTTTTTCTAAACTCAATATTTTGCGCGCGAGACACTTCCAAAGTGGCAAAATGTGTGTCCCCCTTTTTTTTATTTTTTTCGGGTGGGAAATTATCAAATAACTTCTCCCGCTCTGGGTGGAACGAGAGGGCGTGTCAGACTCTTACTGACTAAAACCCACCCGTGTTCATTCAGTTGCCATGTTGCCAGGGGGCCACGATTTCCCTATCGGTTTTCTTCGAACCCCCGGCAGGCATCGGCCCTAGCGGACCCCGTCAGTTGTGCTGACATCTCTTTGAGGCGTGCGTGGAACACAACGCGCCGTCGACCTGGTCTTTATCGGACGGCAAGCTACCGTCGTGTCTCCCCCTGTAACTTCTAAAATAAGAGAATGATAAAACTAAAAAAAAAAATATGATGTACATTACCATGTAAACTTCCACCGAAAATTGGTTTGATCGCGATCTAGTAAGTAGTTTTTTTTAATACGTCATAAATCGTAAAGACCTATATATATCTCGAAAATTCATCTTTGGCATATGTCGATGCCTACATTTATCTGGGAAAGCAGGTTTCATTCAACCAACAAAATAACGAAATGGAAGTGGAGAGAAGAGTCAACATTACATGGAAAAAGTTCTGGAGTCTTAAAGAAATACTCAAAAGCGATATGACCATACGGATGAAAACTAAAGTCATGAACACCTGCCTACTCCCCTCATTAACATATGCCTGCCAAACTTGGAAAATTACCAGAAAAACAAAAAATAAAATTACATCTTGCCAAAGGAGTATGGAGAGAAGCATCATGAAAATTAAGAAAATCCAAAAGATCCGCCACACTGATATAAGACAGAAAACTAAAGCCTTTGACGCTCTCAGCTATTCACAAAAGCTCAAATGGCGATGGGCTGGACACGTAGCGAGACTTAGCGATAATCGCTGGACTAGAAAGACAACCTCATGGGCAGGTCCACTAGGACAGAGAAAAAGAGGAAGGCCAAACGCACGCTGGGTAGACGACATCATAAAAGTAGCAGGTATTCAATGGCCGCGAGTGGCAGAGAATAGAGAGTACTGGTCATCTCTGGAGGAGGCCTTTACCTTTCATTGAGAGGGTTCTTGCTTGCAATATACAAACTCTGATTAAATCTAATTATTGAATCAATATTTATTAATATTTCTATTTTAAATCTAATGATTATTTAACTGTATCATGATTGCGTTATGAACTTATGAATCTTATTAATATTTTTAATCATATTACTATTGTTTATTGAAATGAAATTTGAATTAATTATACTACTTATAAATTTGTACATTTAAAGAGTCGAGAACTAAATATATTATTTTTATTGTTTTTTTATTTTTTAAATGTACTAAAATTAATTTGAAATCGTAAATAATTTTGCATGTAAATTTATATTGAAATTGTTATGTAAATAAGCAAGAAATAAAAGGCTTTTTTATTTTTTATTTTTATTTATTTATTTAAATCGTAACCTCAGTTTTTTTTGATAATGGTACGGAACCCTTCGTACGGGAGTCCGACTCGCTTTTGGCCGGTTTTTTTCAATCTAGTTTGGGGTCGTCTTCAAGTCTAACTGGATGTAGCTGAATACCAATATTTTACATGAGGCGACTGCTTATCTGACCTCCACAACCCAGTTACTGGGTAACACGATACCCCTTGGTAAGACTGGTGAAAATATTGAATTTTCCGTCGTGCAAAGTATTAAAACCACTTATTTCTCTCGTTGGTATAAGAAAACACGCTGAATGCACCAATGATTGATAACAGTATACATGACCGTGACTTAGCCTTGTATGGATCCCGATAAGTTTAAATCTAAAATGTAAATATTTACTTACAAAATTATGTGAAACGTAATAGTTTATTTCTACACACGGCTACACATCAAGCTATACATTTCCAATATAAGCTGACCTCGCATTGTACGGAAATCCTATACAATGCGAGATCAGCATAATCTGGAAATGTATAGCTTGATGTGTAGCCGTGTGTACCACAGATAGGGTTACAATTTCGACATTTGAAAAGTCCTGACAAAAAGCCTGTCATTTGCAAAAAACGTCCGGATATTTAACTTTTTAATCTTATTTTTTTTGTTTTTTTTTGAGTGAACCATCTGTATTGATTAATCTGTGGTTGTAGGTACTTAATTTAATTAAAAATAAGATAATATAATATTGCCAAATTAATCAAAACAGCGAAATATTTGACATCTATTTTTTTATTATAATATTGTTTTTGTCATTACGAACTTAATTTATTTTTTATTTTACCAAGTAAATTGTTGAATACTCCAATTAGTTAATAATGATTTTCTTTCTTTTTGGTAGTAAAATTCTATTAATCTCTTAAATACATTGCAAACTATAGTTTTGTATAATTTAGAAGCATTTTTTTTTTAATTACTGTAAATGTGAGTAACATGGAGCCGTTTATGTTGACTTGAAAGAGCATGGCAGTTGAGAGAATGTCAAGCTCACTTAAATGTCTCGCTGATGGTGGCGAGTGTGTTGGATCATTCGGTTCCCTACAAAATGGTTGAGCTGGGTGGTGCTGATCCACGCGTCATGTTCGTGAACGGGCGCCGCGCCGTCAGTTGAGACTGGTCATCTCTTATCTGCCAGGGCTTATTTTTAATCTTATATTTTCAATTGCTTTGATTATTTTTTGTACATTGTTCTCACATATAGAAGCAACAAGAAAAATGCACCCAGGATTTTGTAATATCTATATTTAAAAGAGTGTCCTTAGAGTTTCTTGCCCGTTCTTCTCCATAGAGATCTACGTTTTGGAATGGGCAACTAGCTTCAACTTTTTGACTAACTGACCGATTCTTTGACAGTGATGGGTGTATCAGAAAGGTCAAAATTAAGTGCGTGGCATAGATCACCAAACTGAACAACTTTCTCCATAAGACCAACATCGTAATCGTGAAAAAATAATCAGTCGTCACTTAAAAATCTTCAATACCTACTCTAGGTCATTGCAGTAGGTAGAGAGAAAAACCGACCGCCGTACTTCCGTCCTCGCCGCCGAGGCCCACCGCGACGTCCCCCGTCCATCGCCGCCCCGACTAGGGTTGCCAGATGGTCGGGATTCGTCTGGATTCTCCCGACATTTAAAATGATCTCCAGACTCCCGACAAAACTCAATATCTCCAGAAAAACAGCTTCTCGGAAAGTTCTATCCAAAATGATAATGATGAATAATAATGATGACAAATTCTTTGGTAGGTAATAGAAATAGAACCTTATTATGAAATGTTTTTGATAGTGAGAAAAACCCTTTTTTACGTCGTAGCTGAACAGTTTTTAAAACGAGCTATTCGGAGGTATTCAATACTTGCAAGAACGCTATGATTTTTCTGAGAACTTTTTATATTAAAAAAAAACTCGTATTGTCTCTAAAAGGTGCAAATTTATTTACGAGTGAAGAGCTAACCGTTTTGCCCGAAGTACTTAATACATAACACAAACATAACATCACGCCTTGTTTCCCCGAAGGGTTGGGCAGAGGTGTTCCTGTAGCAGGTACACCCACATTTCGCCAGTTATGTTTAAGTCCCATGTAATAGGGGGCGAGCCTATTGCCATCAACCGGGCACAAATTCAGACTCCGGGCTGCTACTGAGAAATTCCAGATAGAAAAACCCAATAACACTTTGCCCGACCCGGGAATCGAACCCAGGACCTCATGCTCAGCAGTAGCGCTTGCGACTACTAGACCAACGAGGCAGTCGTACTTAATAGTTAAACGATATTGACCAAGATGTCTTATAAACAGATTACTGTTGTCTATAGGTATCAACATCTTCCAAAAGCCTAGGACATGTCGAATGACAAAATTTGGGCATATTTAAAAAAAAAATGCAAACATAATGAGTTAATGACCCCAACAAATAAAAAAACAAAAATCATTTGTGTTGTTAATTCCTGTAAGTAATGCTTATTGTAAAAGGGTGTTTAGTTTGCTAAATAATTTATATACTAAAGAGAGAAATCATATGGCCTTTGATTTAATAAAAGCTGGATTATTATTTAGACTGAACTTTGAAGTATATTGCTTTAATTTTAAATCTTTCCTGAATAGGTACTCCTAAAGGATCCAAATTGGTGGACTCGGTAAAGTCCAATGCCAACATGTGGCAAACTAAAAATTAAGTGTAGATAGTTATGTGTCAACAACGTTAAGTCTTTTTGTAGCCTATTAAAAAATAAATCCCGACGGCAATCCCAAAATCCCGACATTTTCAAGTTTTGTCCAGATATTTTGGTCTTCCGATCTGGCAACCCTAGCCCCGACCCTTAGCTGACGTTCGCACGGACGTAATAAAATCGCGGTGATTTTTTCTTGCACTGGATTTTCAACGCTCTGCTTAGCGCCGAGAGTTGAAAATCCAACAGTGTGTTTTTTCAACGCGCTGGGACGAGAGTGCGTCCCAGCGCGTTGGATTCTCAACGCTCGGCTTAACACCGAGAGTTGAAAATCCGGTGTTCGATAAAATCCCACCGCGATTTTATTACGTCCGCGCGAACATCGGCTTACTCGAGCCAGCCCGCGCCGCTGAGCCTGTAGCTTTAAATTCCTCTAATAATAATATTAATCCGATCCAGCCTGTCCCTTACTGTCCTCCCCCAGCGACGCCCTAAGCCGAGGCCCGTACCCCAAAAGGTGCACTTAGCGTGTAGTCGCTTAGTTTCTAAGTTTTATGCCCTGACTGGAGGCCTTAATATAACCAAAACAAAAGCAGTAGGTAGATTTAGTTCTTTGTCCTGAAATTGTTATTTCAATCACCACTCGGCTTTTCACTCCTTACCATGTAGTTGGATGGGTAGAAGAAACAGCGCATAGAAGCAAGAATACCTACCTAAATAAATAGCATCAACTTATTAAAGTGAAACTTTTATTACATCGTCTCAAACTTTTTCGTCTGTGTGTTGCATGTCGCGTGACGGTCGGCCGCGGAGTAGGGATAAAGTGAAAGGCGCTTGTCAGAGCAGCCAAGGCCAATATGGCGGCGCCTATAGTTCGCAGCAGCTGACCGTGTAAAGTTTCACTTTTACCGCTGTTTCATAAAACCACACAATAATTTTTTTTTATTAGTATCCATCAGACAAGTCCTTTCCCAACTATGTTGGAATCGGCTTCCAGTGTAAACAAATGCAGTTGAAAACCAGTATTTTACTGCCACTGCCTATCTAACCTCCACAACCCAGTTACTGGGTAACACGATACTCCTTGGTAAGACTGATTGTTCGACTTTCTGGCTTCTGATTACCCGTAACGACTATCAAAAATCTTCCAATGACAGCCGGGGTTTTTTTTTTTTACCTTGGGCGTGCTCTGAGATCATGACTACTTAACCGGGCTTTCCTGTGGGTGCCTTAAGCTACTACACTTAAAACCTCCAGCCAGGGTTATTCAACTATGCTAATTAAAACTAGGTGAACGCTCGCTAACGGCACCCCCTGTGGGGTACGAACCTCGGCTTAGGGCGTCAACCGGAGGGAGGACATCAAGGATGGAATGGGCTGGGATGACAGCCGGGATCAATGACTTAACGCTTCGAGCTTTCTGATGCAGGGAAGGGTCTCGATAGGTAATGGATGGTTACCCATCCACGGAATGCGAAGCATGGCTTAACCTTCGATCGACCCGTGCCGGTGTTATTACTTAGCCACGAGCCCCTCGAATAGTTAAATACTGTTTATAGCTAATTATTAACAGACATTGGTGCCGATTCTCTTGTCACAAATGCCTCTAAACTAAACTAAAAATTACCAAAATTTAGTTTATTCCTGTCAAACGACGATTTCCCATTCTGAAATAGACTAAAGTGACACAACTTAACTATATTTTAGTTTGACAGCACTAAGATGGCACTGAGATATTAGTTTAGTGAAAATGGCAATTTTGCTATTCTGAATTTGACGTTTTTAACCTAAAATTTAGATTTTCTAACTAAATATATTTTTAATCGCGACTAAAAACATGTGGAATAAAATTGGTTGTCATGAACTAAAATTCACACCAACACCTCGACTTCAGATGAAAAAACAGTACTGAATTTTTTTTTTCTTTTGCTTATATCTCGAAAACGGTGTGTCCAATCGCAAAAATAATGAAAATTTCGACACCCTTTATGAGACCCTTAAACCCCTAACACTCTACATGTAGGTAATATTTTTTCTTATTTTCCACACAAAAAGTGAAAAATCCATATAAAACACGTCGAGGCTGCCCCCCCTGCGCGCCTCCGGCTCTAAAAAGATTCACGTGGTTAGATATCACGTGTGGAGTCACGGTTGTCAAATTCGATTTGGATGTGTCAAAATTATTTTTAAATTTAGAGAATTTATTTTGCAGAATAGCTTTGAGATTCTCATAGTCAAAAGTAAGGAATTTTAGTGATAGTTTAGTTAGTTTAGTTCGGTGTACAAGAGAATTGGCACCATTATTACTGATATTGAGCCACTCGAAACAAACAATTTCATAAGATAACCTTTCAACTTTCTACCGCTGAAAGATAAACGAATGCACTCCCGCGTCAATTTCTTAAACATGTTTACGATTTCTTCTCATAAACATGATTGTTTTGAATAACACGTTTAATACAATCGTTTTATATTAAGGTGCGACCAGACTGCGGTCGATACGTCGATCGACGCCATTGACCGTTAAGCCGACTGCCGAATCCATTGTGGTGCGTGCCAGCTGGGTTTCGATCGACGAAGTTCTATGGTGTGGAATTCTCTAGTAACGATCAGTCATTGGTTCGATCAATGTACAGAGCACAGAGACTTCGCGGCACACCAAGCTTGTCACCGTTTACTTGCACTTTGACGCTAATGATGTATAGAAACTGACGGCTTTTGAGGAGATCCGTGATAGAAGTTGGGCACTCAACGCACATCCAGGCCGCTAGGTGTGGGCGTGCAGGGCGTGCACCGCACAAGGGCGGCACTTTCAAGGGGCCGGCAAACAAAGATCTCTCCAATTAACAATTTGTTCCATATAGAAAATTAACGCAAACGTTTGCAGGTTCAAACCACTTAGGGCCGGTTTTTCAATCGCCAGTTAACTTTTATTCGACGAATAAGTTTGTCATTTTGACAGTTTTTGTTTGGACAATCTGTCAAAACGTCACATTTATTCTTCAGGTAAAAGGTATCTAATTATTGAAAAATCGGCCCTTAGATAGGTAATCTCTAGGAGGGTATTCCCCTGTTATGAATACAGGGTAAGTTTTTAACCATTTACAAAAGTTTGCGCACTGGTTAAAAAAAAAACCTGTAGGGTAACCCTTAACCCCTGTTGGGTTAAGGGTTTTTTAAAGGGGGTCAAAATTTTCATTATTTTTGCAATTGGACACACCGTTTTCGAGATATAAGCAAAAGAAAAAAAAGATTCAGTACTGTTTTTGCATCTGAATTCGAGGTGTTGATGTGAATTTAAAGTTCATGACAACCAACTTCATTCCACACGTTTTTAGTGGCGATTAAAAAAAAGTCAGATTTAGTTAGAAAATCTAAATTTTAGGTGAAAAACGTCAAATTCAGAATAGTAAAATTGCCATTTTCACTAAATTAATATCTCAGTAGGCTGTCAAACTAAAATGTAGTTAAGTTGTGTCACTTTAGTCTATTTCAGAATGGGAAATCGTCGTTTGACAGGAATAAACTAAATTTTGGTTATTTTTAGTCTAGTTTAGAGGCATTAATGATAAGAGAATCGGCACCACTGTCCCAATGCTGAAAAAGGGCCTCAGAGGCCTCCCCCAAATTCTTCAAAGTGTCATGTTCCTGAGCCAATTGGAACCAGCCCTTGTTATCTCGTCTCCCTATCTCTTTATGGGCCAGCCTCGGAGGCACAACATGAAAATAAAGAAATTAAATGAAACAAAACAAAACTTTAAATTTTGTTTATAATATAAACCAGAGATAATATAAATTACTGTTTTGCAGCAGCCACCACAGATGCTGCCACCATGTTACACTAATCGACTTCAAATAGTCAAAAACAATCACTTCTATTGCCGAAAGACAAATACTCAGTTCTCGTAACTATTCGTCACTCATAGAATGACGACACTTTCTTTTTCAATTTCTTCCCTTTCCCTTCATTTGTCACTTTGCATCGCCCATAATTTGGCGTCAAATAAAATAACTGGTCACTAACTGCATCATAGTATATCACATTGTTGTAATTGTCGAACACTGTTCTAAAAGGTGACCCACTGCCAAAAGCACCTATTTCAGTTAATCTGTCAGTGTTGTAGTTAATTTTATACAATCCCCTTGTTTCTCTTTGCACAAAATATGCGTTATCGTTGATATCAGTCGTCAAGGAATATATAATACTCGAGAACATTGTAGCTTTATTCTCTCCTTTCTTCAGCTTATACACAGTAAAATTGCTCATGAAATAAATGTCATCTTTCTTGTCAACGATAAAATCATCAATATTGTAATCCTTCAGCGCTGCAATTGTCTTCGACTGTTTCTTATCGAACGTGTATAGTCCTTTCGTCATAAACACAGTGTAATAAATTTTGTCTTTAAACTGCATGTGCCAAATAGTCTTGTCAAAAAGGCCGAAACGGCTTGTCTCATTCGTTTCAGGGTTATATTTGTAGATACCATTCGCACCGCCTATGTACACATCTCTAGTAGACTGATCAACAGTTCGAGCGAAGGAAAATTGAATATCCGGGATAGTCAAGAATCTAATATCGTCTAAATCGAAAGCAACAGTGTGATCCAAAGGTCGAGAGTCTTCGTAGTGAAAATAAACAACATTTGCGACCCTGTCCACGGCTAATTGTCCGGAAATTGGATAGTTTTGAAATATTAGAGCTTTAGAATAGCAAATGCTGTCGAAGCAAGCATGACAATGGCTTTTGCCGGATATTAGAGTCGTTAAAGCCGACAGGCAGAGTGGGATTAGCAGCTCTTTCATTCTCGATCTGAAAGAAAAATAAATAAGCTTCATTGAGTGGGCGTTGATATAAAATTGAAGTAAATTGAAAATGTTTTATGTAAAAATATTACGAAGGTGCCTTTACTGTAAATCTTTTACTTTCTATTTATGCCGTGTTCAATCAAGTACCTACGCAGCTAAGTATATATTGGTATGAACAATAACTCGGGTTGTTATCATTTATTTAGTAAATATCTTTCTAGTTAGGTGCCAAACTGCAACGTTACGTTTAGGTGGAGGAGCTAAATATAATCACAAGAAAAAAAAGCCTATCCTACTTTAATAATTATTTAATAATAATAATATTATAATAGCAGCCGGAGTGTGGATTTGTGCCCGGTTGATGACAATAGGCTCGCCCCCTATTACATGGGACTTAAACATAATTGGCGAAATGTGGGTGTACCTGCTACAGGGACACCTTTGCCCAAACCTTCGGGGAAACAAGGCGTGATGTTATGTTATCTATATACTTTACTTAATATATAAAGCTGAAGAGTTTGTTTGTTTGTTTTTTTGCTTGAACGCGCTAATCTCAGGAATTACTAGTCCGATTTGAAAAATTCTTTCAGAGTTAGATAGACCATTTATCGAGAAAGGCTATAGGCTACATATTATCACGCTAAGACCAATAGGAGCAGAGCACCAATGAAGAATGTTTCAAAATCGGGTATTTTTTTTCTTTTGAGAGTTTCCGCTGCGTGCGCTGCGTAAACGGTTAAAGTTTCGCAAAAATCATGTATGACAGAATTATTCCCCTTTAAAAGTTCAAAAAAAAAATCCGCAACTACATATGTCTATCTTTTAAGGTTGGCTCACTATAACCTTTTTTATGCTAACCAAATTTGTTCTAAAATAATGCATTATTTGCGAAGGTGTTTTTATAAATATGATATTAATCCTTATCCAAATAAATACGCCCAAAGTAACTATTCCACGCGGACGAAGTCGCGGGCAGAAGCTAGTATAATAATATAATAATTATAATTTAATATTATAAACGCGAAAGTTTGTGAGGAAGGATGGATATTTTTTACTCTTTCACGCAAAAACGGTTTTGGATGAAATTTTAGCACACAGATTATTTTGGATTAACACATAGGATACTTTTCATCCCGATATTTCCACGGGATCGAGACTTCTGCGGGTGAAGCCGCGGGGCGCAGCTAGTTATTATTAAATAATACTACTAGCCGCGTCTTCGTCCGCGTGGAATTCAATACTTTAATTTTATTTATTTGTGTAGCTGCCAGTGAAAATCCCGTCAAAATCGGTCTAGCCGTTTTGGATATTAGCTGGATCCAACAGACAGATAGACAAAAAAAAATTAAATGATGTTTTTGTTGTATATACTTTCAAATGCATTTCGACGTTGCGCGTGCAAAAGTCACTATGTGTAATTTCGTGATTTTCGGTTTTTTATGCAGTTTGAATCGTTATACACACATACTGTAAAAACAGCAAAAAATTCAAATTTGCCTATCATGTTTACTTTTGGCATTATTAATCATGTTAATGCTACAGGGACACCTCTGCCCAACCCTTCGGGGAAACAAGGCGTGATGTTATGTTAATAATGTTATCTATTCAAAAGTAATCTAAAACTACGTCAATTTGTTATATGTATTAAAGTAAAAGTAAATTATTTAAATACTCTGGGTATTTTTTGAGAAAATCAGTTTTTTGCGTCTCCTGTAAAGTGTGTAAAAAACACATAGCGATTATGGAAAGCGCAGCGACGATTTGGTAAAAAGCTATTGGACATTACAAACAGACATTGGTGCCGATTCCCTTGCTCACACACTAAACTAAATTTTAGTTCAGTGCATCTTTTTCTTTGTATTTCATTAAGAAGAGGACAGAAGATAAATTTTAGTTTAGTCCTGTCAAATTAATCAGCGCCTGTCACTACACTATACAAGTTTAGAAGTGATTAAAAACTTGCCGACTAAAATTATGTCAATTTACGTCAAGCGCTGATTAATTTGACAGGACTAAACTAAAATGTATCTTCTGTCCTTTTCTTAATGAAATAGAAAGAAAAGATGCACTGAACTTAAATTTAGTTTAGTTTGTGAACAAGAGAATCGGCACCACTTTAATTTGATTTATTTGTAGTATAGATGTGACAATGACATCCAAGGTACTTGCATTCTTTTGTGCGAGTGACTGGCATGTGCTTTTTCTGGCTTATAGAAAGAAAAAGTATGTATTTATTGGGACTTGCACAGGAAGATCACTCGCTCGCACACGCTTATAACTCAGATTGTTGAGAACGTTTCTAGAACTTAGGGCCTCAAGTCTGCTATTACAAGCAATAGTGTCAGAATGGTCTATCATTGATTTCATAATTGTTGATTTTGACAAGTTTGGTAATCTACTAACATAATGGCGTCATTATGACTTTCCAATGGTCAGCCACTGACACTCCATTGAAAGAAATGGCACTTATTGGTAATCTCGTACATAATGATAAATGAATGACTGACTTAGGCGGTATCATTGGTCGTACCCAACCAACAAAAAGTAGTTTTTAAACTATCTCCAGGAGATCATTTCCCTAGGACTATATGAGACTTATATCCGCATATAAGTCCGGAAAAGGGCCCACTTTATAAGTAAACTTTTACTTATATCGTGTTTATAATAGACCGCTTCAATGCCGTTTACGCCTATATTACTCCTGTAATAGAATTACGGCAATGCAAGTAGTCCTGCAAATGCCAATATAAGTAAATTATAGGAAAATTTGAGATGAATACGCGCCTCGCAATGCTTCTTTAAGCTCACATTTAGTGAACAGTCGAATTGTGTTGTGTCGGTCCAGGAATTGTTTAAACTTTTTGAATAAGGGTAAGTATAGTATTTATGTAAATATTACTTAAGTTTAATTTAATAATAATAAATGTCAACCATAGTAGAAAATCAAAAGCTTATTGTTGTTAGTCTGGTGTATATTCGTAGGGGAATGTGAATTTTCTGAAAATTCTATCATGGTTTTAATTAAAAATTTAAAGCGCTTCTTGTAATTTACTTATTTACATTTTAATATTATTTATTTTAATATGAAAATATCATGAACAGTTACCATTTTTTTCGGTGAGCATTGCCAAGTGTGACTTAGCGCCAATATAAGTAACATTGGTTCTATATTGGCGAGTGTTAAAACCGAAGAAGATTCGCCATATTATTATATATTGTTACCAATTAGGGTTCCACATTGCCCAGATAAAAACAAACTCTATTGATATTCATAGATTAGCATGTTATAGGAATATTGTAAGGGTTTGTTGTGCGTGCTAGGTTAAACATTAGTTTAAACATTGTTTTTATTTAATTTAATGGTTATGTTATAATTAATATCTAATTATTATATTCAGGTTGCCAACGATCGAAATAAAAGTATGGTGATATTTCTGGATATCGATCGATTTTTAACAAAAATTGATTTCCGATCTCTAAAGAACTTAAAATGGCCTTGGAGTGTTACACATTTCTTGCTATCGGAGACATGTCCCGGTTGTCAAGTCATGGTTTCTACTAACACTAGAGATTTTCATTTTACCAAGAATCGAGACGACATCAAATCATTGCTGAATCAAGATTGGTTTTGGTGTGATAATTGTTCTACCTACGCAGTTTATGATCACTACCCGAGAGACGAGTGTGAAATTTGTAACTAGTACCTAACTAAATATGTACTACGTAACACAATATTTATAATTACCTAGTTTTATGTGAGTAAAAATGAAAGTACCTATACTTACTTATATTTTTACCTAGTTATTTATTAGAAACTAGCATAATATTCAGTATAAGTTGAAAAGACTTCAAGTATCTGATATATGAGCAATAATAAATAAAATCTTAAGGATCTATCTACGACACAATACGGGGAATTACCGCGCGCACGCTTTTAATTTGGTGTTATGTTAGGTTAGAGCGAGCGAGCAGTATGAATGAAACTGTTGAACAGTGAGGACGTAGTCTCGTGCTTAGTTGAAATTTTTGAGAATATTTTTTTATTATAAGTAGGTACCAGTATTAAGTTTTATTTATTTCAGTAGTTTCAATTCAAGTTTTGTTATTAGTGTTCAGTACCAAAAAGGAAAAACAGAATACTTATGTGATCACCTCGGTGTCTGTCCGTCCCGTCTGTCACAGCCGTTTTTCTCAAACGGTGCCAAATTTGGTATTTCGAAGATGGTACATAATATACGCCAAAACTGGTATCGCGAACTGCCGAAGACTGGTAATCCATCAATATTAATATTCAGAGAAACCTCCTTTGGTAGACAGGAAACATTTTCAAAAATTCTTTTCAAACATTTGGTCAGACCATTGTGCCAATAGTGCCCTGGGGGCGAAATAGTAATGTGTAGGTTTTCTTTATTTGTATCTAGTAGTGTTCGTGCATCTTTAGGCAAAACATCGTTTATTCTCACATTTATAACTTCAAGTAAAGAGTTTAATGCAGCATGAGAAATATTGAAGTTTAAAGCCCAGTTTTTAATAGAATAACGCAGTTCTAAATTTTTGTTGTAATCTGAAAGTTCTGTCTCATTATCGCTTTCAGAATCGCTCAATGATTTTTCATTATAACTTTCGTAGTCCGAACCTCTTCCATCTAAAGTAGTACTACAGTTATCTTGTCCGGAACCCTCACCAGAATTCGCGATGCGCTCTTCACCAGTTAAATTTAATACATCAGTGCTCACTGCGGTTAACATATCTTGGTAGTTTTTTTTAACTTTTCTTTTATAAGAACCACTTTTTTTAACCGCTTCCACTTATTTAAATCCATTATCAATATCGTAGACAAAAACAGTTGCAATCTTAATGGCTGATGTCAAATCCTATAATAGAATTTGCGTAACTATATAAAGCGTGTTTTAGCCTATATTGGTCGTTTCAAGCAAAAGTGACCTTATAAGAGTTTTAACCAGGATTGTTTGAGATTACTTAGATTATAAAACTACTATGGAATGCCTATATAAGTGTATCTAAGGTTATAATGGTATACGATAAAACTATATAGGGAACATTTTATCTTACTGCGTGCTGTTATAATCTTAGTGATTTTATTATCTTTGAAACGCGGATATAAAATACACTTCTAAGGTAATGTAAAACCAGACCAGAAATATAAATGCTTTTCAGTAGTTTAACTTGAATTTACTTATATTGGCCATAAAATATTAGCTTATATGAGGTTATAAGTATAAATAACAAGAGTGATTGCGCCTCAGTGTATATATTCCTGGTAGATGCTCCTCGAGGAGTCTTAAGATTTAAATGCTCCTAAGATGTTATCTTATAGGCGCATATAAGTCTGAGTTACCGGATTAATTACTCCTGAGTGCAATTAGTTTTGTTCCTAGCTTTTATAGGACTCTTAATCCAGTAGGAGCCACGATTTATGATCCTATATACCGATATAAGTTCAAATTATAGGATTAATCGTACTGAAGTAAAAACGGCATTCATTAATGCTGTTAAAAGCGCAGTAGCATATACCAAAACCATCATCGGAGCTATATAAGTCCACATAGCATTATAAAATCGCATTCCAGGACTACTTTGCTGGTTGGGTATTGTACGACAATGCTATCATAACACAATTCTATTACGAGACCATTGACCGACCAATGATCGACCATTATGAATTTAGCAGATTACGAACTTTTAGCAAAATGACAATGGGATCGTGTTGGAATGACGAATTTATAAAAATAGCGGACTTGGGCCCCTGGTCAGGTGCGTAGTAATGTACACACGGCTACACATCAAGCTGTACCTAGACTAGCTAAATACAATAATAACTGCTTAGCAATGTGTGTGCGCATCTATGACAAAATACCAAGGCACTTTAAAACATTAAATACAAGATTATTTAAAATTATGTTTTATAAATCGTTATTGGAATGCAGTTTTTAACCGACTTCCAAAAGGAGGAGGTTCTCAATTCGATTGTATGTTTTTTATTGATAGATCATACTTCAGAGGTGGTCCAATATAAATTTTATTAACTTTGCTTGGGTAGTTTTTGAGTTAGCTTCAATAATACGTATTTTTTCGTCACTTAGTATGTGGATGATATGATAACTTCCTGTCACTGTTATTTACATAGCAGGTAGTGGTATTCGAATTTGTGTGGGATAGGTGTATCACAACTAAAAAGTGAAACATAAAAACTTTTTACAAAAAAAAAAACACTACAAAGTGAAAAATAACTTTAATTTCGGAAGTCGGTGACAAAGAACGAAAATTCAAAACCAAAGACACCGACTTCCGAAATTAAACTTATTTTTCACTTTGTAGTGTTTTTTTGAAGACGGTTGTTTTTTTTTTTTTTTTTTGTAAAAAGTTTTTTTTATAATTTAAAAGAATTTTTTAATAAAAATGTTGATGTTTTTTAAAATGTTGATGGTTGTTGCCTTCTTCACCTAACTTTATAATTTTGCATGCTATGTTTTTATCCTAGCTAAACATGTTTGTGCCATATAGTATTTAACACCATTGTATAGCATGTTTTATGCAAATATTTTATTTTATTATTATTATTATACATTTCCAGTTTTTGCTGATCTCGCATTGCATAGAATTTCTGTACAATGCGAGGTCAGTTTATATTGGACATGTATAGCTTGATGTGTAGCCGTGTGTACTCAAGACCGGCGTGTATGATCATTTATGAACGAATGAACGTAAACAAGGCAAAAGGAGTATGTAGGTAAGGATCGTCGCAGGTGACGTTCTGCAATTTCTGCCTACCCCCACGGGAAGAAGGCATGAGTTTATGTATTATTTCTAGAACACATCATCATCTGCCTAGCCTTTTCCCATGTTGAGGTCAGCTTCCAGTCTGACCGGACGGAATACCAGTATTTTACATGGAACAATTGCCTATCTAACCTTCACAACCCAGTTACTGGGTAACACGATCTCCCTCGGAAAGACTTAACATTTCGAGAACTATCCACACATTTTGAGCAGCAATACAAAATACTTACTTGAATTTAAAATCATAATCACAGAAATACTATTAAAGTTTTTCAAAAACACCCACTTAACAGTATTGTAGTTCAAACTACACTAAAACACGTAATTTAAGTTAAATTGAACGAAGACTTGTTTTCGCACGAAAATAGTATGTTTATTCCACAAAGTTCTCGGTAGTACTGATAACCATAATTATGCTGCCCCGTTATCATTATCAAATTGACTCGCAGTCAGTGGATAGAGTTGTAAATAAAAAATTCGTATTTAATTAAACTTGTCACTTATTAATGTTTAAAAAAAATTAACGGCACTCTAGGGTTGGGTACCATTTCGAAATTTTAAAAATCCTGAAAAAAAAGCCTGACGGTCATTTGCAAAAAAAGTCCGGATATTTAATTTTTTTATCTTAGTTTTTAGGGTTCCGTACCCAAGGGTAAAACGGGACCCTATTACTAAGACTCCGCTGTCCGTCCGTCTGTCTCTCTGTCCGTCTGTCACCAGGCTGTATCTCATGAACCGTGATAGACAGTTACAATTTTCACAGATGATGTATTTCTGTTGCCGCTATAACAACAAATACTAAAAAACAGAATAAAATAAATATTTAAGAGGGCTGCCATACAACAGACATGATTTTTTTGCCGTTTTTATAGATAATGGTACGGAACCCTTCGCAAGTCCGACTTGCACTTGGCCAGTTTTTTTATTTTTTCTGTAAGTAATCATTTATCTTTTTAAAGAAAATCCCCTTAAATCGAAAAGTCCGGACAAATGAGAAGGCCGGACATAGTGCGGACGGGGGGCCAAAAATCCGGACATGTTCGAACAAATCCGGACGGATGGTAACCCTAACTGCACCCTAATTGCGTAATACACAATCTATCACAATCTGAATCGTTTTGAAACAGATTGCTAATCCATTGCTACACAAATTCGAAAAAAAAATCTGCTCAGCAACGTAAATAACGCAATGAATGTTGTTGATCTGTTGTCTTAACCGACGTTCGCACGGACGTAATAAAATCGCGGCGATTTTTTTTTCGTGCACTTTATTTTCAACGCTCTGCTTAGCGCAGAGAGTTAAAAATCCAACAATGTGTTTTTTCAACGCGCTGGGACGAGAGTGCGTCCCAGCGCGTTGGATTCTCAACGCTCGGCTTAACATCGAGAGTTGAAAATCCAGTGCGCGATAAAATCCCGCCGCGAATATATTACGTCCGTGCATACGTCGGCTTACGCAATTAGTTAGCAGGTAAAAATGAGTTTGGCAGAGTTATGCTTCTCTTATTTAAGGCGGTTTTTTGCTCTCTGTACCAATCAGAGGATGAGCTCATATAGCCTAATAAGCGCTTACCTTTATGCTCTAACCTAAGGTCAATTTATAACCTTGTTTCCAATTGATGTTATTTCCACTTAAGAGGCCGGCGACCCGGCTCGCAACTACAAATCGAGATGTTTGCAAAATTCAATTCCAAGCACGTTGCGCTAGTGTGAGTGCCTGTCGGAGCGACATACACCTACAGTGAGCAATACTACCACGCACACATTGACAATTATTGCTTGATGCGATAGTACTACTAGCTTTCGAAAATTTATGATAAATTTTGATGTGTTCCGTAATACTAATTATGAATGAAAAGAAATGTATTTCCATTTTTTTTTTTCGATCATTTGTAACTTGATAACATAAACTATGCTTCTGCGGAAACAATATTACAAATATTGTTGTCTATAATACAGAAAAAACAATATGAAAACATGTCATTTACGCTGTAAAAGTGTACGAAATGCAATTCGCTTACACTTCATTTAAAGGTAAGTTTTTGGAACTAAAAAGACGTAGGAGCCTAGATAAATACTGTCTCAATCCGAATATCAACATAACATGGTGGAAATATGCTCAAATTGCAAATGATTTATGTACTACGTTTGTATGGACAATTCATGCGTCGCCGCATTCTTAAACAAACATCAACTTTATAGGAGTGTAAATAAAGTTGATTTTAGACTGACTAGTACTGATGAAGTCATAAAAATATGAAGTTGTAGCGCAAACTGAACCGTATTTGTAGGCATTACAGTTGTTTTTCCTAAAACTCGTGTTTGTTTAAATGTTGGGCAAATATATTGCGAATACAGATTATAATTATGTATTTTTCTATTTATTAAGTTCGTAATGGCCCAGTGGTTCAGGCCCCCTCTCATGCACGAGGTTGTGGGTTCAAATCCGGGCAAGTACCAATGTGACTTTTTCAATTCACATGTGCTTTCTGAGTTCATCTTGGACATAACTGACATCGGTGAAGAAAAACATTGTGAGGAAACCAGGGGCCCAAGTCTGCTATTTTTATAAATTCGTCATTCCAACACGATCCCATTATCATTTTGCTAAAAGTTCGTAATCTGCTAAATTCATAATGGTCGATCATTGGTCGGTCAATGGTCTCGTAATAGAATTGTGTTATAATGGCATTGTGTACAATACTACCAATGATACCGCCTAAGTCAGTCATTCATTTGTCATTGTGTACGAGATTATCAATACGAGTAAGTGCCATTTCTTTCAATGGAGTGTCAGTGGCTGACCATTGGAAAGTCATAATGACGCCATTATATTAGTAGATTACCAAACTTGTCAAAATCAACAATTATGAAATCACACACACACACACACTACACACACTATCCCACACACACTCACACACACACCCACACCTGACACTATTGTAATAGCAGACTTGAGGCCCTGGACTTATAGTTAATATAAGTCTGAAGTCGCCAAACCATCTTGAGCAAGTGCTGATCAATGCTCGTGCCTTCTCTGTATGAGAAGAGGCCATTGCCCTTCAATGGGATACTAATGGTATTATAAGTGTTTTATGTGTACAGTCACAGCCGAAATACATTCTTCACTTTAAGGGCTATCATGTAAGGTCGAGGAGTTCCTCTGGCCATCTTCCGCGTCTATAATCAGACCCTGGACTACACCTTAGGCTATAGGTTTTATCATGACAAAAATTAAAGTAACTGGAAACACATACAAATGAAGCAAGCTATAAAAGCTTGTAATAACGGTTAGCACCCTTACGTTATTTCGATATAAACGTGTACTAAACTCCGTTATTTCACGATAAATACAAAGCAATGTAATCATTTACCATTTACATTAAAAAAATAACTCTAAAGTGCAGCAATTTCAACAATATTACACAATAACTGTCGTTATGTAGCCATTATTATTATATGTAAAAATATAAATAAATGTATTATAAACATAAATGTATATATGATATGTTCAGTAACAAGTGCAGAAAAAAAAATTCAGTTTTTTCGGGAAGTACCATGAAATACAAATTTATTTTTGCAGTCGATAAAATCAATACTGTGCATTTCGGAAATATTCAACCAACGTCACATTTTTAATTCGGTCTGACAGAAAAATAAAATAAAAGCAGAAAGCAGATTCTTACGTGGATTATGCAGACAAAAAAATAATATCATCTTAAAAGATAAAATAAGAACACGAGAATAACACCTTTTTTGGCTGTGACTGTACATGATAACGTGACCCTATATAGGTCACCGAAATATTACACTATGAGTGCGGAATACGGTTTTGTTTATGAGAGCTCTTATCGGGAAGTCTTCCTTATCAGACTAGTGATAAAAAGACTGCCTAACAGTCTTATTTATTTGGCTAAAAACCAGCATTTGCGTAACAATCACAAGAACGATCACCAGGATTGAACGCACGATTGACCTCAGTTGAAATTACTTTTTATTTCTGAATCTTATTCTGAACTATAAAATGTGTAGAAAGCGGTGTGTGCTGGCATTGATAGCACTGTACGTGGAGTTGGCGTACTCCTGGGGTGAGTAGTTTTCCTCATTATCAACGTTATTTATTATATCTATTGTGTGATTTGTTATAAACCTCCTTGCTGTGTAATAACAGCCGCACAGATCAATCGAAGGTTAAGCTATGCTTGCCGCGGTCGGTCCGTGGATCTGTAACCATTCCGAGACCCCTCCATGCCCCAGAAAGCACGTGAAACCGTTTGTTCCGTCTGTCATTCGTAGATCTCTAGCATTCGTTAAGGGTAGTTAGAAGCCCGAAAGTCTATCAATCGTCTTAACATGGGATATCATATTCAGAAACCTGGTTATGGAGGTTAGATAGACAGTCGCTCCATGTAAAAAACCGGGATTCAGCTGCGGGCGGTTAGACTGGAAGTCGACCTCAACATACATAGTTGGAAAAACGCTAGGCAGATGACAAAGTGACTCGTAATTAGACGTATATCGTATAAGGCGTTATAAAATGTTATTAACTTAGTACACTTCCTTATGATATTTATGGTCTAGGTCAGTGGTCGGCAAATCGCGGCCTGCGAGCCGCATGCGGCTCTTTAGCCTAAGAATGCGGCTATGTACAAATGTCGATGAGTGCGAGCGTAAATACGCGCGGGGGTCGGCGTTATTCAAAATTCAAACTATTTTTCAAAGATAATGGTGCAGATTCTCTTGTTCACAAACTAAACTAAATTTTTGTTCAATGCATCTTTTTCTTTCTATTTCATTAAGAAAAGTACAGAAGGTAAATTTTAGTTTAGTCCTGTCAAATTAATCAGCGCTTGACGTAAATTGACGTAATTTTAGTCGGCAAGTTTTTAATCACGTCTAAACTTGTATGGAGAGTGACAGGCGTTACCCGACTACGGTGAAACAAAAAGGAGGGTTATAATTTTGACCGGTATGTATGTATGTATGTTCATCTGTTACCTCATAACTCCTAAACTGATCATAATTTGACAAATGAGGCATCATTGGAAGCGTATTGATTGTCCGCTAATTATAGGCTATGTGACGACACATTAAATGCAATATGGCGCCCTCTAGAGGACATAAAGTAACGAAATAAAAAATAAAAATAATTGAATTGTGCCATGTTGAGCATCAAATGAAAGGGCTTGACGAGCACATTACAAATATGTATATATATCATATTTTCCAAGTAAATAAATATGTTTAAATTGTTACAAACAAGTAAAAGTGAGACTGTGCTACGTACGGCGTGGCTGTAAAATTAATACCTATTTTACCATGAATGCCGTGATGGTCTGTCTCCTGTAAAGTGTGTAAAAAATATATAGCGATTATGGAAAGCTTTCAGGGACAAAAAGGAGAAATGGGCTAAATTAGTAGCCGAATGGTACCCAAGAGAAGGTAAAAGGAAAAGAGGACGCAAGATGGGACGACGACCTTAAAGCGACAGCCGGGCCAATGTGGAAGAAGAAAACCCATGACCGGGAACTCTGGAAGAATATGGGGGAGGCCTATGCTAAAGCAAAACAATCTTCGGAAACCGATGTCTGAAAAATAACTTTATTTTTATTATCTAAATAATATATGTAACTAGATTGTAAGATTGTTAATAAAGGCTATATTATTATTATGGAAAGCGCAGCGACGATAAGTCTGAAATCGCCAACCCGTCTTGAGCGCGCGTGGTGATCAATGCTCGTGCGTTTTCTGTATGAGAAGAGGCCTTTTCCTATCAGAGGGACAATAATAGGCTGGTATTATTATACCATATAAACCAAAAAAAAAGCTACTCTGCAAATACTTTATCACGAAACTATAACCCCAAAATAATTTAAATAAAAAGTAAGTTTAAAAACTAAAACCCGACTAAAAGATATGAAACAAGAAAACATTTCAGACAGAAGTCAGACATAGGTACAAAAATGATCAAGGTAAAGCCGTGGTCGCATGCCATTATAATTTTGTAGGTGTACAAGCATGCAACCACGGCTTTACCTTGATCATTTTTGTACCTGTCTTGACTTCTGTCTGAAATGTTTTCTTGTTTCATATCTTTTAGTCGGGTTTTAGTTTTTAAACTTACTTTTTATATTAATAAACGCGGAGTAAAATTACTACTAGTATTCAATTCAGATCACCCATTCATTTTTAGAGGTTTCAGAGGAGGCAAGAGTTTATGCGCATGTTGAGAAAACAGAGTAAAGTATTCCGTTTTATTTTTATCATTCTCTATTATTATTTGAGGTCATCGCAGCATGATTTCTTCTTCCATTCATCTCTATAACCCGCCATCTCAATAACATGACATTACGCCTGTTATTAACCGAAGAGTTAGCCAGAGATATACCTACAGTACCTATACCCACATTTCGCTAGTTCCACGTTTCAGAACGGAGGGATATGTCGGGCTCCTACTGACGAAAATCCCACGAACATGAGTCGGGCTCGAGATATAATCGTACATTCGCGATCACCCCTAGCTAGGGACACGGTATCGAATAGATAGTATCGATACTGTACTCATGAGTAGTATCGAAATAAAAATATCGTACTCATAAAAGTATCGAAATAAAAGTATCGATACTTCAAGGTATCGATTACTTTTCTTAGGGCCTAATGCGCATAGAGCATAGGTCAATATCAGTCAGCAAATAACTTCAGTAGGGCAGGACAACGGTGAACGAGTGAGTGAATGAGTGATTGATTAGTGTAGTAAATGAAAGGTTAGGAATTTAACTGTGAATGGAAGGAACGATTTCAAGCAAAGATCGATGTAATGTTTTAGAAGGTTCAGAACGAGTGAACTAGATGGCGTTGCCATAACCCATCATCTGTTACGACGCCTCATTAAGGTGGATAACAATTAAAATTCTATTGTGTCTCGTTAATGACAGTTGAAAGGATAACCATAAACATAAGCCGTAAGGTCGCAAGTTTTAAATGGGTAATTTCTAAGATTATCCATTTAAAACTTAATTTCTTATTCGATACGATACCTGCCAAAAAGTACTTATTGAGTTTACTCAATAAGTACTTTTTGGCAGGTATCGTATCGATACTTTACTCGTGTACTCGATACTTTGCATTCGATACTTGCAAAGTATCGAGTACAAAAATATCGGTATCGAATGGAAATGTACTCGATACCACAAAGTATCGATACATTTTTCGTGTCCCTACCCCTGGCCCCCGAGTACACCTAGCGGTTTATTTCGCTATCAGCTTGTTACTAAAACTTTTTTTTCTATTTTTTTAGATATTGCCGTAACTAATGGAGATCTACTAGAATTTTATACCAACGATAGCAAAACGGACACCGTGCGTTTTAATGGCTATAACCTCGCAGCGTTAGCTTACGATGAAGTCAACAGCATGATGCTGTTCGTCGACAAATAGACCAACAACGGCGCTATATGTGGTTATGACATATCTTCCAAAGAAAACAAATGTTTCACCGAGAGAAGCAGACGAAACATTCACCTTCGATCCAGCCACAGAGTTACTGTTCTTCAGTGATACAAATGAAAGAAGCATTAACTGGATTTCATTAAAATATGGATCTAATAACAACATTTACGGAAATCTTTTGATCAAGATGGCTGACGGGATCCCCACAGATATCGCCGTGGATAGCTGTAGAGGGTACGTTTCATCATCATCATCATTATCATCAGCCTATAATGTTCCCACTGCTGAGACACAGGCCTCCTCTCTGTGAGAGGGAGTGGGCCGTAATCCACCACGCGGGCCCAGTGCGGGTTGGTAGATGTCACATGTCTTCGAATTTTCGGTTCTAGGACATGCCAGTTTCCTCACGATGTTTTCCTTCACCGTTTTGAGAGCAGTGGTGATGAAATAATTTACACAAAGTAAAGCGCCTGTCTGGGTTCGAACCTACGACGTACAACTCGTAAGTTTACCATAGTTTAAATAATGTATTACTCAACAAAATCTTAATTTTCTTCGAGATAGTTAAAGAGGTTTTCTTTTTACAGTTACATTTACTGGATCAAAACAAATCTGATGACACCTGTAATAATGAGGGCTCGATTTAATGGGTCAGAGAGAGAAGTAATTATTAATACTACTTCATTGTCTATCAACACAACTTACAAACTGGAACCCCACAGCCTGGCTATCGACCAACAGACGCAGAAAATATACTGGATTGAGCCTGAGAGTAGTTCAAGATACCGTATTTGTTATGCAGACTTGAATGGAAAAAACATAACATTCTTTTCTACTATAAAATATAAATCGGCTGCGGTTAAGACAAAATCAAATACATTGACAGTTTCAAAATCATACCTCTTCTGGGTGGACTGGTGCTTTGTCTGCGGGATCGACGTTTCGAAATTAACAAGACACTTGAGACTTCATCGAAATCAAAAAATCATTTTACAGATTTTACGTTACACGACTTACAAATTGAAAAAGTTACTGTCGGTATGGCTGCTAACTATGCAATAGAAGAACAAAGACAGGGAATTAATAATTATGAACCATTAACGAGACTCGTACGAAAAACCTCTGATGGGCTGTTCTGTGTTCATGGTACGAAAGTCAATGGCCAATCTCTTTGTAAATGCACACCTGGTTACACCCAATGATATTTATAATATTTATAATATCATTGGTTACACCGGTGAGCGATGTAATGTTGCTGTCTGTGAGAACTATTGTTTGCAAGAAACCTACAGTTTCGATGATGAGGGACTTCCTAAATGCAGGTAACAAATACATATTTTACTTTTTGAAAAGCTTTTCTTGTTACATTAAATTTGTTATGTTGTTATTAATGAATATGAAGGTGTCTGCAATCCCTTCTATATAACTCATGTTACTTGCCAAATAAACTCAGTGTACTACTAGCTAGCTGTCGTTTCACTTGTCCCTACGTTCGCATTCGCATACATATCAGTGGCGACGAGTACCCACGATTTAAAATAAATACAAGAAAAATGTCTCACTTTGGAATTTTGTCGAGTTTTGACCATGTAACTCACACGTGGCAAAACTATAAGCAGCGAATTTCACAATGGTTCATTGCGAACGACATTGACAATGTAAAGGATCCGAAGGGGGTGAAAAGACGGCAATATTGCTGAGTGCACTCGCCGACAGCACTTACAAACTCACGGCTGATTTAGCGTTATCGAAGGAACTTCACCACCAAATCCAACACGCCAAGCAGAAAATGATAAATCAGACACGATAGGGGAGAAAAATCGAGAGAGGGAAGAAATTGTGGAAACAGAAGCTCCTCATGAAAATGACGTAGCACCTGGCTCAGGTCAGATACCGCAACCAGAAAGGCTTACAAACGAAGGCAAACAACTGCGACCTATACCAAGGGTAGATTATAAGCGTTTTTATTAAAGAAAAGAAATTATGTTTATATTGTCAAGCTAGGAGATGTTATGTTGTTATTAATGAATATGAAGGTGTCTGCAATCCCTTCTATGTAACTCATGTTACTTGCCAAATAAACCCAGTGTACTACTAGCTAGCTGTCGTTTCACTTGTCCTTACGTTCGCATACATATCAAAATTACATTTTTCAACTCACTCGCTCGTAAAGTAACACATTGCGCAAATGAAAATTTATTTATGTTATATGTAATAAAAAAACAAGTTTCATATTTTCCTGCAAGCCTCGAGTGAAATGACAAACTTTGCCCACTCGTTTCAAAATGTAATATTCTCAAATGATCGTTATTTCAGATGTAATGCCGGTTATTCCGGGGAAAGGTGTGAAGTGGACGTGTGTCACGGGTATTGACTGAGAAAAGTAAGCCAGTCTGTCAATGCAAAGGAGACTATGTAGGTGATAGATGCGAGGTATCAGACTGTCTGCACTACTGTATCCATGGAAACTGTAGTTTCAATGAAGGGGGATTTCCTGAATGCAGGTAAAACATATTCTACTCCTTGGATTAGTTACCTTTGCTTAATGAAACTACACATTTTAAGTGGCTCTTATTGCACCGCTATTGTGTTCACAATACGGTGCATTATCACGCGTACTTCGTGTAGTGCATTCTTGCACTAGTGCGAGAAAGTGCGCATTAGGTATACCCTTTGACACACCAATGCAACAGCAATGTGCGCTATTTTTTGTCATTATATTTCATTAAATTATTTATTTTTGTCAACAAATTAATATTATAAATTAAAATCGCTATTCGTGTTTATTTGTATGTCCGCGTTGTTCTTCTAGACCACGCAACAGATTTTGATGAAGTTTTCATTATCGTTTAGAGCATTTATTCCGGAAGGTTTAAGTGTATAATACGTTAATATTTAAATTACATAAAACTTAGAAATCTCGATATTTTGTCAAGTCGTAGCAGGAGCGGGTTGCTAGTTTGTTTATATAAGGCTGTTTAGCGACTCCGGATCCGGATTAGCGCCTATCCTTGAAAAGGCACGGCGCGACGCCCAAGACAAAAAATTCGCCATTTTTCAGAAACATTTGTTATAAATATAAAATATAATGTTCATGATTTACTGTAGCTTTGAATGCGTGTTATAAAACGTCGTTTAATACATGTAAGCATTTGTCATTCCCATTACACTCTCGGCTCCATTAAATTATACTCTCGCCTACGCCTCAGGCTACAATCTCGCCTCGAGTGCAATGACAAACTTAGCCTCATATAGACAATAACTTGTATTAAAGTACTTACTGTTTCCACATTATCGTTATTTCAGATGTAATGCAGGATATTCTGGGAAACGGTGTGAAGTGTATGCGTGCCATGGTTATTGTCTGAACAACGGTGACTGTTTTCTGAATAAGAGTGAGCCTGTCTGTCAATGCAAAGGAGGTTATGTAGGTGATAGATGCGAAGTACCAGACTGTCCGAATTGTAGTTTAAATGAAAAAGGACTTCCTGAATATTAGCTCCTTTTGTGTAATTAAATTACACGTTTTCAAATTACTGTTATTTCAGATGTAATGCCGGTTATTCCGGGGGAAGGTGTGAAGTGAACGCGTGTCATGGTTATTGTTTGAATAACGGTGACTGTTCCCTGAACGAGGAGGATGAGCCTTTCTGTGAATGTGTTGGAAATCACGAGGGACTAAGATGTGAAGTTGTTCCAAATGTTACCTTTACTAACACCGCTACGTATTCAGCAGAAACAAACTAAACCCTAGCCCAGTGTTACTCAAAGTTGGCTCTGCAAAACCTCTGTGGGGGCTCCGCAAAAATACTGGTTCATTACGACCAGTATTTTTGCGGAGCCCCGCTTTCTCAAGAACTCATTTTAGATTTGGCGGCATTTGCTTATACAATGGAACTACAACTAGGCGCTTTACTTTTATTAATGATACTTTTCCTTCTTAAAAATGCAACATCTGCAAATATAGTGACTAAGCAAATGCCGCCAAATCTAAAACTAAAATTAGTTTTTGAGGAACAGGTAAAAATGAATTTCGACAAATATTGTCCACTGCAATCACGATTGTACCGCAATAGAGTCGCCCTTTATATATTTTGTAGTGTTATATTGTTGGTTTTTTTTTTTCTGGTGTATATTGAAGTATAATAAATAAGACTAATGTTACTAATTGACTTGAGTTGTGACCCTTTAATATTCTTTTTTAGAGAGAATATAATATGTTTTGTTTGAGTGGATTTATTTTGCAAATAAATCTTTACTTTACTTTACTTTACTTTGATAGTTTGTTAACAGACTGTATGAGAAATATTAAATAAAAAACCAGCGGAATTAAAACAATTTAATTAAGGTTGCGGTCCGCAATTGTGTGAAACGCGAGTTTAAATTCCGTAGGTACCTACGCAAAAGAACGTTTCTGCTGGACATTGTTTTTCATCATAACGATTCTGTTTTCCGATTCAATAAATTCACAGGAAATAAATGTGATAGTATTTTATTTCTAACTAGTTGTGCCCGCTCCCGTGACTGGGTGTACTTTTGGCACTAGAGATAAGTCAATGGAAAAATTAAGTGATTGTATATTCGCAAGAAAACACGATTGAACTTATGGATTATGGAAATATGAATTCAATAAGTACTATTCTGTCTTCACAATCCGCCTGCGTACCTGGTTGGTCTATTGATTGGAACCACGACAGCTGAAGGTACAATTCCGTAGCCGACTGCAGGCGGCAACTGCAGGCGACAGTCGCCGCGGCATGACTGGTTTCTATGTATT
Organism: Agrochola lychnidis; assembly: GCA_963680765.1. Taxonomy (NCBI): domain Eukaryota; kingdom Metazoa; phylum Arthropoda; class Insecta; order Lepidoptera; family Noctuidae; genus Agrochola; species Agrochola lychnidis. The sequence goes on from OY796872.1 coordinate 14,145,850, forward strand.
CTTATGTATTTCTATGAAGGCGACGCGACGCCGATGTGTCGCTAGCTTCGGAAGACATAGTCGTGTCGTGTCGCAGCGACACGTCCCCTGCAGTTGCCCCTGCAGTTTGTACGAATGGTACCTTAATATATATTTTTTATTATTCAGAAATCTTCAAAAAACAAAAAGTATATGTAGGTACTTATAAAATTTTTCGCCGCCATATATTTTAATTTTAATTAAGTTTGGAGATTGTTTAGTTTTATTTATTAATCAGGTATATTATTATATCGTCGCCCTCGCCGCTAACTGTCGTCACTATCAATTAATATTTTTCCGTATTTTAATTGAGAATAGTGCACGAACAAAGAGCTAACTTCGTGAGAGACTGGTGCCTGAAGTAGGTTTAAATAAAAACCTGTATTACAGGTCACCAGGGCCCTCCTACGGCTAGTTGCCTTTGATTTGGACCATAATGACAATGTATACTTATATAACTAACATTGAATTAAACGCTACTGCTGAGTATGAGGTCCTGGGTTCGATTCCCGGATCGGGCTTATATAGATATTTAGTTCTTTTTACGTTTATTTTTTATTTTTTTTAAACATTGCTTGAGTATAGTTCTCGATGTTTTTGGTTGGTATATTGGCGTGTGCTAGCTGGCATATGGCCTATAATTTATCATTTGAATTATGTTTTGTGTTGCATAATGTAAGTTATTTTGCATACTGTTGTATAGAATCATTTTTCTTGTTTGAACAGACAGCTGTGCTGCTGGGGAGTTTGTTGCGCCACTTCTTCCCAGCTAAAGGCACTAGGAAGTGGTGAAGGGTGGGCGTTTTTGGGAGACTGTCTTATGTAATTTTGACGTTCGAAAAGTGCTGATTCTTAGCCTAGTTTGAATAAATGACTTTTGAATTTTGAATTTTGAGCAAAGTTTTATTGAATTTTTCCATCTGGAATTTCTCAGTAGCAGCCCGGAGTCTGAATTTGTGCCCGGTTGATGGCAATAGGCTCGCCCTCTATTACATGGCACTTAAACATAACTGGCGAAATGTGGGTGTACAATAGGTACACCTCTGCCTAACCCTTCGGGGATTACAGGCGTGATGTTATGTTATGTTTGTAATAAAATAAAATTTAAAATACAAAAAGAATTAATGGAAATACCAGTGTGTGTGTGTATGTGTGAGTAACTTAGAGGAAGTGTAAAAAGAGATGTGAGAGGTTGCTTGAGTGAGTGTGGTGTGAGTATGAATGATGGTATGTATGTGCAAGCAGCAATGGGGATGAATAGTAGTAGAGATAGATCAATAGAGAGAATAGTGGAGGTGGTAGTGGTCGTGGGGTAGAGTTGAATAGTGGTAATTTATCTGAGAGGGATCAACAAATTCTCCGTCCCCTGATAGTCTAGTGTTTTCAAATACGTAGTCGCTGAATTTTTACATTTGTGTTTAGTTTGAGGATATATATTAAGGATGTTATTTAGCTTATTGTACAGATATGCCCCAAGAAAGAAGAAGAAATTACGCAAGTGCGCAGAAAGATGAAGCTAGTTTAAACCACTTTTGATGACTTGTTGCTATTTTCAAAAATCAGGCGTTAATATTTCGCTCGGATACGAAATACGATTTTTGGAAACATCATAAGGAGTTACATGGACACAAGAAGAAAAAGAAATCTCATCAGGGAGATGAAGTTTCTCTTTATTTATCAAATCCAGTAGTTTCTCTTAAAAGCAACCCATTTGCAGAATGGGATGACATGAAGTTTGTATTTTCTTGTCTGTACAAGTATGCACAGCAATATTTAATTGTTGTTGAAACATCAGTTCCTAGCGAGTGCCTTTTTTCCAAAGCCGATGCAACAATGTCTCAAACAAGGAACAGATTGTCTCCAAAATACCTCGAACAGTTACTGTTTTTGGGCAATCTTGATGTTAAAGAGTTTTTTGTTTAAAGTAGGTACAAAACGTTTAGGTATAAATAAAAGATTATTTTTTTCCTTCTCAATTTTGTTTTAATTATTGTCCTCCAACGTTCATTGTTCTTACGTTAGTTTCTTAAAAATAAAAATAAAATATAAAAAATGTGCTAAAAGTATCGATATGAGTAAGTATCGATACTTTAGGAATATTTGTTTAAATAGTATCGAAAAAAGATTTGAGTACTATCGAAATGAGTAGGTATCGATACTTTCATGGTTTCGGAACATCCCTACGAGTGCACATAAAAGTTCGTTGACTGCAGTGACACGAACAAGGTCATGGATGCAAAGAACGTTGTTTATCTCTTTATGATTTTGAATGATAAGTCAGTATTTAGACGTTTTACTCACTGTATAGGAATCTTATCCACTGTATCCTTTTACTTGGGCACTAGTTGTTAAAGTGTCACTAAATTTACTGTTTATAGCTAAGTATTTATATTTTATGCGAAATTATTTTGCGGAGCTCGCTCAAGTACAGACGCCAGCACATCAAGCTACCCGAAACTGTCAAATTTTCCCAATCAACTTTGAACCTTATAGTTCAGTAATAAAGTTGAAAATTTATTAAATAAATTTGACAGATTGTAGTAGCTTGATGTGCTGGCGTCTGTACGTCTATTCACATTCGGTGCGCGCGGGAGGGACAGATCCAACAACAACCGTGACATACGTCCATTTCACACCTTTCTCCAGAATAACCGGCATTACATCTTAAATAACGATAATGGTGCCGATTCCCTTGTTCACAAACTAAACTAAATTTAAGTTCAGTGCATCTTTTTCTTTCTATTTCATTAAGAAAAGGACAGAAGATAAATTTTAGTTTAGTCCTGTCAAATTAATCAGCGCCTGTCATTCTCCATACAAGTTTAGACGTGATTAAAAACTTGCCGACTAAAATTACGTCAATTTACGTCAAGCGCTGATTAATTTGACAGGACTAAACTAAAATTTATCTTCTGTCCTTTTCTTAATGAAATAGAAAGAAAAAGATGCACTGAACTTAAATTTAGTTTAGTTTGTGAACAAGGGAATCGGCACCAATGTGAAAATATTTTCGTCCGCATAGCTGTCAACAGGAAAAATGCGCAAAAGGCTGGCAGCATTGCCACGGAGGTATTCCATGAAGCACACCCAAACGAAGCACACCCAGACGAAGCACACCTAAAGTATTCCACTTAGCACACCCGTAGGTGGGCTTCAAATAAAAATTTAAAATAATTAATTTCCTATTCCACGAAGCACACCTACGAATATCACTCGCATAGTGCGGGGACTAAGAAATAAAAATGTCAATAGAAGAAAATATTTATTATTTAAAAGACTAACTTAAATTTCGAACATCATTCAGTTTCATTAAAATAATGTGTTCCAAATTTTTTTTTTTTTTTAACTCTATTTAACAGACTTCTAAAAGGAGGAGGTTATCAATTCGGATGTTTATATATTTTTTTTATGTATGTTCGGGCATAACTCCGTCATTTATAAATGGTTTTGCAAAATTATTTTTTTGTTTGAAAGGGTATGCTCTCGAAGTGGTCCCACTATCATCTGGTCAGGATCTGATGATGGGATCCTGGAGAAATCGAGGAAACTCTTCAAATAACACATGCACAACTATAGCTATTTGGGTATTTTTTATAGTAACTCGTGCAGTTGCTCTTGGAAAGCACCATTTGGTGAAGTGGAACTGATAATGAAGACCACACATGGCCATCGAGACTATTCAATAATAAGTATTTAACGGGTTGCGATTCGATTACTTTAATATGGTTGTCAAGCAATTTATGCTCGTCACAATGCATATGTATAAGTGAAGCTGATGGTGAAATACAAGGAAAACTCCTTAACGATTAACGTCCCTGCATCGGAAAAAGCAATATTTTGTAAAAGGTGATGAGCAGTTGGCATTAGGCTAATGAAACATAGATAAATTACAAATTGAATCACTAATTATAATCACTAAAAAGGGAAAAATAAAAAACTTTTTCCTTCCAAAAAACCACTACAAAGTGAAAAAACAACCGACCTCCAAAAAAAACACTACAAAGTGAAAAATAACTTTAATTTCGGAAGTCGGTGTCGGTGTCGGTGTGTATTTTCGTTTTTTGCCACCGACTTCCGAAATTAAAGTTATTTTTCACTTTGTAGTGTTTTTTTTGGAGGTCGGTTGTTTTTTTTTGTAAAAAGTTTTTATTTTTCACTTTTTAGTTGTGGTACCTACCCCACACACATTCGAATACCACTACCTGCTACCAGTGACAGAAACTTATCATATCATCTACATAGCAAGTGTGAAAAAAATACGAATTTTGTAGCTAACTCAAAAACTATCAAAGCACAGTTAATAAAATTAAATGGGACCAATTCGAGAGCACACCCTTTCAAACAAAAAAATAATTTTCAAAATCGGTCCACAATTGACGGAGAAATCGGTGGAAATACATAAAAAAAAGAAAAATAACAAACATACGCGACGAACATATAACCTCCTCCTTTTTGGAAGTCGGTTAAAAATAACTTAAATTTCGGAAGTCGGTGTCTTTGGTTTTGTATTTTGTTATTTGCCACTGACTTCCGAAATTTAACGACGAGTTACTATACCCAAATAGCTATAGTTGTGCTTATAATATTTGAAGAGTTTCCTCGATTTCTCCAGGATTCCATCATCAGATCCTGACCAGTTTGTTTGTTTGTTTGTTTTTTCACAGATTCAAAATTACGCGCAACTACATAATTATGGTTGACGGCAACACGGGCGCAACCTTGCATGACCTTTTCTCGGCTATTAGGTATGTAATCCCGGTAGTACGTTCCCGTGGGATATTTTGCGACATCCGCGCGGGCGAAGCCGCGGGCAAAAGACAGTTTTATATATGATAGGAGACCTTTGCACTGCAGTGAGTCAGTTACAGGCTGGTATTATAAAAAAATATTTACCTGACAGCTGTAAGAACAACATTCATAACATAGATCCAAGCGCCCTCTTTAATTATTTCCAGAACTGCTTCCGGTGGCTTCCATATAGACATCATACCTGAAAAATAAAACAAATCAATTATTTCAGTATCCTGTACGACTAAAGGACATCGGTCATTATAACAGCGCCGCTCCGACACGGCAAACAACTTGTCATTCAAGTTAGGATTTTAAATCAAATGCATTAAAGTCTATTTTACGTGTGACGAGCGAGCTGTACACTGTTCTGTGTATTATGTTTCTGTAATGCTGATGCATTACAGAAAATATGATTATTTTCTTTACTAATTAATTGCTGAAAAAAAGCCCGGAGGACACGGTGGAGCATACGGTGGTCTGCCCGGCTTGGGCGGAGCATCGCCGTGTCCGAGTGGAGGCGAGCGGCGGCGGTGATCTCTCGCGTCCAGCCCTGATTCGGGCCATGCTACGGAGCGAGAGGAAATGGGAGGCCGTCACCTCCTTCTGCGAAGCAGTAATGCTCGCGAAGTAGGAGACGGAGCGCGTGAGGGAGAGGCAAATTTCGCGCCCTCGCGCCCCTAACCGACGCAGGAGGAGACGCCCTGGGCGTCGGGAATCACAGGCAGATTTCCGGCCACCGTAGGCGCGGGCTTGCGGACGGTGAGCAATGGGTAGCTCGCCGTCCGATAAGGACCAAGCCCGGATCGACAGCGCGTTGTGTTCCACGCGCGCCTCTCAGAGATGTCAGCAGAATTGACGGGGTCCGCTAGGGCCAATACCTGCCGGGGGTTCGAAGAAAACCGATAGGGACATCGTGGCCCCCCTGGCAACACGGCAACAGAAGGAATGACTAAGTAAGCCTCTGAGATCATGACTACTTACGGGCTTTCCTGTGGGTGCCTTAAGCTACTACACTTAAAACCTCCAGCCAGAGGTAACTATGCTAATTAAAACTAGATGAACGCTCGCTGAGGGCACCCCCTGTGGGGTACGAACCTGGGCTTAGGGCGTCAACCAGAGAGAGGACATCAAGGATGGGACGGGCTGACATCCCCTTTCTAGCCATGTTATGTTTCACACAGTCCAACCATCGTTTCTTTGGTCTTTCCCTACTCTTAAAGCCAATATTTTTTATATAGAAATTAAGTTATTCGATATCAAAACATACTTACTTTTTGATAAGTCAAAGGCATTTTTTTTTTTCAAATTCTTGGTTTTACGTGTGGAATACTGTTGCTATTCTATGGAGCCTTATGGATACTGCTCGCGCAAGTTTTAATAATAAGTTTTTTTTATAATAGTCCGAACGCAGTTTTGAGCTATATTCCTTCCTTCCCAATTCCCGTACAACGGAACGAAACGCTCATCGCACGCACCAATCAGAGGCTGCTGCCGCTGTGGCGGGAGCCAATCGCATCTCCTGAACAAAATCTCCTTAAAATTTGAGAAGTAACTCAAAAGTTACTTCTCAAATTTTGGACACTTGTCAGTGACCGCTCACCGCTAACGCCCGCCCGCCCACGCGCCACTCGCCGCGCGCCACGCGCGCGCTCCAAAAAACCGCACCGCCATCTTACCGCTCCGCGCGCACACCGCGCCATCTTATACCCTTCTTATATCAAAATTCACGAGCTCTCTATTTGTAAGGCCGATACAATTGTGACATTTAAACCAAATAAGTGCACCACAGTGACTTGAATCAGTGAACACCAGGATAGCCAGACTTTGTTTTTATCGACCTTGTTTTCATCGACTTTGTTTTCATCGACTTTGTTTTCATCGACTTTGTTTTCATCGACTTTGTTTTCATCGACTTTGTTTTCATCGACTTTGTTTTCATCGACTTTGTTTTCATCGACTTTGTTTTCATCGACTTTGTTTTCATCGACTTTGTTTTCATCGACTTTGTTTTCATCGACTTTGTTTTCATCGACTTTGTTTTCATCGACTTTGTTTTCATCGACTTTGTTTTCATCGACTTTGTTTTCATCGACTTTGTTTTCATCGACTTTGTTTTCATCGACTTTGTTTTGCTTTGTTTTGCTTTGTTTTGCTTTGTTTTGCTTTGTTTTGCTTTGTTTGTTTGTTTGTTTGTTTGTTTGTTTGTTTGTTTGTTTATTTTAAAAAACTGCAATTTCCGCTTAAATGCATATCGACTGGTGGCCGTCCTGATATCAAGAGGAAGCGTATTCCATAGAAGAATGGACTAAATATGAAAGGAAGAATGAACAAAGTCAGAAGTATGAGAAGGACAAAGTAAGAGAAGATTGTTAGAAGAACGCAGATTCTTAGTGTGTGAAGAACATAGTTATTGGAAGTGAGACACAAGAAGGAGGAGTGGGAGAGTTGAAAAGGGAGAAAAGCGTGGTCAAAGCGCGCATACTTCGTCTTTGGCGAATGGTCATCCATTTGAGCTCAGACCTATAAGCTCGACACATGATCATATTTCCTGAGGTTGAATATGAACCGGATACAATTGTTAAGCAGTCTGTCGAGCTTATCCAGCAAAACCGAATTCAAGTCAAAGTAGCACACGTCACCATAGTCGATGATAGGGAAAATCAAAGTCTGCACAAGCATAGTTTTCGTCTTAGCGGGTAAAAAGTTTCTCAGACGATACAGGGATCGCAGAGTACTGTTGACCCTTTGACTAATATTAGTGACCTGGCGTTGCCAGCTAAGCATTGAGTCAAGATGCAAACCGAGATCTTTCACAGTAGAGGTAATGGGTATGACGGTACCATTGAAAATAAGAGGAAGAAAAGAGCTAAGCGTCACCCTACCCATCATACGTAAGCTCCCAATTACAATGGCCTGACACTTTAAGGGGTTTACTGACACCCCAAATCTATCAGACCACTTTTTGATGGCATCTAAATCTCGGTTTACATCTGCTATAGCGTCAGACAAACCTTCAATCCGCTCAGCTGTATATAATTGAAGATCATCGGTATAAAGATGATACGAACACCGAAGACATAAAATTAATGACGATGGAGAATAACAATGGGATGGATACAAAAGTAAACATAAATACAACAATGGCGGTTTAAAGACGTACAACTGTGCTGCCATCTGTTCTGAGCTTTCTGTTTTTAACCTCATTCATAAAATGTACTGTAGTGTAGTATCAGCTGATATATTCTGTAAAAATGTCACCATGAAAACTTAGATGAAGTGAGATGTCAATAGTGTCAAGAAGTGCCAAAAAGTATCGATATATATCGTATCTTACGCCCGTGGGAACGGAGGCAAGCGGCACAGCCGGGCGATAAAAACATGTTGTTCAACAAATATCTTCTACCGGATCGAATGTCAACCCAGTGTGTAGCTCGCCGAAGTCGTTTCAAAGGAACATAATTAAAATCACATTTTGATAAAAACTTTTATTCTAAAACACTTTGAGCGTACAACATAATCGCTTGACAATAAAGTACAATAAAACAATCAAATCTAAACGCAAATTTTTTAACATTTTCGCGGAAAATACCTTAAAATGATGAAATATATGAAAAATCTTTTATAAACTCAACGAAGACAAACTAATTTAAAAATATTAATTTTATTTCAAAAGACTCCAATTGGCTAGGTACTAGGAATTTGCCGAATCTCCTATGTGCAGTCGCGGCATGTCGATGGCACATTTTTATTATTTTATTCCTTTGTTTTTGACTTTTGTGAGCTTATATACCCGTACACTAATTGCGTAAATTATTTTCGTAAACGATTATGACTAATTTGTTTCATTTTGACAGTTCAACACACATTAATTGCGTTTTTTAAGTTTTCGAGTTTTTTTTTTCCAACTTATGAAAAGATTAGCAATCTGTTTCAAATCGAAACAGATTGTGATTGATCGTGTATTACGCAATTAGGGTACAGGTTACTGAATTTAGAATTTTAAATTGAGAACTTATTAAACTCTAGCATTACTTAGCGATGACGTAGACGGCGAAATTTAAATTTTCTTACGTTTTTTCTTTTATTTGCAGGTGAGTGTCAGATTCTATGTTGATTAAAATGTTTCGCGACGGTAACAAAGATGGCTTTATAGAATTACTAGCTGACCCCGGCAAACGTTGTTTTGCCAATTATTTGTTTGGGGTGGACAACCCTTATCACTTAGGGGTATGAAAAATAGATAGTAGCCGATTCTCAGACCTACTGAATATGCATATAAAATTTGGTAAAAATCAGTAAAGCCGTTTCGGAAGAGTACGGTAACTAACATTATGACACGAGAATTTTATATATAAGAAGATAAATAATCGTTAGGATTGGCATGAAATGTCATGATTTCATGATAATAGTCATTCAATAAGGTAATTTGGAACTTAGTGTATTGGTGATTTTTATGATCATAATTTTTTTCTATAAATAAATATTTGTTACGGCCGCAAATCATATTTAGATCAACATACAACCTGATACTGACCTGCGAATTCGCAAAAAACGTAAGAAAATGCAACTCTTACGCTTTCGCCTTATGATGATTCCTTCAGAGTAGCACGCGAAATTCAAAATATGTTACGTTTTTTGCAAAGAAATTTGGATTCCGTGGGCTTTTACTTTCAGAGTCTCAATTCAAATTCTCAATTCGGAAACCGGATAATTAGGCTCACACAATTTAACTTTTATAAATTGTGCCCGTTGCTTCGACTTTAATAAATTAACTTACGTAAAATGTTGACCCAATTAGGCCAAATATTTGAACTAATTTTGCAGTCTTAAAAATGTTGGAAAAACCATTTGGTAGATATAGGAAAAGAAATGTTAATTAAGACAAAATTATAATATAAAACTTATAACTACACACCAATGAGAGAACTTAACGAACCATCGATATTTACTTCGACCGATGTCCGTCGACAAAATTATATCGAAATATAAAATAATCAAAATTATATCAAACTCGAATTATAGAAAATTATATGAAATTTCACTTGCTCTCTTATAGACAATTATGACTATGATATTATAGGATACAATAAGCTCAATTATTGGATATATTTGGTGTATTTTTAAGATAATAAATATATTTTTTATATGAAATTACATTTTTTTGAATATTTTGCAGAGTTCAGACGACAAGCATTTTGACGCAGTTTTCTATCACCTCGCTACAAAATACGAACAACGACGACGATGTGACTACGATAAACTGTGTGCTATTTATCCGATGTCTTTAAAATATTTAAAATTCATACTCTTAATTTATGAATTTCAGAAATAAAAATCTAATTAATTTGCAACACAATCCTAAAATGTTATTATGCGTGTCAAAACGTAGCCATCTGAACCAAGCCATAGAAAGAACATCGTCCAAGTTTCATAAATTTTTGGTCCAAATGTGAAAGTAAATCTGCAGTCACAAGTAAACATTAATCCTATCATTATAACCGCGATTGGCCACCGCCGCCGCACAGTGGAAAAAAAAAACTGTGTTCGTTCAAAAATCTGCCTACACACACATTTTTTGACATATCGCTGCCATTTTTTTTTTAATACATTCCTGAGATAAACACACTTTGGTGTGTCACTGCCACTTTTCCAAAAACGAAATTTCTTTTCTTTTTTTTTTTATTAATCGGGAAATGAATCAATTATTTTTTCGGACTTCCTTTTGTATCCGCCTTTTTTTTAAAAAACAGATAATAAATTCATGACCAGGGGAACTGAAAAACCCCTGGAAACTGATTTTTGTTAAAATATTTTTTTTTAGAAATTATTTTGTGCTTCATTTCAATTTAATGTATTCTTATTTGTTTTTTAATTTTTAATTTGAGTTTTAATTTTTATTGTATTTTAATTTTTAATTTGAGTTTTAATTTTATTTTAATTTTAATTTTTATTGTATTTTAATTTGAGTTTTAATTTTTAATTTGAGTTTTAATTTTTATTGTATTTTAATTTTTATTTTAATCTTATTTTTATTGAATTTTTATTGAATTTTACATTATTTTATTTCAATTCTATTTGTATGCCTATTCTAATAATAATATGAGTCTATGTTACTCGAAATAAATGATTTGAATTTGAATTTCCCGATTTTTAGAGGTTATGGTATTGACTTTTAAGGAAAAATGGCAGTGACACACGAAAGTGTGTTATCTCAGGAGTGAAATTATGGTGTAGGCAGATTTTTGAACAAAAAAGTCGATTTTTTCCCACCGTGCGCCGTCACCGGGACGTCACATGTCATGGTTGAGGTTCAATGTAAAAATTTTGCGCAACATTTTGTTATCCGGAACAACAAACGTCTTAACGTCAGCGCTCATTATAACAGCACCGCTCCGACACGACAAATAACTTGTCATTCAAGTTAGGATTTTAAATCAATTGCATTAAAGTCTATTTTACGATGGCTATACAGAATAGTGGACGGCTCGCCGGCCGCTCACTGCTGCCCGCGAGCCGTCACACGTAAAATAGACTTTAATGCGTTTGATTTAAAATCCTATCTTGAATGACAAGTTATTCGCTGTGTCGGAGCGGTGCTGTTATAATGAGCGATGTCCTCTTACCGTAGTGAATCAGGTTGTCACATTTGACATCCGCGGGAACACATCTTTAGTTTCTTCTCTAGTTTACATTGAATCTTTAACATTCGCGGGACCACATCTTTAGTTTCTTCTCTAGTTTACATTGAATCTTTGACATCCGCGGGAACACATCTTTAGTTTCTACTCTAGTTTACATTGAATCTTTGACATCCGCGGGGACACATCTTTAGTTTCTTCTCTAGTTTACATTGAATCTTTGACATTTGCGAGAACACATCTTTAGTTTCTTCTCTAGTTTACATTGAATCTTTGACATCCGCGGGAACACATCTTTAGTTTCTACTCTAGTTTACATTGAATCTTTGACATCCGCGGGGACACATCTTTAGTTTCTTCTCTAGTTTACATTGAATCTTTGACATTTGCGAGAACACATCTTTAGTTTCTTCTCTAGTTTACATTGAATCTTTGACATCCGCGGGAACACATCTTTAGTTTCTTCTCTAGTTTGCATTGAATATTTGACATCCGCGGGAACACATCTTTAGTTTCTTCTCTAGTTTGCATTGAATATTTGACATCCGCGGGAACACACCTTTAGATTCTTCTCTAATTTACATTGAATATCAATCATAGCAGGATATTTCATTTGTTTTGTTAATTCACTACATCGAAAATGTATTATAGGAACGATTTTTCAAAGTCTAATAAAACTAAGGCCAACCTTAAGCTTTGGTGCCATAATAAAAATGCTTAGACGAATGAGTTATAAAAGAATATTTCTCCAAAAAAAGATCTGGCCCTTCACATTTGGACCAAAACGGATAAACGATGTCCTTTTATTAAGTTTACGATAATTACTATACTTTATAAGTCTTTAAGTTATAATAAAATGGAACTTGTCATGAAATACTATTACAATACCTGTCACCCAGAATATTAGGTAATAAAATACAACAATTGTTTAAAAATATTCAGTCCTTTTATACTATCCAATCCACTAACGATTTCTTTAAATTTGGTCTTAAAATCTTTGGCATGTAAAAAGCATCTCCAATTTAACAAATAACTGTACAACATGTAAAAAAAAACGCCGTCTGATCCGTGAGGGTGTTGAGTCTATTTATGTGGTAATTTCCAGGAAAAAAAAAATACACCGCATTTTTTTTTTAATTTTACCGGTCTATTACATGGGGCGCAGGCGCCCGTCGTTTAGCGGGTGTCTACAAGTTATAACTTATGAACCCTGTTGAGAATTTACTCATTTTTAATGGAATCTTTTAAAGTGAAACTTTTATTACATCGTCTCAAACTTTTTCGTCTGTGTATTGCATGACGCGTGACGGTCGGCCGCGGAGTAAGGATAAAGTGAAAGGCGCTCGTCAGAGCAGCCAAGGCCAATATGGCGGCGCCTATAGAAGTTTCACTTTTACCGTGGTTTCATAAAACCACACAATCCTTTTTTTATTTTCTATAAAAATAAGATTTTTTATTACTTTTTGGTAATGTTATTGCAGCGCCTATGTGCCCCTCTCGAATCAGATAGGTTTTCTAACATATTGTATAGTCGAACTATATTAATAAAAACAGTCTTATTGTAATAAAATAAAATCCGTTCATTTGTCACACAGGCAGATGTTTCAAAATTTATATTGTCTGTGTAAAATTAATACAATTCGCTGTCCCCGGCGAATAAATTGGTAATGTGCTATTACGATAGTTTTAACTTTATTGCAAATTCGACATTTAGAGGTCCGATTACACCCTGTCAATTTTTTTCATACACTTCCTACGGTATGTATGTAAAAAATCACTTTTCTTTTGGTATTTGAACAATTCCGCTGTTTTTTGTAGATATTAACAAAAAACTGTTTTTTATTTTTCCTGTAAAATTTAGTTTTTATTCGCCGGGGACAGCGAATTGATTCATTTTAATTTTTTTAACTTATTTTTTTTAACTCAAACTACAATTTTGTTCATTTTTATTTCAAAATTATTATTTAATACAAAACTTAGGTACGGTCAAGGCAAGTGTATCTACCGACTGAGCAGTAGTAACTTGAATGATGTAAACCGCCCTTAGAACTAAGAAATAAAGGCGCTATCAAAGTCTAGTTGTGACCATACGCACCGTTAACTATACAAAACTCTTTGGAAAAAACATAAAACTACCAAAATACTGTCACAATACGTTTTTTAAAGCACTCAACAAAATCTACAGCACCTTATTTAAAAAATAGTACAATTTCGCTTGTCCGCCATTTATTGCGGGCTACAGTCCTTCCACAGTTATTTCACCTCTGATTTTGCATCACTGTCAAAATCAGTCATCTTTATACTCATTACAATAAGGTTGCTTTTGGGTTGCAAACCAAACCTGCGCGACCAAAGTGACTGCGAAGCGGGAGCTTAAGCTTTTTTTTTAACTAGGGTATCTCGCAGTTGACCTATTATATATTAATTAAAACTAGGCGAACGCTCGCTAAGGGCACCCCCTGTGGGGTACGAACCTCGGCTTAGGGCGTCGCTGAGGGGAGGACAGCAAGAAGGGACAGGCTGGATCAAACTTAGATTTTCATCTTGATTATTATTCGGGGTAATTAAAGCTACGTGCTCAGCTGCAACAACTGCTGGCACCTCGTTTTCGAGCAAGGGTCGGGGGGGAGTTTCATTTACTCGGGGACACGGTCGCGATCGCGAAAGACCTCGGCGGCGGGATCGGAATAACGGGAGCTTAAACCCGCTGTTCGTGTTAATATATAATAATATGGCAGCTTGCACACCTACGCGATTGTAACGCGGGAACACCGCGTCGGCAGAGCGGAACGGACGAGTCTTCGCGAAGTTGATCGAAGTTGGGCGAAGACGAGAGTGTAGAGAGGCATTTTGAATAACTTCGTGCATCTTCGGTTCCCCTCGGGCGACCTGCACTACACTACAGCGTACACGATCACTATGATCGGAATTATTGTTCGGTTCGCGCTGGTGTGCATGTTTAATTTCACGTTGTTAACGCTCCCGCTTCGCGTCCCGCGTCCTACGTTGAGATTTGGCAACTTTATTCTCATTAAAATAAAGTTGCGGTTGGATTGCTGCCGTCAGAGGTTAAACAACTGTGAAAGGACAGAATATCAGTCTCATAGTTACAAAAGTCAAAGAACATCGTCAATGGATTGGATACTACACCCAAGTTCGCTTACATCGCCTTTCCGTCCATATCGTGTGGATGGGCGCTAGCGACGGCGCTTGCAAGGTCTTCAGCCAAGGCTTAGGGTTTCGCTTCTGGCTGAAAAATGGATAGTTAGTGCCAAGTCAGTTACTGTGTCTAACTACGATGGTTTTCAAAGTACCTACGTGAGGTCTACGCTGGAAATAAATGTTTATTACTGCACAAATTGCTGTTTCAATGAATAAACGAAAAATAAATAAATTGTTGTCTCTTCCTAATACAGATGAGAATTTAGAGCTGTCAAACTAGTTATTTTATGAGATAAAGGGAATATATAAATTTCAAAACTAGTTATTTGATGAGTAAAAGTGAATTTTGAGCTACCAAACTCTTTATTTTGTGAAACAAACAGAATTTAGAGCTGTCAAACTAGTTATTTTGTTAGTCAGAGAGACTTTAAAGCTGTTGAACTAGTTATTTTGTTGGTAAAAGGGAATTTAGAGCTATCGTACTAGTTATTTTACGAGACAAAGTTAATTTAGAGCTGTTAAACTAGTGATTTTATCAGAAAAGGGAATTTAGAACTGTCAAACTATTTATTTTGTGAGACAAATGTAATTTAGAGAAGTTATTTTGTGAGCTAATCTGAATTTAGAGCTGTCAAACTAGTTATTTTGTGAGACAGACTGAATTTAGAGCTGTCAAACTAGTTATTTTATGAGTCAAAAGGAATTTAGAGCTGTGAAACTACGAGTATGTACAACAGATATAATTAGAAATATAATAATCAGTGATTTAAAATTTATTCAATGCCCAACAAAAAACAGGTCAATACTGTTACTATTATAAATATAGCTAAATTGAGGACTAATGAAGATGTAACAGAGATATTAAATAGTCCGTACATTTCCGATGGTGAACGGGAACAGTCCCAAATACTGAAAAAACGATTATTTTGTTAGTTTTGTGTTGTTGTTTTAACTAACGGAAAATTATAAAGTAATTAATGACTTTTTATTACTATCAATCAAACTAGTTAACATTATTAAGCCTTTTCAACACTAAGACCACGCGGACACGACATTTTGTGAGACTGTTGAGACAACTTTTAGAATTCTGAAATAAAGGTTTATACCAGTTCAGTTCAGGGGGCCTACCACAAGTTCATAAAGCAGTATTATTTTAATATTACTTCAGTGTGGGAAAGAGATGAAGCTCTACAGGACGTATAGCTCCATCTCTTTCTCCCACTGAAGTAATATTAAAATCAGGGTTGTAACGGATGTCATATAATGGATGAGGATGCGGATGAGGATATCGAGATAATCGGGTTTGAGGATGCGGATGAGGATACGGATATTGGAAAATTCCTTATTGAGGATGCGGATGAGGGTACGGATGTCGTACAAAAAATTGCCCTTGTTTTTTAAAGTATTTATATTTGTATTTTAGGTTGTAGGTAATCATTTGGTAGGTTACCGTAGCGTTAAAAACTTCACTTCTACGAGCAAACAAAAAGTAAACAATAACACGTCACCCGCTACCCAGTAACTCAAATTGCGACATGTGACACCAAAGTCGTGTCACCACTGCCACGTGCGGCCGATCGACTGTCAAAGGACAAGGACATTGTGAATTCAGCCAATAGGAAGGCATAACTCACTTATCGGCCCGCCCATTCGGCTCGGCGCGAGTTTTTAAATTCACTATTTGTGCGAACAACGTAGGGTCACATCCTCATAGAAGTTATGAGGATGCGGATGAGGATGCGGAGCTTTTAAAATCAAAAGTTGAGGATGCGGATGTATTGCGGATATTAAAATTTATGCGGATGCTCCGCAGTTGCGGATGCGGATACGGATATCCGTTACATCCCTGATTAAAATGATACTGCTTTTGAGCTGGTGGTAGGCCTCCTGTTCAGTTCATTCCGAAGTGAAACCCCTAATGTGACTGGACTATTAGATAAAATTATAGAATACGTACAGTGCACTCCTTTTCCTCTGGCTTCTTATTGGCCATTGTCTCTGGATTATATTCACTCTCCAGACCGAAGTGCTGAAACGTTATAATAAAGTTTAATAAATATTGTTGTTCGCGGAAAGGATTATATTACAACGCTACGAGGTTCTTTTAGCGCATGGACAAAGTCGGAACCATAGACATAGAGAATGGACTGAGCATTCTGTATTCGGGTTCCAACCGTCAAGTCGTACAGACGTTCATATATTAAGTGTAAAACTGTGTTGAGTGATCATGTGCTATTATGATTGTGTTGAACGATTAAACTAAGAAATATAAAGGTGACGTATTATTACTAGTGAAATGTTATTTGTGTTTATGCAGTGAATACAGACCAAAAAGTACGAGAGGGACAAAGCGAATGTGTGCCAAGTTATTTATTATCATTATTTATTTAGACTGCAAATGAGGTCCATTTTGTTAGTACTAACAATCTTACTTAGCCTATGTTAGTACTTAATAACTAAAACAGATCTTGTTCGATCAGCTAACGCCCACAAGCTGACTATCTGCCCGGGCGGCTATCGAGTGCAGAATGATGTTAGAAAGAAAAAGAAAAATTGTTTATTCTGCACAAACAAAACGCACATTTTAAAAAACTAGACATAAAATGCCAAAGACAAAAAAAATACAAAAGTAGCCAAAAGCCTCGTATTCAATCCAAAAAAAAATTGACAATGTTGTTCATAGCTTAAATTAATATAACACATTTTTGGGACTGTCACGCAAGCTGCGAAGTAACGAGGCAGATTTCTTGCGCCATACTGCGCCAAAGCTGTCAGTGCGCGCGTCGGCAAACATCGCCGACGCCCTGCAGAAGCGTGGCAGTCGAAACAGTACATTGGATACGCAGAGCATTGCAAGCCCTTTGGGTATATCTGAACCACAGGGCCCACGAGTACATTGTTGTGCAATACGCCTTACAAAGGGCAATTTTAACTGCAACTATTATACTTCGAGAGAACCTGCAGGCCACCATGTTCGCCCGGACTGACAACGCTCTGCGCTCCCATCTCCAAATCTGAATCGCCTTTCATGGAATCTGTTGAACCAGTAGTTGTCTCATTGGCAGTACTACAGGAGTAAACATTTAGGACTAGTTTTGTATTTATTTTATTTTTGATTTGTTATTTCACTATATTATGCTGCACCGGTTGACGTCATCACGTCAGCGCCGGCTGTCGCTGAAAACCAGCGCTGGGACTGTCTCGCATGGGGTCGCAGCTTTATGCTGAGCGATGGCCGTTTTGCGTGGATGTAACGCATATTTTTCCCCCAATTTGTTATTTACGTGTTTTTTTTTAAATCTTTCTTTGCGTCGTGTTTACCGCAAATAAACTAATTTTCTTTCTTTCTTTCCTCTTTCTTTCTTTCTTTCCTCTTTCTTTCTTTCCTTCTTTCTTTCCTTCTTTCTTTCCTCTTTCTTTCTTTCTTACAGGTATTGGCCGCACAGTAGCTGTGCCTCTTTCTAGAGAGTGATCACTTTTGTGAGGTTAACGCTCAGTCCATTCTCTATGTCTATGGTCGGAAATAACGCCGCCATCTTGTTTTGGCCAAAATCGGAACTAACGCCCCTGTCAATGTCATTCAAAGGCGCCAAACCATCCTTGTAGCACTCCAGTACACAAAAACAATGAGTTAGGCTGCCTGTCTTTTATTGACGCGGAGCGAGGTAGCGGAGCGGAGCGAGGGAGTAATGCGGAGCAGAGCGAGGGAGTAATGCGGTGCAGAGCGAGGAAGTAATGCGGTGCGGAGCGAGGGAGTAATGCGGAGCAAAGTTGCGGACTGTGTCTGTCCATTGATGTTGAGCGAGGTAGTCCGGAGCGGAGTTTAGGACTGTGCGGTGCGAAGCTAGGCCGACTTCACGCGACATTTCGGCAGTTCCTCGCTCCGCTTGTCAGTTTTGTATGAATTTTTAAACTAAGTTTGCAAATCCCTTTCCACTGAAGTGGAGCGGACATTTTATGCAATTCTATTGGTTAAGGGGACGATAACCGACTTTTAATGATTTTATACTGAAGATGACGTCTAAACGAGTAGTGTTAGTGATTTGGAAAAAATATATGTTAAATTAGTGCATTTTCCTAATATTTTAATATAGGCATATTTTTGATTATGTTTATATTACATAGTGAAATAAATTTGTAAAGTTATGTCTAACGCGGATAAAAAACTGAGAATGACGCAAAATCTATCAAGCATATTTTCTGAAAACTTCACCATTTTAAAGATAATTAAATTATTGTTCTTTTAGTATACTTGTTTTAATAAAATACTTTTTGTTTTACGTGTAATAAATTAATAATGCGCCTAATTTGGGACAGCGCTCCTTGATGGGCGAGTCCTATTACTGGCTGGACGTACGACGCGTTGCGTGAGCTCAGTACAGAACACGCAAGCTAACCATTCAAGGTCACTGTCATATATCTGCGTCTTAATATTGGCACAGCTCCGCTCCAGTGGACAGTCAGCCTATGGGGGATGCGCTAATGTAGCCCGCGAAATTCAAATTTTCTTAAGTTTTTTCCAATTTGTAGGTCAATATCAAGTTGTATGTTGATCTAAATATGATTCGCAACCGTAACAAATACTTATTTATAGAATTATAGTCATAAAAATCATCAACACAACTCTCAATCTTGACTCGTAATCTTCTAAATCGTGATATTTGATGCCAATTCTAACTTATGGAGTTATATTGCTGATTTTTAACCGACTTCCAAAAGGAGGAGGTTTTCAATTCGATTGTATGTTTTTTTTTTGTATGTTTGTTACGCGATTACTCCGTCAATTATGAATTGATTTTGATGATTATTTTTTTTATTTGGTAGATCATACTTCAGAGGTGGTCCCATATAAATTGTATTAACTTGGCTTGGGTAGTTTTTGAGTTAGCTTCAATAATACGTATTTTTTCGTCACTTAGTATGTGGATGATATGATAACTTCCTGTCACTGTTATTTACATAGCAGGTATTGGTATTCGAATTTGTGTGGGGTAGGTGTATCACAACTAAAAAGTGAAAAATAAAAACTTTTTACAAAAAGAAAACCAACCGCCTTAAAAAAAAAACACTATTAAGTGAAAAATAACTTTAATTTCGGAAGTCGATGACAAAAAATGAAAATTCAAAACCAAAGACACCGACTTCCGAAATTAAAGTTATTTTTCACTTTGTAGTGTTTTTTTGAAGTCGGTTGTTTTTTTTTTTTTGAAAAAAGTTTTTATGGTTATAATTCTGTGAAACCATAATGTTTTACGGTCGTGTATCATATTTTAATCAACATACAACCTGACACTCACATGCAAATTGCAATATTCGTAAGGATATTTGAATTTCGCGGGCTACCGTAGTGCATCCCCCTTAATATTAAAATTATATTCTCGTGTAGCGGTTACACCGCCACATACGAACTACGCATCATAGACATGACGTCACACAAATCCTGCATCGCGCAGTTAGAGTTTACCGAGCGATCTACATACAAGATTCCAACTACAAACCGATGGGCAGTTGCCCGCCAGACACAACACCCGTCTGGTCGGAGGATCCTCCCTTTTCTATGGTGGATGAGTGAACTTTACACCCTGTTCCTCATACCACTAAACTCGTATCTCTACTTAAAATATCTTTATATATATAATTCTTCTGTGAGTGTGTATGTCACTGAACTTCTCTCAAACGACTGGACCGATTTTGATGGAATTTTTTGTGTGTGTTCAAGGGGATCTGGGAATGGTTTAGATTCACAATCGGACCCGATAGGTGGCGGTATTCGGTAAGGACAACGTCTGTCAGGTCCGCTAGTGTTACTATAAAAAACTTATATACAAACCTGCAAAATCTCCTTATTAGATAAATGGTCACCGGGTCCATTCTGAACAAAATGGCGGAGTGATTTACCGCCTTTTTCAACCAGCACAGCACCCCCGGTTTGCACCCAATCTCCCTTCCAGTCCCCACCAAGGCCTATTGTAATACAGAAATAAAGAAAAATAAACCTTTAATATGTCCGCGTTCGGCAAACGGTCTCCAGGGCCCATTTGAATGAAGTGGTACACCAATTTGCCGCCTTTTTTGATAAATATACCGCCGCCATTTTGTAATCCGTCGCCGATTAGATCGGAATCCAAACCTGTGACGTACTTTTACGTTATTTTTTAACCGACTTCAAAAAAAAGGAGGAGGTTCTCAATTCGACTGTATTTTTTTTTATGTTTGTTACCTCAGAACTTTCGACTGGCTGAACCGATTTTGATGATTCTTTTTTTATTTGAAAGCTATTGCTTCCCGTATCGTAACAAACATCAAAAAAAAAATACAGTCGAATTAAGAGCTTCCTCCTTTTTTTAAGTCGGTTAAAAAAACAACCGACTTCTAAAAAAACACTACAAAGTGAAAAATAACTTATATTTCGGAAGTCGGTGGCAAATAACGAATATACAAAACCAAAGACACCGGCTTCCGAAATATAAGTTATTTTTCACTTTGTAGTGTTTTTTTAGAAGTCGGTTGTTTTTTTTTTTGTAAAAAGGTTTTAATTTTTTGTAACGTTTACTACAAAATTGACTAAATAATTCTAAGAAGCTTACGATGGAATATAGTGTCACAATCGGCAATGGATTTACAAAATGACTTTACCTACATGTAAACTCGAAGAACTTGATTGATACACAAATTAACTATCAAATAATAAAAATTGTCAGTCGTTCGAAATAGCTATAACACGACCAACTTAGAGCCCGTGCAAACTATGCGTTACGGCGGCATCCTACATAAAAATATCCATGGTATGCCACACGGTGCGTTCCGGCGTTGCAACGCACGTACACCGGACTTGCAGTCCGCGAGACGAGGCGGGGAAGGGCGTACACGTTGCGACACCGGAGTGGCATCGCTCAGTTGTTTGTGCGTTGTCAAAAACAAAGATGTTTGACAGATGACCATTTACGCGCTTTGCGGCGCAGCGCCGCAGCGCCCGTGTAACCGACGCGTATTTCCAATCTATACAAGACCAGAACGCAGCCACAGGAAACTGCTCGCGTATGTATTGTAAGGTTATTTTTAAATCTGTGATTACAATGTATACACTTATTTTGCGTATTGCTGGTTTACCTATAGTTTGTAACGTGGACGAGCGCGTCCTGTTTCCAAACTATACTACAACACTTATGCCTGATAAGAGTTTTAAAGCTATAATCTATAAAAAAAGAAAAGAACTAAAATCTGAACTGGGTGAAATGGCTTAGATTAGGTTAGAACTATGACAAAACGCGCGCGAGCCGAGCGAGCAAAGCGAGCGGTGCCGCGGCAGCGGCTGGCGAGCGCTACTTCCAAATTGCTCGCAGCCAGGCAGGCTATTTAATATTAGCGCAAGGTGCATTACGTCGCAAACAAGTTGGTTACTAGGTCACAATTTCTCGCAATCTAAACTCGATTAGTCCGTATGCGTACGGGCACTGTATACTATGGAATGAGGTAGTTTTGGTCACTACGAAGTATACGCGAGTATTTGCGTACTACTCTTGTATAGATTGGAAGACCTTAGTAAAAAAGTGATTTCCAATCTATACGCGAGCAGTTTCCTATGGCTGCGTTCTGGCCTTGTATAGAATGGAAAGTCGCGTGACCGCCAATGCGGCGAAATTTTTGCGGTGGAGCGCCGCAACGCATTGTGTGCACAGGCTCTTTCGTAGTATGTCAATCAGCTAAAAACAACCAAGTACTGTACATTGGTTAATATCGATCCCAAAATCAAGTAAATGTCATGGCTATGCTCTAGGGCTTGTCGAAAATTCAACATTCTTTCTACTTTAGGACTACTTTAGGTTCCTTTGGGTTTTTTTTTCTATATATACACTAGCTACTTCAACTGCAGACTAGATCTTACCCATCCCGCGTCCCTTAAAGATGGCGTCGCGAGACTGCTTCCAGAATAACGAAGTGATGATGGTGACCACGTTGAATCTCTTGAAGCCGAGCGCTTGATACGTCGAAATGTTGTCCACGCAGTATAGTTCTGGAAGATTATTATACAATTTCAAACTCTTTATTGCATTCATGTGTACATTTAGTTGTTACATTTAAGTGAGTAAGTTCCAACATGAAACCCGGTTAGGGCACGGCAACATAATAGGTAATAAATTGGAAAAAAAACAAGCATCCAGTCAGTAGGTACATGTACTGGATTGCAAGTTAGTTAAACAAATATAAATTTTCGATGATATTACTAGTATTTGGTTTATGTAGTTATTCTAATTAATATCATGAGGTTATTAAATTATTTTATTTTTGTATATTAATTATTATATTTTATTAATTTGTATTAATTATTATATTCTATTAATTTTTATATTTCATTAATTTGTGTTAACTGTAATCTATATTTCATTTATTTATATTTTTTATTATTGAAGTTTGATTTTTTCACAGCTCCAAGGGACAGTAGACTTGACTATTTGATATGAATTTTGCTTGATACCTCCATGCGTTGTCCGTCTTGACAGACGGACAACAAAGTGATCCTATAAGAGTTTTTTCCTTTTGAGGTACGGAAACCTAATAATTAAAACTTTATATTTGCTTACTTGTTTGGGAACTAGATACCGAACGCAGGATACGTATTACCGTTTAACCGGTACCGTTTTACCGTGCCTTAGCCATAGTATAAATAAGTAACTAGTGTGTCTCGCCAGTGACCTTGAAATAATTACTTACTGCCGCTTGGTCGATAAACCTTCTGCATCCATTCGTAACTGCCGCGCTCTCGAGACTGTTGCGTACTGATATATACTGAGATTTCGAAACGCGTCGTTTCGGCCGTTATCTAAGAAGATATAATACTGTTTCTTATTTAAACTGTGCCTTAGGTATGTGCGTGACAAGATGAGAAGCAGAACAGGCCGCTCACTTGTCAACGCAATATTTTATTAATTTGTTTTTGTTGTGTGTGTGCTTTTTTTCCAATTCAATGACTGATTGAAATTTCAATGACTAGTAATTTTTTATGTATCATATTTATTAACTATTTTATTCTAAGTATTCTGCGACCGAGTAAAAGCATTTTTGTGTTAAATATTCTTTTAATTTTAATTTCAAGTACTGTTTCTGTACTACTTTCTCAAGGTTATTAGTCGTCTATACTAATATTATGAAGATTTTACATACAGTATTAATAGGTCCTTATTTTTATTATTTTATTTATCTTTTATATAAATTCTTTTCTTTTAGATTTTGTAAATGTGAGAACGTTGTAGGCTGTAGACTTCTGGACCATTTTCTATTTTACTAAGTACCTGGTACTTGTTGTGGTACACTGTCCTCTCATACCTATTAACACTATTATTGAAAAACATTGTAGAAACCATTTATTTTTAAAAGAGTAACCGTGGAGTTTCTTGCCGGCTCTTCTCCATAGGAAACGACTAATCGGAACCGTGCACCTAGCTTCTGACGTTTCATAAGTGCTTTTGTTTATGTGAAATAAAATTATTTTGAATTGAATTTTTACATTTACGCGGACGAAGTCGCGGACAGAAGCATAAGAATCTTTTATAGATTGTTAATCTTTTGGCTAAACAGGCTATCGAGACTAACAGGAAATTATAATAAACCTCCTTGTGTAAAATGTAACAATACCAATGATTTTATACTGAAAATCACGTCTAAACGAGTAGTGTTAATGATTTGGAAAAAATATATGTTAAATTAGAGCATTTTTAACCGACTTCCAAAAGGAGGAGGTTCTCAATTCGACTGTATGTTGTTTTTTTTGTATGTTTGTTACGCGATTACTCCGTCAATTATGAATTGATTTTGATGGTTCTTTTTTTGTTTGGTAGATCATACTTCAGAGGTGGTCCCATATAAATTTTATTAACTTTGCTTGGGTAGTTTTTGAGTTAGCTTCAATAATACGTATTTTTTCCTCACTTAGTATGTGGATGATATTATGATAACTTCCTGTCACTGTTATTTACATAGCAGGTAGTGGTATTCGAATTTGTGTGTAGGTATCACAACTAAAAAGTGAAAAATAAAATTTTTTACAAAAAAAAACAACCGACTTCAAAAAAAACACTACAAAGTGAAAAATAACTTTAATTTCGGAAGTCGGTGACAAAGAACGAAAATTAAAAACCAAAGACACCGACTTCCGAAATTAAAGTTATTTTTCACTTTGTAGTGTTTTTTTTAAGTCGGTTCTTTTTTTGGAAAAAGTTTTTCTTAATAACTTAATCTGTGAATATTTTAGATTATGTTTATATTACATGGTGTAATAAATATTTACAGTTATGTCTAACACGGATAAAAAAAAAAGCGGCCAAGTGCGAGTCGTACTCGCCCATGAAGGGTTCCGTAGCAGCAAGTAACGATAAGTTTACGATTTATGACGTATTAAAAAAAAACTACTTGCTAGATCTCGTTCAAACCAATTTTCGGTGGAAGTTTACATAATAATGTACATCATATATTTTTTTTAGTTTTATTATTCTCTTATTTTAGAAGTTACACACATTTTACCACTTTGGAAGTGTCTCTCGCACAAACTATTCAGTTTAGAAAAAAATGATATTAGAAACCTCAATATCATTTTTGAAGACCTATCCATAGATACCCCACACGTATGGGATTGATGAAAAAATTTTTTTTGAGTTTCAGTTCTAAGTATGGGGAACTCCAAAATTATTTGTTTTTTTTCTATTTTTGTGTGAAAATCTTAATGCGGTTCACAGAATACATCTACTTACCAAGTTTCAACAGCATAGCTTTTATAGTTTCGGAAAAAAGTGGCTGTGACATACGGACGGACAGACAGACAGACAGACAGACATGACGAATCTATAAGGGTTCCGTTTTTTTACGGAACCCTAAAAACGGAGAATCACGCAAAAACTATCAAGCCTATTTTCCTAAAACCTACACTATTTTAATGATAATTTAATTATTTGTCTTTTATTATACATGTTTTATTAAAATACCTTTTGTATTATGTATAATAAATTAATAATGCATTTAATTTGGGACAGCGCTCTTTGATGGGCGCGTCCTATTATTACTGACTGGACGTACGGCGCGTTGCGTGAGCTCAGTACAGAACACGCAAGCTAACCATTCAAGGTCACTGGCATTAAGTCGTGTCTTAAACTTACCTCCATCGAAGTATTTTCCGTTGATAAAGTCCTTGGAGCCCGCCTCTTCCACACCAATGCCAATCATCTTAATGTTATGTTTACTCAGTACTGGTGCAATTTCACTCAACTGGAAATGAATAACAATTTATTTGATTATTTATTTGTTGATAATCCCCATTTACATTAAACTGAAATGCTGTTCGTTGGTAAGCGCATTACTTGAGAACGGCTGGACCGATTTGGCTATTTTTACACGCTTTTTATTAGCTTCACCTGTATGTATGTTTGTTTGTTTGTATGTTTGTTTTTTGTTTTAAAATGTTCGTAATAATCTGAATTTTGAAGGTTTTCGGGAAAAGAAAATTGAAAAAGTTGCCCAGAAAATTGGAAATTCGGAAAAAACTGAAAGTGCTTTTTTTGTATGAATTATTGAAATTTGGACAGGCCAACGTCCGTCGTGTCAGATAGTAGTAAATAATCCCAAGTAACAAGGGCAGGAAGATTATGAATCCCAGTGGAAAATTAAGTAGGAGGAAAAATACCGGGTAAGATCAGGGTGTTAGGCAGACGGTTGAACACGCGAAAATAGTGGATCCGTAGGGCCCTCTGCTACGTGTTTACACCCAATACTCAAACCATACGGATTTTTTAAAATTAGTTTTCAAATTTTATTCGAAGTTCGTCGTTACTCAAACTTCAAACGTCAACAATAGCATTTTTTTTTAAACTAGCCGCTTTTTTTCATTTAGAATCTAATATGAAAAAAAAATTGCCTGTAAGTATAAAATTTAACTTTTCACAAATGTAAAGTTCCGTGAAAAAAGGCCCAGGTAGTTAAAATTGACGAATTATTCTAGTTGTATTAAAATAAATTATACATATTGAATAGCAAGTCTGACAACCAGTCTTACCAAGGGGTATCGTATTCTCCAGTTACTGGGTTGTGGAGGTCAGATAGGCAGTCGCTCCATGTAAAATACTGATATTCAGCTGCATCCGGTTAGACTGGAAGCCGACCCCAACATAGTTGGGAAAAGGCTAAGTAGATTTTTTTGTATAGCGTTAGAACCAAAAATGTTTGCTTCTTGGCTTTTTTTTAACGCAGTTCATAGTCGGGCTTTCGGTATTCATTTTTTAATTTTTTTGTAGTTTAGGGACTCTTATTAAATTTTCTAGCAATCACCTGCGTAAAATACGAATTTTGTAAGTTTATTCTATATGAAAATATTAAAAAAATGTTGCCAGTTTTATTATTTTTAAATGACATAGTTAACGTTTGAAGTTTGAGCAAGGACGAATTAAGAATAAAATTTTTAAGTCATTTAAAAAAACCCGTGTGGCCTGGGTCTTATTATTGGGCCTAAACACGTAGCAGACGGCCCCACGGATCCGCCATTTTCGTATGGTCAACCGTCTGCCTAATACCCTGTATAATCAGAAGCAGAAACATCTATTTAACAAATTATAAATTAAAGTCACTTCTCGTGTCTGTCTGTGTGACTGCGTTGTTCTTCTAAAGTACGCCGTGGGCAAAAGCTAGTTTCATGTAGGTAAGTAAATTGGACTTCTAATGGCTGAGCTAATTTATTGATAAGCATTGTAAAATTTTATGTTCCTTTTTATGATCCATTACCAAAATATGCCCTAAATGCCTAGGAATAGCGATGAAAAATGTCCTTATTGTTTTGTTTTCGCTCTAAAGGGTCCAAAAGTATTGCATTATCATCAATCATACCCCAAACGAAACAAACCTTTAAAACCTGCAGTTTTTTCTTTCTTTCATTTTCAGACACAACCCAAAAGGGTTCTGCTCACATCGGGGCTCGGAAACGTTATTTAAAATAACGTTTTTAAAACGTTTCGAACTGTTCTTTGTACAACATTTTGATCGGAACGAAAACGAAATGAGAACGTTTATTCCACAAAACAAAACCCGTTTTATTCCGCAGGACGCGGCGGCGCGGCGTGCGCCGACAAGCATGAACTTGTAAAGTTAAATTATACCATAACTTCATTTCCTTACATCATTGATTCCAATGCGCTTGCTTTAAGGGTTACGTTGCGAGTTTCCTATCCATCAACCCAAAAAAGGAAAAAAAAAAACGTTTAAAAACGTTTTATTAACCGAGAACAATTTTAAATTTTGTTCTTCTTCAAAAACATTTTTATATCGTTCCGTTCGAACATAACCGAAACAAATCGTTTCTTAGGTTTTTAAGACGAAACCGTTTAAAAAAAAAATATACCGCTATCCGAGCCCTGGCTCAGACGATTCACACCAAAATCGACAAGTTTTGATCAAACAATTTGACGGCCTCACGGGCGCCTAGCAAAGTTCTTATCGGTCAGATATGGAAAATTTGGACCGATAAGGGATTCCCGAGGTTTATCAGGCGTCAGTCAAGTCTGTCAATAGAAGGCGAAAGGAGTGATTTTACTCTGCACCCCAATTGAGGCCTTATCACTTTAGTATGATAGGAAGTAATCCCTTGAGTTTATTTTAAGGCTCAATTTACATTACTGCGGAACGGAATGGTAGCCAATTTTTTTGTGTGCCGTTTGTAGGCAGTAGGCACGGTCATCAGTGTTGTACCTATGAATCGCTATGGAAGTTTTCATGACAGACACGTTTTTTTAACGGCGCGGCTTATACGCCGTATGTGGGCACGGTCGTCACGTGTTGTATGGATCACTATGGAAGCTTGCTGACAGACACATTTTTTAACGGGGCGGTTTATGCGCCGTGTGTAGGCACGGTCGTCACGTGTTGTAAGAATCAGGGTTGTAACGGATGTCATTTAACGGATGAGGATGCGGATGAGGATATCGAGATAATCGGGTTTGCGGATGCGGATGAGGATACGGATATTGGAAAATTCCTTATTGTGGATGCGGATGAGGGTGCGGATGCTGTACAAACATACCCCTTATTTTTTACAGTATTTATATTTGTATTATACGTTGTAGGTAATATAATCATTTGATAGGTTACCGTAGCGTAATTCGTCTATAAAAAACTTCACTTGTATGAGCTAACAAAAAGAAAACAATAACATGCCACCCGGCACCCAGTAACTCAAATTGTGACATGTGACACCACAGTCGTGCCACCACTGCTACGTGCAGCCGATCGTCTGTCATAGGACAAGGACATCGCGAATTCAGCCAATAGGAACGCGTAACTCACTTATCGGCCCGCTCATATAACTCGGCGCGAGTTTAAAAAAAACAATATTTGTGCGAACAACGTAGGATCACATCCTCATAGAAATTATGAGGATGCGGATGAGGATGCGGAGCTTTTAAAATCAAAATTTGAGGATGCGGATGTTTTGCGGATGTCAAAATTTATGCGGATGCTCCGCAGTTGCGGATGCGGATACGGATATCCGTTACATCCCTGGTAAGAATCACTATGGAAGCTTGTTGTCAGACACGTTTATTCTACGGCGCGGATTTTTTTTTTTTTTTGAAAAGTACAGAATTAATCTCCATTAAATTATCTATACAATGGTATATAAATTGAGTAGGTTCTATGTACTAGCAGGAGTGTATAAATAAAAACAGTTGCAGGAAGGAAGCAAAACAATTGACTCAAAGACTCTCTAATGCTTCGCATTAGGAGTCGTGCAAAAAGCCAGTTCATAGATAATTATTTCATTACGTCACTACGCAAATATCGATAAATTAGGTACTGTCATGGATTAACGATATTTTATCAATAAAGCACACGGGAACCGCGTGTTACCTGCGCCTAGCATAATATTTATCTAAAATATGTGATAGATTTTATCAACAGCTCAACACCGTCATCTTTCCAATATTTTTATTGCGACAAATTATATAAATACTTATCTAAATATGGAATTTGAAACTGTTATAATAAATAATTAACAAGATTAGGTATGTTTAGTAGACAATAAGCATTCTGTTTTCGTGTAGATTCAACGCTTAGTACGTTGTTAGGGCAATTAGTCTGCAAAGCATTGTTTTAATTTAAATACGCAATCATTTAAGTGAGACTTAACTTGCAGGAAAATTCTGACTTCACGTCAAATAAATTAAGTTTTAATTATAAGTTATTTAAATCATAAAATTGTTTGGAAAACGACAGCTAATGTTAAAGTCAATTATGGGGTGTATAGGTCAGATCACTTGCCACTAATTATTGAATGTAATCTTGACATAATTAGAAATAAATGTCTTCTTGACAATTGGACTTGTTATAATATTATATGGAGAGAAAGAGGTAAGGACGAATGTGACAAATATTATCAAAGGAGATGTTTCATTTTTGTATGGGACTCCGGCCATAACATGTACACTTTAGAAAACCTGGGAAACCAACCCCTAAAAACAATAAAGACTGTTTTTTTCCATAATATCTAATACATGTTGGGCACAAAATAAAAACAGAAAATGTTTGACGTTTGTCAGGAGAAAAACGACCATCGACAGCTAGCCATTTTCGTCCAGAAGTACCTACAAATCTACAATCCACAAAAGCAGTTTTTTATTTTTATGATGAATCACACTTTCTAATTAATCAAACAAGTTGTATAAGATAGCTATCTTAATATAGTACAGAAATACATGCCTTTCATATTTATTTAAATGACGTCTACGTGATATTATTATGTTAAAATGTAACATGATTTCTGGACGAAAGCAGTATGCAAGTAAAACGACGACATGATGAATAGAATATGGCAATAATTTGTTAAACTATTATTTTTTGTGCCGAAGTAATCAGGGGAATAAACAGGAAAGAATATTTTTCCTCAATTCGTGGAATTTTTTCCTTTTCTTACATTAACGTACACTTTATGGCCGAAAATGAAACATCTCCTTTGTAACAGTAAATTAAAAGACATTCACTTCCTCAGTGAACTTTGTACTTGTGCAGATAAGATGTGTCAATACGTTAATCATAGAATTGTTATTGACAAATTATATAATGACATTGTAGAAATATTGTGTAAGGCCTCTGTACTAGGCAGACCAAGTCAGAAGCATAAAAAGGTAAGAGTGTAGTAAAACCAGGCAAACCAAGCAATGGTCTTATAAATGACATGTACACAACACGTAAAATTTTCAAGTCTAGGCTAAAATTCTGACAAAACCATAACCATGCTTAAAACGTGACTACAATCCTTAAAAAAATAGACAGAGGATATAATAGAAGATTTTTTAGAACAGAAATCCCGAAAGAAACCACTGTCGTAAATTCGAAACCAACTCAAACCTGCAGAATTTTATTTTTATTATTTGATTTGTACCAATTACCCATTGTAAATATAAAATCATAGCAGAAAAATGATTTTTCAAAATGATTCAAATGTCTCAAAGAGATGTCAGCAGAATTAACGGGGTCTGCTAGGGCCAATGCCTGCCGGGGGTGCGAAGAAAACCGATAAATCGTGGACCCCGGCAACAGGGCAACCGAAGGAACACGAGTGGGTTTTAGTCAGTAATAGTCTGACGCCCTCCCGCTCCGCCCAGAGCGGGAGAAGTTATTTTAAGATTTCCCACCAAAAAAAAAAAGGGGCCCCAAATTCTTGTGTGCCCAGTGTGCCCAGGAGCCTCGGCTTGCCCTAAGACGGCCTTGGGTTTAACTACAATAGTTTTTAGAGCAGAGCCATGGTGCATAGTTACTTAGCCTTGAGTAGACAAGTAGCTGACATGATGACTGTGTGATAAATTATGCATGAGCGACATGCATAATTCATCACACAACAAACCTATACTATAGTGCATATACGAGTAGCGATTGTGTAACACAACATAAACAGAGCTCCATTTAAAGTGATTCATGTTTATAGGCTAATAATAAGCAATGATATTATAAGTAGTAAGCGAGCATGAGGTCCTTTTTTTTGGTAAGAAATTATCAAATAACTTCTCCCGCTCTGGGTGAAGCGGGAGGGCGTGTCAGACTCTTACTGACTAAAACCCACCCGTGTTCCTTCAGTTGCCATGTTGCCGGGGGGCCACGATCACGGCATCGGCTCTAGCGGACCCCGTCAATTCTGCTGACATCTCTTTGAGGCGCACGTGGAACACAACGCGCCGTCGACCCGGGCTTGGCCCTTATCGGACGGCGAGCTACCCATTGCTCACCGTCCGCAAGCCCGCGTCTACGGTGGCCGGAAATCTGCCTGTGATTCCCGACGCCCAGGGCATCTCCTCCTGCGGCGGTTAGGGGCGCGAAGGCGCGAAATTTGCCTCTCCCTCGGTTCAATTCCCGGGTCGGGCAAGTGTTATTGGGTTTTCCATCTGTAATTTCTCAGTAGCAGCCTGGAGTCTGGATTTGTGCCCGGTTGATGGCAATAGGCTCGCCCCCTATAACAACAGCTGGCGAAATGCGGGATGTGTGTGTGTGTGTGTATAAAGAGGAAGATAGGCTATACGCGCTCCCTAAGTGGCATGTTAAAACTTGGCTAGTTAGCAAACCTGCACCTCAAGAGCGGCCAACCCGTCATACTTTTCATACAAACGCTCGTACGGGATTATGGCGTTGTAACACATCTTTCTTTAATTCTTTTAAACTAATGGGTATCTTGTGCACTATATCTAGGTTTCTATGAAAGCAAAAAATAAAAATTTGGCGAAACAAATTCAATAGAAGCCTCCAAAAATCTGCTTTTTTGCACAAATTTTACCTGAACTTTGACCGTTCATAATGTACTTATAAATTGTAAAAGTAAAGAAAACATCTTTATAGAAACCTCGCACATGTAATGGAGATTCTAAATGACAAAAAAATATTTTACAAACTTGTAAGGCGTATTCAAAAACACGTATTTCCTGAAACCAGTTATTTTTCGTACAATGTTATCGCGTTCTCACTTGCTTGTTAGCAGCTCTCACTTGCGCTGGATGAAACAACAAGCTTTTCGACCATGCTCGCGTTGACAATAGACGGACCGGGAAGGGCCCTCTTAATTGCGTAACACACTATCAATCACAATCTGAATGATTTTGAAGGATATTGCTAATCCACTGCTTCGTATGTTCGAAAAATTTGTCTGCTCAACAACGTAAATAACGCAATTAATGTTGTTGAACTGTCAAATTGAAGCCATTGCTAGTGTGTTACGCAATTAACCCACTGAACTAATGTCGCTCTGGCGTCAACAGAGCGTCCTGTGTACCGTGTACCTACACAGCAAAATTATAATATGCTTTGTCTCTTTTTCTATAATTGCCGTCTTACTTCCTCCTGTCATCTAATATACAAGATCAAATTAAATTAGCTAGCAGACGTGGTGGCTATCGATATCTAAACTAATTTTTCTAACTGATATTTCAAATAATTACACTACCTACGGTCGTTACCCCAAAAATAGAAGATTGTCTGCCTAGGGAGCAAACAACTGTTTTAAAGACGAGTGTTTCGAATTCAGAGCGGAGCGAAGGATTCTAAAGTAGAATCTCAGGCTCAGGCGCAGCGAGGGATTCGTCACTCGAGTTTAAAATAGTACCCTACTTTTTATCACCCTCTATGAGAAAATAAGAAATCGCAAGTTATGAATAAGAATTGTACCTACGTTTATTTACCTATAATTATCATTCTCACTACTTGGAAGACACAATTTTTTTATAAAACGAAGTAAAATCTGAATTTCAGTAAACAATTACGAACGAAGGTGGAATGCATTTCGCGCGTTTTTATAAAATTTTACAAACTTTTTTTTTTGTTCGCGCTCTCTATACTTGTATCATACAGAATTACAGACTATTACAACAATTTATACAATATTCGTGATTGATCTCTTTGCTAGAACTTTTACTAACAATATTCACATTCCAAATTCAAATCACAATCCCTAGGGATTGAAAAGCTATTTTGGTCCCTGTTTACGAAGAATAAACTAGCTCTTTTTGAATGGATGTGATGAAAAATCAATTTTGTGATATCATGTGTATAATTTAATTTGACCTTGTAGTGTGACAAAGTCTCACAAAGTTATTGTTATTTATGTGTACGTTAGTGTGACGTTTTTAACTGACGAAAAAGTGAAAACTTCTTTAGGCGCGTTGGGCATTTTTGAGATGGGACTAAACCATTGATTTCGCGATACTGTGATGGAATTTACCGACACCGTACGGAGTAAAAGACATCAACGCGTTGATTACTGCGGTGCCGATTTTTTTTTTCAAGTTTTTACTTCTGTCGGCACTCCCGGAGAGCCAGTTTTTTTTTTTTTTGTATTGCTTTTTACTTATATGATGTGATTATCTTACCTCCTTTGCCCAAAGCCTGCACAGCATGCATCCCCAGCGTCTGAAGAATATGAAGGCCACATTCTGGTCCTCCCAGAAGGTTTTCAACTCTACTGCCTGGAAAATAGAACATGTTTTGTGTTAATAAGTTAATGTTAGTAGAACTTGGATTGAGCTGTTGTCTCTTTGCTGCTTTTATGAAGATTTTACTCATAAATTTTAGCCAGAAGGAAATGTGTTTTATCAAAGATCCTGTAAATGAATTTTAAAGATAAATTTCTAACATGACATCTTCTATCTCTAGATAAGCACATCCAGTAGGTACCTGAATTACGTAACACACGATCAATCACAATCTCTTTCGATTTGAAACATATTGCTAATGTAGAATACAAATACATCCTTCTCAATGAAATAACACTCGCTTGTATTTAATTATATACTTCTTAAAATAAAGTGAAAATATTTAAGAAGTAGTATTACCAGAAGACATACTTAAATAATATAAACACTCTTCAAATAAGCGCTCTTCCTCCTCTCTCCTACTATGCTGTGCCCAACAGGGTCTATAATTGTTTCTATAATTTTAAGCCTACCAACTGTTTTACCAACATTATAGAATGCAGTAAAGAATTGAAAATTTTCGATTGTAACTGATTTTTTTTTTTTATTTGAACAACCCTAAATTCATATAGTTAAATATGCCCCTTTTTTCACCATGATAACTAAGAGGTGAGTCCCGAAATTGAAAGGTTTTATTAGGTGGGTCGCGATCCAGTCAAGTTTGGAAACCACTACGCTAAGGGAATGTAGGACAGGTTATTTTACAACCAAATTACCCTTTTTGACTCCTATGCCAATGTCAACCATTTTCGAGTAATTATTTTATATTTTGAAAATGTATGAAATAAAAATACTTATAAAATGTCAAATGACTCGAAAATTGTTGGGTCAAAAGGGGTAATTTGCCATTTGGTTTAAAATAACGGCTTGCCGACATATTTATAACCAATAACCCTGATGTCTTCTAACCTAGCTTAAAAACTAAGAAAGTGGGGTGGGGTGTTGTTAACATTATTTGTTTATGGCCAGTGTCAAAAGGGTCAGAAAATCCCCACTCTGCATATTATGTTGACATAGTTTCTGAAAATGCTTTTGTCATATTATTTAAGGCTCCCACAAACAGGCGCGACGCGACACCGATTATTTTCTACTGTGAAGTGTTCTTCAAAATTGTTTTACTAATAAAACACTTTAAGGTACACTAAACGTCCATAGATGTTATAATAACAAAATTTCTTTTTGTGTCTTGTTCAGTGTCCTTGATTGCGTTAAAAAGGAACGTTTCTACTAGTCAATAGTTTTCTCTTTGTACAACAATTAACTGTCTAGACTTTCTTTAATTAGCTTGTAGCTAACTAGTAACAGCCGCGCGGATCGATCGACCAGGTTAAGCTACGCTTGTCGCGGTCAGCCCATGGATGAGTGACCACCTTAACATACCGAGACCCCTCCATGCCTCAGACAGCACGTTAAGCCGTTGGTCCCGGCTGTCATTCTTAGATCTTTGATAGTCCAGAAGCCCGAAAGTCTGACAACCAGTCTTACCAAGGGGTACCAGTACCTATAAGCAATCGCTCCATGTAAAATACTGGTGTTCAGCTGCATCTGGTTAGACTGAAAGCCGATCCCAACATAGTTGGGAAAAGGCTAGGCAGATACTGACTTTCTTTTATAAGCTGCCAATGTCTAAGTAATTAAAAACATGCTTATATTATAATAGACTTAATACCTTTATCTCAATAAATTAATTATTATTTTTATTATGCTGCATCTGTGCATAATTTTATGCAGTAGCAACTGCTCACTAACAGTGTTATTCTACTTTCTATACATGTGATTATAATCTTTCTTTTATTTAAATAGAGTTTTGACTCTAATGTTGAGTATGATGTGATTATTTAAAAAATTGTGGTGGAAATTATGGTCCATAATTAAACCTGCATTATGGTATTGGCAGAATAAAACCTGTCCTATGCTAGTCTAGGTAACAATTAAAAAATACATGACTAACACCGAAAAATGGAAATTAATACATCCTGCAATCTGCAATTACAGGCAGGTACAATCAACATAGGTACTTAATATTTAATGAGCATAGCTCATATATCTATAGAAATACGGATGAATAAACCTAGAGTATTATCGTTTTAAATAGGTAAATAGATAATTTTAACATAAATCCGAGTAAAAGTACATTGACACATGAATGACTGGTTCAATTATTTCACGTTTTAGTTACGAAACGCTTGCAGCTGCAGTTCGTTGTAAACCGGTTCGGTTTACATTAAGTGCATCTACCCGACCTCTTAAACTATGATAAGTTGTTGTGCGCGCCGGAGAAGGTGCGTAACAAAAAAAACTAAAAAGAGCAATACCTATTGCAACTCATTAGCTAGATGTAAAACTAACTTTTTGTAAATTAAAAAGGAAAATTCAAAAGGTTCCAAGCATTATTCTAAAAGTTAAACAGTAAATACTATTCAATAGGCGGTGTAAATAAAAATGTTATGGTAACGAATGCAATGGAAAAGTTGTTTAGTTACCTCGCCACTGGCGATGCTCTTTACTTTTTGTAATCCAATCTGAGCGAGATCCGTAGACATTTTCTTTATGTTTAGAGACTGTTAGCAACTTTAATTTCACAAAAATTCAAATAGTTCTAAACACAGCAAAGTGAACAACATGAATGGAATAAAATTCTGCACGAATTTGACACTGACAGACATTCAATCGGTGAATCAGACGGGCATTCTTTTGTTGTGCTGTTGAATGAACATGAATGAACGAAATTAGTTTTCTGACCAATAGCGGACAAGGACATTGACTCGATTGTCAAAGAAAATTAAAAAAATAGTGGTTCCTGCTTGGGGTCCAATAAAATTCTGTAATGAATTCGGAACATTCGGATCATAGGGATGCAAGAAATGCCTAAAAGTATCGATTTAAATTGTATCGAAATTTAAAAATAAATCAATGTCGATTTATATACGGGGTGGCAGGAACATCGACGCGAAAACTGAAACCATGGATTCAGTACATGATTCTGAACCCCCTGCGTTGAAATTTTTCGTAGGTTATTAAAAAAAAACTGCTTTTTCATAGAAAAGTGCAATCCCTACGCGGTCAAAATGTATGGAACAGCTGATTTTTTTATAAATAACCGACGAAAAAATTTCAACGCGGGTTCAGAATCATGTACTGAATCCGTGGTTTCAGTTTTCGCGTCGATGTCCCTGCCAACCTGTATATATCTAAAAAAAAAACGATATATCGATATTTTTTGGCACTTCTTGCAATCCTACCTTGAAAATGGAAAATGAAACAAATAAAATTACGTCTCTGATTCCCAGCAGTTTTAGTCAGTAGCAACAACGATGTTGCTATGGAAAATATATCGAATTTGATGCATTTTCGATACTTGATATTTTATATCGATTTATCGAAATAATAAACATCGCCTAAAAATATCAACATATCTGACAAAAAATATCGATCTATCGATATTTTTTCTGCAAGCCTATCGGATCATCTTTTGCGGTTAGAATTTTCATTTTTCCTACTTGATTGCTGTTAATTTTTGTTTTAGCGATTAACAAATTGTCGGTAAGTTTATATGAATGAGTTGAGATATGGTCCAGAGCTGTTCCTTTATTTATTTATTTCCACTGTAGTTGTTCATAATTTATACATTTTATTGTTTGATGTAAGTAGGTATATTGTAAAAAAAACAATGTTTGTTATTAGTCTCAAAGTCAAAGTCAGGCGAGCTTAATTAAATTATCTAAATGTTGTTACTTAGAGCTCAAAGTATTTTGCAATTTGTTGTACAGACGCCAGCACATCAAGCTACTACAATCTGTCAAATTTATTTAATAGATTTTCAATTTTATCACTGATGTCTAAGGTTCAAAGTTGATTGGGAAAATTTGACAGTTTCGGGTAGCTTGATGTGCTGGCGTCTGTACATACTTGTTAGAATAAGAAGGCATCTTTCTTACCTTGCATTTCATTAGTTCAAATTTAGAAACATAATGTTTTTATTTAGGATTTTATGTTGTAGCTTTTTCCGCAGTTTCACCCGCGTGTATGTCGGGAAATATCCCACAGGAACATACTACCGATACCGGCACCCTAATTGCGTTAAACAACACAATCACAATTTGTTTTGATTTGAAACAGATTTCTAATCCATTGCTTCATAAGTTGTAAAAAAAATCTGTTCAACAACGTAAAAAACGCAATGAATGTTGTTGTAATGTCAAAATGAAACAAATTTCGCGAAATTGTTTACGAAAATGAGTTACGCAATTAGGGTACAGGATTACATACCTAATAGCCGAGGAAAAGGTCATTGTCTCCTACCGCTGCGCCCGCGTTGCGGTCAACCATAATTACGACGCCAGCACATCAAGCTACCCGAAACTGTCAAATTTTCCCAATCAACTTTGAACCTTACACTTCGGCTATAAAGTTGAAAATCTATTAAATAAATTTGACAGATTGTAGTAGCATGATGTGCTGGCGTCTGTACCTACCTAAAACAAATGTCGTCCTTTTAAATCTTTAGAGCTAGCGCGCACGGGCAACTTTTGTCTCCGAACCAATTTGTCTCTAATATCAAGTCAATGGGTTAGTATGAAAGTGCGCGCACGCAGCGACACGACAGTAGGGAGACTTTTTTGTCTACGGGTTTGGAGACAGGCCGGCGACGCAAATGTCGCCCCGCCTATTGGTTGCAATGCAAGTTCGCGCACGGCGACAAAAAAGTTGCCGGCCTGTCAGTTGCATCTCTACCGCCCCCGTTGACAGAGCGCGTCTCTTCACCTAATACTAATAACCTATTTATTCGATTCCAAAATAGAGAAACATGAAGAAGATATCTAATAATCGGATAATAATAGACCGATTGATTTTTTTTTGGAAATGCTCTCAATTTTCTAAACATTGTTTGAAATTTTCCTATGTTAGTCTGAATCAGAATCTTTATTTGTCAAACATAGGTATTGACTTAAATGGCGTTAGGTTAACATATTTGAGCGTTATGTCTTGCCAAATATGTGAACCTGTTAAAATGTAATTTAAAATACTTAATAAAAACTAAATAAAACAAACAATAAAAGCAAAATCAAAAATAAACTAAAATATAAAAATAAATGTATTAAAAATGATCATTTATAAAATCTTGAACAATACTTGCGTTTTTTGCATTTTGCAGGTCAGTGTCAGGTTTTATATTGATTTATATGATTCGCGGTCGTAACAAATGTGGCATTACTCAATTATAATCATTACAATTAGCAAAGGTGCAGGTACAGTTAGCAAAGGTGTCAAATGTCACGATTTTAAGAAATTATGACATTTTCAAAAAATAACACCAAATCTCAGAACTGATGCAACCAATCCGTGATACGCTATTAAAAGTGTTTGTGTTTTAACTTTTTTGACAGCTGAGATGGTGCTTAAGTATGCAAATTTATTTTTAGACAAATTTCTGTCACTCCATAATGGGTGCACCCAATATTGCCTTTTTCGCTTTCGTCTTCGGTTACTTATTATTTATTAAAGAGTTTATTTCAGACCATGTGTCCATTTTGTTAGTAACAATGTTCTTACGGACTAGTGTTAGTAATACTTAAAACTACCGACAACAAAATATTTAAAAAGATTTAAAAAGATAGTTAACTCAATCACTACTGCGCCACTCCATGACAAATGGCGCAGCAATGATTGATGTAACCACAGTCC
The DNA here is from genome assembly GCA_963680765.1 of Agrochola lychnidis. Classification (NCBI taxonomy): domain Eukaryota; kingdom Metazoa; phylum Arthropoda; class Insecta; order Lepidoptera; family Noctuidae; genus Agrochola; species Agrochola lychnidis. The sequence continues at coordinate 14,185,622 of OY796872.1, forward strand.
AGCCGACTAGCGATCATGCTAAGGATGCTGTTGGAGCTGCCACGTACTCTACGCACCAGGGATGCACACCTTTTACGCATTGTAGCGTAAAAGCAGTCTACGCGATGTTCAGCAAACATCCCTGATGCACTACAGAATCGCCGCAGCCCCATCAGCACCCTGAACGCATTATTAAATTGGACTCGGAGGGCACTGTAAGACTTTTGAGTATAGTCGGCCCACAGGCTGCACGTGTAGAATGATGTACAATAAGACCTAAAAAGTGTAATTTTGACTTCTGTCGAACAACGTGCAAACCTGCGAGCTATCATGTTCGCCCGCACTGCCAGCGCCCTCCGTTCCCTCTCGATGTCATCATTGTCCCTGAGGTCAGAGGTCAGCATATGTCCTAAGTACTTAAATTTGGATACCCTACGCAAAGCTGTACCATTAAGTGTAATGCTGGGAAACACGTTACCTGTACTGCTTCCTCTGGCCTCAAAGACCATGACTTCACTTTTGAGTGGATTATATTTTAATCCGTGTTGCCTGGCATATGCTTCACAGACAGCAAGCAGTTTCTTAATGCCACATACTGATGCACTCAGTAGCACCATGTCATCAGCATAGCTTATGTTGTTTACATTAATTCCGTCTATTATCGTTGTTTACATTAATTCCGTCAAACCTACTGAAAAATTTGCATGCTTATTTTATATTGGCAAAACATGTTTTGTTCTAAATTGTTCTTTTACCATCTTTTTATACCGTGTTTTATGCAAATAAATATATTCTATTCTATTCTATTCTATTCTATGTGACAACCTACCCGAGTGCTACTGAGTGCCACAATCAGGTCGTTCATATACAGGTTAAATAGGGTTGGCGAGGACAATCCCCCCTGCCTCACCCCGCACTCCAACCTGTACGACTGCGACATGGTTCCCGACCAACGCACGCCATTGACCTGGTTTCCGTACCAGTACTTGCAGATGTTGATGAGTTCTATTGGTAGATTAGTGTTTTCTAACTTTTTCCATAGAATATCATAGGAAACCAGGTCAAAGGCTTTCGAAAGATCAAGAAAGCATGCGTGAACTGATGTTTTACGTCTTGTGTAGTATTTGACAGCATGCTTAACACACAAAACTGCACTGTCAGTGGATAGTCCGCCCCGGAAGCCGAACTGATTGTCATGAAGTACAATGTGTTTGGTCAGCTGTGAGTTCAACATGCTGTCAAATACCTTCGATACCACTGTGGCAAGAGAGATAGGCCTGTAGTTGTTCCTATCTGATAGATCAGCTGTCTTATTTTTAACGATAGGTATAACAATGGTTTTAATCATCTCTTCAGGCATATATGAGTGGCTTAGACAAAGGTTAAACAGCATAGCCAACAATCTCGGTAAGTGGGGTCCAGCATGCTGAAGATGTTCAATGCTCAACCCGTCATGGCCGGGAGATTTACCTCTAGTCATTGATTTGATTATCAACTTCACTTCTCTAGTTGTACATCCAAAACCTATCTTTTCACCGTACTTAACATTGATCACCGACTGCGAGGACCCCAATGGCGATTTGACAGTAAAATGCTGTCGAAACAGATCTGCTATTCTACCGGCATCGCTTACGCCGTCGATACACACAGGAGTAACCGGTTTGCTATTAAGTTTGTTTGTGGCTTTCCAAAAAGATCGAAAATCATTTTGTGAGTGATGAGAGGCCAAGATATCCATTTTTACCTGTTCTTCATGGTTCTGACACCATCTTAGTCGGTTTTTAAAGATTTTCCTGGCTTCACACATCTCGTTAAAAATTTCACCTGAATTTGGTTTGCCATACCAACACCACAAATAAAATTTTTGTTTAGCTTCCCTGTGTGCCTCGCCAACATGTAAGTTCCACCCTGCAACAGGTTTCTTTTTCTTACGGATATGTCTACCATGTTTGCCACATAATGCTGCCTCTCTTAATATTTTTACAATATTGTTATACAAACTGTCAATGACTTGCCTATGCTTCGAAATATTACAAGTATAATCTGCACATTTTGTAAACTCCTCTGGAAAGTCAAGAAGTCTTAAGAGTCTATGACATTCAGTCATGTATAGGTTAACCTGATCTACATTTCTTTCCCCCCATATAACATCATTTACAGTCGGTTTATATTCCAGTATCTTAGGTGAGACTACGCCTAGATTACACTCCATTATTAACGGAAAGTGGTCCGACCACAGTACGTCATACTTGACACACACTCTGCGCACTGACGGCACAGCTGCCTTAGAGACTATAACGTGATCAAGCCATCTTTGTGATCCGTGAGCCTCGCTCACAAAAGTGAAACAATCAAACGAATTAGAAACGCCCTTCAACATTTCTACATCAATGCAAGTCCACTCCTGGTCCTCACAAAATAACGATAGTTCATTATAAAATTGTTCAGTAGGGTGCGCATTAAAGTCACCTAGTATGTATACACAATCAATGTTGCAACTGTCTATGATAGCGCTTACCGACCCGAAGATGTCCGTAAACTCGACTAGATTGGCTGCTGCGTCCACAGGCATGTAAACATTCACCACTAGTATAGACCGCTCAGGTAACACTACGCGTATCGCACATATTCGCGGATTATTGCACTGCACCACTATCACATTAGGGAACGCTTTTTGCCGCCAGAGTATTCCGAGACCGCCGTGAGGACGTCCTCGTAAAATGCCCGACGACATGTCCACCGCCGAGGTCCCTGTGCAGCTAAACTCGCCATCAATACTGCTCAAGTATGAAATATCACAGGGCAACAACCATGTCTCCTGAAGAGCTATCATGTCACATGTTTTACACAGCTCACGTATTCCATCAACAGAGCGCTTGACACTTTTGCAATTATAAGTAGCAAATTTGTGAACTTTGTGAACAAACTTAGAACAAGCGCACAGATCACAACCGTCTCTTCGAAATCCATGTTGATGAATGCGGCAAAATTTTACGAAAAAGTTGCGTTGCTGTCGCTCCCGTGTGCGCATCGTCGCGGAGACAGCGACAAAGACGAAAAAGTTACTGGGAAACTAAGTTGCCCGTGCGCGCTAGCTCTTATCGATACAAGTCAATTTTTTTAATTTTTGGATTTTATTTACTTTTTCAATTGTAGTTTCCAATTACAGTATCTTGAATTTCCACTAAGAAAACATCGATAACCGTAGTAATCGATTCAATGTGTAACTTTACGCGCCCTTCCCTTCACTATCACGTTGCTTCATTCATTCTGCCTTGATTGCTTGTCACCGCGTGTTTCACCGGTCTTGAAAACTTTATTATTTATCTCAACACCTGGTGAGTACTCATTTATTTATCATTAATTTACAGATTCTAGTAGCTTTTCTTTACGTCCATGCAAAGTTTGTCGAATACCAGAACGTGGTAATTACATGCATTTTGACCTTGTACATTCGAGTCTCTTCGATTGATTTTTTTTGTTACGTGAGTCAATTTTTAAGAGTGTTATTGCGTTGTTTGTCCGTTTCTGTTGTGAAAAACTGGTCAAGTTTTCATCCACGCCCATTTTTTACAAGTAAAATAAATCTAGCAAGCTCAAAGTTGTGGAAAAGCCAAAATAGGTAGGTACCTACATATATTAACTATAAGAAATGTAAAAGAAACTAATTAGCTTAATTTTACACTTCGTAGTGGCTAGTGTACGCTCAGAATGACTCAAGTGTGTAATTATATATTGATGTACCCAGCTATGTCATTACAATTACTGTAAAGACTTTTTTTAGCTGGACCTACATAAATTTTAATATAGTAATCGGAATTTGTCTACTGTTCATCGTGAAGCAGCAGCACTTGGACATAAGACAGTGCTTATAAACTTGAAGCAGTAATTCAATCTAATGGAAGTGAACAATTTCCTTCCTAATTATGGTATTTAGGACATAGTAAGGAAACTGGGTCACCAAATCTATGGTGAGCCAATGACTTGTATTATCTGTCTATGGTATTATTCTCAATGCTCACCATGAGGAAAAAAATTACTCATTTATTGGTACAATTTGTTTTATTGATTAGTTACGATAGCAGATTTTCTGAGTAAAAGCATGGCCAAGGCAGATTGATGTTAGGTATGTTATTTTTATCAAGAAGATAACTGTACCTAATTTCTGGTCCGTAACCAAAGCGGTTGTTGCTTTCGATAGGCAATTCCGACTCTTAATAGGTAATTCCATCAACAGGAAAGCATATTTGTAAAATAAGGAAATAACAACATATTTTTTTTAAACTGCAGGTACAAGATAAAAATTAAACTTGTATAAATAAAAAAACAATTATCAAAGTTAATATGGCAGTTTTTTCCTGTAGCAAACCAATATTATCAAAAAAATATGTTTTAAAAACCTTTCTTTGACTGACTTACCTTTTGTGTTGGTACGAATGTTGTAAAACTATAAGCCAATGGCATTGTACTTTAGTGTATGTCCAACGCAGGTGGCACAGTCGGCTCCGCTACCATCTTACTGACTATAGTATAGTTTTAGCACAACTTAAACCATTCTTATAACGTTTGTGCCAACAAGAGTAATTTAGCCAGTCAGCAAGGTATTCCATATTCAAATCCTTGTTTCCAAATGATGTTAGATCCACTTAAACAAAAATCAACTTTACGTGTTGTCTGTTAAGGTGATTTCAGATTGAGATAAAGGAAAAAGGTTTTTTTTTATTGTATCGCAAAACTAAACTTCGTGAGATATTTTTCCAAAAACTACTTATGATTTGTTTATGTGTTTGGAAACTAAATGGCGAACGTAGAGTAGGTCGTTCTGAAACAGAATGCCATAAAAAATCGCCTAAACCGAATATATACTTTCCTGTAAACTCCAAAAAATATTAAATTCATACTTACTCCATAAAATCTGTATTTATCTTTAGTATGATAGTGCGCTGATAATTTATTAGATTATTTCCTCGATTAACTAGATTATCTGGGCGCTATTTGATATTATGTTATCTTATGATTGTAATGTTTAAATGAATGTGCAGTTTAATGTATAACGTGAATTTATCGTTTTGTAATTGAATGCTAACATTATACATGCAACTTTTTGTTTGTATGTAGCAAATCAAAACTAATAAAGGAGATGTCCGCTTTTTGTAGGGATGTTGGTTTTTAATTCTGAGAAAAATCTAACCAGCATCAAACTACATCTAAATAAAAACGACAAAATATGGAACTAGGAACCACTGAAATAATATTTTTAGACCCCCCCCCCCATTTAAGAGAAAAATTATAAACTACAAATATTTTATTTGTTGATGGCAACTATGACAAATATGATATAAATTGACATATGGTACTGTCATTACTGTCAATTAATTGACAGTGATGAGTGTGATGGATGACAGTAACATGTGTCAATTTTGTCAAGTTTACTATTTGAATAAGTCATCATCATCATCATCAGCCTATAAATGTTCCCACTGCTGGGACACAGGCCTCCTCTCTGTGAGAGGGAGAGGAATGTGAGGGAGGTGTGTGAATAAGTCAATATGGCAATAATTACAATAAAATGTGTCAATTTTGACAAGTTTACTATTTTATGGGGTGTGTTCACTATATTATCCTAAATAATTAGAAAGGTTTGTTCGTTTTAGGAGTAAATTCTTACTAAAATACAAACGATTTTTCTCAAAATTGGAGATCTTTAAAAATGTATGATATAGTTAGAACCACTAGTTTTTGGGATGTCTATCGAAATATATTTAACTTATCCTGGTTAGAATTATTGAATAATAAAAAACCATTTTAGGACATGTCCTTTGCTTCTTTTCTTTTTCGTGTGGTTAGTGACTAACCTGGTGTCAAGAGTTTTTATACCGCCCATGGGCATCGGACTTGGCTTCACATGCCGTCGAGAAATATCTCTCAGCCATGGCCGGTTTCCTCACTATATTTTTTCTCCACCGTTTTTAAAGCAAATGATAATTATTATACAATACGCACATATAACTCTTGAGGTGCCTTGGGTTCGAACTCGAGACCTATAAAATATTACCTAATAAACCTAATTTTGGTGACATAATGGTGCCGATTCTCTTGTACACCGAACTAAACTAACTAAACTATCACTAAAATTCCTTACTTTTGACTAAATGCAAAATAAATTCTCTAAATTTAAAAATAATTTTGACACATCTAAATCGAATTTGACAACCGCGACTCCACACGTGATACCTAACCACGTGAATCTCTTTAGAGCCGGAGGCGCGCAGGGGGGCAGCCTCGATGTATTTTATATGGATTTTTCACTTTTTGTGTGGAAAATAAGAAAAAATATTACCTACATGTAGAGTGTTAGGGTCTAAGGTTCTTATAAAGGGTGTCGAAATTTTCATTATTTTTGCGATTGGGCACACCGTTTTCGAGATATAAGCAAAAGAAAAAAAAATATTCAGTACTGTTTTTTCATCTGAAGTCGAGGTGTTGGTGTGAATTTTAGTTCACAACAACCAATTTTATTCCACATGTTTTTAGTCGCGATTAAAAATAGTCATATCTTTATATATATAATTCTTCTGTGAGTGTGTATGTCACTGAACTTCTCTCAAACGACTGGACCGATTTTGATGAAATTTTTTGTGTGTGTTCAAGGGGATCTGAGAATGGTTTAGATTCACAATCGGACCCGATAGGTGGCGGTATTCGGTCAGGACAACGTCTGTCAGGTCCGCTAGTTTAGTTAAAAAATCTAAATTTTAGGTTAAAAACGTCAAATTCAGAATAGCAAAATTGCCATTTTCACTAAACTAATATCTCAGTGCCATCTTCATCATCAGCCTATAATGTTCCCACTGCTGGGACACAGACCTTCTCTCTGTGAGAGGGAGTGGGCCGTAATCCACCACGCGGGCCCAGTACGTGTTGGTAGATGTCACATATGTCTTCGAATTTTCGGTTCTAGGACATGCCGGTTTCCTCACGATGTTTTCCTTCACCGTTTTGAGAGCAGTGGTGATGAAATAATTTACACAAAGTATAGCGCCTGTCTGGGATCGAACCTACGACCTACAACTCGTAAGTCGCGGCCGTTACCACTGGGCCACCACTGCTCCCTCTGCTGTGCCATCTTAGTGCTGTCAAACTAAAATATAGTTAAGTTGTGTCGCTTTAGTCTATTTCAGAATGGGAAATCGTCGTTTGACAGGAATAAACTAAATTTTGGTGATTTTTAGTTTAGTTTAGAGGCATTTGTGACAAGAGAATCGGCACCAATACCTGCCATAAGAAAAGGCATTTGCTCATACAATTTAAGAGCTCGTGGCTAAGTAATAACAACCGCACGGGTTGATTCATCAAGTTAAGCTACTCTTCCCGGGGTTGGTCTGTAGATGGGTGGCCATCTTTACATACTGAGACTGACTCCTCCGTGCCTCGGAAAGCACGTTAAGCCGTTGGTCCCGGCTGTCATTCGTGGATCTTTGACAGTCGTCAGAAACCCGAAAGTCTGACAGCCAATCTTACCAATGGGTATCGTATTACCCAGTTACTTGGGTTGTGGAGGTAAGATAGGCAGTCGCTCCATGTAAAATACTGGTCAGCTGCATCCGGTTAGACTGGAAGTCGACCCCAATATAGTTGGGAAAAGGCTAGGCATAATGATCATATGCATCAAAAATTTTATTTTATTTATCAGAGATAGTTGAGTACACAACCTTTTGCTTATATAAATAAAGTTCGTATTCTCTGTGTGCCCTTTGGCAAAGGACTTCTGCAACCCCTTGCAATTCCCCCTGTTCCTTTTCCGTAGTCAATATTTTTCTGTTGTCTGCAAGATGCAGACAGTAATGTCATTAATTAGTGTCCTGATCATTTCAGAAGTTGTCAGCCGGAAAACTCAACTACCTACCATAAGTACCATTAATCAGTTCATTTATTTCCTTAAGTATCGTTCATCACTGTAATTTACACCTTAAGCTTGTGCAATAAAGCTGGAAGTTTATTGCTCTGTGTGTTAAACTGGTTAATATGCAGACAACTTCAAGTATGACTGTGTAATTTTCTTGAGAAATCTGTCGAGTAGAAAATCTGTCGAGTAGAAAAATGATTAGATCATGTTTTAATTGATATCATTGTAACGTTTATGAAGAGGATATGCTAGGATTGAGTGCTGCTACTCTAATTTTATGAGTTTGGTTTCGGATCCAGAAAGACTCGACCCGAAACTTATTATTTTATTTTGGTGTTCAAATGGAATTTAGTTTTTTTAGGGTTCCGTACCACAAAAGGAAAAAACGGAACCTATATAGGATCACTCGTGTCTGTCTGTCCGTCACAGCCAGTTTACTCCGAATCTAATGACAAATGCTTGCAACAAATGCTTTTAAATAAATTTAAGAAAATATGCCTAAAATTTTGAAAAAAATACAGAGAATGGTTCTTTACTCATAGATTACAGCAAAACCTATGAGAAGTCTATGGTCTTAAAATAACGTGGTAAATCTCTCAATATTGCACGTACAAACATACATTTGCAGTTGGAATGTATGGGAGAACATGTTTTGCAACTACAATGTTAAGTTTGTTTATAGGATAAATTCATCCCAACTACGGAACCCTTCATCGTGCGTAGTCCGACACGCACTTAGCCGGTTTTTTTTATAAATAATCCTGTCGTTTAAGACGCAGATATATGACAGTGACCTTGAATGGTTAGCTTGCGTGTTCTGTACTGAGCTCACGCAACGCGTCGTACGTCCAGCCAGTAATAGGACTCGCCCATCAAGGAGCGCTGTCCCAAATTAGACGCATTATTAATTCATTACACGTAAATCAAAAAATATTTTAATAAAACACGTATACTAAAAGATCAATAATTTAATTACCTTTAAAATGGTGAAGTTTTCAGAAAAATACGCTTGATAGATTTTGCGTCATTCTCAGTTTTTTAACCGCGTTAGACATAACTTTACAAATTAATTTCACTATGTAATATAAACATAATCAAAAATATCCCTATATTCAAATATTAAAGAAATGCTCTAATTTAACATATATTTTTTCCAAATTACTAACACTACTCGTTTAGACGTCATCTTCAGTATAAAATCATTAAAAGTCGGTTATCGTCCCCTTAACCTTCGTTTTGTTCATTTGCTGTGTGCCAAGCTCATCAAAATCCTGCCATTTTCAACGCAAAATTGGCGCCAAAAGCCTTAAACAAAACGTCATACATTTTACAACAAATGGTATACACGGTGTCGCGATAAATCACAGTAATTTAATGCAGTACGGAACAACAGTTTAGTTAGTATTACTACGGCTATTATTAGTTCTAAGTGATAGTCGCCTGCGCATTGTTTAAGTCTCAAACGTGTTTACAGCGCTGAATTGCTGCGCGGGAGTTTTCCTAAGGATGTTTCGACGAAGAATAATTTCGTTGTTTTTAGCTGCCAAAAAACTTTTTACATAAAATAAAACAACCGACTTCCAAAAAAAAACAGTACAAAGTAGTGCGAAATTAAAGTTATTTTTCACTTTGTACCCCCTGGTTTTTTTTTGGAAATCGGTTGATTTTTTTAGGTAAAAAGTTTTTATTTTTCACTTTTTAGTTGTGGTATTTACACCACACAAATTCGAATACCAGTACCTGCTATGTAAATAACAGTGACAGGAACTTAACATATCATCCACATACTAAGCGGGAAAAAATACGTAATATTGAAGCTAACTCAAAAACTACCCAAGCAAAGTTATAAAAAATTATATGGGACCATCTCTGAAGTATGACCTACCAAACAAAAAAAGAATCATTAAAATCAATTCATAATTGGCGGAGTAATCGCGTAACAAACTACAAAAAAAAACATACTGTTGAATTGAGACATTGACCTTTTGGAAGTCTGCTAAAAATAAAAGCGATTACTGCCGATTTACTTTTTAAGTAAAGAATATTAAAAATTGTTATTGATGTACGGTCAGCAATAACTTGATAAACACTTCTTTTTGAAATCTTAATTATTTTTGAATAAAGAATAGAAACTATTTTCAGTTACATACGCAAAACAGCAGTTTATCGAATTGTTTTATGTTCATTTTGATGATAGCATGAAAATGTGACAGTGCGAATGGACTTTTGTTGCCGAGAATATTGCCGATTTAGCTGTCTATCATCTTAATCTTGCTATATATTTTTTCTCTTTAATAACATAAAACAAGAAAGACGGCTAGTAAAAAAGAAAAAAAGAAAGAAAGAAAATACGTTTATTTGCGGTACACAAAGAAAGAAAAAAAAACACATAAATAAAAAATTGGGGGAAAATATGCGTAACATCCACGCAAAACGGCCATCCTTCAGCATAATGCTGCGACCCCATGCGAAACAAAGCCCCAGCGCTGGTTTTCAGCGACAGCCGGCGCTGACGTGATGACGTCAACCGGTAAAAGATAACATACCACAGCAGAGCACAAGACGCCTCGGCCGCTGGTGCTAGAAGCAGCACTGTCAATACTTACCATAACAAACCAAACTTTTCACCATCAGTTTATTTTAAAAAGAATTACCCAAAAATTAAGGTACCTTTAAATTTCAGTATGACAGTCATACCGTGAAATAATGGTTAACGAAATATTTCGATACCATTCTTTTTTCAGTAGCGGAATTTTGAGGTTGGAAATGCATACCGGTATATTTCGGTAGCAGTACCTAACTAAACCTTAATAAATAGGGTTTTTTTTGACGCACCGTCGCCACCACTGTCGTTCGCTTGCCGATTGTAACCAAGTATTGGTTTTTATTTCCGATCGGAAGAACACGACTGTGTAAACACCCGCGCCGTGTGTCTCACATGTTTTTCAGTACCGAAATCGTGTAAAGGTTAAATAACGGTTTAACCCAACCTTTATTTATAAAGGTATCGGTATAGCTCAACCTTTATTTTAAACCGATACCGGTATATTTTTGAGGTATCTTAACCGTAACCGCTTTCAGTCCCTGGTTTGCAAGGCGGTTCGTTGTGCGCTTAAAGCACTTTAGGCGCCACGAATTTTATTAGTACTTCCGTCTCTAGAAGCTTCCGGTACGACTTCCGTGCCCTGTGCAAAACACTCTAATATTATACTTTAGTTGGTAAACAAGAACACTTATGACGGTTTAAAGTTGATAATTTTTCATACAAACAACGTCTAAGGAGGCCACATATGTCGTCCGATAAGGACCAAGCCCGGGTCGACGGCGCGTTGTGTTACACGCGCGCCTCAAAGAGATGTCAGCAGAATTGACGGAGTCCGCTAGGGCCAATGCCTGCCGGGGGTTCGAAGAAAACCGATAGGGACATCATGGCCCCCGGCAACAGGGCAACCGAAGGAACACGGGTGGGTTTTAGTCAGTAAGAGTCTGACACCCCAGAGCGGGAGAAGTTATTTGATAATTTCCCACCCAAAAAAAAAAGAAGGATGCCACATATTCTATGGAGTCAAGTACTCAATCCAATTTGTCGAATTTTCTTCCGTGTCGTTTTTTATCTTCTAATTTATTATAAGATAATTCAGTCGTTTCACAACAGAATTAGGTCTAACTAGAATTATGATTCAACTACTGGCTAGACTGGAAGTCCGAACATAGTTGGCAAAAGGCCAGGATGACATAAAATATTCGGCGAAATCGATAAGGTGTCTGGGTTTTGCGAGCGGCGCCATAGTGTTGACGTCATTTTCTCTCTTTTCACAAGCTTCTAACGACCGCTGCGGGTCGACGGCGACACCTCACCTAGTAATCCTACTATAAACAAAGTCAGAAAGGTCAAAAGGTCAAGGAATTCCCATGGACTGTACAGTTATCTTTAATTAAGTATTGTTTCTATGTGTATCTGTGGTGTATATGAATATGTTTTAACTCATTACTAGAGTTTGACCGAATTTCGTTTTTGGTTTTCGTTTATAGGTTTTTTGTTTCGGTTGTCGGGATAGTTTGATTATTAATCGTTGTCTTTGAAAAAAGTATGAAGTTTCGTGTGATTTTTGTTTAAAAGGTTTATTAAAATCTTACGTTTACCAAAGAAAAGCAAAATAGTCGTTTTTTTTAAGACTCAATTTCGGCTAAAAAACAAAACCATTTTCGGCCGGACAGGCGGACATTGCCCAAAATAAAATCTACTTTTTCGTTTGCGCTTTTTATCTACGACTACGCTGCATTAATTAAAAAAAAAAGAAAACTTGTTTATTCTGCACAAACAAAACGCACATTTATAAAAAAAAATTATATGTCACTCGGGGACTGCCGCGGTAAAGCTATTGCATAGCATTTATAACCTCGCATGACAACATCACGTTGTCATGGGAACCGTCATTACATGGTAGGCGGAGTGGGGGGTGTTAGGTTTTATTTTCGTTACGTTACGGAATTTCTTGATTCGGTCTCAAAGGCTCAAAAACGCTCAAAGCCCGTGATAAAAGCTATGCAATAGCTTAAAAACTAGACATAAAATACACACAATACAAAAGTAGCCACAAGTCTCGTATTCAACATTCAACATACATTCGCCGTATCCTGCTCTCTCCCAAATTGAATTGCAATACCCAGTCTGACCCCATTTCGCGCCTATACTAGTCGATTGAAAACTAAGGAAGTTTCTCTGCATCGATCCATTTGTACAGTGGTCGTGTCAACAGACTTCGCGGTCAATTTGTCCACAACGATAGAACGTATGGAAATCCCGGCTGTCTCATTTTTGTCCTAAGTGAGCATTAAGCGCAGGCCACACTGGGAACGAAGCTTAGTTCGTTTAGCTTCACTAATACAGTTAAAAAAAACTTGTGGCACTCGGGGACTGCCGCGGTAAAGCTATTGCATAGCATTTGTAACCTCCATGACAACATCACGTTGTCATGGGAACCGTCATTACATGGTAGGCGGAGTGGTGTTAGGTTTTATTTTCGTTACGTTACCGAATTTTTTGATTCGGTCGTCGCGCTCAAAGCCCGCGATAAAATCTATGCAATAGCTTAAAAATAACCAGTGCGCAAACTTAAACACGTGACTTTACTCATCATTATGAACAACTTTTACTATGGGACCAAATATGAATTCGAGAAAAAATAATCAACTGTTCCCTATATTTATGTTCGCATAACTTGTCAAAATGTAGGGAACAGCGGTTTTTTTTTTTTTCGCGATTTCAGGTTTGATCCCATAGTAAAAGTTGTTCATAATGATGAGTAAAGTCACGTATTTAAGTGTGCGCACCGGTTAAAAAAAATCCCTGAATAGCTACCGCGTGTTTGCATACTTCGGTTCATATCGCGAACTACGAACTTAACTTCGTTTCCAGTGTAGCCTGCGCTTTATTGCATAGATTTCCATACGTTCTATCGTCGTGGACAGCCAGCTGTGGAGAAGTCCTGCAATTCTCAGGTAGGGCAAAGTGTTATTGAGTTTTTCCATCATTTGTAACCAGTTGATGCCAATAGACTCGTCCCCTATTATACAGGGTGACAGGGACATCGACGCGAAAACTGTAACCATGGATTCAGTACATGATTCTGAACCCCCCTTTTTTTGGGTGGGAAATTATCAAATAACTTCTCCCGCTCTGGGTGGAGCGGGAGAGCGTGTCAGACTACTTACTGACTAAAACACACCCGTGTTCCTTCAGTTGCCTGTATTGCCACCACGTTAACCCTTTCGGACAAAACCGCAACCACGGCAGGCATCGGCCCTATCGGACCTCGTTGAAATTTTTCGTCGGTTATTTAAAAAAAGAAAATCTGCTGTTCCATACATTTTAACCGCGTAGGTATTGCACTTTTCTATGAAACAGCAGTTTTTTTTTTAAAATAACTGACGAAAATTTTTTTCTCGGTGGGGTTCAGAATCATTTACTGAATCCATGGTAACAGTTTTCGCGTCGATGTCCCTGCCACCCTGTATGTGACTTGAAACATAACTGGCGAAATGTGGGTGTAGGTACTGGTGATGTTAAAAAATGTGATCCGCGGATACGGATCATAAGGGTCTAGATCCGCGAATACGGATACGGATCTCAACTTTCTTCGGGTTCAGCAGGAATTATTTATGATCCTCATCGTAACTGACTTTTGGGGGACAAAGCTGCCAAGTTACTCTTTTTCAAATACAATTTACCAATAGTCAATAATAACCTTTCAACTGTCATTAACGAGACACAATAGAATTTTAATTGCTATCCACCTCAATGAGGCGTCGTAACAGATGATGAGTTAATTATGACGTTTTTTTTTAAGTTCTTGAAAACAACATAGTTTTAATTGATGTTAACACATCACATAATTATTTCAATTAGCATAGCACAAATATTAGAGATTTGATCTCTCTACAAAGATAGTTTAATTACTACCTTATAACTTAATTTACTGGTACTTACTCTACTTGAATTAAAATAAATATGTTTTTTTTTTCTAATTTGGATTGATTTTAACAGTATTTCATTGCTACATATCTTTAAAATTTCATATACGTAATGCAATGTTTTAATATAAAAGATCCGCCAAAAAGTAACGGATACGGATAAGTACAGATCTTTTTTCTCCCTTGGATATCCGCGGATACGGATACGGATATCTGGCACATCACTAGTAGGTACACCTCTGCCTAAACCTTCAAGGAAAACATGCGTGGTGTTATATTAAGTCGGATTACCATCTTTGGAATTAGTCGACTCACATTATTGTCATGATATAAATTATAATGCCATCAGAACTGACCTAGCGGAAAATATAGGAGTAAATAAAATTGCATTCTCATTAAAATCATTCGTTCATCATCGTGGAGTACACATTTTTTCATCAGCAAAATAAGCGTATGAATCGGCACTTTATTAAAATGTAAACTCATCTTATACGCATACTGATCATTATTTTTCTTCGCTAGCTAATGTACACAAGCTTTCGGGGCAAGGCATGTTTTGTAATTTTCTAAAAAATATGTTAAACTTTCGGCTAGTCAGATTACTAAACTTAATCGAAAACCTGAGGTAGGTATTTTGCTCTTTAATATCTACTTTTAAATCCCCAAAACTTTTTGTCATAAATCCAATATTCTCCTTTTTTTTTGGGTGGGAAATTATCAAATAACTTCTCCCGCTCTGGGTGGAGCGGGAGAAGTGGGTGGGCGAGGGCGTGTCAGACTCTTACTGACTAAAACCCACCCGTGTTCCTTCAGTTGCCATGTTGCTGGGGGGGGCATGATTTCCCTTTCGGCCCTTATTCGCAGCCCCGGCAGGCATTGGCCCTAGCGGACCCCGTCAATTCTGCTGACATCTCTTCGAGGCGCGCGTGGAACACAACGCGCCGTCGACCCGGGCCTTGTCCTTATCGGACGGCAAGCTACCCATTGCTCACCGTCCGCAAGCCCGCGCCTACGGTAGCCGGAAATCTGCCTGTGATTCCCGACGCCCAGGGCGTCTCCTCCTGCGGCGGTTAAGGGCGCGAAATTTGCCTCTCCCTCACGCGTTCCGCCTCCTCCTTCGCGAGCATTACTGCTTCGCAGGAGGTGACGGCCTCCTATTTCCTCTCGCTCCGTACCATGGCCCGAATCAGGGCCGGACGCGAGAGATCACCGCCGCCGATCGCCTCCACGAGGACACGGCGATGCCATTAGCCACTCCTCAAAGAGGGGTCTTATCGCCGCAATTGTGGCGTGCCCAGCGCTGGGTTGCGACAATCGCACTCTCCATGCCGCCATGAGATCCCGCCGGAGCTCTGTTCGCTGTGCCGCGATTTCTTGCGGCATCGGAGTTAAGCCCCGGCGTTTCGCCACCTCGCGCCACTCCCAAATGTGCGCGAGGACCTTTGCCTCCAGATCCCATGGCGGTACTCCGGCAAGGAGGCTCGCCGCCTCGCAGGAGACCGTGCGGTATCCTCGGACCAGCCGGATGGCCATGACCCTCTGGGACGCGTTCAACCGGCGGGCTCGCTGCCGCCTCAATGAACCCGCCCACACCGGCGCCCCGTAAAGGGAAATCCAAAATTCTCCTGACTTATAGGGAACTTACCATTAGGGTCTGAGGCGCTAGTGTAAGTTTCTTTTAACCATCTCCAATTTACGTATCGACCGCGTTCGGCGCTCCGATTGACTCTTCACCAGTGAAGGCTAGTAAAGGAACGCGGACGATGCGTAAAGTCCAGATGATTAAAAGAAACTTACACTAGGGCTTCTGTTACCCCAAAATCTGCCGTCTCCTTTCTGTAACACGTTAGCAGTGATGACATAATATTCCTTTATCTTTTAACTATGACATAAATTGAATCACCCATCAATGAAGTTGCAATATCATTATTATCTACTAAACCGCAACAATGACAGTTATCTGATCTGATTTTCAAACTATCATGTTTAAGTGACAATTCACTGAAAAGTGTATATCACGTCTACTCTTGATTATGTTGCATTTTGAGAAGTTGTCACAATCGAATTTGTTTCAAAATGTCGTCAGCAAAAAATCTAAGAATTATAAAAGTAGTTTCAACGGAATATCTGACTGATCTGTGGGTAAGGGCCTTTACAAAAAAAAGATGCTGTAAATGGCCTCCCATAAAATTATCGATACATCAAGTTAGTCATAATCGTAACTTAGTTAAGACGCAGATTTATGCCAGTGACTTTGAATGGTTAGCTTGCGTGTTTTGTACTGAGCTCACGCAACGCGTCGTATATCCAGCCAGTAATAGGACTCGCCCATCAAGGAGCGCTGTCCCAAATTAGACTCATTATTATTATACATAAAACAAAAGGTGTTTTTATAAAAATCGTATACTAAAACATCAATAATTAAATTATCTTTAAAATTGTGAAGGTTTCAGAAAAATACGCTTGATAGATTTTGCGTGATTCTCCGTTTTTTATCCGCGTTAGACAACTTTACAAAATTTCACTATGTAATAAACATAATCAAAAAAAATCCTATAGTAAATTATTGAAAAAATGCTCTAATTTAACATATATTTTTTCCAAATCATTAACACTGCTCGTTTAGACGTGATCTTCAGTATAAAATCATTAAAAGTCGGTTATCCATAGCCTTAATGGTAAGAAAAGTATTTCAAAAAGCACCTCATTTCAACAGTTTCCTTTTCTAAAAGCGAATTCCTTCTAATCATTAGCATAAATTACCGTAATAAATAAATTATTCCGCTTATTTATTTCAATATCTTCTTTTATAGCTTATTCATAGCACATGTAAATACAAATTTAAACCAATTAGACTTGGAAAAAGGCGTGCATTCGCCTTAGATAAGCTTTACGCTCATTTTCCCTATATGATGAACACAACTCCATAAATTCATCTTCAGCTTCAATTTCATAGTGTCCGAAGTCGTTTAAAGTTCTACCTCGAAACCACTCTGGATTTTGCATTCGTCCGAGTCGGAAGTCCCATTCTTTCTCACCGCTGTACATTGCCGCTTTCAGTCCTGCAATGTTGCATCAATATTTTCTTGGGTGTCTTTGAACTAAAGGTATGTATGCTTGTCGGGAACTCTGAGACTACATACGCTATCTACCAAACATAAATACTACATAGTCTAGGACTCGCATGTGAAGATTCGGAATCTTTGAATTTTCCAATAGTTTTAATCTTTCTAATTTCTGAACCCCTTTAAACATTACTACCTGGTTTTTCCTTTTCGACGTCTGAGATGTTAAACCTCTTGTTTGCACGTACTGTCTTAGAAAAGGGTTTTGTTGTAGGTAAAATGCTTAGTCTCCAGCTTTCGAACGAAATGGCTTCCAACTTCTTTTGGTAATCTTTCGTTTTAGTCACGTCGCGTCCTCGTTTATTCTTGATTGAGCTTTTTCAATCATCAGTCATCTCGTTTTTCACATCACAATTCTTCCAAAAGACGTCCACTGCTGGACATAGCGTCCTCCAAGGATAGCCACAATAGTTCTGCGCTTCCCACATTTATCCTACGTTGTGCAGCATTGCTTTATCATTGTGGTCTTAAATTGAATTAGGATCTACGTGTCCAAATATAATTTTTGTTACTGCAAGCCCCTTTACCTGTTTTCAATAGTTTTCCGTAAGTTAACTTTCCTCTTCATACTTAACTTTATCTTACAAAATGACGTAATCATATAAATGTAGTTTACCGGCGTGATAAACCGAATTAGGCACAGGATAATAAGAAATTAAGGGTTTCTGAAAATCCCAGTTTTGGCTCTCTTTGGACATTGGAATGATAATATTATAATGTAATTTGTACCCGACGACGGCGGAGGGTTATATGGTTTTAAATTATGTTGTGGGTAACTGATTCCCAAATAAACTGGGATATGGGCAGCAGAATAGTCATTGTGGTCTGATAAGTTGGTGGGCGTCATACGAGTTCGTTGATAAGAAAATTAGGTACCCACTTAGTTACTAATTTATATGTTACTGGGATATTATGTGCAAAAATGTTTTCTGGGCAATTTGATACGGTAATAAATAAGAATTGGTTCTAGATAATGCTTTGCTACGTCCTCCAGTAAAGAAACATGAACGAATCCGGACTGAATACTGATGAGTCGATAAAACGAACGAAAATGATCTGCTTCTAAAACATTTCCCAAAAAATATTGCTATATCATCAGGAAAGAGGGAAGCGACTCATTATTAGAATATTCTCAAAACGATCATGACAAACCAACTTTCCGAAGGCCGGTTCACGATGACTCATTAATAAAAAACAATATGACGTCATTGGATTGAGACGGCAAGCTGACAAGAACAACTTATAGTTTATACTGAATAAAATAGAGTCTATGTAATGACAACGATAGATTTTCCGCGTGACGTTTTATCACTGTCCTTGTCACTGATACGATAATTTGTTGAAGAGGGAAAGAAACAGCAACACATTTTGCACGCGATTTCACATACCGCGAATGAAACAGCACCAATTAACGCGCCAAAATACTGCTGTATAAAACTTTGCTACAGTCTATGGAATTCAGTATTCATTTGAACGCAAACAAGTGAGGGCGTGTGTGAATAAAAAAGGCATAATATTTTAGTGCCTTGTCTGATTTGTGCTGTGATACTATTTTGTAAGAGTTAAAATAACTAACGGTGAGTAAAGTGAAACAATGTGGTTTAATTATTTTAAAATGTTTATAGTTTTCCACACGTAGGGTTATTATAATTATCATTATGTCGATGTTTGAAGTTTAAACACGTTATTTGCTCGTGGAGGCAAACCAAGGTGATTCTGCCGTTCGTATCATATTTTATGTATAAAAAATATGTCTGGATACGAAAATTCTTATTGTAGCTTAGAATTTTCTGAAAAAATAAATGAATTGTATAAATATTTTAATTTTACTTGACATAGTTACGTTCACGACTGCTATCGAAGAGGTTATTAGGACTTTGAAATAATAGCCTTTGCCAAATGAAGCTGTTTTAAAAAAAAACTGAACCCTATGTCAGTATTCCTTTCCCGCCAAATAAATAAAAGTGACTTTTAAAAGCTCGTACGATTTTACTTAGTCAGAAATCAATTTATAAACGTAGGTTAACTGATGCAATGTGTCGTGACGTCATGCATCAATTTCATTAGGAATGAAAATTGTCTATTATTGGGATGTGATTTTTGTATCAGTAAGAATACTCATTCTAGTTGCAGTAATTGCTGGTATGTGAAAATGTTTAAACTATTGTATGTCACAAAATTATTACTGATTATGAATATTTTAATTGGTCTGTTAGTTATTGAGGATTTCCATTGTCTATCTCCGAAGGTCTTCATCAAATCCTCACCAAATTTTAACCAGACTATCTCGGGAGAAGAATATGCTTCCAAACAAGAATAATCAAAATCAGTTAGCAATTGGCGAAGATAATATCGCTGAACATGCATAAATACAAAAAACAACATTCAGTCGATATGATAACCTTTTTGAAGTCATTTAAAAATATAAAGAAACTTAAATGTTACATAGCCGAAATGGTTTCTTACTTCCACGACACAGTATTTACATATTTACCGATACCATTAGCGCGATAAGATAAACAATTGCAAATTGCTTTTAAAACTGACTACTTATTTAAAACTAGAAAACCAATGTGTTTCCTATTTTTTTTTTTTAATTCCGTCATGTCTGCTTATTCTCAGTTTCGTGTCAATAGAGCAACAGTTTTTTTTTATTTTCGACCAAGATGATCGCTCTCTCTTCCTCGTTCAAATTCTGGAAATCTGAATTGTGCAATGACTCAAACTCACAGTAATGTGACCCGGGCATAAGATGGCCCGTTTCTTGTGAAAATCCTTTACTATCTTTTTACAACTCCAATCAAGTCACAAGTCTGTGTTTTGCCACTAGAGGGCAAAGGTCTCTCTTTCTCCTTTCCAGTCCTCTTTATTTTGAGCTCGTCCTGCCATCTTCTGGGTCTGACTCGATGTCATCGGACGTTTTCTGGGACCCACAGGCTGAGATGACGAATAAGCCAAATCTTCCACGATTTTTTTTCCATATTTTGCGGGTGTGAAAGGGAAACGCAATGATTTTTAAAGTGAAACTTTTATTACATCGTTTCAAACTTTTTCGTCTGTGTGTTGCATGTCGCGTGACGGTCGGCCGCGGAGTAGGGATAAAGTGAAAGGCGCTCGTCAGAGCAGCCAAGGCCAATATGGCGGCGACTATAGAAGTTTCACTTTTACCGCGGTTTCATAAAACCACACAATCCTATTTTTTTTTCTGAATTTAGGTATATTAAACTCTTTGTTTCCTTGTTTCCAGCTAAAATGTCGATCCACATCAAAGACATCGATGACCTGAAGAACAGGCTGGCCGAAGCTGGCGAGAAGCTGGTGGTGATCGACTTCATGGCTACCTGGTGCGGACCCTGCAAGATGATCGGGCCCAAACTAGACGAGATGGCTACTGAAATGGCCGACGCCATTGTTGTTCTTAAGGTGAGAACATTTGCATTTAAAATTTTAACGATGGGGGTACGCAGAAACCCAGGTCTTAAATGTTATTAGCTCCTGGACATGGTTTGCCAACATTTCTGCGCTAACGTGAGACAGTAACTTTATAAAAAGATTAATCAGTCAGTAAAGTTGGTAGCAGGGAATAACTGCTTAGGAATGTTAGGATACGTTGGTCGAAATCAGTATCTTAACTAAAAAGTACTAAGACTGAAAACGAAATTCGGCCTGATTTTTTACGGCCGAAAACCGAAATCTAATAATAATAATAATTTGTTAGGTAAAAAGTAAAGAAAAAAAAGAAATACAGTACGTCATTCTTTTAACGATTAAAAACCGTTTAAAATTTAATAAAAACAAACTGCCGCGCCCAGTTTCGACATTTTTCCTTGCCGGAAAAAAATGATTTTGCAAATCAATACTTATAATTCTTTTATTAAGAGAAAATCCATGGCTAAATAACCATTTAGCCATTTACAAACCATTTCTGTTACTAAAAGTAACAGAAATGCCAAACAAAAATATAAAAAACAACAACTATTTCGTTTTCGGTCCATTTTTGGCAGTTGATTGTTTCCTTTGAACTGCGTGTATACAGTATGTCAGGGACATCGACGCGAAAACGAAAACTATGGATTCAGTACATGATTCTGAACCCCGCAGCGTTGAAATTTTTCGTCGGTCAGTTTTCGCGTCGATGTCCCTGCCACCCCGTATATTGTAGGTACTGTTTTGAACTATTAATTAACTAAATACCTCTACAAACAATACCACCACACCACGCTCACTCGGCTCGCGATTGTCAACGATTAGATTAAATAAGAAAAAGTTACTATCTGCATGAAACGAATTGTGGTACATATTGACGTGCAACAACAACAGAATGACTGGCAAAAATTTAAATAGCAAAAGTCTATTGATTTGAATATGGTTACAAAAACCGGTGAAGGCTGTCTGAGTTTTGAACTAGAAACAAATGATAAAAATGAGTAAAAAAATCAAGATATCATATATACACCGTGAAATTTGAATCACAGTTTTGCTAGGACAAACGTTGTTCAGACCATGGTCTACTACCATTCTACAGCATCCAATAAAAAAAAACATAATTGGTTTTTGAAGAAAGACAAAGTTTAAAATGTCAAGATTATCTACTGCTTACTAAATTTCGTTTATGGAGGTACATTTCCCTGTAGACAATGCTGTGTCCCATGCGTGGTGTCTGTGTTGTAGAGAGTAACGATAATCTTAACATTTTAAACTTTGGCTTTTTGTGTTTTTTCAAAAACCAATTATGTTTTTTTTATTTATTTGATGCTGTAGAATGGTAGTAGACCATGGTCTGAACAACGTTTGTTCTAACAAAACTGTGATTCAAATTTCACGGTGTATAACTTCCCCGACATCAATCGTTGGGCATTAATCCGATCCAGCCTGTCCCTTCTTGCTGTCCTTCCCCAGCGATGCCCTAAGCCGGGGTCCTTACCCCACAGGGGGCGCCCTTAGCGTATAGTCGCTTAGTTTCTAAGTTTTATGCCCTGGCTGGAGGCCTTAAAAACTATGTTAGGTAAGTTAGTTATGTTTATAAGGAAAACAAACTACTTAAATATTCGCCTTGTCATGCTACCAATGTATTGAACTGCATAAAATTGACAACACCTACGAAGTGTTTAATCAACTGCATTATTCGATTTAAATTGAATTTTCTTATTTTACAACTAATATACAGTGGATGTAGGAGAGGTCGTTTGCAACCCCTATGCCAATGTCAACCATTTTAAGAGTAATTTGACATTTTTATTTCATACATTAAAAAATATAAAAAGTCAAATTAGTCGAATAATCCTCATATACAGGGTTATATAACCAATAACCTTCTGTAATTTTAAGTTTCATAACCTTCCCTACAAAAAAATATGGATATTTTAGTGCTCAATCGATCCAAGTTATCTAGACTAAATTGTAAAAGTTTCAAGTTATTCTGCTCAAAGCGATATTGTTTATTTAGTTGATAATAATGATGATTATATCTCCAGGATGCAAATTTTCCATTATACCAAAAAAGCGAAAATACTGTTTTACTCCGATAACGAAGTGCCAGTAGTTGTTGCAGCTGAGCATGCAGCTTTAAATTCCCCGACTAATAATCATGATCAAAACTTTGATCCAGCCCGTCCCATCCTTGATGTCCTCCCTCCGGTTGACGCCCTAAGCCGAGGTTCGTACCCCACAGGGGGTGCCCTTAGCGATCTTTCACCTAGTTTTAATTAGCATAGTTGAATAACCCCTGGCTGGAGGTTTTAAGTGTAGTAGCTTAAGGCACCCACAGGAAAGCCCGGTTAAGTACCTAGTCATGATCTCAGAGGTCAACTACGGGATGCCCTACCTAAAAAAGAAACTGTTTTACTCTATTTTGACCATAATGTCATTTGGTTCACTTGTGGTCTAAGGTATCTAAATATAAATAACATAAAACATCACGCCTGTATTTCCCCGAAGGGTTAAGTAGAGGTGTATCTACAGTACACCCACATTTCGCCAGTTATATTTAAGTCCCATGTAATAGGGGGCGAGCCTATTGCCATCGACCGGGCACAAATCCAGACTCCAGGCTGCTACTGAGAAATTCCTGATGGAAAAACCAATAACACTTGCCTGACCTGAGAATCGAACCCAGGATATCTTACTGGACAATAGCGCTTGCGACCACTAGACCAACGAAGCCTTCCAAATATTTCCATTAATTTTAACCATTCAGAAATTAAACTTTTAATCGGTAATATTTTTCCTTCCTTCTCCATTATGCAAATGAAATAAACAGGATACTTGTCAAATATAGGAGTAATAAAAGTAATCAAAATTAATTATTGTATACCTACATATTGTTTCTAAGTTACGGTTGGATGCAAACAAAGAAATACCATCATTTTTAATCACGCCGATCAATAATGCCGCATTGACCATGCATTTATCTACAAGGTTTTTATGCGGTATTTTAAAACTTTCTTTAACACTAGCTTTTTCCCGCGGCTTCTGCTTTGTTGAGGTCGGAAATTAACCCACGGAAACGTACTACCGCTAAGTCGGCATAATTTTTTCCGACATCTTCAACAATAATCGTCAAATTTCAGCCAATTTACACAAAAACTTTAATTAATCACTCCGTCCATTGGTGGAAACCACAGAAGTGATAAAACCTCTTTTTTATCTGTTCTGTGGTGAAAACCGTGTGAAAATCCGTTCGGTAGTTTTTGAGTTTATCGCGTTCAGAGTTTCATAGACACAGACATATGCGACGGGGGGGGACTTTGTTTTATAATATTTAATATCTGTATGACGATTTTTTTGAACGACGTTTTCTAAGTAATAAAAATGAAACCTAGCTAGATCGATTTATCGCCCTCGAAACCCCTATATGTATATACAAGAATATTGCATAATTTCACACTGCAAGCACCTCTTAAAAATCATACTAATTAATCAAGCCTATTCATAAAAAACTTGTAATTTTTTGATGGCTTGAAAAGTATCTCTGTTGTAACTTATTTTTTATAAGTCTTATAAATATGGACAGTCCTTTTAACTATCTCACTGCAGTTCAAAACTGTCTTCTCAAACAGAGAAGGGATAAGCAGGCTCATCTAGTTCTATAAAAATCCTCTAGGGGCTTTTTGCATCGCCCTCAGCAGAAACTGTGACCTATTTCTCAGTTTTACCACAGATGGGACATTCCGCAAAATCATATAAATAATAAAAAGCGACTCTTGCTGCGACACAACAAAGTGCAATTCAGGTCGCACAGCGCTAATTACCGACAGTTATATTCACCTAGAATTTGCCTCTTTTTAACCGACTTCAAAAAAAAGGAGGAGGTTCTCAATTCGTCGGGATAATTTTTTTTTGTATGTATGTTCCCCGATTACTCGAAGACGGCTGGACCAATTTGAAAAATTCTTTTTTTGTTTGAAAGGGTATACTTTCAAGTTGGTCCCATTGTCATTTGGTCACGATCTGATGATGGAATCTTGGAGAAATCGAGGGAACTTTTCAAATATTAAAGGCACATCTATAGCGATTTGGGTATTTTTGATGAGCAGTTGACATAAGGCTGTTGTAACTTAGATAAATTACAAATCAACCCACTAAAAAGTGAAAAAAAAAAACTTTTTTACAAAAAATACAACCGATTTCCGAAATTAAAGTTATTTTTCACTTTGTAGTTTGGAAGTCGGTTGTATTTTATGTAAAAAAGTTTTTTTCTATCGCGTAACTCATATCTTTTGACTACGTTACGCCCACGGAATTCGACAAGTCGAGACCGCCACTTGTAGCTCCATACCTAAAATGCGGAGTGGCTAAATTCAACTATGTACTTATCATACTACCCAAGTACCATTGCAATACAAATATAATTAATACAGTAATTACTACTATCTGTTTATCAGATAAAGCATGGCTGTGTTTACATTCGTGTAGCTGTTAACTTAGTCGCGTACAAATTGTTACTATCGTAAATTACGATCAGAAGTGTCATCGTTGCATGATGCTTGAGAATTCTAAAGTCACGGTGCGTGGATCAAACATGAACTGGTGCCGATGACATTAAGACGCAGTTATGTGACAGTGACCTTGAATGGTTAGCTTGCGTGTTCTGTACTGAGCTCACGCAACGCGTCGTACGTCCAGCCAGTCTCCAGACTCGCCCACCAAGGAGCGTTGTCCCAAATTAGACGCATTATTAATTTATTACACGTAAATCAAAAGGTATTTTAATAAAACACGTATACTAAAAGATCGATAGTTTAATTATCTTTAAAATGGTGAAGTTTTCAGAAAAATACGCTTGATAGATTTTGCGTCATTCTCAGTTTTTTATCCGCGTTAGACATAACTTTACAAATTAATTTCACTATGTAATCAAAAATATGCCTATATTAAAATATTAAGAAAATGCTCTAATTTAACATATAATTTTTTCAAATCACTAACACTACTCGTTTAGACGTCATCTTCAGTATAAAATCATTAAAAGTCGGTTATCGTCCCCTTAATATAGTGAAGTGGGCTTTAAGATTAACAGGAAAAATAATATAAATACATGATATTTAGGTTCTTGTTGCTTTTGCAAGAACCGGCTATACGCAATGACTTGGCAAAATAATATGTACATTAAACATGAAAAGTGTCAATAAATGTCAAAGTATGATTAACTATATCAAAAAGTTCTGTCAACCTGTATCATCCAACTGCTGGACACAGTGGCGGGGCAAGATCAAAATTTGATGTGGGCGAGGTACATTTCGCGAGGCCCTCAGGTGGCGCAAGAAGACGAAAAAAAAAAAACTGTTGGAACAGTTGTCAAATTTAAGGTATTGGTAGAGTTATAGGATAGGCCGTTCGAAAAAATTGCGGGTTTGTGAAAACCGTTTTACTATTCAAGGATCCGTTTGCGTAACATTAACTCGTTCAGTGCCGGGAGCCCTCCTGGAGGGCAGGGCTCATGTTAATATATTTATCGTTTTAGTACGAGTAAATTTTTTTCGACGCTTTCGCGACTTTTATGTAATGTATAAACCTTCGAGGTGCGAGACCCCTAGGACCGCGAGGCCGTAGGCTGGCCCACGTCGCCCACGCCTTACGCCGCCTCTGGCTGGACAAAGGGTTCCTTCCATGGCTTGTAGTTATTTCGATAATGTGGACCATTGCTTGCTGATTTTCTCCAGCTAATCCGAATGGTCTAGTTGAACAGCTGAAGGTCGACTGATTAAAATTGCCTTCCTATTATTAACCTCTCAAAATCGTGATGACACGGCTGTTCATTCTTTTTAAGATAGTTAACTTAAATCTAAATACCATCCGATTTTCAGTCAATATTTACAACATCAAAATAAAGACAAGGTATTGTCTATACTTTGGTAGAAATCCATTCAGTGCAGATTCCGGAAGCCAATCCATACTAATATTACAAATGCAAAAGGTGTCTGTTACCTTTTTACGCCTTAACGGCTGAACACTAATCGATGAAATTTGGCATACAGGTAGACCAAAAATTTATTCAGTATTAAAATTGGTAAAATATTAACATAAAATCTTAGAAATAATTTACAACGGTTTTATACTGTTAGATGCCTGCACTAGGATAAACCTGTATCACATGCAGGCGATGACCTGGGTTAGAGACTAGGTTTTTATCCCGGTAGTAGGTATGTTCCCATAAGATAATACCCGACCAAAACGCGGGCGAAGCCCCGAAAAAAATCTAGTTTTTTTTTTTTTCATAGTTGACCTTCTTTCAACTTCCTATTTAGTGGTCAATCTCGAATAACGGGTTTATGAGGTCACTTAGCAGTTGCGCACTGTTACGTAACGAAAGACTTACGAGGCCATGACGTCACCCTGTCATAATGCAGAGGGAGAAACTTCAGTTTTTTGCCCAAGACCATTTTACTCGTGTTTTCTTTAACTTGTTAAAGTCAGTTACCGTGAATTAAACTTATAAGATTTGCCAAAGTACAGTATAAAATTTATATATTTTTATGCATAATAAAATAAAACTAAATATATCGTTTTTTTCTATTGCCCTATGACCGTAAAAAAATGAAAGGGTATTGTTTAAAAAGAAATAAAGGAAGTAAATAATTGTTTATAAAGAAATGGTCAATTTGAACAACACGTTTATACTTATTGAATGTAATAAAAATATAATTTGACATATAAAATAAAATCTCAGATTTTTTTCTAGAATATAATTTCCATAAATTTTTATAGGTAAGTTCTAATAGTTATCCCCTTTAAGTACTTACTTATTTTATGTACCGACAATCTATGAAAATAAATTTTACTTTATACGGTATAATAAAGAATGACTAAATAATTTATATATAGCCATATAAGTGTAAACAAGCTATTATTTTTTCATTTAATAAGCCAATTTATGGTGTAAATAATATTTATTAAAAATAATTAATATGCAAAGGAAACTATTTATTTAGGTACATATTAATATGTTGTTCCATATATGTAAATTGAAGCCAAGATAAAATGAGTCAGTTAAACTCTGAAAATAAACGGTCAGTCATCGGAAAGCCCCAAGCGATGTGTATGTAAACTTTTCCTTGTAAAAGTTTTTGATGAAAATCTTACTTAATATATTATTATAAATGCGAAAGTTTGTGTGGATGAATGGATAGATGTTTGTTACTCTTTCACGCAAAACCTACTGAACGGATTTATATGAAATTTGGCACACAAATAGTTTATAACCTGGATTGACACATAGGATACTTTTATCCCGATATTCCCACGGGATCGAGACTTATGCGGGACAAACCGCGGGGCGCTGCTAGAGACGTTATACAACGTTAGTTGTTTATACTAAACCTCTTAAGGGGTCATTGTACTCATCATTATGAACAACTTTCACTATGGGACCAATGCTGAAATCGCGAAAAAAAAAATCTGCTGTTCCCTACATTTTGACGAGATATGCGAACATAAATGTAGGGAACAGCAGATTTTTTTTTTTTCGATTGATCGATTGCCTATCTGACCTTCACAACTTAGTTATTGTTACTTTAAGCAACATACGACACGTTTTTCAATTTTCATGTGAATAAAACATAAATTATGTTGTTATTTGACTTGCATATAGACGTTATCACTGAATGACTAATGTACCTAACCTTTGACCTCTAGATTCTTAGCGCACAGTATAAAAAAAAACATATTTTAGGTTTTTGGACAGAATGTATGTACGTATTTTGATAAGCCTCTGCGGTTCACCTACATGAACACTTGTTTAGCATTGTGCCTTGTACTAATAATACTTATGAATAATATGTTAATTATATTCAATTAGGTACCTATTCTAGAATGTAAGTGGATTGCGATGGGCTGGGTGAGGCATTTTTAGTAGTCTAGCAAACTGCCCATCCCTGTTTTGCACGCTGTAGGTAGGATAGATGGATTTATGCAGATTCAGTAAAATTAGGGGACATTCTCGTATTTTTAAGAATGTTGAAGTTTAATCACGGTCTCAATCTGCAAAACAAAACTATTTTATCTACATTTTTACATTAATTGTCGTTGAGGTGAGATTGCGAACTATATTTAGAACGTTTTTAATTTCGGGAATTGGCCTTCTATTTTATTTCAATAGATATACATAATTATATCTGGCAACTTGAACGAACAGAGAAAAAATTACGGGCGACAATCCCAATTCAAACATCAAAATTTTATTTAATTTTACCCTCGATTTGTTAGATTTGCATAACTGGAGAATGTAGATACGACACCGCATTTTATTCATTTGCAAATTGTAATGAAGAATGACAAAACAGTTGCAATGTAAAAAAATGAAACTAAAAATTACTATTCTGCAGTCACATTTCTAGGAAAAATCGAAGTAGATAAATAATTTAAGACACGGTTGCCAACAGATACAGTAATAATAGATATTTAATGCGTCACATTAAGACGCTGACAACAGCAATTGAGCCTTGAGGTTTCGGTATTTTTAGCCACGCCCACTATTTCTCCGATAACTTAGCGCCATTCTTAAATTGCGGTGATACAGCGAACTACCAAGCAAGAAACAAAGTGACACGGACAATAATCAACAATGAACCAATAGATGGCGCTTTGTATAATTTATTGTTCTGTATGAAAAGCAAGAAACAAATTAGACAGGCCGATTAAAAACACGAGTATCATATTATATTTTTATCTTTGTATTTTTATTTTTTAAGTCGTAATTTTATTTAAAATGAATTTAAAAACAAAATAAACGTAAGGAAAATTAAAACTCAATTTATATTAGCAAAATTTTCATTATTATCACATTTTGTTTTGTTTTTATGTTTATTATTTACCTTTATAAATTAATAAACAATAACAAATATGTATAAAAAATGTCGACTCCATATCCCACATGCTGGTGACCTAAGCTAGATCAATATACAGGATGTCCAGTAAATAGTACGACATATTGCAGGGGTTGATAGCTTGGGTCAATACCTTCCAAAAAAACTCAATCGTTCAGCAATATGTTACTGATTAAGAGTTATACGAAATTTTCCAAAATGTTGAAAAATCTCTACCTTGAAACAGATTTTTAAGCATTTCTTAATCAAAAATTGATTTTCTAGTATTTTTACATCAAATTATTCGTGAATAATTACTCTACACATTGATAAGTCTTTTTTTGTCATAAACAAGAAAGTTTTCAAGAAATAAAGTAAGTTTTTAAAAAAGAAAAAAAACAGAAACATTTTCTTATCGATTTAACCTACAGCGGTGAAAAAAAAATGTACCTATGTAACAGTTTTCTGCAACAAACTCAAAAAATAGCTTGTTTAATGGTGATTTTGAAAAGAAACAATACTAGCGCATTTTCATAAAAAAAATTATGAAATACATGCTATTCTAGTTCCAAAGAAGCTGATTTTGTTGAAAATGTTACCAACTTAATTTTGACAAAAACTAGTACTAGAGTAAGTAATAGCACTCATTTACGCGAATTATTTAAAAAAAGGTGTGACACGTAAAATGAAGCATAATAATTGGTTCTATATGATCTCTTTGAGTAGCATCCGTCTACAATAACGTCAATAATTGGTATACCGTTTTTACTAACTTTGCCCTCCGAAAAATTCTTTCCTTTTCAGCAGGTGTTTCCGTTGTTTCTTGCGCAACCTGTTCCCACTCTTTAGATAAATCATCGTGTATGCTTTGGTATTTTTTGTTAGACATAATAGGTAAATTTTGCGCTGAAGAAAGTTCTTCCAAGTTTGAATGTCCACCGCCAATTGATAACATGCCTGCTACAGCACAATAATTGACTGGTAAATAATTTTCGTCACTAGAGTCACTTTTAATGATAAATTTTAAATTGAACATCCTACACAAAAGAGAGAACTTTGAAGACAATCCATTTATGCTTTCTCCCACCAAATCAATGTGACTTAAATTACAACCCTAAGGTCCGTGGCCAGAAATTTTCTGAAGATTTAAAAAAAATGCGATAGGCTTATAATTCGTCGTCCAATATGGATTTCTTGTTCAGGAGGGCCGACTTGTAGAAATCTAAAAAAAAAACAAATTCTTAAAAGTTAACGTTTGCGTAAGTAACTAAATACCAACTGCTAGATTTTATCCTCGACAACCAGTACCGGGCCAAGTACATGATAATTTAATATTTACCTCAAATTCAGGAAGATCATTGGTTGATTCAACTGTCTCAGATAGATTTGATTCTTGATCAATAATACTTCTTAACACCTCGCATGATTCCTTTGCTGATTCTTCAAACCTGCTTTGAAAAAAATGTGACTCACAATAACATAAGAAGTATAAGAAGAATCAGGAGAAAGTTTTATCTCACTTGGGCAATTTGTACACATCTCATTCTGGGTACTTACCTAGTAACATTTTCAAGGGTAACTATTTTGTCACTTTCTGAAGTAACTGACACATTTTCAAAACTGCAAAAAAAAATTACATTCATACTTAGAAGAACTTTCACCAGCACTAAACTTACCTATTATGTCTATAGTTTAGCCAAAACCATTGTACCGCGCATTAGGTATATGCGCAGCTGAGGCTGCGGCCAGACCGGTTGAAGGCGTCCCAGAGGGTCATGGCCATCCTCGTGTCAGCCAGTGAGGCGGCGAGCCTCCTTGCCGGATTACCGCCATGGGATCTGGAGGCAAAGGTCCTCGCGCACATCTGGGAGTGGCGCGAGGAGGCGAAACGCCGGGGCTTAACTCCGATGCCGCAAGAAATTGCAGCACAGCGGACAGGGCTCCGGCGGGATCTCATGGCGTCATGGAGAGTGCGATTGTCACAACCCAGCGCTGGGCATGCCACAACTGCAGCGATAAGACCCCTCTTTGAGGAGTGGCCTGAGAGGCGCCACGGCGTCCTCACCTCCCGCCTGATGCAGGTCCTCACCGGACACGGCTGCTTCAGGAGGTGCCTGTTCAGGATAATGCGGGAGGAAACGCCCGGGTGTCACCATTGTGTGGATCGCCCGGAGGACACCGTGGAGCATACGGTGGAGGTCTGCCCGGCTTGGACGGAGCATCGCCGTGTCCTCGTGGAGGCGATCGGCGGTGGTGATCTCTCGCGTCCGGTCCTGGTTCAGGCCATGGTACGGAGCGAAAGGAAATGGCAGGCCGTCACCTCCTTCTGCGAAGCGGTAATGCTCGCGAAGGAGGAGGCGGAACGCGTGAGGGAGAGGCAAATTTCGCGCCCTCACGCCCCTAACCGCCGCAGGAGGAGACGCGCTGGGCGGGAATGGCGAGCTGATTTCCGGCCATCGTAGGCGCGGGCTTGCGGACGGTGAGCAATGGGTAGCTCGCCGTCCGATAAGGACCAGGCCCGGGTCGACGGCACGTTGTGTTCCACGCGCGCCTCAAAGAGATGTCAGCAGAATTGACGGGGTCCGCTAGGGCCAATGCCTGCCGGGGCTGCGAATAAGGGCCGAAAGGGAAATCGTGGCCCCCGGCAACAGGGCAACCGAAGGAACACGGGTGGGTTTTAGTCAGTAAGAGTCTGACACGCCCTTCCGCTCGGAAAAGTTATTAGATAATTTCCCACCCAAAAAAAGAAGGTATATGCGCGGCGAGACGCCGCTCATTTGTCAACGTTGCCCCCCCCCTCCCGCCTCGCCACGTATACCTAAGGCCCGGTAAAATAATCTCAGTCAAACTATAATAAAAAATACCGAAGACCACACGATGGTTTTTTTTTATACAGTGGGCAAGAAACAATGGACAAAGCTACAAGTATTTTACGAATATTTTTCTAAAGTCCAGTTCTAAGATAGTCATAGGTCTATGTAAATGTGATAGTTTATCACTAAACTGATTTGTGTCTTTCTAAAAATAAGGGATTCTCTTTGTCATCATCCCCGCGCCTCTGTAACATCGCAGGTGAGGACTGAAATCTGGGTCTGACCGGTCTATACGTGGCGAAGGAAACATCGTATTTTTTTGGGATCTAAATAATAAAATTATAATCTATATTAGTATGTACTTATTACAAACTTACTGGTGAAAAACAATTTCCGAAGCTTCACCTGCTTCTGTACTGTTCACCAAATGTCTCTTTTTACTGTAAAGAAAATTAATAATTATTCAAAAAATATTAAAAAGATAAAGCAATTAAAATTACATTTGTCCCAAGTAGGATTCGAACCCGAGACTCGACATTCTGAATCAGTACAGATACCACTAGACCAACCGAACATTACCATTGAATGTGAATTTACGCTATGGATTGTACAAAATAGTAATAGTACCTATTTGGTCATAATTTCAATTCTGTTCGTGTACAGCTGTTTGTTTGTCAATATTACATTATAAGAAATGTAAGTACTTACTTTACTAATTCCATCAGATGTTTTTGTTTGTTAGTAGAGGCGTTTTTTTGCTGGCCTCTGGCATTTTTGTTTGTTTCCCATTTTTCCCAGCAAATATTTTCACAACTTAGAACCATATTTTTACAACTTATATCATATCATCGCTCGGCATCCAATACCGCGAATGTGAAATTTTTCACGAAAATCAGATTTTTGTTCAAATCGTGATCCTGCATTTAAAAATTTTCGTCAAAATGTCACATTCGCGGTATTGGATGCCGAGCGACGATATACCAGTCTTTACGTGCCAATCTTTTTACAACTTATTGTAGTTTTAGTGACAAAATAAAATATGTACTCAGGTTTGAAATTGTCAAACAACAAAATACGAAATGAACGGATAGCGGGGCAAAGCGACACACGTCCGTCCAGCAGCGCGTCTATGCGATCACTGTCGGATTGCATAAAAAAGAAAGAGAAGCGCGATGACGCGACACTTGTAACTTATAACAAACCATGAAACAATTAATTACTAAAAAATAAGTTGATTAGTCGAAAATAAAAAACAACCAAGTTCTGTATTTAAATATGATACGTTATTGTTATTAATTTTACCAACGTACGTTGTTGTGTAATAAAGATATTTTTGTTGGAAGATCATTTAAAGAGGTTAGTTTACCATTTTTTTGTATCGAGAAAACTTTTCAAAAACGTGTTTCGAATGCAACAGGGTTCTCAGAAATATGTTCAAGATTAACATATATTTTTTTCCACTGTCACAAACTGTATAGATTTGGCAAAAAAATTGTTTGAGATAAGCCTATTTCTGTCTTATCAGCGCCTTAAAAACAGACTGTTTTTGCTGACTGAGGTCACCCTCGTAATCAGATAACTAACTACTTAATAAAAATAAATAGCGGTCATAATTTGTAGTAATAACAAACAGGTAGCTTTGGTTTCCTAAGGAAGCGGTGTGAACCGAACTTTAGATAATTATTATGTCGCAGTAAAAGGGTTATATCCGTGATATAGTTATATCCCTAGGGATATAGCTATACAACGTGTAACGTTAAATGCCCAAAACCTGAAAATAGTTTGATCAGAATAATGAGCAGAATCAATGAACCACTTTTTAATATAGGTCACATTTTTCAAAAAATCTTCATTAATAACGTTGCCGTGTCTATTTAATAGGTCAAGCCATCACATGTGCAAACCCGCCAAAATAGGTAAACAAACACAAATTGTTGTCGACCAATTTAAATTTTCTCATACGCTGGATAATATTAGCTTTTATTTCAATGCAAATACGAATCTTACGAACTAAAACAGCACATAAAACCTTTACAATTTTTTTAATGATTTTTGTCTCTCTAAAATAGGTCAATTGAATTAAAAATCTGTTGGGGTGTCTGAGGTTTTGCGCATTTAACATTACACGTTGTATACCGTTATATAGTTATTAGTGATGCAACGAATACTACTTTTACGAATACGAATACGAATATCAAACCTACTATTCGGCGAATACGAATAAGAACATCTCGCCATGGTAATAAAAGACTAATAGTCTAGTACTACATAGACGCAGCTATTACTAACGTTCGTCTAAGTTACTTAGGATTTACTATCCTACCTTTTGTTCATACAAAAGAAATACAGACCATATAACTACTTATTTGGTAATTTATCGAAGTGTTTCCATATGTCACTTTGATCTCGTTTACGAGAAGACATTATCTATTCAACTTCAACTCCTTTCACTTCGCAGCAACCTCAGAAAATAAATAAAACAATACTCTCTTGCTTGACTTGTGCTTTCGACTGACAAATGAAATGAAAGGAATGAATTAATCAATCAGTCCATGGTTCGTAATGATAGAAAAACTCCCGGGCCGCGGCAGTGTATAAACTATGGCCGGGGAGTCCCCCGTCGCGTCGTCGTTGCGGTTAAGGCCCTTACACACGTCGTATTTTTACGTGCCGACGACACGCGTTTTCCAAGTCTGCCAGTAATTAGATTTGCGTACAAACATATTAATTTTTAAATATTCGTATTAGTATTCGCCGAATACGAATATTCGGTAAATGTCTACTATTCGGCGAATACGAATATTCGTATTCGTATTCGTTGCATCACTAATAGTTATACGAAAGCTGTTCATATCTGTCGGAGTGTCCTAATTTTGTTACTGCGACCAATTTCGACGTAGCGCTTGCCGGCCGCTGCCAAAACACCGCTCGCTTCGCTCGATCGGGTCGCGCGTAGCTGGTCACAGTTCTAACCTAACCTATTTAGTCGGAGTGCCCTAATAGTTGTATTACTAGAACGTCCTCGTATCATAGTTATATTCCTAGTAAGGTAGTTATGAAACGCTACGCATATGCTAATTAACATCATTTTTAGCCGCGTGTTATAAGAAATGATAAGATAAAATCTTCCTGATAAGTGTCTTACCAAGGGGTATCGTGTTACCTAGTAACTGGGTTGTGAAGGTCAGATAGGCAGTCGCTCCACGTGAAATACTGGTATCCAGCTGCACCCGGTTAGACTAGAAGCCGATCCCAGAAAAGGCTAAGCAGATTGATTGATTTTGATGATATTTTATTACAGGCCAGTTCGCTATGCTCAAATTAAATTACTGTTCATTGTAATTCTCTGCAAAGGCAATTCAATTAAATGTACCTTATTTGGGAAAATAATACATACCTACCACCTAAACCATTACCTACCCATTGTTTCTTGCGATTAACACTTAATTATAATTAAATATCCTATTGGCTTACTTGCACCATAAATCAGTAAATGCAGTATCTGGGCGATCAGCTCTGCTCTGGTGAAAATAGAGAATGCTCATTTAATAGTATAGGAAAGTTCTTACTAATTCCATGCTGCCATGTCATTATTCTAAGGCAGCCATCTTGTTCTAAACTTTGGGCAACCGAGCTCTGCTCGGGTGAAAATACGGAGAAAACGAATTTTCCCAGATACGAGACCTAGCTAGATCGATTTTTCGCCCCCGTAAATATATAAATATTACAAATATTGCCCGTTTAATAGTGTAGGATGTAGCGCTAACCGAGGTATACCCAGCACTGGCCCTAGCGCTTGATCAGGATAGAGCGAGATAGGTGCCGATTCCCTTGTTCACAAATTAAACTAAATTTAAGTTCAGTGCATCTTTTTCTTTCTATTTCATTAAGAAAAGGACAGAAGATAAATTTTAGTTTAGTCCTGTCAAATTAATCAGCGCCTGTCACTCTCCATACAAGTTTAGACGTGATTAAAAACTTGCCGACTAAAATTACGTCAATTTACGTCAAGCGCTGATTAATTTGACAGGACTAAACTAAAATTTATCTTCTATCCTTTTCTTAATGAAATATAAAGAAAAAGATGCACTGAACTTAAATTTAGTTTAGTTTGTGCACAAGAGAATCGGCACCATTGTCTTTTGGCGCCCTTTGATCGACTTTCAATTCACGTAAATTCTACTTCGGTTTCCTGATGAATACCTATAGTACACCCACATTTCGCCAGTTATTTTTAAATCCCATGCATACTACGTTCGCGATTTAGTTTCCAAAAATAACATAACATCACGCCTTGTTTCCCCGAAGGATTGGGCAGAGGTGTTCCTGTAACAGGTACCACCCACATTTCGCCAGTTATGTTTTTAAGTCCCATGTAATAGGGGGCGAGCCTATTCCAAAAATGTAAACAAATATTTATTTTTTGAAAAACCACTTTAACATCGACGCATAAAGTTCAGTTTCTGCTACAACTTCAAACATTTTAATGACTTTTCCAATAGAACGAGTCATTCTGAAACCAACAGCAATTGGAAAAAATGATTTTGTTAAGACTAGACATTTATTTACAAGTTTATTAAAATGTATATTTTCTTTTAATTCCAGGTCGACGTTGACGAATGCGAGGACATCGCGGCCGAGTACAACGTCAACTCCATGCCTACCTTCGTCTTCGTCAAGAACAGCAAGAAGATAGAAGAATTCTCAGGAGCCAATGTGGACAAACTGAGGAACACCATAATTAAGCTGAAGTAGAGTGGAACTCGGGTCTTGTACGCTAGCCCACATTCCCATCACGAAAAACCTTACAAAAAGGCATTTAACAGCATTTGTGATTAAATAAATAAAATTCTATTAATGTATTAACGATTTTAATCGGCATGTTTAGTTGCTGGTTGACTAAAATATACCTGTGTACGTAAATATTTTGTTTGTTGAGACGGCCCACAGACAACGATACGCTTTGCTGCCCCAATATGACATCGATAAGACTGTATCATCCGATCTTTTAAATCATCAGTCGTTTTTCGGCTATGTCGAATTTGCAAGGTTTTTCCGTTGGAGGTAATAAAATAGCAGCTGGTAATAAAAATATAACGTTATAGCACACGGCACTAATGCATAATAATTATGTTAATTTCTCAGCCATCAGAAGGATCACAATGTTTTTGTTTTTAATAGTTTCTTTTTTAATGAAATATAAGTAGACGTATTTTTGTAATGCAAGTGTCTTACTCGCAATTTGTGTGCTTAAATTTTAGCACTTCCTGCGTCAGGTTCAGCGTACAAACTCTATTTTTGTATTATTATTTGCCGTGTATTTTTCATTATAATATATGTATGTTACAGAGTATTGTTACTTCAATAAAATATTGTCTAAAATATAAATAAATTATTTTAATTTTTCCCTACCGCCATAATTAAATAATAATTATCACATTCATTGTATCCATAAGGAAAACCAAAAATGCAAACAGGTTTGTAATACCTACGTAAAATACAAACATGTTGTCATTATAAGAATCATTCAGATTCCAGGTAAAACTCTTCAAAAAATCAGCAATAATTGCCTACTGAAATCCACCTTGACTACTGCGCGGGCGAGGATAATGTCGCCAAAAATTCATATAGGTACGATCGAAAGTTTTCCTTACGCACACGCACAAGCGCCAAAAACAAAGTAA
This sequence comes from Agrochola lychnidis, assembly GCA_963680765.1. NCBI lineage: Eukaryota > Metazoa > Arthropoda > Insecta > Lepidoptera > Noctuidae > Agrochola > Agrochola lychnidis. The sequence goes on from OY796872.1 coordinate 14,223,905, forward strand.
TAATGGGTACTTACTCAGCCATCAAACGAATAGAAAAAAATTAGACATGATCATAGTGTGTATATCGGTTCGACAAGATGTAAAACACCCGATTTAAAACGTTTTAAATAAAATGTTGCCGTTTTTAACCCTAAATAAATCGTTTTAAACGGTTGAAAACTCGCCTACAAAAATAAAAGTACATGCGTGCCCGGCGCTCGGCCGCGCGTGGCAGTTTATATAGGTGCATGTGTGTGTAGGGTAGACGAGCTGGCAACGTTGCGTCGAGTCACGAGTGACTACGAGTTTTTATGTAGGTACTCCGTTATATACCTACCTCAGTAAAATCAAGAAAATGTACTTATAATTAAGAAAAATATAGTCATCAACACCAACAGCTTTAAATCGAAAAAAAATTGTTTAATTTGGCTTTAAACGTTTTTTTTTCGTTTTAAATGGATTGGTTTAATTGGTTTTAAACCGGCCTTACATCTAAAGATATTGGAGAAATTAGGAATCAAACAGGACTAAAACGAGAAAAGTTCATCTGCCTAGCCTTTTCTCAACTGTGTTGGGGTCGGATTCCAGTCTTATCGGATGCAGCTGAATACTAGTATTTCACTGGTCACTACGCCCGCTTCGGGGATTCCCCGCAGACGATGTACCGACCGCGTTATCGACTTAATGACTTTCATTAGTCATTACCCCGCGTGCTGGTATATCGACAGAGTTATCGACTAATGAAAATTAACCATACACCTCTACAAAGGTCTCTCCAAACGCACGCCATTTAATTCGCTCCTCGGCTGCTTTCTTCCAGCTGCTATCATCCACCCGGCCGTTGCAACCTGAGGCGGCCTACACTTCGTTTGCAATTCCCATAAAAGAAAGATTTTTTTTTACTTCCTCAACTACAAATAAATGTTATATTGTGTACTTACTTATCACCAAACATGCAGACAAAGATATAAATATGTCTAGATAGCCGGACAAAGCTGTGAAGTCAGCCAAAAAAATAGCGTCTAACTGTTAGCCGCTAAATGCACTCGCACTAGAAAAGCAAAATGATAATGTCCGTGACTACCGCAGGACCGCCAACGCCAATCGCTTCTATATTTAGTAAATAATTAGTACCTAATTGGTACTAATTATTTGTATACTTAGAATAGCTGCAGCATGCCCCCTTTTTTGGCACTTATGGTGGTTCTGCTGAAGGTAGAAAGTCGAGTTTCTCGAAATCTACTAATGTACCAATTTTGTCGTTCGAGCACTAATTAATACCAATTGGGTACTAGTTATTTACTAAATGTGAAAGCGATTGGCGTTGGTGGTCCTGCGGTAGTCACGGACATAAAATGATAGCACAATGACGTGGCGCGCGTGTAAGACGTAGCTGTCACGCACACCAGCATAACAAAGTTGGTTTGTTTGTTTTAGTTCTTTTGCAGCGCGACACTATCTAGACATACAGGGTGGTAGAGACATCGATGCGAAACTGTTACCATGAATTCAGTACATGATTCTGAACCCCGTTGCCGCGTTGCGTTGAAATTTTTCGCCGGTTATTTAAAAATACAAAAAGTGGTGGCACTCCGGGAGTGCCAGCAGAACTGAAAACTTGAACAAGATCGCCTTGGTGGAAGAAAAAGAGCACAATCGCGTTTACAAAAAATAATACTTCCGAAACCTTTAAAGTAAAATACTTGCATAGAACATTGACGTCTGACAACCAGTCTTACCAAGGGGTATCGTATTACCCAGTTACTGGGTTGTGGAGGTCAGATAGGCAGTCGCTCCATGTAAAATACTGGTATTCAGCTGCATCCGGTTAGACTGGAAGCCGACCCCAACATAGTTGGGAAAAGGCTAGGCAGATTGACTTGCATAGAACATTGATCCGTAAAGTCATATAAATAAAGAGCACAATCGCATTTACAAAACCTTTAAAGTAAAATACTTGCATATAAAATTGATCCGTAACGTAACATAAATAAAGAGCACAATCACGTTTACAAAAATGAGGTGTCGTCTTGGTGTCGCGAAATCAATGGTTTAGTCCCATCTCAAAACTGCCCAACGTGTCTAAAGAAGTTTTCACTTTAAAAATCCGCAGTTTCATAGAAAAGTGCAATACCTACGTGGTCAAAATGTATGGAAAAGCAGATTTTTTTAAAAATAACCAACGAAAAATTTCAACGCAGGGGGGTTCACAATCATGTACTGAATCCATGGTAACAATTTTCGCGTCGATATCCCTGGCACTTAATAAATAATCAAAGCAAGCAGGCATTATTACGCGACCATGTCAAGAGGGTTGTTGGTTCATAAATTTAACCCTCCCCCTTATCTTCTAAAAAAGTTCAGTATTTGTCACATTTCACAAATAAAACTGCCAATAATATTACAGTCAAAATTTTTAATTAGCTAAAAATTGCAGAAATCATAATATAATTACAAATTACATAACTTATAACTGTATAAGAATGTTCTGTACAATACAAAAGCATTCGTTGAACGACTTATTGCTATCTGAACATAACTAGCGCTTTTAATGCTTATATACACTTTTAACTCCATCTGAAACAAGAAAAAATTGGAATTATAAACACAAAATTTCATGTTATACTAGCTACTGCCCGCGGCTTCGTCCACGGCGACCCTTAAGCGGCGCGCACTTTGGATGCGTTTTCATATGAATTTTATTCGTGCGTGAACGGGTCGTACAAATTGAGTGCGCACACTGAATACATTTTTCTCCATCAAATATAGTGTTCCGGTAATATCGCATTGTACGCACGAAAAATACCAACAAGTTCGGATTGTTTTCGGACGTCGGAACTACACGTACGACTAAGTTGCAACTTGGAAGATCGGGATCGTTCGTGCGTGTTCGTACGTGGACGCATGAGTGAAATCCGTACGAAAACACGCAAAGTGCGCGCAGCTTTGTTCTTTTTTTTTGTGTTTCTTTATTTACCCATCAACACGTCTGTAAAGTTTTATCAGCTAATTTAATTTAACCCTGTACCTATTGATACTCGTAGTTCCTGCGTGCCGTTATGAGAGATGTTTTTTTTTTGTGACCCAAATGATTTTTTCTAAAATAAAAGTAGTAAATCGGTCCAGCCGTTTCGGAGATTAGCCGGAACAAATACATCGACAGACAAAAATTAAAAAAAACAGTGGGACTCCGGGAGTGCCAACAGGAGTGAAAACTTAAAAAAAAAAAATCGGCGCCGCGGTAATCAACGCGTTTATGTCTTTTACTCCACGGTGTCGGTAACAGGTCGCGAAATCAATTGTTTAGTCCCATCTCAAAAATGCTCGACGCGCCTAAAGAAGTTTTCACTTCAAAAACTGCAAACGTACTTACAGAAATAAAAATCATCATAAACACAAAACTTACTCTCAATCCCTCCGCTTCTTCCCATGTTGGTCGTGTCGGTCGTGATGGTCGCGCTTGCGGCCCGACTTGTCGGCGCGTTTGGCTTCGCTCAAGAACCGATCCAGACCGAACGGGTCGAAGTCGGCGTCGGGCTGGTTGCTACGGGATTGCGACTGTGGAGGGAAGGCAGCTGTTAGATGACAAGTAAAATGTAGTTCTTGGGATGTAAATTAGACTACAAAGCGTGCTGTTTCTATATTGCAAATACTTTAGGCACCTGTACCGTCGCACGAAAAAAATGACTTTTTTGTAAAAAAATCTGCCTACACCACAATTTTTGACGTATCGCTGCCATTTTTTTTTTATACACTCCTGAGATAACACACTTTGGTGTCTCACTGCCACTTTTCCTTAAAAGTTAATACCATAACCTCAAAAAATCAGGAAATGAAGCAAAAAACCATTTCTAAAAAAAATATTTTAACAAAAATCAGTTTCCAGGGGTTTTCAGGTCATGAATTTATTGTCTGTTTATAAAAAATCAAAATGGCGGATACAAAAAGACGGTCCAAAAAATTTTTTATTAATTTCCCGATTTAAAAAAAAAGAATTTTCGATTTTGAAACTTTTGAACAAAAAAAGTATTTTTTTTCCCACTGTGCGTCGCCGAGGAAACGACTCGTCTGGCAAACGAAAGTAGAAACTGAAGAAGAGCGGCAAATTTAAAAAAAAATATCAGCAAGATAACCCCAAAATTTGTATGACATAACTAGAATAACCTAATTTGATACTTTAGAATTATTTGTTTAAAATCATAATCCAAATCAAAGACAAAAAAAAAATCAGTTTACTTCGTCTGAATAAAAATACGTCTTTAGGTATTATGCAGCAATTCCAATAAAAAGACGACAATATTCTATTTAATAATTTTAGTTAATATTCACTAACATAATCAAAATCTGAATCTAAAACTTCCATGTGAAAAGATTAATTAAAGTCAGTTTTGTCGACCTAGTACAGTGCCTCCGATCATGGTCAATGGATCGACATTGAAAATTGTGCAGAACTTTAAATATCTGGGTCATCTGGTCACGGAGGACTTAAAAGATGACCCAGATATAGAAAGAGAACGCAGGGCGTTGGCGGTTGGGCACGCCACAATTGCGGCGATAAGACCCCTCTTTGAGGAGTGGCTAGAGAGGCGCCACGGCGTCCTCACCTTCCGCCTGACACAGGTGCTCACCGGACACGGCTGTTTCGGGAGGTACCTGTTCAGGATAAAGCGGGAGGAAACGCCCGGGTGTCATCACTGTGTGGATCGCCCGGAGGACACGGTGGAGCATACGGTGGAGGTCTGCCCGGCTTGGGCAGAGCATCGCCGTGTCCTCGTGGAAGCGATCGGCGGCGGTGATCTCTCGCGTCCGGCCCTGATTCGGGCCATGCTACGGAGCGAGAGGAAATGGGAGGCCGTCACCTCGTTCTGCGAAGCAGTAATGCTCGCGAAGGAGGAGACGGAGCGCGTGAGGGAGAGGCAAATTTCGCGCCCTCGCGCCCCTAACCGCCACAGCAGGAGACGCCCTCGGCGTCGGGAATCACGTGAAGATTTCCGGCCACCGTAGGCGCGGGCTTGCGGACGGTGAGCAATGGGTAGCTCGCCGTCCGATAAGGACCAAGCCCGGGTCGACGGCGCGTTGTGTTCCACGCGCGCCTCAAAGAGATGTCAGCAGAATTGACGGGGTCCGCTAGGGCCAATGCCTGCCGGGGGTTCGAAGAAAACCGATAGGGACATCGTGGCCCCCCTGGCAACACGGCAACTGAAGGAACACGGGTGGGTTTTAGTCAGTAAGAGTCTGACACGCCCTCCCGCTCCGCCCAGAGCGGGAGAAGTTATTTGATGATTTCCCACCCAAAAAAAAAAAAAAAGGGCGTTGGCGGTAAGGAGCAATATGCTGGCTTGTAGGTTTGCTCGATGTACCAAAGAAGTTAAACTGACACTTTTTAGGGCATATTGCCAGTCTTCTCGAGCGGCCTGTGGGTTCGGTATACGCAATGTGCCTACAACGCCCTGCGTATTCAGTATAATAATGCTTTCAGAATGCTGTTGGGGTTGCCGTGGCATTGTAGTGCGTCGCAAATGTTCGCAAATGCGCACGTTGACGGTTTCTACGCTATAGTGCGTAAGAAAGTGGCGTCATTATCCCACAGACTGCGCGGTAGTACCAACACTTTTTTGCAAATGATTGCATCCCGACATGACTGTCCCATACAGGCACACTGGGTGGGAATAGTTACAGGGGAATTGTAAAACACTATTAGAAATTATGTACCTACTAAAATAGATCTTAGGAAAATTGTACACATTATATGGATTCTGTCCGAAATAAATGAATAATAAATAAATAACAAATCACCAACATCACTCCATCTTGTTTTGGCATAGTATTTCATTGGCCTATAAAAAGTTTGCAAATAATTCGAGTGTCTACTTTCGTTTGCCAGACTCTAGCCATTGACTATTTTAGTTTCTCCCTCAAGAAACATACCAGTACAAATGTTTTCTTAATGTCCCTCGGCAAACTTCGTGTTTTGTCAGTCGTCGGATTTCTATCAGTTGCCCTTTGCACTTGGTGCAAACCGGACGCTCTCAATCGACTTGGAAGTATATAGAGTTGTTAATACTCTTTTAACTTAATGTATTTTTTTTTTAAATGGGAGGACATCTGCTAAAATTACAGATAGGAAAATAGTTTTACGGGTCTATAGTTCACATGGAAATCAAAACAACAATAAAGTACTTAGTTCTGAATTCAAATTATTATACAAGACAAATGTAATAATTGATGGACACGGAAATTAGCATTCGTTTGTATTCGGAAATGCGATGATACCCGAGGGACGTTAAGAAAATAGAAATACAGTAGGTCCCGTGTCAGTAAAAGAGATACATTATACAACGTGTTCCTTTTGATATCCCATAACTCTAAGGTATTAATGAGACCATGTCAAAAAATCAACTGGCTATGAATTATTTTTCATTAAAATTTACTAGTTTTTATTCTACTGCTCAACTCCTTGTCGAAAATGTTCGCAAGGAGGTTGTAACGCTTTGAGATGGAGGTCGAATATATTAGTGAACACCAAAATAGTGATTAAAAGTGTGAATGACAAGTTATTTGCCGTGTCGGAGGCTCGGAGCGGTGCTGTTGCTGTTAAAATGAGCGATGTCCTTATTTGTCACAAATAACTTTGAAATACTTCTCGTGTGTATAAACAATTAATAAAATAAAAGATACTAACAGGTTCGTCTCGACTGGGCGGCGCGTGCGCATCCTTCTCAAACTGTACGGGACCCGCGCGTGTGTTGCTACTGCTTGTTCCCGCGAACTCTTTGTCGGCCACGAATCTGGAATAAAGAAACGACAACATTATTTATTTAAACTTTTCACACTCAAAAAGGTACAAAGGCGGACTTAATGCCTTAAGCCAGGGCTGTCCAAACTACATACCTTCGCGGGCTAATTAAATTTACTACAAAAGCTGGAGGGCCGCAGAAATTGTAATAAACATTGATTATATGTTTTGACAAAGAATTCTATTATCCAAACTATTTATGTCCAAAACTATTTTTTGATTAAAACATGCGTCGCGAGCCGCATGAAAACAAGCCGCAGGCCGCGTGCGGCCCGTGGGCCGTTGTCTGAACATTATTTTACTTATGTAAATTGGCATTAAACTATTAGAGTGATAGGCTAAATGTAAAGCTCGATATTTGTATAAAGTTATTTCCAAAAAGGGCGCTATTTGAGATGAAAACTACTGGGTAGCCCATGAAAATCAAATTATCTTACGTTTTTTCAATATGCAGGTCAGTATCAGGTTGTAAGCTGATCAAAATATAATTCGCGACCGTATCAAATATGTAATTACAGAATTATAACCATTAAAATCAATACAGGGGACCCAAAACAACCGCTTTGGCAGAATGATATTATGAATCACACAAATTGTCACAAACTGACAATAAATCATAATATTATCTGCGTTCAATTCATACTTCGCAAATCATCTGTTTGATAGATTTGTAACATAATGAAGTAATATTTAAACTGTAGAAATGAAAAATAAAAATCTTATTTGATTAACGAAAAATTATCTGGTAAAATTACGGTATTCTTTTTTCATGTGGTAATATTTACACCAAATATGATTCTGATATGAATTTGTAGCGGTTACACCGCCACATACAAACTACGCATCATAGACATGACGTCACACAAATCCTGCATCGCTCAGTTAGAGTTTACCGAGCGATCGACATACATACAAGATTTCATCTTCAAACCGATGGGTAGTTGCCCGCCAGACACAACACCCGTCTGGTCGGAGGATCCTCCCTTTTCTATGGTGGATGAGTGAACTTTACACCCTGTTCCTCATACCACTAAAAATTGAATATGATTCAGCTAAAATATTTGTTTCACCATACAGGAATTGTTGGGAATTTAGAAAATGAATTAATTTTAGAGGAATTGCTAATGTGGCCGTTTTAGACCCGCAGCTCTCTAAGTTCAGATTACTCTATTGAGTGACTATTTCATGAAATCATGACTTTTTTAGGTAGAGTTGTCTAAATGATTTTAATTCTATAAATACATTTTTGTTACCACCCTAAAAGCCCGACCCGGGAATCGAACCCAGGACCTCATACTCAACAATAGCGCTTGCGACCACTAGATCAACGAGGCAATCGAAGTGTTTATTTCTTGTGTAGAAAACATCGTAATGCATAGTTAGAACAAGTGTGCACAGCTCTAAAATGCTTCTAATGCCTTTACTGGTGATAATGAACCTCGGAGAACGTCAATGGCGGCCATTTTTCAGACAAATTTTTATCTTCCCTTATAAAATAGCGTTTATTTATTACAATCACCAGGTTCACTGCACGATGACGGTAGAATTTCAGCAATGATTCGTTAATGACGTGGACGTTGAGAGAAAACGAAGGGCGTTGGTTGTCCGCGGGAACATGCTGGCTGGCAGGTTTAAACGGTGCCCTAATGAGGTAAAGTATACAATGTTCAGGGCTTACTGCCAATCGTTTTAGTCGTGCACCCTGTGGGTCAGCTGTACTCAGCGGACACTCAATGCCCTTCGTGTACAATATTATAACGCTTTTAGGATGTTGTTGGGGCTGCCGAGATACTGTAGTGCGTCCGGCATGTTTATGGAGGCTCAGATTGATGGCTTTCATGCGTCCTCCATATTGCACCGTATCCGAGCAAGCTCCAACAGCATTTTGAAAGTAATAGCGGACTGGTTGGACGGTCCTTTTCTTAGACACTGGATCGCACTCCATGTGTCAATTTGATGTTGTTTATTTTTGTGGTTTACTAACATAGTTCTTAAGTACTTATTAATACAAATATCGATGATTCTGTAATGGATGGTCTTAAATAAAGTTATTATATACAGTGTGATTCTTCATAATGTACACATATCGAAATGAGGGAATCTATGCTTAATTTCAAAGATAGATTTTTTTTTTTTTTTTTTAAACATTTTTTATTTTTTTTATCGATATGTACACATTATGATGAATCACACTGTATATATATATTAAATAACTGTATCTTCACGAACTACAAACGTACCTGCGCGTATTAGCGATAGCGTCAATATCTCCTCCATAGTTGTCTTTATCCGCGTTTCTGGAGGGTCTGTATATGTGTGCGCCCACGTTGTCTTGATTACGCCACGGCTTGTCATATACGTTATACGCTTCGTCGTCACCGTAACCTGAAGTTTAAAGTAAAAGATACATTTTAGGTTTATATTAGTCAGGTATAGTTTACTACAGGACATTTACACAAGGAATGGCTTGCCTCGGAACAAGGGATTATCGAAAGTAAATAAAAAACACAACCCTACTTTTGGGCGCAGTCGGGTAAAAATGAGTCGTATAAACAATACATAAGATATTCGTATTCCGAAAAGCAAAAATCGTCCCCCTATTAAGACCACGTACTCCAAAGACAATTTCCACGCAAACTCCGCCCCCTACCCCACCACTCCACTATGTGCTAAACGCTAACACATCAGTAATAAAGTTGAAAATCGCTTGCGCTCTTTGGTCGTGTTCGAGCACGAAAGTAAATGTCGTAAGTCTCAATTCTTATTTCGTTTATAACTAAAGTTATAATTGGTCTAGAGAAAAAAATCTTATATTTGGATAGTAAACTATGTTTTCTTACTGTCAATAATTATTTTAGACCTCAAAGCCGAGTAACCTTGTTTTTGTATCAAATAATCTTTAAAAAAGACATGATTTTCGAGTAAAAAATTAATCGAACGAAAATGTTCCAATTAGATCCAATAAATCATATTCTAAAGTTACATTTTGATTGTATGCATAACTTTTTCAGAATATCAATGCAAATTAACATACAATTTAGGGAGCCTCCTCTTAAAATAGAAAGTATCAATAAAAATCGTTTATTGAGTTGTCAAATTACCGTTCTAAAAAGTCATCTGGCGAGTCTCGTATGAAATAGTGTTATTCGTGTTAATGTGTCTCCCTATCCTTCTTCGTATTGCAGGCCCGTATTTCAAAATTTTGCTGTACCAAAACTTTGCAATTTCAACAACGTTGTCGGTGACAGTGCAGAGGTTACTTTGACTGCATGTTTTAGGACACAGAAGGCAGGATAGGAAGTGATTTTTCTCGCTTGGATGTAAACACATGAGCGCGATAATTGCCTGGCGAGTCTCGCGTGGACATTCGCCCTTGAAAGTCGAAAAGCTCTCTTCAAGGGATCAAAATCATACATCTCTGGTGATCGCTTATAAAACATAGTCAATTGATTCAGGCGTAAATCCTTGCGGAAATCCATTATAAAATACAATAGACGTGGATATATTTAGTCGCCGTGTTCGGGTTCGCAACAAGTCCATCGTCATCCTGAGGATGCCTCGTTGAGAGGTGAAACGTGTCGATTTCTTTCAGGAGTTTTTTATGGGTCTTTAGAAATAGCTAAGCGGAACAGGTTACCAAATATATCCACGTCTATTGTATTTTTAAAATGCACTTATTAATTTAAAATAACAAAATTATTTAAACACATACCACTGTCCATTCCTTTACTGTTATTGAAGAGTCTCTGGTCAAACATAGCCTCGCTGCCCTGAGTCGTCTTGGCGGGCATGCCGAGCGCGATTTGCTCTGAGATGTCGCGCTCTCGGTCCTTCACTAGCTTCGATCTAGAAAATAGAAGATTGTGATGTTAGGAAAGGCATTGAGAATATGACTACAATGAAAATAAGTTATAGTAGAGCTCATTTTGGAAGAATTTGAGCCAACAAAGCAAGCAGCATTTTCTCCCGCCAAGCAGCGATGGAGCAGTGCTGGCCTAGTGGAAACGGTTGCGACTTACGAGTTTGTAGGTCGTAGGTTCGAACTCAAGCAGGTACTTTACTTTGGGTAAACTATTTCAACACCACTGCTCTCAGAACAGTGAAGGAAAATGATATGGCCCAGAACCAAAATTTCGTAGAAATGTTAGATATCACAACAACCTGCACTAGACCCGCGTCACTACGATGATGTATGTTCTCTCTCATGTAGAAGAGGCCTGTGTCCCGCGGCGGATTAAGCCTGCAAGGGCCCCGGTGGGGTAAAACTAAATGAGTTCCCCCCGTAGCAGTATGCAGAAAAATTCGAGAAGTTGGCGAATGTAAGAGCGAGCGAAGCGACCTCGAAGCAAACCCCGTTTCGGATAGGTAAAATTTTCTTTTGATTTTTTTTTTACAGAAATAACGAGTTCTCTTGTCGACCTATGCAGGTAATTTTGAGAATGAAGAGAATGTAGGATGCAAGAGCGAGCGGAGCGAGCTCGGAATTTTTTACATGGTACGTTTATTTATATTTAGCATATGTTGGAGGCCTCCAACTACAAACTGCCTGAAATATTTTGGCATTGTTTGGGATTGGACTAAAATGAATTCTCGAGATTTATCGTCTCCCAGGTCCGGGGCCCGTTCCTGCCCCTCGGTCTATCAATGCCCAGGCCCCAGCAGTGGGTACATGATAGGTTGATTATGTTAAAGGCAACGGCGAGGGTCCGGCGACCCTCAGAAAAGCCGCAAACTTTACACTACTCAATAACATAAAAATTATCCTTATTACCTCTTATCGGGAGCAGCCCTGGCCAGGTTCCTGTCTCTCTGCCTCTCTTTGTGTCTGTCAGCCCTCAGCTTGTCTCTCTCCGCAGCTGTCAAGCCGCTTTCGTCTATTTCATTTGTCTCTGGTTCGTCGTCAGGTGCTCGAATACCTGGAAAGAAAGATCTGATTGAGATGTTGAAGAAATAGGTTTGGAGCCTTTGAGGGAACTAAGATTGCAACTATAGGATACTTTTAACAATTAATAATAAATAATATCAGTTATAATTTATGCTAAATCGATGAAAAAAAACAGATTTTTGCTAAAAAAACATATTTATTTTCAATTGAGGGACTTTTTTTTTCCACAATTTTCATTTTATTAGGACGCCTAATTCTTTCCGATCATTATAGAGTTTTTTTCATCGCGATAGATCATTTAGTTTAAAAGTTACACCGTTTTGTTATTATTTTTTAATTCCATAAAAAATATTTAGGCCTTTTTAAATATTTTTTCCGTCGATAAAATTAAGCATGGATTCCATCAATTCGATATGTGCACATTTTAAAGACTCACACCGTATATGAACAGTCAAGGGTCAAAAAGACCGCTAACAAACATCAACTCACCCGCTCTATGATCTCTAGCTCTCTGCGCCAACATTCTCAAATGCTCTTCCTTTTTCTCCTTCTCTCTCTGCGCCAATCTCCTCTCAAGCTGCGCCCTCGCTTCCACCGCTTCACGCGCTTTCCTGTCAGCGATGTACAGCGCTTCAGCGAGTTTGGAGAAATTTTCATTGATGTGCACTTGTTGGAGTCCTCGGCCATCGGCTGCTAGACGCTTGTCGAGGGGGATTGTGTAACCTGACGAGGAAAATTGTTGGTGGTTAAAGAAGTATTAAATTGCTTGAGAAACAGATTATTAATATTCCTTCAATTTATAAATTAGTCTCACTGCTGTCAACAAACTAAGTGTATCAAGTCAAATCAAATTATCTGTTGTTGCTTCTTTTTTAATTCTTTTTACCTATTGTGGTATAGTAATTTTATTCTAGGTGCATCGTCTTCACATATAATTATTTAACTAATGTAGGTACCTATACAAACTATTGTAAAACATTTTAAAAGAGTAACGGTGGAGTTTCTTGCCCATTCTTCTCCATACGAAAACTTCCTTTTGGAAGGGGCGACTAGAATCAATTTTATTATTTTGTAATTTTTGACGTTCAAAAGTGCCACACATGGGCCTATTTTAAATAAATGATTTGACTTTGACATGCTTTTTTTTTAGAGGCCTTTGAACCTTACTCTGTATGATCTCTTCCAAAAGTAACTGTTGAAAATGTAAACAAATAGATCTGAAAACGTTCACATCAAGGTATACATTTCCAGTATTAACTGACCTCGCAACGTACAGAAATCCTTTACAATGCCAGATCAGCATAAACTGGAAATGCATAGCTTGATGTGTAGCCGTGTGACCTATGGATGTCAATTTGAAGTGCCACTTACAAATCGAGTGCTTCGATTTGATTATTTGAAAACCCACAATTCTAATTGGAAATAACCTCAAAGATGTTTTCCATTTTGACAATTAACGTTAATTTTATTTTCGTCGATGATTTTTCAATTACAATTTAATAATGTTTTTCAAACACGGCACGACTGGCGCAGTGGTTAAGCGATTCGATTCCCGCACGGAACAAATATTTGTATGACCTACAAGTAGCTGTTCCGGGTCTGGCTGTTTGTGTACGTGAGTTTAAATGTTTGTAAAAGCACCCACAATACAGGAGAAATTCCTAGTGTGGGGCAAGTTTAAAAAAAAAAAAACAAAACAATAATTCTTGGAAAAAGGTAATTCTTGGTGAGATATGAAGTTGAAATATTCTAAAATACAGATGGATGTGTTACTAATTCCCTTTGGCGAGTGATTACTTAAGAATTTAACATGAACAGGGTTTATTTACACTTTCATTCGATAGTTTTAGAACAGACTTTAGTGCTTTATCCTAGACCTGTCAGTATTACCTTTAGCGTTCTTCCAGTGACTGACACAAGGCGGCACCTTCCAGTCCCGCTGCTGCTTCACGGACACGCGGCGCGGCGGGGAGTGCAGGACGGGCGCCGGCGGGGACGGGGCCGCGCGCGGGATCTTCTTGTTGATTTGGAAACGTGGAGGCTCCATCGGGTCCGATTGGGCTTCTACCATTCTGTAGAAGATGTGTAAAACTGTCTTAAAAGATCTACTTACGGAAATAAACATCATTTCATCATTAATTAAAGTTCTTGATGTGTAACATCTTTCCTCTCGCTTTCATGTGGGAGTGATTTCGTAAAAAGGGACGGAAGTGAGTAACAGGAAGCCGGCGAAGCGGGCGCTATTTCATTTGAGCAATGAGCGCGCGCGGTGCTAGAGTTGGCCGTCAGATGGTACCAACCCATTTTCCGAGAGGTTGGTACTGTCAGTTTAGATGTCAGATGTTAAATATCATTTGTGACCACTGTTTATTTTAAATAAGTTAGGTGCCCCTAAGGCTACCTATACATGACGCCGGCGCCGCATCGGCGCAGGACCGCAAGATGAAAAAAATTCAGAACCTCTCAGAATGAAAATGTTAAATCTAAGCGAGAATACTTGAATAGTCATCAGAACTAGTCAATTTGAATATCTTCTATTTGGCTGCTAAGTATGTCTGTTTACTGCATTTTACAACAAAACACCAAAACCAACATTGATCATTTTTGGGAAAGGTTCTAGAAAAATACATAAAGCCAATTTACGTAATTGTGTACTTACAAATAAATACTCTTATTTTTTCTTGTGAAAAATATTCTAAGGTCAGTTATACTTATAAGAGATGTATTTCAACATTCTTGGAAGAGTTACTAGCAATAGGTCTGAGTCCAAAAAATTTTTTTGTCCGTCCTGTAGATTATTATTAAAAAATATTGAACACGTATTGTGTCTTTTTGACGTAATCAAAAGATTACGGCGATACATTGAGTTAAAATGTGGCATGACGTCACACCTTGCTAGATTTAATAGTGCGTTATGTATGACGTAGCGAGCCCCCACTCCCCAACATTAATGCGTGTTTTCTAAGTTATTTTTGATTAATATGATAAAGCAAAAAACACGTGTCTAATATTTTTTATTATCTGAAAGCTGGACTAAATAGAATTTCTTTTTTTACTTAGGCAACTACCGTATTGAAATAGAACAAAAGTAAAAAGTATCACAAACCTGATAACCCTCTGCTTCGCCCCCGAGTTGAACTGTCCTCCTTGCTGCGCCGGAGTGTATCTGATGTATTGCGCCGGAGCCTGCGGGGATAACGTACTATCAGCGCGATTGATAAGGATATGCTCTTCTCTTTGAGTTGAGAAGATATATTGTTAAATGTGGGAGGATACAATGAAATGCTTGCACTGACTGGACAGGTCCACTCAAATCTGTGTGGTTCTTTCCTCAAAAGACCATTTCAGACACTAATCTACATGGTCCTCATATGGCCTAAGATTATATCTGGACTTTAAAAGAGACTATAACCTCTGAGTTTGTTTCGGCCTTTCTGCTCAGAGTAGTCAGATAGGAAACGCCGAAGTCATCTAGCTTATTTTTAATATGACATGTTAAAGTGATTCTGATATCCTATTTACAGAATAAACAATTTAATTTCATATACAAAATTATTTGACTGGAAAGGACTGGTGATGGAATAAGGGGATACAATGAGTTTGTTTTCAATTGTTGATATATTAAGCAAATGGATGTGGGGTTATTGCTTAACAGGACTTAAGTCAACCTATTGCAGTCCAAAACAGGACATAACCTTTCCCAATTTGCGCCACAGCATCCGATTTTCCACCTTCCGTATCCAGGTTACCATGACAGCCTAAATCCACTTTTTATTCATCTCTCGAACTACAAATAAGATGCACATAACTAGCCGACGTTTTTTGCTACAAATTAAGTTGTGCTTGTGCTAGACCAGATATATTTTTAGTGCTAAGCAGAGGCTACAGGCAAGATTCATAGGATTTACTTTAATAAGTAAAGTAAGCCTTTTATATATGTGTGAACTACAATAGACGTAGATATATTTAGTAAACTATTCTGCTTAGCTATTCCTAAAGAGTCATAAAAAACCCTGAAAGAAATCGACACGTGTTTCACCTCTCAACGAGAATTCCTCAGGATGACGATTGACTTGTCGCGAACACGAACCATGTGAACCCCATTCATATACATGTAATGTTCACTTTCCTATTACCGAATGTGAACAAACGTTTAGAATGTGAACAAACGTTTAGAATGTGAACAAACGTTTAGAATTTGAAGAAACGTTTAGAATTTGAACAAACGTTTAGAATGTGAACAAACGTTTAGAATGTGAACATTAAGGCTGTACAATAAAGTTGAAATTCACTGGCTTCCTTTACTTAGCAAATGATAGTATGGTCTATAAGACTAGAATCTTGCTATAAGCCTCATAATAAGGGAGAGGCACAATCCTTTATCATTGGAAAAACATCCATTGCTGGGCAGAGGGCCTACAATCCTTTGAACAAGTTTAATATAAGAATACAGGATCCTCTTGTTTATAACTTGATAGGACAGGCTGAAAAAGTTACAAGACAAAATCAAATATCTTCAACTCACAGCTTTAGGAGCAGCTTTCACAGGCATAGCAGCAGAAATCTTAGCATTGGTCAGTTTCTCCAGCGCTTGCTTGGTCTTTTCTGTGATATCCTGAATGTCTTCATCATCTGGTTTTTGAAGAGTTGGGTCATCTTCTGCTAGAACTTCTGCTGGTAGTAGGTCTGTGAGTTTGGAGTATATTATCTGAAAAAAGAAGATAATTTTAAAATACTAGCTTCCGCCAGCGGCTTCGTCCGCGTAATAAATTATAACCTATGTAACTCAGTGATAATACAGTGTGATTCTTCATAATGTGCACATATCGAAATGAGGGAATCTATGCTTAATTCTATCGACGGAAAAAATATTTAATTATTTTTTTTTTAAATGTAAAAAAAAAAATATTTTGTTCTCTTTGGCGTCTTATTTATAAATTTTACAATTATTGTAAAAATTGATGAGTTTTTTTTCTCAATTTTCATTTTATGTGGATTTCTAGTTACTTCCAAGAGGAGCTCGTGGCTAAGTACTAACAGCCGCACGGGTCGATCCATCAGGTTAAGCTACGCTTGCCGGGGTTGGTCTGTGGATGGGTGACCATTTCTACATACCAAGACTCCTCCGTGCCTCAGAAAGCACGTTAAGTAGTTGGTCCCGGCTGTCATTCGTGGATCTTTGACAGTCGTTACGAGTCGTCAGAAGCCCGAAAGTCTGACAACCAGTCTTACCAAGGGGTATCGTATTACCTAGTTACTGGGTTGTGGAGGTTAGATAGGCAGTCGCTCCATGTAAAATACTGGTATTCAGCTGCATCCGGTTAGACTGGAAGCTGACCCTAACATAGTTGGGAAAAGGCTAGGCAGATTTTTTTTCTAGTTACTTCCAATCATTATGGAGTTTGTTTCATCACGATAGATGATTTAGTTTAAAAGTTACACAGTTTTGTTACAAATTTTTTTTATTCCGTAAAAAATATAAAAAAAATATTTAGATTTTTTAAATATATTTTCTGTCGTTAAAATTAAGCATAGATTCCCTCATTTCGATATGTGCACATTATGAAGAATCACACTGTATAGCATTCTACTGATGAAAGAATTTTTATAAATTGTCCAGCAGCTTTTGAGTTTATTCATTACTAGAGGTTGGAATTAGGTAGAGTTATTTATGTACTTCATCGAAATGTTGATATTAATATGGATCTTCCCGGGATTTCTAATAGACAATCCCGTGTGACCAACAATATTACAAATAAATTATAATAAAAACCTCAGAGATAGATAAGACAAATAAAACAAAGATAATTAACATACAATTTTTATTAGTATTAAATTCACAATGCACACGTGTGCGCATTGGAATTTTGCAACTTCGGACATCCGATGTCGTTGATGTAAATTTGGCAACGTCGCGCATGCAGTGGTTTAAATTGTGTAAAAGTAAATAACTTTTTATTTAATAGATTACGGGATTTTTCTGCTGTTCAAAATTAATCCCGGGATTTGGGGCATATCCACTTTATTCTTTCGTTGTATGAAATCAGTGTAAGTACATAAATAACTCTATATAATTCCGACCTCTGTTCATTACAAACACACAAAAAATCAAATCTTTACTCTTTATAAAATTATTAGAAAATAAAAAAAACTTGTTTATTCTGCACAAACAAAACGCACATTTTTATAAACTAGACAAAATACACACAAAACAAAAGTAGACAAAATTGTTCAAAGTATTACACTGGTTCATTGGATGTCAAGGCCACGGACCAAAGACAATATTGCGTAATAAACTGTTGCAACATTGGCAAATGACAACAAAACAAAATGCCGATTGCAGAGTTAACTACTTTTGTAACAAAAATTAAGCTGTGCGTCGCATCTGTGCAAGAACAGATTATTAGTGTAGACATCTAATTTTTAATATGGGTCATGTTACTTGGATTAAAGGATTATTATTATACCTGACATCAAAGAGTATTCTTGTTTTACAAGTTCAAAAGATGAATACTTGGGATTACAGGCCCATGAGACATTTTAACAGTGTCTCTCTTTATAATAAAGCCTCGTATCCACTAAGCAACATTTGGCGCACAACATGTTGCTCAACATGTTGAAACTTAGCGCGGAACTTTTGTTTGGCAACGTTATCGGTCTACGCATGATCAGTTGTTTACAACATGTCGACAGAGGAACTAGCGTTGATTTCAGCGGCTTTTATCGAAAAATGCATCAAAAAGAAGTAGCAGCAGCAGTATCCCATAAAGATTCATAGTTTTGGTATAGTTCAATTAATTTGAGCACTTGTTCGTCACACAACATTACGGTCATTTCTGCGCATCACATCTCCATTCGACAACATTTGATGCTCAACTGCATATTGCACGGAAACAAACAAGAAGCCGCGCGTTTATATTGCACGCCAGCTGGCAACGTCGCGCGCTGTTGTACAACGTTGCCGAACGTGTTGAGCGTCAATAGTTGCCTAGTGGAGACGAGGCTTAAAGTTACAACTTCATATGAGTTGCTTGATATATCATACTATATAAAACTTCGGTTTTACAAACTGTTAGGTTTAGGTCGTGGGTTGAAACACAGGCAGACACTTTGTGTAAATAAATTCATCACCACACCTCACCTCATAAAAAATGGTGAAGGAAAATATAGTGAGGAATCCAGCATATCATACAACCAAAAATTCGAAGACAAGTGACATTTATCAACCTGCACTGGGCCCACGTGGTAGATTACAGCCTACTCCCTCTCAAGGAGGCTTGTGTCCCAGCAGTCCACATCATAGGCAATCAACATCATAGAAGATTGCAATTTCATAATATTATCAAATTTACCTTATCAGCACTATGTCCTTGTCTTGCAATAGCAGAATATTTAACTCTTCCAGACTCATCTAGTTGAACTGCTAAAGCATTGGATGTGCTCTCCTTGCCTCTAGCACCCATACCCAGCGGGTACTGAGCCACATGTATCTCTGGGAAGGCACCTCCATCTGGAAACACAGATATATGATTAATTATTTATCAGAAGTAGCGCTGGAAGGCCTCCCACAAGATGGACTGATGACCTTGTGAAGGATGCAAGAATCCGCTGGATACGGAAACCACAGAATCGGCCAAAGTGGTGGTGCTTGGGGCAGGCCTATGTCCAGCAGTGGACGTCTTTCGGCTGAAATGATGATGATTTGTCAGAAGTATCTTGAGATCAAAACTGATGTAAACCTTTGTAGTCATTTTGATTCAAAAGAGGGTGGATATTCTTGCCCGATCTTCACCTTAAACACATACTATTTGAAATGGACAACTGGTTTCAACTTTCTGAATGACCTTGACAAGTCAACAATGCCTCAAAATGGTTTCATTGAAATAAATGTTTTGAGTTTACCATTGAAGATTGTTTCTTCAAAGATAAAATTACAATAAAATATAGTATTGGACAAAAGAACTGGATATTTCATCTGAACTTTATTCCAATAGCACTGCAATGTAAGAGAGTTGGGTAAAAAATGTAGACAGTTTAGAAATAGTTGTAAGATGTTCCAAGTTTTAACAAATAGGCAGTCTTTGTTTTGTTATTATTTTAAGCTGCTCCTTCCATGTAACATTGGGATTTATGGTCAAGCATTCCTTTAAATGAGAGAGCCCTATAATAATTTAATAATACTGGACTATGACAAAATGAGTTGCGTTACAGTGAATGCCATTCATTTAGGATAGACATGCTTTGCTGGCTCTGAATATTTTTAGAGGTTCTCCTCTTGGTATTCTTCTTTACGAGATTGAATGCCAAATTAATTTAGCAACACTCTGCAATGTATATAAACGATTATAGATAACATCTGACCTCCAAAATCCTCCTCAGCTCTTGGGATCCATCCCTTCCTCTGTCCATAAGGAGGAACACTGGTCTGTGATACCACCAAGGCACTTCCGACGCGTTTCGCTTTTCTCTCATCATCACGGTCCCACACCTGTTGTGTGGGCGCTGGTAAAAGACTAAAAACAGAAAAGACGCGATTAAAAATACGAATTTGATAAGGTTATCTTTACCTAAAATTTGTTAGGAAAGTTGTTAACTGTTTAAAAACGATTGTAAAAAAAATATTAAGTTGAATTAGTTCGCTGATAATACGGAATTTTGATTTGCCATGCAGTTTATCACCGTAAACAAGGACAACAAATTTTATCAACACGTTCCTGTTTTGATAGGTGCTGCGAAACTCTTGGAAACTTTTTTGATAAAATGGTGTTGATAATTTTCAATTTAATTGTGATTTATCGTTTATTTTTGGTCTGCAATATGTAAATTAAAAATAAATAGAAATCAGCACAACGCACCTCGACAACGACGCCATTTTCTTTGATGACTTTTGAATGATTTCGTTCCGAAACTGATCGGATTAATAATGATTTACAAAAAATGCAATCGTTTTGCAATTTGAACGTTAGTTTTTATATTACTTGCATATTATTATGATTTATTTTGAAGAGCAAAATGATTTTAGGATGTCGCAAAAAAAAAATGTAATAAATAAAACTATGACATGTAGCATTGATTTCAAAACGCAATGATCAAAGTTTTTAATATAAATAACGAATATGGCCAAGTCAAACTCATTCAGCCAATTTAACTCTTTTTGTGCAAATATCTTGAATCCCAACTGCCATTTATTTAATTGAAATTAATTATTATGATGGTGCTATTACTAAGTTCATAGTTCAACCATCACTTTTGAGGATTACGTGGATTATCATAAATTGACCATAAAAAATGGTGGAGAAACTGTCAGATTCGTATATAAATGAAGTGGGCTGCGAACGTCCCCCTTTTATAACCTCAAAAATGCGCGAGAAGTGTTAACATTCTGATGGTGAAGTGAGCTAATTTTATCATTTAATTGGTGTTAAAGTGAACGGATTATCACAATGCCCTCCAAGAAGAGAAAATACAATGCAAGGTTTCCTGCCGTAAGTTGAAAAATGTTAAAAAATAACCATAACAAAGAGAAATTGGGTTTTGTTTTCGTCAATAATTTTGAGAGGTTGATATCATGACATTGTTTGTTTGTAGGGGCGAATCAAGAAGATTATGCAGACTGATGAGGAAGTGGGGAAAGTGGCCCAAGCTGTGCCAATCATAATCTATATCCTTTTTAAATAGCACTGCGAAACGATAATTTTGAGTCGTTTTTTATCATGATATTTACATTGTTGGAACTTACATTTATTAATTTAGGCTTTTAATTGCTCCATACGGTACGCTATTAGTTACTGAAATGATAATTGATACGTTCTATATAAATACAAAAACTAATGTGTAACCTTTTTGGGGGTTTATATAATCACAAACTTGTTTTAATTTAGGTTTGTTTGTTTTATCATGGCTGAATGTTTTGGTGTTGTTGTCAGGTAAAAAATTGATGGTTCACTTTCTGACAACTATGTCTCCCACACAGGTCCAGTCCAGTAATTAAGAATTCACAAAAATTTAGTTTTGAAATGTCAATTTTCATAACATAAACAAACAATTGATTTTCCTAAAATTATGTTAGTTTATTTACATATTTAGTATTGAGATATCACAAAATTGATAAATCAATCAAAGCTTTAATTGTGATTTATTAACAACTGCTTTGAAACAGCATGTTATCTTAATTAATGAACTGTTAGGGAACTGATGTTACAATGTCTGTTAGAAATGTTATGATGCTTCAGAAAAGTATAAAAAAGACTGCTTCGATGGTCTAGTGGTCGCAAGCACTACTGTTGTGCATGAGGTTGTGGCTTCGGTTCCCTGGTCGGGCAGTGTTATTAAGTTTTTCCATTATGGAACTTCGGTGTCTGGATTTGTGTGTATTTTAGGACACCTCTGCCAGGGACTACAGATGTCATGTTATGTTATCTGCAATTGGTATAAATGGGTCAATCAAGTAAAAAAACCTACCAAATCACAGTTGCCTGTTGGATGTAGGGTTTAAATCCATTAAAAGATAAGTCTAACTAGTCAATTCTCCATGAATACACTCCTTTGTCCTGGATATTACAGCAGGTCATGATGTACTCATACCATAGCATAAGCAACCTATAATGTTCCCACTGCTGGGACACAGGCCTCCTCTCAGTGAGAGGGAGTGGTCCGTGATCCACCACGCGGGCCCAGTGCGGGTTATTAGATATCACATGTCTACGAATTTTTGGTTCTAGGACATGCTGGTTTCCTCACAATGTCTACCTTCACCTTGTACAAATCTTTAAATCAGATATGATTTCCCTACATCATTTTCTGGTAACAACTGTTAATCAGCACTGTGCTTTGGATCTCCCATAGCACAGCATCTTGCTGAGTAGAAGCTTCTTGTCACGGTCACGACGTGCAGCTGCGGACCATTTCTGTTTTGTGCTTGTTATTGTAGATCTATTTTGTATATTTTTTTCTTTATTTCTTATTGGAGTTGACTTATCTTTTTGTTTGCAAATGTCTCTCTCTGTTAAAAATAAACCTGTTTTTCTTTCTCTGATGTATCTGATCTGCAAAAAATGAAACATGACTAGCATGTTTACTAGAATATGTTTACTTTCTGAGCCCGTTTTTAATTAATTAAGACGCAGCAAATATATGCCAGTGACCTTGCGTGTTCTGTACTGAGCTCACGCAACGTGTCGTACGTCCAGCCAGTAATAGGACGCGCCCATGAAGGAGCGCTGTCCCAAATTAGACGCATTATTAATTTATTATACATAAAACATAAGGTATTTTACTAAAACACGTTTACTAAAAGATCAATAATTTAAATTTAATTATCTTTAAAATGGTGAAGGTTTCCGAAAAATACGCTTGATTGATTTTGCGTGATTCTCTGTTTTTATCCGCGTTAGACATAACTTTACAAATTAATTTCACTTTGTAATATGAACATTGTCTGAAATATTCCTATATTGAGTTATTAAGAAAATGCTTTACTTTAACATATATATTTTTTCCAAATCATTACTCACTCACACTTTACACTCGTTTAGACGTGATCTTGAGTATAAAATCATTAAAAGTCGGTTATCGTCGCCATAAATGAATAAGCATCCAAAGACTATTTCTATAATAAGTAATCTTGCATAACAAAAACGAAAATAATTAAAAACATTTTCCTGCCAGTTATCTCCAAAGGGTCAAAGTTGAGGCGTTTGTTTCAATTAATACTATTTATACCTACTAAAAAGTTGGTTGCCATGTTCTATTAAAATGTAAAAATAGTCTATTATTCAACTCCCTGTTTCCTCTTAGTAATATTAAAAAAGTAATAAAAATCTTTGAAATTGTATCACAAACTGAACTGTATTTGTGGGTTTTAAAGTTGTTTTCCTTAACTCTAAGCTCAAGCTTTACTTTAATTTTCAATCCGCGCACCATTCATTCTGCTACACACGCTGCCCGGTTTGGCCACCATCTATATTCACCGAGATTATCTCTGGTAGTCTACAACCTAACGAAGTCATTGAGGAATTTACGAAAGGAGGCTTGTAAAATGGTGCTATTTTAGTGTTTACTTTGCTAAAATCTAAAATCTGAAGAGCTCGTGGCTAAGTAATAACAGCCGCACTGGTCGATCCATCAGGTTAAGCTACGCTTGCCAGGGTTGGTCAGTGGATGGGTGACCATCTTTACATACCGAGATTCCTCCGTGCCTCGGAAAGCACGTTAAGCCTGTCATTCGTGGATCTTTGACAGTCGTTATGGGTCGTCAGAAGCCCGAAAGTCTGACAACCAGTCTTACCAAGGGGTATCGTATTACCCAGTTACTGGTTTGTGGAGGTCAGATAGGCAGTCGCTCCATGTAAAATACTGGTATTCAGCTGCATCCGGTTAGACTGAAAGCCGACCCCAACATAGTTGGGAAAAGGCTAGGCAGATGATGACTTTGCTAAAATCTATCTTCAGCGGGGTCAAGCCTCTCCCAAACGACAATCCTGGATCTGGCACTGGTTACTATACTACTAACGATGGATGATGTGTGTGAAAGATAATAACGTTAGAAATGGGGTGCAGGAGGTGACGCCCTGGGCGTCGGGGATCGCGAGCCGATTTCCGGCCACCGTAGGCGCGGACTTGCGGACGGTGAGCAATGGGTAGCTCGCCGTCCGATAAGGACCAGGCCCGGGTCGACGGCGCATTGTGTTCCACGCGCGCCTCACAGAGATGTCAGCAGAATTGTCGAGGTTCGCTAGGGCCGATGCCTGCCGGGGCTGCGAATAAAACCGAAAGGGAAATTGTGGCCCCCGGCAACATGGCAACTGCAGGATCACGGGTGGGTTTTAGTCAGTAAGAGTCTGACACGCCCTCCCGCTCCGTCCAGAGCGGGAGAAGTTATTGGGGTGACTACCGAGATGATAGAGAAGTATGGAAGAAAAAGACTTGTTGCGTCAACTCCTCAACTCCAATTAAATTGGAATAAGGGCAAGACAGATCAGCGGTGACCCGGGTGCCTGCTACACGGTCACCAACCGTGTCCCGTCAGAGGTGACCTTGGTGGTTAACAACCGCCGCAAATTTCAAACAGCTCTGCCTGTCGCCAACCAAGGTCACATCTGTCGGGGACGCGGTTGCCAGCCGTGTAGCAGGCACTTTACGAGGTCGTGGGTTCGAACCCAAGCAGGCGCTTTACTTTATGTAAAGAATTTCATCACCACTGCTCTCACAACGGTGAATGAAAACATCGTGAGGAAACTGGCGTCTTAGAACCAAAATTCGAAGACGTGACATCTACCAACCCGCACTTGGCCAGCGTGGTAGATTTATAGCCCGCTCCCTCTCGACGAGAGAAGGCCTGTGTCTCAGCAGTGGGAAACATTATAGGCTGATGGACAAGAAATGATGAGTTACAACTTACTATTTATAATGTTAAGGTTTCAAATTGAAGCCATTACATTGCTATGTCCTCGAATACGTCACATTTAATTAATTAAATTAGCACTAATGTGTGTAAATATTAGTAGTCTGCTAGGTAGGTATTCATTACATTAATTACTAAGTCTGCCATCTGTTTGATTAGCCCCAAATGGTTAATTTAGCAAATGGTTGGTAGGTGTGTAGGTATGTCTGAAATCAATACGGTAGGCACTCAGACCAAATAGAAAATCCAACTATGACAAAAAAGTCAACTAAAATAAGGTATAAACACGACGTCACAGACAGAAAAATAAAACATCGGGTGTCACACGTAGGGCATAAATCAAACAGATTCTGTCTGTGTCTTTGTTTATACCTTTTTGTTGACTTTTTTGTCGTAGTTGAGTTTTTGTTTTATAACTTTTGTTTTTATTTGAATTATTTTGAGGCTAATATGACAGTTATTGGGGATCGTGGTGAGTGGCCAGACTGGTGGCTTTGCATAATTTCTGTGTGATATCTGACGCCATGTGCCAGGCAAGTCGTTAGAGTAGATTAAAATGTAATAACTCATAACGCGATATTATTTTTACGATCACGTGTAATCGAGTAGTGTTAATGATTTGGAAAAAATATGTCTTAAATTAGAACATTTTCTTAATAACGTAATATATGAATATTTTAGATTATGTTTATATTACATAGTGAATTAATTTGTACAGTTATGTCTAACGCAGATAAAAAACTGAGATTCACACAAAATCTATCAAGCATATTTTTCTGAAACCTTCACCATTTTAAAGATTATTTACTTATTGATCTTTCAGTATTCGTGTTTTATTAAAATACCTTTTGTTTTATGTATTATAAATTAATAATGCGTCTAATTTGGGACAGCGCTCCTTGATGGGCGAGTCCTATTACTGGCTGGACGTACGACGCGTTGCATGAGTTCAGCACAGAACACGCAAGCTAACCACTCAAGGTCACTGGCATATATCTGCGTCTTCCTTGAACTGGCCTAGGGTAGTACGGAGTTTTAATAAAGTGGCGAGACCAGCTTATGCTAGTTTTGTTCGGCCTACTGTACCAAGTAGGTACATGACAAAGGTACGTAATGTAGGTATATGACATTTTATTTTTTATTAGAACTGTTTGTCCCACTGTTAGGCAAAGGCCACTCTCTTTCCACCTCTCTCTGTCTAGAGCTGCCAAGGACCAATCTTTATTAAAGGAGTCCAACTCATCCCGCCATCTCCGTTTGGGCCTGCCGCGATGACGTTCCCACTGGGTCTTAAGTTTGGCCCATTGATCTTCTGACATGCGGCAGATGTGTCCAGCTCAATTCCATGCAAGCGTTTAGGCACAGATTACTAAATAGTTACTACGTAACAGATAGTTCACTCAGTAGAAAATTTCCAATACCTACTGCTATAATAGCCTACTCCGTCGCGTCAGCAACCGCTGCATGCTAAAATGTGCCTAAATGCTCAAGCGTACAGTTGTAAAATTGAACAACGTGCGTGCGCTTCGCTTGCGAAAACCGCACTGAATAAGGTCCGCAAACGGCCCGAGATCGCTCTCTCGGTAGGTAATTATAGCGCGCAAATACATAGAGTGACGGAGGCCTGGTTTAGGTTCCTTTATTGTGACTATGCAAAAAACTTGAGTTTTGGGTTAAGTTTGTACTTCGAACTCTTGTTTGCCAGTTCGCACTTTAACCTTTGAACTGTTTCCGATTTTCATAAATAGGTACTTACTTTCTATTTAATGCCTAAAGCATACGATACGAACCCGAATTTGTTTTTATCACCACTTCCGTTAAATAAGTTTATGCATCTCATGCCGTTAGGCGATAACTGGCGGTCTCTGATAAATCTAATAAGACTAAATAAATATGCATTTTTCCGTCATCACTATAAATATAAATAACTAGTTTTTACCCGCGGCTTCGCCTGCGTGGATGTCGGGAAATATCCCACGGGAACGTACTACCGATACCGGGATTATATACCTAATAGCCGAGGAAAAGGTCATTGACTCCTACCGCTGCGCCCGCGTTGCGGTCAACCAAAATTATTTTGTTACGCGTAATTTTGAATCTGTGATATCTTTGAAACCATTCATTTAAATGAAATGATGTCAAGGCATATTTTAATCGAAATTATATGCTCAATTTAAGTAACATATTTTTTGGATAAGGATTAATATAATACTGGTCAAAATAGCTTCGGAAATAAAATGAAATTTTATTAAATTCTGAAAGATAAAAATGGTTATTTGGGTCATCCTTAAAAAATAGACATATGCCATCGCGAACTTTTTTGTTGCACTTTTTAAGGTGAACAGTACTGTAGAACATACATTTTATGTAACTTTTACGATTTCCGCGGCGCATGCCAATAAAGTTCCCAGTCATGATTTTTTCCGACATTTTCAACAATAATCGTCAATTTTCAGCCACTTTACACAAAACCTTAAGAATTATACAAAAAAACTATTATGTATGAATCACTCCGTTAATTGGTGAAAACCGTTTGAAAATCCGTGTTTATCTCGTTCAGACAGACAGACAGACAGACGCGGCGGGGGACTTTGTTTTATAATATGTAAGGATATTGGCAAAAGCTAGTTTTTATATACATGGACCGTCCAAGTCCTGGGTTCGATTCCCAGGTCGGGCAAAGTGTTATTGGAATTTTCCCTTAGGAATTTCTCAGTAGCAGCCCGGAGTTTGGATTTGTGCCCGGTAGATGGCAATAAGCTCGACCCCTATTACATGGGACTTAAACATAACTGGCGAAATGTGGGTGTACACCTCTGCCTAAACCTTCGGGAATTATAAGCGTGATGTTATGTTATGGACCGTCCAATCTCCTTTCAGTAGCGTGGCAGACCCATTACCAACAACAGCTGAGTTTTAAATACCCCTAGGCTAATTAATAATTGACATCTTCGAATAGTTAACCAGTACCCTAATTGCGTAATACAACACAATCACAATCTGTTTCGATTTGAAACAGATTGCCAATCCATTGCTTCGTAAGTTGAAAAAAAAATCTGCTCAACAATGTAAATAACGCAATGAATGTTGTTGAACTGTCAAAATGAAACAAATTACGCAATTATTTTTTTTCGAAAATAAGTTACGTAATTTTAACTGAAATATAGTTCTATTTCGGATTAACTTGTAGATAAAATTGGTTCCCTAAATAGAGCTAAATACGAGACATAACAGGGTTACAGGAGTCTATTATTACCTGCCTAGACTTCAGGTATTGATCTAGATATTTTTAGGCTCGGCTCTGACTCTTTTATTACGTATCTAGTTCATCGACAGGACTTTTCCCTTCGTCTGGTTGTTGTTTTCGTCTGTGTTCTCCGAAGCGACAGAGGTGTTTTCTTCAAAACACCCACATTTCACCAGTTGTGTAGTTAATTTTATGTTTTAGGAGGCGAGATACTAGGGATAGTGTGACAAGGTTAATTGATTCGGACGTGACCTTGCTAAAATCACACTAATATTATAAAGGCGAAAGTTTGTGAGTGTGTGTGTATGTTTGTCTCTTCTTCACGCTCAAACGGCTGGACCAATTTGGACGAAATTCGGCACACAGATAGTTTATAACCTGGAATAACACGTAGGATACTTTTTATTCCAATATTCCCACAGGATCGAGACTTACGCGGGTGAAACCGCGGGGCGCAGCTAGTCTATTATAAAATACAATAAACGTAGATATATTTAGTAACCTAATAAACCCTATAAGAAATCGACACGTGTTTTCACCTCTCAATGAAGCATCCTCAGGATGACGATTGACTTGTCGAAACACGTGTCGATTTCTTACAGGGTTTTTTATGGCTCTTTAGGAATATTTAAGCGGAATAGGTTACTAAATATATCCACGTCTATTGTATTTTATAATGGGAGAAGCAGAATTGGTAATGAGAAAATCCAATAACACTTTTCCTGAATCGAGCTCTGGACCTTAAAGTCAGCAACTCGCAGTGACAAAACTCAAACCATTTATTTCAGTTAAACCATTTACAGGCACTTTTGAATCGTCAAAGAATCGGTCAGTTAGTCAGAAAGTTGAAGGTAGTTGCCCATTCCAAAACGTAGATCTCTATGGAGAAGAACGGGCAAGAAACTCCAAGGACACTCTTTTAAATATAGATATTACAAAATCATGGGTACATTATTCTTGTTGCTTCTATATGTGAGAACAATGTACAAAAAATAATCAAAGCAATTGAAAATATAAGATTAAAAATAAGCCCTGGCAGATAAGAGATGACCAGTCTCAACTGCCGGCGCCCGTTCACGAACATGACGCGTGGATCAGCACCATCCAGCTCAACCATTTTGTAGGGAACCGAATGACACTTGGGGCACGTCGAGGCAGGCTATTCAATATTTAGTTTGTCCATCGTATTTCCATCCAGACGTAGGTAGATAAATTGTTCTTCTGGTTTCTGAAACCCGTCCGAAATACAGAGGGCTTCTTCTATCGTAAGGTACGTACGGACAAACCGAAGCTCATAGCGCATACCATGCTAAAAAAATTAGGCAGACAGCAAGGTGGTAGCGAAGCTGACTATCCAGGGTGTGCCGGACGTAACATAACATCACATCATTAGGAAGTTGACGGAAACAGACATAAATTCCGTAGCACTAAAGTTTATTAGTAAGTTGAATTGGACGCAAATCGATCTTATTCGCATAAGTACGTAATTTGTCAACTAACTAATATCATAACATAACATCACGCCTTGTTTCCTCGAAGGGTTAGGCAGAGGTGTACTTATAGTACACCCAAATTTCGCCAGTTATGTTCAAGTCTAATGTAATTGGGGACGAGCCTATTGCCATCAACCGGGCACAAATCCAAACTCCTACTGAGAAATTCCAGATTGAAAACCCAATAACATTTGCCCGACCCGAGAAACGAATCCAGGATCTCATGGTCAGCAGTAGCGCTAGATGTAGTTACATTTAAATACTGCCATTAGGAGGCTTTTAATATATCTCTGGAGATGATGAATCCGCAACATTGTACACAAGTTATCTGTGATGCTCTCAGCGGATTTCCTTTATAGGAAACATTGCATTAATGCCGTGACATCACTGCAAAAAAGGAAGTCGCCATTACGTGTGTGCATTTTGATGCAAGCTGTATATTTTTGCACCTAAATAAGTCATACATTAAGTCGCTACCCGAGATAACGCAGGGACAAATTATCGGTCCAAAAATGTGTAGGAACTCGAATCGGCCTTAGATGGAGCAAAATGGTTCGTTTCTGCTTTAAGGTGACGATAACCGACTTCTAATGATTTTATACTGAAGATCACGTCTAAACGAGTAGTGTTAATGATTTGAAAAAAATATATGTTAAATGAGAGCATTTTTTTAATAACTTAATATAGGAATATTTTTGATTATGTTTATATTACATAGTGAAATTAATTTGTAAAGTTATGACTAACGCGGATAAAAAACTTTGAATCACGCAAAATCAACCAAACTTATTTTTCTGATATCTTCACCTTTTTAAAGATAATTTAATTATTGATCTTTTGTATACGTGTTTTGCTAAAATACCTTATGTTTTACGTATAATAAATTAACAATGCGTCTAATTTGGGACAGCGCTCTTTGATGGGCGAGTCCTATTACTGGCTGGACGTACGACGCGTTGCGTGAGCTCAGTACAGAACACGCAAGCTAACTACTCAAGGTCACTGGCACATATCTGCGTCTTGATGTGTTGAACAATTGTTGCTGTATCTTGAACGATCATTATTTGCAGGAGTTTAAAAATTATTGACCTTTTTCTTCGTAAACTTATCGATATCTTTAATTTAATAACGTCCTGTAAAACAAATACATCCCAGCAGTAGGCTGCTGAGTCGCAGGTGCTATTCGGACGGGTGCTCCAAGTGGACTACTTTGGAAATTCAAGCTTCGTTGCTCTTCAAATTAGCCTTCCAAAGTTTATAACGCTGCCATAAACCAGATTAAGGCATTATAAAAATGTACTCGGTCTTACAGCGATCCTTGCTGGTTATAAGTCATGACGTCAACAGACGTCGTATACGGATGATCGAATTAGTCATGTGGACCAGAATAGTACTACTATTATACTCAATATACAAAGTGAATACAGTCCAAGATGTATCATCCTACCGTTTCCTTGTAGGGAGGAAGGTCTTTCGAGTTGAGATAGTATATTTTTTGGTCCGCACCATGTATTTTTCTGTTTTGAAGGCTAGTCTGCCTTATGTATGAGGGTTTAAGGGGACGATAGCTGACTTTTAATGATTTTATACTGAAGATGACGTCTGAACGAGTTGTGTTAGTGATTTGGAAAAAATATATGTTAAATTAGAGCATTTTTTTAA
Organism: Agrochola lychnidis; assembly: GCA_963680765.1. NCBI lineage: Eukaryota > Metazoa > Arthropoda > Insecta > Lepidoptera > Noctuidae > Agrochola > Agrochola lychnidis. Next base: position 14,255,369 of record OY796872.1, read on the forward strand.
ATATTTTAATATAGGCATATTTTTGATTATGTTTATATTACATAGTAAAATTAATTTGTAAAGTTACGTCTAACGCGGATAAAAAACTGAGAATGACGCAAAATCCATCAAGCGTATTTTTCTGAAAACTTCACCATATTAAAAATAATTAAATTACTGATCTTTTAGTATACGTGTTTTATTAAAATATCTTTTGTTTTACGTGTAATAAATTAATAATGCGTCTAATTTGGGACAGCGCTCCTTGATGGGCGAGTCGTATTACTGGCTGGACGTACGACGCATTGCGTGAGCTCAGTACAGAACACGCAAGCTATCCATTCAAGGTCACTGTCATATATCTGCGTCTTAAACCCTTATCCGGGGTTTACTCAAGAAAGTCTTATTTATTTAACAGTTTGTGTACACACATATTAACAGACAAGAAAGGAACAGAAAATACTTTTTCCAAAAAAAGACAACCGATTTCCAAAAAAACACTACAATGTGAAAAATTACTTTTTCAAAGACACCGACTTCCGAAATTAAAGTATTTTTTACTTTGTAGTGTTTTTTTTTTTGAAGTCGGTTTTTTTTTTTGTAAAAAGTTATTATTTTTCACTTTTTACTTGTGGTACCTACCCCACACAAATTTGAATACCACTACCTGCTATGTAAATAACAGTGACAGGAACTTATCATAATATCACCCACTAAGTGGGAAAAAATATTATTGAAGCTAACTCAAAAACTACCCATGCAAAGTTAATAAAATTTATATGGGACCACCTCTGAAGAACCAAAAAACCTACGAAACAAAAAACGAATCATCAAAATTAATTCATAATTGGCAGAGTAAACGCGTATCAAACATACAAAAAAAAAACTGGCTCTCCGGGAGTGCCGACAGAAGTGAAAACTTGAACAATTTTACTGTGCAGAAAATGTATCGCGCGTTGATGTCTTTTTCATGGTCAAAAGCTGGTGTCGCGAGTTCAATTGTTTTTTCCCATCTCAAAAATGCCCAACGCGCCTAAAGAAGTTTTCACTTCAAAAACATACTGTGGAATTGAGAACCTCCTCCTTTTGGAAGTCTGTTAAAAATACGTACAAAGGAGATGTTTATTTCTGTAGAAATCTGTTCGGGATCTTCCAGCATACCTGTGATAGGAAAGTAGATAAAGAGATGTAGACAACGCGTGTAAGTTACAGAGTAGAAAACAAAATACATAAAATAAAAAAAATAAACTATTCACTTATATCTTTTAAAGATTGTTTTTTCGTGAAAGAAGACTGCCTTCTGTATCCTAGAGCATGTCCAAAAAACTTAAATACATCGTTCCCAAAAACCTTTTCGACGCGAGGTTTTTGACAACGTCTCTTAGAAAAGTAAAGTCGAGATTTTTGTTGAGAAAACGAATTTAAGGCGACGATAACCGACTTTTAATGATTTTATACTGAAGATCACGTCTGAACGAGTAGTGTTAATGTTTTAGAAAAATTATATGTTAAATTAGAGCATTTTCTTAATAACTTAATATAGGAATATTTTTGATTGTGTTTATATTACATCGTAAAATTAATTTGTAAAGTTATATCTAACGCGGATAAAAAACTGAGAATCACGCAAAATCTATCAAGCGTATTTTACCATTTTAAAGATAATTTGATTATTAATCTTTTGGTATACGTGTTTTATTAAAAAACTTTTTGTTTTATGTATAATAGATTAATAATGCGTCTTATTTGGGACAGCGCTCCTTGATGGGCGAGTCCTATTACTAGCTGGACGTACGACGTGTTACGTGAGCTCAGTACAGAACACGAAAGCTAACCATTCAAGGTCACCGTTATATATCTTCGTCTTAAATACCGTGCATGGTTACTGCATCCAGAATTACATATTCAGTCAACGCATACCGCAGGAAGCAAAACGTTCAATCGCTGCGCCAAAAATGTCTGTGTTCTGATTATTTTGTTTTTGAAGCTGCTTGCAAGATGATATCTTGTTTTTATCCACGTCCGGATATAATCTCGCCAGTTATATTTCAAGTCTTATGAAACAAAGTCCACCTTTCGCTCACCGTTTTGAGAGCACTGGTGATCAAATAACTTACACAAAGTAAAGTGCTTGGGTTAGACAAATCCAGACTTCGGGCTGCAACGAAAAAAAAAAAAAAACAGTGGCACTCCGGGAGTGCCAACAGAAGCGAAAACCTGAAAAAAAAAACGACACCGCGGTAATCAACGCGTTGATGTCTTTTACCCCACGGTGTCGGTAAATTCGGTAACAGTGTCGTGAAATCAATGGTTAAGTCCCATCTCAAAAATGCCCAACGCGCTTAAAGAAGTTTTCAATTCAAAAACCTTTTGGAAAAACTTGCCCGACCTGGGAGAAGGCAGGACCCTTCGGGAACACCAACCTATGATAAATAATTCGTGCTAATCATAAAAATCAGAGCAGTGGTGGCCCAGTGGTAACGGCCGCGACTTACGAGTTTTAGGTCGTAGGTTCGAACCCAGGCGCTTTACTTTGTGTAAATTATTTCACATCACCACTGCTCTCAGAACGGTGAAGGAAAACATCGTGAGGAAACCGGCATGTCCTAGAACCGAAAATTCGAAGACATGTGACATCTACCAACCCGCACTGGGCCCGCGTGGTGGATTACAGCCCACTCCATCTCAAAGAGAGGAGGCCTGTGTCCCAGCAGTGGGAACATTTATAGGCTGATGATGATGATGATGAATCATAAAAACGTATTCCTTTGTTCATCTAAACCTATCTCAATCCAAATGCTGTTGTATTTTTCAACTAAATGTAAATCCATTTGAATGTAGAGGGATTATTTATAGACTCTTGGACGTGTTGACCGAAAAAATGCATATTAAATTATCTATTTTTAAACAGTTACATGTCCTTCAAACGACTGGCAGGAAATACTGAAATGTTTTGTATGCCAGATTTATTGAAGCGTTACTTTACATCGTATTTTTTGGATCATGATCTGAACATTATTTTTGGAGCGTTTTTAACCGCAATTCGTCATTCAAATCTTTTGGCCGATGAACGTGAATCCATAGTCATTATTATTTATCGTCATTATCTGCCTAGCCTTTTCCCAACTATGTTGGGGTCGACTTCCAGTCTAACCGGATGCAGCTGAATACCAGTATTTTACATGGAGCGACTGCTCATCTAACCTCCACAACCTAGTTACTAGGTAACACGATACCCCTTGGTAAGACTGATTGTCAGTCTTTTGGGCTTCTAACTACCCGTAACGACTGTCAAAGATCTACAAATGACAGCCGGGACCAACGGCTTAACGTGCTTTCCGAAGCACGGAGGGGTATTGGTATGTAAAGATGGTCACCCATCCACGGACCAACCGCGGCAAGCGTAGCTTAACCTGAACGATCAACCCGTCCGGCTGTTATTATTTAGCCACAAGCCCCACTATTATTAGTTATCGTATAAGCCGTTAAATTTTTACTGCTGATGGTCAGTAGGGCTGACCATGGTCTTCCCAAGGAAGGTATACGACCTGTGTCAGAAAGGGTGTACAGACTATCAACCAACAATTTTCTCCATTGGACCAACATCGTCATCAGGAAAAAAAAATCCAAGTGTCCCATACAAAACGACCCGACCTACTAGAACTAAATGCTAATAATTTACGGCTAATTATTTTCTCTAATCATGATCGCTTTTTACAACGCTTATAACTAGTGAGAAAGTACAACAAAGGTAGGACGCAATTTTCAATCTTTTCAAATACTTCAAAACGTCTAATGTCAATGTTTGTGTTCGAAATTGATCTTGAAAACTACACAGAAGATGTTAATGTGATCGGAAAAACCCTCACTTACTGTAAATTGTGATACACTTGGGTTTCTCCATGGCCATTAGATATAATGGAAATAAAAATGATGAAATTACACTACTCTCATACGTATATTGCGTGAGAGTCGCGCTTGCAATTTGCAACAATTGCATTCGACAAGTGGCTATATTTATGTACGTCCGGCGCACCCTAAGCCGTCAACCTCGATGATTGGCTGATCTTTTCATCGCGGCATAAACTATTCATGTATTTTTACTTGTTGTAAGTTCTTAGTGAAACCGTGTGCCCGATGGGATATCCCATCGCCTAAAATAACACTTCCATTCAAATTTATTCTGTCTTTAAACTCTTTTAGGCGATAAATTTTCTCTCCTCTAGTGCTCGCCTTCATTATTCTAAGGAATTTAAAAATTTCTTGCTTCTAGACCCACCCAGCGGTTTATAAGGTTTGGTGTTGTCTGTCAGTGAATGAATTTAAGATTTTTATTTAAGTACCGTTGGAAAGCCTCCCAAAAGATGGACCGATGACCTTGTGAAGGCCGAAGGAATCCGCTGGATGCGGAAAGCACAGAATCGGTCGAAGTGGCGGTGCTTGGGGGAGGCCTATGTCCAGCAGTGGACGTCTTGCGGCTGAAATGATGATTTAAGTAATTGTCTAATAAATCCTGCTCTAATATAAAATTGTAACTAGGATTGTACAGACGCCAGCACATCAAGCTACTACAGTCTGTCAAATTTATTTAATAGATTTTCAACTTTATCGCTGAAGTGTTAGGTTCAAAGTTGATTGGGAAAATTTGACAGTTTCGGGTAGCTTGATGTGCTGGCGTCTGTACTTCCCAGCCAGATAAAACTGGGCGTTTTAGGAACCATAAGTATAGATACTAATTTTCAATATTAATTGAAAATTGCTGTTTTTTCTGCCTGTGTTGATTTTTGCCATATTTATATCCACATCTTCAAACTCCTTAACTCAGCACTATTATCACCAACACCTCGCACCCTGGAACTTTTTGTGGAGTCGCTCCTCAGCAAAGCGATGCAGGTGACGATGGCAAGGAACGCGAAGACCCTGAGTCCTTCGCATGTCAAGCAATGCATCCTGGCTGAGTCCAAGTTTGACTTCCTGAGAGATCTGGTAAGTTTATAAATGGCTGTCTATATTTTCCTAGATGTATGGAAGGAATTTACTAGTGGATGGAATTTGATGGAGTGGGAAAGACCTGTACCCTAATTGCGTAACTTATTTTCGTAAACAATTATGCCTAATTTGTTTAATTTTGACAGTTCAACAACATTCATTGCGTTATTTACGTTGTTGAGCAGATTTTTTTTCCAACTTATGAAGCAATGGATTAGCAATCTGTTTTAAATCGAAACAAATTGTAATTGTGTTGTATTACGCAAAATAGGGTACTGGATGACACTCGCATATACCAGTGAAGCATGGTACAAAAGGGAGAAGGCTATTTGTGTTTGTTTTTTTTTTATTTGTGATTTCCTGTGCGAGTCTTAATAAATACTTTTTCTTTCTTTTCATTCTATGCTTGGCAGTAGATGGCACAAAGCTGTCAGTGATTATGATGATGAAGTCTATTTTTTTATTGACTACGGCTAGGGTTGCCATCTGACAGGCATTTACCGCATTTGACAGGCTTTTTACGGTGGTTTAGCTGAGACAGGCATTTTTTAATTTCCCTAATAAACGCACAGGTGAGTAAAGAAAAGAATCGCCTGACAATAGAGTAAAAGCGTTATTAGTAATGTCAAGAAAATATTAAAAACGTTTTGTGTGAAGATTTTATATTTATATTTTTGAAAAATAATATAAATGTCTTCGGAAAAATATCACGCAGTGTAGTAAGTTAGTTTTTTCTAAATTAGTTTAGTGATCATAAATTGTTCATTACTTTTCATTTTGAATAAATGTTAGGCTTTAAAACGATCTGTTGTGTATTATTTATTTTAAGACTTAGAGTTTTTTTACAATAGACAGGCATTTTTCTGAAAAATCAGGCATTTTGTATATTCTAGACAGGCATCCTGCCTTACATAGATGGTAACCCTAACTACGGCAAAGCCAAAGGAGGCTTATGGTATTAACAGGCTGTATTTATGTACCTATGTGAGTCTATTTTTTACCCGACTACGGCAAAGCCAAAAGGAAGGGTTATGATTTTAGCAGTCTATGTATGTATGTTTGTATGTATGTTTGTTTTTACGTGTGTTCCACCGTAGCGCCTAAACTACTGAACCGATTTTGATGAATGAGGTATCAATAGATTCGTAATAATGGTCCGGGTGATATAGGCTATATAATTTTTCCCTAAATTTAATTTGGTGGACTTTACACGTAAATTTATAACCTCGAAAAAAATTAAAATGGGATGATCATGACATGTTTGGTATCAAAAGAAAGGTCTTGACGAGCACATTACAAATATGTATATAATATTATATTTTCAAAGTAAACAAATATGTTTAAATTAGTGATGCAACGAATACTACTTTTACGAATACGAATATCAAACCTACTATTCGGCGAATACGAATACGAATATCTCGCCATGGTAATAAAAGACTAATAGTCTAGTACTACATAGACGCAGCTATTACTAACGTTCGTCTAAGTTACTTAGGACTTACTATCCTACCTTTTGTTCATACAAAAGAAATACAGACCATATAACTACTTATTTGGTAATTTATCGAAGTGTTTCCATATGTCACTTTGATCTCGTTTACGAGAAGACATTTTCTATTCAACTTCAACTCCTTTCACTTCGCAGCAACCTCAGAAAATAAATAAAACAATACTCTCTTGCTTGACTTGTGCTTTCGACTGACAAATGAAATGAAAAGAATGAATGAATCAATCAGTCCATGGTTCGTAATGATAGGAAAACTCCCGGGCCGCGGCACTGTATAAACTATGGCCGGGGAGTCCCCCGTCGCGTCGTCGTCGCGGTTAAGGCCCTTGCACACGTCTTATTTTTACGTGCCGACGACGCGCGTTTTCCAAGTCTGCCAGTAATTAGATTTGCGTACAAACATATTAATTTTTAAATATTCGTATTAGTATTCGCCGAATACGAATATTCGGTAAATGTCTACTATTCGGCGAATACGAATATTCGTATTCGTATTCGTTGCATCACTAGTTTAAATCGTTAAAAACAAGCAAAAGTGAGACTGCGCTACGTAGTATCGCAAGATGTTACCAACGTGCAGTTAATCAAATCTTAATAAGTAGTACCGATTTGTAACTCCACTCTTATGAAGAAAAACAAGTACAACGAAATATTTATATTTTGGATTTCTTCGAAGCTCGATATCGATATATGGTGTTGGCGTCGAAATAAATCGCTCTATGGTTTCGTCCAAAGCACTATGCACTGCTATTGGAATTTAAAATAGGTTAATTATTGAACTATTGTATTACTCTACTCTTATTGAATAGTCAAACGAACTTACCTGTAAGTGAAGTTCGACGGTAATTATACTCGTTGCTGTCTCGTTCGAAGATGATGAAAGAATATAATGGTAGTAGGCGTTTAGTCCAGCCACTCGTCACATAATTTTGAAGAAATAACAAAAAATGAACGCATCCTTAACATGTGCTGTCAATGTCTCTGCAATCTATCTTCATTAAGTTCACAGCGATTTATTGGCTTTACAACACTGGGTCCATGCTCATATACCTAGGTATATAGCATGGAATGTTTGGGTCGGGTGGGACTCATCATCTTCGAACGAGACAGCAACGAGTATAATTACCGTCGAACTTCACTTACAGGTAAGTTCGTTTGACTATTCAATTATACTCGTTGCTGTCTCGTTCTCAATGATGAAAGAATATAATGGTAGATGTTCAAAGACTAGTTGTAAAAACAATAAATCTTGATAAAATAAAAAATAACAAGGCTTTGTTATTTTTAACATAATAGGTATTAGATTAGCATTCAAGGTATGTACTTGTACCGGTAGTAATCCTTTATCATTAATATAAGGATAAAAAATATATACTTAATTCAAGTTGCATTAAATCATTTTAATTAGCAATAAAAAATTGCTTCAGAAATAGTTTATCTATTATTGATTATGATCAACAACTATAGGAGCTTTATAATGACAACAATTATTAGTTGATAATTATCACTATTAAATCTCTTTAGGTGTTTTATCAAATCAAACTAAAGTTATTGGCTCGGTCCGACCGGCGACCCCTCTTTTTATAAGAGAATGTACTAATTCAATAATATTCCACACTCCCACAGCTAATTAAACTTTAGCTCTAGCAATAAGTAAGTTAGCACAGTCTCACATACATTTAGGACTTCTAAAGAATTCACTACAGCCTGCTATAACTGCGTGCGTGCTCTTATCCTATTACCTTTAGCAAAATAATTAAGTAGTAAAAATATAAGGTTGTTATTTTTTCTTAAAGTTTTCTTTAAGTACTTAACCAGATTAACCTTAGTGTTATCTATGTGTGTATTTGTTTAAACTTGTATGTGGATTTGATATCTGGCAATAATTATTTTTAATAGTATTTAATTTAAATAAGAGATCGTTAGCACCCTTTTTGCCTGTAGCTAACATTTATAATTCACAGTTTTCGGGTAGCAAACAAAAAAAAATTATGTGAAAATTAATATTTTCAAATTTATATAATGTAAACAAATATAATTATCCAAGAAGATTTTGAAGATCCATAATTATAGAATACCTCTGAATAGTCTTTTGACTTCATCAGCTGTAGTTAAGTACCTAAATATATAATTATAGCCTGATTCGATTTACTTAATTTAATTTAAACTTCTGTAGAAAATTCCCTCTTGAAATCTCTGGGTGAAAAGTATTGTCTAATCTTGGTAATAGTGAGTTTTGTTATAGGTACTTATATTTTGTAACTTACAGCATTTAGTTTCAAATTCAGGTAAATCCTAAATCAATGTACTTAAGTACTTTTAGATGCTAATTTTATCATAATTTCTACTGCTACATTATTGATTCCTTCTAACAATTTCAATTTCTGGTAAAAAAAATAAGTACCTAGGTATACTTAACAAACTGTTGCTCTGTCTATAATGTTAGTTTTACCAATTAAAGAAGTATTTAATCTTTTGATAATGTGTATCATTCAGTTCTTATTATTCTGCATGGCTTAGTTTTTAGACTCACAAAAAAACCATCACCATACCTTATTATTTTTAGTATTTATGTAGGTACTTATACCTATATCATCATGATCTTGCCCTTATCCCAATTTATTTGGGGTTGGTGCTCTTTGCTTTCATACTTCTCTATTAGTCATGTTTATTACTTATATTATGTAGGTAGGATAGGTACGAGACTATAACAAATTTCATGACTCACACCATTGCTGTATGATACTGCAGTAATGGATCTTATTGAAAATTCTTAATAAAATTTCACAATCATAAAAATCTGTCAGAACACTTTTATCACAAAAAAAATAAAAAAAATAAATAAATAAAAAAAACAATTAATTAAGTATAGGGAATTCATGTGAAGCTGAGCTTCATTCTCAGGCCATTTCAGATACGCAGTCTGAGAGCTACATGATATTCCCCACCCTGTGAGGATCTGTAGATATTTCTAACTTGAAAAAATAATAATAATTGATTTAATTTCCCCGATGTGTTTATTATAGAAAACCCCATTGGAGATCATGTGTGTGCAGAATCCAATATACCTGGTTATCATGATTGTCATCATTCATTTATTTAGTTGTACTAATTAATAAAATATATTAAAATTCCAATAACCTGAACATGAAATCTAAACTTAATTTGATTTTAACCAATTGTTTATATCAATCATGCAAAAAATATGCTTATTAACTTCAAGCTGTTATTCGTTTGTCTCATTACAATGTCAGAGTTATGTTGTGTTATTAGAAACAATGAGACCTAGAAAGTTTAGAATGCTGTTTTGGTATAAAATCTAACTTTTCCAGTATATCTAGAGTTGACTGTACTTTCCAAACACTGTAGGTATGTGAATGTTTCTATTCAAAGGAGATCATCTTAAATATTATACATATATCTGATAATAAGGCCTCTTTCTTAAGGTGAGGTATAAATAAGTACTTAAGTAACTTATTTCATCATTATGTAAATGTTACCGGAGCCAAACAAAAGGCAAACATTAATTTAGCTAGTATTTTCTCTGGGAAAATAAAAAATACATCGAGTATTTCCCAATATGTATGTAAAGGTTGGATAAGTAACCGCATCTTTTACGTCTGAGGTTACAAGAAGTAAATTTCTGTAGTTTTCTACTGTTTGGTAGTTTTTCCAACTTTAAATGTATTATTTTAACAATAATAACATTTTCCAATTCAAAGTAAGGAGCTAATGTCCCATTGGGCTTTCATACAAGAAATAATTAAAAAGCAAAGCTTGTTATGTATAGTTAGAAAAAATAACTAATTAGTACCTATTAAAGAAAAGGTCGTCCATTAATATCAGATGTTACCTGTAAGGGCTCTAAGGAATTAGTCATTCAGCAGATTTAATCTTATTCTGGTGTGACTTATTATGTGAAGCGGTTTGATACGCTACTTAGTGATCAAGAATACAATATCTGTGATGATAAGTTTCAAATCACAAGACTATGAGAATTAAATGTGCCCCCACCTGTGGGTTCACTTGTGATGTTCATGGTTCCTCTTGTCTTCCAATTCCCATCCACAGCTGGTGCTCCAGAAGATACCTCCTCCCTCTTTTCGCTTCTGCGCGAGGAGATCCCCGCCAGTTTAAAGCTTTATTTAAAAAATGACCTTGTAGTGCTTATTTTAGCAGAGATTTTCACTGAAGGGGTAAGTTTCTGCCTCAGACTGCACCAGAAAAAACTCTTTTTCCTTTATAAATGACGGATAGTAGGAGATAAATATCTTCTTGTGCCAGGAGTAACAAACACTATAACTGTGAATAATTGTTCAGTTTTTTATATTAGGAAAAAACATCTTCTGGCTATAAATGTCTTTCAGACACCGTTGGAGACCCGAGCCTGGGCATGATAATGTTGTAGCAATTTTGCTGCTTTTTTATTTGTCTAGTCTCACTTTTTAGACATTTCCTGAATTGTCACGCTAAGTTTTTTGAAGTTTAATATCCCACCTTTAGACTATCTGTTAAGTAGATCTTCTCAGACTATCTGTGTTTTCAATCTAGTTGAAAATTTTCTACCACTCCGGAGAGACATTCTTGTGACAAACTTGTAGGTAGATGAGTCGCTTACTGGGGGATATTAAAATATCTGGATCTGGAAAAAATATACTTCATGCATGCTGTAAAGGGCAACACATTGCGCCAAATAACCCTGTAAGTCCCCACAGAACTTCCCTTTAAGGTTATAATGAAAAAAGTCAATCACAGGTTGCTTAGCTCACAAGCACAAAATAACCATTGTAAACCTCGTGCATTCCCACAGAATGCCCCTAGGTCTGGCAAATTGCTCATATTATAGCCATTTCAGACCACGTGCGTCCCCTCCGAACGCCCCACAAGTCAGGCAGAGCTTCAGTTTAAGTTATAAAAAATCAACCACGTGTGTCCCTTAAAGAACACCCCACAGGTTGTTTAGGTAACTCAGAACATAGCCATATTAATCAAGCATAGCCATTTCAGACTACGTGCGTCCCCTCCGAACGCCCCACAAGTCAGGCAGAGCTTCAGTTTAAGTTATAAAAAATCAACCACGTGTGTCCCTTAAAGAACACCCCACAGGTTGTTTAGGTAACTCACAACATAGCCATATTAATCAGGCAAGTCGTATTGAAGCCATTTGAGGCTCAGAATGTTCACTCTTAATTGCAGCATTTGTAACCATGTGCAAAGTCCCCATAGTCCCATGACATAAAACACAGTATAACACTCGATGTGTTTTATCGATCAGGTAGCGATATCTTACACTCTTGAAGGTCCTTAGGCCTTTGATGTATTTATAAACACTAATGCCATAAACATTTAAGCAGGGACTATAAGAAAATATCACACTCGCACGCACACCATGCGGTAAATTTTTTACTTCGCCATTGAGAATTGAAAACTAAGTTTTTCGAGTTTTTTAAGCTTTCTCAGTAAGGGTGATCCTTTTGTTTTCCTTTCTGTTTTCTTCTTTTCCATTTTAATGTGAATTTAAACACTTTTTACATAAAATAATAAAAACATGCGGAAATATGTGACGCCGTTACTTGACATAAAAACTGAATGAAGATAGATTGCAGAGACATTGACAGCACATATTAAGGATGCGTTCATTTTTTGTTATTTCTTCAAAATTATGTGACGAGTGGCTGGACTAAACGCCTACTACCATTATATTCTTTCATCATTGAGAACGAGACAGCAACGAGTATAATTTACGTTTATCAAGTGTAAAAACGGAAAAGTATAAAATAAAAAAATAAAGTTTAATAAAAAACTGTAACACGACTACGGGAAAATAAAAATGATCTAAAAAGTACGAAACAAGCAAATATTTCAGACAGAAATCAAGACATAGGTACAAAAATGGTCAAGGTAAAGCCGGCGTCGCATGCCATTATAATTTTGTAGGTGTTCTTGGCCAACATGGTATACAGGCATGCGACCACGGCTTTACTTTGACCATTTTTGTACCTATGTCTTGATTTCTGTCTGAAATATTTGCTTGTTTCGTACTTTTTAGATCATTTTTATTTTCCCGTAGTCGGGTTACAGTTTTTTATTAAACTTTATTTTTTTATTTAACAATCAGAGTCCTAAAAAAGACTAGGTATGCTTGTGCATAGTAACTGGTGTCAAATTTTCTTGTATTCTTCATAACACCTTACTTTATGCCTATCTACTCCGTTGGCTCGGCAACCCAAAATGTGTTTTGACTTCCTGCTTGCTTTTGCTTGGGTTTCGTAAACCCAAGCCAAGCAAAAGCAGTGTACATAAGAAAAGTTTCGCAAAAGGTTTTAAAAGCTTTGTTTTCGATAAACCTTTACAAAGCGAAAAAACCTTTGTTTACGTTGAAAATGAGAGGGACCTTTCAAAGTAAAAAGCTCAAATATTTTGAAAGCACCATTGAATTCCTTGTTTTAAGTTTCTATTGTTACAATTCTACAAAATTTTGTTTCGCAAACAAAGCACATTTTTGCGAAGCCCGCCAAATTCTTACTCTCATCTGAAAAATCGTAAGTTTCTGAAAAGTTTCTGTTACTCCTACACAAACCTTTTGAAAAAGTGTTAACAAAAGAATTACAAATAAATAAAAACAAAAATCCTCGTTCTGGGGTAATCGGGTAAAAACAACCCTTATTTACCGCGACATTAGATCGCTCTATTCACAATGTTCCAGGCTTGGCTTGGCTGTACGTTTGCTCTGTTCAACAGTTCGACATAAAGAAATAAGGACAATATTAGAGGTCTTCGAACGTTAGCATACCGACCGATTTGCCAGCTTCCTTGCAGCGAGACGATTTATGAACGTGCTCTCCGCGGGGTGTGACTGACACTGGCATGGCCACCATCAGGGATTTTAATTTTGATAACACAAAAAATTTGTCGCCAATTAGTCGAAATTTGTCGCCAAATATCAGAATTTTTCGTAAACCCTTGGTCTAGCTCTTGGACTATACTTAAAAATTGAACTCGTTATATCATAGTATAAAGAGTTCAAGTAGGCTATCTCAGGCCCAATTCGCGATATAATTGCCTACCATACTTGCCTGTCTCAGGGTTGTCACTTTTAACTACTTAAATTTTAATTCAGTGCCTAGAAAATGGCTGATTGATTCACAATTCGTCAAATATTTGAAATTATGATTTTATAACTGTAAGTACTTAGTTACTTTACTATACCTACAATACTGAGAAATCGGGCATGATATCAAGAGAGAGCATTAGCGACATATCAATTGACAGATCAAAAGTAGGTACCTAATACATTTTAGTGGGAAAGTAGGCCTGCCTACTTCGTCTGTCTGATAGATAACTAACACAACAAAAAATAAGAAGGTATCTCATCATCAAGTAAAAATTATATGCGACTTGGTTACCTTTTCTGTTCAGTAGGTAATCTGAACAGAGACAACTTTGGAATCGATGAATTATTTAGACACCCAAACGCACAGCAATAATTTCCCCTGCGATTATCACTCATTTTTCATACATTTAGCAGTGCCAAAAAGCCGCGACGTGCAAACCTTGTGGCGTTAGCCCCGACTGACGCACTCTAAAACAGCCGAGATTTTGTTAAGTGTGCGTGCGGCGACGCATAGATACAAGCCACGCACACATACAAGCCGCGCGCGGTGCGTTTCTATGAAGATAACTTACTTCCTCTCTTTATACTATGGTTATATCTTCTGAAATAAGACCCGACTAAATCTGTGACTCGGCAAAAAATTGCGACTAATTAGCGAATAAATTTGGGAGAAAACAGATCTTCCCTAGCTTTTGAGGTTCAATTGGGCCAATCTGGGGAGATGCTCCCCAGATCGGCCACCTATAAACCCTTATAACTTTTGAACCAGTGACCGACAAATTCTGATATTTGGCGACAATTTTTTTCTGTTATGAAAATTAAAATCCCTGATGGTGGCCATGCCAGTGTCAGTCACACCTCCGCTGATGCAAAGCGAGCTAGCTGCGATTACACGACGTTTTATCCGCGTTTTTACAAAATTGTACAATGACTTGTCTCTCTTGTACAATCACGTACATAAACCGCTCTTATTATGCAAAACGCAGCGAGCGCGTTAAAAAATGGCTTCGCTGGAAACACGCTCGCAAATCGTCAGTGTGATGGCCCTTAATGAAGTATGCTAAAAATATCCTTGTTATTAATATTTTCAGGTAAAGAATATCCCAGATGTATCGGCGGCGGAGGAGAAAGAGTTGATGAGCGCTGAAAGTTCGCCGAACTCTTCTAGGTAATATTTTTATTTTTTATTCCCGGATTTTAGTGGCTGTTCAACGATTGACCAATCCCCACGTTGCTTACGGCCTACTCCATACTTCTCACAGAAAGGCGGTTACGTACTACGTCCGATCCGAATACGAGAAATGTCGGTCCAAAGTAGCCATAGTACAGTCAGCTGCAGAGAAATCTCACCCCCTACCAATGTAAAAATACATTGCTAGGGGGTGAAATTTCTCTGCAGCTGACTGTACTATTTGTATGAGGGGTTGCGCACTAGATCCGAACTCTGTCCGTCCAAATTTCTGTACCTTCAGTGAAAAGTGATATACAGTGTGAGTCTTCATAATGTGCACATATCGAAATGAGGGAATCTATGCTTAATTTTAACGACAGAAAAAATACTTAAAAAAATCGAAATTTTTTTTTTAATACTTTTTATGGAATTAAAAAAAAATTGTAACAAAACTGTGTAACTTTTAAACTGAATCAGCTATCGCGATGAAACAAACTCCATAATGATTGGATGTAAGTAGGCGTCCATATAAAATTAAAATTGAGAAAAAAAACTACCCTCAATCGAAAATAAACATGTTTTTTTAGGAAAAATCTGTATTTTTTTTTCAACAAGTTTTACAATAATTGTAAAATTTATAAATAAGATGCCCAAGAGAATAAAAAAAAATTTAAAAAAAATTTTGATACAAAAAAAAATTTGATCCAAAAATATTTTTGACCATTTTTTCCGTCGATAAAATTAAGCATAGATTCCCTCATTTCGATATGTGCACATTATGAAGACTCACACTGTATCTTGACCTATATCAGTTTTAATATTCTTACACTATGTCTAACAGTAAAAAAAAAAACAATTTTTTGGTCTAATTAGTACCTCCCTAAGATTAAAATTGAGCAAGCTTATTTTGGTGTAAAGTGCTCTAACTAAGCATTTTTTACATTTATTAATGTGTAATAAAATACATCTTTATATATAAAATTCTCGTGTGACAATGTTAGTTACCTTACTCCTCCGAAACGGCTTTACTGATTTTTACCAAATTTTATATGCATATTCAGTAGGTCTAAGAATCGGCTACTATCTATTTTTTATACCCCTAAGTGATAAGGGTTGTCCACCCCAAACAAATAATTGGCAAAACAACGTTTGCCGGGGTCAGCTAGTTTTAAATAATATCAATGTCAACTGAACAAATATTTCAAGTACCTTAATGTATATTAATACAAATGTATGACTCTTATTACGCGATCTATGTGAATTAGTACAAACTGATATATTTAGGTACACATAATCATCCAACACCAACCAATAAATAATGTGTAAAATGGTTCAAGTCATTTTAAATTAATTTACACATAAAACGACTTAGTGGTGCCGATTCTCTTGTCACAAATGCCTCTAAACTAAACTAAAAATCACCAAAATTTAGTTTATTCCTGTCAAACGACGATTTCCCATTCTGAAATAGACTAAAGTGACACAACTTAACTATATTTTAGTTTGACAGCACGAAGATGGCACTGAGATATTAGTTTAGTGAAAATGGCAATTTTGCTATTCTGAATTTGACGTTTTTAACCTAAAATTTAGATTTTCTAACTAAATAAGACTAAAAACATGTGGAATAAAATTGGTTGTCATGAACTAAAATTCACACAAACACCTCGACTTCAGATGAAAAAACAGTACTGAATATTTTTTTTTCTTTTGCTTATATCTCGAAAACGGTGTGTCTAATCGCAAAAATAATGAAAATTTCGACACCCTTTATAAAACCCTTAAACCCCTAACACTACATGTAGGTAATATTTTTTCTTATTTTCCACACAAAAAGTGAAAAATCCATATAAAACACGTCGAGGCTGCCCCCCCTGCGCGCCTCCGGCTCTAAAAAGATTCACGTGGTTAGGTATCACGTGTGGAGTCGCGGTTGTCAAGTTCGATTTAGATGTGTCAAAATTATTTTTAAATTTAGAGAATTTATTTTGCAGAATAGCTTTGAGATTCTCATAGTCAAAACTAAGGAATTTTAGTGATAGTTTAGTTAGTTTAGTTCGGTGTACAAGAGAATCGGCACCAGTATATGTTGTGTTAGGTGATACAACTAGATTTCTTTTTAAATTATAAAAACTACACAAATTAATCTGTTTCTTCTTACACTAAATCGTGCTCTAAGATATTGTTTACTTAGTAATCAGTACTCATTTTAGTGAAGTAGACAAAGAGTCAGATTTTTTTTAAACTTTAATATTAATTTTCTTAAAATCATGATTTCCCAGTTACATCAGTTTTCACTGAAGGTACAACATTTAGAACATTACCAATTCGGATTGAACTCGGATCTTGGATTCGGATTCGGATTGGACGTAGTGCGTAACTGCTCTGAGTTCCAGCAGTGGGAACATTATAGGCTGATTATATAGGTATACTGATTATTATTCTTGTAATTGCTTTACCACTTATGACAACAATTCCCAGTAAATTGAAACTTCAATATGGATGAAACTCTCTCCCTCAAAATCTAACTGTCACATAGACAAATAGATGACCTCGCATTGTACGGAAATCCTATACAATACGAGTTCAGTATAAACTGGAAATGTATAGCTTGATGTGTAGCCGTATGTACCTTGTCCTTTTATGACGTGCAAGTGAACCTTAGTAAGGACAGTGGGGTATACAGGGTGGCAGGGACATCGACGCGAAAACTGTTACCATGGATTCAGTACATTATTCTGAACCCCCCTGCGTTGAAATATTTCGTCGGTTATTTAAAAAAAACAGCTGTTCAGAATCATGTACTGAATCCATGGTAACAGTTTTTGCGTCGATGTCCCTGCCACCCTGTATACGAGGTTGAATATAAAATACTCTCAGGTCTCAGAGTCCCTGTTAATAAGTACCTAATAAAACTTTGCATAGTGTTGGCCTACTTTTGTTGCCGACTATACACCGTTTGAAATAAGATTAGACATTTAAACAAACCTTTTTACAGTCCGTTCAACCGATTTTGACTTCTATACCGTAGGCATAAGGATGGCATTAAAAGCAAAAAAAGTGGTTACAAACCAACTGTTTACTGCAGCTGCCATTTGTCATGCGACCAACGCAATAGAAGTCAAAATCGGTTGAACGGACTGTAAAAAAGGTTTAGTTAAATGTCTAATCTTATTTCAAACGGAGTATACACCTAACATATTTTATGGACCTTCTTAACATTATGGATGGGGCCCCTTCTAATAATACCTTTACAAAGAACGGGTGTGAAGAAACATTGTTATTAGCACCTCTTTATGAGTCGAATGAGAAATCTTGTTAATTGCTCAGAACAAAAGAGTGGTGGCCCTTTTCGTTTAATGACGATAGGTTTGCCAGGGAACATAGCACCTTAAATTTTGCACCATACGCTACATAGTTGACCGCTGTATCGCAGCTTTGCATAAACCTTTCAACTATTCAAATTATGCTGACAATCAGCTGTTTTTAAAGGTCAAAAGTTACAAAACATTACAATAGGAATGATGACTAAAATCATATTTTTTGTTAGTCTTGTAGATAAAAAAAAAATATTGGACACATTTTTTTCTTTTTTACGTTATCAAAAGATTACGGCGATGCATTGAGTTAAAATGTGCCATGACGTCACGAGTATGTAGGTTTTATACTTACATGTGACGTATTGACCCCCACTTTCCAACTTTAATGAGTTTTATCTAAGTAATTTTTCAGGGTTCCGTAGTAAACAAGGAACCCTTATAGTTTCGTCATGTCCGTCTGTCTGTCTGTCTGTCCGCGGTCTAGCTCCGAGACCCTTAGTACTAAAAAGCTGTAATTTGGCATAGGTATACATATTAATTACGCCGACAAAGTGGTAAAACAAAAATATGAAAAACATTTTTTTTTTGGGATCTCTTCTACATGGTGATGTTTTTTTTTTAACCTATGGTGTGGTGTATCATTGGAAAGGTCCTTCAAAAACATTGTGAGTTTGTGAAAACCATTTTTGGATTCAGGGATCCGTTTGCGAAATATTAAGCTTTAAAGTGCTAATTTTTGTTAGAGTCAAGTGTCCCCCCTGCCAGCTAAATGGTTGGTTTTGGGATAAAACGGCTGAACGGATTTGGATGAAATTTGGCACATATATAGATGATGCCCTGGAAAAGAACAAAGGATACTTTTTTTTTTCCACGGGATCGAGACTTATGCGGGTGAAACCGCTGGGCGCAGCTAGTTAATATTATAAATAAGACAGATAATAAAAAATATTAGACAAAAACATATTTGTCTAATATTTTTTCTGGCGATCCTTAATACAGGTTACTATGTAACCTAGCTAGGACGCCAGATTCAATTCCGTCATTTGTTACTCTTTTCTGATTATCCATAAATTGTAAATTATATTTTATTGTAACTGACTGTACCACACTTTTTTGAAATAAATAAAAAAAAATATTATTATTATATTATCTGATTGATGTACTTTTTGACCCCGACATCATCCCTATTACAACCCAACCTTTACTGAAATTCGATGAAAACATTGCAGCAATACATTTCCCTTATTTTAACCATCAAAAAATTTTCACAGTATTCCAGAAATGACGGTCCCACCCCGAAGAATAGCAAGAGAAGACTCAAACAGCTCGAGCAGCTGTGACGTAAAAGTAGTACCTTTACCACCTCCTCGGGACCCCATCAAAAGGGCACTCTCGATAGATACCTCTCGACTCTCGACAGATATAGAGAACCTCCCCCACAAACTAGCAAGAACAGAGACCGTCACTTCAACCTCACTAGACACTGCCATAGACCTATCAAAGAAGTCCAGAGAAGAAAAACCGGTTATTACCGCGAATTTTTACCAAGAAACGTTATTAACCGATGAAGTGCAACATAGAAGTGTCATAAAACTTAACCCTAAGTACGCAAGTCCTCAACCTTCAACGAGCTACACGCCTGAACCTTTAAAAATTGATATGGTGCCGAAACCAGCTATAATAGACAGACCAATTGTAGCACCTAGGACGCCTGTCACACCTATCCTAAATATAGATTTTACAAAAAATTTTGCTAACCCAGAAATAAAATTGCTGGACACAGCAGCTATTAATGTGAGCGTACCTAAAAAAGAGAATTCGTTACGGCAAATTCATAGGCAAAACTCTAAAACGATAAGACAGGAAGTGAAAAAGATTGAAATTAAGCCCGTGTTGGCGCATCCAGTTGATATAGACAGTTTGAATTCTGGCAACCTACAGATTGACGAAGACTATGATACCTGAGTACCTATGTATGTAAGTTTGTTTTTGTTCTAAGTTTTTTTTTTGGCGCGATATTTGTTGTCTGTATTCGATGTTTTAATTAGGTGTTAACATTAATACTCTTGGGCACAATGACCGGTGAGTGAAACGGATTTATATATTTCACAGAGTAGTAACAAATGGAGTGTTAGGTTTGGTTTAAACTTATATATTTTTTGTGTTGTTCTCGATCATTTTATACAGCGTGGCGCTTTAATGGTGACATTAATTTAACACACGTATACGGATTAGCGTTTTCTTTTTATGGAGATATTTTAATTTCATTAAATGTTATTATTTATTGATTTATTTTCAATTTTCTAAAATAACATCTTGGTGCAATCACTACTTAACAACTGTAGCGCAGAGTTCATTTACCGGGATCACGGATGATAACATCGCATCAATGAAAATAAAACGAATAAAATTCAAAGAGAAGGCGAATTGAAGGAAAGAGAGAGCCCTATGTCGACGAGCGTTTGAAATTTTTAATTTTTCGATTAACGAATAATTTTTTTCTTATTATATTTTTACGATTACTGGCCACTAGCCTTACCCCTGTGTTAAATTAATGTCGCCATTGTAGCGGCACGTTGTATATTAAATTTGTATACACATTTAGGACTAAATATTGTATTTATTTTATTTTTGACTTGTTATTTTACAATATGCTGCACCGGTTGACGTCATCACGTCAGCGTCGGCTATCGCTGAAAATCAGCGTTGGAGCTCAGTCTCGCATGGAGTCGCAGCTTTATGCTGAGCGATGGCCGTTTTGCGTGGATGTGGCGCATATTTTCCCCCAATTTGTTAATTACGTGTTTTTTTTTAATCTTTCTTTGCGTCATGTTTACCGCAAATAAACGTATTTTCTTTCTTTCTTGGATCATAATGGTCGTCGACCGTTCATCCAAAAAGTTGGCAACGTCGCAAATAGCTGTCAAATATTTCGCTGTTTTGATTAATTTGGCAATATTACTGTATGGAAATAAGAAATATGACCAACTAGTGAACGTTCTAGAATATTAATACTGAATTTGATGTTGTAACCGTTTTAGGTGTAAAAAAGGCATTTGGAAAGTTTCCAAATGCCTTTTTTACATCCAAAACTAAATATTCGGTGTTACAATATTAATTATTGCATTTCATAATCAACATTTTAGTTCACTAGTTAGCCATATTTCTTATTTCCATACAGTATTATTGCCAAATTAATCAAAACAGCGAAATATTTGACAGATATTTGTGACGTTCTGTATAAACGCTTTAATGTTTTTTTTTTGTGTTTTATAACCGCTCTATATCATTACAATTCTTTATTTGCATGAATATAAATCCAAAACACGGGCCATTGTGTACAGGCTCCTATTAAATTAATTTTGTTCTTACATACCGTGTGATAATGTTTTATTTTAGTCATTCACACACGGTAATCGAATATTTGTGTAATATATTGATAAGTTTTATTATTTTTAAATGTGGTAATTTTTTTTGAACAAATACCATGATTGTTTTTGAATTTATTTTTTACGGATGATAAATATCGCGGTCCAGTCAAGTTGTTTACCAATTTAGAATTATGAATGGTAAGTTTTTAAATGTAAAATGTTTTTATGAACGTTGGAGTTGCTGTATTCGCTAATGTTTTAGGACACATGTAGCTGTTTTTCTATGTACTCTTGAGAGAATTATAGTTCTGATTATGACAGGGCTCCGAATCTTTTCCTGGCCTTATTGCCACAGACAGTCTAGTCTAGCAGTAAACGCCTACCTTTCGCTACTCTCATGTTGAGCGTAGCGTAGAAGGCTATTTTATATAATTTTCCATTAAATTCTACATTTAGTCTAGCCACGCTAAGTCTGCAATGGAATAAATGAGCAACCCCAAACAGTTTTATATATGGTATACTTTTACATCAGTCAAGTTTCGGGGCTGTAAGTAGATGTAATGATTTTGATATTTTGCCTTTTGATTTTTGTATAATAGATTATGCTCTACTTCCATACGATGACAAAACTGTATGAGATCCACACTGCATCGTGCTAAAATGACTATTTAAACCAGAATATAAATAAAACAACCTATCAGAACAAAAAGACAAACAAAGTATCAAATTCTTTTTTTATAGGACAGGATGGTGTTGCCGTCTATAGATTTTAAAATTCCACCGTTTTTTTACTTATGCAGACTTAGCGTGGCTAGACTTTAGGTCTAGAATCTAATGTAATGAACTTAATTCTAATTAAATCTTTGGCACATCATAATTCTTAATAGTAGTAGGCTCTGAAAAAATTCTAGCATGTGTAAAATATTGTAATTTTACAAAAAAAAAAACATTAACGAATATTACAACTGTCAACGTCTACGTGTAATAATATTTGTTTTTATTTGTCAGAATGAGATTGTTTATTTTAGAAACCACATTATGTCTAACGTATATGTTCACTTTAAAATATTATGTCGTATGTGAGCTTGATTATGAAACGATGACATTAAAAGGGACTGTTATGTAATTTATGTGTAGAAGTTGAAACATTGAGGTGGTATGGTCGGCAAAAAAAATCATTTAAGTCAACAAAAGCTACAAAACTTTGGTGCGCTAGTTTCTTAAAAGCTCAAACCTAATTCTTCTATTAGAACTGAAATGTTTTAATATCCAAATTATAAAAAGTTTTAGTTTGAAGGCATTATTTAACTTAAATTATGGTAACGACTATTGCTGACTGTACGTATCGCTCTGATTTGTTAAGCGTTGACAAAGCAAATGTAAATAAATAAATAAATGCTATGACAAAATTAAGAATGTTTTTTTGTATATTAAAATTCGTCACGGATTAGTCAACAAATGGAGTGAGCACATTCAACGAAATATACTAAGTTTTAGAGTTTATAAAGCGCATGGCATTGATGACACTTTATAAATGGCCAGTCAGTAATCTTTCAGTCTTGAGATAGGTACACAAACTTTCTAAGTTTAGTGGAAGAACTTAAAAGATTTTTTATTTTAATTATTACCGTCGTTGTAATTATTATTAATTCTATGTGATAATTTTAATCAGCAGTGCCACCGCATTTTCATGCACAATATGACACTCCATTTTTTACCTATTCCTTGATGAAAGTGACCTATTTAGCTTGACAATACTCAACCAGCAGCCCTTGAAATGTAGTGGGTGGTTACACACTGAGGCCGAGATTTTGAAACGTTACTTAGCTCGTGCTTTCACTTAGACATGTTCCCGTCTCTGTCTTGCAATTGTAGTTTTACAGTTGTTCGACAGTGACAGGAATAACGCTTAGCTAAAGTAGGTACGTGCTAACTAACGTTTATAGATCTCGGCCGGCATGTAACTTGGCTAGAATTGTAGATGAGCAGAATTCGCTTTCGCTTAAAGTAAATTATGACAATAACAATAGAATAATGACATGCAATGAAAGTGTATTTTTTTTTTTTTTGCACAAACTGCTCCCAATACGCCAAAACCTTGCCAAATTACGTGCCGACTGTATGAGTTAAAAACTTTGTGTGACGAATTAAAAATAACTGCATGTGAGAACGAAGATTGAGTATTGAGAAAAGTACTAGCTTATTAGGTATAGACTGACCAGTGTAGTCTTGCGGACTGGGTCGAAATTGATGGATTATTCCGAAAAAAACTCAATATTGTATCTCGTGTTAATTCTTTATACAGTCAACTATTTTTGTTTAATTTGAAATGTTTGTCAACGAAAACATACATTTAAAACAACGAATACTTTTATATTTTTTTGAAGTGAAACTTCTTCGGCGGCGATTAGGTAATTGGACGAGAATTGAGAGTGAAATTTTAAGGACGCGTCACGTTTAGACACATTTCGTTACATGAAAGAGAAGAAAGATATAACTCTCTCTGTCTCTCACAATCAATCTCTTTTTCTTAATTTTTAAGAAGTTTCACTTCTATCACGTGTACATAGTACAATATGTGGGTATCGGCACGGTCAACGTCTTTTGTAGTTGATCGTACAGACAAAATTATTAGTGTCCGACCGAAACCGAAACCGAATTTCGGCAAGTCTCAGTTTCGGCCGAAACCGAAACTTCCTTACAAGGATCATGTTTTGAGCGAAAAATAAAGAAAACGATAATCTATGTAAGTTTGTTATAATGAATTATTTTTTGTTGTTTACTACCTACTCTTATGCTATATCTCGTAATAAAACTACCGAATTCAAAATAAATCACTAAAATCAAACGAAAACTCACAACAAACAAAACGAACTGCAAACACAAGCCAGTCACGACATGATTAGGCACGTGGACGCGGCAAAATGTCTTCGTCGCTTATTCGCTTGGATGGAATTTAACGCGCCGAACATGACCGATCCAGCGCGAGAACTCCCGAATGCAGTTTCGGTTTCGGTCGTAGTTTCGGCAGGTTTGTCACCGAAACCGAAACCGAACTTTCGGTCGGACACTAAATATTATTAAAAACTTTTACCACAGATTGAATACAGAAGGTTCACTCCTCATTTTATGTACGCGGCGGGCTCGACTTGTTGGGCTAATTCAGTGAGTGTAACGTAGTCAGAAGATCTCAGACTTACGCGATAGAGAGGTAACTTCTAGGCAGCTCCGGATCTAGAATTTTTTTGAGGCGGGGCAAAAACTGCCGTCTGCCGCCCCCCGCCATCTTTTATGGGGATGCGCTAAGTTAGCCCCCGCGAAATTAAAACTTTCTCAAAATGAAAATTTTGGCAGCATCGATCGATAATGCGCCAATTCAACAGGGGCGCCAATACTGTAGTAAAAAAGAAAAAAAATAGAAAGATTATAAATGTGCTGGGCGTGTCATTTATTGCAAAGTTGCTGTGAGCTGGGTGGTGCACTTGTCTGCTACGCTTGAATTTGTCGCCCCCTGCACGTTGGCGCCCGGGGCACGGGGCCCGGCTTGCCCCCCCCCCCCCTAGATCCGGGGCTGCTACTAGGTGAATATAACTGTAGGTAATTAGCGCTGTGCGACCTGATCAAGTCTTTCAGAGCGCTTTTTATTTAAATTATTTTGCGGAAAGAACCATCTGTATTTGTGCGTTTACGAAATAAATTAGTAGATTTTATGAAAAATGTGTGGCTTGCAGTTGTATGGGAGAGACAAGTTAGATTATACAAATGTGTTTGAGATTGTAATAAGCTCCATTTAAAATTGTAGTGAATTACCGTCGTATAAAACATTACATATGTGACAAAAATTAGGTATAACTCTTTATACTTTTCATAACTACTAATCTAAAATGATTGTTGACTAGCTTCTGCCAGCGGTTTCGCCCGCGTGGTATCTTTATTAATTATAGCCTATGTTTAGTTAAATCGAATATGAAATGTGACTGTGCAAGACATGCTTAATGAGATTTAAGTTAAGTCGAGCTTAGAGCAAAATCGAGATTTAATTAAACCGAGATTTGTATCATTTTGCTGCATGTCGCCCTTAGTGATAATATAGCATTCTACTGGTCAAAGAATTTTTAAAATCGGTCCAGTAGTTTTTGAGTTTATTCATTACAAACATACAAAAATCAAATCATTTCTCTTTATAATATTAGTTTAGATTGTTAGAACGTGTTTAGAATGAGATTTGACATTATCAGACTTTTTATATTTATAGTATGTTGAGCTGAAGTCCAAAAAAGCTCGTAGGGACAACCGCAGACAACCTGTTTTGAACCGTATAACTAAGAGTATAAGAGTGAAAAGTGGATGTACCTATATTGAAATTTTTGAAGAAATATGGTTTCGTTGAAAGGTTGCTCCAAGAGCAGACAATTAGTGCGTCCAATATTCACAGACTAAAAAACTGCAGTGCTGTACCTGTTAATTGACATAAGTTTGAAAGACAAACAGTTTTGGCTTGAATTATCAAGATACTGCTCAAATACCTAAATAAGACGCACACATACATGCTACTTTTTTAATTGTAGTTTGATGTCGCAACTACCCACATTTAAAAGATCCCACATACCATCACACAATTTAAATATCCTGCCAATTGAATTGATTACCTACACAATGTAGGCTACGTAAACCTATGTATTTTACAAGCAAAGTATAACTGTTGCATGCTTATTGGCATCAACATTCACGTTCAATTTTTACTTTTTATATCTACATAATTATATCGAATCTACTTTTACCCCGTTTTGAATGGGATCTGCGTCCAAAAATAAGCAATATGAGTATATGTGTGACTGTACGAACGTTAGACTATGTGTACAATGCTAATGTATGTTATATGTTGTAAATTATGATTAGAAATACAATTGGTGATACGTATTTTTATGGTTTTATTTCCAAAGTCATCGACAACGCCTTTGTTGCATAACCTATTTAGCCACATCATGACATGCTGCCCTGCGGTGTTGTACCTACACCCGATCCAATACAGCAAGTCGGGAATTGTAAAGTATGAAATTACACTTAGATTTTATTCACAAAGTTAGATCTACAAACCTTTTACGTAATAAATAAATACAGTTTATTTGCTAACAAATACTGGTTTGGACCTAAATCAGTGCCTTTAGGAACACCCGGATTTTTTTATTTTCAATAAACAAAAGCAAAGCTACATTTTACTAAACGAACAAGATATTAAGTGTTGACTTGACTCTAGTAATCAATTAGATAAGTCTGACCATGAAATCACAGTTTTTCTATAAAACTGTTTGCTTATTAGCTTTATCAAAGGCCTTGCAAAAGTCCGTTTCTTTCATGGTCATACAGGAACATGCCTTGAATTAATAGTAAGTTAATTAAGGTAAATTGAGGAACTTAATACGTTTAAAAACTCTTAGTTTGTGTTATAGTGAAAAGTGTAAAAAATAAAACGAGAAATGTTGTCATCATGTACAAAAATATTTCATTTTAATGTTGTTATTTAAATTAAATTATTGTTACTTAACAATAACAAGTACTTAAATTACTGCTTATAAATACAAAATTTAGAATTTTCCCTTCATAAACCTTAGTTTTAAGTACATAATTCAGGATAAAAATAAAAGCCAAAACATGTGAAAAATATCATTAATTAATGAAAGGTACAGTATGTAATACAGGAGATTGTTAACTAAATGTACGTTTGCTTTTAGGTAAGTTCATTTTGTTCAGCCTCAAAGCAATGGTCTGAAAATATTGTAAGCGTAACAAATAAAATTAATAATGCAAACAAAATGTTTTGCTTCTTGGGTCAGGAACACTATTTTTTCTAAGTTTTTTTAAAAAGAATTACGCACATAACTAATTTAAAATAGAAAGTATGTTTTCCGGTAGTATTATTGGCAAGATAAGTTTACAAATATTTTTCTAAAAATTATAATAGTATTTAAGTACCAAAACTTAATTTCGACGATGGATATAATAACTTCATTACTTTTAGGATATTTTCATAATACTTAATCAAAACTTTCTTGAAAATAAGACTTTAAACTGGTCTGCAGATTTTAGAGGTCCACAATTTTGAGATTCTGTAATCATATCAAATAACCAATGAAAAAAATACTAAAATAACATCTTAATACCTAAATGGAAGTAACAAAATGGACACATTTATACCTACATAACAGTCTGTTGTTGTTCTATCACTTAAAGCTATTATAAAACATAATATAAGATCCCGTAGTCGAAGTATGGTTTGTTGCTTGGTAAACTTATTAGACCAGCAGAGGACATTTTAGAGCTAACACAAATGTATTAGTTGTTCCATTATCTTAATGATGATGTCACATATTTAAGTTTTTTCGGTCTTCTCTGAGTAGACGAATAGGAAACGCCGACTTCATTTAGTTTTAAAATATAATTGACGTTTAAAAATGTTTGTACAAACCTACTTACAGAAATAAAATTATTTATCATTTATGCAACTTTGAAAAATAAAGAAATATTTAACAATACTTCTAGCAATAAACAATTTTATTATTTTTATAATGTCGTGCTGTAGTAATAGTAGTTTTTTTTCCTATTCTTAATTTGGAAATTAGTTGACATTCAAAGTTAATCAATCACATTTTTAAGTCCAAATATTTTTTGATTTGCTTTTGGCTGTTTTGATTTCATGAATAGAAATGATTAAATGTTTTTTT
The DNA here is from genome assembly GCA_963680765.1 of Agrochola lychnidis. Classification (NCBI taxonomy): domain Eukaryota; kingdom Metazoa; phylum Arthropoda; class Insecta; order Lepidoptera; family Noctuidae; genus Agrochola; species Agrochola lychnidis. The sequence goes on from OY796872.1 coordinate 14,283,545, forward strand.
TAAATATAATTCTCAATAAGTTTACTAAACAACAACGATTTTTTATTATATTATAATGTCGATATAAATTAGGATTTTGTATTAATACTGATTACATTTACTTATAAAATGGTAATTGATGGCATTTATGTACATCATTGTGGCATGGAATATAATTTAGTTAAAAACAAAAAATGTATAGACCCGCATTTTATATGCAATATCAAAACTAAATATATATAATACAACCGAATAATTAAAAACTAAAATAAATTAATTCTAGAAATCGTCTAAATTACTATTTAAAACTATTATGCAAAATGGTTGCAATAAAAATATATATAAATATTTACTTGAAAACATTTTATTTCTACATTAAAATATTATTTCTGAGCACCCTATTTTTACATAATGGTAAGGCACATTATTGGGCATTTATTAGAACACTGTGTAACATTGTTTTTAGCACAAACCATACAAGTTACAATAGTCCAAAATTTGGTGAAAACATTGTTGGTGAAACTTCACCTTAATTATTTTAATGAAGAAAGCTAAGAACTGTCAAACAATTTCACTTTCATATTATTTTTGTACCATTCAAAAGACGCACAGTGTCCCAATATTTTAAACATATTGCATTAAAGGAACATACTCTAAAAGGAAGACTGAGTAACACATAATAATTACAGTTTAAAAACTAACATTACACATAATATTACAAATGTTACAACACTAAAAATTAATATAAATTAAATAGAGCTAATTTCTACGCAAAACTAAGCAAAGTTTGGAATGTAAAATGAGTTGGCAGTCTTTATGGGTAAGATAGTTTTTTTCAATGCAAGAGATGTGCTAGACCTTACTTTTGACGACATTAATATGTTATGAAAACATGAGCTTGAATAAAAGTGTTGACACTTGATGTGAAAAGCATAGCAGCCTGAAATCTCTGACATTTTTCACTAAGATATAGTGATGGAATATTTCGCCAAGTCTAGCATTGCTTTCAGCTTGTATTTTACTTTTTATGTATTTCAGAACAGGATACTTTATTAGATATTCAACTAAACTCATTACCTTCATACAAACTTTCACAGACCTCCAACAATCTTAGTACAGGACTTATATTGTATGGGAACAGAGACTTCGAAACCAGTCTGCTGATTTGCAACCTCAACCTTATTAGAACTCTCATTGTGTCATCCAAACCTCTGCTTCCCCCAGAGTCTGTCTGCTGGCAAGTCTCCAAAAACTTTGGCCAGTTCCTTCTCACAAACTTCAGAAATCTGAGCAAGTACAGCAAGAAACACGTCTCGTTGCTCACAAGATAGTCCAGTAATACATCACTATCATGTGATACAACCTTCAAGAATTCTATGAATGAAGATATGGGGTTCAGCATTGGTATTAAGTCTGGGTACATCGAATTTCTATACACAATCCCTACAGTAATATCAAGTGTGCACACCATGGATTCAATCAGGTAGTCATCCTGTTCACTGAACAAATGTATCAGCATTTTCGTAAAAGGTGTCTCAGGATGGAACTCTAAGCTGTTTCTGATGAAGACATCCAGTTTTTTAAGAACGTCGCGAATAGATCGTTCCACAATCTGCATGTCTTGTATTGCATTATAATCTGAGGAGTCTATTGAACTGTCAGAGGAATCGCAGCGCATTTCTTTTACAGTGACGGCGACTGATTTCAGAACTAGTAATGACATTCTCTGCAGCATTGTTTTGTCAACTTCTCCTCTGGTTTGTGTTTCATCATTTTCATCTTCTCCATAACTCTGATCTACAAGTTGTATGGATGACGATAAAGGTGCTACTTCAGGGCCTAAGGCGTAGTCTCTCAGAATTGTGCACTCATGTCCTAAGAATCCAAACCCACTTCTACTTGTCTGAACTCTTACCTCACTTAATAATCTGAAATCTTTAACAAACCTCACGATAGAGTGTGCCAGACAGCATATCTCTTCAGGCAAAATATCTTGTAGCGCCAGTGTTGACCCATAACACAGAACTTCGTTGAACAGACTTAGTAAATGAGTATATATTAGACTTGGCAACACCGTATTTCTTAACAGGTCTACAAAGCCCTGCAAATCGGCATAAAATGGTTTTGTGTCTATAACCGAGAGATTCGCTTTTACACTTATAATATTCTCCCATAACGAGAAAAATGTTAGTATACAATTTTCAGCATTTGCTAAATTCAGGTACCTTAGAAGAAGAAGCTTCATATTTTTTACTAGCAGAGGCCAGTGATGCTCTAGCGTTTTTATTGTTAGGCATTTTATGTGTGAGGTGTCAAATGATTCCGAGTCGGTGAGTATAACAGTGACACAACCGTGTTCATTCACTCGCTCTATCCTTGACTGGGGAGGCTCAGGGGATTCAGAATGCTCCATCTCTCTTTGTTCATTAGATGATAGCTTTAATACTGGCTCATTTAGTCTGAATGTTGCTGACCCCTCCTGATCTGAAGACGTGGATGGTGCACCATGTGTTTGTAGATTTGAAAATGCATTGTGCAGGTTACTGTGGGAACTAGAGGGCATCTCCCCACTACTACTTCCATAGCCAACACTACTCCTAAAAGGATTATCTTCCTGCACCTGCATGTTTCCTGCTGAATTAATGTAACTACTGTCCTCTAAAGGATGCTGCTCCACATCTTTCCACTCAACTATCCTCTTTATTATATCTAGACTGAAGTTTATCTTTTGTACTGTAATCCTATTTATTCTATCAAACAGGTAAATATTTTCAGCAATCTGCTGTAGCCAATTCTCATCTACAGTGTCCTTAGAGACTATCAGAAAGCTAGCGAGTACTCTGCAGGCTACAAATGTTATGAATTTACTCTTATGATCTGCCAATTCAACAACCTCAGTTATCCAATCATGCCTATTTCTAACGAATATGTCACATGCTTGCATAATTTTTGAACATATGGTACCTGTACCGTTTTGTTTTAAATATATATCAAACATAAGCTGCATTGTAGATAAATAAGTAAGGGAACATGTCAAGGGCCAGGAAACAATATTGAGTTGTCTGTCAAAGAGCTGTGATACTGCTGTTTCATTAAATCTACATAAACACTGACCAACAAGAGCATCCTGTAGGATTCTCAACTCAGCAAGCAGGTTATCATCCTCTGAGCTCCAATGTGGTGTTGAGTTAGAGCAGGACGGTATGATCTCCACATTAGTGTCACTAGGGAGTCTCAGGAGACTGGAACAGTCCACTGCATCTTCGCTAACGGTGCCGCTGTCAGGAGACTCGCCATTCCTTGATGGGAACTCCTCAGAGGTCTCAGCAGGGGTTGTCTCAGAATCGAATATGTCAGTGAGAACATCCTCCGTAGATCTGTCGCTACCATCATCGATGTCGGGCGCGTCAATCCGCTGTTTCTTCTTCACAGGTTGATCTGAGGCCATACCTTCATCTAACTGTGGTCCACAAAGGTGCCCTCTCAAAACCATGAAAACTAGTCCTGGTACGCAGCCAAAACTATAATATGCGTTGTTCGCGCAGCACAATTGCTTTTATATATAGACGATCATCGTTCTGGAAACAAAAAGGTGAATATGAATGCATGACCTTTCCGTTTTGCTACTCAATTACGCGGGCGACAAAGCCTTCGAATATTTGTACGATTACGACATGGTAAGTTACAACTAACTTATAGGGATCACTATTTAAGACGTAAATAAACGTATTCACGTAAGATTATGCACGTAGAACAGATTTTTATGATAAATTCAATGAACTTTCCAAAATATTTTGATGTCACACATACCATTGATAAAACGAGGTTGTTTGAAAGCTTATTAGCGCTTATGGTATCCATAAATTATCTATAACCATTCACTGCAATCCAGTAATACACAATAACAAACAGTTTTATGTGATATTTCGTCGAAAATTATATAATTACTTCAATTACAACTTGTCGAAAAGAACATCGACTCCATTACGTACAAATGACGCTCTATCAATGGAATTACTTTTTACAATGGAATTTATAACATTTTGATAAAAGTATCAATTAATCTCTACATATTATATATTTATAATTCTAATAATGATTTTTTTAAATAATTTTTGTCACAAATAATCCGCAAAAACTCTCTTAAACATTAATAATGATTAAAATGTTCACATATTATAGAGTATTTCCGACTCCACATCCGGTAGAGACGTTGCCAGTCTGACGACTTCTGTATTTAGCAAACAGTGGCACATTTTTGAGTAAATTTTTACTTGATTTACAATGTTGAGATAAAAAAGTTAAAACTTGTACAAAAGTTACAATTTCATGTAAAATTACAAACATATTTAAAATACACGTAAAGAACTTCTATGCAGGAGGCAAACTCAGTAACTTTGATGACAAATCATAATTTATTCGATACCTACTTTTAGAATCGATTTAAAAAAAATTGAGATAAAACATCTCATAATTTTTTCATTCATTACTATCATAATAAAAATATCATTAATATTTTTGATTTTATAAAAAAAACCGTATTATTTTTGTGTTTATTTTTTATTTGTAACGTTAATTAGTAATTTAATTTAGTACAAAGTTAGTTAGTAGTTAGTTAGTTGTGTAATATGTAAATAAGCATTGAAAATACATGTAAATAAATAAAGAACTACGAAATTGTTGTGTATTTATTTTTACAAACTTCACATCAAAACAAATAAATAAATTGCAATATTTCTTCCTATAGCAACACTTCCAGTGTCCCGAGTAAAATGTCTGCTTCGAAAGGATCGAAAAATAATTTAAACAAAATGATTTAGTAGCCATAGCCAAAATCAATTAAAGTTAACGGAATATCCAGGTGAATATCATGGACCTGCAGCTGTGGTGTTGTTTAAAAGTGTAAACGATGACTCATCCAAGTGTTTTTGCATAACAATCGATAGAAAAAATATAGGTTAAGATCTCAGTGGTATTGTGTTCAGTTCAGAGCGAATTATAAATATATTGAAAATAGAAATGCATCAACGGGATGTTACATTAGCTGCACGCAAGTATAAGTTATTGTTTATTTATAGTCGCGATGCGGAAATCGTATCGATATGTCATGGTGATCAGTATTCTTTTTTTGGTATAAAAATGTACATAAAAGTTCATTTGTGAGGGATTGCGAAAGCGCTCTAGTATTGTGTGACACCCGCAACCTTGCAATCAATGAAAAGAAAGCAGTTGTCGCCTTTTGATTTGTTAAACAATAGCGAAAATCTGTTTTTGTTTCCTGTTGACCCCAGAATAAAACGTTAGTGAGTAGGAGTTGCAGTCGCGGCGACGATGCTATAGTATCGACTTATTTAAAACTATTTATATTTGTTAGTGTTTATTTTCCTGTTTAGACTTGAATGTAGGATTTCTATAGGTTTTATGTGAGTCAATTTTATACACAGATTCCTTAAATTATATACTCATTATTGACTTTCTCATTGAAATACCTTCACTGGATTTTCATTGTTGTCCATTTCATATTTTATTCAAGAATCGTCCTTTATTCAGGCTCAATAGTGTTTACTTGATTGCCTGAACATTAAACTTATAAACAATCAGAATTTTGTAAATAGAATACTGTTGTAGTCTTATCAGGAACTTATCAGTGTGATGATACCAGCCCTTTAAAAACAACTTTTTTTTAGATAACACTAATTAGATATGAACCTCATAGTATTTCTTGAATGTAGAGCAATATTCTCTTACAAAACAAATCTTTTTCTTAAATAAATACTCTTATAAAACTATTTTTAATACTAGTGACCTTCTAGTTACAAGATGTGAAAAGCTTCAATAAAATTCTATTTTAATATTTCTCCAGATTATTAAATGATAGGCCTTGTTTCTTTTTATAGGTATGTCTACTAAGAATAAGCAATATTTCCTAAGTAACTTCCTGAAAATAAATTGTCTAGATCATTTCACAAGAGAATAATACTGAATACTTTAAATTATTTATTGAACTAGCAAGAAAAAAAACAAGGCATTCAAAAGTTTTAGTATAGCTTAGCTCTACATCTTTTAGCCAAGCACAAGTAATAAACCACATACAGCCAACCAAAAACCTCTTTTACAGATGCTGAAGAAATAACTCAAATAACAATGGAACACACTTATGAGACAGACAAAACAATAAGCTGCATGCCTTAGATTGTTTTTTTTTAAAGTAGATTTTATACATGAATCTCGTAGGACTTAGTGTAAGTGTAATATGAAGTGATTTGCCGCTAAGTGCAGACATTAAGTGAGTGACCGATGGTTGATGGTGTGAACGGAGCCAACATGTCTGACGAGGAGGACTCTTCGCCCGATCGGGCTTTGGGACCCACCAATAATGTACCAGGTAATATTTATTATAGTTATAGATGTATATTGGATATTTGTTATAGTTTTTTTATGTTTACTGCTACAGAAGTCTTGCAATTTGTTGAGGAGTTCTATAAAACTGCCCACTGTATCAATCATATCATTACTAACTGTTATTTTTCTCTTCTCTGTCTATGTATTCCTCTCATATCATCTTTAATTTGTAGGGAATTATTCCTCTACAGTTCTTGATTATCTTGAAAGTAAAAAATCAATCAATCAATCTTTATTTGTGAACACAGGTATTACAATAAAGGTCTTACGTATACATTTTAGTCCAGCTCTATGTCCTACCAATGAAATTGGTGTACAAATATATTAGGTTTTTAGCAATAATTCTGAATTTATACAATACAAAGTCAAGTTCGAGTAAATAATGTCAATTAAATGTATTAATAAATAATTAATTAATCAATTATATTTTATTTTTGTTTGTTGATTTATTTATACATATAGGTATTAAAGAATACTAACAGCAGATACATTTACAATACTATTTAAGGGAAAGAACAGAAGCTGCTTATAAACTAGAAGTAAAATTTTAACAATGTTAATAAATTATCAAATGATCTTGAGTTCAATTGCCAGTGCAAGGAAACTGTAACTGGGTTTTTCAGTTTGGAAATGTATTGCATAAATCTGCCGCGCTAATTAGAAGTGTGCAGTAAGGAGGTTATTCGTAGTTTCGAGTAAATGGCGCCTAAAGTTTTTACTCTTTACGAGGATTCTGAATATTTATATCGTCGGCGTAGGTGGAGAACTAAATAACTGCGGTTTTGCTCAAATTGACTTTTCACCATTTTCGTAACACCCAAATCAAGCCGCATAAATAAATCGAAATTTTCTCCAAACAATTTTTTTTTTGTTATACATATATGTAACTCAATTTTACAAAAATCATTCCTTACTGCGTTTCTAGTTAGCACGGCAGAAATGGTAAGACAATACTTGGAACTGATTGCTTTTCCTGATGGTTTTGGTAAAATGCAAGCTCTTCATATTATACTAGCTTCTGTCCGCGACTCTGTCTGCGTGAAAGTCAACTATACACTCGGTAATAGTGTAGCGTTCCAGTAGTGATTTAAAAAAAAAAATCAGATTGTTAGTTTCCGAGATTACCTCGTACAGTCAGCTGCAGAGAAATCTCACCCCCTAGCAATGTAAAAATGTATTGCTAGGGGGTGAGATTTCTCTGCAGCTGACTGTACATCCAAACTTACAAACTACCTCTATGAACTTGACCGTCCGACGGTCACACCACTAGGCTAACACTGTCCTCTTCATAATATTAGTGGACTACAAATGGTTCACATACTTTTTATTTACAGTTTATAATAAAATTATATCTACCTGTAACCTGCTTAAGTTCACCCAGGCATGTCAACTAAGTAGAAAGTTGGTGTAATTTACACCTAGGCTTATCTGGGTGTTAATTACACCCAACTGTGTCTATTTTGTGTTTATCAGGTTTCTTTTGAATGCAGTTTTTATGGTGTCCTCATTTATTAAAAAGACTTCTGGACTTCAGAAGTAGATAAAGATATGCTTTTATAGGGTTCTGTACCTCAAAAGGAAAAAACGGAACCCTTATAGGATCACTCGTGAATCTGTCTGTCCGTCTGTCACAGCCAATGTGTTTCGAATCTAATGGACTAATTAAGTTGAAATTTGTTACACATATCAATTTCTGTGACCCAAACATGGACATGTTCGTTCTTTTCGGGGGCAAATAAGAAAAAAATGACGGAGTGCCGACAGAAATGAAAACTTGAACAAGATCGCCTTTGTGCAAGAAAATACATGTGTGGAACATTGGTCCGTAACCTTAAAGTAAAGAGCACAAACGCGTTTACAAAAAAAAAATCTTCCGAAACCTTTAAAGTAAAAATACTTGCATAGAACATTGATCCGTAACGTAATATAAATAAAGAGCACAATCGCGTTTACAAAAATGAGGTGTCGTCATGGTGTCGCGAAATCAATGCTTTAGTCCCATCTCAAAAATGCAGTCTCCTTTTCTTAGGGCGAAGGTAATATGGACCGACTTGGCGGCACTAGCCTTGATTCTCTACTTTTTCAGCCACTGCAGTAGATACTAGATATAGATAGAACTGCGGTGTCATCAGCATAGGTTGCAGTAACAATTAGCTTTGATTTGGGTAGGTCAGCAGTATAAACTGTGTACAGTACAGGGCCCAGCATAGAACCCTGGGGCACTCCAGCTTTTATGGGAGAATGAAGTGAAGCAGTCTCCAGTTTCCAGGTTTGGAAATTATATTTGTTTCTGCAAATCGGTTTCATAAAAACACATAAATAAAAAGTTCTTCTAAATTGTAAATAGGTAATTAATAATCATTCTAACAGAGCCAAAGGTTGTCAGGAATCGTATATTCTTGAAATTTAACAAGCAAACCAAAACTATTATCACTAAAAATCTTAGATTATCAAGAAAAGATTAAAATCACAGTTAAATGTTTTATCAGTAATTACTAGAATTAATTAAGTAGATGCATTTTTTAGAAGGGGAGGGGGTAGCTATTCGTATAAAAATAAGTGTAGGTACGTATATCCAAATAGCAAGCTTTGAGTGAAAGAATGAGTATTGGTTACTGTCTATAAAAGTTGCCATGAATATAGTGTGTAGGGAAAGGATTTTATGAAATAAGCACAGAAAGACAAGACCAGGCATTTATTTAAATTATTTTATTGTATAGTCGACTATACAATAAAATAAATCAATAGAAAGATAGAACTGGAGCTTTTCCAAAAGTAAACAGTATTACAAAAATAAATACAAAACCGTGTGAAATCTTATATCTGCATTTTGTTTAACTAAATGCTGCAACATTGATGAATTGCCCCGATATAAATTCGCGCCAAATTTGAACAGATTTTCACGCGCCTGTCAAAACTTATTTTATAATTCGCACCTATCCCAAGGCTGAGGTATTCAGTCATACAGCCAATTTATTTATCTAACTAACCATTGTAAACTAATTAGCATTGCAGGCGTAACTGATTCATTGTGTTACTATGTGCGTTTATGATGTACTGTATATATTATTCTTTTTAGTAATGGGATGTCCTTTTTAATTTAGCCATGTTATTTCCTGTTTGATTGTTTGTGTAATGAGATTTTTCGTGTTAACGCCAGGGACAGTGGTTCATCGACATTTTAATAGTTTTGTTTCGTATTTTAGAGCAGGTGTTAGTCATATTTCTAAAGTTTTAACGAAATAATGGTTGGGGGAGGCCTATGTCCAGTAGTGGACGTCTTTTGGATGAAACGATGAACGAAATATTTACGTTTGAAAACTAGTCTCATCATCATCATTTCAGCGAAAGACGTCCACTGCTGGACATAGGCCTCCCCCAAGAACCGCCACTTCGACCAATTCTGTGCTTTCCGCATCTAGTCTCAATCACAGATATTTATTAACTACCAACTCTTCTCTAATATTTCTTCAGCTACCTTCAATTTCGTAATATTTAATATAGAGTGCTTAAAAGTAAAGGTTTTTAGTTTGGTTTGTATCCAAATTGGCATTTGACCCTTCATGGCGTTAAAGCCTTTGGTCTGCTGCCAATTCGGTCATAATATTGGGTTTCCGGAATAGCGTTGGGAAAAGCTAAGCCATTTTAAACCCTTTATTAAGTTTAAGAGCAGTGCTGACCCAGTACGTAGTAACGGCCGTGACTTACGAGTTGTAGGTCGTAGGTTCAAACCCAGACAGGTGCTTTACTTTGTGTAAATTATTTCTTCACCACTGCTCTCAAAACGGTGAAGGAAAACATCGTGAGAAAACCGGCATATCCTAGAACCAAAAAAAATTTAAGACATGTGACATCTACCAACCCGCACTGGGACCGCGTGGTGGATTACAACCCACTCCTTCTCACAGAGAGGAGGTCTGTCTCCCAGCAGTGGGAACATTATTGACTGATTATGCTATATGTCAGATAGGCAGTCGCTCCATGTAAAATACTGGTATTCAGCTGCATCCGGTTAGACTGGAAGCCGACCCCAATATAGTTGGGAAAAGGCTAGGCAGAACGAACGATGCTATATGCTATTATTCAGTTGGCAATACTCGCAGATGGACTGCCAGATTTTGAATTTGATCTATGTTTAAGTAGTTTTTGTTCTTAATTTATAGTCCCAAGAAGAGGACAAGGCAATAGGTATGAAGATAAAGCCCTCGGAATCAAAACGTCCACAGTTTTGAGTCATCAGTTTTGACTCATTATCTGGGATACTTTGTAAACCTAAAGCAGCATGAAGTTTTGAATGCCTGGTTTATACAAGCAATTTGCCTAGCCTTTTCCCATTGATTTAAAGTACATTTAACTCGATGCCTTTCCCCAAATATTTTGGGGTCGGCTTCCAGTCTAACCGGATTCAGCTAATTACCAGTATTTTACACGGAGCGACTGCCTATCTGACCTCCACAGACCACAACCCAGTTACTGGGTAATGCGATAACCGTTAGTAAATCTGGCGGTCAGCCTGTCAAAATGTCAGTGTTTGGAGAATAATCTACGTCACGAAGAACGTAATTTTAATAAGACGGCTGCAGGATATCCCTGAAAATTTGTGGATGGCATTTTGGAAATGCTTCTGATAGTCACAAGGCTTGATTGCGTAATTGCTTCAATTAACTCAGCCTTTTACAGTCCACTGCTGCCTGCTGAACCCAGGCCTCACCTAAGTTTCGCCCGAGTCTTCGTCTTCCGCATTCGATCTGTACCAGCCGCATTTTTAAGGTAGTCGGTCCATTCAGCTGGAATCATTCCATGTTATTCTTACGATTCGAGGTCTCCACGAGAAGATCATTTAAAACATCTACAAAAGATGTTTTAAACCAGACTGTTCGCGGGCAGCTGGCAGCTTCATTTTCTGGCTGGAGGCGGAATGCGTGAGAAAGAGGCAAATCTCACGCCCTCAAGCCTTTAACCGCCGCAGGAGACGCCCTGAGCGTCGGGAATCCCAGGCCGATTCTCGGCCACCGTAGGCGCGGGCTTGCGGATGGTGAGCAATGGATAGCTTGCCGTCCGATAAGGACCAGGCCCGGGTCGACGGCGCGTTGTGTTCCACACGCGCCTCGAAAAGATGTCAGCAGAACTGACGGGGTCCGTTAGGCCCGATGCCTGCCGGCCGTGGTCGCGGGAAAGTCCGAAAGGGATACCGTGGCCCCTGGCAACATATAGGTAACTGAAGGAACACGCGGGTGGGTTTTAGTCAATAAGAGTCTGACACGCCCTCGCTTCGAAGTTATTCGATAATTTTCCACAAAAAAAATAAAAGATAGGGTTAGCACGTTCATGTCTATAGCACTTATGAGTCAGTATTATGAACAAACACTAACACAAGCGTTGTCGCACACTATCTTGAACTATTGTAATCAGTCGTATGTTTGAATTGCTCAAGTGCTTGGTACGGCTACTGGTCACAGAAAACACGGAGGTGTCAACAAGTCTTCTTATCGGTCAGTAGATCGTTAAGTACATTTTAATCATACCAATAGAACAGCTAATGTAGGGCACGCACTAGATTGAAGAGAAGTTACAAATAGTTATACCTCTAATTTATGGAGAAGATCCGCTGTGTGTGTTGTTCTGCACTTCTATTTTATGAATCAGTACTGAATCTACTGACTGAAACTCACTAAAAACTGGCCCAGTGCGAGACGGACTCGCACACGAAGGGTTCTATACCGTATTAAGCTGCCTGTCCACTGGAGCGGAACGAGGCAGCGGAGCGGAAATATGTGCCAATATTAACCAATATAATCTAAACTCCGCTTCAGAGCTCCACTCCTATTTAGATAGGAGGATAGGAAAAACACTTTCTTGTAGGGACCCCTTTATTTTTTTTACTTTATTATTTGTTGTAATAATGGCAATAGAAATACACAAACTGAAAATTTCAATTGTCTACCTATTACGGTTCATGAGATATAGCCCGCTGACAGACAGACGGACAGACAGCGGCGGCTTAGCAATAGGGTTCCGTTTGGCACCCTTCGGGTACGGAACCTTAAAAACTAAAATACCTTGATGCCCCAAAAACGGCTAGATAGCAAGAGTCCTGCCCTTTATGGGTTACTAGTCTGTCCTATAGAATATGCGACTTGAGCGAAAAATTATATCTTCATAAAGAAAGGTCAAAAGGGAAATTAAATTTACAAAGATGTTGTCTTTGAAATAAACTGCACAAATGCGCAATGTGTATTTTGAGTTAATAGTACGCACGCACGCGTACGCATAGTGGTGGTAGTAGTTTGCTTCAAAAACGGTGAAGGAAAACATCGTGAGGAAACCGGCATGACTGAGAGATATTTCTCGACGGCATGTGAAGCCAAGTCGCCCATGGGCGGCTTTGAAACTCTGACACCAGGTTAGTCACTAACCACACGAAAAGACGGAATGCTAATTTGTGGTTAAAATTAAAAGCGCGCTTGACATCCGTAACAGCTGCCAATCAAATGCATGAGCAACATTAATTGATGCACTATATTGTGTAGAGCAGTGGTGGCCCAGTGGTAACGGCCGCGACTTACGAGATGTACGTCGTAGGTTCGAACCCAGACAGGCGCTTTACTTTCTATAAATTATTTCATCACCACTTCTCTCAAAACTGTGAAGGAAAACATCGTGAGGAAACCGGCATGTCCTAGAACCAAAAAAAAAATTCGAAGACATGTGACATCTACCAACCAGCACTGGGCCCGCGTGGTGGATTACAGCCCACTCTCTCTCACAGAGAGGAGGCCTGTGTCCCAGCAGTGGGAACATTATAGGCTGATGATGATGATGATGATTATGATGTGTCGAAACTGTGAAGTTCGAATGACTGAAATCCATCATTACGCGGGTATAATACCTCTACGTAAATCCTCTGCTGCAAGTGGTATTTCCTTCAGTTACCTTGAATCCTCCTGTTTTTGTCCGAATTTATTTGTTGTGAGGAAGTGTTTGGAAACCCATACCTTGCGTGCTTCGGAAAACACGTTAAGGCTGCCTGTCCACAGGAGCGGAGCGAGGCAGCGGAGCGGAGAAATGTGCCAATAGAATCTAAACTCCGCTTCAGAGCTCCGCTCCTATTGGTTAATATTGGCACATTTCTCCGCTCCGCTGCCTTGCTCCACTCCAGTGGACAGGCAGCCTAAGCCGTTGGTCCCGGCTGTCATTCGTAGATCCTTGACAGTCGTTACGGGTAGTCAGAAGCCGGAAAGTTTGACAACCAGTCTTACTAAGGGGTATCGTGTTACCCAATTACTGGCTTATAAGGTCAGATGAGCAATTCTCCATTAAAAATACTGGTTTCAGCTGCATCCGGTTAGAGTGGAAGCCGACCGCAACATAGTTAAGAAAAGGCTAGGCAGATGAAATATCAGCCCCGTAGAGTATCAGTGTCATTCTTTTTACCCGACTACGGCGAAGCAAAAAGGAGGGTTATGATTTTGACCGGTATGTATGTATATGGTGCCCTCTAGAGGACATAAAGTCGCGAACAACGTTTTTGATTGATCCCCAAAAAATCCACCTTAAGGCGACGATAACCGACTTTTAATGATTTTATACTGAAGATCACGAATAAACGAGTAGCAGTGTTAATAATTTGGAAAAAAATATATGTTAAATTAGAGAATTTTATTAATAACTTAATATTGAAATATTTTAGATTATGTTTAAATTACATAGTAAAATTAATTTGTTATGTCCAACGCGGTATAAAAAACTGAGAATGATGCAAAATCTAAACGTATTTTTCTGAAACCTTCACCATTTTAAAGATAATTTAATTATTTATCTTTTAGAATACGTGTATTATTAAAATACCTTTTGTTTTATGTATAATAAATTAATAATGCATCTAATTTGGGACAGCGCTCCTTGATGGGCGAGTCCTATTACTGGCTGGACGTACGACACGTTGCGTGAGCTCGGTACAGAACACGCAAGCTAACCACTTAAGGTCACTGGCATATATCTGTGTATTAAAAGCGGCCAACCCGTCATACTTTTCATACAAACGCTCATACGTGATTATGGCGTCGTAACACAACTTTCTTTAAAAAAATTAAACTAATAGGTATCTTGTGCATTATTTCTAGGTTTCCATGAAACCAAAAAATTAATATTTCGAGAAATAAATTCAGTACGAGCCTCCGAAAATCTGCATTTATGCACAATTTTTACCTGAACTTTGGCCGTTCATAATGTACTCATAAATTGTAAAAGTAAAGAAAACATCGGCATAGAAACCTTGCACATGTAATGGAGATTCTAAATGACAAACATTTATTTCACAAACTAGTAAAGCTCACTCAAAAACACGTATTTCCTGAAACAAGTTTTATGAAATTTCCGCACACTATTTTTCACAATGTTATTGCGTTCTCACTTGCTTGCTAGTAGTTCTCACTTGCGCTAGATGAAATAACATGCTTTTCGACCATGCTTGCGTTCACGATAGACGGATCGGGAAGGGCCCTCTTAAGGTAGATACTCGGAAGCGTATGTCCGAGAATCCACCCTAAGCCTGCATAAATTCCGTTTATCCAACTAGGCCTAGGGTGATTTAATGAATTCTCGGACATACGTTTAACCCAGCTGTGTCAGTCAGGAATCCACCTAGTGGGTAGTTTAGCCCATAGTTATACAGGCATACGGCAGACGTGGCCAGCCTAGACCCTGGTGTCAGTATGACAGCTAAAAATTAGGTCAACTGCGAGATGCATTTGCCCGCCGACGGTTTCGAATCAATACTTGTTATGAGCAATATTTTCTTCATGTCATTTATATAAAGACGACGGAGCTATGTCTGTTCCAGTGTATGCCACTAAATGAAATTATAAACTATAAAGCTATAAAGGTTTAGTTCCTTAGTATAATTTTGGTAATGAGCCCACGAAATGATCTATTTCTTGCATGTCATAGAGAAAGTTGTTATGCATTAGTACCTACTTCAGTTACTAATTAAACATTTACAGCGGGCCCTATCAGAATACCAGCGCCGCGGTATTTATTAAAATATCGCAGCATTATGCTGAGATATGGGCCTTTTTGGCCTCGCACAGGTCGTTACTATTTTTTGTTAGTTTAAAATGCTCTTTTCTTATTTTGTAATATAATTTTATTTTTTATTTCTGTCTGTATTTCCTGTGCGTGCCCAAATAAAATATTTTTCTTTCTTTCTTTATTTAAGCAAGATGTTCGAAGATGTTTAGAAAATGCAATCGAGAAATGGATGATCAGTACCCTAATTGCGTAATACAACACAATCTGTTTCGATTTGAAACAGATTGCTAATCCATTGCTTCATAAGTTGGAAAAAAAAATCTGCTCAACAACGTAAATAACGCACTGAATGTTGTTGAACTGTCAAAATGAAACAAATTAGGCATAATTGTTGACGAAAATAAGTTACGCAATTAGGGTACAATTTACGGTTATAATAGACATACAGAAATAAAACGTAGGTAATATCCATATAATATAAAATGTTTTTTATTTATTGGCCACCGGTGATTGAAAAGTTGTGTGGAAATCGGTTGTCATGGTATGGGCATGTGATGCGTAGGAATGAGGAAAATGTCGTGAGGAAAGTTTTGAGTATGAATGTGGATGGCTATAAGAGTAGGGGAAGACCAAAGAAACGATGGATGGACTGTGTGATAGATGATGTGGTTAACTTAGTGGTTGACTTCTGAAATGATGATTATTAGAGAAATATGGATGAAAAAGACATGTACCGATCGGCCCAAATAAATTGGGATAAGGGCAAGTTAACCATTAAAGAAAGAAAAAACGTTTATTTGCGATAAAAATGACGCAAAAAATAGCTTAAAACATAAAAAACCGGCCACGTGCGTGTCGGACTACGCACAATGAAGGGTTCCGTAGTTGGGATGAAGTTATCCCAAAAACAAACTTTGTAGTTGATAAACATGTTCTCCCGTACGGAATGTATGGGAATACATGTTTTTGCAACTGCAAAGTTGGTTAATTATTACTCGTTAACTTGTAGAGCCTCTTTAGCTGTGATAGTTTTCCTTTTAAGTTCGTTATATAAACTACTGCTGTGATTTTTTTCACACATCAAAAACCAACCATTTAGCTAGCAGGGATGACGACACTTGACTCTAACAAAAATTAGCACTTTAAAGCTTAATATTTCGCAAACGGATCCCTGAATCCAATAATGGTTTTCACAAACTCACAATGTTTTTGAAGGACCTTTCCAATGATATCCCACACCATGGGATAAAAAAAAACATCACCTCTTTACGTGTAGGAGAGGTTAAAAAAAATTTTTTTCATAATTTTATTTTACCACTTTGTCACTTTGGCGTAATTAATATGTATACCTATGCCAAATTACAGCTTTCTAGTACTAAGTACTAAGTCTCGGAGCTAGACCGCGGACAGACAGACAGACGGACATGACGAAACTATAAGGGTTCCTTGTTTACTACGGAACCCTAAAAATGAGTAAAGGTTGGGGGAAGCATGCGTCACATCCACGCAAATCGGCTATCGCTCAGCAGTATGCTGCGACTCTATGCAAGACAGAGCCCCAGCCATAGTTACTATGCCCCAGCGCTGGTTTTCAGCGACAGCCGGCGCCGACGTAATGACGTCGACCGGTGCAGCAAACAAATATATGACGCTGTACCAGTACAGCGTACTAAAACCATGATTATCGTGCTAATACTGTGAAGTTTTGAATGTTTGATACTCAATCATGCTTCAACGGCTGTACAAGTTTAGTTGAGCACATAGGTAGACTTTGATCTGGATGAACGTGTAGGATTTCATACACACATGTAGTATTTTCCTTACGATTTGAGTGAAACCGCAGGCGGAAATAGCCGAGCAGCTATATAAAATCTGATTTAATTGAACAAATAAAATGTTCAGTTAGAAGTTTCCTTTTAGAGTTTGTATATAATAATTATTGCTACATTATTTTATTAGTTTATACATATCACAAATCATAGGTACATAGACTTTATATTGTGTATTGCTAATGATGTCGGTATTTGATAATTTTTCCTTCCTGTAATTTTCCTAGTAACACTGACTATTCATATTTTAATATGATCGTTATTAGATAGTTAATTGAAATCAGGCGTGATCTTGCGGAAATACATTATAAAATACAACACGGTGTGGTAACACGCCGTGTTCGGGTTCGCGACAAGTCAATCGTCATCCTGAGGATGCCTCGTTGAAAGGTGAAACACTTGTCGATTTCTTTCAGGGTTTTTTATGGCTCTTTAGAAATAGCTAAGCGGAACAGGTTACTAAATATATCCACGTCTATTGTATTTTATGATCATCATTGATTTACTTATTAATGAAAACATTATATTATTAATGTAAAATGCAATCAGGCTTTTAGCTTTATCCACAACGAAGTTACAGGGGAGTCGAAAATGTCCTGAATTGCTTCGAGAAAAGGATGCTGTGCCTTTGTTTTTTTGTTTTTGCTCGACTTGGTGGGAAGTCGATCGAAACACTGCTTAAATTCAATTCAATTTTTAATGCAATTTTTATAATTTTTATTAAACTTATAATGAACGCAACTTAATTTGTACGAGAACTATTTGTATCATTATATTATTACTAATAACAAATCATGATTGTAGGAGGAAGGCGCCGATGTCTGTCACACAGTTAGTACTAGCATAGACATCGTCGTTAACTCTATCTTTAAAATACTACAAACTTTATACATTGTGTTTTTGTTTAGGATAGATGAGTTGTAAACGTTATTCATTCATTCACGCTTATAATTTTGTACTACAATTACGAAAGTGATTTCAGACTTGTAGTTTTAATCAGGAATAGCTTTCGTGGAGTGAGCTAACGTTTGTTCTCTGCCTGAAAAAACAGAAAGAGATAAATGATTTGCAATGGGACTGTAAAAAAAAAATCCGTCTTGGTGTAGCCTAACTCTGTTACACATAGTTAATTGATTCAGGCGTGACATTGCGGAAATCCATTATAATTTTATAATGGATTTATAGCTAAACGGAACAGGTTACTAAATATATCCACGTCTAACGTATTTACGTTAGACGTGGATATATTTAGTAACCTGTTCCGCTTAGCTATTTCTAAAGAGCTATAAAAAACCCTGAAAGAAATCGACACGTGTTTCACCTCTCAACGAGGCATCCTCAGGATGACGATTGACTTGTCACAAAACCGAACAAAGCGTGTTGCCACACCGAGTGCTAAACGCAGAGTCTGTTACACATGTCACACTGTTGACATGTTGAAATCTCTTGTCAAACATTGTATCGAACATTGACAGAATATAGAGATTTCAACATGAAGTCATAGGTATCGAGTTCGGACCCAAGGCACGCAGCTCTGACTTTTCGGATTCATGTGCGTATTGTATAATTATCATTTGCTTCAAAAACGGTGACGGAAAACATCGTTAGGAAACCGGACAGATATATTTCTCGATAGCTTGTGAAGTCAAGTCAGAGGCCCATGGGTGTCTTTAAAACTCTGACACCAGTTTACCACACGAAAAGAAGAACATGACATGTTAATATGTAAATGTTTCGCCAGTGCAAACGCACAGTAACTTCGCCCACTCATCAAAACCATCTTCTTTCTAGTGCTGGGCATCAAACGTCTCAAGCAGATCGAGACGATGTTCATCTCCCGGCGGCTGCAGGCTCCGAGGACCCACGGCCTCAGCGTGGAAACCCTGGTGGATATGCTGCTGGTCTTGTACGACGAATGCTGCAACAGCAGTCTTCGGAGGGAGAAGGCGGTGGCGGATTTTATATCTTACGGTAAGTAGACTTATTATTTAGTATTTACATTTATGTATCGCGTGTTTATGGTCCGTTACAAAAATATGTGTTGAAAGTGTAAACAAAACCCTGTTGAGGTTAAATGCTTACGCAATGACTCACTAAAGGGAATTACTAACACATTCATCTGTATTTAGAAGGTTTCAACTTTATATCTCATCATTTTTTCGAACAATTATTGTTTTATTAACATTTTTATTAAAGAAAAATCATCGACGGAAATAAAATTAATCTCAATCGTCAAACGAAAAACATCTTTAAAGTTATTTACAATTAGTATTCAAATCGAAGCACACAATTTGTAAGTGGCATCCACAAGTATATTTTCTGATCCATTTGTTTACATTTTCACCAGATACTTTTGGAATAGACTATACTTAAGTATTGTCGCGTATTTCAAGGTGCAGTGTGTATAGGTAGACTAGCGACACGCGAAGGTGATGGGAATCAGTTCGATACAGGCTGCACAGGTACGGTCGTTGTGACCATGCTTTAGGTGCCATCTACACGGGCGAGGATATCGTGGCGATAGTCACGCAGTAGCATCAAATTTAATATAAACCTTGAAGCAATCTCCACACGGCATGAATTTGATGGCACGGCGAGAATATCGCCGCTATTCTCTCGCCCGTGGAGATGGCGCCTTAGCACAGAATAGTAGTCTTAGGGAGACCTATGTTCTCTCGTGTCCGGCCCTGGTCCAGGCGATGGTACGGAGCGAGAGGGCATGGGAGGCCGTCACCTCCTTCTGCGAAGCAGTAATGCTCGCGAAGGAGGAGGCGAAACGCGTGAGGGAGAGGCAAAGTTCGCCCCCTATCCGCCGCAGGAAACGCCCTGAGTAGTTGTTAATTGGGGTTTCTAGATCAGATCTTTGCGATCTGATCTAGAAGCCCCCAATTAACAATGTTCATCTATTCAAACAATATTTTGTATTCTGAATAATTATTTTACAAATACCTTCAGAAGTATACTTCACTGAATCTTGCATTGTAGTCAATATAATGTATTTAATTTATTTTAAATTGTTAAATTCAGTTTCTGATTCAACCTTTTAACTACAATTCTAGGAATCGTATCTCATAAAATGACTAAGTAATTTATAGTTACTTGTTGCTCCATTGCTAATAGCATTGAGTAGCTTATTCAGCAGACAATCAATATATCCTCCTTCACTTTTGTTAGTTTATGAAATAGACGTTTTGATTTGTCAACATAATCTGTTCCTTTTACAGCATTTAAATAAAAGCAATCAGGAAAAAATGTAGCATGTTGCATCCAAGGTTCATCGTAATACTCCCAATCTTTGATACCACCCCCACACGAAAAACACATAACTTTATCGTTTAAACCACTTCCACAGTAAAAAAAACCTGCATCGGCCATTTCCATCACCAATCTTCGTTTTGAATCTACTGTAGCCCAATAATGTCTGAATGAACATAATCGAATTTTATATTCATTATATAATTCATAACGTGGGGTGGAATAATTTTGAATCATTTTATGAGTCTTTATACGGGTATGTATGAAAGCAGAATGAAGTCTTGTATCTGGTGTTGTCAATTTATCAAGATATGCTGCGAGTCATACCTATGGGGGCAGAACTTACCTATTGACCTTTTTTTTGGTATCTTTAGAATATTACAGCACAGTTCGCTGTGGTATTCTGTTTCTAATGTATTTGTTATGAAATAAAACAAGAAACCTTTTACTCAAAAACCTTTATTCTGATTATATCGTTATGATATAAATAGCTATACAAATTACTTTCTAACTTATATTTTTTCAAGGCAGCCCTTGTCTTCTAAATTACTGTTAAAAATACTTTTATTATCAGTCCACCTTTTTAAACAAGTAACATTTTTTAAAGCACATACATTCGAATGATACACACAGCTAAATATATTACTAGACATTCTATAATCATCAAACAATTTCTCTAAACTAGGACAGTTCTTATCTTCTAAATTATATATTTTATCATGTTTTACAATGTTTCTTAGCCACGACACTTTTTCACATCCTTTAACATAAATGATTTTATCTTTCAGATAAGGTACAATATATTGCTCTAAGTTTAAGTATGGTATAAAACCCTCTCTCCAGAAAATTTTTCTGTTTCTTTGTATCCAATATACTTGCAATCTTTCTTTTTTTGTGAGCTTGTAAAATGGGTATGGTGGTTTGATTAATAATACCATAATTTGATTTCCGCATGCTACTGCTATTTCTTTCACGATGAACTCGTTACTTTCCGTCTTAAACCCTTGCACATCGACTATAGCGTTCATAATAATTTCTTTACAATACCACTTAAGGGTTTATATTCGAATAGACGATCGTTGATAATTAGACAATAGGCAGATGTATTTTCTGGTATATCTTCAGAACTTTCTATTTCTAGTCTCACATCTACAGCCCCAGTTTTCAAGGCTTCGTTCTGTCTTGAGCAATCAATTACAAATAAAGGAGCCTTTTCTTTAAATTCGTCCAAACCAAGCAATGGTTCAGACCGGGTGTTATAATAAGACTGACGAAATTTGGTGAACATTTCATATAATATATAATACTTATCTTCAGAAAATTTCGCATTCACCGATTCGTATGGATAATATTGAGAATTTAAAAAAAGAGTAACGTTAGTTAATTTACAGTGGTCAAATATTGAGCAGTCTTTACTTTTCATATTTTTTCTATTTGTCTGCAAACCAAAGATCACATACCTTGGTTTTTCGAGTTGTGAAGCAGTTTTAACAACCCAGGAATGCTTTGTAGTTCTAGGTAATAAAGGGTATTCGTACAAGTCCCAATTTCTGAAAGCTATTTGAATAGGACGATCCTTTTCTAAATGTTTAAGTAAAGTTAATCTTTCCCGATCTGAAACTTTTATATGAGGCATACGCCATTGCAGTCTCTCTATACTTACTTCAATGAAGTCATTATTATCAAGTATAACACTATTAAGATTTGAACTGCTTCTTTTAAGTATAAGTTCATGTTTACAGTTAATGATAATTTTATTATAATCTTCCGCAAATCCTAAAACTTTATTTAAAGGTATAAGGGCACTAAAAATACCATCATTATCTTTCATTCCGCTCAAATTCCAACCCCAAATAGCAGCAGCTTTACTTTCCCCCTGGTTCATTGACACATAAGATTTTAGAGTTGTAGAAATACCTGCATTTTTTATTCGGTCCATCTCTACACCGTTAATTTCATATCGAATGTCTTGAAATAGAAATGATATATGATTGTTGGTAAAATTAACAACCTTTCGTGTTAGTTTTCCTGCTCCATCTTTCGAAACCGTAGTGGCTCGACCTTCAATGTAAATGTAGCTAGCTGAAGGTAATACGTACAAATCTTGTTGATTTATGGGTATACGTATTTCATCATTTTCATTAAAACTGTTGCTATATGGATTATATGTATGAATTTCATAACTCACTACAGAGTTGTCGAATTGTGGTAAATCATTCACTTGAAGAATACTCATAATTTAAATCCTAAAGCTCGAAGAAACACTTTATTTTCTTTAGTAATTTTTTTTATAGTTCGTATAATATGTCTTCGTCTTTTGAAGATACGAGAACGAGTAAAACCATTAAGCTTGGCAGTTGATTTTATATTATAAACTATCATTTTTTTTAAATAAAATTTCTCAATTTAATTGACATTCATCTCTTGTGACAGATAAAGTCAAAGTGTTGTCTTATGTAGACGACACGTATCATTTAAACCTTTTAAGTGATGATTTGTTAAAACTTTGCTTTTTCCAAAACTCTTTAAGAAATTTAATGCATAAATGTCCGCAATTGAATAAGTTATTATTTTGCAAATTATTGTAATTATAATTAATATTGTTAGAACCTACATAGCAAACAAATTCTATTGGAGGTTTCAAGTTGCCGTAACTGTCAAAGTACTCAACATATTCATTTAAAATTACATAGGCTACCCAATGTGTACCAGAATTTTTAGAATTATCTAAATTAATGATTCCGCACTCTTTTAAAAACGGAGACTTCGGTAAGGTATCTCTCATAAACACTCCGCGAAAATATGGAACGTTTTTGGTAAAACGCATGATGTCTATATTAGTAAGAGCACGATTAGGTAGCCTATGATTTAGTTTTTTCCCTTTAAGTTTGTATATATTCCAAGTCCATTCTTGTAATGGTTTAGCCGCAGTCCGTTTCCAATACATACACCTTCCACATTATTACTATGTCTTTTCATTTCTTCTAACCGCTTTTTTGCAACTCTATATTCATTTATGGTTTTAACGATTCCAGCAATTCCGCTTGCAATACTGCCAGCAGCGGACAAACCAGCGAATATTGGTATTAAAGGTAGAACCCCTCCAGACTTAGGAATTGGTATTATACGTGGAATCCTGGCAGATGAATCATGATTCAATTCTCTAGCAGCAGCGTAGGCCAATTCTATTAGTTTTTTCCTACACTTCGGTTTTACTTTTTTAATGTATTTTTTAGTATTGGTTACTAAATTTTTAAAGGTTTTTTTGAGCCCAGCTCCAGAACTTACTTTTGTTAACATGATATTATTAACTAAATTGGCAGCAATTTTTTCTCCGGTGCTTGCATCGGAAGACAAAGCACGTTTTTTTGCCATTTTTAATAAAATTTTATCTGCTTTGTGCCGATCTTTCAAACTTTTCGAACTGTTGTATGCAATATCGTGATGTTTACAATATTCGTCTAACTTGTTTACACCTTTATCACCTCGAGCTAATCTTTCACGTAATTTAGTTCCTGGACCACAATAATTATATCCTGGCAAATGGAGCTCAAATGGTAAATTATTAATTAAATTATTTATAAGTCCTTCTCCTTTCATGTATACAAACAGAATGAGATCACTATCATAGACCGTGATGTTATATTGATAAACTACTCACGAAACATTGCTATCGTCAATCCAACTATTTTCGCATGATGATAACCCCAACCATTTCACGAAAACTTTTCTACCTTTTCGTTTTAAAACTTTTTCAACAAGGTAAATATCAGGATGTTTGGTTTTTTGTAATTCTTGATCGTAAAAGGCTCCTAAAATAGGTTGTTGTTTAACATCTTGTAATAAATATGTAACAGGATTTGTGTTTTGAACTTTACTGATCTTGAATATCTCTGTTGACCAATTAGGAGTGTAACCTTTTTCAAAACAACCTTTATGTTTACTAATTCGAACAAAATCGCCTGTTTTAAAATTAGGATATTTTGTTTTCGTTCGATTTTGATTGAAATATCTCTGTAGTACTTTAATTTTATTGCTATGATTTACTTGAGCAGGTGGTAAACCAATTGTTCTATGTATTGTATTATTATATCTAGTAATGGTTTTTGCAAGTGTCCCGTCAGTCCATTTATAATTCCCCTTGAAACTAAATTCCTTGAAAAGCTTACTCTTTATCGTCCTTATTAATCGTTCTACAATTGAGGCCTTTTTAGTCGAATAAGTGCAGTAGTGATTGATAGAATTGTTTATTAATATTTTTTTAAAACTTTTATTGTAAAACTCTGTTCCAAGATCTGTTTGCAAGTTTCTAGGTATGCGTTTTTCTTGACTCAATAATGTAATAAAAGCTTCAGATACAGCTTCTTTGTTTTTTTGTTTAAGTGGAATAGCCCAAGCGTACTTAGAGAATCCATCAATGATAACCAAAATAAATTTTTTGTTGTTGTTGAATTTTGAGAAACTTTGCATATCCATTAAATCAGCTTGCCAGAGATCATCTATATCTTTTAATATTACATGCCTTCGAGGAAAATTTTTTCTTGCACTTCTATGGATTTCGTTTATAATGTCTCTTTTCACTTTGCTCATTCTCTTAACTGTCACTTCTGAATTACAAAATTATACTGATATTAAGTTTGTATGATGTGTCTTTTTATTATTTTATAACACCCGCTTCTTTTAACTCTTCAATAATTGATAAGATTTCGTTGTCGAGATTAGTATTACCTGCAGTTTTAGATGCGATCAAAAGTTTAAGCCTGTCCACTAATTCATTAGGATCATCCCAATAAACAAGCTCGGTATTTTTTTTATATTTTTTTAGATACGGCAGACCAGCACCTCGTTTTTGTTTAGATTTAACTTCTGTAGGTTCTTGTAAGCGTTTACTAGACTCGGGAAATAAAGGTTTGATCACTTGAGAATATTTTAGACCCTTATCACCTTTAACTTGACCTGCAGGGTCAAAGTCTCTTTTATGAGCATTAGTCGTGATGAGTATTTCTTTATAAACTAATTTATCTTTTAAATCAACCAAACTTAAATCAGGCTTCTTGCGAAGCAATAATTCTTTTAGACCAGGTGTTAATTTATACTGTTTATTAGCTACGCGCATAAAATACACTTTATCAGAGTTCTCGCGAGTGGTAGAAAAATGTACTATTGTATTTCCAATCATATGCTTATCGTTCTCACTACGTATGCCAAATGGTATATTCATATCATCGTATATTTCAAAGATATCTTCTTTTTCCAGCGACACATTATTAACTTTTTCTGATTCAAATGTGTTACCTTCTTCGTCTTCTGAATAAAACTTTTCTGATTCTGGTGATTCATTTTTGTACATATCATGTGATTTTTCACGCAAAAACATTTTTGAACCTAAGATACTAGTGTTTTTAGGTTGGTCGTCATAAGTATCTTCATTTTTTATTATAGAAATTTGCTTGTTACCTGCTATAGCATTAAGAGGGTCAGCAAGGGGTTTAAAAAAATATTTCAGATGAGTGTCAGTACTAAATTCATAATCTTTCATTTGTTTCACCTTTTTCCTTATAGCGTCCGCAGAGTTTATTAATTGATTTGTTATGTTATGGTCCATTATGCGACTTGTATGCAGAAGTATTTATGTTCAAATGATTATTTTTTGTTTTCATTCATGTTTTATATAACTATTAATCAAAATAAATAAAGTTGTCAAATGACTGTCTATATCTGCCTTTATTTAATTCACAATCCTTATTAATTGTTAAAAAATCATAAGGATGGATCCAGATTTTAGAACACATATCTCTGAACTTAGACCACTCCATATCAAAACTAACATGTTCATCATATATATGTTTCATGTTAATTTCATCTTGCTTGAAAATTATCAAAAAGTTAACATTGTCACGTAATAACTGCTTTGGTATTTTTGAATACGTTTGAGATAAATAAAAACAATCTATACTTCTATGTCTGCCCATCGTGAAATAATTTCGTATGTTAATTTGCTTTTCACAGACCACATCATCAAAAATGATAATAGAATTTGGTAATGCATCATTAGGATGAATAACTTCGTCGTCAAAGTTAAATATAAAAAGTTTTACATCGGGCACTCTTTCTAAGATCTGTTTTAGAAAACTATATTTTGGTTGAAAGCTAGTTTTGGAATACAAGTAAACATTTTTAAACTTTAAACCGTTTTTGTGAACTAACAAACTAATCATGACGTTAGTTTTTCCGCAATTCGAAGGACCACATATTATACATCTTATATTATTCGGCAGAAGAACACTATGCTTTGCGTGTAGCTTATTTTCCTTCACCTCAATATTTTTAACTTCTAACGAAACGGGTTGCTTGACCCACTTCATGTTTGTATCTATCAGAAAAATAATATGTTCTAGTATTTATAATGCTTATCAGAAACGCTTAGTAATCATGATTCCATTAATTATTCAATGTAATTAACTAAATAAAGTAAGTTTAAATTGAAAAGTGGATTATAATGCACTTACAAAAAAGTAATACTCATTTTATAATATTGTATTTATTCAAAATATTGTGTCACAATGCCCCCATGGTAATGTATCTACTTGATTTGGTAGTATCTGTCTCTTGTCGTCACTTTTATTAATAACTACTTTATCTACCTCTTGGGAAAACAATACGTGTTTTATTGATTTAATAGTATTCATTTTGCATTTAAATTTTTTGTTACTCATTAATGCTTTATTATAATTACATAAGCGTAATCGCTTTGTTACATACTTGGTTACACCCTTAGCTTTCTTAATTTCTCCGTTTAAACTGTTTATGCAGTAAAGCTTAGCTCTAAGCCCAGTGAATTCAGTAATAATATCACCCCCAAGCTCATCCTTAAATAGGCCTGGTATTTGTGCGTTGACTCTAGGCATATGATAGCTATTGTTAACATCAAAATTACTAGTATCAAATTTCAGTATTTCTTCTTTCATATCTTGATATATATCTGGAGTCTTAATAAAATAAAGCAAACTGTCTGTATCTGTATAACAAAGCCTTGCTTTATTTTTATATTTATTTTTGATATAGTCATAGTGAAATTTGTACAAATGCTGTTTTGCATATTCCAGAACCGTAAAGCCAATATATATCGGCCTGTCAAGAAATATTTTATCTGGACTTAAATGAACAGCAACAAAGCTTTCTGAAAAAATGGTAATATTTTTTAAGTTAGGTTTCGCAATTAATTTCGCGGCACCGAGGCTTTTGTTTGTTTTGTTGTCTGTATCATTCCATGTCATCACTAATTTAATGTTAACTTGTTTTCGTCTATTTTCAATAGTTTTTCCAAATACAGCATTGTTCAGTAGTTTAAATAAGTTTTTTTCAAAAGGCGAAGATGAAGCTTGACGTAATTGAGTATTTAAGTCAATATATTTCTGTAAAAACTTTTCTTGCCTAAATGTTAGTATACGGTGAATCTTTTTTAGAACAAGCCCGTTTTTTATACATGCTTTTAAATGAACGTAATGTATGACATATTTACATTTATCATATAAGTTTGCAATCAATTTTGGGTTTTTGCTCCCAGGAGGAGTAAATTTTTCTGCTGCAAAAGGTAAATCACGATGAGCCTTATGTAAGTAGTCTGGATAAATCAAATCAACTTCTAAGATGTACCCATAATCTGAATCATCTGGTATGCTAGTTATATTAATTGTACATATTTCTTCAGGTGACAAAAATCGGAAACCAGATATTGGTAATTTTTTTGTCATTGCGTAACCGTACAGATTATTGCAGTCAAGATATATCAAATAAGTCGATGCTTCAGAGACATCAAAATTAGGTAAATATTTATTATTGGCTTTTGCATTACGAAGAGAACACTGTGCTAAGCCTCCTCGTATACCTTTTTCTACAAGCTCATAAATCTCTATATCATTAATTAATTCTAGCTGAACCTTTGTAAACAACAACATCGCGTCCCAGCTCAAGCTGGGTGCGGAGATATAATAAGCTGGATCAAGGTTATAATGCCGTAAACAAGTATCCCTAAATTTTTCAAATATATCACAAAGTAACAACACATCTGTTTTTAAATACAAATCTGTATATTCACCAAGAGATTTAATTCTAAAACTTTGCCATATTTTTTGTGCATGTCTATATTCATCATCGGTTATATGTTCACATTTTAAACTATTGTAAAAACATTCTTTGGGAGGAAGATGTTTTTGATCGTATTTCGAAAAAGAATCCATATAATCATAAGGATAAATGCCTTTTTGATGCAATAATTTCTCCAAGTTTGTTTCATGGAATTCATTTGATAAATTAATAAAGTCATTATCACTTAAATTTTTAGATAAGACATCCAAACTAGTATTAAGGAATTGGAAAGAATCAATAAATTTTATTTGAACTGGGTGTGGAATATTACTGTTTTTAATAATTTTCGTAACAGACATGTACTTTTCTTTAGTTTTCGGTATTATTTTAAAATCACCTTCATATTTTGCTAACTCTTTGATAAATAGATGACAATCATAACCTGCCAAGTTATGGAAAAATACCGGTACGAATGGGCACACCCGGTACATTAAATTGCAATGAGAGTGTGCAGCACCTCGGTATTGTGATGTTACATGATCATGATCTCTCACCTTGTCATCGAATAATAACTGTTTACATATATGACATAAAGTGGCATTATTAAAGTTATTTTCTTGATCCATCGTTAAGGGCAACATTGGTTGTTTATTTGATAATATATGACAAATTTCTTCTACATCCCTTAGCAAATTTCGAACAAATATTTCAACACAATCTAGTCCTCTATATGTAACATATTTATTTAAATGACGATCATGTGAGCAACAAATATAATAACCAAAACTAGAAGGTTCGTGAACTTTGTACATACGAGTACTCTGTGTTATAAATTCGTTATGGTTTAATAGAATACTTTCAAAGTCTGCATATATAACGAAGTTAATTTTTTGCTGCCTTTCATAATTTTTGAATTTTAGAATAGTATTTTTCTCTGGTAGTGTAGTTAATATTTTGTTACACATGTGTGAGTTGTACTTTACTTCACTTGTGAAACATTGCAAACATAAATCACATAAATACATTTTACCTTTATGACGAGTGATTTGACGTTTAACCAGTCGTAAAAGACTTTTGATTAAGCAGTAGTGACCTTTACCATTTTTCTCAAAATACAACAAGTTCACATGATTGCGCTTTCTGGAATTAGTCACATATAAAGGACCAGTTACAATGTTTTTGTCTAATCCATAAATATTAACACTTAAGTCAGAATTTTTCTTTTCAAAATGTCTAATATCAGTGTGTGATGGTGGAAACGTCATATTATCTATATTCAGTACTGTGGAGTAATGCGGATATGAATTCGTTCTGCAAATATTACTCTTTTGTGGAAATAATGCTGCCACAATACTCCACAGGAAACAGTAATCATCGTTGTTCTGTATATTAATACAACTTTTTGAATGTTTCACTTCACTCGGTAACTCTATATACGAGCCACCTCTCAAAGGATTGTATTTGTTAATATTAATCTCTAGATGACTCATGAATAGACAAGTCCAACCAGATTCACAGTGTTTAAATTCAGATAGTTTTCTTTGAAATGTATGTATCACATTTAAATATAATTCATTAATATCGGTACTGTGATGTATTGATACATACTTTGTATTAAATGATTTTAGCTCTTGCTCTCCTGACTTTGGTAGAACAAAGTAAGCAAAAAGTTCGAAGTTCACTTTAATACAAATATGTTTTACAATACAAACACTAATTAATTTCATGACATGTTCTTGATTATCCATTAGGAATGCCTCTGGTGTGAGGTACTCTTCTGATGGATTAAGTCGGTATGTAATTATTCTTTTTTTAAACGCCGTGGCAATTATATCAACATTCTCAAATTCAGATTTTAACAGGCAATTCGATTTATGAAAATTCGTTCTCAAGTGATATTGAAATTCGTTTTTAGGTATTTCAATTTGACAGTACATACAATTCAATAAATTATTAGATCTTGCAATGGAAGGGCGTGTAACTGTAAACAAAGATACAACATAAACATTAATTATATGTATTTATTGTAAATAAAACTTATATTTCACAATACAAAATTATAATCATGTGAGTAAATATGCAAGTCAATAAATGATCTAGATAATGAATGAGTTAACATTAAATCAATACCTAGGTAACTAAAAGTACTATATGTAATTCGTAAGTAAGATACACAAAATAAAGGAATATCGTTAATGCACTATCCTGAATGCAGGCGTCCTTCCTGGTTAAGAAGGTTAATCTTTTCAAGCATTTTGAATGATCAGGGGCCTACCACCAACTCATAAAGCAGTATTATTTTAATATTACTTCAGTGTGGGAAAGAGATGAAGCTCTACAGGACGTATAGCTCTATCTCTTTTTCCCACTGAAGTAATATTAAAATAATACTGCTTTAGAGCTAGTGGTAGGCCTCCAGAACGTCATCGGTAACCAAGCCTTTCTCGATGCGGGCAGTAAAAATCATAACTTGTTAAATGCCATAAAATTTCTCACAATTCAGAGAGTTAACCAGTACTGATTTACGGAAGCCTTAATTCAAGATAATGTAATAGCGGCATCATAAGTAAGATAATAATAATTAAAAAGGTATATTTTTACCAGTAATTACCTACGTCTAAATGGTCAGTAATAATTACTGATAAAGGTAGGAGGGCAATTGCGAAACTCTTTCCGGGTGGCAGTAATGAAGTTAGTTAGGTGCTGCCACGCGTCTGTGTTTTGATCGGTACGATTTTTCACGCAGACAATTGCATGGCGCCATCTATTTATGGGTTGCACCTTATTTATTTCGTCACAACTATAAACTTTCAACTCTACATAGTGTGTCCCCTGTTTATAATCGGATGTTTGACGCGAATGTCCATTGGCGAGTCTTCTACTAATGGAGGATAGTAGCTGCGGAATAGGTTTACCGGGGGCTGAAGACTGTTCCATAGCGTCGTCTTCACTGTCGCTCCCGAAGATATCATGAGCCGTTGCCTTCTTCGGAGCGATTGGCTTGATAACTGGTTTCTTCTTACCCCATGATGATGACTGCGTACACATAGGGGCAGGGCTCGCTCGTGATGTACTCGGTGCCGATGGTGAGCACGACGGGGAGGCCGCTAGCTTCCTTTTTTTTGATCTCTTCTCAGGTTCACGCAGCTGAACTTCTTCGTCGGATGGGAACAACGCTTCAGCATTTAGTTGATGGGACCTGAAAAATAAAATAGATATGATTAAAATTTCAATCAATAACGGGAGACTTGCATTTTGCAATCATTATGTTTACTTATTCTGTTCTGTAACATAATTTCATGAAAGAACTTCAATGTGAAAACTAACAACAATGGAAAACAAGAAAACTAAATTATATTAGGTAGTGGAGCATAATGTGACGAAAAAACAAACAGTCTTATTATAATGAGCCACATGTTTAAATTAGAGTTAATAGATAGAATATTTAACCGTTTCGTTTTCACTGAATTTATAATTATAATAATAACTAATCAGCTTGACATAAACCACTCCGATACAACGTCACTGAGATTCACATCCGAATGAATAGAAGATTATCTTATCAATACACTACATTATAATAAAGAAAAAATAATGTATTAATAATTATAACTTACATTTTTTTAACGGTGTAGTCCTCGATGTTGATATTGGCCGGCAGAGATATGTAATGATGCTCCAGGTGTCCACGTCCCGATTTAAATACCAACGAATCTACGTCATTTTTAATCCATAAAAGGAAAGTAAGACTTACTGAAAATCCTGAGTCAGATTTGTCGTTATTTGGAAAATGCTTAACTAGCGCTAACATAATTAAGTAGTTCAATTCTCAACCTTAAACATACGCAATAAAGATTTGCCGCTGTAAGAAAACGCACATACTAGTCTTATACCCTGACTTTACTTTTGCATTAATATCATGATAAATGTATGAGAACATTGTCAACGAACAAACATACATTTGGATCTCTGTTATTAGTATTGAATTATTGTAAACAAAGCAGCGGCGGCGCCGATCCGTCGGGAGAGTCTTGTTACATCAAACCATTTCTGTGAAGTTCGGGAATGCCACAAAAAAATATTTGATTTTCAACCTTAAAAACATGCTTAAAAATATATATAAGTTGTTAAAATAAAGAAAAAAAATCAAATCAAATCGAATTATCAGTCAGGTTAGCAGGGTGGATATAAGGAACTGTTATGTCGGTAAGAAAATATTTTTATTATTGTTCAGATATGATTTATTAGA
Organism: Agrochola lychnidis; assembly: GCA_963680765.1. Taxonomy (NCBI): domain Eukaryota; kingdom Metazoa; phylum Arthropoda; class Insecta; order Lepidoptera; family Noctuidae; genus Agrochola; species Agrochola lychnidis. The sequence goes on from OY796872.1 coordinate 14,316,377, forward strand.
TGTTACTTTTGTATATCTTATAGGTAATGCTTAATATTATTTTATACCTTTTGTGACATTAAATAGTAAAGACATGAATGACATTATGGAGGACTGCATACTGGAAAATCAATGCATCATGCTATAATTATTAGAGTTTGTAATTAATATTCTTTTTTTTCCAGGATTCTCAAGATCTATTCATTTTCCCCCCAATGGAACCTCGGCTAGTGCAAAACGAGGTTGGCGAAGAATCGTCGAGGCGTTTGAATCTGAAGAGAAGGTCCAATGATGGAACGCATTACAGTTTTGTGAAACGGCCTTTAAAAGGATCAAAGATAATCCGCATCGAAATTTACGATGCAAAAGATTTTGTCGATCGCGAAGAAAGTTCATGCAAATGCAAAGCCGATTTGTGCGTGCAACATGTTGTTAAACATACCATGATGGACGGTATATACCAATCAACCAAGGACCTCATAGCTAGGATCCAGGAAAATTTGGAAAGTGTTTTTTAATGAATAGATAGGTCGTAAATATTTACTTACCTAATACATATAGGTACTATATAATTATAAAAGACGCCTTAGTAAGTACGTGTAAATAGTATGTAGTTACTTCATACTCATAGATAAAGTATTTACTACTTATACTAATTTGTCTAACAATACATTACAATAAACGCAAATTAAAAAAAAATGCATTTTTAATTATTTAGTGGATACTAGCTATTGATTCTTATTATATAACTAGCGACCCGCCCCGGCTTCGCACGGGTATAAACCGGGTTATTATACATATAAACCTTCCTGTTCAATCACTCTATCTATTAAAAAAAACCGCATCAAAATCCGTTGCGTAGTTTTAAAGATTTAAGCATACATAGGGATATAGGGGCAGAGAAAGCGACTTTGTTTTATACTATGTAGTGATATACCTATTACTGCGTCGGGATATAGCGGGTTCGATTCCCACTCAGGACAAACCTATCTAAACTTGTACTATCATAAATAGATATTGAAGAAAAAAATTGTTTAATACTAACACTAATCAGTAGGTGTGATGTAATAGAACATGATTTAATTACAAAGTTAAATGCATGCATACATATTCTGTTGGTAACGAAAGAATGCAGCCATCTTCCAGATCATGTTCACAATTTCACGTATAGCACAAAGCCAAGCGACACACACACACACTTACTAGTGTCCAGTCTATAGTATAAAACAAACACTGATCACTGCATGCATGATTCATTCATTCAATTCATATTCAGCATCGTACAACACATTTGTACCTTTGTTTGTATTTAAATAGATGTTACAAATTAAAAATATATTGTTTGAATAGATGAACAGTGTTAATTGGGGGCTTCTAGATCAGATCGCAAAGATCTGATCTAGAAACCCCAATTAACAACTACTGCCCTGGGCGTCGGGAGTCGCAGGCCGGTTCCCGGCCACTGTAGACGCGGGCTTGCGGAAGGTGAGCAATGGGTAGCTCGCCGTCCGATAAGGACTAGGCCCGGGTCGACGGCGCGTTGTGTTCCACGCGCGCCTCAAAGAGATGTCAGCAGAACTGACGGGGTCCGCTAGGGCCGATGCCTGCCGGGGTTGCAAAGAAGTCCGAAAGGGATACCGTGACCCCCGGCAACATGGGAACTAAAGGAACACGGGTGGGTTTTAGTCAGTAAGAGTCTGACACGCCCTCCCGCTCCGCCCAGAGCGGGAGAAGTTATTTGATAATTTTCCAACAAAAAGAAAAAGGGAGACCTATATTCAACACAGCGAATTTAGGCTGAAAAGTTAGTGATAAAGATTAAATTTGATAATTTTCCAACAAAAATAAAAAGGGAGACCTATATTCAACAGAGCGAATTTAGGCTGAAAAGTTAATGATAAAGATTAATTCCAACGACATTATAATGGAAGACTTAAGGATTTGGATCAGTGGAAGTCAGATAAGTTTGCAGGATGACAAATGATAGGAGCCACATACCCTGTGGTGTGGGTTCCATACTACACAGAATGAGAAATAATGAAGATGACGTTGACGGGCAGAGATTGCTTTGTTTTCTCATTAAGTCCGCCTTATGCACCACGTTTTGTACATGAATATAAATAAATAAATCGCGTAGGTACTCAAAAAAGGATGTTAATTGGTTTACGTTACTTGGTTTGAGAAGGAAACTTGACAATATTATAATTATGCTGTTGTTTGATAAAAAATAGAAAAAAACACAACGCAACAAAAACACATGACGCAAAGAAAAAAGAACAAGTTGGGGGAAAATATGCGTCACATCCACGCAAAACGGCCATCGCTCAGCATAATGCTGCGACCCTATGCGAGACAGAGCCACAGCGCTGGTTTAGCGACAGCCTGAAATTATACGTAGAACCACATTTATATAAGTTCCCTTGGTCAATTTATAGTGATATGGCAGTCGAAATGTAAATCTTTGTTTGACCTAATTTCACTCTCACCACGCCAGGCTATATCAATTGAGCCATCAATTGAAAAATATGCCGAGTCAATAGACATTATTGTGCCTACCATTTTAAAATTCATGCCTTCTAGGCAAGCGTGCAACATCATTGACCGAAGCATCGCTTACCATCAGGGGAGATAGTGGGTCAAACTTAAGGGGACGATAGCTTACTTTTAATGATTTTATACTGAAGATGACGTCTGAACGAGTAGTGTTAGTGATTTGGAAAAAATATATGTTAAATTAGAGCATTTTCTTAATGTTTTAATATAGGCATATTTTTGATTATGTTTATATTACATAGTGAAATTAATTTGTAAAGTTATATTTAACGCGGATAAAAAACTGAGAATGACGCAAAATCCATCAAGCGTATTTTTCTGAAAACTTCACCATATTAAAGATAATTAAATTACACCTTTTGTTTTACGTGTAATAAATTAATAATGCGTCTAATTTGGGACAGAAAGAAGAAAAGAAAGAAAGAAAATACATTTATTCAGCACAGACCAAAAAAGCACACAATATAATTAACAGCAGATAAAAAAATCAAATAATAAGTATAAAGAGTGACAGCGCTCCTTGATGGGCGAGTCCTATTACTGGCTAGACGTACGACGCGTTGCGTGAGCTCAATACAGAACACGCAAGCTAACCATTCAAGGTCACTGTCATATATCTGTGTCTTAAGAAACAAAATTAGAAAATAAAGTCATAATTTAAATGATTTTGTGTAAGTATAGGATAACAAATGCAGGTTTAATTTAATTAATTAATAACACTAGTTTACATGACTTTTGTCCATGAAATGGAACATATACGGTTATGTTACTTTGGGTATCTACAACTCGGGAAAAATATTTAAAAAAATCCAGCACGTCAGTTTTTTTAAATATTTACTAAGAATATTTTTACAAAAAAACTACATCTAAATAAACAATAAACAGTTAAAAATGGGTAAGTTTTGCTCTTTTTATAAATATTTTCATCTGTATTTCTCACGACAGATCAACAATAGTCACCTAGCATATTTTGATCACAAAAACCTTGATAATTTTGCTCAAATAATTTTAAATCTTGATGAAATCGCTCATCATGTTCATCACTCACACTACCAAGATTTTCTGGAAAAAAATGTAAATGGGAATGAAAAAAATGAATTTTTAATGACATATTTACACCCATACGATCATAAATCAGCAATAGATTTTCAACAATCTCTTTGTAATTATCACTTTTTTATTGCCTAAAAATTTTTAACGACACTTTTGAAAGAGTTCCTGGCTGCTTTTTCTAACTCGGTTAAAAGGCTCTCGAATTTTGTATCGTTCAATATTTTCCTGATTTGAGGACCCACAAATATTCCTTCCTTTAATTTAGCCACAGAATGATTTGTAAATACAGAGCGAAATGCAGGCTTGGATACGTTACGTTGGCTTGGTTACGTGGTTAGTTGGCTCTCTCCATATCATTGGTTTACCAAATTTTAGTGATCTATTTTTACCTGAATGCCAGGAGCTGAGACCAATCTGCCATTAGTGCAAATCACATGAGGAACCCAATTTTTATCTTGATTTGACACCGGAAATCCAAAATAATGTAAATAGGCTTCCTGCAATGGTTTTGTTACAGGGAAACCACGATTTAACTGAACAATTTTCCCACAAACATAACAAAATCGATTTCGATGTAGTTTACACACTCTAGATGACATTTTTATATACAAATAAGACTTTTGAATCACACAGTTGTTTACAAAATAGAACGATAAACGTATAACAATTGCGGGTAGATAAAAAACAAAGACCTCTAATATCTCAGAATTGTGACGTGCTACGATTTTTTTTAATTTTTTTTTAATTACTGTCCATAGCCTACGTAAATAATATAAGTTTCATTTCATGAACAAAAAATTTTATTTTTTTGTAAACTAGTGTAATCGGATCAGTCACTACGAGCGTCATCGTAGGCACAACTGTTATTTGTATACAAAAAGTTATATGAAGCGAAAACATCTTTCAAATTCAAAATTCAAATAATTTATTTGCTTGAATATGGGTAAGTACATGAGGTGATACATACAACAGAAGATCTTTAAACCATATCCTACCTTAATAGGTGTGCAAATATCTCTATTACAATAAAAAATAAAAAAAATTACATTAATCATACATTTATCTATGGCAAATATTATTATTGGGGTACTTATGACATTTATTAATTATATAATTTTATTGTTATTATTTATTAAAAAAAAAAACATTTTTCATTTAAATAATCATTAACGCTATAATAGGCTTTATTAATCAAGTAAGTCTTTAATCTATTCTTAAATCATATAAAATTATTTTCTTCTTTTATATTATTAAGTAATCTTTATATATATAATTCTTCTGTGAGTGTGTATGTCACTGAACTTCTCTCAAACGACTGGACCGATTTTGATGAAATTTTTTGTGTGTGTTCAAGGGGATCTGGGAATGGTTTAGATTCACAATTTTGTCCGCTGGACAATGTTTTGACAGGACAACGTCTGTCGGGTCCGCTAGTTTATTATATATTTTAGGGCCAATACAAAATGCACTCTTGTCAAACATAACCGTCCTATGGCGTATTGCACGAAGTGTACTGGCAAGTCTGGTACTTTTTAGCGTCTCATATTTGGTTATATTATTTCTAATGTCTAATGCTAGTTCATAGATATACAGCGATGGGAATGTCAATATTTTTAAATTTATAAAATGTGGTTTACAAGTATCTGTAGGTTTTAATGCACATATTGCCCGGATACATTTCTTTTGGGCTTTAAAGACAGTTTCTCTCTCAGTGGTATTCTCCCAAAACATTATACCATACCTTAGTGTCGAGCCAACGTAAGCGTCTTTCAACCGTTTCTAAGGCCCGTATTACAGAACGTCACTCAATACTCAAGCATTACTTAAAACTAGTTTCAACCAATCAAATGGCTTGAATCTAGTTTTAAATAATGCTTGAGTATTGAGTGACGTTCTGTAATACGGGCCTTAGTATACCCATCGATATAAACCCTTAATCGATTTGTAAAGGAAAACGAGAGGAAATTATCTATTAATAACTCGCTTCCACAGCGCATCCTCAGTTGATATCGATCAATATATTTTTAGACGAGAACTGTGAAGCCTAGACTCCATTCGTGTACTCGTAACTCGAATACGCGCTATATCGGAGGTTTGCACGGTAGTCGCGTCACTGCAGTTAGCCTGGCATGATCTTTTACATTAATTTCCTACAAAAAAGTTACCAAACTTGAAATACCTATATTGGCTTTCAGTGGTCTCAAAACGATGTGCAATGAAATTGGGTCAAAGTTTACTGGAAAACGTTTAGCTTAAGCTTGAAAAAGGTCAAAGGGGAGTCGATGACGTAATCGTTGCAAGTTGCAATAACGTGCCCTACTTAGAAAAGCTCGTACGTTCTGGAGAACAAGCATGTATCAAGAAAACAAAATTAAGTTATATCATAAATGGTTACATTGGAAGCTGACTATTGGATTTTGGTTCTTAAATTGTACGAAAAACAGTCTTCAAAACAGAGGTATGCCACAGTAAAGATGACTTCATCAGTGAGCTCAACAGTAAGTAACATGTTTGGATTTGAATCATCGTGATGAAAAGATTAGTCAGTTAGAGTATGCGTTATCGAGTACTCCATTTGAAATAAGATTAGAAATTTAACTAAACCTTTTTTACAGTTTGTTCAACCGATTTTGACTTCTATTGCGTTGGTGGCATGACAAATGGCAGCTGCAGTAAACATTGGTATTGTAACCACTTTTTTTGCTTTTAATGCCATCTTTATGCCTACGGTATAGAAGTCAAAATCGGTTGAACGGACTGTAAAAAAGGTTTGTTTAAATGTCTAATCTTATTTCAAATGGAATATAGGTATCCGGCGCTAAATCGTAGAACGATTAAAGTGCTTAGGGTGGCTCCTTCCACGTGTCCAGGTCGTGTCATAATGGAAAAAAATGACACGAAAAGAAGAATGTTCTAATATGATATCTTCTTTAACAGTCAAACCAGTGGCGACGGCGTTGAAGAGGCTACGACTTTCTCGGGATGACTTCGAGCTGGTCAAAGTGATTGGCAGAGGAGCTTTCGGAGAAGTCTGCGTCGTGAGAGCGTCTTTTATGCAGGTACTGTGAATTTATTATGTAAGACTCTGAACCGAGTGGAAGTAAGTTTTTGTACCGATATTGTATACAACGTGTTACGTTAAATGCGCAAAACCTGAAAATAGTTTGATCAAAATAACGAGCAGAATCAATTGAACCACTTTTTAATATGGGTCACATTTTTCAAAAAGTCTGCATTAAAAACGTTGCCGTGTCTATTTATTAATAGGTCAAGCCATCACATGCGCAAACCCGCCAAAATAGGTAAACAAACACAAATTGTTGTCGACCAATTTAAATTTTCTCATACACGGGATAATAATAGCTTTTATTTCAATGCAAATACGAATTTAACGAACTAAAACAGCACTTAAAACCTTTACAATTTTTTAAATGATTTTTTTTTCTCTCTGAAATAGGTCAATTAAAAATCAGTTGGGGTGTCTGAGGTTTTGCGCATTTAACGTTACACGTTGTATAGCAAAATAAACTTTATGTCAATTGTCTAAAGTCCAAACTAGATCATCATCATCATCCTCAGCCTATAATGTTCCCACTGCTGGGACTCAGGCCTCCTCTCTGTGAGAGGGAGTGGGCCGTAATCCACCACGCGGGCCCAGTGCGGGTTGGTAGATGTCACATGTCATCGAATTTTCGGTTCTAGGACATGCCGGTTTCCTCACGATGTTTTCCTTCACCGTTTTGAGAGCAAAGTAAAGCGCCTGTCTGGGTTCGAACCCACGACCTATAACTCGTAAGTCGCGGCCGTTACCACTGGGCCACCACTGCTCCCACTAGATACGACCTTGTTACTGCGGTAATTTCCGTGAATGCGCGAGAATTCTCCAAAAGACGCGCGACCTGATATTTAGCTCGTATCTATACTCCGTTTGAAATAAGATTAGACATTTAACTAAACCTTTTTACAGTCCGTTCAACCGATTTTGACTTTTATTGCGTTGGTGGTATGACAAATGACAGCTGCAGTAAACAGTTGGTTTGTAACCACTTTTTTTGCTATTAATGCCATCCTTATGCCTACGGTATAGAAGTCAAAATCAGTTGAACGGACTGTAAAAAAGGTTTGTTTAAATGTCTAATCTTATTTCAAACGGAGTATAGTTTGTACGTTACACTATTGACATAAAGTTCATTATGCTTTGTACAAAAAATTCGTTTTCGTTCCGTTCAGCAGCAGTGTAAATTGAGCCTTAGGGGGTTGGTTGCATAATGACGCGGGTTCCCGTTAAAGACGACTCGGTACCGATCGATGCGGGTGAAGTAGCCCAGTATTACCGAATACGCTCATAATATATTTAAAAAAATCAGATAAACATTGTAACCGTTTCTTTCCGTACATCAAAGTGCAGCGATCGGAACGGATAAACCCGCTGCTTTATGCAATTATGTAGTAATCTAGCTAAACGAAACGGCAGATTAAAAAAAAAAAACGGACGAAAAATTTCAACGCAGGGGATTCAGAATCATGTACTGTATCCATGGTAACAGTTTTCGCGTCGATGTCACCGCCACTCTGTATACCCTTTATTTTTAATATTATTTTATTGTTAAAGCGGCAATAGAAATACACAATCTGTGAAAATTTCAACTCTCTACCTATTACGGTTTATGAGATACAGCCCGCTGACAGACAGACGGACGGAAGGACGGACAGCGGAGGCTTAGTAATAGGGTTCCGTGTAGCACCCTAACAGACTCTTAACAAGACGCAAAAAAGTAGACTTTTTAATAAAAAATAATGAAATCGTTTAGACAAAATATAACAACATTCCTAGTCTAAAAACCGACTGAAGTTGCTTCAATAACTGGTTCTAGAGAAACTACTTTTAGGCTTGCAAATCTAGAAATAACGGTTTGTAAATAAAAACGAACTTTTCGAAACTAAGTTGTCAAAGCCAATATGATAATGAGGATTAAAAAAAAATACATTATTAAAAGAATCGTCAAATATGTAGCATTTATTTCTAGGGTAGATGACCCATGCCCCAGATTCAGACATTTAGAAAAATAGGATAGCTTTATTATTATTTCGGTTCGCTTTAAGTAAACACATTTTTAGTATCCAATTCTTATGGATTCTATTCTCTTCTTACTTGTTATATGTATATATACTTATCTATTATTATAAAGAGGTAAAATTTGTTTGTTTGTAAGTTTGTATAAAGGGGGTAATCTCCGGAACTACCTGTCGGATTTGAAAAATTCTTTTGTATTCAAATTCAAAATCTTCTTTTCGTGACGATGGTACTCTTCTTTATAAGTAATTATATTATATTATATGAGCCCAGTAGGTGGCCACGTTGATTGCGGCATCAGTGGCATTCTTTAGGTCGTCCGAGGTGCAGGTGAACGCACTTAGGACACTCCAGCAAGTGGGGCATAGTCTGATCATAAAAAAAAAACAAAATTAAAATTCAAAAGTCATTTATTAAAACTAGGCTGAGAATCAGCACTTTTCGAACGTTAAAATTAGACAGTCCCCCAAAAACGCCCACCCTTCACCACTTCCTGGTGCCATTGGACAGCCCAATTCTTGAGAAAGGTTATAGGGCGAAGTCGCGGGCAGAAGCTAATTGTCAATATATGTAAAAATGTTGTGCTCTACATACATAATTATTATAAAAAAAGAAAAGACTTTTCAAAAGAATCGTCAAATATGGAGCATTTATTTGTAAGGTAGATGACCCATGCCTCCGATTTAGAAACTTTAAAGATAGGATAATTATTATTATTTTGATTCGCTTTAAATAAACTCATTTTAATATGCAATTTTTAATACTTAATATTTTGAACATAGGTAAAAGTTTTGTGGTCTACATACATTATTATAAATTAATTAAAAGTTGCTTTTCGTGCCTGTCTGTATGACGGCGTTGTTCTTCTAAAATATGCAACGGATTTTGATGCGGTATTCAGCATCATTTAGATCATTTATTCCGGAAGGTTAATGTGTGTAATAGATTATTACAATGTCGACGGTGGAAATTTCAAATGTCGTAAAGTACAGGGAATACAATGTCCCTTACGACATTTGAAATTTCCACTATCGATGTGTAACTGAATTGATGCACATTATGAAAGTAGTCCACCTGTCCGTGACTATGTGGAGAAGACCTTACGGGCACAGAACAAGAGGGAGACCAAAGGCAAGGTGGAAGGACGAGATAGAGACCGTAGGAACAATTAATTGGTCCAACCTCGCAAGGAATCGCGACGAGTGGCACTCTCTGGAGGAGGCCTTCACCCGAGAGGGGTCCAGATGGCATGTTTCATCATCATCAGCCTATAAATGTTCCCACTGCTGGGACACAGGCCTCCTCTCTGTGAGAGGGACCTCTCTGTGAGAGGGCATGTTTAATGGACTAAAAATACTCATTACTATTCATTCAAATGTACATGCCAATGGAATAATAAAGGCTTTTTTTTAATTTATGAAAGTAATTTGTTCAGAATCATTTACTGAATCGTTTTTCTGACATTTTTAATATAACTATTTTTTTTACTCCAAATATAATTAAAAATACGTAAGTAAATTACAGTCACAATTCCGCTGTTCAGTCAAAACAACAAAATGGACGAAGTACTACCGAAGAAACGCACATATGCATATCTGTACACTGTAAGGACTATTCTTGCTTGCAGCGCTCGGTGGTTATAGTATCGCTTACCTACGAAAAAAAGGGTCGTGTGCACGGGATTTTGTTTTCAAAGTGGTTAAATATGCGTTAACCCGATGGTACACTTGACCCTTATACGGTTTTTTTTTTTTTGGGTGGGAAATCATCAAATAACTTCTCCCGCTCTGGGCGGTGACTAAAACCCACCCGTGTTCCTTCAGTTGCCGTGTTGCCAGGGGGGCCACGATTTCCCTATCGGTTTACGGGTATTACTGTGTGCGTGCATAGAATTGTAATGTGACTACATTTTTTTCCTACGAATAGTATATAATTATAACTATGAAAACGCGATATTTCGCGGGTTAAAGTAACATAATACTCTAAGTGTAGGGTTTTTGATGGCGTGCGCTATTTTCGGTACATGCTGCAATAAAACTAACATAATATAAACATCGATATTTCTTATATTATAAGAAATATCGATCATTTATCAAGTCGTAAAAACCATGTTAAACAGGTTGCTAGAACAATAATAAAGTTTAAAGTTATGTATTCAATGGAAATGTTTATTTAGATTTGCTTTGCTTTGATAGAAAAATACAATAGACTAATCGATTGTCAGTTTATCGTAATTTTATTGTTGTTGTTTTATATTTCATGTATGTAATGTAGGTACAGAAATCCCAAGAAAAATATGCGTTTGGAAATCATTGTTTATCTTCGGAAATACGAACGCACGATGATGAGATCTACTCGTAATATACAAACATAAAAAAAGTACTTGCCTTTTTTGCATTACCATAATTACAAAATGATTGACAACTTCATGCAATTCCAAAAAAGTTTTGAGCGACAGATGACGATCGGCGACTGGAGAGATTTATTTCTGTCGGGTTACCTACTCCAAAGTCAAAGTCAAATCATTTATTTCAAATAGCCATGCCCATGTATGGCACTTTTGAACGTCAAAAATTACAAAATAATAAAATTGATTCTAGTCGCCCCTTCCAAAAGGTAGTTTTCGTATGGAGAAGAATGGGCAAGAAACTCCACCGTTACTCTTTTAAAAATGTTTTACAATTGTTTGTATATGTACATACATTTGTTAAATAATTATTATATGTGAAGACGATGCACCTAGAATAAAATTACTATACCACAATAGGTAAAAAGAATTAAAAATGAAGCAACGATAGATAATTTAATATGTGATAGATACATTGTGCTCACATATTTACAAACATTGTAAAAGTAGACGATTTTCCTAAAATTTTACAATTAATAAGTGTGTGAGGAAGTAATCACAGAATGTAAAATCAATGTCATAAAACACAAAGTAATAAATTTTACAATTAAATTAGCAACCAGTTTGATTTGGTCTTGATTCTAAATTGTCCTATGGAGCAGGACCAGCATGTTTCCAAGCACTCTTATCTTTGATATAATCCTCTAATTTGTAATATGCTTGTTTACAAAGTGTACTTTTTATATGAGTTTTAAATTTTCTTTCATTTAATTGCAATATGTCACAAGGTATTTTGTTGTAACCGGAGTAGGTAACCAGAAAAAAGGTTTACAGAGAAAAATTTTCATACAAACGCGCGATGATATGATAGGTGCACTACTGTAACTGTAAAGCTTGGCAATACAAAGCTTAGAAGCTTTGCCTCTGTGGACGGTTACTCAGTGGCGCGACGTTCGTGCTAATTCGGAAACACGAAAATTACCGAAGCGCATACCTTTACTGGATTACCTGTACAATGCAAATTTCTACATAATTCTTTCTATTTTTTTTCAGTCCAGTACCGTAATTGCGTAATACAACACAATCTGTTTCGATTTGAAACAGATTGCTAATCCATTGCTTCATAAGTTGGATAAAAAAATTGCTCAACAACGTAAATAACGCTATGAATGTTGTTGAACTGTCAAAATGAAACAAATTAGGCAAAATTGTTTACGAAAATAATTTACGCAATTAGGGTACAGGCTGCCTAGGCTGATTTCAAGTGGCTAGGCAAAATATGAATACCTAAAATAGAGCCCATTTTAATTACTGCGATTTCCCTACGGAATTTGAAACTAAATGACGTCATACCTACCGTACGACTTACTCATTATTGTCAGTATAAATAAAATACCTATGTGAACTTTTAATATTAAGTAATCGATTTGATTAGTTACCAAAGAGTTCTGCATCGCAGGTCTACAGGAATTTATTCAGTGTTAGCGTCCATATCGTAAAGGCTTGTGCAGACCAGCGCGACACGCGACGCGACACAAAGACACCGCTCGTTGCAAAACGAACGGTGCCTTTGTGTCGCGTCGCGTGTCGCGCCTGTTTGAAAAAGCCTTATGTTGTTTCTTTTTTAGGGTTCCGTACCTCAAAAGGAAAAAAACGGATCCCTTATAGTATCACTTTGTTGTCCGTCTGTCTGTCAAGACCTTTTTTCTCAGGAACGCGTGGAGGTATGAAACTGAAATTCATGTCAAATACTCAGGTCTATTGTCCCTTGGAGCTGTGAAAAAAATTAAACTTCTAAGCCAACGCATTCAAAAGATACAGCCGTTTATGCTGCAAATTTTCGACACTTGCAAGGGAATAAAAAACCTACAGGGTACTTCCCGTGAACTCAGAATCTTGAAATTTGGTACGAAGCAACGTCTCATATATAGCACAGATAAAGGAAAAATTGCGAAAAGCATTAATTTTTAGTTACATTACAATTTTTGTACGGAACCCTCGGTGCCAGAGTCCGACTCGCATTTGGCCGGTTTCTTAAAATATTATTTTGTTATTTACTAACTTAAATTCAAACGGTTAAAGACCAATTAAAATATTTAAAGATACATACACATTAAAGAAGAAAATTGTAAAGTTGAGGTTAAAACGTAGAAAAATTAACGACACTTTTATGAATCCCTCACAGTAAGTACCTACACCTGACCTGCCAATAAAATCTTCGTCCATTCGTCCGCAAATAGATTGTTTGTTGGATTAGAATCCAATAGATCAAATGATATGAATTCACTCACTATAATAATTACTAGGCGACCCGCTCCTGCTTCTCATGGTTCTTACGACTTGAAACAACATAGAGATTTCTTAGGTTAACGTAATTTTAATAGTAACGTATTATACACATAAACCTTCCGGAATCAATTCTCTAAACGATGGTAAAAATCTCATCAAAATCTGTTGCGTGGTTTAGAAGAGCAATGCGGACATACAGACAAACGCTAAAAGCGACTTTGTTTTATAATATGTAATAGATAGAGAAGATGAATTTTAAAAAACATTGAATTGATGATAATAACATTTATTACATAGCAAGTCTTTATTAACCGACTTCCAAAAAGGAGGAGGTTATATGTTCGTCGCGTATGTTTGTTTTTTTATTTTATTTTATGCATGTCCGCCGATTTTTCCGTCATTTGTGGACCGATTTTGAAAATTATTTTTTTTGTTTGAAAGGGTATGCTCTCAAATTGGTCCCATATAAATTTTATTAACTTTTCTTGGGTAGTTTTTGAGTTAGTTACAAAATACGATTTTTTTTCCCACTTAGTATGTAGATGATGTGATAACTTCCTGTCACTGTTATTTACATAGCAGGTAGTGGTTTTCGAATTTGTGTGGGGTAGGTACCACAACTAAAAAGTGAAAAACAAAAAACAACCTACTTCCAAAAAAAACACTACAAAGTGAAAAATAACTTTAATTTCGGAAGTCGGTGGCAAAAAACGAAAATACAAAACCCAAGACACCGACTTCCGAAATTAAAGTTATTTTTCACTTAATAGTCTTTTTTTGGAAGTCGGTTGTTTTTTTTTTGTAAAAAGTTTTTTTAAACCTCTACTTGGGAACTTTTTCTTATGTGACGCTGAGTGGAAGGATAAACTTAGTTGAACTATTTTCTTTAATTACAGGGCACAGATGGCGGCGGCAATATGGCGGCTGCGACCGCCGGGACCACTGGCACAGGAGAACGAGTGTACGCTATGAAAATACTCAATAAATGGGAGATGCTCAAGGTAGGATATTCTTAAACTTATTGTCTTCCTTTATCATCTCTTATATCGTTGAGGAAACGGGTGGTAAGCCAAATGACTTGAAATGCATGTTATCTCTTCACCGCCCTTGGTTGACTGGTAGAGAATGTCTGAGGCATTAAGTCCACCGTTGTATTCTTTAGGCCACGTTCCGACCTGCCAGGGTTGCGAATAAGGCCGAAACGGAAATCGTGGCCCCCGGCAAGATGGTAACTGAAGGAACACGGGTGGGTTTTAGTCAGTAAGAGTCTGACACGCCCTCCTGCTCCACCCAGAGTGGGAGAAGTTATTTGATAATTATCCAACCAAAAAAAAAGGCCACGTTCTGACGGGTGTCACTGTCACCATTGTGTGGATGTGATCTCTCGGAGTTCAGACCATGGTACGGAGCGAGAGGGCATGGGAGGCCGTCAGCTCCTGCGAAGCAGTAATGCTCGCGAAGAAGGTGGCGGAACGCGTGAGGGAGAGGTAAATTTCGCGCCTTCACGCCCCTAACCGCCGCAGGAGACGCTCTGGGCGTCGGGAATTGCAGGCCGTTTTCCGGCCGCCGTAGGCGCGGGTTTGCGGACGGTGAGCAATGGGTAGCTCGCCGTCCGATAAGAACCAAGCCCGGGTCGACGGCGCGTTGTGTTCCACGCGCGCTTCACAGAGATGTCAGTAGAACTGACGGGGACCGCTAGGGCCGATGCCTGCCGGGGTTGCGAAGAAGTCTGAAAGTGAGATCGTGGCCCCAAACATCATGGCAACTGAAGGAACACGGGTGGGTCAGTAAGAGTCTGACACGCCCTCCCGCTCCGCCCAGAGCGGGAGAAGTTATTTAATAATTTCCCACCCAAAAAAAGGGCCACGTTCCGACATTCGCGTTTTATGCGCGTGTACTCCCAAATGTTATTGCAATTTTGAGTCCTATGCTAATTACATAAAGCTTATTTTGAAATCCTCCTACAAACACGGCGTACGCGCGCAATAACCATGCAAAAACCGCTCAGTCACCGATCAGAGAAAATAAGCTTTATGTAATTAGCATAGGACTCAAAATTGCAATAACGTTTGGGAGTACACGCGCATAAAACGTATAGTATGTCGGCACGTGGCCTTATAGAGCACACAGTTTAATCCTAACAAATATTATAAATACGAATGTGAGTTTGTTTGTTACGCCTTCACGGCTAAACGGCTGAACCGATTTTGATGAAATTTTGTATGGAGATACTTTGAACCCTGGGGAAGGACATACTTTTTATCGACATACCACACGGGTGAAGCTGCGGGTGGAAACTAGTAAATAAGTGCCGTCAATTTTAATATCAACGCACTGTCTTATCATAATATGACCGAAAGCCTGGTCTTAATTAAAGGACCACGCATATAATTATTATTTTTTGTAACATGGCATTTTAATTCCCGTCGCAAAAATAAAATCACGAAGCACTTGTTTGTCTGTGTCATGGTAACTCCCAAACGGATAGAGCGATTTCAATTCGGTTTATTTTGAAAGGCTGATTTAATGGGAAGGTTCTAAGCAATTTCTGATTAAAAACAGTTCAGCATCGTGGGGCATCAGCTCTTCTAAAGATGCAGTACATTGGATATCGTAAAACACCTTTTATAATAAGTGATTATAATTTGCAGAGGGCAGAAACGGCATGTTTTCAAGAAGAGCGCGATGTTCTGGTGTTCGGCGACAGACGATGGATCACCAACCTGCACTATGCCTTCCAGGATGAACACAACTTGGTGAGTTAACCTCATACCTTAGTTCATAAAAAAACCGGCCAAGTGCGAGTCGGACTACGCACAATGAAGGGTTCCGTAGTTGGGATGAATTTCATCCAAGAACAAATTTAACGTTGTAGTTGAAAAACATGTTCTCCCATACATTCCAACTGCAAATATAAGTTTGTACGCACAATATTGACAGATTTACCATTTTATTTTAAGACCATAGACATCTTATAGGTTTTCCTGTAATCTGAGTGAAGAACCATTCTCTGTATTTTTTTCAAAATTTTGGGCTCAGTAGTTTCGGAGATAAGGGGGGAATGGTAAATTTTCATCTGTTTTCTTAAATGTCTTAATTATAAAATTATTTAAAAAAAAAACATTGACATCCTCGTAACAAGCCCTTTCATTTGATGTGTCACACGATACAGTTTGATAAACTTTTTCTTTTAATTTTCTTATTTGCCCCCCAAAAGTGACCCCCATATTCAAAATTCATTTATTTACGTTACACGTCCGTGTTTGGATCACAGAAATACATATTTGTACCAAATTTCAACATAATCGGTCCATTAGATTCGGAACAAATTGGCTGTGACAGACGGACAGACAGACACACGAGTGATCCTATAAGGGATTCGTTTCTTCCTTTTGAGGTACGGAACCCTAAAAATTACTTATACTTTTACCGAGATCGCTGTTCCGCGCCTTAAGCGCCATATTCACCATCTATCTTGCTGTACGTCCCGCCAAGGCCACGCACGATGCACGACGAAAATTGGCACGATTCTATGGCGCTTTAGGTATGTGCACGGCGAGACGTGGGCACTGCAAGCCGCTCATTCGTTAACGCTCACGGCGTCCCGCCGCTCATTCGTCAAACCTGTCCCCCGCTTCGCCGCGCATTCGTAACGCGCGGAACAGCGGTCTCGGTCAAACTATAGTCTATTAAACAGAAAAGTGGTTGCAGGACTTAAAGCGTTACGTAAGGAGAAGAGACTGGTCATCTCTTATCTGCCAGGGCTTATTTTTAATCTTATATTTTCAATTGCTTTACATGTTCTCACATATAGAAGCAACGAGAATGATGTGCCCAGGATTTTGTAATATCTATATTTAAATGAATGTCCTTGGAGTTTCTTGTCCGTTCTTCTCCATAGAGATTCTACGTTTTGGAACGGGCAACTAGCTTCAACTTTCTGACTAACTGACTGAGTCTTTGACAATTCTAAAGTGCCTGTAAATGGTTTCATTGAAATAAATGGTTTGAGTTTACAGGTATTTTTAAAGGATATCATAACCAGTATTAATAATGGTTACCGGAATAAAAATTACCACTATCTTACACGTGCTGTTGGCATTAGTCAAAGGGGGTGCATCGTCTGTGTGTGTGTAACCTGTATTAAAACGGTAACCTAAAAGACGTTACATGTTTCTTCTTCTTGGTTACCCAGGTAGCGGTAACCTTAGTCGTAGAAGTAACCAAAATTCTTCGATACTTGTACCGTAATTTATAAAGGTTTTCGGTCCCTGAGGAGAAGATAAATGATTTTATCTCTGTAAGTAGGTGTGTACAAACACTTTTACACGTCAGTCATATTTGAAAAACAAGATGAGATGAAAAAGACAAGATGCTCCATGACTCCAAGGTTACACAATTTCAACAAGATTTTATCTCAAATCATAGTGAAGTAGGTAGGGAAGAAAGCAGAGCCATCTAGGGTTCACAGTTGGAAAGAGACATTGATTACAATGGGGTCAAAATCAAAACATATTTTATATTTCTATAAATATACAGAGTACAAGGCTAATGAGCAAAGACCCATTTCTTGAGAAAAATGGGTCTTTGCTCAATACTTTTTTTCTATATTTCTATAATTATATTTCTTCTCAGTCTCTACGCCTGCGGTACGTATCAACCGCCCACACTTCGCGCATGCGCAATCATTAGCTCACGTTGTCTGGACACGCCTTTACCAACAATTTTGTTACGTAACTCAAGGGGAGAGAACTTATTTATAAAATGAACGCGCCAGTAGTCATGGCGCTGCCGTTAGGAGTGATGTGTTTGATAGTGTATTTAAAAATCTCTAGAAAATATAAATTACCAAAGAAGCTTTCGCCACACAGTGTTCAAAATTCATTAGGCTACAGGTTGAAAAAACATTCGAGCAAACCCATAACTGACCACTTTGAGAACAAAATCCCGTGCACACGCACACGATGACCACATCTGTTACCGCCCCGGTTCTATAGCGGCCGAGCGCTGCAAGCAAAAATAATCCTTATGGTTTTTAGTTATGGCTTTACGCGATGGTACTTTTAAAAATTACTCTAATTCGTATATAACATAACATCACGCCTGCAATCCCCGAAGGGTTAGGCAGAGGTGTACCTACGGCCACATTTCGCCAGTTATGTTTAAGTCTCATGTAATAGGGAGCGAGCCTATTGCCATCAACCGGGCACAAATCCAGACTCCGGGCTGCTACTGAGATATTCGTGTATTAGAGGAAATAACAAAATATCTGAAACAAGCACTTGGCTTTATGTCAGATAAAAAAAAAAAACATCTTTTCAGTCTAACCGGATGCAGCTGAATACCAGTATTTTACATGAAGCGACTGCCTATCTAACCTCCACAAACCAGTAACTGAGTAAAACGATACCCCTTGGTAAGACTGGTTGTCAGACTTTCGGGTTTCTGACGACCCGTAACGACTGTCAAAGATACACGAATGACAGCCGAGACCAACGGCTTAACGTGCTTTCCGAGGCACTGATGTCAAATAAATCATCATAAAATTAATAGAGTTGTTTATTGAATAAGGCTACCATAGACATATCCTCTAATCCTGACCATCCAGACCTGTTGACCATTTTCTATTTTGTTAAGTACCTGGTACTTATTGACTTACACTGTCCTCCCATATCTACTAGTAACACTGTTATTTGAAAGTACTTATTGTAAAAGCAAATTATTTTTAAAAGAGTAACCGTGGAGTTTCTTGCCGGCTCTTCTCGATAGGAAGCGACCAATTGGAACCGTGCACCTAGCTTCTGACGTTTCATAAGTGCCCTTGTAGGTTTATGTGAAATAAAATATTTTGAATTTTATTTTGAATCCTCTTTTGTCTATTTCAGTACCTGGTAATGGACTACTACTGCGGTGGTGATCTACTGACTTTACTGTCGAAGTTTGAAGACCGACTTCCCGAAGACATGGCCAAGTTCTACATCGCAGAAATGGTGCTCGCCATACAGAGTGTGCATGAGCTTCGATATGTTCATAGGTGAGTTTCAACGGTTCATCTTCGGAACAAAATATGACTGAAGAACATGCTGCATTGCAGCTTAATTCATTCCTAGATATTGGCATCTTCAACTTTGAGCTAGCCAGCCGCACTGTAGCCTTCCATAAGATAGATACAGTAGGACCCGCTTAACACGATCACGCTTAAAACGAATTCTCGCATAATATGTCATTTTACGTCAGTCCCTACAACTTGAAACATGTTCTCATACATTTCTTAACGCTTAATACGATTCGTCATCCCGTTTAATACGCCTCTCGCGGCAGCGGCGAGCGTCTGTCTTAGCGGTGCGCGGTCGTGAGCGACCGGCCCTCCCGCGCTAAATTAAGCGAAAGGCATTGTCACTTCAAGAAAAAATTAACATATTTAAAGTTTTTGATGAAAAAGCATAAGTCAAAAATCAAACACAGTTAATATACGAAATTAGATCATACTATGTATGTGTATTACGTTTTATTTTTCACTATCCCCTCACCCCCTATCCCGTATAAGACGTTTTCTCGCTTAAGACGCGTTTTTAGTTGGGTCCCTGTAAAATCGTCTTAAACGGGTTCTACTGTATATTTATTTGCTCAATCATGTGTATACAAAAGAACATAAACGTGCAAGCAGGATAAAATAAAAAAAATAAAGTTCAGACATGTTAGCTATAACGGATGAAGATTTTCCTTTACAAATTTTTTGGAACGAAGTTCTTTAACGCGGCTTGTAAACTTTTAGAAATCGTCACGCTAAAAAGTGTTAATACTTGCGACTGTCTTCTTCTAATTCAAAGAGAAAGAAAGAGAGAGAGAGAACGCCGGCAGAAAAGAACAAAAGTAAAGTGATTACAATATCGCGGAGAAAGTGTGAATTTAGTCAAAATGAAAATCCAAGATGGCGACTCTGAAAATTGGGTGTAAAAGCCGATAGTGAGGTCAAAATGTAAATCCAAGATGACGGCTCTGATTTCAAATTTTTCGTCATGGGTATCGTTTTCATAGTTTTCGAGGGTGCTAAAGCCAATAGTGAAGTCAAACTATAAATCCAAGGTGGCGGCTGCAAAAATTAAGTTAGCAATAAAAATGGCCCTATATTAAATCCGACCGCTGGGCAAAGGCCACCTCTCATTTCTTCCTCTCTATTATACTATTCTGACTGATATAACTATCTCTTTCACAGGGACATAAAACCAGACAACGTGCTCCTAGACGCGAGCGGTCACATCAGGCTAGCAGACTTCGGCTCGTGTCTGCGACTCGGCGACGACGGCAAAGTGCAGAGCAACGTCGCTGTCGGCACGCCCGATTATATATCGCCCGAGATATTACGGGTAACTTACTTTTATAATTAGTATAATGGTCCAGGAACGCATTTACCAGAAGTGGTCAGCGTATTAGAGGTTCAGTAGCTTGAGTATTATTATTATTTCGTTTCTAAACATATCGATACCGGAAATTTCAACTGTCGTAAAGGACATTGTATTCCCTGTCCTTTACGAAATTTGAAATTTCCAGTGTCGATATTATTTACATTTTTAAATATTCATATATACAAATAAAAAAATATTTAAAAATATATAAATATAGTAGCCCACCGGTATCGGGAACAGGGTCCAAGCTACCGGTGGTCAGGGCTCCTGAGAGAAGAACCTCCTAACAATATGCGTCGTGTCCAGGAGTACCGCTTTCTGGATCAGGCCCTTGATCCAGCTGCCTAACGAGAGCCTCCTCAGGTGTTGGTCGAGGCTCTTGGCTATTATGCCATTGGCCGTCACGACAATCGGCACAATGATTGCTGCATCCACATCCCATATGTCGACATTATTATTATTTTTACGTCTTTTCTTTTCTCGGGACCCTAGGGTCCCGGATCTTTAGAAGGCGTACGAGGGGCTGAAGCCAACTCGCAGAGGCCCGTTAGACGTTTTTAATGAAATGAGGCACCAACCGACGATTATCCCTGTTCGCACTATGCAAATGTAGCCAAGGACAATCCCCAGTTGGTGTAGGACTATTGTAAGATATGGAAACAAAGATATTGGACTACGGGTTTTTTTGTCTGTAATTAACGAGCTTACAAATACGAAAAAGTCTTTATTCTTATGTAAAACTAGCTTTTTGCTACCACATACCGGGGTAAAGTTTCCTTAACAATCAGATTGATCATAATGTATATTTTTTAAATAAAATAAACTATTTAATATTGTATCGTATTATTTTATTTTCTCGCAATCGTAGTGAAAAGTAGAGACACACGGCGCTAAAACATAATATGACTCGGTTTCTATTTACTAAAACTACCTCGATATAATGGGTTATTTTAGCCCCTCGTACAACAATCTACTATCAGCTCTGTCTCAGGGATGCCAATGCGACATAATGCGTCTGTTATCGTAGATGTTCATAGGCGGCGGGACCGCTTTTCATCAGATCAGTCGTAGGTAGATAGAATATTCTTATTCTTTAAATATTTTTTATTACTGTTTGTATTTCCTGTGCGTGTCCCAAATAAAATATTTTTCTTTCTATTATGTACACTATACAAATTACAGATATAGATTTTTTAAATAATTTGTCGTTGCCAACCATGTGATAACATGAAAAAAATCTTCGAACGTGTTATGCTTTAAATCTGAAGCAGTACAAATAATAATAGATTGATATTATTATTATTTTTGACGTTTAATGTTTTGTTTTGCAGGCCATGGAAGACGGGCAAGGCAGATACGGTCCAGAGTGTGATTGGTGGTCCTTAGGTAATTTCCAATTGGTTATTTTTTTAAATTACTTTTAATACTTCTCAGTCAAAAAGGCGCTTACCCACTTCTTATATAAAATTCTATATAATTTGAAATCAACAAACTTTAGAATAATTTGTCAATCACGCCTGTGTTCCCCGAAGGGTTAGGCAGAGCTAGGGGTGCTTACCTGTTGCGCCACGAGAGCAACTATCTTATAATGTGAAAAAACTTTTCACAAAAAAAAAAAAACACTATAAAGCGAAAAATAACTTTTATTTCGCTAGTCGGTGTCTTTGGTTTTGAATTTTCGTTTTTTGCCACCGACTTCCGAAATTAAAGTTATTTTTCGTTTTGTAGTGTTTTTTTTTTGAAAGTCTGTTGATTTTTTTGTAAAAAGTTTTTAGTTGTGGTACCTACCCCACACAAATTCGAATACCATTACCTGCTATGTAAATAACAGTGACAGGAACTTAACATATCATCTATATATTAAGTGGGAAAAAAATACGTATTATTAAACCCAACTCAAAAACTATCCAAGCAAAGTTAATAAAATTGATATGGGGCCATCTTGAGAGCCAACCCTTTTAAACAAAAAAAATAATTTTCAAAATCGGTCCATAATTGACGGAGGCCATAAATAAATAACGAAAAAAAAAAAAACAAACATACGCTACGAACTTATAACCTCTTCCTTTTTGGAAGTCGGTTAATAATGTTACACTATCATTTAGAAGACGTTAGCGCACTCACTCTACGAATACGATGTGTGCGTGGCTGTCATTGTGAGCAGTACGTGCAGTAGCCATATTGTTTTGTAGTGTGCGTGCCTGGTTACTTATCTCTTCTGGCGTGTGTACAGACGCCAGCACATCAAGCTACCCGCTAACTGTCAAATTTTCCCAATCAACTTTGAACCTTAGACATCAGCGATAAAGTTGAAAATCTACTAAATAAATTTGACAGATTGTAGTAGCTTGATGTGCTGGCGTCTGTACCTATTTGAACACCTACTGTATTTCTATTTTCTTCATATCCCTCGGGAATCATCGCATTTCCGAATACAAACGAATGCTAATTTCCATGTCCATCAGTTATTAGATTTATCGTGTATAATAATTTGAATTCAGAACTAAGTACTGTATTGTTGTTTTGATTTTAGAGTGAACTATATAGAGCTGTAAAACTATTTTTCTATCTGTCGTGCCTGCGACTTTAGCGGCTTTCCTCCCATTTTTTAAATAAATTACATTAAGTTAAAAGAGTATTAACAACTCTATATAATTCTAAGTCGATTGAGAGCATCTGGTCTGCACCAAGTGCAAAGGGCAACTGATAGAAATCCGACGACTGACGAAACACGAGGTTTGCCGAGGGACATTAAGAACATAGTTGTACCATGTGTCATGTGTTCATAATTTGTTTATTTTCTGTCAATCCGCAGGTGTGTGCATGTACGAGATGCTGTTCGGCGAGACGCCGTTCTACGCGGAGTCTTTAGTAGAAACGTACGGCAAGATCATGAACCATGCGCGCTCCTTCCACTGCCCACCCCCTGATGAGCTTGCCGCACAGGTACGAGTGAATCATAGATAGAGTATAGCAAATAGACAAGTCTCTAAACACTTATACATTGTCGCCCATTATTTTTCTGAATGTTCATGAAAAATTATCGAAAAATAACTTTAAAAGTGGGGGTCCTGACTTTTTTTTAATTTTTCCTAATTTTTTTTTTAGAAATCCCTTTTTTTTAAATACAATTTTTTTAGAAATAAATATTTTCACCTCAATTTTTTTCGCATAGTTGACGATTTTTTATAAAAATGTTAGTTAATCCGATAAAATAACTCATAAGCTTTTAGAAATGATAAACAGAATCCAAATCGAGCCAATAACATCGGAGATATGGCAAACGCTACTCAAAACATAAAACATTGAATAACATGAAAAATATTAAAGATAGACCTCCCCTTTTAAAGTTATTTTTCGATCTATTTTCATGAATATTCAGAAAAATTCGGGCGGTCACATGGCGATGGGCGACATTGTGTATCTAGCAGTACAGGTGTGTCCAAACATAAAGCAGCAATCGTGCGCGGATGCCGCGCTGCGATTGGAGTACTGCCACGCTCGAATGCTTCTGTTAAACGCAAACATTCGTCGGTTTAGACCTGGATTCCTTTTACGCTGATGTCGGGCGCGTACGCAACTTACGCACCGCTGATGTCAGCGTCGCAGTATGGTGCTATATAGAATACAATGTATACAAGCTTAGTTTTTATTTACACTAAACCTCTTAAGGGGTTATTGTACTCATCATTATGATCAACTTTCAGTATGAGACCAACGCTAAAATCGCGAAAAAAACAGCTGTTCCCTGTATTTTGACGAGATATGTGAACATAAATGTAGGGAACAGCTGATTTTTTTTCTTGATTTCAGCTTTGGTCCCATAATGAGTTGTTCATAATGATGAGTACAATGACCCCTTAAGAGTTTGTATATCTAGCTGTAAAGGTGTGTCCAAACATGACTTTAACCTGTGTTCCTTCAGTTGCCATGTTGCCAGGGGCCACGGTATCCCTTTCGGAATTTCCCCTGACCCCGGCAGGTCGGTTTAGGCCTGAATTCCTCTTACGCTGATGTCGGTCGCGTACGCAACTTACGTACGCGCCGCTGACGTCAGCATCGCAGTATGGTACTAGGTATATAGAACACAATGTAAATCCGCACGCGCGACCGATGTACGCGACCGACATCAGCGTAAGAGGAATTCAGGTCTTAGTCCTAACTAGAGCGCGGCAGAAATGTGTCCTGCAAACGCCGCGTGTTGCTGCCGCGTTCTTGCCGCTCAATGTTTGGACACCCCTTTAGAGTAAACGAGACATCTCTTTCTCTGTTTTTTAAAAACACAAAAAAGACAAAGTTTAAAATGTCAAGATTATCGTTACTCCCTACAACACAGACACCACGCACGGGACACAGCATTGTTTACAGGGAAATGTACCTCCATAAACGAAATTTAGTAAGCAGTAGATAATCTTGACATTTTAAACTATGTCTTTTTTGTGTTTTTTCAAAAACCAATTATGTTTTTTTTTATTGGATGCTGTAGAATGGTAGTAGACCATGGTCTGAACAGCGTTCGTTATAGCAAAACTGTGATTCAAATTTCACAGTATACAGGGTGGAATTTTGTAATGCCACCTGAAGGGAAAGTACTGTAGATAGAAAATTTTACTCAAAGAAAACATTCCTTTATTTTTGAATAGAAAGAAAACTGTATTCAAAGATTTTCGAAAATTCGCTTGCCACACCCGGGAATCGAACCGACTAAAATCTCCCATATCCTCACAAAAAATGTGAAAATCAAATTTACATTAAATCTTATGCGAATGTAAATGAGTTGAGAGTTGAAGTTCAGAATACGATTATAATAATAAATATAATATTCACCACAACACGTTATTAAAGGTGTGTGGTTTTTTGTTGTATGAATTCGTTAGAAGAATACATTTGTGTATCCAAGAAAATGGAGCCCATTTCGAGCAACTAATTAGTTAAATTACCATTTTTTGTAAATAATTAAAATAATTTTAGATTTCATGGTTTTCCTATCATTTAATTTATCAAATTTGTTAGAGAGATTTCATCCTTATAATTGATCCTAACGATTAATGCAATAAAAGTACAGGGTGTAATTTTTACAGATTTTTGTCGGTTCGGTTTCCGGGTGTGGCAAGTGAATTTTCGAAAATCTTTGAATGCAGTTTTCTTTCTATTCAAAAATAAAGGAATGTTTTCTTTGAGTAAAATTTTCAATCTACAGTATTACGAGTATTTTCCCTTCAGGTGGCATTACAAAATTCCAGCCTGTATAATGTCAAATAATGAAAAGATTATGTCAATAAAGTATGTAAAATTAGTATTGAAACTAAGACTGCAAACTTCAGTGCTACCAATTGCGTCACGGGTCAAATTATAATGAACAAACTGTACCTTCTTGTTGGTTTTTTACATAGTGCCAAATCTATACTTCGACTTGCGACAAGAAAATAACCCTACTCTTTGGGAGTTTCTTGTACCATTTGTGTCAAAGAAGTTTACATTCCCAGGATTATCTTCAGTAAAGTAATAAATTATGTTTTTTTGACAGGTGTCAGAAGAGGCGAAGGATCTAATCCGCAGACTGATATGCTCTTCAGAAAATAGATTAGGAAAAAATGGACTACAAGACTTCAAGGTAAGCTATTACCTTCCACATCTGGATATACACCTAACGTCACACAAACTCTGCAAAGCGCAAGCAGGGTTTACTGCGCGTTCAGCATATATATAACTTTCCGACATCAATCTTTGGGCAGTTGCCCACCAGACACAACACCCGTCTGAGGATCCTCCCTTTTCTATGGAGGATGAGTGAACTTTACATCCTGTTCCTCGTGCCTATATACAGTACAACTATGTTCTTAATGTCCCTCGGCAAACCTCGTATTTCGTCAGTCGTCGGATTTCTATCAGTTGCCGTTTGCATTTGGTGCAGACCGGACTCTCGCAATCGACTTGGAAGAAAATAGAGTTGTTAATACTCTTTTAATTAATGTAATTTATTTAAAAAAATGGAAGGAAAGCTGCTAAATTCGCAGGCACGACAGATAGGAAAATAGTTTTACAGCAGCATAGTTCAAACGAAAATCAAAACAACAACAAAGTACTTAGTTCTGAATTAAAATTATTATACAAGATAAACCTAATAATTGATGGACATGGAAATTAGCATTCATTTGTATTCGGAAATACGATGATTCCTGAAGGACATTAAAAAAAAAATACTGTATACCTATCTATATTTGCACAACGATAGGAATGTGAGCTGGGCTTAGACTGTCTTGAGACAGGTTAGTTTTACTCTACTGATGGCTTGTCGTTCTGTTAGTAATACTGCTCAGTACAAGAGGAACCGCCGTTTTGAAAATTTGTTTCATGCACTCGGCTGGCTCATTTGATATTTTTACTGCTTTATAAATTATCATTGTATTACTGAAATGCACAAAGTATTTTTTGATCAATCTTTATAATAAGCTGTCGAGACAAAGTAAAACTATTCATTCACAACACGAACAGTATTGATATCACATTTATTAAACACATTTTTGTAATCACATTATTTTGTAAGGATGACAAAGAAAAGAAAGAAATATCAATCTGCCTAGCCTTTTCCCAACTATATTGGGGTCGGCTTCCAGTCTAACCGGATGCAGCTGAATACCAGTATTTTACATGGAGCGACTGCCTATCTGACCTCCACAACCCAGTAACTGGGTAATACGATACCCCTTGGTAAGACTGGTTGTCAGACTCTCGGGCTTCTGACGACCCGTAACGACTGTCAAAGATCCACGAATGACAGAGGGGACCAACTGCTTAACGTGCTTTCCGAGGCACGGAAGAGTCTCGGTATTTAAAGATGGTCACCCATCCACAGACCAACCCCGGCAAGCGTAGCTTAACCGGATGAATCGACCCGTGCGGCTGTTATTACTTAGCCACAAGAAAAGAAAGAAAGAAAAACTGTTTATTCTGCACGAACAAAACGCACATTACAAAAAATTACATAAAATACACACACACGCAAAGTAGCCAAAAGCCTCGTATACAAGCAGTAGAAGTTTGACAATTTTATCTATTGCTTGATATCAGGGCCAAGGACCAAAGACAATTTACATTGCGTAATCTACTCCGTCTTAGAACTTTAAAAAAAATTAAAAAATAAAATTCATTTAACTAAAATTCAGACTATTTTTGTCCATATTTTGTTAGTACCTTTTGCATTCTCTTAAAACTATGTTAGTAATGACGAGATTAATTAATACATCTAGGTAACATAATATTATAATGCTCGAAATCAATAATTGAATTAAAATTAAAATAATTGAAAATGAATTGAAACAAAATTGAAATAAATAATTGAAAATAAAAATAAATTGAAATAAAATTACGCTAAAATTAAATAATTCAAAATAAAATAAAATACAAAAATTCATCAGGCAACATGGCTGCATGTTGCCTGATGAATTTTTGTATTTTATTTTATTCCCAGCCTGTCCCTGTTACAGTTCCTTTATCACGTTTTCCGACTAAAGAGTTACTATTAATTAGTTGTATTTGATTACAGAATCACCCGTGGTTCGCGAACCTAGACTGGGAGAACCTCCGCGAGATGCAGGCGCCGTTCGTACCAGATGTCTCGAGCCCCACCGATACCTCCAACTTTGATGTCGATGATACTGATATCAGGTACAGCTGCACAAACTTATGTTTTAATAGCACGACATGTATGGCAAGTTACAATGCTCTTTATAATTTTTAACGTCATGTTTTTATCGTGAACGTGGAACGTCCTCGTCCATAAACTGTATCGAAATACGTGCACGTTATAACGTTATCGTGGACGGAAATTTATAAGCATCTTCATATATTTCCATACATTTGACTTGTGTTATCGTGATGCTGTGACGTGGACGTCCACGATAATATCGTCACGTTAGAAATGATAAAAGCGCACATTAGAAAGAAATCGATAGCGATTGCCACCTGCAACACTTACGTTGGAAGTTCTCATGTGAGCTTGTATAAAAAATAAAAAACAATTCGTACAAAAGCGAAATTGAACGTATCATACGCCTATAGGCTAAAAGCACGATTATTGTCTTGTTTGGGGTGTAGGATACGTTTTACCGTACTGGGTACTTCGCCCTGAAAACATGGTATAGGACAATTTTGAACGAATTCATTTATTTTCACTACTTTTTTTTTAAATCTGTGTTGTAAGATTCAAATTTTTAAAGTGAAACTTTTATCACATCGTCTCAAACTTTTTCGTCTGTGTGTTGCATGTCGCGTGACGGTCGGCCGCGGAGTAGGGATAAAGTGAAAGGCGCTCGTCAGAGCAGCCAAAGCCAATATGGCGGCGCCTATAGAAGTTTTACTTTTACCGTGGTTTCATAAAACCACACAATCCTTTTTTTATGTGATATCTTACTTTTCAGACTATCCGAAGCCGTTCCGCCACCCTCAGCATCATCAGCGTTCTCCGGTCTCCACTTACCGTTCATTGGCTTCACGTTCACGGCCGGCTCTCGTCTGTCAGACCTGGGCGCGCCCGCTAGTCCACTCAGTCCAGCCAAGAATGCTCCTAGTCAGGTTAGTACATCAGCTTTAAACCTTTTATGTCATTCATGTAGAAATTAAACTTATTAAGCTTATTAAGCGCGTTGGGCATTTTTGAGATGGGGAAAAAACAATTGAACTCACGACACTGTTACCGACACCAGCTTTAGACCATTAAAAAGACATTAACGCGCGTTACATTTTCTTCGGGATTAATGACATTCCAAACATTGAGACATGAATGATTGACATTTCCCTTTTTTTGCCGACTTCTTAAAAGAAAAGTTTTTCCTGCGCAATAAAATTGTTCAAGTTTTCACTTCTGTCGGCACTCGCAGAGTGCCACTGTTTTTTGTTTGTTTGTTTAATGTATTGTGTTTTTTTGTGAACAGGCACCATCAAACGCGGGCGACCGCGCAGCGGTAAAGGCATTAGAGCGAGAAAATGCACTCCTCGCACAAACTATAGCAGAACTTAGAGCTGGAGGAGCGGCTTTAGATGCTGGCAGTGGTAAGATGTTTACATTGTTCTCATATATAGAAGCAACAAGAATAATGTAAAATACAATAGACGTGGATATATTTAGTAACCTGTTCCGCTTAGCTATTTCTAAAGGGCCATAAAAAACCCTGAAAGAAATCGACACGTATTTCACCTCTCAACGAGACAAGGACTCTGCTTTCATCGCTCGGTGTGGCAACACGCCGTGTTCGGGTTTGCGACAAGTCAGTTGTCATCAAATCAAATAATTTATTTCTTTGCAAAAAATGGGTATAGTACATAGGTGTTTTTATAATAAAGTTCTCCATATTTTACCGTCACGTAGGCATGCAAAGGTTTACAACTCCAAATAAAAAAAATAGAAATATGCAGATCATTGGAATTACAAAAAATTAAATAAATATGTCAGTGAGGTCACAGCAATAAAAAAATATAAAATAAGACTAAGTAAGCGAACCAGGTTCACAATAATTATGTCAATCAGGGTAATAGTATGTCAACTAGTTAGTAAATCATCATTAAGAAAATTGTCAATCGTCGTCGTCGCCTCGTTGAGAGGTGAAACACGTGTCGATTTCTTTCAGGGTTTTTTATGGCTCGTTAGAAATAGCTAAGCGGAACAGGTTACTAAATATATCCACGTCTATTGTATTTTATAATGGATTTCCGCAAGGTCACGCCTGAATCAATTAACTAAGAATAATGTATCCAGGATTTTGTTATATCTTTAAAGTGTGTCCTTGGAGTTTCTTGCCCGTTCTTCTCCATAGAGATCTACGTTTTGGAATGAGCAACTTCCTGACGAACTGAGTTGACAGTTCAAAACTCCCTGTAAATCGTTTAATTGAAATAAACGGTTTGAGTTTGATGTTCCTTGATTCACAACAAGTTGGTTAATAAGCTAGTCAGATAGTTCACCAGCTCCGGATTAGTTCAGGTTAACTTAACAGACAGATAATTTGAGACGAATTCTGTACGATTTATTGACTGAAAACGTCTTTAGGCGCGTTGGGCATTTTTGAGATGGGATAAAACAGTTGAACTCCCACACTGTTACCGACATCTCATTTTTGTAAACGCGATTGTGCTCTTTATTTATATTACGTTACGGATCAATGTTCTATACGAGTATATTTACTTTAAAGGTTTTGGGCACTCCCAGAGTGCCACTGTTTTATTATGTATTTATCTGGGTTATTGTACCGGTTCTGGTGTACCGGCCGTATTATCGACTAAAGAAAATGAGGTTTTATTGTCTTTAAATGCTTCAGGATTTTCGAAAAGTCTACCCCAAAAGCGATAAAATAGGGGTTGAAAGTTTGTAAGTTTGAGAATGTCAGAAATCTACGCGGGCGAAGTCGCTGGAAAAGTGCTAGTGCAATAAATATATATTATTGATTATAGTGAAGTAGCACTCAACAATACTCGAAACTACGGGAACATTAATTATAATCTCAACTTGATTGCGACCATAACGCACTCAAGATATCTTTTAGTTGTGTACTAGATCCCTCTATTTAAATCTATTAAAACTATTTATTTCAAAACTATTGATTTATTGCGATTGATATATTAATAATGTATTTTGCAGAAGATTTAATACAGCTGAAAGAGGAATTAGCGACGATATCGAAAAGGAATGCGGATTTGGAAGCGCAGGTCAGGTGTTACGAACAACTGAACACTGGCATTACTTCACAGGTAATCATTATTTATTATTATAGATAGATAGATAGATAGAATATTCTTTATTATGTACACCATAAAAATTACAGACATTAATTTAGACATTTTACATTGGGTGACACAATGGGCGGTCTCATCGCTAAAAGCGATTATCAGGCTTTTGTGATTCTACACCAGGGATTGGTCTAAATTGGCTCAGGATCGGGTTGGGTGGAAAAAGGAAAGGAAGGCCTTTGCCCTGCAGTGGGACAATACGGGCTAATTTAATATATTATAAATTTATTTGCCAATACATATATACTGTCAATAATAGGGCATTTTTTCAAAAATCTTGTATTGGTTTGTTCCTTGTCTGATGTTCATCGTCACAGTCATGTTTATAATATGCATAAAAATACGTGTGGAATACACTTTTTGGAAACTCGAGTCACTTTATTTTCTCTTTTGACTGGCCAGATGAAAAACTCCAATATTTTCGTGCTATGCATTGAATTTTTCGGAATCTTAATTTGAAAAAATCCTTTTATTTAATTAAGTGAACTGGTTCATCAATTATAAATTAACAACAAGAGTTTCGAAACACACCATCTTTAATTAAGAAATGCCTAGTGTACCTTACATACAATAACATCAATTAAATCTAAAATCCATCTAATCTATGGCATGTAATAAATGTATGTACCTAATATTTGCACACCACACTTTGCAGAATGTGATGATACCTTTGGCTAATATTAAGACCATCTATTGTATCATATTCATCATCTGCCTAGCCTTTTCGCAACTATATTGGGGTCGGCTTCCAGTCTAATCGGATGCAGCTGAATATCAGTATTTTACATGGAGCGACTGCCTATCTGACCTCCACAACCTTGTTACTAAGTAACACGATACCCCTTGGTAAGACTGGTTGTCAGATTTTTGGGCTTCTAACTACCCGTAACGACTGTCAAAGATCTACAAATGACAGCCGGGACCAACGGCTTAACGTGCTTTCCGAGGCACGAAGGGGTGGCTTGGTATGTAAAGATTGTCACCCATCCACGGACTAACTGCGGCAAGCGTAGCTTAACCTGATCGATCGACCCGTACAGTTGTTATTACTTAGCCACAAGTCCCTCTATATAAAGTGTGTAGCGGTTACCCCGCCACATACGAACGACGCATCATAGACATGACGTCACACAAATCCTGCATCGCGCAGTTAGAGTTTACCGAGCGATCGACATACATACAAGATTTCAACTTCAAACCGATGGGCAGTTGCCCGCCAGACACAACACCCGTCTGGTCGGAGGATCCTCCCTTTTCTGTGGTGGATGAGTGAACTGTACACCCTGTTCCTCATACCCCTAAAAGTGTACCATATTGTGACAAATAAATAATTATGATAACTCATTTAAATTCGCAGGATATGCCAGCAACTCCTCAGGAGATGATGACCCGCATCCGCGAGATGGAGGTCATCATACAAGCAATGAACATGGAGAAGGAGGAATTGAATAAGGACAGGACTGACTCCGTTGAGAAACTTAGGCTGCAGGTGACTAATGGAAGGTTTTTTTGAAGTGAAAACTTCTTTAGGCGCGTTGGGCATTTTTGAGATGGGAAAAAATAATTGAACTCGCGACACCGTTACCGACACCTCATGTTTGTAAACGCAATTGTGCTCTTTATTTAGATAAGGTTACGGACCAATGTTCTATACAAGTATTTTTCTTCCCCTATCTTGTTCAAGTTTTCACTTCTGTTGGCACTCCCGGAGTGCCACTGTTTTTATTACTGGCAGCGCCCCGCGGCTTCACCCGCATAAGTCTCGACCCCGTGGAAATATCGGGATAGAAAGTATCCTATGTGTTAATCCAGGTTATAAACTATCTGTATGGCAAAGTTCATACAAATACGTTCAGTAGATTTTGCGTGAAAGAGTAACAAACACACATCCATCCATGCTCACAAACTTTCTCATTTATAATTTTATAATACAGGGTGGCATCGACGCGAAAACTTTTACCATGGATTCGGAACCCACCTGCGATGAAATTCTTCGTCGGTTATTAAAAAAAAACCAGTCGTTTCATAGAAAAGTGCAATACCTACGCGGTCAAAATGTATGAAACAGCTGTTTTTTTTTTAAATCAACTAAAAATTTGATTGCAGGTGGGTTCAGAATCATGTACTGAATCCATGGTAGAAGTGTTGACGTCGATGTCCCTGCCACACTATGCAGTAGGATAGGATTAGTAGGATAGTATAATATAAGTGGGGAAGTAGGATTTACTAGCTTCTGCCCGCGACTTCGTCCGCGTGAAATTTCGGCCCCCGGCTCACTTTGTTACATCCTATCGCCCGAGCTATTACTTTGTTTTCGGACTTTTTTCTTTTTGCTCGGCTCTTAAGGCTCGTAGCGTGATGATAAATCACCTATAAGGGGCCGTTCAAATATTACGTAAGCAGATTTATTACAATTATTTACCTCCCCTCCCCCTTGTCAGTAAAAGTAAGCAAAGCTCTTACACCCCCCCCCCCCCCCCCCTCCCCCCTCCTATGCTTACGTAAACATTGTATATGCATTTTTCTTTTAATGTAAGTATTCTTTTTTTTTTTTTCATTGATTCATGAGCAATAGATTGACGGAAGAAATTTAGACAAGTGAATGGCACGCGGTAATTCCCCTACTCGGTTCTAAGCGAGTAAACGTTTTCATTATTTGTGCGAATCCCCGAATATACGTTTCGTTTTCAAGCATAGACAATGTGTGGGTTGCAATATGTGTAAAAAAGTAAATAATTACTGCTGACGTAATCAACATCTAGACCCCCCCACCCCCCATGTCATCAAAAATAAGCAAAGCATAGACCCTCTCCCCCTATAGTGCTTACGTAATACCCTAACCAACCCTAACCTTCCCTTCCCTAACCTTCCTCAAGAATTGGACTATCAAATTAATGCAAAAAGATTTTTTTTAAATCCGACTGGAAGTTCCAAAGATTAGCGTGTTTAAACAAACAAACTCTTCAGCTTTATTATTAGTATAGTATTTTTTTTCTCTCCACAGGACAAAGAACTGAAGGATGCGTTATCACAGCGCAAGCTGGCTATGACTGAGTACAACGAAGTGACTGAGCGACTGTCAGAACTGAGGCAACAGAAGCAGAAACTGTCGCGACAGGTATGTGAAATTTTGGATTTTGTTGTGTAACATTGTTTTCAAGAAGATACAGTAGAAGATGCAAAATTAATACTAGAAAGTATGGTTCGATTGATAAAGTGTTATGCTGGCGCCACATTACACACACACCTATTTTCTCGATGTCTCGCTGCGAGAGCGCGCGAATTGTAGTTCGCTTTATCGCGACAATATAGGTAGCCTACACTGACGCTTCCCCCTTAATACTATATTAAGGGGGAAGCGTCAGGGTAGCCCGCGAAATTCAATTTTTTTTAAGTTTTTTGCATTTTGCAGGTCAGTGTCAGGTTTTATGTTGATTAAAATATGATTCGCGGTCGTAACAAATATGGCTTTACTCAATTATAATCTATAGTGTAGTTTGTGATGATCTTAGAAAGAAAGAAATTTATTTGGACACAGTTCGTGAAACACAAATAACAAAGTGAAAATTATGTTTTAACAACAATAGTGTGTGCCTCTCGGCTGCGCCAAAATGGTTCATTTCAGCATTAATGCCAGACAGATACTGGTGTATAAGTTGACGCGGCTTTCGAAGGACCATACGCGGGAAAATAATTTACATACATACATGAACTCACGCCTTCTTCCCATGGGGGTAGGCAGAGAGAATGAATGAAAGGCGACTAACAAAATGTATTTACAAGGCTGATGTAAAGGGAAAGGCCGGGCGGGGACGCCCTAGGAGGACATATACTGACCTTATTGGTGATGTTCTTCAGAAAGGCCAGGTGCGTAGTACTCGCAACCGGCGTGCCTGTATGACCAGATGTATGAACGTAAACGAGGCAAAAGGATTATGTAAGGATCGTAGCAGGTGGCGTTCTGTAGTTTCTGCCTACCCCCATGGGAAAATAATTTACGTGGGGTGGAATATTAGCCGACACAGAATTGAGCTACACACAGGTATGAATTGAGCTACACACAGGTATGAGTAAGGAATAGGGATGGATGGACTTACTTGGGAATCTTCTGGACGAAACACGTTGACTCAAGGACAGCTCTGGCTATCCTGGTGTTCACTGATTCAACTCACTGTGGTGCACTTTTATTGGGTATTTAAATGTCACAATTGTATCGGCCTTACAAATAGAGAGCTTTTGAATTTTGATATAGGCGCGGACGGTGTGGTGCGCGCGCGGCGCGGTGTGCGCCCGGCGCGCGGGAGCGGTGAGCGGTGAGCGGTCACTGACAAGTGTCCAAAATTTGAGAAGTTCTCTCAAATCACAGGAGATGCAATTGGCTCTCGCTACAGCGGAGCCTCTGATTAGTGCGTGCGATGAGCGTCCGTCTCGTTCCGTTGTACGGGAATTGGGAAGGAATGAATATAGCTCAAAACTGCGTTCGGATATTATAATAAAAAAAACTTATTACTAAAACTTGCGCGAGCAGATACTGTCTGACGCTGTTTTTCTAATGAACCCTTAAGGACAAGTGACGGGGAGTATGAACAGTTTCAACATACCTAATACATAATTTGTATACTTAAAAAACTAAATAAATAAATAAGGACGTAATCAAATATAATACAAAAACAAAGAACATACGAAAACAACAAGAACTGTCCCAGCTAAAACCTGTTATTAGCGAGCTATGTAGAATCCGTGCACCGGTGCACTCACAAAGCGCTACAGGCCGCCGACATCTTAATCTGGAACCCATCCTAGCATCCAGAAATATTATGATTACAGCATAACACTATCTTCTTTCAGGTACGTGATAAAGAAGAAGAATTAGAAGTAGCGATGCAGAAGATCGACGCATTACGTCAAGACATTCGACGCGCTGAGAAAGGGAGAAGGGAACTAGAAGCGAGACTCGATCAGGCCATCTCTGAAGCTACCAAGGTATGTAGCATTATACTAGTGTTTATTAATAAGTTAAAAGTAGCGATGCAGAAGATATACAAGACATACGACGCGCTCAGAAGGGGAGAATGGAACTAGAGGCTAGGCTCGATCAGGCGATCTCTAAATGTACCAAAGTACTCTACCTATCTCTTTTATAAGTCACATATACTACTCAGTTATTACTGAGGTGCTCGTGGCTAAGTAATAACAGCCACACGGGTCGATCCATAAGGTTAAGTTACGCTTGCCGGGGTTGGTCCGTGGATAGGTGACCATCTTTACATACCGAGACTCCTCCGTGCCTCGGAAAGCACGTTAAGCCGTTGGTCCCGGCTGTTATTTGTGGATTTTTGACAATTGTTATGGGTCGTCAGAAGCCCGAAAGTCTGACAACCAGGTTATTGTGTTACAGTTATTTGGGTTATGCAGGTCAGATAGGCAGTCGTTCCATGTAAAATACTGGTATCCAGCTGCATCCGGTTAGTCTGAAAGCCGACTCCACATAGTTGGGAAAAGGCTAGGAAGATGATGGGTAGGGACGAGATAAACATAAAGGCCATACCTAACTTCTGCGAAGTCAAACCAATCTGCCTAGCCTTTTCCCAACTATATTGGGGTCAGCTTCCAGTCTAACCGGATGCAGCTGAATACCAGTATTTTACATGGAGCGACTGCTTATCTGACCTCCACAACCCAGTAACAGGGTAATACGATACCCTTTGGTAAGACTGGTTGTCAGACTTTCGGGCTTCTGACGACCCGTAACGACTGTCAAAGATCCACGAATGACAGTCGGGGCCAACGGCTTAACGAGCTTTCCGAGGCACGGAGGAGTCTCGGTATGTAGAAATGGTCACCCATCCACGGACCAACCCCGGTAAGCGTAGCTTAACCTGACAGATCGACCCGAGGGGCTGTCAGTACTTAGCCACGAGCTTCTGCGAAGTAACAGGAATAAACTTGCAATTCAATAGGGATGATGACTAAAAATATATATTTTGTCCGTCTTACAGATTATTAAAAAATATTGGACACGTATTTTTTCTTTTTTTACGTTATCAAAAGATTACGGCGATACACTGAGTTAAAATGTGCCATGACGTCACGAGTATGTAGATTTTATACTTGTGATGTAGTGACCCCCACTCCCCAACTTTAACGCGTTTTATCTAAGTCATCATCATCTGCCTAGCCTTTTCACAACTATGTTGGGGACGGCTTCCAGTCTAACCGGATGCAGCTGAATACCAGTATTTTACATGGAGCGACTGCCTATCTGACCTCCACAACCCAGTTAGGTATTGGGTAACACGATATCCGATATTCGTTTTATCTAAGTCATTTTTTATTAATATGATGAAGCAAAAAATACGTGTCTAATATTTTTTTATTATCTGACTGACGTACTAAATAGTTTTTTTTTGACCCAGGCATCAACCCTATTATCGGTGGTTGTAGTAGACTTGTCAAATTGCAATGATAAATAATTCTTGCCCGTTTCCAACGAGTTGTGGCCGACACCCAGTTCAAATTAATAGTTTTAAAATTTATTTATGTAGATTTTTTATTTGAATAATAATAGTTTTATTTATATTATTTTTTAATAGTTCATTAGATTATTTATTAGATTATATACAATAAGAGATATATTCCATGGAGTAACAGCTTTAAGGTTAGTATTTTGGTTAAATTTTCAGGCTTTCGATTAAATATACGAAAAGTAATATTACTTGTCCCCAGGAGCGCAAGTTACGCGAAGAAACGTTACGTTCTCAGCGCGTGGACTCGGGAGCTCCGCCGTCCGCGGCCGCTGACGTGGCCAGGCTGCAGGCCGAGGTGGACACACTCGAGGTAACTTCGTGGATGGACATTAACACATGCTCTCTAGAAACTCTTTTTCATTCATTGGGTGTCATAAAAAGCTCATCAAATCATTCATAGACACGACGGAAGTCTTATTGCTCTCCAAAAAACTGACAAGAATCATCTCAAAGCTGTGGTGAACAGTAAATTATGAACTCATGTTCAACCAAAATTGTTTACTAACTAATGTCAGATGAGCCGTTTATCTATATACCAAAACTAACAATTCAAAGCTGCCAAAATTGATACAAAATTGATATTATTCTATTTTACGGGCTTATGACTAATAGAACTGAAAACAATTTAAGCCTTTTCAAGCGTTATCTTCCGTTATCCTTAGATGCAGTACAAAGAATCTCTGCAACAGCAACAGTCGAGGTTCCAAGATGAACTTGCGGCTCTCAACGACCAATTACAAGAAGGAGATGCTTTACGCAATGTTCTCAATAGAGAGGTAGGGATGACGACACATTTATATGCAACTCCAGATTCACATCAACACTCTTCATTTTCGAAATTTGCATGTGACAATAGCCTTATACTACCAGCCTGTTATCGGTCCGGTTTTTGAGTTTATTCATTATAAACCAACATACAAAAAAATCAAATCTTTCTCTTCATAATATTGGTTTAGATAAGTCCAGGTTTCTTCACGATGTTTTCTTTTACCGATGCTATTTTGGATTTTCTCAAAAGCTTTTGACTCTGTTTACAACGCTACTTCAAAAGAATTTGTACTTTTTTGAAAGCTGGGGTTTTGGAACTCACAATCTGTTTTTGTCACATAATAAACAATTGAATTAAGGAATTCTGTACTCTTGATAAAACCTTTACGATCGTGACTTTTTGTGGGTGTTTTACTGGGTTCTATTCTGGGTCCAGTTTTGCTTTTATGTCAATTCCTATTCCTCTCGGTCTCAAACTCTTCATTTTAATTACAATATATTTACTTGGCACCTTATATTTTACCAAAAATCTTTTGTTACAGTTGCAAACATCAAAAGAGAAACTGGAAAGCCGCCGCATAGAACAGCTAACTGACAGCGAAGACAAACAGATGTTAATGAACGAGAACCGGAAGCTGGCCAAAGATCTGGACGCTGTGAATAACAAAGTCTATACTTTTGTATTAACATTCTGTAGCTTTAGGTCCTTATTAACTGTTCCCTAGTTCCCTTTTAGAGTAATGTTTACGGCTTGACTCAGGTATAACGACCAAACAAAAAAGAAACAATAATAAATTAAAAGGCCTGCGAACACGGCTCGCAACCACAAATCGAGATGTTTGCAAAATTCAATTTCAAGCGTTGCTCTAGTGTGAGTGCCTGTCGGAGCGATATACACCTATAGTGAGCAATACTACCACGCACACATTAACAATTATTGCTTGACGCGATAGCACTACTAGCTTTCGAAAATGTATGATAAATTTGGATGTGTTCCGTAATAAGAAAAATGATGAATGAAAACTTAATACTTTTCCATTTTTTTTTTTTTTTTCGATAATTTGTAACTTAATAATATAAGCTATGCTTCTGCAGAAACAATATTATAAATATTGTTGTTTATAATACAGAAAGAACAATATGAAGACATGTCATTTATGCTGTAAAAATGTGCGAAATTAAATTCGTTTGAACTTCATTTTAGAAAAGTTTTTTGAAAAAAAAAAAAAAAAAGATGTAGGAGCCTAGATAAACACTGTCTAAATCCGAATAACAACATAATATGGTGGAAATATACCCAAATTGCAAATGATTTCGGTATTACGTTTGTATGGACAATTCATGCGTGGCCGCGTTCTTAAGTACATTTATTCTACATAGACTAAAGATTACATTTCGTGTTTATTTTGACTAGTTTCGACCTCATTCGAAGATCATAAAATCAATCACGTGGCGAAGTCGCTAGTCGAACTTGAGTAAAACCGTAAACATTTATACGTATATATTTAATTTCAATTCGGTCTACACTCCATTAATCGCTGAAGATAGCATTATTAGATTTCTACACTATCAACAAAAAATATATGGAAATTAGTAGCATTTAGCTAAACCAGGAAAGGTCAGCGCTTCGGTAATCTTCGTGTTTCCGAATTAGCACGAATGTCGTGTCACAGAGTAATCCATGAGTAACCCTCTTCGCGAGTTCGTAGTTCCGAAGATAGACGATGATTTCCGAAGCGCTTACTTTTCTTTGCAAAACTGTAGTTATATGTCAAGAAAATAAAAACACATCTAAAATTCCCTCTCCATTGCCCCTTAGCTGGCAGAAAACGGTAGAAGATGGCAAGCAGAACGAAGACAAATGGAGATTGAGTTAGAGGAACTTAGAGCTAAGAGAGATACCATGCAGCATTGGGAGACGCAGGTCAGTGATGTAAGTTCAACCCGACACCGTTCCTTTTTACTATCACACTAATTTTTACCTGCCTGTTTGTATGCTGACCCTACCGGTTTGTACCTGAATGGTTTGTATTACCCATTTACCCAACCGTGTGTATATATTGGCCCGTGTGTTTAAGTATTTTTACCTTGACAATTTTAAGTTTTAGTGCTGATTTTTAAATAGTTAGATAATTTTTATCTGAGGAATAAGAATGGCGGTTCGACAGATTTTTTTACAGAAAATATGTCAAACCGTCATTGTTATTAAGTTATCTGACTATTGAAAAATCTACTCTAAAGTTCTATTCAGATATAACCGATATCGCTGTAGCGCTCGATAGCGATACTGAATGGGTACGCGATATCGCTGTAGCGCTCGGCGATACTGGTCCGCCTTCTGATTAGTCACTTTTGTGCCGCCAATTAGTAAACACAAGTACAGGCGATATCGCGTACAGATTCGGTATCGCTACCGAGCGCGATAGCGATATCGCTTATATCTGAACTCTATTTTGTACTCTGAACCAACAATGTTTTTTGTGGACCAATCCATTTTTTATGAGTATTCTTACATAACCATAGTTTGTTTACTGGCACTACCTATTTGTAAAGGGTTTTTCATTAAGAGAGCTCGAACTTTGAAATTAAATAAAACAGCTTTTGTTAGTGATATTGCCTCATTTTTTTCACAGAGTTTGATGATAAATTTTAACAATTTTAACGCATTGTTGAAGCGTGTAGCGATTCATAGTGAACAATATTCCTATCAAATTTGACAGCTGTTATTTTACCAAGATGGCCGCTATACGCTGTCAAAGTTCGAGCGTCCCTATTGAAAACCGTTATCACATTCAGTTTGTTTTCTCACCTATTCCTGTATTAGCACCACCTATTTGCTGTTTATAACATATAAAATATTCTTAATAATAAGTCAAATAATACATTGTATAACTTAAAAATCACGATGACTGCCTAATAAGTTCGTTAGTTAAAAATCTAGTTGACTTTAAACAGATGTGGACGACATCTAACATTACTTTTCTCTCCATCTTTATTTAGATAGCAGATATCATCCGATGGGTGGCTGATGAGAAGGAGGCTCGTGGCTACCTGCAGGCGCTCGCTACTAAGATGACTGAGGAGTTGGAGTATCTTAAACATGGTGAGAGGAACCTTTATTTGTCACTGGATTGTGGTGTTGGAGGTCAGTTTGCACTTGCTCCATGAACAAATTTTGTTTGGTTGTTTTTGCTTGTTGGCAACACATAGCAACAAAATAATTCGTTCGTTTATAGCCATAATTGTGAGTGAAAATATATTTTTTGACTTTATATTTTTTATAAGATTTTACAAACGCCTTTTTGGAACACTTGAAGTTTTTTTAAATGTTTTTCTAATGTGTTTAAGTAGTTACTACAAGCGACTGTGACCAAAAGTGTTTTACCTAATGATAAGTTAATTTAGTCGAGAAAAAAACACAGTAATAAAGAAATTCTGTTTATACTTTTACTCAGTAGTCTCTACAGATATTATTATTCAACACTATTCTAAATACTTTCTTGCTTGCCACACAACTTGTTAAGACCAGGCACTCCAAACACAATTTTCACGCAAACTCCGCCCCCATGCATCCCACCACTCCACTATGTGCTAAACGCTAACACTTTAGTAATAAAGTTGAATATCGCGTGCGCTCTTTGGTCGTGTTCGAGCACGGAACTAAATGTCGTAAGTCTCAATTCTTATTTCGGTCATAACTAAAGTAATAATTGATCTAGAGAAAAAATATCTTATATTTGGATAATAAACTATATTTTATTACTGTCAATAATTATTTTAAACATAAAAGCCTAATCTTTTTTTGTTTCAAAATCTTTAAAAAAGACATGATTTTCGAATAAAAAATTAATCGAGCGAAAATGTTCCAATTACGTAACTGTCTTATATTCGGAAAGAAAAAGATCCAATAAATCATACACTAAAGTTCCATTTTGATTGTAATATTAATACAAATTAACATACAATTTAGGGAGTCTCCTCGTTAACCATTTATCATTTGTCCCCCAGCGAGCGCCTCCCGCTCATCCCTGGTGGTGGCATCGTCCCCCCCGTCGGGCCCGGCCGGCGCCGCGCCCGACGGCCGGCCCGGCACCGGCGGCTGGCGCAACCGGCGCTCGCAGAAACTGGACAAGATGGAGATACTGACCCTGCAGTCGTCGCTGCACTCCGAGATACAGGCCAAGCAGGCCGTGGGAGAGGAGCTCAGCCGCACCAGGGCCGAGCTGCTCGCCAGTCAGAGGTTAGTGCGAATAAAAAAATTTAAAAAATACCCCGGTTAACACACAATACAGTGTGAGTCTTTATAATGTGCACATATCGAAATGTCCCTCATTTCGATATGTGCACATTATAAAGACTCACACTGTATTGTCTGATCTATGCTTAATTTTATCGAAAGATTTTTTTTTATGGAATTTAAAAAAAAATCGATTTAAGACGGTGTAACTTTTTAACTAAATGATCTATCGCGATGAAACTTCATAATGATTGGAAGTAATTAGGCGTCCTCATAAAATGAAAATATTGTAAAAAAAAAACAACCCTAAATTGAAAATAACTCATCATCTGTTACGACGCCTCATTGAGGTGGATAACGATTAAAATTCTATTGTGTCTCGTTAATGACAGTTAAAAGGGTTTTTATGAAAAAACCTTTTTTTTAATACATTTTTACAGTATTCGTAAAATTTATCAATAAGACGCCCATTAGAACAGAAAAAA
This sequence comes from Agrochola lychnidis, assembly GCA_963680765.1. Taxonomy (NCBI): domain Eukaryota; kingdom Metazoa; phylum Arthropoda; class Insecta; order Lepidoptera; family Noctuidae; genus Agrochola; species Agrochola lychnidis. Next base: position 14,359,877 of record OY796872.1, read on the forward strand.
TAAATAAAAAAATTTACTCATTAGAGTCGTAAATACAACTTGTTATGATTTTCTTCTCTAGTTATGTTCCACCTTGGTGTCGAGATTCTTCCAAGTAAGCCTACTATTTTGCCCAATCTTCTAATAACAACGGCTAAATTAATATAAATCGTAAGTTTTGTATTAAAACCTGATTTGATTTTAAAAGGGCATGTTCAGAACTTCATCGAAACAGCACTACTCAAAAGTTGTTTTTTTTTAATTACGGGCCCAGTTAATAATACTGACAATGCAACATATTTGTCAAAAAATTTAATTGACACATTTTCACAACACATAAAGCATAAAGCACTAAAACAAAAAGTAAATTTATAAAATTGTCGAATTGTTAAGTTGTCTTCTGTCGCCCCTGTTCTTAGAAATTTGTATTCAAACTTTCATTTTTATTTCGGTTAAAAACACCGATTACTCACGGAATTGTACTGTTTTGTACTAATGGAATTTTAATGTTTTATTGTCATCACCTCATTAAACCATCATTTCTGTGCGAAACTTTGAGTGTTTGCGAATTTAATTTCGTGTTGTACGATTCAGTTTTTTTTTGTGGTATTGTCATACATAAACTTTTGCTCTGTTTGTCGGGAAAAGACCAGATTTCATTTGTTTCTGTATCTGCATGAATAATAATCAGATTTACAAATAACATAATATACCCAGAATTGAAGCATTCGGAATAATCATTCTCTCGATAAGAAAGATAATTCTTACGCTGTTTCGTTTACCTAAAGCGTGTTGCAAAGAGTTGTGATCCTTAATATCAGGGCCGTGGCACACACTGGGCAGGCAGGCACTGAAGCTCCGTCGCCGGCCCGGACACGGACATGTTTGGACGAGTTCATATAAAATTTACACACCAATATTTTTTGAGTCCCTCTGACGGAGCACAGTCCGTTCACGTTCTGGGCAGGGCCCTGATATTTGTGGATAGACATTTATTGAAAAGTGTTGTAGAGTCTGGCCACTCCAAATCTGCTTAAGTAAAATAACGGTGGAATTTGAAAATCTATAGACGGCAACACCATCCTGTCCTACGAAAAAAGAATTTGATACTTTGTCTTTTTGTTTTTGATAGGTTATTTTGTTTATATTCTGATTTATTCCGGTAAAGAATAGTCACTTTAGCACGATGCAGTATGGATTTGATACAGTTTTGTCATCGTGTGGAGGTACAGCATAGGACCGACATGTCATAATCTATTATGCAAAAATCAAAAGGCAAAATATCAAAATCATTAGATCTACTTACAACCCCGAAACTGACATAACTGACTGATGTAAAAGTATACCATAAATGTAAAACTTTTTGGGGTTGCCCTTTTATTCCATTGCAGACTTAGCGTTGCCACTAAAACAGCCATGTCTACCAGGCAAAGATGAAACAAGTTTTTTTTTTTCAATACTCTGGCGTTATTTACTGCAATCTTATGACCGTACTGAAACGTGGTCGCTTACAATGGGCCTTATCAGAAGGCTAAAAGTCACCCAAAGGGCAATGGAGAGGGCTATGCTTGGAGTTTCCCTACGTGATCGAATAAAGAAATGAAGAGATCCGCAGGAGAACCAAGGTAACCGACATAGCCCGAAGAATTGCCAAACTTAAGTGGCAATGGGCAGGGCACATTGCTCGCAGAACGGATGGCTGATGGGGTCGAAAGGTTCTGGAGTGGCGACCACGTACCGGAAGACGTAGCGTTGGAAGGCCTCCCACAAGATGGACCGATGACCTTGTGAAGGCCGCAGGAATCCGCTGGATGCGGAAAGCACAGAATCGGTCGAAGTGGCGGTGCTTGGGGGAGGCCTGTGTCCAGCAGTGGACGTCTTTCAGCTGAAATGATGATGATGATTATGACCATTTTTTAATTTTTTTTTTTTCATTTAATTCTTCGAACGTTTCACTCCAAAATACCCACATTTCCACAGAGAGTTACTTGAAACCCGTCAACGTCTCGACACTCTTGCGCACGATATGAAACGCAAAGAACAACATATACGCGACATGCAGACGAGGCTCGACGCGCCACATCAGCCCGGCAACTCCTGTGAGTATATACACATGTGTTTTTACATTGTTAGGGTCCCGGACGGGGTAAGCAGAGTTGTAAATGCTTTTAGGATATAGAAGAAATGATTAACAACGACTTTTAAATGATAATATCTATAATAGGTCGTTTATTTGGAAGACAAATGCAATCAAAGAAAAACAGTGTTAAACGATGATAGATATAAAAGTTAAAACTGTGGCCCAGCTACCAAAGCCCGACTTTAAGTGAGTGGGTGGGTAGGTTGTTCCAGATTAAGGCTGGACTCACACATTCTGAATTCTTCTCTGAATTTTAGAGTCGGAATTGATATTATTAATTAAATTTAGAAAAAGTCATAATCTGAAAAAATCAGAATGTCTGTGGAGCATAATTAAATTGTATGCAATTCCGGGCTTTCTTAATTAATAATATCAATTCCGATTCTGAATTCAGAATGTGTGAGTCCAGCCTTAGACTGCCTGTCCACTGGAGCGGAGCGAGGCAGCGGAGCGGAGAAATGTGCCAATATTAACCAATAGGAGCGGAGCTCTGAAACGGAGTTTAGATTCTATTGGTTAATATTGGAGAAATGTGCCAATATTAACCAATAGGAGCGTAGCTCTGAAACGGAGTTTAGATTCTATTGGTTAATATTGGAGAAATGTGCCAATATTAACCAATAGGAGCGTAGCTCTGAAACGGAGTTTAGATTCTATTGGTTAATATTGGAGAAATGTGCCAATATTAACCAATAGGAGCTTAGCTCTGAAACGGAGTTTAGATTCTATTGGTTAATATTGAATAAATGTGCCAATATTAACCAATAGGAGCGTAGCTCTGAAACGGAGTTTAGATTCTATTGGTTAATATTGGCACATTTCTCCGCTCCGCTGCCTCGCTCCGCTCCAGTGGACAGGCAGCCTTATACATTAAAATGCGGGTGTGAAATTGAGCTGAGTTATCATAGCGACGCGGTCAGCAGGGCGGAAATTATCAAGTTTACAGACCGATTAAATGAGAGTTGTGTCAGTGCTTTAGGAAAATATTTTCGCCGTTTTGGTGGTTTAGTGATCGTTATCAACATTCATCGCGTTTTTTTGTCTTCGAGTTTTACTAATGATTTGCGGGATCGGGTCGCTCGCGGCGTGCGAATTAGAAGCGGTGTACAAAGCAAAAAGCAATGTAGCCCGTAAAATTTGCTCGAGTAGTCTTGATACTCCTACGATTATTGACTTATCTGTAGCTCGTCTATTTTTGATCCGACTCCTTAGGGCAGTTGCGTGATATTTAAATAAAAAAATCCTCAAGAATTGAGCTATCAAATGCAAAAACATTTTTTCAAATCCGGACTAGCAGTTCCAGAGATTACCGCGTTCAAACAAACAAACTCTTCAGTTTCGTTACTTATTCGTATAGATTTGCTAAATGTGTTCAATATTGGGGCTAATTTCAGACTAGTTCAGTAAAGAAGCTATGGATTGTTGTGTTGTAGCATCCGTGTAATATGTGGCGCCCTCTAACGCTAGTATTTTTAACTCATCAGTCTTTGGGTTAGTGTAAAATGTATGCTTACCCCGAATAGTATAAATTTGAACATATAATTTTTATGAAGGGGAGTTGAAAAGAGACAGAGCTATTTTTATGTATAAAAACATGGCAATTGTAATAAATAGAACTTGGCATGGCACTTGCTTCAGTATATAAACGTAACTGTACAGTTGGGAAGAAAAATGTTATAGTTGTATGTAATGTAAGCAATGCATCACGCTTTAAAACTCACTTGAGCTTTCTCGTTCTGGCCAAAATGTTTTAATAAATTAAAAACTATTTGCTGTCAGATATGACATAATAAAGATGGTTTTAGAGAGAAAGATGGCTCTTCTCAACTCCTTGTAATTTTGCTATAAAAGTGAGAAGTACTTGATAAATATTTTTTTCAGTTTTATTTAGATTATTAATATTTCTTTGGTCAATCTTCTTATTTTTGTAGTACCTTGTAATTAAAAGATACTTCGTTAAGTATCTTCTTGAACTATTAAATATATTTTCAGCACAAATCTATATATAAATAAATAAATATGTTTATTTAGTGCACCATTTCTTTTTGTTTTCGTTACATGTTACCGCACATTCCTACCCAATACACATATGAAACTTTCCGTGACCTCACTTTAATCGTCAACGGAATCTTGGCTCCCACCACAAAGTCCAACGTCGTCCACGACGAAAAAAACGGAAATAACCGAAAAAACTGCACAACACTATTTATTTATATAAAAAATGTGAATATGGACTCTATTGTGTTTGAAATTGGAACTGTGATTTGATATTCCAAAAATAAAATGTTGTTAACGAAATTTAAAATTCGAAAATTAACGTTCTTTTTTATGTTTGATAACGAACATGTATTATCTGTGGCATTTAATGTTTTTTTATTATTATTGCGTCTAACGCTATATTTCTTTTTGTTTTAAACTTACGTAATGATGTATTACTCCTGTATTTTATTGTGCTGTTGATATTTTTACGATGTTAGTTCGGATATGGTTGCGGAGCAACATACCACTGTTTATAGGCGTGACGTCATGTATATGGGGTGTTGCCATACTTGTGTATCACCATATATACACCTGATATATAATTATGATTGATTTCTATAGTCACGGTATTTTATAAAAGTATTGGCTAAGTTTCGGATTATCATCCCACGAGTTGGAAGTCCATATTTTTTTTACAGAAAGATCGTATTATTAGAAGCCTCCACGTAAAATTTTTAGCTGCGCAGATAAATAGTTTATGAGAAAAAAATAAAACAAAATCTTAAAAATTTTGCAATATTTTGTCACTTTGACATTTTGCTTTGACTCTGGATGTTTAGTTTTACGTAAGGTCAACGCACTAAAATGTTTTACTTCATATTAATTATGAATTAAATACGTATATTTGATAATTTAGATACTTTTCATGCATAATTCATTTTATGACATATATTTTGCCGATTTAAATTAGCGTTATTAAATTAACAGTTATAATAATTTTCCGAATATTGCCGATAAGTGAAACCAAACGTAAAATGACGCCATTTTCTTGACACTTCACATGTCAGTCATCCTTTGTGTCCCTGGCCGCATTCCGAGTTACGCTAATAGTGATATTATCGCGAATCCGACCAAAGTCCAAAGTCACAATTATAACTCAATAATCCTTATATTTTGTGACTATTAAATTTGGTCGGATTCGCGATATAATCACTTTTATCGTAACTCGGAATACGGCCCCTAGTAGTTGAGAGCGTTTTCGTACTCCTGAAAACTTAGGATGCAAGAGCGAGCGAAGCGAGCTCGGGACTTGGGGCACCCCGACTCGGACAGGTTAGGTTAGAAGGTACAGTAGCAACATAGTGACCTATTTCTATTTCGCGCGGGATGTTTTGCTATGATTGTCACTCTCGTAATGAAAGTGCAAGTGTGTGTATTTATTGCTTCCTTGTTTGCATTGCCATCTTTTAGCGAAAATATTTGGTTGTACTTTTTGTGAGTTGCGTCAGAGCGGCAACAGCGCATCGTAGGTTATACTCTGATTTATCGTTTTAAGGTGCATGACCTATGCGTATAGACATAATCAGCTGTTAGGAAAGATACATCGTGTTCAAACGGGGCAAAAACTTAAAAAATCATTTGCGACTAAACTACTGCTCCTATTTAATTGATTTTTGGTACAGAGCTTGAAAATGGTACCTAGTATAGGCAGTTTAAAGGAAAGCCCCTCTGTCGTATCAACTTTGTATATTACTTTTGCAAGTAATTTAAGTAAAAAAAAAATACTCTCGAAAGTGCTGGTCCGTGCCTTTCTTACAAGTTTCCAATAAAGGGAAAGAGAAGAACATATTGTATTTATTTTCATGAAATAATGCAGCTTTCAACGATAACTGACAGCTACTAAAACAGTATTAGAATTATACAATACTTTGTATCAATATTATCATACACCGTATCGCGGCTATAGATTTCAATTTAAATTATACGTAATTACTTTATGAATTTTGAACTAAAATTATGACACCAAAATTTATCGATTTAGATTTTAATATTTGGAAAATTGGCAAAATTATTTGTAGAAATTAGTGCTCAAAAACATTATTATGTTTATTAATTATTTTTTATCGATTGTTAAAACTACGCCAATTCTGTTATTTTAAACTGTAATCTCACCAAAGTATATTCATTTCTAGTCTTCGGAAATTAGTCTAGTCGAAAACGATGATTGCCAAAGATTTTTTAAACGATAGTGTTGTGACCCGACCGTTCGAACTAGTCATTATAATCGATACGGTTTTTTTGTCGATTATTTTAGCCGATTTATTGTATGTGCGTCTAATAATTCGAAATTTTTAAAGCTTTGCAGAAATAATGCTTGTTTTGTAGTGTATATATTGTGCTATGTCCAACGTATTACGTTCGGCATAATTCTGAGTGTATTATGTATAAAAGCACAATAGTTTGATAACAAAAAATGATTTTTTATATATTTTTTTGTCGTATCTGTAAAGATCATGGCATAACTTTAAAAACAAATTATAATATTTGTTTTTTTTATATATATTTTTTACCAATTTTTATATTTGACACGCTAACGTTGAAACATTTGTTTTTATAAAATATAACCGCACACAATAGTTTTCAAACAATGTTACTCGAATCGATCGATTGCCAAAGATATTGACAGCACAATGAAAAATTTTATTTATTGCTTAGTATAAGTTTTTCTATTAGATCAGCTGTAGAATCTCATTCAATTTGTTTTTTTTTTATAATTATGTTAAGTTTTAAGACCTTACATACTTACAATTTAAAAAAATACGTAAATTTTTTCTAGCTTAACAAAAAATAACGAACTGATATTTTAATGTACGGTCTTAAAATTCAACGAGTGAATCTTGATTTCTTTTTTATTTGCGTTTTATTTATATTTTTAATTTTAAGTTATTGTCAGCACATTTAATCTGCATTTAACGTGTCTTTTATGTTTTACTGTTAGGTTTATATTTTACATATTTCACTCAGTGCATAACTGTACTTGTCCAAGTAAACTTCGTACATTGTTTTGTACATAAGTTATTAAAAGTTCTGTTGTACTTAATTTTTTGTTATTTATTTTTAACATTTTTTAATTGGGCTATGTGTGGGAGTTGAATAATATTGGTTATTTTAGACTAAAATTGGGTATTTAGTAAAGTTTTTCAAAAGGTTGACCCTATTTGGAAACGACTGAATTCACCTAAATTCAGGGAAGTACTATTATTGTCGCATCTTGTAAGTCGACCCCAGCATATAGCTGGGAAAAAACTTAAAGGACTATGATTACACACAAAAAAAAAATCCTTAGTTTTTTGACTTCGAAATTGAACTCTATCACAATACAATTAAAACACAAAGTTATGCGCAAGCAGCGAGGCAAGGATCGGCGAAATCTTCCACATACTGGAGCGGCAAAGAAGAGAACGGTTCGTTTATCATAATATTAGCTAAAACATCCTCTTTAGAAGTAGACTCATCGTATGTGACCGTTGTAGAGATGGGCGATTGCGAATTCAAACAATCGAGAATCAAACTATCGCGTATTATCTGCTAATTTTTCTGGTGATTTTGTAATTTTGAAGTTTAGGGTAAAACTATCCATTTTCCAATCAAACCATACTCAGTTTGCACAGATACTAGTATTATCCCACTTCTGGGCAAAGGCCTCTTCTCATACAGAGAAGGCATTGACTGCCACTTTTGCTCAAAGCGGATTGGCGATTTCAGACTTGCTCAGATTTAAAATTCAATCATATCAAATTTATTGAAACCGATCTGAAAATCAATTAGTTTTGAACTTGCTAATTTTAATAATAACAAAAAACATAAATAAGCCCCCGTTTAATCTAAATTATGCATTTGTGCAGTTTATAAAAAATATAACTTTTTTGTCTTCGTTTTACTTTTGTCGTAATAGTAAAACGAAAGTGCTCAAAAAAATCGATACTTCGTCAAATCGAATCGACACGAGAGTATTTTTCCCCTCTCTTATAATAAAGAATTCGCAATCGTCTATCGCTAGACTGTGTGTTATTTTGTCCCTGTAACATTATCTGTTGTTATTTTTAGATGCGCTTCGCTGTCAATAACGTCTTTTTTCTCATAATGCTTCAAAAACCACCTTGGGGCAATTGGTTTTTCATATAACCTATTTTTATCTTCCATTAAATGAAGAAGTCTAAAATATTAAACGCATTTTATCTTGTTCTCTATAAAATATTTTTAAACCTGTCATAAAAAGTACAGTCAGTAAAAAAGTTTTGACGAAGACAAAAAACACTTTAATGTATTTTATTTTTACTTTTAATTATTGGTTTTAATATAACGACAGATAGTGTTTATTTTTTAAAGGTGTAAGTTTTTAGTCTTTGTGCTGCGTACGTAGTTTTCTATCAACTAGTTTCATTTTGTCTATGAGGCGTCCATTGTAAATACGAGCAAGTGTAAAGGGAAAAAGTTTTATATAATTTACTAAAATAATGATGTCACTGTTTTGTGGGTCTTTTGGACTAACATCATCTTATTAATTTTCTTGTTTGCAAAAAATTGAAAATAAGAAAGAAAATTTATTTTTCATGTTTAATCGATTTCATGACAAATCCATGGCTCATATTTTCGAAATTAATAAGCTAATTTTATATGTGTTTCAGCTTGGTATTTCGAAATTTATAAAGACACGACATTCTATAATACACATAAAAAATACGACTCCTAAATAGTGACGGTTAACAAAATTTTATTAAATTTTTATGCAATATGAAACAATTCTTCTTTTATTGCAAATCGCTTCGCTTTTGCTTGAGCTTTGTTGCGGTGGCATGGATGTGACGAAAAATTTCGGCTCTAGTACTCAATTTTTGCATCCATTGCTCCTCATGTTTATCAAAACACTCGGCTACGAACAAAATGTTGAAGAAAAACGTCAATGTACGTCAAATTGTGTACTAGAGCTAAAACTTCCCTGGTTTTTCTGAAAAAGTCCATTCACCACATAACGCCCTAAGCGATTGGTTTTTCCTTTAACACTTGTTTTGTATACGCACATAGGTATTTTGACTAATCTGTTTTTTTATTTTTATTGTAAACCTCTTTTCGACCTTAGTTTTTTTTGTGAACTTACGTCAGCACACGAGTCGACATTTTATTACAAATAATTATAATATAAATATGGAGCTCTGACCGACGGTAGCTTGGATCCGGTTCCCGATACCGGTGGGTTACTATTTTTTATATTTTTAAATGTTTTTATATTTTCTTTTTTTTTAAATATAATTTATAAGTATTTAGATGAAATAAAAGAAATAAATATATAAATTAATTGGTATTTCTATTAGAAGCCATATAGTTTTACCATTTTCTTATTGGTGTAAGTAGTTTATTGTGGCCGGAAATGGGAACTTAAAAGGTTACAATGACTTTTTAACGTTCAGGATGTTTACATACATAATATGATTCGGTATTGTAAGATTAGTTCTTAATTATGAAAGAGTATAATATCGTAAGAAATAATATCTTTGATTGTTTTTATAGCAGGTAAATGAGACTAAGCAACGATTAAGTCGAAGTGGGCCGCGTTCGGGAGCTTTTTATAACATTGTAATATTTATTTATGTATTTAAATAAATGTTCTCGTGTGCTGAAGATAATAATTTGTACAGCGTCAAATGTAAACGTCCAACGTGCATGTCATAGATCCCGTCTTGTATTCACTAAAATGTGTTCATGTACAGTCTAGCACAAAAGTTGCAAAAACGTGAAGCAATTTAATAGCCCGCCGTGCACAATTGCACATGCAAACAATTGGATACGATGTTAAAAATTGTACCAACAAAAAAGTGTGTATGGTACAATTTTCATATTGTTTCTATATTGGGCTATTTTATTGCTCCGTCAAAATTGGCATAAAAATTTCGTTGGTCGTTTTAACAGGAATATTTTTAGTATATATATCTTATCTCAAAATGCTTAATTTAAACCATTAATAATAGCGAGAAATTAACACATTTGTGCTCGACTTTACGTAAAAATAAAATTAATAATTGTAACGTTTTTTAATTACTGTTTTGTGAACGTGGTTTGGGTTGGGATTTGGTTTCTGTGTTTTATTATATATTTTATAAATATTTCCCTTTTTTTTCTTAAAAAATTGCAATTTTTATTAATTTATAATAACATTCTAGTGTTTCGTTCCAGGCTGCATTTAGAATTTGTCTACAAATTGCTGCGTTTTAATTTTTTTTATATATATTTTTTTTAAATATCTGAATGAGTACAAAGTTCTTTAGAGAAGATGATGGTGGAACAATAATTATTGATTTTATGTTTTTCCTTATATTTTGACGATGTAAAACATGATTATATTTTTCATTCCTAGTCTTTATGTCTTCAAGTTCATGTATGTTTTGGGAACGAAACACTAGAACCTAAAAATAATTATTTATTAAAAATACTGACATAATCTCAAATATTTCAGTCCTGGACCGGCCTCCATCACAGATGAGCTACTTAGACCAATTCCTGAAGGAAGCGCCAACGGAGCGGCACTACGATAATGTGGCTACTCTCAATGAGCAGAAGGTAGGTTTTAGCTTGGCACGTATCTGTATAAATTATGATATTAATGCTTTTGTCATTCGTTCATTTAATTTACATCATTTTTTGAGCGTGTTCCAACATTTGGTTTGTTTTTAATTTATTTATTTCTTAGAACTTGATTTATCGAGAAGTGCTAATTTAATCCTTATAAAAATCTTTGAACTTTATGGCAGGAATTCATTCGTTTTTTTTTTTTTAAATGGGAAACAGTATTCAACAAAAATATTTTTGAGAGTTGGAATGCGTTCAAAGCTTAATTATGTGACTAATTTATAAGGTGATAGTTTAGCTGTAATTATTACTCAGTATTTTATCAGATACATCATTTTACTTTTAAAAGAAATAGATGAAAATGCTATAGTTAAATGTAAACAAATTTGTAAGTCTGATAAAATACAGTGTTATAATTAAAACATACAAGCTTTTTATTTTTCTTTGGCCATTTTGTTTTTTGGTTATCTGTTGCTCGCACAGATGTCGCCGCAGTACCGTTACAGAAACCAGCATTGTTGCAATGCAAAGGTATTATATGTTTTTATTTATTATTGCTTCATTTTTAATTAGTTAAGTAATAGAAAATGAAATAATTCTTTGTATGAAAGAGAAAATTTTGTTTAAAACGTCCTCGAGATATTACTCTTCAACTTCTGGGCGTATAATACGTCCACTTTCGCTTTTATAATAAGAATTATTTATTTTACTGCAATTAAGTGCCATTTTCACCAATAAAACTAAATGCGATCAGCACATCTAGGCCGCATTCCGAATTACGCCTTAATCGCTCGCAACGTTCACATCAATATTTTGCGTACCGATTTAGATGTCATGATTATGACAGCTCAGCGCTCTCAACAATTCGGAACGCTCGTGAACGCGTTCACAATGTTCGCTCAACGTCAAAACTTGCGTAACATATTTTTTTGTGTTTAAACCACAAATTTCTTCTTTGGTTAGGTGGCGACGGTAGCCAGAAGCACAATTTCTAAAATGCCACGTTAGTTTATAGATATGATGCGACTCAAAACAAAACAGCACAATTGTCATTATTGACAGCGCTCACGGTGGGGGGTTCGAAGAAAACCGATAGGGAAATCGTGGCAACTGGGCAACCGAAGGAACACGGGTGGGTTTTAGTCAGTAAGAGTCTGACACGCCCTCCCGCTCTGCCCAGAGCGGGAGAAGTTAAATGATAGTTTCACACCCAAAAAAAAAAAAGGCATGGTCGGCGGTATCGCAAGATGGCGCATGTCATGACGTCATCTATGACGATTCACAGGACATCGTTATCGCGTTCACGTTAATTCGGTACGGGTGTTAGCATGCTCAAATTGATTACAGAGTAACGCGGAATGCACCCCTAAACTGCGTTTCAGACCTATCAGTGTCAGTCAATATTCCACAGCTATGATGACACTGACAGCTCTTGAACGCAGTTTAGATGTGCTGATGCTTTCAATTTCATTGGTGAAATCCGCCCTTAGTGTTCCATTTGTATTTTTACATAAAACCACGCACAGCGAAAAATTGCAATATTGTTATGATTTAAGAATTACACACAATACATTTAAGAAAAAAAAAAAACAGTGGCATTCTGGGTGTGCCGACAGAAGTGAAAACTTGAACAAGATCGCCTTGGTGGAAGAAAAATACTTGTATAGAACATTGGTCCGTAACCTTATCTAAATAAAGAGCACAATTGCGTTTACAAAAAAAAGTACTTCCAAAACCTTTAAAGTAAAAATACGTGCATAGAACATTGGTCCGTAACGTAATATAAATAAAGAGCACAATCGCGTTTACAAAAATGAGGTGTCGGTAACAGTGTCGCGAGTTCAATTGTTTTTTCCCATCTCAAAAATGTCCAACGCGCCTAAAGAAGTTTTCACTTTAAAAAAAAGAACTAGAAAATTAAGAAACTATTTTGCTGACTTAATGTTTTTTTTTTTTCTGTGAGATACGGTTTAGTTAATGCTGCAAGACGCTAGAGCCATCATAATTAATTTCGGTTTCCTTAAAAGCAGGAATCGTGATAACTGGTGGTGGAATGCCTGTGTGCTATTTTGATATCGAGTTCTTATATTCCATGCTTTTAAATTCTTATTTATTTCATACTAATACTTAATTTTAGTTAATTATCGTGTTTATACGAAGATTTTGTGATGTTCACCTGCAATATGTACCAGATGCTTTTTATTGTTTCAAATTTTTAATAACCGAAATACTCTTCGAATTTTTTTGTTGACTTTACAAAATGAAGTACTACATCATTTAGTTTTTTACCATAATTGACACGATTATATTATACAGTTAATGTACGGGTCACAGCAATCAGCAGCTTTGAGTGGTTCCGTGGAGCTGCAAGACGAGTTGGAGCCCCGGGCTTCATCGCCCGCCTCCAGCAAGAGCTCGCCCAGTGAGATGTCCACAGTTAGTATAGTATGTATCAATTTTACACAACTTTTTTGTCATTATTGTGTAGTATTTGTAGTCTCTTAACACCAAGGATCGGCGATTCGTTTCAACAAAGTTAAACTGTGTAATGTGCCTATAAAGACAACAAAAATATTAGTGTCTCCAGTCAAAAATGAAATCATTCATGCCATTTTTCATAAAAACCAAAGTTAATTTTACTCTACCAATTTAATTCAGAAATTAAAAGGCATATCAAAATATCAAAACAACCACTTCTTTACATTTCTTATACGCAAAATACGCGCTTTGACGGTGGAGTTGCGGACACCAGCCCGTCTTACTAAGGCTTAGCCCGCACTGCGAAATTTATTCACACAAAATTATTTTCGCAATTCTGTAACTTACTTGTGGTAGGGAAAACGCGCGCGCGAAAACTGTTAAAAAAACTGTTCAGCACATGATTCTGAACCCCACTGCGTTGAAATTTTTCGTCGGTTATTTTTTTTTTAAATTAGCTTTTCCATACATTTTGACCGCGTAGGTATTGCACTTTTTTATGAAAAGCAGATTTATTTTTTAATAACTGACGAAAAATTACAACGCAATTGGCTTCAGAATCATGTACTGAATCCATAGTAAAAGTTTTCGCGTCGATGTCCCTGCCACCCTGTAGTATCTTATTCTCACGCACTAGTGATTCAAAAATTCGCGCGGTAAAAAAATCTGTGGTTCGATACAGATTTGGCGTGGTGCGAATTTAATTCGCGCGGATATTTTGCGGAGTATGGGGTTGTATGGCGCTACACGCATTGCGAAATAAAAATCGCGCGAATGGGCGCTCAGTAGTGCAGTCACCAGCAGAAGTAGATGATCAAAATCAGAAATTCAATACTAATGAACGGAGTTCGCGTCAGAACTGTGTGGCGTCGAAGTGATTCAAAAGTATGTGATTGTAAATTATACCAAACATTTACTACTAGTACAGCTGCCATATATTCGTGATCAGTTTTGACTCCAAAAGTTAAACTCATTTTGATCATCTACTTCTGCTGTTGACTGTACACCGCTATATATAGGAGACTCCCCTGTGGGACAAGTTTGATGCGAAATAAAATAGAATTATTAAGGTTAAATTGAGGGAGGAAATGTATAAATAAAGAAATATACTTTATTAGTTCTATTGTCCATTGTAGACATACGTCTCAGCTGAGATCTGCATTGAACTGACAAAAATCGCGCGGTGAGATCTTATACCAAGAGGAACGCAATGCTTTTTTCGTTTTTACCACTGACGAATCAACGTATCTTCAATAATCTTTACGTTTGTTGACCAGGACCCTTCGCTAGGCCCCACGATACCAGGCAAGCAGAAAGTGCATCAGTTTCTAGTTCGAACCTTCAGCAGTCCCACCAAGTGTAACCACTGTACGTCACTTATGGTGAGTGTGTTTTGTATTTATTATTCAGTTTGTTTAATTTGTGTATTATATCAATTTAATTTGTGTACAGTATTTCTATTTTCTTAATGTCCCTCGGCAAACTTCGTGTTTCGTCAGTCGTCGGATTTCTATCTGTTGCCCTTTGCACTTAGTGTAGACCGGACGCTCTCAATCGACTTGGAAGTATACAGAGTTGTTAATATTCTTTTAAATTAATGTAATTTATTTTCACGACATATAGGAAAATGTTTTACAGCTCTATATAGTTCACACGTAAATCAAAACAAAACAACAAGAAAGTACTTAGTTCTGAATTCAAATTAATACAGACGATAAATATAATAATTAATGGACATGGAAATTAGCATTCGTTTGTATTCGGAAATGCGACGATTCCCGAGGGACATTAAGAAAATAGAAATGCTGTACAATATCAATTTAATTTGGGTTTTTGGTATGTTCAACTTTAGGTTTTTTGCACGAAAGTGATTATTTGGAAGAATCTTTATTCAGTTCAGTATTGAAAATCTTATGCCCGTTTTCACCTTCACTAAGTGGCACTTAAATAAATTCCTAAATAAAAGTGCATTGTTGGATTTTCAACACTATGCTTAGCGCTGAGAGTTGAAAATCTAACAATGCATTTTTATTTAGGGATTCATTTAAGTGTCACTTAGTGAAGGTGAAAACGCGCATAAGGCTCCTATTTATCACTGTATTATTATGGTGTATGGGATAACTAATGGCGTTTTTTTCTATATTACTATTTTAGAAACTATTTTAATCGTTTTGCTTTATTTGGCAACGAATTATGTTTGAAATTGGGATTGTAGGAGTGATTTATCTTTTTGCTTTATGTTTTTACATAACTTCACCCATTTACAGTGTCTTAGCTGATATTACATGGTTAAGTGTACATGTAATTTAAGCCTACTCCCAGAAAACCACAAAAAATTCTATAACTATTCTCAACAGATCGGTCTAACCCGGCAAGGAGTAGTTTGCGAAACCTGCGGTTTAGCAGTGCATACGTGGTGTTGCGCGCGAGTAGCTGCGCGTTGCCCTTTGCCTCCTGAGAGGTCTCGGAGACCGCTCGGTATAGACCCTGCAAGGGGACAGGGGACTGCCTACGAGGGATATGTTAAGGTGAGTTTATCATCATTATCATAACTGTAATTTAACATATTCCCTATAAATTGAAAGCTCTGGCTCTTGTGATACAGGAACTCCTAGTAAAAGAGCCAGGGCTGCACAGATATTTGTGACTTTAAAGTGTAAATTAAATTAAAAAAATATTCATCATCATCATCAGCCTATAAATGTTCCCACTGCTGGGACACAGGCCTCCTCTCAGTGAGAGAGAGTGGGCCGAAATCCACCAAGCGGGGCCAGTGCGGGTTGGTAGATGTCACATGTTTTCGAATTTTCGGTTCTAGGACATGCCGGTTTCCTCACGATGTTTTCCTTCACCGTTTTGAGAGCAGTAGTGATGAAATAATTTAAACAAAGTAAAGCGCCTGTCTGGGTACGAACCTACGACCTACATCTCGTAAGTCGCGGCCGTTACCGTTAAAAAAATTATTACATTAAATTAAATTATAACAGCCGAAAGTTATTGCATAGCTTTTATCGCGGGCTTTGAGCGCGGCGACCGAATCAAGAAATTTCGTAACGAAAATAAAACCTAACACCCCCCACTTCGCCTACCATGTAATGACGGTTCCCATGACAACGTGATGTTGTCATGGGAACGTAATTTTTGTTTTATGTCATCACGTCATCATCTCAAGTGTAGCGTTGACAAATAGGAAGTATAGAGGTTACAAATGCTATACAATAGCTTTATCGCGGCAGTCCCCGAGTGCCACACGTTTTTTTTTTTTTCGTTTTTTATTGCGGAATGGACACTTGACTTCGATCTCGCCTTTTATCAACTTTGTTGGGGATAGCTTTCAGTCCAACCGGTTGCAGCTGAATACCAGTATTTTATATGGAACTACGGCAGCCGATGTTTTTAATCTCGGCTGTCGGCAGTATTGTCACGCCGGTTCCCAATGGCGTTATTTTTGGGGGCCAGCGCCGGCAGCGGAGGCACTCCCTAAAATTAATGTTTGTTTTACGTTGTCTGCAGGTACCAAAACCCGGTGGCGTGAAGAAAGGCTGGATGAGACAGTTTGTCGTGGTGTGCGACTTCAAATTGTTTCTGTATGACATATCACAAGACCGGTAAGTTTTTAAGTTTATTTAATGATAGCAGGTTTTACGCCATATTTGTATATTTTGTATCAATATTGTTCATTAAATGCAAGTCAATCATTATAAAAAACCGCATCAAAATTCGTTGCGGACTTTATAAAAACAACGCGGTCACACAGACTGACACGACTACTTTAATTTACAAACTCAAACTCAAAGCATTTATTTCAAATAAACCAATTACAGGTACTTTTGAATTGCCAAGAGGTCGGTCAGTCAGAAAAATGAAGCTAGTTGCCCAGTCCAAAGCGTAGTAGGTACATATGGAGAAAAACGGGCAAGAAACTCCACGGACACTCTTTTAAATCAAAATATTGTTACAAAATATTGGTTACATCATTCGTGTTGAACTTATACATGTGAGAACAATGTAGAAAGACGTGCACGTTAAAAGCGTCCGTAATAAACGTATAATAACAATTCAAAAATTTAAATAAATGAAAATAAACCGTGGCAGCTAAGAGATGACCAGTCCCTACTGACGGCGCCCGTTCACGAACATGACGCATGGATCAGCACCATTTAGCTCAACCATTTTGAAGGGAACTTGATGATCCAACACACACGCCACCATCAGCGAGACATTTGAGTGAGCATGACATACTCTCAGCCGCCAGGGCACATTCAAGTCAATGAAAGATTATATGTATAGAATATATCTATACAATATGTATAGATGTAGATTTTACCAATTGTATTTTTTTTTTACTAGTCTAGTGGCCGCAAGCGCTACTGCTGAGCATGAGGTCCTGGGTTCGATTCCCGGGTCGGGCAAAGTGTTATTGGGTTTTTCTATCTGGAATTTCTCAGTAGCTGCTGGATTTGTGCCCGGTTGATGGCAATAGGCTCGCCCCCTATCACATGGGACTTAAACATAATTGGCGAAATGTGGGTGTACCTGCTACAGGGACACCTCTGCCCAGCCCTTCGGGGAAACAAGGCGTGATGTTATGTTATGTTTATTTACAATTTCTGCTTTTTTTTCCAGGAACGCGTTACCGTCAGTGTGTGTGAGTCAAGTGCTAGACATGCGCGATCCTGAATTCAGTGTTGCGTCCGTCAAAGAGTCTGACGTCATACACGCCAACAAACGTGACATACCTTGTATATTTAGGGTGAGAATTAAGCTTATAATACAGTGATACAGATCTCCCTGAAAAAGCATGCACTTCGGCAATCATCGTCTATCATCGGAAATATGACACGCGATTATGAGATCTAATATAGAGCTGTTATAACCGTGGAAGTACTTGCGTATTTTTGTATTACCATGGTTAGGAAAATATAGATTAACAAATCTATGCAATTCCCGTGTCAGATGAGATGCGACCAGACAAAAAAATGAAATTGTTAATTCTGTAAATATGATATCGGAATCACTTTTACACGTCATATTAAAAAAATATTAAAAATAAGCTAGATGAGTTCGGCGTTTCCTATCTGACTACTTTGAGAAGAAACGCCGAAACAAACTCAGACGTCGCATTCTCTTAAAGTCCAGACATAATCTTGGTCAGGCCATATGAGGACCAGAGTAGGTAACTTGACAGAAAAAACTTCATACAAACTCTTAATGATACGAGCACTACTACAAAGCGTCGCAGTACAAAATTTAGAAGCTTTGTATCTGAGGGTGGATATTCTGTGGCGCGACGAAGATTATCGAAGCGCATACGTTCTCTGGTTTAACTGTACTAGCATTTTCATGTACAAATTGTGCAATCCACGAAGACGCGCCCCACTCCGCGATTACTGTACTGTAAGTTGAACTCTAGTACAGCGCGGAGCGGAGTGGGGCGCGTCTTCGTGGATTACACTATCTATACTTATAAAATTATCATTTTAAATGCTGATGTATTTAATATTTTCTGTATAGATATCAACATCACAGCTAGAAGGCGGCAAACGGTCGCATACACTTATGCTAGCAGAGTCCGAATCAGAGAAGACTAAATGGGTGGTCGCACTAAGCGAGTTGCACAGGATACTGAAGAGGAACAACCTGCCTGACAAATGTGTAAGTTATCTAACACGATATATGTTAAAGGGCCAGCCCCCGACCTGGGGGGGGGGGGGGCAAGCCGGGCCCCGTGCCCCGGGCGCCAACGTGCAGGGGGCGACAAATTCAAGCGTAGCAGACAAGTGCACCACCCAGCTCACAGCAACTTTGCAATAAATGACACGCGCATTTATAATTTTCCTAATTTTTACAATTTTGGATTGTCGCATTATCGATCGATACAATTTTATTAATATGTTGCTGCCAAAATTTTGATTTTGAGAAAATAAATATCCCGGGCTAATTTAGCGCATCTTCATAAAATATTGGCGGTGGGCGACAGACGGCAGTTTTGCCCCGCCTCAAAAAAAAAAACTAGATTCGGGGCTGTAAAGGGCAAGCAGGAATTTTGCATTTGTATCAGTTTACCGCCATGTTATAAATTAATTAGATATCGAGAGAAACTAGAATATAATTAATTTCAACTGATATTTGATTGTTTTTATCATTTTTGGAGGGCGCTAGAATTCAGGTACGGTAAAATAAGAACATAAAAAATATAAAATTACAAATCAAAACAAAAAGCACCATACTGCTCTTTTAATCGTTACTCATAGAAATACTTTTTTATCAAAGACGTATTATTTTACTCGTATATCGTCGTCGAAACTAATCATTCTCTCCCTTCCTCGTCAGGTGTACAGCGCCTGCGTCCTTCTCGACGCCACGGCGGCGGCGACGGTCCGCAACGCGCTGTGCGCGTGCGTGCTGGAGCGCTCGCGCGTGTGTGTGGGCGGGGACGCCGGCCTGGCGCTCATAGACCTGGACAGGGCTGAAATAACCCCCAGAAGAGCACACGCGCCCATCTCCACCATAGCTTATGTGCCGCATGAGCAGTTACTAGGTAACTTATCATCATCTACTTAGCCTTTTTCTCACTTTGTTAGGCTCCCAAGGATTGGATTCTAGTTTAACCGGATCCATCTGAATATCAGTCATTTACATGGAGTGACTGCCAGAGGAGGACACAGTACTCCACAACCCAGTTACTAGGTAATATTGGGCTAGTGTAAGTTAATGATTACAAAGTGCTTTTGTTTATTTAACTTTGTTTGTGGAACGGTTGTATAGATACTAACGGACCCAACAGACGTTGTCCTGTCAAAACATTGTCCAGCGGACAAAATTGTGAATCTAAACCATTCCCAGATCCCCTTGAACACACACAAAAAATTTCATCAAAATCGGTCCAGTCGTTTGAGAGAAGTTCAGTGACATACACACTCACAGAAGAATTATATATATAAAGATACATATAATATCGACGGTTGAAAGGCTAATTGATCTAAGCGACATTTTGTAAAACTTGCAAAAGGATGAATTGGTTGTTTTTTTTTAATCATAACAATATCTTATTATGATTGATTTAAGTAAATAAAAGTCTATCAAATAGTTGTTCTTTTATGTTTTTTTTTTTTTCAAACAAAATATCTATGATCAATTAGCCTTTCAACCGTTGATATGTAAAAAAAACCCTGTCCGGTCCTTCGAGAGTATTGTTAGGTATCGTACTGAGAGTATATTTATGTGGAAATGTACAGGAAAAAATGAAAAATAATAATCGCCACATTTTTGTCAGTGGGGAATTTTACCGGGTTATATTACATCGGGCGCGGGCCGTCGTTTAACGGGTGTCTAAAAGTCATAACTTATGACCCCTGTTCCTAATTTTTTTACTAATTTTTAATGGATTTGGGGTAATTTTGTTACTAAAAATATGAATTTTAAATAGCAAATATTTTCTGAGGCTATAAAAGTGAGGGAAGAGAGAGTGCACCTGTGTCTGCGCACACACGCCTGCACTATAATATCTCCCGCGCCGAAGGCTGGTCTCCGCTGAGATTGGTCGCCATGGCCGAAATACGGTCTGGAGAACTATATATTATCAAGCAATTATTAGAAAATATTGTCCCGTTTACATTACTACTGAAAAATAAAATTTTTGGTTCCCTATCCATTTGCATAAAATTTTAAGACCTAATATAACTTAGCATAATTTTGTTTGGCATAATTATATTTTCGCATAATATAATTACGCATAACATCTTACGCATAATTTTTCAAGCATAATTTCTCTAACCATAATAATGATTAAGCATAATATTCTAAAGCATAACATTCTAAAGCATAACTTTATTACTCCTCAGCCCACGGGCCGCCTCGCCCCTACGCGCCTACGCGATTTTGAATTACACTCTAGGGGTAGGGCAGACAAGACTACGTGGAGTCGGTTTTGCAGCGATTCGGTTCTGTCACTAACTTTTTTAGCACAACATAATGATTTTTTAATACAATACATTAATTTTTACTAAAATTATTAGTAAAAAAGATAAATATACTTCGAAACTTGCATATGTACAAGCAATTGCTAAAAATATACACCTAAAATAAAAATACATAGTTAAGTTACATAATGTTATATATAATAAATCATTTGCATGAAAATCTAAAATAAATACGTAAAATTAACTCAAATTTATTTCCGTTATTTCTGTTAATTGTAATGCCTAAATATTATTATGCTAATAGTCATTAGGCCTAGTAACGTTATGCGAATCAAATTTATGCCAAAACAAATTAGTCTTTAAGATGATTATGCCAACATAAAATGTATGCCTAAAAAAATTATGCCGAAGTATTATTATGCCAAAACAAATTGTGCCAAAATCGTTATGCCGAAGTATATTAGGACAAAGAACATTATGCGAAAAGAACGGATCCCAAAATTTTCTTGTGTTATATATTACAATTACTGCTTAAGCGGCAACATTTCAACATTCTGCGAAGATCACCGAAGACGCATGCGTCGTTCGATATCGGTGAATGCCAACGGATTTCATAGCTACGAGCTATACCGAAGAAATCCTTTGATATTCACCGGTATTGCGCGACGCAGCACATCATGTCTACATGCTGCGCCGGATTGTGAAGATATTGTTTTAGTCAGGGTTAGTTTACACCAAAAACTATGCTTTTCATTCGATTTCGTTTAAATATGACGTAATTTAACTGTGTCCAAAAAAAATTTTTTGTCCGTCTTGTAGATTATTAAAAAATATTGAACATTGTATTTTTTTTTTGACGTAATCAAAAGATTACGGCGATACATTGGGTTAAAATGTGTCCTGACATCACGTCTTGCCAGATTTAATACTGCGTTGTGACGTAGCGAGTCCCCACTCCCCAACTTTAATGCGTGTTTTCTAAGTTATTTTTGATTAATATGATAAAGCAAAAAATACGTGTCTAATATTTTTTTATTATCTGAAAGACGGACTAAATAGAATTTCTTTTTTTTTTACCTATGCAACTACCGTCGTCGTCGTACTGTGAAATTATTTGTATGATTCAAATGGAACATTATCAGGATGGATGATGTCACATAAATAAATTTAACATTTTGATAACTTGTGTTTTATTTCGTGAGTTTTGTGTCTATTTTGTGAACATTTTGTACCTTCGTGTATACAGCTTTATTTCATTTATTTATCTCTTTAAATAACTAAATTAATTGTGTAATAAGGTTTAACTGAATTCGATAAAAAGCAGTTCTTTCTAAATAATGTATGATGTCCACGCACAGTGGTGATAGCGGGTCGCGGGCGGCACGTGCGCCTGGTGCCGATCCGCGCGCTGGAGTGCGCGGAGGTGGAGTGCGTGAAGCTGGCCGAGAGCAAGGGCGCGCTCGCGCTCGCGGCCGGCCCGCTCGGACATGCCGCGCACGGGTTCGCAGTGCTGTGCAAGAAACAGGTATAATTACATCATCAGCTTTTGCTTATTCTTCTTCTTTCTTTTTCGTGTGGTCACTGACAAACTTGGTGTCAGAGTTTTTATGCCGCCCATGGGCCATTGACTTGGCTTCACATGCCGTCGAGAAAATATCTCTCAGGCCTCCTGATATTTTCGTTCACCAGTTTTGAAGCATGTGATAATTATACAATACGCACATGAATCCGAAAAGTCAACGGTACACGTACCTTGGGTTCGAACTCGAGACCTTATGACTTGACAGTCTGACGGTCGCACCACCAGACTGTCACTGCTATTCTATTTTACTATTGCTGCTTATTTCTATATTATACGATGCAATATTATACACGCAGAAAAAAAAAAACAAACAAAAAAATCTAATCCACCAGAACCACACCAAGACAAACAAGAAAATGAAGACCAATTTAAAAAAAAATACTCACCTTTAACAATGTCAAACATTCTTGTACACAACCGTGCCCTGTAACATTGTTAGGACAGATTCCACCACAAATATAACACATACAATACAAATATGAAAAATCGTTCTGTTTCTGTCAAACAAATGAAATTTATTTGAGCAAAACGTGCAATTTGTGGTGCAAGCGGGCTTTAATATAATAGAGTGATAATACGAAGTTTGGTCAGTCAGAGAAGTCAGGGATATAATTCATGGCAACATTTTTATTTCAAAGTCAAGTCAAAGTCAAATAATTTATTTCAATTAGGCACAAAAAGGCACTTTTGAACGTTAAAAACAAAAAATAGAATTGATTCTAGTCGCCCCTTCCAAAAGGTAGTTTTCGTATGGAGAAGAATGGGCAAGAAACTCCACCGTTACTCTTTTTAAAATGTTTTACAATATTTTGTATACATTAATTATATAATTACATGTGAAGACGATGCACCTGGAATAAGATTACTTTACCACAATAGGTAACAATAATTAAAAATGAAGCAATGACAGAAAAAATAATTATGTAATGGATACATGATGTTCACATATTTACAAGCATTGTAAAAGTACGAGGGTCATTCAATAAATACTTAGCCTACAAAAAGTAAACGAAAATTTTGGAAAAGTGGCAATTTATTTTTCAACATAGTCTCCTTTTAGTTCGATACACTTAGCCCAGCGATGCTCCAACTTTTTTAACCCGTCCGAAAAATAGTTTTTGTTAAACTCTGCAAAATAGGCCTCCGTGGCGGCGATGATCTCCTCATTCGATCCATATCTATTCCCGGCGAGTGATTTTTTCAGATTAGGAAACAGAAAGAAGTCACAAGGGGCCAAATCTGGAGAATACGGTGGATGGGGCAGCAATTCGTAGCGTAATTCGACCAATTTGGCCATGGCAACGGCAGACGTGTGAACCGGTGCGTTGTCGTGGTGAAACAGCACTTTTTTCTTCGCCAGATTTGGTCGTTTTTTCTTTAATTCGGCGTCGAATCGGCCCAATAAATCGGCATAGTAAAGCCCTGTACTTGTTTTACCCTTCTCGAGGTAATCGATGTAGATCACACCTTGTGAATCCCAGAAAACGGTGGCCATAACTTTTCCGGCCGATTTTACAGTTTTCGCCTTCTTTGGAGCACGTTCCCCGGTCTGGATCCATTGTTTTGATTGCTCCTTGGTCTCTGGTGTGTACCAGTGGATCCAGGTTTCATCGACGGTCACAAAACGACGCAAAAACTCCGCTGGATTCTGCTTAAACAGCGCCAAACACGTCTCCGATGTGGTCTCACGGTTGCGCTTGTTTTCTGGTGTGAGTAAACGCGGCACCCATCGCGCCGACAGCTTTCTCATGCCGAGTTCCTCGTGAAGAATATGATGCACTGTTCCTTCTGAAATGCCTACAGTCTCAGCTAGCTCCCGAACCTTCAATCGGCGATCTGCCAATACGAGATCATGGATTTTTTTAATGTTTTCCTCCGTAGCAGCTGTTTTCGGTGCACCTGGACGTGGTTCATCAAAAACCGACGTACGGCCACGTGCAAACTCGTTGAACCAATTCTTGACGGTGGCCATCGATGGAGAAGAGTCACCGTACACAGCATCCAAGCGCTCTTTGATTTCGATGCGCGTTTTCCCTTCCAAAAATAGGAATCGAATCACCGAACGATATTGCTCTTTTTCCATTTTTGTAAAACCGATCGACACGTTCGCTTCCATAAGTTGTCAAATTAAAACAAATGAAGGGATTGGAATGAAAATTTGAAAAAAGAATTAAAAAAGAATGTGCTACAC
The DNA here is from genome assembly GCA_963680765.1 of Agrochola lychnidis. Taxonomy (NCBI): domain Eukaryota; kingdom Metazoa; phylum Arthropoda; class Insecta; order Lepidoptera; family Noctuidae; genus Agrochola; species Agrochola lychnidis. The sequence goes on from OY796872.1 coordinate 14,384,773, forward strand.
TGTGGTAAAATTCTTTTGAAAGTACAGCGCCCTCTGGCGATGAGGCTAGGTACTTATTGAATGCACCTCGTAGGTACCTATACGATATTCCTAAAAAAATTACAAGTGATACTAATTAGTCAGTGTGTGAGTTCAAGTAATCACAGAATGTAAAAAAATAATGTTATAATATTTAATTACACAATTAAATTAGCAACCAGTTTGATTTTGTCTAGACTCTAAATTTGCGTTCCATAATCCATTAGTACCGACTCTTTCTCGCTCTGCTGCGTAATAAAGCCTCAATGCTTTATTTAGCCTTCAATTTTAAGAATTCCCTCTCTCATTCATCCCCCAGAACACGTACGTAGTAAACGTCTACGAAATAACCCGAACAGCGGCCAGGAGAGTTCGTGTAGCCGAGCTGCGAGCGTGTGGGGCAGTGTGCAGCGTGCAACTGAGCGGGGCGCGGCTGCTGCTGGGCTACCGGGGAGGCTTCGCCGCGCACTCGCTGCCCGAGCCGCGCCGCCCGCACCACGACCAGCCCGCTGTCTGTAAGTTATCTGTCTATCTATTTAGCGCGTAATGTCCCACTGTTGGGCAAGTACTGTATTTCTATTTTCTTAATACCTCTCGGGAATTATCGCATTTCCGAATACAAACGAATGCTAATTTCCATGTCCATCAATTTATTAGATTTATCTTGTATAATAATTTGAATTCAGAACTGAGTACTTTATTGTTGTTTTGTTTTGATTTTCGTGTGAACTATATAGAGTTGTAAAAATATTTTCCTATCTGTCCTGCCTGCGACTTTAGCAGCTTTCCTACCATTTTTAAAATAAATTAATTTAAAAGAGTATTAACAACTCTATATACTTCCAAGTCGATTGAGAGCGTCCGGTCTGCACCAAGTGCAAAGGGCAACTGATAGAAATCCGACGACTGACGAAACACGAGGTTTGCCGAGGGACATTAAGAACATAGCTGTACTGTAATGCATACAAGGGCAAATTAAATTAGCTAGTGAAACTCCCACAGACGAGATGACTATCGATATCTAAACACGATAAAAGATTTATGTTCTTATTTTTGGGGTCAAATACTGGTGATATTTTCTCAACACATACTTGAAGTATTAGTTTTTAGGGTTCCGTACCCAAAGGGTAAAACGAGACCCTATTACTAAGACTGCGCTGTCCGTTCGTCTGTCTGTCAGTCCGCCTGTCACCAGGTTGTATCTCATGAACCGTGATAGTTACACTGTTGAAATGTTCACAGATGATGTATTTCTGTTGCCGTTATAACAACAAATACTAAAAAATAGAATAAAATAAATATTTAAGGGGCTCCCATACAACAGACATGATTTTTTTGCTGGTTTTATAGATAATGGTAGGAAACCCTTCGTGCGCGAGTCTGACTCGCACTTGGCCGGTTTTTTTTGTTGTGTCGTCTTAACACTATAAAACAAAAAAAAAAATATTTTGATGGGTATATTGATGTCCATCAAGAAAAAATATTTCTATCTGGAAGGTTAACACAAAAAAAAAAAAAAATTAAAACCATCATGTTAAATATTAATGTATCATACACTGCTACTTGCTTGGCTTACTGCTGCTGCTTGTGGCTAAGTAATAACAGCCGCACGGGTCGATCGATCAGGTTAAGCTGCGCTTGCCACGGTTGGTCCGTGGATGGGTGACCATCTTTACATACCAAGACCCCTCCGTGCCTCGGAAAGCACGTTAAACCGTTGGTCCCGGCTGTCATTTGTAGATCTTTGACAGTCGTTACGGGTACTTAGAAGCCCAAAAGTCTGACAACCAGTCTTACCAAGGGGTATCGTGTTACCTAGTAACTAGGTTGTGGATGTCAGATAGGCAGTCGCTCCATGTAAAATACTGATATTCAGCTTCATCCGGTTAGACTGGAAGCCGACCCCAACACAGTTGGGAAAAAGGCTAGGCAGATGATGATGACACAAAAACTTTTCGTAACAAATTCTCTAAATTATAGTATAAACCGCATTAAAATCTGTTACGTAACTTAGAAGAACAATACGGTCACACAGATTGACAAAAAAAGTTACTTGTAGTTATAGGTTTTTTAATTTAACCTTTACTTTCTTTTTCCAGCCCTCGTGCACCCAGAGAACCAAGTGAACCTATTCCTGTCCCACTCCGGCGCCCGGCCATTAGGCGCCGCGCCAGTCCCCGGCTCGAGCGACACGCTGCTGGTGTTCAACTCGCTCGCGCTCTACGTGGACCGGAACGGACACAGGGCGAGGGATACCGAGCTCATGTATACTGCACATCCCACGCATCACGGTAAGTTTCAAGTGAAGCTATTGCTGTCTCGCTCTGGCGCACAGCCAAAAGCAAGGCAAACTCAATCAAATGTCACACGAGTTGGGCATTGCAATAGGCCTATACTGCCTATAGTGGGTATTAGAAAGATCATTTCCTAGTTACTCCATCTCAGTTTGTCAAACTTTTCTTCATTTTAAACATACATACATAACATCACGCCTTGTTTCCCCGAAGGGTTGGGCAGAGGTGACCCTGTAGCAGGTACACCCACATTTCGCCAGTTATGTTTAAGTCCCATGTAATAGGGGGCGAGCCTATTGCCATCAACCGGGCACAATTCCAGACAATTTCAGATAGAAAAACCCAATAACACTTTGCCCGACCCGGGAATCGAATCCAGGATCTTATGCTCAGCAATAGCGCTTGCGACCACTGGATCAACAAGGCAGCTTTAAAACTAGCTGCTGCAGGATTATTTTCGAAGATTTTTTTATTCTAATATAAAAGTAGCCTAAGTTACTCCCTATAATATGAGCTATCTGCCAGTGAAAGTCCCGTCATAATTGGTCCAGCCGTTTCAGAGATTACCCGGAATAAACAGAGACATCAAAATTTTAAAAATCTTTCATAGAGGAGCTCGTGGCTAAGTAATAACAGCCGCACGTGTCGATCCACCAGGTTAAGCTACGCTTGCCAAGCTTGGTCCGTGGATGGGTGACCATCTTTACATACCGAGAGTCCTCCGTGCTTCAGAAAGCACGTTAAGCCGTTGGTCCCGGCTGTCATTCGTGGATCTTTGACAGTCGTTACGGGTCGTCAGAAGCCCGAAAGTCTGACAACCAGTCTTACCAAGGGGTATCGTATTACCCAGATGCTGGGTTGTGGAGGTCAGATAGGCAGTCGCTCCATGTAAAATATTGATTTTTGATGCTTTTTACATGATTAATACTAATCTTGTCATTCATTAATTTACAGCGATTAACGACACGCACCTATTAATATTCACGGCGACGCACATCGACGTATACGACATCGAGACAGGCGACTGGGTGCAAACTATGAATATACGTAAGTAATAACTTTCAAATGTATTCTAAGAGCATGGCAGTAGAGAGTATGTCATGCTCACTTAAATGTCTCGCTGATGGTGGGGAGTGTGTTGGATTATTCGGTTCCCTACAAAATGGTTGAGCTGGATGGTGCTGATCCACGCGTCATGTTCGTGAACGGGCGCCGGCAGTTGAGACTGGTCATCTCTTATCTGCCAGGGCTTATTTTTAATCTTATATTTTCAATTGCTTTGATTATTTTTTGTACATTGTTCTCACATATAGAAGCAACAAGAATAATGTACCCAGGTTTTTGTAATATCTATATTTAAAAGAGTGTCCTTGGAGTTTCTTGCCCGTTCTTCTCCATAGAGATCTACGTTTTGGAATGGGCAACTAGCTTCAACTTTCTAACAAACTGACCGACACTTTGACAGTTTAAAAGTGCCTGTAATATTACGGAAGCGCATGCACATTTCAGAAGCGAGTTTAGAGAAAGTAAATACATGTATTGAGCAGACTAAAATACACCCAAAATATTCTACAAAAAAAGTGCAAAGTGCGTTGTAAGAAATTTGTGGGAATATGTGCCTCACGGCTGCGCCTAATAGGCCCAGTTCAGTATAAATACAACCAGACAACTAGTGCTATTGCTCCTTTCCGATCCAGATGACCCCATAACACTCCTCCAGGAGAAGAATAGGGCCACCAGCACAGTGCACAAACACAGACGCATCCCGTCATTCCGACCTCGCCGCCGAGGTCCATTGCGATCGCGACCGCGTCCCCGAGTAAATTATACTTCCCCCCCGACCCTTGCTCGAAAACGAGGTGCCAGCAGTTGTTGCAGCTGAGCACGTAGCTTTAAATACCCTGTATAATAATCAAGATGAAAATCTAAGTTAGATCCAGCCTGTCCCTTCTTGCTGTCCTCCCCTCAGCGACGCCCTAAGCCGAGGTTCGTACCCCACAGGGGGTGCCCTTAGCGAGCGTTCCCCTAGTTTTAATTTAGAATAGTTTATGCCCCTGTCTGGAGACTTTAAGAGTAGAAGCTTAAGGTAGCCATAGGAAAGTCCGGTTAAGTAGCCTAGACCTTAGTGGTCAAAACTGCGAGAAGCCATAGTAAACAAAAAAGTGCTATTGCTAAGCTAAAAGCAGAAAAAATTTCGTACAATGACTCCTTATTACTTATCTCAATCGCTCGCGCAGAAATATATTGCTGGCGCGCTCACACGTTAGGAGAACCGCCCTTATCGCGAGCGCGACGGCAATACATTTGAGCGCAAGCGATAGAGGTAAGTACGAAATTCTTTCTGCTTCGCGACCGGACTTTAGTCACATTCACATCAAAATCGAAATTCCTTTAGACGTCTGGTAATGGGACCCACGTCCTGCTCTTTCAATCTTTAAGAAGTTAGAAAAAAGTTTAAATTGAAATGTGCTTGCACATTCGTCAAATCCCGCATCGTAGGCAGCCGGTTTACTACAGGCATTTCGCCACTGATAGCCGTGGCTGTTCACGAATATTCTGACGACTTTTTGAAATATCAAATCAAGAATAATTAACCTTAATAATATCTATCTTTTTCAGCAAATGCCAGACCTCTAGACGAGACGGGTTGGATCTGTTGCGTGAACGGAGGCGTTGGTAACGGCTTCCCCTTCTCTAGCGACGCTTCGCCCTTCATCGTGTACCTCAGACCGCTACTGACGCGTACGTAAATATCATTACTAACTAATAATCTAGTTAACTCGGGGAAATTTATTGTTTATCAAATCAACTTTAAACTCAAGTAATCTAAGTTGATTTTTGAATGAAAAAACTGTCGATAAACGTCATAAAATAAGTACAGTACAAATATATTCATGTCCCTCGGCAAACCTCGTGTTTCGTCAGTCGTCGGATTTCTATCAGTTGCCCTTTGCATTTGGTGCAGACCGGACGCTCTCAATCGACTTGGAAGTATATAGAGTTGTTAATACTCTTTTAACTTAATGTAATTTATTTAAAAAAATGGGAGAAAAGCCGCTAAAGTCGCAGGCACGACAGATAGGAAAATAGTTTTACAGCTCTAAGTTCACACAGAAATCAAAACAAAAAAGTACTTAGTTCTGAATTCAAATTATTATACATGATAAATCTAATAATTGATGAACATGGAAATTAGCATTCGTTTGTATTCGGAAATCCGATGATACCGGAGGGATATTAAGAAAGTAGTTGTATTTTAGTTGCAATGGAAACTGAGCCATACGCAATTAAGTTAAAGTTTTTAATTCCAAAGCATGCAGTTTAATTTAACTATCCGTATATTCAAATCACAACTGTCATTCTTTGACAGTGGTATGTAATGGCTACCCTATATCAACTTGATATAAAATAAATCCCTGACTTTACATATTTAGACTTGTTAGATATTGAATATGAAGAAGATTTAAATCCAAGGTAACACTTATCAATGTTTACAGATCCCCGGGCGTCGGATCCTCCTATCACAGTAGACACATCACTATGGGGCAGTAAACGAAGGTTTTCAGTGCGGGAACAGTCACACCAAGCGATTGAAGCACATAATAGATTGTAAGTAATATCTTTACATGTAGTTATACAAGGATCACAAAAAAAAGAAAAACGCATTAAATACTACAAGAGAAAAATCTGCTAACGAAAATACACTAAAAATGCTAAGTCAAAGTCAAAATGTTTATTGCTAACAACTAAGCCCACGTTCGCACGGACGTATTTATTATTATTACCTATTATATCATTTATTTCAGGCTACGCCCACGGTGTTAGTAACAATGGTTCATTTAGTGTGGAGTTTTATCCAATGTCGCAGCATTGGAGACTCCCATCTATCTGCGAATAAACTCAAGATAGTGTTGGTGCCGCCACGAAGACGAGCAAGCAGAGAAGCGCTTCTTTTACATATATGATGGTCGTAAAACCATCTATATACCTTTCTGCAAACATCTTTGACGCGCTACATCGCCATGGCAGCCCCAACAGTATCCTGAGTGCGTTATTATACTGGACACGTAGATCGCTATATGCACGCAAACCATAACTAGTCCACAGGCTGCACGTGTAAAATGACCAGCAAAAAGATTGTTTAGAGTCATCTTGACCGCCTCTGTACATCGCGCAAACCTGCGGGCCAGCATGTTGCAGCGTACCGACAGCGATCTACGTTCCCTGTCAATGTTATTTTTCAAATCGTCGGTAACCCAATGACCCAAGTATTTAAAATTGGTCACCCTATTTAACGGTGCTCCGCAGAGCGATATGTCTGGTATGGTTGGATAACCTATCTATATTTATATATCTATATTTTAAACAAGCTTCGCCCAAAATTCAGCCACTTTGACAGCGTAATGCCTTGGCCACAACTTTCCTGCTATGAGCGGTAGCTTAACGTGGTGCGGCGAGCGGTAAAAACATATATCGCACCTTCGGTGCAACAAAGTCACAATAAATTCAGGACACTTTTTTTTGTCTTTTATTAGGATTTTTTTGATAATTCAATATAAGATTTTTAACGTAAAACTATAGCAAACAAAATAAACAATTAATTTTATAAAGATTTCAAACTTACTATAAATAGTAATCCAGAAATAAGGAAATGTAAAATAAAAAATAAGCTGTTGTGACTTTGTTGCACCGAAGGTGCGATATACAAAAATGTATGAAGTATGCCACGAGGCGCCGCACGCAGCGGCATCGCGAGCGGTGCGCGGCAGCGGCGCGAACATGTACGGCTGAGTGGTTGACATGCCACGACTCGGAGCGGTACGGACAGTGGCAGTACAGTACTGGACTCAGTGGCGAATGGACGATTAAAATATTTTAGACGATTTTGTATCTAAAAATGAACTCTAAATCCGTCTATCTCGGTTGCTGTCACTAACGCTACTGAGCAGTACGTGGCATGGCTTCGAAAACGTTTTTCACAATGCAGGTGTTTTAAACCAGAGAGCAGATTAATAAAATAATTGTTTTAAAATTATCTGCCACATAATTTACACAACACTAATCCGAAGGTAGTGAAACAAGCCCTGATACATTATGTTCATACCTTATTACTAAACGTTCCAGATCGGAGCGTCGCTCGCGCCTGATATCGGCGCCCACGAACTTCGCGCACCTGTCGCACATGGGGCCCGGCGACGGCATCCGCTCGCAGCGCCTGCTGGACCTGCCCACCACGGTCGAGACGGCCGACGAACATCCCACGGTACTGAACCTAATCATTCATCTTAGTTTACAACATAACTTCGCGCACCTGTCGCACATGGGGCCCGGCGACTAATAATAAAATGATAAAGGCATCTTACTTATTAACAAGTTAACCTTGAAAAACTATGAAAGGTACAGGATGTTTTTAGTGAAAATACTTCGGAAATAAATCTTTGAAATATAGTTTGAATTTAAACAAAACTTGTTAATGAAAATAAAAAATGACCGATACCTCGACTCTTGCGCATATCTACGCTCGCACTTATCGACATTTGTTTACACAGAACCGCATTCTATAGGCCAAAGAGCCGCATGCACATGCAGCTCGCAAGCCGCGGTTTGCCGACCACTCGGCTAGTTGACAGTAAAAAAAACAATGGCACTCCGGGAGTGCCGACTTGTGACAAGTGAAAACTTGACAAGATCGCCTTGGTGGAAGAAAAATACTGGTATAGAACATTGATCCGTAACCTTATCTAAATAAAGAGCACAATCGCGTTTACAAAAATGAGGTGTCGGTAACGGTGTCGCGAGTTCAATTGTTTTTTCCCATCTCAAAAATGCCCAACGCGCCTAAAAAAGTTTTCACTTTATCTATACTCGACCTATTTTTGTAAATGATTTTAGATCAATTAATATTTTTCAGACAAATTAAGTAAAACTAAAGCCATTGGTTACGTGCGAATCAGAGCGCGACACTTCTATTGATGTATTAATATGGCTTTACTTGTATTTTCAGATGTACAGCAGTCGAGAGAGCAGTAAACGGACGTCGCCGTTAACGATATCGCATGGTACCGGATCCTATAATGGTACGTAGATACAATTTATCAATTAATTAATTCAGAATATCGCAGTCCACTACTAGACATAGGCCTCTCCTACCCAAATTTCCTTTCTTTGGTATTGTTCGTCGAATCGTTGAGCTCCTTAAATTCTGAGTTGAGCTGCACGATAACTGACAAATGCGTTCACTGACTGGACAGGCCCTCTCAATCTTTGTGGTGTTTTTCTCAAAAGACCACTTCAGACACCAATTTACATGGTCTTCACATGATCTGACCAAGATTATGTCTGGACTTTAAAAGAGACTGTGACTTCTGAGTTTTCCAGCCCGTCCCATCCTTGATGTCCTCCCTCCGGTTGACGCCCTAAGCCGAGGTTCGTACCCCACAGGGGGTGTCCTTAGCGAGCGTTCACCTACTATATAAGCTTAGTGTGTAATGTGCTGCTTTGAGCATATTTTAAAGACCGTACAGTTGTAGGTCGACAATTTCATTGGCGACTGACCCAGGTCATAGCAGGTGCAGGGAATTAATTGCGTTGTCAAAGATTAGTGTCGATTTCTCGATTAAATATTCCGTGATTGTACTTTTCTGGAACGACATTTCAGGCAAAACAATTTAAAAAAGGTCATCCATACGCGCGCGTTTACCATAGGAGCTATAGTCAAGGCCGTGCACACTTTGGAAGTGTTTTCGTACGAATTTTCTTGGTGCGAACACATACGAACACGCACGAACGATCCCGACCTTCCAAGCACTAAGGGAGCGTGCAGACTGAGTGCGAGTTAATCGTACGTATAGTTCCGACGTTGGAAAACAATCCAAACTTGATAGGATTTTTCGTGCGTTTAATTTGATATCACCGGAATACTACCTATTTGACGGAGAAAAATGTATTCAGTGTGCGCACTCGATTCTTATGATCACGATCATACGTTTACGTGCGATAAAAATTGGAATTCAAAGTGAGCGCGGCCTAAGACTGCAGTTTGTCTAGCCACACGCCGATCGCGACCGACGACGGCCGAATGCTATCTTCGTAAACACACGGGTGCGATCTCGCTCGCACACCGCCCGTGACGCACAGTTGCGACGGCAACGAACGTTTTGGCAACCGGCGGTGTGTCGGTCGTCCGTCGTGACGTCACCGCACGCTGTCGGTAGAGTGAGACGTTTTAAAGAAAGCCAGCTTAACATAGTGTTGCCTCCCTCAGGCTCGTGGCGCTCGGGCGCGCCGCGCGAGCCGCCGCCCTCCCCGCCGGCGGCGCGCATGGAGCGCTCGCTGGGCGGCGGCTCGCAGGGGAGCGGCTCGCTGCTGCTGGAGCGGTCCATCACGCCGCTGAGTCTGGGCAGCATGAGCTCGCTGCACGACGTGCTGAAGGTACGTACGACACACACGTGTACAGTGGAGTAGCGTGTACAAAACACGCTTATATAATGAATCTACACTCTGAGCATTTGAAATTTGATGTACGGTACCCAATCACTATAATTACTTTACAAACAAGTTATTGACATTCACTGGGATTTTCACAATGACTAAAACGTCTAATGCTCGCTAATAAAAACTCTCAAATTGGTCACCAGTGGTCACATTTAAAGCTAAGAACAAAAATATATATTTTTTGAGCTGATGGGGCTACCCCGATCCGTACATAGAGATGTTCACTAGCCCACAAGTGTCTACTTGTGTGCCTCTGCCTTCAGGACGCCGCTGGAGCCAGCCCGAACCCTGCGCACTGTGATGTGCATCGTTTTCGCATAGTAGCATATGGTCGCAAGTAGACAAGACTGTCTACTTGCGACCAAGGACCTTGTGTCTGAAGGCAGAGGCTTGATTGTCAATATCTGAACCATTGCTTTATGGTTCACATACTGAACAATCGAAGTTTTTAATATGTTTATGTGTATATTTAATTGTATGATGTTTTTTAAATTTTGAATTTATTGTAATCCCTTGTTGTCCTCGTTTATTTTGTTATTTTCTTTGTTTATAAATCCAGTTTTTGTCAACAATGAATGAGATTTTAATGATTCTCGTGTTTATCTTTGGTTAATTTGATTTGAACTATCCAACACTGACCATAACACAGTATGTCCCGGGGCAGGTGGGCACAGACCTGGGCGACGGGCTGCACTCCGAGGACAGCAGCTGCGGCGCCTCCCCGCCGCATCCTATGGATCCTTGATGGTAACACTGTTATTTTATATTCGTTCAAGTAACAATGACTCATATACAATATTTGATACACAAACAATACATTAACAATAACATTACAACACAATACAATACAAAACAAAAATTGTAGTACAGACAAACTTTGTTCTTAATGTCCCTCGGCAAACCTCGTGTTTCGTCAGTTGTCGGATTTCTATCAGTTGCCCTTTGCACTTGGTGCAGACCGGACGCTCAATCGACTTGGAAGTATATAGAGTTGTTAATACTCTTAATGTAATTTATTTAAAAAATGGGAGGAAAGCCGCTAAAGTCGCAGGCACGACAGATAGGAAAATAGTTTTACAGCTCGATATAGTTCACACGGAAATCAAAACAAAACAACAATAAATAAAGTACTTGGTTCTGAATTCAAATTATTTTACACGATAAATCTAATAATTAATGAACATGGAAATTAGTATTCGTTTGTAATCGGAAATCCGATGATACCCGAGGGACATTAAGAAAATAGAAATACTTTACTTACACTAATAGCCGACAACTATAAGTGACGTGGAAGTCACCGCAGCATGTAATGTATGGCCAGTGTCGCTTGTCCGCTATCATATCACTGCTAGCATGACAACCATAGAAAAGGGTTTTCTACGGGTTTTGTCGACGGAAGAATAGACAAAATGACAGATTGTGAATCTGTCATTTTGTCTATTTTTCCGTCGACAAAACCCGTTTCTATTATCATCATGCTAAGCGTGCAGATCGCTGTCGGCACTGCCGTACCGTGCGTACACACACGCACTGCGTTTACACATCGTCACATAGAAGCAGTCGACGCTAGCTTCAGAAAAACATCCTCGAGGCACTACAGTGTCGCGGCAGTCCTCATCAGCGTTCTGATGGCGTTGTTACTTGTTATATATTAAGGCGTCGTATGCTTTTTGGTTGAATATAATTAGTGAATACTATACGAGATATTTTCCATCGAAACCATATTACTCCGAATTCCGATACACTAGTGTGACTTCGGAGATCAACCCTTATAGCGTTTAATTATTTTTATAATCTCTTCTTCTTTTTCGTTTTGCTCTTGACAGAGCGGTCGTGTTCACAATGAACTGTGTCCAATCGCAGGTGTAGTCGTTGCCCGCCTCACGATCTCCCTCCATCTGGTTCTGTTACATGACAGTCTGGCGCATTCATTAACGGGGCCTCCAACCGCGGATTTTGTTTGATCGGTCCACCTCATCGGCGACCTCCCGCGTGGCCTATTACCTTCCACTCAGCCCTGCACCACTAGACGCTCTATGGAGTCATTATTCCGCCTGGAGACATGACCAAAAACTTTAGTATTCGAGACTGTACTAGTGCTGATAGACGCAGTTTGATGCCGATTTTTGGAATAACCTATTCATTATTGTTATCTTCCACAGAAGCCCACTGAACTCGTCGTGGACACTAGACATGTCCCGTTTCTACGCTTGCTTTTGTTAAAGTAGTATCATTTGCGGCCGGGACATTGGTAGTATCATTTGCGGCGCGGACGATTGTACGCCGTATGTCCTTAACACAGAGTTCATTGTTGCGTAGCAGGCGATGCTTTAAGTATATTATGTGGGCGTTTTTATTTATGATAGATGTAATAATAAGGAAATGTGATTTAGGTTTTCGTCTCTCGCGTTGGGTAAGACCTATACGAAAATAGCTCATATTGTAGTGAAAATATTAGCCAATTTGGATTGCCCAGCAGCGCTGTTTAGTTGCTCATGGGATAGACAGCCGTATCCAGTTGTTTACAAAAAATTATCCCTGTAATTAAGAACCAGTTAATTATGTCTATCATAAACAAAAACGCGGTTATTAAATAAATTATTTATCAATATATTTGGTTCCTAAAACAATTATAATATGGAAGATTTATTTTGCAATGTTATTAAATTATTTATCAGAAACAAATAATAATTAAATATAATGGTTTTCTGCATGACACATAATACTAAACCTTCCATTAAACGATAATAACAAATTTAAATAGATATTATTAAACTGTGCACACTGACTGAATATTAGAACTAGAAGAAAATACAGGAATTTTCTGACGGATATTGAGAATGATATTATTTATTACATGTTCTTTTTAAGTAAATTGTTTAGTGGTAAAAATTCTTGCTATGAAATTGTAAATAAAAATAATATTGATTTTTTTGCCACTAGTAAACTTTTAGTCTTATTAATATTTAATCAAATAAATCAAAAGATTTTATGAAATATTAATATCTCTTATGAAATATTGGCAATTCAATACTTATGACATTTAATTTATTTTATCTTTTGTATCATAAAATTATTTGAAAATGTATCCCTAATATGGTCAGTGTGTGCCCAGTTCTAGATATAAAGACCCAATGTGGCTTGTAGGTCAATTAGATTCCTCTTAACACTACGTATTTTATATCTGCGTACGTAAGACTTTGCTTGTTAGTGGATCTAGTTTATTTACAGTTCATAATGAAGTGTCACAGAGGTCTTATTAAGTTTTAATTAGTACCAGAGATGTACAAAATAGTTTAAAAAGAGTATTTAAATACAAAATGCAAATAGTTTTCTAATTTACCATTTCAAATGCAAAATACGTTTTATAAAATACTTTATTCAAATGAAATACTTTAGCGTCGAATCAGAAAGACCGGTAATCGAAGTAAAATCAATCTCGATACAGGGCGTAGCGTCATGTTCCACAGATAACGTTCATTTTGTTTTGTCACTTTGCACACAAACTCGCAAGGTTGCAGCACTTGCAGCGCCTCTAGTGGCTATATGTCGAATCGCTGACCCATTTACATGAACATTTGAGTGGTAATGTTGGCGAAACTTAGTAGTTAAGTATTTTGCATTTTACAAATATGAAATACATCTCGAAAAGTATTTCAAATAAAATGCAAAATGCTTTTTTTATTAAGGTATATAAATACAAAATATAAAATACGTATTTTGCATTTTGTATTTTAAATACAAGCATTTCAAATAAGTCGCAACTCTGATTAATACAATGCTCCTGTAATGTGAAAAAAATTGTGAAACACGAAAATGGCTCTTAAGGCACAACTAGCCGATACTTTTTCCATACAAATTTCGGGGGGATTTTACTCCATTGTTACACATTGTACATCCAAAGTAAAACATGAAATCGTTTTGTCTTATTATTAATTTTGTCTGTACAGAAGCAGAATAGTAAAAAAAAAGTAATTAAAAAGTTATGAGCCAACAAAGATTCGTTTTTCCTGCTAATTTTAACGCAACTTTGGGAGTAAATAAGTAATAAAAGAAGTATAAAATCTCCAAAACAAAGCTCGTTCCGACAAAGCTCAATTGTCGAAGATTATAATAAACTTTATTCGTAATTGATTTATGCAGAAGTTTTTTCATAAAACTCCACCTTCCAAAGGACTTTTCGTAATTTTTTACGCTCTCGTTTTACTAAAATCGTTCTGAACGGTGTTTGTATGCGTGCGAACTAGAGTTTGTGCATGTAGACCAGCGTCTAACTGCTCATCACTGATACTATCTCTGTCGGACACGATGCCAGGTGAGATAGCGTGCTTTTTGACCAAGCCCACCAATGAGTTCGAGCCCGCGACTAGTTCAACCTTAAGAGGAAACACGGTCATGTGATTGGCGTTCATTCCATACTAACGTTTCCCGTTTTCTTCCTGGTTATTGATACTATAGTACTCGCGTTATGAACTGAGTAGTCGGGCCATAAATGTCAGTAGCAATAAGAATGTGCAACGCCTTGCGCCTTATCGATAGTTTGCTACCTACTCCATAAGTGTGAGTGAGACAGACTAATAATAATAACAATGATTAATGGCCCGACGACTCAGTTCTTAACGCGGCGACTATAGTCCAAATATTTTTTCACGATATAGTGGGTATCTCCCACTGCCATGTCTCTTTGTTTTGTTTTTTGGCGTAATTATGTATATTTTTTCTAAAATTAATATAATTACGTCAAAAAAGCAAAACATCTTAAAAACGTGCATTTACAGAAATGATCAAAAATAATTATGAAATAGTTTGGCTATATTTCAAAAAGAAAAGTGACACTAGTAGAAAACTATCTACTTATCATATTATATTGTTTAATTACAATAGTCAGTCTTCATAATTTTACTTTGAAAATACAAAATCACTTTTTTACATCAGATTTTGAACCTGAAATAAACTGGCATCCACTAATAAGCAAACTATATAATATATAAATAAAATAGATGTAGGACTTTATTAACCAAATTGTATTTAATTGCTTTTATTTTTAATACTCCATACGCCATTTTTATGACGTAACAGACCGCCGAAGTAAAACCAGAAAGGTTTATAAGTTATAAAGAATTTATAATTAAAATAATAAAAACATGAACAATTTAATAATATGTGATGTCCTAAAAAAATTATTGAAATTAATTGTAATTGTGACGTTAATTCAAATTTTTAAAGCCAAATGTTTTCAGTTTGATTGTGAATATTGTTGGAAAGTGTCTTTTCATCGAAAAATAATAATTAAAGTGCTATGTAGTAAATTATCTCAAACTAAATCTTTCGAGTTTCGATATCAATCTATGGCATGAAGTGCGCCTCTGTACATTTGTGTGCTTGAAGTATTATATAAATAAATCTCCCGAGATATTTATTTGTTTTAGTTTAAATTAGATCCCTGGGTAAAGATTCATGCCAAGTTTTATTTAATAACAAGCTAATCAAAGCTTTATCTTATGGACGTGTAGACTCAATTTACAGGCACTTTAAAATAATATCCACAGTTAAAACTACACTAAAACACTGCCATTCCTGTATAGGTAGGTAGTAGATTATTCCACATCGGAACAAAATAGAAGAATCACTAGATTTCGTTACCTGTTCGTATCGGTATCGATAAGTAAAATAATATCGATTATTCGTCATTTAATCGCTTATTATATCAACTTTCGATTAATTCAATAAATATCCTATTGTGTTACTTACGATGGTTTTAAATATCGATAAAACGGTCACTATTTATCGATAAGACGATGTGTCGAGATTAGAAGCACAGTAGGATATTAATTGATATCGATATAATTATTGTATAATAATAAAATATTATTTTTAACCTTTTCGCTAGACATGTATACTATATACATAAGGTTTGTATATTAATAAAATAATGTGATTATTTCCATTTTTAATGAAGTTATAAAGTATATTACCAAAATAATCGTCACATTTAATGTTTAAGTTAATTATTTATAAACGTGAAAATATCGCTTTATTTTAATGCTTTGTGTGTTAAATGAAGTTCATTAATTGTATCGCATTACGAAATGTCGATAGTTAAAGATAACTGTAAAAGTTACGCGAATTATAATGTTCTGGTTATAAGCCATACAAAATACATGTTTCAAATATATTTGGTCGTTATATTAACTTGTGGTTACAACTGTCAATTGTATACTTAAGTCCGCAGTTATTTCTAACTATCGACATTTCGATACATCCAGCGCTAGGTTATAATATAACCCAATATTTTGTAACAAATCTCATAATTATTTTGTGATTATTCACCCTTAACAGTAAGCAATATTTTTTTTTTTGTAATAATTGTTAATTTTATTTAACAATCTAGTCTCTTTTTTTGTTTATTTACGACCGTAATGTATTATCGCGACTATGATTCGTCTTCAATGTATTTTAAGAGTAAACTAGTTGGACTTAGACAAATGAGATTTTTATAGGTTAGTATTTTTTACTGTTTTGTGTCTATGGGCTGCCTCTATGGATAGGTTGGGTTAGGTGATACTAATTTTCAAGGTATTGTGTATCCAATTAAATTATTATGAAGCTGAAAAGAATCTCGTTATAAATATGTTAATGTTTTGGACTAAAATTATCAAAATTCCTAGGGGTCTGAAAACGTAAATTAAAAATATTGGTGATTCAAAACCTTACCTATCGTGGCGCCCACTATCTTCAATTGAACACATAATTATTATTCCCTTTTGTATTTTTTTAAATAAACATCGATGAAATATAAGTTATCCAAAGATCTTTGTATCGAAATACATAAATTTAATAATACTATGAAAACCAATTGCTTAAGTGACAGTGTAGTGCGGTGGAAGAAAACCTCGACATTATAAATATGAAAAGCACAGGATTTCAGTAAATATTCCACTCGACTGGGCAGTTATTTAATCAACTGTTTAAAGCAGTATATACTTATATTATTTTCTAAACTAATAATTTCTCACATTCAAAAACAATTATTATCTCAAATGTCATAATCTAACATTGTTTCTGAATTCGAGAAATTATACTAACAAAATTAGTATTACCACGTTTTTGATATAAATAGTGTTGTCCATTATATCGATATTATAATACGTTTTATTTCAAAACTTCTAGTTTTAAAACTAATATGCACCAGAAAGAACTGAATGTATATTGCTTTTTTATATGATTGTGTATATTAATGTAAACGTATTATGAACAAATTTTGTGTAATGTCCGCTTTTTTGTAAACCGTTTCGTCGAAAATGTAACGAAGATTGTTGTTTATATCTTTACGTAATGAAGACATTGTTAGAAGACCATATTCATAGATCGGTTATAATTTTCTTGAGTTTCCGAATCTTGTCTCCGTGAATGAAATAAGCAACAATATCAAATTATAAGTATTACAACAACATTCCTTTGATTTTAACACTGAACCAATCTCATATCGGTAGTTTCGATAACTCACTAGGTAATTCAAATCAATATCGATAAGTGACTGTACACATCACTACACAGCATTTACCTTTGTCAATTGATATTAATAAAATTATTATCGAGGATACGTAAAGTAATAATTGGCGTTGTATAACCTAATAAATTGTATATCTCAATAAATTTGTTGATCGAGAAATACGCTAGGATAAGATTATATAAAAATTGTATTTAAATTAAATCCCTAAAACAATACGCGACGGGTTTAGGAACGTAGATTTTGCTAAAATTGATATTTAAAATGCATTTTATATTAAAAGTACGCTTGGTATTATTCGAAATTGTATTAATTTATCACATTTACTGTTGCGATGTATGAGCTAATAATTTTTTAGCCTCCTATTACTCGTTTTGGCACTTTTTAGCTCGACTTTGTAATCTGAAATTATCCAGTGAATATTTTACGATTTTCGACGCTTTTGGTCATCATGCAATTGGGAAACATATCAGGAAACAATTTATATGTAATTTTTCTGAAAAAGGTTAGACAACAAAGCGATGTTATAAATCCGTTTTCCTTAGATCGAAACCCTAAAAATTTGCAGATTTATTTTACTTCAAACCTAGTGCATGATGGTCTGAAAAGTTATCGAAATAACATCACATAATGCTTGTGTATAGATGCCATGAATTAGACAATATTATCCAAAAAGTATTTGAAATTCAATGTCACGCCCTCCCTTGCGGTACTTTCCACATTACCCAGGCACATAGATCACTTATCTACTAGGCAATGTTTTTAATGAAATATTAGCCATCCCACTTTGTATCCAGCTACTGTTCTATAAACTTTGTTATTATTTCATTGTAAATCTAAATTATTGTCTAATATTAAATTGCATTATGTGAATTATCTCAATACTTAATTATTTTATGTAAATATATCTGAATAAAGAAACATTTGAATGAGTTTTTTTGTTTTATTGTGCAGCCTATAATGTTCCCACTGCTGGGACACAGGCCTCCTCTCTGTGAGAGAGAGTGGGCCGTAATCCACCACACGGGCCCAGTACAAGTTGGTAGTTTTGATTCTAGGATATACCGATTTCCTTACTATGTTTTCCATTGTGCTTATAACGCCATAGACTGCCAGTCTGGTTTTGTTCAAAAGCCAAGATAAAATAACTTCAAAAGAAGCCCACGCAAACCCTTTCCGTCCGTGTATTCTGGTTTAAGGTTTTTTTTATCTAGGTCATCACGCAGTTTACCACTAAGGTCGTGGCTGCTTAACTGGGCTTTCCTGTCTGCCTTAAGCTTCTACACTTAAAGCCTCCAGCCAGGGCCAAAAACTATGCTAATTAAAACTAGGCGAGCCCTCGCTAAGGGCACCCCCTTTAGGGGTACGAACCTCTGCTTAGGGTGAATGTCAGGTTGGCGGGTGTATTTTTCAGAACTGGTCGAAATATATCTCAAAATTTAGTACCTAATTAGTACCACTGCTTAGGGCGTCGCTGGGGGGAGGACAGCAAGGAGGGACAGGCTGGATCAAATGTGGATCATTATTATTAATCGGGGAATTACTGGCTCAGCTATAACGCGGGCTGACGCATCGTTGTCGAGCAAGTGTCGCGGGGGGGGTTTATTAGATCGGGGTCGCGGTCCCGCGCGTACGCTTCATACTGACCTCGGCAGCGAGGTCAGTATGACGGGTGTCTTCTGTGTTTGTATACTGTGCTGGTGGCCCTACTGCTCTCCTGAAGGAGCTATGGGGTCATCTGGGTCCAAAAGAATATGCCTCAGGCAGCGGATTTGACTGATTTTAGAGCCCATATAATTGGCTGCCTCGACAACCAGAGGGTTGCGGTCATAGAAATATAAATAACAGAGAAGTGGCATGGGGGCGTGTCTATGTCTGCCCGTCATGATCACGATGCTCATGACATAGGAAAATGGCCGTCTCCGCTAACTAGTGCGCTTTTGACCGCGATCGTGACAACATTTAAGAATGCCGTGTTGTTTAGTGGTTTCTTGTAAAAATCGAGGCCAAACTAGAAACTATAAATCATAGAACCACTAACCATAATATCAACTCAAGTATTTTACTATGTGTTGAAAATCATGAAAAACAACAAATCGGAAAGTACTTCTTGCCTTTACTACGTCGTTTTAATTTTCATAGATCACAGCGACTGTACTATTTTTGCAGTAAATACATTGCTTCTTAATCACTACCTACCTACGTATGTCGCTAAGTGACTGGACAAGCAATGTAAAAATCACAAAACGATACTTTATTTTATTTATTTACTATTCACACATACATTTTTTTAACAGGTACAACCCAATACAGAAATGTAGTCACAAATTTAAGCGGTTTTATCGCGTAGTACGGCCGCTGTATCTTGCGACGAGTTAGTGATGTACTTGTGCAGATCTACTAACGTAGGCACTATTAAAGTTTATTCTTCAATTTGTCAACCATTATAGCCAGGTTGGAAGTCTAATGTGAAAAATGCTTTATACTTATTTAGATTTTCTCATAATGCTAAGATTTTTTGATTTACTTAATATACTTTTTTTCTTAGAGTATATATCACTGGAGAAGCCATAAGCGCAATATTCCGAACAAAAAATTCTGTCACTTTTGGCGGGGGACGCGCGGTTCCTTCTACGAAACAATAGCTATTGTTTTTTTTCGAGCCCGGAAAGAGAAGTCCGTACCAACGTTTTTTTTTTATCGATTTCGATAAAATCATTCGGAATTTTGCTTGAACCCAGAAATAAAACAGCTGATGCATAGAAAAGTAAAATTTTAATAATAACAACTATTAAATAAAAGTAAAAAAATAATGTTATAGTACCAAAAAATAATACATACTTAAAACTCAGTAGGTTCATAACAACTACTGATTTTTAAATGTCCCTTTTTTTGTAATGTACGCAATTCTTGTATCTGTATATTTAGTCATTACGGCTTTAGCTAGTTCTACCTCATGACTATTTAAGACCGATATCATGATCTTGTGAGAACAATACAATAATCTATACACCACACGCGCGGGCGCGATGCGGGTCGCGACGCACGTATACACTGAGCGGTGTTACACAACAACACTAGCCGCTCACACATACGCGACTGCCTACCCCTCAAACCGTAAACGGCTCGATCTGTAAGCGGGGAGAGGGGGAGACTACATATTAGACCTGTAGGGCGTCGAGCCGGCATCTCCGTCGCTGGTCGTTCTCGCTGGGCCTCCCCCGGTTAACCGGGGGTCTCACCTGGCGGGGACTGACCGCCGGGATGTCGTGAAGAAAGCGGAGCCTGGAGCAGGCGTCGTGGCGCGCCTACAGAAATATTCAGAGCAACCAACCACATAGACGCACTTTTGCCTCACAAAAGTGCGTCTCTTTCCATTAAGCCGTTCAAGGCGAACCCAAAAGAGGGACCCATCTTGATGGGTCAATGTATGGCCTCCGCGGGCGAAGGGCGATGCCCTGACCCCGCTCGCCACGCCCCCTTGCGGGGGCGTCGCGACTACAACAGTTAGTTGTGAGAACAATGTTTTACCCAACAAGATTCCGCAGAGCCCGTGATACGAACTTACGACATAATTATGTACTGGTATATTTAATACTAAATTTTTTGCGGTCATCCTATCCAAGCCTTATTAACTTGTCACATTGCTGACATAAAGAAATGGATTTTGATTTTTTCTTTCTCTCTCTCTCTCGATCGAAGATAGTTGGAAGCAGCCCCGGATCTAGAATTTTTCGAGGCGTGGCAAAAACTGCCGTCTGCCGCCCCACCCCCCACCAATTTTTTTATGGGGATGCGCTAAGTTAGCCCCCGCGATATTTAAATTTTCTCAAAATGAAAATTTTGGCAGCAACATATTCAAACTGTATCGATCGATAATGCGCTTGTAGCCTATACCTACAGTTCGGCCGCTCTGCCAACATAATATCTCCGAGGAACAACGAAGTTTGCCGAACTTGTGGCTAGCGGCTAAACTTGCCGCCTCCACCCCGCGCTCTTGATGCGCCCCTCGCTCGCCCTCGGTACTTCGCGCTAAACAACCCGCCAAGGCAGGCAGGAATATAAACTCGCTCGCGCCGCGCATTATTTTAAATCCTTTATTGTTCATAAAAATAATAAACTGAATTATTATCGTGAGAGCTGTGTTTACTCTGAAGAGTTCCTTACATACCCCATACACAGACACTACACGCTAATTCAACAGGGGCGCCAAAACTGTTGTAAAAAGAAAAAAATAGAAAGATTATAAATGTGCTGCGTGTCTCATTTATTGCAAAGTTGCAGTGTGCTGGGTGGTGCACTTGTTTGCTACGCTTGAATTTATTGCCCCCTGAAGTTGGCGCCCAGGGCACGGGCCCCGCATTGCCCCCCTTAGATCCGGGGCTGGTTGGAAGTATAAACGCTTTTTCACGTGAATTTTCAGCCAACTTACTCCTACCGCAAGCCGCGTTAGAAAACTTCGTTCAAAAACAATTTTCTTAAACAACAAAAAATACTAATTCGCCCTAAGAAATTATCGACATGTCAATTTTGGTTTCATACATGACCCCAACCCTACGGTAGTCTCGTTATCATGTTTGCTAGAAGACATAATCGTATGGCAAGTGCATGTCAATTTAGCTGATTTGACGTACATTTTCGTAACGCAAAAAAATATATTTTGAACCTTATGAACATAAAAACGAAGTGTAGCGAGACATGGTGACGTCACGAAAGCAATGCGAGAAAAATACTCGATTCATGCCTTGTTTATGTTGAATCATGGTTGAATCGAATGAAAAGTTAAAATGTATTATGAGGTTAGGATTTTGAATTTCACTGAAAACATGACTAGACATTTAAAAAAAATACTTAAATATGGAAGGTTATTCCGTCTTTATTTAAGTTTGACGTATTTGAACGCTTTTTACAAGTTTTAACAGCACAACTAGACATTTTCACGGAGCACTGATGAGAACCCCGCGACTCGAAAACGATTAACGTTGTGCGTTCGAATCGATTTGAAAGTAGTTTTTATGAACGTGTTAGAGCATTTGCTCTTGTACTTTTACAGAGGAGGAAGTGTTCGTAAGGCTTCTCCAGTGATATATACTCTAAGTTTTTTTAGCTACGTGTTGTTTATATAAAATATAAGTCATCTTAACGTCTTTTATTTATTTTTTCAAGAACTCCCAAAAATTTTAATACAATAATAAATGGGAGAATCGATAACTTTCCGATTTAGTCAATCACTAGCGTATATGTAAATTAAATGGATTTTGCACAGCGCAACGATACGATCGATATTTTCGTGTGAGTGAGATGTACGGTGCATCGTAAATGCACGCTGTATTTGATGGGATAAGGTTTGTAATTGATTTTGTAGTACGTTCTGATTTATGAATTGCAAAAGTAAGTGCCACTTCGTATCCATTGGGTTTACTGATCTGCATGTGTAGTTGTGGCGACTAGTGGCGAGACAAAGTGGAGACATTGGGTTTCGATACATTTTCAACGACTGGGCATATCTCCTTTCTTATATCTATGGTTGCGGTGTTTGGCAGCGGAGTCAAAGTAACACTCTGCACGCGTAGCATGATCACCGTAGAAACGAGTTTTGTCGACGGAAGAATAGACAAAAATGACAGATAAACAATCACAATCTGTCATTTTGTCTATTCTTCCGTCGACAAAACTCGTTTCTACGGTGGTTTTAGAAACTGGTGAATGGTAGGAATTTTGAAGTCGAGATGGAGGATCTCGTTTTTGACATACCAGGGGTTTTCCGTGACCTTGCGAAGGAAACTGTTCTATAGGGTCTGCATCCTATGGATAGTATCAGGTTTTGCTTGTGCAATGACGATGCCCGCATAGGCCATGATTGGAGGGTTCTAGTTAAAGTAGGTATGTTCTTATAGCTTGTCTACTCTGAAATGACGGCCCCACTACCGCATTTATGCACATGGTTAAACAATCAATAGAATTTCGTTATTCACACATCTCGTCTCCACTCGCGGGTATGTATCATATTTGTATGATGCAATCGAAGCGGAGATGTAAGCTGTGCGTCGCCGAGATTGAGCTGGGCAGGGTGGTACAAAGCGGAGATGTGAGCTGTGTCTCGCAAGGTGACGACGAGAGCGGCGTGTAGTTAGCGGTCAAGATCCAACGCTTGCCGCACGCAGCCAGTACGCATCTCCACACAGCTTCGATGGATACACCCTAGCTGAAAAACATCTCGTCTCCGCTTTGGTGGACTCCGGGCGTCATGTTGGTAGTGGGGCGCGTCATTTTAGAGTGGACAAGCTATACTATTTTTGAGTGGTTATTAAATAAAACAAATTATTACAAATACAATTTTATTCAGCAAGTCACTAGGTCATATAGTTAATATTATAAACGCAACACTTAAAACAATCTTAAGTCTTTGTACAAGGCAATTTTCATGTTAACAATATCGATACCACCGCGAGGCGGGAAAACTGACAATTAGTGTTCCTTTCCTATTTATCATCCAAGATTTTCCTATAAGGGTAAAGTCTGACACATAATCAGCCTGTAATGCACTGCTGGGACTGCGGCCTCCTCTCTGTGAGAGGGAGTGGGCCGTAATCCACCACGCGGGCCCAGTGCGGGTTGGTAGATGTCACATGTCTTCGAATTTTTGGTTCTAGGACATGTCGGTTTCCTCACGATGTTTTCCTTCACCGTTTTGAGAGCAGTGGTGATGAAATAGTTTACACAAAGTAAAGCGCCTGTCAGGGTTCGAACTGTCACGTTACAAATGATAAAACGCACATTGTGTAAATGAAATGTTATCCCATAGAAAATCTTCGAGCTATGGTCAGTAGGCCCATCTCAATAACTAGCAATTTTCTTATTCAGTAGCGACAGGACTAATAATTGTACAGCCAATATAATACTTTTCATAAACCCTCAGTTATCCCGCCTCATTCACGTCTCAACCTCCACAAACAATCCGTTAGTTACAATGTGATTTACCCTAATGTTTCGTGTATTCAAATAATTGTATAATAAGTTTAATAAAATAATATATAAAAATTATATAAGCGAACAGATAATTTGAGTATTGCAACACAATAAATATAAAAGTGTTATCTGTGGTACACTTTTAGCACTGCATTTGAGAAATAAATAGATTACTGCAGTCTTTGGAACGAAGTTTCTTATCGTGCGGACCGGAAAAGTGTAACATTATCCGTCAAGACACTTTTTTCTACTTTTTCTCATTAATTTATTTTAATTCTGCCTGTTATTAAAATACATATTAAACAGCAAAATAAATTTCGTTCCAACCGGCTGCCCCACAACACACCTAGTTTTTTTTTATATTTCATTTGGTCTACTGGCTTTTAAACATTTTCCACATTTATGATTAAAACCTCATTTGTAACGCTAAAAGTGTAACACATAAGATGCCTATTACATAATTTAATCTCAATAAGTACGTAGATCGATACATTTTAAATTATTGAGCTTTCAATTGGTTATAGGAATGTGATTTTGACCATTTTTCGAGGAAAGCGGCTAAGCAGAATACATACATATAAAATTAATGTTTTAAAACATTATTTCATCATTGATGAGGAAAAAGAAATAAATTAATATGTTAAGGTTGTCAAAATATGATCAGCCTAGAATTTTATTATAAATTAGCCTCTTTACATAAAAGCTATGATATTAATATTTTATATATTTTTCATTTTAAGCGTGGCATATAATTCCGCTTCACTCAAGAAATGGTCGATGCGTGAATAATAAAAAAATCTTGAATAAATATTTCACATGATTTCGTCTGAGTCTCATTTCCATCCAATTTTCTTTCTAAACTCTGTAAAAATAAAAAATAAAATAATTGACGTCACTTTGCTTATAAATTATTTATTTTTGTTTTCGCAATTTGGATTTTATTTTTAAGACTAATAATAATAATGCAAGTCTGAAATGCCAAAATAATTTACTGCATATACAAGACTTTTTGTGAAGGTTCTTTAGAATTAATAATTTATAAGCAAAGTAGCCAATAAATACAAATAATATATAATACTTTGATGACACATTTATAAGTCTCAAGTTTATGAACTAAATAAATGTTATAATTACACTAATTTTGGTGCAAAAACTAAAACACTCGTGATTGATAAATGCTATTTTTGTGAAGAACTGTTTAGTTTAAAGAACTGTTCAAACTGAGGCGATTCTCGCGCGGGACGCGACTGCGCGCGTCCTTCGTTTTAAGCGTCGGTCACACACAGCAAAACTCGCAGACAATTCGCTGGCTGCTTGTCACACACAGCGAGTTCTAGTTCATGAGAATTTCGACACACAAGTATCTATGCAGCGGCGAAACAACCTGTAGCATTGGCGTGTAGTCTGAAGCGGCACGCTGAGCGGAATAGCTATTCTGTGACTACCCACACACACACACAGCGAATTCTCGCAGCGAGTATTCGCTGTGTATGACCGAGGCTTTAAAGATTAGGAACTCACTCAACTATTTACGCTAGTTTGGACAACTCAATACAAGTTAGTTGATACAATCGGCGCGAGCAAATTTCGTCCCGCAGTCCGCGCGGGCTTCACCTGTTTTACCAGAGCTTTACTCCAAAATATACTAAGAAGCAACGGTGATATCCGCCATTTTAACAACCACTCGACCATATGACATCTAACATGCTTTTTGGAAAAATATTTTTTACTGATTAGGGATTTGATAAAGCTTGCTTGGCAAGCGGGATTTCCGAAATGGAATGCGTATCAATATTTTATATCCGTACCGTTGGTCCCGGCTGTCATTTGTAGATCTTTGACAGTCGTTACGGGTAGTCAGAAGCCCTTAGCCCGTTATCTTATTACCCAGTAACTGGGTTGTGGTGGTCAGATAGGCAGTCGCTCCATGTGAAATACTGGTATTAAGCTGCATCCGGTTAGATTGGAAGCTGAACCCAACATAGTTGGGTTGGATGATGATCAATATAATTGTACATATATGAAGCAACCACCATTGCTCTTTAACATACTTTATAAATTCTTCACGTTATAAACTGTGAGATTACAAATACTAGTGAACGTCAAAATGCAATACATTGAGCCGACTCGACAGTCTTCTAAAGATTCGCTCTCATAACAACCAAAGAGTAAAAAAAAGTCAAAATTTCGTTTTCCGATTGTCGTTGAAAATCAGGAACTTATATGGTAAAAAGCCAAAGAGGTTTTGGATCAGCAAATTCGATTATTATGTACCCTCTTATTCATATAAATGTATTATAACTAAAATGATGTTTTCATATATTGTCCTTTCACTTTTTTTGTATGAAAATGATAAGGATAGGAAGCGTTTTTATAAATGCAAAGTTTCTATGAATAAAAGGGACAGATATAGTTTTGAAGAATCAAAACCTTTACAGGGTCATTTAAATTACTTAGAGAACTCTGCAGATGCCACGGCTGACGATATCTAAACATGATAAATAAATAAAAAATTTGACTTGATGATTTTTTGGGTCAGTGACCATAGTTAGCTTTACTTGTATAGTGGTATGAGGAGCAGGGTGTAAAGTTCACTCATCCTCCATAGAAAAGGGAGTACCCTCCGACCACACGTGTGTCGTGTCTGGTAGGCAATTGCCCAATGATTGATGTGGGGAAGTTATATACTGGGTGATTTTTTTTACCGTCTTGAAATTTTTACAGGGTGTTCTACCCATGAATGTAAACAACTTTCACTATGGGAGCAACTCTGAAATCACGAAAAAAAAATCAGCTGTTTCATACATTTTAGTCAAATAGGTATTGAACTTTTGTATAAACAGCAGATTTTTTTTTTTCGTGATTTCGGAGTTACTCCCATAGTGAAAGTTGTTTATATTCATGGGTGGAACAGCCGGTAAAAATTTCGAGACGGTAAAAAAAAAATCACCTGGTATATGCTGATCGCATGGTAAACTGTGCTTGCGCGCGATGCAGGATTTCGCGTGACGTCAATGCCCCATTTGAAATATCAGTTTTATAATGTTTAGATATCGCTATATTACTTTTGCAGATTTTTACTAACTAATTTAAATTGACTCAGAATAAATGATATTTTTATCTTAAAACCAAACATATATTTATATCTATAACATAGTTTCGAATACTCAACATGGAACAATTATATTTTGAAGGAAGATTATTTAGTAATAACATTTCATAGGGCATTCAATGCGGGGAATACTAACCATTTCAATAAAAAAAATGAGGCGAAATTAATGGAAAGACAAACTAATACATGTAGAAAAAATGTAGCTTATAATTAATTCAGATATTTATGCGAATATACGTAGTTATTGATGTTTAACTAATTTAACACAAAAAACAAACATGAACTGGCGAAATGTGGGTACACTAGACAGTACTGTATACCCTCCGGGGAAATACAGGCGTAATTATACGTTATACATACATAAAAACGCATTTTTCTCATGAAGGTAGGCAGAAGCTATAGAACGCCACTTGCTACGATATTTAGGGAGAGTTCAAGTATACGTAACGCAGACGTAATTTTTGGAGATTTTTCACCCCCCTCCCCCCCATGTAACGCACCGTAACGTTTTTCTTTACCCCCCCCCCTCCCCCTAGTAAAACGTTACGTAACCACCACTAGGTGACCATTTTTACCTGAAAGTCACAATTATGTGGCGTAAAGTACAAGCCGTTGATAATTTTTTTTTTCTTTACGTATGGAGTTAAAAAAAAAAAATAACAAAAATTATTCACTATCCTGTAAAGCAAGCAAAAAATTTTGTGAAGGTAAAAAAAAATTCAAGTGGTTTAAAAATTCAACGTTTTAAAATGCGTGAGAAAAAAAATCTCTACGCGACAGTTCTGAAGGGTTACAACAATGTTACGTAACGCGTAGTTCAAACCCTCCCCACCCCTGTAACGCATCGTAACGTTTCAGAAGACCCCCCCTCCCCCCAAATTGCGTTACGTAATAATACTTGAACGCTCCCTTACATACTGCTTTCATTATAATGTTATGTTTACACAAAATCAGGTTGGATACGATATTTAATTTCTATGGTGGCACTTCACACAGAAGTTTGAATAACTCGAGTAAAAAGTACGCAAGGAAGTCCACTGTTCTATATTAGTTTTAATCAAATTATACACAATGAAATTGTCAGTATTAATCTTTTAAGTTTCTATGTTAGTTGTAATTGGTGTTGTACCGTTTTAATTAACTATAAATAAATGGGATAGGTCTTTTTCCAGAAGTGGGAAAATATAGGTTGGTGAAGACGAAATTTTCTGTAAATAATGGTGCCGATTCCCTTGTTCACAAACTAAACTAAATTTAAGTTCAGTGCATCTTTTTCTTTCTATTTCATTAAGAAAAGGACAGAAGATAAATTTTAGTTTAGTCCTGTCAAATTAATCAGCGCTTGACGTAAATTGACGTAATTTCAGTAGACAAGTTTTTAATCACGTCTAAACTTGTATGGAGTAGTGATAGGCGCTGATTAATTTGACAGGACTAAACTAACATTTATCTTCTATCCTTTTCTTAATGAAATAGAAAGAAAAAGATGCACTGAACTTAAATATAGTTTGTGAACAAGGGAATCGGCACCAATATCGTTCTAATCGATTTTTATCCGATTTAAAAAAAGGGGAGGAGACGCGTTTTGTCTTCATGTTGTGTACACCGTTTGTTTTAGCAGTCAAATTAGTTAAATATCAATATTTTCTATTAGAAATGGTATGAATCGAGAACTACATACAAACTTTACTATACCTACTTTACTTTTATGATGATACTGAAGTAGGCCAGCCGCGAATTCAGACACCAGTGTTGCCAAGGTTTTATATTTTTTATTTCTAGCCACTCTAGATGATACTGTTGCCAGACTTTTTGATCAAACTGTCATAGCATACATACCGTTCGTTACCCGATGACGTAAAAACCCTATTTTGTGCTAGAATTATTAAGTAAGTACTCAAATTCGTCTCACTAGGCTTACCCATTTTTTGTAACTGGCAACATTATTTACAGAGACGGCATAGATAATAAAAATACCATAAACTTTCGACAAGAAACAGAGTTCAGTTCAAATATATCATAACATCTCATAATATATCACTTAACATATTTAAGCTCATTATACTCTTTCCCACATTTTGATAAATTTAAACTGACCTCAATTCACGACCTTATTTACCTCTACAAAGTCAAATCCCCACTCTACAATAAGGCCTTAGACCTCCAAAATCTATTTTGACCTCTAAGGTCACAGAAATCTCAAAATTTTGCTCTATAAGGCCCCAAGGTCCTTCAAATTTGGTTGCTATAGTTGATTTAGATAGTACTTTCCGATAGTGTAAACAATAATATTAGTATTATCATGAAATTACTAAACACCTCTTGAATGTGACGAATATTCTTTTCGCATCAGGTGAATATGAGACTAAGCACAATATTGTGCATGTGACGGCTACAAGGCGAGGTCAGCTTCTCCATTATATAAATTAATAGTAAGAAATGCCGTTCCAATTTATTTTAGGCATTGAAATGTGTGTGTATCTCATCTCTAATCATTTGCTTTACCGGATGAGACTGTTCAAATTGACGCCAAGTATCCTGAAAATTCGGACGGAACCAGCTACCGAAGATCGATTTGCACATTAGAATCGCTACGATCCTCCATCAGGGTTTCCCCTAAATTCGACCTGAACAGACATAGTTCATCATCTTACGGATCCCAGCATTTGAATATGAACAGGACAATTTTTATCGAAACACTTGTGACCTCTTGAGTCTGTTAAGGTGTTTCAGAGTTGTCAGATTGGAAACACCGACCTCATTTACTTTTAAAACATAATTTTTGACATACAAAAGTGTAATACACTCACGACAGCTTTCTTCATGGCTAAGGGCCGGCTTACCTCAACTCATCAAAAATTAATTCACACTAGCGGAAAGTCCCAAAAAAATAGATAACTGTCATCAAAAGCGTGTCCTCAGTTGGGTAGTGAACCCGCGGCCGTTGACGTACGCTACGCACGCATCTAGTCTGCCTTCCTAGGCCTTCGCTTGCGGACCTCGGGTCGCTCCGTGGAGTCGCTGGGCTTCGAGTCGCCGCCGCCTTCTGCTGGCTTGTCTTTCTCTTCTTCGGAGGACTGTGGGGAGAAGGATACATTATATTATTTTAAATCATTTAAATGACTGTTGATTCCGTACGTTTTTGCAGCTAAATAAAACCGAAAGGGAAACCCACCCGTGTTCCTTCGGTTGCCATGTCCCCGGCAACATGGCAACCGAAGGAACATGGGTGGGTTTTAATCAGTAAGAGTCTGACACGCCCTCCCGCTCCGCCCAGAGCGGAAGAAGTTATTTGATAATTTCCCACCCACAAAAAGTACTCTTCTTATTTTAATGATTTTTTCACTAGACCTGTTTTATTTGAGAGACACTTTACTGAGAAAAAAATGTAGCAGTTCTCTCCAAGAATCTCATTCGTCACTAAGCATTTCACTAGAATGATAAATGCTGCTAAACTTTGGTCTTCCGAATGAAGGCAACTATGAAATATCCAAGTTCAAATATTGTTATTGTCGTAATGTTGTTTTAATCTTGCCATAGTACGTTAGTCACATTTTGCGAAACCGAAAGTGACGGCAATCGTTTGTCCACCGCGGCCGAACTCGGCGGTTCAGCACGCGCCGCATGATCACCATAGAAACGGGTTTTCTCTAGTTTTGTTTTAGAATAAACTTAATGATGGATTGCGATTGTGAATCTGTCATTTTGTCTATTCTGCCGTCCTTTAACTAGAACCTTAAGCCCAAAAGTTATTTCCGAGAAACTGGCAAAAAACAAAAAACGCGGGAATCATTGTTTCTTAAAAACTATGATTGTTGGACACATCAATTTTATTGATATTCTTTTCTGTTTATCCTAAAAAATCCTTTCTGTCCAGAAACTCTTAAAGAAGTGTGGGTTAGACACTTTCTAGTGATGGAATCATCATAAATTGTGTTACTTAACAGTCTACAAAATTTTCATATCTCTGGAACTATTTATGTTGTAAAAATATTTCTTAGACAGAAGTAAAGGGAATTTTAACTCTATAACTTTCAATTAAAAAGTAAAAATTGACCATTTGAGGGTTAACGGCTTTCTGGTTAAAGGAGAGCAGTATTCTTCGGTCGACAAAACTCGTTTCTATTGTGTTCATACTAAGCGTGCATATGTTATGATGGACAAAACAAAATCCGGTCTAACAACGTCGGTGCGACGGCAATGTGTTTTGCACATAGGTCCATTACAACTAGTGATGCAACGAATACTACTTTTACGAATACGAATACGAATATCAAACCTACTATTCGGCGAATACGAATATCTCGCCATGGTAATAAAAGACTAATAGTCTAGTACTACATAGACGCAGCTATTACTAACGTTCGTCTAAGTTACTTAGGACTTACTATCCTACCTTTTGTTCATACAAAAGAAATACAGACCATATAACTACTTATTTGGTAATTTATCGAAGTGTTTCCATATGTCACTTTGATCTCGTTTACGAGAAGACATTTTCTATTCAACTTCAACTCCTTTCACTTCGCAGCAACCTCAGAAAATAAATAAAACAATACTCTCTTGCTTGACTTGTGCTTTCGACTGACAAATGAAATGAAAGGAATGAATGAATCAATCAGTCCATGGTTCGTAATGATAGGAAAACTCCCGGGCCGCGGCACTGTATAAACTATGGCCGGGGAGTCCCCCGTCGCGTCGTCGTTGTGGTTAAGAGCCTTGCACACGTCGTATTTTTACGTGCCGACGACGCGCGTTTTCCAAGTCTGCCAGTAATTCGATTTGCGTACAAACATATTAATTTTTAAATATTCGTATTAGTATTCGCAGAATACGAATATTCGGTAAATGTCTACTATTTGGCGAATACGAATATTCGTATTCGTATTCGTTGCATCACTAGTTACAACCTCGGGCCGAGTTCTATCAGTCTCGCCGAACTACTCGAAAATACGGCGGCCGGGGTGACGGACGTGCGGTGGACATACGGCCTGAGTGGCCTATTATTTACGAAGAATGAAATATTATTGAATGCTACTCACATCACTGGGGGAGTTCTTCTCTGCATCACTGTTGTTCACATTCTCTTCGTCATCCACAATATCGTCGTTGATCAGCTCCTGAAAAGTAACCATCATAAAACATATATTTTTTTTAGATGTGTGCTCATCGGATTCGACACTTTTTGAACATAAAAAAGGATATTAAAAAGGAATGTATAAGAGGATGGTTTTATGTAATTTTGACATTCGAAAAGTGCCGAAACACGCGTCCGTCCTTCACCAATTCTTAGTATTTTAGCTGAAAAAAAAAGGCGCATCTGTGAGCGGTGAACACTAAAGCGGTTATAAATTAAATGAAAGAGAAAGTTACATATTAGAATAAGTTACCGCAGATACGTTGCTTTTAGGCCCAATTACACTATCATTATATTTATTTATCATACAAATATGATTTCATTTCTGTCAAATTCTATGATCATAGTTAAATGATGCTGTTCTTAATTTTTACGTACTACACTTATGATCATAATTGTGTCATATTTAATCGAGATGGATTACAATTATTATTTAGCCGTGTTTTATTTAACCATTTTTGAGGTTAGCAGATATGATCATATTTGTACACATGCTGTCAATTTGGATCCCTTAACTATGATCATAGACCATGAATCTTAGGGGGATATTAAACTATCATATCTATGATTATAAATCTAAGAGTCATAGATATAATGAATTTATAAAATACACATATTAAGGGTAATTTGTGCGCTTTGTAGATAGGTATATGATATATATGATCCTAGATTTATATAATAGTGTAGTATCCCCAGGGTGATATACCCATAATATGTCTATTTTACAGTTTCATTATATCTATGACTCATAGATCTATGATCATAGATATGATAGTGTAATATCCCCCTTAGGTAGTTATTATACCGTCATAAGATCTGCATATGAAAATGACTCGTACATATCTGATCATATTTCTATGATAGTCTAATATGGCTCTCAGATAAACCGGGCTCATTATTTCCATGTATCAAGCATGAGCTGGAACACTGAGGGACCCAGATGTGCTCAGATTTATGTTATTTATATTTTTTTTATTTAGGTTATCTAGTAGTTGACCTCTAAGATCATGACTACTTAACCGGGCTTTCCTGTGGGTGCCTTAAGCTGCTACTACACTTAAAACCTCCAGCCAGGGGTTAGTCAGCTATGCTAATTAAAACTAGGTGAACACTCGCTAAGGGCACCCCCTGTGGGGTACGAACCTCGGCTTAGAGCGTCAACCGGAGGGAGGACATCAAGGATGGGACGAGCCAGTGTAAGTGCAGTATGGCATAAGTTGTAGTTGTTACCTGGTCATCATCAGACTGTTTGTCTTTGCCATCCTGGTCGCCGCGCGCTCTCTTGTCGAGATCCTTCTGTGAGATGAACACCTTGTCTCCTCGGCGTGGCGGATATAAGAGATCAATGATGCATACAAGGAGCTGGAAAGTTGAGATAATTCAGATTAGTACCCGATTCTCCCTTCGTTCCTAAAGTTTGCGAATATTCATTTGAAACTGAGAAAATGTATGTCAAACCTAATTTATATCTAGTTTTTTTTTTTTAGTTTTAAATGTCCTCAGCGTCTGATGGCTATGGTCACTGCTGGCCGCTTATATAGTATTTTTATCTCACGAAGCGACGCGTTCTTTACTTGTGGTAACCAAGTGTACAAACACGCTGTGAATGTGTGTGTCGTCTACACACACATTCACAGCGTGTTTGTAGCGTCAGCACGTAACAGACACACACACAGAGTCCCCCCGCCACGTCTGTCTGTCTGAAAATCTACCGAACGGATTTTTATTACGGTTTTACGTAAATTGGCTGAAATATAACGATGATTGTTGAAGATGTCGGAAAAAATCATGGCGACTGGGGAGCTTTACTGGCGTGCGCCACGTAAACCAATAGTTAAATGAAAACAATGTATTACGGAATTAATACATTGTACATACCTAGATTAACACATAGGGTACTTTTAAATCCGTAGATAATAATTATGATACTGACCAGTCCAAGCAGAGCTCCGATGAAAATGGTGGCCAGTGCGAAGATCAGGTAGGATCCCCAAGTCGGTAGCCCGTAAGTCTCCATCAGCATATTGTGAACACTCTGTAACAGTGTTTCTTGAGATTAGTGATGATAAAACAATACTGATATGTCTACTACGGGGTATCAAATGACAACTTTTACAAGAAAACAATTATGTTTCTAGTTAGGGTATGATTCCGAACCCCGCTGCACGCGGCAGTGCTGCCTCAGCAGTGCTGCCGCGACACTACAGGTCCCCATACATTTTCTAAAGGTTTATACGAGATTACATTTCGAGCATCGCAGCATTGTTGCGATAGTACTGCTGCGCGGACGTCAGACTAGTATTGCGATGGTTTTGGCAACAAAACAGCGAGACACCACGAACAGCAGGTACTCGGAATCAGCGGCAGCGGCAGGCAGCACTGCCGCGGCATTGCTGCTACGTGCAGCGAGGTTCGGAATCACACCTTTAGGAAACTAAAACTGAAAAGCACGAAAACATTTTGATAGATAGAATATTGTTTATTATGTACACCATAAAAATTAAAGATAATTATAAATTTAGACATTTTACATTGGGTGACACAATGGGCGGTCTTATCGTTAAAAGCGATCTTTTACAGACAACCTTTGGATGGATTTAAATGGAAAAGGAGAGACAATACTGCAGGTTGTCAGTGGTGTACCATTTACATATACAACAGATACATAAACCATATACTTATCTATATAAATATACATGGATTTATACATAAAATAATAAACAAGAAATAAGAGCAAGGAACTATATGTAATGATGATGTTTTAGGAGAGAGGAAGTATTTTTTCACCAGTATTTTAAAAGTGGACAAAGATTGAACACGCCTTATCGACACGGGCAAGGCATTCCATAACCGTACTGCTTGAACAATATAAGATTTGTCATAAAAGCCTGTGGAATGCACCGGTATCTCAAATTTTCCAATGCTTTTTTTATGGTTTTTGACTCCACAAGGCCCAGCATGAATTTACATGGCTTAGCGTGGACTCGACGTGACCTATCCTGGCTTTCCGTAGGTCATTAATACCTTGCATGGTCCAGCATATACTCCACGTTACGCCACCACGAAGACTAACCTACATACATAGTTAGTGAGTACAATTAATCTACTCCCACATACCCTAAGTGCCTGGCTGAGCTTGAAGAACTCGGCAACCAAGGTCATCTGTATAGAGTGTGGCGCCTTCCATGATGGTACTGGTTCCGTCTGCTTCCAGCGCTGGTCCTCTACGTAACCCAGCATGGATTCCACGTCGCGGGGACCCTTGTATTGGCGGAATTCGCCGTCGATCACACTGAGGAGAAGAGAAGATATTTTAAGAATTTGCATAGAACAGTGATACCAATATTTCTACAGGACTTTCTAATAATAATTATTTGGTAAGAAGGCAGTGTCTTAAATAAACTTAATGAAACAGCTCACAGCATTGCCACTCTCCTGACGAAAAGTGGTTACCTTCGCCAACCTTTGGACACCTCCAGCACCCAAACCAACTTAAGAAATATGCTGATGTCGCTTAAATATCTGAAATTACACCGGCATCCCATAATATTCTAAGAATCCAACGGAGCAGCAAAGCTTGGACGAAGAAATAGGTTTGGTGATCGTCAGCACTCCATGTTTTTGCACATCAATATTAGGCCCGAACTCCCAAAGCGGAGATGTGCGGAGATGTCCGAAGTGGAGACGAGAAGAGATGTTTTTCAGTTAGGGTGTATCCACCGAAGCTGTGCGGAGATGCGTACTGGCTAGATTTGAGCGAAGATGTGTGCTGGCTAGAGCGTAGATGTGTGCCGGCTAAAGCGGAGTTGTGTGCTGGCTAAAGCGGAGATGTGTGCTGGCTAAAGCGGAGATGTGTCCTGGCTAAAGCGGAGATGTGTGCTGGCTAAAGCGGAGATGTGTGTTGGCTAGAGCAGAACGCTAGAAGCTGCATGCGGCAAGCATTGATGTTGAGATGAATGCAGATCGCTTCTCGTCACCGCTGCGCGCCGTCACCAGCTTGCGAGACACATCTCCGGTTCGATCGCGCCTTACAAATATGATACACCTCTGCTCAGTAGTATCCACTATAGCTGAGTGGAGACGAGATGTGTGAATAACGAAATTCTATTGGTTGTTTAAAACACATCTCCTCCACTCGTCTTAGCTTTGGTGCAGCCCAGGCTTTACTCACGTAAATCTATCTATTCCTCAGACATAGCACTATTATACTTACTGGAAGATAGTAGGTAGAGCAGTAACGACGAATCGGCCGCTCAATCCCGGCGACTTGGTGACGTCAACGCCGGCAGTTCTCACGCCGAGCGCCTTGCGGGTCGCTCGGCTGGACAGCTCGCGCCATGCGGGCGAGAGAGCATTGCAGGCTGGGCACCAGGGGGCGTAGCTGGAATAAGATGGAATTTAGAACGAGAAAATACATGGGCTTCTTCTTCTTTTCGTGTGATCAGTGACTAACCTGGTGTCAGAGTTTTAAAGCTGCTCATAGGCCTCTGACATGACTTCACATGCCGTCGAGAAATATCTCTCAACCATGCCGGTTTCCTCAAGAGGTTTTCCTTCACCGTTTTTGAAGCAAGTGATAATTATACAATACGCACATGAATTCGAAAAATCAGAGGTGCGTGCCTTGGGTTCGAACTGGTCTTAGCAGTCCCGGCGGTCACACCACTAGGCTATCACAGGCTTTTTACCTGACTGCCCGAGAAGGAGGATAATGTGTTTCATGTCATCATTATTATCCTGAACTGGCCAGTTTATTTGGGGTGTCGCAGCAAATCTTCGATTGGTCCAAACCCACCTTAACTCACTCATTCATCAGTTCATCACACATTCCACACACGTATACAATACACTACACACGTTTAAATTTATTGTACTTATTGGAATCATTCGATTATACGAATGTTTTCTTGAGGAAGGTTGTAGGACGAAGTCGCGGGCAGAAGCTAGCCTAAACATATTTATATCTTTGGGATATAGTTAAAGCAATGGCACGTAAAATTTAATCGGAGAGGCAACCGGATGGCGAGTAGTAATACCGAACCCCCCGTACCGTCCGAATGGACCCCAAATGGACGGGGGCGGAGATATGGGCATGGGGGCCTAACATTTTTTTTTGACATGGCATTCAAAATTTAAGCTCTATTATGTGCAAGGAATTTGTGTGTATCCATGCCATCTGTTGCCACCCCCCAACATCGTTATAATTGAAATAATGTATATTATTTTTGAAACTCCTTACCGATGATTTATCACCGAAAATGAGGGTTAATTTTATGAAAACCAGTGGTAGATTGATACACACAAATTCCTTGCACATAATAGAGCTTACATTTTGAAAGTCATGTCAAATCCCCCATATCTCCGCCCCCGTCCATTTGGGGTCCATTCGGACGGTACGGGGGGTTCGGTATCACTTCAAGACCCAGATTACCACTCGCCATCTGGTTGCCTCTCCGATAAAATTTTACGTGCCATTGGTGCCGATTCCCTTGTTCACAAACTAAACTAAATTTAAGTTCAGTGCATCTTTTTCTTTCTAATTCATTAAGAAAAGGACAGAAGATAAATTTTAGTTTAGTCCTGTCAAATTAATCAGCGCTTGACGTAAATTGACGTAATTTTAGTCGGCATGTTTTTAATCACGTCTAAACTTGTATGGAGAGTGACAGGCGCTGATTAATTTGACAGGACTAAACTAAAATTTATCTTCTGTCCTTTTCTTAATGAAATAGAAAGAAAAAGATGCACTGAACTTAAATTTAGTTTAGTTTGTGAACAAGGGAATCGGCACCATTGCCTTGAATAATATACGTGTATATACGTGTTTAGTAAACAACATAATATTTTTTATTTATTGAGTAAACAGTCGGGTCATTATTATCGTTATAAAGTCACGGAACGACTATGGCAGGTTGACTTTCTATAACCTATGTATATGAATGCGATCAATAGGTAGAGATGGTTATTATGTTTATTGTTTACAAGCTTTGTTTACACATGTGGCGTTTATAAAGTGCTTAGAAGAATTTATTTTATTGAAACCCAAGTTCCTTAGTTATAATCTTACAGACCAAAAAAAAAAACATCTTGACGTGGCTAAGTACTAACAGCCGCTCGGGTCTATCCATCAGATTAAGCTACGCTTGCCGGGGTTGGTTCGTGTATGGGTGACCATTTCTACGTACCGAGACTCCTCCGTGACTCGGAAAGCACGTTAAGCCGTTTGTCCCGGCTGTCATTCGTAGATGTTTGACAGTCGTTACGGGTCGTCAGAAGCCCGAAAGTCTGAAAACCAGTCTTACCAAGGGGTATCGTATTACCTAGTGACTGGGTTGTGGAGATCAGATAGGCAGTCGCTCCATATAAAATACTGGTATTCAGCTGCATCCGGTTAGAATGGAAGCCGACACCAACATAGTTGGGAAAAGGCTAGGCAGATTGATTTTACAAGTGTGCAAAAGCGAAAAGAACTTTATTCCAATCCTTATTGCGTAACACACTATCAACCACAATCTGAATAATTTTGAAGGATTTTGCTAATCCATTGCTTCATATGTTCGAAAAATTTGTTTGCTCAACAACGTAAATAACGCAATGAATGTTGTCGAACTGTCAAAATGAAAGCCATTGCTATTTAAGTGTTAAGCAATAGGCCTGTGTCCAAAAATTCTTTTTCGTCCGTCTTGTAGATTATTAAAAAATATTGAACACTTATTTTTCCTTTTTTGACGTAATCAAAAGATTACGGCGATACATTGAGTTAAAATGTGGCATGAGGTCACGCCTTGCTAAATTTAAGAATGCGGCGACGTATGAATTGTCCATACAAACGTAGTACATCAATCATTTGCAATTTGAGCATATTTCCACCATATTATGTTGATATTCGGATTGAGACAGTATTTATCTAGGCTCCTACGTCTTTTGATTTTCAAAAACTTACCTTTAAATGAAATGTAAGCGAATTCCATTTCGTACATTTTTACAGCGTAAATGACATGTTTTCATATGGTTTTTTCTGTATTATAAACAACAATATTTGTAATATTGTTTCCGTAGAAGCATAGTTTATGTTATCAAGTTACAAATTATCGAAAATAAAATGGAAATACATTAAATTTTCATTCATCATTTTTTGTATTACGGAACACATCCAAATTTATCATAATTTTTCGATGCTAGTATTGCCATCGCGTCAAGGAATAATTTGTCAATGTGTGCATGGTCGTACTGCTCACTGTAGTTGTATATCGCTCCGACAGGCACTCACACTAGCGCAACGTGATCGGTTGGAATTCGTTCGGGGTATTTTTTGTCAGTATTATAAGATTAGGTATATTATATAGGTACTTTACTGTGCTTATTTGTTTACTAAATTAAAGCAGCTGCCGACTACTTCTGTTTTGTGCTCGTGATTATATTTAAATCTATTGTTTGATTGTTTTACTCGAGTTAATTATCTTTTTGTATACACGTGTTTCTGAAAAAAAAAAAAAATTTATTCTATCTTTTCTTTCTTTCTATCTTCAGATAACATAAATGTGTTTACAAACATCCGTATCTGGACAAACGAGTACTTATGTTTCATCAGTAATATTAATCGGTAGGTACCTATTTATGCGTCTAAAGACCCTCAGCGAGTCGTAGAAACATATAAATTATACACACGGCCGAAACGCGGTAGTCCAGGTATAGGTGGCTTGTTGAGAATCAAACGTGCTGGGACGTACTCTCGTCCCAGCGCGTTGAAGAAACACTGTTGGATTTTCAACTCTCGGCGCTAAGCAGAGCGTTGAAAATCAAGTGCACGAAAAATTTCGCCGCGATTTTATTACGTCCGTGCGAACGAGGGCTATATTATAGGACCAGTACCCTAATTGCGTAATACAACACAATCACAATTTGTTTCGATTTGAAACAGATTTCTAATCCATTGCTTCATAAGTTGGAAAAAAAAATCTGTTCAACAATATAAATAACGCAATGAATGTTGTTGAAATGTCAAAAAGAAACAAATTTCGCGAAATTGTTTACGAAAATAAGTTACGCAATTAGGGTACAGGTTTTTATACTAGGTATTTACTTGCAAGTACGCCGACCAAGTGCCGATCCGAAATACTCGCAAGACTATTTTATTTCTTATTTATATTTAGTTACGGATCAATGTTCTATGTAGGGCTTTCAATACCGGGATCCCGGTATTGGCTAATACCGGGATCCCGGACATTATTTGACATTTTTCAATACCGGTATTGAAATGTCCACTACCAGGATACCGGTATTGGTGATTTTATTTTATCAGTAGACACTACAGTGAAACAATTTCTTTTTATTATTATTATTTTTTATTTTTTATATTTCCAACCAATTTTATAATTATCAGGGTAAGTTTTAAAAACTGCGTATTTTAATTCGACAGTTAGTTACATTTCATTACTACTTGTGCTACTAACTGGAGGCAGAAATAGAAGCTAAAACTCAAAGGGAAGTTAGGCCCCATGCTTCTTCCAGCAGGCCTAACATGACACACGCGATAATTATCCACGCTCGCGCGACTAATTTTTGTCTATTTCGTAGTGTTATCGTTTTCTGATAGCTACGCCATACAAAATACTTGACTCGTTCTGTCAAACTTGATGTTTTGTCAACAAACCCAAACATGACACGTTATTTATCTCGATTTTTGACAGTTCAACACGAGATAATCAGTTATTTTGTCGTATTTAGTCGTCCTCGATTTTGACGACGAGAAGAGTAGACAAAAAGACAAAATGATATTATTTTTTTAATTGTGGGTGTACACCGGTGTACTGTAGTAGAGGGGTGCACTACCACGTAGATGACTATTACTTTCCAGTCACTTTGCCAATTATGGTGATTAAATAAATAAATTAACGAAATCTAGGGATTATGGTAATATCAAATATTCGCAACATAATTACTAAAATCACCAGTTTATTTCCTAAGGGTGGTGATTAACAATTTTATGGTTATAATAGCGGAATCAACTCCACCTGCCAATTTATTTGAACGCCAGTCTTTTTGGTGACTGGTGATTAACAAAATTTGCAACGTCATGGACTTTATGGTGACTGTTAAACTTCGATTTGTCAAATTGCAATTGTCGGCCCATTTGTCATTTGTGGTGATTATCTAATGAGTATAGGTGCCACTAATTTTAATTTCCGTCAATTTGTATTTTAATTTAGCATGCCAAAGAAATGATTTAATTTTAATCAAAAAGTCGGTTACACAAAAAACTAATCATAAATAATTAAAAGAGAGAATAATTAAGAGAGACGTTTATTCAATAAAGTACATAATTCCATGCATAAATTGAATGAATGAAACAGAACTTCAAGCCGATGCTGCTATCATAAAAATAATTTGTTTTTAATCACTTGCAACATCGGTATCTCGTCGCGCGATAAAGTAGTGTCAAAGTGCCTTTTTCGAGTTTACTCGCCGTTTGCGGTCATGTAAGGGATTAGAATGACGTCAAAACAACGGCGACAAATTCCGATAAAACGAGAAAAAGAGCGTTCTCGCACTTGTCATGTTAACCCTGCAGCACTGATATAGAGTCTATTGTAAGAGTTGAATTGGGCATTTATGATAGTTCTGAAGGCGGCCGAGAGATGTATATTGACATGGCGTATAATTATTTACTGAGCATTCTACCTACGAGCATAGAGGTAGAGAGAACGTTTTCCTTGGTTACATATTTGTGCAACCGTTTAAGGGGACGATAACCGACTTTTAATGATTTCATACTGAAGATGACGTCTAAATGAGTAGTGTTAGTAATTTGAAAATAAAAAAATGTTAAATAAGAGCATTTTCTTAATATTTTAATATAGGCATATTTTTGATTATGTTTATATTAAATAGTGAAATTAATTTGTAAAGTTATGTCTAACGCGGATAAAAAACTGAGAATGACGCAAAATCTATCAAGCGTTTTTTTCTGAAAACTTCACCATTTTGAAAACAATTAAATTATTGATCTTTTAGTTTACGTGTTTTATTAAAATACTTTTTAAACACGCGCGTAATTAAACAGTAAACACGTAATTTTAATAATGTGTCTAATTTGGGACAGCGTTCCTTGATGGACGAGTCCTTGATGGATGGCTGCGTTGCTAAAAATAAGCGCCTTGAAAAATAAGCGCCGTGGAAAGTAAGCGCCGTGGGATAAAAGCGCCGTGGAAAATAAGCGCCTTGGAAAATAAGCGCCGTGAAAAATAAGCGCCGTGGAAAATAAGCCCCGTGGAAAGTAAGCGCCGTGGGATAAAAGCGTCGTGGAAAATAAGCGCCTTGGAAAATAAGCGCCTTGAAAAATAAGCGCCGTGGAAAATAAGCGCCTTGGAAAATAAGCGTATGAATAAAAAAATCCAAATCCTCACAGTGGTGAGGAATCAATATGGCAGCTTTACTTTGGGAAGAGGAAGTCTTGATGACAAATGAAAATCCGTGGCGCGGAGGCGCGTATCTTTTACTTATATATTTTTATTCTTATTTTTTTTACCGGCCGTGGAAAATAAGCGCCTTGGAAAATAAGCGCCTTGAAAAATAAGCGCCGTGGAAAATAAGCGCCTTGTAAAATAAGCGTATGAATAAAAAAATCCAAATCCTCACAGTGGTGAGGAATCAATATGGAAGAGGAAGTCTTGATGACAAATGAAAATCCGTGGCGCGGAGGCGCGTATTTAATTCTGGACACACAGAATAAAATACGCGGCAAAAATACGCC
Source organism: Agrochola lychnidis (assembly GCA_963680765.1). Classification (NCBI taxonomy): domain Eukaryota; kingdom Metazoa; phylum Arthropoda; class Insecta; order Lepidoptera; family Noctuidae; genus Agrochola; species Agrochola lychnidis. Next base: position 14,428,060 of record OY796872.1, read on the forward strand.
GCACGGAATTACGGATCTCCGTGCAGCGTTCAGCTGACTGTTTTTATAGCGTCCGCCATAAAAACAGTCGCTATAAAGTAGTTCTTAAATAGATGTTACGGTAATAACTCACTAGAGGGCGCTGCAGTAATATATCTTTTACTTATATATTTTTATTCTTATTTTTTTTACCGGCCGTGGAAAATAAGCGCCGTGGAAAATAAGCGCCGTGGAACATAAGCGCCGTGAAAAAAATGCGCCGTGAAAAATAAACCCCTTGGAAAATAAGCGCCGTGAAAAATAAGCGCCGTTGAAAATAAGAACCGTGGAAAGTAAGCGCCGTGAAAAATAAGCGCCGTGGAAAATAAGCGCCTTGGAAAGTAATTGCCGTGGGATAAAAGCGCCGTGGAAAATAAGCGCCTTGGAAAATAAGCGCCGTGGAAAATAAGCCCCTAGGAAAATAAGCGCCGTGGTATTTGACGGTTTTCATTTTTAAAATGCTTTTTGCTTTTTGCATTTTGAAATTCAAATTTTCTTACGTTTTAAAAAACGTAAGAAAATTTGACTGATTTTTATGTGATTGTGTTTTTTTTATGTGATTTTTTTGTTGAGAGAGAGAGAGAGAGAGAGAGATGATTGATTGTTGTTGTTTTTTTTTAAATAGATCGCTAATTTGTAATTACTTAGATACTGATTATTCAAATTTACAAAAAAAACAAACAAACTGAAGACAAACACAAGAAACAGAAGTTTGCAATTTAAAGTTGTTTAAAAAAGTGACTAGTATTTAAAAAGCAGTTTTTTATTATTTTGTGTGTGTGTGTGTGTGTGTTGGACATTTTCTATACGGTATTTATTATACCGGTACTGCAAAAACGCTTGCATAGAACTCTATGCAAGCGTTTTTACTTTAAAGGATCTGGAAGTTTTTTTTTTTTGTAAACGCGATTGTGCTCGATATTTCGAAATGGGAGATTACTGACCAATCCAACACCCAGTGCGAGTGCGGTGCTTCTGATCAGACCATGCCCCATTTGCTGGAGTGTCCTAAGTGCGCTCACCTGCACCTCGGATGACCTAAAGAAAGCCATTGATGCCGCAATCAACATGGCTATCTACTGGGCTCAAACAATATGAAAACAACTCAGAAGAGTATCATCGACACAAAAAGAAGAAGACTATTGTTGCTGGATAGCTAATCTATTTTATGAAGCTGGCAGTTTGTGTGGCACACTGAGTGCTAGAAAGAATTGTCATATTGACATGAGTGACAGAGACAGACGAATATTTTGTAAAAATCGATGTGCCTTATTATAAATTATAATGTTATTTTCTATAAATAATTGTTATTCTTTCATTCTAAATGATAGTTTAGTTAGCTTTTGGCTTTCGGCTTTGCCCACGAGGTCGGAAATTACATCCAAATCGGTTGAGCCTTTAATGCTTGGTTGCTCACCAATTGTAGCATATTTTTATTGCCAAACTAGGCATATAAATAGATTCGTAAGCTAATTGTACCTGTGATAGTTACTTCCATATGAGAGGGTCTACTACGCAAAGCTATGAGGTCTTTGCTTCATTGTTGGTAAAGATACAAGTCTTTATTTTAAATAAAACCGTAATCTATAGGAATCGGCCTTAAAAAGGCGTGAAAAGGTAACAGACACAAGTTACTTTGGATCAGTAACAGCTCGGCCCGAGTCAACTCAACCCGAATAATAATACCAGTAGGTATACCAGTATACTTTCGCGTTTATATTAAAAATAATATGCTTGCGTTTATAAGTAAATAAATAAATATTATTATTAGTATGAATGGATTATTTACGTGTTAGAGGTTTCTCAAGCACTAAGGTATTCTTTTGTTGATATTCTTGACATTTTAGTAGGGAGAGATACCAACGAAGGAATGTTCTGTCTTTGTTTACACAAAAATAAAGAAGTGTGGATAGAATGTGCATTCACTTGTTTGGTCTAAATCAGGGTTGTAACGGATGTCGTATAACGGATGAGGATGCGGATGAGAATATCGAGATAATCGGGTTTGAGGATGCGGATGAGGATACGGATATTGGAAAATTCCTTATTGAGGTTGCGGATGAGGGTGCGGATGCAGATGTCGTGTGAAAAATAGCCCTTGTTTTGACACCTGATACCACAATCATGCCACCACTGTCACGTGCGGCTGATCGTCTGTCATAGGACAGGAACACTGCGAATTCAGGCAATAGGAACGCGTCACTCACACTCCGGCCTGCACATTAAGATCGGAGCGAGTATAAAAAATTCACTATTTGAGCGAACAACGTAGGGTCACATCCCCATAGAAATTATGAGGATGCGGAGCTTTTAAAATCAAAACTTGAGGATGCGGATGTTTTGCGGATATCAAAATTTATGCGGATGCTCCGCAGTTGCGGATGCGGATACGGATATCCGTTACATCCCTGGTCTAAATCGACCTTTACAACATAGCACATTTAGCAACGTTGGTCTGTTCTGAGACAAAGCATAGCATTGTGGGTGCGGCTCCTGATAACATGCCAACAACAATCATATCATAGAATGATGAAACACCTGCCGTCACCACCACAAATGACATCATACCGACATTGTTTACCGTTAACGACTGGTTGCCAAGAACTGTTGGTTTGTCTTTTCTTATTACTGTAAACAACAAAGTACGACCGATAAAACACCGGTTTTTAGGGTTCCGTAGTAAACAAGGAACCCTTATAGTTTCGTCATGTCCGTCTGTCTGTCTGTCCGCGGTCTAGCTCCGAGACCCTTAGTACTAGAAAGTTGTAATATGACATAGATATACATATTAATTACGCCGACAAAGTGGTAAAACAAAATTATGAAAAACATTTTTTTTAGGGTACCTCTCATACACGTAAAGTGGTGATGTTTATTTTTTTACCCCATGGTGAGGGGTATCATTGGAAAGGTCCTTCAAAAATATTGTGAGTTTGTGAAAACCATTTTTGGATTCAGGGATTCGTTTGCGAAATATTAAGCTTTAAAGTGCTAATTTTTGTTAGAGTCAAGTGTCCCCCCCCCCTACCGGCTAAATGGTTGGTTATAGGTGTGTGAAAAAAATCACAACAGTAGTTTATATAACGAAATTAAAAGGAAAACTATCACACCTAAGTAGGCTCTACAGGTTAACGAGTAATAATCGACCAACTTAACTTTGCAGTTGCAAAAACATGTTTTCCCATACATTCCCTATGGGAGAACATATTTTTCAACTAGTTAAGTTTGTTTTTGGGATAAATTCATCCCAACTACGGAACCCTTCATTGTACGTGGTCCGACACGCACTTGGCCGGTTTTAAGATAACTTTTAATGAAACACCTCATTTGCGTTCGAGAAGCAATTACCAGTAGAATTCTCTAAACATCACTTCGAAATTCGAACGGAGTCTCGTTGTGAATCTGCGACGATTTACTTTAAAAACAAATGAGTTCGCTTCCGAATAGGCCTGTGTCCAAATTTTTTTTTTTGTCTGGCAGCTGGATTAATAAAAAATATTGGACTCGTAGTTTTTCTTTTTTGATGTAGCGAGGTACGTTAGCGAGCCCCCACTCCCAAACTCCTATAAAAATAAACTATTCAGCCCTAGACGGGGTGCTAACAATAATCGAGCCTTCGCTCGCTTTTGCATCCAACTGTATCTTAATTCTTAAGTTTATTTTCACGTCTCAATTTTACCATCACCATCATTTCAGATTCACCATCTCTGTATAAAAAAAACCGAACCAAGTGCGTGTCGTACCACGCACAATGAAGGGTTCCGCAGTTGGGATGAATTAATCCCAAAAACAAACTTAACTTTGTAGTTGAAAAATATGTTTTCCCATACGGAATGTATGGGAAAACATGTTTTTGCAACTGCAAAGTTAAGTTGGTCGATTATTACTCGTTAACCTGTAGACCCTAATTAGCTGTGATAGTTTTCCTTTTAATTTCGTTATATCAGCTACTGTTGTGATTTTTTTCACACACCCAAAACCAACCATTTAGCCGTCAGGGGGGGGGGACACTTGACTCTAACAAAAATTAGCACTTTAAAGCTTAATATTTCGCAAACGAATCCCTGAATCCAAAAATGGTTCTCACAAACTCACAATATTTTTGAAGGACCTTTCCAACGATACCCCTCACCATGGGGTAAAAAAATAAACATTACCACTTTACGTGTATGAGAGGTACCCTAAAAAAAAATGTTTTTCATAATTTTGTTTTACCACTTTGTCGACGTAATTAATATGTATATCTATGTCATATTACAACTTTCTAGTACTAAGGGTCTCGGAGCTAGACCACAGATAGACAGACAGACGGACATGACGAAACTATAAGGGTTCCTTGTTTACTACGGAACCCTAAAAAGGCAGCGATACGTTAAAAATTGTGGTGTAGGCAGATTTTTGAACAAAAAGTCTTTTTTTTTCCACTGTGTGGTGTATCTACTCACATCTGCCTTGTAAATTCCTTTTGCTAATCACCTTTCATTCATCCTCTCAACATAAACAATCCATCTAAACATACTCTTTTCAATTTTTGTCACTACAACATTAATATCATGTAAGTAAATAATGTTCATACTTATTCGTATGCTTACTTAGCAAAGAAAATCAAAGTGTGTTCTGTGCTCGAAAATTATTCAAGAGCACTATTAGTATGTTTCTTTTGAAACAAGCCATTATTTTACAAGTGCTATAATGTTCCATTCTTCAATAGTTTATTGGCTTATTGCCAGACAGTACCCTGAAGATATTGATGTGAGAGCAAGTACTTGTATAAGGTCATTAATTTGTCTGCAATATGATTAAGAGCATTGTGAATCAGAAAATGGGCAACGTCTCAAATAGTTGTCAAATATTTCGCTGTTTTGATTAATTTGGCAATATTACTGTATGGAAATAAGAAATATGGCTAACTAGTGAACTAAAATATATGCAATAATTAATATTGTAACACCGAATATTTAGTTTTATTTGTAAAAAAAGTATTTGTATGCTTTTCAAATGCCTTTTTTACACCTAAAACGGTTACCTAGAACACCAAATTAAGTGTTATATGAGTAATTGCAATTCATTATTAATATTCTAGTTCACTAGTTAGCGATATTTCCATACAGTAATTTTGAAAAATTAATCAAAACAGGTAAGTATTTGACAGCTTTTCGCTATGTTGCCAACTTTTTGAATGAACGCTCTTAAGGACGCCAGGTAATGGTCCCGTGTGCCAAATTTCATCCAAATCCGTTCAGCCGTTTTAGCGTGAAAGCGTAACAAACTCACTTTCGCATTTATAATATTAGTTAGGATAATACACTGTCTCTAATCTGTTATTCGACTATTAATAATATTCCTTATTTTCCTTTAGGGATTTACAGCTAGCAACTTTTGAAATAGGAATTTTAGCTTTTTTTACAAACAGTTAAAATTCATTATAATTTTTGTGTAATGTGTTCTTCAAGTTTGGTCGGATTTAGATAGGAAAGGCAACTTTTTTTCGTTGGTTATGTTTGATCCTAACAACATGGCTTTTTCATTTCTTCTATGTTTGATTGGACTACAATTTAATGTATATGCGAGTGACAAGGTACACTAACACGGTAGTCTGTGGACCCGAGCCTATCGTATCAATCCCCTTCAACCAAAATACGCAGGTGGCTACAGTTCACACCAACCTCGACACTGGGCTGCAGGCAGTCCAAGGAAGCTATGCCATCCTTAGATAGCAGGCTAACCAGGCGTTTATTACACCTGGACAGGAACGGCCTGCGCCTGGTGACAGGGACCATCACTTGACACTGCACGCTAAACAAACATTTCCACACAATAGGCATAATGGACAGTCTTCTGTGCAGGGCGTGCATGGCGGTTGAGGAAACCGTCGCGCACGTGCTCGTTGAATGCACAGGCGTCACCCAGATTAAAACAGAAACCCTCAGGTCACCCGGATCTTACACAGATGTTCTGAACAGACCAGGAGATTTAATTTAACTTCTTGAGGGAGGTGGGCTGATTGGAATAACCCCCAACGGCCACCATGGCCCACCTGACGGACTAAGTGCACAAACCAAACCATAGAGCATAGAGTGATAAGGTAAGGTACAGCATATTATGCTTGTATCAATAAAAAGCAGTCTCACTCAGTATACATCTTGAATATGGGATTTAATCTAAGGAAAAACAAAACATCAAACATTTGTGACATTCAAACCCATACATTAACATAACATCACGCCTAGTTTTCCCAAACAGTTGTGCAGAGGTGTACTTATAGTACACCCACATCTCACTACTTATGTTTAAGTCCCATGTAATAGGGGGCGAGCCTGTTGCCATCAACCGGGTACAAATCCAGACTCCAAGCTGCTATTGAGAAATTCCATATAGAAAAACTCAATTACACTTTGCCCAACCACTAGACTAACGAGGCAGTCCATTATAGGGACTTGGTGCCTTATTAAGTAAATAAATAAATTATTACAATATGATAAAGTATAACACAAAATTCTTCATATGTATTTATGATATCATTATGATAAACTATTCAAGCCTGCATTACAGACATCAATAGCTGCATGTAGCATGACTAATAGTGCTGCAAATTAACATTTATGTATGGCATAGTGATGCAACACCTTTGAGATGACTTTCAAATGTAGAGTGACTCATTGGCCCAAATTGTCTATTGCTTGGCTTGTTTTGTTGTTGGTATTTGAAGAGATTGATCTAAATTGGAGTAATAGAATTTGTTAATTACATGTTTAGGTATTTTTAAATTATCAAGTGTCAACTAATGGAACTCAATTAACATCAACTGTAGTAAGACTCCTGGGAGTCTTATTTTGCATGCTAGATTCATGAAAACATGCTATAGACATTGTCATTATATTTTTGAATGTTTCAGTTTTTAGCAAGACTGCCTCAGTTTTTACTGGAAATAAGATATCAGCCTACATATATTATTTTTGAATGATTACAAATATTTGATTACTCAAACAAACCCAAAAGTGTCTAATGAACTCAAGAGATAAATCTGTGTCAGCGCACATTCTAACAAGAAAACATTAGCATGTTCCGTTAACATCACAAGTCAAATAATTATGGAGTTTAGTTTACTTTCAACTCTAAACAGTATGTATTTATACATATTGGGAGTTTGTGAGTCAACTTTCATACTGTAATGAGGTCTGCTTTAGACTGTTCTATTAACTTTTAAAATGTGTTGTTGCTAAACCTGTTGCACATTACTGGGTTATAATAATAACCAATACATTGATCCATCAGTATAAAAAACATTCAGAAATTGATTAATTTAGAAAAATTATATTAGGTTCTTCCAGGTGTATTTATACAAGATTCATTTTAATCACTGAAATGTCGAACTATGCTGGAAGTATCAAAGTCTATAAGCTGTGTTACAAAAATTCTTTGACATTCTTCAATGGAAATTTTTCCAGTTTGTAGGACAAAATGGAAGCTGAATTTCACACGGAGTGTGCGGAAGTCGCAGACATGTACCAACAATAGACAATGCGTCACGGTTTTCAAAACGGTTCTTTTACATAGACCCTATCGACCTTGTAGTGGTTATTGAACCCTAACGAGTGGGCTGTTCCTAGACTACAATTACACCTTAAAAAAACTCTTTTCGAGGGAAAAAGCTAGTGAGAGATGGAAATTAGGTATTCGAGCAAAGTTTTAGGCACTGTTTGTACCAATAATAACGTAGTTCACACCTAAATAATCAAGGAAAAAATTTGACACGTTCCCGTAAATTGGTGGAAACCGGCTATAGCAAAAAATACTTACAACTCGACCATCCATTCTCCATCAAGGATTTCTTTCCAGTTGTCTTCATCTAACTCGCGGTTAGCACTCACAAAACCAGTAAAACAACATAAAATAAATGAATAATAAAGGAAAAAATGTAAAATTTGCGGAACCGTGTGTACGCGCGCCATGTTTAATTTTGCTGTAATGTTGCTAGTTAACAAAGCTTTCGTTCTACTAAAATCATTAAAATGTTCTAGGTTCAAAATATAGAAAACTTAAATTGGTAGATTTCAAAATATTAATTTTATCAGAATTTATCGCAATTATGACAACAGCTAAAATAAAATAATATACAGATTTTTATCTTTAATCAAACAATATTTACAAATTATTTAAAAATAAACTTAATAATACTACAGCTGCTGCCATCTTGTATGTACAAATATTACCAAACACTCGTTTAGTAGTGGAGATTCAACACAAGATGTCGCTACACGAACATGAAAGCAGTGGAGAGAATAGAAGACAAAAACTTCGTTATCTTCCATTCTTACCCTCGTTCGGTAGTTTATAATCATGAATGATTTGAAAAAGATATGTTGAAATTTAAAAACATATTTATAGGGTTTACTCGCGTCTACCTAAATGAGCTTTTCGCTTTTTCTAGGTTGAGGCCACTTGAAGACCATAATTTAAAAACAACGGATATGTCAGGCAACATGAACCGCAATGGAAAGTTGAGAACCCATAATCTATTACTTTGTCAGGGTCTTCTATTGTTATTATGGTCAAAACCTCTGCACGTTTTTAGACCCTAGACGAAACGGGATAGATAACGGTCAAAGTTACCAATACTTATGTACTTATTTCATTTTTACGACACCCGCGAGTTAGTTCGTATTTTATAACTAGGTATCTAATTTAGTGTAGGAGTTTTGTCGTAAACATAAAGTACCTACATAATCAATCAAATAAGAATAAACGAAAGCTTTGTAAAGACGGGTTTTTTTCAAACAAATCGGCCGATTTCCGATTTCGAAGAGCAGTGGTGGCCCAGTGGTAACAGCCGTGACTTACCTACGACTTGTAGGTCGTGAGTTCAAACTCAGGCAGGCACTTTACTTTGTGTAAATTATTTGACCACCACTGCTTTCAAAACGGTGAAGGAAAACATCGTGAGGAAACGCTCATACCTATTAGTCTTCGAACCAAAAAAATAATCTAAGATATCACCGATGACATCCACCAACCCGCACTGGGCCCGCGTGGTGGATTACGGCCCACTCCCTCTCACAGAGAGGAGGCCTGTGTCCCAGCAGTGGGAACATTATAGGCTGATTATGTTATGAGCGATTTCCAATTTTTTTATTTTAGAAGTCGCAGTAACCCAACTGTTAAAACTTTAGACTATCGAGTATGACGTCGTAAGTTCTTTCCTATTCGGTTACAGTTAGGTGAATAGACTTGATAGACGTTGTTGTACTTAACTGAAACTTTTAGTCTGTACCTATCATCCCACTGCTGGGCAAAGGCCTCTCTCCATGTCTTCCAGTTCTTGCGATCCAGGGCTATTGTGTGTATAGATCGTAGTGGTTATACAGTGTGAGTCTTCATAATGTGCACATATCGAAATGATATCTATGCTTAATTTTATCGACGGAAAAAATGGTCAATTTTTTTTTTTGTTTTTTTTTTTTGTATCAAATTATTTTTATTCTCTTGGGCATCTTATTTATAAATTTTACAATTATTGTAAAAATTGATAAAAAATACAGATTTTTACTAAAAAAACATGTTTGTTTTCAATTGAGGGTAGTTTTTTCTCAATTTTAATTTTATGTGGACGCCTACTTACTTCCAATCATTATGGAGTTTGTTTCATCGCGATAGCTGATTCAGTTTAAAAGTTACACAGTTTTGTTAAAAAAAAAAAAAAAACAGAGTATTAAAAATATATTTAGATTTTTTAAAATATTTTTCTGTCGTTATAATTAAGCATAGATTTCCTCAATTTAAAGAAGTGAAAACTTCTTTAGGCGCGTTGGGCATTTTTGAGATGGGACTAAACCATTGATTTCGCGACCTGTTACCGAAACCGTGGAGTAAAAGACATCAATGCGTTGATTACCGTGGTGCAAGTTTTCAAGTTTACACTTCTGTCGGCGCTCCCGGAGTGCCACTGTTTTTTTCTCTTTATAATTTAAACTTAACTATAAGTAATAGATACCTAAAATTGCCCTTTTGGAATTTGTATATTTCTAAGTAATCCGTTCTCATGTTTTATACTTATCCTAGTTATACAGGGAAACCTATTATTAGCCATACAATACTGTAACACATATACTCTGTATCATACTATAGGGTAGGGAGGGGAAATGGCGTTCACTTAAGGAAAACATGGTGTATTTTTTAAATTATTTATTATAAATCAAAATTAAGAAAAATAACAAAGTCTTTAACTATCGAGTAATCAACAATTTAATAACAAAAGCATATATCTTTAACCTACTAGTAGCAGGAAAACATTATAAAAAGAACATGTTTGAGCGGCATTGCCCCTGACTTTGGATAATGCCGCTCAGGGTACGGGGTAGTGACGCTCAAACATGTTTTTTGGAATATAACAAGTAAGATACATTTTAATTAAAGAAATATTAATGAGATCAACCTTATGCAATAAAAGTAAAGTCTACAATCACAAATTAGCATCAATTATCCCCATTTGTACGTAAGATAAGCCTTTTTCAATTTAACAAATATATTAAAGTCTTCGATGTCAAATCAACATCAATTATTATAATATAATATAAAATAATTATTATTATTTGAGGTAAGATAAATTAGAAACAGTAATATTTTATTTTAGGACACATAAATCACAGAAGTATCCATCTGGCTTTTGATATTGTTGAAATCAGAATATTTATAAACAATTTTACGCAAATTTGCGACATTGAGTCCATAATATAGCGAACCCAGCAACTTAACTTGTTCAGCAATTTCGGTTTCTTGCTGTTGGTTGAAAACGGGCTTGCAACTTAGTCTTGAGCTGTTCATGTTTTCATTTTTTAGTCGATCTCTCAAAGTAGTAAATGACATGTTATATTGTTTTGCGGTTTTTCTTTTGGTCACACCTCCATCAATCGCAGTTTTAGCAGATTGAAGGTCTTCTTCGGTCCAAGCCGCTTTAGCGGTGGTCCTTTAACGATTTCTTGGCATATCTACAACAATAAAAAAATGAGTCACTAAGGGGTAATGGCGCTCAGATGAGCGGTATAACCCCAACCGGTCGTTTTGTAATTAATTTGAAAAAAAAAAAAAAACATACACAAATGTTGAAAATTGATTGCATTATCACAAAATAGAATAGTTTTATTGTCAGAAAAGTAAAATGAATAATTAAATAAGCATTAAAGTTTTGGACTTACTGACAAAAACTCCTAACCAAAAACTAAATCAGCGCGGCCGCAAACGAAGAAACGCACTTCACGGTCACATGACGCGAGCTGACTGTCCGTTTGCATCGCTGTCTGTTAGAGGCCCCCTCCCCTCGCGCTTCACGCGTTGTGGCGTATTACTACGTTTCATTTTGACAGAGTTACAGAGGTGAGCGCCATTACCCAGTGAGCGCCATTCCCCCTGCTTACCCTACATACGTACTATCGCTGTTGGTTGCCTGAATAAAGAAAAAAAAAAACAAGATAGTCCTAGGTCGAGCGTAGGTATCTAATACTACAAAACGAACTCACATTAAACAGGGTTATTGAGAGGTCATTTGCAACCAAATGACCTCATGACCGATGCTAATGTCAACCATTTTCGAGTAATTTGACATTTCATATTTTTATTGATGAAATTAAAATATAAAATGTCAAATGACTCGAAAATTGTTGCCATAGCGGTCAAATTAAACGTTAAATTTAAAAAAACCTTGTTAATTTTTATTGTCCCGATCTACAACCCTAAATACCGATTTGTTTTACCTTTTGCCCCAATTTATAACAAATCGGACCTGACAACATTAGTGACCACCGAGATGATACAAGAGAATTATGGAAGAAGAAGACGACATGTTGTAACGCCCCCAAAAAAATTGGGATTGGCAGGAAAATAATGATGATTCCAGTAGTGCTATTCTGTAAAAATCTCACTGTGATATCTTAGGTGAAGTGAGCTGCCAATTGTGCCAATCCTTAGCAACTGACAGCTCACTCCACGCTCACTTCACCTAAGATAACACGGTGAGATGGTTACAGAATAACACTACAGTACCTAATCTTAAGTAATTGCTCAATACTTTGTCATAGACAAACATTCATCATCATCGTCAGCCTATAATGTTCCCACTGCTGGGACACAGGCCTCCTCTCTGCGAGAGGACGCGGGCCGTAATCCACCACGCGGCTCCAGTGCGGGTTGGTAGATGTCACTATTCGAATTTTCGGTTCTAGAACATGCCGGTTTCCTCACGATGTTTTCTTTTTTTTTGAGAGCAGTGGTGATGAAATAATTTACACAAAGTACCTGTCTGGGTTCGAACCTATGACCTACAACTCGTAAGTCGCGGCCGTTACCACTGGGCCACCACTGGTTTAGACAAAAATTACTTGAAGTAATTCTTCAACTCAGTACTTTGTATAAAACGTTAAAAACCGTCAGCCAGTGCTGTGCTTATCGACAGCGGTGTCGATGTCGCATTCGTGTGGCTTCGTCACCGGCTTCGTCTACTATCGATCGAGAACGTCCTCTGTTATGTTCACGATGTTGAGACATGGGGTCAGCTGATTACACTATAATGCGTATAAAATCAGCCTACAATGTTCCCACTGCTGGGACTCTGGCCTCCTCTCTGTTGGCCATAATCTGCCACGCTGTGCGCCACGCAGACCAACTGTGTGCCAGAGCCAACCAAAAAAAAAAATCGAAATATTTTAATATTGAAATATTATAACAGCCGCACTAGTCGATCCATCAGGTTAAGCTACGCTTGCCGAGGTTGGTCAGTGGATGGGTGACCATCTTTACATACCGAGACTCCTCCGTGCCTCGGAAAGCACGTTAAGCCGTTGGTCCCGGCTGTCATTCGTGGATCTTTGACAGTCGTTACGGGTCGTCAGAAGCCCGAAAGTCTGACAACCAGTCTTACCAAGGGGTATCGGATTACCCAGTTACTGGGTTGTGGAGGTCAGATAGGCAGTCGCTCCATGTAAAATACTGGTATTTAGCTGCATCCGGTTAGACTGGAAGCCGACCCCAACATAGTTGGGAAAAGGCTAGGCAGATGATGACATATTATAAAGTACTTATTTCGCACATAATATTTACTTCGGTAAGTAAGTACTATTAACACTTTATTCCTGTCCGTGGGCTTAGTTTATTGTATCTACTGTGATATGGGTCTTACTATGTACTATGCTTATCGCAAAATTTTTAATCAAAATGCTAAAGAATAGATGAATTTTCGATTTAAAAAAACCGATCGAAATTACGTTACGTTTATTAAATGTCAAGCCGACAAGTCGATCTGTAGCGGGATGGTGGATATCACATGTCTTTGAACATCCGTCGTCATTATAAAAATAAAATAAAATCTTTTTAATTCAAACTAGTTAAAATAATGTTAGGACAGAAATCTTATGAATCTAGTGTTAGTAACTTTTCATGTAGGGTTGGCAACTTTTTAAATTTGAAGCCATTGCCTGAAAAAATATAATAGAAAGCGGAAAAATATATATTACGTGGGTAGGTTACCTACCTACCCACGTAATATATATTTTTTCGCTTTTTGTTACTTTAAGCCTTTAACAACGGTAACTTACTTATTTTTTATAAATGTCTCAAAACTAATAATTATTAAACTCTAAATTAGGGTTACAATATACCATTCAGCTTTTATGAGATCGTCAATAATGGCCCTGTTGCGGTTATCTCGCCGTTTTATATTGAAAATATAAGTAGTAGTTTCGCTTTTTTTTAAATATATTATTTAGGCTTTTAATATAGCAACCAAAACCTAACCAAAATTATTCAGATTATGATTGAAAGTTTGTTACGCAATTAGGGTGCCGGACCCATAATAACCATATTGGCCACACGAAATACTTCCGTTAGGGAAAGAAACTCGCGACCAGTAGCGCAAAAAGCAGTCACTCAACCACTCCGCTACCCATGCCGCAGCCGCGTCGATTTAAATGAGTTTTTATTTTAACTTGACAAATTGATATTGTGCTAAAATCGAAATCTACCATTTTAATTATTTAACAGTCTTATACAACTGCAATTAAACTAGCCCCGCCATCAAAGCTAGAATTTACAAGCAACGAATACAAAAAATAAAACATATTAGTTCGTTCTAACGTAACGCATACGCATTTAAATAAATAATAAAAATAGATATCGATCAAATCCCGCGTGACAGTTGTCAAACATCAAAATATTTTACGCGCGCTTTTTTGTGACACGCTGTCTATGGTCAGGGCTGGCTGTAATGGAATTATTTATGGTTGGTATTCGTTAATTTTGCTATTATTTATTGGATGAACATCGGATATGAATTGATTTTTACTGACCCTTGTATTCAGGTGCCTGAAATTCACAAGCACTGTTCTAGAACATTATTGGATTCGGACGATTTTTTTTATTCTTACGGTTTTTTTTCTTTCCAAATAATGTGGCAAAGTGTGAATTCAATAGTTTCTGACATGACAATAAGGCGTGGACGTATAAGAAAGTTATAACATAGATGTCTAAGTAAAGTATATTCTTAGAAAATGTTAATTGCGTGAATAATTTTTGAGATGTGATTATAGAAAGTTTTTTTGATAAACTACTTTAATATTTGAGTAATGAACTCATCAAATTAATATAAATGTATAAAATTTGGCTCTGCTGATCGGTAGATAAAGGTCGATTTAACAACAGCGTTTGGAAAAAGAAAAACCTTGCACATGTCGAATACTGACAATTAGTGACAACCCTAACAGCTGCCCCAGTTTCAAACGAAATTCGAACGTAGCCATCGTGTCTATGAGCGTTTTATTTTTTCAATTTTCGAATATCGAACGAATGGAAGCTTCAAATCAGTTGTTTATTTTCATAAGTATAATGGCATTGTTTGTGGACAAGATTATTTCGTATCTCGATCAATATGGCGTATTTATTTTTATTTTGAAGTGTTTGATACGTAACAACGGAGTTTTTGTTGATGACTGTGCGTTCTACATTAACTGGTCTGCCGGGAATTTGATGTGGTGATAATTTTTTGTCACAAATATCTTTTCCTGTTATGCATAGTTGTCTATTCTGCACCCGGCATGGGCAGTTTGACTTATTTTTAGTGTTGTGGGTAGCTCTAATCGAAGGTGTTGGGAAAAGTACCTAATGGTGCCGATTCCCTTGTTCACAAACTAAACTAAATTTAAGTTCAGTGCATCTTTTTCTTTCTATTTCATTAAGAAAAGGACAGAAGATAAATTTTAGTTTAGTCCTGTCAAATTAATCAGCGCTTGACGTAAATTGACGTAAGTAATTTTAGTCGGCAAGTTTTTAATCACGTCTAAACTTGTATGGAGAGTGGAAAATTTATCTTGTATCCTTTTCTTAATGAAATAGAAAGAAAAAGATGCACTGAACTTAAATTTAGTTTAGTTTGTGAACAAAGGAATCGGCACCACTGTGCACTTGCCGTCCATATCGCTATGTACTACACAGCGATTTCAAAAACAGATTCGTTGTACATTATTCACGCTTTTCTACCACCAGTTTCCACTTTTTCTCAGAGCTCTCAATTTGACATGAAAATTCAAAGATGGGTTCTACCTACATAATTGTCGAGAACACTACCGAATCAAATCACCCTAGCAAATCAGCTTCTTCAGCAATCAGCACTTCTGTAAACCAGCATAAATGATTACACCTTATCAGGAATTCCATTTCTACCAAATTGTAGAGTCATCCCATGATTCATTGGCAAGGCATCGATAGATAACGGCCATGTTGCTTCAATATTCAGCCGTTATAAAAACAATTTGATCTGATCTATGGTCACAGTCGCTAGTCACGAGATTATTATTGTGTGGTCTGTGACGTCAGCAAAGGGAATGCGTGAGCGCAGGTCGTCGATTAAAAGTTAATAGGAGAGATCATTATCTATCAAGGTTACCCTTTTCTTTGGTTTTGTTTAAGTTGAGTTGTTGTTGTTCCTTTTCTCGCCATTTCCCTTGATGAAAAGCACAATGAAATAAAAAAATGTGGCACTCCGGGAGTGCCGTCAGAAGTGAAAACTTGAATAATAAAAAAAAATACTTCCAAAACCTCTAAAGTAAAAACACTTGCATCAGTGGCGGATTTTCCCTAAGGCCCAGTAGGCCCGGGTCTAGGGCGGCCATATATTAGGGGCAGCCAATCGTGACAAAAAATTCAGTGAAGATAACAAGAAAAAACTCAAATTACCTATAATATTTTTTATTAATCTTGTAACGCTTTAAATAGTGTAACGTTGTGTCACTTATGTACTTTACCTGGTGTGTTTGGTCTCCTACACATTTCTTGCCTAAGCAGAAGTGTGTTGGAGGGCAGACGCATAGACCTAGCTGTAACTTTGTGAACTAAGCTTTTTACTGTAGTTGTCATTTTTTTATTATTATTGTTGCTAATCATGTAGTGCGATTACGCTTTGAGTGATAATCAGGTCGAAACCTATAATGTGAACCTAGTGATATACTGTGATTGTTACCTGTTGTAGTTGCCTTGTAAATAAATAAATATTCTAAACGTTCGCGCACATTCTGGCGGGCCGCACAGCACCGCATCGTTTAACAATAATAACTTAAAACCATTTAACCCTGAAACCTCGGAAACTATTATAAATCAGCACCTTATTATGGTTAACTACATTTCTGAACCGATTTCGATAAAGTTGGTAATAAAGTAAATTCATAATGTAGTCTATATGATGGGTGCTGAGAAAGGGGAGGCTGAGACTTACTACATGGCCTGGGGCCTAGGGCGGGCAAGACTGCAAATCCGCCACTGACTTGCTTAGAACATTGATCCGCAACGTAATATAAATAAAGAGTACAATCGCGTTTACAAAAAAATAAAAAAAATTGGTAACGGTGTCGCGAGTTCAATTGTTTTTTCCCATCTCAAAAATGCCCAACACGCCTAAAGAAGTTTTCACTTCAAAAACACTATGGAGCTTGCTTTCCGCTTAGAGAGGCATACCTACCTTATATTTGCCAGTAGGCTGCGATAGACTAATCCAGAATTCTGATGGTCTGCCACTTAAAGACGCTATTACCATAACCATAATCAGCCTATAATGGTCCCATTGCTGAGACACAGGCCTTCGAATTTTTGGTTCTTCCGATGTTTTCCTTTACCGTTTTGAGAGCAGTGGTGATAAAATAATTTACACAAAGTAAGACGCTATTGGTGGATGTCAATTGTGGCATGTATTCCACACAGTAAAATGATCACAACCGAAATGGAATCATAGACTCGCAGGCATGCAATATACATATTATAAATAGTGCCATCCACGAAGACGCGCCCCACTCCGCTCCGCTCCGTATTAAAAGTACAGCTTATATTACAGTAATCGCGGAGTGGGGCGCGTCTTCGTGGATGGCATTAATTAAGTATGCGTGTTTTGACCTCTTTTTGGACTTTCCGATCCAGATGACCCCATAACACTCCTCTAGGAGAAGAATAGGGCCACCAGTACAGTGTACAAATACAGACGACACCCGTCATTCCGACCTCGCCGCCGAGGTCCTTCGCGATTAAATGAGCCCCCGAGTAAATGGTACTTCCCCCGACCCTTGCTCGAAAACGAGGTGCCAGCAGTTGTTGCAGCTGAGCATGTAGCTTTAAATACCCCGTATAATAATCAAGATGAAAATCTAAGTTTGATCCAGCCTGTCCCTTCTTGCTGTCCTCCCCCAGCGACGCCCTAAACCGAGGTTCGTACCCCACAGGGGGTGCACTTAGCGAGCGTTCGCCTAGTTTTAATTTAGAATAGTTTTTGCCCCTGGCTGGAGGCTTTGAGTGTAGTAGCTTAAGGCAGCCACAGGAAAGCCCGGTTAAGCAGCCATGACCTTAGTGGTCAACTGCGAGATGCCCTAGATAAAAAAAAAACAGCTTTTGGTTTCAAACTACTTCAGTTTCATAAAATTTAAGAAGTACATTAATAAATTATAATAATACCAGCTTATTGTTGTCCTACTGCAGGACAAAAGCCTCTTCTCATACAGAGAAGGCATGAGCATTGATCACCACGCTAGAAGTAAGTACATTGTTAAAAATTTATCACCTAACCTTTACTACCTCACTTTTAGTAGCATTTGTTTGTCACCTCAAATTCGACCTTAAGTTCTTCAAAAAAGTAAATAGGGGTCGCGACATCACAAACTAGGGCCCCTTTTATTTCTCTGCATCCTTTTTCTCGTCGTCTAATACCTCCATGACTAATGCTATAATCACTTGAACTGCCTGCTGCCCTCCAACCTCACTAAGCTGATGTGCTCGACTCCCTTCGGTACTGGTACGACATTATATGACTCTTGACTTTTACATTGGTCTTTGAGACATTGTTAGGCATTGTAGGAGATTAGGATCCGTGGCTGATTGGTTTTACTTGTCATAATTACTGGAGTTTCAATTGAAACGATTGTTGTGCTTTTGTATTGAGTTGGTTCTTTGTAATAAGTTACAGGTTAGTCCTTTGAAGAAGGACGGGCAAGAAAGTCCATGGTATATTTCTTGTTCATCTTGTATTTAAGAATACGACTGTCTTCAAGTCTAAAAAGCAATGTAACTGTAGAATATTAGATTTGTAAGCAACACGTGAGGTTGAAACTCACAACCACTTGCTTGTCAGTCCCGATGAAGCGTTTGCACTCATTGCCGTCTGAAAAAAAATAAAAAGACTTCCTCTATTTTGAACTTTATTAATACGTCTATGCTTTATTATTATACATTCCAGCCAACAACATTTCAAAACAACAGCACATACACAAAACAGAAGAGGAGACTTAATCCTCAAACCAGTCGAACAATATTTGATGTCCAAAAATTCTAATCATAATTTTTGTTGAAATTCTACAATGAAATATTAAGCCATTTCATCGGCGTACCTCTATATCGAAAACTGTCAAATATCAACGGAAATGTGACACGATTGTCAAGTTTTTTGTCATTACGCGATGCAGAGGAATCAAATTGGGTGTTGCTGTGCTTAGAAGTTATTTTTAAACTCTGATTATGGAAAAATCTGTTTGGAATAGAACTGCAAGATGAAAAAAAAAATTGATGTTAGAAATTGAATTGCCATCAAAGCATTATGTTCTTTTTGTTAACTATTTTATGAGGGACCCATAAGTAGTCTGCAGAAACTTTTATTTTAAGTGTTTGTTGGTGATGAACAAGACTAATGGATAGGTTACTTACATTCACTACTATAATTTTAGAGATCGTCTGGATTAAAGTCCCTCACTTGAGGGTAAACCCTTATCAAACGAAATCTGGCAACACCATCCGAGTTTTTCATGCAACCGCAGTTGTCAAATTAGACGGTGTTCGATATTTAACACTTTGACACTGGCAGCTAATCCTCTCGGTCACTTCTCTTTTTGTCGATGGTCTCAAGTGTCATGGCCGACGTCGAATAATCCTTTTAAACGCACGCTGTTATTAAATAACCTGTGTCGTATTTCTGTTCTTATATGCTCACATTTTATGTAAAAAATGTAATCGGAAACTTTGTATTTTGGGTTAATTCTGGTAGCCTGTAGGTTTAATCGGAGCTAGCTTTGAAAGGCAATGGATGTCTCAATACTAAGTGAGACAAAAGGTATTGGAAATTAACGCTTTTCTATCAGGAAGAGTATGACGTATTAGGAGTTTGTCCATGAAAGTTTTCATTGATCAATCTCGTTGAAGAGTCGGTAATCCGATGGAGCGAAATAGTATCTATATGCTTCAGGTTTTGCTGTCAGAGCTATGGTTATTATAATTAACAGATAAACTTTGACAGACTTACCAGCCCATTGCTAATATTTATGCATCTTTAAAGGACTCATATTTGTATTTGCGTGTGTTGTTTGTATTGATAATATTTTAAGGTCGGGGTAAAATCAGCTTTCCTAATAGGTCACAGGGATAAAAATATTGAAAAGGTAAGGAATCACTGGTCGAAACGTTCATGGCCAAATTTTCCCATGCCTAAATTTTCTTTCGCTTTTTTGGCCTACTTCAACATTAAAGTCACCGATAACAAGACCATTTTCTCCTGCTTCTTTTTGTGCAGTTTCCAAGGTTTCAAAGAGTTCATAATGCTTGTATATTAGAAAGCATTTTGCTGTCGTATGTCATTTGCAGCAGAGCGACTCGTTCGGATAAACCTGAAAAGTTTAGTATGTTGTTTTTGTGCTCTTTTTTAAAGGAGCCCAGTGCGTGTACGCGTGGCGTTTCTCCTTTGTAACAAAAGATATAGTCATTATGTTCTTCGATTTTACAGCCCATTCTCCTTACTTCTGCTGGGCCGAGTATATCAATTTCTAGGTATTTAAGCTCTACTCAGGCTTAGTATGACACTACTCCAGCTTGAGTGTGGTAAAAATTAATGCCCAAGTTCCACCCACATCCATTTTTGTAAAGTTGTAGGTAGATTTGGATTTGCGATTGGTTCCTTCACCTACAATCACAATCCGAGGGTTTCAAAGGAAATTCCAATATTTCAAAATGTTTGAAAAGTTCTTCTGCTGCTCAAAAACGTAAATACCTAACGCAATGAATGTTGTTGAACTGTCAAAATGAAAGGTACCCTGTGGGTCTAAATAACTGAAAACCCCAGTATAGTGGGTTGAACTAATTGGTTACCTATATGAAACCACGACTAGTTTTAATTATCACTAGACCATGGGACCTAAATCCTATAATATTAAATGAGCAATATTTGTGTATATGTCACCGTAAGATTGTGAGAACCGTTAGTTTTTAATCTATCGGAATTATTTCCGTTGGATTATAAACTGTCGAAAAATTGTGAACTGGGTGAAATGGGTTAGGTTAGGTTAGAACTGTGAACAACCGCGCGCGAGCCGAACGAGCGAAGCGAGCGGTGCCGCGGTAGCGGCCGGCGAGCGCTACTTCCAAATTGCTCGCAGCCAGGCAGGCTATTTAATATTAGCGCAAGGTGCGTTACGTCGCAAGCAAGTTTGGTACCAGTTCACAATTTGTCGGTTTCCCATGGAAAGATTATAAACTAGCGAAAAATAATGCGTTAAATTGTAAATGGTTTGTTGCAGTTCACAATTTTTCGACAGTTTATAATTTAACGGAAATAATACCGATAGATTATAAACTAACGAAGTTCATAATTATACGGTGACATATATATATTATTATTTATTTGTAATCACGTTCTGGAAAACGTGTCAAACAATTTCGATGGAAGTTGCAATATATGGGTTACGGGGGCGAAGAATCGATCTAGCTAGGTCTCTTATCTGGGAAAATTCGTTTTCTCCATATTTTCACCCGAACAGAGCTCGGTCACCCAAAGATTAGAACAAGATGGCTACCTCAGAATAATGAAATGGCAGCATGGAATTAGTAAGTACCTACTATCATGGCAGTATGGAATTAGTAAGTACCTACCTACTATCATGGCAGCATGGAATTAGTAGGTACTATGCATGGAATTTGTATGAACTTTCCTGTATTATCTATTAATGAGAATTCTTTGTTTTCACCAGAGCAGACCTTGGCCGCCCAGGTACGTTATGTAAAATCAAGTAAAATATAAAAAATCTGATTTCATAGATCGCAATCAGATATGACATTTCACACGAATTTCAATGATCAAAATAGTTTTTTGACAAGTCATACGTAACATTGAATAGGTGAAGGTATCGTCCACCCGTGTCAAAAGTAAAAATGGCTACCCAAGTAGTCCTATTGTACTATTTATTGCTAAATCATTGATCGTCGATAAATATGTGGATCATTCACACGCTGGATCCCGACAGGTGGCAGCACTTGCTATGTCACTCATAGATCGAATCGCAGCTATTGAATTAGATTCCTTTTTTGAAAAAATGTGAGGTATCGGGTTAGGTTGGTTCCGTGAAGAATTTTAGGCAGGACAAACAGCTTTTCGTAATAAAGGGCACAAGTCTAATGCCTACAGACGTTTGAATACGTTCACGGATTTGACTAGGAATTTCAGTGATTGAGCTAATGTAACTGAGATAATTTTTTTACTGTCTTAGTAAAACGTAATGAAAAGTGACAAATAATTTCATATATATCACGCAGTCACGCATTATGAAAAGAATTACCAAAAATTATCAATATTCTTTTCAAAGTGACTAGCGCAACTTTTGTGGAATGACAATACTTCGATTCTGAACTTTGATTGAACCAAAGATTGATTGACCTTAATTCTTGCGGATCTCCAAATTATACACACCAACGACAAATATTTTGTAGGCATACGACTTTGTTTTTTTTAAATTTGAATTTGGAAGCCCCAGGTTCAGTGTGGCCAACCAAAATGCGTTTGTCGTGTAATCCTCGAGGGATATGGATTATTTTTTTCTCATTTTTTCAATCAATTATTATATTTTTTTGAAACATTGTCCTTTGCGTGGGATATTGGGCCGGAGGCACGTCGAGTATTTTATACGGTTTATTAATTTTCTATTAGTTATTGTTGCGTTTTTACTTTGTTAGATGTCACGTCGATCAAGAAGGAATCCCATTACTGTGTGTTATGGAGTTTATTTTTTATTAAAAGCCTTGATAAGGGTGAAAATCTATATATTTATATCTATTCATATTATAAATTAAAGTTGTTTTTCGTGTCTGTCTGTGTGGCCGCGTTGTTCTACTAAACTACGCAACGTGCGGCTGTTATTACTTAGCCACGAGCTCCTCACTTAGCCACGATAAAGCTCGTGGCTAAGTGAGGAGCTTGTGGCTAAGTAATAACAGCCGCACGGGTCGATCCACTAGGTTAAGCTACGCTTGCCGGGGTTGGTCCGTGGATGGGTGACCATCTTTACATACCGAGACTCCTCCATGCCTCGGAAAGCACGTTAAGCCGTTGGTCCCGGCTGTCATTCGTGGATCTTGGCCAGTCGATACGAGTCGTCAGAAGCCCGAATGTCTGACACCGGTCTTACCAAGGGTTATCCTATTACACAGTTATTGGGTTGTGGAGGTCAGATAGGCAGTCGCTCCATGTAAAAATACTGGTATTCAGCTGCATCTGATTAGACTGGAAGCCGACCCCAACTTAGTTGGGAAAAGGCTAGACAGATTATGAAAAAAAAAAAAAAACAATATATTTTTTATACAAAATAAAATATTTTAACCTTCTAACTAAAAATTAGATTCTTAGTAATTATTGCACTTCGAAGTTCTCTGAAACTTTACGTCCGTGCATTTCCCTGAATTCACGCTCGGAAAAGTGTCTAGACGCGAACAAAGTTTTATTTTCCTTCTCACCTCAGCTGTTTTAATTACTCTGTACACTTTGGTGTAAAAGAACAAAATTAATACTGTTTTTATACAGTAAACGGGAAAAGTTGAAGAATTTCCCGATATTTTACAAAGTAAATATAGGCTAAGCATTGTTAGAATTGTGTGTCATCATCATCCATTCATCTGCCTAGCCTTTTCCCTACTATTTTGGAGTCGGCTTCCAGTTTAACTGGATGCAGCTGAATACCAGTATTTTACATGGAGCGACTGCCTATCTGACCTCCACAACCCAGTTACTGGGTAATACGATACACCTTGGCTAGACTGGATATCAGACTTTCGGGCTTCTGACTACCCGTAACGACTGCCAAAGATTTACAAAATCACAGCCGGGACCAACGGCTTGACGTGCTTTCCGAGGCACGGAGGAGTCTCGGTATGTAAAGATGGTCACCTATCCACAGACTGAACTCGAGAAGCGTAGCTTAACCTTCGATCGACGTCTGTTTTCCCCGAAGGGTTAGGCAAGAGTGTACGCACATTAGTTACGTTTAAGTCCCATGTAACAGGGGCCGAGCCTATTGCCACCAACAAGGCACAAATCCACACTCCGGGCTGCTACTGAGAAGTGTAATGCATGAAAATTGTGTCTGTAGGTACTATACAGGGTGGCAGGGACATCGACGCGAATTTGTTTACCATGGATTCAGTACATGATTTTAAACAATACTCAGAAAAGTGTAATACCGCGTAAGAGCTGTACGTATAACAAAACTTTTAGCTCGATGCCTGTCACAAATTGATGTGACGCCCGTTGATATGCAAAAAGTCGTCAAAATCACTTCCGTTACCGAGATTGAGAGACCAGCGAAAAGTGGTTTTTCAAGCTGGCTGGACACGTTTTCGATCGATTATCTAAGATTCTGTGGCGTCACAAATTCTGAAAGAAGGGTGTTTAGCCGTCACATAAAGTGCCCTATTGACCTAGTTAAATGCGAGCTATTTTGAAGATTTGTCCAGCTAGCCTGAATCACATTAGGTATTGCACTTTTCCATGAAACAGATGTTTTTTTGTTTTATAACCGACGAAAAATTTCAACGCAGGGGAGTTCAGAATCATGTTCTGAATCCATGATAACAGTTTTCGCGTCGATGTCCCTGACACCCCTTATGTTAGGTTTTAATTTATTAATACGTAATTGTTGGATATTGTATTGGCAACACCCAAAGATTCGATGTGTCAATTGAGTAGCGCGGGAACCTGCCTTCTGGGTCGGGCGCTCGTGACGGTAAGATGTACTTGGTGGCTGTTTCGGTAAAAAGATAGATTGGCATGGTATTGGTTGGAAATCTACTGTAAATTAAGGTAACCTGTTAGTTTCATGGTAAATATTAGAATACGGATTGAATTGTGATATTATGTGGGGAATAGGAGATGTGATGGTATGGTGTAGAATATTGAATTTGATGTTGGCAAAGAAATATAAATGACAGACAAAATATTTGGGTGTGGCATATTATTTTCCTTATCCCTGAAATATTGTGAATATGTAGTTTTATTATACAGTTTTAGATTATGATATTGGGGTAGCGACTTTAAGATTCATTTGGGTATTAGTATCCATTTTGAGGTTAAATAATTATGTTTGGAATTAAATCAGTTATTTTAGAGTAAGGGTGGTTCTTATTTCACTTAAATTAAAAATAGGGATTAGTGCTTCACCAGTAGCTATATGTGCTGCAAGTGGAACATAAATATCGTCCAACACACGTCTTGTCTTTGAGGAGCTCGTGGCCATCGGGTCGATCCATCAGGTTAAGCTACGCTTGCCGGGGTTGGTCCGTGGATGCGTGACCATTTTTACATACCGAAATTCCTCCGTGCCTAGTAGTGGGTCGAGAGAATATTCTCCATCCGAATATCCTTAATCCAGAAATCCTAATTTGACATTTATTATACCATGCGAAATTTAAGAGAATTTATGAGAATTTTCTCGGAAACATTCTCGAGAATGTTCTCGCTCAGAAAAATTTACTGAGAATTCAAGTTGTAGAGAGAGTAGTTTATTTTAACGTAAACTTCGTAAAACGTTCAAATGCACTCAAAACTGTTACTCTAAAAAACTTTTTACAAAAAAAAAACAACCGTGAAAAATAACTTTAATTTCGGAAGTCGGTGTCTTGGGTTTTGTATTTTCGTTTTTTGCCACCGACTTCCGAAATTAAAGTTATTTTTCACTTTGTAATGTTTTTTTGGAGGTCGGTTGTTTTTTTTTTGTAAAAAGTTTTTATTTTTCACTTTTTAGTTGTGGTACCTACCCCACACACATTCGAATACCACTACCTGCTATCAGTGACAGAAACTTATCATATCATCTACATACTAAGTGGGAAAAAAATTACGTTTTTGTAGCTAACTCAAAAACTATCCAAGCAAAGTTAATAAAATTTATATGGGACCAATTCGAGAGCACACCCTTTCAAACAAAAAAAGAATTTTCAAAATCGGTCCACAATTGACGGAGAAATCGGTGGACATACATAAAAATAAAAAAAATAAAACAAACATACGCGACGAACATATAACCTCCTCCTTTTTGGAAGTCGGTTAAAAAATAGACCGATTCAATACAGTCATCCAATTTTTAAATTCTCGTAAATTCCCTTCTCAAAGTAGTTCAAAGTTCTCGCAACTAGAATATTCTCGGGAATTTACCATCACTATCCGTGCCTCGAAAAGCACGTTAAGCCGTTGATCCCGGCTGTCATTTGTAGATCTTTGACAGTCGTTACGGTTCGTCAAAAGCCCGAAAGTCTGACAACCAGTCTTACCAAGGGGTATCGTATTACCCAGTTACTGGGTTGTTGAGATCAGATAGGCAGTCGCTCCTTGTAAAATACTGGTAGTCAGCTGCATCTGATTCGACTGGAAGCCGACTCCAACATAGTTGAGAAAGGGTTATGTAGATTGACACGTCTTGTCTTTGGTCAGTCATGCGCAAAATAGTTTCTAAACCAGTCTATCATCTTCATCATAAATTAAAAATAAGGAAGCAACAACTGATTGGAGCTTTGAACTAATTTCCTTCAGTCGATAAGCTTCGCATGTAGGTAGATCCGCCATTAATAATTTCCATGTAGTATTTATTAATGTTCATGAGTAATCCTCAAAGTGAAGTCTTGTGTGGCCCGTTCGGTTGGCTCCCCTGGGACCAACGGTGTTGTGTTACGTTAGCTTTGTTATGTTGGTAGTTAAAGGTTAGGGAATAGTGATGTGTTTTTGTTTTGGTATAGTTTTGGTGTAGAGGTTATGGGGCTTGCTAGTCTAAACATAATTCGAAGGATTTTGAACTAAATTACTAAACCATTGCTTCATGTATTTGAAAAATTCGTCTGTTCTGCAATAACGTAAATAACGCAATTAATGTTGTTGAACTGTTGAAATAAAAGGCACATGACATGCCATTGTAAGTATGTTTACCCCCTTTAGTTAGACCTATGCGAGGAGCTCGTGGCTAAGTACTAACAACCTCACGGGTCGATTTATTAGGTTAAGCTACGCTTGCCGGGGTTGTTCCGTGGATAGGTGCCCATTTCTACATACCAAGAGTCCTCCGTGCCTCGGAAAGCACGTTAAACTGTTGGTCCCGGCTGTCATTCGTGGATCTTTGACAGTCGTTACGAGTCGTCAGAAGCCCGAAAGTCTAACAACCAGTCTTACCAAGGAGTATCGTATTACCTAGTTACCGGGTTGTGGCTCGAAAATCTCTCTTCTAGATACTATTGTGACTTGTAAACATGGACTGCATAGAGCCTAAACTGATTCATCTGTTAAAAACCAAATATGTGCTGTATCCTGTCATGCTATTTATTTTTCTTTAAAAATGAAAAAAGGAATAGAATTAAAAAAAATATCAGATCGGCCCGTTAACGCAAAGGATTTATCTAAAAAAATAATTTTACTCGATGGAAAAAACCGACGATGGATTAAGGCATACGCTTCATTGCCGATTATAATTTTCGCTCGGAAAGAATCGGCATCTCTTTTTATTGTAGACTATGGTGGAGCCGTAGCTCTGCTTGTATTTTGTACATTATTATTCCAATTGCCAGTAAATGATGAATAAAAAAAAAAGGAAAAAGAAAGAATACAAATTAGAATTGAAGTGGCGACATCTATATCGTCACATGCGAAGTACGGATCAAATGAACTGACGTCACACAAATCCTGCATCGCGCAATTAGAGTTTATCCGACATGAATCGTTGGACAGTTGCCCGCCAGACACGACACCCGTCTGGTCGGAGGATCCTCCCTTTTATATGGTGGATGAGTGAACTTTACACCCTGTTTTTCATACCCCTAAATTGTTGACCTTGCCAGGATAGAGGCAATAGGGTAGTTGCCTAGGTAAAAAAAAAAAACTATTTAGTCCATCTTTCAGATAAAAAAAAAATATTAGACACGTATTTTTTGCTTTATCATATTAATCAAAAACAACTTTGAAAACACGCATTAAAGTTGGGGAGTGGGGAATCGCTACGTCACAACGCATTATTAAATCTAGCAAGGTGTGACGTCATGACATATTTTAACTCAATGTATCGCTGTAATATTTTGATTACGTCAAAAAAGAAAAAATAAGTGTTCAATATTTTTTAATAATCTACAAGACGAACAAAACAATTTTTTTGGACACATGCCCATTAGAGGAGGATGGCCCATGTTTTGGATATTTAAATCCGATTTCTGGCAATACATACCTTATTGACGCAAATTTTGTAAATTAAAGGGCATGGTATTTGAGAATGAATGTGGATGGCTATAAGAGTAGGGGAAGACCAAAGAAACGATGGATGGACTGTGTGGAAGATGATGTGGCGAGAAAGGAGGTGACTACCTACCGAGATGATGACTGATAGAAAATGTATGGAAGAAAAGACATGTTGCACCGACCGACCCCAAATAAATTGGTAGTACCTGGTCGACCGAGCTCTGCTCGGGTAAAAATACAGAATACTCATTTAATAGTTAGGATAGTTCATAATAATTCCATGTATAGTATATACTAATTCCATGCTGCCTTGATAGTAAGTACTTGCTAATTCCATGCTGCCATGATAGTAGGTACTTACTAATTCCATGCTGCCATGTCATTATTCTAAGATAGCCATCTTGTTCTAAACTTTGGGCGGCGGAGGGGTGAAAATACGGAGAAAACGAATTTTCCCAGATAAGAGATCTAGCTAGATCGATATCTTGTAACTTTCATCGAAATAGTTAGAGCCGTTTTAGAGAACGTGATTAAATATAAAAATATATGTATATACAATACAAATATTGCTCGTTTAATAGTTTAGGATTATGGCAAGAGAATAATGATGATGGGTATTGAGTTTTTATAAGTAACTAAGCTATTGTATTTTAACATAGTCCCTTATATTTTAAAAATACTAGATTTTTTCGTCAAGCGTAGCATTGTGCTACGAGATGGCTACGAGGCTACGAAGGTCTACGAAAAACAATAGATACATTTTTCACTAGTCTAATAATACAAGATTTTTGGCAATGACAATCTTTGGTATGATTTCCTAAAAAAAAAAAACAGTGGCACTTCGGGAGTGCCGACAGAAGTAAAAACTTGAAAAAAAAATCGGCACAGCGGGAATCAACGCGTTGATGTCTTTTACTCCATGCACCGTGGTAATCAACGCGTTGATGTCTTTTACTCCACAGTGTCGGTAAATTCCGTTACAGTGTTGCGAAATCAATGGTTTAGTCCCATCTCAAAAATGCCCAACGCGCCTAAAGAAGTTTTCACTTCAAAAAACAATAGTACCACCCTATTATTATCCCACTGCTGGGTAAAGGCACGAGCATTGATCACCACGCGCGCTCAAGACGAGTTGGCGATTTCAGGCTTATATTAAAACTGTAAGTCCAGGTTTTCTTACGATATTTTCCTTCACCGATGTCAGTGGTGTTCAAAATAAACTTAGAAAGTATATATTAAATTTGCCCGGTTTTGAACCCTCGTAAAAAACATACAAACGGACAAACATACAATCACGTCGATACGTATTTATTCGTAAGCATCTTCGCGAAACTTTTTTTATTTTTAATCCGCCAGGTGGGCGCAGAATGGATTTTAATTGGGACGTTCAGTTACAATGGGGCGCAACCCTTAAAGAAATTGTTAAAGAATGTGTGACAATGGCACTACTGTGGTGCCAGTATCAGAACAGTGGGAGGTCGCATCAATAGGAGTTTGAAGGTTACGTTCTACGTTTGAAATAGTTTTTTTTTAATGTTGGTAGTTTCAATTTTATTGATTGTTAAGCAGATATTAGACGCTTGACTTTTTGCCTTTCATTCGGCTTCTGTTTTTCGAAGAAAATAATACACAGATCCAACGTAGTTGGATTTCGGCACTCTTGCACTCGCCTTAAGAATGATAAAAAAATTAAATGAGAGGAGCATACGAACGTTCATTCAATGAAACAAAAATGTATGTTCAATCGAGTGAAGTGTCTGATGTCAGCTTTATGTGATTTGCATTTATGGAGTTCTATTTTCAAAGAAAAATTTGTGTTATTAAAAAAAAAATAGGTTTTAATTTAGGCAAAATACCCATATACAAAATAGAATAAATAAGTCGTAAAAAAACAGTAAAAACATTAAAAATTATCATTCAAAAATAACATTCAAAATTAGACAAGTTCAAATTCAAATTCAAAAGTCATTTATTCAAACTAGGCTGAGAATCAGCACTTTTCGAACGTCAAAATTACATAAGACAGTCCGCCAAAACGCCCACCCTTTACCACTTCCTAGTGCTTTAGCTGGGAAGAAGAAGTGGCGCAACAAACTGTCCAGCAGCACAGCTGTCTGTTCAAGTTAGAAAAATGATTCTATACAATAGTATGCAAAATAACTTACATTATGCAACACAAAACATAATTTAAATGATAAATTATTCGCCATATGTCAGCTAGCACACGCCAATATACCAACCAAAAACATCGAGAACTATACTCAAGCAGAAATAAAAAATAAAAACTAAACGTAAACAGAACTAAATATCTAAATAAAAGCCTCCAGGCATAAAGGGCAAGGGCTAGCGATTAGTGATTAGGCTAATAGTGATTTTGAGATCGTATAAAATAACTGTTTAAAAAAAATATAGAATGATTGTTACGTCACGTTTAGCTGTGAGGAGTGCAACGAATAAGTAGTTCACCCTTGTTCATTTGAGTAGGTATAATAGAAGATTAAGGAATTAAATCAGGTGAATGGTTACCCCAACTATTTGATTAGTGAAATAATAAAAGGGGCGCTTTTTGACAGCAAACTTCTTATTGAAACTTAAATACTATCATGATTAAAATACAACACAATTATTAAGCCCTCAATAAAACCATTTTTCTAAAGCTCCTTAATGAAAGTATATTTAAGTATTTAAATATCAAATTACTAGTTACTACTGTATATATTTTTTATTCTGTACTTTTTATGGGCAAAATGCTCTATTTAGCCCTCTGCTTTTATGAAATACGGGCATTTCCTGTCCAAAGCTATCCGACATACAGAACATCCGTTTTATTATATTTGAACACATTAAAAATCCTGTTCCGTCCGATTAATCCCGAATACGACCTGTAACTAAATCAATTATACAAAAAAATCTATCTCAAATAAATCCAGAACTATAAAAACATTAAAGTGACCTTCCGATCGGTCAGGAAACGAAAAAATACACCGAAAAAAACTATAAAAGCCATAATTCACAATTAAAAACGGCTACTGGTCATGGCCAAAAGTATACATAATAAATTTCTTCCTTAAAAAGGTCGAATGAAAGAGGCAGGATACAATCACAAAGGCGGGACAACGTCGGGCGCAGCGAGAAAAAAATAAAAGTTGTTTATGGTCATTTTGCCGCCAACGCTTCGAGTTTTAAATTTAGAATTAAAACTTTTTAAAGCGAGGTAGCGATGTGTAAGTTTAATTCTGTATTCTGTTGTGCTTGATAATTTTGGTTTTTAACCCTCTAACGATGGTATTCATTGGAGATATACTTAGGTACAGATATGTGCGGCACGACGCAGCGGCGGCGGCGGCGGCGGTGCGGCTGGCTTGCAGGCTTCAATATTCAACTGTATTTTAGTCACATTTGCTCATTTAGTATTTAACTCGTTTTACATAGTATTACTCATAGATCACTCCCTAAAGAACCTGTTTGTTACCATGGATTCAGTACATGATTCTGGACCCCAATACGTTAAAACATTTTGAAGGTTAACTTACTAATATTATAAACGCGAAAGTTTGTGAGAATGGATAGATGTTTGTTACTCTTTTACGCAAAAACTACTGAACGGATTTGGATGAAATTTGGCACACAGATATTTTCTAACCTGTATTATTACTTATTATACTTTTTTGCCCGATATTCCCACGGGATCGAGACTTATGTGGGAGAAACCGCGGGGCGCTGCTAGTAAAAAAAAGATGTTCCATACATTTTGATCGCATAGGTAGGTATTGCGCTTTTGTACAGGGATATTTTTTAAATGATCGACAAAAAATTTCAACGCATGGGCGTCCAGAATCATGTACTGAATCCAAACAGGTTGTGCGTCAATGTCCCTGCAACCCTGTATACCTCAATCAATGCAGCGTAAGTATTTTTAGGGACCTTTGAATGTCGTAGCGCAACATCCATGCGCATATCAAACTGATCGCCAATGCAAATAAAAACAAAAATGTTTAATAATTACGCCTTTGGCTGTATGCTATAATCTATACATACTTATATAATAAAAAAATAGTTACGAAGTCAAAACTGAACATTGAATATTAGTGAAAAAAAGTAATTTCTATGAGGTGTGGGAACGAGTCTGATGCCGTAAATTTATAGTATTTAGAATTTTTGTCCGTTTGTCTAGATGTATTATTCCGGATTGGCGCAAAAACGGCGTAACGGATTTGGATGAAATTTGGCACACAGATAGTTTATAACCCTGTGGTGGGACCCTGGTGATCTGCGATACAGGTATTCCTAGTGCAGACACCAGTTTCTCACAAACTATTGTCACAGTTTTTCAAGTCGTGTCTAAATTATAAGATGCCATTGTATGTGAAGAAAAAGTAAATTATTTGAATTTGATAATTGGTGACCGAAACCAATATCGTCGCTTATCGAACAACACCGCTCAAGTCGAAAATTGGCGGTTTTACTTTTGAATGTGATTGGATAAAGCTACTTTTCCCGCGCGAAACTACATTGTCAAATTACGACTATTCAACCAATAAGCGGCCAATAAGTCAAAATAAAAAGGTAAAAACATAAACATTAACATTCAACATTACTTATTATCTATAAACAGTTCATCTTTTACAAAAATTAACTCATAAACTCTTGAAATTAATAATTTAAGCAGTTTTTTTACCCCTCTGTAAAGTTATTCAAAATGACTTGAGCGGTGCTGTTCGATAAGCGACGATATTTAGCCAAGATAGGTGGTAATTTTTCATACCAATCTTTTCTAGTTTTAAATTCTGAAAACCATTGTTAAACCAGGTTCTTGGTTAGGACGGTGAAAACGTAACACAGCGAACTCTATCGTGCATTTTTCAGGGAGATACAGCATAAATCTTTTGTGGAGTATGATGTTATTCCATAAAACCAACAATCGATTACAAACTGTAGTCCCACAACACATCCATTCGCACAACAAAATCAAATGTTTCTCATATTTATTTAGCTACAAGTAACCAAACAGTAACGAAAAGGGGCTGGTTTTACAAAAATACCAAACAAATACACCTGTGCATACAATCGATTAAAAAAATACGACAAAACTTCATTCATAGAGAACGGAACTGACAAATCATTGACAAAGGATGCGTCGGCCCGTAGACAAATTCTCACGTTTTTTTTTTCAAACTCATTGATGACCACGGTAGCAAAATTTATGACGTCTAAGGTGCGAAAAGGTTATGAAAGAAGGTTAAATATGGCTTTGAAAAATATGAATTGTTGTTAAATTATACGGTTGAAGTTCTTCGCACTGCTAATGATGATTATGTGCGATTATAAATTAGTTATTACCGAGTTATTTATCGTGGTTAATTATCATACTACTTAATAATAATGAAGGAGAAAGTTGTCTGTTCTTTGCTTTATAAGCTGATAATACCCTTTTTTATTTGATGGTATGCAAAATAAACATAAACAACTAAAGAGTTTTACATGTCACGTTTGGGAGCCGGATTAAGGACCAAACAAAAGACATTATGAGTTGGTATTTTTTCGAAGAACAAAAGAAGGTAAATGTTTACTTCAGGAGGAGCTCATGGCTAAGTAATAACAGCCACACGTGTCGATCGAAGGTTAGGCTACGCTTGCCGAGGTCAGTCCGTGGATGGATGACCATAACAGACTCCTCCGTGCCTCGGAAAGCACGTTAAGCGTCGTTACGGGTAGTTAGAAGCCCGAAAGTCTGACAACCAGTCTTACCAAGGGGTATCGTGTTACCCAGTACCAGGTTTGTGGAGGTCAGATTCGCTCCATGTAAAATACTGGTATACAGCTGCATCCGGTTAGACTGGAAGCCGACCCCAACATAGTTGAGAAAGGCTAGGCAGATGAAATGAAATTGTTTATTCTGTAAATAGGATATCGGAATCACTTTTACACGTCATATAAAAAATATTAAAAATAAGCTAGATGAGTTCGGCGTTTCCTACCTGACTACTCTGAGAAGAAAGGCCGAAAGAAACTCAGAGGTCGCAGTCTCTTTTAAAGTCCAGATATAATGGTGCCGATTCCCTTGTTCACAAACTAAATTAAATTTAAGTTCAGTGCATCTTTTTCTTTCTATTTCATTAAGAAAAGGACAGAAGATAAATTTTAGTTTAGTCCTGTCAAATTAATCAGCGCTTGACGTAAATTGACGTAATTTTAGTCGGCAAGTTTTTAATCACGTCTAAACTTGTATGGAGAGTGACAGGCGCTGATTAATTTGACAGGACTAAACTAAAATTTATCTTCTGTCCTTTTCTTAATGAAATAGAAAGAAAAAGATGCACTGAACTTAAATTTAGTTTAGTTTGTGAACAAGGGAATCGGCATCATTCTTGATCAGGCCATGATGAGACTGACGTCAGTACATACCTGACTAAATTAGTTAAGTATTTCACATAATTGATACATACAGCTTGTAAAAACCCTAATTTGTTAATCACTAATTAGATTACGATAATAATTTTTATCTACGAGTTTTCGGTAGTTAGATTTTCGGGGTCATAAGTACGAATTGATAGTATTTCCGCATGCAAATAGATAATTTTATCGTTATCTTTAAATTGGAAATACCTATAATATTAACTGTTATGCCATGGGGCACCTACTTTTGGCAGTCCTCTTGCACTGGTACATACCTATGTATACAGTTTGAGACGCTCCAGTAACAGCATTTTGAGGGTTGTCTCGTGCAACCTGGTAAGTCCCATATTTGTGCATTGGATTTTTGTTCACCTAAACGAGAATAAAAATAACGAAAGACTATGTATGTTTTTGAAGACTGTGATAATTTTGAATGATAATTTGTGAATAATTTTTAATGTTTTTACTACTTATTTATTCTATTTTTTATATATGGGTATTTTGCCTGAAATAAAACACTATTTATTAATTTTTTTATGTGGTATCTAAATCGCCACATGCGACCTACGCATAAAAAACGTGACGTCACACAAAATCGTGACGTCACACAAATCCTGCATCGCGTAATTAGAGTTTACCGCATGAACAGCAACAGTTGCCTGCCAGACTCGACACCCGTCTGGTCGGAGGATCCTCTCTTTTCTATGGAGGATGAGTGAACTTTAAACCCTGTTCCTCATACCGCTAAACATACATAATTATACCGCTCGAGATAAGTACCTACAGCTCACGACAACTGCCCGTGGCACGGACGTACCTAATAAAATCGCGGCGGTTTTTTTTCGTGAACTTGATTTTCAACGCTCGGCTTAACACCGAGAGTTGAAAATCCAGGGCGCGATAAAATCCCGCCGCGATTTCATTACGTCTGTGTGAATGTCGGCTTAGTCAGTCAGGGTGATAGTAGGTATTATTTTTTATTCTGTGCTTTTCCTAACCAGCCTCATGAGAAAAAAACTGTTGCTTAACAAAGAATAGAACACTTAGTTAATCGAATGAACCTGAACACTTAGCTTCCTACTGTACCGATTAATTTTGTCCGTTTTCCGGTTTAGATTATACGAATATCTACTTTAGGGAACTATTATCTACATGTAAAGGCCTGTTCAGATATAAGCGATATCGATGTCGCGTTCGGTTGCGATACTGATTCGGTACGCGATACCAATGCGTTAGGTGATATCGCCTACCGAACGCGACAATGATGCCGATTCTCTTGTCACAAATGCCTCTAAACTAGACTAAAAATCACCAAAATTTAGTTTATTCCTGTCAAACGACGATTTCTCATTCTTCAGAATAGATACGTAAGTAAGTAGTTTGACAGCACTAACATGGCACTTTTTAGTTTAGTGAAAATGGCAATTTTGCTATTCTGAATTGTGACGTTTTTCACCTAAAATTTTGATTTTCTAACTAAATGTAACTATTATTAATCGCGATTAAAAAGGTGTGGTATAAAACTTGTCATGAATTTAAATTCACTCCAACACTTCGACTTCAGGTGCAAAAACATTAGTGTATCTTTTTTTCTTTATTTTTGCAGAATAGTTTTAAGATTCTCATAGAATTTTAGTGATAGTTTAGTGAGGTGTACAAGAGAATCGGCACCAGTGATATTTGCGTACCGATTCGGTATCAAAACCGAGTGCGAAAGCGATACCAGTTATATCTGAACAGGCCTTTATGTAGGTATACACTTTGAGAACTTTAAGAAAACGGACCGCCTCATTGGTCTAGTGGTCGCAAACGCTACTGCTAAGCATGAAGGCCTGGGTGCCATTGCCAGGTCGGGCAAAGTGATATTGGGTTTTTCCATCAGTAATAAATCGGTGGCAGCAAAGAGTCTGAATTTGTGCCCAGTTGATGGCAATAGGCTCGCCCCCTATTACATGGGACTTAAACATAACTGGCGAAATGTGGGTGTACTATAAGTACAACTCTGCCTAACCCTTCGTCCGAGGAATAGAGGCGTGATGTAATATGTTTGTAAATTAAGCATGCAAGGATGTCACAATCTTAATATTTCGTACGTACATGTTTCACCCATAGATACTTTACAAAATTTACAAAAAACAAATAAACAGTGGCACTCCGGGAGTGCTGACAGAAGTGAAAACTTGAAAAAAAAATGGCACTGCGGTAATCAACGCGTTGATGTCTTTTACTCCACGGTATCGGTAACAGGTCGCGAAATCTATGGTTTAGTCCCATCTCAAAAATGCCCAACGCGTCTTAAGAAGTTTTCACTTCGAAACTAAATTACAAACAAAATTATATTACTAAAGCCATTTCAATCCAAGAACATAGTAGTGTCATTCAAAAAGTCACTTATATTGTAATAAACTAATAACACTTGTCTCGCATCTTGTTTTTTAACAAATTTATAGGCAATGCTTTATTGTCTGTGGTATTTTATTATTATAAAGTTTAGGAGCCATACAGAAAACGCTTTTTCCCATGAATGCCGTTATGGAAAGTTATCCTCCTAAAAGAAATGACTAGTACATCATTGTCATTATCTCATTCTTGGACAGTTAGTTATCAACTCATCCCATCAGTACCTGATGAATTTTTAATGAAAACCATATCTCTCATTCAAGGATCACAAAGGGAAGCACAGTTTTCATTCAAAAGAGTTTCGTTGTACCATAGAGAGGAGGCCGTAGACAAGAGACCATAGACAATTGATAGAGCCTCGTGCGAGGCACGCGTCGGCGGCAAGTGGCACAAATTGAGTGCTCCAATTACGGTGTCGGGTTGACTGTGTATAGGCTGTGTTTTTTTGGAAAGGTGGAGTATTTATTGCTTTGAGATGCTTTAATTAACTTATTTCATTATTTGGGACTTGGTGTATAGAGTTTGATGGATACTGAATTATATATTTTACTCTTGAATACCTGGACGTTCTTTTTTTGAACGACTTTTTCTAAAAGTGAATCCTAGCTAGATCGATTTATCGCCTCCGAAATCCCCTGCATACATTACATGAAAATCGTTGAAGTCGTTTCCGAGATTCAGACTATATATTTATATACGTATATACAAGAATTGCTCGTTTAAAGGTAAAGGATACAATTAATGGAATAGAAATGGTAAACTAAGTAAGTATATACCCATTTTCGGAGTAGCCTGGCAATTATATTTGGTTAGTTCTGTACATGGCTATATTGTTGTGTCTGGCATTTTACAACTTCTACTTTTTTCGTACTAAAGTCTTCTTCCAGTAAGTTAAGTTCTACAGATATGTGTTTTCCAGAAAAAACAAAGTTTCATATAGAGAAAACTTATCTTCAACATATTGTCAGCATGAAAGACACCATCACAGATTAAATAATCATAACAGTAGCCAGACACAATTCTTCACAACACAACCAACCTTTTCCATTACACATTTTCGTCACAGCCTGTATAATATCTCACCAACTTTTCCCAACAATGTCTGCCTCCGCGCCATATTTGCGATGCGCACGTGACTTGAAATGGCGTCGTTCGAAATTCGAATAAATCAAGAGGATTGGCGGGTAATCGTGCTGAAACATCCGTTATGGCCAGTGTTGCTGAAGAGGTGTTGGTGTTGCAATGGATGAAATTAAATGTAAATAAAGGGTAGTTGGTGAACTTACTGGATTAGTTGGTTTAGAGCGATTTGGTTAATTGTTGTATGATTTATTTGCTTAAATTACTTAAATGTGATAATGTTTATTTGTAAAAAAAAGTGCTTTATATTTCCTTATAGTCTACATTAAGAGCGTTTATTTTAAAAGTTAGCAACGTCGCAAATAGCTGTCAAATAATTAACTGTTTTGATTAATTTGGCAATATTACTGTATGGAAATATGAAATGTGGCTAACTAACGAACTAGAATATTGATTATGACATGCAATAATTAATATCGTAACACCGAATATTTAGTTTTAGATGTAAAAATGCATTTTGAAACTTTTCAAATGCCTTTTTACACCTAAAACGATTACAACATCAAATTCAGTGTTATGATTGCAATTCATTTTTAATATTCTAGATCACTAGTTAGCCACATTTCATATTTCCATACAGTAATATTGCCAAATTAATCAAAACAGCGAAATATTTGACATCTATTTGACATTTGCGGCGTTGCCAACTTTCAGAATAAACGATCTTAGAAGCTAGGTGTACATTAATAAACAAAAAACTTTTTACAAAAAAAAACAACGGACCTCCAAAAAAAACACTACAAAGTGAAAAATAACTTTAATTTCGGAAGTCGGTGTCTTGGGTTTTGTATTTTCGTTTTTTGCCACCGACTTCCGAAATTAAAGTTATTTTTCACTTTGTAGTGTTTTTTTTGGAGGTCGGTTATTTTTTTTGTAAAAAGTTTTTATTTTTCACTTTTTAGTTGTGGTACCTACTCCACACATATTCGAATACCACTACCTGCTACCAGTGACAGAAACTTATCATATCATCTACATACTAAGTGGGAAAAAAATACGTATTTTGTAGCTAACTCAAAAACTATCCAAGCAAAATTAATAAAATTTATATGGGACCAATTCGGGAGCACACCGTTTCAAACAAAAAAAGAATTTTCAAAATCGGTCCACAATTGACGGAGAAATCGGTGGACATACATAAAAAAAAAAAAAAAACAAACATACGCGACGAACATATAACCTCCTCCTTTTTGGAAGTCGGTTAAAAATAAGACGCAAAGGAAGTATTTTACTTATGGACTACATACGTATTACTTTAATATTATGAAAATGTGCATTAAATGCTGGTTAACTAATCATATTAATTCACCACACGGTATGTAAACATAGTCAGTTAGTTAGTAAATGTGAAGGGATAGGGCATGACATGAAAATCAATTATAGACTCGGAGATTTAAAACAATATAAAACAAAAAGAGAATTAAATGCAACAAAAAAAACAGTGACACTCCGGGTGTGCCGACAGAAGTGAAAACTTAAACAAGATCGCCTTGGTGGAACAAAAATACTTGTATAGAACGTTGGTCCATAACCTTATCTAAATAAAGAGTAAAATCGCGTTTACAAAAAAAAAAACTTCCAAAACCTTTAAAGTAAAAATACTTGCATAGAACATTGGTCCGTAACGTAATATAAATAAAGAGCACAATCGCGTTTATGCAAAAATGAGGTGTCGGTAACGATGTCGCGAGTTCAATTGTTTTTTCCCATCTCAAAAATGCCCAACACGGCTAAAGAAGTTTTCACTTCAATAAATAAAAAATGCTTGAACTATTTATTATGTGTCGGGAATTTAGAGGGATTATTTTGGATGAGTTAGTAATTCCTCAGTTGCAACTAATACCTATTAGTACCTATTAGTATCTGTTATTTATCTAATATATATAAATATTTATATAGGTAATTATATGCTTTATGTATCTGTGTATCTGTTGTATATGTAAATGGTACACCACTGACTACCTGCAGTATTGTCTCTCCTTTTCCATTTAAATCCATCCAAAGGTTGTCTGTAAAAGATCGCTTTTAGCGATAAGACCGCCCATTGTGTCACCCAATGGTGCCGATTCCCTTGTTCACAAACTAAACTAAATTGAAGCTCAGTGCATCTTTTTCTTCCTATTTCCTTAAGAAAAGGACAGAAGATAAATTTTAGTTTAGTCCTGTCAAATTAATCAGCGCTTGACGTAAATTGACGTAATTTTAGTCGGCAAGTTTTTAATCATGTCTAAACTTGTATGGAAAGTGACAGGCGCTAATTAATTTGACAGGACTAAACTAAAATTTATCTTCTGTCCTTTTCTTAATGAAATAGAAAGAAAAAGATACACTGAACTTAAATTTAGTTTAGTTTGTGAACAAGAGAATCGGCACCAATGTAAAATTACTTAAATTAATGTCTGTAATTTTTATGGTGTACATAATAAAGAATATTCTATCTATCTATCTATTCGAGAAAATGACGAATAGGTAACAAAAAAATATTCATCATTTAACAATATTGATATTCAAACGTAATGCAAGTGCTATTTAATTAACATATTGATTAATTCAATCTTGATAATAATATATTTGGTGGTCTGACGAGTCTTCTATGGGCGGAGACTACGTGTATCTTTTGATTTGACATTTATTTGAAGTATGTCTATCTCTGTCGCTGATAGTGTCAACTTACAATCTTTTGATACGAGGTAGGTAGGCTTTTATATCTTCCAAAACTACTCATTAAGAAAGCTAATTTAATTTTAATAAAGTTCAAGTTTTGGGTTTTTCTATCTGGAATTTCTCAGTAGCAGCCCGGAGTCTGGATTTGTGCCCGGTTGATGACAAAAGGCTCGCCCCCTATTACATGGGCCATAAACTTAGGCTGTCGGAATGTGGATGTACTGTAGGTACACCTCTGCCTAACCCGGAATAAAGACGTGATGTTATGTTATGTTATTTAAATTTGAGTAGCCTTGCGATACAAATCTTGCAAGTACTGTCAACATTGCTTTAGTACCTAATTAGAACACTTTTGAGGTGTACACGCAGCACTAAGGTCCAGGGTTGCCAGATGAGTGCGAGTGAATATCGTATCGATATTCGAAAACTATCGTACCAGATGAAAAATTGTCTTACAACAACTGCCGCGCGGAACGCGTAGCTAGTTCGAAATACTAGAAATAGGATGGGAATTTTAGGAAGTTGTGAAATGTGAAAGAAATTAAAAAAGTAACATTAGTTTTTTCAGTTGATTTAAAATCATAACAGCATTCTTTTGACTGAGTTTTTATGCATTGCGCTGAAAGTAAAGTTTTTTTCCCCTACTTTAACAGTTTTTGTTGCTAGTTTGTTTCTTATTCTTAGTTTTGTCACCTTATTTTTGCTGAATAGTCGTTTCATAACACTTCGGAGGAGGATTGCAAATTATCGTACTTTTGCGTGATTATCGTACGTATGGCATCCCTTTCAATGTTCCAAAAGTACCTGATGCTCAGAAAATGTATTTGTAGATGTCAATTTGTAGTACCATTATTTGATTATTTTTGAATACTTTAATCCGAAATTCTAATTTAAAAACACCAAGGTTTTCTGGATAATATTAATATCCATCTTTTCTACAACTTTTGTTCTATCCAAATTGAAAATGTATGTCGCGTGATTCAATTTATTAACAAACTAGCCCCTCTGGATCTGACATCAAAGTAACATCCCTAATATGTCCCCACCACGATATTTAGGGTCCAAGCATATCCATATCGGCAACAAATTAAATTGAAAGTAACCTGTTTTATGCTTACACCAATCATTTCATCACTGATAAAAGGGGCGGCAAATTGAAAAGTCGAGTCCCGTGTAATCGAATAATCAGTATGAACCCACATCAAAGAAATTTATCAATTTAATTCGATAAATCGACTAAAAATTACGTAGCGAGCAAAATTGCCGCCTCCCTCTAACATGGAAATGTCATTTAGATATTGTTTTTCGCGCGCTTTTCTTTTTCTTTGAATTTGGAACGATTAGTGGCTCTTGGAATATAGATGAGATTTTGAAAAAATACTTTTCTTTTAGAAATTGGGGGCCACGAAAGCTATCAGAAGTTGGAGACGAAAACTGGAAGTTTTGATAGTAACTTCCCGATTGACTGCAGAAAGGAAAATTCAAATCTTGTGTTTACACTGAGTTTTGTAGGTAGTTAGGTACAGACTTACCTACCTATCTGTTAAATGAGGACAGAGAACAGTGATAAAATTATCAAAAAAATACTTATTGACTCGTTGCCAACGGGCATCAAAAGATGAAGACATTTTACGATATAGTTAGAAGAGATAAGAAATCAATGTATACGAAATGTCACTGCCATGTACCAATTCAAGTAAAGAAGATCAATTCGCGTCATTATAAAACACTGCAATCTGAATTCTAATTTCAAAATGACGCGTAATTCTCAATATTTTTGCAAAACAAAAAGACTCAAAACAATTGCGAATAAGAAATCGAAATTATATGAATTTTTCGTTCGTCGTTCGAAATTCAAAGTGTTCGTCGTCGCTGCGTTCGTTAAAGCGTTACGATTCGATTTGTCGCCATGTTAGGTTAAACCGCGTCCGAAAAGTAAATTTATTGCATTATTCCCGCATCGGTACGCCCTCGTTTCCCGTCTTTGATCTACAATTTTCCTTTTTTTCACAAAACGGTTACTGATTGCTTTTTATGTCATCGAGATTTTTCTAATTCCAATTTAGTCTACGGTTAGATGGAGAAATTAACCTTGTGGAAATTGACTTGAGGTTTTAGTTTTAGTATTCTATGTAGCTGGGACATATTTTTTTCAATCTAGGTATTTTTTATATTCGTGAAGGCTATTGCTAAATATTTCAATTAAGGATTTTTAGTTTATGTGAAAGAAAACACAAGAAAAAATCGAAGACATGTGACATCTACCAAACCGCCCGCGGGCCCGCGTGGTGGTTTACGGCCCACTCCCTCTCACAGAGAGGAGGCCTGTGTCCCAGCAGTGGGAGCATTATAGGCTGATTATAATGCTGATGAGTTTTATACCAAATCGTGTATAACATTTTCTAGAAGGTCAAGAATCATGATAACCTATGTATTTAGCA
Source organism: Agrochola lychnidis (assembly GCA_963680765.1). NCBI lineage: Eukaryota > Metazoa > Arthropoda > Insecta > Lepidoptera > Noctuidae > Agrochola > Agrochola lychnidis. The sequence continues at coordinate 14,471,149 of OY796872.1, forward strand.
TGATTTTCATGCGTGCCAAAAATGTCTAACATGACGTACCTATTGACGAATTTGACATGAAATACCTAATTACAAATTGAAGTAAGCTGCGAAATGTCAGTTTAGCTGCTTAAATACGTAAATAGGTCTCATATCAAGTTGTCCTTATGCTCTTAAGTTGACTTTTATCATGTATAATATTACGGTTTAATAATTAATATTACCCGTATCTAATCCTAAATGTTAATTTAAAAGCGATATTTGCGTTTTTGCTACCTATACATAACTATGTTTCAGAATGTAAACATTTTCAAATGATTTATTTTGAACGTTAACTAGGGACCGTTCAAGTATTACGTAAGCACTATAGGGGGGCGGGGGGGTCTATGCTTTGCTTATTTTTGATGATATGGAGGGTGGAGGGGTCCAGATGGTGATTACGTCAGCAATTATTTATTTTTTACACAAATGGCAACCCACATATTGTCTATGTCTATGCTTGAAAACGAAACGCATATTCGGGGATTCCCACAAATAATGATTACGTTTAGGTACTCGCTCAGAACCGAGTAGCGGAATTACCGCGTGCTATTCACTTATCTAAATTTACACTTGTTAGAATTATAACTGCTGCTCATGAATCAATAAAAAAACCAGAATACTTACATTAAAGAAAAATGCATATACCAATGTTTACGTAAACATGGGAGGGGGGGTAAGAGCTTTGCTTACTTTTGCTGACAAGGGGGAGGCGGGGGTAAATAATTGTAATAAATCTACTTACGTAATACTTGAACGGCCCCCTAGATTAGGTAGAAAACATTTATAAACAGATTATTCAATTACTTACAGTCCGACTAATTTTCGTCGTAGGTATATGAGTTAACAAGCGCTGACATTTGGGTAACTTGCCTTCAGAGAAATCAATGATGAATGACATTTTAATGACAGGATATATCTAATGTCTACCTGTATAGTTATAGGTATTAGGACATATCCTCCTTATTTGAATATTGTGGTGTACAATATGTGACTCATTGCAGGCAATCAGACGAAATATTAAAACCCAAAAAACCCAATGTTGTACAACAGATACATTTTTGACATATTATTCTAACTTCAACTCTTTATTACCTACTGGCTTTTGTGGACATGATTTCCACTCAGATTTGTTACAGTTGTAATGACAATCATGTCATTTGGTTTAAATACTTAGGTATTTTTACGAGCTAAATAATAACAGCCGCACGGGTCGATCCATTAGGTTAAACTACGCTTGCCAGGGTTGGCCCGTGGATGAGTGACCATTTTTACATACCGAGACTTCTCCGTGCCTCGGAAAGCATGTTAAGCCTTTGGTCCCGGCTGTCATTCGTGGATCTTTGACAGTCGTTACGGGTCGTCAGAAGCCCGAAAGTCTAACCAGTTTTACCATGGGGTATCGTATTACCCAGTTACTGGGTTGTGGAGGTCAGATAGGCAGTCGCTCCATATAAAATACTGGTAGTCAGCTGCATCCGGTTAGACTGGAAGCCGACCCCAACATAGTTGGGAAGAGGCAGAGATTAAGGATTTTTTTATTATATCCTTTTTTTTCATCTTAGATTCTTTTCTATTTTGTGAATGTGAGAACGTCTGTAATGTAGGCCGTGTAGACTGATAGATGTTTCGATTTGCTTTCCATTTTCTACTTGTTAAGTACCTATCTGGTACCTACTTGTTGACAGGCCGACTGTCCTCCCATTCCTATTATAACACTGTAATTTGAAAAAAATATTAAAAGCCCATAATTTTAAAAGAGTGACTGTGGAGTTTTTTTCCCGCTTTTCGAAACGACCAATTGGAACCGTGCACCTGGTATATATGGATCCTGACGTTTTATAAGTGCCCATGTAGGTTTTATTAATAGTTATATAGTAGGTAATATAATATTTAAAAAAATAGTTTTCCTAAGTACGGTACCCTCCCTAGTCATTTGCGGTTTCAGTAAACCAAAAAGGAGTACAACAAATAAGTATTCAACACTCTAAACTGCAACCCCAAAAATAATTTCGCGTGTAATATCGAGAAAAAAAAGCTTAATTCCCTCTCTATGCCCACCGATGCAGAAGAAACACTTCCTTGCGCCAAATGTCCGATTGAAACCGCCCTCGCAAACTACCCTCCGGTCCTTACATGTTAAAGAATCCATAAATAATAGAGTTGACGTGCGTACGGATTGTGTTACCGAATCACCCCACCCCATGTAAATAGCGATTCTTGTCTATGCGCCTAATGCCTCTATTGTCTGTGGTACGGATTTATTATTCATTTTCTTAATACATCTGACGCTTATGAGGTTCGTATTGGCGATTTATTTTGTAATGTGATAGTGGAGATATGGATTGTCTTTTAGGGTCGAGATACTTATGTTGACTGCCTCGTTGCCTACTGCTGAGACTGTAAAATCAGTAACACTTTGCCCGGGTTGGGCAAAGTGTTACTGATTTTTCCATCTGGAATTTCTAAGTAGCAGCCCGGAGTCTGGATTTGTGGCAATAAGCTCGCCCCATAATACATGGGACTCAAACATAACTAGCGAAATGTGTGTATAGTAAATACACCTTTTCCCAACTACGTTGAGATGCAGCTGATTACCAGTATTTTACATGGAGCGACTGCCTATCTACTCTCTACAACCCAGTAACTGGGTAATACGATACCCCTTGGTAAGACTGGTTGTCAGACTTTCGGGCTTCTGACGACCCGTAACGATTGTCAAAGATCCACGAATGACAACCGGGACCAATGGCTTAACTTGCTTTCCGAGGCACGGAGGAGTGTAGGTATGTAAAGATGGTCACCCATCCACGGACCAACCCTGGCAAGCGTAGCTTAACCTGGTGGATCGTGGAATCTGTTATTACTTAGCCACGAGCTCCTGATAGCTCCTGGCGTGATATAATGTGTTTTCTTATTTAGTCGATGGTTCTGATGGGTTACGTTTAACTGAAGTATATCTGCTTACTATACCTACGTCTATGGGTAGAGTAGACACTTATAGAGTAGACACTGCTGTTGTAGCATAAGTAGGTACTAATTTCTGTGTAGTATATGAAATATGAGAGCGGTGGTGACCCAGTGGTAACGGCCGCGACTTACGAGTTGTAGGTCATAGGTTCGAACCCAGACAGGCGCTTTAATTTGTGTAAATTATTTCATCACCACTGCTCTCAAAACGGTGAAGGAAAACATCGTGATTAAACCGGCATATCCTAGAACCGAAAATTTGAAGTCATGTGACATCTACCAACCCGCACTGGGCCCGTGTGGTGGATTACGGCCCACTCCCTCTCACAGAGAGGAGGCCTGTGTCCCAGCAGTGGGAACATTTATAGGCTGATGATGATGATGATATGAAATATACTCAGCAAATACAACGACGCCGTTGGATCCCTTGTCATTGTCATGCAATGTTTAAATTTCTCGCTTGAAGTTTTACAACTTCGATCTGAAAGCTTGTTTTTATTGCCTATCTTCCTTTCTTGCTTTAAGCAATGAATCTTTGAAGACTGGGACCTCTTTCGCAGTGTCACAGAATAGTACAGAAGGCGCACTTCGCATTTTAGGTATGAAGCTACAAATACGCTGTGGGCTCGTCTCGTCGGGCCAATTCAATATGAGTGTAACGTAGTCAGAAGATATAAGAGTTACGCGATAGAAAGAGAGGCTACATCTAGGTGAATATAACTGTATTTAATTAGCGCTGTGCGACCTGAATTGCACTTTATTGTGTCGAAGCAAGAGTCGCTTTTTATTTAAATGATTTTGCGGAGTGAACCATTGGTATTAATCTGTGACAATGTATAGAAGAGTTCGGATAGGCACTATCTACCATAATATACAGGGTGTATCGCTCAAATGATTACTATGAATTCAGTACCTACCTACATGATGTTAGACCCAGCAGCGCTGAAATTTTAGGTCGGTTATTTAAAACATCTCCTGTTTCATTCATTACCAGTGATCGGAGTAGGTAGACTGATTTGGGGTCAATGCTTTGGCACGTATATATTAGTATGGATATGCCCCCGGGATTCCGGGATTTTGAAATTATTAAGACTTTTTTAAGGAATTTTAAATGTTGTAGTGTGTAGAATAAAGAATACATCAATATGAATAAGAAATATTTAACCCTTTTGCTGTCTTTTTAATAGTATATACATAGGTGATCAGACTCCAAGAAAAGGATAGGTATACTATAAAAACAATAAAATAATATAATATATTTTAAATGTTTATCTATTGCATTCTATCAATTTCTAATGTAGTAGTTAAAAATCCTTACTTTAACAATATTTGATTCAATCCCGTAAGTACCAAAATGAAATCCCGGAAAAAGGTTTATCCATGTTATGATTTATATGACTATTCATGATGCGAGTACATAAAATCACTCGACCTACTCCGATCACTGTTCATTATCCACGAGTTTTTGACTGCTGAATTCATGGAAACAGTTCCTTACACCGTGTTTATTTCTAGAAATAAGTCAACTCCCACGCAAATAAGAATATTTTCCTATACAAACAACATAATTAGGTAACTAAGGTATTATAATGCAACTGTCTTGTCACGACTCGTAAGTGACCTTTAAGTTACAAATGACGAAGACCTCGACCTTTAGCTTTGTTTGAGTTCGTTATAATTCGATTATGCTACCTACGAGAATCAAGGAGACCGCAAGTACGTAATACCTACATTTATGTAGGTAGCTGTTTGTCCGTGTAACTAATACCTTGGTAGCAGAGTAGCAGTTTTGTTTTAGAGCATTTAAATGAAGTAGTCCACTTAGAGCACCCGTCCGAATAGCACCTGCGACTCAGCAGCCTACTGCTGGGATGTATTTGTTTTACAGGACGTTATTAAGGCTCCTGGCTGTGAATTCACTCGACAGAGTTTAGGTAAATTCTTGCGATGCTATGTTTGTGTGCACCGTTCACGCACACACGCCTAAACATCGAGCGTAGTGATCGCTTAAACAGTTTTGATCCTATAGACGGTATTTTGTTAAGTTACGTAGGTACGCTTATGAAATAAGTCTGGAATGTTTGTGTATATTCGTTTAGTATATTTATAACAATTCTGTTTTATATGGAATTTTATACTTTTTGTATGGAAAACATGAAAAATTATTACCTACATGTTGAGTTTTATGGGTTTATGGGTTTCATAAAGGGGGTGGAAATTTTCATTATTTTTGCGATAAGACACAATTTTCGAGATATAAGCAAAAGAACAGAAAAAAGATAAAGTACAGTTTTTGCAACTGAATGAGTTATTAATTTAGTGAAAATGAAAAATTCGCTTTTCTGAATTTGACTTTTTTCACCTAAAATTTTGATTGGTGCCGATTCTCTTATACACCGAACTAAACTAACTAAACTATCACTAAAATTTCTTACTTTTGACTATGAGAATCTCAAAGCTATTGGTGCCGATTCCCTTGTTCACAAACTAAACTAAATTTAAGTTCAGTGCATCTTTTTCTTACAATTTTATTAAGAAAAGAACAGAAGATAAATTTTAGTTTAGTCCTGTCAAATTAATCACCGCCTATCACTTTCCATACAAGTTTAGACGTGATTAAAAACTTGCCGACTAAAATTACGTCAATTAACGTCAAGCGCTGATTAATTTGACAGGACTTAACTAAAATTTATTTTCTGTCCTTTTTTTAATGAAATAGAAAGAAAAAGATGCACTTAAATTTAGTTTAGTTTGTGAACAAGGGAATCGGCACAATTATGCAAAATAAATTCTCTAAATTTAAGAAAATTTGTGACACATCTAAATCAAATTTGACAATCGCGACTCCACACGTGATACCTAACCATGTGAATCTTTTTAGAGCCGGAGGCGCGCACGCTCGACGTGTTTTATATGGAACTTTTCACTTTTTGTATGGAAAATAAGAAAAAATGTTACCTACATGTAGAGTATAAGGGGTTTAAGGGTTTTATAAAGGGAGACGAAATTTTCATTATTTTTGCGATTGGACACACCGTTTTCGAAATATAAGCAAAAGAAAAAAAAAGATTCAGTACTGTTTTTGCATGTGAAATCGAGGTGTTGGTGTGAATTTAAAGTTCATGACAATCAATTTTATTCCACACGTTTTTAATCGCGAAAAATAGTCAGATTCGGTTAGAAAATCTAAATTTTAAGTGAAAAACGTCAAATTCAGAATAGTAAAATTGCTATTTTCACTAAATGAAAATCTCAGTTCCATCTTAGTTGCTGTCAAACTAAAATCTAGTTAAGTTGTGTCACATTAGTCTATTTCAGAATGGGAAATCGTCGTTTGACAGGAATAAAACAAAATTTTGGTGATTTTTAGTCTAGTTTAGAGGCATTTGTGACAAGAGAATTGGCACCATGTCTAACTAAATCTGACTATTTTTAATCGCGATTAAAAAGGTGCGGAATAAAATTAGTTACTTGAACTAAAATTCACACCAACACCTCGCTTCAGGTGCAAAAAACAGTACTGTATCTTTTTTTTTTCTTTTGCATATATCTCGCAAATGGTGCGTCCAATCGCAAAAATAATGAGAATTTCGATCCCCTTTATAAAACCCTTAAACCCCTGACACTCTACATGTTGGTAATATTTTTTCTTATTTTCCTTACAAAAAGTAAAAATTCTATATAAAACGTCAAGGCTGCCCCCTGTGCGCCTCCAGCTCTAAAAAAAATTCACGGGGTAGGGCAAACAAGTACCACGTGGACTCGCGATTGTCAAATATAATTTTAGTGTGTCAAAATATATTTAAATTTAGAAAATTTTTGTTGCAGAATAGCTTCAAGATTTTCATAGCCAAAAGTAAGGAATTTTAGTGATAGTTTAGTAAGTTTAGTTCGGTATACAAGAGAATCGGCACCATATTGCCATCTTAGTGCTGTCAAAATAAAATATATTCTATAATTATTTCACGATGGGAAATCATCGTTTGACAGGAATGAACGAAACTTTGGTGATTTTTAGTCTAGTTTTGAGGCATTAATTTGTGACAAGAGAATTGGCACCAGTATCCATAAAGGGATCTGAGACACTTGCGCGAAATACATTTTCGCGAAAGACAATTGCGCGAACCCACTTGCGCGAAAAAGTTGCGGAAATGAGATTTAAATTTGAATTTTAAATTTAAATGAGATTTAGAAAGTGTTGGGCCCTTTGAAATTGATGGCGTGATGTTATGAAGAAATGTGAAAATTTTCGCAGCCGCCATCTTATATTTACGTTTTGACATCAAAATCTGTTTTAGAATCTTCAAAAACTATGAAAAAGACACCCATGACGAAAAATCTGAATATTGTCACAGCCGCCATCTTGGATTTATATTTTGACCTCACTATCAGCTTTAGCATCCTCGAAAACTATGAAAACGATACCCATGACGAAATATTTTTTAATGTTCGCGCCGCCATCTTGGATCTTTATTTTGACTTAAAGTAGTCTTCAGTAGCGTTAAAGAAACTTCGTTCCAAAAATACTTCACTTATTGCTACAACAGCATATAGGCGCGGGCATATCGGTGACGCGAACCCATAACTTTTTCCCCTACCAAAAATCACTCAAAACTATGAAATCTAAAATCAAAATATAACTAGTGAACCCAGCAGGCAGATGTTGTCCTGCGACAACAGCGCCACGCGAGTCCAACTATAGTTATGAACCATCCAAGTTACACAAAAAGAATTAAAAAAAAAAACATCTATATCAGTCAAGCCGTTTAGGATAAGAAGAATTACGAACACACGTACACCGGTATTTTATTTATTGCCAGGCATGCAAAATTTTAATGTTCTTCAAAAACAAGCAAAGTACTTTAAAATAAAATGCGGATCAAAATGTGGTAGTCGACGTACAATTTCTGGAATATGTTAACATCGGACACGTACGTGCGTGTGTGCGTGCTGCGACGCAAAGTGATACGTCCTCACGCTGGGAAGGCCCGTTCGCTACTGACGGAATAGATTTTCCGCGATCGTTTATATAGTTCACTTTGCCATTTATTTACGTAATGAAGTAATTGTTTATTTATAAAATAAAATTTAGATTCTATTAAACAATTAAGTTAAAATTAATATATAATTTTTTAAATTTCTTAAAAGTGTTTCTAAGTATTAGAAAAAAATATTTATTTGGCTTGAAGTTTTGAGAAAGTTACGTTATTTCAACATTTTTTTTCTGCTATATTTTGTATGAAAGTTGAAAAAAGTGGTTCCCCTATGTACAAGTAGACCATATAATGATGTTGATGATATTTTTTAATTTTCAACATCAAAAGCAGTTTCTTCTAACGAAACGATCAAACGTCAGTCTCGCGTCATTTTTTGGAAAACTTGTTGCGAATTTTAGTGATTTCCCACGAATCCTTAATTTATTTAAAAAATCCCTTTCCCTTATGTACAAGACGAAGAATTGGACTTTTCAAATCATAAATAATTTTGTTTAAATTCTCGTCCCAGGTCTCACAACGAATAAACAAAATTGATCAAAATCAGTGATTTCGTGCGGTGCGGCGGCACGGAGCCTTAAATGAAAGATATCGATAAAACAAATTTCGTATGTACGTAAGTATGTGTAATTAATAAACATTCTAGTGATTTTTATCGATATCTTTCATTTAATAACGTCCTGTAAAACAAGTACATCCCAGCAGTAGGCTGCTGAGTCGCAGGTGCTATTCGGACGGGTGCTCTAAGTTGACTACTTCGTTTAAATCACTTATGTGTGAGCGCGTTTCCAGCGTGTCGATTTGTGAAAGTGCTCTCCTTGGATGCGGCCGGCTAGCGACTACGCGACGTGTACTTCGCGTTTTCGAAAAAATGTGTACAATAGTTCGTTTTACTATCTCTTGTACACTCGCGTCAACAGAGGCCCTAGTGTGAGTTTCTTTTAACCATCTCGACTTTACGCATCAACCGCGTTCGGCGCTCTGATTGGCCCTTCATTAGTGAAGACCAATGAAGGGCCAAACGCGGTCGATGCGTAAAGTCGAGATGGTTAAAAGAAACTCACACTAAGGCCTCAGCACTCGTAACCCAAAACGCGGCGAACACGTTGCGCACACGTGGCGTACCTACTCGCTACCCACACGTAGGGAGCGTGTTAATCAATCGCCTCGATGAAAATACGCTCGCAAATCGCTTGTATTTGCTTTTAGGCAAGTACCTAGTATTAGATAGGAAACTTAGGATATTTATAATATCGCTTGACAGTATTTTTTTTTTACTTAGTACCTACTTGAGAAATTATGAGATATGAAAATAGATAAATGTCTAATCAAATTAACCTTAAAGTGTGAATGGTAAATAACATCTAGTTTTAGCTAAGTCTAGGGTCCTGTTTATTACCTATTGTAGAAGGATTTAATGCGGTCTGTAAATCGCTAAGGACATTCATTTGAAATGTTAACTTAAGTAACTTTAACTAACGTCTTCGAATAAAAGTTTCAAACAAAGAGAAAACTTACAATGACAAACAAAACAACACAGTTGTCAAAAACTTAATTAACTCGCACTTCTCTGCTGCGCCAACCATAGACAATACAAACCGGTTGACTGAATTGCGAAATATCAGTGAATAGCCCATTTGTTTGAATTGCCATAGAGTGGCCGAGTGGCGCCGTGCCGTCGTTTATAAAACACGCGCCATGACACCTACTCATTCTGCCTTGTTCTGCCTTTTGAACAATTCATATTAAGTTTTTAAGGTTGATTTTAAAACGATATTACATTTCTGTTTGGTGAGGGGAATAGAGGACTCTTTTGAGGTTTTGGAAAATAAAAAATTGGGAGCTTAGGCAAGCGTGCGGACATACCTAGTCATTGAGAATAAGTATCCTAAAACGTTCTTGGTATCCTCCTTTTTTGAAGGCGGTAAAAAAATGGAACAGATTTTAATGAAATTTTCTGACAATGATTACCGTAACTTATCTACAATAGAAGGCCAACCAGCGCTGGAGCTCTGTCTTGCATAGGGTCGCAGCATTATGCTGAGCGATGGCTGTTTTGCGTGGTTGTGACGCATATTTTCCCCCAAATTGTTATTTTCGTATTTTGTTCTATCTTTGCGTCATGTTTACCGCAAATAATCGTATTTTCTTTCTTTCAAAAGGTTTCCATAATTAAAAACTTTAAAAATTTCGCAACCACATCTATTGTCAAAAACTTGTCAAAAAATAGGTGTTTTAGACAGATCGACACACATCACTATGCAAATGTTTTTACGAATAAGGAAATTGCCTCTCAGTTCGTAAGTAAACAAAACATAAGACATTCACCGTACAGCTTTCCCATAATAATCTGAGTCTAGTTTAAATATAATACCATGTTAAGCCCAGCTGGACAATATTCCCATAGACTAACTATTATGCGAGCATATTGTGTGGTAGTAATACGCCTCCGTTGAGGCAGAGATTATACGGATCGTCACAGATTGACTGCTGAGTGACTGATTTATGTTGTTGCTAAATATTGATACAAAAATTTGGCAACGTCGCAAATCGATGTCAAATATTTTGCTGTTTTGATTAATTTGGCAATATTACTGTATGGATATATGAAATGTGGCTAACTAGCGAACTAGAATATTAATAATAAATTGCAATTATAACACTGAATTTGATGTTGTAACCGTTTTAGGTGTAAAAGAGGCATTTGGAAAGCTTCCAAATACTTTTTATTTCTAAAACTAAATATTCGGTGTTACGATATTAATTATTGCATTTTATAATCAATATTCATATTTCCATACATATATTGCCAAATTAATCAAAACAAGTAAATATTTGACAGCTATTTGCGACGTTGCCAAATTTTTGTATAAGCCCTCTTAAGAACAATGTTCTTTCTTTGTTTAGTCTATTTATTTAAATTTTTGGATACTCCAATAGAATTTAAGAAGTTAGATTCTATGGGCCTCAAAGTCTATAATTTCAGAGATTTCTAATTTGTTTTGGGATCGTAGATTTGTGACATTGCATTGTACTTATTTGGGCATTTTTGTCGAAAAATCTTAGATGGAACGGTGTGGACTGTAGATCCCAAATTCGCATTAATATCTTTGTAATTGTAATATTATCTAATTCAAAACTGTATGCACACTAAAGTTTAGACTTTAGTGTGCATACAGTTTCATATCGGCGGGGCGAGACGTATGAGTCGGTCCTAAGACGGGCCCGTACCAATGTTGATGCCGTACCCTCCCGGATGGGGATCAGCAATATCACGTGCCGCCTAACCCTAATCGGGGCTCGAATTTTCGAGTTCTCGGGGGAACAGCGCAGCACAAATGCGGACCTCTTCGCAACAAAGTTGCAAGAGGTCATTGCGGATGCGGCAACGGTCGTCGAAACGGTCGACGTCGAGAGAATACGTTCCTGACACCTGTCAAATTGACAATTTCTAGTAGTAATAAGTATCAAATTTGCCAAACACATATTCGTTAGTATGAAACTGACAAGTGCCAAGAACACATTGTCTCGATGAGTAGTTCAATTGTTTTTTTTACAGTATAGCCCTGCAGCACAGACGGGTCAAGGGTCATCCATATTCATCACACAACGTGCTTAAGGACAAGCGGTGTTACCAAGACCTCGAGAACTCTGGCCCGATGTGATGACATAATATAGATGGCTTCACGACGAACTGGGCTGGAAAAAAGGAACACGGAGACATGCGTGTGAGAAAATGTTGCCAAGTAATAGCTGAACCTCAGTGATACTAGCATACTCATAGCATATCTAATCAATCTGCCTAGCCTTTTCTCAACTATGTTGGGGTCGGCTTCCAGTCTAATCGGATGCAGCTGAATACCAGTATTTTACATGGAGCGACTGCCTATCTGACCTCCACAACCCAGTAACTAAGTAATACGATACCTCTTGGTAAGACTGGTTGTCAGACTTTCGAGCTTCTGACAACCCGTAACGACTGTCAAAGATCAATGAATGACAGCCGGGACCAACGGCTTAACGTGCTTTTCGAGGCACGGAGGAGTCTCGGTATATAAAGATGGTCACCCATCCACGGACCAACCCCGGCAAGCGTAGCTTAAACGGATGGATCGTATTGTACCGATAATAAATAATTACATCGTTTGTTTTTTATGACACGAGGCTGAACCAAGATATACCTAACGAAAAGATATACCTGTATTAGAAAAAAAAAAAAACTGCTTAAAAGCAAGATGGCAGACATTGATAATCAATCAATCTTGAATAATATAATAAGTGATTTAATGAAATAATAGTGCAAAAAAGATTTTAGATCTTAGTGTCCAAATAAAAGTAATGATTTAATATAAATTTTTTGACCGCTTCCGTGACCCCAATTTTATTGTTTTGACATTATAAAATTTATGATTGAATTAAAGCCGTATTTCATTATTTTATTAGACTCCAAAATAGATTACGTGATGCCTGACTTAAAATAAAACGTCTGTCTTACTGTTGTTTTGTGATTTTGCTTAACAAGTGGATCAGAACAAAATATAAAGTGCTATATAATGCCTGGGGGCCTACCACCAGCTGATGAAGCAGTATTATTTTAATATTACTTCAGTGGGACAAAGAGATGGAGCTATACGTCCTGTAGAGCTGCGTAGCCGTGAGGCACACACTATTGTTGTTAAAACATTATTTTTTATTTTTCACTGTGTTTTTTTTGTGTTTTGTCTTTCACGAACTGTGTCCAAATAAATGTTTTTCTTTCTTTCTATCTCTTTCCCACACTGAAGTAATATTAAAATAATACTGCTTTATGAGCTGGTGGTAGGCCCCCTGTTCTCCCAAGGAACATTGACACGCACGCAAGCAAACTGATACCATGGATTCAGTATATGATTCAGAACACCCCTGCGTTTAAATTTTTGTTGATTATTTTCGTGAGCTCGTGGCTAAATAATAACAGCCGCACGGGTCGATCCATCAGGTTAAGCTACGCTTGCCAGGGTTGCTCCGTGGATGGGTGACCATCTTTATATATCGAGACTCCTCCCTCCTGCCTCGGAAAACACGTTAAGCCGTTGGTCCCGGCTGTAATTCGTAGATCTTTGATAGTAGTTACGGGTCGTCAGAAGCCCGAAAGTCTGGGTACCAAACTTACCAAGGGGTATCGTATTACCTAGTTACTGGGTTGTGGAGGTCAGATAGGCAGTCGCTCCATGTAAAATACTGGTATTCAGCTGCATCTGGTTAGACTGGATGCCGACCTCAACATAGTTGGGAAAAGGCTGGGCTGATTGAGCTGTTCCATACATTTTGACCGCATAGGTATTGCAGTTTTCTATAAAACAACAGTTTTTTTTATTTTTGATAGCTGACGAGTTTCTACTATTGCAACGCAAATTTAATTTAGTGGCATGAGGAACAGGGTGTAAAGTTCACTCATCCACCATAGAAAAGGGAGAATCCTCCGACCAGACGGGTGTTGTGTCTGGCGGGCAACTGCCCGTCGGTTTGAAGTCGGAATCTTGTATGTATGTCGATCGCTCGGTAAACTCTAACTGCGCGATGCAGGATTTGTGTGACGTCATGTCTATGATGCGTAGTTTGTACATGTTGGATTTTCAACTCTCGGCGCTGAGCCTAGCGTTAAAAATCCAACAATCCGCTTTTATCTAGACATTACAATTTAGACGGGCACAAGAAAGGAATATTGGGAACTGCATTCTTGAGGTGGCTGGCTAATATTTTTGACTGCCTCGTTGGTCTAATGGTCACAAGCATGCTGAGCATGAGACCCTGGGTTCGATTCTCAGGTCAAGCAAAGTGTTATTGAATTTTTCCATCAGGAATTTCTCAGTAGCAGCCCGGAGTCTGGATTTGTGCCCGGTTGATGGCAATAGGCTCGCCCCCTATTACATGAGACTTTTAATAAATATAACTGGCGAAATGTGGGTATGTACTATATAGGTACACCTCTGCCTAACCCTTCGGGGATTAAAGGCGTGATGTTATGTTGTGACTAGGCCTTAAAAAAAATACAATAGACGTTGTTATATTTAGTAACCTGTTCCGCTTAACTATTCCGAAACAGCCATAAAAAAAACGTGTGGCACTCGGGGACTGCCGCGGTAAAGCTATTGCATAGCATTTGTAACCTCCATACTTCCTATTTGTCAAAGCTACACTTGGGATGATGACGTGATGACATAAAACAAAAATTACATTCCCATGACAACATCACGTTGTCATGGGAACCGTCATTACATGATAGGCGGAGTGGGGGTGTTAGCTTTTTTCGTTACGGAATTTCTTGATTCGGTCGCCGCGCTCGAAGCCCGTGATAAAAGCTATGCTTAAAAACCCTGTAAGAAATCGACACGTGTTTCACCTTTCAACGAGGCATCCTCAGGATGACGATTGACTTGTCGCGAACCCGAACACTCGGTGAGGCAACAACCAATTAACCAAGCCCACACTAGCTCGGCCTTAACCAAGACCTTAACTATTCACAGATACTTCGTACCGATACGATATATGTATGCCTTACTAACCTACCTCCAAAACTTTCCCAAAATGAATATATGCCATCGATATTGGTTTGAAATTCACTGTTGATCGATTGTCCTTATATAACGCAGTATATATACGTATATATTTATATAGGAGTCGGAGTGAGAGTGCGCTTGGACGCTCTTCTTGTAATATATAGCTCGGAGCCTCATTCTGAAAGTTTTTGAACTGACTAGATCGTTTTAAATCGTAGTTTCAATTTTTTTTTTTTTGTTGAACAACATCAGCTACACACATTATTTTTTAATCTTATTGTAAGGATTAAAGTGGTGTGTTAGTTATGAGAAGAATAATTAAAATAATGAGGGCCTTGATTAAGAGACATTTTATAACCGATAACGATGATGGAAATATGAAAAATTTACTGTATTGAATATATACTCTATCTACCAGAGGAGCACGTGGCTAAGTAATAATAGCCGCACGGGGCGATCCACTAGGTTAAACTACGCTTGCTGGGGTTGGTTCGTGGAAGGGTGACCATCTTTACATACCGAGACTCCTCCGTGCCTCGGAAAACACGTTAAACCGTTGGTCTCGGCTGTTATTCGTGGATCTTTGACAGTCGTTATGAGTCGTCAGAAGCCCGAAAGTCTGACACCAGTCTTACCAAGGGGTATCGTATTACCCAGTTACTGGGTTGCTGGGTTGTGGAGGTCAGATAGGCAGTATATTCAGCTGCATCCGGTTAGACTGACAGCCGACCCCAACATAGGAAAAGGCTATGCAGATTGAATCCTGTTGAAAGTCGTAGAAATACGAAACGCTTTGTAAGCGATTGTCGTTTAATTGTCTAAACCCTTTGTTTGCACTTTAATAAATTTTAAGCACGCTACTGGCAATGCCATCAGCATAGCCCAATAGCATAACAGCATCTGCTGGGGAGTTTGTTGTCCCACTTCTTCTTTCCAGCTAAAGGCACTAGGAAGTGGTGAAGGGTGGGCGTTTTGGGGGACTGTCTTATTTAACTTTGACGTTCAAAAAGTGCTGATTCTCAGCCTAATACCTAATACCTAATTTGAATAAATGACTTGATTTTGATCATAATTACATTCATTTTTCATTAGCAGTAGTTGCAATGTTCTGGATTTCCAAAATACCTAAAGATTGCCATCGTCTTGCTAAGGTCAAAATTGCGGAACTGTAAAAGAGAATCTCCAACAACTATAGGTCTAAACTTTTAGACAATAGTACATTATGATACAAGTGTGCTATGTTGGTCATTTCATTACACTCGAGGCGGTATTATTCGGCGATAAGGTAGCTGAGTATTTAATTATCAATGCACACGCGTTTCATACGACGCGCGACGTTTCTCAACATACTTGCGAGGAATAAAAAGAAGTTTTCTCTCTCATATCTTTCTATATCTTTATCTCATAACCAAATCGCGATTTTTTTTAAACGTATACAAAATAAAAAAAAAAACATAAACCCATTTACCGAATCGACTATTTTATGTTTTTTACGAGCAAATACTTCAGAGAAACATGAAACTTTTCATCACAGAAAATATTTTGTTCTTCAGAGCCGCGTCTACGTATCATACCAGACAGCTTCAGCTTGCTATATTCTAGGTATCACTGTTAAGTATTTTATTAGGTAAATTGTATCACCATTCACAAATAAAATACTACAGTTTTGCTGTACTAATCTGACATTAAAGAAGGCTCAATAAGTCAAGAAGACACATTTATATGCCGAATATAATAATACCTATACCACACACTCAGCTAAATAGGTACTTACCTAAAAATAATTAACCAAATTGGATTTTTATATATTGCCTCAATACCAGCTTATTTGGTTTGGCCGCCGTTCAAAATAGTCTCATTTACTAGATGCCAGTAATGATTACAACCACTATAACTATAAATCAAACGTATTTTATAGCCAACTATTATTACACAAAATAAAAAATAATGAAAAGCAAACGAATTGCAGAATGTGACGTGTTACGCGCAGCAGCCGGGGGAGAGGGGCGCGGCGTGCGGGAAGGAGATAAGCGGCTTAACTCCGCACCCGCCTGAGATAGCAGCATACGAGGAACCCACAATCCAGAGCGAGAGGGAAATACATTACTATATACAGCTGCAAACATTACTGCGTACGCTCGACGCGGGGCGTTCTCATTTCAAACGTGCTAACTCCCTTTCCCTCCATTCTGTATTGACGTTTAATGTCACCCAATAAGTGCGATATTGCTTCGCGCCGTTTTGGTAGGTTACCCGACCGGGGTTGCAACAATAAAATAAAAATACATTTTCCAGGGAATATCTACGTGGGTACAAGTAAAGTTTGCGTTTGTAACGTATAGCTATGTGTGTCGCACAATTCAGCGGGCCCGTCTAAACAGCTAATTTTAAAGAAGTCCAACAGGGTTGGGGGACGAATTTCGACGACATTGCGCCGACATTTTTTGTGTGACAGTAGTTTTGACGTGTCTTTGAATATCAGTTGGGGGTTTATTAAAAAACGGATTACTTTTTCTGTACAGAATTCTATAGGTTTTTTGGGCATACTTTTTACTGTTACCATTTGATGAAACTTGGGATATGAATGGCGTGAAAGAGTTGGAAGTCTCCTACATTTCTATGTTTCGGATTCCACTTTTGCTGGCGTATTATTATTAGTAAAAAGTAATTCTTGGCTCGAGATTGGTTCGCTGTGGGATTTAGGTATGAATTTGCAGCCTGCCTGCAATATTATTCCTTGAAAATTTAACATAACATAACATGCACGCCTGTTATTCCCGAAGGGTAAGGCAGAGGTGTACCTATTATAGTAAGTACGTACACCCACATAACGCTAGTTATGTTAAAGTACCATTTAATACTTAGGGGGCGAGTCTATTGCCATCAAAAGGGCACAAATCCAGACTCCGGGCTGCTACTGAGAAATTCCTGATGGGAAAACCCAATAACACTTTGCTTGACCTGGGAATCGAACCCAAGATCTCATGCTCAGTAGTATCGCTTGCGACCACTAGACCTACGAGATAGTTACAAATTCAAGGTCAAACTGTTGCAGTTTTGACTTTCGGGTTAAAACAGAAAACTGCTGCATAGTGTTACATACTTAATTAACTTTCTTCTAACACAGGTGCTCGTGGCTAAATAATAAAAGCCGCACAAATCGATCAAAGGTTAAGCTGTGCTTGCCGCGGTCGGTTCGTGGATGGGTGACCATCCATTACATATCAAGACCCCTCCGTGCCTCGGAAAGGACGTTAGGATGTTGGTCCCGGCTGTCATTCGTAGATCGTTGACAGTCGTTACGGGTCGTCAAAAGCCCAACAGTCTTATCAAGGGGTATCGTGTTACCCAGTTACTGGGTTGTGGAGGTCAGATAGGCAGTCGCTCCATGTAAAATACTGATATTCAGCTGTATACGGTTAGTCTGGAAGTCCACCCCAACATAATTAGGAAATGGCTAGGCAGATTGATTGATTAGTTACAATAAATTTAAGTGCTATATCCGAACACAACTGCAAAGTAGGTACTTTCTTGTTCTCTTTTCTAACGCATAAAAAAAACAGTGGCACTCCGGGAGTGCCGACAGAAGTGAAAACTTGAAAAAATCGGCACTGCAGTAATCAACGCGTTGATGCCTTTTACTCCACGCACCGCGGTAATCAACGCGTTGATGTCTTTTTAATGGTCAAAAGCTGGTGTCGTCACAGTGTCGCGAAATCAATGGTTTAGTCCCATCTCAAAAACGCCCAACGCACCTAAAGAAGTTTTCACTTCAATGAAACATAAGTAATTTATTTCTGATCAATGTCTGGCTGACACGTAATATCAGTGCTTACCACATTCCCTGGTCTATTAAGAATCAAATTATAAAGGATCCGGGGTACTCCAAGGTTGATTAGCCCTACTCGTTTACCTCAATGTACCAAATACAAGGTAACAGAAAGCTACTCCATAGTAGCAAAGTCCCTCACAATCTTACGTTCAACGTTAAACAAATTGTATTGATTGTAGTTGTAGCCTGTGATTCAGGCTGCAGCCACTCAACCGTCACCGTTTGCTTATCCGTTTGGAGATTAGGATTCAGATTCAACACATACGGTGAAGACTAATGGAGTCCGAAGGTTCCGTTGAAGACGAAGGAAACCTTGATTGAATGTGAAAGCAAGATACTTTCTTGCACCTAAATTTAGTAGTAGGTTTTTCTTTGAAATTAGTATGTATATTTTTTCTTTTATCTTGTAGTTACAAGCTACATAAGTCATACAGTGATGAAAAGATTCGATAATCAATTAAATTAATAGTGGCTGACAGCCCACAGCCTCAACTTCAACTCGACCTCAGTATAGGCTTTTATGAAAGATATATACACCACAACTTTGCCAAAGCCTGGCTGTGGCCTAGGGTGCACTAAACTCCAACTCAAAGCATTTATTTCAAATAAACCAATTACAGGCACTTTTGAATTGTCAAGGGATCGGTCAGTCAGAAAGATGAAGCTAGTTGCCCATCCCAAAGCGTAGTGGGTTCCTATGGAGAAGAACGGGCAAGAAACTTCACGGACAATCTTTTAAATCAAAATATGGTTACAAATTACATCATTCATGTTGAAATTACACATATGAGAACGATGAGGAACTTTAAAAGCATCTGTGATAAAAGACAAAAAAAAGAAAAATTAAATTAGAATAAGCCTTGACAGCTAAGAGATGACCAGACCCTACTGACTGCGCCCGTTCACGAAACGCACTGGAAATTTTGAGTCATCTTCACTTGTCTAAGCTATTCAAATGTAACCCCAATAAATAAGCTCTGCCTACTTATATTAGAACTGCACAAACTTATAGGTCAATACGTAAAGTCAAGTCCATTGAAAACGATCCAAACTCACGTTCAAAAGGTTTTCAGTTAAATGTAGCTACTAGTTCTCCATTCATTTTCTGAATATTTATGTAGCTATTAAAGTATTATTATTATGTAGGTATTAAGATATTTAAGAAAATTTCTATAAATTTACCATTTCCCCCCCTTATCTCCGAAACAACGGAGCCTAAAATATTGAAAAAATACAGAAAATGATTTATTATTCATAGATTACAGGAAAACCTATAAGAAGTCTATAGTCTTAATGTAACAAAATAAATCTCTCAATAATATTGATTTGCGTACAAATTAATATTTGCATTTGGAATGTATGGGAGAACATGTTTTTCAACCACAATGTTAAGTTTGTTCTTGGGATAAATTCATCCCAACTACGGAATCCTTCATTGTGCGTGGTCCGATACGCACTTGGGCGGTTTTTTTTAGATAAGTTTTGTCTTTTTAAGAAAAAAAAGTAAAAAGTAACCTTCTCCATCTGTAGGTACACAGATGGAGAAGGTTACTTTTTATAAACCCAATGAAATACAACACTACACTAGTATTGTACCTTACTCTTAGCGAAATTTTCACAAGCTGTTTTCACCAACGCAAGTTTATTTTCCTCAGCCAAGGTTAGGTTGTTTTTCCA
This sequence comes from Agrochola lychnidis, assembly GCA_963680765.1. Taxonomy (NCBI): domain Eukaryota; kingdom Metazoa; phylum Arthropoda; class Insecta; order Lepidoptera; family Noctuidae; genus Agrochola; species Agrochola lychnidis. The sequence goes on from OY796872.1 coordinate 14,491,179, forward strand.
CTGGATTAAAAACTTTCACCTTCCCAAGGCAGTACTAATTACAGTAATTAGAGGTGTCGTGTCGTCCTCGAGTCGTGTGGGTCACCTCACTCGTTGCTTATCGTTGTAGGACGTCCTGCAATGGCTTCTGTCGTCGAACTCGGCTCGAGTTACTGGCACGCGAGTAGCGACCGCATCGGTGTTGAATTTATTTCGTTTGTCGATATTTTTGAGGGTGAATAAAGATGTTTTTGAGGATTTATTTCTTGATTGTTAAAGGTTTCTTCCTCTTTCCAAAGTATCAAAAAATGTTTGTAGCTGGGCTTGTGATCTCAAAGATGAAAAGCTTTTGATGCCAAGTTATGCCCAACAGTTTTTGACTTTTTAGAACTTTTCAGTTAGAGTTCCAACTTTAAGTAGATGATAATTATCATTAGGATCCATGTTGTGCTTTATATAGTATCTTAGCACATTGTTTTATCGAATGTGATGCAATTTATAATTGATTCCAATAATAATTATGACTATTATACTGCCCTGCTAAGCCGAAAGGCGCTATCTCAATAGGAGTAAGTTTTGAGAAAATTGACTTGTTGTAAATTGTAATTTAAGAAAAACGTTAGATACAAAAAAAACTTCTTAGTGATTTTTTAAATAATTTAAGTTAGATAGCGCTATTTGGCTTATAATATATCATCATCATCCATCATCATCAGCCTATAAATGTCCCCACTGCTGGGACACAGGCCTCCTCTCTGTGAGAGGGAGCGGGCTGTAATCCACCACGCGGGCCCAGTGCGGGTTGGTAGATGTCACATGTCTTCGAATTTTCAGTTCTAGGACATGCCGGTTTCCTCACGATGTTTTCCTTCACCGTTTTTGAGAGCAGCGGTGATGAAATAATTTACACAAAGCACAGCGCCTGCCTGGGTTCGAACCTACGATCTACAACTCGTAAGTCGCGGCCGTTACCACTGGGTCACCACTGCTATACTATATATACTATACTATATATTAGATGCGAAATGGTTAAAGCTATTGAATGATATAAAAAACTAAAAGGGCGTATCTCTGAGATAGCGCCTTTCGGCTTAGGAGGGCAGTATAGGTCACACGAGGAACTCGTGGCCAAGTAATAACAGCCGCACGGGTCGATCCATCAGGTTAAGCTACGCTTGCCGGGCTTGGTCCGTGGATGTGTGACCACCTTACATACCGAGACTCCTCCGTGCCTCGGAAAGCACGTTGAGCCGTTGGTTCCGGCTGTCATTCGTAGATCTTTGACAGTCGTTACGTTTGAAGCCCGAAAGTCTGACAACCAATCTTACCATGGAGTATCGTATTACCTAGTTACTGGGTTGTGGAGGTCAGATAGGCAGTCGCTCCATGTATGTAAAATACTGGCATTCAGCTGTATCCGGTTAGATTGGAAGCCGACCTCAACATAGTTGGGAAAAGGCTAGGCAGCAAAAAGAGTAATGTAAGGATCGTAGTAGGTGACCGTCTATAAAGTCTAAAGTCAAATCATTTACAAATAGGCCCATGTATGGCACTTTTGAACGTCAAAATTTACAAAATAATAAAATTGATTCTAGTCGCCCCTTCCAAACGGTAGTTTTCGTATGGAGAAGAATGGGCAAGAAACTCCACCGTTACTCTTTTAAAATGTTTTACAATTGTTTGTATAGGTACGTACATTAGTTTAAATAATTATTATATAGTTTCTGTCTACCCGCATAGGAAGAAGGTGTGAGTTTATGTTTGTGTATAGGTCAAGCTAGATATTCAGTTACCATCGACAGATGTTACGTCATGCAAGCCATGAGGAGTTTATTTAACTACGGTTTTTTTTAACTACGCATCAAAGACGTCACACAAAGTCCTGCATCGCGCAGAATTTACCGCGCGATCAGAATATACAGGGTGTTTGGCAGAACGTTGAACATACGAAAATGGTGGATAGGTGGGGTCATCTGCTACTTACTCAGCCCTAATTTATTTGGCCCTGGATATTAAAAAAAAAATTTTTTTCTTTCTTCTAGTTTCACAACTTTCTTAACTTTAAAGTGTAATTTTTATTAAAAAAATGGGTAAAACAGGCATTTTTTTTTAAATCTTTAATATTGGCAGATTCTTATAACAGAAAGATGTAAAAAATACTTTAATCCTAATTTCAACCTGCATTAAAAAAAAATATCCAGGGGCCAGGGCCAAATAAATTAGGGCTGAGTAAGTAGCAGATGACCCCACCTATCCACCATTTTCGTATGTTTAACGTTCTACCAAACATCCTGTATATAACTTCCCCGAAGTCAATCGTTGGGCAGTTGCCCACCAGACACAACGCCCGTCTGGTCGGAAGGTCCTCCCTTTTCTATACAGAATGTGTAAACTTTACACCCTGTTCCTCATACCTCTTTACGGGGTGGCAGGGACATCGACGCGAATACTGTAACCATGAAGTCAGTACATGATTCTGAACGTTGAAATTTTACGTCATTTTTTTTTAAACTTCTATTTTATAGAAAAGTGCAATACCTACGCGATCAAAATGTATGGAACAGTTGATTTATAAAAAAAACCGACGAAAAATTTCAACTCAGGGCTGTTCACAATCATGTACTGAATCCATGGTAACAGTTTTCGCGTCGATGTGGGATGCCACCCTGTATATCTTAGTCGTCTATTACCTTTGGTAGCAAGGCCCTACCTATACTAAAAAATACTTACTACAGCTGTGTACATCATACAAGTACGTGAAAACCAATAAGAAGTCTGTTTTCATGGTTAAGTATATCTTTTCATATATACTCGTAGAATTGGACAACTAAGTATGACATTTAGTTTTATTTTCTCAGAAATGCTTGTATTCATACATACTTATACTCCGTTTGAAATAAGATTAGACATTTAATTAAACCTTTTTTACAGTCCGTTCAACTATTTTGACTTCTATTGCGTTGGTGGCATGACAAATGGCAGCTGCAGTAAACAGTTGGTTTGTAACCACTTTTTTTGCTTTTAATGCCATCCATATGCCTACAGTATAGAAGTCAAAATCGGTTGAACGGACTGTTAAAAAAGTTTGTTTAAACGTCTAATCTTATTTCAAACGGGGTATAGGTAAAAGCAACCTACGAATTTAAGTAACTACATACCTACTTATCCTATTTGTCTCCCCTTATAAAGAGAAAAGATTTTTATTTTTGTTTGTAATGGATAAACTCAAAAACTTCTTTCACCAGTAGAATGCTATATTATCACTGAGTAACATAGGCTATAATATATCAAGATATCACGCGAGCGAAGCCGCTGGCGGTAGCTAGTTTATTTAAAAGCTGCTTGATTAAATTTACTATGACTTCATCTCAGGAATTGCTTCAAAATGAAACTCTAAAATGTATTTTATATGCATATATTCGGATTCAATATTTCAATAGCTATCAGTTAATAATTAATACAACTTAACTTAAAAAAAATACACTGACTCTTCATCGAACGGTACAAGTAATGTACTTAACTAATTTAGCTATGTTCAAGCTTAATATTTACTATAAATTACAATTTCATTACATTTAAATACTACAAAGTTGGGAATTTTGTTTTTGGCGCTGGCATCCCTGAAACATCGATCGTAATCTTAATTTAAAAAATACAATTATTCTACTCTTCTTTCAAAAGAAAAAAATATTTAAATAAAGAATTTAATCTGAAGTTTAAAAAAAAATATACTCTATGATTAGTTCGCCTCCCGTTTTGGAATTAAAATATCGTCATTGGCGAACGATGAGTAAATAAACGACTCTAGATACTTTCCTTGTATGTAGTATCTTCGTTTTTCTTTTAGGAATGTATCCCAAGTTCTGAGGCAAGGAGGCAAGTTTACTATAGAATTATACAAGCAAATTATAAATAAAAAATTAAAAAGTAAGTACTTCGATGTTTAAGTAATTCCAATCGCGCGGTACTTTCTGCCACTAATAAAGCCATTAGTGACAATATTCTCGCACAAAATGATCCCATTTTATTTGTAAAATAATATAAATTAACTAATAATCTCATTAAATTACTCTCATGTGAATTTATTAGGCTCGAAAACTCGACTTCGAGCAAATAACATTTTTATTTTTAAAACTGCCATTTTATTGGAAATTGTCATGGGCGCCAATCTCGTTTATTGGTCGCCATCTTTATTCAGGTTTCATTTTTTATGTCATTTTTATTTGCACAAGTAAGCCTAATGAACATCTTATTTGTCAATCAAAAATAATTAAATAAAAGTTAATAATTTTAGAGGATTTAATGCGATTTTGAATTTAACTTCATTGATTAAAAAAATAACAATTGTTTTTCGAAAAAAAAAAATTATTCATATGTTTACTATAAAAAATAATTCCCAATACAAGATGGCGACGCGAAGTTTACATTTAGTTTCATTGTTTTACGAATTAAATTATTTGTATAACTTATGGCAGGGTTGTCACTGATCTAAAAATAATAAAAAAATTACGATCACTTAAAACTAGACAATAATAACCCACATATACATTCGTAGCACACACATATACAAAATAAAACTCTTAACATACAATTTATATACAATAGGACTATGTGACGTTACTTATATTAAAACTAAATTATGTTTAGGTAACAATCAACAATAAGGATAATAAAAAATAATAAAAAAAATTGTGCTCTAAAAAACTAAAAGCTTCTGTATGGTTTAAACTTAATTTTATAATGGATTTTATGTTTTCTTTTTTTTACAGTTAAGAACCTTAGCCAAACTTTGAAGTTTGTTGTCTTTATTATTATTTTAATGATACTGATGTTTATTTATTGTTTTAATATAAGTAACGACTGTTTATTTCGTTAATTTAGCGAATTCCGTCACTAATTTTAGCCTAAGTTAAAACTCGTTTTAAATATAATAAGTGATATGATTCTGGGTGTTATTTTACACAGGCGCAGGGAAGCAAAAATAGGAAAAGAATTTTATAAAATTCAAGAGTTTTTCCTCTTTTCTTTACATTTCGAACACCAAAAACAAGAAAAAAATATATAAAAACACCTTCACATTTTGTTAACGCGATTTCTTTTTCATTTTTTTTTCAAGAAATTTAGTTTTTGACGTTCAAATGTAAAATATTAACTCTACAACAACGTGTCCTTCGATACACAAAATTAGGCCTCTCGACATTTTAGCTTTCGTTGAAAATCGTTAGTTGAATAGCGTTTAGATGTAAAATAATCTTCTGTATTTTTGTAAATTTAAATTTGAACAAGACTTGAGTCCATATTTAGTGTTAGTCGATGTTTTCTTGTAGTTTATTTGCTAAATTTTTGATAATAAATAACTTTTCTTTGTATTATTTTTGTAAGTTTCAAATATGATGGCAAGTCTTGTTAAAAATGTTTATTTACAATATAAAAACGCTTTCTACATTTGAAGTAAATAAACAGTCCCAAGAGAATTTGTATGTTTTGTAAAAATAATTTAATATACGATTTTATTGATATGTACTTACATCGTATTTTGTTAACTTTCATATTTTATTACACTAAAAGTTAAAAAATTAAAACAGTTTTACGTAACAAACAAAAAATGAAAATTATAAAAAAATACGAGGGAAAAACTGTTAAATACTGATAATAAGTATTAAATAAAAAATGTTTAAGCCAATTTTACGCAGAGTCAAAAACATTATCTATTTAATACTCTCAAAACAGTCCTACCAACAGAGGTATAAAGTTTTAAAAAAGACCCAAAAACATACAAACTCCCTTAGGACCGTTCTCACACACCCAATATACAAAAATATGTACAACTACAAAATAAAGGACTAGATATACTAAACCATATTAATACCATACTTTTCTGGCGCAAAATAACTGTTCCCCGTGTTTGAAAAGTTCGTTATTTGGGACGCCTGTAGCATGCTCAAATGTGGTGAGTTTTGGGATTGGTTTTCTGGGGACTCGGGGCCCGAAGACAGGATGTTGTGGTGGGATGCCCAGGCCCCTGGCGGCGATGGGTTGCCGAAGGATACTTGGTTGTAGAGCTGGTTGCCGTTGGCAGTCAGGTTGTGGCCGTGGTGACTACCGTGCGTCTGGTTCACGGATGAACCGTTGAAGTACTCCATCTGGAATTAAGGTTTTGTTAGAATCTCCTTTGGAAGCTTTGATCTAAAATTAAAAAAAAAAAAAGTGTGGCACTCGGGGACTGCCGCGGTAAAGCTATTGCATAGCATTAGTAACCTCCATACTTCCTATTTGTCAACGCTACACTTGGGATGATGACGTGATGACATAAAACAAAAATTACGTTCTCATGACAACATCACATTGTCATGGGAATCGTCATTACATGGTAGGCGCAGTGGGGGTGTTAGGTTTTATTTTCGTTACGTTACGGAGTTTCTTGATTCGGTCGCCGCGCTCAAAGCCCGCGATAAAAGCTATGCAATAGTTTAAAAAAAAAACTGAAGATTTTGGGATGTCATAGACTTGAAATTAATGTTAGTAACGTAATAAATAAAGCCATTTTGGCGATTAAGACTTCAAATAATATTATTTTGGCGCAAAAAATAGTACTTCAAATATTCGAATAAATTATTAATAACATTTAACGACGTAATAGTTCGTCAAAATGATTGACATAATATCGATCTCATCCGAGAGATTGGCAATAATTCTAATTTTGATTTAAAAAAATGCCAATGCTAAATAATAATTGATTCCATTAATTTACAAGATTTTACCAAGGTTGTTATAAAAACATCTTTTAATTTTCAAAATAAAATTTTTTGGTTAGTTAATTAATATTACGGAGTTGAATTATAATTATAAAAAACTTCTGTGAGACACAAATGTAGAAAGATTCTAGAAAACAATTAATTTAATATGGCAGACAGGCGAAATGAGGTTTTATCTTTTCTATTTCAACATTTTCTTTTGATTAAAAGACAAGAACCTTTGAAGTTTTATCTTACCACAGGCATATTATTCAAACAATTATTATATTTCAAATAAAGAAATTAAGTATATCTTTGCTGTTATTGCGAAATTATTTGATCTTTCTGTTTGTTTTTATTTGGACAAAGGACCTTGTCGTATTTGATTGAATGCTGGAATTAAATCTGTGAGCCTGGACTCAAAAGGCATTGTAATGCTGTTCATCTTTTCTAGTAACATTCAAGACCTTACACAAATTAATACCTTCTGATTTAGACCACTACATAAATCATAATCAGCCTATAATGTTCCCACTGCTGGACCACACGCCTCCTCTTGGTGGAACAGACCATTACAGGACAAAGGTAATCTATTTAATATCCATGTCGTGGCCAGATCTTAGAATTGATCATTTCATGAAATGATCGACCATTTCATGAAATGATTGCATTTCATGAAATAGAACATCGACCGCATTTGGCCACATCATGATGTGGTCTGGCCAGATCATTGAATACTCAAAGTTTGACGATATGCACGTTAAATGCACGACTACTTCATGATGTGGCCAAAAATTAGTGATCATATCGTAAAATAGTTAAATTATCTACCGGTAGAGGCGTTGATGTCGCTTTGTTTTTGTTGTGCATCATGGCGGTGGACGATAATTCGATTGGAAAAGCAATTATAAATATGCAAATGGAAGATAAAAGTGCATAGAAGTATCGTTATTATACCAAGCTACGTGACTTTTATGAAAGTCACTCGAAAAATGACCGCAACGTAAAAAAAACCATGGAGTTTGGAACGTATTTCACAGGTTAGGATTTAAATATTCAAATCTTATTATTATTTTTCTTCTGGAATGAAAGCTATTTAAAATGTTTTATTTTTCCATTGACCTAGATTACTAAAAGTTAATGAATGCCAATAATATTTGCATGGATACCCTACTTAATGATATGACCAAACCTCGACTGACATATCATTAAACGTTGACGTTTAAATGATATGGTCAATTTTAGCTGGCCATTTCATGAAACACAACCATTTTATGAAATGGTCGATCATTTCATGAAATTATCAATTCTAAGATCTGGCCACGACACCCACACACTGATAGACAATACACAGCTTTAGCCGCTGGGTCCAGAAGCTTGAATTTTTCACAAGAGTACCTCCCTGAATAACGAAGATGAGCACAAGGGACAGATTTTTGAAAATAGTTCTCCTAAAGGGGTTATAACAGTTTGTATGGAAGTTCGTCATTTTTGTCGATTAAAAATCCCATCGGGCGCACAGCTTATACATACTAAATAATGCAGTAATTCTGTACACTCACCTGACTAGGATAATACGGAGAATTATACGCGCCTTGCCCGTAACCCTGATGATGATGCGAAGTCGAATAACTCCGGATATAGTCTGAACTGCCCGGCCAGTGGAAGCTGTTGTAACTGTCCGGGTGATACACGTTCCCTGGCCCGTTTATACTCTGAGGAGTGATAGGAGGAGACGGCGTGGTCATAATCGAGGAGTTGGATCCCAAAGGAGTAAGATTCCCCGTCAGTCGGGAGCTGTACTGGTCCTTAACCAAATTACTCCCGAACTTTTCCGTGTAATCCAACTTGCTGGCATAGTCCAGTCTTTTTGGACTACTGTACAGCTCTTGCTTAGGAGTGACTCCATAACCATGAATGTTGGAGACAGGTTCTGAAGGCGAGGACTCTTTACCACTTATTCTGAGCTCGTTTGAATTATAGTGGGATAGAGAGGTTAGACTATTATTCTTGTTGAGAGGAGAACTTTCATAGTTCGATCCTGCTGACTCCTTCTTGCAAATAACGTTGATAGGTGGACTGACAGACGTCGTCGGCGTTATAGGGAGATTTGGAGATGACGTTGTGATACTAGAATTCTGTGTTGTAGGTACATTTGAAGAGCTGGTGAGGGATTTGGAAGTGGTTATCTTAGTAGAACTCGTTGAAGCTTTGATGCTGTTGTTGGCGACTGTTGTCTTCGAACTGGAGGTGGATTTACTGGATATCTGCGTGTTGGTCTGCTGTTGGAGCTGCTGTCGACATTTCGCTCTTCGGTTCTTGAACCAGACCTGTTGACAAAAAGTTTAGTTAGGAATAGTGTTTGATAATCAGCCTGTAATTTTCCCACTGCTGACACAGGCCTCCTCTCTATGAGAGGGAGTGGGCTGTAATCTACCACGCAAGTCTAGTGCGGGTTGGTAGATGTCACATGTCTTCGATTTTTTGGTTCTAGGACATGCCGGTTTCCTCACGATGTTTTCCTTCACCATTTATAATGAGTTTTTTTAGGAATTGTGTTCAATCATTGGGAATGACACATTTGCAGGATCAATAAATATAAACACTAGTGATGTTATGCGATGATGTTTGCGCTGCAGCAATAAATAAAAAAGTTAAATTGCAGATTGCAGTTTATTTATTAAATACAATAGACGTAGATATATTTAGTAACCTATTCCGCTTACTATTCCTAAAGAGTCATAAAAAACCCAGTAATAAATCGACACGTGTTTCACCTCTCAACGAGGCATCCTCAGGATGACGATTGACTTGTGGCCAACCCGCCGCCAGACGCAGAGATTAACGTGCCGGATTTATTAGTTTTAACTTCCAAGATTAAAGTGACTTCGGACACAAACTCCTAGAAAAAAATGAATACCTATTGGTATAGAAAAAAAAATCTCTTTGGTTCCCATTTGAACTTGACGCCTGTCTAATTCTTCATCTCGTCACCGTTAACCGTAATTACCAGACAAAATTCGCCCGAACCTTAACTGCACATAACCTCCCAACATACCACGATTGCTTCCAGCAACTGTTAATGCTTCCTACTATTTGTTCATTCCAATCCTGCGCAGCAATTACTTCGCGTTCGCGCTTGCAGTGTGCACAACGGATTATAAATGATTTATTACAAACGTGAGTTTTGTGCCAATGGTAGGGGTGTTTTTTTAATGTTTTTCTTTTATTTGGTGTGTGTACTAAATTGTGGGATGAAAGAATGGATTTTTGAGGCTGCGAGCTAAGCAGTTAGGCCATATTCTCGGCGGCAGCAGGCAGCGGGGCAGTGGCGACAACGTTGCAATCAAATATATCGTCGCCCTCCCCGCTAACTGTCGTAACTAGCAGTTGATATTTTTCCAGGGCAACAGTTTTTCGGTCGGGCGCTACAATCATGTTAATATAGTTGCGTTAGCTGTGGCTTTATTAATGAATTAATAACTTTTTATAAAAAGCTCTTGACTTAATCTTTAACTCACTAACTGTAGATGTGTGCATATACGACAGGTGGTGAGAATATTATTTCCCTTCTTTTGCACTTACGCAAAACAAAATACGTGATTATCTTCTAAACGGTATACGACACAGACACGACGCGGACGATTAGAGAGAACTTTTTCATAACAAAGTTCTGAACACGTAGGTAATGTCAGTGCAGATACGTCAGTTTGTGAGATACGACAGTTAGCGGGGAGGACGACGATATAGCTTTATATGGAACTGTCGATGGCAGCAGCGCGGGGAGCGAGAACAGTTCCATAGAAAATTATACATTTGAACACACCGTTCTGGTGCCCCGCGCGCTGCCGCCGAGAAGTCAAGGTTTGTGAAATGTTTATAGCGGAAAATCGTCTATTTATTGAACTGCAGAAAGCGACTGTTCAACAGTAAAGTTTGAGTTAAGTTTTTTTTCATGTTAGGACAGTAACAGTAACAATATCATCATAAATTCACCTGCCACAATTCCACTGATTATATGGCCACCGCTGTATTTGCGAAAGACTGAGCTTTTACTGATACGCCAATGGGCGTACACATGTAGAAGAACTAGAACTTTAGATCAAATTCAGATCCATTGGATTTATTAAAGCCAATATTTTTAAAAGAGTAACCGTGGAGATTCTTGCCGGCTCTTCACTATAAGAAACGACCAATTGGAATCGTGCACCTAGCTTCTGACGTGTCATAAGTGCCCTTGTAGTTTATTTGAAATAAAATATTATGAATTTGAATTTGCATTCTAACTACAACTATTTTAAAATTCACATTTATCTCAAAAGTTAGTCTCCTAGTACGCCCTGTACTCTAAACAGTGACGTCAGATAAACGGTAAAGTCGCTGCATTCGCCAGAGGGCGCTACGTGCTTCGCCGCTTCAACCCGGGATTACCCCACCCTTAGCTAATAATGAGTTAATAACGTTTTTTTTGTGGAAAGAGCTAAATGTCCAACGACAGATGGGATGCTAATTATTCATAGTACCTATTGTTGTTGTTGCTTTGTTGAGAGCATGTGGCTTGAAGTGTATTAAATTAGCAGTAGGTATGTAGAAATAAAATAAATACCAGGTGTTGAGGTGTTTCAGCCGGCCGCAAAGGAAATTCAAATTCAATAGTCATTTATTCAAACTAGGCTGAGAATCAGCACTTTTCGAACGTCAAAATTACATAAGACAGTCTTTCAAAACGCCCACCCTTCACCACTTCCTAGTGCTTTAGCTGGGAAGAAGAAGTGGCGCAACCAACTCCCCAGCGGCACAGCTGTCTGTTCAAGTAGAAAAATATATAATAGTATGCAAAATAATTTACATTACAAAAACTTTTCCAGGTCCTTGTGGTTGATTACAAAGATGGTTGTAAAATAAATAATGCGCTTTATGCACGACGGACGGAATTAGGTTTCATTAAGCCTCGTTTTCATTGGGAAATGGAAGATTTTGGAGATGGTTCATGCTGCGAACCACATCAAAATAACTAGTTAAAGTATATAATTACCAGTGATCGGAGTAGGTAGATTGATTTTACGTATTCGCATCATGAATAGTCAGAAATCATAACATGGATATTTAAGCTTTTTTTCCGGGATTTCATTTTGGTACTTACGGGATTGAATCAAATATTGTTAAAGTACCTAAGGATTTTTAAACTACTTCATTAGAAATTTATAGAATGCGATAGATAAACATTTAAAATATATTATATTGTTTTTATAATATATCTATCCTTTCTTGAAGTCCGATCACTAAAAAGACAGCAAAAGGGTTAAACATTTCTTATTCATATCGATGTATTCTTTATTCTACACATTACAACATTTGAAATTCCTTAAAAAAAACTTAATAATTTCAAAATCCCGGAATCCCGGAGGCATATCCATACTAACATATACGTGTTCATTGACCCCAAATCAATCTACCTACTCCGATCACTGACAATTTATTATAGATAAAAATTGTGCCTATTTCTTACCAGAAAATCAATTCGCAACGAAATAAATTAACATCTTTCCACTTAATATTAATTTGTTGTATTTCCATATACACTGCTTGCCGGAACAAACAAACCAAACGCATGACACCGTCATTTAACTGCCACAATCTTCACAAACAGCCCATATCTTGGCCGACGGCAAAGTGCGGAACTAAACGTTAAACTCCATATATCGAAAGCATTTTCCTTTGCCACTAGCGCCACCCCGAAGTTTCAAGATATACTGGTGACGCACCCGTCCCCTTGCATCATTAGACGTATCAGACAGTGCGATCTAAACGGACCAATTATGATGTGTTTGAACTAATGATATCAGATGCACGAGAAGATCAAATGGTTGCCTGTTTGCTTTGTTTTGGTTTACGGAGGCTAATTGACGAGGTTGTGTAATGATGTGCACGAAAAGCGAAAATGGATTAAGTTTTTAGATGTATTGCATTGCAATAGTTCAAGATTTCAATGTTAATAAGGTTACGTAGTTAGACAATGGAAATAGTTATGATGCAGCAAAAAACTCAATCTTAGACTTCCCAGCAATACTCTATACGAAGCGTCGCTTCTTAAAACAGACCTCCATCAATCAGTGAAGTGTGATAAACAGAACAAGACCGTTATAAAGAGAATTTACTGTTACCATTTTTAGCACATTGTAATTTTTCGCAATTGACACCCCTGTTCAAATGCATTCGATTTTTAAATTCCCGTTTTACCGCCATGTTCATAACGGATTCCTTAAAAGCTTTCCAAGTACTTAACAACTCAGCGTCAACGCAAAACAATCAAATAATTCGATTTTCAAATTTCAAAATCAGAACGTAATTCGATTGGTAGCGCTAATGCTCTATCCATGTTGGTATAAATTGAACGTTTGAACGAATTAGAACTCAGTCGAGCGTTGGTCTCCTACTACTGTGGTCGGAGATTTTAATAAGTTTATTTTTTAATAGCGTTTTGGGTGGCTCACATTAAGATGGATTATATTCACGTATTAGATGCGCTATCTCGAGTTAATTGAAACTTAATAATCTACGGATTTTCTCCGCTTGCTTGATAAGACTGATGGTCATTTTATAATGTATTAACTAGATTATGATTATAAGCAGGTTTTGTTACGCAAGGTGCGTGGCATGTTGGTTTACATGTTAAAATTGACAAATGTAATATTAAATAACACATTTTACACGTTAATTCTAATAAGGGAGATGGAGGCCTTGATTTTGATAGAATTTAACTTATTGACAATAAAAACGCAATTGAACTAGAAAACCACCGTAAACAATAAAATTCTCATTACTGTCTTATTACTTTATTCCAGTTAGTAAGAACTATGTACTTACTCTTGGAGATGAACTAATCATAAAAGACTTGAACAACATGGACCAAAGAAGAAAACTTTTCAATAGTCCGGAAACCATAAAACCGATGATTCTCGACGAGTCGAGTGATGATATTAAAATTATAAAAGCTTATGCTATGGTAAAAAGCCAGACAACGAATTAATACCGGGGCTGACTGCCCGGGGTGCGTCAGACGTACACTTAAGCCGAACATGAAAGCTATATGGATATAGTTAATGAAGAAGATAAATCAAATTCTTCTTTATTTTTCTTTTCGAAGGTACATATATGTTTTCTATATTGTTTAGGCCCAGTAGATGGCCACATTTATTGCGGGGATAGAGGAGTTATTCAGATCGTTAAGGGTGCAGGTGGTTAACGGACATTTGGAACACTCCAGATGGGACATAGTCTGTTCAGGAGCACCACACTCGCACTGGATGTTGGATGAATTTGTAATCCCCATTTTGCCAAATTTATTTGCAGCGGTCTACTTGTGTACGTAATGGATTCAGTGCTTTCAAAATAGGCCACTGGAGTTTGCGAGCGGGAGGTAAATGTTCTTGGGGCTATACAAAATGTTGAGGAGGATACCTTTCTTCCCACAATTTACTTCGCTCTTTAGGTGGCCTGTCTTGGCATGGGAGGCCGTCACCTCCTTCTGCGAAGCAATAATGCTCGCGAAGGAGGAGGTGGAGCGCGTGAGGCAGAGGCAAATTTGGCGCCCTAACCTAACCTAACCGCCGCAGGAGACGCCCTGGGTATCGGGAGTCGCAGACCGATCCCCGTCCACCGTAGGCGCGGGCTTGTAGACGGTGAGCAATGGGTAACTCGCCGTCCGATAAGGATCAGGCCCGGGTCGACGGCGCGTTGTGTTCCACGCGCGCCTCAAAGAGATGTCAGCAGAACAGACGGGGTCCGTTAGGGCCGACGCCTGCCGGGGTTGCGGAAAAATCCGAAAGGGATACCGTGGCCCTTGGCAACATGGCAACTGAAGGAACACGGATGGGTTTTAGTCAGTAAGAGTCTGACACGCCCGCTCCACCCAGAGTGGGAGAAGTTATTTGATAATTTCCCACCTAAAAAAAAAAAGGTGGCCTGTCTTAGATTGCCTGTGTGGAGCGTAAGACTTTTTAGCCTACCCGGAGTACTCGTTTAGTCGTAGAGGGAATATCGGGAAACGGATTCTTGGGAAAAATCAAAATAATAAAGAAGATATTCCAACATACCTGCACTCTACTCTCAGGGAGGTTAATCTTCAGCGCGACCTCCTCTCTCATGAAGATGTCAGGGTACCTTGTCTTGCCAAACAATGCTTCTAACACGTCGAGTTGTGCTCGAGTGAATGTCGTCCGTTCTCTTCTCTGTTTGCGAGGGTTTACACCTGTTGACAAGGAGACGAGGATTAGAAAAGAAGGTAGTGTTGAACTTGAGGCCAATAACCAAGCTTGATTCAGAAAGGTTTTTATGACAAGGTAAATTATTATGTTAAAAGTTTGGGTAAGGGATTCGACCATTAAGTTAAGTAATAAGAAGTAGAAGTAGATAATAGTGACTTAACATGGTTTCAGTCTAAGCGAATCGAATACCAAATGAGGAGGTTCTAAATCGGAGGACTCATTTGTATGTTTGGAATAGATAAGGGAAGGTTAGTTATGAATGAGAGTATATAATATACAAAAACCGGCCAAGTGCGAGTCGGACTTGCACAAGAAGGGTTCTATATCGTATTTTAAGATCGAACAAAAAACGCCGATAGAAACACGTTTCTTGTATGGGGACCTCCTTTAATTTTTAACCGACTTCCAAAAGGAGGAGGTTCTCAATTCGACTGTAAGTTGTTTTTTTTTTTTTTGTATGTTTGTTACGCGATTACTCCGTCAATTATGAATTGATTTTGATGATTCTTTTTTTGTTTGGTAGATCATATTTCAGAGGTGGTCCCATATAAATTTTATTAACTTTACTTGGGTAGTTTTTGAGTTAGCTTCAATAATACGTATTTTTACCTCGCTTAGTATGTGGATGATATTATGATAACTTCCTGTCACTGTTATTTACATAGCAGGTAGTGGTATTCGAATTTGTGTGGGGTAGGTATCACAACTAAAAAGTGAAAAATAAAAACTTTTTACAAAAAAAAAACAACGGACTTCAAAAAAACACTACAAAGTGAAAAATAACTTTAATTTCGGAAGTCGGTGACAAAGAACGAAAATTCAAAACCAAAGACACCGACTTCCGAAATTAAAGTTATTTTTCACTTTGTAGTGTTTTTTTGAAGTCGGTTGTTTTTTTTTGTAAAAAGTTTTTTTAAATTTATTTTGTTTTTATTTTTGTTGCAGTAGAAATACACAATCTGTGAAAATTTCAACTGTCTACATATTACGGTTCATGAGATACAGCACGGACGGACGGACGGACGAAATTAAGACTTAATAGCTGGGTTAACTTAAAGAAACTACAGTCAGAACAGCAATCAAAGATCCTTCCGTAACGATCGCTGGTAAAATTAGTTACTGATAACTTTGGCTGAGATCAGTATTCTGAATGTAATTAACATTTTATAAAGTATTGTAAATTAAAACCATGTGACGGAAAAAGTGCTACTACATATACATATTATATTAATATAAATTCCTCATATTGATTCATAGTCATATGGGTTCCTCATATTGACTCACAGTAATATGGATTCCTCATATTGACTCATATAACGCGTAAAATCAGAAGTGTAAAACTAAAATATGACGATAGACATAACCGGTTAAGTTATAACATTTTAATAGATCGTCAGGTATGGCGACAAATATCACAGATATAGATAATTAATATGATAATATTCAAACCAGTTTGTGACCGCGAAAACTTAGAAATGATGAGTTTGAGAATATTAATTAATATTATAGTGTTTTTATTAGAATAAAAAATGTTATTATCAAGAACAAGATAGAACAACGGTGATCACCCTTATGAAACTATTGAAGATTTTCGTGACAGAAAAGAGGAGAAAATGATGCAGACATCGAAAGTGAAGATTTCAAATGAGAAATAGAAGCAGCCGACAATTATATATTTTAAATACAATAGAATATAATATTGTTTATTGTTGGTAAACAAATAAAGTAGGTTGTAATCACAAAAGTATCTGTAGGTACCATTTACCTCTAGGGTGATAAAATAAAATAAATTAAATGGATATTCTAGCACGGAGGTAATATTTAAGCCTGAAATAATGAATTTTTCTTAAAACATTCAATGTTAAGAGTGGGCCTCATATTGAGCAATATGTCCTTTTATTCCCGTCACAAAGTAAAATTGTAATAATTCCAAAACACCTCATAATACTGATAAATAAAGGTTATTTTTAACCGACTTCCAAAAAGGAGGAGGTTATATGTTCGTCGCGTATGTTTGTTTTTTTTTTTTATGTATGTCCACCGATTTCTCCGTCAATTGTGGACCGATTTTGAAAATTCTTTTTTTGTTTGAAAGGGTGTGCTCTGGAATTGGTCCCATATAAATTTTATTAACTTTGCTTGGATAGTTTTTGAGTTAGCTACAAAATACGTTTTTTTTTCCCACTTAGTATGTAGATGATATGATAAGTTTCTGTCACTGGTAGCAGGTAGTGGTATTCGAATGTGTGTGGGGTAGGTACCACAACTAAAAAGTGAAAAATAAAAAACTTTTTACAAAAAAAAACAACCTACCTCCAAAAAAAAAACACTACAAAGTGAAATGTAACTTTAATTTCGGAAGTCGGTGGCAAAAAACGAAAATACAAAACCCAAGACACCGACTTCCGAAATTAAAGTTATTTTTCACTTTGTAGTGTTTTTTTTTTGGAGGTCGGTTGTTTTTTTTTGTAAAAAGTTTTTTTGTAAACATTAAATAGAGCTATACGAAGTATTTGGAAAAACAAATGCCAAAGATCACAAATTCTTTTGTTTGCCTAACTTTTGATATATTTAAAGACTCACAAAAACGTTTTGTTAACCCTATTATTTTTATTATACGTTTGTTTAATATTAGTTTCATATAATTTAGGTTTAAAACGCATTTGGTCTCATAATTTTATTACAGTTTTTACGACGGATATTAATTTTATAACAAATCTTCGTAGCTCTAATCTTACGTGGTATAACTTATGCAACAAAACAAATTATTTATATGATATTTTATGTCTCAAACGATATCAATAAAAAGTTATAAAACTTTTCTACTTTTTTTGTATTCATGGATTGGTTCCATAGTGTTGTGTCTATGCTACTGTTAGTAATATTTTTTTAGTGATTACGGAACTTATCACAGCCTTAATTAAAATTTATAATAAAAAAAAAACCACATTTAAAATAAAGAACTAAGGCCTTTATTGGATTATAAAATATTGGTTTTGGTTTGTAAGTATTGACTTTGTCTCATAAAACAAGACGATAGACGTAGGTTTCAGCGTTTAATTTATAATTTACTAGCACAGATTTTAAGGTTAAGCGTTAGCGTGGGCGATAAATTCGGAACTGAAGGAATAAAAGAGACACCTTATAGAATACTCACACGTTGAAGGTTTTCAAACAATATTTGTAAAAACATGCTAAGCCACTACCACAATTGGTGTCTGAATAAATGCATTTTCTATACTTCAAAGAATCCTAACTAATAGGTGTTATAAATGCGAAAGTAAGTTTGTTTGGTACGCTTTCACGCTAAAACGGCTAAACGGATTTGGAGGAAATTTGGCACATGGGTAGACCATGACCTAGGTTAGGACAAAGGATACTTTTTAACCCGGTAAACGCAGACGAAGTCGCGGGCAGAAGCTAGTGTTTGTATAAATATAATAAAAAGCCATATAACAGCTATTAATAAAAGCTCTCATCTAAAAAACACCCACAAGTAAAAAAGCATAAATTACGAACGCATTCAACTAGAATTAATAATTGAATGATAACGATCCAAATATCTTCAACCAACTAATCGATTATACTAATCGCTTACTCTATCTTTAGTCGATTATCAAGTCCCCATCTCTATGGCCACTGGTTTTTCCCGTATACTATGAATATTAATATTAAAATGACATTAATTGTTCCACTCGTCATATTATTATGTAACCGGCTTCTGTTCCATGGCTTTCTTTGATATTCTTTCTATCAAACTTCATGGTAAAACTTTTATGATGTGACCAAAATTATGGCTGAGGAATTAAACTGATGCCTGTTTTAGAAATTGATGTTTAAGAGAAAATTTGTTTTATGGTTGAAGAAGATGGATTATGTTAAGAGGGCCCTTCCCGATCCATCTATCGTCAACGCAAGCATGGTCGAAAAGCATGTTGTTTCATCTAGCGCAAGAGAAAACTGCTAACAAGCAAGTGAGAACGCGATAACATTGTACGAAAAAAAGTGTGCGGAAACTTGTTTCAGGAAATACGTTTTTTTGAGTAAGCTTTACTAGTTTGTAAAATAAATGTTTGTCATTTAAAATCTCCATTACATGTGCAAGGTTTTTATGCAGATGTTTTCTTTACTTTTACAATTTATGAGTACATTATGAAAGGCCAAAATTCAGGTAAAAATTGTGGAAAAATGCAGATTTTCGGAGGCTTGTACTGAATTTATTTCTCGAATTTTTAATTTTTTGGTTTCATAGAAACCTAGAAATAGTGCACAAGACACCTATTAGTTTAAAAATTTCAAAGAAAAATTTGTTACGACGCCATAATGACGTACGAGCGTTTGTATGAAAAGTATGACGGGTTGGCCGCTCTTAAGTACCTGGGCGACCGAGCTCTGCTCTGGTGAAAATAGAGAATGCTTATTTTATAGTATAGAATAAATAGTACCTACTAATTCCATGCTGTCATGTCATTATTCTATGTCATTAATCTTGTTCTAAACTTTGGGTGACCAAGTTCTGCTCGGGTGAATACACGGAGAAAACAAATTTTCGCCCCGTAAACCCCTATATTGCTACTTTAATCGAAATCGTTACAGCCGTTTTCCAGAACATGAGTACAAATATATATATACAGATATTGCTCGTTTAGTAGTACGGGATAAAGATTCAGATGTGTAGACATGTCAGACCGGTGGTCTTCTTTCTCAAAATGTCGTAACAGCAGATTGAGGGAAAGTATGTAGACAGACGGATTAAATGAAATAGATTGATTATTGTCACAAGTTTGTTGGAAATTTGTAGAAAAATCCTCTGTTTCACAATTAAGTGAGCTTGTGGTGGAGTTTTATCCTGTGTCCCAGGATGAGAATGAACAAATGCTTGCTTTACTTTATCAGGGCATTGAGATGCGGTTCCATGGTACGCAGGGTGTGGAGCAGCTCCAACAGTATCCTAAGCATGATTTCAAGTCGCCTAGACTGTGTTTTCGCGGGTCGCTGTTGTGCAATCTTACATGGGTTGTCACGGCGGTGATCCACTACTATTTGTATCAGTTTTTACTAATATAGTTGTAAGTGTTATTAATCATTTGTGAGTCATACGATACATTCTATTCTATTCTATTGAAACACAAAGGGTGTTTCAGAGAATATGCACTGTCGTAAAGAAATACTAGGTAGCGAAGCTTAGAAGGCCCCAACCTGGAACTGTGTACCAGTGCCAGTGAATTTCTAAAGTTAAGTCTATTAAGTCAAACTTTAATTTACTTGAATTAGTTAGTTACGTGTTTGTGTCCAAGAAGTAATCCTTTAATATTGATGAGGGCGATGAAAGATTCAATAGTCAAGCTATTAAAATTTTAAGAATATACTTAAGACTAAAAAACTAGTTTTTCAAAGATGTCCATCATCAATCATTTTTAGATGCACTTAATTGAAAGCTAGTTAATAATTTAGCTGATGACATGACTAAGTTATTTAAATGAAGCAATTAATCATGCCAGTGAAATCTATAAAGCATATAGTTATAAACTTTCTAGGACAACTCCTGTTTCTTTTATGAGAAGCACAAAAACCAAAAAGAATAGACCAGAAAATGTGTCCCACAACAGACGAAAGGAATTTATCCGCCATTACTCATGTGAACATAATATGTAAGACAAACAAATAAAGCAGGTCATACGTACACTAATACCTTGTAATCCTCATAGAAATTAAAAATCATTAACAAACCCTGCCATCAGTCAACTCCAAATTACATCTAACAGGGATGTAAGTCACGAGGTTCAGTGATAAATAGTTTTGACGCATGTTTTTGACATGTTCCCTTCTGAATGGTCAAAGACAGACTGCGTGTCGCGAGCGCGCGCTCGACGCTTTTGTTTGCCATAGACAACGACTGGGCATAGAGACTAGAGTAATTCTCTATTTTCGGTTATGGAATGTCTTTTTGAATGGGATTAGAATGTTGGTTTTTGGGACTGATTTGGTTGTTATTGTTGGTAGATTATCGACTATAAAATGGGTCGAAAGTGAGTTGATGTAGTACGTTTCTTCTTCATTTGTTTTTGCGTGGTTGAAAGTTTTGTTCTTTATCCCAAAAAACATAAATCTCACAACCATAGGCATACATTTTTAATTTTTAGCTCCAATTTAACCAAATTCGATGTCAAAAATTCTTTGAAAGTTTATTACAATGCTAATTATGAATTAATTTATTCAAGTCTGGGACCAAAACCGACTCCTGTATGAAAGTAGTCTGAGGAAACAAGATATACTGGTGCAATAGCCTCAACTAGTTCTTGTTTTACAAGCTGTCGCAATGCTGAGATGTGTAGGCTAACTAACACGAATCTAAAATGGATGGAACTGTTTACAAAGACAGAGGATTTGATCCTTACTAGTAGCACTTTTACTCAGTGCATTTATAGGTAAGGTATGGGTTGTTGTTACGTTAGTTTTACTAAGTTTTTAGTTAAAATTACAAATCCGTGATCTGAAATAAATAAAATATATATTATACTAGCTGACCCCGGCAAACGTTGTTTTGCCAATTTTTTGTTTGGGGTGGACAACCCTTATCACTTAGGGGTATGAAAAATAGATAGTAGCCGATTCTCAGACCTACTGAATATGCATATAAAATTTGGTAAAAATCAGTAAAGCCGTTTCGGAGGAGTAAGGTAACTAACATTGTGACACGAGAATTTTATATATAAGATTAATACAAGGTGTTGTTTTTTTGCAAAGACCTCAAAGGATACTGGGTGAATTTGTAGAGGAAGTGGTCTATGGACCAATAGCGATACGGTTTAGATATTCGTGTAAGGATATCTCACCAATACCCTTGTGCATAGGGGCATCAAAATCTGACACAGCAATTTTGAAAAACATACATTTATATAATATACAGCGGATATTTGGAAGGTTAGTAAGGACAGAGTACCTTTAACGCGCCATCTCTACGGACGAGAGAACCGCGGCAATAGTCACTCTCTGCAATCAAATTATCGCCGCGATGATATCGCCCGTGGAGGTGGCGTCTAAGGGTAACAGCAAAACATTCTTAAGAGACTGCCCCTAGCAGCTTTTCTGATAACAGTGTCAGAGTTTTTATTCTCTATTTTGAGGTATTTTGTGGAGAGGATGGCCAAGTGAGAAATTTGTGCCTTACTTGGTCATCTTCTGTGCAACATGTTTCTTTCTCATTCTCAATAATAATAATATACTACTAACACTAGCTTTAAAGTATTACTAACACAATGGATCTTTTGTTGTCCAAATAAAGAAATTTAATAATAATAATTAGCTAGCCCAGTCTCTTTTATTCCCTTGCCGAAAATACATTTTTCAAAAAAAGAAAACTATTGTTTTTGTTTGTAACGGTTTCTTCGCTCTGTTTCGAATTTCGATCTTATGGTCTCGTTTTCACTCGCATCCCAGAGGAAATACTAAATGTACTCGGATAAAAAGGTTCTTATGTGTTAATTCAAGAAATGGTCTATTTGTGTGTCAGATTTCATCTAAATCCGTACAACCGTTGCGGTAGCGACTAGTGACAAATATCTTTGTGATCTTTGCAAACCTTTTCATCTTTATCATCATAACTTCGATGACTTTTAAGCCACGGATTACTGTTAAATTAAGATGTTAAATATTGTCTTCAGAGAAGAAGAATCTAAGTAGGTACTGTAGACTCTTTGGGAGCCTATGGTACCGGGTCTTAAATAAAAGATTTACCTATTCACGGTTAGTAGAACTCGAGTAATTATTGGTTTAAGAAATCATTTTACAACACTATTTTATTTTATTCTAGCCGCTTGATAGATTCTCCCCTGCCCTTTTTTTCTATTTTAATTATAAATTGCTATCGAAGAATTTGTTGTTTTTCTTTTAATTTATATTTTTTTTCTTTTTTGAATCATACACACCTGTTTTTCCAATGCACTTTAGACATTGGCAGAATAGTCGACATCGGCTCTGCTTGCCATTTAAAAATAGAACAGAATATAAATTGCTGGTATGTTTGAATGTAGCTATGGCTGTTTTCTTAACAGCCTGAACAATATAAGGTTGCTTATTGCATAAAATCTTACAGTACTTAGTTTCGAACTTTACTTTGAAATTGAAACCAACAATTAGTGCATAGATTACCTACAGAAGGCGGTTCGGTAAACTTCAAACTACTCTAGAAATTAGAAAAAGTTCGATGAATCAAATATCAAAAAGCGCATAACGCATTTAAATATCACGAAGCACAAATTCGATCTACTATTTATAACAATTCGCCGAAAACTGATAATAGCTCTCTGTAACGGATTAAAAATATAAAATAATACAATATCCATTTTGAAACTCGCTCGTGATACCCCATTGTGACTATCCAAACAAACATTCATATGAAATCTGTCACATGTTGAAAAGTGAAAATGTATTCATATGTCTGTCTCTTTTACGCACATAGAATTGGGGCGAGTTAGAGAAAGATGAATAGATTTCAATTGTCATTTGACAATGGCCCGTGCGCTAATCCTGGTGACATGGCGGGCTTGGGGTTCCGTAGTAATATTATAAAACCTTTGGGAGTTATGCACATGGTGTTGTGGATGTTCGTCGTTCGCGCGCGTTTTCAACAAATGTATTATGGCTTTTATTGTAATGAATATGGGGCACGGGTGTTTCGACTATTTCTCTTTGTGATCTGCTAAATGGGTTAGGAGAAAATGGGTTAAATGTTCGTGTGTCCATTGATTTCAAATTGAAGCTGCGTTGTCTGAATTTTACTTATCTGTTCCTATTTCTACTAAATTAACTATTAAGTCTTGCTATGTTCTCAAATAAACAAATAGAAAACCTTAAGATTTTCTTCCTCCAATCAATCAATCTTCCAATCTAACCGGATGCAGCTGAATACCAGTATTTTACATGAAGCGACTGCCTATCTGAACTCCATAACCCAGTAACTGGGTAATACGATACCCTTTGGTAAGACTGGTTGTCAGACTTTTGAGCTTCTGACGACCCGTAACGGCTGTCAAAGATCCACGAATGACAGCCGAGACCAACGGCTTAACGTGTTTTCCGAGGCACGGAGCAGTTTCGGTATGCAAAGATGGTCACCCGTCCACGGACCAACCCCGGCAAGGGTAGCTTAACCTGATGGTTCGACCCGTGCGGCTGGTACTAATTTTGTTTTTTTTTAAATATTTATTAGTTCTACCATGACCCATTGTAAGGTTATCCATTAATAGGCATGCGCTCAAAATTTTTTTCGTCCGTCTTGTAAGGTTATTAAGAAATATTGGACACGTATTTTTTCTTTTTTGACGTAATCAAAAGATTACGGCGATACATTGAGTTAAAATGTGGCATGACGTCACGCCTTGCTAGATTTAATACTGCGTTGTGACGTAGTGAGCTCCCATTCCCCAACTTTAATGCGTGTTTTCTAAGTTATTTTTGATTAATATGATAAAGCAAAAAATACGTCTCTAATTTTTTTTTTTTATCTGAAAGACGGACTAAATAGAATTTCTTTTTTTTACCTAAACAACTACCCTATTATTGGACACCTAGTATTTAGAAAGAATATAATGTGTTAGTTCTAAGATCACTCCTCAAATATTATGTTTTAACACCATTTAAATTAAAACAAAGATTCTTTGCCTCTGTATCTTCTTTTGTCCACACCATGTTTGTTACACTTTTTTCTCCTACCGATCGTATCATGACGAGTCGATTGCTTTCCGATAGCTACTGCTCTCCTAATGGCGGAGTCGTGTTTGGACTCCTGTTTCTAAGCCTTGGAGATCTGAACGATAATCGGTAGTTTTTGTACGGTCAAATTACTGGAATGTTTGGGTTGTGGGTTAGAATTTTTTGGGATATGAATTTTGAAGTGATTGTTTTGATTTAGGTAAAAGTTTGTAAGGATCAGGAAAATATTGGAATATTTTCAGATTCATAGATTGACTTTGACTGTCAATTCTTCGATCGCTTTTTATTGCGGTTAGTCCTCAGATGGTATCCTACTTATTATACAGGAGGAAGATTTTTGAGTAAGCTGTAGGTTTTATTGTGAGACAACAAACCTTATGAGCCTACTTCTTTTGGAGTTGTTGCTTGTTGCGTTTATGTCTTTGATCCCTATAGTTTCATACTTTCATGTAGCTTTATTTTTAGTTATTTTGTGTTATTGGCACTATAATCGAAAATAAGCCTTAACATGATGTGTTTTAAACCTAAAAAACCCTTAAAAATAACAACCAACATCACACCACATGAAAATAAATCGTGAGGCTAATTTGTTGAGTACATAAAGGGGGCCAAACGCATTATTTTCCCGTTTTTCACGGCGTTTGACCCCGGGGTCCCGGACCCCGTCCCTGGAGAACTGAGGAACCCTAATGACGTGTAAAATACTTTTGAGGGTAGTACACAGCTGCAGGGGATTATAAAATGTCATCTTTGTTATCAATGGAGTAGGAGCGGTTTTAGATTGATTTTGATTTAATTCTTTTAGGGTACTGGTCAGCTAATAAAAAATATACCTATCTTTTATTGTTATTTTTTATAAAAATGGAGATGTCTGTTGAGTTTTCTTTAGTTAACGGAATCTGAAACTACATGCTAGTTATTTATTTTAAGTAAAAAATAAAATAACGATTTATTATTAAGTTGATGACCAGTGTCAATACAAAAACATGTGGTCAGTCATTATTATTTCTAATTATAATAAAACATTGAATTAACATATTAATTAAAAACAACAAAACAAAAATACAGAACGCAACATTTCAAAGCCTTTCTCTTAAAATGGCGGGAACGTCAACTGTCACGTTGACATTTCGGAGGGGGCTTTAATGGGCGCGTTCGGATTTAAACCGGATTGTTATTTTAGAGGAACATTCTTAGCGAGGGTAAGTTGCCAAACATCCTATTTGATTAGATGTACTGTTACTTTGATACAATGATTTTGATATGCGTGAACAAAAAATAATTATTTAATTAGTGGTGATGGGATTTTTTAGATCTTATCGATTGATTAGAAATTTGTTAAGTCTAGACGAATTCTTGGTGCTTTTGCAGTTTGCTTAACAAATGCCGAGTTTATTTAAATATTGAGGAAAATTTTCTCTTTTGAGGAAATTTTCTGAAGCAACATTTCAGTTGTAATCAGAACCTGTTTGTGTTGGTTGAAGGCTCTTACAAACAGCCGCGACTCGCGACGCGACACAAAGACACCGCTCGTCACGCGACGAGCGGTGACGAGCGGTGCGTTTGTGTCGTGTCGCGTGTTGCGCCTGTTTGAAGGAGCTTTTATGCTGATAATAAATAGATTCGAGAGTTGTAAAAGAAAGAAAACTGGTTAGTACCTAGTCACTAATCAATTTGCGAATAATTGTGACGACCTGGCGAAAAATTTTTAATCAACATTAAATTCTGTAGGCTTTTTGAGGTAATTTTCAAACAAAATCTAATATTAGGTACTTAATATTGCTATGTAGCAATAGCCCATATAATAAAATAGGTAGCAACTAGCAACATCCACTGAAACGAGGGTTGCCAGCCTATAAATCATGTTAACACATAAATTGCGCTGGCAACTCTGCCGCAGGGGTGCGAAACATGACAAGTTGTGATAGATCACTGAGGGAAAATAGGGCCTAATAACTGAGCTATTTTGAACCTTAAGACTTGGAGAATAAGAGTGATGGTGAACGGTAATGTGTACAGTATGCAATGAGTTATTTTATTACTATGATAATGTAGCAGCCATAGTGTAGGGGTGTGCTAACCGAATTGTTGGTAAATTGAAATATATCTTATAAATTATTGCTTATTTGTTGCAGTTCGAATTTGGGGTGTGGATGGACAATAATTTAAGTAATAGATGTAGTTATGTATGTAAGGGTGATAATTTCTTTAATGGATTCAATGCGTTACGGATAACACAAAGGTGTCTGTGAAGTTCCTGTGTTATTCGTTTGAGAATGTCAATAGTTAGGCCAAAGTTCACTCAAAATGTATGAAATATGATAATTTTTTTATGTGTGATATCTTTCCTCTCGCTTTCCTGCAAAATCAAAATCTAAACAATCAAATCTGTGGGAGTGATTTCGTGAAAAGGGACAGAAGTGTGTCACAAGAAGCCGGGGAAGCGCGCCTTATTTGATTTGACTAATGAGCGCGCGCGGTGCTAGAGTTGGCCGTCAGAAACGACCTTGACGAGACCCCGCCCCTTTAATGTTGCTTATAACCAAGGTCAGATGTTACATCATAACCATAAGCGACTACTGTAAGGCTGGCTCGTTTTATTCTCAAGCTTTTTTGTGCCAATTTTGGTCAAAGGTCACCGTGAAGTCTTCCACACTTGTCTCTACGTTCTCTTTATGTTTAATTTCATTATCTTCAACAACCTAGCAGGTTTCTGCTGGTCATATACCTCTCTAAATGCACGACATTTAATTTGACCTTCGGCCACTCTCGTCGAGCCTAACTCAACCAATGATGAGATTATTTATAATTTAAAGAAATAAAGCCTTGTTTACTTAAAATAATAATTAAGAAAATACATAAATAAATAAATTAAATATTAGGAGAAGAAAAAGTAGTAATAAAATAAAAATATAATTATTCCTCCTCTCTCTCCTACTATGCTGTGCCCAACAGGGTCCATAATTGTTTCATTAATTTTAAGCCTACCAACTGTTTTTATCAACATTATGAAATGCAATAAAGTATTGATAATATTGGTATTCGTTATTTATGAAACTGTTGAATATAAGGGGTATTAATAGTATCACATGAGTGTTTTAATACTTAATTATAACAGTTGCATACAAGACAACCCGTGATATGAATCCTCTATAAAAGTTTTTGAAACCATTGGGTGTTTGTAATTCATGATCAAGAATAAAGAAATTCCCACGAAATTCAGTACAAGTCCACGTATGTACGTCGCCTGCAGCAGCACATCACACACACATGCGTGCAGCGGGTGCTGCTGTCCCTCGCTTGAACGTTGAAACGAGTTGCGTAATGAAATTTAGTACAACACTGTAACACTCGTTTGGATGAGGTAATGGTTACTATGACACTGGCTGTTATAATGTTGCCAATAAGCTAACTGTTCCAGAAACTTTTATAGAGGTTTTATAGCATGGGTGTAGATAAATATGTTTATGCCTATGTAGTAATTATTTACTGTCTCATTGGTCTAGTGGTCGTAAGGGCCACTGCTGAGCATGGGGTCCTGGGTTCGATTCCCAAGTCGGGCAAAGTGTTATTGGGTTGTTCCATCTGGAATTTCTCAGTAGCAGCCCGGAGTCTGGATTTGTGCCCGGTTGATGGCAATAGGCTCGCCCCCTATTACATGGAATTTGAACATAACTGCCGAAATGTGGGTGTACTATAGGTACACCTCTGCACAACCCTTTGGGGAAATAAGGCATGATGTTATGTTATGATGTAGTAAATATTTACAAAAGTCAGTCTTTCTTTCTACCATCTGTAACGGTTACACCGCCACATACAAACTACGCATCATACACATGACGTCACACAAATCCTGCATCGCGCAGTTAGAGTTTACCGAGCGATCGACATACATACAAGATTTCAACTTCAAACTGATGGGCAGTTGCCCGCCAGACACAACACCCGTCTGGTCGGAGGATCCTCCCTTTTCTATGGTGGATGAGTGAACTTTACACCCTGTTCCTCATACCACTAAACATCACGATCATTTTGGATATATAAAGACACGACATGCAAAAAAAGTCATAACCTCAATCTTAATTATCTCAAGTTCTACCAAAAATTAGTCCCAAGAAGACTAACAAGACCTAACAATCTTAAGGACCAGACAAAGACCTCCGATATACCTGTCCCTTTCCCGCACAGAGGATTAACTTATCGTAGAACTCCACGATAAACATGTTACGAGTGGGCTGCCGAGATAAGGGCGGGGGTTCGATTCCCGTTCACGATTTATTTCTTTAATGACGTAGCAACTAATGGGAGGGTTTGTTTTCGTAACTAAAGGAGCTAGTGAGGTGGATAATTTGTTTTTAGTGGATTTCGGAGTGGGTAAATCAAGAACGGTTTGAAAATGAAATTGGGGGAGTTTTCTTCGTTCTAAACTTTTCTTAACTGAAAGATGTTAGTTTCATATTTTTCCTTGGTTTCTGTTGCCTCTCGTGTTTAATTTATTCACTGGTAGTAATCATTTTGGTGAGATTTTATAGTAGAATAGAATAATAGTCATATAGAATTAGGTTTCGAGAAAAAAAGAAGGAATAGTGCAAAATATATCCATGAACGAGAAACTTAGAGAAGATTAGCGAAATCAAGGGATGAATGAAAAATTATAGAGACTTTTTAGTTTATTGTCTCTAATGTTAATAATTGTAAATGTTTAAATAGGTAAGTCTAGTTAGTATTTAATATTCTGGCATCTTCAAAGCAGTGGGGCCGCTGTTTTTATCAAAATTTTCCGATTAATTCATACTCTCACCAGCCCTGCTAAAACATAAAAAATTCAGCTCCAACTATCAAGTCATCCTCTTAATTATTAACCCCGTAAATATATTCAGTGCGAATTGCTGTGCAAACAGATAAAAGCGAACGCGTGACCGGCACGTGCGCTCCCCACGCCCGCTCACTTACGACTGACGATTTCAACAACCATAGATAATGAGGTTTCCGTTTTCTGAATTTAAATTTTAAGATAATATTTATAAGGGTAGTCGAGGGTACTGTTTAAGTGCGTAGAGTAAAGTCAATTTCCATGGAAGAACTTACCGATAACCGTGCCTACTTAATATTTGAAGCGTATTTATTTTGATCGACAGAATCTGACACTTTCTTACATGTACTAACTGGTTTTCTTGTTTAGGACTTGCCTATCTTTAAAAGACGGAGATGGCGGGATGAACAAGATTCCTTGAACAAAGACTGGTTCTTATCGCCTTACATTGAGAGAAGTGGAAAAACTAGGGACAATCAAATATCTGCCTAGCCTTTTCCCAACTATGTTGGGATCAGCTTCCAGTCTAACCGAATACAGCTGAATACCAATATTTTACACGGAGCGACCGCCTATCTGACCTCCACAACCCAGTAACTGGGCAATAACCCCTTGGTAAGGCTGGTTGTTAGACTTTCGGGCTTCTGACGACCCGTAACGACTAGGAAGTGGTGAAGGGTGGGCGTTTTTGGGGGACTGTCTTATGTAATTTTGATGTTCAAAAAGTGCTGATTCTCAGCCTTCTTTGAATAAATGAATTTTGAATTTGAATTGACTGTCAAAGATCAATGAATGACAGCCGGGACCAATGGCTTAGCGTGCTTATAGTAAGGTCAATACAAAAACAATAGAACTCGTACAAAAGCACAATTTTCTTTCCAATTTGGAGAACGATAACCGTCACAACGCTACCAATAAATATGTAAACAATAATTCAATTAACAGACACATTGGCATGTGGACACAGAGCCACTGACAGTCACACGGCACGTGTCTCTAAGTAGATTTGTGAGGAGTGTGTGAACTAAAGTGATGGGAAATACAAGGTGTTTTCTTAACACTTTCACTACTGTAACGGGTCTTTTAGACCCGAGCTCTGGCGTCCTATATTGCAGGGAGGAAAATAGATCTTTTTTTATTTACAACTTCTCTATAGTCATCTTGTTTGATTGAACAGTTGCTTGCACTGAAATATGGTGTGGATAACATTAATTTTGGGGAGCAGTGGTGGCCCAGTGGTAACGGCCGCGATTTACGAGTTGTAGGTTCGAACCCAGACAGGCGCTTTACTTTGTGTAAATTATTTCATCACCACTGTTCTTAAAACGGTGAAGGAAAACATCGTGAGGAAACCGGCATATCCTAGAACCGAAAATTCGAAGACATGTGACATCTACCAACCCGCACTGGGCCCGCGTGGTGGATTACGGCCCACTCCCTCTCACAGAGAGGAGGCCTGTGTCCCAGCAGTGGGAACATTTATAGGCTGATGGTGGTGGTAACATTAATTTAAAAAAAATTACGACTTCGTGAAATAGTGAAGAAAATTGCCATTTTGTAGGCATTAGATAACGTGACTGTAAAATGTAGATTAGTGAACTGGCTTTAATTCAAATTACTATTGATCTGACGTTCAAATTCATCGTTTAAATAGTGTTTGATCTCAAGCATAATAGATGTAAACCACAATTACAGGCAAAAGGTAGAACGCGAGCGTGACTTTACAGAAAGAACCACATGTACCCCTTTCACGAATTGTTGGCATACGATTTTACTCTTTACCTTAGGCTAATATCGATTAGTTATATGGTAAGTGTGATATTATTCTTTTTAAAAGCATTTGGCATTTGCATGCTGCCATTTGATAGCAATGTGATGGAATATTTTGATGTGTTTTTTGTTCAGGGAATTAAATCAGTTAGGTACGATTAGGAAAAAAATATGTTTAGGAAATTGGAATGAAAACTTTTGAAATGGTTATTATTTTCAAAGAAATTAAAAATATTTGATCTAAGAGGGTAGTTAAAGAAAATCATAAGAATGTGATGAACTTACTCCAACTCCAGGGCTTTTCATACTGATCTGGGGATGAAGGAAAAATATATATTA
The DNA here is from genome assembly GCA_963680765.1 of Agrochola lychnidis. NCBI lineage: Eukaryota > Metazoa > Arthropoda > Insecta > Lepidoptera > Noctuidae > Agrochola > Agrochola lychnidis. The sequence goes on from OY796872.1 coordinate 14,522,795, forward strand.
TCTTCTTGTTTAAAGAGGGTAGTTATGAATTAAATTAGTTGTAAAGAGGGTAGGTTAGAAACTTTTAAAAGACTAATAAATAAGGGCAGGAATTGTGTCCAATTTTAATATGAGTTTATCAAATGTGGTTTAAATAATGTATAAAGAAGAAATCGCGTCTATATTTAATCGAGGCAAAAGATTAATAAAACATTTGTCGGAGACGGGTATGTGACTCTTCGTTATTATCAGCGATATTTTAACTACTGTGGGCGTAGTGTGGGTAGTGTTGGTTAATGCGCAATAGAAAAACAGTTTGCAGTTCAGATCACATTATAATTTACTATCAAATGAATCACACTAGCTAAATTATACACACACTGGGTGTGACGGCGTTTATTAAAATCACAAATTAACACAATGATCACAAATTACAACTAACATAATAACTGAGCACCACGAATCGAGAACAGTCTCGCGACGTTTTAACTCCGATGCGATCAGAGGCTGAAATCTCCCCTCGCCGTGGCTTTAAAACATCACGACTCTGTAGAAGCGCGCGCTTTAGGTGTGGGTAGATCACGTCCTGTCGCCAGCGGCGCGCTTGCGATTCGTTTCGTGTCCGTGCTAATGACCGGATCCGACATATATTTAAAAAATAATTGCTAACACAGTCATATAGGTTGAGTAGCTACTTTCTAATACTTCCTATATTATCTATCATGGACAAAGTCCGACGCCTGATATTTTAAAAGCGTCCCTGGAAAACCGACCGTCAAAAGTCTAGGCTAGAAGTATCTACATTTAGATGTCCAGATTTTAGAAAACCCCCAAAACGTTTCCCGAATAATTTAGCACAAACACATCTAGAGGGAAACTTAAAAAAATATCGCAACTTCCACTTCACACCCTCCGCACACATCCCGGGTACGTTTGCACCCCGGGGGTGATGCACTTGCCAAAAAACACAAACAATCACTAAAAACAGTTTTCTGAGCATACACTGTGTTGACTTTACAATTAGCGACGAGCGCAGGGTTGGGCCACTTGGGGTACAAAACAACCCCAAAGTGGAAATGTATCGTTTTGCCTATTAGGGGCCTTGAGGCATACTGGAGTGCTTTTTAGAGTCACGTGTTGAAATAATAGGTTTGAAGTGTGGAAACGATCTTATGATTTTATTGACGAGATCTTATTGGTAAGAGTCGGTTCACAGTTCAAACGAAAGCAGGAAGAGTAAATGATATACAGTAAAACTTGGTAATAAAAAAAGCGAAAAAAAAAAAACAATAATGTGAAAAATAACTTCAATTTCGGAAATCGGTGTCTTTGGTTCTGTATTTTCGTTTTTTGCCACCGATTTCGGAACTTGAAGTTATTTTTCACATTTTGTAAAAAAAAAACCCTTTTTTGTTGTGATACCTACCCCACACAAATTCGAATACCACTACCTGCTATGTAAATAACAGTGACATGAACTATCACATCATCCAAATAGACTAAATGAGAAAAATAGTATTGAAGCCAATTCAAGAACTGCCCAAGCAAAGTTAATAAAAAAAATATGGGACCATCTCTGAAGTATGACCTACCAAACAAAAAAGAATAGTCTAAATCAATTCACAATTTGCGGAGTAATCGCGTAACAAACTCCTCCTTTTAGAAGTCCGTTAAAAACTGTGTAGATTCATAGCCTACTAAAGGACACGACTTGTAACAGAAAGAATCAGATCAGATCAGATCTTGTGTCAGAATAAAGTATATATAAATAAATAATAAAGATCCAATTTGCTTTAATCAGAAGCATGCTCTTGTTGACCATAGTACCCTTTATGAAGGCATAATTTCTTTAAAAACAAAACCTTACTCAAGGAATTCGAAAGCAAATTCTTAAACCATTGCAAATCCACACCAACCTACAACGTTCGAAATTCGAAATGCTGTCAAGATTCCCTCTTGTGTCAAACTTTCAAAATATTGACAGCCACAGACTAAAAATCACCTTGTTATTTTTTTTGTCCGTGGCCAGAGTTAACCCCGCGCGTGCAAGCGGGCGGGTCTTTAAAGCCCAGAGCATAAATAAACAGCGCCAGTGTTAACTTTCACACAGTGCCCCCTGACAAACAAGATGTTTAATTGAATAATAATGAGAGTTTGTCTATTTTGTTTTCTTAGTTAGAATTGTGAGTGGAGGAGGTCGTGGCTAAGTAAAAACAGCCGCACGGGTCGATCCATCAGGTTAAGCTACGCTTGCCGGGGTTGGCCCGTGGATGGGTGACCATCTTTACATACCGAGACTCCTCCGTGTCTCGGAAAGCACGTTAAGCTGTTGGTCCCGGCTGTTATTCGTGGATCTTTGACAGTCGTTACGGGTCGTCAGAAGCCCGAAAGTCTGAAAACCAGTCTTACCGAGGGGTATCGTATTACCCAGTTACTGGGTTGTGGAGGTCAGATAGGCAGTCGCTCCATGTAAAATACTGGTATTCAGCTGCATCCAGTTAGACTGGAAGCTGACCCCAACATAGTTGGGAAAAGGCTAGGCAGATGAGTTAGAATTGTGATTGGAGCAAAATGGTTGTCAGGAGAAACGTGTGCACTTTGGAGAATGATAATGTTTATATGAAAAATGTTGTCTAAGTTGCTATTGATCCTCTATCTTATACTTGAACTCACACACTGACTAATTAGTATCACTTGTAATTTTTTTTTGGAATATCGTATAGGCACCTACTTTTACAATGCTTGTAAATATGTGAACACCATGTATCCATTACATAATTATTTTTTCTGTCATTGCTTCATTTTTAATTATTTTTACCTATTGTGGTATAGTAATCTTATTCCAGGTGCATTGTCTTCATATAATTAATGTATACAAAATATTGTAAAACATTTTAAAAGAGTAACGGTGGAGTTTCTTGCCCATTCTTCTCCATACGAAAACTACCTTTTGGAAGGGGCGACTAGAATCAATTCTATTATTTGTTTTTGACGTTCAAAAGTGCCTTTTTGTGCCTAATTGAAATAAATTATTTGACTTTGACTATCATTCTTTTGCCCTTATTCTTATTTATTTGTGGTCAGCGGAACATGTATTTTTCCTCCATACTTCTCTATCAGTCATCAGCTCGTTAATCACCCCCTTTCTTGCCATATCATCTTCCACACAGTCCATCCATCGTTTCTTTGGTCTTCCCCTACTCTTATAGCCATCCACATTCATACTCAAAACTTTCCTTACGACATTTTCCTTATTCCTCCGCATCACATGCCCATACCGTGACAACCGATTTCCAAACAACAATTATGTTACCGGTGCCACTTTCAAACTTGACCTTGGATTTCAAATTGTAAAAAAAGTTGTATATGCAATTATAACAATAATAATTATAGAAATTCAAGTCATCTGCTAATCAGCAATAAATAAAAAAATTAAAAAATATTCAAGGTCAAATCACTCAACCTGAATAATTTTTTTTATTTTTGTATTTATTTATGCATACAGTCTTAATACAGGTTCATGTTTGTTTTGCACCATTAAACCAGAAATGGTTTGTATTGGTACTCACATTCACTATAAGAACACTCCTTAATCACTTAAATATAACTTGTATTTACTTATTCTATGTTATTCATGTATATTATCCATGCACCCACATTATTTGCTTCTATTCTTTCTTATTAATTATTCATAACAATTCCCACATTAAAAAAACTAAGATTTCTTAATGATGGTTAATATCAATTTGATAGCAACAACGTCCAAATAAACAAAGTAATTGTTTTGTAATCATCCTTGTTCTCTTAAAAAACAATCAGATTTTGTTTTGTGAGTGACGCCTACGTATATTATAGAAGACTAACGTTAAAATAGCCTAAGAAACTCTTTCCTAGGTTTTTATTGGCTGTTCGAATATGAACCAGCATGATAACGGACAACAGCATAGCAATCAAACACTTAAAAACCTCTTCACAAAATAAACACATCGTAATAACAGCGATGTCGTCCATTTGTACACTTTTTAGCCTCATTAGTTTCAAAGGACAGTCTTAATATTACGATTTTTTTTTAAACATCGCGTTTCTAGATGTTTTAAATTAAAAAACAACACCTCACATAAAATAAGCAACAAATAAATCTTCTAAACAGTAACAAAATAGGCGTTTTCTTTTAAATTATGCAAAATACTAAACAATGGTGTGTGAAATCAGGCGGAACCAACCCTCAGGATGTCGTTGCGACAAATGAATTAACCCTCCAACGCGACGGGGGCCCGGGAGACCCGACCGTGAAAATCCCGAGTGTCAATTTTCACACGGTTTCATTTCTGTTTTTCTTATCATGCATAAAAGATTTTTGCAATTGAAGGCACAGTGGATTGATTTTTGATGTCTGAATCAACGGGAATGGTTTTTTATGTGTGTTTTGTAATTTTTAATTGTCTAAAAATATTCTCTGAACGTATTCCATATGATTTGTCTTTGTGATTAGTAATTCACACGGCATAAAGTAAGATGATATATTTTTATGTGAATTTAGACACAAAAACAGTAGGGGCTTCTGTTTTTTTTTTTTTTTCATAAACATAAAACATTTTATAACTAAAATTTCTCAAATGTAAAAAAATAAAAAGCTGATGATGATTATGATTATCATGATTAGCATCATAATGATTGTAATAATAGCATTAAATAATAACCATAAAATTAACAGTTACTTTTCATAATCTCCAGTAGTCAGTTAAACTGAACCTGCGGTTTACTTACAAAGTTATCTTAGACCTTACGTTATCTGGCGGTGGTAGCAAATTTTTTACATGTCATTTTACTTAAATGACAGGCCACTGATAATGGATGACGCTGACAGGAGCATTGCATTAAGTTAAAAAAAAAGAAAAAAGGTTAGATATGTAAGAATAATTTGTGATGGGTTCTGTAGGTTACTGGCTGAATTATAGAAGAGTGTCCATGGAGTTTCTTGCCAGTTCTTCTCCATAAGAACCTACTACCGTTTGAAATGGGCAGTTCTAGCTTTATCTTTCTGACAGACCAACTCCTTAACAGTTCAAAAGTGCCCTTATTTGGTTTAATTAAAATAAATCAAGTTTGAGTGTGAAGTGCAGTTATTATTAAATTAGAAACATTTAGTATTTTATCATTTAATTTAATAGTGTGGAAGTCCTTCAAAAAGGTAACTCGGTATTTTTTTCTGTTTAATAATTTACTGTTGGGTGGTCTTATTATATCTATTTTATAGAATTAATAGGCCCTTGTAATTGAATTCAGATTTAATTGACGGTGTTAGTAACTGCTCGACTACTTTGTTCAAAATTGCACAAGAAATTAACACAAATGTTTTACAACTTTTTTAGTACCTATCCCGCAGTAGTAAAGTAAATAATTTTAATCCAAAAGTTAAGTTCAAGCTTGGACTTTATTGGGAGCTCTCTTCTTAGTCGTCCTATTAGACTTATTACTTAGTCTAAAATCCCATAGAAAAACACTTAGTTTTAGAAATTATTTCACTTACTCTATAATCCAAGACGATTGTTCACTTTTATTAATCCTAAAATAAATGTTTAGCCGTTAATGTTTAACGGAACCCTAAAAAAAACAAAACAAACATGGCTGCGGCAAGATGGCGGCGCGTCAAAGGGCCGCCGCCGGTAGCCGCTCGCCGCATCGGAATTCATAAATGATAAATTTAATATAATTTATTACTCTTAGTCTGTAATTGGAGCTGGTGATATGTGACCAAGTACCATTTTGGTGTGACAATATTTTTTTAACACCGGTAGGACGGCAGTAAAAGTTTTATAGCAATATGTAAATTCTAGATTACCTATTTTGTATCGAAATGTACTTATTAAGTCGAAAATATCTATCTTTTATGTTTCTTTTCGAATAATGTTTCTGAATCCGACATGCCGGTAGCCTTAACTTTATAAAGGAATTAAAGTAGGTTTTCTAATAAGAAATCGAAACGTTTACTGTTTAATATTATTCTTTCCAAACCCGATTATGGAGAGACATTAAAAATTTAATGTATTACTTACGGCGATACTTATCTCGCGAAGTTCTTAAAAAAGTTAATACTCAATTAATTATGAATAATTCAAAAGCGTAAACATTTCAACATTTCTAATGGACAGTAATTAATCAACTAATCACCGAGTGGTAATCAGAAATAAATATCATGAGAAAAAATATGGCATTTGACTGTAGGCCAGACACCAATATGTCGGATGTCACGAAAACGCGTTGACTGACAGTTAACTAAGTATTCCTGCTAACTTTACACATTAAACTATCTGATTATACAGATATTTACTAATAATCACAGAAAAAATAACAAATTACTTTGACGTAACACGTAAATTAATCTTTAGCTTCTCCAAACAGGTGAGCGGTGTCAACAACTCTATAGACATCACAAAATAAGTTGGGTTATATAAAATATGATAGTTAATTTAACTGGTCTTTCTTGGCGACACCACTATGACCTCGGAGTTCGTGTGAAGGACCTTTAGTTAATCGCACCTTCGTTTTGTTAAAGACTCTCAAATGCTCATCTTTTAGGTTTTTTTTTGTGTCGTGTTACGGTTCTGGGACGGTTTTGGGTTTTATAGGGAGCAGTGGCGGGGAAAGGGTTAAGATTTTAAGCTCTAATATCTAGTTTAAAAATACTTATTTAATACTTTAAGTACAAAAATTTACGGAGTTGGACTTTAATGCCATAGGCAATATCTGGCCGTATTTCATCTATTTCGAATCTTAGGATTCGATTGGATGATTAGGATGGATGACCGAGCTTTGCTCAGTTTTTTTTTTTTGAACGACGTCCTCTAAAAATGAAACCTAGCTAGATCGATTTATCGCTCCCGAAACCCCCGGCATACTAAATGTCATGAAAATCGTTGCAGCCGTTTCCAAGATTTAGATTACATATTTACAAATATACATTTAAAAAAGAATTGCTCGTTTAATGGTACATTACATTTTTAAAGTTATAATTCACCCTCAAAGGACCAGGATATTGTTTTTTTTAAACTTTAAAACGCATCTGAATCTTGTAGTTTAAGTACCTACCTACTCTAAGCTAAGAAAACTATACGCTTACAATCCTAGAATTGATAAGCAAAACGATCTATCAATCTCAAACTCAAAGCATTTGTTTTAATTAAACCATTTAAAGACACTTTTGAATTGTCAAGAAGTCGGTCAGTCTGAAATATGAAGTTAGTTGCCCATTCCAAAGCGTAGTAAGTTCCTATGGAGAAGAACGGATAAGAAACTCCACGGACACTCTTTTAAATTACATATATTGTTTTATCTAAACAGTTAGGGTATTGGCAACATTATAACAGCCAGTGTCATAGTAACCATTACATCATCCAAACGAGTGTTATAATGTTGTACTAAATTTCACTATGCAACTCGTTTCAATGTTCAAGCGGGGGACAGTAGCACCCGCTGCACGCATGTGTGTGTGATGTGCTGCTGCAGGCGATATACATACGTGGACTTGTACTGAATTTCGTGGGAATTTCTTTATTCATGATCTTGAATTACAAACACCCAATGGTTTCAGAAACTTTTATAGAGGATTCATATCACGGGTGTAGATAAAGTCTTGTATGCGACTGTTATAATTAGGTATTAAAACACTCATGTGATACCCACATTCGTGTTTTAATACCCCTTATTATACAACAGTTGCATAAATAACAACAAAAAAAAAATTGTTACATCATTATAATGGGCAAAGAAATCTTAGTGAATGATTTGACTTTAATATAACTATTGCTTTTCGGCTTTAGTGTACGCACAGACAGTCATTTTGATATCCGCAGTATTTATACTGTTCGGGACAGACTATGGCACCTCAATATGAGATTTTTCATCAAACAGGGGGCCTACCACCAGCTCAAAAGCAGTAATATTTTAATATTACTTCAGTGGGAGAAAGAGATGGAGCTATACGTCCTGTAGAGTTTGGTCCCCTGGTCGGTTGTTCTACCGCATAGCAAACAGAACCAGTCCTTCAAATGACTCATTTGAATCCGGGACTCGGTTCAGATTAGTCACAGATTACTGTTTACCGTTCTATTGGGTTATAAGAGGTTCGTAATTGTAATATTCAAAAGTTTTGTGAGTAATTTGATACTACTTACAAGTTCTACAACTCTTACATTTGTATAATGACTTTCGGTTACACTAGTCATCGGCTCGAACTCGTTAGTGGCGTGCAGACTTGGGCATTATTCGAATAACTTGTTATCTGGATAATTATTCGAATAAAATTTTATTCGCGAATAATTCATTCACGAATAAATTATTCGTAAATAAATTTCCTACGAATAAATTATTCGTGATTTTATTCGTTATTTTAAATATTTTTTGACAATTCATATGTAACACTGGACTCTACGGATGACACCTGTGTTACCAAGGCTGCTCACTTTTTGTTCTATTGTTTATGAAAGATAAAGCGATAAGACGAATTGGTGCCAATCGTATATCGTCAACTACCTGCCTGATTTCCGGAATTTAATGAATAATAGCGGCACAAGAAAGAGATCATTACAATACGAGAGAGCGAGACTTGTATTTAAGAGTGAGAGAGAGAGCGCACTTTCTTATCAGTTGTGGTCACAAAATAATTATTTTGTTTTTGTAAATTGCTAATCGGTGTTGCCGTCTAGATCTAGCGGATTTTGGATGTGTTTAGGGACTTCTTTTTTCGATCAAGCGACTAGAAACATTTTTGCGACTTTAAGACATTTAGGGTAGGCGACTTTTTCAGGAAAAAAAAAAATTTGATTTAAATGCCATTATTCCTCGTTTTATTTTTATTCATTAACCGACAAACGAATAAAATAATTTATTCGTCATTCGAATAATTTTCCTTTGAATAAAAGAAATTATTTATTATTCGTGAATAACGAAGTAGCAATTTATTCATTCGTTATTCGTCATTCGAATAAATTTTGCCCAACTCTGGGCGTGGCTACTATGCATGCTATTTAGTACAGTTATTTATGTATTTAGTTTTATTTATTTATTTAGTTTTATTTATTTATCTAGTTTTTCCGTGCCTCGGAAAGCACGTTAAGCCATTAGTCCCGGCTGTCATTCGTGGGTCTTTGACAGTCGTTACGGGTCGTCAGAAGCCCGAAAGTCTGACAACCAGTCTTACCAAGGGGTATCGTATTACCTAGTTACTGGGTTGTGCAAGTCAGATAGGCAATCGCTCCATGTAAAATACTGGTATTCAGCTGCATCCTGTTAGACTGGAAGCCGACCTTAACATAGTTGGGAAAAGGCTAGGTAGATTGAATTTTATCAAATCTAGTTTTTATTTATTTAGTGAAATAGACGATGATTTATAATGAAAACGAGCGCGTAAAATTTCATGAACAGACCTTTGGGCGTATAGATATTAAGGAAAAACTACTGATGTACCTATCTACTTAATAGTAGCGACTGTCACAGATCTACAAATGACAGCCGGGACCAACGACTTAACGTGCTTTCCGAGACACGGAGGAGTCTCGGTTTGTAAAGATACCCATCTACGGACCAACCCCGCAAGCGTAGCTTAACTTGGCGGATCGACCCGTGCGGCTGTTATTACTTAGTCACGAGATCCTGTAACTATCCTAATCCTAACCAGTTAATTGATTCAGGCGTGACCTTGCGGAAATCCATGATAAAATACAACAGACGTGGATATATTTAGTAACCTGTTCCGCTTAGCTATTTCTAAAGAGCCATAAAAAACCTTGAAAGAAATCGACACGTGTTTCACCTCTCAACGAGGCATCCTCAGGATGACGATTGACTTGTCGCGAACTCGAACACGGCGTGTTGCTACACCGAGCGCTGGTCACAGAGCACCACCAGCGATCAGCGCTCATAAGTAAAAAACCAATCTAAAACTTAAGCGTTAATAGTTTAAAAGCGACCAAAAGTGTCAGCTCTTGAGCAATCTCCTTAATTTTGTGGGGCTTCACATTGGTACTGACAATAATGACACAATGGCCTCCATATCGATTAAAAAAGTGTAACGTTACACTACTAAACAATCTATTCTCTTTTAGGACATTTTGAAGCGAAGGAGCTCGTGGCTAAATAATAACAGCCACTTGGGTCCATCTTCAAAGTTAAGCAACCCTTGCCGAGGTCAGTCCGTGGATGGGTGACCATCCATAACATACCGAGACCTTTTCCTGCCTCGGAAAGCATGTTAAGCTGTTGGTCCCGGCTGTCATTCGTAGATCTTTGACAGTCGTTACGGGCCGTCAGAAGCCTAGAAGTCCGAATATCAAAAAACATTTGGCCTAGGTCTTAAGGCGACGATAACCGACTTCTAATGATTTTATACTGAAGATCACGTCTAACGAGTAGTGTTAATGATTTGGAAAAAATATATGCTAAATGAGTATTTATTTAATAACTTTTTATAAGAATATTTTAGATTATGTATATATTACATAGTGAAATTAATTTATAAAGTTATGTCCAACGCGGATAAAAAACTGAGAATCACGCAAAATCTATCAAGCGTACTTTTCTGAAACCCTCACCATTTAAAAGATAATTTAACTATTGATCTTTTATTATACGTGTTTTATTAAAATAGCTTTTGTTTTATGTATAATAAATTAATAAATGCGTCTAATTTGGGGTAGTGCATCTTGATGGGCGAGTCCTATTACTGGCTGACGTACGACGCGTTGCGTGAGCTCAGTACAGAACACGCAAGCTAACTTCTCAAGGTCACTGGAATATATCTGCGTCTTAAGGGGGAGGCGTGATTCGCTATTACAATGTATTGTAGATGTACAATGTTTACGTATAACGATATAATTTTTGATTTAAGAAATTTACCAAGTCATCACACGTACATTTAATCACTATGCTTAGATCAAAAATAAATGTCAGATAATAGGATCGTAAGATTAAAAAGGTAATTTAGGAAAGTTATCAGAATGACAGGCCGTGATTACCTCCGACGTTTAATAAAATTAATTACATCGGTTTCGTACTACAGCTTATGTATTGGAAAATTATGCATTTTCAAACATCTTGGACTGTTAAGGCGCTTCTACTAGCGAGTGACCTTGAGCGTTTGGTCCTTCTCTGTCCCACTCTATCCCGCTCCCTGCACACGCCATTTTCACACAATTTTTGGAATTATCTTCATAAAAAAAGAAAAGCGATCTTTTGAAATAAAAAATAAGACGTGAAGCGTAGGGGTCGGCAAACTGCGGCTATTTGGCCTATAGAGGGCGGCTTTATCTGCATGTATAAATGTCGATGAGTGGCGAGCGTGTATATGCGAGGGGTCGAGGTTTCGGTCATTATAACCAAGATATCAAGTTTTATTCAAAATTCAAACTATATTTCAAAGATTTATTTCCGAAGCATTTTCACAAACAATTAACAGGACATCAAGGTCATTTTCACCTTTCAAAGTTTTCCAAGGTTAACTTGTTAATAAGTAAAATGCCTTCATCATGTTATTATCAGCCGGTATAATGATGATAATGAAGACATTCTACTTCTTAGTAAGTTAATTTTAGGAAGTGTTGCGGAGTGAAAGAGGATGAAAGTTTTAGAGATTAAGAAAAGTGTATTGAGACAGTTTGGACATACAGAACGGATTGGCTCTCATGCGAAATCTCAGTCGTTATAGTATTGATATTTGGATCTTTGACTAGGTAATGAGTTTGTCGACCACTGCATTAGTGTAATCCTCAAATTAATAGAACGTCACCTTTAGCCAAATATGCATGCAATCAATCAATTTAGTTTTTTTTTTATAAAGAGATTTTAAATGTATTTATAAGAAATAAGAACGTGCAATGTGATGACAGGATATCGAAAATTAATAATGTGCTTTTAGATGTAGTTTATTTATCTTAATTAATGAGTCTTAATTAATTATCTTAATTAGTGAGTGAGAGAGCCTCTGAATAATGAAGAAAAACGCATTATCGCAAGGTTTTGCTCGGGGTAGCGCCTTAAAGGAAAATATCGAGAGGAAACCCGGGTCGACTTATTGGTTAAAAGCCAGCAAGACGCAGTGATTAAGCTTGGCGATTGGTCGGGATTTTGCCTTTTCCATGAGCATAAAATACAAAAATTGTTGACATATAATCAACAACTCTATTTCTCACTTTTTTTACTTTGATTATCATCAATTCATCAGTTATGGTTTGTTTGTAATAAAAAAACATAACCGCTTGTTTGTTTGTTTGCTTGATCGCGCTAATCTCAGGAACTACTGGACCGATTTCAAAAATTATTTCAGTGTTAGATAACCGATTTATCAAAGAAGGCTATTACAATATATCATCACCCTAAGACCAATAGGAGCGGAACACTAATGAAGAATGTCTCAAAATCGGGGGGTTTTTTTCCTTTTGAGAGATTCCGCTGCATGCGCTGCGTAAACAGTTAAAGTTTCGCAATAATCATGTACAACAGAATTGTTCCCCTTTAAAAGGTCTAAAAAAAGTCCGCGACAGCTATCTATCTATCTTTTAAGGTTGACTCACCTATAACCTTTTTATGCCAACCAAATTTGTTCTAAAATAATGCATTATTTGCGAAGATGTTTTCATAAACATGATTTTAATCCTTATCCAAATAAATACGCCCAAAGTAGCTATTTCACATGGACGAAGTCGCGGGCATAAAAATACTTAGTAAGTATTAATCTTCATAGTTCAATGCTACAGTCACACTCTTTAAAGGTAGCCATCCTCAGCGGTACCTGGCTATTGATTAAAGAAACCTTGTAGGTGTAATCCTGTCCGTAGGTACATGCTCTACGTAATGCTTTGTTTTTGTTTCGAGCTGGTGTCTTATAAGGTCGGTATCTCCCTTGGGAGTAAACAGTTTCTTTGTAATCAGAGGAATCTATATTTATAAAAGGAGAAACTGACATTCATCATCGCAGCATCATATCAACGCAGAGCCGAAACTACTTGGACGGAAATGTAGGGGAGCACTAAGAAGGGGTTTTTGAAAATTCTACCTTTAAAAAAAAGGAGGGGGCGAAATGGGGGCATTTCGTTTGTATGAAAAATCTTATTCCTTGAGTAATAAACTTGAAACTCGGAACCAAAAGTAGTCGGCCTGTTTGACTCCATAATAATTTTACTAAGAATGAAGTATTTTGATCATAATTCTTGATAATCACATAGGTATGTATGTATATCACAGCATTTTCACATAGGTATGTCATGATATTATGTTAAAAATGTTAAAATGCTTTATGACGTACCTACGTCTGCTTTCTCAAAAGATTTATTTAAATCTGCCTAGCTTTGCCCAACTATGTTGGGGACGGCCTCCAGTCTAACCGGATGCAGGTGAATACCAGAATTTTATATGGAGCGACTGCCTATCTGACCTCCACAACCCAGTAACTGGGTAATACGATACCCCTTCGTAAGACTGGTTGTCAGTCTTTCGGGCTTCTGTCGACCCGTATCGACTGGCAAAGATCCACGAATGACAGCCGGGACCAACGGCTTAACGTGCTTTATGAGACACGGAGTATTAAAGATGGTCACCAATGCGGCTGTTTAGTTTAGCCACGAATTATTTCCCAAGATTTAAATCGTTAGATTTGCCCGTGCACCGTACCTACTTATATCGCGCTGGGTTTGGGGATTTTGATATTTTCTAACTGAAAATTCAATAATAGGGTACAGTCAAACACGGGGATCGAAACTGAGGCCATCAGCAGTAATAGTTGAGTTTGTAACTAGAACGAGGCAGGAAAAACAATGTTCTTTTCGGGAAAAAAATCATTTGCACCACGATTTCACAAAATTGCCTTTCATTTTGACAGATAACTCATTCATTCATTCATTGCACCATATGTTTTAAAAGTTTGTCATCTTGGCAACTAGATAAAAGCCAAATTGTTCAATTGACAATTTGAAAGCGATTAGATTCGTCGTTCGTGTGGGTGCGTGCGATGCGCAATTTTGCTGATTAGATTAAAAACCCTTAAGGAAAATCAAAAAAAATATTTAGGTTTACTCTATGAATCACTCCAGGCAATTTAATTCATTAATTAAAATTATACCTACTTACATAAAAATATCTTACCTAACATTTTTTTTTTGTGAGATATCGCTATCAGTACTACTGGGCCCCTAAATAAATACATTTATTCAATAAATAGATAAAAATCAACAAGATAACAATAAGCATTCACGTATATCCGGCTTCCGAAGTCCCGATTAGTGTATTGGGGAAAGAAATAGAAAAAAAAAACAAATTAATTATGCCCGCTAAAAGATTAAAAAAGCAACTGGCCATAAAATTCTAAGGGATACCAATAAAAAAGCGATACAATGAAAAAAATAATTCAAAAAACGAATGCCCAGCTGCCATCGTTACGCCGAACGCATCTATTGCATGAGGGAGACAACAATACATCTATTCACGAGTGGTAGAAAGAGAAAGAAATATGGATTAAAATTGGAAGTCGGATTAATTTTATTCGAGAATTAAGTGTATATTACGTTTAATAGGTCGCAAGTCATTTACTTTGTTTACAAATTTTGTGTTTTATTTTTTGTTTATAACTATGATGCATCTTTTACTTTAAAACTGTTGAGTAGAGGATTCATTACCGCTCTCGAATTAAAATTAAATCTAAATAAAAAATGGACATGTTTGTTGACAGTGCTTGCTAGCGCCTCATCGTGTTTTTTGATAAGATTTCATACTTACTTATATTTTTACAAATAAGATTTTAACTGAATTCTGAAAACATGAATTTATATAGAAAAAAAAAAAGATTGAAGAATTTATAGAAAAAAAAGTTTGTTAGACTCAGAATTTACTTTTTCTTTTTATATAAGACTTATTTCTTACTTACATTAATAGCAAAGTGAACTTAAAGGCTTTAACCAACAGTGTCACTCACAAAATAATTCCAGTGTAGAGAAAAAATTTAGTTTTTTTAAGAAAACAATAAATGATGGCTACCTGAAACCCACACGCTAAAAATATCGCCGAATATTTCCTGGAACAACCCTTTTCGGGATTAAGAACCCATTTTTTATAAATCAGCACTACGTTAGTGTACTTCGCGTACTTTTAAAATCCTTTTACTTATTTTACTTGAGTTATTTCAAGAAAAAATACTGTACATTCTCACAAAAAATCTCGAAGAATTATGAAAAAAAAAAATACATTTCTTTTCAGCTTCGTTAATCCATCAATTTTGACATCATATTTATAAAATAATCTGTTGCACAAATAGGCTTTTTCGAATCAGCAATTCAAGATTTTATTTTTGCGTTATACTCTTTACCAAAGGGAAGATTACATGAACAATAACAATAGGACCAACGAAAGATCCCTGCGTTACTCCACCACTTATAACACTAATTTACTTCACAAATCCGTACAAAATGAGTCTCAAGTAATTAATTATTTCAATATTTACATAAAGCAAGTTCTTTTGAGTAAAAACAAGTCTTTATAATTATATTTTTCACAATATTTTATTTCTACAAGCTTCTCGAATGCCAGTATCAAAACATTACTTCTAAGAAATGAAGGGAGGTTAATCCGGATCCTGAGATGCCTCCCTTTTGAATTAAAAACGTCGTCGTTCCATTTTCTTTTTTTGAAAATTTTAATCTCTGTTGTGATTGGTCAGTTTTTTTATTCGTTGGATTTTGTTTTTAGTAATTTTGTATATCTAATTTTGAATTTCGAAAAATCATAGCTAGATCTGGGTCTGTGTTATTTACTTAATCAACGTTCTGCAAAATATAAATGCTCACAATTTGATTCGTACTTTTAATTATATTGTGGAAATTGCCAGTTTCAGTCATACCTATAGCATACGCTGTTTTGATAACCAAACTAACCGACACAGTATGTGCGTGGAAGACATACTCATAAATTTACAAAAAACGTATACAATAAAAAAAAAAAACACAACACGCTAAATGTTGCCAGCATCAAAACTCAAACTTGCTACTAATTAAAGCGAACTAACAAGCGACTTCCCGTTTCTCCCACATTTCGGGGGTAGCGTGGTAACACAAGGGGTGGGGATAAGCGGCTTATGGGGGGGAGAGGGGCTGTTTTGATTATTTCGCAAGGATGTCTTCTTGGTACGTAAATTATGCAGCGTTCCTTCTCTGCTGTTGTTTTGAGAATGGGCTTGCCTGCCACGCCGTTGTAGTTGTTTGTATAGATAAAATTTTGTAATTTTCGTTTGATTGGCGATGATGGTATTCTCTTGTAAGGGGTAATTAAGTTAGTTTTAGATGTTGAAAATAGTAAAACGATTTACAAAGAAGGACGTCTTAAAAATGAACATGAACTGTTTGGAGACTCAAAAATTTTCGAAATTAAGATCGGACAGAGGTCAAGTAATATAAGAACGGTACCGTAAGTATTAAAAACTAAATACAAAGCATTTTTTCGTTGATAGATTGCCATATATATTTTACAGCAAATGAAACATTAAACTTAAGAATTAGAAGTCAAAATGCAAATGGTGTAGAATATTTTACACGTTTTGTCAAAACTTACAAATTGTGGTCATTAGTTTGATAAATGGAGTAGGTATCGCCTTTATGTTAACAAAGTTGAACTGAACATAAATTCAGGTATTTTATGACATTACTAGAATGGATTTTCTTGCCTTTCCTGTGTTGAAAATCTTTATATTGACTTAGCAGTTGAATTTAAAACTGACAAAGTTTTGACAAGTTACCAATTTGTGCTTTAGTATTTTAACAGTAAGCTATCTACTAAGACATTTATTTTATTAACCATGAAAATATTTTTGAGAAAATGTTAGTCCTGTTTTTCTTTTATGCGATATGAAACTTGTGGAAATAAGAAAAATATATATAAAATGAGCATCTACGTTATTAAAAATACCGCTCAGGCGTATAAAAGATCTCGCAATAAATTACAACCTGAAATTCCGAATGAAATTCGTTTTGCCACCATATTGGAATTCATGGCAGACCAAAATTTTGTTTTTCGTTTTCTTCATTTCCTCTTTTTTTGTTTTACATTTTTTAAGCTTTAATTTTATGTTTGTAGCGAAATATTTTAAGTGGTCATTTCCACCGAAGCTTTTTGTACATTGTGGAATCATTCATTTGTGAAAATTATGAAGTTATTCGATTGAGCTCTTCGATCAATAATAGTACTATTGATCGAAGATTGAGCTCAACATATTGGATATAATAACCATTATTTGCATATAATTAGATAGATCCGAATTATTGACACTTAACATATTTTTTACTTTACTGCTGGACTTAGAACCTTTGAGTGGTTCTATAATTATGAAAACTATTGAAACTATCAGCATTAACTTGTCTAACTTTTGACAATTCTGAAGTGCCTACGTCTCTTTCATAAAACACCGATTTTAAATTTAGATCACAAGGCATATTATAACTATATGTTTAAAACATGTATTGGCTTTTAATACAACCGCAAAAATTAATAGAAACGTTTATTAAAAATATCTAATGAAAGAAACTTGTATCATAGATGATTAAAACTTCTCAAAAGCTGTATTTATGACTTTAGGAACAACAGTTATCGGGTGTTTTTTGTAATTTATCCAAAAATTCTCGACGACTATTTAGCCAATTTGGTATTAATTAAATTTTTATTAAAAAGCTTTTAGCGTAAATTAAAATATGTTTTGAATACCTAATTAATTTAAAATTGTTGAAATATAATTTTAAGTAGCAGTAAGTATTTGTGGTTAGAATCAGTACAAGTGACAGAACCAAAAAGTACAACTTAAAGTTAATAAAATGAATAAATCTTACCTTGAGGAAATCCAACAGCTTCTAACCCATGTGGCGTTAACCCAAACGGGCCTAACCCTCCGAGCGGGCCTGGGCCCATCCCCATATGATGCGCACTCGAGTGGTGAGCGTAGGGATTCTGAGCCAGTGGGGACGGCTGCTTCAGATAGTGGAAGTAGTGGTGCAACGGCGTCGCCGAATGGGCCTGAGGCGCCGTCGGCCCGCCGGCCGTCGGGCCCGCCGCCGACGCCGAATTCGTCAGCAACGCCATCTTGGACTTTTTCTTTCTCTTTGACGCAAACTTATTTAGTCACCGCGTCAACCTCTTTCGTGTGTGTATTGACATTTTTGCGGTTTGGTCGTTGCGTTACGTTACTTGAGGGAGGGTGACATTTTGTTTTTTTTTTGTTATCTGAAACAAAGAAATGGGATGGTTAGTCAATGTCCCTTGCTAACTTTTTTGCTCAAGTATAACATCAATTTAATAAAAGATAAATTGCAATATGATGAGAGTCAATACATCTCCAATTTTCTCGCGCAACTGAACATTAAACGCAGCAATTATTTACGGCTCATCCGTTCATAAATAAACAGTTTATGCACGTCTATTTCAATTATAAGCAATGCCTATTGATTTTTTGCTTCAAACTACTTATTTTACAATTACCCATGACAATAGTAGATTTTCTGCACGATTGCAACACTAAAAACGTTAAAGTCAAACACGTGGAACGCCTTCCAATTTTGTTATTTGAATAAGCGTCGAGCGTTCCATTCGTCACGATTCGGGAGTTCTGAATTCAAAAGTATATTTTTTGGGTTTGAGCAAAACCGATTCGCTTTTTGGTTTAACTGTTTGCAAAAAAAAAACTATCTTTATTTATTTTTTGCTTGACGATCAAAAATAAGAAAAGTCTGTAGGACATCGACTATTGAGATCGAGAGTAGTGGGTTTCCGAACATCCACGTCTACGTGTGTTTATCATTGAAATAGCCACTAAAAAGTCGATGCTTTTAATATATTTGAATACCTTTATTGGTATTGGTATTGGTCTATATTGGCTCAGGATCGGGTTGGGTGGAAAAAGGAAAGGGAGGCCTTTGCCCTGCAGTGGGACATTACGGGCTAATTATTATATTATTATTTATCTACGACGAGTCTAAAAATATGTCTGGAACGGCAGTTTGCCGACAAAAAATAAACTTATTATTTCTGAACCAAAGGGCCTAGGGTAAGATTACGATGATGGAAAAGTCGAAAATGTATTGGTTTGACATAAGCTACCAAAAAGTTTATGTCAATCCTGTTGTCGTAGAATCACGAAACGCTTTGCAAAGCGATTGCCACTTGTCTATAACTAGGCCACTAGGCCCTCAGGACCATAGCGCATAGTCTTCAAGTAAGAATGCAGAGAAAATAATTGCACACACCGAGAGAGCTTCCAAAAAATACCTGCATTGACCGTGTACCTTTCTATGGGATATATTCTGGTTTTTTCTAATGTTGGCAAAGGTGAGTAGGTACATGTTTACTGACATTTTGTCACGTTTATTTTTTTTCTGGGTGTTACCTGAGTTGCCTTTGCTAAATTGAGGGGGCTATCACGTGTTGCTTTTGTATTTAGACAAAAAACTGACGAGCCGTATCAAAGTGATGACATTTGAGATGAAAAAGTGTATGATATGTGTATGGTATCCTAAGGAATGAGAAAAAATTGTTTTGTTGGTTGTTACCTACGGAAAGGTTGTGGTACCTACTCTTTATTTGAATGAATGATTTCGAAACGCACTGCAATTTGTAAGTCTGACCTTACATCATACTAAGAATTTCTATCAAGTTGATCGAAACACTGAAGTACCTAAAATTACCACCCATTCTGCTTAGTGGTAGTTGGTTAAAGAACATTGGATACCCACACAGGTATAATTTTTACTAAAGGCAAGGACAACTCTCATCATTTTTGCAGCCTTATCTTCAATGGTCTCCCAAAAAAACTATAGTTTACATAGTAAAAGTGAAAGAAAAAAGAAACATTGTCACTTTCAATGTCCTAACCGGCAGAGGTTCGTAGAAACCGCACTGTTCGTACATTTCGTACCACATAATCTATCAACAAAAGATTATCCCAAAACCCAGAGATACTATCTACTAATCCCAAACTAACAGCATTGGAAATAAAACTTTACAACTACTAGTTTAAGTAGAAAGTTGTTTGAAATTTTTAAGTTTTTTGTCAAAAGATTTCCGCTTAAATGAAACGTTACAGTTTGCCGGCAAAACCCTTAAAAGGTGTTCAATTGTGTAACTTAATGTAAATTTTGCTAAAGATTTTCGAGTTCCAAAAGTCGGTGGTTCTGAAGAGTTTTCACGTCAACGATTTTTTGACAATTAGGAGTTTTTTTTAGTTTCGTAGAAGTTTTCTACGGTTAACAAAAGCGAGGACCGCAAGACGAAAACAGTTTAGTTTTGTCAAGTAGAAAATTAGAATGCGGCAGAATTTCGCACGTACTTTAAAAAAAACTTTGGTGTAGGAAGAGAATTATTGTCTCAATCTTGTTTTTATGTAGCTATTATCACTTGGTAAACTCTTATAAATCGATTAAAATATTTTTGATTAAACCTTTAATTAATAATGTTGATTTTCAATTAATGCAATTGCCATTATCGCCAGCATAAATTAACTGTGTGTAAAAACGTGTTAATACCAACTTCTGCCTCCAGAAATAAAATTATAAAAGAATCTTTAAAAATACGGTGTCAATCTCGGTAAATCTATTTGTCAAAGCGCAATAAACGCCATAAATAATAACATTGCAAACATCATCCATATTGTGTGAAGGAAAACAAACATTCGCGCCCTCGTTCTGTTTGCGCAGTTGGCAGCTCCGGCTGTCAGTGTGACAAATTGAGAAAGCGCGCGCACTGAGGGTCAAAAGCCATAGATATTTTAAAAGAAAATATGAAACATTTTTGGTCATTTTTAATGCGTCGTTTGGTAATATAAGTTAAAATGTATTTTATTTATAATATTTCTTCATCAATAGCAGAGGCAGCTTTCATGTGTTCTATGCTAATTTTAACACAGATAATTGTCTGCTGTATTTGAAGTTGCACATGTTGGTAATATAGTTACATTATGATGCATAATTACTGTCAACCTTTTAAATGTGTCCCATTACATATCCACAAATTTCGAAATTGACATTTGAAAATACATTTTCGTCCAAGAAACACGTGACAAAATGGTTTATCGCACCAAAAATTGCCCTAAATAGGTCAAAATCGTTCACGAAACGTTGTTTTCTAGCCCGCACCAAGCTGCAACATAACCAACCACACTATATTATGACAAAGACATTAATACAGGGCGTGATAATTGCCCGTCGGGGGCACCTATTGTGACAAATTTCGCGCATCGGAACACACTATTAACTATTTCAATGGCAGACATATATTTTTTTCCCAGTACCTAACCATTTGTCGATGCCACAATGGGCCTGTCGGCACTTTTTGTGGTGTTGCTGCGTGAACAGATTGTATCTATATTCGATAGTTTTCGATGGAAATCGAGGTGAAAATAGCTGGTAAGAGATAAGTTATGACATGACGTAATAGGGTAGCTGAATTTTCACTTTAGTTATTTATTTACTTGTGGATGTCAACTATACTGA
Source organism: Agrochola lychnidis (assembly GCA_963680765.1). Taxonomy (NCBI): domain Eukaryota; kingdom Metazoa; phylum Arthropoda; class Insecta; order Lepidoptera; family Noctuidae; genus Agrochola; species Agrochola lychnidis. The sequence continues at coordinate 14,544,280 of OY796872.1, forward strand.
TAGCAATTGTAACCTCAGCCTGTAACATTGTTTAACTTTGCGTGTGAATAAAAAAAGATAAATAGCACGTGTAAGTACCTAAGGACTTATATATTAGGTACGGTTAGAACCACTAGTCTACCTAAACAATCATTATGTATTTCTGTAACTTTGAGAAACATTAAATGAAGTCATTTGTACCTACCACGAGGTGTTGTGTGTGATCTGATCTTAAAAGAGTTCCGACGACTTTGCAACAGACGCAAACACATGAACATTAATAAAATTAATCTAATCTTTATTAATAATAAGGCTGAAGTTTTTGTTTGTTTAAACGCACTAATCTCTGGAACTACCAGTCGGATTTGAACAATTTTCATTTGATAGCCCAAGTCTTGAGAAAGGTTAAGTATAAGCTTTTTAATATCGCGCTTCGACCCATAAGAGCCGAACAAAAAGGATCGAAATTTCACCTGGACGAAGTCGCGGGCAGAAGCTAGTTAAATCAATAAAAGTACCTAATCAACAATCACAACTCACATCGTTTCCTTCTCAAAAACACAAAAATATTTTAATTTGACATCCACATCAACGGAAATGCCACGGTAGTCTCAAATATTTATTTCATGTTCCTAAAGCATCAGAAAAAAAATGTTATTGGACACGCGCATTAGGACGAAGGCACAACGTCGTCTATTGTCCAACATGACAGTTGCTAAACATTCCATATTTGAATGTAACTTTGAAATTGGAACGTCTGTGTTGAGTTTTATATTGTGCCTGTAGCAAAAGCTGAGTAAAACGTTTCGGTATTTGAAAGCGTTTGTAGAAATCGACATTCTAGTCTCGTTTAATTGAGCATTGAGCGTTTTAAAAGCAGCTAAATGGAATTAATGGCCGTGTCAGATAAATTTCTGTGCTCACATTTTATTTATTGATTATCGCGAAAAAACGTTATTTCTAAACTTCCTTTTAAAGCACTTGACATAATTTTTTTCAATCAATCTAAAAACAATTTTATCTACTGAGCATCAGCTCCTTACTAAATTAAGTTTTTCATTAAATTAAAGATAAAAGTTGTTATTATAGTTTATGCTATTATATCATTAGAAAGATTTTAGACGAGATTATCTCGTTCGATTCATATCTCGATTTCCCATAGTGCTACTCGTGATACGTAGATTTAATCAATTCTGATTTTATCCGCTTTAGCGATAAAACATCTATCGGTTTATTACGGTAGGATCTGAAATACTTAATTCACTGCTTTGATTTTATCAGATGTACAGTCAACAAAGTAGATTGTAGGTAATCTTAATCAGCTGAGGAATTTTCACCTTTTCAGTCATCATGATTTCAACCGAAGGCCTCAGGCCTCAGGCCTCCCCCAAGAATTGCCAAAAGGACTGGTCCTGCCCCGCTCTTATCCAGCAGATTCACATCATCATTATCATCTGTCTAGCCTTTTCCAACTATGTTTGGGTCAGCTTCCAGTCTAACTGGATGCAGCTGAATACCAGTATTTTACATGGAGCAACTCACTATCAAATAAAATTCACTCCTTTGGCAAAATTCATGTACAGACGCCAGCACATCAAGCTACCCGAAACTGTCAAATTTCCCCAATCAACTTTGAACCTTATCCTTCAGCGATAAAGTTGAAAATCTGATAAATAAATTTGACAGATTGTAGTAGCTTGATGTGCTGGCGTCTGTACATATATACACACCCCGATGATTGTAACTTTATAAGTATAGTAATTACTACTCAGCATAGATAAGCATAAAAATAAGTTAAATTATACATATTTAGTTATCTACCTGATTCTTATCTCTTTTGTTGACTGTACCACATATATTCACGGGTTTCGTATCTTTCAACATGAATGATATGCCATATTACGGATACACGAAGCATCGCTATCATAATGATATCTTTAATTTGGCGGCAATATTGGTAATGAGTAAGTAATGTATACTTATGTTATCTACCTTTAAATCTGGTTTTCCATCTATTTTGATGAAACGTATCCAAACCTAAAAAAAAACGTTTAACTGAAATAAAATAATTCTTTCAATTCTTAAGGTACTTTAAAAGAAAAGTAAAGGTATTTAACATCTTCGATAAGGTAAAATTATGAAATGACCTACTTGTGATCATTAAATTCAAAGTATGAAAAACTTATGAGATAATTAGATAGTAGGTACTCTGGGTGACCGAGCTTTGCTCTGGTGAAAATAGAGAATGCTCATTTAATAATATAGGAAAGTTCATACTAATTCCATGACAGTAAGGTACTTATTAATTCCATGTTGCCATGTCATTATTCTAAGGTAGCCATATTGATCTAAACTTTGGGCGACCGAGCTCTGCTCAGGTGAAAATAAGGAAAAACGAATTTTCCCAGATAAGAGACCTAGCTAGATCGATTTTTCGCCCCCGTAAACCCCTATACACCCCTAAAATATATTGCATCTTTCATCGAAATTGTTAGAGCCGTTTTTGAGAACGTGATAAAAAAAATATATATATGGGTATTTATATACAAATATTTCTCGTCTAATAGTATAGGGTAAGACAGTAACCATACACAACCAATAAGATTTATATAATTTTAGTATCTACTTACTTACAATATTATTCATAAAAAAGGAAACTACACAAATTACGTTATAAATATTAACCTCGCAATCTTCTTAAAGAACATCATCCAAAAAAGGAGCAATTCCCCAGGGTTGCTAGCACAGAAAAACAATTAGTCGCACAGTGGGGCCAACATAATATGCGTCAGACAAAAACTAAAAGCAAATCAGTTGAATCGCTTGGGATGAAACTTGATACAGTCATTACTTGCTCGATTATTGCTCTCGTTGCGGTCATAAGGGATGAAAGAGGGGTGAAAAATTGATGTTTGAAAAGTATTTTTGGGTTTTTTGCTTTTATGGATTGAAAGAGTTATTAGAGAATATTTTTTTAGACTAGTATTGTAGAGATGGTTGGATGCTCTTTAGTTTTTTCAATTTTAATTATTGAGCGAAATATTTGATTAAAATCGGAACTAAAGTAAAATTAAAAGAATATTAACTCAAAGGTATACAATGCTGAAATACAATGAGATTATGAGTTGAATAATTTTGTGTCAATTTGGATGATGTGTAAAAGCAGCAGTGTTATTCGACTTTTGTCACTGACCGCACCAATGCTGAATCACAGGCTATAAACCTAGTTCGGCTGCAGATGCTAATAATTGGACACAATTGTTACTAAATTAATTTAAGCATAATAATTTTAAGTAGCTAAAACAAATTGTGTTACATGTTTACTATTTCTGGTCTAATAAATAAATAAATAAATAAAATAAATAAATGACCTTTTCGTCATAATATAGCCTAACACATCACACAGTCTTTGTGTGAGAAGCAGCTATTAACTACTCTGCACTTCTGCAGTAGGACAATTATTATTACACGCTAATGGTCTATATATATAAAATAACTGAAAACCTGTAAAGATATCATTGTACTGGTCAGTATGAACAACATTTACAACGGGACAAAACCTGAAATCATGAAAAAATGTTAGCGTTTCGATGGCAATCTGTTTAGAGTCAGACCAGAATTTTGCTACGAGCTAGGAACCTTCAGTACTGTCTATCAGCTCTTGGAGCAAGCAGACAGCAGGATACGTTGGACACGATATTAAGAGCCCCATTATTTTTGTAAAAAATCGTCTGTCGAGTTTTGCAAACATAAAAATGTATGGAGTAAACGATTTTTTTTTTGAGATTTCAGATTTGGTTCTATATGTAATAATAGTTGTTCATAATCATGAGTACAATGACTTCTTTTCAGGTTTTCAGTAATTTCAATTACACCTTGTAGATAATATATATGTCACGTGCAACTATAATAAACACTATTACATTCTAAGAATTCATTGACGCCTTATCAATAATAATATGTTTAGCACGAGGCTTACCTACAGATAACGAATGTAATTATCAAGGTTGCTACGCCTGTCCTCTGTAAAAAAAGTATTCATCATAATAACCATTACTTGTGGTCAGTCTTGTAATGAAATATTATTAATTTTACATAAAATACTTAATATTATTGTAAAATCTTGTAAATAGGTAAGTAATATACTTAAAGTCTGACTAATAATAATAAGTGATGATTCTTTAATTCCCAATTGATAAGTTATTTTTTTTGGATAGGCTGACATTTGTCTACTTTACCTAATAATGAGAAATGATGCGATTGACGAAGATGCACGCTTGCGTAAAACTAATAATATATACCGAATAATTAATACTAACCAGTTACTGTCCTACTGGAGGGCAAAGGCCCGAGATGACACGGAGCATTAATCACCACACCTGCTTAAGGGGCATTGGCGATTTCAGATTTTTATTAATCTGTTTGTAAGGTGCCTTAACTACTTTAAAAAAACGGGAAATTAAATGGCCATTCAAGTAAAACAATGTACCTTTTTCTCAACCATATTATTGTTGCTAAAGCACCTAATAAACAACAAAGAAAACTCAATTCAATTTCCAACCAAACATGTGCCTCTAATAACACACCAGAGAACCCAATATTAAGCATATTTCAACAAAAACTGCTACCGCGGTTGTCTCGGTAATTGCGGCACAGCCCCGGGGGGCGGATTCCCCGGGGAGATGGTAATGGCGCATGTTAGCAAATAGCCCACTGTGCAGCGATGAGCGGCGCTCTCGTGTTTTTTGCATTTTACGAGCGAAGCTTGAAGGCGGGGTTCTACTAATTTGTGTGTGGTGTAGAGATCTCGTTTGTGGATCGATTGATAGTTATGGGTAGACTTGTAAATTGATTTGGTTGTGGGACTTTTAAAAGCTAAAAAAACAGCATTCGATTTTTTTATGAGGCTTTGAAACGGCCTACGCGATTCCTATTTGTAATATTACTTCCACTACACTTGTCCTTATACTTAGCAAGGGGATTGCTGAGGCGTTGTCAAAACGAATATCACATCTTGAAACTGCAATTTTATCGATTCACATACCTTACAATCGTTGCTTTTGCTTGCAACGAAAATATACCAGAAAATAAATTTTTGCCATCAGCAAAAGCAATCAGCAACATTACCCCATATCATTACCAACATAACGCCGAAAATATTCAAACAAACTGATCCATAGCTAATAATACATGCATTAACATGATTACAATCTCAATACCATAAGGTTTCTCATACAATTCATGCTATCAATACGTTTCATATTTTCTCCATTGTAATTTTTTGTCGGGAGCTCGCCGGTAGGAACAATGTGCACGTGGCGACCATTGTTGATCCACCAGTGTTGCCAATTGATTATATTAATTTGCTGGAGTGCTCTTGATTTTGAAGTGTATCGTCGACAGTTTTGTTTACCGTAATATTTATTCATAAACTTAACTTCACAAAAAACTTTTTACAAAAAAAAAACAACCGACTTCCAAAAAACACTACAAAGTGAAAAATAACTTTAATTTCGGAAGTCGGTGTCTTTGGTTTTGAATTTTCGTTTTATGTCACCGACTTCTGAAATTAAAGTTATTTTTCACTTTGTAGTGTTTTTTGGAAGTCGGTTGTTTTTTTTTTTTTTGTAAAAAGTTTTTATTTTTTGCTTTTTAGTTGTACTACCTACCCCATACAAATTCGAAAACCACTATCTGCTATGTAAATAACAGTAACTTATTATATCATCCATATACTAAGTGGGAAAAGTACGTATTATTGAAGCTAACTCAAAAACTATCGAAGCAAAGTTAATAAAAAAAAGGGACCACTTTGAGAGCATACACTTTAAAAAAAAAAAAAAAAATTCAAAATCGGTCCACAATTGACGGAGAAATCGGTGGACATACATAAAACAAAAAAAAAAAACATACGCGACGAACATATAACCTCCTCCTTTTTGGAAGTCGGTTAAAAACAGCAAAGCTCGAGTTTCACTACTTAGTTAGACACGAAGATTGGTTTTTGAAATTTTTCGTGGATTACTGCTAAGTATTAAAATCAATATCACGTGAAAATGATATCTAGTGGTTATTGTGGCCTATAGCAATACCAAAGGGTTTACTAATGCATAGCCAGATTAAGTTTGAAAGTCTCAGAGCCTATAAATGCATGAGCACCAAGAATCTTTAACTGGGACACAGCAATTATTTATGGCAAAAGTAGGTACAGACGCCAGCACATCAGGCTACTACAATATGTCAAATTTATTTAATAGATTTTCAACTTTATCGCTGAAGTATAAGGTTCAAAGTTGATTGTGAAAATTTGACAGTTTCGGATAGCTTGATGTACTGGCGTCTGTACAATGTATAATTTACACTGCATTAACTCTTTCACAAGGAGCTCTATTAATACCTAAGAAGATTTGACAGTTATGCTTAAACTTTTGGTCAAAAGAATACAAATGGCGCGAACGACAAGTTGCCAGCCTATCTACGAATATCTGCCAAACAGTCAATTAATTTTAAAGATTAATAATCATCATTAGATTTTAAGTTAACAGCGTAATAAATCACAAATATTAATAGCCAATAAGTTATTGAATTAATTACGCATATTAATCATGGTGTTACTTCGTAAAAGATGATACGAAGTAAATAAATTGATTTCTTGTGCTTTGAGACTTGTATAGAGGAATGAGGAACAGGGTGTAAAGTTCACTCATCCTCTTTAGAAAAGGGAGGATCCTCCGACTTGACCGGTGTTGTGCTGGTGGGCTACTGCCCGACGATTGATGTTGGGAAATTGTATTTATGCTAGTCGCGCGGTAAACTCTGCTTGCGCGATGCAGGATTTTGCGTGACGTCAATATGTGATGCTTAGTTCGCATGTGGCGATGTAGATGCCGCCACAGTGTTTCCTTCGAGGCTTATGATTGGCGTTAAGACAATGATATTCACATCAGTCCTACCCTACCTAACTTTTTTTTTGTTTTCCTTGGGAATATCCTCATGAGTACCCTCCGTATTGGGAGAACGGAGAGTTATGTCGGACTCCTACCGACTTAAACCGCATTGTTCCTACTACTACCATGTCTAGGGGGCCCGGGAGATACGTGTACATTCGCCGCACCCCCGACTGTTATCAGCCCGCCATGCCTAGCGGGCCCCATCACCCAGTGCGGCCGATCCCACGACCGCACGTCCTCCCATAAAGGCGCGCATGCAACACTGCATGACTTCTACCTAACCTAACTAACCTTTTCCTAACTATGTCGGCGTCGGCTTCTAGATTCAGACCAACGTAATACAGCTGAATACATGATAATTTTACATGGAGCGACTGCCAATCTGACCTCCACAACCCAGTTACTGGGTAATACGATACACCTTAATAAGACAGTTTTCTGAGGATCATGTTGTGTGTTTGGGTAATAAAGACTTTAGATTACTGCAACATACCTATGTCTGCAGTTTATGACTAATATTCCAGAAAAACTTTAATGAGTGTAGGTACTGAAATCGGAATAAAAGGCTGTTTTATCGTGGTGATAAATACCTAGTGGTCCTGCATAATCAGCCTATAATGTACCCACTGCTGGGACACAGACCTCTTTTTGTGAGAGGGAGTGGGCCGTAATCTACCACGCGATCCCAGTGCGGGTTGGTGGATGTCACTTGTCTTCGAATTTTTGGTTCTGGGTTATGTCGTTTTCCTCACAATGTTTTCCTTCACCGTTTCGAGAGCAGTGGTGATGAAATAATTTACTATATATTAGCTGTCCTCATTAATGTTAAGTAGGCATTACAAGACCTGGAATAAGAAAAGGGAGATGATAAATAATTTTATGTAGAACGCCAGTAGCTACGTCTACAATCATAACGCTTTTTTATTTCTTCTATTTTCTTGGATTTTGCTTTGTGAATATAAATTTACAAATAAAAAGAACGCTTCGAGAAAGCTAGCATACTCTATCAAAAAATTTGATATTACAATTTCTTGTCTACTTATTCATACCTATTGTAGATATCTTGAGCAGACTCAACTCAGTGAAAATGTATTTTCTATTTGTGACACGTTTCAAGCTTCAATTTTGTCCACAAGACCACTGTCACAAGACCCACTGTGCAAATTCTTTAAAACTTGTTTACCAGTCAATAAACTCATATTATGATGTTCTATAATCCATAAATCACAAATACGCAATCAAATAGCCTATCATATTTCATAGCAAAACCTATTTTAAAAAAAGTAACGAAAAAACTTTCCGACATTGGCAACATCAACACAATTACATATAACCCCACCATGTGTAGTTCGCACAAGTTATTACAACTTATCGAACTAAATATAGCTACGGAATTTGGTCGGGTAAACAAACTTGGGACGGCGTAAATCGATAGTCGCGTGTGAGCGAGACGGCACGACTATTTGTACGAGATAGAAAAAGATAGGCACAGCGGGGTGTTTGTAAGGCGTGGTTACGAATCCGAAAGTACCGTAATGAGAGTGAGCAAGACGGCTATACGTTTGTCGTTTCGTTGGAAATGCAAGTTGTAAAGAAAAAGGTTTTATTTGAAACCTAGATTGTAAATAAAACATACGACTTATCCTGGAACTGTTTTTAGCTGCTCGCTTGTTATTGGAAAATGCTTTGTGACTTATTATTGCGATTTTTATTGGTTTGTTTACATTTTGCTGAAAGAGAAACTTTTATTGGAATTGTGAACAATGAGTCGGTATTACGTGCAGAGTAAATAAAAATTATTAAATGAAGAATTGTTTAGGTACGAAATATTTACATTTTTAATTTATTCTTCCGTTAAAGCTTGGCCTAGTTTAAAATGCTGTTGGCGAATAACAGCTTAGTAACAAGGGCTTATCGCAATCCAATTTAGTCCTGTGCTCTTAGGTAAAAACGGCACCTAATGACAGCATTATAAGCGTAGATTCTGCGCTCGCTGCGGTCAGTCTGGGGATGGTGGACCATTTTTTATCACTAAACACTCGCCACACAATAAGTATATAAGAAAACATTTGGTAAGTAGTCGGAAGCCCTAAAGTCTGACAACCAGAGCATCGGAAACTTATCGGTATTCGGTGTTGCTCAGTATGTAATTGGGTAGTGGACGTTAGTCCCTTCAAGCAAAATATTCATATTCAGTCGAACTTGGTATAACTGAAAACTGACATTTAAATTGTTGGAATAAAGTAGGTAAGGCATGCGACTTCAATCTTCACAGCAGTAATCTGTACACGCTAACAAATTCTTTGGTAAAGTAAAAGAAGGCACAAATACCTAACACATCTTTTGAAATAGAAATCATTCACACAACGAAACTTTTTACACAAATAACCTTAACAATTTTTAGATTGGCAACTCGATTCATGCGTACCAACACGCACATTCTAATTAATGCATCCTCTACGTGACTTTGAAAATAGAACACTAACAAAGGTTAATTTATAGTGTACGTTTTGTGCATGAATGCGTGTACGTGATTGTAACAAATAGTTGTGTTTTATTGTGTAGTGGCGATATAAAAAACCCTTAATTTGGCGTCGTGTGTGGGTGGGATTATGAATGGAATAATTTGTTGGTTTCAAATGGGACTGATTTTATTTATATGGGTGAAAATAATTTTAGTATACATATTCATTCAATGCATTTGCCAGAGGCTGAAGATTTGATATGTTTTCATTAGTTAATATTAAATAATAGGCAAGTCGTCTACTTTATTGACGTTTGTGTATGTTCATGATGATTTCTAGGATTGTCACCTGCATATGCCTGGATAAAAAAAAAGTAATTTATAGCTTTAGAGTATGATTTATAAGTACCTACTCAACACAAGATGCTCAGGTTCCTACAATTGGTTTTTCCAGGTCTACATATTCAGTCATTTATACATTCTAAGGGTTTGGACTCGTGAATATCTTAATGATTCGACCTATTTTTAGAACTTTACCACCCAACAAACCTGACGACCCGTCTGACCAAGGGGTATCGTGTTACCCAGTAACTGGGTTGTAGAGGTCAGATACGCAGTTGCTCCATGTAAAGTAATGGAAGTTAGCTGCATCTGGATAAACTATAGAAGCCGACCTTAACATGGTTGAGAAAAGATTAGTTAAACTTGCTTTGACCTAGTAGCTTTTCAGAAACCTAAAGATTACGTCATAAAGGAATATTTGCGAACGTCATAGTTTCAAATGATGATGACAAATAAAAATAAAAAATAGGACAAGGCAAAGCTAAGCCTCAATTTTATCTATAACTCGTCAAACCACTATAATTGTTATCATTACAATAAACATAACGGGTGCTGAACGAAATTTAAAAAGGGCGTTTTGCACCCCTGTCTATGGCATACAGGGCTACTCTTTGTCAAATTGGCTATATGCCACATACGGCATTATGTGCTTCGAACATCTGCCTGCACGAAAAAAAGTCGATTGTTTATGGTCGTCAAAATGGCGATGGCGGGAGTATTGTTTCGGTTTTTCAAACCCTTTTTAACGGGAATGCTCGTTTTTTAATGACACTGCTGCTTTTATATAGCTAGGTTTGTTATGGAACGGAATATATAAAAAAATTAATTGATGTTTTTATTCTGACTAGGTTCAACTATCTCATGACAATTTTTTTTTTGTTTTAAAAGTATTCATCATCATCTGTCTAGCTTACTCCAAACTAAGTACGGCGAAGTCGGGTTCCAGTCTAACTAGAAGCACCTGAATAAGTAGGTACCAGTATTTTACATCAAGCGATTGTCTATCTGACCTCCACAACCCACTGAGTAACACGAACCTAAACTCATCTACGGCTTGTTTTCCAATTTTTTCGTGACAACCTTTTGAATTTTTAACGTGTCGTTCAGACAGAGGTGTTGGCTTTGACGGACAGTGATCAAATTGGGGGTGAATTGCCGGGTTTTGTCGACGGAAGAATAGACAAAATGACAGATAAACAATCACAATTTGTCTATTCTTCCGTCGACAAAACCCGTTTCTAGGGTGGTCATGTTACGCGAGCAGTAGGTACTATGACCAGAAGCCCTACCGCGAACGCGCGACGTAGGTATATACTTAAACGGAAAGTAAATCCGAACGATTTTTAATCGAAAATACACTATCAATTAGTAAGTTGAAGTAGCTAAGTTTATGGCCAACAAAATTTAATACAATCTGACACGACACGACGAAGAATATCACCCTGAAGTATAAAAAGTGTGTAAAATAAATAAGTATTTTCGCTTTTAAAAGAGTAGGAATTAACTTACGTTTACTGCGCGCTTTCGTGCTAAGTACCTACATCAAAAATGTATCTGTAACATAATTAATTTATCTAGCATTGCTTCATTTTCAATTCTTTTTACATATTATGTTATGGTAATTTGCCCCATTCTTTTCCATACGAAAACTACCTTTTGGAAGGGAGCGACTAGAATCAGTTATATTTTCCTTTAAATTTTGACATCCAAAAGTGCCTTTAACGTGCCCATTTGAAAAAAAAAGCAGTGGCACTCCGGGAGTGCCGACAGAAGTAAAAACTTGAACAAGATCGCCTTGGTGGAAGAAAAATACTGGAATAGAACATTAGTCCGTAACCTTATCTAAATAGAAAAATCGAGTTTAAAAAAAAAAAAAAAACTTCCAAAATCTTTAAAGTAAAAATACTTGCATAGAACATTGATCCGTAATGTAATATTAGTAAAGAGCACAATCGCGTTTACAAAAAACTTTTTACAAAAAAAAAACAACCGACCTCCTCAAAGTTATTTTTCACTTTGTAGTGTTTTTTTTTGGAGGTCGGTTGTTTTTTTTTGTAAAAAGTTTTTATTTTTCACTTTTTAGTTGTGGTACCTACCCCACACACATTCGAATACCACTACCTGCTACCAGTGACAGAAACTTATCATATCATCTACATACTAAGTGGGAAAAAAAACGTATATTGTAGCTAACTCAAAAACTATCCAAGCAAAGTTAATAAAATTTATACTACTTTTTGGAAGTCGGTAAAAAATGAGGTGTCGGTAACGGTGTAGAGAGTTCAATTGTTTTTTCCCATCTCAAAAATGCCCAACGCGCTTAAAGAAGTTTTCACTCCAATAAATAATTTGACTTTTTAGGGTTCCGTTAAAAAACGGAACCCTTATAGATTCGTCATGTCTGTCTGTCTGTCTGTCTGTCTGTCTGTCTGTCTATCTGTCTGTCTGTCTGTCTGTCTGTCTGTCTGTCTGTGTCTGTCCGTCCGTATGTCACAGCCACTTTTTTCCGAAACTATAAGAGCTATGCTGTTGAAACTTGGTAAGTAGATGTATTCTGTGAACCGCATTAAGATTTTTACACAAAAATAGAAAAAAAACAAATAATTTTGGAGTTCCCCATACTTAGAACTGAAACGCAAAAAATTTTTTTTCATCTATCCCATACGTGTGGGGTATCTATGGATAGGTCTTCAAAAATGATATTGAGGTTTCTAACATCATTTTTTTCTAAACTGAACAGTTTGTGCGAGAGACACTTCCAAAGTGGTAAAATGTGTGTCCCCCCCCCTGTAACTTCTAAAATAAGAGAATGATAAAACTAAAAAAAATATATGATGTACATTACTATGTAAACTTCCACCGAAAATTGGTTTGAACGAGATCTAGCAAGTAGTTTTTTTTTAATACGTTATAAATCGTAAACTTATCGTTACTTGCTGCTACGGAACCCTTCATGGGCGAGTACGACTCGCACTTGGCCGCTTTTTTACTTTATCTTTACTCTCTGGCGCCGTATGGCCTAACCGTAATCACAAAAACATCCATGAATGACCACTATTCTGTAGCTTAACATTCAAAATACTAAACAAAAATACATTTATACATGTGCCCATTGTGTGGGTTGGTTCTAAGCCAACATTCACGCTCTCCTAATTGGGAACCGAGTAGTGAGTCAGCAGAATGCTTTGTTGCTACCGAGTTACGTATGGACTTGTTAACGATATGTTTTTAAAAGAGTTTTTTTTTGTTACTATGGAAGTTTGTAATGGGATGAAATTTAAGGTTCTAGCCACATATCTCCATTTAAGTAAGTAAGGTTTTTTTTGTTGGGTGGGTAATTATCCAATAACTTCTCCCGCTTTGGGTGGAGCTAGGGCGTGTCAGACTCTTACTGACTAAAACCCACCCGTGTTCCTTCAGTTGCCATGTTGCTGGGGGCTACGGTACCCTTTCGGACTTCTCTGAAGCCCTAGCGGACCCCGTCAGTTCTGCTGACATCTCTTTGAGGCGCGCGTGGAACACAACGCGCCGTCGACCCGGGCCTGGTCCTTATCGGACCTCACCGTCCGCAAGCTCGCGCCTACGGCGGCCGGGAATCGGCCGGCGACTCCCGACGCCAAATGGCCTCAGTAAGGCATGAGATTAAAAAAAAAATTCGATTTACAAAATGTGACAAATTAATTTTGACATTTACCAGCCAATAAGATATACACCATTTTGATTTCGATTTTCGCTATGGAATTTCAAAATGAATTATTTTTATGTAAGGTCAATCTTACAGTTGTTTGTTTCTCATTAATTTTAAGTTTTGAATAAAATACATTTAAAGGTCTCACAGACAAAACCAAACTATTGTCCTACATATTCAATCATAATGATATTAAATTAAATATTAATCACAATTTTATATCTGAATGTATGGTCCTACCATGGGTTACCTAATCGTAGGCAATTTTATAATCATTAGGCGTAACGCTTTGCTACACTGCAAGCTACGCGCTACGAGCTACGAGGCTTAGTGTTGCTACGAAACAGCGTAGCGACATCGTCAGAAAATTTCGCGACCGAAAGTCCGCTTGCTTATGTTTTCTGTGAAAATTACAACGACGTAATTTTGGACTGATGCAGGCGACATTGCAGGTCACACACGACGAACTTTTCATTGCGTAATTTCGACGAATGTGATGATTATTATATAAGAAAAAAAAAGAAAAAAGAAGAGAAAGCTTTTTATACCGTTAAAGATTACATTGAGGACAAAAAGGCTTGGGATTAAGCTGCTCCAATTATTATTTTTATTTTTTACTTTTGGAACTTTGTTTATTTTGCAAACTTCAAAATTATATACACAATGACATGAATATTTACTTTGTTAAGTATAACATTATTATTATTTTAATTGATGTGAATGTGAGGACTATGTAGCTCATGTATATATATTTATTTAATTTTCTCAGTTAGGTACTACTAATGATAATCTGGCAGTTTTGAGTACTTTATGCGGCCTACCCAAATGTCCTTTCTTTGGTATTGTTCGTCGAATCGTTGAGCTCCTTTTAAGTTCTGAGTTGAGCTGCACAATTACTGACAAATGCGTGCACTGACTGGACAGGTCCACTCAAATCTGTATGGTTCTTTCCTCAAAAGATCATTTCAGACACAAAACTACATGGTCCTCATATGAAATGCTCTGACCAAGATTATTTCTGGTTATTTTTTTATTTTATTATATACACATTGACATTAATGATTTTTATATACAATGACATGAATATTTACTTTTAAAGTATTATATTATTTTAATTATTGTGAATGTGAAGACTATATGGGTTACTTTTTTGTTTTGTTTTTAATTTTTTTCTCAGTTAGTTTTAATCATGGTCTGACAGTTTGAGTAATTTATGTGGCCTACACAAATGTCCTTTTTTTGGTATTGTTCGTCGAATCGTTGAGCTCCTTAAATTCTGAGTTGAGCTACACGATAAATGACAAATGCGTGCACTGACTGGACAGACCCTCTCAATCTGTGTGATGCTTTCCTCTAAAGACCACTTCAGACACCAATCCACATGGCCTTCACATGATCTGACCAAGATTATGTCTGGACTTTAAAAGAGACTGTGACCTCTGAGTTTGTTTCGGCCTTTCTTCTCAGAGTAGTCAGATAGGAAACGCCGACCTCATCTAGTTTTTAAAATATGATTGACGTGTAAAAGTGTTTGTACAAACCTACTTATAGAAATAAAATCATTTATCATTTATGATTAATTTTCTTATGACCGTTATGTCTCAATTTCTGTCACAGATCATGGAGACGCCTCGCTTATGAAAGCGAGGCGTCTCCATGATGAACTGACGATGATGACTGACTGAGTATGAACTTACTAAACGTGTCACTGTTTTCTCGAAGTACGACACAAATGAAATCCGTGACAAAAATTGCGCGCTCAAAGCATTTTCGCCGCCACAATTTTATTAGTAGGTACAGTACGACACAACTTAGCTCAATCTACGCATCAATTTTATGAATGTATTTGGTTATATGACTTTACAAGTTATTGCGTTTGCGTAAAGATCATTTTCGCCTAAAGCAGTAATAAAGATTGGTGATTTTGAAGGCGCACTTAGTTCGGATGTGATCGGTTTTACGAATTTTGCCGAAGCTGCTGGCGCGGTTTCCATGCTCTGTAGTTGATGGCACAAAAGCGACTGTCACTTGTGTTCTACAGTTGTCGTAAAATATGTTTTCATGTTCAAATAAAGTACCTACAAAATGGTAATTTTAGCACTTTTAGGTCCACGTTAGACAAAGATAGACAAGGCTTATTAAATGATATCTTAGAGTATATATCACTGGAGAAGCCTTACGAACACTTCCCCCTCTGTAAAAGTACAAGAGCAAATGCTCTAACACGTTCATAAAAACTACTTTCAAATCGACTCGAACGCACAACGTTAATCGTTTTCGAGTCGCGGGGTTCTCATCAGTGCTCCGTGAAAATGCCTAGTTGTGCTGTTAAAACATGTAAAAAGCGTTCAAATACGTCAAACTTAAATAAAGACGGAATAACCTTCCATATTTAATATTTTTTTAAATATCTAGTCATGTTTTCAGTGATTTTTAAAATCCTAACCTCATAATACATTTTGACTTTTCATTCGATTCAACCATGATTCAACATAAAACACGGCATGAATCGAGTATTTTTCTCGCATTGCTTTCGTGACGTCACCATGTCTCGCTACACTTCGTTTTTATGTTCATAAAGTTCAAAATATATTTTTTTGCATTACGAAAATGTACGTCAAATCAGCTAAATTGACATGCACTTGCCATGCGATTATGTCTTCTAGCAAAAATAATAACGAGACTACCGTAGGGTTGGGGTCAAGTATGAAACCAAAATTGACATGTCGATAATTTCTTAGGGCGAATTAGTATTTTTTGTTGTTTAAGAAAATTGTTTTTGAACGAAGTTTTCCAATGCGGCTTGCGGTTAAATTAAGTATTAAATATACCACCACCTTTGTCGTAAGTTCGTAACACAGGCTCTACGGAATCTTGTTGGGAAAACATTATTCTCACAAGATCATGATATCGGTCTTAACTAGTCATGAGGTAGAACTAGCTAAAGCCGTAATGACCAAATATACAGATACAAGAATTGCGTCCATTACAAAAAAAAGGGACCCTCAAAAATATATTCGCCATAATTATATACTCCAAATTATTTCATTTTAAAAATCAGTAGTTGTTATGAACCTACTGATTTTTTAAGTATGTATTATTTGTTGGTACTAGGTATATCATTATTTTTTTACTTTTATTTAATAGTTGTTTTTTTTTTAAATGTAACTTTTCTATGCATCAGCTGTTTTATTTCTGGGTTCAAGCAAAATTCCGAATGATTATCGATATCGATGAAAAAAAAAAACGATGGTACGGACTTCTCTTTCCGGGCTCGGAAACAACAATAGCTATTGTTCTTTTTCGTAGAAACTACCTCGCGTCCCCCGCCAAATGTGACAGAATTTTTTGTTCGGAATATTGCGCTTATGGCTTCTCCAGTGATATATACTCTAAGAATGATATGCAGTTTGCCGAAGAAGTCTTATCAGTTAAGTTGGACGTAATGATGACGTAGGTATATTATGTAGATAATTATGAATGGACTACGGAAGTATGATACAAAATCGTAACTTAAAATAAATCCCTAATCCGTTCCAAAAATATTCAGGTAAGTAAGTACGCGTTCTGGGCATTGTTGGGGCTGTCCCGTTTCTGTAGCGCATTAGGGATGTTCGCGATGTTTCTACGCTTCTATGCGCAAGCGGTGTGCGTCCCTGGTGCGCCGGGTGCGGGCCAGCCCCGATGCCATCCTGGCAATGATCGCCGATGGCTGGACTGCCCTTATGGCTGTGGTTTTCCAATGCCGGTTAGGAAGTTATAATTATCGTGTTTTATTTATTTTAATATTTTTTTATTCATTATTTATTAATAACTAGATGACCCGGCAAACGTTATTTTGCCATATAAATGTTTGGGGTGGACCACCCTTATCACTTAGGGGTATGAAAAATAGATTACGACCGATGCTCAGACCTACCGAATATACATTTAAAATTTTATAAAAATCGATCAAGCTGTTTCGGAGGAGTATGGCAATAAACACTGTGATACGAGAATTTGATATATATAGATATATTATAATTATTGTGTTTTATTAACTTTTAGTTTATAATTATATTTAAGAGGAGCTCGTGGCTAAATAATAACAGCCGCACGGGTCGATCCGACAGGTTAAGGTACGCTTGCCGGGGTTGGTCCGTGGATGGGTGACCATATTTACATACCGAGACTCCTCCGTGCCTCGGAAAGCACGTTAAGCCGTTGGTCCCGGCTGTCATTCGTGGATCTTTGACAGTCGTTACGGGTCGTCAGAAGCCCGAAAGTCTGACAACCAGTCTTACCAAGGGGTATCGTATTACCCAGTTACTGGGTTGTGGAGGTCAGATAGACTGGAAGCCGACCCCAACATGGTTGGGAAAAGGCTAGGCAGATAGATAGATAGTTTATAATTATATTATTTATTTTATTTTATTATGAAATTTATTTAAAGTTTTATTGAAAGTGTCAAATCGTAGTGAATATTTTAATTAATTGTGGATTTTAGAGATTTTGAATAGTTTTTAAATATATATTACGTGTACTACTGACATCTACTGTGGAACAATAAGTTGTCTTTTAAATAAATGAATTTGAATTTGGTTTTGAGTACAGCACAGAGCGTTAATAACGTTCATATATCGCGTATCTTGAGTTGGATCAACATCCTAATTAAGTGTTAAATTAAGATTAACTCTGTAAGCATGAAGGTCCGGTCGTGATTCGATCAAGTTCAGATATGGCGCCAGGGGCATTGACTGTACTTTCATGGTAGAAGGGTATTGTTAATACATCTTACTAATGATAATACTATGGTCCGTGTGTTTTTGGGCAAACAATTCCTCCCTCACGGATTATTAGGTAATGGTGCCGATTCCCTTGTTCAGAAACTAAACTAAATTTAAG
This sequence comes from Agrochola lychnidis, assembly GCA_963680765.1. Lineage (NCBI taxonomy): Eukaryota > Metazoa > Arthropoda > Insecta > Lepidoptera > Noctuidae > Agrochola > Agrochola lychnidis. The sequence continues at coordinate 14,562,587 of OY796872.1, forward strand.
TTCAGTGCATCTTTTTCTTTCTATTTCATTAAGAAAAGGACAGAAGATAAATTTTAGTTTAGTCCTGTCAAATTAATCAGCGCTTGACGTAAATTGACGTAATTTTAGTAGGCAAGTTTTTAATCACGTCTAAACTTGTATGGAGAGTGACAGGCGCTGATTAATTTGACAGGACTAAACTAAAATTTATCCTCTGTCCTTTTCTTAATGAAATAGAAAGACAAAGATGCACTGAACTTAAATTTAGTTTAGTTTGTGAACAAGGGAATCGGCACCAATGAAATAAAATTAAGTACCAAGCCAGCGCTACTGCTGAGCATGAAGTCCTGCAGTGTTAGTGGGTTTTTAACCGATTTCTAAAAGGAGGAGGTATGTTTTTAAGCGATTACTTCGCCAATTATGAATTGATTTTGATGAATCTTTTTTGTTTGGTAAGTCATACTTTAGAGGTGGTCCCATATAATTTTTTATTAACTTTGTTTGGGTAGTTTTTGAGTTAGCTTCAATACTATTTTTCCCACTTAGTCTATAAGGATGATGTTATAGTTCATGTCATTGTTATTTACTTATAGCATAAGGTAGTGTTATTCGAATTTGTGTGGTTTAGATATCACACCAAAAAAGTGAAAAATAAAAACGTTTTTTTTTGTAAATAATTTTTATTCCATCTGGAATTTCTCAGTAGCAGCTTGGAGTCTAGATTTGTGGTTGATGGTAATAGTGGGTGTACTATAGGTACACCTCTGCCTAACCCTCCGCGGAATATAGTCATGATGTTATGTCTATGTTAAGAATAGAGAAAGAAAAAAAATAGATTTATTTGGTCCAGGTTAAGGTACAGACGCCAGCACATCAAGCTACCCGAAACTGTCAGATTTTCTCAATCAACTTTGAACCTTATACTTCAGCGATAAAGTTGAAAATCTATTAAATAAATTTGACAGATTGTAGTAGCTTGAAGTGCTGGCATCTGTACAAGGAATAGCGTTAATACGATGGATACCAGAAGAGATAACTGTTAAATCTGTTAAACTGCTAAACAAACCGTGATCCGATAACTGATCTGTCACATAGAGTCCGGCCACGCTAAGTCTGCATAAGTAAAAAAAACTGTGGAATTTGAAAATCTATAGACGGCAACACCATCCTGTCCTACGAAAAAAGAATTTGATACTTTGTTTGTCTTTTTGTTTTTGACAGGTTATTTTGTTTATATTCTGATTTATTCCTGGTAAAGAATAGTCACTTTAGCACGATGCAGTGTGGATTTGATACAGTTTTGTCATCGTATGGAGGTAGAGCATAGGTACGACATAGTTTATTCCACATAATCAAAAGGCAAAATATCAAAATCATTAGATCTATTTACAACCCCGAAACTGACATAACTGACTGATGTAAAAGTATACCATAAATAAAACTTTTTAGGGTTGCCCATTTATTCCATTGTAGACTTAGCGTGGCTGGAGTCTATGTTTTTATGTGGTTGACTAGCAAATAAGCAAACTGCCCAGTTGATGGTAAGGGATCACCGCAGCCTATAATCTCTTCTGCAATATCAGAAGCTTAGCAGGTGTGATGTTATTCCAAAAACATAGCTGAGATATGTCATGCGACTGTAACATCACTGGCACCTTTAACTTGAGCACAGTAACGTTTGGCAGCAGAAGTAATTTCTATTTTTGGCATTTGAACCATACGGTCGCAAGACGAACTATTAGACACACGAATGTGTTTCCCGATTTTTCGAGCCTTTTGAACTTGTGAATGCCTCTTCTCAAATTTAAACGTACAGCCTGACTATTTTCTTAATGTCCCTCGGAAATCATCGTATTTCCGAATACAAACGAAAGCTAATTTCCATGTCCATCAATTATTAGATTTATCGTGTATAATAATTTGAATTCAGAACTAAATACTTTACTGTTGTTTTGTTTTGATATCCGTGTGAACTATATAGAGCCGTAAAACAATTTTCGTGCCTGCGACTTTAGCAGCTTTCCTCCCATTTTTTTAAATAAATTAGGTACATTATTTTAAAAGAGTATTAACAACTCTATATACTTCCAAATCGATTGAGAGCGTCCGATCTGCACCAATTGTCGTTGACGAGTGAAAAGCTCGGGAGTATCGAAAACAAAATTGTTTAGGAGAGACAAAACAAACAAACCACACGAAAACCACTTTGAACAAAATTTTTCAAATTAAAGAGCAAGAATTCACACGTCAGCCGTCTTGCCGAGTTTATCCCTCTTTAATGGCGGACACCTAGTACTCACGAGGTTTTCATTGAACGCGAGAGATGGCGCTACAATCAAATATGCGAATTATAGGTGAGGTGCGAAGTTTTCTTACTTATTACATTAAAAAGTGTTTTTAGTAAAAAAAAAAACGACTTACTCGTCAACGACGAAAATAACTAAATTAAATAATAATTAATACACATCTAACTAACATTTAATTCTAGAATAATCAATATTAATTGATTCCCATTTTTTTTCCTGACATTCCATTGTTTCGCAAGAGTCCAACAATCATTGAAACAATGTGAGTAGCGTTATTTATAATTTACTTACATTATCTATAGGAAATGTACGACCAGTATTGAAATATAATTTAATGCTTCAGTTTGGTGTTCAATCATGATACCTTATCTACGAGATAGTGTCGAAATTATCTTGTTTTTTAAACAATTTCAAGTTATTACGTGACCTCCTTGTGTTATTTTGTTGATTAGTTTTAGGTGTCGTGTTTAAATAAGATGGGGTGGGCAGAAATGTACCTACAACTTTTTGAATGGGTATCGCGATGGCAACAACATATTTGTTAAGATAGTAAGATAATTTCAATCATGTTGCCATTGGAACTAATATTAAATGCGAAAATGAGTTTGTTTTTATGCTTTCACGCTAAAACGGCTGAACGGATTTGGATGAAATTTGACACACGGGTAGACTATGACCTGGAGAAGGATAAAGGCTATTTTTCATCCTGGAATGCAGACAAAGTCGCGGGCAACAGCTAGTCTATGATATATAAAGATAAGTATTCACCAAAGCAAATTTATCTTGAACTACGTGATAGCCCAGTGGTTCAGGCCTCGCCTCTCATGCACGACGGTTCAAATTTATACAAGTACACACGGCTACACATCAAGCTATACATTCCCAGTGTAAGCTGACCTCGCATTTTACGGAAATCCTATACAATGCGAGATCAGCATAAACTGGAAAAATATTGCTTGATGCGTAGCCGTGTGTACCAATGTGACTTTTTCAATTTTTAGGTACATCTTGGACATTACTAACATCGGTGACGCTTGAGCAAGCGTCATCAATGCTCAAGCGTTCTCTGTATGAGAAGACTTTGCCCCACAGCAGGACAGTAACAAGCTAGTACAGTACAAATATGTTCTTAATGTCCCTCGGCAAACCTCGTGTTTCGTCAGTCGTCGGATTTCTATCAGTTGCCCTTTGCACTTGGTGCAGACCGGACGTTCTCAATCGACTTGGAAGTATATAGAGTTGTTAATACTCTTTTAACTAATGTAATTTATTTAAAAAATGGGAGGAAAGCCGCTAAAGTCGCAGACACGACAGACAGGAAAATAGTTTTACAGCTCTATATAGTTCACACGGAAATCAAAACAAAACAACAATAAAGTACTTAGTTCTGAATTCAAATTATTATACACGATAAATCTAATAATTGATGGACATGGAAATTAGCATTCGTTTGTATTCGGAAATCCGATGATACCCGAGGGACATTAAGAAAATAAAAAGTAGTATGATGATCGTTATCAAGTCGCTATCGACTATTGTAATCATTAAGATTTACTAAAGTAATTTAACTTGAACTAAATACAGAAAAGCTCGGGAGAGTTTTTAGAAGAAGCTGAGTATCTTCTGCAAATGATTGCACGCTGGGCAGAAAGCCTCGCTTCCAGCTAAAGCATAATCCACCTGTATTGTTGGCCTACTGGTTTCCAACCACGCGGGAAAGTGCGGGTTGGTCCCATGTCACATGCATTCGAATTTTAGTTTTAGGATATGGCGGTTCCTCACCATTTTTTCCTTCACCGTTTTGTGACTATTGGTGATGAAATTTCACACAAAATTAAGTGCCTGTTTGGATTGAACCCAGGCTTCCTTTTCAGCATAATCAGTCTATAATGTTCCCACTGCTGGAACACTGTCCCATTGCGGGTTGATTATATTCTCATTGAGTGCAGTGGAAAAGAAAACATCGTGAGGAAACCGGCATGTCCTAGAAGACATTTGACATCTGCCAATCCGTACTGGGCCCGCGTGGTGGATTATAGGCCACTCCCTCCGAGAGTAAGCCTGTGTTAGGCTTGCAGAAAAAATATCGATATTTTTAAGCGATATTTATTATTTCGATATATCGATATAAAATATCAAGTATCGAAAATGTATCAAATTCGATATATTTCCAATAGCAACATCGTTGTCGTCACTGACTAAAACTGCTGGGCATCAGAGTCGTAAAAAAGTAGACTATTTTCATTATTATCTGTGGCGTGACTTTGCTTGATTTTCTCGGAAAAAAAAGAAGAAAATATCGACAATTGAGATACATGCTTATTTATGCTAACATAGTAAAAACAAGGACAATAGAAGTTCATATAGAAAGAAAAGATTTTTTTTCATTTTCCATTTTCAAGGTGATTTTAAGGTAGGAATGCAAGAAGTGGCAAAAAATATCGATATCTCGTTTTTTTTTCGATATATCGAAATAGACATTGATATTTTTTTAAATATCGATACGATGTATATGGATACTTTTTGGTACTTCTTGCATCCCTAGCCTGTGTCCCAGCAGTGGGAACATTATAGGCTGAATATGCTTATGCTATATGAGAATATTATAGCTCGTGAAAACACGAGAGAAGAAATGAAAAGTTTTTACCTCATTGATGATGATTAATTTACAATTTTCCGCAATATTAAAAATATATCTACGTATTTATTGCAAGTACATAAAACAGACAAGATTGTATGATTTACTCTCAATCAACGTTTATAATTTCCGTCTGCGATAAGTTAGATTTCTTTGAATTACGATAAATATACGTATAATCTTGATATTTGTTGATATGGCTATATATTTTGCGTACGATTAGAAATGTTGTCTTGGTATATGTATATAAATGAGGATGAGCAGAAAAACCTCCTTGCTAATCACAAAATACTAGCCTCTAGAGTACGTCTGGGGCTGTCAGCCCCGCTTGCCTTGGCTTGCCACAGTATTTGCTGTAGTGCTATTTTAATCAATCAATATCTTAATTGTACAACAACCCCCTCTTATCTTAAAGAACGTTTCAAGTTCCTTCATGACACACATAAGTACCTAATAGATATCCGAGGTCATCGGAAAATTTGAGACTAGAGATGCCGATGCATTCCACCGGCTTTTATGCCAAATCTTTTAAGGTTCAAGCAGTACGGTTATGGAATGCCTTGCCCGTGTCGATAAGGCGTGTTCAATCTTTGTCCACTTTTAAAATTCTAGTAAAAAAACAATTTCTCTTTCCTTAAACATCATCATTACATATAGTTCCTTGCTCTTGTTTCTTGTTTATAATTTTATGTATATCTGTTATTTATCTAATATAAATATAAATATTTATATAGGTAATTACATGCTTTATGTATCTGTGTATCTGTTGTATATGTAAATGGTACACCACTGACTACCTGCAGTATTGTCTCACCTTTTCTATTTAAATCCATCCAAAGGTTGTCTGTAAAAAATCGTTTTTAGCGATAAGACCGCCCATTGTGTCACCCAATGTTAAATTTCTAAATGAATGTCTGTAATTTTTATGGTGTACATAATAAAGAATATTCTATCTATCTATCTTAATTGTAGATCATAGGTAAGTACATAAGACAGGTCTAAAATAATTAAATTGTGATTGTATAAAGTTCACTTCGAAACTCACTCAAGTCACTACACACAATTTGAAAACGAACTCATTTGTTTTTTTAAGTAAATCATTACGTATTCACAATGAGGTCAGAGCGTTGTAAAAGTTTTGAAAATAGAATGCGCGCCACGAAAGAAGGCCCGTGGAAAATTGTGGAATTATATTTTTTTTTTTAATGCAATGTGAAGCAATGACATAGATACTAGCGCTGCGTCATATGGACTTCAGTGTTGGCGCGAACTCTAGCCCTATCTATTTTCATAGTTCGTTCATATTGCCTGCAAAAACGTATATACAAATGTATTAATGAAAATATCAAATTCAGGAATAGGTTATCTAAATGATGAAATATTTGTGTAAACAGAAGCAAGAGATAACATTGGTAATTTTTGTTATCGATTTCAAAACATGGCTTTGTTGTTAACGAAGAAATCGAACGAAGACGAAACGAAAATGACAGTTGTTGTCAAATGACCTAAGCCAATCAGAGGAGACGTAAATACGTCTTCAAACGTCGGGTTCTTTATTCAAGATAGGTTTCTAAGCTTTGTTAAAGAGTTATTACGGTGTTTTTACCTGTGCGATTGTTTTTAGTGTGAAAGTAAAGGATTATATCCAAGATAAGAGTTCTTGGAAACATGCTGGTGCTGCTCCATAGGACAATTTAGAATCAAGACAAAATCAAACTGGTTGCTAATTTAATTGTAAAATTTATTATTTTGTGTTAACTGACATTGATTTTATATTCTGTGATTATTTCCTCACACACTGACTTATTAATTATAAAATTTTAGGAAAATCGTCTACTTTTACAATGTTTGTAAATATGTGAGCACCATGTATCTATCACATAATTAAATTATCTGTCGTTGCTTCATTTTTAATTCCTTTTACCTATTGTGGTATAGTAATTTTATTCTAGGTGCATTGTCTTTACATATAATTATTTAACTAATGACGTATGTACTTATACAAACTAATGTAAAACATTTTAAAAGAGTAACGGTGGAGTTTCTTGCCCATTCTTCTCCATGCGAAAACTACCTGTTGGAAGGGGCGACTAGAATCAATTTTATTGTTTTGTAAATTTTGACGTTCAAAAGTGCTATACATGGGGCTATTTGAAATAAATGATTTGACTTTGAGCCATATTTTCTTATAATAGTAATAATAATACCGTCCCACTGCGGGGCACTATTTTTTGTGAAACAAAGTGAAAAAGAATTAGGCACCCGGTTTTATACGATGAAGTGTATGTCATAAGTGTCATAACTGAAGGAAAGAAAGAAAATTCACTATCTCAAACATGCTTGGAAATTCGAGCATTATTTTGACAACCTTCTTCGAGATAAATCGAAAATGCTGTACTGGTCGAATACATGCGAGCGCCCGGCCGGAAATATTTGTATGAAAATCCTTATCTGTCGTGTTTAGCGGCCGAATAAATTACTATGAAAACTCATATCTGTCGTGTTATTTAAAAATGGAGCGACCTTTATACTTCAACACATGGCAACCAAGGAGGTAACTTATCAAAGATTTGATTCCAATTTCGATTTGGCTTGTAAATAGAGCTGTTTAAAGTGAAAAATTATCGCAGTTCGTCATTTCGAAATTTAAATTACTTAAAATTCCGCGCATTATTTGAGAAAAGTAAAGTTTTGGCCGCAACCAGGCATTGATGGACTTACGTATGTGTGCCTCGGCTTCGCCTCAACCCACATCCAGCAATGCCTTTATTGCAGGCCGCGAAAGTATATACTATTATTTGCGTCCATTTTGAAAATGATCATACAGGTTGCAACCGATTATCAATGTAGAAATAATAATTATATTTGGTGGAATTGATTAAATATTATTTCTTCTAATGCATATTGTAATGGAGTGAACCAAATGGTCAAAAGCAAGTACTTATGAAGTTATGACCAAATAGCTGTGTAAAGTAATTATCTTAGATAAAGTAAAGTTTTCTTTATTGTACACCGTAAAAAGGAAATAAGTCCTAAAACAAGTTCTATCAAACGTTTGTCGGTGTCCACAATAATTAGAAGGGCATATAAATAAATATAATCATAAATATAATCTTTTATCACAGCTGTAACACGAGATTAGATTCCTATCAGTTATATTCTGTATCTGCAACGGTTATCAGTGACAATAAACCGAATTACTCAATCTAACTGGTCTTGTTATTCCTAATGTTTGACTGTTAAACTAAGTCATTAACTGTGTTAACTAGTTCAGTGCCGGGAGCCCTCCTGGAGGGTTCACCTTGTCGCATATAGGATGCCGGGAACTCTCGCGGAAGGCTCATTTTAAATGAAGGTTTTTCTTAGCGAATACAGCATTATAAACCGTGAAAATAAAATTTGATGTACCTATTAACAAGATTTATTAGTTTATGCGTTTGTTGGCTTAAAAAAAACAAAGAATTTTATTTATTTTTAAATTTTTTGTTCACTGTTCCAAAAATTCACAAAAAATGTAAAAGATTGGAAACTACGTATACCGACAAGAAAAACCCCTCCTGAAAACACAATTTTACTTCGTTTAACAGTGTTTTATAACACGGTTTTAAACCTAATGCCGTTGACCGTCCACGATGGTTAACTTTGGCGCAAACGTAATGCCGGTAACCCTCCCGGAGGGTTCACTTTCAATATGTATGGCGGCATGGCGTATGAGTTGTATGAAAAGTGTGTGGAGTCGAAAGTGATAATAACCTTGAATATAGTAAGCGTAAGAGAGACTCATGGCTAAATAATAACACCCTACGAGTCGATCGAAGGTTAAGCTACGCTTGCCGCGGTCGATTCGTGGATGGGTGACCATTCATTACATATCGAGACCCTCCGTGCCTCGGATAGCACGTTAAGCCATTGGTCCTAGCTGTCATTCGTAGATCTTTGACAGTCGTTACGGGTCGTCAGAAGCCCGAAAGTCTGACAACCAACTTTACCTATACTCCATTTGAAATAAGATTAGACATTTAAACAAACCTTTTTTACAGTCCGTTCAACCGATTCTGACTTCTATACCGTAAGCATAAGGATGGCATTAAAAGCAAAAAAGTGGTTACAATACTAATTGTTTACTGCAGCTGCTATTTGTCATGCCACCAACACAATAGAAGTCAAAATCGGTTGAACGGACTGTAAAAAAGGGGTAGTTAAATGTCTAATCTTATTTCAAATTAAGTATAGGGGTATCGTGTTACCCTGTAACTGGGTTGTGGAGGTCAGATAGGCAGTCGCTCCATGTAAAATACTGGTATTCAGCTGCATCTTTTTTTTTTGGTTCGGAAATTATCATATAACTTCTCCCGCTCTGGGTGGAGCGGGAGGGCATGTCAGACTCTTACCGACTAAAACCCACCCGTGTTCCTACAGTTTCCTATATTGCCAGGGGCCACGGTAACCCTTTCGGACAAAACCGCAACCCCGGCAGGATTCAGCAGCATCTGGGTAGCCTGGAAGTCAACCCAAACAAAATATGGAAAAGGAACTGTATGAATAAACTTGACTTGGGCTGCGTCATCGGTCTAGTAGTCACAAGCGCTACTACAGAGCATGCGGTCCGGGTTCCATTCCCGGGTCGGACAAAGTGTCATTGGGTATTTCCATCTGAAATTTCTCCGTAGTAGCCCGGAGTCTGGATTTGTTCCCAGTTGATGACTATACGGGTGGCTCATATGGGACAAAAAAGTGGAATAAAAAAGATAAGTCTAAAATTGTTATCTTTACGTACCTGCTCAGGTAAAGATACCTTTGAAAGTTCATAGTTACCCAAGTACTGTCGCTAAGAGATTAACCCGTTATCATAAAAAAGCGAGGTAAAAAATCTTTAAGAAAAGAAACAAATGAAGATTTAAAATTTAACATTCCATAATCCCCTATAATCTCAATACAGACAATAAAAAACAAAATCCGTACTAAAAAGTGCAGAAGACAATTAAAAAATTAATCTAAATTCCACAAAATAAGTTATAATCTGGCAATACTAAAGAATTACGCGTGTTACTTGTTCAAATAATAAAAATAAATCGAATCACTCGATATTTTTTTATCTGTAATTACCAAAAATTCCCGATAAACGGCGAGATAAAGAATGTAATGTGTACTGATAATATCAAAGTGTCAGGATAAAGATAAAATAAGAATTGATGATTTATTTTCGCTAATCTAATTACGAAATAAAAATCCAATGTTAATTTGATTAGGTATAGACAAAGGTTTACTTTATCACGTGTTGCGTGGATCATTAAATACCTACTACACATGGCTACACATCAAGCTATACATTTCCAGTATAAGCTGATCTCGCATTGTTTAGTATTTACGTACAATGCGAGATCAGCTTAAACTGGAAACGTACAGCTTGATGTGTAGCCGTGTGTACCAAATATTTTTTAATGTCTGTCACATTAATTGTTCTTCATCATTTCATTTCCTTTATTTTAACATAACATAACATCACGCCTGTAATCCCCGAAGGGTTAGGTAGAGGTATACCCATAGGACACCCACATTTCGCCAGTTATGTTAAGCCCCATGTAGCGCTTGCGACCACTAGATCAACGAGGCAGTCAATAAGTCCTTTATTTTACTTTATTTTAAATTGGTTGTTGGTTGAGGCGAAGCCAGGGCACACATACGTGAGTCCAGCAATGCCTGATTGCGGCCAAGGCTTGTATAGTATATTTTCTCAAATAATGCGCGGAAATTCAAACTAAGTAAATTAATTATAAATTCCAGAATCAATGACGAACAAAGAAAAATTCATACCAATCCATTTATAGTACCTACTTATTCCATGCTGCCATGATAGTAGGTACTAGTAATTCCATGCTGCTATGTCATTATTCCAATGTCATTATTCTCATCATTCAATATCTTGTTCTAAACTTTGGGCGACCGACCTCTGCTCGGGTGAAAATACGAAGAAAACGAATGTACCCAGATATGAGACCTAGCTAGATCGATTTTTCGCCCCCATAAACCCCTATATTGCAACTTTCATCGAAATCGGCTCTAACGATTTCGATGAAAGTTGCAATATAGGGGTTTCGTAGAACGTGAGTACAAAAAAATATTATTTAACGTTTTCATTACAAAGCTTGTAGCAATATTCAATTAATTCTGTAGTTTCACGAAAATAATTTCCACGTGAAATCTATGCTACGTTAATTTGCGAGAAAGGGACCACGCCATTAACATCCCATAAGTCCTTCTCTCTCACACCAAAATAATTAACAAAATGCTATCATACCACATTATTTCACGTAAAGTATCAATGTTATTATTATGCCAGCTCGGTTTATTTAATTACACAAATATTCAAAATTAATTATACGTGAAACTAGTAATTGGCAGTTTACGTAACGTATCATTAGTTTTGTAAGCTTTGTACCTAATTAGTGTCGTGTATAGGGGTGATATGTTAAGTCATTTGTTGTTAGCGGGAAAACGGTTTTGTTTTTTTTGTCTAACCCTTATTGGCTATGGTTGGTTAGTGATGTAATGGATTGTGAAAAGTTTTAGCGATTTAATTTATTTTTTTACGACGTAATTTGCATCCCATTTTCCTTATTTTCCGGGAAATTTAAATTTTTTGTCAATTACTTTTCGGTACGTAGTAAGTATATTAACCTGCTTGTGTCCGACAAATTTTGCCTTTAACAACCACCAGTTATCGTACAGTAAGTCATTTTTTTTAGTTTTTTTTCTGCTTATCCACAATTGCCCTTTGAATTATATTCGCTAAATCAACCCTTTAGTAGTTTAATCTGCGATTAGATTCAAAGTGCAGCAGACGTCCAATTAGTTGGTAATTTGTTTGTTTGTTAACAAACGGGGCTCACAGGGCTGACGGGGCTGCACCCCGACGTTTGCTAACGAGATAGCTAATTAAATGGATATCGATGTCAGTTATCTGTGTTTTAGGTACTAGGAGAAATAATGACGTGTGGTACTTTTTTAATGATGGTGTGTCATAGACAATAGAGGATTAATGCTGGCTGAATAGAATTTGAACTTTTGTATTTAGAATGCTATTTTGTATTTATAGTCTGTACCTTTAATTTTATGCTTACCTACAAAAAAAGGAGGTAATGGGTTATTCTTTATTTGAAATTGGGTAATAGGTAAGGTATAACTCGATTTTTTTAGCTGTGCACTTGGAGCTGTCAAAATCTTAGGTTGTTAGTATTCCCGGTTACCTCCTTAGTGCCCTGACGCCTCAATACGGTCTGCGCAACTCGTGTCGTCTCCACAGTTTTGTCTTATTATTCGTTAATTTCTTATTATTTAAACCACATAAATTGTAATATTTTGACGTTGACAGAAGCACAGTTATAAAAAATCGGGTTTTAAGTACAGTCTTTCATAATTATTATTTATACGATGATGCAAGTACCTGACAGTTTTCGCTAAAAATCCAAGTTAATTGGCGAGTTATAAACTTCTATAGGAACCAACCTAATAAGTGTTTTATAAAACGTAGGATATAACAGTTATTATTGATCAAGAAAGTCTGAAAGCAAGACTAGAAAAACAAATTCTGTATTTTACTGTTAATTCAATATTCTATGTAAGAAAAACCTTATTTGTTGCCGCCATAAGTAAAAGATAAACCTACATTAGTGGTTACATTGCGTTTAAATTAAAGATTTTATTTTCTCGACATTTTAAATTGTAAAACTGTTGTCATGGAATTATCGTAAATTAGGAAAAGCGTGAAGAAAATTAGAATTATATAAAGATATTAATAATTAAATAAACGCGTTTGGCCGCGCGCACTTTGGACACGAATTTGTATCGTACGTAAACGTACGACCGTGGTCGTACGAATTGAGTGCGCACACTGAATACGTTTTTCACCGTCAAATCGGGTTTTTCCTTGAGGTACCCGATCCTTGAGGGACCCGTCCTTTAGAGCTCCGATCCTTGAGAACCCCGATAAATTTGATAAAATGCCAATGTCGTTTAAAGTATAATTGCCAACAAAAGTGTTAAACTAACAAAATTATTAATCAGTTGGAATTAAGTAATAACACAGTTGCTAATAAAGTAGCTCTTATTTCAGCGCTTTTAGGTCCATAATGCAGCTTATAAAACACGCGTACGTTTTATTTTATTGTCTAAAGACATAGGCATGTCCGGAATGCAATAACCACTTTCCACCCAATCTATTTCTTGTAAAATTATGATTCCACTTAAGCCCTCCAGAAGGTCCTTCCCCCGACATCTTTGTGTGACTCACTAATCTTTCTTATTATTTGCTTAGTGCTATTAATAATTATTTCGCATGATTGAAAGAGATAGAAAAGTACATTGTTATGCATGCGTAAAAGAGACAGATTTATTGGTATATTTATTGGTTTAATGGTATATCTATTGTTTCTTTATAACTAGTTGGTGGCCAGGTAGATTTTTTTAACAATGGGTGCACTTTTCTGGCTCGTTTTTAGTATTTCTAGGATTTAAAATATGGAATAACATAAAATTATATCAGTTTAACTCTAGACTAGGTTGCCTTAACCAAATTTACGCATTATTTAATTAATGTACTTTGAAGCACTTTTTGTATCAATGGTACACTAGCATGATAATGGCAAAAATAACAAAAAAAAGATAATTAAATTTATCGGGGTTCTCAAAGATCGGGGCCCTAAAGGACGGGTCCCTCAAGGATCGGGTACCTTAAGGATGAACCCGTCAAATCGAATCATACCGTGATATCGCTTTGAACGTACGAAAAATCCCAACAAGTTCGGATTGTTTTCGGACGTCGGAACTATACGTACGACTAACTTGCACTCAGTCTGCGTGCTCCCTTAGTACTTGGAAGGTCGGGATCGTTCGTGCGTGTTCGTATATGCTCGCATGAATAAAATTCGTACGAAAACGAGTCCAAAGTGCGCGCGGCCTTATGATTCATCTCGAGTGTAAAATGATGAATGTATAAAGCATGGTAATTAAACCTTAAACACGTCAATCTGCCTAGCCTTTTCCCGACTATGTTGGGGTCAGCTTCCAGTCTAACTGGAGGCAGCTGAATATCAGTATTTTACATGTACCGTGTGCTGAAAAAGTGCTCTGTTCGTGACGAAAATGTGCACGTAATTCAACATCATGTTGTTATGATGAGAGTCGGAAAATCATCTGCCAAGCCTTTTTCCAACTATCTTGGGGTCGGCTTCCAGTCTAACTTAATGCAGCTGAATACCAGTATTTTACATGGAGCGACTGCCTATCTGACCTCCACATCCCAGTAACTGGGTAACACGATACCTCTTGGTAAAACTAGTTGTCAGACTTTAGGGCTTCTGAAGACGCGTAACGACTGCCAAAGATCTACGAACGACAGCCGGGACCAACGTCTTAACGTGCTTTCTGAGGCACGGAGGAGTCTCGATATGTAATAGATGGTCACCCATCCAAGGACTGACATTGGCAAGCGTAGCTTAACCTTCGTACCTCGTGTGGCTGTTATTATTTAGCCAACACGTTAACCATTTTAATAAATATGTAGTTATATTCTATAGCTTTCCACAAAAAAAAACATTAAAAGAAATATCTACCAAAAACAAAAAAAAAGCTGTCACAAAAAAAACTACCACAGACAAAAATATTTTTCTTTAATAAAACCAGAGACTAAAATAATGTAGGTACAACAAGTAAAATAGAGTGTACCTAAAATATTTCTCATAAAAAATGTGTAAACTTCACCCCAGTGACTTGGGGTAACTCAAAATGGTAATAAATCGAGTGGGCGTGGCTTACCCTGTCACGCCCAGGGGGGATGAGTAGCCCTCAAAACTCGGCACCGCCGAGTACCACGTAATATGGGTACTTCGGCACTATAGGTGCCTCGGTTTGCGACACAAGGAGGATGCGATGGTTTGTTTTATTGTTATGGTTAAAGAAGGAAATGTTTGGAGTTATTTGACTGTTTTTGGGGGCGTTTTATCTTTCCCTTTTTTTGTTTGACTGAAATTAGTTGTATTGAAATTTGATTTGAATATTTTTTAGGTAAGCAGTTTCAGACGGACTCGAGATGAAACGATTCTTAGATTTTATATTATTTACTAGCTTCTGCCTGCGACTTCGTCCGCTTATAACCTTCCTTAAGAGTTGAGCTGTTCAATGCAAAAAGATTTTTTTTAATCCAACTGGTAGTCCCGGAGATTACCCCTACATACAAACTTACAAACAAACAAATTTTGCTTCTTTATAATATTAATATTTATATTATAACTAGCTGACCCCGGAAAACGTTGTTTTGCCAATTATTTGTTTGGGGTGGACAACCCTTATCACTTAGGGGTATGAAAAATAGATAGTAGCCGATTCTCAGACCTACTGAATATGCATATAAAATTTGGTAAAAATCAGTAAAGCCGTTTCGGAGGAGTAAGGTAACTAACATTGTGACACGAGAATTTTATATATAAGAAGATCTAAGTACGTACCTAGTTCAGCCTGCTCGGATTCTTAAAAAAATGAATTAAAAAATAAGTGGTAGGTACACACGGCTACACATCAAGCTATAAATTTCCAGTATAAGCTGACCTCGCATTGTACGGAAATCCTATACAATCCGAGATCAGCATAAACTGGAAATGTATAGCTTGATGTGTAGCCGTGTGTACCTAGTTCATAGAAGATATGTATGAACATCATATAACTGTGGTTTTAATTAGCAACAAAATAAAACAGGTATCTTTTTACATATCTGAATTCCAATCTGGTAAAAAGAAAGAAAGATAAATAAGTTTATTTGTCATCGAAACACGTGCATCCAAAAAGAAAATTAACTCGAGTAGAATAATAAAACACAATAGATCTAAATATTACCACGTGCACAAAACAGAAATAGTCGGCAGCTGCACGTCATGACTGTGACAAGAAGGCTAGAAAGTTTTCTAAGATAGGAACCTATTATGCAAAACATTAATAGCAACTGTTGTAGGGGTATTAATAAAACCTAATTATGTACAGTTGTATACAAGACTTTATCTACACCCATCTATAAAAAGTTCTGAAACCATAGGGTGTTGTACAATATTGTTTTCTCAACTTTTCTGGTAATAATTGGTTAGAAATATCCTTTGCTGCATTAGAAATACCTACTATATAAATATTATGAACTAAAGTCGCTTTTCGTGTCTGTCTGTTTAACCGAGTTGTTCTTCTAAACTACGCAATGGATTTTGATGAGGTTTTCAACATAATTTAGAAAATTTATTCCGGAAAGTTTACATGTATAATACATTAATATTTAACTTAGATATAATAAAGAAATCTCGATGTTTTGTCAAGCGGTCGCTATTTAACTTATTAAATGTTAGTGGAGGTTGGTTGGCCAGACAAAACCTCTACAGTACCTATCATAGTTATCAAAAAAACTACCTTATACCTATATAAAAATCTACTATTATTATTATCGAATAGCTGCTTTTTTCTTTTCCAACGCATCAGCAGATTAAATTCGTCCCAACAATAGAGTTGCACCCCAGCATTACCCGTATCTGCCCCAATTGTTGCCACACGCGAAAATGAATTATTATAGAGTTGCCAACTGGGGCGGGGTGGGCTAAAACGAGGGGCGTAGGGGCGTACCGGATATTGGTCATATAAATAAATTAGTAGGAAGACGAAGGAAATTAATGTTAATTTCAAGTTACTGGAGTTATGGCAGCTCGTATGTACCGTATGTGTAGTTACATGAAATGATTGATGAAAGTAAGTTTTGAGTTTAGGTTACGGTTAAAAAAATAAAGTTTAATAAAAAACTGTAACCCGACTACCTACGGGAAAATGAAAATGATCTAAAAAGTACGAAACAAGCAAATATTTCAGACAGAAATCAAGACAGGTACAAAAATGGTCCAGGTAAAGCCGTGGTCGCATGCCTATATACCATGTTGGTGCCAGGAACACCTACAAAATTATAATGGCATGCGACGACGGCTTTACCTTGACCATTTTTGTACCTATGTCTTGATTTCTGTCTGAAATATTTGCTTGTTTCGTACTTTTTAGATCATTTTCATTTTCCCGTAGGTAGTCGGGTTACAGTTTTTTATTAAACTTTATTTTTTATTTTATACTTTTCCGTTTTTACACTTGATAAACGTAAATAAGAGTAATACAATAGTTCAGTAATTAACCTATTTTAAATTCCAATAGCAGTGCATAGTGCTTTGGACGAAACCATAGAGCGATTTATTTCGACGCCAACACCATATATCGATATCGAGCTTCGAAGAAATCCAAAATATAAATATTTCGTTGTACTTGTTTTTCTTCATAAGAGTGGAATTACAAATCGTTACTATTTATTAAGATTTGATTAACTGCACGTTGGTAACATCTTGCAATACTACGTAGCGCAGTCTCACTTTTGCTTGTTTTTAACGATTTAAACATATTTATTTACTTTGAAAATATAATATTATATACATATTTGTAATGTGCTCGTCAAGACCTTTCTTTTGATACCAAACATGTCATGATCATCCCATTTTAATTTTTTTCGAGGTTAGAAATTGACGTGTAAAGTCCACCAAATTAAATTTAGGGAAAAATTATATAGCCTATGTCACCCGGACCATTATTACGAATCTATTGATACCTCATTCATCAAAATCGGTTTACTAGTTTAGGCGCTACGGTGGAACACACGTAAAAACAAACATACATACATACATACATACAAACATACATACATACAAACATACATACATAGACTGCTAAAATCATAACCCTTCCTTTTGGCTTTGCCGTAGTCGGGTAAAAATCAAAATAACTGCTGTTAAAATATAATACATATAATTAATTGTATATTTAACATGTTACTGTGGTTGTTTTTATTAAAAACAAAACTGTATTTTTTTAGGAAAAAAACATTTTTTTTTGGTTAGGTAAAATTATGATTTCGATTATTTTTTATTTCATATTTTAGTCGTAAAATCTCACATTCTAAACCTTCTAAAACGGAACATTAATTGACCATTTATTTATTTATTTATTTATAGTTAATTAAAACGGCACAACACCAATTACATTAATTAACATAGAAACAATTACAATCTTGACATTAATTAAATTTAAAACTAACATGGAACAGTGGACTCCCTAGCATACTTTCTCTCACAGAACACCAGACATATACGCATAATTTTACTCCATTCATCCGCAAACACATCACATTCAGGGTTGGCAGTCAGAAGGGCATTTAGCATTTTTAGGGTACGACAGACTGGGGATTCGGCTCTGGCTACAGTTTTGCATGATAGTTGCGCAAACAAATTGTGTCGGCGGCTCTGACGGTGTCCAATGTATTTGTCGGGCACAAATAATCGACAGAAAAGGCCATGGAGCTCTGGACAGTCGATACGTCCCCGTAAAGTCTTACAGGCTACCGTGAGCTGATCAAAACCTCTTCTTACCTCCAACGAGTTAAAGCCTAACATCCCTAAAAGATAGTTGGTAGGGTACATGTACGGAAAGAAATGGTATAACCTTTGGAAGAGGCATCTTAGGAATGTTTTCTGAACCTTTTCCAGCATAAGTGTTTGGGTCGCGGTATAGGGGTGCCAAACACAGGCACTGGACTCGAGTTTGCTTCGAACCAGAGCAGTGTACAACAGCCTAATAACATTTGAATTGCGAAAGTCACGCGCATTTCTCAAAACAAATCCCAAGCGCCTGAAAGATTCCCTCGCAAGGGCAGAAACGTGATCTTTAAAAGACAGACAGCGGTCGAAAGTCACTCCCAAGTCCTTTATGTTGGTGACACGAGTGATTACTTCACCTCCCAAATTATAGTCATGATGTATTGGTCGTAACCTCCTACCATATGTCATGACGTAGCACTTGTTTTTATTAAATAATAGCTTGTTCACAATGCTCCACTCATAGATGGCGTCAATATCCCTCTGAAGGAGCTTGCAATCCTCGTCCGTTCGGATTTGTGCGACTAGCTTAAGGTCATCGGCAGACTAGCTTAAGGTCATCGGCAACTAGCTTAAGGTCATCGGCATAAAATCACAAATATTTAATGACAAGCAATAATTAACAAAATCGCGGGACCAACTATAAATAATTCAACACTCGCTTGCCGAACGCAATTTAAATTCAAATACAATAAATTACATTTTTATTCACAAATTCCACTTCATCTGAAGGTGAGAAAATACTATTGATTAAAATAAATCAACATTGAGAACTAGACTTAGATTAAATGCGTACATTTTTCACGTAAAACAGAAAAAAAGGTTCAATTTGATTCACCGCTAGATCACTTGTAGTTTTTAGGGTTCCGTACCTGCCCAAAGGGTGCCAACGGGACTCTATTACTAAGGCTCCGCTGTCCGGCTCTTTTGAACTGTAATAAGTAAAACTAACACTTGAAATTTTCAGAATGTGTAGGTACTACAGCTATGGCCGCTATAACAACACATAATAAAAATAACACATACCAGCGTAATTAAATAAAAAATTAAAGGAAACCCCCATACAAGAACAGCGTTTTATATAGGTAATTAAAGTAAACAAAAAAATGTAGTTTAAAATATTGTACGGAGGTAGGTACAGAACCCTTCAAGTGCGAGTCTGACTCGTACTTTGAAGTTTTTTTTATTGTAAATGATCACGCGATCTATCGCATTAATATTACTTGCTACTGACAGTTTCCTTGTTTTTTTCTACATATTGAGGATGTTTGACTATACAATGAGTGTTCAAATAAATGTATTGTAGTTATTTTAACTTTGAACTTATCCGACCTAAAATAAAGTAGGTAGGTATCTATTTCCATATTGTTTTATAGTAATCTTGTTCTGGGTGGATCGGTTCAAGATAAGTAACATAAAAATGAACAAAACATTTAAAAAAAAAAAAATTTTTCAAAAATAAATTTAATTGCCAATTTTTTTTTTGTTTTTTAAGTGTTTATAATTTTTCTCCATTTCTTTCGCAAAAAAACGGATCGCTTATGTGATTGGGTAACGTAATCACCTAAATAGATTATGTTACTGTACCTATTATTAGTTTCACTATTCTGATTGTGCAATTGATTTCATTTCGTAATTCCTAATTCTACAAATATTAATCGGAGATACGCGTGATATCGACACATGTTATCGTTGAACTGACATTGTAGATAGGCCTAAACTGGCACGCGACGTTCTCTCACTTTTTACTATTTTTACACTTTTTTCTTCACTTTTAACCACTTTCACTAACTATACATGCGTGTTGAGTTATTGTATATAAGGGAAAAATAGATATAATTAATTTGAATGTGCGACGGTAAAGTTTTTGCGATGTTTGAGATTAACTTGTTGTTTTGCTAAATGAGCGCTCGCTTTTCATTAGACCGAGGGTACATTTAAAATAAAATTAACCCTAAGTAACTTACGTGGTGTTAGTTTAATATTTGAGGTTAATGAATCGTAAGTAAAAACTCAAATTAAGATCTTAAAAAAACTTCTGCATTGTTTTTTTTAACTGCAAAAATGACATGACAGCAGTATTCGACTGCGTAGCCAGTGAGAACCTAAGAAAAAAAGTAAATAAAAACTTACCTATTTACGTCAAAATCCAAACTTTCAACTGTTAACGAACGCACTGACAGCGAAACTTGATAATGCACTCGACAAAAATAGTAAAAAAAATAAACGCTAATTATCCGCGATCGATCACACGGCACGAACAAGACACGACTGAGACGTTCTCAACAAATTATCTTATCGAAAAAAACACGTTAATTACGATTGTAGTCCGAAAAAAATCTATTTCGTTGTCTACTTAGGCCTTTTCGGTAGTGAAAACACTGCACTTGGTATGGGATAGTCTCGTGGCAATGCGTCGACGCGAGCTCTGGCGTGGTCGGAGCCAGACTGCCGCATCGGATAGCCCCGCACGCCCCACGCCCCACCCCGGTACAATTTTCAGGTAAAAAAAAATGGGAAAAACAGATAACATTTCTGTTTATTATCTATTTGGCGACAGTTTTTTAGTTACCGTGTTTAGGCTGAATGCTGGTGGTCTTTGTCCTTTTGTTTCTGGTTTTATGGTTGGTCTTTTTGTTTTGGGGGCGTTGCTAATGTTTGGCGCCTGGAGGCACGTGTTGTTATTTTTTTGTTAATTATTTACTGGTAGTTAGCCCTTTATTGAGGGCATTTATTAATTTAGCGTAAATTGGATATTTATTTTTGTTATTATTTAATGTGAGCTGTAATTATCTATATATAATATACAATTGAACATTATTATATAAAAAACCTTATTTCTTAAAAAAACATTAACCTTTTTTTTGTTTTTATTTTTTTTCCAAAGCGAACATCTGTTATTTTATATAAAACTTCATAAATAAGCTATTAATCCATGTAACGATTATTTATGTAAAAATAATTGAGACATTAATTTACCTATTGGTAGGCCAGTGTTGATAATTTATACATTTTATATCATCAATTATATTTTGATACTATACGTACTGCTATTGAATGTGTCATAAAAAAATTTGAAAAATTACAAAATTTATAATTGATGAGATACGGTGTATTTGTATTCACGTGAATTTGCATTTATTACGATATATTTTAGGTTTTTATACATACATACATAAACTCACGCCTTCTTCCCATGGGGGTAGGCAGAAACTACAGAACGCCACCTGCTACGATCCTTACATAGTCCTTTTGCCTCGTTTACGTTCATACATCTGGTCATACACGCACGCCGGTTGCGAGTACTACGCACCTGGCCTTTCTGAAGAACATCACCAATAAGGTCAGTATATGTCCTCCTAGGGCGTCCCCGCCCGGCCTTTCCCTTTACATCAGCCTTGTAAATACATTTTGTTAGTCGCCTTTCATTCATTCTCTCAACATGCCCAAACCATCTCAGCATACCCTTTTCAATTTTTGTCACTACATCTTCTTTTAAATCACACCGCTGTCTTATCACATCATTCCTCAGCCTATCATTCATAGTCAGGCCACACATGCTTCGCAAGGAACGCATTTCCACAGCATTTATTCTACTTTCATGTTGTTTTTGCCACACCCAACATTCACTACCATACATAAGCGTGGGTACCAGCACACCATTGTGAACAGCCAGTCGAGCCTTTTTAGACATCGACTGGTTGGTCACAATCGCATGTATAGCACCATTCACTTTGTTTCCCGCGTTTACTCTCTTTTCCACATCTCCATCAATCTTCCCATCCCTTGTAAACAGACTCCCCAAATATATAAACTCACTTACTTGCTCCACACTCTTATCATTTATTTTCACATCACACACCGATACATCCTGGTTTCATAATCCATCCTATTAGGTTTTTATATTGTTACCTAAATAAATAAAATGTTAAAAATTACGTTTTTTATTTTATACTAGCTTTCGCCCGAGGCTTTGCCCGCGGTGATGTAGCATATTATCCCACGGGAACGTACTACAGGGATAAAAAGTATCCAGGTTATAAACTATCTGTGTGCCAAATTTTATCCAAATCCGTTCAGCCGTTATTGCGTAATTAAGTAACAAACATCTAAACACACAAATTTTCACATTTATAATATTATATAATTTTTTTATAATGTTAAATAAAATACTTGGGTAATTCTACAAAACAGAAAAAAATACAATAGACAATACTTTCTTAAAAAACTTTTTACAAAAAAAAAACAACCGACCTCCAAAAAAAAAACACTACAAAGTGAAAAATAACTTTAATTTCGGAAGTCGGTGTCTTGGGTTTTGTATTTTCGTTTTTTGCCACCGACTTCCGAAATTAAAGTTATTTTTCACTTTGTAGTGTTTTTTTTTTTTGGAGGTCGGTTGTTTTTTTTTTGTAAAAAGTTTTTATTTTTCACTTTTTAGTTGTGGTATCTACCCCACACACATTCGAATACCACTACCTGCTACCAGTGACAGAAACTTATCATATCATATAAGTGGGAAAAAAATACGTATTTTGTAGCTAACTCAAAAACTATCCAACCAAAGTTAATAAAATTTATATGGGACCAATTCGAGAGCACACCCTTTCAAACAAAAAAAGAATTTTCAAAATCGGTCCACAATTGACGGAGAAATCGGTGGACATACATAAAAAAAAAAAAAAAAAAAAAACATACGCGACGAACATATAACCTCCTCCTTTTTGGAAGTCGGTTAAAAAGTCAGATTAACATCATTATTCGCAAAACACAAAAACTTATTAAAATGTCTCATTTTAAGTGACAATTGTCAATGTTGGTAGCTTCGCCAGCTTATCTTGCGCTCAACATAATCCACCCATCCACCCTTTTATTAGCAGGTTAAAAACAGTTAAAATGGCGCGCAAATTGCTTTTTTTATAATTCTTGTAAAAAGGATGGATTATGAAATACTTAAAATTGTCTATGGGTCTGAGCGTTTGTTTAAAAAGATTACATTATACGTTTTCGAGAAGTGATGTATTTATTATTTCTCACGAGATGGCTTAGGAGTATACAAATTGTAGTAAAGTAATGTTAATCTGCTGATAAACTGCCTATTAATATTCTTTGACCGAAAGAACTTTCCATTTTACAGTATTTTAGAACACAAGAAGTCAAAAATTAACAAAAGTCAAGCTTCCATTTTGTTCTCTTCCTTCAAATAATCCTCCTAATAATGATAGACTTTTTCAATTCATACGGACTTTCTAGTTTCTCTTGGACATTAGGATGAAGGAAAAACATCGTGAGGAGACCTGGACTTATAGTTAAACAATTAATATAAGTCTGAAATTGCAATTCATCCAACCCGTCTTGAGCGCGCGTGGTGATCAATGCTCGTGCCTTCTCTGTATGAGAAGAGGCCTGTGCCCTGAACTAGGACAGTAATAGACTGGTTTTCTTATAAATGTAGACTACTTAAATAGTTATACAATATGTAAAAAAAGTCTGTCCGATCCCAAAGGGGCTCATAGGTATTGAAATAACATTTACCTAAAAGTTATAAAAAGTCTAATTATTATTGAAAATAAAAAAAGTAATTGCTATTTAAACATCATATTTTCAGTATCGAAATTGTGGCTTGCATGGGTCGATCGATCAGGTTAAGCTACGCTTGCCGCGGTTGGTCTGTGGATGGGTGACCATCTTTACATACCAAGACTCCTCCGTGCCTCGGAAAGCATGTTAAGCCGTTGGTCCCGGCTGTCATTTGTAGATCTTTGACAGTCGTTACGGGTAGTTAGAAGCCCAAAAAGTCTGACAACCAGTCTTACCAAGGGGTATCGTGTTACCTAGTAACTAGGTTGTGGAGGACAGAGATAGGCAGTCGCTCCATGTAAAATACTGGTATTCAGCTGCATCCGGTTAGACTGGAAGCCGACTCCAACATAGTAGGGAAAAGGCTAGGCAGATGATGATTTTCAGTATCAAAATTACCCCAAATTCATTAAAAATTATCAAATTTTTAACAGGGGTCGTAAATTATAACTTGTAGACACCCGCTAAACGACTGCCGCCCGCACCCTATATAATTCCGGTAAAATACCACATTGAAAAAAAAAAAAATGAGATGATTTTTTTTTCTATTTTTCTGAAAATTATCACATAAATAAATTCTCAGTACGATACCTAACAACACCCTCACGGATTGGACATGTTGTTTTTACATGTTGTTGACTGTTAATAAAAATATTAAAATGAACTCAAAAATCTTTGCGCGTTGAAATCTTCTAAGCTTACGGGGTGAGGTCTACGAGCCTACGGGCTACGCGCTACGGTCTACGAAAAAAAAGATGGTCTCCTTTGTTTTAACGAAATGCTGTGATTTGATTGGCTGGACGAACTCGCTCGGGTTTCTTCGGTGTAGGTCGGTTTTAGATGCCTGTAGAATGTATGACTCATGGCTATTCCAGGTGGTAATTGTTCTGGCTATGTGAGATTTGTAAAATTATTATTGTTTTTGATTAATTACGTAAAATATGTTGATGGTTGATTATACCATTTTATTTTAGGGTTTTTAAACGATTATAAACACATACCTATTCTATTTTTAATAAACAAATACATTTAATTCAGACTAATGTATTGTTTTATTTTATTGTATTGTTCTCTTTTTTTATACACGTGTGTCTGTGACAATTAAACTTATTTTTCTTTCTTTCTTTTACTAATTGATATGTCCATAAATTGTTAGATAAAAAGGTCTTAAAACTATGTTTGTGATCTAGTATGTGTACTTCTATTATAAAGAGGAAAGATTTGCATTTTTGTATGTTACAAATAAACTTAAAAACGACTGGACCGATTTGAAAAATTCTTTCAGCAATGGATAGCTACATTATCAGCGAGTAACATAGGCTATATTTTATCCCCGTACTCCCACGGGAACGGGAATTACGAGGGTGAAACCGCGTGATGTCCACTAGTCATTTATAATTTAATTAAAAATACATAAAATTCAAAACAAAAATAATAAAATCATTCATGTCAAAAAATCATAGTGTCATCTTGTCATGTGAAGCTGGATGAACCTACCCAGCACTGCAGACTCTGGCCTCTCAGAGATCATCCTTATAGGATTCTGTTGGTGCTCCTCCGAATCCGGCGCATCAGAGAACTATATCATAATAAATGGCAAGCAAAGCCGATGTCGACTATTCTGCCAATGCCTAAAGTGAGTTGGAAAAATCTGTGTGCATGATTTGAAAAGTTTGTGATTCATTTTTTAACCGAATTAAAAAAAAGGAGGAGCTTCTCAATTCGACTGTTTTTTTTTTATGTTTGTTACCTCAGAAATTTCGACTGGGTGAACCGATTTTGATGATTGAAAGCTGGTACTTTCCGTGTCGTCCCATTTCAATTTGGTCCAGTTCTGACAATGGCATCCATGAGAAAATCATATAAGTCTTAAATTTGCATTAAATATGTGCGCGACAAATGGACGAATAAACTCTTCCTGTCAGTGTTATTTACATAGCAGGTAGTGGTGTTCGAATATGTGTGGGGTAAGTACCACAACTAAAAAGTAAAAAGTAAAAACTTTTTCCAAAAAAAAAAAAAATAACCGACTTCCAAAAAAAAACACTTGAAAGTGAAAAATAACTTTAATTTCGGAAGTCGGTGGCAAAAAAACAAAAATTCAAAACTAAAGACTAACCGAAACTGACCGAAATTAAAGTTATTTTGCACTTTGTAGTGTTTTTTTTTGAAGTTGGTTGTTTATTCTTTTTGTAAAAAGTTTTTGAATTTGACATTTGAATATGACGAAGTTCCGTACAAACTGTCATCTCCTATTGAAAACTTTTAGGGAATGAATTTCCAAAATTCCTCCCTTAGTGCTAATTTTCGTTAACATAAGGAACTTTTGTGAAAAATTTCAAGCTTCTAGACCATGTTGTTTAGGCATGTTGCCTGTCAGTGAATTAATGATAAGATTTTTATTAAGACAACGATAACCGACTTTTAATGATTTTATACTGAAGATCCCGTCTAAACGGGTAGTGTTAATGATTTGGAAAAAATATATGTTAAATTAGAGCATTTTTTTAAAAACTTAATATAGGAATCATCATCATCATCTGCCTAGCCTTTTCCCAACTATGTTGGGGTCGGCTTCCAGTCTAACCGGATGCAGCTGGATACCAGTATTTTACATGGAGCGACTGCCTATCTGACCTCCACAACCTAGTTAGTACTAGGTAACACGATACCCCTTGGTAAGACTGGTTGTCAGACTTTTTTGGGCTTCTAACTACCCGTAACGACTGTCAAAGATCTACAAATGACAGCCGGGACCAACGGCTTAACGTGGTTTCCGAGGCACGGAGGGGTCTTGGTATGTAAAGATGGTCACCCATCCACAGACCAACCGCGGCAAGCGTAGCTTAAGCTAGAAGCGCAGGTTAACCTGATCGATCGACCCGTGCAGCTGTTGTTACTTAGCCCAAGGAATATTTTAGATTATGTTTATATTACACAGTGAATTAATTTGTAAAGTTATTTCTAACGCGGATAATCTATCAAGAGTATTTTTCTGAAACCTTCACCATTTTAAAGATAATTTAATTATTGATCTTTGAATATACGTGTTTTAATAAAATATCTTTTGTTTTATGTATCATAAATTAATAATGCGTCTAATTTGGGACAGCGCTCCTTGATGGGCGAGTCCTATTGCTGACTGGACGTACGACGCGTTGCGTGAACTCAGCACAGAACACGTAAGCTAACCACTCAAGGTCACTGGCATATATCTGCGTCTTAAGCAAAAAATTCCAGGAAATGCCAAGAATATTAAACTTATCTTTGATTTCTCATTAGCACCAGTGTTGTTTAATTTTTAACCAACTTTTAAAAAGTTTTTGAAGTAAATTTTCTAATCCTTCTAAGTACTTTAGTTTATTACATACAAAAGAAACTAAAATCCGTTGGCCCCACAGACGCTCACCTAATTGATATGACTACCATAAATGAAAACAAGATGGCTACCGGATCGTTGCCGTAACTATATCGTTAAAGGATTAAAACATAAAATAGGTAGTAAAAGTAAGTAGGATATAAGATAGGAATGCCGGCTGTAAACCGTGCTTGAATCCGGAATTGAACCTGTAATCTTTAAGTTCCTATTTTGTCTTGTGACTTTACTTTTTTTGTAATTTTACTGTCCAACTTGGAGCCGGCTTCCTGTCTACCTAGAAAAAAATTGGTTAGAAATTACCAAAGACTAATAACGAGTAATTATGATTACTAATCGTAGATAACATTTGGTGAAACAAAATCTTGCCCCATAAAAATACTTGAATGAACTTTATCAGTAAGTATTCTAGAGAATACATAGGTGGCCAGTAGTTCAATCCTTTGCAAAACTATTGAGACTACGCTGCCATATTGGCAATATTCGTAAATGTATACCTACTGTAAGTTATTTTCTGTTTTTGGTTATAAATATTCAAAGAAATTATAGTGTTGCAATAAAATTAATGATTTTAACAAATAACTTCCAAGAAAGTAGTTTTCACTACACTCAACATTCGTTACTGGCCACCGACCGAATTCAAATTTCGAACACCGTGCGTGCCTACTCAAATGTCATAAGATTCACACCTGTCAGAAAAGTCCGACGATACTAATTATCTGATAAATGAAAAGAAGCTTTATTTTGAGCTAATAAAGTTTGTTACGCCTTGTATACTTTAGCACTTGTAACGTTTCGATATCAGTAGTAAGTGGTAAATGTCAATGGTTTTGTCCAACTAATGAAGCAAGATTAGTATGGATAAGACCTTAATATAATGTAAAAAAAACTGTGTTGTTATTTTATATCTTTACTAATAAGTAGGTAAGGCAAAGTTTTACATGAAATAAGTTGTACCTATAAAGAAAGTGTGTGAAATGTTATGTGATGTAAACAAATTTTTATTTTTGTCCTGTATTATTGTGTATGTGATTTTGAGATAAGTGAACGTACATTCATAGTTTTTATCTCTTCAGAATACAGGTGTGCGCGATATCATTCTGATATTGGTGATAAGGTCAAGGTAAGAGTATGTACTTAGGTATGATTTTAACAATATTAATCTCAAAGCAAAATGATATTCCGATATCTGCTAGGAAAGTCAACAATACACTGGAAATTAATACATATTACTTACATTTATTTGCTTAAATGGCGTTGGTTCACCATACATAAACCAGGCAAATTCCACTAACAACGATTTCTGCGTTAGTCCCAAGCGGCTCGTTACCACACACACTTATTCACCGGTTAATATTAGACAAATCCTCAACTGTCACAATGCACCTTCTTCATATCAGGTCCACACTAATCGTTCAGGGCCGTTCGGCGCGCACCCAAAGTGTTCCACGTTTAAATATGATATTTTTTTCTAGTTTTCAGTGCGTCGCGTCCAGCCGCACCGCCATACAGCCTATATTTATGTGTTGCCGCGTAATTTATTTATTTTTATTTATTCACCGCTCTGTAATAGTCGGTATTGGACTGAGGTTTATGGCACAGGAACTAGGAGTAAGGAAAATATTTCTAGTGATCAAATAAACGATAATTTGAATACAAAAAATTTGCTTTTTTAACAAGGTGTAAAGTTTCCTCTATAGAAAAGGGAGAATCCTCCGACCGGGTTTTGTGTCTGGTGGGCTACTGCCCGACGATTGATATCGGGACGTTGTCTAATACTCGTCGCGCGGTAAACTTCGCTTGCGCGATGTAGACTTTAGGGTGACCTGACGTCACACGTAGATGTGATGCGTAGTTCCCGCCACAGGTTAAGCCTAGCATCACTGTACCACGTTGAATATTCATAACATAGTTTGTAATAAAATAATGTAGTGTATACCACCGTGCCTGTTCTGTTCAAGCTTTCGTGCACGTCCCAAAAAAATTTTGAGATGGGACTAAACCATTGATTTCGCGACACCATGACGACACATCATTTTTGTAAGTGCGATTGTGTCCTTTATTTATATCAAGTTACAGATCAATGTTCTATGCAAGTATTTTTACTTGAAAGGTTTTGTAAACGCGATTGTGCTCTATATTTATATTACGTTACGGATCAATGTTCTATGCAAGTACCTATTTTTACTTTAAAGGTTTCGGAAATAGAGCTTTAAAGGTTTCGTGTCGGAGTACAAAAAATGTAAATTCAATTGTGGTCTCTATTTAGATAAAGTTACGGACCAATGTTCTATACAAGTATTTTTCTTCCACCAAGGCGATCGTGTTCAAGTTTTCACTTCTGTCGGCACTCCCGGAGTGCCACCACTTTTTTTTTTCTTTCTTACTTGTTCAAATAATTACTAAGCAGTTACAGAAGCCTTCCAATGACTGAAATAACTCGTCACTCGTCACAAACTACGTGAGTTACGTGACCAGCCTGTCAATCCTTCTTGGTACTTTGAACCACGTCCGCTGTCAGTGCGTTATGACCTAAAATGGATATTTTCGCTAGTCTTTGCAATGTTAAACATACCACATTTTTGGTAATTGTTGATTCTGTGAGCATAATCGCCGTATTGTTATGTCTAGGTGATGAATTACGTCACTTTGAAATATTAAACTGATGTGTGATGTAATTGTTGGAGAATAGACCTTTAGTTGGACCTCTGTGTTGTTTATTTTATATATCAATTAATCAACTTGGCTCATTGAAGTCATAGGCCTTTTTGGAGCAGTGATAGCCTAGTACCTTCAGACTGCCAAGTCATAGGTCTCGAGTTCGAACCCAAGGCACGCACCTCTGACTTTTCGGATTCATGTGCGTATTGTATAATTATCACTTGCTTCAAAAACGGTGAAGGAAAACATCGTGAGGAAAAATGTCTGAGAGATATTTATCGACGGCATGTGAAGGAGAGTCAGAGGCCCATGGGCGGCTTTAAAACTCTGATACCAGGTTAGTTACTAACCACACAAAAACAAGATTTCAGTCCGTTGAGAAAGACAAACAGGCGTCATCCATGACCAGTCTTTAGTCAAAAAAAGAACATAATTTTTTGTACCGCATCCATTTTGATAACTTATTCTGCCTCCACGTCATCAGAGTATGCCGGAGGTCCCCCGATCTTCTGTTAAATGCTTTATTTAAGTGTGTTATTGTACTGTTAGGTTTGTAGTGATATAAACACGAAATAATAAAAAGCCTAAAGAATGAGGTTCAGATTGGAATTCTCTAGACCTATAATATCTCAGAGAGTAGTGGTGGCCCAGTGGTAACGGCCGCGACTTACGAGTTGTACGTCGTAGGTTCTTACCCAGACAGGCGCTTTACTTTGTGTAAATTATTTCATCACCACTGCTCCCAAAACGGTAAAGGAAAACATCGTGAGGAAACCGGCATGTCCTAGAACCGAAAATTCGAAGGCATGTGACATCTACCAACCCGCACTGGGCCCGCGTGGTGGATTACGGCCCACTCCCTCTCACAGAGAGGAGGCCTGTGTCCCAGCAGTGGGAACATTTATAGGCTGATGATGATGATAATATCTTTGAAGATATTTGTTCACTTTAGCACAGCGTACATCAAGTCGTCATTAGTTTTATACTGAGTCGAGTTGGAGTAGAATTCTAATACCCCTGAGTTTGTTTCTTCCCAGGGGAAGTCAGATATAGAAAGTAAATGTCGACTTCATCTAGCTTTTTGAATTGAAAACTTCTTTAGGCGCGTTGGGCATTTTTGAGACGGGACTAAACCATTGATTTCGCGGTACCATGACGACACCTCATTTTTGTAAGTGCGATTGTGCTCTTTATTTATATTACGTTACGGATCAATGTTCTGTGCAAGTATTTTTACTTTAAAGGTTTTGTAAACGCGATTGTGCTCTTTATTTATATTGCGTTACGGATCAATGTTCCGTGCAAGTATTTTTACTTTAAAAGTTTTGTAAACGCGATTCTGCTCTTTATTTATGATTTATTCTTCGTTTGGCCCACTGAGTTTTGTCCTACATAAAAAAATCCTGGTTCGTCCCAAACAATATGCTTCCTTCGTCCCAAAATATAATTTTAATTTTTTATTCCAGCTTCGTCCTATTATATATTCCTTCTTCGGCCCATATATTTTTTTGTATATGCCAAACTTACTTTTTTGTACAATCGGCAAAAAAGGGTTACTTAATATTAAATATTTAACATCAACTTTTTTAAACAACCGCTCCTCTCTGTCTTCTCCGCGAGAGAAAATTTGCCTGTATTATTTTATAATAACACTCTTTAGCCGCTTTTAGTGAGCAAGTTATTTGTAAACAACTGACGTCACTGGAATTTTTTCAAAAGAGCAGGTAAACAAATGACCACCCCTTTTTTATTGCATCCTTTGTTTGTTTGCTTGTATTGACTCATTTGGCCAATAGCATTAGTTTTCGTTATCTGCAAAATGGGATTCACGCTAGCTCCCGTGATGCACAGTGCATTCAAAAATTTCAAATATTTCAAATAAGTATAATACATTATTTTTTTGTTGACTGTATGTAAACTGTGAATGTAAACGACAATATGCAAAGTTTTTTACTAAAATTACTGGGCAATGTCACCTCGCACTAAAATTTGCCCGCAAAAACATGCACCTTATTCGACGAGTTCCAACAAAGTACTAAGCGAAATTAGCAACAAACACGATAGTCAGTATTGCCATTCACATAACCTATTTTCCACCTAAGTCAATCAATGTTGCCATAATGTTAAGATATTTGCACATCAAAGATAAGCTTATAAATGGTTTTTCGGGCAAAGTTCCCCTTGGGGGTAATAAATATATACAGAATAAAAAAATCATTTAATTTAATTTCTGTACGAGTCATGTATCGTACATGGCATGCGCGCATTGCATAGATTAGCATTTTTTAGTGATGCAACGAATACTACTTTTACGAATACGAATACGAATACGAATATCAAACCTACTATTCGGCGAATACGAATACGAATACGAATATCTCGCCATGGTAATAAAAGACTAATAGTCTAGTACTACATAGACGCAGCCATTACTAACGTTCGTCTAAGTTACTTAGGACTTACTATCCTACCTTTTGTTCATACAAAAGAAATACAGACCATATAACTACTTACTTGATAATTTATCGAAGTGTTTCCATATGTCACTTTGATCTCGTTTACGAGAAGACATTTTCTATTCAACTTCAACTTCTTTCACTTCGCAGCAGCCTCAGAAAATAAAAATAAACATGTGTGCAATTCACACGTGGTAGAAGTAAAACCCTCAAAAATTTTGGCTTCAAGAAAACGAAAAAAAAAAAAAACATGTATGACAGAATTGTTTCTCTTTAAAAGTTCTAAAAAAAAGTCCGCAACAGCATACATCACGCTTTTATCAGTAAAAGTGGAACTTTAAAACGTTAGGTAAAAGTACTGGGTCTTATAATCTTATATCACGCCCTTCCCCCTCATGCACATCATATATGCGCGCGCAGTACTTAATCATTATTTTGCTGCGATGTTATTTTAAAACTGCGATATCTCCTAAGATATTCATTGAAATCGAATGATGTAAAGGGCAATTTTGTTTTCAATTAAATACTTGTGATGAATAATGTATTTATTAGGATAAAGATTATTATCATGTTTATAAAAACACCTTCGCAAATAATGCATTATTTTAGAACAAATTTAGTTAGCATAAAAAAGGTTATAGTGAGCCAACCTTAAAAGATAGACATATGCTGTCGCGGACTTTTTTTTTTAGAACTTTTAAAGGGAAATAATTCTGTCATACATGATTTTTGCGAAACTTTAACTATTTACGCAGCGCACGCAGCGGAAGCTCTCAAAAGGAAAAATAAAACCCCCCGATTTTGAAAAATTCTTCATTGGTGCTCAGCTCCTATTAGTTTTAGCGTGATGATGTATAGCCTATAGCCTTCCTCAATAAATGGGCTATCTAACACTAAAATATTTTTTTAAATCGGACCATTAGTTCCTGAGATTAGCGCGTTCAAGCAAACAAACAAATTCTTCAGCTTCAGAGAACCACAAACATAAGAAACACTGTATAATGCTTCCTATCTCATTTTCTCCCACGTTAAATCTTATGAATTTATGTTTGTCTCTTTTTACCGTCGCTTTTTCGTTTCATTGACTTTCAAATCACAACGATGCTAAAGAAGTTTTCACTTCAATAAAACAATATTCTCTTGCTTGACTTGTGCTTTCGCCTGACAAATGAAATGAAAGGAATGAATGAATCAATCAATCCATGGTTCGTATTGATAGGAAAACTCCCGGGCCGCGGCACTGTATAAACTATGGCCGGGGAGTCCCCCGTCGCGTCGTCGTTGCGGTTAAGGCCCTTGCACACGTCGTATTTTTACGTGCCGACGAAGCGCGTTTTCCAAGTCTGCCAGTAATTAGATTTGCGTACAAACATATTAATTTTTAAATATTCGTATTAGTATTCGTATTAGTATTCGCCGAATACGAATATTCGGTAAATGTCTACTATTCGGCGAATACGAATATTCGTATTCGTATTCGTTGCATCACTAGCATTTTTCCGTCGCCTTACACAAATTATAGTGTAACGCGATAATACACGATCAGCGGCCATAGTCAACTGTACTCATTCACACAATAAGCCCAGGTAGCACGAACGATTTTTTCTCGCGACGATTTTTTTTCGCGCACTCGATTTTCAACGCTCTGCTAAGTGCCGAGAGTTGAAAATCCAGTGCGCGATAAAATCCCGCCGCAATATTTTTACGTCCGTGCGTATAGTCCGTGCAATCCACGAGGCCGCGCCCCACTCCGCAATTACTGTACTGTAAGCTGAACTCTAGTACGGCGCGGAGCGGAGTGGGGCGCGTCTTCGTGGATTGCGCGGACTATACGTGGGCTAAGTATGTATTATTATTATTTAATTTCCAAGTGAAATTATAGCTAATTTTAGGTCCTGGTTTCTTGTTCATCTTCTCGAGAGAACATCAGCTAAAACTACTTAATTCTTAATGTATTGTTGTTATAAATAAACAGTTCAGCAGCTAATAATCGGTACCTAAAATATTCCAAGTCAAGGCAGAGTGGAGCTAACTTAACCATGTCTTAACTTGTGAAATTTCAATGTGCAAAATGTCTTCGCTTCTCTTCAAAGTTTATACAAAATCATTACTTTAAATATTCTAAACAAAACATGCTCAATCTCTGCCCCTCCCGTCTCAGACAAAGCGTGAAGTTTGTCAATAAAACTGGTTGCATGACAAACATATTGACCTATTACCTCCGAGAGGTCACGGATCGTATTTTTCATTAAATTTTGACATAATTATAAATATCATTATGAATACGATGTTAGGCGAGGTCGCAGAGACAGCGGTGTGGCAATCGCTTGAGCGGTTTTGTTGAGAGTCAAATTGTTTTATTCTGTAAGATTATTTGAATAAAATTAAGTAAATGCGACAAACGCCAGAGGGCCTAGACAAGTGAAAATCACTTTCAAAACGTTTCTTATTTCTTCAACGACTTTCAACAAGATTGACTTAAGCTTTTCGGTAGCTTATGTCAATCCAATTTTTTTTTTGAGTTTTCCATTATCTTTATAGCTGACGGAATGTCACTTTGTCTTTGTTTGCTTTGTCTTTGTCCAGCAGTGGCCACTTTTCTAATTGGTATTCAATTTAAGTTGCGCATTCTAGTACGGGAAGTAAAGTAGGTATTTGGCTATGTGAATTATTTTGCTTCTTAGCCGTTACAGACCACTCTATTTTTCTAGTCATTCTAGTTAGTTACTGTCTGTGCAACTATGATAATTGCATTCTCCAAAATCGCTTGAAGGCCAGAGTAATTTTCTAACGCCACAAATTCTTCACGCTTGCAGTCGATCCTCGCTCTAGAACCCGGTACGGTACAAAACATACTCACAGACGAAAACTATAAAAAAGCCGACGCAATCACCTTCGCGACCTTAAATACATCTAAAACAACCTTCAAATACATTGCTTGCTCTAAAACATGAATAAATAAACTTTTTCATACAAAACCCGTGTTGCATCACGAAGTATTAATAACCGTTGAGCAAGGCATTCGAATTATAAAGTTCAATAATGGAATCCCGCCGCCCGGAAACGTATAAAAAAGCGCGGCAAAACTTTTTCAAACTCGGAACGTTGAATGGAACGTCATTTTTTACCTCGGTTAGGGATGTCGCAGTGAAAAATGATATAATTTATATCGTTTGGTAGCGGCTACCCGTTTTGTTCGACAAAATACAAGTAAAAAAAATGTAAAAAAATATGTATATATTACAATATTTTTTACTCTTTTTACTACTAATTTAAAATGTTTCCTTATCAACGCGCGGCGCGATGCGACAAAAGGTTTAGTGATGCGAGTGTTTATGAAATCAAGAGTATCGATATCGGTATTTTATTGCTTTTTGTAAAGTTAGACTTTCAATTTTTACGGAAGCATCATTTAAAAGCACATCATGCAAAGAATGATGCTTCCGTAAAAATTGAAAGTCTAACTTTACTTAACTCGTGAATATAAAGCTTTAACATGACAGGATAGTAAATTAGATATCAATCACTTGTTTTTATTACTCTGTGAAAGTAATTGGATTTTAATTTATCCGCGGTATAAATTACATCTCATTAATAAAATTACTTAGTAATAGCATGGTGCTAGGTTTTTGTAGTGTTTAATTACTAGCATAATTTACTCGGACCACGTTTTTTAACAATCTTTTTGTTGCTTTAATTGTGATTTCAACGTTAATTCGCAATCACTTATTCATTTAGTGGATTTTTATTAAGATAAGGATTGGATTTTATCATGCAGGTACGTTTGCTAATAATTTGAAAACATAGTTTGTTTTTTTCTCTGGAAACAATCGTATCTCAGGGATAACAATATTCTGTTGATTGTTTTAACCTTCAAAACCTAAACACTTGTCTAATTTTAGGTTAAAAAGTGACTGAAATGAAATTAAATGAAATTGTTTATTTTGTAAATAGGATTTATCGATATATCCCATCCCTACGATACACACACAGACAAAACAACAACACAAATCAAAGCGCGCGCGTCGTACGAGTGAGAATGAAATATTTAAATTTGGAAGCTGATTCCGTTTATGGCTACTTAATTTGGGTGATTCGATTTGAATATTTAAAAAAGGTACGAAGGAAAAAAATGTATGGCCATAGACATTCCTTGAGCGAGTGGACACGGAGTTTTTAATGTAGCAGATTTTAGGTAATTTATTGTCTGTGAGCGGTGTGTAAGATCGGTGAGGTTAAGTTGCGGTGATTGAGGTCTGGATTCGGATGGGTGGTTAAATGGATGAAATGTAGGTTTAGTTCAAAGAATTGGGGTTACTTCTTTTTATAAAACATGAAATTTAGAATACCTCAGTTTATTGTGACATGGTTATTGGGCATCAGCTTTGCGGTTAGATCGTTAGTCATGCTACTTGAAAAAAGGCTCCATTGGGTAATAGATTCATCATAATAATTGCAATCTCTTGAATTTTGCAGTATGCGGTTAGATTGAGCTCCAAGGTAGCCGTGAAGTATCAGTAAGCCCGTAATCGTCAACTGCTCACCATGGGCCACCCAGCTAACTACTTTGGAGCGTTTAAGAGCATTTGGTTTGAAGGAGCTCGCGGCTAAGTAATAACAGCCGCACGGGTCGATCCATCAGGTGAAGCTACGCTTGCCTGGGTTGGTCCGTGGACGGATGGAGCATCTTTACATACCGAGACTCCTCCGTGCCTCGGACAGCACGTTAAGCCGTTGGTCCCGGCTGTCATTCGTGAATCTTTGAGTCTGATAACCAGTCTTACCAAGGGATATTACCCAGTTATTGGGCTGTGGAGGTCAGATAGGTAGTCGCTCCATGTAAAATACTGGTATTCAGCTGCATCCGGTTAGACTGGAAGCCGACTCTAACATAGTTGGGAAAAGGCTAGGCAGATTGATTTTGTGTCCGTGGTATCACAGCGGGCCCTATCAGAATACCAGCGCGGCGGTATTTATTTTTCAAATCGTAGTATTGTGCTGAGATAGGTGCTTTTTGGCCTTGCACAGGTCTTTTTTGCTCACATATTTTTTTTTTTAAATTTTAGTATGCTTTTATGAAAACTAAGAGACAGAGTGAAAACTACTTTGATTAGGAAAGTAACAAAATCGAAGGATGTGATTGAGCAGGTACTTAAACTAAAATGGAGATGGGCAGGCCACATTCAGAGGCTGGAGCCACAAAGATGGGCCCAGGTCGTGACAAACTGGCTCCCCAGAAACAAGAAAAGAAAGGGAGGCAGACCTTTCAAAAGGTGGGTGGACAGTATTCAAAGAATATCTGGCAAATTTTGGGCAAGAACAGCCAGACTACGGGACGAATGGAAACATTTGGAGGAGGCATTTACCGCCTCAGGCGGTCCTTACACAGAGGAAACAAACATTGAAGATACTAACACACAATACTAACAAATATGTATATAAAGATTTTTATTTCACTACTAACACACTAACATACTTATAATAGTGTCTTATATCTAAGTGTAAAAACCTCATTGATGTAGTTGTAAAGAATTAATAAAGCTTTTTTATTTTTATTTATTTATTATACTTTTCTGAAATTGCTAGTTTTATAATTTTCTTAGTTTTAATGTTGTATTTCCTGTGCGTGTCCCAAATAAAAATGTTTTCTTTCTTTTTTTCTTTCATTTCAGAGTGGACAAGCTATACACATTACGTAAAGGTGACGCTCTTTAGAGCATTCTGTACCACCTTCTACACGTGCAGCTTGTGGGAGAAGTATTCGCGGGCATCGTATGGAGCCCTTCGTGTCTAATTTAATAATGAATTCAGAAACTGATGGGGCTGCCATGGCGTTGCAGTGCGTCAGGGATGTTTGCGTGTAGATTGTTTTTATACTTTAATGAGCAAGCGCGCTGCATCAATGGTGGCACGAGTCATGGCCAGCCCCAACAGGGTTCTGAAAATGATAGCTGACAGAGTGGACTGTTCATATAATTCACTGCTGTCAGTTACATGTGTCACCGTATTGTGTTGTTTACTAACACGTAGTTTTTAAGGACATTGTTACTAACCCTCTATGAGTCTTGGCTCGAAATAAAGTTTTTTAATTTAATTTAATTATCTTCTCAGTCTAGACCGGGGGTCGGCAAGTAATTTTAAGTGAGGTCCGGATACTGTTGAATTTTTTTATCGGGGTCCAGAAAAAATAAAACTCATAATACTTCCTAGTTGATTTTTTTATTTTGAATAATATAATAATATTTAATATAGTAGGTAATTTATTTAACAATTTTTGGCAGTCCATGTTCCGACCTTTCGCGGTCCGGATACTGACCGCGTCCGCCTGTTACCGATCGTTAGTCTACGGGTAGCGTCAGACCAAATAAAAAACCCAAGACATAGCCACAGATAATATAATACTACATGACAGCGACGTGCGGCCCGTTTCGTAAACATTGTGTGCACTTAGTGAGGTGTAGTTTGATTGTAAATGTGTGCGTGTGAGCGTGTATACACAGAGCGGAGGTGTAGTTTTGGCATGCTTCACTGGATTGTTCGCAGCGCAGTCTTGGTGTCTTTATTTCGTAGCTGGTAAAAGACAGGAGAGCACGTTAATCCTATTATTTTATGGAAAAATTAATATTTAAAGGATACTAAAGAAGTCTTAGAGAAATCACAGTGTGAGGGTGACACTTAATGGTCTTTTACGAGTTTTTCCATAGGTTTGTTTACGCATATTAGAGAAGGCAGGTTAATATGTTAATTAGGTAATAACTTTTATTGCTTTAATCAGGATATAACGGAACTGGGCCAACTGATGTGCGTTCACTTGTTTATTTTGATATTTTGGAGAAAATATTTTCAGTTGTCAGTTTAAAGGTACAATAGGCCCGTGTCCAATTTTTTTTGTCCGTCTTATAGATTATTAAAAAATATTGAACACGTATTTTTTCTTTTTTGACGTAATAAAAAGATTACGGCGATACATTGAGTTAAATGTGCCATGACGTCACGCCTTGCTAGATTTAATACTGCGTTGTGACGTAGCGAGCCCCCACTCCCCAACTTTAATGCGTGTTTTTTAAGTTATTTTCGATTAATATGATGAAGCAGAAAATACGTATCAAATATTTTTTTATTATCTGAAAGACGGACTAAATAGAATTTCTTTTTTTACCTAGGAAACTACCGTATACCGTAGTCGACCGCAGGCGGCAGCAGCAGACGACGTGTCGCCGCGACACTACTATACTCCGTTTGAAATAAGATTAGACATTTAAACAAACCTTTTTTACAGTCCGTTCCACCGATTTTGACTTCTATACCGTAGGCATAAGGATGGCATTAAAAGCAAAAAAAGTGGTTACAAACCAACTGTTTACTGCAGCTGTCATTTGTCATACCATCAACGCAATAGAAGTCAAAATCGGTTGAACGGACTGTAAAAAAGGTTTAGTTAAATGTCTAATCTTATTTCAAACGGAGTATAGTTTCTATTTATTTCTGTGAAACTGACGTGTCGCTAGCTACGGAAGGTATTTCATAGAAATACATGAAACCAGTCGTGTCGTAGCGACACGTCGTCGCCTGCAGTTGCCGCCTTTCGGTCTGCTACGGAATGGTACCTTAAAACTGAAGTTTTATTATTGAAGTGAAAACTTCTTTTTTTAAACACGCCATCTAGTGTAATTTTTTGTAAATGTAAGGAATACGTCTGTGTTTGTAAAAGACTGTATATTCAATGGTAGATGTTATTTTACATTTTTGGGGCAAATTGGGTGGATTTTGAGACATTGTTATGATCAAGTTTAATAAAGTGTAACAGTCTAGTACCGCGTCCACTACTCCTACGACTTAGTAAGGCTCCAACTTCGCATAAAACAAAATAAACTAAAAAAAATGACTTCAGCACCATCTAGCGGGAAAATGGCCTGGAACAGGCCGTATGTTCCACCTTAAGCGCGTTGGGTATTTTTGAGAATGGGACTAAACCATTGATTTCGCGACTTGTTACCGACACCGTGGAGTAAAAGACATCAACGCGTTGATTACCGCGGTGCCGATTTTTTTCAAAGTTTTCACTTCTGTCGGCACTCCTGGAGTGCCACTGTTTTTTTCCCCAATACTGTGATAAACAAACGGACGGCTCCTGTTGGTAACTGCTCACCACAGCCTCTGGACTTCTGAACACATCGTATGAGAGCTGCCATTCCCTAGCTAATGTTGATACATCTCATATGCCTGCACACCAACCAGCTCTCATTCCCTTCGAAATAGAAACAACAATGCTGTTTGGCAGCAGACGTAGGTAGGACTTCACAAATAGGTACTTCTATACTACTACTATACTCCATTTGAAATAAGATTAGACATTTAACTAAACCTTTTTTACAGTTCGTTCAACCGATATTGACTTCTATTGCGTTGGGAGCATGACAAATGGCAGCTGCAGTAAACATTGGTATTGTAACCACTTTTTTTGCTTTTAATGCCATCCTTATGCCTACGGTATAGAAGTCAAAATCGGTTGAACGGACTGTAAAAAAGGTTTGTTTAAATGTCTAATCTTATTTCAAACGGAATATAGTCATAAATGACAACACAATCATGTTTAATTATAAACACTCTAACAGTAGATAATCGAGATTAAAAATAAAAACAAACGAAATGTCTACCGTTTAGCACAAAAAAAAAACGGAAAGAAAGAAATAAAATAAATTTATTTGACCCGGGTTTAAGGCATACAGTTTTCAAAAACAAAAACCAAAAAAAACAGAGAAAGCTTAAAACAGTATTGTGTGTCTCACGGCTGCGACAATTAGGCCCAGTTCAGCATAAATGCCAGACAACTAGTGCCTGACGCTGGTTTTCAACTGAACCTTATGTTACGAGTGCGTCTTATGGATGGAAATAAGTTTTATAGTGTGCGTAAATATTTAAATAAAAATTAATAGATATGTGTAGCAAATAATAATAATAGACATTTATATAGTGGTGTTTAAGAAGAAGTCGTATCCCCAATCAAAGAAAACTTTCTTCATCAACAAAAATTAAGATGGCCGATCCAGTGCTACCAACATTGACAAATCTGTACTCAAACCTAACTGCCATACATTCCACCGGCAATAGACGAATCTTGTGCTAGATCCATCTAAGCTTTCCCCCGTCAACTTTGAGAGGGATTGAGATCACTCCGGTCTGTCTAGATTCTTTGAGGAACGCTGTGTGACTTGAAATCGATGTCTTTCGATTTTTGAATTCGTGATACTGCTGACCTGAGGTTGGTCGTCAATTGTTTTATTTTTGACAATGGTGCCGATTCCCTTGTTCACAAATTAAACTAAATTTAAGTTCAGTGCATTTTTTCTTTCTATTTCATTAAGACAAGGACAGAAGATCAATTTTAGTTTAGTCCTGTCAAATTGATCAGCGCTTGACGTAAATTGACGTAATTTTAGTAGGCGACTTTTTAATCACGTTTAAACTTGTATGGAGTGTGACAGGCGCTGATTAATTTGACAGGACTAAACTAAAATTTATCTTCTATCCTTTTCTTAATGAAATAGAAAGAAAAAGATGCACTGAACTTAAATTTAGTTTGTGAACAAGGGAATCGGCACCATTGTGACAATCGCGACTCCACACGTGATACTAACCACGTGAATCTTTTTAGAGCCAGAGGCGCGCAGGGTGGCGGCCTCAACGTGTTTTATATGGAATTTTTCACTTTTTGTATGGAAAATAAGAAATAATATTACCTACATGTAGAGTGTAAGGGGTTTAAGGATTTTATAAAGGGGGTCGAAATTTTCATTATTTTTGCAATTGGACACACCGTTTTCGAGATATAAGCAAAAGAAAAAAAAGAAATAGTACTGTTGTTGCACCTGAAGTCCGAGGTGTTGGTGTGAATTTAAAGTTCATGACAACCAATTTTATTCCACACGTTTTTTTTTTGTAAATCGCGATTAGTAATAGTCAGATTTAGTTAATTTAGTAAATATAGACATTACAGAAATATTATATCACATTACTATTAAGTTTAGACACCATTCATTCTCCTTTCTCTATTTAGCGAGTGCCTGTAATATGCTGTTGAGATAAATAAAGATCTACAAAATAAATTGGCTAATAAAACTCTGCAGACGAGATGAGTATCGATATCTAAACACGATCAATTAATAAAATAAAAAAGCCGGCCAAGTGAGAGTCGGACACGCGCACGAAGGGTACCGTACCATTATCTATAAAAACAGCAGAGAGCAGTGAGAGCAGTGGTGGCCCAGTGGTAACGGCCGCGACTTACGAGTTGTAGGTCGTAGGTTCGAACCCAGACAGGCGCTTTACTTTGTGTAAATTATTTCATCACCACTGCTCTCAAAACGGTGAAGGAAAACATCGTGAGGAAACCGGCATGTCTTAGAACCGAAAATTCGAAGACATGTGACATCAACCAACCCGCACTGGGCCCGCGTGGTGGATTACGGGCCCATTCCCTCTCACAGAGAGGAGGCCTGTGTCCCAGCAGTGGGAACATTTATAGGCTGATGATGATGATGATGATGATCTATAAAAACGGCAAATAAATCACGTTTGTTGTATGGGAGCCCTCTTAAATATTTATTTTATTGTGTTTTTTAGTATTTGTTGTTATAGCGGCAACAGAAATAATTATATCATCTGAAAATTTCAACTGTCTAACGTTCTGTTGCCTAAAAATATTTAAGGGGCTCCCATACAACAGACACGATTTTTTGCCGTTTTTATAGATAATGGTATGAATCCTTCGTGCGCGAGTCCGACTCGCACTTAGCCGGTTTTTTAATTTGTGATCTGCTGTTCGAGTCTCAATAAATACTTTTTTCTTTCTTTCTTTAAACCCCATCAAGACTGCAGAGCTTTACTATCTA
The DNA here is from genome assembly GCA_963680765.1 of Agrochola lychnidis. NCBI lineage: Eukaryota > Metazoa > Arthropoda > Insecta > Lepidoptera > Noctuidae > Agrochola > Agrochola lychnidis. The sequence continues at coordinate 14,605,965 of OY796872.1, forward strand.
ATTTAAAATGACCCTGTATGATTATGATTATAAGGTAGGTAGGTGCTTAGATACGTGCCTACTACCTATTACTACACTTGCCCACATAACCTAGGTACCCTATATCAGTCAACTAACCCCATAACAAAAGCAGACACTATGTTTATTATAACCAATATTTCAAAGTTAAACCAGCGCGGATGACGCGAGTATTTTGCCATAAGTCGATGGGATCAGCAAGAGATAGTGTTGTGCATCGCGTTGTCGTAAAATATCGATAGTTTACTATCGACAAATTGATGCTAGCAATTGATATTGCTTAAGTAGGGCTTGATGGGTGGATTTTGAGTTTTATTTACTTATGTTGTCTATTTGTAAGTGTATATAAGTGTCGCTGAGTGCAAATATGAAAAAAAACTAAGCTTATGTACGATATAACAGCAATTTTCTATCTAGTTGAATAATCAGGTAGATAGAAACTTAATTGAATTTCAAAATAAATATAATTAATTCTGGAATCTCTCATTCGTTTTTATGCGGCAAAACTAATTGCCTAATTCTATGAATTCATTATATTGAATGATGTAGCATCAACAAAATTACCAATTCAAAATAACTACATCAAAGAACATTAATAAACAATACACTTAACTATGTACCTTCTGTAAAATATATACCCAATAAAATTGTCCAGTAGGCAGTAAGTGATGTTAAAAACATGATAAATATTCAAGGCAATCACATCGTTTTAAACGACCGCTCGCGTCGGCGGACGCTGAGCGAATGAGCAAAAAAGCGCGCGCGACGTTCATCTGACATTCAACGCTGGGTGGGGCCTGCCGCTTCCCGCCCCCCCAAACGAGCACCACCATTGGCTCATTTAAAAATCGATTCCATTTTATAAATATGTAACCACTTTCATTTCCCGCGCATCAAAACCGTTGCAAGACACGCACAGTGTAGAACAACTCTCACCCTTATTTTGACAGTTGAAGAATACAATTTCGAAAATCGAACAGCTAGTGTTGGGACGTTTACTATCGATAAACACTCAATTGTTTTACCGACATGTCTTTGTGGTCTCTTTTGTTTTATTTAAAGGAGAACAGGCCCAAGATGTTTTTTGTTGGAATTATTTTTATTATAGGTCCGTGTAGGTAGGTCGGAATAAACAAGAATACGTAGGTGGGTGAAATTGTATCTGTAATAAATAATGGTGTATTTATGATTTATGGTGAAACTGGAGGGTTTGGGATGAAGATTATAGTGGTTCTGTTGGAACATTTAATAGTAATGATCTGTACTCTATGCATGCTCTTCAAAAATATTCAAGATGGAGGGATAATGAGGATATTGAACGGTGTATATTTCATCTGTTTGATCAAACATTTAACTTGGGCTTAGCGCGACGCGTGGGTACATAACAACCGCGGAGAGATAGATCTAAAAGGTTAAGCTGCTATTGCAGCGGTCAATCTGTTGATGGGTGTCCACTGTCACTAGTTATGTTCTACAAACTTCTCAGTACATCGAGGTGTTTTTACATCGATGCACTGCTCAGTGCTTCGAGGTGTACTAATGCCGGGGCCACACCAACGGGAAACGCCGTTGATTTTCGCGATGATGGACTTTATACCTACGGGTTGAATTACCAGATATCTAAATGCTTCGTTACGAACACATTCCATCAAGATGTGATATACTTACGTCCTCTATAACATCACATTCAGTACAATTGGAAGAGTTGACTTTTCCCATCATGAATCCGAACTTATTCGAGGTATCCCCTTTCAATGTTGGATGGTATAGGTAATAGCATTTTGTCCTGTCCTCTTTCGGAGGAGGCTAAATTGCTATATAGGCTTACACATAGGTATAGGTATTAAGAGCGGCCAACCCGTCAAACTTTTCATACAAACGCTCGTACGTCATTATGGCGTCGTAACACATCTTTCTTTGATTTTTTTAAACTAATAGGTGTCTTGTGCACTATTTCTATGAAACCAAAAAATTAAAATTTCGAGAAATAAATTCAGTACAAAACTCCGAAAATCAGCATTTTTGCACAATTTTTACCTGAATTTTGGCCGTTCACAATGTACTCATAAATTGTAAAAGTAAAGAAAAAATCTGCATAGGAACCTTGCACATGTAATGGAGATTCTAAATGACATACATTTATTTTACAAACTAGTAAAGCTTACCCAAAAAAACGTATTTCCTGAAACAAGTTTCCGCACACTATTTTTCGTAGAATGTTATCGCGTTCTCACTTGCTTGTTAGCAGTTCTCACTTGCGCTAGATGAAACAACAAGCTTTTCGATCATGCTTGCGTTGACGATAGATGGATCGGAAAGGGCCCTCTTAAGAATAGATCACCTTGAGTTAATACACTGTATGATTTGTAGATGTAGTTGATTTTTGTAGTTGTTTTTGTATTGTAATATGTGATATTTTCATGTTTATACTTACGGGGGTGACATGTTCAACTATTAACAAACCTTCATTAATAAATAAAGATTAATAAAAAATAAAAAATAAATCCTACGGGTTAACGTCCATTATCGCGATAATTAACGGCGTTTCCCGTTGGTGTGGCTCCAGTATAAGAAGCTCTGTGCTCACCGTCATTCCTTGTAGTTTTATAAGTATAATAAGTATCAAGATTTAGTGTTTACTAGGATTAGATTACATGGCAAGGTAAATATATAAAGCACAAGCATAAAGTTTCATAATCTAGTTAGTGGGTGCCGTACCTACTGTTCTCCTATATAGGTTACAAAATATTTATTTCTTTATTTAAGGAAAAACAAACAGTAGCACAATGCAGAAGAAATTCAAACAAAGGAGCAGCTAAATGTCTATGATAGATTGCTGTGATGAGCAGGATACATAAATAAAAAAAAAATAAAAAAAAGTAGCACAATAAAAAACAGTCACAATATCTTAAATACAACATTTTGAACAATTATGCTACCCACTACGTTTTCCACAGATTACAATAGGAAGTATTTAAAGACTAGCTAGTAACACAGATACAAAAGCTATACAAACGGCTTTATCCTGGAACTCATATCTGGATTTTTTAATTTATAAAAGAAACAAAAAAATAAAATTAAAAGCAAGTTTGTGTGCGTAAAGCATTGTATAATGACGCAATGCTTGATATTAAATCAAATATTACCTGTGTTAAAAAAAGTGTTAAAAAAGTTGTAAAATAACCTATGTTTAGGAGAAACAGTTCCGATCCCCGTTATAAAGCTATTGCATAGCATTTGTAACCTCCATGACAACATCACGTTTCCCATGACAACATCACGTTGTCATGGGAACCGTCATTACATGGTAGGCGGAGTGGGGGGTGTTAGGTTTTATTTTCGTTACGTTACGGAATTTCTTGATTCGGTCGCCGCGCTCAAAGCCTGCGATAAAAGCTATGCAACAGCTTAAAACTTATAAAACTTTAAATGTTTTTTTTTTTTTGTTCGTTTTACCTTCGAATATCGGTTTTATTTGAGATTTTGAATGAGTTGGGAATGTACGGCGATTTTCACGAAACATGGGTTTCTATCGCATTTGACAAGACTGAAAAAACCTAAGTAGTTAAATGTCATTTAAAGCAACAACTCAAGCTGCTGGAATTTTTTCTACGGTTAAAGAAAGAAAGAAAGAAAGAAAATAAATTTATTTGACACAGGTTAAGGCACACAGTTTTCAAAAACAAAAAAAAACAGGAAAAAGCAAAGAAAGCTTAAAACAGTACCTATACTAATAATACCTAATAGTACCTATTAATTACTTGCACATTACAGTACGACACAACTTAGATGTAGCATCGGCAAAATTCGTAAAACTGATCTCCATCTGAGCTGAATGTGCCTTCAAAATTATAAATCCAACTTTAGGTGAAAATGATCTTTATACAAACGCAATAACTTGTAAAGTTATACAGCGTAGCGCTTTAATGGTGACATTAATTCAACACACGTATACGGATTAGCGTTTTCTTTTTAAGGAGATATTTTAATTTCATTAAATGTTATTATTTATTGATTTATTTTCAATTTTCTAAAATAGCATCTTGGTGCAATCACTACTTAACAACTGTAGCGCAGAGGCCATTTACCGGGATCACGGATCATAACATCGCATCAATGAAAATAAAACGAATAACATGCAAAGAGAAGGCGAATTGAAGGAAAGAGAGAGCCCTATGTCGTATGAGCGTTTGAAAATTTTAATTTTTTAATTAACGAATAATTTTTTCTTATTATATTTTTATGATTACTGGCCACTAGCCCTACCCGTGTGTTAAATTAATGTCGCCATTGTAGCGGCATGTTGTATAACCAAATACATTCGTAAAATTGAAATGAATGAATGCAAATGTTCAAATTCTGCTACATCTAAGTTGTGTCATACTGTACCTACCTATCTGCCTACCCTCTCAAACAATACAGGCGTGATGTTAATATCCATCAACAAACCATAGACAACATTGCTAAACAGAGTCGGTCCATTATTTAAATTATAGCCCGGGGCTATTGTGATATTAAATGGCGGATTCGGGATTGTACTCGCGATATCTTTAATTTGTTTTGTATTTTCTTTTTGCTTGGTAAAGGACAGTGAAAAATATTTTATTTTATTAGGGATTATAACGGTGAAATGAATTTATTTGTCACCATAAAAATTCTGCTTCGATGGTCTAGTGGTCGCAAGCGCTACTGCTGAGCATGAGGTCCTGGGTTCGATTCCCAGATCGGGCAAAGTGTTATTGGGATTTTCCATTAGGAATTTCTCAGTAGCAGTCCGGAGTTTGTATTTGTGCCCGGTTGATGGCAATAGGCTCGCCCCCTATTACATGGGACTTAAACATAACTGGCGAAATGTGGGTGTAATATAGTACCTACACCTCTGCATAACTCTTCAGGGATTACAGGTGTGATGTTATGTTATGTTATGAATTTATTATGAAGAATTTGTAAAAAAATATAACCGTTTTTTAGGGTTCCGTAGTAAACAAGGAACCCTTATAGTTTCGTCATGTCCGTCTGTCTGTCTGTCTGTCCGCGGTCTAGCTCCGAGACCCTTCGTACTAGAAAGCTGTAATTTGGCATAGGTATACATATTAATTATGCCGACAAAGTGGTATTTTTTTTTAGGGTACCTCTCATACACGTAAAGTGGTGATGTTAATTTTTTTTTTCCCATGGTGAGTGGTATCATTGGAAAGGTCCTTCAAAAACATTGTGAATTTGGGAAAACCATTTTTGGATTCAGGGATCCGTTTGCGAAATATTAAGCTTTCAAATGCTAATTTTTGTTAGAGTCATGTGTGTCCCCCCCTACTGGCTTAATGGTCGGTTTTGGGTGTGTGAAAAAATCACAACAGTAGTTTATATAACGAAATTAAAAGGAAAACTATCACAGCTAAGTAGGCTTTACAAGTTAACGAGTAATAATCGACCAACTTAACTTTGCAGTTGCAAAAACATGTTTTACAATACATTCCGTATGGGGAAACATATTTTTCAACTACAAAGTTAAGTTTGTTTTTGGGATAAATTCATCCCAACTACGTAACCCTTCATTGTGCGTGGTCCGACACGCAATTGGCCGGTTTTCTCAATAGACTGTGTCAGTTTGTATAAGTGGGTATTAGAAAAAATATCGACGTCTGTAAATTAGAGGCTCATTGGTTGATTCGCACGAATTCGCACGACCTACCGGGATTCGGAGTCTATGAAATATTTCCAGATAAGCCAAGGGTGGAATTAGTCGTGCCAGACGGGTATGTGGGTCGTCGTAGTTGCTGGCGGTACCGTGCGTGCGAACTAACTTGCTGCGTGAGGCGCCGCTGACGAGCGCGCTCCGCACTCTCAACCTCATTGCTTATGACGTCGACATTTTCTGTTGTGCTTTGGGTGAATTTGAAAGAATATATGGGTGAAATAGAAGTACAAGCAGTGGAATTATTTAAGTGTACTACAATATCGCCTGTAAGGATATTGGTATGTTTGGAGTGAATAAAATAAATAACTGCCTCGACCGCCTCGTTAGTCTAGTGGTCGCAAGCGCTACTGCTAAGCATGAGGTCCTGGGTTTGATTCCCGGGTCGGGCAAAGTATTATTGAGTTTTTCTATCTGAAATTTCTCAGTAGCAGCTTGGAGTCTGGATTTGTGCCTGGTTGATGGCAATAGGCTCGCCCCCTATTACATGGGACTTAAACATAACTGGCGAAATGTGGGTGTACCTGCTACAGGGACACCTCTGCCCAACCCTTCGGGGAAACAAGGCGTGATGTTATGTTATGTTATAAATAAACAAGATGTTAATTAGGTAATATCGAAGAAACGCCTATCTGTACACTGTAAGGACTATTCTTGCTTGCAGCGCTCAGCAGGTATAGTATCGCTTACCTACGAAAAAAAGAGTCGTGTGCACGGGATTTTGTTTTCAAAATGCTTAGACATGCGTTACCTACCCCGATGGTACTTAATTAAGCAAACCCACGTTTCACCCCATATACAAGTTGTGATACGTTGTGTTTGTTATCAACAAGTCCTGTAAAAGAATTGTCATAAATGTGTCGTGTATAAAAATAAAAAATAAAACTTTTCAAAAACATCATGTACACATGTTTTTAACCCACAAAATGTATGCAATAAAGTTACGGCATACAATTCAAAATATGCCAATTGCCTAATACGTATTTCTGGAGTAGTCGATTTGCCCAGAAATAATAATAAAATTTCAAAACGGTCGATTCGTCCGTTTCGGGCGAAACAATTCGTGCGAATCAACCAATAAGTCGCAATAGAAAATGGGATTATAATTTACCTATTATTATTATTAGGTTTAGATATATTCTCTTCTGTAACACACACACACCCACACATAACATAACATCACGCCTGTAATCCCCGAAGGATTAGGCAGAGGTGTACTATAGTACATCCACATTTCGCCCGTTAGTAGGTAAATTCTATTTATATATAACCTTGTTTCCTATTGATGTTATTTCCACTTAAACAAACCAATACAACAACCTTATTGAGTCTGCGCTCGGCACTCGGTGTGGCAACACGCCGTGTTCGAGTTCGCGACAAGTATATCGTCATCCTGAGGATGCCTCGTTGAGAGGTGAAACACGTGTCGATTTATTTCAGGGGTTTTTTATGACTCTTTAGAAATAGCTTAGCGGAACAGGTTACTAAATGTATCCACTTCTATTGTATTTTTTAACCTTATTCTTGTCAAAATAAAGTCGATTTTAGAGACTGACTAGTACTGTTGAAAAAGTCATAAAATTTATGAAGTTGTAGCGGAAACTGGACGTTATGTGTAGGCATTACAGTTGTGTTTCCTAAAATTCGTGTTTGTTTAGATGTTTGGCAAATTAATTGCGAACGCAGTATAGGTGGCTCTTCTGTAACGTTCGTGTATTTGTTTTTTTTTTTCTTCGATCTGTAATGAGCGTGTTACTTCACTTAGCAGTTCGAGACTGATCTCATCTTGCGATGAATGCGAAATAAAAATAAATTAAAACGGTGAAGGAAAACATCGTGAGGAAACCGGCATGCCTGACAGATATTTCTCAACTCTTGAATTAAATAAAATTGAGTACAAAAATAATGTCTTGATTGTCATCTTTTGGTTTTAGAACTTAGAGCGACGGATATTTGATTATACACGAGAAAAAAAAACAGTGGCAGTGATTGATATATAAAAATAAACAACACAGAGATCCAGCCAAAGGTCTATTCTCCAACAATTACATCACACATCACTTTTATATTTCAAAGAGACGTAATTCATCGCCTAGACATAACAATACGGCGATTATACTCACAGAATCAACAAGTACCAAAAATGTGGTATGTTTAACATTGCAAGGACTAGCGAAAATATCTATTTTAGGTCATAACGCACTGACAGCGGACGTGGTTCAAAGTACCAAGAAGGATTGACAGGCTGGTCACGCAAATCACTTAGTTTGTGACGAGTGACGAGTTATTTTAGTCATTGGAAGGCTTCTGTAACTGCTTAGTAATTATTTGACCAAGTAAGAAAGAAAAAAAAGTGGTGGCACTCCGGGAGTGCCGACAGAAGTGAAAATTTGAACAAGATCGCCTTGGTGGAAGAAAAATACTTGTATAGAACATTGGTCCGTAACCTTGTCTAAATAAAGAGCACAAACGCGTTTGCAAAAAAAAAACTTCCCAAATCTTTAAAGTAAAAATACTTGCATAGAACGTTGATCGGTAACGTAATATAAATAAAGAGCACAATTGCGTTTACAAAAATCTGATTTCGGTAACGGTGTCCCATCTCAAAAATACCCAACGCGCCTAAAGAAGTTTTCACTTCAAAAAACCGCAGATAGGTTTGATCTACGGTTAACTACCTACGCAAAAATCAACACAAACTTACAGGACTTTGATTCTTATTGCATTATTACTCAAAAGCACACCAAACACGACAGGTGGTGAAGACAAAATCGCCAATGACCGAAGTACCACAAAGTACTACAGAGTACAGTCCACTGCACGTCTATCTTAACAATCTGACATTGATAGCGCCCTCATCCCGTAGCATTAAGGGTAGGTACACAGTTGGTAATTTTTCCATACAAACGTAGTATGGTGATTACTCGTCTGTTTGACGGTGTACGTTCAAAACTAAAAATTATATCAATTTGACTTGTCATTTTCTAGCCCTCTATGGAAGCAGAATTGGGAAAAAGTATTGGTTTGGAAGTTATGAGCGTCGAAACTTCCATATTTCAACGCTAATTTTAACTCATCTTTGGGCGGAAATAAATAGCTTATGTGGTATGAAAATAGCAAAATAGAAACCGTACAGGAATAGATAATTTATTGAAAAGTTCAAATAATTTTATTTTGAGTAGATACATCCAGTAGTTTTTTCATAATATCTATACGCCCAAAGGACTGTTTAAGAAATTTTACGCGCGCGTTTTCGTTATAAATCCTCGTCTATTTCACTAAATAAATAAATGAAAACTAAATAAATGAATCTATACTAATATTATAAAGAGGAAAGATTTGCATTTTTGTATGTAACGAATAAACTTAAAAACTTCTGGACCGATTTGAAAGATTCTTTCAGCAATGGATAGCTACATTATCAGCGAGTAACATAGGCTATATTTTATCCCTGTACTGCCACGGGAACGGGAACTACGTGGGTGAAACCGCGTGACGTCCGCTAGTACAAAATAAAGAAATAACTTTATTAAATAGAATGCATATTAGCTACGCCACACAGTGGTTCGAAATCGACGCTCCGTGGACATTGAAATCAAAATTTCTTTAGACGAGAAATAAAAATCGGAATGGCTTTATTTCAGTATTATTTATAATATTTGGTAATATGACAGCTATAGACAGCACCATCTCCGAAAAAAAAAAATATTTAATATTTTTTTGTATGAAGAAAAACACAAAAGTCGTTTTTTCTCATAACTTAATAAAACTTAAAGCCTGCGGCTTACATGGGGTGTTGTCCTACATGAGGCGATTCCGAAATGCTATAACACGCACACCCATGCGCGCCGCTTCACTCACAGTCTGCTGTGAGTGAAGCGGCGCGCATGGGTGTGCGTTGAATTTCGAGAAATTCAGTTAGAGATTTTTACGTTGATTTATGTGTGATCTTGAAAATATACAAAGTAATTGACTTTAGTTTGCTAATTTGATTAGTTATAATGAGAAATAATGGAATATACAATATAAAAATACAAAAAAAAACACTCAAATTGAGACTTACAATATAAATAGATTTTGCAATCTTTCTTATAATAATTTAATTCGGTGTTAGTAGATACACAGTTTGACTTCTTAATTAACATTTAAAAAAAAAGTACAAAAACTTATAACTAATACAGAAAAATACTAAGAATAAGCAATTGTATAATTGAGAAATATATTATTTCACCACTTCACTCAGAGCAGAGTAATGAACTTCAAGAAATTCAGTGGATTTCTCGAAGGAATTTAATACTATATTATTTGATATCTTTGGGATAGGTGCACATACCAATGGGCAACGATAATTACATAGTAATGATTGTTTGATGTAAGCTGTTCGTAATCTCAAGTTTAGCAGGAAATCAATGCTTAATGCATGCTAATTAACTTATGATGGTAATTTAGTCTCATCTCATTAGTGCATGTTGCAAATATTGTTAACGAGTTAAGATACATTAGTTAAGGGCTATTTTTACGAAGTGTTTAACTAACTACTATTAATTAAGATACGATTAAGAGGGTACTTTTATATAAATAGGGACAACATCGTCAAAATCATTAGTTTTTGTCAGCAACTGTTCGCGCTATAACATTAACTTCTTGTTTACGTACTTACTTATTATCATGGAAGGATTTTATACAAATTTGGACATATTCATATTTGTGAAAACAAAAAGTTGCTTTTCGCAGCCTAGTATTTTGTTAGAAGCACTTCTAACCAAAGCGACAAATTTGTCTGAAGAAGAACAAAAAAAATTAAAACAGTTTTGTCAAGTGTATATGTGTGTTTTGCATAGAAATTGGAAATCGTGTAATCGAACAATGCATACATTTGTCAAGAAGTGTGAGACATGGCTAGAAAAAGAGATCAAATGGCCCAACTTCATTAAAGACAGATTTGTACAAAGTGAAGAAATTGGATTGGTATCAATCGACTCTGTTACTGATACTGTTGAACCTTCAACCTCAAGTGCTAGTGGTATAAATGATGGTGCATCCACGTCCAAAGTAACTACATGTACTGTTAGCACTACAACACTAAAAAGGAGCCCAAGAAAACCTTTCTCAGAATTATGTCAAAAACAGAAGAAGAGAAGAATAGAAGAACTTTTAACGCACGACTCTCAGGAACTTGCATATGCTACTGCAGTGAGATGTGGTGAGGAGAATGAGGACGTGAAAGATTTAATAAAATATATTACCGAGCATCCTGAAAAAGCAGCAGAGATCAAGAATTTTTTGAAAGGCAAGACAACTACTAACAAGTATTCAGCAGAGAAAGCGTTGGGTATATTTATTTCTTTGAAATTGTCGAAGTGGCAGTATATAACTTTAAGGGAAACTGCGAAAGAAAGTGGTGTAGATTTGTACCCATCATATTATTCGGTTTTAAATGCCAAGAAGGCATGCTATCCTCCTGAGAGCGATATTGAAGTGACCGAACGAGGAGTTAAAGTAAAACTTCAAGCTATTTTGGACATCACTGTCACTCGACTTGCCAAAACATTAAACTTGGACCATTTGCAAGATAAAGAACTGATCTTAATCTGCAAATGGGGCTTCGACGGTGCGTCAAATCAAAGCAACTACAAGCAATGCATGAATGCAGATGAAGACGACTCTAGTGTTTTTATGAGCTCTTTTGTACCCTTGCAATTGATGTGTGGTGAGGATTTGGTCTGGGAAAACCCAAAACCTTCTTCTACAATGCTTTGCAGACCAATTTATTTCAAGTTTGTCAGCGAAAATAAGTTGGACATGAAGGAGGAAATGGGTTTGATCGATGCTGAAATTAAAGCATTGAAGCCATCTATCATTGTAAATAATATACAAGTTAAACATTCAATGTTAATGACCATGATAGATGGCAAAATAACGTCTCACCTGTCACAAACCTCGATGCAAACATGTGACATCTGTAAAGCTGTACCAAGTGAAATGAATGATTTGGAGAAGATTCACATGTAAGTTGAATATTGGAAATGTATGTTAATTTTTTTTATTTTTTTCTTATTGAAAAACACTTTTAACCTTTTTATTCATATTTTAGGAAATCTGTATCATCTGATATTTACAAGTACGGTTTGTCGACTTTGCATGCATGGATCAGATCCATGGAATGCCTGCTGCATATCGCTTACCGATTAGATTTTAAAAAATGGCAAGCCAGAGATGAAGCTAGTAAAGCAGCTTTGAAAAGTCGCAAACAGACGATACAGCGAAAATTTCGAGAGGAAATGGGACTCCTGGTGGAAATCGTAAAACAAGGTTAGTTGATTTATTTATTTTGTATAATATCAAAGGGTTTTTTAGTTAGTGTAATACTATAAAACTTATCTTATAATGTTCTCATATCAGTATTTTTTATATAAAGGTGCTGGGACCACGAATGATGGCAACACGGCTAGAAAATTTTTCCAGTGTCCTGAGAAGACTGCAAATATCACTGGATTGAGTCAGGAGCTCATCCAAAAATTCGCAACTATTCTCCGTGTTGTATCATCAGGACAGTCTATTAATATTGATTTGTTTGCCAATTATCTCGACGAAACTGCGCAGCTGTATGTGGAACTGTATGGCTGGTATTTCATGCCTTCCAGTATCCACAAACTTCTGCTGCATGGAGCTGAAATAATAAAACATTTCAACATTTTGCCTATAGGAAAGCTATCAGAAGAGGCATCTGAGGCCCGAAACAAAGATTTTAGAAAACTCAGGGAACATCATACGCGGAAATTTTGTCGCAGAGCGACAAACCATGACATCTTTAATGGTTTCATCGTATCCTTAGACCCATATTTGTCAAGCATTCGACCTAAACTGACAAATAAGAGTAGAAATGATTTAACTGAAGAAATGAAGTCTCTTCTTTTAATTGACCCGGATACCATGGATAAGGAAAACATTGAATTTGTTGAGGTGCCAAGTATGATGGATTCTGATTTTGAATTCTTTGATAGCGATGACGAAACTCAGTAGACAAAATTTTAATGTTTGATGTTTTTGTGTAAATTTTATATATTTCTCAATTATACAATTGCTTATTCTTAGTATTTTTCTGTATTAGTTATAAGTTTTTGTACTTTTTTTTTTAAATGTTAATTAAGAAGTCAAACTGTGTATCTACTAACACCGAATTAAATTATTATAAGAAAGATTGCAAAATCTATTTATATTGTAAGTCTCAATTTGAGTGTTTTTTTTAGTATTTTTATATTGTATATTCCATTATTTCTCATTATAACTAATCAAATTAGCAAACTAAAGTCAATTACTTTGTATATTTTCAAGATCACACATAAATCAACGTAAAAATCTCTAACTGAATTTCTCGAAATTCAACACTCTGCTGTGAGTGAAGCGGCGCGCATGGGTGTGCGTGTTATAGCATTTCGGAATCGCCTCATGTAGGACAACACCCCATGTAAGCCGCAGGCTTTAAGTTTTATTAAGTTATGAGAAAAAACGACTTTTGTGTTTTTCTTCATACAAAAAAATATTAAATATTTTTTTTTTCGGAGATGGTGCTGTCTATAGCTGTCATATTACCAAATATTATAAATAATACTGAAATAAAGCCATTCCGATTTTTATTTCTCGTCTAAAGAAATTTTGATTTCAATGTCCACGGAGCGTCGATTTCGAACCACTGTGCGCCACTAACGAGTTCGACCCGTCGACTAGAGGAACCTTAAGGGCGGTTTTCCTAGTTCAATTGTTAGTACTAAATGCGGTTGACTGTAGGAAGGTACTAGTGAGTGCAAGGGAGTGCTATTCAACCCCGCGGCCGCGAAATGGCCGCACAAAGGATTGTTATGAATATTACATTTCACCCCTCACTTGATGGGGCTTAGGGTTGGGATGTTTGGAAGTATCGATGTATCGATAGTTTTGAAGAAACGCCACTAATACGATTTAGTACGTGGTTCTGAATCGAAATTTTTCGAAATTCGAAATTTTTCGCTGTTCCATAAATTTTGACCGCATTGGTATTGCACTTTTCTATGAAACAGCAGATTTTTTTAAAAATAACTGCTTCATAATCATGTATTGAATCCATGGTAACAGTTTTCGCGTCGATGTCCCTGCCACCCTGTATAGTGTTGTTTAGGTCTGATTTGTGAAGAATGATTTAGTTTATTTTGCTTTATGTTGTGCGGTGCAAAGTCAAGTGAACTGTTGGTGTGCAGCAAGCAGAAAAAGGAGCCATTTCTGTCAAAAAAGTTGTTCAAGTAGACGGGCAGTGGGTGTCTGTGTCTTTTGTAGAGGTAACATTTTTTTTTATCCGATGACCTTGTGAAGGCCCCAGGAATCCGCTGGATAGGGAAAGCACAGAATCGGTCGAAGTGGCGGTGCTTGGGGGAGGCCTTTTTCCAGCAGTGGACGTCTTTCGGCTGAAATGATGATGATGATCCACAGCTGGGAAGTTCTTGGCTTGAATCTCACCTGATGTAAGTGATAATCAGGCCGAAGGTGGAAGCGAGCTTCATCCGAAATCCTCAATCACAGAAGAACTGGCTATCTTACCTCTAACTGCCGAAACACAACAATGCTATTAACATTGTTTTATGACAACAGACTTAAATAAGATGGTGGTAGCTAGCCAGGCGGACTTGGAACAAGCCCTACTACCAACCAAACCGAGCCCCAAAAATTTTGCCCCCACTGGGAAACGAACCCGGGACCTTTGGATTTGAGACATGTGGTGTAACCACTAGATCACAGAGGCGGGTAAAAACAATTTCAGAAGGTTACCTTTTCTGTTTTGGCAAACAAACCGCCCGGTCTCCATCTGTAAGAGGTTTATACTTGAAATATACCATAGTAACAATTAACAAACTATTATTTATCCAGCACAAATCCATGATTCATGGCTCCTGTGGACTGCTCAGCATGAATTGCGAATTTTCCGATGAAAAACCTAGAATACCTACTTCGGCCGACCCGAGAATCGTACTAATATGTCTTACGCCGCGCCGTAGACAGTCTCATAACAATTTACACCTTAGCACTTTCCACTCCACCCAGTTTTCATAGAGCTTACATATTGCAAGTTGACTCCAGAAGGGTCACCGGCATTACGTTTGCGCTAAAGTTAACCCTCCAGTAGTTTCACCGGCATTAGATTTGAAATCTTGTTATAATATATAATGCCGAACTCGCTAAGAAACCTACACCTTTTGAATGAGCCCTCCACTAGGGCTCCCGGCATCCCATATGCGACTTGAGTGAACCCTCCAGGAGCCCTCTTGGAGGGTTTACTCAAATCGCATATGCGATATCGATATCGATATAGTCGCATATCGGGAACCCTCCAGGAGGGCTCCTGGCACTGAACGTGTTAGACAGAGTGTAGCAATAGACTAGCCACTGGTAGTTAGAATAAACGAGACCGAAATATAATTTTCTCTATTTCCTTCGCATAAGCAAACTTTTTGTCTGACCCCAGTTCTACTCTTTTTTTCTACTTTTTGTCTGGCCCAACAAAACGACTGTCACACTACGATTTCTTTGGAAAGTATTCCGACTACATTACATAGTACCAGTTCATGAATAACTGCGAAAGACTATCGATAACAAATAAAACTATCGACAACTCTCCCGCCAAAACCAAAACTGCACTCCACCCTACTCTATGGCAATTACTCGACGGGGTTGCCAGCAATATTCACTACTATTACCCCGCGAACCCACATTACCCATACCTCAAGTACGTCACAATTTCACGCTTGCATAGCAGGGGTATCAGCAGACATTGAGGTTGCATCACAGCTTGATAGAAGAGGGTCAAATAGTTTGAAGATGTAACAACTGTTTTTAATAGGAGGTATGTTATGGTTTTAGGATGGAGTGTTGAGCTTGTTTTTAATAATGACATGTGGCGTGTACTGCGCTGTATGTGGTCCGAGTTTTGTATATAAATAGTATTTTTTTTTTGTTTGAGCCACGCACAGTTTAATACAACATTAAAACTAAGAAAATCATAAAAAATTACGATTTCAGAAAAAAATTAAAAATTTATTTGCAGTTGTTAACACAACTTTTCTTTGTAAAGATTCTTTCTGTGTAAGAAATCACGAGATAGCCAGCAAATTCAATCCTTCATTCTCATTATAATCTCAGCCAAAAGACTTCTGAAAAAAAAGCCTCGTCCAAGCATCGCTACACCTATCCGAACGTGTAAGCACACCGTCATTACAAATTAAAACTATTTTGTATTTCGAATGTTCGATATTTCAATACAATACCTTTTTTAAACTAATTTGGAACGCGACGTATTTCCGGTGTTCGGTCGTAAAGTGTTGCCAGTATAAAAAGATTCCTATTTTATTGGAGTAAAAGAGCGAACACGGGTCAAGAGATGTTTGATTTATTGTTATAGGTTTCCTTTGCTTTGTCCTTTTAGCTTACGCAGGTGTAATAACAATAACTGTCACTGCCTCTTTGATCCTAATATTTTGGAATTGCGGCTACATAAAGTAAAGATAAACATATATATGTCGATCGGTTATTGTTCACATTGCCGGCGAGTACTTACTCGTTTGTCGCAGCGACAAGAGCTATCAAAGAGAGTACTCGTCCAGCGTCACTCGCTTGAAGGACAGTACACTTGCCGAAAAACTCACGCTTGGTGTGCGTACCAAACCACTTTGTAAACAAAATCCCGTGCACACGATGACCACATCTATTTTCACCTCGGTACCGAGCGCTGTAAGCAAGAATAGTCTTTATGGTGGTTAGTTATGGCTTTCCGCAATAGTACACACGGCTGCACATCAAGCTATACATTTCCAGTTTATGCTGATCTCGCATTGCATAGGATTGCCGTACAATGTGAGGTCAGCTTATACTGGAAATGTATAGCTTGATGTGTGGCCGTGTGTACATACGCTTCGATCAATAATGTACCTACTATTATTGATCGAAGTACATACGCATAACAGCGAGTAATCGCTCGTCGCTCGCCAACTCGTTTTTAATAGGAAATAATAAAGCTTCCGAAAAACAAATTAACTTCCGAAAATCTGTGGTTGACTGTAATACTAAATTTCCAAAAAAAATACTAAACTTCTGAAAAAAAATACAAAGTTTCCGAAAAGTCAATATGTTGTGCTACAAAAGTTGGTGACAGAAATGAATCGCTGCAAAACAGACTCCACGTAGTCTTGTCTGCCCTACCCCTAGAGTGTAATTTAAGCCCGTGTAGGCGCGGAGGGGCGAGGCGGCCCGTCACCTGAGGAGCAGGTGGTTTTACTACCGCAGCTTCGGCTTGCTGGCTGGCAAAGCCGACCAGCCTCAGCCGCAGGCGGCAAGCGTTGAAACCATCTGCGACAATAAGCTCGCGTGGGACCGCCGCTGGAGCCTCGCAGCGCCGGAGCCGTGACAGAAACCATGCCTGTTGCATATTGCATGCTGCATGCATGGTGTATGCTTGTTTGCATGGTTGAAAAATATTACGTCATCAATTGCTGTATTAATTATTCGGAATTTTCAGTATTTTATTCTGTCGTTTATTTGTATTCGCACATAAGTTGTCGGAAAAATTGTATTTGTAGAAGTAAATTTCATATTTCGAGTATGCTCATATCTTAATTTTTTTTTCGGAGCTTTTATTACTACCGGTTTTTAATTAATTGCTACTACTACCTACTTCTCGTTAATCAGCGGGGCGGTTGAACCGGTGCCTACGGTCCTAACTTAGGCTGGTAAGTTGGCCAATCCAGACTCGCAAGTTACTACTGAGAGATTTCTGACGCAAGAACACATCTAACACTTTTCCTGGGACATTGAACCCAAGCGCCGCAGTCACATTTGCGATTACTAGCTAATGAAGATAAGTTTCTTAAATCATTCATCATTATTATTTCAGGCGAAAGACGTCCACTGTTAGACATAGGCCTCTCCCAAGCACCACTACTTCGACCGGTTCTGTGCTTCTCGCATCCAGCGGATTTCTGCGGGCTTCACAAGGTCATCGGTCCACCTTGTGGGTGGCCTTCCGACGCTACGTCTTGTGCGGTCGCCACTTCAGAATCTTTTAGCCGCATCGGACATCTGTTCTGCGAGCAACGTGCCCTGCCCACTGCCATTTAAGTTTGGCACTTCTTCTGGCTATGTCAGTTACTTTGGTTCACCTACGTGTCTCTTAATTTCTTAGATAAAAAGGTACAACAGAAATAAAATCCTTTATGAACATGTAGAAAAACATTTAATTCTTTAAGGTGCAGAACGCCGCAAGTTCAAAAATCCTAGCGAATGCTAGAAGAGGTATTACGTAAGATAAGAGATAAGGTAAGAGGTATTATTAGGTATTTACAGAATTTTTCATAATATCGTAATTATTAACGAAAAACATTTTTAGAAATTATACAAAAAAAAATCGCTCTTCCGGTTCATGAAAGGCTACAACACCGGCTGCTGTGATTGGCTGCCTGAAATAACCGCAGCCAATCAAAAATCACTTGTCATGAGTTTGACAGTTACCGTCATGAGGATTTGCTCACGCATGCGGGCAAATTCCGCGCTCCCAATGCACCTTTGCATAATAATATATATTTAGTACGATGCGTTCTATACGCATGCAGATGGAGAAGACATTGTTATGAAAAATTGCATTGCGGGCGTCCCGCATGCGGGCTAATCGCGTGCGGGAGCAAATCCGCATGACACTAAAAACTACCTTAGTGTGACGTAGGTCTACATGCGGGCAGCCTTGGGGCAATACTATATTGGGACACGATGTTGGCGCAACCTTGGTAGCCCTGCCAACTAAATGTACGGTTGGTTGTAACCAATCGGACCCACCATAAGGCTATACAGGATGGCAGGGACGTCGACGCGAAAACTGTTACCATGGATTCAGTACATGATTCTGAGCGTTGAAATACATTTCGACCGCGTAGGTAATGCACTTTTCTATGACAGCAGATTTTTTTTTTATAACCGATGAAATTTTTTAACGCAGGGGGTTTCAGAATCATGTGCTGAATCCATGATAAAAGAAAAGAATGAAAAGAAAGAAAACTTGTTTATCCTGCACAAACAAAACAACAACATAACAGTTTTCGCGTCGATGTCCTTGCCACCCTGTATAGGGTACAAGGTCAAATTAAATTACCTAGTAAACACGACTGGGGTCAATACCAAATCATGATTTAAACAGAATAATAGAATTATTTCCAACCTTTTCATTTCAAGTAAGTTCATCTCGCGGGCGTTGACCCCGAGCAACTGTCATAGCTTAACAATTGAAATTAAAGTTTAAAAAATCATACTAGTTTTATATTGTCACTGTGTATTGATACTTGTCAAGTCAGTGAAATTTAACTAACTATTTACATTTTACCCCGTACATTTTGTTGACAGCTCAACCAAACCATGGTTTCTAGTTCCCAATGTAATATAGCTTCACCCTTCAAAACAACAGGCAGGGCCATTAAAATTGTATTTTTTCATTTTCTTCCTTTTCAAAATAACGGACAAAATTAACAATATTGTAGCTATTAGGTAGATATTCATGTTTTAACGTGTACAATTACATTCTTATGTTCTCCCTTTGTCACTGTTACTAATTCCTTAAAGTGTGGCGTCGGCAGCGTCCTGCACAGTAATTGTCAGGAGGAGTTGTCGTTCTTGACTTGCGTTAAGAATTTTCTGAAATATAAAATAAATTTATTTAATAAAAAATAAAAAATATTTTATTGACAGGCATCAAGGCCCATAGGGTTTTAGTATTACATTTGACTTAAAAAACTATATTAGTAGATATTAGATAACATGCAGGAACACAAAAAGAACAAAGAAAAAACAACCGACCTCCAAAAAAACACTACAAAGTGAAAAATAACTTTAATTTCGGAAGTCGGTGTCTTGGGTTTTGTATTTTCATTTTTTGCCACTGACTTCCGAAATTAAAGTTATTTTTCACTTTGTAGTGTTTTTTTTGGAGGTCGGTTGTTTTTTTTTTTTTTGTAAAAAGTTTTTATTTTTCACTTTTTAGTTGTGGTACCTACCCCACACACATTCGAATACCACTACCTGCTACCAGTGACAGAAACTTATCATATCATCTACATACTAAGTGGGAAAAAAATTACGTATTTTGTAGCTAACTCAAAAACTATCCAAGCAAAGTTAATAAAAATTATATGGGACCAATTCGAGAGCACACACTTTCAAACAAAAAAAGAATTTTCAAAATCGGTCCACAATTGACGGAGAAATCGGTGGACATACATAAAAAAAAAAAAAAACAAACATACGCGACGAACATATAACCTCCTCCTTTTTGAAAGTCGGTTAAAAATAAAAATCATAATAACAGGAAGGTTTAACAAGCTTTGTTGCCAACATGAAGCTTGATAAACCTCCCCATTGTAGGACCATCCAGCCTCTCTGCAATAACTGTCAGAACGCTGTTGCTGCTCCCCCTCACCCGGAATATTACTGAGGCAACTTTCTTACGCTAATGCGTAAGAAAGTTGCCTAAAGTAGTAAATAGTAGGTGGTGGTGGTGGTGGTGGTAGTAGGTAGTATAGTAGTAGTAGTTAATAAAAATCTTAAATTCATTCATTGTTGGATCTACATTTCCACAAGCATGATATTTTGATTTTTATAAATTCATGCTATAGACGGGGATACTATAGGCCATAGGGGATGAACGTTTGTACCCAAGAAGTTCTTCTTTTTCGCCGATACGAAATCCAGTCGGCTTATTGTTTAATAAACTGAAACTGTAGGTTATTTTAACACGAAAAGAACATCCTACTATACTCCATAGGTTTAGGTAGTTAAAAAAAGGTAAACAAAAAAAACCACGTGACGAGACAGCTGTCAAGTAACCGACTAAACGTAATATCAGTCACTTTAGTTGTTATGCTACGTCACAGTTGAACTCTTCAAATTAGCAAAGTTATATTTCGTTGACGTTTAGAAATTGGGCTCTTTACAATAGACAGATTACAAAATCTTATAAATCAGAAAAAAAAAAGTTGTGCTCAAGCAGTTACATCTACGAAAAGTAGTGAAGAATAAACGATAAAGTTTAACATATATTAATAAAAGAGGAAACTATAGATAAACACTAAAATAAATTTAATTTGGTTTTATTGTTTTTTTAACAAAAAGTGTCATCTATAAAAACCCTTTTTACGATTTGTTTACCTTTTTTTAACTACCTAAACCTATGGAGTATAAGTATTTTAAAGGTGATCCGCCTTTAATTTTTCCACATCTAGAACACAGGATGGACACAGGGTGGACACATGATGGACACAGGATGGACACAGGATGGTCACAGGATAGACACAGGATGGACACAGGATGGACACATGATGGACACAGGATGGACACAGGATGGACACAGGCCTTCTCTCTGTGAGAGGGATCCACAATGCGGGCCCAGTGCGGGTTGGTAGACGTCCCATGTCTGCGAATTGTTGGTTCTATATATATGACACGTCGGTTTTCCTTCACCCTTTTATGAGCAGAAAACTAGTGTAACAGTGTGTTAGAGACTTTGAATCGTTCAAATAATACCTAAACATGAATTCAGAATCTGAGATAATTATGATTTGGAATTACAAACTCAATGTCCTATAGGTACGATAAAGTTCAAATTCTATTGCAACCAAATTTATTTAGGACCTTTTTAAAACAGATTTCCACTCAAAAAAATTACTTAGAATACAGAATGCCAAAGTAGATAGTTGACTATGGCAATGCATGTACAGTCTGACTATTTTCTTAATAACCCTCGGGAATCATCGCATTTCCGAATACAAACGAATGCTAATTTCCATGTCCATCAATTATTAAATTTATCGTGTATTGTATAATAATTTGAATTCAGAACCAAGTATTTTATTGTTGTTTTGTTTTGATTTCCGTGTGAACTATATAGAGCTGTAAAACTATTTTCGTGCCTGCGACTTTAGCAGCTCTCTTTCCATTTTTTGTATAAATTACATTAAGTTAAAAGAGTATTAGTAACTCTATTATACTTCCAAATCGATTGAGTGCGTCCGGTCTGCACCAAGCGCAAAGGCCAACTGATAGAAATCCGACGACTGACGAAACACGAGGTTTGCCGAGGGACATTAAGAAAACAGTTATACTGTAAATACCTTTTTTTAAAGCATATTTTTTGCTGCTTTATGTCTAATAACTATTATTATATTATTAATTTATTAATCCAGTAGTACACATCCGTGGGGTCCGAGTGCTCATGGTTTGTTCAAAAAATATCCAAACAGCTGGATGAAACATCCGTGATCCAAACTTGCATTGCCATACAACGTGGTAATGCCGCCAGTCGCTTGAGTATTTAGAGGCATGAGGAACAGGGTGTCAAAGTCAAAGTCAAAAGTCAAATCATTTATTTCAAATAGGCCCATGTATGGCACTTTTGAACGTCAAAAATTACAAAATAATAAAATTGATTCTAGTCGCCCCTTCCAAAAGGTAGTTTTCGTATGGAGAAGAATGGGCAAGAAACTCCACCGTTACTCTTTTAAAATGTTTTACAATATTTTGTATACATTAATTATATTAATTAATTATATGTGAAGACGATGCACCTGGAATAAGATTACTATACCACAATAGGTAAAAATAATTAAAAATGAAGCAAAGTGTAAAGTTCACTCATTCTCTATAGAGAAGGGAGGATCCTCCGACCAGACGAGTGTTGTGTCTGGCGGGCAACTGCCCAACGATTGATGTCGGAAAGTCATATACAGTGTGAGTCTTCATAATGTGCACATATCGAAATGAGGGAATCTATGCTTGATTTTATCGACGGAAAAAATGGTCAATTCTTTTTTTGTTGTTTTTTTATTTTTTGTATCAAATGTTTTTTTTTTGTTCTCTTGGGCATCTTATTTATAAATTTTTCAATTATTGTAAAAATTGATGAAAAAAATACAGATTTTTACTAAAAAAACATGTTTATTTTCAATTGAGGGTAGTTTTTTTTCTAAATTTTAATTTTATGAGGACGCCTACTTACTTCCAATCATTATGGAGTTTGTTTCATCGCGATAGCTGATTTAGTTTAAAAGTTACACAGTTTTGTTAAAAAAAAAAAAAATGGTCAAGTAGGTAGGTAACTTTTGTATAAACAGCTGATTTTTTTTTTCGTGATTTCAGAGTTGCTCCCATAGTGAAAGTTGTTTATATTCTTGGGTAGAACACCCTGTAAAAATTTCGAGACGGTAAAAAAAATCATCCGATGTTTTTATTTTATTAAATAGCTAATAAAAATTAAGACAGTTCGATGTCTTACCCCACAACATCCTTCAGATTTGGTGCTTCACACAGATTGTTGTGTCCGAGCCCTTGGCCGCGCTCGAACGAATGGAACACTACTGGTGCACCCGCCGTGGCCCGAGAGGCTTTAACTTTCTCATGCAACTGACGACATTTAAAAATATTCATAGTCATCATCACCTGTGCAGACTTTTCCCAACTATGCTGGGGTCGGCTTCCAGTTTACCTGGATGCTGCAGAATACCAGTATTTAACATAAAGCAACTGCCATTCTGACCTCCACAACCCAGTTACTAGGTAACATGGTACTCCTTTAAGACTAGTTGTCAGACTTTCGGGCTTCTAACTACCCAAACTGCCGATCAGCCGAATAAAATTATAACAAAAATCGATAACAGAGTAAATGTGGTCAAAACATGGTTCCTTGTGAAACCCTATACGCAATGGATCTTAAGACAGCTAGTTCTGACACGACAAAAATCTAATGAGATCATTCCGTGATGTAAACGTGGAATAAGCCCGAAGAGGAATGTTTAATTTCCATTGTTTCGTTTTTTTCTCAAGACAAGGATGTAAACAAAGTCAAAAGCCTTTGTTAAATCTAGAACGATGCCAACACTGACTTCTTTTGCCACAAGATTAAGGTCGTTGGACAAAAATTTATGGGACTTGGTTCAAATGTCCAACATTAACTAGACCCAAGAATGGTCTATTAAATAAGGAGTAACTTTTACAAAGAAACCCGTAAATAATCTGTCAGTGAAATGTTATTGGTAAATATAAATTATTTTTATTTCATAATTTTTTGCCTAAATGACTTGATTGATTTTAATAAATGAGGTGTCACTAGATTTGTCTTGAGGCCACAAGTGACACTAGCTAAGATTTTTTAAGAAAGAAAAAACAACTTTAAACAAATTCATTTCAGTTAACCCAGACATAGAGAATGGACTGCGCGTTAGCCTCACAAAAGTGACCACTTTCTAAAAAGAGACAAAGCGACTGTGCGACCATACCTGTCTCTTTTCTGCAAGCCTGTAAAATTCCAAAGCGTATTCGAAATCAGAATTCTAGAAAGAGACAACTACTGGCCGCACATTCGCTTTATCTCTCTCGTACTTTTCGGTCTGTATTTACTGCACAACTAAATATAGAACGCTCAGTCTATTCTCTATGGCTATGAGTCAACCGATCCACCACCATTAATAATGGTATAAAAGTTTCATATTAATGTTACCTTGCAAGCCAGATTGTAGGGCACAATCTTGTCTCCTTTGGAGTGCAAAATGAGGACAGGGAGATGAGGAACGCTGCAGAGATACTGATCTGTGTTGAAGGAGTACTCCGAGGATGATGTGAACGGCTTCACGAACGTGTCTTTGTAGTAGGGTAGCCAGGACACCAGCTATAGGTAAAACATAATAATAATTAATACAGTATTCTATATATATTTCAAAATTTGTACATTTGAAAACCATGAGCCTTAGTTATGAAGACATCAGTCATAGTCGTAACTTATCAAAGGCACGCTTTTAAAAGTTTCTTCTATCCTATTATTTTGCTGTCCGGCAGGGTCCATAATTATCTCACAAATGATTGTATTGAATATTGAACACAATATTATATTAGAATCGAATAGCATAATCAACCCCATCGTTATCGTCCCCACTGCTGCAGCTGGGACACAGGCCTCTTCTCTGTGAGACGGAACGGGTCGTAATCTACCACGCAGGCTTAGTGTGGATTGACGGCATGTCACATGTCTTTGAATTTTTGGTTTTAGGAGATGTTGGTTTCCTCATGATGTTTTCCTTCACCGTTTTGAGAGCAGTAGTATTGAATAGGAAAACCTTAGGGAAGGCCTATGCTAAAGAGCAAAGTAGTCTGGAAATTTCAGATGGCGATTTCTATAATTTAATAAATTGTAAAAATAGTTTTTATGAATGCCAACGCTTAGCTTCATGTCTAAGCAAGAGTCGTAAGAGGAAATTGCTTCGTACCTTAGAAAAGGGATGACAAGTGATCTCATCCATGAGGTTATTAAAAGGTGCCTCTAACACCAGAGCATCAGGACATGGCAGTTGTGGCTTTCCTTGTTGGTAACACAGCTCTGTTAGGTGAGCTGCCATGTTCGCTGCTACCGCGGTCCCTGGTGACGTAATAATGTAGCAGTATAACATCAGCCTATAATGTTCCCACTGCTGGACACACAGGCCTCCTCTCTGTGTGAGGGAGTGGGCCGTAATCCACCACGCGGGCCCAGTGCGGGTTGGTGGATGTCACATGTCTTCGAATTTTTGGTTTAAGGACATGCCGGTTTCGTCACGATGTTTTCCTTCACCGTTTTGAGAGCAATGGTGATGAAATAATTAACATTTACAAAAAAGAATGAAATTTGCTAGAAAAAGCCCGTAATTCACATTCATCTCTATTTATTTGGTTTCAACTTTAAATCTCACCAGGTTTTTCAACAATGATTGTTTGAATAACATTATTAAATGTTTAACAACTAACGAAAGTTTAGGTTGTAAAATTAACCTCAATTAATTATCATCTGTCTTGCCTTTTCCCAACTATGTTGGGGTCAGCCTCCAGTCTAACCGGATGCAGCTGAATACCAATATTTTACACGGAGCGACTGCCTATCTGACCTCCACAACCTAGTTACTCTGTAACACGATACCCCTTGGTAAGACTGTTTATCAGACTTTTAGGCTTCTAACTACCCGTAATGACTGTCAAAGATCTACAAATGACAGCCGGGACCAACGGCTTTTAACGTGCTTTCCGAGGCAGGTAGTACGTCTTGGTATGTAAAAATGGTCACCCATCCACGGACCAACCGCGGCAAGCGTAGCTTAACCTGATCGATCGAGTCGTGCGGCTGTTATTGCTTAGCTACAAGGCCGTCAAAAAAAACCTCAGTTGCCGAATGAAATACATCTACAAGATGATTTAAAATTTGAATTTTTGGTTTATTGCGTATGTATTAAAATCAGGGATGTAACGAATATCCGTATCCGCATCCGCAACTGCGGACTTTAAAACTCAACTTTTGATTTTAAAAGCTCCGCATCCTCATCCGCATCCTCAAACCCGATTATCTCGATATCCTCATCCGCATCCTCATCCGTTATACGATATCCGTTACAACCTTGATTCAAATAATGAAATCAAAGCTCTCAATTTGTAAGTGGAATTCTGACCCATTTGTTTACATTTTTTAACCGACTTCCAAAAGGAGGAGGTTCTCAATTCGACTGTATGTTTTTTTTTTTTTTGTATGTTTGTTACGCGATTACTCCGTCAATTATGAATTGATTTTGATGATTCTTTTTTTGTTTGGTAGATCATACTTCAGACGTGGTCCCATATAAATTTTATTAACTTTACTTGGGTAGTTTTTGAGTTAGCTTCAATAATACGTATTGTTACCTCACTTAGTATGTGGATGATATTATGATAACTTCCTGTCACTGTTATTTACATAGCAGGTAGTGGTATTCGAATTTGTGTGGAGTAGGTATCACAACTAAAAAGTGAAAAATAAAAACTTTTTAACAAAAAAAAAAAACAACCGACTTAAAAAAAAACACTACAAAGTGAAAAATAACTTTAATTTCGGAAGTCGATGACAAAGAACGAAAATTCAAAACCAAAGACACCGACTTCCGAAATTAAAGTAATTTTTCACATTGTAGTGTTTTTTTTGAAGTCGGTTGTTTTTTTTTTGCTAAAAAGTTTTTACAGATACTTTTAGAACAGATTATAGTTCAATGTCACGGGTTATTCCTACTCTTGGCGCAAACCCTACGTAAGATACTGTTATCTTCCAAGATCACAAGCCATTAAGCCAATACAGGCATTTACTGACCTAAAGAGTGTCCCCATAATACCACCGTGGGTCTATTGTTTTGACCGAGCGACTCCATGAGCCAGGCATATACTGACAGAGCATCTTCCACCACACCTTTCTCCGTAGGTCTTATATGAGTTGAGTCGCCGTACCCTGGAATTAAAACAAGAAAATGTTTGAGCCCCTTATAAGCGCAGGCCTCTCTAGTTGCCTACTGAATTTGATCCTCGATCACTCTTCATAATAATAAATGTAAAAACCCCACCGCCGTATCTCTACGTTAACGTCGTGGTCACCACCACGACTTGCGCGCTCCGAACTCTAGGTCTGTGCCGGTACAGTTTACTTTACCGGAACAGGTTTGGGATGAGGAGCCAGACCAAAAGAGATACAAAAACCCGCAGAGCAGCATGTAGCGAGCTGTTGGGCAGTAGCGACCCCACGGACCCTATCTCCCGGGAGAAGTCTTGTTCCTCACCTCTGGCTTGCCTTTATTGGCTGGCTGGAGTGAACACTGACGAGGAACGGCGTTCCCGCCTCATTCTTGCCTTAATTGGCCGGCTTGAGTGGAGATTCGCAAGAGCAAACGTGCTCGGAGGAAGAAAGTATTCCAGTAAGATGCTGGTAGGGATCTTGATCGTACTTCCGGGATTGTCCTGATAGCCGTGGAATACCTCTCCACTCCTCATAAGTACCTCAGGACGTGTTGCCCCCTTGTCGCTACGACACTATGTGCTAGCGACCGTTTTCGGGGGCCCATTATTGAGTGTGCAAGTCACCCCCTGCCATTTTATCCGTGTGCATATAAAACATAGATCAGACAGGGGCCATAGTCCTTCCATAGTTCCAGGTGACCAGTCCACTTTAGCAACCCAAACCCATAGTCCGATATCTTTGTTTCCATATCTTACAATAGTCCTACACCAACCGGGGGTTGTCCTTGGCTGCACTTGCATAGTGCGAACAGGGATAATCGTCGGTTGGTACCTCATTTCATTAAAAACGTCTAACGGGCCTCTGCGAGTTGGCTTCGGCCCCTCGTACGCCTTCCAAAGGTCCGGGACCCCTGGGTCCCGAGAAATGTCAAAAATGTAAAAAGACACTCAGCGAAGCTGTGAGTCACTTGTTATTCCTGCTTTACCTTCTGGTTACAAGAATATTGAACGTCAAAGTTCCATTTTTATTGACGTTTTATGAAAACAAGTTTTAGATGTTAAAACTTTACATATAACTAGCTGCGCCCCACGGTTTCACTCGCATAAATCTCGATCCCATGGAAATATTGGAACAAAAAGTATCCTATGTCCTAATCCAGATCATGGTCTACACATGTGCATAATTTCATTCAAATCTGTTTAGCCGTTTTAGCGTGAAAGCGTAACATACAAACAAAGTCACTTTCGCATTCATAATAATGAAATAAAAAGCCATAAGCATTATATATTGCGTGC
The DNA here is from genome assembly GCA_963680765.1 of Agrochola lychnidis. Classification (NCBI taxonomy): domain Eukaryota; kingdom Metazoa; phylum Arthropoda; class Insecta; order Lepidoptera; family Noctuidae; genus Agrochola; species Agrochola lychnidis. The sequence continues at coordinate 14,634,298 of OY796872.1, forward strand.
GTTTCATATCGTGCTACTATAAACAGCGAGATTTTATATTTTAAAAAAATCAGTGGTACTCCGGGAGTGCCGCCAAAAATGAAAACTTGAAAAAAAATCTGCACCGCGGATTCAACGCGTTGATGTCTTTTACTCCACGGTGTCGGTAAATTCCGTCACAGTGTCGCGAAATCAATTGTTTAGTCCCATCTCAAAAATGCCCAATGCGTTTAAAGAAGTTTACACTTCAAAAAACAAAAAAAGAACATATCGCCGCTCCCGCATAATAAACGCGTAAGTGCTATTGAGGTGGTTTTGATGTTAATCCATATTCGTTATGTATACATAGGTCAAAATACATCACCTCAATTTTTTCCAGATTTTTACATCAATTATTTACGAAGTTACATACACACGATATACCGTAACATAATGTTATAATTCCGACCTTGATGATATAAAAACTTAATTACCTATTATTATACATTATAAGATTTTTTTCGACTGCACCAGAATAAACGCGTAATAGCCCATTAACGGTATCACTGTACTGCAAAAAACGCAAGTAATATTACATTGCAAAACAAAAAAAATAAACAATAGTTGATAAGAAAAAATAACTCAAAGTAACATTAACGTTAAAAAAAAAACTAAAACATTTCTGTAAAATGTTTTTTTATCAATGACTCAAAAACAGTACCTGTTTAACACTTAACATTAATTAGATTATCTACAAAAAAAAAAATCTTTTAAACGACGTAAAAAACAAACTTCTATTCGGTGTAGTCATAAAGTTATGGATCAATTTAAGTTTTTTATTTTTCCTGTAAAATTGACTTTTTACACTTGCGCGTTTATTCTGCGGGGGCGGCGATAAGTATAATTTTTGTACAATGTAACTTAGTTTGATGGCTTCGTGATGAGTTTTCGTACACCTTATAGTAACAGCTGCCCTTTAGCTTGTTCCACTTATGTCCCAAATCATTCCCAAATAAAGATAGCCATGTCGTGTGTTATTTTAATACAATTCGCTACATATATATCGGATCACCTATGTACCTCGTTTCGTATTCTAGATTAGTTAGATTCAATAATTAATATTAGATTTTGAATAAAGATATCATTGAGCATATCAGTAAATACTATGAATGAAAATACCTCGATAGTCAAATGTGATCACATGAAAGTTTAGTTCTTGGAAAACTTTGTACATTTGCAGTCGATGAGGCGACGCACGGTGATTTGAATTACCTGTAAATTAATCATGTTAATTATGAAAACAATTTAAGACACGGAAATAAATTAAGAACGCGGCGACGCATGAATTGTCCATACAAACGTAATACCTAAATCATTTGCAATTTGTGCATATTTCCACCATATTATGTTGTTATTTGGATTTAGACAGTGTTTATCTAGGCTCCTACATCTTTTTTTTCCAAAAAACTTTTCTAAAATGAATTTAAAACGAATTTAATTTCGCACATTTTTACAGCGTAAATGACATGTCTTCATATCGTTTTTTCTGTATTATAAACAACAATATTTATAATATTGTTTCTGCAGAAGCATAGCTTATATTATCAAGTTACAAATTATCGAAAAAAAAAAAAAAAATGGAAAAATATTAAGTTTTCATTCATCATTTTTGGTATTACGGAACACATCCAAATTTATCATCCATTTTCGAAAGCTAGTAGTGCTATCGCGTCAAGCAATAATTTATTGTCAATGGTGCAGATTCCCTTGTTCACAACAACTACACTAAATTTAAGTTCAGTGCATCTTTTTCTTTCTATTTCATTAAGAAAAAGACAGAAAATAAATTTTAGTTTAGTCCTGTCAAATTAATCAGCGCATGACGTAATTTGACGTAATTTTAGTAGGCAAGTTTTTAATCACGTCTAAACTTGTATGGAGTAGTGTCAGGCGCTGATTAATTTGACAGGACTAAATTAAAATTTACCTTCTGTCCTTTTCTTAATGAAATAGAAAGAAAAAGATGCACTGAACTTAAATTTAGTTTCGTTTGTGAACAAGGGAATCGGCAACAATGTGTGCATGGTAGTACCTATTGCTCATTGTAGGTTTATATCGCTCCGACAGGCACTCATACTGGCGCAACGTGCTTGGAATTGAATTTTGCAAACATCTCGATTTGTAGTTGCGAGCCGTGTTCGCAGGCCTCTTAATAAAGTATGATTTTTTTACTAAAAGAGTAAACGGCGCCTGTGAGTTTTGTCACAGACAGTTTGACTTTGTAGTTTTGTTGCTAAGATATTAGATGCTGGCGCTACAGACAGTCTTGTGAATGAAAAATTTAGTTTTCTCCCCATGTACATATTTATTTACATCAACATTGTCATATACTCTGTAATCTCTTACAATAGTTCGGAAAAGTAAGGAATTAAAGATATATTTCTCACCATGACAGTATAATACGACTGTGTTCTTCGTCCGCTTCAATTCCTCATGAAGACGAGCATCCACCTTCAAATAGTCTCGAATGACGAACACTTCGCGAAACATAGAACATGGTACGATGTGCCATACACCTGAAACAACAACTTAAATGAGACATTTGTTTAAATCCCGCTGTAAAAAATTGCATTTTACACGTAAGGCGATTCGCACACTGCACCGCATCACGCAGCGTGGTGCGGGGCGGCCATACAAAATGAACGCGCGTGGATGCATTTTCTGTGTGTTGGACTGTGCGTGTTTTCTATACAAACGGATATACTTACAAGCAACGCATTCACGCGCTACGCTGCGTGGTGCGGGACAGTGTGTTAATCGCCTAAGGTTCCATTATGTATTTATATAGATTTATTATTTCTTATTTCAGTACAACTATTAAAATAAATAGTTCAGATTAGTAAATACAATTACCAAGTTTGATAGGACATTTGTCGACAAGAGAGTTGAACTCGATATTAAAGTGCCTTCCTCCGACGACGTTGCAACTCGATGGGTTCTCATAGTCCAAGTTTCTTGGATAATTTACTGCAAACAAAATTAATTTGACATTTCCATTTTGTGGACAGAATGGAAACGCCTGACAAAATTGTTATAGCATAGTTAAACATTAGCGTTGCTATATTTTTCTATAGAGCGGGCACTTTTTAATAAAATACAACGCCTGACAAAATTGTTATAGCATAGTTAAACATTAGCGTTGCTATATTTTTCTATAGAGCGGGCACTTTTTAATAAAATACAACGCCTGACCAAATGATTAGAGCAAAGTTTAAAACTAACAAATAATTGCTATCCTTTATTTTGCAGGCGTTTTAGTAAAGTAATTTTATATACCAATTTATATACTTACTACAATTAGAAAAGACCATTTTCCTCTGAACTGACTTGCTGTATTTGAAAACTAGGGGCAGCACAGCTACCTGAACTACTAATAAACCGGCTGTGAACGAAGCACCTGCTAATAGGAAAGCCCTGGAAAAAACGGGTGTAATTAAAACAAACAGGCCTTATTTTAAACGCAGTATTAGACTGAAAACGTCCACTGCTGACTGAAATAACAGTCATATGATAGTATTTATCACCACACTTGGCAAACTCGATCGTGGTTATAGCTCCATTCATCCGATTGCGACGAAACTTTGGTAGTTTGGCTCATAAATTATATAAAAAGCTCACCCAATCACCATTTTGATTTGGACCTAATCTATATGTTTTTACTTTTTTATTTTGTTTATTCTTTTCTCTACAATGTTTTTCGTACATTTTATATTTTTTATTGTTGTATATTATTACAAAATTTCTTTATAAAATCATTTTGGGTTGATACGTTTTGCCCCAGACGTCAAATCAGTGACATTTTGTAAGATTTTGACATTTTATTGGCAGTGCTCGAAAAATATAATTAAGTATCCAATGAAATGAGTTTTTTATTGTAGAGTAGGTACCTATGTACAGTGGGTTGCATCAATTGGGTACCCCAGCTGTATTAAAATTTTAATACAACTGGGGTACCCAATTGATGCAGCCTATAGTACCTAGGTACCCTTGTGTTCTGTCTCTGGTCAACATAACATAAAAGTATTCTCTATTTTGCTCAAAAAAACCTGGTATAACTTTACGTAATTTTGTGTTGATTTTCGGTCCAAAAACCGAGCGAAGGTTACTATTACCAGGGGCTGCAGTCTCGCTCGACATAGATAGCGATCGCTTTATGGGTTAGGGGTCATTCGGCCCACTATGGAACTGGGCCCGCGGACCAGTTACCCCTTTTAAAATTTGATAATGGTAAACTAGGCCCACATCTGTTTTGCTTTCAATCAAGCGAAGGGTGGCTTAAAATGGTTTATATATTATATTATTAAATAAACAATAGATTTTATACAGGTACAAGCATTATTTTTTAGATTTCTGGTTTTGTCATATAGGTAGTAAAAGTTGTTCATAATGATGAGTACAATAACCCCATATGAGGTTGTGCGTTAATACCGGGACATGTTGTAGATACATATAAATTTAACGGAATGAAGGTTTAAAAAAAAACAAGTCTATATTTAAATAGTCAAATCAACATTTTAATAATAATAATAATCAACGTAAATTATTTCTTAAAAAATACATATTAAAAAACAAATAAATTTTACCCTTTTCAAATCTTTATCCTTATCAAAATCGAGTTCTTAACACACATTGGTAATTGGGGGCTGCCTTAAAAAATTAACAATTTTAGTTAGTTAATTTTTCAATGCAATGTCCTAAACTTCTTTCACTATCCAGTAATTCTCGCAGAACGCGCTCAATTTTTTTTTGGGATCGTTTACATTCTTTGGTTTTTTTCGATATGTACCCGTTTTTTTTTAATATACCAAAATAATGCCGTGAATCTTTCTGCAGTGACCTTACTATGCGTTCGCACTGGCGAAACATTCACAACGAAACATGTTGGAATCTCTATTTTCTGTCAATTTTCCATACAAAGTTTGACAGGCACTAGAGATTTCAACATGTTTTATTGTGATGTTTCGCCAGTGCGAACGCATAGTTAGAAGGACAACAATGTTTGGTTTGGGTGTTACCATTTTATTGAGCCTTGCATTCCAGGCTTCAACTGAATTATTAGTTTTGTGTTTTATTTGATAGAAACACCATTTCTTTGAAAAATATGCTTTGTTTCGCAACCATGTTCGTTCTAAATAAACATTAAAGGAATCAATTTTGGGGTCCCTCTCACTCTCCCCTAAATTATAGAGCCATCCATCATTCACATAGTCTTGAGGTAGATGAGAAAGTGCTATACACCGTTTTACGTGAGCCCTCAGATGAGGCGATTTTTTAAAACTTGAAGGGCCAGATGTGTCAGTTTTTTGAGCATTTCTCCATAAAGCTCTAGCAAAATGAAATAAACACCCTTGCGTTTTTGCTTTTGGAATAACTGCTGCAATAGCTTGCATAGCACTAGCTTCAAAATCTGTCGTAAATGTTACTGGGTAAAACTCCGGAACTCTGCTCCTAATGAGCCGAAACATAATGTCATACGTGTTTCTTTTTTTATCCGGGAGCAGGCAGTGTACTGCCACGATACTATTAGTTTCTTCCGAACTTCCTGCGTCCACGTGTATTGTGTACAGTTGTGTAAATGGTGGTGTTGCACATTTAAATGTACCGTCACAGAATACGTGTTTGGCGTCTTTTAAAATACTTCTAGCCTCTGTGCTGGCAAACAGAAGTATTCTACAATTCTAATACGAATAATCTGCTAAAATAAAATTCTGAAATATGGTTGGAATCGAAACATCTTTGACATTTAAATATCTTATTTTTTTTACACCTAATGCACGATTCCTGTGCTTGTATAAAGTTTTTTTTATATTTTCATACTTTGGGAGATTTGTGACGAGATTAGGTTCGATATCATTAAGCTGATCACATCCGAGTACAACATAGGCATTGGCGTTATTTCTTTCTCTGCTCTTTCTATGGTATCATATATTTTTATTTTTACTTTGTTTCCTATGTCATCTGATTGACATCTGTGAGCTTCCTCCTTTATAACTATTGTTAGGTTTGTAACTAAGATACACAGTTTTCCATTAATACAACGCCACACGATATGACCATTGGAATTGGAACGCTTTAGAGTGTACCGATATCCGTTATGTAACAATAAGTCACCTCCTCTTTGAGATTTTATAATTTCATAACCATTACAGACAGAAGTTTCTGCTGACATTCTAAAAAAAAGTTACAAAATTGAAATACAATCCAATTCTTTTGACGCATGAAATAAAATTATGTTAAGTGATTTCCAAAACTCACCTTAGTTTTTATCAGATCAATTATTATTATTATACCACAATACTTTAATTTGAAAAAAATAAACTACATAAACAATAATGCTTGCGATTCAAACCTTACGTTAGTTAGTTAAGAAAACATTTATCACAAAATGCATAATTTTTCCGAACTACCCTACAAAGACATGTCTGTAGGGTTATACCCTACAAACATGAGTATTATTTAGTATCAAAAAAAGTAATATTTATTAAGGCTTTTAAAATGAGCTTGATAAATTAGATGTGCAATAGAGTTTATAACAATGATTTTACACGTTCTGATATTATAGAATATTAATGTACCGGATGAGTACCGATAACTATTTCTATGCATCCGTCAACTTCCTGTTGTTGCAATATACTATTTTTGATTACTTTGTGTTTGAAACTATAGAATTAATTCTCAATTAATTACTAAAAATGTAAACCTATAATAATAATATATTTATTTATTACAAAACTATATAAATAATTTACGTTGATTATTAAAATGTTGATTTGACTATTTAAATATAGACTTGTTTTTTTTTAAACCTTCATTCCGTTAAATTTATATGTATCTACAACATGTCCCGGTATTAACGCACAACCTCATATGGGGTTATTGTACTCATCATTATGAACAACTTCTACTACCTATATGACAAAACCAGAAATCTAAAAAATAATGCTTGTACCTGTATAAAATCTATTGTTTATTTAATAATATATAAACCATTTTAAGCCACCCTTCGCTTGATTGAAAGCAAAACAGATGTGGGCCCAGTTTACCATTATCAAATTTTAAAAGGGGTAACTGGTCCGCGGGCCCAGTTCCATAGTGGGCCGAATGACCCCTAACCCCGCTTTATGACCTTACGACCGAATTCGGTCGCAAAGTCCTATTCTAATGGCGTCCCTAGACGCGTGTGACGTGCTTGTCAAGCAATTTTGACGGTCTCGGGAAGCCATTAGGACTTTGCGATCGAAGTCGTGACAAGCACTTAATTTTTTCTTGTTAGTCCTTTGATCCATTGAATGGTTATATTATTGAGGCTACCCACCTGGTTAAGGCGTTAGTGGCACTCGTATATCAGCCCAGAATCAAGTGTGACTGTTTAACGCTTGCAGAACAGTCATGTTGTCTCAGAGTATTCGTATCGAGTGGTCCTTAACTTCCTTGGCCAAGACGGCTGAAGCGGCAAGAGATAAACCTATGCATTCGGCCTGGAACACTGTGTTATGGACTCCCAATGGTGTGGCTATGTGTATGTTGAAGTCCTCCGAGAAGATTCCAGCACCTGTGCCACTGCCTGTTTTGGATCCGTCGGTGAAGATTCGTAGCTCTGCGGGGCGATCCTCGTGAATTTGGATCCTGTATTTTTTATCGAAGATAAATTGTTTGGGTACCCGGTCATTTATGGCTTTCGTACCTAATAGGGAACTCATTATTGAGTCCCTCAAGTAGCGCGGTGTGTTGTGTCTCTCTTTTACACCAGAGATTGATTGCATTAAGAGGTAGGTACCGCTGCCATTGTCGCTTCCTGTTGTATGAACAGGTGGAGGTGGGGTAGTCCCAGCATGGCTTCGATTGCTGCAGTCGGAGTAGTTCTCATACAGCCCGTGGTCGCCACGCAGGCTAGTCTTTGCATGCGTTGTAGTTTGTTGAAAGCTGTAATCCAGCTGAGTGCGGGGCCACCAGACCACGGCTCCATAAGCGATCATGGGGCGGATCACTGCTATGTACAGCCACAGTATGATTTTGAGGGATAGGCCCCACTTCTTACCTATCATTTTCCTGCACTGCCAGGTGATGCAGGCCCTGTTTAGCTTGTTGTCTACATGACTACTCCAATTTAACTTACTGTCTAGAATGACCCCGAGGAACTTGACCTCGTTGGCCAACTGAAGTTCTGTATCGAACAGTTTGGATAGGCGCAAAGGGCCTAATGTTTGTTTTTAGATAAACATGACTAGTTCAGTTTAAGTGGATTTTATTGATAGTTCAAATTCCCCGCACCAACTTTCTATCTACGATACGTAGTGCTTGCTGAGTGAGGTTACAGATCGTTCCCGTCATCTTCCCCGAGACAAGGATTGCGAGGTCATCTGCGTACCCTATTGTGTAATAGCGGTTTCCATTGAGATAATTAATTACCAAATTCCATAGAAGGGGGAAAAGCACCCCTCCCTGGGGGCAGCTTCTGGTTATCATGGCCAACTCCCGCTCATCCTCAAGGCGTTTGCTTTTAACATGTTTGTAATCCAATCCGTCAGTACCTATTCTACTCCATGTCTGGAGAGGCCGCTGCTGATGCTGGTGAAGTTGGTTTTGTCGATGGCTCCTTCGATGTCTATGAAAATGCCCAAGCAGGTGCCTTTTTGATGAATCGCGTCCTCTATCTGGCTGACCACCAAATGAAGAGCAGATTCGGTTGATTTACCTAAGCTGTATGCGTACTGATTGCCGTGTAGCAGTATGGTTTTCAGAGCGCCATCCCTCAGCTCTCGATCACATAGCCTTTCCAGAGTTTTTAGGAGAAAGGAGATCAGGCTGATTGGTCGGTGGGATTTGGCGTTTGTGTAGTCACCCTTACCTGGCTTGGGGATGAATATTACTTGTAAGTTGTATTATACTAAACATTTTAGAAGATAGCATAATGTACTACGCGGTCGCTTTTTTGTAACCATCTAAACTTGATCGGGTTACCACGGTCTTGTACTTCCTTAGGACTTTTATTTTATTATCTCGTTAATTATTGTATGTACCTACTATGCTGAAACTTAACAGGTATAAAACTGAACTAAGGAACTAATTATTGATATAACATTCAGTTTATATATCCACATACAGGTATATCGTTGGCCAAATAACTCCACGCGTATTGTGAGCGTGAACGTGGAGAACTGAATATCATCATAATTTGATAATTACTTACAGGATATTATTGAAACTTCACATACATTTGAAAGCAGTTACAAGCTACAAAATAACGTTTAAAGTAAATCTTTAGAGCTCTTATTCAGAGTGTTAGGACCAGCGCCATAGCGTGCCTTGGCGGAGCCCCGTTTAAAAATTTGTTTGGGGGCCCTTATGAAGGGTAAAGATTTCTCGCAAAAGAAAAAAATATATGCATAAAATTAAAAGAAATATTTATTCACTTTTTCCAAAATTTTTACAAACAATTCAAATTAAATATACACTCTCCTTGCCTTTTTTCGGCAAACTGATTTATTAAATCATTTATAGCTGATGATGAATTTGAGAAGTTTTTATTAATTTTTTTTTACGCACGTCGGGGGTCCCCGTGGCCCGGGGGCCCCGTATAATTGATACGGCAGATACGGCGGTAGCAACGCCCCTTGTTAGGACCTATTGAAGTGTTTTTATATTTAATTAAATAACCTTTAACCGGTGCATTATTTTGGATTTTTTATTGCACAACGAAATAAAACTAATTCCTAAGAAGTTATGTACAAAAGATGATAAGAATCTGCTAAACCGTTCCAGAGATCCAGCAAAACCACAAACGTTACTCCAGCAGGATCTCAGCCGAAGAAAGAACAAATACTTGCAAAATAAGGTGCAACATTTACCTCGTCTAAATAAATAATTATATACCTAGCTAATATTTATTTCAATATTCCCATCTAAAAAAAAAAGTGTAGCACTCGGGAACTGCCGCGGTAAAGCTATTACATAGCCACAGAGTACATAGCATTTGTAACCTCCATACTTCCTATTTGTCAACGCTACACTGATGATGACGGATGATGACATAAAACAAAAATTACGTTCCCATGACAACATCACGTTGTCATGGGAACGTAATTTCCGTCATTACATGGTAGGCGGAGTGGGGGTATTAGGTTTTTTTCGTTATGGAATTTCTTGATCAGTCGCCGCGCTCAAAGCCAGCGATAAAAGCTATGCAATAGCTTAAAATGTCTGGCTGCGGTAACGTTACCCCAGCAGGAAATATTTTTATGAAATAACTAAAAAACTATAAGTGCAACAAAATTTAAAATGTGCGCAACATTTACAAAAGCTGGGCAACTAATCTATAAGTATAAATACCTAAATAAAATTGAAGTGTCTTTTTGTAATGTTAAAATAACAGCTTTTTACTAAATGCGGTACATAGGTACAACAAAAACACAATTTTTAAACTTTTTGTCTGTCTGTCTGTTTGTTCCGGCTAATCTCCGAAACGGCTTGACCAATTTTGACGGGACTTTCACTGGCAGATAGCTGATGTTATAAGGAGTAAATTAGGCTACTTTTGTTTTAGGAAATACAAATAAATAAAATTGGTGTATAGAATTCCACATGGACGAAGTCGCGGGTAACAGCTAGTTATCTTTATAGATAACTAAAAATAATGTCGAAAATAGTCATTTATATGTGATGATTTATATGACTATAGATAGTGCAATCCACGAAGACGCGCCCCACTCCGCGATTACTGTACTGTAAGCTGAACTCTAAGTACGGCGCGGAGCGGAGTGGGGCGCGTCTTCGTGGATTGCGCGGACTATATTTTCGACATTATTTTGCTGGGGTAACGCACGCAAACCAATATCGCTGGTATTAAAAAAATACTTCAAATTGGATCATGTAACTTTGCACACCTTTTTCTTTTTTGTTTGGGAAATTATCAAATAACTTCTCTCGCTCTGAGCAGAACGGGAGGGCCTGTCAGACTCTTACTGACTAAAACCCACCCGTGTTCCTTCAGTTGTCTGTATGTTGCCAGGGGCCACAATAACCATTTCGGATAAACCCGCTCCCCCGGAAGGCATTGGCCTTAGCGGACTCCTTCAGTTGTGCTGACATCTCTTTGAGGCGCGCGTGGAACACAACGCGCCGTCGAAAACTTTGCTTACCAAATAATATCTGAATTAACTATGGCAGATACTATGTGTAATTTTTTTTTTAAATTACTATTATTTTCACTGTAAAAAGAAATTACCTAAACTATTGGCGCCTTGGAGCCTTCTCCCTGCCGCTTAGTCCGCGAGCAGTATCGTGCGAGCGAGACAAGGAGATAATTTGAGCTGGGGTACCTAGTAGAAGAGAGAAGAGCGGTGGATGACTGGGCGTGTCTGCAATTCCCTGGCGAATGACGTCACTGAGACTGACTGTTGCCTGCGCAGACAATTTGCATGACAGCTGTCACGGCGGCCGTCATGTGGCGGCTGGGTTACACTTGTTATGTTTTAAGTTCCAAAAATAGATACTTACGAAAATTAAAAGGTGTGATAATCGGGTTACAGAAATCAAACAGCTGTTTATTTTATAACAAAATAATATAATATATTGAAGTTCAACTTAATAAATAAAACAATGCAGACAAGACTCAGTAATACCATTTTGACTTTTAAGCATTAGTAAACATTTTTCATAATATTAATATTTGAGAATAGGTGTAAATATTACATCAAAATTCTATCATCTGTTAATATATTTCGATAATCTTACTGAACGTGTGCAGTCAAGGGCCAAAATATGTATACCTATACTCCATTTGAAATAGGATTAGACTTTTAACAAAACCTTTTTTACAGTCCGTTCAACCGATTTTGACTTCTATTGCGTTGGTGTGACAAATGGCAGCTGCAGTAAACAGTTGGTTTGTAACCACTTTTTTGCTTTTAATGCCATCCTTATGCCTACGCAATAGAAGTCAAAATCGGTTGAACGGACTGTAAAAAAGGTTTGTTTAAATGTCTAATCTTATTTCAAACGGAGTATAAGTATTTACACTTAGCAAAATTCAAAAGCGAAGTATTGTCTCGTCATTTTTCATCGTTCAAATATTGAAAAGTCATAAAATATACAATCATATGTAATAAACAAAAAAAAAGTTCTTGAATTTCACCAAGACAAAAAAAAAAATATGGGGTAACGACTGCTGGCAGTATTCTTACTTTACGTATGGGTTGAGAAAATCTGTTTTCTTTTTATAATATTTAAATATCGATATCACTCACGTCAGTGAAGTTTAAACAAAAAAAAAAACCGGTCAAGTGCGTGTCGGACCACGCACAATGTAGGGTTCCTACATTGTGCGTGGTCCGACACGCAGTTGGGATGAATTTGTCCCAAGAACAAATTTGACATTGTAGTTGAAAAACATATTGTGCCATACATTCCAACTGCAAATGTAATTTTTTTCAACATTTTAGGCTCAGTAGTTTCGGAGATCCCCCTTGATGGTAAATTTTCTAAAAAGTAAATAAAAAAAATAAAGTATTTGTATTAAAATTATTTAAAAAAAAAAATATGTCCTCACGACATCACATCATCACCACACCTGCGCAGTTTCTCAAGATAATTTAAATTGACCCTGTGTTGTATTGACTTTATCGCGTCTATCATTACGAAAAGCTACATTATTATATATAATGCACTATTGGTATTACTTTAGCTTCTATTTAATAAATAATCAATTCCTCAAAATTGCGTTTTATTTTAATTCTATTTTGTGACGTAAAGTAGGCCTTGCATTTGAATTAAAACTAGCATTGAAAAAGAAATAATCCTTCGTACAGAAGCAAAACCGAGCGTAACACACGCACACACCCTCACACACATGCATATACACAAACACACCCCCCCACACACGCACTCACACACACATACACACACACTCACATACACACACTCACATACACACACTCACATACACACACTCACATACACACACTCACATACACACACTCACATACACACACTCACATACACACACACTCACATATACACACACATAACGTCACTCCTGTATTCCCCGAAGGGTTAATCAGATGTGTACCTATAGTACACCCACAATTTGCCAGTAACGTTACCTACCTGTTGTTACGTACCTTCTGTACTATTTATTCTGTGGTAATATATTGGTTTTGAACGCTTTTATACGAAGTATACAACTAAAAGCTACGGCTAAAGCCGTTTTAGGCTTTTTTGAGGTCTTTCGGTCGATACAAGATGGCGCCTAAACATTTCTAACATGTCTTGCGCAGCAAGTATAATCTCACAACAGCAGTGATAGTCTAATGGTGTGACTATAGATGTAAAACAACCGGTTTAAAACGTTTTAAATAAAATGTTGCCGTTTTAAACCCCAAATAAATCGGTTTAAAACGGTTGAAAACTCGCCTACAAAAATAAAAGTACGTGCGTGCACGGCGCGGCAGCTGCTCGCGGCAGTTTATGAAGGTGCATTTGTGTGTAGGGTAGGCGAGCTGGCAACGTTGCGTCGAGTCACGAGTGACGACGTCAACGAGTGTAAGTTTGGTTTTAAACTGAATCAAATTGTTTATTTATATCGTTTGAAAACAATGATTTTTTTATTTTATTTACCAGCAAAGAGTTTTTAGGTACTCCGTAAAATCAAGAAAATGTAGTTATAATTAAGAAAAACATAGTCATCAACACCAACCACTTTAAATAAAAAAAATGGTTTATTTCGGTTTTAAACGGTTTTTTTCGTTTTAAATGGATTGGTTTAATGGGTTTTAAACCGGCCTTACATCTATAGGTGTGACCGTCGGACTGCCAAGTCGTAGGTCTCTAGTTCAAACCCAAGGCACGCACCTCTGACTTTTTGGATTCATGTGCGTATTTTACAATTATCACTTGATTCAAAAACATCGTGAGGAAACCGCCTGAGAGATAGTGTGGCCACGCTAAATCTGCAATGGAATAAATGGGCAACCCCAAAAAGTTTTATTTATGGTATACTTTTACATCAGTCAGTTATGTCAGTTTCGGGGTTGTAAGTAGATCTAATGATATTGATATTTTGCCTTTTGATTTTTGCATAATAGATTATGTGTAATAGACTATGTCGTACCTATGCTCTGCCTCCATACGATGACAAAACTGTATCAAATCCACACTGCATCGTGCTAAAGTGACTATTCATTAACAGGAATAAATCTGAATATAAACAAAATAACCTATCAAAAACAAAAAGACATACAAAGTATCAAATTCTTTTTTCGTAGGACAGGATGGTGTTGCCGTCTATAGATTTTCAAATTCTACCGTATTTTTTTTTATTTATGAAGACTTAGCGTGGCTAGACTCTATTTCTTGACAGAATGTGAAGCCAAGTCAGAGGCCCATGGGTGACATAAAAACTGACACCAGGTTAGTCATTATAGTCCCCACGCGACTGGTAGTCACCATCTGAGGTATTTAATTGAGCGGTGAGACGGGGGAGGGCGCCATTGATAAAATTGTCAGACTGAGTTAGCGGCCGACGTGCCGGGGGAGGCGAGCCGGGAGCATAGCGAGGGCAGTGACTAGCAATCGCGCACGAACTATAACCACACGAAAAATAAAATAAGAAGACAGTAAGCACACCATTTGATCAGTGTATTCTAGATTTGTCTATTATTTTACCTTCTAAGAACCCTGGTTAGCACTTACTCAGTTGTCCTAACTTATTATTATTAAATAATAACAAAATGGCCGTTTAGGGCAGAGAGACGACGAATCAATCAATTAAACTTATTTTTCTTTCTTTCTTTCTTTCAATCGACGACGGCAGAACTGTGATGATCTTAAACGTGTTGGTTGACGAATTCACTGTAAGTAAAAAATACATATTTTAAACTCAGTACAGGGTAAAATGATTGATTGAGGAGCTCGTGGTTTAGTAATAACTGCCGCACGGGCCAATCTATCAGGTTAAGCTACGCATGCCGAGGTTGGTCCGTGGATGGGTGATCATCTTTACATACTGAGACTCCTCCGTGCCTCGGAATGCACGTTAAGCCGTTGGTCCCGGCCGTCATTCGTAAATTTTTGACAGTCGTTACGGGTCGTTTGAAGCCAGAAACTGACAAAGTCTTACTAAAGGGTATCGTTATTACCTAGTTACTGGGTTGTGAAGGTCAGATAGGCAGTCGCTCCATGTAAAATATTAGTATTCAGCTGCATCCGGTTAGACTGGAAGCCGACCCCAACATAGTTGGAAAAAGGCTAGGCAGATTTATTGAATTAACAAAATGGAAATTATAATAATTTAAATCATCAATATAGCTCTAAATCGTCACAATTCCACGAAATAGTTTTATATTCATCACACACATAATTCCGAGAGCTATATTGATTTTTAAATGATTATAATTTAGTAATTCTTCATCATCATCATCATCATCATCAGCCTATAATGTTCCCACTGCTGGGACACAGGCCTCCTCTCTGTGAGAGGGAGTGGGCCGTAATCCACCACGCGGGCCCAGTGCGGGTTGTTAGATTTAGTAATTATTTTATTATAATTGCCGAGAATTCAATTATGATCAACATACGACGAAACAGCGCGGCAATTTGGAAAATTTCACCTTACCGCCTTATCGGGTCCCTTAAAAAATGGAGAGATCCCTTGAGATCCGCGTCCGCGGACGTGTCTCACCTTTACCTCACCTACCTTCACATCTGCATCCGCATGAGCTCCGCAATGATTAGATGCGGAGATCTAAATAAATGCGGAAGCTCCGCAATTGCGGATGCGGATACGAATATCCGCAATATCCCTAATGTAGTCTTACCTTATAACTTCGGGCAGGTCTGTGGCGTGGCAAATCCACTTGTGTCCGAAATCGAGCCCCTTATCGTACGCGTGTAGTCTGATGGGCGCGTCGTTTTCCGTACGGGACTGTTTTACCGATCTGTATAGCTGTAAGGGGGAAAAATATACAGGGTCAAATAAAATTACCTAGCAAGACTTCACAAACGTGCCTGGAGCCTTGTATTAAGTTCTGTTTACGTTTAGTTTTTATTTTTTACTTCTGTTTGAGTATAGTTCTCGATATTTTTGGTTGGACATAAATTATGGCTAATAATTTTTAATTTAAATTATGTTTTGTGTTGCATAATGTAAATTACTTGCATACTATTGTATAGAATAAATTTTATTTATTTTTCTATCTTGAACAGACAGTTGCTGGGAAGTTTGTTGCGCCACTTCTTCTTCCCAGCTAAAGGCACTAGGAAGTGGTGAAGGGTGGGCGTTTTGGGGGACTGTCTTATGTAATTTTGACGTTCGAAAAGTGCTGATTCTCAGCCTTGTTTGAATAAATGACTATTGAATTTTGAATCAGTATCGACACGTAAATCTGAACTAAAAAAACATTTTTTTTTTTCAACATCTTTAATTATTATTAATTAACTTTCCCAAGATACTCGGTACTATTATTACAATTAGGGGGCATCCATTTACACCAATTAGGCTCGACCCCCTCCCCCTCTAAATACAAGTGAGATTTTAAAAAAATGCGTATATTTAGTGTAAATACGTTAATCTAAACTTAATAAAAAAAATTAAATTCTTGTTTATTTTTTTATAATAATTGTAAAAGCTGAAAAAGATCTTGATCTGGCTCGCGAGGTTGTCGACATGTGGGATGTGGATACAGCAATCATTGTGCCGATAGTCGTGACGGCCAATGGCATAATTGCCAAGAGCCTCGACCAACACCTGAGGAGGCTCTCGTTAGGCAGCTGGATCAGGGGCTTGATCCAGAAAGCGGTACTTCTGGACACGGCGCGTATTGTTAGGAGGATCTCTGGCGCCCTGACCACCGGTAACTTGGACCCTGTTCCCGATACTGATGGGCTATTATTTTTTATATTTTTAAATGTTTTTTTATTATTTTATTCTAACATTTAAAAATATAATTTATATGTAAATAATGAAATAAAATAATAATAATTAAAAATAGCGGAAAAAAATATACCTACGTGGTATTTGTCGAGCCTCTCCCCCACGTGATATTGAGTGAGATTCGGCTCGACCTCCCCCCCTAAACACCTCACGTAATTAATGCACCACCCCCTTACTATTAAGCCTTCTTTTTTTGGTTGGGAAATTATCAAATAACTTCTCCCGCTCTGGGCGGAGCGGGAGGGCGTGTCAGACTCTTACTGACTAAAACCCACCCGTGTTCCTTCAGTTGCCGTGTTGCCGGGGGCCACGATTTCCCTTTCGGACTTCTTCGCAACCCCCGGCAGATACTATTAAGCCTGGTGGGGCTGTTATATTATTATTATTACACTCACCTTCAGCCCCACAACGAAAGGCACAATAACATCATCCTTAGCGTGCAGAATGAGCACCGGCAGAGACTTAACTTTCGCGAGGTGCTCGTCAGACTTAAATGTTTGTTCGTTGTTCGAACGGAATGGGGCTACAAATGTAGATTCGTAGTATGGAAGCCAGGTTACTAGCTGTGGGAGAGAAAAAATATTAAATTAATATCGTAACGTTATGCAGAAGTGTACCATCGCGGACAACCACTTTGAAAACAAAATCCCGTGCTCACGATGACCACATCTGTTACCGTCCCGATTCTATAGCGGTCGAGTGTTGCAAGCAAGAATAGTCCTTATAGTGGTTAGTTATGGCTTTCCGCAATGCTACCTATAGTACTGTAGACACCTTGGGTGTCTATTGTACTGGGACGATATTAAATAAAAGGTTTCTTGGGTTAAACTGCTAATGGTGCCGATTCTCTTGTTCACAAACTAAACTAAATTTAAGTTCAGTGCATCTTTTTCTTTCTATTTCATTAAGAAAAGGACAGAAGATAAATTTTAGTTTAGTCCTGTCAAATTAATCAGCGCTTGACGTAAATTGACGTAATTTTAGTCGGCAAGTTTTTAATCACGTCTAAACTTGTATGGAGAGTGACAGGCGCTGATTAATTTGACAGGACTAAACTAAAATTTATCTTCTGTCCTTTTCTTAATGAAATCGAAAGAAAAAGATGCACTGAACTTAAATTTAGTTTAGTTTGTGAACAAGGGAATCGGCACCATTATATTCATTACAATATTATGCCTACATCGCACATCCTCTAAAAAACTGTCATAACACAAAAAAAAAGTATTATTAATAAAATCCATTCTAATTTTACATTCTGCAAATAGCTTGATAAATCCTTTGCTTATTCAAAAAGTAAAAAGCTAAAGATCTGTAACCTGAAAGTCACATTAACATTAGTTTTTTGGAAAAAAAAAAACGGCTTTTTCTCAAAACTAGAGGATGTGCGTGAGCAGTGGTGGCCCAGTGGTAACGGCCGCGACTTACGAGTTGTAGGTCGTAGGTTCGAACCCAGACAGGTGCTTTACTTTGTGTAAATTATTTCATCACCACTGCTCTCAAAACGGTGAAGGTAAACATCGTGAGGAAACCGGCATGTCCTAGAACCGGAAATTCGAAGACACGTGACATCTACCAACCCGCACTGGGCCCGCGTGGTGGATTACGCCCCACTCCCTCTCACAGAGAGGAGGCCTGTGTCCCAGCAGTGGGGACATTATAGGCTGATGATGATGATGAAGAGGATGTGCGACATATTACTAGGTGGTTGACCGCCACCTCAGGAATATCTTCTTTCACAAACAAAAACTATTCAAATTGTATTTAAATATAAGATTGTCATGCTAATTCGAATGCCAGGCTGTTTTCTTACCAGCCTGCTTAACTTAAGGTTGCATATCGCATAAAACCTTACAGTACACCAACATTTGGCCAGTTATGTTTAAGAGCGTTCATCTAAGAAGTTGGCAACGTCGCAAATAGCTGTCAAATATTTACCGGTTTTGTTTAATTTGGCAATATTACTGTATGGAAATTTGAAATATGGCTAACTAGTGAACTAAGATAATATAATAAATAATAATGCCGATAGTCGTATCAGCCAATGGCTTAATTGCCAAGAGCCTCGACCAACACCTAAGGAGGCTCTCGTTGGGCAGCTGGATCGAGGGCTTGATTCAGAAGGCGGTACTCCTGGACACGGCTCGCATTGTCAGGAGGTTCCTCTCTCTGGAGCCCTGACCGCCGGTAGCTTGGACCCTGTTCCCGATACCGGTGGGCTACTATTTTTTTATATTTTTAAATGTTTTTTTAATTATTTTTTAGAAGAATATTTAAAAATGAAAAAAGTATGTTTAAGAATGAAATAAAGGAAATAATAAAATAAATAAACATTTATTTCTCTTCCAAAAAGGCGCCTTAAAAATATAAAGATTATAATATCTGATAAATCCTTTGTAGGAAACTGGTATCTGCACTAGGAAAACCTGTCACACAGATTACCAGCCCCCCCCCAAAAAAAAAAAACAGTGTTTGATTATTAAATCATAAAGACAATATTTGAGGGCTTGTGGCAAAATAATAACAGCCGCACGGGTCGACCGATCAGGTTAAGCTACGCTTGCCGCGGTTGGTCCGTGGATGGGTTACCATCTTTACATACCAAGACCTCTCCGTGCCTCGGAAAGCACGTTAAGCCGTTGGTCCCGGCTGTCATTTGTAGATCTTTGACAGTTGTTACGGGTAATTAGAAGCTCAAAAAGTCTGACAACCAGTCTTACCAAGGGGTATCGTGTTACCTAGTAACTAGGTTGTGGAGGTCAGATAGGCAGTCGCTCCATGTAAAATACTGGTATTCAGCTGCATCCGGTTAGACTGGAAGCCGACCCCAACATAGTTGGAAAAAGGCTAGGCAGATGATGAAAGACAATATTCAAATTATTTTTACTTTTGGTAGGAAAACACAGTAAACAAAAAAGAAAAAAAAAGTGATACAAAATAAAAGTGTGTAATGAATTGAATGGCTGAGATGGCTTTCTGCGGACAGGGCAACACAGATCTCAATGGACAATACATTTACTAAAAGCTGGCCCAACAGAAACATGATTTAGTTCAACTGTAACTTAGAGAGCAAAGCATGTTGATAAAATATAGTTAAACCAGAAAAGTTATGCGCTTCGGTAATCGTCGTGTTTCCGAATTAGCACGAACGTTGCGCTTCAGAGTAACTCCCTACTCTATGTCGTGCTACTCCAACCACAGATCGTTATATCTCTTTCAAAAGTATTTTGGAATTGTATAGAGTTGTTAATCGCTAAAAGTTAACAGAAATCAAGACAGTTACAAAAATGGTCAAGGTAAAGCCGTGGTCGCATGCCATTATAATTTTGTACAGGCATGTCACCACGGCTTTACCTTGACCATTTAATGTGACGTCACATAGCCTATAACCAGCGGACGATCAAGACGCTTCCAATGACACCTTATTTGTCAAATTATGATCGGTAGTTTAGAAGTTATGAGGTAACAGATGAACATACTTGGTCAAAATCATAACCCTCCTTTTTGCTTCGCCGTAGTTGCGTAAAAATGGGCAAGTACTTCCATGGTTGTATTATCTCTATTATAGATTTATTCGTATTTCCGAATATAGACGATGATTCCCGAAGCGCATACTTTCTTTGTGATAACTGTAACATTACCTTCGACAGAGGATGTTTAGCGACCTCATCAGCCAAGTTGTTAAAGGGCGCTTCGAGTATCAGTCCTTGGGGCTGCGGTAGAGGGGCAGAACGTTCTAGAAGGGTCACTGACAACTCCTGTAGGTTGCCGAGCAGATGCGAGGATATTGCTGTGCCTAGAATAGAATAGAGTAGTTCTTTATTTCCACAGAAAGTAGGTACAAGTTACAGATGTTAAGTTAAAAAATGATCCTTATACTAACTACCTTAACTAAGGCATGCAAACAGTTTAAGTTAAAATGATAAAGACTCCCTCAATATAATATTATTATTAACACAATAAAATATCTATCAATACGACATTATTCGTCGAAAATCTTGTCACCGCCGGCGTACCAGCGGTATTAGAACCAAACGGCTTGGTACGTGACGATGGGAAGAGACCAGACGGGATGACGTTGTTGCCTTGGAAGGTGGGTAGGCCTCTGGTGTGGGACGCCACCTGTGTCGACACGCGCCATCCCATGTTCCTAGCACGGCGGCCTGTGCTGGCGCCGCTGCTGCGGCTGCTGAGACCCTCAAGCGGCGCAAATACTGTAACCTTATTGGCAACTACAGTTTTGAGCCGTTTGGGGTCGAAGCACTCGGACCATGGGGCCCGAGTGCGCGTCTCCTTTTTAAGAAAATTTCTCGTCGACTGGTCGACACTTCGCGTGACCAGAGGGCTGGCTCGTTCTTTGGCCAAAGAATTAGCATTGCCGTTCAACGTGGCAATGCTGCCAGTCTTCTGGGCACGTTTCCGGATGACAGCGATGCGGACGAATACTACGCCAACGCCTAAGTGTCGTTTTGTTTTTATTATTTTTATTTATACAGATAGTTAGTTAGTCTTTTAATTTAGTACCTAATGTAAATGGTTAGCTGTGTTAAAAACTGTAAAATCAATACAAGTTTACCATGTCAAAATGAAATTCAAATAAGCAAAACAATTACAATTAATTTGAAATAAGCAATACAATACATAATGTCAAGTTTATAAATTCGTCAAGTTCGCGGTTAAATTAAAATGATTTAGTACAAGTCAGGAGTACAGAAATGTCATAATGGTGCCGATTATCTTGTGCACAAATGATGTGTATGCGCTTGCTACTCACACATAGTTCGTATATTGTGAATGTGTGAGTGGACCCATGTCAGCCAGTAATAAACCAGCGTTCAATGAAGACACTCGTTTCATTATCTCCGCACCCTCAGTTAGAAACATATCATTGGCGACGAGGACGATCTTACCCGCAAATAGAATAAAAATGGCGAAGTCGTTTTTAGGAAATTTAACTACGTTTGATTATAAATCATGTGAGTGGTTAATTTATAAAGGCCGGTTGACTCAATTCTTCAAAGTCAACGATGTGAAAGAAGAGAATAGAAGTGCAATATTAATAACACATCTATCAGATGATTCGTATCGGTTGGTGCGTAATTTAGCATATCCAGTTGATTTGGAGGAACTGGACTATAAGAAGCTAGTGGAGTTGCTTGATACTCATTTTAAACCGAAGCAATGCTCATATTCGGACAAGGCAAAATTTTACGGGGCGAAAAGGAGCTCAGGCGAATCGTTGAGCGATTGGGCTGCACGATTGCGAGGATTGGCGAGCTACTGTAACTTTGGCGCCGCCTTAGACACGTTCCTTACGGATCGTTTCGTCCTAGGCCTAGGAGCGGGGCCCGAGCGTGACAAATTGTTTGAGCAGAATGCTTCTACCTTAAGTTTGTCGAGAGCACAGGAGATAGCAGAACGAGCAGAAAGTGCTAGAGAAGCCAGGAACGTAACATCCACTGATATGACTGTGATCAAAGAGGAAGCAGTGAACAATATATCATGCAAAGGTGGATGCAAGCGGTCGAACAATGGAGGCGGTAAACGTGGAGGCAATGGCGGCGGTGGTGCTGGCGGCGGCGGCGCTCGTACGGGCTCGCGAGATGGGCGCGAATCATCGTCGAATGTCTATCGTGATCAGCGTAACGAAGATTTCCGTTGTTCGGTATGCGGTTTAAAAAATCACGATAAGGACAAGTGTCGCTACAAAAATTATAAGTGCCAAAAATGTGGAAAAGTAGGACATTTAAAAAAAGTGTGTTCTAAAAATAATAAAAACGGCCGTGTTCGCGTTAATAATATCGGCAGTGATAACAGTGAGGACACGGATGGCAGCTGTGATGAATGTAATAATTTCAATATAAGGTATGTAACCGATAAACCGTTGAACTTAATGATTAAAGTGGGTAATGTGACGGTAACTATGGAGTTAGATTCAGGGTCGGGTGTTTCGGTAATGTCAAAAAAATTGTACTCAGAACTATTTGCACATTACGAATTAAAAGATTGCAAAATCAAAATGTGTTTGTATAACGGACATAAAATTTCACCGTTGGGGTATTTCCAGCCTACCGTCGAATTTAATGACGTTAAAAAGAACATCAAATTATTTGTAGTAGATTCAAATGGCCCTCCTCTTCTCGGTCGTGATTTTATGTCCGCCTTCGGTTTGATTTTAACCAATATATATAAAATAAGCCAGGACGATGACGTTAATACATTATTGGAACAGTATCCGAATTTATGGAAGGACGAACTTGGTTGCTTTAATAAATTTGAAGTCCATTTGCAATTAAAGGAAAATGCAGTGCCAAAATTTTTTAAGGCTCGACCAATACCGTTTGCTTTGAAAGACAAAGTAGAAACAGAATTAAACAGATTAGTTAGTTTAGGTGTACTAATTCCTGTTAGTAACTCTCGCTACGCAACACCCATAGTACCGGTCCTGAAAGATAATGGCACGGTTAAGATTGCAGGTGATTTTTCAGTGACACTTAACAGGGATATGGTTATAGATAAGTATCCGTTACCAAGAATCGAAGAAGTGTTTGCGAAACTAGGCGGCGGTAAACATTACTCGAAAATAGATTTAAAAAATGCGTATAATCAATTTACACTCTCTGAGGACTCCCAAGAGCTAACTACCATTAACACACCAAAGGGTTTATTTAAATATACACGCCTGGTCTACGGTCTCGCAAATGCTCCAGCTGTGTTCCAAAAGGCGATGGAAGTACTGCTGTCTGGTATTGAGGGTGTTAGTATATGGTTAGACGATATTTGTTTAACTGCGCCAACGAAAACGCTTCATATGACAAGGTTAGCTCAGGTTTTAAGCAGGTTGAATGAAGCAGGTTTGCGACTTCAAAAGGAAAAATGTGAGTTTTTTAAGGAGAACGTAACTTACTTGGGTTATGTTATCGATAAGAACGGATTACGTACTAACCCCAATAAAGTTAAGGCCATATTAAACGCACCGGAACCAACAAACATAACAGAAGTAAAAAGGTTCCTTGGGGTTGTCAACTACTACAGAAATTTTATTCCAAATGCGTCAAGCATTATGAGCCCGCTCCACGAGCTGCTGCGTGGCGGCACACGATGGGAGTGGGGTCCGCAACAGCGTCGCGCAGTACGTCGCGTGTGCGCCGAGCTCGCCTCGGAGCGTGTGCTGGCACATTTCGAGCCCAGTGCACAGCTGGTGCTGACGGTGGACGCGGGCCCGCACGGTCTCGGAGCAGTTTTGACTCAGCTGGGTAGCGATAGCTACGAACGACCGCTAGCATATGCCTCACGCTCGCTCTCGGCGAGTGAACGCAATTATAGTCAAATTCAGAAGGAGGCGACGGCAATAATATTTGGAGTCAAACATTTCCATCAATACCTATACGGCAGAAGTGAACCATTTGTTCTTAAAACAGATCACCGTCCCTTAGTATCAATATTTAATAATAAAACGGGTATATCAACAACTACGGCGTTACGTTTGCAAAGATACGCTATTATATTATCTGCATACAATTATATTGTTCAGTATATATCTAGTGAAAATAACCTGGTCGCCGATTATTTTTCCCGAGCACCTATACCTGAAACTGTGTGTGAAGGAGATGGCGAATATGACGCATATTGCTCACTTAATTTTTTAGATACGAATGCGCCAGCTGTTTTGTTCACAGATGTGAAGAATGCTACTTGTAGTGATAAGACTATACAAACTGTTATTAAATATACAAATGTAGGTTGGCCGCGAAAAATTGTTTGTGAGTCTGTTCGCCCATATTTTTTATGTCGTACGGATTTGCAATATGAAAATGGAATATTATTGCGAGGTCATAAGGTGGTAATTCCGATGACATTGCGTGAACAAATGTTGCGGGAACTACATAACACACATTTAGGCATCGTTAAAATGAAATGCAACGCACGTAGTAGGATGTGGTGGCCCGGAATAGATGAAGATATTGAGAGGTGGATCGGAGCATGCGATGTATGCGCGAGTTTGAGACCCGCTCCACCACGGGTCGCACCGTCGCCGTGGCCCAGTCCAGCGGCACCGTGGGAACGAATTCATATCGACTATTTATCTATACGTCAACAAACTTACTTAGTAGTAATTGATGCCTACTCTAAATGGTTGGAGTGTATTTATATGCGGAATGATGTAACTACAACATCCTTAATCAAAAAATTGAAGCAAATTTTTTCAGTATTTGGATTACCAGCTACTTTAGTCTCAGATAATGACGTTAAGATAAATTCAAAGGAGTTTAATTTGTTCTGTTCTAATAATGGTATTAACTACATGACGTCACCGATTTACCACCCATGTAGCAACGGACAAGCAGAAAACTCAGTGAGGACATGTAAAAAGATGCTAAAGAGTATATTAAGTGAAAGTACAGCACAAAATGATAAATTATTAGGATATTTATTTGAATATAGAAACACAGAACATTGTTCTACTGGGCATTCACCCGCTAGGTTAATGTTTGGCAGAGATTTAAAATCACGACTTGACTTAATACTGCCAAAAAGAAATAAATCACGCAAAACAGTATCAAGGGAGAATGAGAGTTGCAAAAGAGTTTTCAAAGTTGGTGATAGGGTATGGGTCCGATGGTACAGTGGTAGAAAGGAGACATGGAAGTTAGGAGTAATAAAGGATACGATAGGGAAAAGAATGTATAAAGTGTTAGTTGTAGATCAAGGTTTATTTTGTGTTAGACATATTGATCAACTGTTAAACTGTAAGAGTGAAAAAGGTATTAATACACACAAGACAATTGATTGTGCTGAATCAATATCCTCGGATGCTCAGCTTGTTCTTTGTCCTTCAACTTCACCGGTTCCGATCATTTCACCAATAATGCCCGGACCGGCCGGCGATACGAATTCAGTAAGCACCGGAATGAGTGCTGTTTCAAATAAACCGGTAGAGGTGGAAGCGAGTATAGCACCGGTCACTATGACTGAAACTAGCGTTACAGCAAACAAAAATAAGTCAGTAGTAGTAGATATTGTGAGCCGAGAAAATGCACAGCAGTCTGTAGGTGACGCATCAGAGACCCAGGTTCCTCAAGCCTCGGTCGCCGCGCAGGATTCAATAGCGATTCAAGACATACGTGCACGTTCTAAGCGCGCAAGGAAAAAAATAGATTATTCTGTATTTTACAAATAGATAGATATAAGTAGGTATTAAGTTTTGTTAATCAAGGTTTTAGTTTGTACTTACTGATTCTGTTATGTTTATTATTATTATGTTTCTTTGTCAACAGGTTTCAAAATTAATGTGAAACACACATAGTTCGTATATTGTGAATGTGTGAGTGGACCCATGTCAGCCAGTAATAAACCAGCGTTCAATGAAGACACTCGTTTCATTATCTCCGCACCCTCAGTTAGAAACATATCAACAAACTAAACTAAATTGAAGTTCAGTGCATCTTTTTCTATTTCATTAAGAAAAGGACAGAAGATAAATTTTAGTTTAGTCCTGTCAAAGTAATCAGCGCCTGTCACTCTCCATACAAGTTTAGACGTGATTAAAAACTTGCCTACTAAAATTACGTCAATTTACGTCAAGCGCTGATTAATTTGACAGGACTAAACTAAAATTTATCTTCTGTCCTTTTCTTAATGAAATAGAAAAATATGCACTGAACTTAAATTTAGTTAAGTTTGTGACCAAGGGAATCGGCACCATTGTATAACAGACTAAGAGCGCCCCACCGTTTCACCCGCATAAGATTCGATCCCATGGGAGTATCGGGATAATAGTATAGTATTAATCCTTATCCAAAAAATATGTTATTTAAAATGGGCATTTAATTAAGATTAAAATATGCCTATATATCGTATCATTTAAATGAATAGTTTAAAAGATATCACAATTTCAAAATTACGCGTAGCAACGCGGGCGCAGCGGTAGGAATCAATGACCTTTTCCTATGTTATTACTTAGGTATGAAATCTCGGTAGTACGTTCCCGTGGGATATTTTCCGACATCCACGCGGGCGAAGCCGCGGGCAAAAGCTAGTTATTTATATAACTTACCTAAAGAGTGTCCCCACACGAATATATTCCTTTTCCCGCTGAGCGTAGAGTATAACCACTCGTATACTACCAACGCGTCTTCCACTACTCCTGCTTCAGTCGGTCGCAAGTTTGTGGAGTCGCCGTAACCTGAAATACAAAGATAAACAATTTAGAAAAATCCGTACTAATTCAGCTTTCAAACAACAACAAAAAACTTAATGAAAGATAGAACCTTCAAAGAAATATCACAACACACAAAAGCACAATTAAATGATAACAAAATCTGCCTGCCTAGCCTTTTCCCAACTATATTGGGGTCGGCTTCTAGTCTAACCGGATGCAGCTGAATACCAGTATATTAGATGGAGCGACTGCCTATCTGACCTCCACAACCAAGTTACTGGGTAATACGATATCCCTTGGTAAGACTGGTTGTCAGACTTTCGGGCTTCTGACGACCCGTAACGACTGTCAAAGATTCACGAATGACAGCCGGGACAACGGCTTAACGTGCTTTCCGAGGCACGGAGGTGTCTCGGTATGTAGAAATGGTCACCCATCCACGCACCAACCCCGGCAAGCGTAGCTTAACCTGACAGATCGACCCGAGCGGCTGTTAGTACTTAGCCACGAGCTCCTACTCCATCCGTTTGGTAGGTAGTTACGATGGCACAGACAGACATTCATTCTATTCATATTCATACTTCCATATCCATACACTATATTTTATTTATATTTACATAATATAAAATAAAGTCCCCTCGCAGTCTGTCTGTCTGAACGCGATAAACTCAAAAACTACCGAACGGTTTTTCAAACGGTTTTCACCAATGGACAGACTCGGTCATGAAAAAGGTTGAAGTGTATAATTTTTTAAATTCACCTGGGACTTTTCTTGGCGCGCCGCGAAAACCGTAAGAGATACAGAAAATTATTGTTCTACAAGATTGTACATCTTAAATAGTACAAAAAAGTACGCGATAGCATATATCTCTCTTCTAAGGATGACCCACAGTAACCATTTTTATCTTTTTCGAAGCTATTTTGACCGGTATTATATTAATCATTATCCAATAAAATATGTTATTTAAAATTGGTAATTTAAATTAGATTAGAAATATGCCTCAACATTACATAATTGAAATTAATACGTTAAAAGAAATCACAGATTTAAAATTACGAGTAACAAAACAATTATGGTTGACGGCAGCGCAGCGCTAGGACAAGAGAGAGAGAGAGAGAGATATGTGATCATCGCTTCGCTTCTTTTAACACGCTTTTATTAGGTCGACCTGAATGTAACTAACTATGTAATGGAATCTAAGGTAACTAATTTAACCATCTTCCAAGGGTCGTAGCGTAATGAAAATTGGCAACTGTATGTAGTTCTGATGACAATACAATAATATGGTACTGTCGAACTGATCTGATGATGGAGCCGGAAGATATGAACTGGAACTTCATGATGGAAAATCTTATCATAGCTGTTTTGGAATTCTTAGAAAAGTCTTGTAATGAACTTTGACCACGATTAGGTTTCAAGGTCTGATGATGAAGCTGGAAGATAGGCACTGGCATTCCATGATGGAATATCGTATCAAAGTCGTGTTTGCACTTGTGAGAAAGGCCACGTAATGGACTTTGAACACGATCAGGTTTTAAGCGTGTTTTTCTAGTGCTTTTTAAACTATTAATTTATTAATCTCCTTAGTACGGTCCCGCGGTATATTTTCCGACATCCACGCGGGCGAAGCCACGGGCAAAAGTTAGTAATATTATAAAAGCGAAAGTTACTCTGTCTGTCTGTTACCTTTTCGCACTTTAACAACTGAGCGGATTTGAATGAAAGAACAATGGTCACTTTTCTAACATGCTTGGACTAGAAAAATCTTATAAAATTCAAGTCATTTATTTAAACTAGGATGAGAATCAGCACTTATCGCACGTCAAAAATTCATAAGACAGTCACTGGGAAGTGGTGAAGGGTGGGCGTTTTTGGGGAAAACGCCCACCCTTCACCACTTCCTAGTGCCTTTAGCTGGGAAGAAAAAGTGGCGCAACAAACTCCCCAGCAGCACAGCTGTCTGTTCAGTTAGAAAAAAATATTCTATGCAGTAGTATGCAAAATAATTTACATTACACAACACAAAAAATAATTTAAATTATTATAAAATGTAAGTTAATGATATATAATTATGTCATTTGCCTTTTTATTAATAACTTACTACGGCGTTCAATATATTTTTATAAGTATGAAGAATAAAGTAATTACGCGAAATATGGTATGGTATTTAATTGTTTCATGTCTGATAAGGTCCATAATTGTTACTTAGATTTAAGTTACCACAAATAAAGAATATGAACATAATTATAAATATTATAAATCTCACCTCGGTAGTCGAAGGTGATAGTGTGAAACTCCATCTTCTGGAAAAACTTGTATAGTTCAATTCTATGTGTCGCAGCTCTTGAGTTTGAATTGCCTGAAATTATTAACAGCAGAATTTTAATATTAGTTAAAGCAATGGCACGTAAAATTTAATCGGAGAGGCAACCGGATGGCGAGTGGTAATCTGGGTCTTGAAGTGATACCGAACCCCCCCGTACCGTCCGAATGGACCCCAAATGGACGGGGGCGGAGATATGGGGGATCGGCGCCTAACATTTTTTTTGTTGACATTGCATTCAAAATTTAAGCTCTATTATGTGCAAGGAATTTTTGTGTATCAATGCCATCCGGTTGCCACCCCCCAACATCGTTATAATTGAAATGATGTAATTCTTGAAACTCCTTACCGATGATTAATCACCGAAAATGAGGGTTAATTTGATCAAAACCAGAGGGCATTGATACACACAAATTCCTTGCGTGTAGAATAGCTTAATAATAGTTATGAAGACTAGAGCTTAAGTTTTGAATGCTATGTCAAAAAAAAAATGTTAGGCCCCCATCCCCCATATCTCCGCCCCTATCCATTTGGGGTCCATTCGGACGGTACGGGGGGTTCGGTATCACTTCAAGATCCAGATTACCACTCGCCATCTGGTAGCTTCGCCGATAAAATTTTACGTGCCATTGCCTTGAATATATTATAAACATTTAAAACTAACAGTTAAGAGCGTGCATTCTGAAAGTTGGCAACGTCGCAAATAGCTGTCAAATATTTCGCTGTTTTGATTAATTTGGCAACATTATTGTATGGAAATATGAAATATGGCTAACTAGTGAACTAAAATATTGATTATGAAATGCAATAATTAATATCGTAACACCGAATATTTAGTTTTAGATGTAAAAAAGTATTTGGAAACTTTCCAAATGCCTTTTTTACACCTAAAATGTTACAACATCAAATTCAGTGTTATAACTGCAATTCATTATTAATATTATAGTTTATTAGTTGGCGAAATTTCATGTTTCCATACAGTAATATTGCCAAATAATAAAACAGATAAATATTTGACAGCTATTTTTGCGATGTTGCCAACTTTTAGAATGAACGGTCTTGAACTAACAATTTACGGCAAAATTTTCTTCTAGTCATCTGGTCAACTGTCTCGATAGTCTACTGGTCACAAGCAAACTGAGTATGAGGTCCTGGGTTCAACGCCCGATTTTTTTTTTAGCCTGTATTTTGTCCCACTGCTGGGCAAAGGCCTCCCCTATTTCCTTCCAAACCTCTCTGCTTTGTGCGATTTCAGGCCATGTTGGCCCCGCAAACATAACTAGATCGTGACACCACCTTCGCCGCGGTCTACCTCGACGGCGTTGTCCTCCTTCAGGCGTCTAGTGAGTGACGATCTTTGCCCATCTCTCCGGGTGCATTCGTGCGACGTGGCCGGCCCACTCCCACTTCAGCCTGGCTGTTTTTTCTCCAACATTCGCTACTTGAGTTATGGAGCGCAGGATGGTGTTTCTAACGTGGTCCGTTCGTTTGACACCTATTATGCTGCGCTCCATTGCCTGCTGGCAAATCTTGAGTTTGGACTTCTGTTGTTCAGTAAGTGACCAACTTTGTGCACCATAGGTTAGGACGGGCAGTATGCACATGTCGATGAGTTTTATTTTCAATGTTATAGGGAGATTTCCTTTCATGTGTTTTTTAAGGGCCCAGTAGGTCTTCCAAGGAAATTTCTCAGTAGTAGCCCGGAGTCTGGATTTGTGCCCGGTTGATGGCAATAGGCTCACTCACCTATTACATGGGACTTGAACATAACTAGCGAAATGTGGGTATACTATAGGTACACCTCTGCCTAACCCTTCGGGGAATAAAGGCGTGATGTTATGATGAGATTAGTAGCTTAATCTTACCGTGACAATATAAGACTATGGGTGTTTTAGACGAGGCTAATTCTTCATCTAGTATTCTATTGAGTTCTTCCTTGTCAGTGTTGGACTCGAAGTTGCCTTTTAGTCTCTCATATACTGTTTTTGGTAATATGTGCCATATACCTGCAAAATAAAAATGTATCTATGAAAATCTTGTTTATTCAAAATTCATTTATTCAAAGTAGGCTGAGAATCAGCACTTTTCTAACGTCAAAATTACATAAGACAGTCCCCCAAAAACGCCCACCTTTCACCACTTCCTAGTGCCTTTAGCTGGGAAGAAGAAGTGGCGCAACAAACTCCCCAGCAGCACAGCTGTCTGTTCAAGTTAGAAAAACTTGATTCTATACAATAAACTCAAAGCATTTATTCCAATTAAACCATTTACTGGCACTTTAAAGATGAAGCTAGTTGCCCATTCCAAAGCGTAGTAGGTACCTATGGAGAAGAATGGGCAAGAAACTCCACGGACACTCTTTTAATCATAATATTGTTACAAATCGTACTTAGGCAAAATAATTTACATTACGCAACACAAAACATTCAATTAAAATTATTTGCTACCATATGTCAGCTAGCACATGCCAATATACCAAAAAAAAAACATCGAAATTTATACTCAAGCGAAAATAACAACTAAAAGGTAAACAGAACTTAATACCCGAATGGAAGCCTCCAGGCATAAAGGGCGTGCCGGTTTACATGTAGCTATTTAAGCTGTAATTCGAAGTCACAAATGATAAACTAGGACCATCGAAGTAAAAATAAAGAGTATATAAATAAAAAATATACAGGCCTATTCAGATACAAGCGATATCGCTGTCGCGCTCGGTAGCGATACTGTTATCAGCGAAAACAATGATGGAAAAGTCAATAAAAACTTTTTACAAAAAAAAAACAACCGAGTTCAAAAAAACACTACAAAGTGAAAAATAACTTTAATTTCGGAAGTCGGTGTCTGGTTTTGAATTTTCGTTCTTTGTCACCGACTTCCAAAATTAAAGTTATTTTTCACTTTAAAGACACTTCACACTTTTAAAACAGAAAATGTTTTAGAGTTATTATTATTTCTTATCTTGTTAATTATTTTTTCGTCTATTTTTCATCTTATTCCAATTTTCTTTTATTAATTTTAAAAATCACTTAATTATATTTAGTCTAAGTCTTCTCATGTTGGTCCATGTAATTGGAGAAACCTCGACCCCTGTCATACAGGATGTCCTAGTTCAGGGGTCGAGACCTCATTGATGTAATGTGTACTGAAGTTTTTGGAAATAAATTACTATTACTATTACTTTGTAGTGTTTTTTTTGAAGTCGGTTGTTTTTTTTTTGTAAAAAGTTTTTATTTTCCATTTTTTAGTTGTGATACCTACCCCACACAAAATTCGAATACCACTGCCTGCTATGTAAATAACAGTGACAGGAAGTTATCATAATATCATCCACATACTAAGTGAGGTAAAAATACGTACTATTGAAGCTAACTCAAAAACTACCCAAGTAAAGTTAATAAAATTTATATGGGACCACCTCTGAAGTATGATCTACCAAACAAAAAAAGAATCATCAAAATCAATTCATAATTGACGGAGTAATCGCGTAACAAACATACAAAAAAAAAAAAACAATCGAATTGAGAACCTCCTCCTTTTGGAAGTCGGTTAAAAATATATGGGACTGACATATTGCAGTGCTTCTGCAATGTTTGTGCGAGCCAGAGTGGATAGCTTCTCAGCTGTAGTGCGGAAAAAGAATGCATCTCTTCTCAAAAGGTTGCGGAAGTGGCAACAGCTTCCTGAAAGCTATTGCTGATGGGCCTGACGAGAGCCCCATAATGAGGCATCTTATTAAAACCATCGTGTCAGTAGTAGAATATAAGTACTAACATAGCAAGTAAGTTAAATTGTTTACTAACATCTAGAATTGTATATAATGTTTTTGTAATTGGATCTATACTCCGTTTGAAATAAGATTAGACATTTAACTAAACCTTTTTTACAGTCCGTTCAACCGATTTTGACTTCTATTGCGTTGGTGGCATGACAAATAGCAGCTGCAGTAAACAGTTGGTTTGTAACCACTTTTTTTGCTTTTAATGCCATCCTTATGCCTACGGTATAGAAGTCAAAATCGGTTGAACGGACTGTAAAAAAGGTTTGTTTAAATGTCTAATCTTATTTCAAACGGAGTATAGTTGTCTGTTAAATAAATGAATAATAATAATAATAAGCTACCGAAAATCTTATGTCAATCAAGTTTGAAAGTTGATGTAGAAATACGAAACGCTTTGAAAGCAATTGCCATTTGTCTAGGCTCTCAGGTCCGCCTTCTGGTTAGTCACTTTGTTAGACCAGTATCGCTACCGAGCGATATCGATAATATATGAATAAGCCTTTTATCAGGTTGCCTTGAAGATGGAGTATTTAGAGGTTAGCCCGTGAAACGAGGACCAAAGCAAAATTTTAAAATCACCCCATGTATTTTCAGCAATTATTTATAGTTTAGGAGATAGATGGTTTTTAGAAATTCTCACTTGACTTCAGACTTTTTTATTTTTCTTTTTGGGTATCGCAGTTTTTTGTATTTTTTTTTTTTGTTTAACTTCTTAAATTATGTTCTACGATCGATAAAAAATTCTATCTGTCTAAATATCGCACAAAGTGACAAAACATTAGCTCAAAGGGTAAATTTTTGCTCGACAAGATACGTGTTAGATTTTCAATACATAAAAAAAGAAAAAGAAGTCTAGTAATAAAAAACTTCCACGGAACCTCCGCTTTCCAAAGCAATACAAACAATAAATACTTTTCGAGACATTATTCGGAGAAATTAAGTTCGATCACGACAAAAAAAAAAATCATACTTGGTAGTACAAAAGTATTGTACGTGTTTCCGCTTGAAATAATCCATTTTTCATATACTTACATCCGATTTTAAGGGCGGATCCAGGGCGGACACAGGGTGGGCACGCCACAATCGCGGCGATAAGACCCGTCTTTGAGGAGTGGCTGGAGAGACGCCACGGCGTTCTCACCTTCCGCCTGACGCAGGTCCTCACCGGACACGGCTGCTTCGGGAGGTTCCTGTTCAGGATAAGGCGGGAGGACACGGTGGAGCATACGGTGGAGGTCTGCCCAGCTTGGGCGGAGCAACGCCGTGTTCTTGTAGAGGCGATCGGCGGCGGTGATCTCTCGCGTCCGGCCCTGGTTCAGGCTATGGTACGGAGCGAGAGGAAATGGCAGGCCGTCACCTCCTTCTGCGAAGTGGTAATGCTCGCGAAGGAGGAGGCGGAACGCGTGAGGGAGAGGCAAATTTCGCGCCCTCACGCCCCTAACCGCCGCAGGAGGAGACGCCCGGGGCGGGAATCGCGAGCCGATTTCCGGCCACCGTAGGCGCGGGCTTGCGGACGGTGAGCAATGGGTAGCTCGCCGTCCGATAAGGACCAAGCCCGGATCGACGGCGCGTTGTGTTCCACGCGCGCCTCAAAGAGATGTCAGCAGAATTGACGGGGTCCGCTAGGGCCAATGCCTGCCGGGGGTTCGAAGAAAACCGATCGGGAAATCGTGGCCCCCGGCAACAGGGCAACCGAAGGAATACGGGTGGGAAGATATGGGAGACGCTTCTTATCTGTCTGAAATAAATCCTGGATCCGCCCTTGTCCGAATTAGCTGAAATTAGTCAAAGTCCGACCACTACAGTTACATATAGGTAAGCAAATATCTTACCAATTTTGACTTTGCATTTGTCCACTTTAGACTCATACTCGATGCTGAGGTTGCGCGCGCCGTCGATGCCCGACTTCGACGGTTCTTCGAAGTTCGCGTTTAGTGGCCATTGTACTGAAAGAAGGTTAAATAAAATTTCAAGAACATTGTGTAATTTATTTATTTATTCACCAACACAGACTTTCATTTCCAAACAAAAGTGGTGGCACTCCGGGAGTGACGACAGAAGTGAAAACTTGTACAAGATCGCCTTGGTGGAAGAAAAATACTTGTAAGTATAGAACATTGGTCCGTAACCTTATCTAAATAAAGATTACAATAGCGTTTACAAAAATAAAAAAACTTCCGAAACCTTTAAAGTAAAAATACTTGCATAAAACATTGATCTGTAACGTAATATAAATAGAGAGCACAATCGCGTTTACAAAACCTTAAAGTAAAAATACTTGCATAGAACATTGATCCGTAACGATATTTTAAATAAAGAGCACAATCGCGTTTACATAAATGAGGTGTCGTCATGGTGTCGCGAAATCAATGGTTTATTCACATCTCAAAAATGCCCAACGCGCCTAAAGAGGTTTTCACTTCAAAAAAATTACTATATAACTAAGTATACAAATGATTTATCTTAAGGTGGAACTAGTTGATATTTTTTCCATACAAATTCCGGGGGGTTTTACTCCACTGTTTAACATTGTACATCCAAAGTTAAACATGATATCGTTTTGTCTCATTATTAAAAAACCGGCCAAGTGCGTGTCGGACCACGCACAATGAAGGGTTCCGTAGTTGGGATGAATTTATCCCAAAAAAAGCGGCCAAGTGCGAGTCGTACTCGCCCATGAAGGGTTCCGTAGCAGCAAGTAACATTGAATGAAAGGTAAATTGCGGTTTACGATTTATGACGTATTAAAAAAAACTACTTGCTAAATCTCGTTCAAACCAATTTTCAGTGGAAGTTTACATGGTAATGTACATTATATATTTTTTTTTGTTTTATCATTCTCTTATTTTAGAAGTTACAGGGGGACACACACACATTTTACCACTTTGGAAGTGTCTCTCGCGCAAACTATTCAGTTTAGAAAAAAAAACGATATTAGAAACCTCAATATCATTTTTAAAGACCTATCCATAGATACCCCACACGTATGGGATTGATGAAAAAAAAAATTCTGAGTTTCAGTTCTAAGTATGGGGAACTCTAAAATTATTTGTTTGTTTTTCTATTTATGTGTGAAAATCTTAATGCGGTTCACAGAATACATCTACTTACCAAGTTTCAACAGCATAAAAGCGGAAAAAAGTGGCTGTGACATACGGACGGACAGACAGACAGACAGACATGACGAATCTATAAGGGTTCCGTTTTTTCCATTTAGCAACTAAACCCTAACAAACTTAACTTTTTAGTTGAAAAATATGTTCCCCCATACGGAATGTATGGTAAAACATGTTTTTGCAACTGCAAACTTAAGTTGGTCGATTATTACTTGTTAACTTGTAGAGCCTACTTATCTGTGATAGTTTTCCTTTTAATTTCGTTATATAAACTACTGTTGTGATTTTTTTCACACACCCAAAACCAACCATTAAGCCGGTAGGGGGGGGGGGACACACACTTGACTCTAACAAAAATTAGCACTTTAAAGCTTAATATTTCGCAAACGGATCCCTGAATCCAGAAATGGTTTTCACAAACTCACAATGTTTTTAAAGGACCTTTTCAATGATACCCCTCACCATGGGTAAACAAAAACAAAAAAAAAAAAAAAATTCACCACTACGTGTATGAGAGGTACACTAAAAGATTTTTTTTTCATAATTTTGTTTTACCACTTTGTCGGCGTAATTAATATGTATACTTATGCCAAATTACAGCTTTCTAGTACGAAGGGTCTCGGAGCTAGACCGCGGACAGACAGACGGACATGACGAAACTATAAGGGTTCCTTGTTTACTACGGAACCCTAATATAAAGCCATTAAAAAGTTATGAGCCAACAAAGAATCGTTTTTCTCGCAAATTTTAACGCATTTTTGGGCGTAAATAAGTAATAAAAGAAGTGTACAAACCTTCAAAAGTCCAAAAAAAAAACAATAGAATTTAAATTGTTATCAACAAAACTCAATTATCGAAGAATTCAATAAACTATATTTGTAATTGATTTATGCTGTGGTTTTTTCATAAAACTCGATTTTCCAAAGGACTTTTCGCAATTTTTTACGCGCTCCTTTTACTAAAATAGTTCGGAATGGTGTTTGTGTTCGTGCGAACTAGAGGTTATGCTTGTAGACTAGCGTCTAACTGCTCATCACTGATACTATCTCTGTCGGACACGATGCCAGGTGACACAGCGTGCTTTTTTGCCAAGCCCACCAGTAAGTTCGAGCCCACGACTAGTTCAACTGTCCTTAATTATAAAACATAGTCCCCCGCCGCGTCTGTCTGTCTGAACGCGATAATCTTAAAAACTTCTGAACGGATTTTCAAACGGTTTTCACCAATGGACAGAGTGATTCATGTGGAAGGTTTTAGTGTATAATTCATTAAGGTTTTGTGTAAATTGGCTGAAATTTGACGATTATTGTTGAAGATGTCGGAAAAAATCATGTCGACTGGGAACTTTATTGGCGTGCGCCGCAGAAATCGTAAAAGTTACACAAAATTTATGTTCTACAGTATTGTTTATCTTA
Source organism: Agrochola lychnidis (assembly GCA_963680765.1). Taxonomy (NCBI): domain Eukaryota; kingdom Metazoa; phylum Arthropoda; class Insecta; order Lepidoptera; family Noctuidae; genus Agrochola; species Agrochola lychnidis. The sequence continues at coordinate 14,672,035 of OY796872.1, forward strand.
AAAAGTTCAACAAAAAGTCCGCGATGGTATATGTCTATCTTCTAAGGATGACCCACAATAATCATTTTTATCTTCAGAATTTGATAAAAATGTAATTAGGTAATATATTAATCCTTATCCAATACACTATGTTATTTAATTTAGATTAAAATATGCCTTGACATCATTTCATTTAAATGAATGGTTTAAAAGATATCACATAATATTCAAAATTACGCGTAACAAAATAATTATGGTTGACGGCAACGCGGGCGCAGCGGTAGGAGTCAATAATCTTTTCCTCGGCTATTAGGTATGTAATCCCGGTATGGGTAGTACGTTCCTGTGGGATATTTTCCGATATCCACGCAGGCGAAGCCGCGGGCAAAAGCTAGTAACATAATAAAAAATCACGTGTCACTATGTTTGTACACGCTAATCTGCGAAACCACCCGACCGATTTCAAAGAAATTGTTGTAAATGTGTACGGTTGGTTCCAGCTTCAAGATAGGATAGTTTTGCAAAGATAGCCAACTTCAAAGATATTGAACGAACTCGATGCGCGAGAGCGCAATGGAAGAGAAGACGCGGGGGGCGGGTTTTTTTTTTGGGTGGGAAATTATCAAATAACTTCTCCATTGTTAGGTCAGATCGATGCTCAAATTTATATTCGCTTGGAATTCCTTACGGCTGCTGTTTGAAACATTGATGCACACATACACAGATATAGGTATATTAATGCCTTTTTTCCATGAGCGAAGTAGAAACTACAGAACGCCACCTGCTACTATGCTTTTTTTTTTGGGTGGGAAATCATCAAATAACTTCTCCCGCTCTGGGCGGAGCGGGAGGGCGTGTCAGACTCTTACTGACTAAAACCCACCCGTGTTCCTTCGGTTGCCCTGTTGCCGGGGGCCACGATTTCCCTATCGGTTTTCTTCGAACCCCCGGCAGGCATTGGTCCTAGCGGACCCCGACAAGGGGGGGGGGGCGGGGGTCATACAACAGTCAACATAAACATGAAAAATAATAATCTTGGACCTTAGGTATAGTCGATTAACCGGCTTCGGCTAAAATTAACTTTAGTTTCGGAATTTGGTAGCAAATAAAATGAATAAAACAACCAAAACCAGTCTTACACTACGCAACTAAATACCTATTAGAATATCTGTGTTCCAATCTTACCAAAATTAGCAAAAATAAGGTTTCTTCTAAACGCCTTCGAGTATTTGAAGATGAGAGGCACCAAAGCTACGTGGAACACGAACAGACTGGCTGATATCGAGGCACCTAACAATAGCACCCTGGAAATTATAAAGAAAATCTATTAGCATCAATATACCTAATAAGAAAAATGCGTAATAAGGCAAAAGGCTAATAAAGTTGCTGTTAGAGGTTAAATAACTGTGAGTTACTATGATTCACAGTCAGGTTCCTTGTATAAGTTTGAAGGTTACCCACACCACAGAGGGCAAAGGTAGTACCAATATTCTTCCTGTTAATCATTAAAAAAAAAAACATAGTAAAGAAATCAAATATTCTTGTGTTTTAACGTATCAAACTCAAAACATTTATTTTAAATAAACCAATTACGAGTACTTTCAATTGTCAAGGGGTCGGTAGGTACCTATGGAGAAGAATGGGCAAGAAACTCTACGGACACTCTTTTAAATCAAAATATTGTTACAAAATATTGATTACATCATTCATGTTGAAATTATACATGTGAGAACAATGTAGAAAGATGTGCACGTTAATCCGTAATAAAAAATATAAAAACAATTTTAAAAATAAAACATGGCAGCTAAGAGATGACCAGTCCCAACCAATCGCCTTCTAAAGGCCATTTGGATGTAAGCTCTCAACGATTTTCACGATTATATGTATTTATTGTTGTTTAATAGTGTATTTTTCTTATGAACAATCGCTGGTTCATTCAACATTTGTTGGGTTAGTAGGATTTCCTTGGATAATTTCCACATACATCTAATACCTTTAAACTAGCAATTCTTGTATAAATATATATAATCTGAATATCGGAAACGGCTCCAACGATCTTCATGAAATTTTGTAGGCAGGGGGTTTCCGGGGCGATAAATCGATCTAGCTAGGTCTCATTTTTAGAAAACGTCATACAAAAAAAAACCGGTCATCCAGATATTAAAAAAATAAAACAGCTTAAGATTTACCTTTATAATAACTTTATCACCTAGGCAACTATAACTTTTGTTTTAAATAATAATTAACATATCCCAGCTCATTACAGACTTTGTACCAGATAAGATAGAATTATAAATATCTGTAGGTACCAATACTTTAATAAAATCGATGTAATGCCGAATTAAGATAAAAGTAATTAGGAACTGATAAATTCAATGTCCTGATTAATTTATATTAAGTACATGCAGACTTCTTTTGTTTTTTTATTTGTCTTTGTCCAGCTGAGGGTCTTAGGTAGACTGGTTTAACATAAAAAAAATAAAAAAATTGGTGACTTGTAAAAATGTTGTACGATATAATTTTATTTAAAAAATCTCAGTGAGGGGTCTTCCTAGAGGGTGGGTTTAAATTTCATTAGGCAAATATCAGTCTTACGTTCATGATTTAAATAAGAAATCTGTTACAAACACTAAAAGTAGTAGGTAAATAAAATAAAGAGGCCACTGCAGTCATTAACTTTCTTTTGATCAGCCTTTCTCCTTTCACTTAAAAAATAATTAAATGATGCAATAAAGAAATAAAAAAAAAGATTTTACGGCAGGTGGGCCCCGGTTTATGTCTTTAGCCCTTGCTAATAAAAAATATATATAGAAAGAACGTAATTTTACTTACCCAACTGTATAAAGAGGCACACATATCAGCAGTCCTTGGAAATCTACCATATTTAAGAATTAAAAAATAACGAAAAACAGACAAACTTATTAACAACAAAACAAAAACTACACTCAACAAAACTTATTGGAATGATTAGTAACAAAAAATAAATAAATACACAATTGAATACGTGCGTGCGTCTACGAAAGGATTATTTAAATAATGAAATAAATGATGAATGAAAACTGTGTCGAGACTAAGGTACTAAATTATTTTATGATATAATTATCCGTTTTGTATTTAGATTATTAGTTATCGGTCAATTAATACAAATTTGTGCAAATCATGAATCAAACCTTCGAACTTTTGACGTCATTATTACTTCTATTGACATTGACAGCTTCGTTCAGAAATAGTAAGAAATAGAATTTCAAATATTTGGTTGAATATAAGAAAATCAAATATTTGGATGAATTTGTCTACGTATAACACACGTTTGTAACTTTACAGCATAGATTCTCAACCTTGTTTTGCCCACCACCACTTTGTTTTTTTTTTATTTTGATATCGATAAAACAAATTTTGTATGTACGTAAGTATGTGTAATTAATAAACATTCTAGTGATTTTTATGGCAATGGATTAGCAATCTGTTTCAAATCGAAACAGATTGTGATTGTGTTGTATTACGCAATGAGGGTACTGCTCTGACACGCACTTGGCCAGTTTTTAATAGTATGTGGTAGAATATACGTAAGGCATAGGTTCTCAACGTGGGCGTTTGGAAATTTCAGGGGGCAGTAGAAAACCCAGAGAAAATTAGGGGGTGTTGAGATGACAATGAGGGGGCGTGACTAAAAAAACCCGCTAATGGTGCCGATTCTCTTGTATACCGAACTAAACTATCACTAAAATTCCTTACTTTTGGCTATGAGAATCTTATAGCTATTCTGCAAAATAAATTCTCTTATTTTATAATCAAATAATAGTTAGAGAATACTTTAATCTTAAATAGTAAAATAATCATGGTCAACACGATAATAGAATAGAAAGGAGGTTTTCGCAGCAATATCTTTTAGAAAATTTCAACACAAATAAAATGGATAGTACAGATTTCTACCTAAAGTAAACAGGTATGCAGGTAACAAGCAGCTAAATTAGCGTCTCATAATTTAGAAGTTATTTCTATTAGTGTTTAAGAAGAATGTTTTCAATGAGAACAATTAAAACGCATACTTATATTGAGTAGAATTTTTATTAACATTCAAAAGACATTGAATTTATTACTTAAATATCTTAATGAGAAGGTTGAATTAAGTTTGTTAATATCAGACTCGTTATGTCGACGCATGTATATGCTTACATCACGCGCTGACTCCCGAATGCCTTGACGAAGAAACTGAGCAAGTTAGAACAAGCACATATAATACTGTCAATTCTTGCAGGATTGCAAAAACTTATTGTAACTTAATTGCTACACATGACATATTTTTTGCTATTTTTATGAACAGGCTTTTTAATAACTTCACCTGTATTTATTTATGAGACATTCCACGTGAAATCGGAAGTTTTGAATTTTTTTCTATCAAAAAAAAAAAGGTTCCATAGCAGCAAGTAACATTGAATGAAAGGTAAATTGCGGTTTACGATTAAAAACGTATTAAAAAAAAACTACTTGCTAGATCTCGTTCAAACCAATTTTCGGTGAAGTTTACATAGTAATGTACATCATATATTTTTTTTAGTTTTATCATTCTCTTATTTTAGAAGTTACAGGGGGGGGGGGGGACACACATTTTACCACTTTGGAAGTGTCTCTCGCGCAAACTATTCAGTTTAGAAAAAAATGATATTAGAAACCTCAATATCATTTTTGAAGACCTATCCATAGATACCTCATACGTATGGGATTGACGAAAAAAAATTATTTGCGTTTCAGTTCTAAGTATGGGGAACTTCAAAATTATTTGTTTTTTTTCTATTTTTGTGTGAAAATCTTAAAGCGGTTCACAGAATACATCTACTTACCAAGTTTCAACAGCATAGCTCTTATAGTTTCGGAAAAAAGTGGCTGTGACATACGGACGGACAGACAGACAGATAGACAGACAGACATGACGAATCTATAAGGGTTCCGTTTTTTGCCATTTGGCAACGGAACCCTAACAAGACTGGAGGATGATATCAAGGCGGTAGCAGGACCAATGCTGGATGAGGATAGCAAGGGATAGATCGTTGTGGAGAACACTTGGGGAGGCCTATGCCAAAGAGCAAGACAATCACGATTTTTTTTTTTGGTGCCTTAAACTGCTACACTTTCGGGTCGACGGCGCGTTGTGTTCCACGCGCGCCTCAAAGAGATGTCAGCAGAATTGACGGGGTCCGCTAGGGCCGATGCCTGCCGGGGCTGCGAATAAGGGCCGAAAGGGAAATCGTGGCCCCCGGCAACATGGCAACTGAAGGAACACGGGTGGGTTTTAGTCAGCAAGAGTCTGATACGCCCTCCCGCTCCACCCAGAGCGGGAGAAGTTATTTGATAATTTCCCACCCAAAAAAAGCTACTACACTTAAAACCTCCAGCCAGGGGTTATTCAACTATGCTAATTAAAACTAGGTGAACGCTCGCTAAGGGCACCCCCTGTGGGGTACGAACCTCGGCTTAGGGCGTCAACCGGAGGGAGGACATCAAGGATGGGACGGGCTGGACAATCACGAAACCGGTGTCTAATACGAATAATAACATTTAATTACGTAAGTACATTACATTACATTAATCACATTCTTAGTCTTTTTCTGTTGCGTTGGTTTTTTTGTTTTTATGTAAATAACCTGTGTCATATTTCCATTCCTTATTATTTTAATTTTAGGTCGTTTCTTTTTTGGTGGTTCTACATCCTCCCCAGTTAATTTGTCATACACTTTTAATCTTGGGTTCGTAAAACACCTTATTTCTAGAATTTCCGTGGTGATAACTTCGTTTGACATATTTCCAGCCTTCAATATACTTTTGACTGACGGAGCCCAGAAGTGGTATTTGCCATAAAGCTCTGCAAAGTTAGCTATGACACTGCCTGTAAGCTGTGCTTCGTAAACCAGTTTCATAAGCACTATAGTTTTTGAAGCAGTTAATTTTGTAACTACTGTTTGTCCTGGTTTGATTGTAATTAGTCCATTTCTAGTCAAACCAATGGGCATTTTAACATTATGTGTACTTTCATTTCTCCATTTACTCACACTCTTAAACTTTCCATAGCCAAAATCTATGTTAAAATTGTTGAAGATTTCATCTTTCGGCAGTCCAGTTTTAGACCATGTAGAACTGATTCTATTTTCAATACGTACGTACATGCTTATTTTGGATGTTATATTATTAGGTGTATTGTTAATATGTTCGTGTGTATCCAGAACAACGTCTTCGTTTAAAATATCTAATATTTTAGACTTTTTAAGTGTGAGTTTTCTTATCATTTCTTCCCAGTCATATTTGTTGAATAAATTGCCGTAAGGCGTAGGATTCTTCAGGTATATGTCGTGTGGTACTTTACCTAGTTCTACTCGCATTCCTTTATTGAGTCTTGCTTTTGTAATGTTGAAAAGTTTTAGTTCTTCGTCTGTTACGACTTTATTGTCATACCCGCTGTAATTTGTATTGACAAGTACGTCACGTTCATTTGAGAGTACTGTTATATTGATCGTTATTCTCGCGTCCACTATGCTTGGTACTAAAATTATCAAAAATATCACTATCATTTCTACTTTTCGGTTTCTCCTCATAGATAGGTCTACGTACACTTGATATCTTAAACACAGGTATTATTTTCCGATATAGGTAGCTTTTGTTTTAAAGTTTATTTTACTAATGAGCACTTTTAGGTACACCACTGAGAAGCACTGCTTTAATTTGAATAAAAAATATATGTTTCAACTTATCCTTGTAAGTTTGTTTCCGATACTCAATACGTATCAATAATAAGACTTTAATAATTATAATCTGTGTATATAAATTGGATTCATTCAAGAGCTCGTTCTTGACCTTATTATCTCAGAATGTGTAGATACTATTATCAATAGCAAAAGTTAGTGTAGAACGTAGATGTAAACATTGCCAAAGCTAAAGGAATCATTTCGTCTGTTTATCATATTTATTTGGAGTTTCAGACAATCAGAAAAAACTGAGATCAAAAGGTCGCGCACCTAATCAGACGCTCCATACAAAATCAGTCAGTGTTACAGTATAATTCAGTCCAATACACTATTAGGTACTGAAATAAATAATAAAAATGAGTCTCAAATTACTAGTGTTAGTGCTTTTAATAGAAATGGTGGTAGCAAGAATAAGCATTGACGTGAATTTAGACAAGGATCAGAACGTGAACATATCATACTCAGGATCAGAAACAGATTTAATCACGGATGACGACATCAAATCTTTCAAAATCGAAAATGATAATTTACTCACAGCTTTGAAGCAGCACTTAGGAAAAAGGCCGAAAGATGCTTACCTTGGAAGTCCAACTCCTTGGGGAGACTTGTACAAGACTTATAATTGGGAACCAGTGAAGAGAGTGTTGTCGATAAAATCAGCAAGAGTGAAAAGCTTGACAAAGAATCCAATCGTAGTTCTGTCTCAAGACTTTGAGAACTCCTCAAACCAGACGATAAAAGTAAACACAGGCATAACACACACCATAGAAAACACTTTAACAACCAGTTGGTCAAGAGAGAAAGAAATTACAGTATCCCAAGAAATAGAATACGAATTCAATGTGGGCATCACAAAAGCTACGGGAAAAACCGCTTTTTCCTTTACCACCAATTGGGGAGTCAGTGAAGAGAAATCAAAGACCGAAATTATTGGCACGACTAGTGGCATGGAGGTAGAGTTAAAGCCAGGGGAAGCAGTGACAGCGGTTCTGTCGGCAAAGGCTGGTTATTTAGAAATAGAAGTTGTACATATGGCATCGTTGAGGGGTAATGTAGCAGCGAACTTCAAGAAAGCGTTTAGAGGTCACCATTTCTGGGGACCTTTAATAAGTAATGTGATGGAGACTGCAGGTATTAAGAATGAAGTTACAACAGAAGAGACAATTCGATTTGGATTCCATGTTGAAGGGAAGTTAAAAGTTTATGATAAGGAAACCGGACTGCCGATATGAAGTTGTAAATATTAAAATTAAGTATGGTGATTGTGAGGTTTTATTTCATGATAACTTTTTCCTGCGGCTTAGCTCGCGTGGAATTTTCAATAACCCCTTCTTAGTGCTCCCCTACATTAAAAAAGGAAGCTGTGTGCAAAATTGCACGTTCCTAGTACCAGTAGTTTCGGCTCTGCGGTGATATGTCAGTCAGTCAGTTTCTCTTATTAAATAGGAAAAACTGACGAGATCATATATATATATATATATATATATATAGATATGATCTCGTATTTGCCTCAAATAATCAAATCCTTGTTTGCAAATGAAGTTGTAGCGCAAGCTAAACAAAAAGAGCAAAAGGATTATAAAAGGATTGTAGAAGGATTAGAAGGTGGCGGTGGTGGTGGTGGTGGTGGTGTAGTTTCTGCTTACCCTCATGGGAAAAAGGCGTGACTTATCAATCAGTATGTAATTATTACCACATAACATAACATCACGCCTGTATTTCCCGAAGGGTTAGGCAGAGCTGTACCTATAGTACACCCCCATCTCGCCAGGGCGATTTTTATTGGGTTTTTCCATCTGGAATTTTCCAGCAGAAACCCGGAGTTCGTATTTGTGCCCGATTGACGGCAATAGGCTCGCCACCTCTTACATGGGACATTATTGACAAGTATTGTAGAAAACAAACATGTATGGAGGTATGTTAAGTTACGGAGTTACATTATTTTTACGAGCTTTATACTATATGTAAAAAATCCCTGTACAACATGTAAAAAAAAACAAGTATCAAGTAGTACACAGAAATTAAAAAAATCTAGAAAAAAATCGACATATTTTTTTTTTCAATGGGGAATTTTACCGGGTTATCACGTGGGGCGCGGGTGGCCGTCCTTTAGCGGGTGTCTACAAGTCATAATGACCCCTGTTGAAAATTTGCAATTTTTTTATGAATTTGGGGTAATTTTGGTATCTGGTAAAAATGTGATTTTTAAATAGCAATAACTTTTTATTTTCAATTTTAATTAGATTTTTTATTACTTTTAGTTAATGTTATTGCAGTACCTATGCGCCCCTTTCGGATAAGACGGTATTTTTACATTTTGTTTTATCGTATGTATTTCCAGTTACTCCCTTGTTATCCATTTTTCAAGTACTTTCTGGTATCCGATTGAGCTGAATCTTGGCATACTTATATAATATCTTCGGTGACAACGCAAAAATATGATGCGAAAAATATTCCTATAATTAAATCTATACATCAATTATATTTTTTAAGTAGATAGGTAGAGTTGACCATGAAATTGCTTTTACACTTTTGATAACAACTGCTTTTAAAATTAAAATTTTCACTACGGTTGAAACTTTTATTAGATTCATAATGTGCGGAATCCCAAAACACAATGTTGTACACCTATACTCCATTTGAAATAAGATTAGACATTTAACTAAACCTTTTTACAGTCCGTTCAACCGATTTTGACTTCTATTGCGTTGGTGGCATGACAAATGGCAGCTGCAGTAAACAGTTGGTTTGTAACCACTTTTTTGCTTTTAATGCCATCCTTATGCCTACGCAATAGGACTGTAAAAAAGGTTTGTTTAAATGTCTAATCTTATTTCAAACGGAGTATAGATACAGTAGACACAAAGGAAAAAGAAACACTTGCAGACAGTTAGAAAGATGCATAGAACCTGTAGCATTTCTTCATAATATCAATAGTCCAGTCTTCTTTTCATAAACTCTCAACTTCGCTTCAATGTAGAAGTTAAACCTAATCGTCTCTGTCGCTGTAATCTCATTTTCGAAACCTGCATAATTCATAACACTTTCGATCGGTATTTCCCATTGATTTCTCCCCAAATATTTAACATCCCCTTTTAGAGAAGCCTTATGCACCATTTCTATTTCTAAATAACCGGCGTTTGCCGACAAAACCGCTGTCACAGCTTCTCCTGGCTTCAATTCTACCTCCATGCCGCTAGTAGTACCAATAGTTTCAGTTTTTGATTTCTCCTTACTGACACCTCCTTTGGTAGTGAAAGAAAAGCCTGTTTTACCTCCAGAACTTAGGATTCCCACGTTTAAATTAATTTCTATACCCGCGGATACATTTAACTGTTGTTCTCGTTGTCAAAGTGTTTTCGATGCTGTGTGATATACCCGTGTTCACTTTTGTGGTATGTTTTGATGAGTTCTCGAAGTCTTGTGACACCACTACGATTGGTTGCATCGTTAGGCTTTCAACGCTGTGGAGGTCTGCCCGGCTTGGGTAGAGCAACGCCGTGTCCTCGTAGAGGCGATCGGCGGCGGTTATCTCTCGCGTCCGGCCCTGGTTCAGGCCATGGTACGGAGCGAGAGGAAATGGCAGGCCGTCACCTCCTTCTGCGAAGTGGTAATGCTCGCGAAGGAGGAAGCGGAACGCGTGAGGGAGAGGCAAACTTCGCGCCCTCACGCCCCTAACCGCCGCAGGAGGAGACGCCTGGGGCGGGAATCGCGAGCCGATTTCCGGCCACCGTAGGCGCGGGCTTGTGGACGGTGAGCAATGGGTAGCTCGCCGTCCGATAAGGATCAAGCCCGGGTCGACGGCGCGTTGTGTTCCACGCGCGCCTCAAAGAGATGTCAGCAGAATTGACGGGGCCCGCTAGGGCCAATGCCTGCCAGGGTTCCGAAGAAAACCGATAGGGACATCGTGGCCCCCGGCAACAGGGCAATCGAAGGAACACGGGTGGGTTTTAGTCAGTAAGAGGAGAAGTTATTTGATAATTTCCGACCCAAAAAAAAAAGGCTTTCAACGCTTGCTGATTTTATCGATGAAACTTTCTTTAGAGCATGTTTCCCTGACGATGCACCGGTTTCACAGCTTTTGTAGAAAGATTCGTCTTTAAAATCCCCCGCCCATCGTATGGGAATCGCTCCTCCGAAATTAACTCTATATATGTAAAACGCTCTGATTATATCCACCCTTTTGAGTAATGTATTGATGTCATCATCTGTTACTAAATGAGTTTCTGTTCCTCTGTACGATATGTTCACTTTCTGATCATTGTCTACATTCACATCAAGTCTTACGTCTTGTACCCACAACAATTTTTATTAATAGCACTAACACTAGTAATATGAATTCCATATTTTCCACTTATTTAAGTAAGTAACTATGTATTGTGCAGAGATTTTGATAACACTGGCTGACTTTCTGTAAAGCATTGATTTAGAATGTAACCTTTTAGTATTCATTTTTTGCTATCTTCAATTTTAACACCAACAATATAGATAAGAGAAGAAAATTATAGTAACGTCAACCGCACGACAGTTGACACTTTTACTACGAAAACCGTACTTATTGCTATGACTTAAAGGCGTTGTCATTATGAAAGTGTTACCATGGACGTGGGGTCTACTGTGCATAAACAGTTTGAGATAATCAGGTCAAACAGCTCCTGAATCATCATTTTTAATTACGTATAATATGAAAACTAGCACTTTTCCAGTGACTTCGCCTGCTTAGATACCTATCTAACATTCTCAAACTTACAAACTTTCATCCCTTAGTTAATCCTTTTTTTTGTTTTTTTTTTTAGCGGTCGCTCCGCCCAACAAAAAGGGCGTGTCAGACTCTTACTGACTAAAACCCACCCGTGTTCTTTCAGTTGCCATGTTACGGTATCCCTCTCTTTCGGACTTTCCCGCGACCCCGATCAGTTAACCTTGCTTTAGAGTTTTAATTGATGCCTACGTCACAAAAGAACCTGCTCTCAAAATAAAATGTCGCCAGCTTATAAAAGCAAAAGGAGTTTATAAGGATCGTAGCAGGTGACGTTTTGTAGTATCTGCCTACACCCATTGGAAAAAGGCGTGAGTTTTAGTGTATAATTATATATTATTGACAAGTAAGTATTGTAGAAAACAAACTTATAAGGAGGAGGTATATTATAGAGATACTGTTTTTAATTTTGACCATATTTATTTTGTAAAAAATCCTACCTGTAATAAAAATTAATTATATTTTATTATTCGATCACGTAGGGAAACTCCAAGCATAGCCCTCTCCATTGCCCTTTGGGTGACTTTAAGCCTTCTGTTAAGGCCCATTGTGAGCGACCACGTTTCAGTACCATAGGTCATCACTGGCAACACGCACTGGTCAAAGATATGTAATATATTATATCCAACTATGCTTGGAGTTTCCTTACGTGATCAAATCAGAAATTAAGAGATCCGCAGGAGAACCAAGGTAACCGACATAGCCCGAAGAATTGCCAAACTTAAGTGGCAATGGGCAGGGCACATTGCTCGAAGAACGGATGACCGATGGGGTTGAAAGGTTCTGGAGTGGCGACCACGTACCGGAAGACGTAGCGTTGGAAGGCCTCCCACAAGATGGACCGATGATCTTGTGAAGGCCGCAGGAATCAGCTGGATGCGGAAAGCACAGAATCGGTCGAAGTGGCGGTGCTTGGAGGAGGCCTATGCCCAGCAGTGGACGTTTTTCGGCTGAAATGATGATGATGATGATGATATTTTATTTTATTCTAAGTGAAAAAAAAAACATGAAAGTAAAGATACTTCAATATATTTATGAGTAGGTAGGTAAAGTTGACCATGAAATTGCTTTTACACTTTTGATAACAACTGCTTATAAAACAAAAATTTCACTACGATTGAAACATTGATTAGATTCATAATGTGCGGAACCCCAAAACACAATGTTGTACAGACGCCAGCACATCAAGCTACAATCTGTCAAATTTATTTAATAGATTTTCAACTTTATTGCTGATGTCTAAGGTTCAAAGTTGATTGGGAAAATTTGACAGTTTCGGGTAGCTTGATGTGCTGGCGTCTGTACATCTAGATACAGTAGACACAAAGGAAAAAGAAACACTTGCAGACAGAAAGATGCATAGGACCTGTAGCATTTCTTCATAATATCAATAGTCCAGTCTTCTTTTCATAAACTCTCAACTTCGCTTCAACGTAGAAGTTAAACCTAATCGTCTCTGTCGCTGTAACCTCATTTTCGAAACCTCCATAATTCATAACAGTTTCGATCGGTATTTCCCATTGATTTCTCCCCAAATATTTAACATCCCCTTTTAGAGAAGCCGTATGCACCACTTCTATTTCTAAATAACCGGCGTTTGCCGACAAAACCGCCGTCACAGCATCTCCTGGCTTCAATTCTACCTCCATGCCACTAGTCGTACCAATAGTTTCGGTTTTTGATTTCTCCTGATTGACACCTCCGGTAGTTGTGAAACAATGGCTGGTTTTACCTCCAAAATGTATGAATCCCACATTGATCTCAAATTCTACATCTTCGGGTACTGTTAACTGTTGTTCTTTTGACCAACTCGTTGTCAAAGTGTTTTGGATGCTGTGTGATATACCAGTGTTCACTTTTATAGTATGGTTTGATGAGTTCTCGAAGTCTTGTGACACCACTACGATTGGTTGCATCGATAGCCTTTTAACGTGTACTGATTTTATCGATAAAACTCTCTTAAAGTGCTTCGAAAATTTATTTTGGAGAACAAATGGCTCCAAAAAATTTGTAAGCAATCTGGTTAAATTCCCATTTCCGAGTTTAAATAAGTTGAGGTCATCATATGTTACGTTACTCATTTCTGTTCCTGTGTACGTTATGTTCGCTTTCTGGTCATTGTCTACATTCACATCGAGTCTTATTCTTGCTACCACTATTTTTAATAAAAGCACTAACACTAGTAATTTAAAACCCATTTTAATCACTTATGTAGGTAAGTACTTGTGTATTGGGCAGAGATTTTCGTAACACTGGCTAACTTTCTGTAAAGCATTTGATTTGATTAGAAGTGTGACCTTTGATCTTCACTTTTAGGGTTCCGTAGTAAACAAGGAACCCTTATAGTTTCGTCATGTCCGTCAAATTCAAATTCAAATTCATTTATTAATTTTGTGAACATAGGGTAAAAGATTATACAGCTGTTACAAATAAATATCGGTCCATACTACGTCCCGCCAGAAGGCATACAAAATTGTTTAGGTAAATAGATAGATAATCAAATGTAACATTAACAAAATGAAAATAAAAATAAAAAGTCATGGTACATGTCACAATTTCATGCCAATAATAATAAAATGTCAATAAATTAAGATGACACATAAACAGATAGGTATTTAGTCACATTCTCTTCTAAAATAATAAATTAAATAAAAACAATAAAAATGTCAATATGAAATAATACAATGAAACAATAAATTACCATAAGGGAGCAACATTTCAGCAAAAGAATTTCTCTGATAAAAACTCAGTCACACTGTAGTACGCCTTATCCTTTAAAAAATTACGTAGTCTACTCTTAAACAGCACTGTTGTCAAGTCTTTCCAACCACTTGGTAATTTATTGTAAATAATTGGAGCCATACAGTATACACTTTTGCGCACCAAAGTAGTTTGACACGGCAGTACTAGAAAGCTGTAATTTGGCATGGGTATACATATTAATCACGCCGATAAAGTAGTAAAATAAAATCATGAAAAATATTTTTTTTTCAGGTACCACCCCTAGACGTAAAGTGAGGATGATTTTTTTTCATGTCCCTGCAAGCTTAATGGTTGGTTTTGGGTATGTGAAAAAAATCGCGGCAGTAGCATATATAACGAAATTAAAAGAAAAACTATCACAGCTAAGTAGGCTTTCCAAGTTAACGAGTAGTAATCGACCAACTTACATTTGCGGTTGCAAAAACATTTTCTCCCATATAGAATGTATGGGAGAACATGTTTTTCAACTACAAAGTTAAGTTTGTTCTTGGGATAAATTCATCCCAACTACGGAACCCTTCATTGCGCGTGGTCCGACACGCACTTGGCCGGTTTTTTTTCTTAATCAAACGCAAAAACAATGAGATAAGCGAACACAATTATTCTTTGAAACTAGTAACTATGTTAACAACTGCGTCTGATAATAGTATCATCAACGTTCAGTTGACAATTTAACTACGAAAACCGTTCTTATTGCCATGACAGGCGCCCCATGTAATAGGCTCGCCCCCTGTTACATGGGACTTAAAAATAACTGGCGAAATATGGGTGTACTATAGGTACATCTCTGTCCAACGCTTCGGAGAAACGAGGGGTGATGTTGTGTTAATTTTTTTTGCATGTTCTGACATGGTACTGTCCGGTTCTGTACCGCTACAGTGGGTGATAACCTTTATGTGTAAGACCACGGTCAAAGGTTCGATCGCTTATCTTCGGAAAAACCGAAATGTGACTGTCAACTAACAGAAACCGATTTATATTCTTGTCTGATCCCGTTACCTACTCTCATAACATCCGACACATGTTAAGGCTCTTTCAAACAGGCGCGACACGCGACGCGACACAAAGGCAATAAAGACGAAAAATGGCGAATAAAGGCTCGTGCAGACACCGCTCGTCGCGCGACGAGAGGTGTCTTTGTGTCGCGTCGCGTGTCGCGCTGGTCTGCACGAGCCTTTATTCGCCATTTTTCGGACTTTCCGAAGATAAAGTATCTAAATAACGTCATGTGTGTGCGTGTATGTGTGTTACATTATATTGTGATTGGTGTTGTACTGTTGTAATATACTATTAATAAGAAGTCACTCAGTTGCAAGTCTATTTACGATTCTAAGCAAGGCAGTTAAGGTCTAAGTTTAATTTGACGCGCTTAACCGATTACTAACCGCGTGTGCCTGCTCTACTGCGTATGTGTACCGTGTCGTGTTGTCGTAGCTACACACCACACTCGCGACTCGCGGCGAGTCGAGTGAGTCTTCCGCCTCACTGACACACTGACAGCACGTACGTGCTCACAGGCCACCGCAGCCTCGCCTCATTCGTGGTACTTCAGTGTGCTGGCATACTTTGTAAAAATGAGTGCCTCGCACGATCCTCATTTTAAAAGAGTGTGCTACCCATCTCTAGTCACCGGTCGTCCCGCTCTGAGTCGAGGCATCCGCGCTATGATCTAGTACTTTTGTTTTCATCGCAAGCCTCGCCGCGCGACGCTCCGGTGGCAGTCACTCGAGTTAGGCTTGCAGAAAAAATATCGACACATCGATATTTTTTGTTCGATATATCGATATTTTTAGGCGATATTTATTATTTCGATATATCGATGTAAAATATCAAGTAAGTATCGAAAATGTATCAAATTCGATATATTTCCAATAGCAACATCGTTGTCGCCACTGACTAAAACCGCTGGGAATCAAAGCCGTAGTTTTTTTTTGTATTTCTATTTTCAAGGTGATTAGGTAGGAATGCTAGAAGTGCCAAAAAATATCGATACGTATATCGATATTTTTTTTGGATAGGTATATCAAATAAAAATTCAAAAGTCATTTATTCAAACTAGGCTGAGAATCAGCACTTTTCGAACGTCAAAATTATATAAGACAGTCCCCCAAAACGCCCACCCTGCACCACTTCCTAGTGCTTTAGCTGGGAAGAGGAAGTGGCGCAACAAACTCCCCAGCAGCACAGCTGTCTGTTCAGTTAGAAAAATAAATAAAATTGATTCTATACAATAGTATGCAAAATAATTTACATCACGCAACACAAAACATATCGAAATCGATATTGTTTTTTTTTCGATATAGGTATCTTAATCGAAATTGTTTTTTTTTTTTAAATATCGTTACGATTTAATATATCGATACTTTTTGACACTTCTTGCACCCCTAGCTCGAGTTTTCCGCGCCACTCTCCTCTCCGCAAGTCGAACCGCAGCCACTCATGGCACGCTCTAAATAACTTCTAACATTTTTGTTCTCGCCGCGGTCGCAGACGCAAGACGTAGATCGCGCGAGCGGTGATGTTGTGTCCAAGGGGGAAGTTCATATCACCCTATTGAGTGACTATTTTATGAAATCTTGACATTTAAGGCCAAATCTTACTGATTCTAATTCTGTAAAGCCATATTCGTTACGGTCGCGAATCATATTTTAATCAACATACAACCTGACACTAACCTGCAAATTGCAAAATACGTAAGAAAAATTTAATTTCGTGGGCTATCTTAGCGCATCCCCCAACGCTTGTCGATGCCGAGAACCGCTGCCATATTCAAAATCAAAATATTTTATTTCACATAAACCTACATAGGCACTTATGAGACATCAGAAGCTAGGTGCGCGGTACCAATGGGGATAAAAACTGCCACTTACTCACTATAATTTTTTTGTAAACAAGCAATTTTGAGCTCAGTTGCGCAGCTGTTTACTGCAAAAATACGGGGACCCATGTATTTGCCAAAGATGTTATAAGAAGAAAACTATGGGATGAAGCTTTCCAAAAAAAATTTGGAACCCGATATTTCGTCGAGACGATGTGCTATCCTTTAAGACTTTTATGGGAGAAAATGCTATAAAGGATGCTCCCAAAAGAAAGTCTGTTTTCATTACATACAGGCACTTGTGATGTGATATTATGTAAATTATAGTGAAGTATGCTGTATGTGTGTATTTATATTATCATATAGATCAGGAAGATCATGCCCGAGTTGGTTTTCAACTCTGATCAGGCTGTTTAGACCACGCACAATGAAGGGTTCCGTAGTTGGGATGAATTTATCCCAAAAACAAACTTTACTTTGTAGTTGATAAACATGTTCTCGCATACAAAATGTATGGGAAAACGTGTTTTTGCAACTGCAAAGTTAAGTTGGTCGATTATTACTCGTTAACTTGTAAAGCCTACTTAACTGTGATAGTTTTCCTTTTAATTTCGTTATATAAACTACTACTGTGATTTTTTTCACACATCCAAAACCAACCATTTAGCTGGAGAGTCAAGTGTCGGAGTAACGTTCTCGGAGCTAGACCGCGGACAGACAGACAGACAGACGGACATGACGAAACTATAAGGGTTCCTTGTTTACTACGGAACCCTAAAAACCGGCCAAGTGCGTGTCGAACTACGCACAATGAAGGATTCCGTAGTTGGGAATTGGGATGAATTTATCACAAATACAAACTTAATATTGTAGTTGAAATACATGTTCTCCCATACATTCCAACTGCAAATATAAGTTTGTACGCACAATATTGAGAGATTTACCATGTTATTTTAAGACTATAGACTTCTTATAGGTTTTCCTGTAATCTATGAGTAAAGAACCATTCTCAATTTATTGAATTTTCCACTAAACCTGCTTTTTTACCAGTGGTAAACGCTTCTCCTATCCTTACCTCGTCTTTTAATAGTGCTACACTACAAGTCTCATACATATTTATCTAGTTTTCGTATAATTTGTGATCGACACAAAAGTAAACATAAACACAACAATGGCAGTTTAAAGACGTACAACTGTGCTGCCACCTGTTATAAGCTTTCAGTTTTTAACCTCATTGGTCGTTTCGTATTGGCGCTGGTTACCAGCGTTCT
This sequence comes from Agrochola lychnidis, assembly GCA_963680765.1. NCBI lineage: Eukaryota > Metazoa > Arthropoda > Insecta > Lepidoptera > Noctuidae > Agrochola > Agrochola lychnidis. The sequence continues at coordinate 14,690,362 of OY796872.1, forward strand.
GCACACCCGCACTTGGCACTACAAATGAGACCAATGAAGCAGCAACACCTCGTTTTAAATGTAGGCTTGCCTCATTTCATATTCACTTACATAGAGTCTGAAGAAGATTTATTTTCCTTCATCCCCAGTTTAACATTGAAAATTCAATGATAGAAGGTCGTTTGTTTAATGGTTATATCGTGCGCCTGACCTGCGTTTCTCAAGAGTTATTTCGTAACTAAAGCTCAGGTTATATTGGGCGGTGTAATGACATGACGATCATTTGATACGTCAAGTGACAATACCAACCTTTCATTTGATGTCCTAGAGCTTAATGAGGGCTGACTGCATGATGTTACGTTAGACTAGAGGACTGACGCAAATGTTAACTCTAGTTAAAGCTCCTGTTAAGATGTGGCCTAAGTCGTAGGTATCTTTTCTGGATTTAGGTTTGCGTAACCTGAAAAAAACTTTTTACAAAAAAAAAAAACAACCGACTTCAAAAAAAAAACACTACAAAGTGAAAAATAACTTTAATTTCGGAAGGCGGTGTCTTTAGTTTAGAATTTTCGTTTTTTGCCACCGACTTCCGAAATTAAAGTTCTTTTTCACTTTGTAGGTAGTGTTTTTTTTGGAAGTCGGTTGTTTTTTTTTTGTAAAAAGTTTTTATTTTTCACTTTTTAGTTGTGGTGTGTGGGGGTAAATCCACACAAATTCGAATACCACTACTTGCTATGTAAATAACAGTGAGAGGAACATATCATCCATATACTAAGTGGGAAAAAAATACGTGTTATTGAAGCTAACTCAAAATCCATCCAAGTCCATAATTACCGCGGTACCGATTTTTTTCAAGTTTTCACTTCTGTCGGCACTCCCGGAGTGCCACTGTTTTTTTTTTTTAATAAATTCTTGAAGTAAGTAGGTATGTTTATTCTTTTGAAATCACCTATCTATATTTTTAATCATCTCGTGGATTTAGGAAGGGCAATCGGATTGCAGATACCTATATGATCGCAGGTTTCTATCTATTTATTTATATTCAAAGCAATAAGAAATCAATTCTTATGGGACCAGAGACACTGAAATACTTATCTAATTAAACCATAGGTTACTTACTAGGACAAGTCAGGGGCCCATGGGCGGCTTTAAAACTCTGACACCAAGTTAGTCACTAATCACACGAAAAGAAGAAGAAGACTTATTAGGACATCTGATTTTAAAACCGCTTTGCGCTAAACAAGCCAAAGTTAACGCTAGTTTAACCAGAATGTGGTGTTACCGACTTATCAAGTGCACCTTTCATTGAATGATTTACTTGACTAAATATTAGGTAAGTATGAGCAAGTTCGTTTTTGACTAAACGAAAATAGACCTTAATGACATTTAAATAAGTTGCCACCATTGGGTGGTACAGCAAAAAGTCTATTTTGCGATGGCTATACAGAATAGTGGACGGCTCGCCGGCCGCTCACTACCCGCGAGCCGTCACACGTAAAATAGACTTTAATTCATTTGATTTAAAATCCTAACTTGAATGACAAGTTATTTGCCGTGTCGGAGCAGTGCTGTAATATTGAAAGATGTTCTTTACTCTCAAAGTCTTATGGGACGGACATCCGACACGACCGGGGGAGAGATCAGGTGCAGGAACAACGGCTTTACGTACTTTCCGAGGCACGGGGGTATGACACCACCAACTTCAATGGTCACAAGCGCTACTGCTGGGCATGAGGTCCTGGGTTCGAATCCCAGGTCGGGCAAAGTATTATTGAGGTTTTTTCCATTAGGAATTTCTCAATAGCAGCCAGGAGTTATTGTGCATTTTGATGGCAATAGGCTCGCCCCCTATTACATGGGACTTAAACATAACTGGTGAAATGTGGGTGTGGTGTAGGTAGTATAGGTACCAGGGATGTTACGGAAGTCGTTTTACCGGAACCGCAACCGGAATCGGAGGTTTAAAATTTGATTGATCTGAACCGGAGTTGAAGGTGGATGTAGAAAAAAGATGTGTTATAGCTTTTTTTTTTGGGTGGTAAATTATCGAATAACTTCTCCCGCTCTGGGCAGAGTGGGAGGGCGTGTCAGACTCTTACTGACTAAAACCCACCCGTGTTCCTTCAGTTGCCATGTTGCCGAAGGCCACAAGCTCCCTTTCGAACTTCTTCGCAACCCCGGCAGGCATCGGCCCTAGCAGACCCCGTCAAATATGTTATAGCTTAATGAAATAATTGCAATATAATTCAGTCTCTTTAATTAGTCAAATATTAGCGATAGCATCCACAAACAAAACAATAAACTGAGACTTCGAGCCCGAGAGTATATAAAATAAACTAAATTACACTGGCGATGAGTTAAAACTTGTTCGTACGCGCTCTAGTCACGTGCATCGCTGCGTTTTGAACTTCGGTATAACTCCGATTCAAAATTATCGGAACCAAAGTCGGAATCGGAGGTGTAAAATTAATCGAAAGTTCCGACCTTTCGGAACCGGAACCGAAGCTCCGTAACATCCCTAATAGGTATACCTCTGCTTAACCCTTGGTGGTTTACAAGCGTGATGTTATGTTATACTAATTCAAAGTAGAGCTTTATTTCGAACACAAAAGATTTCCCAACATCGTCTACAACGAATTGCTATTTGTTTGAACGCGTCACACAACTCAATCTTTTGTTTGCCCACATCTTCGTCACCAAGAGTGCGTCCTTGCCCTTAATAGATTACCTCTTTTGTCCACGTCGTGATGATACGATTGTTTTGTTCAGCGACTTTTGTAGATTCCGGTTGATCTGGAGTTTAATTAGGATTATCTAATCGATGCAAGCACGAAGCTTCGACGAGTCGAAAAAAGGCGAAAATAATCGACGGTCCGAGTTTCTGTCAAAGATTTTAAACGTTAGATTTATGTTACGCAAATAAGACGCAGATATATGACAGTGACCTTGAATGGTTAGCTTGCGTGAGCTCACGCAACGCGTCGTACGTCCAGCCAGAAATAGGACTCGCCCATCAAGGAGCGCTGTCCCAAATTAGACTCATTATTAATTTATTACACGTAAAACAAAAGGTATTTTAATAAAACACGTTTTTAAAAGATCAGTAATTTAATTATCTTTAAAATGCTGAAGTTTTTAGAAAAATATGCTTGATGAATTTTGCGTCATTCTCCGTTTTTTCTCCGCATTAGACATAACTTTACAAATTAATTTCACTATGTAATATTAACATAATCAAAAATATGCCTATATTAAAATATTAAAAAAATGCTCTAATTTAACAAACATTTTTTCCAAATCACTAACACTACTCGTTCAGACGTCATCTTCAGTATAAAATCATTAAAAGTCAGCTATCGTCCCCTTAAGGTGATGGTGGTCCTCTAGGGAGACCGTATCGGCAAGCATAGTGTAGGACGGTCCCCAGCTAGATTGACCGACGACCTTATAAAGGTGGTAGGGACAGACTAGACGCAGAAGGCGGAGGACAGGGTGTTGTGACGCAGTTTCTACGTGCAGCAGTAGACTGCCATAAGCTGAACTTGCGTTATGTTCTTTGCGTTATGCTCGTGAACGGGTGCTGCTTGTGGTGACTGGTCGTCTTGCTGATCATGGTTTTGTTATTGTAACTAGTAATTAACTGTTTATTTATTTTACCTCGATGGTCCTAGTTTATCATTTATAACTTCCAATTACAGCTTTATGTAAGCGGGCACTCCCATTATGCCTGGAGGCTTTTATTTAGATATTTAGTTCTGTTTACGTTTAGTTTTTATTTTTGCTTGAGTATAGTTCTCGATGTTTTTGGTTGGTATATTGGCGTGTGCTAGCTGACATATGGCCAATAATTTATCATTTAAGTTATTTTTGTGTTGCGTAATGTAAATTATTTTGCATACTATTTTGTATAGAATCATTTTTTTTTCTAACTTGAACAGGCAGCTGCTGGGGAGTTTGTTGCGCGACTTCTTCCCAGCTAAAGGCACTAGGAAATGGTGAAGGGTGGGCGTTTTGGGGGACTGTCTTATGTAATTTTGACGTTCGAAAAGTGCTGATTCTCAGCCTAGTTTGAATAAATGACTTTTGAATTTGAGTTTTTCCCCAAAACGTCAATTGCAACTGTCCATTTTAACGTGATTCATACACATTGATGAGCAAATTGATAGTCTACCAAATGCAATTGAATTGACAATATTAATACAATACAAATTAATGGATTGATCCTTTCGGACTGTGGCGTCACGTATTATTGTGAATTTGTGAATGTCTTGTTTTCTTCCTTTTTCTTATTTTATTTGTTTGTATATTGTCACCTTGCGGCTATTTCCTAATAGCTTATTAGTTATTATTTTATCGTGCTATTGTATGTTGTGCTGTCTTTTGTGTGCACTAAATAAACGACTTATTTATCTATCTATCTATCTTTTTATACGTGGCGTCGCCTGTATTATGTTTAATTAATTTATGTTAGTCAAGAACGCACCCTTGTAAGTGGCAACACTAAGCCAAAATCCGGGGCGTTACCTATAGCGTGAAGTAGCGTCCTCCTACGCTTGCTCGATAACGAGGTGCCAGCAGTTGTTGCAGCTGAGCACGTAGCTTTAAATTCCCCGATTAATAATCATGATCAAAACTTTGATCCAGCCCGTCCCATCCTTGATGTCCTCCCTCCGGTTGACGCCCTAAGCCGAGGTTCGTACCCCACATGGGGTGCCCTTAGCGAGCGTTCACCTAGTTTTAATTAGCATAGTTGAATAACCCCTGGCTGGCGGTTTTAAGTGTAGTAGCTTAAGGCACCCACAGGAAAGCCCGGTTAAGTAGTCATGATCTCAGAGGTAACTTAGAGATGCCCGAACGCGAACGCGTGAGGGAGAGGCAAACTTCGCGCCCTCACGCCCCTAACCGCCGCAGGAGGAGACGCCCGGGGCGGGAATCGCGAGCCGATTTCCGGCCACCGTAGGCGCGGGCTTGCGGACGGTAAGCAATGGGTAGCTCGCCGTCCGATAAGGACCAAGCCCGGGTCGACGGCGCGTTGTGTTCCACGCGCGCCTCAAAGAGATGTCAGCAGAATTGACGGGGTCCGCTAGGGCCAATGCCTGCCGGAGGTTCGAAGAAAACCGATAGGGAAATCGTGGCCCCCGGCAACAGGGCAACCGAAGGAACACGGGTGGGTTTTAGTCAGTAAGAGTCTGACACGCCCTCCCGCTCCGCCCAGAGCGGGAGAAGTTATTTGATAATTTCCAACCCAGAAAAAAAAAAAAAAAGGCACCCACAGGAAAGCCCGATTAAGTAGTCATGATCTCAGAGGTCAACTACGAGATGCCATACCTAAAAAAAAAAAGAAGTAGCGTCCCTTTTTAGTAGCGTCGTTCTCTTGCTTGTAAACCGTTGCGGTACAAACTAGAAATTATGACGTCATTAGTTTATTTTGTCCCTACTAGTTTAATTAGTTATAAGTACTAATAATGTACCTGACTTTGAGATGTGTGATAATTATATTATTATTTATTGCAAGCCGATGTTTTTCTTCCGCTCTTTACGCTTCACCTCCAATACGCGTAACAGGAGACATGTGGAATACTTTCCACCCATGTCCCTAAAGAACATTGCACAAGAGACTAGGTATATCTATTTTAGTAACACTAAATTCTACCTTACGAGTTGCTACACATGACCTAATCTGCATTTCTCACGATTTAATCCCGTGTCTCATAATTCTATCTTATAGTAAACGTATGACGAACATCAACGTACAAGCAATTTCAAGTTGCAACAGACATACAACGGATGGGATTTACGTTGGGTAAAATGTATCGTACTTATCTATGACCTATATCTTGGCAAAGTGGGTATAACTGCTATATTGAACAAATTTCATAGTAGATAAAATTAACATAATATCACGAGAAATTCCTGATAGAAAACTAAAAAAAAAATACTCTGTGACCGTACCTACCACCCTGTTTTTAACCGACTTCCAAAAAGGAGGAGGTTATATGTTCGTCGCGTATGTTTTTTTTTTTATGTATGTCCACCGATTTCTCCGTCAATTGAGGACCGATTTTGAAAATTCTTTTTTTGTTTGAAAGGGTGTGCTCTCGAATTGGTCCCATATAAATTTTATTAACTTTGCTTGGATAGTTTTTGAGTTAGCTACAAAATACGTATTTTTTTTCCCACTTAGTATGTAGATGATATGATAAGTTTCTGTCACTGGTAGCAGGTAGTGGTATTCGAATGTGTGTGGGATAGGTACCACAACTAAAAAGTGAAAAATAAAAACTTTTTCCAAAAAAAAAACAACCGACCTCCAAAAAAAAAACACTACAAAGGAAAAATAACTTTAATTTCGGAAGTCGGTGGCAAAAAATGAAAATACAAAACCCAAGACACCGAAAATAAAGAAATTAAAGTTATTTTTCACTTTGTAGTGTTTTTTACATTATATAAACCTTGATAATCTTTTACAAAATATATGAGACCAATACCATACCATAATACCATACCACAAAATTTACCAAAAATGTAAAAGACCAAAAAACAGTGGCAGTCCAGGAGTGCCGACAGAAGTGAAACCTTGAACAAGATCGCCTTGGTGAAAGAAAAATACTTGTATAGAACATTGGTCCGTAAACTTATCTAAATAAAGAGCATAATCACATTTCCAAAATAAAAAAAACTTCCAAAACCTTAAAAGTAAAAATACTTGCATAGAACATTGATCCGTACCGTAATATAAATAAAGAGCACAATCGCGTTTACAAAACCTTTAAAGTAAACATACTTGCATAGAACATTGAACCGTAACGTAATATAAATAAAGAGTACAATCGCGTTTACAAAAATGAGGTGTCGTCATAGTGTCGCGAAATCAATGGTTTAGTCCCATCTCAAAAATGCCCAACGCGCCTAAAGATGTTTTTACTTCAAAAACAGGTAATTATGACGAAAAATTACGTCGTTACGGATAGTCAGAAGCTCAAAGGTCTGACAACCAGTCGTACCAAAAGCTATCGTAGTACCCTGCAACTGGGTTGTGAAAGTCAGATATGCAGTTGCTCCATATAAAATACTGGTATTCACCTGCATCCGGTTAGACTGGAAGCCGACCCCAAAGTAGTTGGGAAAAGACTAGGTAGATAGATGATGACATATATTTGTCACCCATGAAGATTATACAGCGATTAAATTAATGTCTAGCTGACTATAACCGACGGTGTTGCCATGCTCTTAAGCAAAAAAAGAAAATGCATTTTTTTGCTTTATATAAATAATATCGTACAGTATTTCGATTTTCTTAACGTCCCTCGGGAATCATCGCATTTCCGAATACAAACGTATGCTAATTTCCATGTGCATCAATTATTAGATTTATCGTGTATAATAATTTGAATTAAGAACAAAGTGCTTTATTGTTGTTTTGATTTCCGTGTGAACTATATAGAGCTGTAAAACTATTTTCCTATCTGTCGTGCCTGCGACTTTAACAGCCTTCTTCCCATTTTTTAAATAATTTATTTTAAAAATGGAAAGAAGACTGCTAAGTTTTAAAAGAGTATTAACAACTCTATATACTTCCAAGTCGATTGAGAGCATCCGATCTGCACCAAGTGCAAAGGGCAACTGAGAGAAATCCGACGACTGACGAAACACGAAGTTTGCCGAGGGACATTAATAGAAATACTGTACTTACGCTTCAAAGTGCAGTAAAATAGAAGGCACAAGTAAATTGCGATAAGATTTGGTCGTTAAATCCTTGTCCTAAGGTACAAATTGCACTTTCAGCCCTTATCTAGTACTTATAGGAATTTCCCTTGATAAAGAATCTACCTCCTAAAGTAGAGAAAGGAAGCGTTACCATTCAGTTAATAATATAAGAGTAGATAACATAACGCCTAGTTTCCCCGAAGGGTTAGGCAGATGTGTACCATCAAAGAAACCCATACCTAAGCAAATCGAAAACAAAATCCCGTGCACACGACCCTTTTTTTTTCGTAGATAACCATTACTGCATCGGCCGAGCGCTGCAAGCAGAAATAGTCCTTACGGTGTATAGGTATGGGTTTCTTCGATGGTACCTATAGTATACCCACATTTCGCCAGTTATGTTTAAGTCCCATGTAATATGGGTCGAACCTATTGCCACGACCGGCCACAAATTCGAGACTCGGAGCTGCTACTGACAAATTACTGATGGAAAAGCCCAATAACAGTTTGTCCGACCTGGGAATCAAACCCAGGACCCTCATACTCAGCAGTAGCGCTTGCGACCACTAGACCAAAGAGACAGTCAAGTCAATATAAGAGTAAAAATTTCATAATTCAGTGAGTCTTAATAATGTGCACATATCGAAATGAGGAATTTTATCGACGGAATTTTAAAAAAATGTTTTGTTCTGTTTGGCATCTTATTGAGAAATTTTACGATTATTGTAAAAATAGATGAAAAAAAAAACAGTGGCACTCCGGGAGTGCCGACAGAAGTGAAAACTTAAACAATTTTATAATGAGGTGTCGGTAACGGTGTCGCGAGTTCAATTGTTTTTTACCATCTCAAAAATGCCCAACGCGCCTAAAGAAGTTCACTTTTTTGCAAAAAAAACATGTTCATTTTCATTTGAGAGTAGTTTTTGAAGTGAAAACCTCTTTAGGCGCGTTGGGCATTTTTGAGATGGGACTAAACCATTGATTTCGCGACACTGTAACGACACCAGCGTTGGACCAGTAAAAATACATCAACGTGTTGATTACCGCGGTGCGTGGACCAAAAGACATCAACGCGTTGATTACCGCGGTGCCGATTTTTTTCAATTTTTCTCTTCTGTCGGCACTCTCGGAGTGCCACTTTTTTTCCATAATTTTAATTTTATGAGGACGTCTAATTATTTCCAATCATTATGGGGTTGTTTAAAAGTTACACCGTATTGTTACAGATTTTTCAAATTCCACAAAAAAATATTTAAAAAATATGTCGATTTTTTAAATATATTTTTCATCGATAAAATTAAGCATAGATTACCTCATTTCGATATGTGCACATTATAAAGACTCGCACAGAACATGAAAAAAAAAAAAGAAAAGATCTTTACTTTTAGTAGCTTGCTTGCTTGATCAATCTGCTTCAACTTTTTCCAACTAAATTGGGGTCGGCTTCCAGTCTAATCGAATGCAGCTGAACACCAAAATGTTACATGGAGCGACTGCCAATCTGACCTCCAAAATCCAGTTACTGGGTAACAAGATACCCATTGGTAAGACAGGTTGTCAGACTTTTGGGTTTCTGACGACTTGTAACGACAATCAAAGATCTACGAATGATTTTTCCCGATGACCAATTGCAACAAACTTGCATAAACATTATGTGTAACACAAGCTTGTAAACTGGTTCTTAATTCGGTGCAGCATGAAGACGAACCCACAATTTACAAAGTTACAAATATCTCTATCAGTAATTGTTGACACACGCGTACTATCAATACACAATGAAACAATATACCAAGATAACACAACACCTCGCAAAATAACCTCTCATCTTTATAGCAAAGAGTTAAGGTTGTAAATGTAATGGTAAGAGAGAGGAATAGATGTAAATGTAAAGTGGCATATAGGAAGGTATTGTCGAGAATAGTTAGTATAAATAGTTGAAGAGTTTAAGATGTAACCATTCGAAGTTCAGCTCAATTCGAGTCGTATCATCTTTATTTGAGGGGTAGGTTGATTTTAAAAGCTAAATAAAAAATATCTCAAACTAATCCTACCTAAAAAGTTAAATAAAAACTAAATTATATATTTTATATATTATAAATTTGTAATATATGTTATAATATTTTATAAATCTAGATAAGCCGTGACTGTGCGTCCTAGCGTGCTACAATTATTTTTGTTTTTGTGATCTAATAAACATACTCTTCAGGTTTATTAAATTAGTATATATTTTTAACAAAAAAAACTATTTTCTGCTCGCAACTTTGCTGGCGTGAAATTTCTTGTTTTAATATAAAATATTTAAAACACTTGGCAATACTGTTAATAAGTACTTATCAGTGACTGACCGACTCTTTGACAAATTCAAAAGTGCCTGTAAATGGTTTAATTGAAATAAATGCTTTGAGTTTGAGTTTGAGATTTGCCAGAAAAAAACAAATATGCATAAATTTTTCAAAATCAAAATTCATAGCACCTAAATTGACTTTCAAACAACAGCATAAAACTTATCGATGGGAATTATGTGGGTAAATCAAGAACTACTTGAGTAAATTGGAAAAACTTTGCATTTTCCTTAAACTTGAAACAATGGTTTCTCAATAATACATCATGAAACTATCGCGGTATTATTTCTTACGAATTATGGTGCTTCAGTATTTCTCAACTTATTAAATGTTTTATTTATTTGTTTCAGTTATATTTTGGTGTTTGATCTCAACTTAGGAAAATGAAGGTGAGAACCTACTCGTACTAATTTTAAAATAATTAATATTAATTATAAAAGTAATAATTATTAATTATAAAATAATTATTAATAATTATAAAAAATAATTATTATTAATTATAAAATAATAATTATTAATTATAATTACCTTAAAATAACTCTCAATTACTTGACATAACTTAAGAATTATTGAGATTTTAAAAGTTTAATTACATGTTCATAGATTTAAAAGTTTAATGTTGCAATCATGTATTTTTTTAATATTTCAGGTGTTCATACCTCTCTTATGTATTGCATCGCTAGCTGTTGCCGAGCCTCCTGTCGGGTAAGTCACCTAATTTTTACTTAAATATTCAAGAAAAAAAGAATAAAAAGCCCATATACAGGCTGGAAACTTTTCGCCAGTTATTAAAAAAAAATCTGCTGTTACCATACATTTTGACCGCGTAAGTATTGCACTTTTCCATTAAACAGCTAATTCTTTTTAAATAACCGACGAAAAATTTCAACAGACGGGCGTTCAGAACCATATACTGCTTATATGGGACCGTTTTCGTGTCGATGTATGCCCCCTGTATGTTGTACTTTGAGCTTGGAAATAAGAACTACCTATCTCAATATTTATTCCCAACCATTTTAACTAAGAAAATAAATTTATTCGAAACCTCATAAAGCCACAAATAGTTTTCAAATAAATAAGGATTCAGTTCGTAGTAAAATAAGTTACTTACTAGTGATGAAGATTTTTATGGTTTAAGAAATTTATTTCTTAATACGAAATGACAAGGTTTTCATTTACTTGAGATTTTTTTTAGAATTTAAATCAATGTATTTTAAGAACTTTGATATACAAACTAAGCAGGTATTGTTTTTCTTTTTAACAAATCATTTACTTAAATAACATTTCATTTCGTACGCAAATACCGTAAACGAGTAATTCGAGATTTCGTTTAATTAAAACATCGGAAAACCCCAGCATACCATTTACATTGGGGTTTATTTATAAACGATACTTAAAAAGTTAAATGACGTTCAAACGTCAAAAATGTATAGATAAACAGTTGCTAATCATTATATAACTTTAAGCAACGTTTATAAATATACCCCTAAATTAATAACAATAACATAACATTCAACGTTCTATTTTCAAATTCCAGCGACAGCTACGCATCAGCTCACTCCAGCCATCATCATGACCACGACCATGACAATGATCACGACCACAGCCTAGACTTCCAAAGATCTCTCTCTCAGGAATACGGACCTCCCACCTCCAGAACCTTCGGATCCTCTCGCAACGCCCTCTCAACCGAATACGGACCTCCAAACGCCAGGACTGCTAGCCCTAGAAACAGTCCTTCCCAGAGTTATGGAGCTCCGAACCAACGCAGTGGACCTTCTCAAGAATATGGTGTGCCAAATGCTAAAAGTCAGATTTCATCATCTCGGAGTCTTTCGACGGAATATGGTCTTCCGAACGCTCGAAGCTCGCCGTCTACTGAATATGGAGTACCAAACGCTCGAAGCTCTCCCTCAGCTGAGTATGGTGTCCCCAATGCTCGTAGCAGTCCATCTCAGCAATATGGTGTCCCTGCTGCTAGAAGCTCTTTGTCCCAGGAATACGGCGTCCCAGCAGCCGGAAGAAGTGGTCTATCTCAAGAATATGGTGTTCCATCTTCAAGGACACCTTCCACCCAATACGGACCACCTGAATTTCGTTCAACACCTTCAGAAGAATATGGAGTACCATCACAAAAAAGTTTCGGAGCGCGCACACCTTCTCAGAAATATGGACCACCGACTTCCAGAAATTCTCCTTTCTCAACAAACTCTTTGTCTCAAGAATATGGGGCGCCTTCAGCCAGAACTGCTGATTCCCAAAGCTACGCCACCCCCAAAAGTATTGGAAAGTCGTTTGGAAGCAGCTCAGCCCGTTCCTTCAAGCCTCAGTCGGCAGCTCGTTCGTCCTTCGGTTCTCGCTCCCCGTCAACCAGCTACGGAGCGCCCAGTGCAAGGAATTCTGGCTCTTACTCCCATGACACCAAGGCTCCTTCTCAATCGTATGGTGCGCCTGCCCAGCGTGGTCTGTCGGACACCTATGGAGTGCCAAATGCGAGGGGTTTATCTCAGGAGTACGGTGTACCTTCGAGCCGCGGTGCTGATCAGAAGACCAGTGCGGTTGCTTCGTCTTATTCTACTGCTGCATCAAGGTAAATTATTCTTCATACTTTATTTTAAGTTCAATAGCCAATGACCAATTGTTGTTGTGTGCCCCATATTTATGATATCTTGTTTTATTCATTTTAAGTTCATTCAATGTCAAAGACAAATATTTTTTCTGCAAATATTTGTCTCTACATGCATAATTTGACTTAAGTATTTCCAAGCATACTTTCACTTAAGTACTATTAAGAACTTAAAAAAACTCAAGTGGAAAACAGAAACTAAACAACAATTAAATTACACACTACATTTCTTTGTCTCGCTGAGAACCTTACAGTTTTTTTTTACAAAAAATCCCATTATAACTAATTCTATCTCATCTCTTCCCCCAGGTCTTCTCCATCAGATACCTACGGACCCCCTTCAGCTCGCGACTCCATGCCCTCGGACCAATACGGAGTACCAGATCAGTACAGCAACCAGGACAACCAGGGATACTCTTACGCCAGGGATGCTCTTAACGAACTGTTGAATCAGGTATTTGGAACCACTTCCTAGTGCTAATAGCTGATAGCAAGTGTGCAACACATTTTCAAGCTATATAGTGTGATTCTTCATAATGTGCACATATCGAAATGAGGGAATCTATGCTTAATTTTATCGACGGAAAAAATATTTAAAAAAGGAGACGTTTCATCTTTGTATGAGACTCCGGCCATAACATGTACACTTTAGAAAAACTGGGAAACGAACCCCTAAATACAATAAAGACTGTTTTTTTCCATAATATCTAATACTTTTTGGGCACAAAATAAAAACCGAAAATGTTTGACGTCTGTCAGGAGAAATACGACCATTGATAGCTAGCCATTTTCGTCCAGAAGTACCTACAAATCTACAATCCACAAAAGCAGTTTTTTATTTTTATGATGAATCACACTTTCTAATTAATCAAAAAAAGTATGATAAGATAGCTATCTTATTATAGTACAGAAATACATGCCTTTCATATTTATTTAAATAACGTCTACGTGATATTATTATGTTAAAATGTAACATGATTTCTGGACGGAAGCAGTATGCAAGTAAAACAACGCCATGATGAATAGAATATGGCAATAATTTGTTAAACTATTATTTTTTGTGCCGAAGTAATCAGGGGAATAAACAGGAAAGAATATTTTTCCTCAATTCGTGGAATTTTTTCCTTTTTTTACATTAACGTATACTTTATGGCCGAAAATGAAACATCTCCTTTAAATATTTTTATGGATTTTTTTTTTTTTTGTAACAAAACGATGTAACTTTTGAACTAAACGATCTATCGTGATGGAACAAACTCCATAATAATTGGAAGTAATTAGGTGTCCTCATAAAAAGAAAATTGTGGAAAAAAAACTACCTGTTACATGTTTTTTTTAGCAAAAAATTATTTTTTTCATGAATTTTTACAATAATCGTAAAATTTCTCAATAAGACGCCAAACGGAACCAAAAAAAAGTTAAAAAATACAGAAAATTACTTTTATAAATTTTTTTCAATTTTTTTCGTCGATAAATTTAAGCATAGATGGGCCTCATTTCAATATGTGCATATTATAAAGACTCACACTGTATATTACATTTAAGAGGAAGTGTCCTTAATAGCTCCTTGATCAGTCACACCTGCAAAAGTTTATTTGTGCCGCGTTTGGCAACGAAATAATTATATTTAAGCGACATTACTATTCCTTCATCATCATCATCATCATCAGCCTATAAATGTTCCCACTGCTGGGACACAGGCCTCCTCTCTGTGAGAGGAAGTGGGCCGTAATCTACCACGCGGGCCCAGTGCGGGTTGGTAGATGTCACATGTCTTCGAATTTTCGGTTCTAGGACATGCCGGTTTCCTCACGATGTTTTTCTTCACCGAGCAGTGGCGATGAAATAATTTACACAAAGTAAAGCGCCTGTCTGGGTTCGAACCTACGACCTACAACTCGTAAGTCGCGGCCGTTACCACTGGGCCACCACTGTTCTCATGCTACTATTCCTTACTATAACAATTTTATTACTTTATTACTAAATACGCGTCGTTGTTATACTGGTCGCAAGCCTGCTGAGCATGAGATTCGATTCCCCGGCCGGGCAAAGTGTTATTGGGTTTTTCCTTCTGGAATGTCTCAGTAGCAGCTCGGAGTCTGGATTTGTGCCCGGTTGATGGCAATATGCTCGACCCCTATTACATGGGACTTAAACATAACTGGCGAAATGTGGGTATAGTAGTACCTCTGCCTAACCGTTCAAGGGTTATAAGCGTGATGCTATGTCTATCAGTTTTAATACAACCTCCTTCTTTTAATCTTCAGGAACCAGCCAACTACGACTTTGCTTACAAAGTGAACGACTATGAATCTGGCAGCGACTTCGGACACTCGGAGACGAGGCAAGAGAACAGAGCGGAGGGCTCCTACTTCGTTGTTCTTCCTGATGGTACCAAGCAGGTAAGCTAACAAAAATACATAGCAATTTACAAAATATAAGTAGTCAAAAAAACCCAATTGCAACTAAAAAAAAATAGTGGCACTCCGGTAGCGCCGACAGAAGTACGAGTAAAAATTTGAAAAAAATCGGCACTGCGGTAATCAACGCGTTGATGTCTTTTATTCCACACACCGCGGTATTCAAGCTGGTGTCGTCACAGTGTCGCGAAATCAATTGTTTAGTCCCATCTCAAAAATGGCCAACGCACCTAAAGAAGTTTTTACTTCAAAAACAAACAAACTCAACTGTTTTGTTAATTAGAAGAAGATTAGAAGACGGTTTATAGCTTGAATACTGGACATAAATAATAAAAAAAACAACCTGTGTTGCCCCACTGCTGGACAAAGGTCTCCCTTTAAGTCATCACGCCAACTAATACTAAACTTCCATTGGTACTAAAAAAATTATCTCGAAGTTTTGTGAAGTTGTAAATCGTCCGAAGCCGGGGCGGGTCACTAGTAATATAGTGTGATTCTTCATAATGTGCTCATATCGAAATGAGGAGAATCTATGCTTAATTTTAATGACAGAAAAAATATTTAAAAAAATCGAAATATTTTTAAATACTTTTATTTAAAAGCTTGTGGCTAAGTAATAACAGCTGCACGGGTCGATCGATCAGGTTAAGCTACGCTTGCCGCGGTTGGTCCGTGGATGGGTGACCATCTTTACATACCAAGTCCCCTCCGTGCCTCGGAAAGCACGTTAAGCCGTTGGTCCCGGCTGTCATTTGTAGATCTTTGACAGTCGTTACGGGTAGTTAGAAGCCCAAAAAGTCTGACAACCAGTCTTACCAAGGGGTATCGTGTTACCTAGTCACTAGGTTGTGGAGGACAGATAGGCAGTCGCTCCATGTAAAATACTGGTATTCAGCTGCATCCGGTTAGACTGGAAGCCGACCCCAACATAGTTGGGAAAAGGCTAGGCAGATGATGATTAAAAAAAAAAAACTTTTTATTTCAGACACAGTTGGCCCACATGAATTTAAAAAAATTGTAACAAAACTGAGTAACATAAAAAAAATAAAAAAAGAACAAAAAAAAAACTATTTTTTCCGTCGATAAAATTAAGCATAGATTCCCTCATTTCGATATGTGCACATTATGAAGAATCACACAGTATTTTAATTATGTTTTCCTCTGTTTTCAGACCGTAGAATACGAGGCTGATGAGCGTGGCTTCAAGCCTAGGATCTCAGTGGAACCTGCAGATCTTGGCAGACAAGGGGGTTATGATGACAACGCGGCTGATCTCGCCAAATCTGGTGATGGACCTTATTGAGAAGACTTAAGGATGATATTGCAATGGTGGAATGAGAAGTTGTGTTAAAGTTTTGATTTGTCTTTGGTCTTTATTTGTGGTTTTATCTTTTGCTTCTTGTGGAGAATTTATGGTGTAAGGAATTGTGAGCAAGTTCATAACAAAAAAAAAAACAGTTACTTAAGTATCATTGTTTATATTTTTACTCTAGCAATATTGATAAAGTGATCTACGGTAAGTACCAATTTAGTAAGAGCACCGACAGTACAAAAAAAAAACTGCAAGGAACACCTAATATTGATATGTCTTACTATAGTAAAAATATTAAAATAAAGCAAGATTAGATAAAGCACGGATTTGTTAACGAAAAATTAAGAATGTCTTCTCTTCACACTAGCGCCTCTAGCGGCAAAGTTCGGAACTAACATTACTTCCCATTTTATCTCTTCGCAAATCTGTAAAGTCGACAACTGTAAAATGAAATGGCATTGTAAATGGATCGTCTGTAAAATACTCAATAATTTATTATTTTCTCTAGCAAAAAAAAACTGTAAAAAAATATTAAATGTACCTCATATAGTTTGTAAGTTGCTTGTGATGTAGTGATTTAGTGCAAAATATAAATATTTTTGTGATAATTTTGTAATTTTAATTTCCTGTAATTCCTCAAGGCCATACTATACCTATCCTACCTTAATTTCACATGTTTCAAAATAAAACCTGAAACAGAAACAAAAATATTTCTGTTAGATAAAAACGTATTCACTTTATTCCCACGTTCGCACGGATTTTCAACACACTGGAGGATAATGAACGCTCTGCTTAGCGCCGAGAGTTCAAAAGTGTGTTTTTTCAACGCTCTGGGATACACTGTTGAATTCTCAACGCTCGGCTTAACACCGAGAATTGAAAATCCAGTGCGCGATTTAATCCCGCCGCTATATTTTTACGTCCGTGCGTACGTGGACTTATTGGTTCTGAAATGCATCAGGTAGAAAAAGAAGGAAAAACATCTAATATTTAATTCAAAAATCATTATTCAAACTAGGCTGAAAATCAGCACTTTTCGAACGTCAAAATTACATAAGACAGTCCCCCAAAAACGCCCACCCTCCTTCACCACTTCCTAGTGCCTTTAGCTGGGAAGAAGAAGTGGCGCAACAAACTTCCCAGCAGCACAGCTGTCTGTTTAAGTTAGAAAAAATGATTCTATACAAATAGTATGCAAAATAATTTACATTACGCAACACAAAAATAACTTAAATAATAAATTATTGGTCATATGTCAGCTAGCACACGCCAATATACCAACCAAAAACATCGAGAACTATATATACTCAAGCAGAAATAAAAAAACTAAACGTAAACAGAACTAAATATCTTAATAAAAGCCTACAGGCATAAAGGGCGTGCCCGCTTACATAATAAACTGGTTTTATTATTATTTATTAAGGATAGCCCCCAAAACGCACATCGTTCACCATTCTCTAGTGTATCAGATACCACAATAATTTCATCATCATCATCATTTCAGCCGAAAGACGTCCACAGCTGGACATAGGCCTCCCCCCAAGCACAGCCACTTCGACCGGTTCTGTGCTTCACGCATCCAGCTAATTCCTACGGCGTTCACAAAGTCATCGGTCCATCTTGTGGAAAGCCTTCCAACGCTACGTCTTCCGTGTTCAACAAAAATAATTTACCTGAAAACTTTGTTTTGTTTTGGTCAACCAATGAATTATAGCAGAAAACTTAAGATTTGACCACAGATCTTACAGACCCATCGAGGAATTTTCTTTTAGGTAGGTATTGCACTTTTTTATTAAATAGCAGATGTTTTTAAATAATCGACGAAAATTTTCAAGTCAGGTTGGTTCAGAATCGTGTATTAAATCCATGGTAACAGTTTTCGCGTCCTCCCACCCTATAATTTCAGACCAAACTCAAACTTAAAGCATTTATTTCAAATAAACCAATTATAGGCACTTTTGAATTGTTAAGCGTAGTAGGTACTGTGAGCAACTAACTTTGCTGCGATACTCGGGATCGTGTATTGTGTTTAAATTAAAGACTTTAGAGAACACAAGATTATATTTAAATCAATAATACAAAGCAAAAGACAATATTACGCGACCGACGCCATGGGCTCAACTCGTTTTTCTTACATTGACAAATGCACACCATATAAAAATCCTAATTTAAATATATAACGTTCGAATGTTCGGCTACCATAGCGTTCTTGCCAGCCTGCATAATGTGTGAGGTTGAATTCCAATAAGTCCTCACATGAGCTACGCCCCACTTGAATAAAGGGATCAGGCAGAGACCTTTATTCAAAGTATCCGAACAATCGTACCCTTCCTGCCTATACCTAACAGAAACGTTACCTAACGATGGCAATTAAAATACAAGGTGAGGTCTTTCTCTTGCAGGAGAAGGCTTAAGTCAGAACGTACGAATCGCAAAGTCCTGATACCAGGTTAGGTATCAGCCAAGTTAAATGACAATATGTGCTAACAGTGCACAAATAATTAACATACTTCTGTTTAAACCTCACTGTACCAAAACCACCGCAAAAGATACAGCAAGCCTCTGACAACAAACAAACAGATGTGACAGTTCACATCTACCCAGAGGGAGTTTATGAAAATGAACTCTAACATCCTAAGCCTTAACTCCATCGGACATAATTGAGCCAGAGGGAACGAAGGATCAAGAAGTAAGCGCTCAACAACATTAAAAACTCACGACCATACTCCAGAGGGAAAATCTCAAAACCTCATATTATCCTCACAAGACTCACTCTTTATCGAATGTCAGTAAGTCCTGACTAAACTGTGAGACCTCAGTCATAAGTTGAACCAATTGTGTCAACTAGACACACCTTGCAAGGGCTATGCCCCCGTTAGCGAGGCTGGTGTCAACCAAGACAGAGTACTTCCCCTCCCTCCTGAAGGGATCACAGTTTCTAAAAAATATTTGCCTCTTCTAACTCGCATTAATAAATTCTGGAGTACGTTCATGCTAATTTAGACGAAACGACACATAACATTGAAGACGCAGACAGTGGCTCATTCCCTCAGACTTCTCAGCGATGTGAGGAGTGACAATACCTCACTCGCTCCCGGCAGCGTCCGATGATTGCTCCCCATAATATGAAACGAGAAATAAATAATCACGCATTAAAATAATATTTCATATTCATCACTAAAATAATGTGTCAAATGATGTTTACATCTGAATGACATAATATGACAATAAAATACGTGACATAAAAACTAATAATTAAATACTATTATGAAAAGGTTTTAATCTATTGATTGGGGTAAAATCGCTGAACTTCTATATTTTAAAAACTCGTATTCTAAAATGTAAAACTTCTTTATAAAATGTCTATAAACTTTCGACCTTCTTTTAAATGTATTGATTTTCGGTACGGAGTTTTTAATTATTCTCACATACGACTTCTTATTTTTATTTGGTGCTCTTCTTGAATTGTTTTTAGCACGTTGTCGAAATGTGGCATTAAGAATTTTTATATATTTACGTTCCTGAAGGGTAACATAAACTTGAACATTTGTGGTCTCGGCCATTTGAAGAATTTCAACATGTTTGACCAAGTCAACGACTACTTCACCATCACTCTCTTTCTCTATGACTGAACATGACTCCACGTCATCCTCAGAAATATTTTCCTTAATTTGATCAACGACGAAGTTATGTGTAGGAGTTTCCTCATCGTGATCAATAATTTCCCTTGGCAAGGACATAATCTGATTCTCTGAAACACACGTGAATGGTTTAATAAATGGACTGGACTGACCCGATTTTGTGGCTTCTTCCATGTGTTCCTTTTCGAACACCTGACTTGAGCCGTCTTCATCATCATCATAGTCATCTTCATCATCATCTCTGCCCTCTTGGCAGCTTTTCATTTCTTCCAGTGGGTCATCCTGTCTTCCACTAGAAAATAAATTGGTGTGATTATCTAAATTCATGTCGTTCTGTCCGCTTTCATCGGACATCTCTGTTTCTTGTCCCCTATATGCCGCTAATTCTTTGTGGCATTTGCATGGGAATTCTGCCCATAATTCTTTACAAAAAGATTGAAAACTCATACCCTCGTGGTATGTATATTTGTGGAAATACATTGCTGGCCCCACAAGAAATGCACGTAATATTAGAGCCAAATCATATTCCTGCCATTCGTTTTCGGTGGCCACAAGCCTGAACTCCTTAATAAAATTCTCTAGGCACATGCCGTTGATCCCCGAGAAGGGCTGCATTTGATACGCCATCTCGCTCTATATACAATAATAATAAAAACCACTTAGCTTCGGACTTTTAGTCGTCGTATCTCATATCTTCTTCAGCTCCGGACTAATGCGCTTCCACTATATGTGACGACTACACTTTAGAAAGGGCGCCTCCACCAATTGTGAATACTTTACTTTAAGAACTTATTTTAATCTATTAATATAAAATATCATTGATATAAGCGGCGCGAGTGGAGCCTGAGGCTAAACTTCTTTTTCTTACATTGACAAATGCACACCATATAAAAATCCTAATTTAAATATATAACGTTCGAATGTTCGGCTACCATAGCGTTCTTGCCAGCCTGCATAATGTGTGAGGTTGAATTCCAATAAGTCCTCACAGTACCTATGAAGAAGAACGGGCAAGAAACTCCACGGACACTCTTAATCAAAATATGGTTACAAAATATTGGTTACATCATTCATGTTGAAATTATACATGTGAGAAGGATGCAGAACGTTAAAATCGTCTGTAATAAAAAGAAAAAAAAAGAAATATGTTTTTTAATTTAATTAAAATAAGCCGTGGCAGCTAAGAGATGAGCTGAGCTGAAGATGAGCTGGTGGTAGGCCCCCAGTCTATACTGATGCCGCGTTCACGAACCTGACACATGGATAAACACCAATAAGCTCAACCATTTTGAAGGGAGCTAAATAAAAGACTTTAATAAAAATTAAAAAAATAGGTATAAACAAGACAAACAAAGAAACACAAACACTATAAAATATGAAATCTCCGAAAGCTAAGCATGGGGAACAAGATGTCAATTAAGTGTTATATTACCTTTCTTGATTGATTTGTTATTTTATAGTCAATAGTGCCTTATGGGGGAAAGCTTCAGGGTAGCCCGCGAAATTCAAATTTTCTTACGTTTTTTGCATTTTGCAGGTCAGTGTCAGGTAGTATGTTGATCTAAATATGATGTATGATGGCTTTACTCATAATGAATGTTTTAGTTCACTAGTTAGCCACATTTCATATTTCCATACAGTAATATTGCCAAATTAATCAAAACAAGTAAATATTTGACAGCTAAATGCGACGTTGCCAACTTTTAGGATAAGTGCTCTTAATGTTTTGATCGATCTTATTGTTTTGTTATTTTACGTGTCTATTCATTAGTGTCTTCATATCCGTCCACACAATTTGACGCAATATTGATCTCATTTATTATGTTAACCTAGTCTGTAGTGTAATGTACTAGCTGACCCGTAGATAGTACTCTGTCTACGACCTGACCCGACACGTTGTCCTGTTCAAATTTAAACTTTTTAAAATGTGATTTGTAATTCATGTTCTTTAGGGCACCTCTATAGGTCGCGAGGTATCCGAATATCAAAAAATATTTGGCCTAGGTCTTAGGCAGTTGTCCTACCGCCGGTAATTAACCAGTAGCGAGTAGAACTAGCAACTGAAAACGAGTTAGCGAGCAGCGAGTGTGTAGTTCCGATAGTTTTGTCGCTGGGCTATCAGCGAGTGCCCGAGTGTGACGTGTGATTACTCGTACCACTCGCTCGGGGTGAAATTACCGCTGTTTGGTCTCTCGGCGTGAGTTCTGACCGCCAAGCGAGCATCGCTGAGCAAGTATCGCTGAGCAAGTATTAACTTTGATAGCTCTTGTTGCTCAGCGGCAAACTAGTGGAGCGCGTCCTCGCCGGCGCGGCGGCGGTGTGAACAGTCAGCGATCGACTAATATATATATGCATCCCTTTTGTTTACACGGAATACCACTGTTTGTCTCTGCATCACCCAAAGGTTGACTGGTAGAAAATGCCAATGGCATTAAGTCCGCCTCTGTACATGTATGTGATTAAAGTATTAAATAAATAAATGTATATTTATTGTATGTTTCTTGAGCGAGAAAATAGCTGATAGTCAGTCGCTTCCTCGCCGGCGGTGGGACAACTGCCTTAAGGGGAGACGTGAAAATTTATTCGCTGTTACAATGTATAGTAAATACTTATTGCAAATTATAAATTGTCAAGTACCTAGTGCTAGTTCTTTTTGTACTAATAAGGACTATAAATGTTGTATGAAACAAAAGTTTTTTTTTACATCATTGACATTTCTCGAGACCCTGAGATCCCAGACCTTTGGAAGGCGTACGAGGGAACGAAGCCAAATCGCAAAAGCTTGCTTGACGTGTTAAATAAAATGAGGCACCAAACGACGATTATTCCTATAAACACTGTACAAGTGCACCCAAGGACAACCCCCGGTTAGTGTAGAACTATTGCAGAACATGGAAACAAAACATATTGGGTATTAAACAAACAGTTTTGGTGGCTATAGTGGATTGGTTACTTTGAAATATGAAATAACTATGTCCCCTGCCTGACCAATGTATATAGTATACACGGATAAAATGGCAGGGGGCGACTTGCACGCTCAATAATGGGCCCCCGAAAATTTTCACTAGTACATAGCGACGTTGTGTGTGACAAGGGGGCAATATGTCCTGAGGTGCTTGAGGAGTGGAGAGGTATTCCACGGCTTTCAAGAATCCCAGAGCTTGGAACGGAAGATGGTCAAGATCCCTACCAGCATCTAACTGCTTCGAATTTTTGGTTCTAGGATATTATGGTTTCCTCACGATGTTTTGCTTCACCGTTTTGAGTACCATCTCTATACAGGCCGTCCCAAAATTATGGGACATGAAGGGAAAGTACCTTAAATATCGTAGATAGGGTATTTTGCTGAAAGAAGACTTTATATTATTTTTAAAAGTTAGTAATTCTGCATTCAAAGATTTTCTAAAAATTACTTGCCTCGTCTGGGAATCGAACCGACTTAAATGTAAAAAAAAAACACCCCTACTTTTATGATACCAATCGAAAGAATGGCCAAAAAATAATAACTCTTCTTAAGTAACATAGTATTTTAAAAGAAAGGATCAGCGTGAAATTAATCATTTTAATCAAATTAAAAACATACATGAAACTGCCGTAGTCAATTAAGTGGGTATTTTTTTGTAAATTAATTAATTAAATGCTCAAAATGTGATCCCTCTTGTCTGGTACGAGTAGTACGGTACGAATGGACCGATTAGATGGCCGGCCAGATCCCCGGACCTTATACCATTAGATTTCTTCTTTTGGGGATACATGAAAGATATGTTATACAAAAAGCGATACGAGAACGTGGGCGAGTTACAAACAGAATTGTGCCATATCATATCGAGTATTCACCATAAAATGGTAAGAAAATCAACAGGCAGCGGACTCATTAAAAGATTGGCGATTTGCGTAAGACAAGAGGGGTCACATTTTGAGCATTTAATTATTTAATTTACAAAAAAATACCCACTTAATTGACTACGGCAGTTTCATGTATGTTTTTAATTTGATTAAAATGATTAATTTCACGCTGTTCCTTTCTTTTAAAATACTATGTTACTTAAGAAGAGTTATTATTTTTTGGCCATTCTTTCAATTCGTATCATAAAAGTAGGGGTGTTTTTTTTTTACATTTAAGTCGGTTCGATTCCCAGACGAGGCAAGTAATTTTTAGAAAATCTTTGAATGCAGAATTACTAACTTTTAAAAATAACATAAAGTCTTCTTTCAGCAAAATACCCTATCTACGATATTTAAGGTACTTTCCCTTCATGTCCCATAATTTTGGGACGCCCTGTATACTTACACTTAAAATACTTAGATTAGGTATGCTGTAAAGCGAGTGAAGCTTAAGAGGAATGTGAATGAATGAGAGGGGTAAGGGGGAGGTAGAAAATAGATAATCTAAATACAAGCCATGTAAAATTGGACTTCAAAGCTATAACTTTACCATATTTAGCACACAAGTCGTTGGTCCCAGCTGTCATTTGTAGATCTTTGACAGTCGTTACGGGTAGTTAGCAAGCCCAAAACTCTGACAACCAGTCTTAGTATCGTGTTATCTAGTAACTACGTTGTGGAGGTCAGATAGGCAGTCGCTCCATGTAAAATACTGGTATTCAGCTGCATCCGGTTAGACTGGAAGCTGACCCCAACATAGTTGGGAAAAGGCTAGGTAGATGATGATGACTCATGACTGGTTTGTGGAGGTTAGATAGTGAGGAGTAGAGAGCAGAGGTGTACCCATAGTACACCCACATTTCGCCAATTATGTTTAAGTCCTATGTGATAGGGGGCGAGCCTATTGCCACGATTGGGTACAAATTCTAGACTCTGGGCTGCTACTGAGAAATTCCTGATGGAAAAGCCCAATAACACTTTGCCCGACCTTTTTTTTTAGTAGGAAATTATCAAATAACTTCTCCCGCTCTGGGCGGAGCGGGAGAGCGTGTCAGACTCTTACTGACTAAAACCCACCCGTGTTCCTTCAGTTGCCATGTTGCCGGGGGCCACGATCTCCCTTTCGGACTTCTTCGCAACCTAAGCAGGCATAGGCCCTAGCGGACTCTATCAGTTCTGCTGACATCTCTTTGAGGCGCGCGTGGAACACAACGCGTCGTCGACCCGGGCCTGGTCCTTATCGGACGGCGAGCTACCCATTGCTCAACGTCCGCGAGCCCGCACCTACCGTAAGCGGGGTTCGGTCTGCGACTCCCGACGCCCAGGGCGTCTCCTGCAGCGGTTAGGGGCGTGAGGGCGCGAACTTTGCCTCTCCCTCACGCGTCCCACCTCCTCTTTTGCGAGTATTACTGCTTCGGAGAAGGAAGTGACGGCCTCCCATTCCCTCTCGCTCCATACCATGGCCTAGAACCAGGACTGGACGCGAGAGATCACCGCCGCCGAACGCCTCCACGAGGACACGGCGATGCTCCGCCCAAGCCGGGCAGACCTCCACCGTATGCTACACCGTGTCTTCCGGGCGATTCACATAATGGTGAAACCCAGGCATTTTCTCCCGCCTTATCCTGAACAGGAACCTCCTGAAACAACCGTGTCCGGTGAGGACCTGCGTCAAGCGGAAGGTGAGGACGCCGTGGCGCCTCTCTAGCCACTCCCCAAAGAACTTGTCGCCGCAACTGTGGCTTGCCCAGCGCTGGGTTGCGACAATCGCACTCTCCATGACGCCATGAGATCCCGCCGGAGCTCTGTCTGCTGTGCCGTGATTTCTCGCGGCAGTGGAGTTAAGCCCCAGACTTTGTCCGACCTGGGAATTGAAACCAGGACCTCATACTCAGCAGTAGTCTGGCGACCACTAGACCCAAGAAACAGTCAAGTTAATATAACAGTAAAGATTTTATAAAATAAAAAACCAAATAGGTTCGATTCAGCTGGTCAGCTTCCAGTCTAACCGGATGCAGCTGAATACCAGTATTTTACATGTAGCGACTGTTGCTACATGTAAAATAGCTGGCCGCCGCGCCGCGCCGGTTAGACTGGAAGCCGACCCCAACATAGTTGGAAAAAGGCTAGGCAGTATTTTTTTTTCATCTTCCTAGCTACTTTTGCCGGCTTCTAGTGTAACCGGATGCAGTATTTTACATGAACTGACTGCATATTTGACCTCCACAACCCAGCCATGAGTAACTATTGTAAAGGATTATTACATATGTAGTTAATCCAGAGTAAGGTCAAATTACAAATAATGCATGTGCGTAGTATTAGGAAGTCTATGTTGTTGGCACATCCTTGAGTGATATATTGGTAGGATAAAAAACCGTGGAGAGGTATATGGTGTAAAAGATTTGAGCGAGCAATATATGCAATCTATTTGTCGCAAAAAGTAGCTAGGTTTTTCTATCATGATAAATATTTTGATTTCGACTGTTTGAAATCTGGTATATTGAGAATCTGGAATTTAGAGAATCTGGTAATCTGAGATGGAGCCCGATGGAGGCGGGATTGTATTTAGGCGGTAGGTATTTAGTTAGTAAAACGTTTGGATTTTCATTTTATTTCAAGACTGCAACATGAAATCGCATTCTAATAACGAAGAAAATGAGTTTTTCAAGTCAAATACCGAAGAAGAACGTGTGTTTCGCAAATACCTACCTATTTACCCTTTTACCCCTTATTACCCCTTATAAGGGTTTGGGGTTTTATTTACCCCTTTTTATTTGATTTTCATTTTATTTATTTTTTATTTTTATCTGCTGTTAATTATATTGTGTGCTTTTTTTTGGTCTGTGCTAAATAAATGTATTTTCTTTCTTTCTTTTATATTTTATTGCATATAAACTTTAATACTTAATACAGAGTCAATCTACTTATGAAATGAAAACACCGTTACGAATGCAATGAATTAATTTATTCATTGCAAAGAACAAGTTATTACGTCGTTGAAAAACAATCATGTCGAGTCTACTCTACGCCATATTCTGTCCCAAATCTTATTACACCTTGAAACATCTTTTATGTCGCTAATGAGTATCAATTTTTCATCCCCAAACCTTTTGAAGACAAATTGTATAAAAGCCAAACCCAAGATGGCGACAGTATCATTTCAACAAGTCACATCTGTAGATACAGACTTAGTTTCGACATCAGTTTTGTTACAATCTTTACAATATGAAGGTATTATTTATTTTAATCTTTTGGAAATATCACAGATATTGGATTGCAGTGTTTGAAGGACCGAGTTTGAAAATTTGTTCTTATGGTTATGAAATTCTAAGTGCTGCCCTTTTCAGACCATCAAGCGGGCTTGTTATTAGAACAAAAACCTATTTATAAAGACAATTATTACATAATATTTATTTAATAATAATATAACCTCTTTTTTAGACCATCGCAGCTGTGGTGCTCCTTGTGGCGTTTGCTTCTGCCGAACCTCCTCCTTCAAACAGGTAAATAACTTTTCCTATCCACACTTCCATAGATACATAGATAGATAGAATAATCTTTATTATGTACACCATAAAAATTACAGAAAATTAAAAAAGTTTAAATAAAACATATAAATAATATATACTTAATTAAATTACTATTGAAAATTACTAATTATTAAAATTACATACTATTAATTAACCCAGTAACTGGGCTGTGGAGATCAGACAGGCAGTCGCTCCATGTAAAATACCGGTATTGCTAGCTGCATCCGGTTAGACTGGAAGCTGACCCCAACATATCTAATTTAAAAATATTGAAATTGCTGTTAAAACGTTTCTGATAAAATTACTTTTCTTAGCTTTTATCTAACATGCATTTGGTATACCTTTCAGCTACCTACCGCCTCCATCATCAAGCCACGGTGCTGGCTTCCCACAAGGCCCAGCTAATCAGAACTTTGGAGGTGGACCTCAGATAGTGGCAGCACGGAATTTGGATGGACCTCAAGGACATGCTGGAGTAGGGGCTCATGGTGGAAAGAGTGGACATGGATCTCAAGTTAATGCTTTTGGAAGGTAAGCCAGCAAACATTAGAAAACCTGTATACAGGGTGGCAGGGAAAGCTCGCTGTCCGATAAGGACCAGGCTCGGGTCAACGGCGCGTTGTGTTCCACGCGCGCCTCAAAGAGATGTCAGCAGAACTGACGGGGTCCGCTAGGGCCGATGCCTGCCGGGGTCGGGGGAAATTCCGACAGGGATATCGTGGCCTCTGGCAACACACAGGTAACTGAAGGAACACGGGTGGGTTTTAGTCAGTAAGAGTCTGACACGCCCTCCCGGTCCGCCCAGAGCGAGAGAAGTTATTTGATAATTTCCAAACAAAAAAAATGGATTTATTTGAGTTTCAAAATACTCTTATGTATTTATAAATCCTAACAGTGAAATTAAAAAAGTGATTTCATCAAACAAACTAAATCGTACATAGTGATGGGTCGACTATGAATTTTGTTAGACAGCTGACTAGCTGTAGTGACCTATCTATTAGATATTTTTGATTGAATTTTTGCATACGAGACTGGGAACGTCATTACTTACAAAGTTTAATTTACTGTCGTATTGTCGTCTCCTCCTTGTAAACTTGTACAGTGCATATAAGTATAATTATTAAAAACTATCAAGAAAAATAACATCGAAATTAAACCGAAGAAAAAAAGACGGAGGTTCCCAAGTCATCGCCTATTTTTTATTTTCAAACACACTGTATAGAAATAATGTGCCGATTATAAAACAAAAAAAAAACAAAATTCAAAAGTCATTTATTCAAACTAAGCTGAGAATCAGCACACTTCGAACGTCAAAATTACATAAGACAGTCCCCCAAAAACGCCCACCCTTCACCCCTTCCACTAGGAAGAGGTGAAGGCCTTTAGCTGGGAAGAAGTGGCAAAACAAACTCCCCAGCAGCACCGCTGTCTGTTCAAAAAATATTCTATACAATAGTATGCAATATGCAATGTATGAGTTTTGCTGATCAGCCGACTAGCTAAGTGACTAAACTATTGTTTATATTTGATTAGATTTTTGTATGAAGCCTGGGAACGTCATTAGATATACGTACCAAGTTTATTTTCATATTGACAGACAGACAGCTGTGCTGCTGGGGAGTTTGTTGCGCCACTTCTTCTTCCCAGCTAAAGCACTAGGAAGTGGTGAAGGGTGGGCGGTTTTGGAGGACTGTCTTATGTAATTTTGACGTCCGAAAAGTGCTGATTCTCAGTCTAGTTTGAATACATGAATTTTGATTTTAATTGACATCTCCACCTCATATGTCAAAAATAAAAATAAACTATAATATTTGGAGATTTGACGGGACATTTAGATATTAGAATTAATTAATTATGTTATTATCTGCGCATAATGTAGTGCATGCTGTGCTTTTCTATAAGTAATGAGGCGCTTAGACTTAAGTTTGCAATGTACTAATTATAAGTAATAGTGTACTCATTGTTGAAGAGCCTAATAATAAATAAATAAATACTTCTCGCCTTGGGATTTTTGCATATTTGTCGAAGAATGGGCCAGACAGTTATTGCGAAAAATTTATCAGTGTATTATATATTAAAATAATTGGTCCTCAGGTCCGCTCCTCATGAACACGGCTCTGGTGCTCATGCTCGTCTTGGTGGTGAAGAGTCAGCTGGCTATCCCAACAACGCGGCTGGCTACGGCCAGAATGCTGCTGCCTACGCCAGGAATGCCCTGGAAGAAATCAATTCTGTAAGTTGAAAAATAGAAATGAAGAAGTGAAGAACACGATTTATGGAGTTGCTTTTGCATTGTTGCACTAGTTCTAATTGTTTAAATTACTTTAATCGATTGATGATTTTATACAAATATTTCATATTTAAGTTGTTGGAGGGGCTTGTGGCTAAGTAATAACAGCCGCACGGGTCGATCGATCAGGTTAAGCTACGCTTGCTGCGGATGGTCCGTGGATGGGTGACCATCTTTACATACCAAGACCCCTCCGTGCCTCGGAATGCACGTTAAACCGTTGGTCCCGCCTATCATTTGTAGATCTTTGACAGTCGTTACGGGTAGTTAGAAGCCCAAAAGTCTGACAACCAGTCTTACCAAGAGGTATCGTGTTACCTAGTAACTAGGTTGTGGAGGTCAGATAGGCAGTCGCTCCATGTAAAATACTGGTATTCAGCTGCATCCGGTTAGACTGGAAGCTGACCCCAACATAGTTGGGAAAAAGGCTAGGCAGATGATGATGTCATATTTAAGTTTTCTTGCTCTACTACTCCATGTTTGATAATTAGATATCTTAGATTAAAAAAAACTTTTTACAAAAAAAAAAAACAACCGACCTCCAAAAAAAACACACAACAAAGTGAAAAATAACTTTAATTTCGAAAGTCGGTGTCTTGGGTTTTGTATTTTCGTTTTTTGGCACCGACTTCCGAAATTAAAGTTATTTTTCACTTTGTAGTGTGTTTTTTTTGGAGGTCGGTTGTTTTTTTTTGTAAAAAGTTTTTTTTGTAAAAAATAACTTTAATTTCGGAAGTCGGTGTCTTTGGTTTTTAATTTTCGTTCTTTGTCAGCGACTTCCGAAATTAAAGTTATTTTTCACTTTGTAGTGTTTTTTTGAAGTCAGTTGTTTTTTTTTTTGGAAAAAGTTTTTATTTTTCACTTTTTAGTTGTGATACCTACCCCACACAAATTCGAATACCACTACCTGCTATGTAAATAACAGTGACAGGAAGTTATCATAATATCATCCACATACTAAGTGAAGAAAAAATACGTGTTATTGAAGCTAACTAAAAAACTACCCAAGCAAAGTTAATAAAATTTATATGGGACCACCTCTGAAGTATGATCTACCAAACAAAAAAAGAACCATCAAAATAAATTCATAATTGACGGAGTAATCGCGTAACAAACATACAAAAAAAAAACAACATACCTCCTTTTGGAAGTCGGTTAAAAACACAATGACAGTGACAGTATTTCACAAATGTTTACCAACAAGGCCCCCTGTTAATGTCATTCAGGCACCTTATGATCCTTGCGGCACTCATCATCTGCCAATCTTTTCCCAACAATGTTAGGGTCAGCTTCCAGTCTTACCAGATGCAGCTGAATACCATTATTTGCTTGGAGCGACTGCCTATCTGACCTCCACAACCCATTTACTGGGTAATATGATGACCCGTAATGATAGTCAAAGATCCACGAATGACAGCCGGGACCGACGGCTTAACGTGCTTTCCGAGGCGCGGAGGGGTCTTGTGTCTTGGTATGTAAAGATAGTCATTCGTCCCCGGACCATAGCTTAAGACCAGGCATTCTAACGACAATTTCCACGCAAACTCCGCCCCCATGCACCCCACCACTCCACTATGTGCTAAACGCTAACACATCAGTAATAAAGTTTAATATCGCTTGCGCTCTTTGGTTGTGTTCGAACACGGAACTAAATGTCGTAAGTCTCAATTTTTATTTCGTCATAACTAAAGTAATAATTGATCTAGAGAAAAAATATCTTATATCTGAATAATAAACTATATTTTCTTACTGTCAATAATTATTTTAGACATAACAGCCGAGTAATTTTGTTTTTATTTCAAGTAATATTTAAAAAAGACATGATTTTCGAATAAAAAAAATTAATCGAGCGAGTAACTGTCTTATATGTGGAAAGAAAAAGATCCAATAATCATATACTAAAGTTCCATTTTGATTGTATGCGTAACTTTTTCAGAATTATTAATGCAAATTAACATACAATTTAGGGAGTCTCCAGGTCGACCCGTGCGGCTGTTATTACTTAGCGACTCTAACCTTATAATATTCTACAGGAGCCTGCGAACTATAACTTCGGTTACATGGTCAATGATTACCAGGAAGGCACCGACTTCGGACACCATGAGGAGAGGCAGGAGGAGCGCGCTCAGGGAGAGTACCACGTTGTATTGCCAGATGGCAGGAAACAGGTTGGTAGTTCTATATAAACATCACGCCTGTAATTCCTCGAAGGGTTAGGCAGCGGTGTACATATAGTTACACCCACATTTCGCCAGTTATGTTTAAGTCCCATGTAATAGAGGGCGAGCCTATTTGCCATCAACCGGGCACGAATCCAGACTCCGGGTGAGAGATTCCTGATGGAAATACTCAATAAAACTTTGCCCGACCTGAGGAATCGAACCCAGGATCTCATCCTCAGTAGTAGCGCTTGCGACCACTAAACCAAGGAGGCAGATCTATATTATGATATGAATAATGAGTTGCTAAATGATAGAAACTAATTAGTTTCGATCTGACCTGTCAGCATTTAGAGCTAGAATTAATTAGCAAGAAATGTCTAGAAATAATTAATGTAGAAAATACAGTGCATAGAAAGAAAGAAAGAAAATACATTTATTTAGCACTGAGCAAAAAGCACGCTATTAACAGCAGATAAAAAATAAAAAGTGTAAAGTGCGATGTAAGAAATTAGCAGGGGAGTGTGCCTCACGGCTGCGCCAAAAAGGCCCAGTGCAGCAAAAATTCCAGACAACAATAAGTGCCTGACGCTGGTTTTCAACTGGACTTGAAAGTGTGATGTGACGGATCAAAACAGTTTTATAATGTAAAGTGTGTATGCATACTTAAATAAAATAAATTTGTGTCAATTTGTGACAAAAATAGTGTGATTGAGCATAAAATTGCAAAGAAAAAAAACAACGACTGACAAATAAATTAGTAAATGAGACGGACGCATGATAGACTATGGTTAAATATGTAAATAAAAATATCCTTTATATGCATATTCATTTCCATTTCCTTCATGGCGTTCTGGGGGCCTCCCACCAGCTCATAAAGCAGTATTATTTTAATATTACTTCAGTGTGGGAAAGAGATGAAGCTCTACAGGACGTATAGCTCCATCTCTTTCTCCCACTGAAGTAATATTAAAATAATACTGCTTTTGAGCTGGTGGTAGGCCCCCAGATCTCCTTGGAAAGTTATGAAGAAAGAAAAAGATTATGATGCCTATAAAATACTTTTACCACAGAGTACGTTAAATATTTTTTCCCTTTTTTCCTCTTCAGGGTTTGGAAATGAAAACCGCGTGCATTGCACTTTGCCTGACCTTCTCATTTCATAACGAAAACAGTAGCTTTAATTTTTTTATGTCCCATCTAATTATAATTTACAATGGAAACTCATAAAATTGTATTATAACTTTTACATTATTGTTTCAGACTGTAAGCTACGAGGCTGACGAACGTGGTTTCAAGCCCCAGATCTCTTACGAAGATACTGAAGACCTGGCTCGTTCAGGAGGCTATGACAACAACGCCAACAACGTTCGCAGCAAACAGGACAATGGTTATAGTAGCCACGCTAGCCACGACAGCGGTTACCCGAGCCACGGTGATAGTGACAACGGTTACTCTAGCCACGGAAATGGTGACAGTGGTTACCCAAGCCATGGTAAACATGGCAACGGGAACGCGCGTTCCAACGGTTACTGACTACAACATGGCTGCCTTGCAGACATTGTTCTATTTTTGAATTGTATTTATTTTTTATTTTGTGACATTGGCATGTCATTTTTTTTTTCTTTTTGGGTGTATATGGAAAATGTATAAAAAATATATACATATTTGTCTTAAGTAACTTGTAAGCTTTTACATAATTATGGCTTTTTAAAATATTTATTAATAAATATCACTTCATACATACCTACCGATTTTTTTTTTTTTTGGGAATAAGCAATAGTAATTAAGGTTTTACCTACCATGTAATAAAAGACGAACTTATTGCCATAAATCGGGAACAAACTCAATAACTCCAATCATTATAAAATATAAATAATATATTATGGAATATAGAAAATCAAATATTAATATGAAAATATGAATACATAAATAATAACATAATTTAATAATAATGAAAATACTTTCAAGAATTTCATAATAATTCCCTACATTATTCTTAGGCAATTCATAAAATAACTAACATACTATACCTTTATACACAAACCTAATAATATAATGCGCAAAACCTCAGACACCCCAACCGATATTTAATTCAATTGACCTATTTCAGAGAGAAAAATAATTGTGAAGGTTTTATAGGCTGTTTTAGTTCATAAGATACGTATTTGCATTGAAATAAAAGCTATTATTATCCCGCGTATGAGAAAATTTAAATTGGTCGACAACAATTTGTGTTTGTTTACCTATTTTGGCGGGTTTGCGCATGTGATAATGGCTTGACCTATTAATAAATAGACACGGCAACATTTTTAATGAAGATTTTTTTGAAAAATGTTACCTATATTAAAAAGTGGTTCAATTGATTTTGCTCGTTATTCTGATCAAACTATTTTCAGGTTTTGCGCATTTAACGTTACACGTTGCATACACCCAATTAACCACATCCGATAATTTATAATAATATTGAATTGCTTGAATTGCAACTTAGTCCTCTTCCTCTCTCCTAATTTTGCTGTGTCCGACAGGGTCCATATTTTTTTAAATTATAATCATAATAGTTTTTATTTCTCTCTTCACAAAGGTTCACATAGTAATAAACATAGCGACAATAATAATAGAGTTTTGACAAAAATGCATAAAATATGATCCTTTGCGAGAGACTGACGTCCATACTAGGATACCCTGTGTCACGGATCACCAGGCTCTCACCCCGAATTTAATCTAACATTACAATGGTCAATGATCAATTTTTAAATTCTAGACAAATTATTTATTGATGAAGGAGAAAACAAAAATAAAAAAAACAAAAAACAGACTTTTTAAATTAATTAATAAAAATAAAAATTGTATAGTGTTAAAGTGCAGGTGAAGTGTGAGGATAAGTAGAATGATGGTGTGAGTGTGGGTGTGTAGGGATTTTGTTACAGTGAAGAACCCGAAGTTATTAAATATTACGAGGAAACAATGAGTAGCTGCTCCGTGGCATCATAGTTCAATTTTTATAACCAGGCTGAGAGGGTTTTTTTGCAACGCTGTTTGGGTAGGGCATAGATTGACAAAATTCCATTAATTTTGTTATACAAGTAACTTCCAAGAAAACCGAAATGTCGACGGGAGAAAGCAGTATGGAACCGAGTTGTGGGACAAACTGCATGTTTACGTCGCGTACCTTCAAATAGAGTAGGATTATAGGCAAGAAGAGAGTGTTTGCGCAAGATCGTATTTAAAATGAAAAGTTGTCGCACAGTTAACACTCCAGTTTGCTCATAAAGTTCTCTGGCAGGAAATTAATAACCTTTAGAACTGCCCTTTGTGTACGTTCGATCCGCAGCATTGATGTTTTTGTCGCACCACCCCATACAGTTATGCAGTATTGATCTTTTACTTTGTTAAACCATCTATGTAATACATAGAATGCAATAAAGAATTGAGTATTGAGTAACTATGGGCTTGGGTTAGGCGAGTATGACCAGATGTATGAACGTAAACGATGCAAAAGGAGCGTGTAAGGATCGTAACAGGTGGCGTTCTGTAGTTTCTACTTTGCTCATGGGGAAAAGGCGTGAGTTTATATATATCTGTGTATGTGTGTATCAACGTTTCAAACAGCAGCCATAAGGAATTCCAAGCGAATATAATTTAAGCATCGATCTGACCTAACAATGAGTCGTAGATACGTCCGCGACCAAATCTTCATAATTTTCTCAATTCATACGACCCATGTGTACTGTGCTTTATTGCTAACCGCTGACGTCGGGATTTAAATGACTGTGGAAAAAAAAGATTTTTTCAAAAAATACAACCGACTTCCAAACTACAAAGTAAAAAATAAATTAAATTTCGGAAGTCGGTTTCTCTGGATCAGTTTTTAGTTTTTTGCCACCGACTTCCGAAATTAAAGTTATTTTTCATTTTGTAGTTTGGAAGCGGGTTGAATTTAATGTAAAAAAAAAAAACTTTAGTGGGTTGATTTGTAATATAACTAAGTTACAATAGCCTTATGTCAACTGCTCATCACCTTTTACAAAATATTGCTTTTCCCGATGCAAGGACTTTAATTGTTGAGGAGTTCTCCAGGTACTTCACCATCAGCTCCACTGCACCATATGAATTGTGACGAGCATCAATTGCATACCAACCATATTAAAGTACTTAATCGAATCGAAACCAGTGAAATACATATTATTATTGAGTAGTTCCGGTGGCCATCTGTGTACTTCATCATCAGTTCCATTTTACCAAATGGTGCTTTCCGAGAGCAAACGCACGAGTTACTATTAGAGATGCAACGAATAGTGATTTGGCCGAATACCGAATACCGAATATTCGGCGGCGGTCTCAGCCGAATACCGAATATTCGGCTGCCGAATATTCGGCGGGAGATCCAGTACACTTCACGCGAACAAGTTACGACACGTTTTGGTGCAGTGCGTGCGGCGGTGACGACTGAGCCAAATACTCCCCGTATTTGGCTCAGTAGCCGGCAAGTCGTATCACAACTTGCTGTATTTTATGATATCGCAAAATAATGTATATTGTCTAAAATGGCTTCGCTTTGGGAGCTTATATTATTTGTTAAAAAATACTCATCGTCACCGTGCAGACTAACACTAGTTTATAGTGAGAGACTATTCTCAGAAGCAGGTATTGTGTATGAAGAAAAGCGCAATCGTCTCTTACCAACAAATGCTGAAAAACTTGTTTTTATTCATCACAATTTGCCTTTAATTAATTTTAAATATTAAAAAAAAAACATCAATACTCTTGTTTTCACAATTAATGATTATTTGATAAATAAATGTTTTGATTAAATTGCTTTTTTATTTCCTTTTATAAGATATTCGGTATTCGGCCGAATAGTAAGTAGTATTCGGCCGAATACCGAATACTGGATAAAATGGCCGAATAGGCCGAATACCGAATAGTTGCAGAATATTCGTTGCATCTCTAGTTACTATTAAAAATACCCAAATCGCTGTAGGTGTGCCTATAATATTTGAAGAGTTCCCTCAATTTATCCAAGATCTCAACATCAGATCGTGACCAATTGCCAGTGGGACCAACTAGAAAGTATACCCTTTCAAATAAAAAAAATAAATTTTCATATCGGTCCAGGTGTCTTCGAGTTATCGGGGGAAAAAAAGATTCCGACGAACTGGGAACCTCTTCCTTTTTCTGAAGTCGGTTAATAAAAAGTAGTGTAATTGTCTGTGTATGTGGCAATAGGATCCTGATCCCACACTCAACAATCACGTTCACGACTAATAAACCACTGAGGCAATCAGTTTTTAAACATACGTCACAAATCTTAAGAATGCGGCGACGCATGAATTGTCCATACAAACGTAATACATAAATCATTTGCAATTCGAGCATATTTCCACCATATTATATTGATATTCGGATTGAGACAGTATTTATCTAGGCTTCTACGTCTTTTTATTTCTAAAAACTTACCTTTAAATGAAGTGTAAGCGAATTGCATTTCGTACATTTTTACAGCATAAATGACATGTTTTCATATTGTTTTTTCTATATTATAAACAACAATATTTGTAATATTGTTTCCGCAGAAGCATAGTTTATGTTATCAAATTACAAACTATCGAAAAAAATGTGGAAATACATTAATTTTTCATTCATAATTTTTTGTATTACGGAACACATCCAAATTTATCATAAATTTTCGAAAGCTAGTAGTGCTATCGCGTCAAGCAATAATTGTCAATGTGTGCGTGGTAGTATTGCTCACTGTAGGTGTATATCGCTCCGACAGGCACTCACACTAGCGCAACGTGCTTGGAATTGAATTTTGCAAACATCTCGATTTGTAGTTGCGAGCCGTGTTCACTGGCATCTTAAGACCAGATCCAAAGCAAACAGTTCTAAGTCAACAATTATTAGCAGAGCGGAAAACGACTAAATATTTAAATAATATAAATATAGATCGAATTCTCGCCATTGGCCTTGGTCTTATGTATTGTCTTACATTTCCGTAACAGACCATTAGGCGACATGTTTTTTTGCAGGGACGCAAAGTAAATATGGTTTGTTTGGTGATAAAACAAAAGACGGTGTTACATAGCTAGAGTCATGTGGCCTACTTCATGTTTTAAAAAGTAAAATGGTTTTCCCCGTCAGCATATATTATTAGGCTAGTTTCACAGCTGTCCGGAAGACCCGTACGGGCCGCCTGCACACGGGAGACCCGTACGGGTACCGCAGTGCTTTGAAACGAGGGAGTTAGTCGTGTTGCTAGCGTTGTACGCAGGACCGGCCCGTTCATATAGGCGAACTAGGCGACGGCCTAGGGCGCTCGTATTAGGGGGCGGCAATCGGCGGCATCGAAATTAAAAAATAATACTGTACATTAATTTTTATTTACCTACAACTTGAAAATACTCCCAATCTTTTACCAATTTTTCTACCAAACTGCACTCATGGACATTTACGAAACCATCGGTACGGAAATCAAAAGCGAGTTTAGTTGATAGCCTCAACTCGCTCCATTGCTAAAAAAATCGCGATTTCAAATTTATTGCTTTTCTTGTTGTATGTTATGTTTTGTTCAAAATTGATTTGACTATTATAGTTTGACCGCGATCGTTGTACCGATCGCGCCTGGGAGATTATATCTCGACGGCATGTGAAGCCAAGTCAGAGGCCCATGGGTGGCTTTAAAACTCTGACACCAGGTTAGTCACTAACCACACGAAAAAGAAAGAACATAGTTTTATTTTGTCACGAATTTTATTAAAAGAGCGCAGTTCCGGCCTTTCGCCTAGGGCGCCAGGAATTCTCGGGCCGGCGCTGGTTGTACGGGCTCTACTCGGAGCGGGTCGCGTACGGACCAATCCGCGTCGCTGTGAAACAATGTTCTAACGCCTCACGTGTGTTTCCGTTCCGGGAGCCGGTACGGGCGGCCCGCACGGGTCTCCCAGACATGTCATAAGTTCCTAACCAGCAACTGATCAAGGGTTCTGACTGCCCTAGGCTAATTATGAGGACGCGCCCCCGCCAAGTGTGTTACAGACAGCCTTAAAAGTAGTAAGTGAGTAGAGTAGTAGTGTGAAAATTTTAACATGGTTCATACTACCTATAAAAGTTTTCAGATCGATCTGCAAGCGAAACTAACGTTGTTCTTTAATCTGCACGACATTCAACCTTAGGGTGCATTTAGTTTTAGTGTTTTGTCTCGGTCTAGTTGAAATATGTAGGGTAGATGCAATGATGCTAGATTAGTGCATGTGAAGACACGATTTCAGCGCGCCCCCCCGATCCTCGCGCCCTATGCTGCAGCCTAATTAGCCTAAAGGTTAATCAGGCCTTGTTCCTAACGCAAATACGTATGTAGTTCAGCCCTACGTCTTTTTTTTTTTTGGGTCGGAAATCATCAAATAACTTCTCCCGCTCTGGGCGGAGCGGGAGGGCGTGTCAGACTCTTACTGGCTAAAACCCACCCGTGTTCCTTCAGTTGCCGTGTTGCCAGGGGGGGCACGATTTCCCTATCGGTTTTCTTCGGACCCGCGATAGGCATTGGCCCTAGCGGATCCCGTCAATTCTGCTGACATCTCTTTGAGGCGCGCGTGGAACACAACGCGCCGTCGATCCGGGCTTGGTCCTTATCGGACGGCGAGCTACCCATTGCTCACCGTCCGCAAGCCCGCGCCTACGGTGGCCGGAAATCTGCCTGTGATTCCCGACGCCCAGGGCGTTTCCTCCTGTGGAGCCCTACGTCTGAAAGATAATAACATACTTCACTAATCAGCTCTTTAGAAAACATTATGTTCCTGCCCTTGTCCCATGTTGCTTGGGGTCTTCTTTCTACACTCTCCTATCAACCGTCTTGCTATTATTCACGACCTTCCATTCCTTCCCGTGGCCAAATACCCACATGATGACTAAGAAAACATTTTTTAGGATTCCGTACCTCAAAAGAAAAAAACGGAACCCTTATAGGATCACTCGTGTGTCTGTCTGTCCCTCTGTCACAGCAAATTTGCTCCGAATCTAATGGACCGATTAAGTTGAAATTTGGTACACATATGTATTTCTGTGACCCAAATATGGACGTGTAACGTAAATAAATGAATTTTGAATATGGGGGTCACTTTTGGGGAGCAAATAAGAAAATTTAAAAATAAAGTTTCCAAACTGTATCGTGTGACATATCAAATGAAAGAGGTTGTTGCGAGGATTTTTTTTTTTTTAATAATTTTGAAATAAATACACTTAAAGATATTTAAGTAAATATATGAAAATTGACCATTCCCCCGTTATCTCCGAAACTACTAAGCCTAAAATTTCGAAAAAATTACAAATAATGGTTCATAGATGACAGAAAAACCTATAAGAAATCCATGGTCTTAAAATAACATGGTAAATCTGTAATATTGTGCGTACAAACTTACATTTGCAGTTGGAATGTATGGTAGAACACGTATTTCAACTACAATGTTAAGTTTGTATTTGGGATAAATTCATCCCAACTACGGAATCCTTCATTGTGCGTAGTCCGACACGCACTTGGCCGGTTTTTTTTTAATATAAACCTTAACCGATCGTTACAATGCTACCAACATTCCAATGATCATTTCCAAGTTGGAAATCGAGAAATTATGTAAACATGCGGTGTGTTGTGAAGGAATAGGTAAACTTTAAAAAGAAAAAAACGTGTGGCACTCGGGGACTGCCGCGGTAAAGCTATTGCATAGCATTTGTAACCTCCATGACAACATCACGTTGTCATGGGAACCGTCATTACATGGTAGGCAGAGTGGGGGGTGTTAGTTTTTATTTTCGATAAAGCATGGGAACGAAGTTCCCGTTCCCATGACACACGACAACATCACGTTTCCCATGACAACATCACGTTGTCATGGGAACCGTCATTACATGGTAGGCAGAGTGGGGGGTGTTAGGTTTTATTTTCGTTACGTTACGGAATTTCCTCGTCAAAGCCCGCGATAAAAGCTATGCAATAACTTAATAGGTCCCTTTCGGCACGCTACAAGCCAAACTTAAAATCAATAACCCAAATTCCAATTCAAATAAAATCCAACACGAATACAGACATTTCCGATAAGTTATTTAAAATGTAAAAGAAACTCTTCTTTAACTAACTTAACCAACACAACGTATGTTACACTTCTGCTCTTTACAAATTAAACTGATCGATTTATAACTCACTTTAATTCACTAATAAATAAACAAGCCTTCTTACCTACCCCCCTAACCTTTCCTACTCAGAACAAAACAGATTTAAATAATCTAATGAAACAGTATTTTTTTATAATATCTACTAATAATATAAACAATCAATATTATCTTATATATAAATTCTCGTGTCACAATGTTAGTTACCTTACTCCTCCGAAACGGCTTTACTGATTTTTACCAAATTTTATATGCATATTCAGTAGGTCTGAGAATCGGCTACTATCTATTTTTTATACCCCTAAGTGATAAGGGTTGTCCACCCCAAACAAATAATTGGCAAAACAACGTTTGCCGGGGTCAGCTAGTAATACTATATAATATAATCATTTATTTTAGAAAGCATCCATATTTCGACACACACATATTAAGAACAACTAATTCACATCAAAATAAAACAAACACATAAAACAACATATACAAAATAAAAGCAGTTAAGGACACAGGAGATTATGACTATCTATCAAATTCAAAGCGTTTATTTCAATTAAAACATTTACAGGCAGTTGTGAATTGTCAAGGGGCCGGTCAGTCAGAAATATGAAGCTAGTTGCCCATTCCAAAGCGTAGTAGGTACCTATGGAGAAGAACGGAGCAAGACACTCCAATACAAAAATAATAAACGGAAGTAGGTAGTAAACTGTAGGTAGATATCAAAATGAAAAGACAAACAGACAAAGACTTACGAGTACAAACGAATACAAGGGGTCGTAGGTTCGAACCCAGACAGGCGCTTTACTTTGTGTAAATTATTTCATCACCACTGCTCTCAGAACGGTGAAGGAAAAACATCGTGAGGAAACCGGCATGTCCTAGAACCGAAAATTCGAAGACATGTGACATCTACCAACCCGCACTGGGCCCGCGTGGTAGATTACGGCCCACTCCTTCTCACAGAGAGGAGGCCTGTGTCCCAGCAGTGGGAACATTTATAGGCTGATGATGATGATGAGGAATCAAAATCTAAATTCTAAATGAAGCAGCAGCTGGCAATCTAAACCAAATCTCTCGCTAGAACACCTCAATACTCTACCTACCCCATCAAACTCATCAAGCAAATGATAACACATGACCTTCACAAGCTATCTGACAATTAATTCACATTAAAAATTGCACAACCCAATCTCAATCAAAATCCGTTCAACCAATATTTGAACTAAATATTGATCAAGGTCTAAAGCATTGTTTGATCTATTTTAGTATAAAACTGGAATCTTTTGAGGATAACGCATCATTCGAAGAATCAGTTCTTTAGATCTCATACAACATGAAGGTAAAAAATTTCTGGCTTATTAATTTAATTATTCTTCCCTTCATATCTAAATAGTTCAATTAATTGGCTTATCAAAAGTGTTCTGCTCTAATTATTTTATAAGCAAAATATTCAATATTAAATCATTCGATTTATTACTTACTTCTGTGTCAGCACTTTTCTTATTTTAACTTTTTTTGTTTAATTGAACTACCGAAGTAACCCCTTTAAAAAATATAAGCTCATTTAAAAAAAAAAAACATATACATTAGTTATATAATAATAATTAGTATTTTTAAATCTATCCATGTAATTGCCACTATGGTCTGTGTTTTTATCTCGTAGACTAATTTGACATTTCAAGTGATTGTTGTTTATTTTTTCAATTTGTATTTTGACATTTGCACCTGTTAAATTAATCCACGAGATTAAAAAACACACTTTATGATCTATTTAAAAGCTTTCATTTCATCCAATCTGTCATCCAATGTGTGCATCTCTATTATACACCTCAAATCATCAGCCTTTTGTTCATCTTCATAGACCTTATCATCTGTGTTATCCAGGTCCTCATCGCCATTGTTTTCGCCATCGGCTCCGTGTCGGCTTTGGGCTCCGGACCCTACCTGCCAAGTGGATGGAGGCCTCAGGGTCCCAGCTTCTACCTACCTTCTGAAGTTTCGGTAAGTAACCACATTCAATCAAAATACATCTACATGATTATCAAATCAATTTGCAATAAAATTAACAAAAAGAATAGAAAATTCAAAAAGGGAGACCCCCATTATGTACTTTTGTTTCCTTTTGATAATTTCTTTAAGTATATTTATACAACACTAGCTTTTGCCCGCGGCTTTGCCAGCGTGGATGTCGAAAACTATCCCACGGGAACGTACTACCGGGATGACATACCTAATAGCTGAGGAAATGTCATTGACTTTACAATCGTAAAATTTCAGCCAATTTACACAAAACCCTAATGAATTATACACTAAAACTTTCCGCATGAATCACTCCGTCCATTGATGAAAACCGTTTGAAAATCCGTTCGGTCGTTTTTGAGTTTATCGCGTTCAGACAGACAGACAGACGCGGCGGGGGACTTTGTTTTATAATATGTAAGCTTGTCCCAGAATATTAGGTATGTTATAATCATAATACATACACAGAATTTTACTCTTATGTATAAAACATTATTTATTATTAAATAAATTAGTTATACTGATTCTGAGAGAAAATTGTGGTCATATTACAAATCTACGTACGCACATGTGCACACACGTTTATGGGTCTAGCGTAGTAAGTACTGCGTCCATTTTGTTTTTTTTTTTACAATACAGCGTAAGTGTGACTGTAATTTACGTCGTTTTAATTATTTTTGGGATTAAAAATGACCTTTATTAAAAATAACAGATATCGATTCAGTAAACGATTCTGAACAAACTACTTTCATAATGTGCATTAACTCAGTAATTAATTTTTAACATTCCTATTCAAAATCTTAGATATAAAATTCTCGTGTCACAATGTTAGTTACCTTACTCCTCCGAAACGGCTTTACTGATTTTTACCAAATTTTATATGCATATTCAGTAGGTCTGAGAATCGGCTACTATCTATTTTTCATACCCCTAAGTGATAAGGGTTGTCCACCCCAAACAAATAATTGGCAAAACAATGTTTGCCGGGGTCAGCTAGTTATCTATATAAAATAATATGAAATTCTCTGCCAGATAGATTAATCATATTAAATCAGGAAGTGCTAAACCAGGCTAACTTGTAAAAACTGCACAGTTTGACATTCAAATTAATAACTAAAATCAAACTGTCGTACCGCATCGCTGTCAGTGGAAAAAGTGCCCAAAAGGTTCTTTGACCGAAAAATTTGGTCAGCCCTCTGGTCACCTGAAGAGTCGATTGATTAATCATACTTTACTTGTCTTTTCACAGAAGCCATCGAACAGTCCACTGAAAGAGAACCTCTTCCAAGAGACTGAAGCTTCCGGCTCTGATGCCCTCAGAGAGTACGGACCTCCGAAGGTCGAGGAAGTTGTCCAGTTCAGCGTCAACCAGGGCCTGCCTGATGTGGCTACTGAACAGACCTTCTTCGTACAGTCTTTGGCTACCCAGGAATTGCAGTCCGCTGTTCAGGAATCTGTTGCTGTTGAAGGTAAAAAATTATGCCATCTTATTTTCGGATGAATACTAGTTTTTTTTTTTTGTCCAAATATAAGAAGCAAAAGAGCAAAATTTTATAACGATGAAGTTTATACCAACAGAACAAAATTGATATGCTTTTAATTTATGACTTACAAAACTGTTATAAAAATACCTGTCCAAAAATTTATTGCTCTGATTTCTGCCATAAAATCTGTTCTGTCACATCTTACCACACAAACGATTAAAACCATTATAAGACCATCTTACAAATCCAACTCCAATGATGACTTATTTCAATTCACAGCAAGCACTGAACAAGCCGCTGCTTACATCGAAGAAGTAGCATCAACCACTGAAGCCCAACTCGCTCAATTAGCTGCCGAAGAACAAGCCACAGAAACCCTCTCTGAAGCCCAGCCCATCTTCGAAGCAACACCCATAGAAGTTTTGGCAGAGATCG
Organism: Agrochola lychnidis; assembly: GCA_963680765.1. Classification (NCBI taxonomy): domain Eukaryota; kingdom Metazoa; phylum Arthropoda; class Insecta; order Lepidoptera; family Noctuidae; genus Agrochola; species Agrochola lychnidis. The sequence goes on from OY796872.1 coordinate 14,735,344, forward strand.
TTGCACAGACTTCTGAAGCTGTCCAGACTGAAGACGCCACAGAAGGGGCAGTACAGGCAGAAAACCTTGCACCTACTGCAGTTTACGCTGCCGAAGAGATTGTCGCTCCTACTGCAGCGGCACAAGAAGATGTTACCGCCGTCGTAGAAGAGGCTGTGGTACCTACTGCTGCTGTTCTTGAACAAATTGTAGTACCAGCTGCTGTTGTCGAACAAGTGGTTGTTGAAAGAGTAGCAGAGGGAGTCAACAACATTGCTGAGGCTTTGGTTAAGTTGGAGAATGAAGTTAAAGCTGCTGAGGTGAGATAAAAAGATAATGACATACATACATTAATAACTACCTTATAACTGTGATAAGGATAGCTAGATAATACTATGGAATCGAAGATTATTAGTAGAGCATGAATATCAGGCGGAATTTTCAGATTTACATCACTGTAACCTTGCATTCACAATTAAACAAATGAAATATTTTCTATTGTTTTCAGGCTCTTGAGTCAGCTGTCGAAGTCAAATCTGAAGTGTCAGGGTAAGTGCTATTAAGACTAATTCGGCTACCACAAAAGCGACTTTGGTTTGCCAATTACCTACTATGCACATACTATCAAGCAAGAATATTGAACCCTAAATTATAGGCTATACAAATCATAATTCATTGTGTTTACAGATCCCTGCAACAGGCTCCTGAAGGTTTCCTCGAATACGGACCCCCCGGCTTCAGGGAATACGGACCTCCCAAGGCGGAAGACATCGCCAGGTCTGCTGCAGTTCAGGTATATACTCCAACTATCATATATCATCATTTCAGCCTAAAGATGTCCACTGCTGGACATAGGGTCCTCAAGCGTCGCCACATCGACTGGTTCTGTGCTACTCGTATCCAGCGGATTCCTTGAGATCGTCGGTCCACCTAGTGGGAGGTCTTCTAACTTCCGATACACGGACGCCACTCCCAAACCTTTCACCCCATCGGTCATCTGTTCTGCGAGCAATGTCCAACCATCAGTACCTAGTTGTAATTTGGACAGTTTAAACTATTACTTTATTATCATCATGCAGCCGTAAAACGTCCATTGCTAGATTTAGACTTGCCCCAAGTTCACTTCGGCCACTTTATAAAGCCATTAGATGATGCTCATGCATCACTGTGAGTTCATGTACATCAGGCTTAACTTACAAAAGTGTAAAAACTCTGGCTGGTTTGTGCCTTCTTCGTTTAAAGTTTCCACTTCTTTATTCAAATTCCTTGATTTTCAATTGTTTTCTTTCATTGTCTTTGCTTGGTAATTTACATCGCTACACACTTTTCCAATGGTGCTCGAAAATATCATCAAAAATCATCTATCTATAAAGAAGAAATTGATCTTAAAAGGTATTTATGTATTTCAGGTGGCTCCTATCAGTGCCTTTGAGAACAACGAAGTCAGGAGGAGGCGTTTCTCACCAAAATTCAAGTAATATTTTTTTACATATTTTTGCTAGTTTTAATTATGTCTAGGGAATTAGCTACTCCGGCCATTCTTTATAACTCTCAATTGTAATTTATTGATGGTAGTGTACAATAAAAAGTACAATATCTCTCTACTGATAGAAAACCATTTAAATGGCAAAGTCAATCAATAATGCAGTATGTTATGGAGAGGCTCGTGGCTAAATGATAAAAGCCGCACGGGTCGATGGAAGGTTAAGCTACGCTTGTCGCGATCGGTTCGTGGATGGGTAACCATTCACTACACCTCGAGACTCCTCCGTGCCTCGGAAAGCACGTTAAACCATTGGTCCCGGCTGTCGTTTGTAGATCTTTGACATTCGTTACGGGTAATCAGAAGCCCGAAAGTCTAAGAACCAGTCTTAAAAAAATTTAAATAAATATTTCACATAAACCTACATGGGCACTTATGAAACGTCAGAAGCTAGGTGCACGGTTCCAATTGGTCATTTCCTATGGAGAAGAGCCGGCAAGAAACTCCACGGTTACTCTTTTAAAAATAATTGGCTTTCACAATACTTTCAAATAACAGTGTTACTAGGTCTGGGAGGACAGTGTAGGTCTTTCAATAAGTACCAAGTACTTAACAAAATTAAAAATCTGTGGTCTGCAGGTCTACAATCCACTAAGCCAGATTCACAAAATAAAACCACCTTACCAAAGCGTATCGTGTTACCCAGTTACCAGGTTGTGGAGGTCAGATAGGCAGTCGCTCCATGTAAAATACTAGTATTCAGCTGCATCCGGTTAGACTGGAAGCAGTGGCGTGCACACAGTTTTAAGACAGGGTAGGCAGAAAATTTTACTCACCAAAAATACTGCACGTTGGTTTTGGTTCGTCGCGTCGTCTTGTCGATTGATGATTAAACGCGTCTCTATACGATTTTTTCCAAAGGTGTGATATTTAAGGGAAGCTTCTAAGTGTTTTTCAGATTGTTCATGTTTTCTCGCGGCGGTAGGAAAATTATGAATATCAGCGTAACCGGTGTCGTTCCAGACGGTTTTATTATTTGAAAATAGTAGACAAACGAAACAAAATAACCGATTAGGTACTGTGTATGCAACCTGTCAGCCAATGATATGAATCATATTGTTTTTTATTGAATTTACGATTGACTTTACCTTTAATTTGTATTAATTGCAAATCCGGTGTACCACGACCTATCTCGATAACTTGTTTTTTTTTCACCGAAATATAGTTTTGAAAACGCATCATGTTTTATTTTCTCAATACACACACCATCTGAACAACTTTCACAGACAATATTATCCATTTTACACTAATAACAACAATCAAATTCTAATTACCTGATAGCGTATTCACAAACACAACGCACGTCAAACAATATGGCAACTATAGTAAAACGGGCAATAAAGGGTAAAAAAGGTTATACGACAAAAAATTATGGTCATCTAAATGTATAAAATTCAATGAAACAACGTTATTTCCTAAAATATTTGCATTGCATAGCTAACTTTCCTTCGGTAATGTTCGGTACGAGTCGTAATTTTTCGTCTTAGCTGTATAGAATAACTACAAATAGACACTGGCTTTTCTTGCAGTTGTGTGCGTGATTTTTGTCATTGTGTGTCAGCAAAGCCCGCGTAGCTATAGGAACGCACACACATTAAATACGACTTACCACGAGAGCACACATAAAAACATTCAGAGACGAATAGTTTGTGTCTTTACCGTGGCAGAGGCGAGGCGGCGCTAGTGCAGCGCGAATCGAGATGATGCGAAATTCGAATGATGATACCACCGGCACTCGATAGGTGGAGCTGATTTATGATTTGTTTTGTTTATTGATAAAATAATATTAGATCTATTATCAGAACTAGGGTAGGCAGTGTCTTTCTGTCTTTATGAAACGCACGCCACTGACTGGAAGCCGATCCCAACATAGTTGCTAAAATGCTAGGCAGAGTTCGGTACTAAATAAATGTAATTTCCCTTTCAGGTCGGGACACAAGAAACACTAAAGTCAACAAATAAACGGACAGCAACAACAACCAGGAAACAGCGAGAAAAATGGACTTCGTAGACAACTCTTTATTTAAAAGGCAATTTAAAAAAACCCTTTTCGCCACTCAAGTTATTTATAATAAAACTTTTTGGCAAAAGTTATCAAAATATGAGTGAAAAAGTGATGAATCGTGATATTCCTACTCAAAAGTACAATGATATCACTGATGATAAAAATATCTTATAACATGTAATCAATGGTGGAAAATGATCTAATGTGATAATCGAATAAATAAATGAATTTGATGATTAACATAATGGTCTAATTTAACATAACATCACGCCTTGTTTCTCCGAAGGGTTGGGCAGAGGTGTTCCTATAGTACACTCACATTTCGCCAGTTATGTTTAAGTCCCATATAATAGGGAGCGAGCCTATTGCCATCAACCGGGCACAGATCCAGACTGAAGACTGCTACTGAGAAATTTTAAATAGAAAAACCCAGGACTCCCAAATGGTACCCAGGACCTCAGTAGCACTTGCGACCACTAGACCAACGAGGCAGTCACACACAATCTAATTTAATATTCCTAATAATAATACCAGTAAACAAAAATCCGCAGAGCAGCATGTGGCGTGCTGTTTGGCAGTAGCGACCCCACGGACCCTATCTCCCGGGAGAAGTCTTGTTCCTCACCTCTGGTTTGCCTTTATTGGCCGGCTGGAGTGAACACTGACGAGGAACAGAGCTCCCACCTCATTCTTGCCTTTATTGGCCGGCTTGAGTGGAGATTCGCAAGAGCAAACGTGCTCGGAGGAAGGAAGTATTCCAGTAAGATGGAAGGGATCTTGACCGTAATTCCGGGATTGTCCTGATAGCCGTGGAATACCTCTCCACTCCTCATAAGCACCTCAGGACGTGTTGCCCCCTTGTTGCTACGACACTATGTGCTAGCAACCGTTTTCGGAGGCCCATTATTGAGTGTGCAAGTCACCCCCTGCCATTTTATCCGTGTGCATATAAAAGATAGATCAGGCAGGGGCCATAGTCCTTCCTTCCATATCTTACAATAGTCCTACACCAACCGGGGGTTGTCCTTGGCTGCACTTGCATAGTGCGAACAGGGATAATCGTCGGTTGGTACATCATTTCATTAAAAACGTCTAAGGGGCCTCTGCGAGTTGGCTTCGGCCCCTCGTACGCCTTCCAAAGGTCCGGGACCCTAGGATTCCGAGAAATGTCAAATACCAGTAATATTATCGTCTAACTGCAGGGCGAAGGTCTCTTCTCATACAGAGAAGGCAAGAACATTGATGAAATACAATAGACGTTGATATATTTAGTAACGTGTTCCACTTAACTATTCCAAAAGAGCCATAAAAAACCCTGAAAGAAATCGATACGTGTTTCAGCTCTCAACGAGGCATCCTCAGGATGACGATTGACTTGTCGCGATCCCGAACACAGCGTGGTGCCACACTGAGCGCTGGACGCAGAGTGAGCCATACCGCCCGTCAAACCCTCAAGCCCTTAAGCGGAACAGGTTACTAAATATATCCACGTCTGCTGTATTTTATAATGGATTTCCGCAAGGTCACGCCTGAATCAATTAACTATCTTACTATGAGCATCGATCATTACCATAAGGTGGGTTGGCGATTTCAGACTTGTATTGATTACTAGCTTCTACCCGCACTTCGTCCGCAAGCCTTCCTCAGAAATCCAATGCAAAAATATATTTTTAAATCCGACTGGTAGTTCCGGAGATTACCCCTACATTATGTACAAATTTTGTACCTCTTTTTAATACATATATAATTATAGATATAAGATAAGTTCAGGAAGAACTTGATCCCATACAATAAGTATGCAAGCTAATTAACATTTCAAAACATTATATTCAGTTATTTTCTATAAATATGTGAGCTAGCACACGCCAATATAACAACAAAAAATATTGAAAACTATACTCAAGCAGAAATAAAAATTTGAACAGAACTTAATACCTAAATAAAAGCCTTCAGACATAAAGGGCGTGCCAGCTTACATGTGCAATCCAGTATTATGTTCATACAGCTACAGCTAATCGAAGTCACAAATGATAAACTAGGACCATCGTAGTAAAATCAAGAAACAGTTAATATTTCATAACAATAACAAAACCACGGTCAGCAAGACGACCAGTCACAACAAACAGCACCCGTTCACGAGCATAATGGAAAGATCAGCCATTATCCCCCTCGCCGTGTTTGAGGGAAGGACGAAACCGATCCCCGACGCTACCGCAACCAGTGACATCTAAGGGAGCATACAACTAACTTGCTGCAGGTTGCTTAGGTAAGAATAAGATGATCAATCGAGGTAGCTAGCTAACAACATTTTGCAATACAACTCATTAAAAAAAAGTTATGAATAGATTAAGTCAACAAATGAATAGTACAGACGCCAGCATATCAAGCTACCCGAAACTGTCAAATTTTCCCAATCAACTTTGAACCTTAGACATCAACGATAAAGTTGAAAATCTATTAAATAAATTTGACAGATTGTAGTAGCTTGATGTGCTGGCGTCTGTACATTACTGTCGCGGTCTGCAACAAGGGCATTAAGATTTTTTATTTTAGGTAGGGCATCTCGTAGTTGACCTCTGAGATCATGATTACTTAACCAGGCTTTCCTGTGGGTGCCTTAAGCTACTACACTTAAAACCTCCAGCCAGGGGTTATTCAACTATGCTAATTAAAACGAGGTGAACGCTCGCTAAGGGCACCCCCTGTGGGGTACTAACCTCGGCTTAGGGCGTCAACCGGAGGGAGGACATCAAGGATGGGACGGGCTGGATCAAAGTTTTGATCATGATTATTAGGCGGGGAATTTAAAGCTAAGTGCTCAGCTGCAACAAATGCTGGCACCTCGTTATCGAGCAAGGAAGGGAGAAGTCATACGTGAGTCTATAAATGCCTGGTTGCGGCCAAGGCTTTATAGTACTTATCTATATCTATATACTTCTACATACTAATAAAACTGAAGAGTTTGTTTGTTTGTTTGCTTGAACGCGCTAATCTCAGAAACTACAGATCCGATTTGAAAAATTATTTCAGTGTTAGATAGCCCATTTATCGAGGAAGGCTATAGGCTATATATCATCACGCTAAGACCAATAGGAGCGGAGCACCAATGAATAATGTTTCAAAATCGGGATAACTTTTTTCTTTTTGAGAGCTTCCGCTGCGTGTGCTGCGTAAACGGTTAAAGTTTCGCAAAAATCATGTATGACAGAATTGTTCCCCTTTAAAAGTTCTAAAAAAAGTCCGCGACAGCATATATCTATCTTTTAAGGTTGGCTCACTCTAACCTTTTTCATGCTAACCAAATTTGTTCAAAAGTAATGCGTTATTTGCGAAGGTGTTTTTATAAACATTACATTAATCCTTATCCAAATAAATACGTTATTCATTACAAGTATTTAATTTAAAACAAAATTGCCGTTTACATCATTCGATTTCAATGAATATCTTAGGAGATATCGCAGTTTTAAAATAACAACGCAGCAAAATAATGATCAAGTACTTTTTTTTTTTTTTCTGGGTGGGAAATTATCATATAACTTCTCCCGCTCTGGGTGGAGCGGGAGGGCGTGTCAGACTCCTACTGACTAAAACCCACCCGTGTTCCTTCGGTTGCCCTGTTGCCGGGGGCCACGATTTCCCTATCGGTTTTCTTCGAACCCCCGGCAGGCACTGGCCCTAGCGGACCCCGTCAATTCTGCTGACATCTCTTTGAGGCGCGCGTGGAACACAACGCGCCGTCGACCCGGGCTTGGTCCTTATCGGACGGCGAGCTACCCATTGCTCACCGTCCGCAAGCCCGCGCCTACGGTGGCCGGTAATCGGCTCGCGATTCCCGACCCGGGCGTCTCCTCCTATTGCGGCGGTTTGGGGCGTGAGGGCGCGAAGTTAGCCTCTCCCTCACGCGTTCCGCCTCCTCCTTCGCGAGCATTACCGCTTCGCAGAAGGAGGTGACGGCCTGCCATTTCCTCTCGCTCCGTACCATGGCCTGAACCAGGGCCGGACGCGAGAGATCACCGCCGCCGATCGCCTCTACGAGGACACGGCGTTGCTCTGCCCAAGCTGGGCAGACCTCCACCGTATGCTCCACCGTGTCCTCAGGTCGATCCACACAATGGTGACACCCGGGTGTTTCCTCCCGCCTTATCCTGAACAGGAACCTCCCGAAGCAGCCGTGTCCGGTGAGGACCTGCGTCAGGCGATAGGTGAGAACGCCGTGGCGTCTCTCCAGCCACTCCTCAAAGACGGGTCTTATCGCCGCGATTGTGGCGTGCCCAGCGCGGGGTTGCGACACGCACCCTCCGTGACGCCATGAGATCCCGCCGGAGCTCTGTCCGCTGTGCCGCAATTTCTTGCGGCATCGGAGTTAAGCCCCGGCGTTTCGCCTCCTCGCGACACTCCCAGACGTGCGCGAGGACAATGATCAAGTACTGCGCGCGCATTAAAAAATTTGCGGTGAAGTAAGGCCCAGGGGCAAACATTTAAGCACGTAGGAATAGATTTACGCCAAGAGTGTTTTTCGTACGGGCAACTATATGTTGCCCTATCGAGATCTGGTTCTAGTGAAAATCAATATCTACTTCTGCCGGAAGAAAACAAAACTAAAAATATAGTGTACGCAGAAGTACTTTAAATTAAAATTTAGTTTTGAGTTTTTTTGAGAATAACCTACAATCTAAATGATAGGTATAAGATTATAAGAACCAGTACTTTTACCTAACGTTTTAAAGTTCCACTCTTATTGATAAAAGCGTGATGTAGGTACCTAAAATGGAACTATTTTAGGTAAAGTACGTATTATAAAAAAAAAAACACCTTTTACGTTAACGAAGTCGAGGGTGAAAGTTAGCGTTAGCACAAAGTAACTATTCCACGCGGACGAAGTCGCGAGCAGAAGCTAGTCTTATATAATGCGCGGAAATTTAAACTAAGTAAATTAATTATAAATTCCAGAATGACGAACAACGATTTTTTTTCACGCGCCAATATGTTCATTTGTTTCTTGTTTACTTTAAATAGTTCTATTTGCAAAACAAATCGAAATTTTAATAAAATCTTTGATAAGGTACCTCCTTGGTTGCCATGTGTTGAAGTAAAAAGTTCGTTCCATTTCTAAATAACACGACAGATATGAGTTTTCATAGTAATTTATTCAGCCGGTAAACACGATAGATAGGATTTTCATACAAACATTGCCAGCGCCCGCGCTCGCATGTATTCGACCAATACAAGAATTTCGATTTATCTCGAAGAAGGTTGTCAAAATAATGCTCGAATTTTCAAGCATGTTTGAGAAAAATAAAATAAATTGACTAATACAGTCAAATAAATTAACTACCTACTAAAATCTGTCAGTTGTAAGATAGAAATAGGCCGTTTATAAAATATAATGATATATTTCTTTTTATTATAATAATTCTTATAATTACTTTTTATTTCACCCGCGTAGTTCCCGTTCCCGTGGGAGCACGGGGATAAAATATAGCCTATGTTACTCGCTGATAATGTAGCTATCCATTGCTGAAAGAATTTTTCAAATCGGTCTAGTAGTTTTTAAGTTTATTCGTTACATAAAAAAATACAAATTTTTCCTCTTTATAATATTAGTATAGATATACTTTGAATGGTTCAGGTAATATTGCTTGAAATCGCCATGTCATTTTTATTACATAATTTAAATAAAGGTATGACTTTACTGCTCCTCGTGAGGTCAGGAAAAGTTCCTATATATATCAACACAATTAATAAAAGTTACAGCTAGATAGGGGGCTGCGATGTCCATTATATTACTTAGAAGTTTAATGGAGATGCCCCAGTAATCACCAGTGATTTTAGACTTAAGTGTGTTAAAAAAGTTAATTAAAACACGAGGCGTTAGATGTTCGAAGCTAAATAAGCGACTACATTTAGGCACTCTACTATGCAAAAGGTTTTCAGCTTTAGACGGGGACGAACTTATAGGTCGAGTCGTAGTTACAGAAGGAGCCACCTGTAAGCCCACCTTCTAGGGTCAATTGTACTCATCGTATACATCTCGACCTGATCTTGAAAATGAGGAGTTTTAGGGGAATGAGGAACAGGGTGTAAAGTTTACTCATCCACCATAGAAAAGGGAGGATCCTCCGACCAGACGGGTGTTGTGTCTGGCGGGCAACTGCCCATCGGTTTGAAGTTGAAATCTTGTATCTATGTCGATTGCTCGGTAAACTCTAACTGCGCGATGCAGGATTTGTGTGACGTCATGTCTTTGATGCGTAGTTCGTATGTGGTAGTGTAACCGCTACAGAGTCATATATTTGGTACATACACCAGAACTAAATTGCAAAGTAATTCTTCACATAGACCAGATTCGATGGTTTCAATTCAAAGGTGTTTCAGAGATGCAGAACAAAAAAAAAGGATTTGCATTTGGACAAAGAAGCCAATGACAGTTAGCTTGTCGCCGCAGTTTGAATCCGCAGACGAAACGGGTGAGAACGGCGATTCCATAGGCGCCGAAATTCCAAGACCCACCGAAGAAGTTCATCTTGGAGAGGAGGAAGGGACAAGTGTTGAGCCATTAGCCACGCATATACCCTCAACACAGATCATTCAAGGATAATGAGTTCCGACCGGTCTGTACCGCATCTCGCAGAAGAAACCGGTGAGAATGTGTTAGAACCTGACCAACAGAATCGTAGATCGAAACGACGTATTCTGCCTGTTCATTATAAGCCATTTTTCTGAAGTATGTTGGGAAGGGAATGTTGTAAATTTTACTTACTGTACGTACGACACGCGTGTGTATGTATCGAGACGCACGCGCCCTCAGATCGACAAATAAACTAGTATGACACTGACTCGCGTTTTGTTTACACGTGCCTACCACCGCTCCTGATAAATACATAGCATTGAGGTTCAATGTAAACTAGAGCAGACACTGCGAATAAAATTTTTGCACCACACTTTCTGATCCATGGACCATAAACGTCTCACTCACTAACTGGCGTTTTTGGTGCGTAGTACGCACCGCGCAGTTGTCCCACTTGACATCCAAGGGACACATTTTTTGTTCGCGGTGTCTGCTCTAGTTGACATTGAATCTCAATGTTCCAGAGCCACCATAACCCTGACTTCTGGCAGGTCTTACATGAAATGGCTTTCATGGAAAACCTGCCAGAAGTCAGACAAGATGAAATCGAGGCGTGTCTTAAACAGCTTAAAAATGCAAAAACCCCCAGAGAGGACGAGATTATGACCGAGCTCCTGAAAGCGGAAGGAAGTCCCGTACTGAATGAACTTCGGGAGCTCTTCAACTATATGCTGTTCTCTGAAAGAACTCCTGAGGCGTGGCGAAGAAGCGTGGTCGTTCTTTTTTTTAAAAAGAGTGAAAAGTTGCTTCTAAAGAATTACTGACCCATTTCATTCCTTAGCCACGTATATAAGTTGTTTTCAAGAGTCGTCACGAATCGTCTACTGCAGAGACTCGACGACATTCAGCCACCGGAGTAGACCGGGTTTTTCCAGGAGAATACAGCACCATACACCATATCTACACAGAGCGACAAATTATACACAAATCCGAAGATTAAAATCAGCCCCTATATCTTGCGTTTGTGGACTATGCGAAGGCTTTTGACTCTATCGAGACCAGCAAAAGAAAAAACCGGCCAAGTGCGTGTCGGACCACGCACAATGAAGGGTTCCGTAGTTGGGATGAATTTATCCCAAAAACAAACTTAACTTTGTAGTTGAAAAATATGTTCTCCCATACGAAATGTATGGGAAAACATGTTTTTGCAACTGCAAAGTTAAGTTGGTCGATTATTACTCGTTAATCTGTAAAGCCTACTTAGCTGTGATACTTTTCCTTTTAATTTCGTTATATAAACTACTGTTCTGATTTTTTTCACACACCCAAAACCAACCATTTAGCCGGCAGGGGGGGGGGGGACACTTGACTCTAACAAAAATTTGCACTTTAAAGCTTAATATTTCGCAAACTGATCCCTGAATCCAAAAATGGTTGTTACAAACTCACAATGTTTTTAAAGGACCTTTCCAATGAAACCCCTCACTATGGGTTAAAAAAAATAAAAAAAATAACATCACCACTTTACGTGTATGAGAGGTACCCTAAAAGAAATGTTTTTCATAATTTTATTTTACCACTTTGTCGGCGTAATTAAAATATATACCTATGCCAAATTACAGTTTTCTAGTACTAAGGGTCTCGGAGCTAGACCGCGGACAGACAGACAGACAGACGGACATGACGAAACTATAAGGGTTCCTTGTTTACTACGGAACCCTAAAAAAGTAAGAAAGAAAATACATTTATTTAGCACCAAAAAGCACACAATATAATTAACAGCAGATAAAAAATAAAAAAATCAAATCAATTAAAAAGTGTAAAGTGCGATGTAAGAAATTAGCAGGGGAGTGTGCCTCACGGCTGCACCAAAAAGGCCCAATTCAGCAAAAATGCCAGACAAAAATAAGTGCCTGACGCTGGTTTTCAACTGGACCTGAAAGTGTGATGTGACGGATGTAAATCTGTTTTAAATGTAACGTGTGTATGAATACTTAAATAAAATAAATTTCATAAAAAAATAAAATAACGAACATGTAGATACAAAAATAGTGTGATTGTGCATAAAATTGCAAAACAAAACAAACGAAGACTGATAAATAAATGAGTAAATGCAGCATAGCTATTCACAACCACTCGATTCGATTGTTATGGTTCATTTAGGGGAAAAAAAAAGAAAAAAAGTGGTAAATAAATTATTATTATTGGAATTTCGTAACATAACGTAAGTACTACTATAAAATATACAGTACAAAGTGAATAATTAAACAAGGAAACCAGCAGTAATTTCATAAAATAGTATAATATTATATCGTGTTTATTTCTAACTAGCTGCGCCCCGCGGTTTCACCCGCATAAGTCTCGATCCCGGGAGTATATCGGGATAAAAAGTATTCCATGTCTTAAACCAGGTTATAGTCTACCTATGTGCCAAATTTCATCCAAATCTGTTCAGCCGATTTAGCGTGAAAGCATAACAAACAAACTAACTTTTGCATTTATAACATCAATTAGTATAGTTAGGATAAACTTGCTTTGTAAACACTATATCGAAGAAGTCCTTAGAGGACTTCTGCTCACTAAACGAAAATCGGAAAATTTTGACAGTTCAAATCGATTTCTTATCGAATCAAATTCCGTTCAACCAATATTTGAACTAAACGTTGATCAAGGTCTAAAGCATTGTTTGATCTATTTTAGTATAAAACTGGAATCTTTTGAGGATAACGCATCATTCGAAGAATCAGTTCTTTAGATCTCATACAACATGAAGGTAAAACATTTCTGGTTTATTAATAATCGTTAATTAAAATATTTTACCCTTTCATATCTCAACAGTTCAGTTAACTGGCTTATTAAAAGCGTTCTGCTCTAATTAATTATTTTATTTTCCCTTCTAATCTTCAATATTAAATCACTCAATTTATTACTTTCCATTTTTGAGTTAGTACTTTTTATTTTAACTTTTTGTTTATTAGATCTACCGAACCCCTTTCTAACATATAAAAAAATGGTCAGATACGCTCTAATAATTTTATGAACTCTTTTTTTTAAACTAATTCACTTTAAATTTTCAAATCCACTCATTTAATTTCCACTGTGATCTATTTGAAAGCTTTCATTTAATCGAATCTGTCATTAAATGTATGTACCTCATCATCATCTATCATACACTGTAGTGTATGATAGATGATGATGAGGTACATACATAATCACCAACTTTTGGTTTATCTTCATGAAGCTTTTCATCTGTGTTATCCAGGTCCTCATCGCCATTATTTTCGCCATCGGCTCCGTGTCGGCTTTAGGCTCCGGACCCTACCTACCAAGTGGATGGAGGCCTCAGGGTCCTAGCTTCAACCTACCGTCTGAAATTTCGGTAAGTTATCAATCACATCTTCATAACATTCATCATAATTTCATTATCATGATGTAATGTTACATAGATCTTTACTGTAAACTGATTTTGTAATTATTGGTTTTGTGTCCGGTTGATGGTAATAAGCTCGTCCCATATTACATGGGACTTAAATATATCTGGAGAAATGTGGGTGTACTATAGGTACATCTCTGCCTAATCCTTTGGGAGTACAGGCGTGATGATATGTTATGTTATAATTTGCAGTAAAGTTTTCAAATTACAAAAATAATACCAAAAAAATTGGGTGTCTAAATTTAAAAATTCAATAGAATCCACTGATTAAGCACAATATATCAGGAAGTTGTGAACCAGGCTATTGTAAAAACTTTGTAATTTAACATTGAAATTAATTAATATCCTTCGAAAATCATACGATACTGTTCTACGAATATTATAGCGACTGAGAAGAGTACAATAAACTGATTTGATTGACCATATCGCCCCCGGCAAAAAAAGTGTCATAACGTGTAATAACTGTTATTACATGTTATGACACTTTTTTTGCCGGGGGGCGATATCTTTCTTATCTTTAAACATAAATCTTTTCACAGAAGCCATCCAACAGTCCACTTAAAGAGAACCTCCTCCAAGAGACTGAAGCTTCCGGCTCCGATGCCCTCAGGGAGTATGGACCTCCGAAGGTTGAGGAGGTTATCCAGTTCAGCGTCAACCAGGGCCTGCCTGATGTAGCTACTGAACAGAGCTTCTTCGTACAGTCTTTGGCTACCCAGGCATTGCAGTCAGCTGTTGAAGAGGTTGCTGCAGTCGAAGGTATGTTTTGACATCTTATTTTCAGATAGATAATACAAAATATTATAGTTGAAACAAATAAGAAGCAAAAAAGCAAAAGTTAATAGCGATAAAGTTACACGCCAACAATTACAAGAAAAAAATAAATTAAATAATTGATGTACTTTTCAATTATATTTTACAGAACTGTTAAAGAAATCCTTGTCAAGAAATGACTCTTTGTTTTTTACTACACAATCTTTTCTTTCACTGCATTCATACAGACGACAGAAATCGTTTAAGAACCATCCAATAAGTCTTACATATGTATAATCAAAACTTATGACAATTACAGCAAGCACTGAACAAGCCGCTGCTTACATCGAAGAAGTAGTATCAACCACCGAGGCCCAACTCGCTCAAATAGCTGCCGAAGAACAAGCCACAGAAACCCTCTCTGAAGCCCAGCCCACCTTCGAAGCAACACCCCTAGGAGTTGTAGCAGAGATCGTTGAACAGACTTCCGAAGCTATCCAGACTGAAGAAGCCACAGAGGGGGCAGTAAAGGAAGAAAATGTTGCACCTACTGCAGTTTACGCTGAAGAAGAGATCGTTGCTTCTACTGCTGTGGCACAAGAAGATGTTACTGCTGTCGAAGAAGAGGCTGTAGTACCCACTTCTGCTGTTCTTGAACAGATTGTAATACCTGCTGCTGTTGTTGAACAAGTGGCTATTGAAAGAGTAGTCGAGAGAGTTAACAACATCGCTGAGGCTTTGGTTGAGTTGGAGAATGAAGTTAAGGCTGCTGAGGTGAGACAAAAACACAATAATGAGATAATGATATACACGCAGTAAAACCACAATAACTTTGTAAAAAAAGCTAGTTAAAGCCATTATTCTGCAAAAGTACTGGAGATTAACAGTGAAACATAAACATCTGGAGAAAACAACTGCTCTCCATCACTCAAAATGTACTTAACTTTCATTCACAATTAAACAAATGAAATGTTTTCTCTTGTTTTCAGGCTCTTGAATCTGCTGTCGAAATCAAAGCGGAAGTGTCAGGGTAAGTTTTACTAAATCTACTAGACCAAAGGCATATTTACTTTGACTTACCTTTTCCCTACTATTCACTTGATATCAAGCTTATTATCATCTAGCATATTGAACCCAAAGTGTCGACTTAAGAATTTATAGTTCATTGTGTTTACAGATCCCTGCAACAAGCCCCTGAAGGTTTCCTTGAATACGGACCCCCCGGCTTCAGAGAGTACGGTCCCCCCAAGGCGGAGGACATCGCTAGGTCTGCCGCAGTTCAGGTACATAGACCAACCATTAGTAGTTATGATTTGTACAGTGTTTATTATTACTTAATTATCATCATTAAGTTGAAAGCTGTCTGAAGCTGGATAAAGACTTGCCCCATGTTTCACACAACGACCACATAACTGTTGCCTCGAACAGCCTTTTTAATCGCTTCTGACCACCGGTGCTCTGCCTTGAGCGTGTTTTCCTTCCACCCGGCCTAGTAAGATATTAGCATTTCCAGACTATGCTTAGGTGAACGCATATGGTACGCTCCTGGCATATTGTAGATAGCCGCTTGGTGATGTTGAGTTCTTCCAGTATGGATTCATTCGTTCTCATGCGGTCCATGGTATACGAAGTAGCCTCCGCTAACACCACATCTTGAAAGCATCGATCTAACTGCTTTCGCGGCTTTTAATGCACCATGTTTCAGCGCCTTAAGAAAAAGTGGAAAAAACTAGAGCACGGGTCAGTTGTATTTTGGTATCCCGACGGATGCCACGGTTCCTCCAAATTTTCCCTAGATTTGTCACTTTTGGCCATACCAGTACGATGGCCTGATGTACATAAGATCATCAAATGGTACTCACTACTTGATGATTGGTGATGTATCAAACAACCAATGACAAGACAGAAATCACCGATGACATATCACAGTGATTTCATGTACATCAGGCTTAACTTACAAGTGTAAAAACGCTGGCTGGTTTGTCTCTATTCCTAGATTTTCAATTGTTTTTTTCATTGTCAACATTGCTTGGCACAGGTTCTCCATGGTGCTCGAAAATATATTTAAATCATCTATTTTAGTATTACCTATATAATTGTATTTCAGGTCGTTCCTACCAGTGCCTTTGAGAACAACGAAGTCAGGAGGAGGCGTTTCTCACCCAAATTCAAGTAATTTTTTATATATTTTTACCCCTTTTAATAAAACTCAATTGTCAATTTATTGATTAGCGACGCACGGCTTCGCACGGGTGCAATGGCTCATGTCATAACATCGAGATTTCTGTGCTAAATCTAGTTAAATATACCTTCCGGAATTCATTTTCTAAATGGTGGTGAAGGTGAAAACATCATCAAAATCCATTGTGTAGTTTACAAGATGTGAGCAGTCACTCAAACAGACACGAAATACGACTTTGTTTTATTTCTTTGTTTAATTTTTTTTCTAAATGTGTACATTAAAAAGTATTCTATATGTCTACTAAAGGCCAATCAATCAAATAATTTGATTTTAGTCTACAGTACTAATTAAATATACAATTTCGTTTTCAGGTCAGGACACAAGAAACACTAAGCTCGCAAACGAGAACCAACACAGGACCCTGGAACAGGGAGAAAAAATGGATTTCGTAAACAACTTTTTATTTTAAAAGGCAATTTAAAAAAACCCTTTTCGCCATTCATATTTTTGACAGCAAGTCGCCATCTTTTTAGGGTTCCGTACCTCAAAAGGAAAAAAAGGAACCCTTATAGGATCACTCGTGTGTCTGTCTGTCTGTCTGTCTGTCTGTCTGTCTGTCTGTCTGTCCGTCTGTCACAGCCAATTTACTCCGAATCTAATGGACCGATTAAGTTGAAATTTGGTACACATATGTATTTCTGTGACCCAAACACGAATGTGTAACGTAAATAAATGAATTTTGAATATAGGGGTCACTTTTGGGGGGCAAACAAGAAAATTCAAAAAAATAGTTTTACTAACAGTACCGTGTGACATATCAAATGAAAGGACTTGTTATGAGGATCTTAAATATATTTTTTGTATCATTTTAAAATAAACACTTTTAAAGATATTTAAGAAATTCAATGAAAATTGACCATTCCCCCCCCCTTATCTCCGAAACTACTGGACCAAAAATTTTGAAAAAAATACATAGTATGGCTCTTTACTCATAGATTACAGGAAAACCTATAAGAAGTCCATGATCTTAAAATAACATGGTAAATCTCTCAATATTGTGCGCGCAAACTTACATTTCGTCGCTCGGCATTCAATAGGCCCATCTCTCTAGCTATTATAATATCAACAACAAAATATCGAAAGTGTTTGACAGTCTGCTTAATACACAACTAAAAAATAAAACTGTAAATGTTCATGACACCCAATTCGGGTTTCGGCGTGGTTTGTCAACAGAAAGTGCAGTGTTGTGTCTTAAGTATACTGTCACATACTATACACAGCGTGTTACGGTTGCTTATGACGTATTGCGGAGAAAGATGGAGAAGGATAGGTTGCCAACGGAGCTTATAAACATCTTTAAATATTGGTATGGTAACAAGATCAATAGTGTATGATGGGCTGGAACTTTTTCCAGGCCATACAGGTTGGAATGCGGGATGAGGCAGGGAGGGTTGAGCTCACCCTCGCTTTTCGAGCGAGCTGATTGGCGAGCTCAACAGCACCAGAGCAGGTAGCTATATAGATGGTATTTGTGTAAATAATATTAGCTATGCAGACGATATGGTGCTTCTGAGTGCGTCAATCTGTGGTTTCAGAAAGTTGGTCGCCAAATGTGAGCAATATGCCAAAATACATGGTTTGATGTATAACTCCAATAAGTCGGAGATCATGGTCTTTGAGGCTTGGGGTAGACCAGGTTATGTACCACCTGTATTACTCAATGAGACTCCACTACAAATAGTATTTACGTTTAAATATCTTGGTCATATATTGACCCCTGACCTGAATGACGGACTCGATATTGGCGGGAACGAAGGGTGTTGTCGGTAAGGGCGAAAATGCTGGCTCGCTGGTTTGCACGCTGCTCATTTAAAAAGTCAAAATTACTCTGTTTCGAGCTTATTGTACAACGTTTTACACGTGCAGCCTATGGGCTAGATATACCCAAAGGTCGTGCAACACCCTTCGTGTCCAATACAACAATGCTTTCAGGGTACCTATTGGTGGGGCTGCCCCGTTTTTGTTGCGCATCGGGAATGTTCGCGGACGCACATGTTAATTGCTTTTACGCAACGATGCGAATGAGGTGTGCATCTCTATTGTGCAGAGTGGGGGCCAGCTCCAACAATATCCTAAAAATGATCACTAGCAGGCTGGATTGCATGTACATCAATCACTGCAGTGCCATCTCCCATGGGGTGAAATAAATTTAAACTAGATTACGTGGGGCACTCGGAAAGTTTTGCGATACTAGAAAAAAATATACTACAGGTTATAAAATAAAATATTATATCTTTTCAAAGAACTCTCCATTTCTCTCTATTTTTTTCTCCTTCTGCTTTTATTTTAATTTTAACTTGTTTTTTTATTGTTTTTTTTTTAATGTTCTTAATGAAGGTGTTTAGTTTAATTTGTGATTTCCTGTGCGAGTCTCAATAAATACTTTTTCTTTCTTTTCTTTCTTTCTTTTTGATTTTGCTCGTAAAAAAATGTGGAGGGAATTTAGAATGTAATGTTTTTTTTTGTAATAAATAGTCATATTTTTATCGATATCAAAACCAGCCAGTATCCCATAGATAAAAACTGTTAATCGCAAAACTTTCTGAGTGACCTGGTAAAATAAGCTAACATAGTTCATAAGTTTACTAACACAATGAATGAGCCCTTGTTACTTGAATAAAGAAAATATCGTGACCATTTTTCTTTTTCAACGACGTTTTCTAAAAATTTAACCTAGCTAGATCGATTTATCGCTCCCGAAACCCCCTGCGTAATAAAAGTTCATAAAATTCTTGGAGCCGTTTCCGAGATTCAGATTATATATTTACATATATACAAGAATTGCTCGTTTAAAGGTGTTACATTTATATTATTATTATATTAATACCGCGAATGTGAAATTTTTTACGAACATCAGATTTTTGTTTTATTTAATTCTTCTACACGTTCAAATAAGTGATCTTGCAATTTAAAAAAAAAAACGTAAAAAAATGTCACCTTCGCGGTATTGGATGCCGAGCGACGATTTGTAGTTGGAATGTATGGGAGAACATGTTTTTCAACTACAATGTTAAGTTTATTCTTGGGATAAATAAATTCATCTCAACTACGGAACCCTTCATTGTGCGTAGTCCGACACGCACTTGGCCGGTTTTTTTTCTTATTTGAAACTAGAATGATTAAACCGA
Source organism: Agrochola lychnidis (assembly GCA_963680765.1). Taxonomy (NCBI): domain Eukaryota; kingdom Metazoa; phylum Arthropoda; class Insecta; order Lepidoptera; family Noctuidae; genus Agrochola; species Agrochola lychnidis. The sequence goes on from OY796872.1 coordinate 14,754,995, forward strand.
TAGAACTTATAAAACTTAGACAAAAGCGATCAAAATATGAAGTGATAAATCATGATATTCCTACTCAAAAGTACAATGAAATCACTTTTAATAATATTTATGCAATCAATGGTGGAAAATGATCTTGTGTTAATTTAATAAATAAATGAATTTGATGATTTACATAATGGTATAATTTAACCTATTAATTAACATGCCATAATTCTCAGACACGTTTCGCTTTGCAAAAGAAATAAAGCGATAAATGATATTGCATCAGGCCATAGTTTAGTATCCACAAAAATATTTAATTTTCTCTGTGGTATTTTGCAGGCATCATAATCTTTTTCTTTCTTCATAACTTTCCAAGGAGATCTGAACCTGAGACTATTTATGTGTGTAGGTAACTCGAAATATTATTCGCAGAAGTACTTTCAGATAATTTATTTATAAACAGAGGTATTTTCGTATCCGCTACTCTGAAGTGTCCATCTTCGCCTTTTTCATTGTGTTATCTATTTTTTAACTTCATCTTTGAACTAATTGCCAGTTCACATCCTCTTTAGAATTATTCCAAACTTTGCCGTCACTAAGTAAATTAACGAGGCATTTCTTCCCTGGATTCGTATGTTTTGTACTTGCTTATCTGTACAAGGTTGGTCCGCAAAGGTAACCAACAAAATTCAAATTTTGCTTCGTTTTTTGCAATTTGCAGGTCAGGTTGTATCTTGATCAAGATATAATTATTTATTTATTTAATTTGACAACATTGGTCCAATGGTTAGTACATAGAACAAACTTATCAACTAAGGGTTAGTATTTATTAAGACGCAGATATATGACAGTGACCTTGAATGGTTAGCTTGCGTGTTCTGTATTGAGCTCACGCAACGCGTCGTACGTCCAGCCAGTAATAGGACTCGCCTATCAAGGAGCGCTGTCCCAAATTAGACGCATTATTAATTTATTACACGTAAAACAAAAGATTTTATAATAAAATACGTATACTAAAAGATTAGTAATTTAATTATCTTTGAAATGATGAAGTTTTCAGAAAAATACGCTAGATGGATTTTGCGTCATTCTCAGTTTTTTATCCGCGTTAGCCATAACTTTACAAATTAATTTCACTATGTAATATAAACATAATCTAATATATGCCTATATTAAAATATTAAGAAAATGCTCTAATTTAACATATATTTTTTCCAAATCACTAACACTAATCGTTTAGACGTCATCTTCAGTATAAAATCGTTAAAAGTCAGCTATCGTCCCCTTAAATGTATACATAATTATTATTCATCCCTGCCGCACGAGCAACCTGACAGAGTGTCTCAGTATTGGTGCATCATGCTGTTCAGCTAGGGTTTTCAAAATACTGTTGCTGCTCGCCCTCATTCTGCTTATTAAGGATGCGGCCTTCTTCCTCATAATGGCATAAAAGTCGTCAGTTCGTGCTACAGCAAACATGCTAGACGCGCTGCAGAACCGGGGCAACCTCAACAGCACTCTGAAGCCATATATTGCACACGCAGAGCATCTAGAGCCCTCTGCGTACCGTTGACTCACAATCTGCCCGTGTAGAACCCTTTTTTTTTGGGTGGGAAATCATCAAATAACTTCTCCTGCTCTGGGCGGAGCGGGAGGGCGTGTCAGACTCTTACTGACTAAAACCCACCCGTGTTCCTTCAGTTGCCGTGTTGCCGGGAGGCCACGATGTCCCTATCGGTTTTCTTCGAACCCCCGGCAGGCATTGGCCCTAGCGGACCCCGTCAATTCTGCTGACATCTCTTTGAGGCGCGCGTGGAACACAACGCGCCGTCGACCCGGGCTTGGTCCTTATCGGACGGCGAGCTGCCCATTGCTCACCGTCCGCAAGCCCGCGCCTACGGTGGCCGGAAATCTTCCTGTGATTCCCGACGCCCAGGGCGTCTCTTCCTGCGGCGGTTAGGGGCGCGAGGGCGCGAAATTTGCCTCTCCCTCACGCGCCAATAAGCTTTAAACAGAGTTATTTTGACCTCATTACTACAGATATGATTCGCATCATAAGAATAATTAATACATCTCTATCTACAAGTTACATTTGTTCCATTGAATTACTTTTTCATGAAATCATGACATTTGAGAATAAATCTAACTTAGAGAGATGTATTAATGATTCTAATTCTGTAAATACTTATTGGTCGAGAATCGTATTTTGATCGAGATACAATCTGACACTGATCTGCAAATAGCAAAAAACGTGTGAAAATTTAAATTTCGCGAGCTACCTTTACGGATCCTCTATATCTGCCTTGCCTTTTCTCAACTATGTTGGGGTCGGCTTCCAGTCTCACCGGATGCAGCTGAGTACCAGTATTTTACATGGAGCGACTGCCTATCTGACCTTCACAACCCAGTAAATGGGTAATACGATACCCCTTGATAAGACTGGTTGTCAGACTTTCGGGCTTCTGACGACCCGTAACGACTGTCAAAGATCCACGAATGACAGCCGGGACCAACAGCTTAACGTGCTTTCCGAGGCACGGAGGAGTCTTAGTATCTAAGGATGGTCACCCATCCACAGATCAACCCCGGCAAGCGTAGCTTATCCTGATGGATCGACCCGTGCGGCTATTATTATTTAGCCACGAGCTCACCCTTACGGATCCTCTATATAAAGAGTATTATTAACCGACTTCCAAAAAGGAGGAGGTTATGTTCGTAGCGTGTTTGTTTTTTAAATTTATTTTTTTATTTATGTCCGCTGATTTCTCCGTCAATTGTGGACCGATTTTGAAAATTATTGTTTGAATTATTGTTTAGTTCCATATAAATTTTATTAACTTGGATAGTTTTTGAGTTAGCTTCAATAATACGTATTTTTTCCCACTTAGTATGTGGATGATATGATAAGTTCCACTGGTGGCAGGTAGGTAGGTATTCGAATTTGTGATGGGTAGGTGTACCACAAGTAAAAAATGAAAAATAAAAACTTTTTACAAAAAAAAAGACAACCGACTTCCAAAAAAACACTGCAAAGTGAAAAATTAATTTAATTTCGGAAGTCGGTGGCAAAAAACGAAAATTCAAAATCAAAGACTCCGACTTCAGAACTTAAAGTTATTTTTCACTTTGCAGTGTTTTTTATTTTTGGAAATCGGTTGTTTTTTTTTTAATGTTTTTTATCTATAGGTATATTCGTCTTTTACTTTAAAGAAATTCCAAACATAGGTTGTTCCATATCTGGACGACCTTGAATTTGTGGACCAAGGACCATTACACGGGATAAACATGACCTGTCTCCGTCGTTAACGATTAAACTCAACCGCAAAACATTCTGTGAAATTATATATGTATATACCGTCTAATAAGATTCTACGGGATTGTCTGTGCATAAACGATATTTTTACATGATGTAATTGAAGTGTATTAAAATATTAATACAGAAACCGAAGAAGAAAAAGGTATTTGTCAGTCTGTCTGTTATCGCGTCACGCAAACACTACTGGATAATTTTTGATGATATTGCTTGGCGTGGTGACAGCTTATGTTTCGAAGCAACGAATAAGGTAGATAGATAAAAGTCCCCGTCACGAGAAGCTATAATTTTTGTAAATAAAGAACTTCTACCAAGTTACGTAGCGACAATTTAATCAACAACAAATAATCCCAAATTCAATTAAGTCAAAGTAACGTACGTGTTATACGAAACTAATGAGCAATTTCACTTGATCGGGTTATATTTTAGCGATATAAAGCGCTGTCGTCTAAGGTTTTGTGGTACTGGAACGCATCTGATTCATGGAACATAAACATTTGGGCCACGATTTTGAAGTAAGTTCACGCTGACGTTGTCTCTGCTGTCTTTCGAGTTTCGAATGCGTCTGTTTGTTTGTGGTATTTTCGCGGATTAGGTTATATTGTTTGTTTGTAATTAGATGTGTGTGTTAATATAATTATATCCCTGTAAAAAAATTGTACAAAACTGTTTTTATTTTATTTTACCCAAAAATTGCAAACCCCTGTATGTGTGTTTACAAAATTTATAGCTTGTCGTGACGAATCATAAAAATTACAGATATAAATATGTAGAAATTTTTCAAGAGGTGACACAATGGGCGGTCTTATCGCTAAAATCTATATTTTAAAGACTATCTTAGGATAAGGATAGTTTATTCCGGAAAAGGAATGGTTTTTCATGTATGTACCGACATAGTTAAATGCATAAATGTATTAAGATGGAAAAACTGGAAAATATTTGAGGTAACATAACAAAGCGGAAAGTCTTACTCATGCCCTCTTATTGACTTAAGAAACAGTATGTTCAAAAGACAAGCTTTGATTTCTTAAAAAACTGTACAACGGTCACACAATAGCGATTGTCAAAATACATAGCGTTTTATGACACGTCAATGGTGAAATTGACAGATTTTCATTACGGCCGTAATAATACGACGGCCATCCGTACCTTAATAAACCTCTTTCCTCTTACACATAACACGTTTTGTGAAAAAAGTTTTTGCCTCAACACTCTCCAACTTTCACGCGGACAGACTCGCGATCACAGCTAGTGAATTAACTTAGTCGCGGATTCTCGAGACGCGAACAAATTATCGAGATTTAATCTTTAATAAATAATAATTGTGTCATTATGAAATTACCATTTTTATAAGATTCGAGGTGTCTGGTATATAAATTCTGGGATAGACGTTGTTAGGACATTCAGGAAAGGGAAGTCGTTTTGATAACATCATGGAACATTATTTTATTCTGAATTTGTTTGTGGTTGTTACTGTGTTATCCGTGTAAGTAGAAAAAATATAATTAATAGAAAATAAACTGGGGTGTACTGAAATATCTACAGTGATGATACTTATAAGTAGAGACCGGATTATATGCATTTGCATATTTAAGCCATCATCAGCGGTAATAGCATATTTTACTTAAGATCTAGTTAAGATGCATAAATTATCGTCTCCTCCTGCGGCGGTTAGGGGCGTGAGGGCGCGAAATTTGCCTCTCCCTCACGCGTTCCGCCTCCTCCTTCGCGAGCATTACCGCTTCGCAGAAGGAGGTGACGGCCTGCCATTTCCTCTCGCTCCGTACCATGGCCTGAACCAGGGCCGGACGCGAGAGATCACCGCCGCCGATCGCCTCTACGAGAACACGGCGTTGCTCCGCCCAAGCCGGGCAGACCTCCACTGTATGCTCCACCGTGTCCTCAGGCCGATCCACACAATGGTGACACCCGGGTGTTTTCTCCCGCCTTATCCTGAACAGGAACCTCTCGAAGCAGCCGTGTCCGGTGAGGACCTGCGTCAGGCGGAAGGTGAGAACGCCGTGGCGTCTCTCCAGCCACTCCTCAAAGAGGGGTCTTATCGCCGCGATTGTGGCGTGCCCAGCGCGGGGTTGCGACAATCGCACCCTCCATGATGCCATGAGATCCCGCCGGAGCTCTGTCCGCTGTGCCGCAATTTCTTGCGGCATCGGAGTTAAGCCCCGGCGTTTCGCCTCCTCGCGACACTCCCAGACGTGCGCGAGGACTTTTGCCTCCAGATCCCATGACGGTAATCCGGCAAGGAGGCTCGCCGCCTCGCAGGAGACCGTGCGGTATCCTCGGGCCAGCCGGATGGCCATGACCCTCTGGGACGCGTTCAACCGGCGGGCTGGCCGCAGCCTCAATGAACGCGCCCACACCGGCGCCCCGTAAAGGGCCATGGACCGCACGATCCCCGCATAGAGCCTCCGGCAGGAGGCGTTTGGATCCCCTAGATTGGGCAGGAGCCGCTTTAATGCAGCCCCGGCCCGCTCCAGTCTGGGAGCCAAACGTCGGAAGTGTTCCACGAAATTCCACCGGCTGTCGAGGACGAGTCCCAGATACTTCATCGTCGACTCGACACCGATGTGAACCCCTCCCGCCATTACCTGGGAACTCGACGGTGGCGCATACCGAGGACCATGAAAACCCATGGCCTCAGACTTGTGCAGGGCCACCTCGAATCCCAGCTGCCGGATCCTGTCAACGATTGTCGCAACCCCTCGTGTCGCTAAATCGGCCGCCGCCTGGTACGACCCCCCCTGCGCCAGGACAAGCGTGTCGTTAGCGTAACAAACGACGCTGACGCCGCTAGGGAGGTCGGCGCGCAGCACCCAGTCGTATCCGATGTCCCACAGATGCGGCCCCAGGACCGAACCTTGTGGGACATCGCACGACATCTCTTGCCGGTTCCACTCTCCTTAGTGACCGGGGTAGATGACGGCCCTGTCCGTCAGATAGGCCTCGACCACACGACAGAGGTAGGTCGGCATCCGGTGATACCGGAGTGCCTCCCTGATGCAACTCCAGGGCAGGGTGTTGAAGGCATTGGCGATGTCTAGAGACACCGCCAAGACGACCCCACCCCGGGCCACAGCATCCCCCGTCGTGAGGGCCCGCACGCGCATGATGGCGTCCACCGTAGAACGCCCCCTGCGGAAACCGAACTGGCTCTCCGCCAGATCAGGCCCCACTCGCACCAGCTGCCCGACGAGGCGGTCTGCAATGACTCTTTCAAAGAGCTTGCCCACCTCGTCGAGCAGCACAATGGGCCGATAAGCGGACGGAGAGTCCGCTGGGCGCCCCGGCTTCTTGTTGAGGACCAGTTTCCCCGTCTTCCAACGAACTGGGAACTGGCCCCTCTCCATGCATGCGCTTAGGAACCCCCTCAGTCGAGGCCCGAGAGCCCCCATGGCCAGGACCCAGGCTTTTCCGGGTATGCCGTCGGGTCCTGAGGCGGTATTCTTCGCACTCATCTTACGTACCGCCACTCTCATTTCTACCTCAGTCACCTCAGGAGAATCGTCGTCGTCGGTGTGGTCCGCATCGGGCACCGCAGTAGGCGGAGCCATGGGCGGAGGGGTATGATCCCCTCTAGAGGGGAACAGAGCACTCACCACGTCCTCTACAAGCTGGGGCCGGAGACTCTGCGTCAGCGGGGGAGCCCATGGGCGGAGTTTCTCCCGCACCATCTTGTATGGGCGCCCCCACGGGTCCCTGTTGAGAGTCTCCAGCAACTCCTCTCGGGCTAGCGCCCTGGCCCGCAGGATCTCCGCTTGGAGGGCGGTCTTCGCCGCTCTGTACCCCTCGTACAGCTCCGCCTCAATGACTTCCGTATCCGGAGGGCGGATACGGAGCCTGCGATGCCTGGCGTACCGGCATCGCGCAGCAACACACGCCTTGCGCAGAGCCTCCAGCTCTTGCGACCACCAGTACAGCCGGCGCGAAGCATGTCTAGGATGGACCCGGGGCATTGCCATGTCACACACATTGGACATGGCCTCCCGGAACCACTCCGCCTCGTCGTTGATGTCGGCAGGCCTGTCCGGTGATGACACCCAGGCCTGCACGATAGAGGCTTCCAGGAGAAGCTCCCGGTCTAGCTGCTTCAGCGCCCACCGTGGACCACTCGGGGCCTGTCGGACCGGCGCACTCGAGGTCTGGGTGGAGACGTCAAACCGGATGTACCGGTGATCGGAGTAGGTCTCCACCCCCTCCATGACGCGCCAGTCAATGACACGCGGCGACAGAGCGGGGCTGGCGAACGAAATGTCCACCACCGATTTGCCCCGCATCCGCACACACGTGGGGACAGAACCCCGGTTTAGGACGACCAGGCCTGTCTCCAGAGCCCAGTCCTCCACCATCCTGCCCCGTGTGTCCGTATACCGGGAACCCCAAGCCAGATTCTTGGCATTGAAGTCCCCGAGTACGAGCACGGGGAGGGAACCAAACCCGACGACGACGACTCTTAACTCCGCAAGGGAGTTGTGGAACTCGGTAAGAGTTCGGTTCGGGGAGAAGTAAACACCCACCACGACAATCTCCCCGAACCGTGCTGCAACGCAACCCCGTCCTCTCTTGACCGACTCGAGGGCCGGAGTACCGGCGGCGGCCGACGAAATGAGGGTTACTGAGCCGCTCAGGTCCTCCACCCAGTCATCCCTAGGCGGGACAAAGTACGGCTCAGCGACCACGGCGATGTTGATCGACCACTGCGCCATGCTCTGGAGCAACAGATCCTGAGCGGCGGCGCAGTGGTTGATGTTCGCCTGGAGGAGGCGTAATGGGGCCGTTATTGGCATTCCATGTCTACCCCCTCCTCTCTCCGAGCCCCCTGTGAGGGCCCTGCCGCGGCGGCAGAGGCGGCGGCGACAGCGACGGTGGACGCGGCAGTGGCCACGGTGGAAGTGGCGGCGGCTGCGGCGGTGACGGCGGTGGTGGCGGAGCGCTTGCCCCTGCCTCTGGCCTCGACGGGTGGAGCGCAGGCCCTGCTCCCAGCCCGGTGATCGGTCGGCTTGCCAGCCGCCGCACATACGACACAGTGCGGCGTGGCGTTACACGAGCCGGCCTTGTGACCGGGCTGACCACAGCGAAAGCAGAGGTTGCTGCGGTCTACCTCCGAGGTGCACTTGGCCCCCACGTGGTGGCCCACCTGGCAACGGAAGCACCTCAGAGGTCTGGGCTCCAGCAGTTTGACCTGCGCCGAAACCCAGCCCACCAAAAGCCTTTGGCCCTCCCAGGCTATCTTTTTGGCCGCCGTCACGGGGCAACTCACCCTGATGGCTTGCATCCCCGTGTGGTCAGGATGGAAGGTGCCTGCCTTGATCTGCTCGACAGAGCACCCTCCAGCCTTAGCGACGGCGGCCAGCACCTTTGCCTCCGTCACGGAGTCGTCCAGGCCCTGGATGTGCAAGTCAGCGCACTTGGTGGGCCTGGAGACTCGAGCCTCGTCCGCATTTAGGGCCGCCCTGAGCTTTTCAGCCAGAGCGTCAGCGGCCGGGCCACTGGCCGCACCAGGGACCTCCAGCATCCGGGCCCCGGTTGCCGTGATTTTGACCTTTATACCCTTTTTGGCCCCAATCTCCTCTAGGTCCATCACCTGGTCCACCGTCGCGAACACCTGCTGGTAGGACACGCCCCTTTTCTCCGCTTCCGGCTGCAGTGTGACCACCACAGCTGCGGACTTCGGGGTGCGGAGCCTAGCCGCAGCACTTCGCTCCTTGCGCCGCTGCAGTGCACTGACCCAGGTTTCCGAAATGCGCTAAAAATGATAACATCGTTAATTAACCACATAAAAATGTTTTAAATGATCGAAGACACAATCTTACCACTGAACATTTGGAGCAATACTTGATTGTTAACGTTTACAAAAAGTTTAAATAATTTTAATGTCATGTAACGTTACTGTACCTATTATATCTCCTATCAAAGGATAATTTCAAGCATTTTTCATGCATATAACAAGCTTTTTATGTTGAATATAATCCGATCTCTACTTATAAGGGTCACCGTTTCCGGTTTTCACACCAGCATTGTTCTGTAAGACTTTCACCATGAAAGCTTAGGTAGAGTGCGCTTCTGCCCGGCTTGGGCGGAGCATAGCCGTGTCCTCGTGGAGGCGATCAGCAGCGGTGATATCACTCGCGTCCGGCCTTGGTTCAGGCCATGGTACGGAGAGAGAGGAAATGGGAGGCCGTCACCTCCTTCGGCGAAGCAGTAATGCTCGCGAAGGAGGAGGCGGAACGCGTGAGGGAGAGGCAAAATTCGCGCACTCACGCCCCTAATCGCCGCAGGAGGAGACGCCCTGGGCGTCGGAAATCGCAGGCCGATTTCCGGCCACCGTAGGCGCGGGCTTGCGGACGGTGAGCAATGTGTAGCTCGCCGTTTTATAATTTCCCACCCAGAAAAAAAAAGAAAAGTGTAGTGCGCTTGAAGTGAGCTGTCATTCACTATTGACAGCTGACTTCACGCTAACCTCAACTAAATTTTAACAATCAGATTGTTAGGAAGCTCGTGGCTAAGCAATAACAGCCGCACGGGTTGATCCATCAGGTTAAGCTACGCTTGCCGTGGTTGGTCCGTGGATGGGTGACCATCTTCACATATCGAGATCCTCCGAGCCTCGGAAACCACGTTAAGCCGTTGGTCTCGGCTGTCGTTCGTGGATTTTTGACAGTCGTTACGGGTCGTCAGAAGCCCGAAATTCTGACAACCACTCTTACCAAGGGGTATCGTTTTACCCGGTTACTGGGTTGTGGAGGTCAGATAGGCAGTCGCTTCATGTAAAATACTGGTATTCAGCTGCATCTGGTTAGATGGGAGCTGACCCCAACGTAGTTGGGAAAAGGGCTAGGCAGATTGAGATTGTTAGGTACAAAATAGATGGGCTGGTCTTTGACACTTCAGCAGATGACCTGCAGAAGTTTGCCAGTGAACCATGAAGCGCAATATAAATTTTGAGTATCTCTGATGCAAGGCGACTCTGCGACAGACCAAGGCGAAGTTGGCGTGCTCAACTCCTACTGAAGGACTGAGAGCAATGGGCCCACCTACATCTTTTGATAATAAGATTATTTAAAAAAAAAATTCTAGTGCTAGAGAGCTATACGTACTATATAGTTCCATCCTGTTCCTCCACTGAAGTAAGATTTAGAAAATATTAAAATAATACTGTATACGAGGTGATGGTAGGCCCCCGAAGAGTCTGAAAAATGGATCGGGAAGCTTTTGCTCAGAACTTGGATAAGACCGGCTAGATAGATGGAAAAGCCATTTGCGTCTCGGACCACGCATTATGTAGGATAGTTGGGATGTATACATTGTAGTTGAAAAACATGTTCATACATTGATATACTATGCTATCAATTCTCCAACTCAAATGTAAGTTTGTAATCGGAAAAACATTTTTTATGTAATAAAACTACTTCTTTTTTTCGTGTGGTTACTGACTAACCTGGTGCCAGAGTTTTAAAGCCACCCAAAGGCCTCTGACTTGGCTTCACATGCTGTCTAGAAATATTTCTCAGAAATATCTCACGATGTTTTCCTTCACCGTTATAAAACGATTAGTTAACGATTTTTGGAATCAGAATCTTAATCAGAATCAGAAAGACCGTAGACATAGTCTACGTATTTGATATTAATTTCAAGTTGATACCTCAGGCATTCCTGAGAAAAAGGGTCTGGACTGACTGACAGACAGAGTAATAGACAGACAGACGATAAACGAAGTGATCCAATAAGGGTTCTGTTTTATTCATTCGAGGTAGGTGCCCTAAAAACACGCTGTCTCGGTATTAAATTCACATAATGAGCACCACAACAACTGTCTTTGTTCATTTGTTATACAGTGTGAGTCTTCATAATGTGCACATATCGAAATGAGGGAAAATCTATGCTTAATTTTATCGACGGAAAAAATGGTCAAAAATTTTTTTGTTTTTTTTAATTTTTTTTGTTACAAAATTTTTTTTTTTTCTATTTTGCATCTTGTTTATAAATTTTACAATTATTGTAAAAATTGATGAAAAAATACAGATTTTTACTAAAAAAAATATGTTTATTTTCAATTGAGGGTAGTTCTTTTTCTCCCCGTGTGCCTGGGGGCTGGAGTTCCCTTATGGATGCGTCCGGGGGGAAGGCCAGTCTCCGGGACGGTGCACCCTGGGGTACGGACAATGACTCCCCAGCTAGGGGTCTCGTTGTCCGTATGCCAATATCCTGTCGGAGGATAACGCTCTAACGGGTACTCACTAGGGAGCACTCGTTGAGCAGCGTTAGAGTAGGAGCGGGCTCGGCGTGCACTAACCCTGCCGTCGGGCGGGCAGGAGGAAGTCTTTTCTCCTGTCACCGCTGGTCTCGTAGCCCCGAAGAGTGTCAAGGTCATGTCTCTGGCATTTGACGGGGGTCGAGGGTCTTGGCTTAACCGCCCGGGCCGCGAGGTAGAAAACCTCTATAAAAAATCACCCCAAACCTCCAAGCGGCGGCGCACCGTGAGGGAGGTTGGTAGCTTGATTAATGGGTAGCTTAATTAGTCATTAGTGCGAACCACACAATTTTGAGAAGATAAAAAGTTTAAACTCGTGGGAACTAATATGGTAAAAAATAAAAACAAAAATAAAACGACGCAAAGGGAGGGGAGTGATGCGGGGTCGGAGTCCGACGCTGCATCGGGCGCAGAGGGCTCCAGCTCGGGGCGCGAAGTGGTGGGGGCGGATGGTATCATCCGGAAATTCTTCCGGAAGCGCCCCAATTCGGATGATGGTGAGTGGTCCTCCGCCGACAGCAGGCGGAAAATGCACACCAGCCGGCGGGGTAAGGCCCAAGAAAAGGGGAAAGGTGTGGGTAGAGGGCTCACCACCAAGAAGGCTGGTGAGTCAAGCCAGGCCGGTCCAGTCGAACAGGCCCGGCGAACCGAGAGTCCTGCCACGGAGGAGCACCACCCGGGAGAGACCAGCAGTGGGCCGGTCCTCTCAGAGGCCTCTGGTGGTGAGCCGGACGTCGCTGGCGGCGGTGACAAGCCGCAGCAGGAAGCCAGGTTTGCGGAGGTCGTGGAAGCCGCGATCAGGGCGGTGGCCTTGAAGAGGATTCAATCCTCTAAGGACAAGGCCATACCCGCGGCCGCGGCCTCTATTTTGGCGGCAGCGAAGGAGCTGCACTTTGGGCCTCCGTCGGACGGTATGTCCGAGATGCGGGCGGAGGTCGCAAAGTTGACTGCCGCCATGGAGCTTCTCCGAAAAGAGAACGAGAAGCTCCGAGCGGACCTGGCTGGGCTGCGAGCAGCCGCCCCTCGGGAGGCGCCGCAGGGAGGGGAGCGGCATGGGCAGGGGCCCGTGCCTGTGCCTACTGAGGACCGGGTTCTGGCCCTGGTGCGGCAGGAGATGGCTGCCCTGCGGAGCAGATTCTCCGCCCTAGAGGCCATCGTCTTGCGCCCTCCGCTAGCGGCGAGCCAGCCGGCCTTGGACCAGCGGAAAGCGGCTTCGTATGCCGCCGCCGCATCTGCCGCGGTCAAGCCAGGCCAAGGCAGGCAGGGGCAAGCCAAGGGTGGAGCGGCTGTGCAGGCAGCGAAGGCCCCGGCCCTGACGGCGAGGGTTCCGGCCCAGGCGGCGGCGAAACGGCCACCTCCGCCTCCTAATTCTTCTCCTCCGGCCGACGCCGGATGGCAAGTAGCCGGGGAGAAGAAGAAGGCTAGTAAGGAGGTAAGGGCGGCCAAAAAGAAGGCGAGGCGGCAGCGGCGCAAAGAGCGAAACGTCGCAGCTAGGCTCCGCGCCCCGAAGTCCGCAGCTGTGGTGGTCACACTGCAGCCGGAAGCGGAGAAAAGGGGCGTGTCCTACCAGCACGTGTTCGCGACGGTGGACCGGGTGATGAACCTGGAGGAGATCGGCGCCGCCAAGGGGATAAAAATCAAAATCACGGCGACCGGGGCCCGGATGCTGGAAGTCCCTGGTGCGGCTAGTGGCCCGGCCGCTGACGCTCTGGCTGAAAAGCTCAGGGCGGCCCTAAATGCGGACGAGGCCCGAGTCTCCAGGCCCACCAAGTGCGCTGACTTGCGCATCCAGGGCCTGGACGACTCCGTGACGGAGGCAAAGGTGGTGGCCGCCGTCGCTAAGGCTGGAGGGTGCTCTGTCGATCAGATCAAGGCAGGCACCATCCATCCTGATCACACGGGGATGCAAGCCATTAGGGTGAGCTGCCCCGTGACGGCGGCCAAAAAGATAGCCGGGGAGGGCCAAAGGCTTTTGGTGGGCTGGGTTTCGGCGCAGGTCAAACTGCTGGAGCCCAGACCTCTGAGGTGCTTCCGCTGCCAGGTGGGCCACCACGTAGGGGTCAAATGCACCTCGGAGGTGGACCGCAGTGACCTCTGCTTCCGCTGTGGTCAGCCCGGTCACAAGGCCGGCTCGTGTAACGCCACGCCACACTGTGTCGTATGTGCGGCGGCTGGCAAGCCGGCCGATCACCGGGCTGGGAGCAGGGCCTGCGCTCCACCCGCCGAGGCCAGAGGCAGGGGCAAGCGCTCCGCCACCACCACCGTCACCGCCGCAGCCGCCGCCACTTCCACCGTGGCCACTGCCGCTTCCACCGTCGTCACCGCCGCAGCCGCCGCCACTTCCACCGTGGCCACTGCCGCTTCCACCGTCGCTACCGCCGCCGTTGCCGCCGCGGCAGGGCCCTCGCAGGGGGCTCGGGGGGAGGCAGAGATGGAATGCCAATAACGGCCCCATTACGCCTCCTCCAGGCGAACATCAACCACTGCGCCGCCGCTCAGGATCTGTTCCTCCAGAGCATGGCGCAGTGGTCGATTAACATCGCCGTGGTCGCTGAGCCGTACTTTGTCCCGCCCAGGGATGACTGGGTGGAGGACCTGAGCGGCTCAGTGACCAAAGTCAAAGTCAAATCATTTATTTCAAATAGGCCCATGTATGGCACTTTTGAACGTCAAAAATTACAAAATAATAAAATTGATTCTAGTCGCCCCTTCCAAAAGGTAGTTTTCGTATGGAGAAGAATGGGCAAGAAACTCCACCGTACCGACCCTCATTTCGTCGGCCGCCGCCGGTACTCCGTCCCTCGAGTCGGTCAAGAGAGGACGGGGTTGCGTTGCAGCACGGTTCGGGGAGATTGTCGTGGTGGGTGTTTACTTCTCTCCGAACCGAACTCTTGCCGAGTTCCACAACTCCCTTGCGGAGTTAAGAGTCGTCGTCGTCGGGTTTGGTTCCCTCCCTGTGCTTGTACTCGGGGACTTCAATGCCAAGAACCTGGCTTGGGGTTCCCGGTATACGGACACACGGGGCAGGATGGTGGAGGACTGGGCTCTGGAGACAGGCCTGGTCGTCCTAAACCGGGGTTCTGTCCCCACGTGTGTGCGGATGCGGGGCGAATCGGTGGTGGACATTTCGTTCGCCAGCCCCGCTCTGTCGCCGCGTGTCATTGAATGGCGCGTCATGGAGGGGGTGGAGACCTACTCCGATCACCGGTACATCCGGTTTGACGTCTCCACCCAGACCTCGAGTGCGCCAGTCCGACAGGCCCCGAGTGGTCCGCGGTGGGCGCTGAAGCAGCTGGACCGGGAGCTTCTCCTGGAAGCCTCGATCGTGCAGGCCTGGGTGTCATCACCGGACAGGCCTGCCGACATCAACGACGAGGCGGAGTGGTTCCGGGAGGCCATGTCCAATGTGTGTGACATGGCAATGCCCCGGGTCCATCCTAGACATGCTTCGCGCCGGCTGTACTGGTGGTCGCAAGAGATGGAGGCTCTGCGCAAGGCGTGTGTTGCTGCGCGACGCCGGTACGCCAGGCATCGCAGGCTCCGTATCCGCCCTCCGGATACGGAAGCCATTGAGGCGGAGCTGTACGAGAGGTACAGAGCGGCGAAGGCCGCCCTCCAAGCGGAGATCCTGCGGGCCAGGGCGCTGGCCCGCGAGGAGATGCTGGAGACTCTCAACAGGGACCCGTGGGGGCGCCCATACAAGATGGTGCGGGAGAAACTCCGCCCATGGGCTCCCCCGCTGACGCAGAGTCTCCGGCCCCAGCTTGTGGGGAACGTGGTGAGCGCTCTGTTCCCCTCTAGAGGGGATCATACTGCTCCGCCCATGGCTCCGCCTACAGCGATGCCCGATGCGGACCACACCGACGACGACGATTCTCCTGAGGTGACTGAGGTAGAAATGAGAGTGACGGTACGCAAGATGAGTGCGAAGAATACCGCCCCAGGACCCGACGGCATACCCGGAAAAGCCTGGGTCCTAGCCATGGGGGCTCTCGGGCCTCGACTGAGGGGGCTCCTAAGCGCATGCATGGAGAGGGGCCAGTTCCCACTTCGTTGGAAGATGGGGAAACTGGTCCTCATCAAGAAGCCGGGGCGCCCAGCGGACTCTCCGTCCGCTTATCGGCCCATTGTGCTGCTCGACGAGGTGGGCAAGCTCTTTGAAAGAGTCATTGCAGACCGCCTCGTCGGGCAGCTGGTGCGAGTGGGGCCGGATCTGGCGGAGAGCCAGTTCGGTTTCCGCAGGGGGCGCTCTACGGTGGACGCCATCATGCGCGTGCGGGCCCTCACGACGGGGGATGCTGTGGCCCGGGGCGGGGTCGTCTTGGCGGTGTCTCTAGACATCGCCAATGCCTTCAACACCCTGCCCTGGAGTTGCATCAGGGAGGCACTCCGGTATCACCGGATGCCGACCTACCTCTGTCGTGTGGTCGAGGCCTATCTGACGGACAGGGCCGTCATCTACCCCGGTCACCAAGGAGAGTGGAACCGGCAGGAGATGTCGTGCGGTGTCCCACAGGGTTCGGTCCTGGGGCCGCATCTGTGGGACATCGGATACGACTGGGTGCTGCGCGCCGACCTCCCTAGAGGCGTCAGCGTCGTTTGTTACGCTGACGACACGCTTGTCCTGGCGCAGGGGGGGTCGTACCAGGCGGCGGCCGATTTAGCGACACGCGGGGTTGCGACAATCGTTGACAGGATCCGGTAGCTGGGACTCGAGGTGGCCCTGCACAAGTCTGAGGTCCTCGGAATGCGCCACCGTCGGGTTCCCAGGTAATGGCGGGAGGGGTTCACATCGATGTCGAGTCGACGATGAAGTATCTGGGACTCGTCCTCGACAGCCGGTGGAATTTCGTGGAACACTTCCGACGTTTGGCTCCCAGACTGGACCGGGCCGGGGCTGCATTGAAGCGGCTCCTGCCCAATCTAGGGGATCCAAACGCCTCCTGCCGGAGGCTCTATGCGGGGATCGTGCGGTCCATGGCCCTTTACGGGGCGCCGGTGTGGGCGCGTTCATTGAGGCTGCGGCCAGCCCGCCGGTTGAACGCGTCCCAGAGGGTCATGGCCATCCGGCTGGCCCGAGGATACCGCACGGTCTCCTGCGAGGCGGCGAGCCTCCTTGCCGGATTACCGCCATGGGATCTGGAGGCAAAGGTCCTCGCGCACGTCTGGGAGTGGCGCGAGGAGGCGAAACGCCGGGGCTTAACCCCGATGCCGCAAGAAATTGCGGCACAGCGGACAGAGCTCCGGCGGGATCTCATGGCGTCATGGAGGGTGCGATTGTCGCAACCCCGCGCTGGGCACGCCACAATCGCGGCGATAAGACCCGTCTTTGAGGAGTGGCTGGAGAGACGCCACGGCGTTCTCACCTTCCGCCTGACGCAGGTCCTCACCGGACACGGCTGCTTCGGGAGGTTCCTGTTCAGGATAAGGCGGGAGGAAACACCCGGGTGTCACCATTGTGTGGATCGGCCTGAGGACACGGTGGAGCATACGGTGGAGGTCTGCCCGGCTTGGGCGGAGCAACGCCGTGTTCTCGTAGAGGCGATCGGCGGCGGTGATCTCTCGCGTCCGGCCCTGGTTCAGGCCATGGTACGGAGCGAGAGGAAATGGCAGGCCGTCACCTCCTCCTGCGAAGCGGTAATGCTCGCGAAGGAGGAGGCGGAACGCGTGAGGGAGAGGCTAATTTCGCGCCCTCACGCCCCTAACCGCCGCAGGAGGAGACGCCCGGGGCGGGAATCGCGAGCCGATTTCCGGCCACCGTAGGCGCGGGCTTGCGGACGGTGAGCAATGGGTAGCTCGCCGTCCGATAAGGACCAAGCCCGGGTCGACGGCGCGTTGTGTTCCACGCGCGCCTCAAAGAGATGTCAGCAGAATTGACGGGGTCCACTAGGGCCAATGCCTGCCGGGGGTTCGAAGAAAACCGATCGGGAAATCGTGGCCCCCGGCAACAGGGCAACCGAAGGAACACGGGTGGGTTTTAGTCAGTAAGAGTCTGACACGCCCTCCCGCTCCGCCCAGAGCGGGAGAAGTTATTTGATAATTTCCCACCCAAAAAAAAAAAAAAAAAAAGGCATTCCTGAGAAAAAGGGTCTGGACTGACTGACAGACAGAGTAATAGACAGACAGACGATAAACGAAGTGATCCAATAAGGGTTCTGTTTTATTCATTCGAGGTAGGTGCCCTAAAAACACGCTGTCTCGGTATTAAATTCACATAATGAGCACCACAACAACTGTCTTTGTTCATTTGTTATACAGTGTGAGTCTTCATAATGTGCACATATCGAAATGAGGGAAAATCTATGCTTAATTTTATCGACGGAAAAAATGGTCAAAAATTTTTTTGTTTTTTTTAAATTTTTTTGTTACAAAAATTTTTTTTTTTCTCTTTTGCATCTTGTTTATAAATTTTACAATTATTGTAAAAATTGATGAAAAAATACAGATTTTTACTAAAAAAATATGTTTATTTTCAATTGAGGGTAGTTCTTTTTCTCAATTTTAATTTTATGTGGACGCCTACTTACTTCCAATCATTATGGAGTTTGTTTCATCGCGATAGCTGATTCAGTTTAAAAGTTTCACAGTTTTATTACAATTTTCTTTTAATTCCAATAAAAAAAAAATCTGTCGTTAAAATTAAGCATAGATTCCCTCATTTTGATATGTGCACATTATGAAGAATCACACTGTATTAAACAAAACTAGCGAAATGTGGGTGAACTATACCTCTATCTAAGCCTTTGGGAAATACAGTCGTTATGTTATCATCATTCAGCCGAAAGACGTCCACTGCTGGATATAGATCACCCCCAAACACCGCTCACACCCAGCAGATTTCTGCGATCTTCACAAGGTCAACGCTCATCGCTCATCGGTCATGTTATTTCAAATCTGGGCATGCCTCATTGATAAAACATTTAAAATCAAATCAAATCATTTATTTCTTTGCAAAAAATGGGTATAGTACATAGGTGTTTTTACAATAAAGTTCTCCATATTTTACCGTCACGTCGCATGCAAAGGTTTACAACTCCAAATAAAAAATTTAGAAATATGCAGATCATTGGAATTACAAAAAATTTAAATAAAAATGTCAGCAATCAAAAAATATTAAATAAGACTAAGTAAGCGAACCAGGTTCACAATAATTATGTCAATCAGGGTAATAGTATGTCAATTAGTTAGTAAGTCAATAAGAAAATCGTCAATCGTGTAATAAGTTTTCATAATAAAAAATTGGAGACTTGGAAATCTCTCTGTTGGAAGAGTCTACAGTTTTTTTCCATTTCAGATGCTACCCCACCGAAGTTCAGGGGTATGAGAGCTCGGACTACCCTGCTAGAGGCTTCTACAACTACCCCTGGCGAAGACTCAACCATCTTCAGAGAGTGGAAAATGATGTAAAGAGAAATGATGAGGTATTCGGAGAAGTGATGTGGTCGTCCAATAAGTCCAACAAGTCAAACATGTAAGTTTGTTGAGTACCTATGTTTTCAGGGTTATTATGTATGTATGGATCTTTGTGAGTTTCTGTGTTCCATCATAACTTTTAAATGCCTGAACAGATTTCGATGTATACAGGGTGACTGGATCTGGAACCGCCATAGCAAATAAACATATAGAGTTGGTCATTTACTAATTATTGTACCATACTTTCTCGAGCTAAAGTTTTATAGTTTGGGAGATATGTAAATTTTTATACTTTATTGAGATTTCTCCAAAATTTGACCTTCAAGCATTCATCAACTTCTTTTTTGCATTATTTTAGTCGTTTTTTTATTATTTGTTGGTAGTCATAAATATTGGTGATAAAAATACCTACCTCGGTTCCCATCAAACTAGGGTTAAAAATAAGATAGTGCGCTTTTAATTTTTTTTTTACAAAAATAACGTCTTTACGATCAAATTGACATATATCTCCTAAACTATAAAACTTTAGCTAGGGAAAGTAAGGTCTAATAATTAGCAAATTACCTCCTCTATATGTGAATTTGCTATGGCGGGTCCAGATCCAGTCATCCTGTATATTGTTGGAATCCTTACATCATCCCGAGTGACATCTAAGACAATTTCTTTGTGACAAAAAATCAATATGGTGGCAGTATGGCTCCATTTTCGAATGTGAAAAAAAGACAATTTTTACATTATGGGTATCCAATGTAAGGCTTTGATGAGCACATTCCAAAACTATATAATTTACTTTTTAGTTATGTCTTTGGCAGGGGCACTCCTGTTTTTGTTTTTTAACTTTACTTTTTTTGTCCAAGATCAACGTGGATTACTAATTATACAAAAGTGTAATCAGAAAGCAAAATCGTTTTGAAACATTATGATCGAATTTTCAACTCTCGGGTTTCAAGCCTTGTGCAGACTGGCGCAATGCGACGGTGTGACACGATAAACCGTGAAGTTTTCTTAGTTTTTTTTTTAAGAGTCACGACGCCCCCGTCTGCACGAAGCTTTAAGTGCACTCACAGACATGGAGACGTTGAGTTTTAAAGTAATATACAAGTTGTAGCCATACTGATGTTGGACCTTTTTTTTTTGGGTGGGAAATTATCAAATAACTTCTCCCGCTCTAGGCGGAGCGGGAGGGCGTGTCAGACTCTTACTGACTAAAACCCACCCGTGTTCCTTCGGTTGCCATGTTGCCGGGGGCCACGATGTCCCTATCGGTTTTCTTCGAACCCCCGGCAGGCATTGGCCTTAGCGGACCCCGTCAATTCTGCTAACATCTCTTTGAGGCGCGCGTGGAACACAACCCGCCGTCGACCCGGGCTTGGTCCTTATCGGACGGCGAGCTATCCATTGCTTACCGTCCGCAAGCCCGCGCCTACGGTGGCCGGAAATCGGCTCGCGATTCCCGCCCCGGGCGTCTCCTCCTGCGGCGGTTAGGGGCGTGAGGGCGCGAACTTTGCCTCTCCCTCACGCGTTCCGCCTCCTCCTTCGCGAGCATTACCGCTTCGCAGAAGGAGGTGACGGCCTGCCATTTCCTCTCGCTCCGTACCATGGCCTGAACCAGGGCCGGACGCGAGAGATCACCGCCGCCGATCGCCTCTACGAGGACACGGCGTTGCTCCGCCCAAGCCGGGCAGACCTCCACCGTATGCTCCACCGTGTATACTGATGTTGGACCTCAAACGACAATTCAGTAATCGTGGAAAAAATCAGCTCTTGTCAACATTTATGTTCGGAAAACTCGGCAAACAAATTAATAGCTGATTTTGTTTTCGCGATTTCAGGTTTGATGCCAATATGAAAGTTGTTCATAATAATGACGACAATAACTCCTTTTCAGGTCCTCAATAATTTTAATTTCTCTTTTTAGAATGAAAAGAGGAAAATAACATACCCGAGATAACATAACATACCCGAGATAACATAACATAACATACCCGAGATAACATAACACAACATACCCGAGCTAACATAAGATAACATCACGATGGTATTCCCCGAAGGGTCAGGCAGAGGTGTACCTATAGTACACCCACATTTCGCCAGTTATGTTTAAGTCCCATGTGATAGAGGGCGAGTCTTTTGCCATCAACCTGGCACAAATCCAGACTCCGGGCTGCTACTGAGAAATTCCAGTAACAAAACAATAACACTGTCCGACACGAGGAAACGACCTCATGCTCAACAGCAGCGCTTGGCACCAGACCAGCAACACGGCAGTCCTTCCCGCGATCTATGCATTAATAGTTATTTATGCAACTGTTGATAATACCTAATTATAACAGTTGCATACAAGACTTTATCTACACCCATGATATGAATGCTCTATAAAAGTTTCTGAAACCATTGGGTGTTTGTAATGCACGATCATGAATAAAGAAATTCCCACGAAATTCAGTACAACTGCACGTATGAATGTCGCCTGCAGCAGCACATCACACACACATGCGTGCAGAGGGTGCTGCTGTCCCCCGTTTAAACGTTGAAACGAATTGCGTAATGAATTTTAGTACAACATTGTAACACTCGTTTGGATGAGGTAATGGTTACTATGACACTGGCTGTTATAATGTTGCCAATAAGCTAACTGTTCCAGAAACTTTTATAGAGGTTTTATAGCATGGGTGTGGAGAAAAATAATAAAGAACATTTTAATTACAGGAACAATGAAAATTATCCCATATTTCCTAAATACAACGACGTCCTTCAAAGCATGAAGTCTTCAACTAATAAAAAGAGTCTCAATAATGTAACACCTGTAAGTATTTAAAAGGTAACTCATCATCAATCTCTTGCCGATATCCTAATTTATTTATGGTCGACGCAACATGTCTTCTCCTTCATACTTTTCGTCGTCATTTCGATCGTCACCCATTTCTAACCATATCATCTCTCACACCGTCCATCCATCGTTTCTTTGGTCATTTAGGTAGGTTTAACAGTTAAATTTAAAAATCACTACATGCCAAGTAATTGAACGCAAGACTTCTAAGGTTATCTTTAAGGCTGTGCATTCTGAAAGTTGGCAACGTCGCAAATAGATGTCAAATATTTCGCTGTTAAGTTTAATTTGGCAATATTACTGTATGGAAATATGAAATATGACTAATTAGTGAACTAAAATATTGATTAGGAAATGCAATAATTCATGTCGTAACATCGAATATTTAGTTTTAGATGTAAAAAAAGTATTTGGACACTTTCAAAATGCCTTTTTTACACACTAAAACGATTACAACATCAAATTCAGACAATTCAGTGTTATAATTGCCATTTATTAATAATAAGTTCAGTTAATTCTAGTTCACTATTTAGCGATATATTTCATATTTCCATACAGTAATATAGCCAAATTAATCAAAACAGGTAAATATTTGACAGCTATTTGTGACGTTGCCAACTTTTAGAATGAACGCTCATACGCTGATTAATACGTCCACCAATACTGCTGAGCGTGCCCGCCTGCTGGCTGTGGGTGAGTGGGAGTCAGGCCTCTGGCTTCAGGCGCTACCAGGCGATACCACCTTCCGGCTCGCTACCTGTCTGCGTCTGGGCGTTCCTTGTGTGGCTCCGCATCGCTGCCAATGCGGTGAAGGTGTCGACTGTCTCGGACACCATGGCCTATCCTGCAGTAAGAGCGCAAGCCGGATAGCACGGCACGCCAGCATCAATGACATCATCCGTCGTGCTCTTGTCACCGCCGGAGTGCCAGCTGTTTTAGAACCCAATGGCTTGGCACGCGATGATGGGAAGAGACCAGACGGAATGACCATAATGCCTTGGAAGGTAGAGGCCTACCCTTTGGTGTGGGATGCCACGTGTGTCGACAACCTTACGCCATCCCATCTTCCTAGCACGGCGGGGGCTGCTGGGGCTGCTGCTACAGATGCGGAACACCTCAAACGGTGCAATTACTCCAATCTTATTGGGATTTATATGTTTGAGCCGTTTGGGGTTGAAACACTAGGGCCATGGGGTCCGAGTGCCCACCTAGTTTTTCAAGACATCGCCAAGCGGATGGTCGACTCTTCACGTGACCAGAAAGCTGGCCTATTCTTTGGTCAAAGAATCAGCATTGCTATACAACGTGGCAATGCTGCCAGCCTTTTGGGCAATTTTCCTATTGACAGCGATGTAGACGAATTTCTGGATGCCCTATAATTATTCCCCCCCCTTTTATATACTTGTACATATTATTATTTTAAGTCTGATAGTTTTTAAATAATGTAAATACGTTTTGATTAATTAATCATTATTACTAAATGGGAAGATTAAGGAAACGATGGATGGACCGTGTGAAAGATGAGATGGTTGGAAAGGGAGTGACTATCGAGGAGAAAAAGACATGTTGCGGCGACCAGCAATAAAGAATAATAATAATAAGGGCAAGAGAATGATAAGATGACTAAGTGAAAACGATATATCCTACTTATCCTACTAATATATGTCGGAGACGGCTATGTGACTTTCGTTATCATCAGCGATATTTTAACAACTGTGGGTGTAGTGTGGGTAGTGTTTGTTAATGCGCAATAGAAAAACAGTTTGCAGTTCAGATCACATTATAATTTACTATCAAATTAATCACACTAGCTAAATTATACACACACTGGGTGCCACGGCGTTTATTAACAACTAACACAATAACTGAGCACCACGAATCGAGAACAGTTCCGCGACATCTCGACTCCAATGCGATCAGAGGCTGAATCCCTCCTCCCCGTGGCCTTAAAACATCACGACTCTATAGAAGCGCGCCTTTGGTGTGGGTAGATCACTTGATGTCACCAGTGGCGCGCTTGCGATTCGTTTCGTATCCGTACTAATGACCGGATCCGACATATATTATATTTATATACAATATTATAAAGGCGAAAGTTTGTGAGGATGGATGGATGTTTGTTACTCTTTCAAGCAAAAACTACTGAACGGATCTGGATGAAATTTGGTACACAGATAGTCCCGATATTTTCACGAGATCGAGACTTATGCGGGTGAAACCGCGGGGCACAGCTAGAAAAAATTTAATGCAGAGCAACCTCTGGGTGCATTCTGTTGTTGGCAACGTCAATATTACTAAATATAATGATTAAATATCATTCTGTAGTACACTAAAATATTGATTGAAAATTGCAATAATAATATGCAATATACTACACAACATGTAAAAAAATCCGGTTCGATCCGTAAAGGTGATATTAAGTATTTTACGATTTAAAAAAAACATTTTTTAAATCGTCCCTTTTTTTTCAATGGAGAATTTTATCGGGTTAATAAATGGGGCGCGGGCGGCCGTTATTTAGCGGGCGTCTACAAGTCATAACTGTTGAAAATTTGCAAATTTTTAATGGATTTGTGGTAATTTTGATACTAAAAATGTGAATTTTAAATAGCAATAACTTTCTTACTTTCACTATTAATAAGATTTTTTATTACGACAGGGTTTTTTTTACATATTGTATATTTTCTTTACATTTTCATCTTTTGGAACTGACCATAACTACCTACGAATAGCAATCGTTTTGTGTGTAGTGTTTCGCAACAACGAAAAACTGAAGCTACGGTTTTATCATAAAATCATCAAGCCTGTATTCCCCGAAGTGTTAGACAGAGGAGTACTTATAGTAGACACACATTTCACCAGTTATGTTTAAGACCCAAGTACAGATAGTGCGATCAACGAAGACGCGCCCCACTCCGCGATTTGGGTAGCGTTTCCCCTGAAGCGGAGGCGAGGGGGAGTTGAGCGGAGACTTGCAGGAATCGTCCAATCTAAGACGAGGCGAGAGACGCGATGAGGATTTCAACCATTGTGATTGGGCGATTCCTGCAGGTCTCTGCTCAGCACCGGTCGGAAACGCATCCTTACTGTACTGAGCGGAGCGGAGTGGGACGCGTCTTCGTAGATGGCACTATCTTTAATAGGGGCCGAACCAATTTTTAGGGTTCCGTAGTAAACAAGGAACCCTTATAGTTTCGTCATGTCCGTCCGTCTGTCTGTCTGTCTGTCTGTCTGTCTGTCCGCGGCTTAGCTCAGAGACGCTTAGTACTAGAAAGCTGTAATTTGGCATGGGCATATTAATCACGACGACAAAGTGGTAAAATAAAATCATGAAAAATATTTTTTTTTAGGTTACCTCCCCTACACGTAAAGTGGAAATGTTTTTTTTTTCTTTTTATCGCTTGGTGTGGGGTATCGTTGGATAGGTCTTTCAAAAATATTGTGAGTATGCTAAAACCATTTTTGAATTTAGAGATCTGTTTGCGAAATATTAAGCTTTAAAGTGAAATTTTTTGTTAGAGTCAAGTGTCCCCCCCCCTGCCAGCTAAATGGTTAGTTTTAGGCATGTGAAAAAATTCTTGGCAGTAGCTTATATAACGAATTTAAAAGGATAACTATCACAGCTGAGTAGGCTTTACAAGTTAACGAGTAATAGTCGACCAACTTAGATTTGCGGTTGTAAAAACATGTTCTCCCATACATTCTTTATGAAATATTTTTTTTTCAACTACAAAGTTTGTTCTTCGGATAAATTCACCCCAACTACGGAACCCTACATTGTGCGTGGTCCGACATGCACTTGGCCGGTTTTTATTAATATGTGTGAAGTCTGAAACTAACGATTCATATTATTTTCCAGGGTTACGGAATTAACGTGTTATATGGTCGTATCCCTGCTACTGTCATAGTCTGGCCATCGACTCTCTGAATGATCTAATTTGAAAACGAATGGACATCCTCCCTCCAGCTTAAACCAAAGATGTATCATGCCAAAGTATTAAAAGTATCCTAGTAATAGTGGGCAGCTGAATAAACGTATTTACTCATTAACTTGCTATTTAATTGTTTCAATACCTATTCTAAAATTCTTGTTTTTTTACAACACAGTACAGTTTCGGTATGGAAACCAGATCAACACTGTACGATGGGCTGGGGCATTGTCTCGTCCGTACGGGTTGGAGTGTGGGATGAGGCAGGGTGGGTTGAGCTCACCTACGCTCTTTAACCTTTATTCAATTCAGAATTTTCAAAATTCAAAATATTTTATTTCACATAAACCTACAAGGGCACTTATGAAACGTCAGAAGCTAGGTGCACGGTTCCAATTGGTCGCTTCCTATGGAGAAGAGCCGGCAAGAAACCCCACGGTACTCTTTTCAAAATAAATGGTTTCTAATGTTTCCAAATTACAGTGTTAATAGGTATGGGAGGACAGTGTAGGCCTATCAACAAGTACCAGGTACTTAGTAAAATAGAAAATGGTCCACAAGTCTACAGCCTACAATGTTCTCACATTCACAAAAGCTAAAAGAAAAGAATTTATATAAAAGATAAACAAAATAGTAAAAATAAGGACCTATTTAAACCAAATGACATGATTGCAAAAGGTGCGGTTCCATGGTGCGCAGGGTGTGGAGCAGCTCCAACAGTATCCTAAGCATGATTTCAAGTCGCCTAGACTGTGTTTTCGTGGGTCGCTGTTGTGCAATCTTACATGGGTTGTCACAGCGGTGATCCACTACTATTTGTGTCAGTTTTTTTGTAATATAGTTGTAAGTGTTATTATTAATCATTTGTGAGTCATACAATACTTGAATAAATATTATTCTATTCTATACACATTTCAATAGGGGTAATGCCTGAGTTAAAAAAAAGAAATTCTAATTAGTCTGTCAGTCAGATTATAAAACAATATTAGACACATATTTTTTGCTTTATCACATTAATATAAAATGACTTACACGTTAGCACGTTGACAATATAGTAAACAAGGCGTATCAGATGTATGGTTTCATCATGAGATCGTCACGTGACTTTGTGCGGCCCTCTACGTTTTTATTGCTTTATAAGACTTTGGTACGATCCCAGTTAGAATATGCCGTCCCCATCTGGAATCCTTTCTACGACAAATACGGCACTAGAATGGAAAGGGTACAGAAGAAGTTCTTACGGTCTATGAACTATAAGTGCTTCCAATCAAAGGTTCCTTATGTGCAGCTTTTAAAACGGTATGGCGTTCTGGAATTGAGATCTAGGCGGCTGTTACTTGATGCTATGACACTGCACGGCATATGCAAAATTTGACTGTATTGACCTTACAAACAAATTGTGTTACAAGGTACCCAGAAGTGTTATTCGAAGGGGGGTGCGCGTTCCTCATCTGTTCCATACAGACATATGCAGGACTAACGCTGGGGAACGTGCACCTCTTCGTCGCCTTGTTGATTATTACAACACGCATTTTATGGAACTGGATATATTTTGTTTATCTAAGCAATTATTTAAGAAAATGGCTCTGGATATTTTATCAAGCGAGTAATTTAAGTTAAAGTGAGCTAAGCTAACACAGCAATATTGTGGCAGCGACTTTTGTTTTATTTTTATTTTTTATCACTTGTCTTCTTCAGCACTTCTTTTAACCTTTTGTTAAAACGTGGACAATGGTGTGGGTTACATGTTTGTTAAATCTTAGTTATTTCTCTGTAATTTGTAGCATGTAACTGTTTTTTGTCCCTAACAAATAAATAAATAGACTTAGATAAAACCGGCCAAGTGCATGTCGGACTACACCCAATGAAGGGTTTCGTAGTTGACATGAATTTATCCTAAATACAAACTTAACATTGTAGTTCAAAAACATGTTCTCTCATACATTCCAACTGCAAATGTAAGTTTGTACGCACAATATTGAGAGATTTACCATGTTATTTTAAGACCATAGACTTCTTCTAAGTTTTCCTGTAATCTATGAGTAAAGAACCATTCTCTGTAATTTATAAAAAATTTTGGTCCAGTAGTTTCGGAGATATGGTCAATTTTCATCGAATTTCTTAAATATCTTCAATAGTTTTTATTTTAAAATTATATGAAAAATATGTTTAAGATCCTCGCAACAGGCCCTTTCATTTGACATGTCACACAGTACGGTTAGCAAAACTTTTTTTTTTGTTTGCCCCCCAAAAGTGACCCCTATATTCAAAAATACATTTATTTACGTTACCCGTTCGTGTTTGGGTCACAGAAATACATATGTGTACCAAATTTCAACTTAATCAGTCCATTAGATTCGAAGCAAATTGGCTGTGACAGACGGACAGACAGATAGACAGACAGACAGACACGAGATTTCCTTTTGAGGTACGGAACCCTGAAAACGTATTAAAGCAACTCCCATACGGGGAGTGGGGGTTGCTACGTCACAAGTGAGTATAAAATCTACATACTCGTGACGTCATGGCACATTTTAACTCAATGTAATTTGCCGTAATCTTTAAATTACGTTTAAAAAGAAAAAATACGTGACCAATATTTTTAATATTGACAGACAAAAATAAAATTGTCATAATTCCTATTCACTTTCCTGCAATCTGTGGGAGTGATTTCGTAAAAAGGGACGGAAGTGTGTAACAGGAAGCCGGGGAAGCGCGCGCTATTTGATTTGACCAATGAGCGCGCGCGGTGCTACAGTTGGCCGTCAGATGGTACCAACCCATTTTCCGAGAGGTCGGTACTGTCAGCCAAAATGTCAGATGTCATATACGACTACCGTAAGGGTCGCTCGTTTTTTTTTTTTATGCGGAGTTACAATTCCTTCAAGCCATTTAGGCTACAGAGCGTACCAAAGAAATAGACACACATACTCACGAAAAACATTACCCTCTTTCTTGGACAGTCGGGTAATTAAATAGTAACACGGCTAAGTCACAGGTAAAGGTTTTAATCTTAAAGGCGCTCCCCTTTAGGATTAAAAGACTCTTCAGGATCACATGAGGTTAGGTTAGTATTACTACAGTACGGCCGTCAGTTTCATTCTACTTAACGAATATGTGTTTTGCCAATTTGATCCTTATTACAACTAGAAATTGTCCAACTGACAGGTGTCAGGAACACATTCTCTAGACGGCCGGACTGCATCATTACCATCATCAGCCTATAGCAGTCCACTGCTGGACATAGGCCATGACATAGGCGCCATTCAGCTCGATTCTCGGCAACTCTCATCCAGCTGCTACCAGCCACCCTGCGAAGATCGTCGCTCTACCTAGCCTGAGGGCATCCTACCTTACGTTTACCGATTTGCGGTCGTACTCAAGAACACGTCTACCTCAACGGTCATCGGTTCTACGGCTAATAAAAGACCGAACTGTATTCTTTCACAAATTACAAAAATTATTTCCCATTGTAACTGTACCTGAATTACCCTAGGCTGATATAATTTTCGTTTTTCCTAATTATGCTAACATTAGTGTTTAAGTCGGTTCCCCCCTTAGGGGAAGAACTGTGCCTCTCCTTTCCGCACAGTTATGTAGGGCTCGTCCCAGACTGGTCACCCTCCCACCGATATAAGAAAGAAATGAATTCCCTTACCCTAAAACTGCCTTGTCCCGGCTTATAAAAGTTCAGGGACAAGGATTGGACACTAGGTGAAGTTAATATTGAGAATTCACAGTTAGTGTTATAATCAAAGTCAAAGCCAAATAATTTATTTCAATTAGGCACAAAAAGGCACTTCTGAACGTCAAAAACAAAAAATTGAATTGATTCTAGTCGCCCATTCCAAAAGGTAGTTTTCGTATGGAGAAGATTGGGCAAGAAACTCCACCGTTACTCTTTTAAAATGTTTTACAATATTTTGTTTACATTAATTATATAATTATATGTGAAGACGATGCACCTGGAATAAGATTACTATAACAATAGGTAAAAATAATTAAAAATGAAGCAACGACAGAAAAAATAATTATGTAATGGATACATGGTGTTCACATATTTATAAGCATTGTAAAAGTAGGTACCTATACGATATTCCTAAAAAAACTTACAAGTGATACTAATTTGTCAGTGTGTCAGTTCAAGTAATCCTGAATGTAATTTTTGTTTTTAATAATATTTAATCACACAATTAAATTAGCAACCAGTTTGATTTTATTTAGACTCTAAATTGTCCTATGGAGATAGACCAGCATGCTTCCAAGCATTCTTATCTAGAATATAATCCTCTAATTTGTAATATGAAGCTAAGAAGACAAGAGGGTATACAAAAGTATATAATATAATATTATGTTTAGTAATAAATGTTGGAACATCAGCGTCTCCTCTCTCGCAGTTTATTCTAGGAGGCTACCTCTATAATAAAATAAATAAAGTTCGCAATATCTTCCCACTCACAAAACACCTGTGTAAAAAAGCACTTAATGGATGGCTTATGACTCTGGATTATGACACAACCGAAAATCTACTTTCTATTCCAAAATAGTCACCGCATTCCGTATATGTTTATCTCTATGGCACTCAACAATCAGGTTACCATGCACCAACTTCTCCATCACCCACACCCACACGCTCACAACCCACACATCCACTCACCCAAAACACACACATTAACCCCACCAAACACTCACAAACCCACTCACGCCACACGAACACTCCTTGCTATAAATAAGTCAATAACTATTGTCTAGTTTTAGTTTATAGGAGACCATAATTTTGTACTTGGGGCGGGGACCTGGTGGCCTGAAATACAAGCTTCGGCTTAGCTTAGGCACCAGTCTCCCACAATATCCTCTTTGAGCCCATGACTGGACAATAAGATTCTTTGTTACTATTTTATAAGGTTATTGTGGTGAGAAATAAATAAAAAAATTACAAATTACAGTTGTGCACCAATAACTGCAATATAACCTTTATAAAGTAAAGGGGTAAAGGAATCGTTACGCTTGCGCTTCAAATCACTATTTATAGCTACGTTAATTTGTCTGTTTACAATTAACCCACTTCAGTGAGACCGGGAACCGTTTTACAACGTTTTGTCCCAATGTACGTGTTCTGCTAGACCTAACGCATAGAACCTCTGAGGAACTAATACGATTCTAACGGAACACGTTCCCTAAGTATTAAATAAATGTCTGTAATCCTAACACAGAGTACTGCGAAGTCCATCTGTTATTGAGGAAGGCAAGTATCGGATAGTTCTAATCGCGTACTTGTGTGAAAGACACCCTTACGGCGGCCTAGCCCCTTTTTACTATGATAATACAAAACTAGCTCAAGCGCACCGTAGACTCGCACCCGTATTTATAAACAAGTAAAAGTAATTACTCAAGTAATGATTTTTATTCTATAGTTTAGTAATTGCTTAAAGTTAGAACTGTCAAAAGTTAGAATTCTTAGCCAAGTAATAGTCACCATTTCCTTTAGCATTAAGAATTCGACCATTTTGCGTTTGATTTTGCGGTTTTATCGAGAATTACGGACTCTTTTGATTTCATTAAGTTTCCAGTAAATTAAAGTCCTTTTTTATTTAAATTTTCTTTAATTAAAAAAAAAAAATATGGTGTCGTGTCAAACGTTTTTTTTTTCTTCCAACAATCACTTCTTTAATTTAGATATAATTTCATGAAAAAAAGTATTTTACAAATTAAAATTTTAATTATAATTGTATTAAAATTGTATTAAAATTAATATTTTAATGATAATTGTATTAAAATTAATATTTTAATAATAATTGTATTAAAATTAATATTTCAATGATAATTAAAAAGTAAAATAAAATTTAAGCAGTAAGTATTATTTAAGTTACAGTAAAATAATCTACATCTCACGTATGCCATGTAATGAAACAAAACGCAGTAACTGAGTGAGAGGGAAACAACTATCGAGGGTAGACTCTTACTCAAGTATTTACTCAAGTAAGTAACGTACATTACTCGACTATAGAATAAGATTTTCTAATGAAGCATTATATCCTCAAGTAATGACTTCATTAAGTAATTACTTAGCAGCAAGTAATTACTTGTTTATAAATACGGTTGTTAGTCTCTAGCAGAATACATTACGATCGAACCTGATGAACGCCGAAGTGGTGGTTCGTCACTTCTCATTTCATTAATCTGCCCCATTTAGAGAATGTGTTGCGGGATTTTGCGGCCTGCGTCCCAATAGCGTGTCTCGATAAATAGTGACGATTTAGTAAAGTCCTACAGAACGGACGGGGTTTTTTATCGAGACACGGTCCCTAGCGTTCTTCGAACGTCTACCAATTCAGTTTGGGGTACTTGGTGAAGCCTACCCCATCTCCCGGAAATGTAAGCCTCACGCAAAGTATTCTGTGGCGAGACCTTTTTGGATACAGAAATCATCACTGACATTTGGTGGTTTTATAATTGGTTTTATAACCTAGTTCAGCTTTGACAAAAGAGAAGCATGATAAGAATATTTTATTGTATCATCAAAATATTAATCGCTTCTCTGGCAAAATCCTAGACGTGGAATTGTTAATAGATAAATATCATATGGATATCTTATGCTTTTGTGAAACCTGGTTAAAACCAGATAGGATGCTGTTTAATGTAAATAATTTTTCAGTTGCCAGTGCGTACAACAGGTCCTCAATAGGGGGTGGTACCTTGATATTATGTAATAGTTGTTTCAGACATAAGGAAAGAAAGGATATCACTGCTTGCTCTGTTGATCGCTTATGTGAGGTAGCATGTGCAGAGGTTGAAGGCCATACTTTCTTATGTGTTTATAGACCACCAGCTTCAAACTTGTCATCATTTTTAATCATTATGGAAGAAATACTAAGTAAACTTTTTAAAGATAATAAATTAGTTTTTGTTTGTGGTGACCTAAATATTGATTTATTAGTTAACTCACCTGATAAATATAAGCTTATATCATTGTTTAATTCATTCAATTTAAAATGTATATTTAATGAAGCGACTAGAATAACAGCAACCTCAGCTTCATGCATTGACAATATATTTACTAATTGTAAAATACAAGACTCATCCTTAATTAGTGGCGTTAGGTCTGACCATACTGGTCAACTTGTATCATTTGAATCAGATAAAAAGTTACGTTTAGATAAAACTATTCAGTTAAGACCTCTTACTAAAAATAAATTGAAAATGTTTAATAATAATGTTCTTAGCAATCTTTCAACAGCTAGTTTTGATTCACAAGACCCCAACATAAACTATGGTACATTATTTTCTACAGTATGCCAAGAATTCCATAAAGCATGTCCTGTAAAAACAGTAACAATCAATACCAAACCAAAATTTAATGAATGGGCCACTCCTGGCATTAGAAAAAGCAGAGATATTTTATATAATTTATATAACGAAAAATCATTGACTTCTGATCAAGTAATTCATAATTATGTAAGAAAATATTCTAAGATATTTAAAAGAGTCTGCGCCCAAGCTAAATCTAAATTAATAAGTAACAAAATTAATAATTCTAACAATAAAATAAAAGCTGTGTGGCAGGTAATTAACAAAGAAACTGGAAACACAAAACAGCGAGATCAGAATGAATTGTCATTAAACATTGATAATGTAACCATTTCAGATAAGTTAAAAGTTGCTGAGACACTAGAAAACTTCTTTACCAACATCCCAATAGAGGTTACGAAATCTCTCCCCTCATCATCTATACTAGCTGAATCTCTTTTAAAAGAACACTTCAGTAGAGACATTCCAAGTTTTGAATTCAAGCCCATTTCTATTGACACAATTAAAAAATCATTTAAAAGTCTTAACATAAAAAACACTGAAGACTTATGGGGGATTTCCGTTAAGGTTCTTGAAGATATCATTGACACAATTGCCCCTGTCCTAACAGGCATATTTAATCAATGTTTAGATAGCGGTACGTTTCCTGATTTAATGAAACATAGTAAAGTAGTACCAATTTTCAAATCAGGTAGTAAGAGTGATCCCTCTAATTATAGACCAATATCTGTGCTACCAGCATTGAGTAAAATATATGAAAAAATCATGCTAGACCAGATGTTGTCACATTTTAATTCTAATGGGATTTTACATAGTCACCAGTTTGGTTTCACGAAAGGTAGGGCGACGACTGACGCAGGATTAAAACTCATCAGTCACATTTTGGAATCCTGGGAGAAGTCCCAAGATGCAATTGGCATTTTCTGTGACCTCTCAAAAGCGTTTGACTGCGTTGACCACAATACACTGATCTGTAAATTACACCACTACGGAATTCGTGGACAAGCTGCTGATATTGTTCTTTCCTATCTATCAAACAGGCAGCAAAAAGTAAATGTTAATGGGGCGACGTCTTCGGGGTCTCTAGTTAAAATGGGCGTGCCTCAAGGCTCAATTCTCGGCCCTTTCTTATTTCTAGTTTATATAAATGATCTTCCTTACATGATGACTAACTTATCAGATATAATTCTATTTGCTGACGACACTTCTCTTATTTTTAAAATAGACAGGAAAGATACAGATGTATTACATGTTAACGATAGTCTGACTGTACTTTCAAAATGGTTCGCAGCTAATAATCTTTTACTTAATGCGAACAAAACGAAATGTATTAGGTTCTCATTACCAAATGTACCTCAAGTAGGTCTAAATCTAAAACTTGATGGCAAAAACCTAGATGCAATAACGGAAACTATATTCTTAGGAATTACTTTAGATTCAAAATTACAATGGGGCGCTCATATTAGAACTCTTTCAGGTAGATTAAGTTCAGCTGCATATGCAGTAAGAAAAATAAGGCAGTTGACTGATATAGCCACAGCTAGGTTAGTATACTTTGCTTATTTCCACAGTATTATGTCTTATGGTGTCTTGCTGTGGGGATCGGCAGCTGACGTAGATTCAATTTTCATTTTACAAAAGAGGGCAATCCGCGCGATCTATAAAATGGGCCCTCGCGAGTCCCTTAGAGACAAATTTAAAGAAATTGATATACTGACTTTGCCTTCACTTTATATCTTAGAAAGTATTATGTATGTTCGCAAAAACTTAAGACTTTTCAAAATAAGAAGCGATTTCCATAATATAAATACACGTAGTCGACATGAAATTGTGATACCCAAATTTAGATTAACTAAAACAAGCAAGTCATTTCTTATAAACAGTATCCGCTTTTATAACAAGTTGCCAAAGTCTGTGACAGAACTTAGCGATGGGAAGTTCAAAACCCACATCAAACGTGTCCTTATCAAGAAAGCATATTATAAAATTAAAGACTATGTTGAAGATAAGGAAGTTTGGCAATAATTCCTTCTGCACATGTGGCTTCCCTGGTACCTCATTAACGGCATAAATAAGTAAGAGTCTATTAACTGCTCCCAAATTACCATGTTTATTTAAATCTTTATTTTTTTTTTGTTTTTACATTCGTCCTTGACATATTTATTATTCTATTATTTGACATTATATACCTACGATTTAATTTCTACTTTTTTTAGTGACTTTTGTGGACATGATAATTACTCAGATTGATTACAGTTGTAACAGCAATCATATAATTGCGTTTTATTAAAATAGGTTTTTTTTACTTATATTAATTTATTTATTTTTTGTATAGATTCTTTTCTACATATTTTGTGAATGTGAGAACGCTGTAGGCTTAGTGGATTGTAGACCTGTTGACCATTTTCTATTTTGTTAAGTACTTGGTACTTATTGAAAGACCTGCACTGTCCTCCCATACCTAGAAACTTGTTATATGAAAGTATTGTAAAAGCCAATTATTTTTAAAAGAGTAACCGTGGAGTTTCTTGCCGGCTCTTCTCCATAGGAAACGACCAATTGGAACCGTGCACCTAGCTTCTGACGTTTCATAAGTGCCCATGTAGGTTTATGTGAAATAAAATATTTTGATTTTGATTTTTAAATGAGCTGCGAGTATTTATGGTTCTGCCTTCCAAATGTGGTGTGTCAGCTCAAAATCAAGAGTCATCTAAGGTCAGGAGTATTAATGCTCAGTGTCAAGTATGGTGGAAGGCTTTCACCATTTCCCTATAGCCAAAAGCAAGTGACTACTCTGCCAAGGGGTGGAATTAAGATATGGACACGTAATACACGGAAATGTAGCGTTAATTATAAACCATTATACTAAATATGAGTTATTTTGCCAATTCTGGAATAAACGATCATTAATAGCTAGTCAGCTATATCACCTAATGTTACCTATTAGTAACAATACAAATCAACTTGCAAGAACAATCATAATGGTGAAGTTCAATGAATGTAGAAGTACAACTACCTACATACTACTACTAAATATAACAGTTAATTAAAGTTGACACTTACCAATTCCTTAGAGAGGATTAGGTTACAACTCACAAAATACAACACGTACCAGCTTCGCCGCAGACACCGCTCCTCGATCGTGACTTGTCTCCGATGCACCTCAAAACTAATTCTAGCTTAGACTACGTCGTCCGCTATCTAACATGGTCATGAATTCACGATCATCGGTCCCTTAAGACAGCCCACAGAAATCACCCCTTGGTATTCACCAAGACTCCTAAATTAACTAGCCAGTAGTCAGTAGCCTATCGCGAGTATCGCGACTCAAAACCATAACCAACTGCCTCTCTTGTCTTAAAATATCCGTCTCCTAAAATCCCTAGAATATTCCGTCTTCAGCTCAGCCGCTTTGCCGAGTTTTTGTAACAAAGACTTAAAACGGTTTTTTGCTTGCTTTGTCCTTATAGTTTCTTAATGGTCGGGTTTCGGGGACATTTATGATTAACAGATGTGGTTCTAATAATGTCCGCTATTTTGGGTGGAGGGATTGGCAACCTTTTGAGACGAGATAGCCAAAAGTTACAATTTAAATACAATCAAACCTGGGTAAGTGAAAACTGGGTAAGCGAGAAAACTCTATAAATGAGAGTAATTGCCTGGTCCCGTCATTTTAACCGTCTAAAAACCTCTATAAGTGAGAAACAGAAACCTCTATAAGAGAAAGTCGTTTTACTCTCGTAGGCCTCAATAATTGAGACTGCTACTTGCCTGTACCTCTATAAGCGACAGTCGAGTGTAATTTAATCTGCTATTTATGACTCATTCTTAAATTTCGTGGAAATAACATTGTTTTTTTCCTCTCTCCCTTTCCCAACCCGCCTCAGCCTCTATAAGTGAGAAAAGCCACTCCTGCACCTCTATAAGCTAGAAACTCGAGTTACTGACCTCCATAAGCGAAAAAGAGATCGCGGTCCCTTGAACTCTCGCTTATCCAGGTTCAACTGTATATTTTGTTATAAACATTCAATTATGTTTTAGAACAAAATCGATTAGAGTAGCTATTATAAGCTAAATTTTGAAAAAACTAATATTATGCATTTTGCCCAAAGATCAACCATTCCAAATATTAATGTGCACTATTGTGATCATAGAATAGATAAAGTTGACACAACCAAATTTCTTGGAGTTACTATAGACACAAAATTAGATTGGAAAGCACATACGGAAGCATTAAGCAAAAAAATTAGTAAATCCACATATGCACTGTACAAATTAGCCCCAATGTTAAATGTTGATGCGCTGCTAACTGCCTATCACGGCTTAGTGTCCTCGAACTTAAGGTACGGAGTAATTTTTTGGGGTAATTCCACAAACAAGGATGTCATTTTTAAAACTCAAAAGAGGTGCCTCAGAACTATGTTTGGACTTCATGTTACTGAGAGCTGCAAACCTTTTTTCAAAAAATATAAAATTTTAACCCTTCCATCTATGTACATTTTAGAGACTATTATATTTGTCAAATCAAACCCACACCTATTCCCCCTATTATCAGATAAAGTAATTCGGAATAGACGCGACAATAGCAAACTTAGCATTACTAGATCCAGGACAGCTCTATTGCGTAAAAGTATAATATGTATGGCACCAATCCTTTATAATACGTTGCCAAATTTTTGGAGGGAATATCCAACGGAAAAATTAAGAAGTAGGTTGAAAAGCCTTCTGTTAGAGAAAGCCTATTACAGCACTGACGAATTTCTGAATGATAAATTAATCTAATTCTTGTAATTATGTTATTTCTAATTACTTTGACATTAAATTGATTATTTTATTAAAGTATTAAGAGTTGTTGACATTATTCTGTAGTACATTTTAATTTTTAAATTCTAATTTGGACTGTTAATAATAATGAATAAGTTTATAATTAATTGATTAAATGTAATAACCTACCTACTTATATTTGTACGCCGTTAAGGCAAAACATGACTGTGATATAATTTAATTGTAACATCTTGCATGCCATGTGTGTGTATACTCATGTTTTGGACAAATAAATGATCTTTATCTTTATCTTTATTATTCTAGCTAGCTACTAGAATAATAATATAATTAATCCAATAATATAATTACAGTTATTGGATAATAGATAGTTACATCAATGGTTTATTATCCTTTTGAAAGTTTAATTAAATCTGGCTAGTAAGTTGTTGTTTTAAATTTCAAGCAAGACTCTAAATTTCTATTCGTTAGTTGGTTTCTTAACCTTACTTTTTTATTATATTCATGTAATAATACCACGCTTTCTCGCCCGTATTTTGAAAGCCACGTGTTGTCTATCCCTGCTATGGCTGCAAATTCTTAGAATTTGCAGGGCTTGCATCCCATAAAATATAAAAGTAATTGGTTCAATATTGTTTTACTAATTTACTAATTGTGTTATTAATTAGGATAACGTGTCGTACTGTCAGCCCATAAAATACGAGATTTAATGTGTGCCTGAGTGACCCAAACCGTGTGCCAATTTTAAAATAAATATAATACATTGTTATTAAAATAGGAGCGAATGACACACAGTACGGACTCCAGTCTCTCGCAAAGGAGCTTTTGTCTACATTTACTGTCTAATCCTAAGATGTTAATTCTAAGCCAACCTTTGCGGAGAGAGAAATAAATTTATTTTATTATATAATATCATTTATTAATTTTTTTACATATTAAATACATTTTTAAATATTTTAATAAAAATCATTAAAAACATTTAAAAATATAAAAAACAGTGGCCCATCGGCATCAGGAACAGGGTCCAAGCTGCCGGTGGTCAGGGCTCTAGAGAGAGGAACCTCCTCACTATGCGTGCCGTGTCTAGGAGTACTGCTTTCTGAATCAAGCCCTTGACCCAGCCGCGCAATGAGAGCCTCTTGAGGTCGAGGCTCTTCGCTATTAGGCCATTAACCGTAACGATTATCGGTACAATGATTGCAAAGTCCACATCCCACATGTCGACAACCTCGGGTGCTAAGTCAAGATACTTGATTTTTTTATCTTTCTCAGCTTTTACGAGATTCTCGTCATGAGGGACAGCGATATCAACAATCATTGCACGGCACTCTCGTCGATCTATCACCACTATATCAGGCTTATTAGCTATAATAGTCCTGTCAGTGATGATAGATCGATCCCAGTACAATGTGGCGTGACCATTCTCGAGAACTGGGTCGGGCACATACCTGTAGTATGGTACTTCAGATTCCACAAGGTTGTACTGCAAGCCAAGTTGCTGGTGGATAATCCTAGCCACTAGATTGTGTCTGTGCAAGTACTCGCCGTTACCTAGACGAGAACAACCGGAAATAATATGTCGGATTGATTCACCGGGGCGGTGGCATGCCCGACAGATGTCAACCGTACCGTCCTTGACAATGTATTTCCGATAATTATTCGTCAGGATAACTTCATCCATAATAGCACAGACAAAACCTTCGGTTTCCCCGAAGAGGTCACCGAAGCGTAGCCAGGATACAGACGCCAAAAAGTCTACATCAGGCCCGTGGAGGGCCCGGAAAAAGCGTCCGTGTAGCTTTTTGCCCTGCCATACTTCCTTACGATCGTTAATATCAAGTACTGCAGGTTTGCGCCAGTTCTCTTTTGCCAAGGAGAGCGGGGTGAGGCTCTTGTCCACTGCGACCACATCTCGGTGCATACCCACGTCAGTTTGAAGGAAATATTCCCTGAGACTGTAAATCTCGCGGTTGTGGAGGGTTTTAGCATTTAGGAAACCTCGACCCCCACACTTCCGCGGGATATACAGTCTCATCACTGATGACCGTGGGTGATGCATCCGATTTACCGTCAGCAATGTACGGACCTTCCTATCTAGAGCGTCAAGTTCCGTCTGAGTCCATTTGAGTATGCCGAAAGAATACATCAACACCGGCAACGATTGTTTCATGTCGGCAACATTGATGCCTAATGCTTCCGACATACCCAAGTACTTGTAGGTTTCGGTTGAGGAGAGGGATTTAAGGTGTATGGAATCCGAGAGTTGGGTTCCCACGGATTCCATAATCCTCCCTCGCTTTACATGCATGACTGCACATTTTTCCACAACAAATTCCATCCTGATGGCGCTACTGAACGTTTGGGTTACCTTCAGTAGCTCCATCAGTCGCAAATTGTTGGGGGCAAAGAGTTTCAAGTCATCCATGTAATGGAGGTGAGATATCACCTGACCACCCCTTCTCAACCGGTAACCTAGACCTGAATCCTCCAGCAGTGTGCTTAGAGGATTCAAGGCTAAGCAAAACCAAAGCGGACTCAAACTATCGCCCTGAAATATTCCCCGCTCAATCCTGATCGGTTCATCGATTCTCCGAGTCTGTCGACATCCTGGATAGAGAAGGACCGTCCTCCATTGCCGCATACATGACATCAGGAAGGTGCGCAGAGTGGCATCTATTTTGTACAACTCCAGCACCCTCATGAGCCATGTATGCGGCACCGAATCATAGGCCTTCTTATAATCTATCCAACAAGTCGACAAATCCTTCCGGGATCTACGAACCTGTTGGCTGATGGTCATGTCTATAAGGAGCAGCTCCTTGGTACCGCGGGACCCATTCTTACATCCATTCTGAGACACAGACATAATTAAGTTGTTGTTAATATGGTGTGAAATTTTTGCTCTAAGAATGGATGTAAGAACTTTATAGACTCTTAGTCAGCGGGCGTACTTCACCACAGGCAACCGCCTATGGTGAAGTACGCCCGCTGACTAAGCGCGAAAAAATCCAGGCCCGGAAGAAGAAAATAGGCGACCGAAAGCGCAAAATCCGCGAAGGCACTAGCCAGCGCGAAGTGCGATCGGACGCCGAAGGGAAGGTGCGCGACCGACCACAAGTCCGCGAAGGGGCACCCTGCGCGAAAAAGGGCCGGACGCACGCGACCGGCCGCAAGAGCGCGAAGGGGAAACTCAGCGCGCAAAGCGGCCGGATGCGGAACCGCACGTGCGGGGGGCAAGCTTGGGAAGGGGCAACACAGCGCGGAAAGCCTCCGCACGTAACAGGGACTACCGGGACCGACAGCTGACCCAAAGACACAGACGGACACCACGACCGGCCTCGTCCAAAGCACTGCAGGGGCAAGCGAGGTGGTACCCAACACCCGGCGTTGTCAGCAGAGGACCTACGCGCGGGCCACGAAGGACATCCCGGCGCGGCTAGCCGTAGCAATCTGCCTCCTCCAGAGACCTGACAAAGGAAGAGGCCGAGTACATAAAGACGGACCTTGAGAACCTGGTCATAAATACAGACTCGACAGCGCCACTCCCTGCCTTCCGCGGATACCCACGGGTAGCGGAAAGCACCGTACAGATGTGGTGTGAGGACGACTATGCCCTGACCTGGCTGACACAGAAAGTACCCCTGATAAGACTTCTAACAACTGACCTGACACTCACGGGTGCATCTTTTTCTATTTAATTATGAAAAGGACAGAAGATAAATTATAGTTTAGTCCTGTCAAATTAATCAGCGCTTGACGTAATTTTAGTAGGCAAGTTTTTAATCACATCTAAACTTGTATAGAGTAGTGACAGGCGCTGATTAATTTGACAGGACTAAACTAAAATTTATCTTCTGTCCTTTTCTTAATGAATTTAAAAGAAAAAGATGCACTGAACTTAAATTTAGTTTAGTTTGTGAACAAGGGAATCGGCACCAAAGGCACGTAAAATTTAATCGTAGAGGCAACCGCATGGCGAATGGTAATCTGGGTCTTGAAGTGATACCGAACCCCCCGTACCGTCCGAATGGACCCCAAATGGACGGGGGAGGAGATATGGAGGATGGGGGCAATACATTTTTTTTTAGACATGGCATTCTAAAAAGCTCTAATAAGTGCAAGGAATTTGTGTGTTTCAATGCCATCTGGTTTTGATAAAATTCACCCTCATTTTCGGTGATAAATCATCGGTAAGGAGTTTCAAGAATCGTATACATTATTTCAATTATAACGATGTTGGGGGTGGCAAGCGGATAGCATGGATACACACAAATTCCATGCACTTATTAGAGCTTAAATTTTGAATGTTATGTCAAAAAAAAATGTTTTGCTCCCATCCCCCATATCCCCGGCCCCGTCCATTTGGGGTCCATTCGGACGGTACGGAGGGGTTCGGCTACTTCAAGACCCAGGTTACCATTCGCCATGCGGTTGCCTCTCCGATTAAATTTTACGTGCCATTGCTTTATCAGCTATGCTCCTGGGTTAAATTCCCAGGTCGCTTAAAGTGTTATTGAGATTTTCAATCACTAATTTCTCAATTCTGTCGGATTTGTGCCCGGTTGATGGCAATATGCTCGCCCCCTATTACATGGGACTTAAACATAACTGGCGAAATGTGATTGTACTGTAGGTAGACTGCTGCCTAACCCTTCAGGATTACAGGCCTGTTATTATAAACATAGGCTTCACGAAAACCGGATACCGTGAATGGTAAAGCCTGGGATACACTAGGGGGCAAATGAAGAAACATATTGCGGAACATGTCCCTCAACAACTACGTGAAGTGTCCCGAGAC
The DNA here is from genome assembly GCA_963680765.1 of Agrochola lychnidis. Lineage (NCBI taxonomy): Eukaryota > Metazoa > Arthropoda > Insecta > Lepidoptera > Noctuidae > Agrochola > Agrochola lychnidis. Next base: position 14,797,607 of record OY796872.1, read on the forward strand.
AATTGTCGCGGAACATTTTGCCGGCCACACTAGTCAGTGCTTATAGAAATGTCACCCGAGGAGGTTGTGGCTATTAGTGCTGCATACATAGTAATTATATCGAGTGTGTTGAAACGTAAGAGAAAGAGAAGGTGGTGGATGCGGAATTTCTTACTACAACGAGAAAGAAGAGTTAATATTCTATGTGATCTCCGACTACACTCGGTGACAAATGGCGCGACACTGACGCGGGACAGGTGCGCTCGCTCTCGAGGCTCCGGGAGCAAGCAACATGCCCCGCGTCACGTACAATGTTGCGGGGCATGTTGCGGGACACTATGCAACGTTGCAGCGTCACGTAGATTGGGCGTTGCGCATCATGTTGGGGGACATTTTGTTCCCTAGTGTATTCTGGGCTTTATGAGAATAATGGTGCCGATTCCCTTGTTCACAAACTAAACTAAATAATAAAAAGCGGTTAAGTTCAGTGCATCTTTCTATTTCATTAAGAAAAGGACAGAGGATAAATTTTAGTTTAGTCCTGTCAAATTAATCAGCGCCTGTCACTCTCCATACAAGTTTAGACGTGATTAAAAACTTGCCGACTAAAATTACGTCAATTTACGTCAAGTGCTGATTAATTTGACAGGACTAAACTAAAATGTATCTTCTGTCCTTTTCTTAATGCAATAGAAAGAAAAAGATGCAGTGAACTTAAATTTAGTTTAGTTTGTGAACAAGGGAATCGGCACCATTGTCAAGTTTGGAGCGGAATAAAAATCTGTGTTCATTTTTAAATAGCATATATTTGGATATAATCGCTTTTTAAAATCTTCCTTTTGAATTCGAGCATTACATTTATAATAAAACTTGGGCACAATACAATACATAGGACTACAATTACTTAATCATTAATTTATAATACTGGATTTTATTATTCATAACATTTTTTATTTTAATAAGCAATATGTATAAAGCTACGTATTCACGCACTGCAGATACAGTCGGAAAAACAAATTGATTTTCAAATTGACACTGCGTCCATTTGAAACAGCCGTCGTGATTTGAATATACGGGCAATTTTAGTAGGTCGTCAATTTGCTAAACAATTAATTACCCTGAATTTGGTCTGAAAAAATTTAAAAATACTTTTAACTAACCACTCTTAAACCTCGTTAAATTTAGAAACAGTGAAAATAATAATTAATTAAGTTACAATTATTTAAAACACAAAACTAGTCGTTTTCATGTTTTAAATGGTAATGATGAATTTATTTTAACGTTTAAAATCTGCAGTGCGGATGCACGTTAACATGTAAAATATCAGCCGGTCTCGTGCGTAAAAATCTCAGCGTGAAATTTTGGTGAAGTGGATTGACACTATTGACAGTTCACTTCACATTCACTTCACAAATTTATGTGAGGTCATGGTGAGATTTTTACAGAACAGCACTACAGTTCACAGATCTATAACACAATAAATGAGATTCGATGCAAAAATATAAAAGTGATTTTGACTATGCAGTAATATTATTGGTAATGGTGCCGATTCCTTTGTTCACAAACTAAACTAAATTTAAGTTCAGTGCATCTTTTTCTTTCTATTTCATTATAAAAAGGACAGTAGATAAATTTTAGTTTAGTCCTGTCAAATTAATCAACGCTTGACGTAAATTGACGTAATTTTAGTGAGCAAGTTTTTAATCACGTCTAAACTTGTATGGAGAGTGACAGGCGCTGATTAATTTGACAGGACTAAACTAAAATTTATCTTCTGTCCTTTTCTTAATTAAATAGAATGAAAAAGATGCACTGAACTTAAATTTAGTTTAGTTTGTGAACAAGGGAATCGGCACCATTATCTACCTCAATATTGCTGGATGAAAACAGAATAATGTGTTTAAAACAGCAAATGTGAAACGAAACAGTGTATCTAATATGACATTTCTAATATGACATAAATACAATACTTAATTTGCTAACACTATTACAGGAACTTGAAAAAAAACAAGAAAACAAGACAATACAAAATAATAATAATGATAATTTTAAGACTACACAAAATACGTCGCGCAATGGATTTTATTGAATGAAGAGCAGTGGTGGCCCAGTGGTAACGGCCGTGACTTACGAGTTGTAGGTCGTAGGTTCGAACCCAGACAGGCGCTTTACTTTGTGTAAATTATTTCATCAACACTGCTCTCAAAACGGTGAAGGAAAACATCGTGAGGAAACCGGGCATGTCCTAGAACCGAAAATTCGAAGACATGTGACATCTACCAACACGCACTGGGCCCGCGTGATGGATTATGGCCCACTCCCTTTCACAGAGAGGAGGCCTGTGTCCCAGCAGTGGGAACATTATAGGCTGATGATGAATGGATTTGATTAAATAAATCAATTTTCCTGTGTACACACGGCTACACATCAAGCTATACAGTTCCAGTTTGTGCTGATCTCGCATTGCATAGGATTTCCATACAATGAGAGGTCAGCTTATACTGGAAATGTATAGCTTGATGTGTAGCCGTGTGTACCTTAGTACCTATTTGATAAAAATTAAGTAGGTTGCGGTTAGTGCATGACTTAATATATGTAGATAAGTTAGGTTACTAAAACAAAATAGTTTCCTTAAAAATAAATTTATAAATTCGTTTATTCTTATCACAAAAAATGGCTAAATGACGCATTTTGCCTGCAAAATAACGTCATCATTTCAAATGGAATATTAATGATTAATTCGAGTCCATAAAAAAGGTTTCTTTTTGCTATTTGACTACGAAAACCTAAAAAAACTAACAAGAAGATTAGATTGATTGCGTTTTCCAAAATCAAGAGGCCTACCACAAGCTCATAAAGTAGTATTATTTTAATATTACTTCAGTGTGGGAAAGAGATGAAGCTCTACAGGACGTATAGCTCCATCTCTTTCTCCCACTGAAGTAATATTAAAATAATACTGCTTTTGAGCTGGTGGTAGGCACCCTGTTTGTAGGCAATGTAATGTTTATTTTTGACAATCTGATTTTGAAATGAATACCAGGCTGCTTTAATTAAATTTTGTATTTCTTTTTTAGGCTAGATACACATCTTTGCGGAATTTATAATTAATAAGGCAGCCTGCTTTATTCCGCAAGATAAAATTTGAAAAAAATTAACTCTGCCATGTCGTCAGCCGGTTTATTCTGTTATAATCTCACCGTGAAAACGCGAAGTGAGCTTGAAGTGAGCTGTCACTTCACCTGATACTACGGATTGACACTATTGACAGCTCACTCTAACCTCACTTCACCTTAGTTTTCATTTATTAAATTACAATGCTGATGTCAAAGAAACAGGTCAACGACGTTGTCTAAGTTCTCCAAAACATATTCCTGTTCAGGTTCGTCCCTAGAATTAATTTAAAAAAAAAAAGTAGTTTAACCTAAATTAATTAAAACGAAAAATAATAAAAAACACAATAAATTGACTAGTACGTACAGCGAACAGTGAAATAACCCAACTCCAATGGATCGGGCGAGATCATGAATTCTATCGTTCTACTACATAGCTATTCACAATCATTCGATGCGTTTGCGTGCCGATAGAACATCAATCAACGATACCAAAAGAGTTCTCTAAAGGTTGTTCACAAATCTAACACCCGAAAATGTTGTCTTTTTAACTGACTTCAAAAAAGGAGGAGGTTCTCAATTCGACTGTTTTTTAAATGTTTTTTACCGCAGAACTTTCGACAGGGTGAACCGATTTTGATGATTCTGTTTTTATTGGAAAACTGGTGCTTCCCGTGTGATCCCATATAAATATTAACTTTGCTTGGACAGTTTTTGAGTTAGGTTCAATAATACGTATTTTTTTCCCACTTAGTATATGGATGATATCTTAAGTTCCTGTCACTGTTATTTACATAGCAGGTAGTGGTGTTCGAATTTGTGTGGGGTAGGTACCACAAATAAAAACTGAAAAATAAAAACTTTTTACAAAAAAATAATTAATTAAACGACCGCCATCCTTCCGACAGCGATAATGCTGTCAGGGTCAAGGCAAATTAGCTCGCCGTCCAATAAGGACCAAGCCCGGGTCGACGGCGCGTTGTATTCCACGCGCGCCTCAAAGAGATGTCAGCAGAATTGACGGGGTCCGCTAGGGCCAATGCTACCGGGGGTTCGAAGAAAACCGATAGGGACATCGTGGCCCCCCTGGCAACACGGCAACTGAAGGAACACGGGTGGGTTTTAGTCAGTAAGAGTCTGACACGCCCTCCCGCTCCGCCTAGAGCGGGAGAAGTTATTTGATGATTTCACATCCAAAAAAAAAAAAAAGGGTCAAGGCAAATGAGTAATTGAAAACGTGTCATTTTGGATTCGACGACCTGCCGAATGATTGTGAATAGCTATGCAAGTCCGCTTACTGTGACTAACATTTTGTACGACGACAAACACTTTTGGTCCCCGTGATTAGTTCAGGAAATTTTGACATAAAACATTATAGATAAGAATAACATTTGAATATTATGCTGGACTCACGGGCTCAAGCTGGGTCACGCTGCATTCGTGTTACTGTAATATTTAATTAAGTACTTATAGTTTTACAGAGTTTTACCTTAAACGGATCCGAAGCATTTTCTATTTCTACTTAATTTTTGTTAAAATTATTTAGTCCCATGAAAAAAATTAGTTCCGATATTTCCAGGAAATATTCTTCAATATTTTTTCTGAATAAATATTATTTTCCTAAATTCCGTTTAAAATTAATTGAAACGTTATTTTTCATCAGAAAATCTAATCTAATCGTTTACTTAAATCAGTGTTCAGAAAAATCTGAGAGTCTATAGGTAATTAGAATTCCCCAATGACAATGTCAATAAAAAAATCCAGACAAAATGTTTTTTCCTTGTATGCATCAATTATTTCTTATCTATTTTATTTAAATTTAAATTTTTCCTGTACGTGAATTGTGTAACACACATTCAATAACAATTCGAAATTTGAAGGGAATTCCTAGTCTATGGTTCATATGTCAAAAATTCGTCCGCTTTACAACGTAAATAACGCAATGAATGTTGTTGAACTGTCAAAATTATTGGCATTCCTATTGTAAGTGTGTTCAATCGTATCGGACCAAAAATATTGTACCTACTCATACGTAGTATCTTATTTGGTATACCAACTAACTTACTTAATCAAAAATATTTCATTTTGACTTCAAATAACAGAATTATTGAGACAATTTCGAAGAACATAATTTTACAATGAGTAACAACAGATTAAACAAAACTGATACAACAATAATTTATTTTTGGGAAATTGTTAAGATTTTTTTTTATACTCTGTTACACCCTTTAATTATATAATAACTGATAAAATTGAGTAAAATAAAAAAATTAAGACTAATCAGTTTTATTTTGACATTTCAACAACATTCACTGCATTATTAGTTTATTGAGCAGATTTTTTTTCCAACTTATGAAGCATTGGATTAGCAATCTGTTTCAAAACGATTCAGATTGTGATTGATCGTGTATTACGGCAATTAGGGTACAGACGCCAGCACCACAAGCTAGCAAATTAGCAGCAGCAAATTTTTTTAATAGATTTTCAACTTTATAGCTAGATGATAAGGTTTAAAGATGATTGGGAAAATTTGACAGTTTCGGGTAACTCGATGTGCTGGCGTCTGTACTGGTTGAAATTGAAACGAAGTTCCTTTCGCTGTATATTACGTATGTAGTATTAACACTTTCTATTACTTTTTTCAATTTTTAGTAAGCTACTCATACTAGATGGCTCTGTATTAAAAAACTACAACTTTTGACACTGACGTTTTTGAAAGTAACGCTTTTTCGAAAAGTAACGATTTCTACCATTTTACTCCTACCACAAACCAAGTTAAAGAACTTTGTTCCATAAAGCACAGATTCTCTGCTACACATACATCCTACTTCTAAATTCTTATAATAATTATGCAACAACTTAAACATAAAATATTATGCTTAACAAGCTATGTAATACAATATTTTGTCTTGTTTCTTTAAATAAGTACAATAACGGTCTTGGAGCGTAACTTTTCAAAAGATTCCCATTTTTTTTTGAATCCATGATGGTATCGGCAAAAAGATCATTGCAGCATTTTGTGCAAAATCGTTGCCATTTTCGTTATTCTGAAAATAAAATTGTCAATTAATATTATATTTTTGCTGTACCCTCATCATCATCTACCTAGCCTTTTCCCAACTATGTTGGGATCGGCTTCCAGTCTAACCGGATGCAGCTGAATACCAGTATTTTACATGGAGCGACTGCCTATCTGACCTCCACAACCTAGTTACTAGGTAACACGATACCCCTTGGTAAGACTGGTTGTCAGACTTTTTGTTGGGCTTCTAACTACCCGTAACGACTGTCAAAGATCTACAAATGACAGCCGGGACCAATGGCTTAACGTGCTTTCCGAGGCACGGAGGGGTCTTGGTATGTAAAGATGGTCACACATCCACAGACCAACCGCGGCAAGCGTAGCTTAACCTGATCGATCGACCCGTGCAGCTGTTGTTACTTAGCCACAAGCTCCCTCATTTTTGCTGTACCCTACAGGGTCCGTAATTGTACCTTAGCGTTAAGCCATTGTAACACCTATATCTACATTATGGAATACAAGTAAATATGAATAAGTATATAAACTTACTTGTTGTTCATTGGTTAATGGAACATTTTCCTTTATTTCGTCAGTCATTGGAACTGTTTCCTCATCATCTCTTTTCTTGACATCGGTGACGTCAGTCGAGCTTTTTTCTTTGTGTTTATAAAGGACTACCTCCTGGTTGTCTGGTGCTTCATATTTGTAGAACACCCGTTGCTGGGAGGGAAGGCTGCAATTAAAGTAATTTTATTTTATTTTGTTGGGATATATAGAGTTAAAAGCAGCAGCGGATTTGTAGTCTTGGCCACCCTAGGCTCGGGCCTAGGGGCTATGAAGTAAGTATCAGCCGCCCCTTTCTCAGCACCCATCGTATAGACTACATGATGAATTTCCTTTATTGCCAACTTTTATCGAAATCGTTTCAAAAATTTAGTTAACCGATATAATAAGTTATAATAAGCCGACGTTCGCATGGACGTAATAAAATCGCGCACTGAATTTTCAACTCTCGGTGTTAAGCCGAGCGTTGAGAATCCAACGCGCTGGGACGCACTCTCGTCCGAGCAGCGCGTTGAAAAACTCACTGTTGGATTTTCAACTCTCGGCGCTATGCAGAGCGTTAATCAACGAAAATCAAGTGTACGAAAAAAAAATCGCCGTGATTTTATTACGTCCATGCGAACGTGGGCTATGCTGCTGGTTTATATTTTCCGAGGTTTCAGGGTAATAATAACTTAAAACCATTAAGGTTTTAAGTTATTATTGTTATACGATGCGGTGCTGTGCGGCCCGCCATAATGTGCACGAACATTTAGAATATATAGGTACTTTGAGTTATTTCTTATCATTAGTGAATTTTTTGTCACGATGGGCCACCCCTAATGTCTGGCCACCCTAGGCCCGGGCCTACTGAGCCGCACCGCTAATTCGCACCACCACCAGCGTGCGTTCCATTGCGCGCTGCTATAAACAGCGATTTTTCACACAAAATAAAAATCGTTTCTAAAAAATTTTTGCTCTATGTACAGAATGTGTAGGTAAAGGTTTGTGATGGGTCTTTTTCCACCCTGTAAGTACATACAATATGTAAAAAAACCATGTCCGACCTGAAAGGGGCACATAGGTACTGCAAAAACATTACCAAAAATTAATAAAAATCTTATTATTATTGAAAATAAAAAAGTTATTACCATTTTAAATTCACATTTTAAGTACCAAAATTACCCCAAATCCATGAAATAATAAAATTGTTTTTTTTACCAACCGATTTTTTTATTTTTATTAGACACCCTCTAAACAACAGCTACCCGCGCCCCATGTAATAACCCGGTAAAATTCCCCATTAAAAAATAAGTTGGCGATTTTTTTTTTCTTGGAAATTACCACATAAATAGACTCAGTACAATACTTAACCACACGGACTATAGTACAATACTTAACCACGCGGCTCAGACAAGGTTTTTTTTCATGTTGTTTGTTTTTTTTTTGTTTAATTGACTGCCCTTTTGGTCTCGTGGTCGCAAGCGCGACTATTGAGCGTGGAGTTCTGGATTCGATTCCCGGGTCGTGCAGTGTTATTGGGTTTTTCCATTAAGAATTTCAAAGTATCAGCCCGGAGTTTGGAAGTTGGCGGTGTCATACACCCGTGCACCAGAAAGCACGTTAAGCCGTTGGTCCTGCACCTGATCTCTCTCCGGTCGTGTCGGATTGCCATCCCATCGGACTATGAGAGTGAGTAGGGTTGCCAGGCGTCTGGATAAAGCCGGACATAGTTAGGCTTTTTGATTGCGAGTCCGGCCAAAATAAACTGTGTCCGGCTTGTCCGGCTTTTGTTAGGCTTTTTACATTTCGCAAACGAGCGAGCGCCGAGCGTGGACGAGCGCAGGCGAGTCGTCTGTCGTCTGTCGGTCGCTCCCGCAGTCCCGCAGCCCGCTCTATACTTTGCGATCCCAGGACATGAGGACATAACGCAAACGTTGAAAGAGTTTTTTCCTTGATAGGTCAGCAATGGTCAAAAGAACGCAACAGATTAATGTTGACACTATAGCTAAAGTGTTGGTTGTAGAATTTACTTTAAAACATTTGACGTGTAAGGATTTTTACAACTGCATTTGAAAGAAATTGAGGTTTTACAGCAGGTTTCTGCCAACCAAAAATATGAATAATTATTTTTATTGTTTTTTAGACAAGAAGTTTTGTTTTGTTTAGATTGTTTTTTTATTTTGTTTTACTTTGGAAAGTAATAGCACGTGAATAAGACTTATTTGTGCAAATGCCTTTCATTAGAATTTAAGAAGAATTTAATAATGTTGATTAATGTTTATCTAGAATATAATTTTGACTGATGACATTATTTGGCTGATTAATAATAAAGTACTTACTTAGACTGATTTAACATTCGATTTTATTTATATTTCGTTAGAATTTAACAAGATTTATGGTAATAATCAAAAAAGCTTGATTTTACATACAATTTTTTGTCGTACCTATTAATACTGAAACACAAAATCCTCAATAATGTAGGATGTCCAGTCTTTTTATCCAAATGTCCGGCCAAACTGGCTGGTCTGTCCGGCTATTAGGGTTGGCGACCTGGCAACCCTAAGAGTGAGGGAAGAGTGAGTGCACCTGTGTCTGCGCACACACGCCTGCACTATAATATCTCCCGCGCCGAAGGCTGGTCTCCGCTGAGATTGGCCGCCATGGCCGAAATTCAGTCAGGAGGACTATTATTACAATAAAATAATGATTACGTACTATTTATTATTCTCGGGAGCATACAACAGTTCATCGTCCCTCTTCATTCTGTTGTCTGGTTCATTTTGTATCTCGGCGTCACTCATTATCGGTTCGTACGACTGCAGCCTTTGATCTGACCAATCTAACCAGTCTGACCGGCCAGCAACGTATCCTTCAGCAGGACACGTTCTGAAACAAACGAAAAATAATATAAATTTAATGAGATCTGTAACGTGTCTTTAAGAATGCTCGCAAAACAGATTATTAATGGGGGACAAAACGTTGACCGTCATGCCAAAAAGTGGACCGATGACCTTAGGGTTGCCAACCGTACTATAATATATAGTATTGTACTATATTTCTAGTCTGCGTACTATATACTGTTGAAGAAATATATAGTACGCAAAAATACTATATATTCAACACTGAAATCTAACAAACAAACCATTCATTAAAAAAAAAAATGCTACTCTACTACTCTGAAATAATAAATTAAATCTTTGCAAAAGTAAAGGAATGTAGAGTTTACTGACAAAACTACAGGCCAAAAATGGAAGCATATTTGAAAAAATACTGAAAATAAGCTATAAATAATATAATAATAATTATTATGTTTATCCCGCCACTTCGGTATTCACAGAAAGGATATTTTCGGTTATGAATGCGAAATAGCGAAAAGACAGAAACAAGCGTATCTCATAAAAAATGAGCTTTTGATTTACATTAATTTAAACATTAATGTAATAAAGCATTATGTCACTTGAATTTTAGACATTTTTTTTTAATGCAAGAAGTACAAATAATTTAAAATAAAAATAAGTAACAAACATATATTTGTCTGTTTTCAGCTTTTTCTATAAAATACTATATTTTTTTGAAGTGTACTATATTTTTTTATAGCTTATTTTGAAAAATACTATATTTCGCCGAAGAAATGTTGGCAACCCTAGATGACGATGAAGATTGCGGGAATCCGATGGATGGACGAGTGGTACAGGACCGGTTGATGTGGCGACGCTTGGGGGAAGCCTATGGATTGTGATTGTGTTGTATTACGCAGCAATTAGGGATCAGATTTCTAATCCATTGCTTCATAAGTTGGACTCAAGCTCAACAACGTAAATAATGCAATGAATGTTGTTGAACTGTGAAAATGAGATTAGTTATAATCGTTTACGAAAATAAGTTTTCCGACATTATTTACCGACGCGACCTGGCTGTGCCGCCATGGCTCTGTGACGTGTGGTTCTAACCATCTACATTTTTTTTTTCTATACATCACTTTAAAGTTCGAACCGCGGTGACTATAAAAACGTTTTTACAAAAAAAAAACAACCGACTTCCAAAAAAAAAAACAATACAGTACAATTCGGTGTCTTTGGTTTAGAATTTTCTTTTTTTGTCACCACCTTCCGAAGTACCCACCCCACACAAATTCGAATACCTAAAAAAAACTTGCTATGTAAATAACAGTGGCAGGAAGTTATTATAACATCATCGATCCACATAATTTTAGTAAGTGCGAAAAATACGTAAAGTCAAAGTCAAATCATTTATTTCAAATAGGCCCATGTATGGCACGTTTGAACGTCAAAAATTACAAAATAATAAAATTGATTCTAGTCGCCCCTTCCAAAAGGTAGTTTTCGTACGGAGAAGAATGGGCAAGAAACTCCACTGTTACTCTTTTAAAATGTTTTACAATTGTTTGTATATGTACGTACATTTGTTAAATAATTATTATATGTGAAGACGATGCACCTAGAATAAAATTACTATACCAAAATAGGTAAAAAGAATTAAAAATGAAGCAACGATAGATAATTTAATATGTGATAGATACATGGTGCTCACATATTTACAAACATTGTAAAAGTAGACGATTTTCCTAAAATTTTACAGTTAATAAGTCAGTGTGTGAGGAAGTAATCACAAAATGTAAAATCAATGTCATAAAACACAAAGTAATAAATTTTACAATTAAATTAGCAACCAGTTTGATTTTGTCTTGATTCTAAATTGTCCTATGGAGCAGGACCAGCATGTTTCCAAGCACTCTTACTCGTATCTTGGATAATATTAAAGCTAACTCAAAAACTACCCAAGCAAAGTGAATAAAATTTATTTCAGACACAGCGCATGCGTTCTCTACCAAACGAAAAAAATATATTTCAAAATCGGTTCACAATTGACAAAAATATCGATGGCGACATTGATTTAAAAAAATATATACAGATGAACATAGAACCTTCTTTTTGGAAGTCGATTAAAAAACAAATGAGTTAGCTTTAGAATTGTGAGCGGGCATTTAGTGAGGTTCCAAGTGAACTTTACTGTACCTATAACATTTAACGTTTTAAAAATTATCTTACCATACCAAGTACCAAACTCTCAAACTCAAAGCATTTATTTCAACTAAACCATTTACAGGCACTTTTGAATTGTCAAGGAATCGGTCAGTCAGAAATATAAAGCTAGTTGCCCATTCCAAAGCGTAGTAGGTAGGTATCTATGGAGAAGAACGGGCAAGAAACTCCACAGACACTCTTTTAAACAAAAAAAAAAAAACAGTGGAACTCCGGGAGTACCGACAGAAGCGAAAACTTGAAAAAAAATCGGCGCCGCGGTATTCAACGCGTTGATGTCTTTTACTCCATGCACCGCGGTAACACGCTGGTGTCGTCACGGTGTCGCGAAATCAATGGTCTAGTCCCATCTCAAAAATGCCCAACGCGCCTAAAAAAGTTTTCACCTAAAAATCAAACGGAATTACCTTCAGAAGATTGACTGGTTGAGACAAATAACACGTAAAAATTTAAGGATCACTTTCAAGACGTATTGTGGTGTAAACTTAGCAGAGTCCCGTGTCCAAATGTGAACTGAGGGTCTCCCGATTTAGTACCAGCTTTAAATATTAATTTTACGGTTTTCCTCTACGTCAATCCCGATTAAAATTGCTTAATAACGGAAGTGGTTTCTGTCTTATCGATCCAGCAAATTAAAAATGTTCTAATTAAGGCTTACGTATGTGTATGGGTCTATCCCGTAGATAAAATTAATTGATTCAATTTTCGTTTTTGGGATTTTTGCGACTTTATTAGTGGTGATATCGTCATCATTCTTAAATTTAAGGCCCTAAGATAAACCACGGCCATATGAGATTAGTTCGAAAACAAGTGCGCGTCATGTCATTAGATCGACAGGTCGAAACATCATTGAAATATAATTAACCTGAAATAAAATAATATGGCCAAGTGCGTGTCGGACCACGCACAATGAAGGGTTCCGTAGTTGGGATGAATTTATCCCAAAAACAAACTTAACTTTGTAGTTGATAAACATGTTCTCCCATAAGAAATGTATGGGAAAACATGTTTTTGCAACTGCAAAGTTAAGTTGGTCGATTATTACTCGTTAACTTGTAGAGCCTACTTAGCTGTGATAGATTTTCTTTTAATTTCGTTATATAAACTACTACTGTGATTTTTTTCAAACATCCAAAACCAACCATTTAGCTGGCAGGAACACTTGACTCTTAACAAAAATTAGCACTTTAAAGCTTAATATTTCGAAAACGTATCCTTGTATCCAAAAATGGTTTTCACAAACTCACAATGTTTTTAAAGGACCTTTTCAATGATATCCCACATCAAGGGATAAAAAAAAAACGTCACCACTTTACGTGTAGGAGAGGTACCCTAAAAAAAAAATGTTTTTTCCACTTTGTCGAATAATTTAGTGTTACCACTTTGTCGGCGTAATTAATATGTATACCTATGTCAAATTACAGCTTTCTAGTACTAAGGATCTCCGAGCTAGACCGCGAACAGACAGACAGACAGACGTACATGACGAAACTATAAGGGTTCCTTGTATACTACGGAACCCTAAAAAAACAATATTGGAAGCCGAACCGGAAATATTCCGGCAATTTGATAATATCATCGGACTCACATGTAGGTACACACCTAATGAATCATGCATGACATATTTAACACTTCTTCACTTTAACGGTCTGACACGCCCTCAGCTCCGCCAAGAGCGGGAGAAGTTATTTGATAAATTCATACGCAAAAAAAAAAACAAAAAATAAAACGTGTGACTGCCGCGGTAAAGCTATTGCATAGCATTTGTAACCTCCATACTTCCTATTTGTCAACGCTACACTTGGGATGATGACGTGATGACATAAAACAAAAATTACGTTCCCATGACAACATCACGTTTCCCATGACAACATCACGTTGTCAAGGGAACCGTCATTACATGGTAGGCGGAGTGGGGGGTGTTAGGTTTTATATTCGTTACGTTACGGAATTTCTTGATTCGGTCGCCGCGCTCAAAGCCCGCGATAAAAGCTAAACAAAAAATTAATAAAGTTAAAAATTAACCGGATGCAGCTGAATATCTGTATTAACGTACTTTCCGAGGCACGGAGGAGTCTAGATATGTAATGGATGGTCACCCATCCACGAATCTACCGCGGCAAGCGTAACTTAACCCTTAACCCTAAAGCTTAACACAGGTAGTTATGATGAGTCATGTTACTCATGTCAATAATTGTTTTACAAATGTCATAAATAATGTTAATAGATCACACATGATTGATATTTATGACACGATTTGCACATTGTACATTGTACCTACATTTGATTAGATAACACGTAGAAATCATTTATGTCTTCTTTAGTAAAATGAGATTAAACAATTACAGTATTAGTTAACAATAAATCAACCTGGAAGATATCAATAAAATGACATTTTTCGTAAACAAAATAAACAGTAAATGACATATTATAAAAAAAAGCAAAAACACAACATACCAACTAAAAAACGAGGTCTTCAATTTGCACCGCACAAAATTATTTAAACGTTCACACAAAATAAACTACACAATTGTAAAAACTACGATAATTAACAATGTTGTCTTGCAACACGTTTATATACTCGGCTACTGGATGGATTCCGTCCGAATGACTAACGTCTGCATTCACACTGTACATATATATACGAGACTATAACTTCAATACTGAAATAAGTGACCGCAATACTGGCCTTGCCAGCCAATCAGCTTCGTTTCCGTTCGGCAGTCTCCGCCATGCATACCGATGAGCACGATGTTCATTACAGTGCATGTGTTGTTACCGGCAAAGCATGTACTTTCAGGCTTTGTATAGAATACCTATACTCCATAGGTTTAGGTAGTTAAATAAAGGTAAACAAAAAAAAACCACGTGACGAGACAGCTGTCAAGTAACCGACTAAATGTAATACCTGTCACTTCAGTTGTTATGCTACGTCACTGTTGTACTCTTCAATTTAGCAACGTTATGTTTCGTTGACGTTTAGAAATTGGGCTCTTTACAATAGACAGATTACAAAATATTATAAATCAGACAAAAAACATTGTGCTCAAGCACATCTACGAAAAGTAGTTTAAGAATAAACGATAAAGTTTAACATACATTAATAAAAGAGGAAACTATAGTAAAACACTAAAATAAATTTAATTTCGTTTTATCGTTTTTTAAACAAGAAAGTGTCATCTATAAAAACCCTTTTTACGATTTGTTTACCTTTTTAACCGACTTCCAAAAGGAGGAGGTTCTCAATTCGACTGTATGTTGTTTTTTTTTTTTTGTATGTTTGTTACGCGATTACTCCGTCAATTATGAATTGATTTTGATGGTTCTTTTTTTGTTTGGTAGATCATACTTCAGAGGTGGTTCCATTTAATTTTATTAACTTTGCTTGGGTAGTTTTTGAGTTAGCTTCAATAATACGTATTTTTGCCTCACTTAGTATGTGGATGATATTATGATAACTTCCTGTCACTGTTATTTACACAGCAGGTAGTGGTATTCGAATTTGTGTGGGGTAGGTATCACAACTAAAAAGTGAAAAATGAAAACTTTTTACAAAAAAAAAAACAACCGGCTTCACTAAAAACACTACAAAGTGAAAAATAACTTTAATTTCGGAAGTCGGTGACAAAGAACGAAAATTAAAAACCAAAGACACCGACTTCCGAAATTAAAGTTATTTTTCACTTTGTAGTGTTTTTAGTGAAGACGGTTGTTTTTTTTTTGTAAAAAGTTTTTTTTTAACTACCTAAACCTATGGAGTATAGTGATTCTATAAATTGCCGAGCTCATCTAAACATTGTGTAGAATATTGATCTATCGTTTATCATTATAATATTATACCCTGCCTAGTCAATGTATGCAATGCCTCGGTATTGTATACACTGTGAAATTTGAATCACAGTTTTGCTAGAACAAACGTTGTTCAGACCATGGTCTATTACCATTCTACAGCATCCAATAAAAAAAAAACATAGTTGGTTTTTGAAAAAATATAAAAAAGACAAAGTTTAAAATGTCAAGATGATCGTTACTCCCTACAACACAGACACCACGCACGGGACACAGCATTGTCTACAGGGAAATGTACCTCCATAAACGAAATTTAGTAAGCAGTAGATAATCTTGACATTTAAAATTTTGTCTTTTTGTGTTTTTTCAAAAATCAAGTTTTTTTTTTATTGGATGCTGTAGAATGGTAGTAGACCATGGTCTGAACAACGTTTGTTCAAGCAAAACTGTGATTCAAATTTCACGGTGTAGAATACCATTAGAAGATTAGGAAAAGTATAAAAGGAAGAACAGTATTTATCTAAACAATAATGCGGCGCGCATAAATAAGGCGTTACTAAACTTTGTACTAAACGTGTAATAATAAAATTTAGAGTCCAGCCCGTCCCATCCTTGATGTCCTCCCTCCGGTTGACGCGCTAAGCCGAGGTTCGTACCCCACAGGGGGTGCCCTAAGCGAGCGTTCACCTAATTTTAATTAGCATAGTTGAATAATCCCTGGCTGGAGGTTTTAAGTGTAGTAACTTAAGGCACCCACAGAAAAGCCCGATTAAGTAGTCATGATCTCAGAGGTCAACTACGAAAAAAACTTAGAGTTACATTTTAGGACCTTGATTGAAGAATGAGTTAGAAACACTTAGAATAGATTTCTTGAGGTTTTTTATACAGATATCGATAGCCTTGACCTCAACTTGTATTTTTGGGAGGTTCCTCGTCTAACTTGGACCCTGGTCGCAGATTCACAGAAGATCACAGATCACATTTGTACAGATTTAATTAAGAAGAAAATGAGTACGACTGTAATAATGACTCAATTTCGTGCTGTAATACTTGTAATCTGACGTAGTTCTGGCACTGACCGCGAATACAAATTGGCACTGATCGTGCTAATGTAACGAAGTCATTGAACTCTCGCCTTTTCAGGAAGAGACAGTTCTACAGAGTTAAGGGGACCATAACCGACTTTTAATGATTTTATACTGAAGATGACGTCTAAACGAGTAGTGTTAGTGATTTGGAAAAAATATATGTTAAATTAGAGCATTTTTTTAATATTTTAATATAGGCATATTTTTGATTATGTTTATATTACAAAGTGAAATTAATTTGTAAAGTTATGTCTAACGCGGATAAAAAAATGAGAATGACGCAAAATCTATCAAGCGTATTTTTCTGAAAACTTCACCATTTTAAAGATAATTAAATTATTGATCGTTTAGTATACGTGTTTTATTAAAATACCTTTTGTTTTACGTGTAATAAATTAATAATGTGTCTAATTTGGGACAGCGCTCCTTGATGGGCGAGTCTTATTACTGGCTGGACGTACGACGCGTTGCGTGAGCTCAGTATAGAACACGCAAGCTAACCATTCAAGGTCACTGTCATATATCTGCGTCTTAAATAGGACATAATAACCGTCTGCTATATGACATACTGTCCGCGCCTATTTTGCGTCTATTTTATATTTCATAATGTCTTTTAGCAACTATGTACGGCGTTGACTTCCAGTCTAACCGGATGCAGCTGAATACCAGTATTTTACACGGAGCGACTGCCTATCTGACCTCCACAACCCAGTTACTGGGTAACACGATACCCCTTGGTAGACTGGGTGTCAGATTTTTTTTGGGCTTCTGACTACCCGTGACGACTGTCAAAGATCTACGAATGACAGCTGGCACCAACTGGTTAACGTGCTTTCCGAGGCATGGAGAACCGAAACCCCATATGTAGGTATTGGAAATATCCAGAATGAAAAGTAGCTTATGTCTTTCTCCAGGTGGATCTATCTGTCAAATTTCTTAACAATCGGTTCAGTGGTTTAAGCTTGAAAGTAACAGATAGACAGACACACATTGGATATATTGAAATCTTCTTCTATTCGTGTGGTTAGTAACTAACCTGTATTTTCGTAAACGATTATGACTAATTTGTTTCATTTTGACAGTTCAACAACATTCATTGCGTTGTTGAGCAGATTTTTATCAAACTTATGAAGCAATGGATTAGCAATCTGAACAAATTATGATTGATCGTAAAATACGCAATTAGGGTACAGGTGTCAGAGATCTAACTGTACCCTAATTGCGTAATACAACACAGCCACAATCTGCTTCGATGAACTGTCAATATGAAACAAATTAGGCAAAATTGTTTACGAAAATAAGTTACGCAATTAGGGTAATGGTTAACTCAACTCATGTTCAAAGCATTTACTTCAATTAAAACATTTACAGTAACTTTTGAATTGTCAAGGGGTCGGTCAGTTCACAGGCAGATTTACGGTCACCGTAGGCGCGGGCTTGCGGACGGTGAGCAATGGGTAGCTCGCCGTCCGATAAGGACCAAGCCCGGGTCGACGGCGTGTTGTGTTCCACGTGGCCCTCAAAGAGATGTCAGCAGAATTGACGGGGTCCGCTAGGGCCAATGCCTGCCGGGGGTTCGAAGAAAACCGATAGGGACATCGTGGCCCCCCTGGCAACACGGCAACTGAAGGAACACGGGTGGGTTTTAGTCAGTAAGAGTCTGACACGCCCTCCCGCTCCGCCCAGACCAGGAGAAGTTATTTGATGATTTCTCACCCAAAAAAAAAGGGGTCGGTCAGTCAGAAAGATGAGGCTAGTTGCCCATTCTAAAGCGTAGTAGGTATCTATGGAGAAGAACGGACAAGAAACTCCACGAACACTCTTTTAAATAAAAAAAAATAGTTACAAAATATTGGTTACATCATTCATGTTGAAATTATACATGTGAGGACAATGTAGAAAGACGGTGCACGTTAGAAGCATCCGTAATAAAAATATAAAACAAACAAAGAACAATTAAAAATAAGCCATGGCAACCAAGAGATGACCAATCCCAACTGACGGCGCCCGTTCACGAACATGACGCATGGGTTATATATATAGGTATTATTTAGATACATATTAATAATGAATACCATATTTGGTACAAAATTAATTAAAGCATCGGTGTTCTCGGTTTTCCCGTGTAACCAAATAAGGACAGAAAAAATACGGGTGTCATAATTGGTTTATTATGACACTCAAATGAGTGTTGTACGTCAGACTGTGACGTTTCTATGAGTTCAACTGTCACTAAGGTAAATCGACAGTGGAGTACACCTATTTGGAACAATTAAAATGTGGTAAACCTCAAAAAAACTTTATAGAGAAATGTCAATGACATGACGCGTCACATTTTAGGCACTTAGTTTGTCACACGTCACGAATTGACACATGCCTATATTGTGTCAGGACACTAGTTTTGCCTTTTTATAGGCAAGCAAAAGTAAAATCCGTCAAGGCTATTTGGCCCGGTGAGTGGTGATGATGTAACTGTCAGTGAACAAAAAATGACAGAACAACTGTCATATTAAGTGTCAATTTCACCAATGATAACACTGACACCTCTTGAACGAGGTTTAGATGTACGAATCCGTTCAGTTTAAGGGGGAAGCGTCAGAGTAGCCCGCGAAATTCAAATTTTCTTACGTTTTTTTCATTTTGCAGGTCAGTGTCAGGTTTTATGTTGATTACAATATGATTCGCGGTCGTAACAAATATGGCTTTACGCAATTATAATAATTGCAATCTAACAAAAATAATCTAATTTTTCAAATCGGATCTGTAAATCCGATTTGAAAAAATCTTTCAGTGTTAGATAGCCCATTTATCGAGGAAGGCTATAGGCAATATATCATCACGCTCAGACCAATAGGAGCGGAGCACCAAAGTAACATACTACTTATACATAATTAGTAACGAAGAATTTTTGTCATTTTGTCTGGATGTATGTTCCGGATTGACGCAAAAACGGCTGAACGGATTTGGATGAAATTTGGCACACATACATATAGTTTGAAACCTGGATTAACACAGAGTACTTTAAATCCCGGTAGTACGTTCCCGTGGGATATTTTCCGACATCCACGCGGGCGAAGCCGCGGGCAGAAGCTAGTCAGTTAGAATTAATTAATGTTGTATATGATTATTTTAATGAATGAACGGTTCAAAATGTGCGAAACATATGTCGTCACTAATGATGATATTTTCCTTGTACGGACATGATGCTGTTTGACTTTGTTACTTACCTAATTGAATATTTCGTAATGGGTAATTTAATTTCAATGAGTTCCTGTGAGTCAGTAGGTACCCTAATTGCATAATACATGATCAATCACAATTTGAAACAGATCCCCTGAAAGAACCCCCTTTTTTTTTGGGTGTGAAATTATCAAATAACTTCTCCCGCTCTGGGCGGAGCGGGAGGGCGTGTCAGACTCTTACTGACTAAAACCCACCCGTGTTCCTTCAGTTGCCAGGGGGGCCACGATGTCCCTATCGGTTTTCTTCGAACCCCCGGCAGGCATTGGCCCTAGCGGACCCCGTCAATTCTGCTGACATCTCTTTAAGGCGCGCGTGGAACTTAACGCGCCGTCGACCAGGGCTTGGTCTTTATCGGATGGCGAGCTGCCCATTGCTCATCGTCCGCAAGCCCGCGCCTACGGTGGCCGGAAATCTGCCTGTGATTCCCGACGCCCAGGGCGTCTCCTCCTGCGGCGGTTAGGGGCGCGAGGGCGCGAAATTTGCCTCTCCCTCACGCGCTCCGTCTCCTCCTTCGCGAGCATTACTGCTTCGCAGAAGGAGGTGACGGCCTCCCATTTCCTCTCGCTCCGTAGCATGGCCCGAATCAGGGCCGGACGCGAGAGATCACCGCCGCCGATCGCTTCCACGAGGACATGGCGATGCCCTGCCCAATGAAAGAACCAAACTATTTTACTTAGTTTTACAGTGTTTTATAACACGGTTTTAAACCTAATGCCGTCCGCGATGGTTAACTTTAGCGCAAACGTAATGCCGGTAACCCTCCAAGAGGGTTCACTTCCAATTTTTACGGCGGCATGGCGTATGAGTTCTATGAAAAGTAGATGGGGTCGAAAGTGTTAAGGAAAACTTTCATCAGTCGACATTGAAATATTCTTCATACCTATGTACTTAGTCATCAATTTAATCAAGGCAATCAAAGTAATGGCTCCAAAGATCTATAATAAATTACCAAAATGTTTAAGGAGTGAATGTAATGTCCGCAAATTCAAAAGCAAATTGTAGCACAGCGAGCTATTCTTAAAGTCATGACGAAAAAGCCCTACCGGTATCCAACAACTGAACTGTTCTCTGACTGTAAAGTACTTACGGTCCGTCAGCTTTATGTGCTAAATCCACCCTTAGAAAGCACGCGGGCCTTCCTCCCCATATAACAAACAAACGCACGTACGTTCCACCAAATATACAACATAAGACCGCGTTCGCCAATCATCAATATTATATACTAAGTACCCATATCTATAAAACATTAACAAACATCTCAATATTATAAATCTAAACTCAAATGCACTAAAATCTAAAGTAACAGAGTGGCTGCTCCTTAAGGATTACTCTTACACGGAGTCTTTACTCACCTTTCTTGTATAATACACACACACCTACACCCACACCTACACACACATACACTCACACCTACACACACACACACCACTCACATACACTAACACACAACATACAATTTTACTCTATTATTACCATACAGTAGAATGACACAGTCCACTTGAGATATAAATTTTTGTTGATTTATTGACCGTAAACTACCTCTTATAATACAGGTATACCCTAGCTTAAGAGGTAGTGAATATTATTCTTGTAAAGATTTTGCAACAAACTATAAATGTATTTTCTAAACTAAATATCACACTGTATTTTCAAACTCTGTATGTTTTTGGATAAATAAAGATTTTATTATTTTTTATTTATTTCTAATAGATAAGACGTCTTACTCTATTGAAGAATTTTTAAATGATTAAATATGACATTACCAGCCATTTAATGTAATTAACCATTGATATGTGTGTAAAATTAAATTATAATTGATTAATTATTAATGATTAATTGACAGTAGTGCCGATTCCCTTGTTCACAAACTAAACTAAATTTAAGTTCAGTGCATCTTTTTCTTTCTATTTCATTAAGAAAAGGACAGAAGATAAATTTTAGTTTAGTCCTGTCAAATTAATCAGCGCCTGTCACTCTCCATACAAGTTTAGACGTGATTAAAAACTTGCCGACTAAAATTACATCAATTTACATCAAGCGCTGATTAATTTGACAGGACTAAACTAAAATATATCTTTTGTCCTTTTCTTAATGAAATAGAAAGAAAAAGATGCACTGAACTTATATTTAGTTTAGTTTGTGAACATGGGAATCGGCACCATTATTTACAATTACGGTGAAATATGACATTACTAGCCCTTTAATATAATTTACAATACATATTTACAATTGTAAAATGTAATTTACAATTGTAAAACATGTTAAAAGAGTAACGGTGGAGTTTTCTTGCCCATTCTTCTCCATACGAAAACTACCTTTTGGAAGGGGCGACTAGAATAAATTTTATTATTTTGTAATTTTTGACGTTCAAAAGTGCCATACATGGGCCTATTTGAAATAAATGATTTGACTTTGACTTTGACATGCATGTAAAAATAAATTATAATTGATTATTTATTAATTTGTAAATAGTTGTATATTTTAGTTTGTAAATAGTTCTAGTTAAGTTAGTATATAATATCTATTTTTATTTTGTAAATAATTCAACTAACGATAAATAAAATTATTTATTAATATTACATTTAATTGACATTATTTATTCGAACGTGACTTTGCATTGTGTTAATTCAGGCTAATTGCTAAAAACTAATATATTTGTACACCAATTTCATTGGTAGGAGATAGACCTCGACTAAAATGTATACATAAGACCTTTATTGTAATAGTGTGTTCACGAATAAAGATTGATTGATTGAAAGAAGTATTAGTGGTCTGTACGATGTGCATCATTGACCTCTGAACCACTAAGTGCGGTTATTTGAAAATGATACATACATTTCTCCTTCGTATCGATGACTTCATTCATCTTCAACCAGATTGATGTAGTTCATGATTAATTTCTCTAACGGATGGCGTCATGCCGGGTTGTCCGAAATTCATATAAAGGATGCAATTGCCATCCACTTTGTATGCAATGAATATACAGGGTTACTGGTAACTCGACGTATTCCTTGTAGGACGTCATAGTAGGGTTAAAATGCAACAAATTAAGCCACCAAATGTTCTACCGAAATTCAGTAGTTTTTGAATTAGTTAAGAGTTTTAGTTTTTTTATGAAAAATCCCAGATTAAATCATTTGAAACCAATTTAAAAATGATTTACGGCGCGACTGTACTGAAATTTAAGTTATTATCATAGTTGACGCCGTAGCAGACCTTTGTTAATAATTAAAAGTTCAATAATGCCTAAAACTTTGGCAAATATCACTAACCAAACATTTAATTTTTTGTAATTTTTGCTATTACTTCATAAAAAATGTAGTCTAGTGCAAAAAAAAAATGCTACACCTGGTGTACAAATTACTAAGAAAATATCCTTGTCTTATCAGCTATCCAAAAAGGTATGAAAGTTAATACAAAATCATGGACTACATTATGAAAATCGTTTTTGATTTAGTACAGGCGTGCGTTTCACAAAAAGGTGATTATTCGAAAAATCAAAAACAAAATCGTGAACATTATTATTCTTTTTAATCAATATTAAAAACTTTAATTACACACATTTCACACGTCTTGTTCGATGTGCTGCCCTCGGTTTCGAATACATGTTCTTATTCGCTTCCTTACTTCGGTTTTTGTTATTCTTGATGTGATTGTTGCCCTCATCTGGTCCGCCGCATTTGTAATTCTCTCCCTTAGTTCTTCAATTGAATTTACTGGGGTCACATAAACTAGATCTTTCATATGACCCCAGACGTAAAAGTCTAGCGGCGTCAGATCAGGGCTTCGTGCAGGCCACGGAATCGGCCCACCGCGCCCTATCCATCGGTTTGGATAGTTTTCATCCAGCAATTGTCGAATTGTGATTCGGAAGTGGGCTGGACATCCGTCATGTTGGTAAATCATGTTTGCTCTTCTTTCTTCCGGTACATCCGTGAGCAGTGCTGATAAATGATTTCTGAGGAAATCTTCATAAAGTTCCCCATTTAGTGTTCGGGGTAAAAAATGTGGGCCAATTAATTTGTCGTCAATAATACCCATCCAAACATTAAGCGAGAACCTTCGCTGGGATGCGGTTGGTTTCAGTTTTTTAGGGTTTGCTTCTGCTTTCGGTGCCCAGTAATGTAAGTTGTGATAATTTGTGATACCATCACGATCAAAACATGACTCATCGGTCCACAGAATGTTTTTTAAAAAGTTTTCGCTGTCGGCGTCGGCACTTAGCATAAAACGACAAAATTCAAGCCGTCTCGGCGGATCTCCTTCTTCTAATGATTGGACTGGTTGGTAATGGTATGGATGTCGGCCTGACAAGTGAACTACAGACCAGACTTTCCACTGTGACATACCAAGCTCACGCGCTACGATGTTTGTCGATGTGTTAGGATCGTCAATAAAACGTTGAAGAATAAGCTCCTCGTCCTCAGCCGTCTATCTCCGGGAACGACCAGTGTCAACTTGCCTGCTTCTTTGGACGCTGCCAGTTTCAGATATTCGCCGATAAGTCGATCCGAAGACACTAACGTGGGGGAGTCGGCGGTTGGGAAAGCGAAGTTGATATTCTCGCCGCGCCTCAGCAGCGTTACCGTCACAAAGTCCGTAACAGTACATTATGTCAGCGTAAATCATTTTTAAATTGGTTTCAAATGATTTAATCTGGGATTTTTCATAAAAAAACTAAAACTCTTAACTAATTCAAAAACTACTGAATTTCGGTAGAACATTTGGTGGCTTAATTTGTTGCATTTTAACCCTACTATGACGTCCTGCAAGGAATACGTCGAGTTACCAGTAACCCTGTATAACTTTATGGGGTTACGTCATAGCATTATACGGTACCGATTTTCGGTCTTAACAATTGAAATGTGCCTGTGATTGGTTTAATTGAAATAAATGCTTTGTGTTTGAGTCTACATTTCAGTCTTTATTTGATTTAATTCTTCAAGATTGTGCTAGAATTGCCATGATACACATACCGTATGGGAAAACGGCATTACTCAATAAAAGTATTATTTGTATGGCATCACTGATTTATAATAAATTACCCGATGACATTAAAGGGAACGCAGGGCGATGGCTGTCCGAGGTAATATGCTGATCCGCAGATTTGCACGTTGCACGACGCAAGTCAAAATAACCCTTTTCAGAGCATACTGCCAGTCTTTTTACACGTGCAGTCTGTGGGTCAGGTATACGCTGAGGGCATACAACGCCTTGCGTGTCCAGTATAACAATGTATTCAGGATGCTGTTGGGTCTACCACGCTTTTGTAGCGCTTCCGGGATGTTCACCGAGGCCAGGGTTGATGGTTTTCATGCCATTATACGGAAACGGTGCGCTTCTATTCTCGGTAGAATACATGGTAGCTCCCACAGCATCCTGAGGGTACTGTGTGATAAGTGGGACAGCCCCATGCTGGCTCACTGGATACGACTGCACACGTAGTGTCAGTCGTTTCAATTTTGTATATAGTGTGGTTTTTTACTAACATTAGGTTAAGACCTTTACTAACAACTTATGGATCGTATAATTTGGTCTGAAATAAATATTATTATTAAGAAGTTACCTACTCATCTATTTAAGAAGAAATTATACACATTCCTAATGAAAAAGTGTTATTATAATGTAAAAGACTACTTAGAAGATAAAGATATTGTATTTTGATTACCTATAGCAAATATTTGTTCAATTTAATATAATAATAATTACAATTACTATGACATTAATTTGCTTGACATTACTGTTATAATTTATTATTTCAGTTATAATATAATGTGAAATGAAATTGACTTTCTATATATATTTTTAATGACAATGTATATTTATTAAGAAAACTGAATAAGAATAATTTTATTATGTCATAACGTTCCTAATGTATTTGCACACCTTTTTTTTTGGTGGGAAATCATCAAATAACTTCTCCCGCTCTGGGCGGAGCGGGAGGGCGTGTCAGACTCTTACTGACTAAAACCCACCCGTGTTCCTTCGGTTGCCCTGTTGCCGGGGGCCACGATTTCCCAATCGGTTATCTTCGAACCCCCGGCAGGCATTGGCCCTAGCGGACCCCGTCAATTCTGCTGACATCTCTTTGAGGCGCGCGTGGAACACAACGCGCTGTCGACCCGGGCTTGGTCCTTATCGGACGGCGAGCTACCCATTGCTCACCGTCCGCAAGCCCGCGCCTACGGTGGCCGGAAATCGGCTCGCGATTCCCGCCCCGGGCGTCTCTTCCTATTGCGGCGATTAGGGGCGTGAGGGCGCGAAATTTGCCTCTCCCTCACGCGTTCCGCCTTCGCGAGCATTACCGCTTCGCAGAAGGAGGAATTTTATTATGTTATAATGTTCCTAATGTATTTGCACACCTGACATGGTTATAATACAGTGAGC
The DNA here is from genome assembly GCA_963680765.1 of Agrochola lychnidis. Lineage (NCBI taxonomy): Eukaryota > Metazoa > Arthropoda > Insecta > Lepidoptera > Noctuidae > Agrochola > Agrochola lychnidis. Next base: position 14,823,837 of record OY796872.1, read on the forward strand.
CTTAAGAACCATTCTGTAACATCCTCTGAACCTGTGTTATGCAAATAAATGATTTGATTTGATTTGATCAAGTCTACCTTTTAGTTTACGTTTCATTTTAAGTTCCATAATATTCACTTGTAAGACCAAGATTGAGTCTGGAATACTTGAAGTTTGTTTCGGGGTTCCATCTCCGAGTGGGATAAGAAATACCGAACTCTTGTAGTTTTAATAAATTTTTGACAGTAAAAGTGTTTTTTTAAACCATTCAATCTGCGGAGCCTTTTACCAACAAAGTCAGTCTAATATATATATTTCTTTAAATTAGGCACTTATAAGGCACTTTTGAACGTCAACATTTACAAAAAAATGAATTAATTCTAGTCGCCCCTTCCAAAAGATAGTTTTCGTATGGAGAAGAATGGGCAAGAAACTTCACCGTTACTCTTTTAAAATGTTTTACAATATTTTGTATACATTAATTATATGTGAAGACGATGCACCTGGAATAAGATTACTATATCACAATAGGTAAAAAGAATTAAAAATTAACAAACGTCAAATAAATTGTGATGGATAATGGTGCTCAACTATGTTGGGGTCGGCTTCCAGTCTAAACGGGTGCAGCTGAATACCAGTATTTCACATGGAGCGACTACCTATCTAACTCCACACCCAGTTACTGGGTAACACGATACTCCTTGGTAAGACTGGTTGTTAGACTGTTGGTCGTTTTTTAAACCAATTTACAGAAATAAATAAAATATAATTTTTCATAGATTTGTTGCCTTTTCTAAGTTTTGTCGATAACGAAACGTTTTGAATACAATTATTTTAGATGATTATGTTGTCACAAACGTAGTCGCTCACAATGGGCCTTATCAGAAGGCTAAAAGTCACCCAAAGGGCAATGGAGAGGGCTATGCTTGGAGTTTCCCTACGTGATCGAATCAGAAATGAGGAGATCCGCAGGAGAACCAAGGTAACCGACATAACCCGAAGAATTGCCAAACTTAAGTGGCAATGGGCAGGGCACATTGCTCGCAGAACAGATGGCCGATGGGGCCGAAAGGTTCTGGAGTGGCGACCACGTACCGGAAGACGTAGCGTTGGAAGGCCTCCCACAAGATGGACCGATGACCTTGTGAAGGCCGCAGGAATCCGCTGGATGCGGAAAGCACAGAATCGGTCGAAGTGGCGGTGCTTGGGGGAGGCCTATGCCCAGCAGAGGACGTCTTTCGGCTGAAATGATGATGATGATGATGATGATTATGTTGTATGTAGGTACTTACATACCTACCGTTTAAAATGTATCTATATTTGAAACCATAATCGTGAGCAAATAATAATAAATCAATGAACATAGCGTGATGGATCGTGTTTTGTCCGTCCATAAAGAAGTTAAAACATTTGCTTACTATGTAAACCTGTAATACCTACCGTGTAAATAATTAAAGTACCTAAAGAGTCGAGTGTATCTTTTACATAGTTAACGCTAGTTGTAATAACACACCTTTTATAATTTTTTGAAGTGAAAACTTCTTTAGCATCGTTGTGATTTTAAACTCGATGAAACGAAAAAGTGACAGTAAAAAGAGACAGACACAAATTCATAAGACTTAACGTGGGAGAAAATAAAAGGGGGGGGGGTGAAAGTATGTCTATTTATTTTTTATCTTTTATATCTATTTAGTATATCAGTTATATTCATCAGTTATATATCCGTTGTGTATTTAGTTGCATCTAAATTATTTTTCATTAAATACGCTGTACTGGTACAGCGTATTTATATTTGTTTGCTGCACCGGTCGACGTCATTACGTCGGCGCCGGCTGTCGCTGAAAACCAGCGCTGGGGCTCTGTCTTGCACAGGGTCGTAGCATAATGCTGAGCGATAGCCGATTTGCGTGGATGTGACGCATGTTTCCCCCAACTTTTTCTCATTTTTGTAATATAATATTTTTTTTCTTGCGTCATGTTTACCGCAAATAAACGTTTTTTCTTTCTTTCTAGATAGGAAGCATTATACAGTGTTTCTTATGTTCGTGGTTCTCTTTGTGCTCTGCTTCGTACCCCCTACACTCATTCTCATTATCTTGAAGACAACATTTTTTAAGGTTTCACTTCTACCACTGTGAATTGCACATATGTTTTTTTTTAATTATTAACAATAACTAGCTTCCGCCAGCGGCTTCGCCCGTGTGATATCTTTATAAATTATAGCCTACTACTCAATGATAATCAGTGATCGGAGTAGGTAGATTGATTTTACGTACTCGAACGTCGACGTCATCGAAATCATAACATGGATAAGCCTTTTTTCCGGGATTTCATTATGGTACTTACGGGATTGAATCAAATATTGTTAAAGTAAGGATTTTTAAACTACTACATTAGAAATTTATAGAATGCGATAGATAAACATTTAAAATATATTTTGTATTATATTGTTTTTATAGTATACCTATCCTTTTCTTGGAGTCCGATCACCTATATACTATTAATACAAAGACAGCAAAAGGGTTAAACATGTCTTATTCATATTGATGTATTCTTTATTCCACACATTACAACATTTGAAATTCCTTAAAAAATCTTAATAATTTCAAAATCCCAGAATCCCGGAGGCATATCCATTCTAATCCCCGAGTGCCACAAGTTTTTTTTTATTATTTAATTTTTAGGTATACAAATTATGTATTAGGTATGTTGAAACTGTTTTTTGTACTCCCCGTCACTTGTCCTTTTAAGGGTTTATTAGAAAACCAGCGTCAGACAGCATCTGTCTGGCATTAATGCTGAAATGAACCTTTTTTTGGCGCAGCCGTGAGGCACACACTATTGTTAAAATATTATTTGATTTTTTTCATTTTATTTATATTTTGTGTTTCACGAACTGTGTCAAAAACGTACGTACGTGTGGCACTCGGGGACTGCCGCGGTAAAGCTATTGCATAGCATTTGTAACCTCCATGACAACATCACGTTGTCATGGGAACCGTCATTACATGGTAGGCAGAGTGGGGGGTGTTAGATTTTATTTTCGTTACGTTACGGAATTTCTTGATTCGGTCGCCGCGCTCAAAGCCCGCGATAAAAGCTATGCAATAGCTTAAAAAAAAAAATTTCTTTCTTTTGCTGTTAACCCCAACTTTGCTCAATATTTTATTTTGTTACACGACAGTCTCCGAACCATTTATCTACGATAGCGCTTACATTCTGTTTGTGATGTCTACGAGTGTCTGCGAACTATTTGTCTACGACTCTCCCTAGATTCTGTACATTTCTGTTTGTCTACGACTCTCCCTAGATTCTGTATCTTATCTTATTTAAGAAGCAACTCAATAATCTATTGATAAGTAAGACATACTACACGTTATATACTATACAAGCCTCGGAAAGCACGTTAAGCCGTTGGTCCCGGCTGTCATTTATAGATCTTTGACAGTCTGACAACCAGTCTTATCAAGGGGTATCGTGTTACCTAGTAACTAGGTTGTGGAGGTCAGATAGGCAGTCGCTCCATGTAAAATACTGGTATTCAGCTGCATCCGGTTAGACTGGAAGCCTACCCCAACATAGTTGGGAAAAGGCTAGATAGATGATGAAGTAAAACATACTACACAATTAATGAATACCGGTCTGGTAGAAATTTGGATGTATAATAATAATACATATAATTAGGGTGAATACTGGAGTCCGATTAATTTTTATTAAAATTATCTTATTTGTATTGCCAATTATGTGTTGACTGTTTTTAGACATTACTTAGATATTCTGACATTACATGCTTATTGATTTGAATTTATGACATTGTGTATGGTACTATTTTGAAATTGTATAACTTATTAATGTGAATTTATGAAATGGTATAATTTTAAAATGGTGCTTATAATTTTAATAATAATTTTGGATGCCTGAATTGGTGGACGCACATTCACTTCACATCTAGAAATGTATGATTATGTACTGTGTTGAGCAATAAACATTTGAATTTGAATTTATACTATGGGTCTACGAAATCCACAAGTGTCTGCGAACTACATATTTTTCTTTTGACATTCCCTACATTCTATGGGTCTACGACCTCTACGAATGTCTCGAACTATTTGTCTACGACACTGCAATCTGTTGGCCTACACGCTTAACGAAGTGTCTACGACATTGCTACGTTCTTGAGGTCTAACAACGAAAGAAAGAAAGAAAAATATTTTATTTGGGACACGCACAGGAAATACAAACAGTAATAAAAAAGGAACATTTAAAAACTAAAAAAATAATAACGACCTGTGCGAGGCCAAAAAGGCTTCTATCTCAGCATAATGCGGCCATATTAAAAAAAAAATATACCGCAGCGTTGGTATTCTGAAAGGGCCCAATGTCCTACGAAGAGTCTACGACAGTGCTACGCTCTACGCGTTCTACGAGAGTATCTACGCGATCTACGAGAGTATCTACGCGTTCTACGAGAATATCTACGCACTCTACAAGAGTATCTACGACAGTGCCTCCATTCTACAGTCTACAGTGTCTCGATTCTTTTCTGAGTTTTACGCGGTCTTTAAACGATTTGTTTGTCCAGGACGATAGTGTTGCCTTTTGCAGGTTTTCATTCTCTATGATAATACTACATTCTGTAGTTCCGCAACAGCGATATTATATGTAGGTACAAGTTCGTGTACGGAGCAAATACAAAGATTTTTACTGACGTGTTAATCAGTGTCAGGTGGTACACTTTGTGTTGCCATCTGACATTATTCTGAGCTGAGGCCCTTTTGGCATTATAATCATTGTTTTCTGTTTTTATAGTTTTAAGGTGTATTTTTCTGTCTTAGTGCCAATAAACGCAATTTTCTTTCTTTCTTTTCTTTTCTTTACCACCTGTGATTGTTCCTATAAGCCGAAATATGTTGTGTGAATCTTTATAATGTGCACATATGGAAATGATCCCGAATCTATGCTTAATTTTATCGGCAGTGGTAAAAAAAAAACTAAATGTGTTTTATATTTTTATGGAATTTAAAAAAAAAAATGTAACAAACCGGTGGTGTAACTTTTAAACTAAATGATCTATCGCGATGAAACAAACTCCATCATGATTGGAAATAATTAAGCGTCCTCATAAAATGAAAATTGTGGGAAAATGAACATGTTTTTTTGGAAAAAAAAAAATTTTTTCATATTTTTTTTACAATAATCGTAAAACTTCTCAATAAAAAAAGGATTTTTTATTTTTTTATCCGTCGATAAAATTAAGCATAGATTTCGATATGTGCACATTATAAAAAAAATAAAGTTTAATTAAAAAACTGTTACCCGACTACCTACGGGAAAATGAAAATGATCTAAAAAGTACCTTGACCATTTTTGTACCTATGTCTTGATTTCTGTCTGAAATATTTGCTTGTTTCGTACTTTTTAGATCATTTTCATTTTCCCGTAGGTAGTCGGGTAACAGTTTTTTATTAAACTTTATTTTTTATTTTATACTTTTCCGTTTTTAGACTTGATAAACGTAAATAAGAGTAATACAATAGTTCAGTAATTAACCTATTTTAAATTCCAATAGCAGTGCATAGTGCTTTGGAAGAAACCATAGAGCGATTTATTTCGACGCCAACACCATATATCGATATCGAGCTTCGAAGAAATCCAAAATATAAATATTTCGTTGTACTTGTTTTTCTTCATAAGAGTGGAATTACAAATCGTTTCTATTTATTAAGATTTGATTAACTGCACGTTGGTAACATCTTGCAATACTACGTAGTGCAGTCTCACTTTTGCTTGTTTTTAACGATTTTAACATATTTATTTACTTTGAAAATATAATATTATATACATATTTGTAATGTGCTCGTCAAGACCTTTCTTTTGATACCAAACATGTCATGATCATCCCATTTTAATTTTTTTCGAGGTTAGAAATTTACGTGTAAAGTCCACCAAATTAAATTTAGGGAAAAATTATATAGCCTATGTCACCCGGACCATTATTACAAATCTATTGATATCTCATTCATCAAAATCGGTTTAGTAGTTTAGGCGTTACGGTGGAACACACGTAAAAACAAACATACATACATACATACAAACATACATACATAGACTGCTAAAATCATAACCCTTCCTTTTGGCTTTGCCGTAGTCGGGTAAAAACTGCACTGTATTCAAATAAAATGGTTATCCTCACCCGATGCATAATCAGCCTATAATGTTCCCACTGCAGGGACACAGGCCTCCTCTCTGTGAGAGGGAGTGGGCCGTAATCCACCACGCGGACCCAGTGCGGGTTGGTAGATGTCACATGTCCTCGAATATTTGTTGAACATGCCGATTTCCTGACGATGTTTTTCTTCACAGTTTTGAGAGCAGTGGTGATGAAATTATTTAAACAAAGTAAAGCGCCTGTCTGGGTTCGAACCCACGACCTAAAAGTCGTAAGCCGTTACCACTGGGCCATCGCTGCTCTGTCGCTGCACCTGATGTGACAGTTATTTTTTTATTTTTGATCACTATCTAAGTACCTAAGCGTATGGTAGCAAAGCATTCTGCCAGGGTCGCAAGATCTGCCAGGTTCGCACGAAAGTCCGAAAGGGATACCGTGGCCCTTGGCAACATACAGGCAACTGAAGGAACACGGGTAGGTTTTAGTCAGTATGAGTCTGACACACCCTCCCGCGCCGCCCAGAGCGGGAGAAGTTATTTGATAACATCCAAACCAAAAAAAAATGGTAGCAAGCGGTGATGGTGCAAAACGGTGAAATAAACTAGCTTTCGGGAACCATAGACTCTTGCAGGGAATTCCACTCATATAACTAGAATAATAAATAAATTTAAGGTTGCTCAGCGAGCCATGGAGCGGGCTATGCTTGGAGTCTCTCTGAGGGATCGAATCCGGAACGAAGTGATCCGGCAGAGAACCAAAGTTATCGACATAGCTCACAGAATTAACAAGCTGAAGTGGCAGTGGACCGACCATATCAGCCGTAGAACCGATGACCGTTGGGGTACACGTGTTCTTGAGTGGAGACCGTGAATTGGTAAACGTAAGGTAGGACGCCCTCAGGCTAGGTAGAGCGACGATCTTCGCAGGGTGGCTGGTAGCAGCTGGATGAGAGTTGCCGAGAATCGAGCTGAATGGCGTGCAATTGGAGAGGCCTATGTCCAGCAGTGGACTGCTGTAGGCTGATGATGATGAACTAGAATAATGTAATAATACATGTGGGGGGTAAATCCTCTATGTAAGATACTAATTTGCTTTTCACTGCATATTTGATTTTGGAGAAGAGGTTTTTTGTTTTTTTTCGTTGTGTCAGTAGAAAAAAGTTGCAAAGACAGATGTGTATTTTTTACTTATTTTTTTCCTTTATATATTTTAAATAAACCTGAGTTGATCGAGAAAAGCTTTTATTTGCCCTACCATTCCTACATACATTCAACGTTCAAACAATGTTTGTAAATATGTGAGCACCATGTATCTATCACATATTAAATTATCTACCGTTGCTTCATTTTTAATTCTTTTTACCTATTGTGGTATAGTAATTTTATTCTAGGTGCATCGTCTTCACATATAATAATTACTTAACAAATGTACGTACATACCTATACAAACAATTGTAAAACATTTTAAAAGAGTAACGGTGGAGTTTCTTGCCCATTCTTCTCCATACGAAAACTACCTTTTGGAAGGGGCGACTAGAATCAATTTTATTATTTTGTAATTTTTGACGTTCAAAAGTGCCATACATAGGCCTATTTGAAATAAATGATTTGACTTTGACTTTGACAAAATACTAGTATGAAGTAGTTTGGCACTTATTCACGTATTTCCACAAGAGATAAACTACAAATTAACAGCAGAATGTACTATTTTCCTTATGATTTTGTAGAAAATCTAAATATACGACCAAACGTCATGTATGTGCCATAATACACCGAACTATTGCACCATTTTGTGCATTCGTTCAAGGTTTCACGGAGTAATTTAGACGCGATGGCCCGAAAATGTATTTATTTATTTATATGACACTTCAACGACTTTCTCATTAGTACATACATACACAAACAAAAAAGGATTGTGTGGTTTTATGAAACCACGGTAAAAGTGAAACTTCTATAGGCGCCGCCATATTGGCCTTGGCTGCTCTGACGAGCGCCTTTCACTTTATCCCTACTCCGCGGCCGACCGTCACGCGACATGCAACACACAGACGAAAAAGTTTGAGACGATGTAATAAAACTTTCACTTTAAAATCACGTACAGTTTTAGGTATTTTCACTATGATTACGTCACTTACAAAAGTGCACAGCACTAGCAGAGAACTTTTAATGAAAAAACCGACCAAGTGCGTGTCGGACCACGCACAATGAAGGGTTCCGTAGTTGGGATGAATTTGTCCCAAAAACAAACTTAACTTTGTAGTTGAAAAATATGTTCTCCCATTATGTACGGAATGTATGGGAAAACATGTTTTTGCAACTGCAAAATTAAGTTGGTCGATTATTACTCGTTAACTTGTAGAGCCTACTTAGCTGTGAAAGTTTTCCTTTTAATTTCGTTACATAAACTACTGCTGTGATTTTTTTCACATATCCAAAACCAACCATTTAGCTGGCAGGGGGGGGACACTTCACTCTAACCAAAATTTGCACTTTAAAGCTTAATATTTCGCAAACGGATCTCTCAATTCAAAAATAGTTTTAACACACTCATAATGTTTTTGAATGACCTTTCCAACGATACCCCACACCAAGGGATAGAAAAAAAACCACCCCCACCTTACATGTAGGGCAGGTACCCTAAAAAATATATTTTTCATAATTTTATTTTACCACTTTGTCGGCGTAATTAATATGTATACCCATCCCAAATTACAACTTTCTAGTACTAACAGTCTTGGAGCTAGACCGCGGACAGACAGACGGACATGACGAAACTATAAGGGTTCCTTGTTTACTACGGAAACCTAAAAAGGACGTATTAGATAGGATTTCTTAAGGATTCTATGAAACACTCTCTTATTTTTCTGTCTTATACCTAGGCACAAACAAAGAAAGCTCATGGAGTGATAAAAATATTATTTTTCACGTAATTTCATGATCCGCCGATCAATTTGTGGTGCAGAAACCATATTCTTGTAATCTTTGAGCTGCGCAGTAGCAGTAGAATGCGTTGTAACAATTTAAACATATTTGTTTACTTGGAAAATATGATATACATACATATTTGTAATGTGCTCATCAAGCCCTTTCATTTGATACCCAACATGGCACAATTCAATTATTTTTATTTTTTATTTCGTTACTTTATGTCCTCTAGAGGGCGCCATATTGCATTTAATGTGACGTCACATAGCCTATAACCAGCGGACAATCAATACGCTTCCAATGATACCTCATTTGTCAAATTATGATCGGCAGTTTAGAAGTTATGAGGTAACAGATGAACATACATACGTACATACATACATACCGGTCAAAATCATAACCCTCCTTTTTGTTTCACCGTAGTCGGGTTAATCTTTGAGCTGCGCAGTAGCAGTAGAATGCGTTGTAAATTATTTTGCTTTAGTTACTATTGTATAGAATCAAGTTTTTCTAACTGAACAGACAGCTGTGCTGCTGGGAGTTTGTTGCGCCACTTCTTCCCAGCTAAAGCACTAGGAAGTGGTGAAGGGTGGGCGTTTTTGGGGGACTGTCTTATGCAATTTTGACATTCGAAAAGTGCTGATTGTCAGCCTAATTTGAATAGATGACTTTAGAATTTTTGAATTTTAAACCTCGTGCAGACTGGCGCGACTTGACACCGTTGATTGGTCTACCGTGAAGTTTTCTTAGAAATTGTTTTGTAAGAGTCGCGTCGCACCAGTACTTGCAAGGCTTTATTGCACTCGCGTGAACTTGATGCAAGCGTATCTGCTAGTCTACATGATTTTTTCCGATTTCCTCAACAATCATCGTCATATTTCAGCCAATTTACACTAAACCTTCTTCATGAATCACTCCGTCCATGTGACGAAAATCGTATGAAAATCCATTCGGTAGCTTTTGAGTTTATACAGTGGCATAGCGTGTATTTCTGCCGTGCCCGGGGCAAACCCTTTTTTAGGGTTCCGTAGTAAACAAGGAACCCTTATAGTTTCGTCATGTCCGTCTGTCTGTCTGTCCGCGGTCTAACTCCGAGACCCTTAGTACTAGAAAACTGTAATTTGACATAGGTATACATATTAATTACGTCGACAAAGTGGTAAAATAAAATTATGAAAAACATTTTTTTTTAGGGTACCTCCCATACACGTAAAGTGGTGATGTTTTATTTTTTATTTTTTTATCCCATAGTGTGGGGTATTATTGGAAAGGTCTTTCAAAAACAAGTTGAGTTTGTTAAAACCATTTTTGGATTCAGGGATCCGTTTGCAAAATATTAAGCTTTAAAGTGCTAATTTTTGTTAGAGTCAAGTGTCCCCCCCCCTGCCAGCTAAATGGTTGGTTTTGGATGTGTGAAAAAAATCACAGCAGTAGCTTATATAACGAAATTAAAAGGAAAACTATCACAGCTAAGTAGACTTTACTAGTTATCGAGTAATAATCGACCAACTTAAATTTGCAGTTGCAAAAACATGTTTTCCCATATATTCCGTATGGGAGAACATGTTTATCAACTACAAAGTTAAGTTTGTTTTTGGGATAAATTCATCCCAACTACGGAACCCTTCATTGTGCGTGGTCCGACACGCACTTGGCCGGTTTTGTTTGGGTGGGAAATTATCAAATAGATAACTTCTCCCGCTCTGGGCGGAGCGGGAGGGCATGTCAGACTCTTACTGACTAAAAACCCACCCGTGTTCCTTCACTTGCCATGTTGCCGGAGGCCACGATCTCCCTTTCAGTTTTCTTCGCAATCCCGGCAGGCATCGGCCCTAGCGGACCCCGTCAATTCTGCTGTCAACTCTTTGAGGCGCGCGTGGAACTCAACGCGCCGTCGACCCGGGCCTGGTCCTTATCGAACGGCGAGCTACTCATTGCTCACCGTCCGCAAGCCCGCGCCTACGGTGGCTGGAAATCGGCCTGCGATTCCCGACGCCCAGGGCGTCACCTCCTGCGCCGGTTAGGGGCGTAAGGGCGCGAATTTTGTCTTTCCCTCACTCGTTCCGCCTCCTCCTTCGCGAGCATTACTGCTTCGCAGAAGGAGGTGACGGCCTCCCATTTCCTCTCGCTCCGTACCATGGCCATGGCTTGAACCAGAGCTGGACGCGAGAGATCACCGCCGCCTTTCGCCTATTTGCAAGTCTATTTTGAACAACTTCCATTTGTCTCACTGTCTTGAAATTTTTCGTAAATAAGTACCTAGTACCTGGACGACTGAGCTCTGCTCTGGTGAAAATAGGGAATGCTCATTTAATAGTATAGGAAACTTCATACTAATCCATGTATAGTACCTACTTATTCCATACTGCCATGGTAGTAGACACTTACTAATTCCATGCTGCCATGTCATTATTCTCATGTCATCTTGTTCTAAACATTGAGCGACCGAGCTTTGCTCGGTGGAAAATACGGAGAAAACTAATCTTCCCAGAAATGAGATCTAGCTAGATCGATTTTTCGCCCCCGTAAACACCTATCACCAGTGTTTTTCGCCAGTCATAACGTGCAGCTGCCGACTAATTTCTATTTTATGCTCGTGATTTATTATGTACTTTTTGCTGTTTTCTGATTACTCTTGTCTTTTATGTATGCACATGTTTCTGTGACAAATAAATCTATTTTTAGGGGTGGGTCGTTACGTGATTTTCGCGAAACGTACCGTAACTAGTGACTTCGAAGGCGTCACCAGTTTTGAAAACTAGTTATTTTAGTAACTATGTAGTTATTTTTCAAATTCTATTCGGTTATTCAACACGGTGATTCTATCGAAGTATTACAGTTATTTGCAAAACGAAAGTAAAAATGATTACTGATTACCTATGTAATACGTTACATATCAATAGCTTTAAGTTTTTGGAACGAATAAGTTTTTGTAGCTACATAATAATTATACAGAACTTACATTATTAACATAATACTAAAAATAATACGCGCGAAAGAAACAGCATGCGCTCGCAACGCGCAACTTTTGTTTCGTTTCACTCTTTTCATTCGATCACTGCATTGTGATTTAACTAGTTACAAAAATCACGTATTTATGTGTGACTCGAAACTAGTTATTCGGCTACATGCCCCGTAGCCAGTTATTGAAACTAGTGACGTGAAATAACCTATGTAGAATAATAATAACATACCTATTTTTCTTTGCAACTTTCATCGAAATCGTTAGAGCCAATTTCGAGAACGTGAGTACAAATATATATACAAATATTGCTCGTTTAAAAATATAAGATAGGATGTAGTCTCGATGACGGTACAATTGATCTGATGAAAACCTGACGCCGCCGCCGCGCGCCGCCCCTATATCTGCGCCGCCCGGGGCTATGGCCCCCGACGCTACGGCACTGAGTTTATCGCGTTCAGACAGACAGACGCGGCCGGGGGACTTTGTTTTATAATATGTATAGGTACTACATGTAGTGATAATGAAGTACCTACCAGGCAATACCCAGTGCTAAGATAGAAGACGTATTTTTAACCGACTTCCAAAAAGGAGGAGGTTATATGTTCGTCGCGTATGTTTGTTTTTTTTTTTTTTTATGTATGTCCACCGATTTCTCCGTCAATTGTGGACCGATTTTGAAAATTATTTTTTTGTTTGAAAGGGTGTGCTCTCGAATTGGTCCCATATAAATTTTATTAACTTTGTTTGGATAGTTTTTGAGTTAGCTACAAAATACGTATTTTTTTCCCACTTAGTATGTAGATGATATGATAAGTTTCTGTCACTGGTAGCAGGTAGTGGTGTTCGAATATGTGTGGGGTAGGTACCACAACTAAAAAGTGAAAAATAAAAACTTTTTACAAAAAAAAAAAACAACCGACCTCCAAAAAAACACTACAAAGTGAAAAATAACTTTAATTTCGGAAGTCGGTGGCAAAAAACGAAAATACAAAAGCCAAGACACCGACTTTGTAGTGTTTTTTTTGGAGGTCGGTTGTTTTTTTTTTTGTTAATGTTCTAATCAGTAAGTAATGAGACTATACCATTTCAATACACTCTTATCAAAAGTCAAGGCTGACAACCACTGTAGTACCTATAGATAATTAAATATAGTGTCTATAAATAACAGTTTCATAATAAGCAATGCTTAAAATAGATCAAAGATAACCCACATAATGAGTAATTCTTTATCACAGGTTGCGTTCTGACTGAGCGCTTAAGGCGAACGATAACTGACTTTTAATAACTTTATACTGAAGATCACGTCTAAACGAGTAGTGTTAATGATTTGAAAAAAATATATGTTAAATTAGACTATTTTTTTAATAACTTGATATAGAAATATTTTAGATTATGTTTATGTTACATATTGAAATTAATTTGTCAAGTTATGTATAACGCGGATAAAAAACTGAGAATCACGCACAATCAATCAAGCGTAATTTTCTGAAAGTTTCACCATTTTAAAGATAATTTAATTATTGATTTTTTAGTATACGTTTTTTATTAAAATACTTTTTGTGTAATGTATAATAAATTAATAAATGCGTCCAATTTGGGACAGCGCTCCTTGATGGGCGAGTTCTATTACTAGCTGGAGGTATGACGCGTTGCGTGAGGTTAGTACAGAACACGCAAGCTGACCACTCAAGGTCACTGGCATATATCTAGGTCTTAACACTGCGTTTTCAAAACAATCATTTGTTTTTGTTTACATATTTATTATACACATGAAGAACCGCAGTTCGATTAGTTTAATGTCAGATAGGTAGCATACAAGTGGGGTTGAGACTTTTGCTATTAAAATTGTTATGTGATAATATCTAGAATATTCAACGCTTCTGGCTGTATATTGCTATATTATTATGCTATCAAGAGCAGGCCCATTCAGCAGTAAAAATATATATTTCTATATACATTGCAAGTATTCATTATGTACATATTTCGTAGTAATATATTAATACAAATAATATTACGTAATAATGGTTGATAGCCACACTATCGAATTAGGTCAAAGATTTGTGAAGAAAGAGGTAAAATAAATAAATGAATACATTTCACAGAACACACAACAGAAAAGGCCAATAGAACTTTAGATTAAAAGTTTAGAGTTTAATTTCAGGACTAATGGGGTTTTTATTTGAGTTTTAATTTTGATTGTATATTTAATTTTGTATTATTTTATTTCTAAATGTGTATGCCTGCCTATTCTAATATGAGTCTATGTTACTCGAATTAAATGATTTGAATTTGAATTTAATGAGTCTAACGACACAGTAGACATATTGAATTTGCAAATTGATTGTTTAAGTTTGTATCCGAACAGTTTTTTATTTACCTACAGTGAAATAATTTCATACTGAGTTAGTAAAATATCTATCACGCGTTTTCATACACAAATAAACGCACTGACAGCTTAGTCCGTAAAGACCCTTATTTTCTGTATGTTACGAATGAAGGTAAGTAAGATGGTGATTATGATAATGATAATTATATCATTGAAAACTGTATTATAATTATTATTTCTGAGAAATAGTGGGACATTTAATTAATGTTATCGAGGTTAACTTGAACTTACTACGGAGGAGGTAGAGATTAAGAGAATAATTGGAAGAGAACCTACCCCATCCCAGACGCTGGTCATTTAGGCCATGACGACCTCTCTAGACGTGTCAAAACTGTGTGACGACCGACAACGTCACAATGTAATTGTTAAGTACCTATGACATGACGTAAGTTGAGGCCTCATAGTTTGGATGTGCTTCGATTTAGAAAATGACGATCTGTTTAGACGTGTCAAAACTCTGTGACGAACTGACGACCGACGTCACAAAGTAATTGTTAAGTACCTATGACATGACGTAAGTTGAGGCCTCTCATAGTTTGGATGTGCTTCGATTTAGACAATGACGATCTACTTAGACGTGTCAAAACTGTGTGACGAACTGACGACCGACGTCACAGTGTAATTGTTAAGTACCTATGAAATGACGTAAGTTAAGGCCTCATAGTTTGGATGTGCTTCGATTTAGAAACTGACGATCTATTCAGACGTGTCAAAACTGTGTGACTAACTGACGACCGACGTCACAATGTAATTGTTAAGTACAGACGCCAGCACATCAAGCTACCCGAAACTGTCAAATTTTCCCAATCAACTTTGAACCTTAGGCTTCAGCGATAAAGTTGTAAATCTATTAAATAAATTTGACATATTGTAGTAGCTTGATGTGCTGGCGTCTGTACCTATGACATGACGTAAGTTGAGGCCTCTCATAGTTTGGATGTGCTTCTATTTAGACAATGACGACCTATCTAGACGTGTCAAAACTGTGTGACGAACTGACGACCGACGTCACAGTGTAATTGTTAAGTACCTATGAAATGACGTAAGTTGAGGCCTCTCATAGTTTGGATGTGCTGCGATTTAGACAATGACGACCTATTTAGACGTGTTAAAACTCTGTGACGAACTGACGACCGACGTCATAGTGTAATTGTTAAGTACCTTTGAAATGATGTAAGTTTGCGATTTAGGCATTGGTGCCGATTCCCTTGTTCACAAACTAAACTAAATTTAAGTTCAGTGCGTATTTTTCTTTCTATTTCATTAATAAAAGGACAGAAGATAAATTTTTGTTTAGTCCTGTCAAATTAATCACAACTAAAAACGAAAAACAAAAAAGAAAACAACCGACTTCCAAAAAAAAACACTGCAAAGTGAAAAATTATTTAATTTCGTAAGTGGGTGTCTTTGGTTTTGAATTTTTGTTTTTAGCCACCGATTTCTGAAATTAAATTAGTAATGTTTTTTTTGGAAGTCAGTTGTTTTTTTTTGTAAAAAGTTTTTATTAAACCTCGAATGTATGGTAAATAAAGAAAGGTAAAAAAGTATTTAATAAGTACTCATACAGGAAAAGTAAATAAAAAAACAACTGTACCTAAGTATTATAAAAAATAAATAATAAATCCTAGATGAGGTCAAAAGGCTATCCCAGAATGGTGCTGCAATCTGAAGGTTATAATTACTGGTTGTTAACTTTACTCCGCGTTTATCAATGAGTCTTCGTCCAGGGGGCCTACCACAAGCTCATTAAGCAGTATTATTTTAATATTACTTCAGTGTGGGAAAGAGATGAAGCTCTACAGGACGTATTGCTCCATCTCTTTCTCCCACTGAAGTAATATTAAAATAATACTGCTTTTGAGCTGGTGGTAGGCCCCCATTCTTCGTTCAATAGAATGAGATTTCGTCGCTAAGAGCACAATCCAAGTTCCTGAAATGTCGGTCCGAACTATACTCCGTTTGAAATAAGATTAGACATTTAACTAAACCCTTTTTACAGTCCGTTCAACCGATTTTGACTTCTATTGCGTTGGTCGCATGACAAATGGCAGCTGCAGTAAACAGTTGGTTTGTAACCACTTTTTTTGCTTTCAATGCCATCCTTATGCCTACGGTATAGAAGTCAAAATTGGTTGCACGGACTGTAAAAAAGGTTTGTTTTAATATCTAATCTTATTTCAAACGGAGTATAGATATTTGTATGATTGATCTGAACTCCGTTCGTCCCAATTGAGAACATTTTCAATTCTTATTCCGATCAAATGCAGTGCACAAACGCTCTTGGCAACGAAATAAAATAGAAGGACATGCTGCTCTACCAGTTCAAATCAATTAATATAAGGAAAGAAAGTAAATTATCAATCAGTAGCTCGTCCGCCCCCTTAACCACATACTCAGGTCAAGTTCGAGGTGCAGATAATATCGTTATTCAACCTTTAGACAAAACTCAATTTAATCAATCGTCTGAGTCATTGGTTGTACATCATCTGTTTAGCGTTTTCTCAACTATATTGGGGTCGACTTCCCGTCTAACCGGATGCAGCTGAATATCAGTAATTTACATGGAGCGACTGCCTATTTGATCTCCACAACCCAGTGACTAAGTAATAACGACGAGGTATTCCACTCAGAACATTGATTTCAACGGCACTTGTCCGAACCGCACATGAGCACTTCAACTACTAGAAATGACAGAATAAATAATATAACGACAAAATAATAAATACAGGTGCGGACGGTGAGCAATGGGTAGCTCGCCGTCCGATAAGGACCAAGCCCGCGTCGACGACGCGTTGTGTTCCACGCGCGCCTTAAAGAGATGTCAGCAGAACTGACGGGGTCCGCTAGGGCCAATGCCTGCCGGGGCTGCGAATACGGGCCGAAAGGGAAATCGTGGCCCCGGCAACAGGGCAACCGAAGGAACACGGGTGGGTTTTAGTCAGTAAGAGTCTGACATGCCCTCCCGCTCCACCCAGAGCGGGAGAAGTTATTTAATAATTTCCCAACCAAAAAAATAAAGGTGTTCCTAAAAAAATGGCCTCTTTCAACTACTGCACCCATATTTTGTCATTTATGTTCTGTTCAGTTCCCATCTCATCTCTTAGCTGCCACGGTTTATTTTAATTTATTTAAATTGTTTTTGTTTTATATTTTTATTACGGACGCTTTTATGACTGAATGTAAGTTCAAGGCCGCTAGTATAAACATACCGTTTTACATATATATATAATGTTAGCAAGGACTACTCGTCGACTGATATAACCGAATATTTTAAATGTAAAACGGGGGTAGAAGTAAAATTAGATAAAATAAATATGAAACTAAAAAAAGATTATGAGGCATATACATTCATGATTCCTAAGGATAAATTATTAATATTTATGGATGAAAATCTGTGGCCGAGTGGAATATCTTTCCGCAGATATGTTACGTTCAACAAAAAGTGGAATAAGGGTGATAATCACCAATCGAATGCTATTAATTCTGAACAAAAATAATGGATGTGAATTGATTAAATGTAATAACCTACCTACTTATATTTGTACACCGTTAAGGCAAAACATGACTGTGATATAATTTAATTGTAACATCTTGCATGCCATGTGTGTGTATACTCATGTTTTGGACAAATAAATGATCTTTATCTTTAAGGACAAAAACACTTCAACTAAACTAATTAGTTTTAATTGTAAATCTTTTAAAAGATCCTTTGAGTGTGTTAAGATGTTAAGTAGTGATGCTGATGTTATAGGACTTCAAGAGACTTGGTTACAATCCAGTGAAGTACCGTACTTAAGGGAAGTAAATAAGGACTTTAGTTTCTTTGGCAAGTCTGCAATGGACACAGGTGTAATGTTACAAGGTCGTCCGTTCGGAGGCGTAACCCTACTATGGCGGAATATGCTATTTGATTCAGTGACTGTGATTCCATGCAATAGTGATCGCGTTGTTGCTATTAAAGTTAATGTGTTGGACCGATCGAGCTTAATTTTTAATGTGTATATGCTTACTTATTCACCTGATAATTTATTATAATTTGTGGATTGTTTAAGTGAGATTGTGGCCATAATAGAAAGTAGCGATACTGAAAATGTATACATATTAGGGGCTTTTAATACGAACCCTGGGGAACTATTTGGGAAGGAAATGTAAAATTTTTGTTCAGAACAAAATTGGTACTGTGCCGATTTAATTAAGCTGGGGGTTGATTCTTATACCTTTGTAAGTGATGTGCATGGTAGCCGTCGGTGGCTTGACCATTGTTTGGTAACCGAGGCTGCGTGGAAGTCCGTAACATCTGTTAGGGTACATTATGATTGCTACTGGTCAGATCACTTCCCGTTAGAGCTGCAATGTAATATGATGGGGGCCAGGCCAAAGTCGACTCCAGCTCATGGGTTTCGTCAGTAACGTGGGGTGAACGTAATATAGATCAGATTGAATTGTATACCAAAGAATGTAACTCTAGATTAAGGCAAATTGATTTTCCTAGTGATCTAAGTCAGTGTTGTGATACTATGTGTAATGAGCTAGAACATAGGGAAGTAATTGATAATTTATATCATAACATTGTTTTATCGTTACGGGAGGCTGCAGAGGCCACTTATGTCAGTCACTGTAGAGGGGGGGTTGTAAAGGGTAGACCTATCCTGGGATGGAATAAGCATGTTAGGGACGCTCACCGGAATTCCAGGCAAAAGTTTACAAATTGGGTTTGGCATGGTAAACCAAGCACGGGACATTTTTATAAAGATATTGTTGAGTCCCGCAAGATTTTTAAACAAAAACTTAAGTTTTGTCAGAATAAACATGATGACAAGGTACAAAAAGAAAGACTTTCGCGGGTTTTGGAAACGCACCAAAAAGTTAAACCCCAAGCCGGGCATTCCGGTGAGTGTTGATGGTGTAAGCACGTCCTGGGAGATCGCAAACCGGTTTAAGGAACATTTTAAAATACTACCTTCGAAGTCGGATGTCAGTGGTGTCGTTGCTGAGGCCGTTGTGTTAGACGTGCCTGTTCGCATTATGGCTAAGCAGATTATAGGAATAATTAAAAATATGAGACGAGGCAAATCGCCGGGACATGACAGCCTTAGCATAGAACATTTTGAACATGCCGGACCGCATCTCCCACGACTGCTAGCGTTACTGTTTACGTTCTATATCCGACACTCCTACCTACCCGCTGCGTTGATGAGAACGGTGGTTGTACCAATATTGAAAAATAAAACCGGTGGCGCCAGTGATAAGGGTAATTACAGACCGATCTCATTGGCCACTATTACGGCTAAAGTACTTGACGGTGTGTTTGAGAGTCAAATTAGTAAACATCTTAAAATACACGATGCTCAGTTCGGCTTTAGGCCACAGTTATCAACTGAATGTGCTATTTTGGCCCTCAAACATACTGTCCGGTACTATGCGGAGAGAAGTACGCCTGTATATGCGGCATTTCTAGACCTTTCCAGGGCATTTGATTTGACCTGGTAAGGAATGACATCTTGTGGTGTAAGATGCGCGAAGCGGGAGTGCCTGACGCCATAACAAATATGTTTCAGTATTGGTATGGCCACCAAACCAATCAAGTTAGATGGGCCAACGAGTTGTCTGAGGAGTACAGGTTGGAATGCGGGGTGAGACAGGGTGGATTGACCTCACCAGCGCTTTTCAGCCTGTATGTTAACCAACTGATTGTCGAGCTCAGTAGCACTTTTGTTGGTTGTTCTATTGACGGACTGTGTGTCAATAGTACTAGTAACGCGGACGACATGGTGCTGCTGAGTCCGTCAATTAGCGCACTCAGGAAGTTGTTGGCAGTCTGTGAGTCCTATGCAGAAGCGCACGGACTTGTATACAACGAGCAAAAAAGGAAACCGCTTGTGTTTAGGGCGAAGCATAAAAAACTAGCACATAATATTCCACCGGTTATGTTAAGGGGTGTGGCCCTTGAAAGAGTGCTAGATTTTAAGTACTTGGGGCACATAGTTACGGAGGACTTAAAAGATGATGCTGATATGGAAAGAGAACGGAGGGCGTTGGCTGTCCGATGCAATATGTTGGCCCGCAGGTTCGCACGTTGTACACCAGAAGTCAAAATAACTCTTTTCAAGGCTTTCTGTCAATCATTGTATACGTGCACTCTGTGGGTTCGATATAAGCAGAGGGCATACAACGCCCTCAGAGTTCAGTATAATAATACTTTCAGGATGTTGTTGGGGCTCCCACGTTACTGTAGCGTGTCAGGAATGTTCGCGGAAGCACGTACTGACGGTTTCAGTACCATTTTACGTAAGAAGACTGCTTCTATGATGCGCAGAGTGCGTGGGAGCGGCAATGACATTCTGAAGTTCATTAGTAATAAGCCATGCTGCACCATCATGACGCATTGGGTACGTGTACATGTACATATACCCGGTGCGTCTGGTGAGTGCAGCAGATATATGAATTAAATGTTGTTTTTCGTTTGTTGCTAACATAGCTTATAAGTAGTGTGTATTACTAACATCATATGGATCAAGGTCTGAAATAAAGTATTTTTTTTTTAACGTGCACGTCTTTCTACATTGTTCTCACATGTATAATTTCAACACGAATGACGTAACCAATTTTTTATTTAAAAGAGTGTCCGTGGAGTTTCTTGCCCGTTCTTCTCCATAGGTACCTACTACGCTTTGGAATGGGCAACTAGCTTCATTTTTCTGACCGACCGACCCCTTGACAATTCAAAAGTACCTGTAATTGGTTTATTTGAAATAAATGCTTTGAGTTGAGTTGAGTCCCATGCACAAGATTTTTTTTTATTATTTAAAAGTGACGTTTCGCAATTCGGGGGAGTCACCAATAAGCCAGCGAGCAAGTCTATTGATATTTTTCGAGCACATATCCATACTCCGAACTGCTACGAAATAACTACTGCATTACTCATCGCTGCTGCATCAGTCAACTTGTAACATAACTAAAGAAAGAAAATACATTTATTTAGCACAGACAAAAAGGCACACAACACAACAATTATAACACAAGTAAAAAATAAAAAAGGAAACAAAAACAAAGTGTAAAATAATAATTTAACAAGAAAGTGTGCCTCGCGACTGCGCCAAATAGGCCCAGTTCAGCAAAGATGCCAGACAACTAGTGCCTAACGCTGGTTTTCAACTAAACCTGAAGTGTGAGGTAACGGATGTAAATCAGTTTTAGTGCTCCATCAGTCATCGTGTAACGTAACCCCTTATTTTGGGACCTAACTATTACAAAATATATGGCCAGAGAAATAAACAATGAACTGATTTGATTTGATTCTTCCGGAATTCTATCCTACTTTGGTTTACCCCGAGTACCTAAGGAAAAAAGGAAAATCCTTGATGATACATTATATTTTCTTGTAGTGGAAACCACTATTCCTACAACTAACATTAAACCTAATAAAATATTTAAATGAATGGGCTGCACTCATCAGTATTACGACGTCATTCGTTGCGTTCTTAATGTCTATCCACACACATCCATGCCGTAGCTGAGAGGTGGCGATGATTTTGAAATTTTTTTTTGAAGTGAAACTTCTTAATGCGCTTTGGGCATTTTTGAAATGGAACTAAACCATTGATTTCGCGACACTGTAACGACACCTCATTTTTGTAAACGCGATTGTACTTTTTATTTATATTACGTTTCGGATCAATATTCTATGTAAGTATTTTTACTTAAAAGGTTTTGTAAACGCGATTGTGCTCTTTATTTTGATAAGGTTACAGACCAATGTTCTATGCAAGTATTTTTCTTCCACGGCCCTCCCGGAGCCACTTTTGAGAACAGACGATTCACCTGATGGTAATAGTGCTCACCGCCGCCTATGAATGTTTTATAAAACCAGAGACATTTCGAACAGGGTTGTAACAGATGTCGAGATAATCGGGTTTGAGGATGCGGATGAGGATACGGATAATGGAAAATTCCTTATTGAGGATGCGGATGAGGGTGCGGATCCAGATGTCATATGAAAAATAGCCCTTGTTTTGACACCTAACACCACAATCATGCCACCACTGTCACGTGCAGCAGATCGTCTGTCATAGGGCAGGGACACTGCGAATTCAGGCAATGGGAACGCGTCACTCACACTCCGGGCCGCACATTTAGCTCGAAGCGAGTTTTAAAAAAATCACTATTTGAGCGAACAACGTAGACAACGTACACATCCCCATAGAAATTATGAGGATGCGGAGCTTTTAAAATCAAAACTTGAGGAAGCGGATGTTTTGCGGATATTAAAATTTATGCGGATGCTCCGCAGTTGCGGATGCGGATACGGATATCCGTTACATCCTTGATTTCGAATGCGTTACAATCCCAGAGTCAGAGCTGAAAAGTCTCATGTGCTATAGACTTATAATACCCTTAAAACGGGAACATTGCAACACTGCTTTTCGGTAGAAAAAGGTACCTTGGTAGTTCTCTTTCTTTTTATGCCTGAACTCACCATAGGTACCGGAAGACGTAGCGTTGGAAGGTCTTCCACAAGGTGGACCGGTGACCTGGTGAAGCCCGCAGGAATCCGCTGGATGCGGGAAGCACAGAACCGGTCGAAGTAGCGGTGCTTGGGGGAGGCCTATGTCCAGTAATGGACGTCTTTCGGCTGAAATGATGATGATGACTCGCCCTATGTTTGAAGTCGATGCAAAAATTTGTCGGATCTTCCTACTCCAGATCCCCTGTGTTTTTATTTTATTGGAGTTGGAGCAAAAATTGATATACGTTCTTCTTTTCTTTTTAATGGCGTCTCGCAGGTCTACCTAGGAGGTTGTCGGCTGCTTAATCGGATATTCCTGTGGCTGCCTCAATAAATTAAGGCCTCCAGCCAGGGCATAAAACTTAGAAACTAAGCGACTACACGCTAAGGGCACCCCTGTGGGGTACGGGCCTCGGTTTAGGGCGTCGCTGGGGGAAGACAGCAAAGGACAGGTTGGATCGGATTAAGGTATAGTTTCCTTCCGCGGATGTATAATAAACCCCGATTTCAAATCGGTCGCTCACTTTAAGTATACGCATTTGTTCATGTAGGTGCAAAGCCTTATTAGCGGTTATATCCACTGTACTGCACTATACTACAGACACCTGTGAGCCTATGTTTAAGTCACTGAAAATACTGACCTTCCCGTCGTTGTATATTTTAGAAGTAGCAATTTTTGTTAAAAAGTATTTAAATTTATTTCCGTCTCTAGCCGATATTAGGAAACGTTCGGGTCCTATTAGAACACAATATAAACATTTATTACATACCTACAGGCAACTACAAAACAGCACTACTTAGGAAAAATATTATGGCAATGGGGCCTATAATTTACAATAAAATTCGCACAGTTTTAAAGAACACCCTACACGAATATTTAAATCTAAGCTGACTGCATTATTATTAGAAAAATGCTATTATTATATAAAAGACTTTTTAAATGATAAAAATATATAACTATAAAAAAATATAAGTGACATATACGAGAATTTATATTATAATATATCAGAATGATTTAATTATTAATATTGTTAATTTAGATAAAAATTGTATCGCTAGTTTTTACGACTGCATGATTTATTTGAAAACTGTATTTTTTTTAGTTTTTACGACTTTGCATGCCGTAAGGTAGAATGTAGCGGAAAAACTTAGTGATGTACTATCTTATACCTGTACCTACATTGTTGCCAAAATAAATCTGAATCTGTAATTCACATCCTTTTTGGCTCAGCACTGATATGATGTGCAGATAGGCTATTAGCATACCGTGTATCATCATCATCATCATCAGCCTATAAATGTTCCCACTGCTGGGACACAGGCCTCCTCTCTGTGAGGGGGAGTGGGCCGTAATCCACCGCGCGGGCCTAGTGCGGGTTGGTAGATGTCACATGTCTTCGAATTTTTGGTTCTAGGACATGCCGGTTTCCTCACGATGTTTTCCTTCACCGTTTTGAGAGCAGTGGTGATGAAATAATTTACACAAAGTAAAGCGCCTGTCTGGGTTCGAACCTACGATTTACAACTCGTAAGTCGCGGCTGTTACCACTGGGCCACCACTGCTCTTATATAATACCGTGTATATTTACGAGAATTGATACAATAGTTGTTGGCATAAAATCGTCATTCATGATTCATAAATGTACGTTACAAATTAATTGGAAATTTTACATTACGATATCCCCCACATCTAATAACAATCTTTTTCCTGGTCAATATCACTCCAAAAATGGGTGCCATTGTTAATTGTGGTAACGCAATACCACAGAAAGGTAACAGTACTTCCTTGGCCGTTAATAATGATACATCCAGCCTTATAAAGCTTTGAAAAAGGAATCACACAGGTGACGAATGCCAGAGACGATAACGATCTTGTAATTCAAACTTTTTCCTAAAATTCGATATACGTGTTCCTTTTGATGACCCATATGATGTCGCGGCGACATGTCGCCTGCAGTCAGGGTTGGGCAGTATTTGAATTACTTGTAATTAAAATACGTAGTTGAAATACAAATACGTATTTAGTATTTGTAATTCAATTACTTCTTAAAAATGTAATTTGTAATTGGTATTTCAAATACCTGACGCTGAGGTATTTTGTAGTTAGTATTTCAAATACTTAGGCTTCAAAATACATTTGAATATAAATTAGCGACTTTACACATTTAGCGATCGATTATACGATTGCGATTATACATTTAGCGATCTTATTAATGGGTGCGTTCTGCAAAAAATTGCCCTCGATAGCTTTCGTAAGCAAAATGGCGACCGCTAAATATGTCAATCTTTAAAGTTGGCAACACTGGGCTGTATTAGTTCTATTCTATTTACATAACCTAACACCTGACTGTATTTTGTATTTTAAATAAAAATTGTTAAAATACTGTATTTTGTATATTTTATATTTCAAATACACGACTTAAAAATAATTTGTATTTCGTATTTTAAATACGTGTGAGATAGTATTTTGTAATTTGTATTTTAATTAAAGCAAAGCATGTATTTTGCCCAGCTCTGCCTGCAGTTGCCGCCTGTGGTCGGTTACAGGTTATAATTATGCTAAAAGTAAAAATAATACAAAAAGCCCAAGAGATCCAAAAATACATAGTTTCGAAGATAACATAACAACATAACACTCTCGATGTATCCAAGTTTCATTGATAATTTACAAGTAAATAATTTTCATTCAAACCAATCATTCGTACTTAAAGCAAAGAAAATGCGACGTTGCCATATTTTTTCAAGTGAAAACTTCTTTAGCCGCGTTGGGCATTTTTGAGATGGGACTAAACAATTGATTTTGCGACGCTGTGACGACACCAGCTTTTGACCATTAAAAAGACATCAACGCATTGATTACCGCGGTACGTGGAGTAAAAGACATCAACGCGTTGATTACCGCGGTGCGTGAGGTAAAAGACATCAACGCGTTAATTACCGCAGTGCCGATTTTATTTCAAGTTTTCACTTCTGTCGGCGCTCCCGGAGTGCTACTTTTTTAACCGACTTCCAAAAGGAGGAGGTTCTCAATTCGACTGTATTTTTTTTTTTTTATATGTTTGTTACGCGATTATTCCGCCAATTATGAATTGATTTTGATGATTCTTTTTTGTTTGGTTTCTCTTCAGAGGTGGTCCCATATAAATTTTATTAACTTTGCTTGGGTAGTTTTTGAGTTAGCTTCAATAATACGTATTTTTTCCCACATTGTATGTGGATGATATTATGATAACTTCCTGTCACTGTTATTTACATAGCAGGTAGTGGTATTCGAATTTGTGTGGGGTAGGTACCACAACTAAAAAGTGAAAAATAAAAACTTTTTACAAAAAAAAAAACATCCGACTTCAAAAAAAAACACTACAAAGTGAAAAATAACTTTAATTTCGGAAGTCGGTGACAAAGAACGAAAATTGAAAACCAAAGACACCGACTTCCGAAATTAAAGTTATTTTTCACTTTGTAGTGTTTTTTTTTTTAAGTCAGTTGTTTTTTTTTTGTAAAAAGTTTTTTTTAAATATATTTCATCTAAAAGGGTGCTTTACATAAATAATCATGACCTTGTCGAATTATTTTGTATTAAAAATGAATTTAAAAAATATTAAAAATCTTAGGCCAGTTAATTCTTTAACATGATCTCATTCATACCCTCGAGTTATGGGATTTCATAAAAAAATAAAGTTTAATAAAAAACTGTAACCCGACTACGGGAAAATAAAAATGATCTAAAAAGTACGAAACAAGCAAATATTTCAGACAGAAATCAAGACATAGGTACAAAAATGGTCAAGGTAAAGCCGTGGTCGCATGCCTGTATCCTGTTGGTGCCAGGAACACCTACAAACTTATAATGGCATGCGACGACGGCTTTACCTTGACCATTTTTGTACCTATGTCTTGATTTCTGTCTGAAATATTTGCTTGTTTCGTACTTTTTAGATCATTTTTATTTTCCCGTAGTCGGATTACAGTTTTTTATTAAACTTTATTTTTTTATTTTATACTTTTCCGTTTTTACACTTGATAAACGTAAATAAGAGTAGAGTAATACAATAGTTCAGTAATTAACCTATTTTAAATTCCAATAGCAGTGTATAGTGCTTTGGACGAAACCATAGAGCGATTTATTTCGACGCCAACACCATATATCGATATCGAGCTTCGAAGAAATCCAAAATATAAATATTTCGCTGTACTTGTTTTTCTTCATAAGACTGGAATTACAAATCGGTACTACTTATTAAGATTTGATTAACTGCACGTTGGTAACATCTTGCGATACTACGTAGCGCAGTCTCACTTTTGCTTGTTTTTAACGATTTAAACATATTTGTTTACTTTGAAAATATAATATTATATACATATTTGTAATGTGCTCGTCAAGACCTTTCTTTTGATACCAAACATGTCATGATCATCCCATTTTAATTTTTTTCGAGGTTAGAAATGCACGTGTAAAGTCCACCAAATTAAATTTAGGGAAAAATTATATAACCTATATCACCCGAACCATTATTACGAATCTATTGATACCTCATTCATCAAAATCGGTTTAGTAGTTTAGGCGCTACGGTGGAACACACGTAAAAACAAACATACATACAAACATACATACATAGACTGCTAAAATCATAACCCTTCCTTTTGGCTTTGCCGTAGTCGGGTAAAAAGGAGCACCTTGTATAGTTGTATAGGTAGGGTAGGAACATTGTATGGAACAAAAATACATGTTGACCGATGCCCCAAATAAATTGGACTAAGGACAGGGTACCTAATGATGACATTGCAAAGCCGACGTACGCACGGACTTAATAAAATCGCAGCGGGATTTTATCGCGCACTGGATTTTCAACTCTCGGTGTTAAGCCGAGCATTGAGAATTCAACAGAGTGCATACCAGCGCGTCGAAAAAACCCACTGTTGGATTTTCCACCACAACTACTATACATACTCGTATATATGGCATCTCGCAAGTTAACCTAGGAGGTTATCGATTGCTTAACCGTACTTTCCTGTGGCTGCCTCAATGAATTAGGGCCTCCAGCCAGGGCATAAAACTTATAAACTAAGCGACTACACGCTAAGGGCATCCCCTGTGGGGTACGGACCTCGGCTTAGGGCATCGCTGGGGGAGGACAGCAAGAGACAGGCTGGATCGGATTAATAACTTTAAAATGCACTGACATTGGTGCCGATTCCCTTGTTCACAAACTAAACTAAATTTAAGTTCAGTGCATCTTTTTCTTTCTATTTCATTAAGAAAAGGACAGAAGATAAATTTTAGTTTAGTCCTGTCAAATTAATCAGCGCCTGTCAGTCTCCATACAAGTTTAGACGTGATTAAAAACTTGCCGAGTAAAATTACGTCAATTTACGTCAAGCGCTGATTAATTTGACAGGACTAAACTAAAATTTATCTTCTGTCCTTTTCTTAATGAAATAGAAAGAAAAAGATGCACTGAACTTAAATTTAGTTTAGTTTGTGAACAAGGGAATCGGCACCAATACCTTACTACATCTAAAAAGTGCAAATATCCGCTCAATTGCGATTTTCCTTTAGAAGGCGATAACAATAAAAATTATATTTTGTCCCGTTAGTGATAAGGGATACCTAGTTGAACTCTTAAGTGGCGCCAAGCAACTTCCGGAATAAGATATTTTTTTTTTTTTATCAAGTTTGCAATCGAATTCCGTTCACTAACCGGAGATAGAATTTACAGCACCGGAAGTCAGTTGCAGGAAGTGTCAAATAATTAAATAAAACATTTACAAAATAATCTGCACCCAATCAACAAGATTTTGTTACATTTAAACCTAAAGCTAACATTAGGTACCTACACTAAGTCAAGATAACGCTTTTTAAAGCTTATTGCCAAGTGTTCTACACATGCAGCCTTTTTTTTTTTTTTGGGTGGGAAATCATCAAATAACTTCTCCCGCTCTGGGCGGAGCGGGAGGGCGTGTCAGACTCTTACTGACTAAAACCCACCCGTGTTCCTTCAGTTGCCGTGTTGCCAGGGGGCCACGATTTCCCTATCGGTTTTCTTCGGCCTGTGGACCAACTATACTCAGCGGGCTATCAGCGCCCTGTGGGTCCAATATAATAACGGGTTCAGGATGTTGATGGGGCTGCCCCGTTTCTGCAGTGCATCAGATATGTTTGCACAAGCACACGTCGATGGCTTCCACGCCATCGTCAGACGGAAATCTGCCTCTTTGCTCCGCAGAGTGCGGGAAAGCTCCAACTCCATCCTGAAGACATTGAGGTACGATTCTCCTTTGTTAATTGATGGCCCAGTGGTAACGACCGCGACTTACGAGTTGTAGGTCGTAGGTTCGAGCCCAGACAGGCGCTTTACTTTGTGTAAATTATTTCATCACCACTGCTCTCAAAACGGTGAAGGTAAACATCGTGAGGAAACCGGCATGTCCTAGAACCGAAAATTCGAAGGCATGTGACATCTACCAACCTGCACTGGGCCCGCGTGGTGGATTACGGCCCACTCCCTCTCACAGAGAGGAGGCCTGTGTCCCAGCAGTGGGAACATTTATAGGCTGATGATGATGATGATGAATTGATGTTGTTCGAAGATGTATATCGAACAACAGCCTTGTTGCCAAATACTTATTTGCCAACAAGACTGTTGCCGTTGCTGTTTTTTTTGAGGTTCTATAAAATACGAATCATACATATATCAATTGAATTCAAAATATTTTATTACACATAAACCTACAAGGGCACTTATGAAACGTCAGAAGCTAGGTGCACGGTTCCAATTGGTCGGTTCCTATGGAGAAGAGCCGGCAAGAAACTCCACGGTTACTCTTTTTTTTTTATAAACTTTATTTTTGATATGAGAGAAATCCAGAATTATAAGTAAATACGAATTTCGATAAAAAAATAAGAAATGAGTACCTTTCTATGAAGAAGTCTGAAAGTGCATCGGTGACTGAAAAGATGTGTGGAAATAGGTTATCATGGTATGCCATGTGATGCGGAGAAATTAGAGAAATGTCGTCGGGAAAGTTTTGAGTATGAATGTGGATGGCTATAAGAGTAGGGGAAGACCAAAGAAACGATGGATGGACTGTGTGGAAGATGATATGGGTAGAAAGGGGGAGACTACCGAGATCACGACTGATAGAGAAGTATGGAGGAAAATGACATGTTGCGCAGACCACAAATAAATTGGGATAAGGGTAGGAGAATGATAAGGGCAGAAGGATGATAATTCCGCCTCTTACAGTTTGTGTACCTACGATAAGCAGCCCCGGATCAAGGAGGGGGGAACCGGGGCACGTGCCTCGGACGCCAACTTCAGGGGCCGACAAATTCAGGCGTTGCAGACAAGTGTACTACTTAGCACACCGCAACTTTGCAATAAATGAGCCGCGCAGCACATATGATCTTTCAATGTTTTCTTTTTTACAACAGTTTTGGCGCCCTTATTGGATTATATCGATCCATCGATAAAATGTTGTTGCCAAAATTTTGAATTTCGCGAGCTAACTTAGCGCATCCCCATAAAAGATTGGCGGGGGGCGGCAGAGGCAGTACTATTTGCCCCGCCTCAAAAACAATTTAGATCCGAGGCTGGATATGTCCTACTAATAGTCAGCCTCAAAAAAAATTAGAGATCGTTTAATTTAAAACTGCAAGCCCCGCCACTAAAATTTCTATTATTTTAATAATATTATATAATATAATATTATTAAAATAATTATCACATATGATATTATTAATAGATATTGTATATAATATTATTAAAATAGATTTAATATTACATTTTAAATATAACAGCATAGAATTAAGCACGCCACCAGTCACGCTCAGAATTTATTATATTGCGCGCACTCTAGACGATCTCTACCTATGTATAGGTACATCGACAAAAATTCATTTGATTGTCTACAATCTGGGTTCTTTAATATTGTATCAACTTGTAGCAAAACATAATTAGATAGAATAGATACACATTGAGAACGCGCAACCTGTTACCATGGATTCAGTACATGATTCTGGACATGATCATGATTCTTACTGCGTTGTTTGTCGTGGAAAAAATGCTCTTTCCTAAAAAGTGCAATACCTACGCGGTCAAAATGTATGGAACAGCTATTATAATATATTGTGTGCTTTTTGATCTGTGCTAAATAAATGTAATTTCTTTTATTATCATCATCTTCCTGCCCTTGTCCCATGTTACTTGGGGTCGGCGCAACACGTTTTCTTTTTCCACTCTCGCCTGTCAACCGTCACACTATCATTCCCTCCCTTCTCTTTCATATCATTCCTCACACAATCCTTCCATCTTTTCTTTGGTCTTCCTCTCCCTCTCTATCCATCAACATTTATATTCATTACTCTTTTAGTCACATGCGTTTCCTCTCTCCTCATCACATGCCCATACCAGGCCAAACGATTTCCTTTCAACTTTTCTGTCACTGGCGCCACTTTTAAACTTCCTCTTATATACTCATTTCTTACTTTATCCATTTTTGTCACTCCACACATCCATCTCAACATTCTCATCTCCGCTACATGCAATCTTTTATTATAATAAATAAAAATTATATTTTTGTAAACCAACAAAAATATTGTTGTTAACCTAGGTAGGTTAACTAAGAAGTCAAGTAGGGTAGTTAGTTATCCTACCTACATAACTTGTTATTTAAAAAAAAAACACTTTCAATTATGAAATTAAGATTTGAGCAAGGTGACTATTTACCTGCCTCATGTAAACATAGGTAACAAAAACAGATTAATTATACCTAGCACCAGGCCCGGCGTCGTATAGGCGAACTAGGCGACGGCCTAGGGCGCTCGTATTAAGGGGGCAGCAATCGGCGGCATCGAAATTAAAAAATAATACTGTACATTAATTTTTATTTACCTACAACTTGAAAATACTCCCAATCTTTTACCAATTTTTTTACCAAAATGCGCTCATAGACATTTACAAAACCATCGGTATGGAAATCAAAAGCGAGTTTAGTTGATAGCCTCAACTCGCTCCATTGCTAAAAAAATCGCGATTTCAAATTGATTGCTTCTTGTCTTGTTATAGTGTTTTGTTCAAAATTGTTTTGACTATTATAGTTTGACCGCGATCGTTGTAACAATCGCGCCTGAGAGATATTTCTCGACGGCATGTGAAGCCAAGTCAAAGGCCCATGGGCGGCTTTAAAACTCTGACACCAGCAGTGCTATTCTGTAAAAATCTCACCGTGAAAGCTAAGGTGAAGTGAGCTAGAAGTAAGTTGTCATTCCACCAAATACTAGGGATTGATACTGTTGACAGCTCACTTTCAAGCTCACTTCACCTAAGCGTTCACGGTGAGATTTTTACAGAATAGCACTGCTGGTTAGTCACAAACGGACACGGTGGAGCATACGGTGGAGGTCTGCCCGGCTTGGGCGGAGCATCGCCGTGTCCTCGTGGAGGCGATTGGCGGCGGTGATCTCTCGCGTCCGGCCCTGATTCGGGCCATGGTACGGAGCGAGAGGAAATGGGAGGCCGTTACCTCCTTCTGCGAAGCAGTAGGTAATGCTCGCGAAGGAGGAGGCGGAACGCGTGAGGGAGAGGCAAATTTCGCGCCCTCGCGCCCCTAACCGCCGTAGGAGGAGACGCTCTGGGCGTCGGGAATCACAGGCAGATTTCCGGCCACCGTAGGCGCGGGCTTGCGGACGGTGAGCAATGGGTAGCTCGCCGTCCGATAAGGACCAAGCCCGGGTCGACGGCGCGTTGTGTTCCACGCGCGCCTCAAAGAGGTGTCAGCAGAATTGACGGGGTCCGCTAGGGCCAATGCCTGCCGGGGGTTCGAAGAAAATCGACAGGGCAACTGAAGGAACACGGGTGGGTTTTAGTCAGTAAGAGTCTGACACGCCCTCCCGCTCCGCCCAGAGCGGGAGAAGTTATTTGATAATTTCCCACCCAAAACAACAAAAAAAAGTTTTGTCACTAAACCGAAACACACGAAAAAGAAAGAACATAGTTTTACTTTGTCACGAATTTTCTTAAAAGGGCGCCGTTCCAGCCTTTCGCCTAGGGCGTTAGGAATTCTCGGGCCGGCGCTGCCTAGCACGTTGATATCCATATTTTTTATCTAAGTCCAGGGGTTACCAATTTACCTACACTCTTATAGCAGATCATTATGTTCATGGATTGGAAGTAAGTACGTAGTAGAAACTAGAAACAGTACTTTTCAGTAAGTACTATGGTAATTTTTTTAAATATTATTTTTAGGAACATTTTACAAAAATTCAACGAATCTAAGGGAGTATACATCTAGGTAAGGATAGTAGCAGTTGGCGTTCTATTGTTTCTGCCTACCCCCATGGGAAGAAGGCGTGAGGTTTTGTAAGTATAATTATGATTTACACAAAAAAAAGTGAAGAAGAAGAAAATACTAGAACAATTTTTAGCACACAACATAGTTTGAAAAATCATAAATTACGATTACATTTACACCTAATTAAATCCTACTTTCTACTCATGGTACATGGTACATGGTACAAAAATTCTCAATGGTACAAAAATTCTCAATCTTCACGTACCTAAGTGTTAAAACACATTTGAGTTTCGCGGCACCAAAGCATCAATCAATGTCAAAAAGTTGACAGCTATCAAAATAATTTAATAACCCTTTTCTGCACTTGTTAAATAAAATCAACTGCATATTTTTTCAATGCGTCAAAATTAAATTTATTTTTTTAATACCAGAGACTGATTTGACATTTCAAGTGATTGTTGTTTGTTTTTCAATTTGGAGTTCGACATTTGCACCTGTTAAATTAGTGAGAGCAGTGGTGGCCCAGTGGTAACGGCTGCGACTTACGAATTGTAGGTTCGAAACCTGACATGCGCTTTACTTTGTGTAAATTATTTCATCACCACTGCTCTCAAAACAATGAAGAAAGCATCGCAAGGAAACCGGCATGCCCTAGAACCAAAAATTCGAAGTCATGTGTCATCTACTAACCCATTCCCTCTCATCGAGAGGAGGCCTGTGTCCCAGCATAGGGAACAATATAAGCTGATTATGTAAATTAATCTCTGAGAATAAAAAACGAAATTTTAATTTTAAAGAGGAAGCCTTTAGGTACTTGCATGATATCAATTTAAAAGAAAGAAACAGATTTAATTCCGACAGTGCTGCCACATTAAAAAATATATATTTTAAAGTACTTACGTTAAAAATAATCCGTAAACCACAAGCTGCAGGACACTGACAATGAAACTGATGTTATCCATAATGTTAGTATCACTCCACTTTTTGGTGTTAGTGCTGCCGAAGCAAAAGCTTATCACAAATTGAAGCTTGTTTGGTCTAGTCCATAGTTTTTATACGGGCTGTGTCATCGAGGCCCACCCGAAACTTGAGTCTTAGCAACTTATAAAATATTGTAATCTGGCAATAATTATTTATTGAGAATTATCTCGGTTCATTTGTAGTCATTAGAAAAGACTCAATTTTTTTATTTTTCTTATTATCATATTATTATCACTTTTCCATTTTCCATCTTTGAACCGTGGCGGGCTGTCATGGTTCATCATAATATTTTCATAAATAATAATCTGTTACAAAATTATCACAGATTTAAAGGTAATGGGAAATCAACACTAGCACGCTGGGTTATGTACTAATATAGAATACAGAAGTAGCATCTAATTGATAATTTAATCGTAATTACTTTGTTCTGCAATATTCTAGGTTACCGCGATAAACACGTTCGAGACAGACGAATGCCTCGTAACTTTATCATTATGAAGTCTCATCTGCATTAATAAGACTCCTAATTTACACCCTCGCTTCGTCATCAATGATTTTCCCAAATCTACTGTAACTGAAATTCTGCTGTCGTGTTGTACTAAGAAAAGCGCCATCTGTTATGGCTTATTCGTAACATCAACTGTTAACGTTAGTACTTTTTGTGTTGACAGATGTCGCTTGCGCGCGATGTAAAATGATAAACAAAAACTGTTTCTGACAAAAATTCAAACTCATACGGCAGCCAGTGGGTTAAGGACACCTTTAAAGTGAGAGTGAGCAGAGGTATCTTCTGGATACACGCTCATTCCATCGTAATCCAATTTAAAAAAAATATGTTTTACTCATTGTGATTCGTAGAATCGGTCAACATTACTTTTAAAGCCTCGTATTCATGGTAAACATTTGTTTAGTAACATGGTTGCATAAACATGTTGCCGAGTTGCTGTCAACATATTGCGGGCAACACTTGTGTTGAATGTTGATCACGCCATGTTGCAGAGTTGGCGCCCGGCGAGCGAAAACATCAGTTTATCAACAAATGATAACGTGTGTGGCCATGTTTGCAACTGTTTATAAACATCTTTAAATACATCAGATACAGAGAACACAACAACTACTTCCTCGGGCAATATTTTAACGAAGACTGGCGTTTGTGAACCCACAAAGTTTCCAGCAGCATTCTCACCGTTGATCAACTGTTGCTAAACAAATGTTTACCATGAATACGAGGCTTTAATTGTGGCAATAACGATGAATTTGAAACCGGGAGTCCCCCGATAGGTAGTTCATGTTATCGCATAAAGCCTGAACCACATGTATTCCTTCCTACCAAAAACGTATATTATTACTAATTAATAAAAACAAAATGATACCAAATAAACTACTGAAATAAAGGATGTTACGATGATAAAATAAAAAATATTCAGAGTTTGAATGATCATTTTATAGTAAAACGGCTGAATAGTAAAATTCCTTGGTCACCTATAGAAATAATTTTGTCTGAAGGTTGGCTAAACTAACTGTCAATTCTGTGTTGCCGTTAAATAAACAATGACAAAATCTAGGGAGATAATATTTTGTAAAATATGAAATTATTCTAAACTAATTCAAAGATCCGTGGCGCTTACTGTACAACACACACCGTCACAGTCACACCATACTGAACGCTGAAACGCTTTAATTCAGACTACCCACCTTTATTATTTTTTAAATTAAGTAGATAAAAATCCTGTATTAATTTTAAGTTTTGGGACCCGCCCATGCTTTGCACGGATGCAATATACTGATGTGGCGACGTATCAAAACATCGAGATTTCTGTGTTATACCTCTAAACATGTATTATACACTAATTCCTTCCGGAATATGACTTCTAATATGATGGTGATAACCGCATCAAAATCCAATACGTAGTTTAGAAGATGTACGCGGTCACACATACTGACACGACGGTACGAGTTTTTTATACTATGTACAGCATAGCAAAAATATGAAAGAATATTGCACAGCACAATTAATTTATACTAAAAAGACGATTTTATTTTTAAAACGTAGTGCTTGGTAGATTTTAAATCAGGCTATGGCAACCCAGCCGACTCACGTCATTCATTCCAATCAGTTCGAAGTTCGGTACTAATCGGTGCGTCTTGCTTGTTTGTTTTGTTTACGTTTTATTTTCAATTAAAAACTTTTCTAGCGCCGCCGTCCTTTGTTTACATTAGTACACTAATTAACACGAGATACGTTCAAGTGTTGTGCATAACTGTGATATCTTATGTAATTGTATTGCAATTATTTGCATGAGTTTAGTCATCGTTTCGTGAATTTTAAGTTCTGGTTGTTTTTGTGAATTTTTTCGTGAATTAACAATATAATGCGACTTCCGCATTGATCCAGTGGTGAGTGGAGGTTAGTGTTGTTTTTTTATTGATTTTCCGATATCTGGTATTAATAAAACGTGTAACATCCAGTACCTATCTTGTTTTTGTCTTTTTTGTTTTGTCATTGCATTTTTTTTTTCTGTCGGCGCGGGTGACCTCGATTCTCTTTTTAAAAGTTAACTTTTCTGTTAACGTGATTACGATCTTAAATAATCTAAACGTGTTTGATAATCTTTTTAGCAATATTGTGTTACTTATTGCATTTCGAAAGTTATGAAATTGTTTTGAAACTGTAACAACAAGACTTTTAAGATAGAAGTTATTTGTCTCAAACTTTACTGTTAAGTTTATCAAAATAAAATAATGTCTTAGAATAAAACCTTTGAATAAGACTAACATAAACTTGAATGCACAATTTCTATGGTTTTAGAAAGTTTTCACTACTTACATTCAAACTGACAAACCATAATGGCATAAACATAGTTTGTAGTCATTCATAAATGAATCCTGTGTAGTACCGTAGAATAGAATACGCTTTTTTTACAGATTTAAACGTAGAAAGACATATTATAAAAGTAATATTGAGACTCACCTACCTGTGTAATACGCAATGTCAGAATTCTGATCCGTGTCCGTCCCTATGTAAACCTACAGTTCTAAGTCATAATTATATTGTGATAACATAACACCGTTATTCCTTGAAGGGCTAGGCAAAGTTGTACCTATAGTGCACCAACATTTCGCCAGTTATGTTTAAGTCTCACATAATAGGGGGCAAGCCAATTGCCATCAACAGGGCACAAATCCAGACTCGGGGCTGCTTCTGTTATTATCTGTTAAAGTGTTATTGGGTTTTTTCTTCTAGAATTTTTATTCTAGAAGAAAAAACCCAATAACACTTTGCTTGACCTGAGAATCAAACCTACGGCCTCATGGTCAGCAGTAGCGCTTGCAATTACAAGACTAACAACGCAGTATATTGAAATATTAATTAATAACCTGTCTAAGGCTACACACTTACCCTTTTCCTTTTTTTTTGGGTGGGAATTTATCAAGTAACTTCAGGAGGGTGTGTTAAACTCTTACTGATTAAAACCCATTCGTGTTCCTTCAGTTGCCTCTTGCCAGGGGTCACGTTAACCCTGTTTGACTTCCCCGCAACCCCGGCTACACACTTACCCTGATGCTGTTTTGATGAAATACAGGAATGCACACCCACACCCTGTACGTTTCTTTATCTCAATATATGATATCCATTGCCTTTTTGAACACTTAGCAGGACACTCAATGAGATGTTAAATTTTTATTGTGTCTGCATTTAGTGTCCCACACAAATTCAAATATTTATTGCATATCACATGTGTTTACAAGATCTTAAAAAGTTCACATGCTCGGGCACAACAATTTCATAAAATACGAGTAGTAGAAACAAATTGTAATTATTAATTAAAGTTTACGTTCAATCTCTTGGAACTGATCCTCTCGTCATATTATTAATCTTTTAAAACACACAAAATTTA
This sequence comes from Agrochola lychnidis, assembly GCA_963680765.1. Taxonomy (NCBI): domain Eukaryota; kingdom Metazoa; phylum Arthropoda; class Insecta; order Lepidoptera; family Noctuidae; genus Agrochola; species Agrochola lychnidis. The sequence continues at coordinate 14,861,939 of OY796872.1, forward strand.
AAAAGTCTAGCCTATACTCTTTAAAAAAAAACATAGCACAAGCAACCGCATAAGTACCGCTGAAGGAACGTTACATCAACTTAATTATAATTAACTATTAATAGCGCATTGATCAAATCTCAAGCCATGGCATGCTAAGATAGACCCCAGAGGTCTAATTGTGTGCTTTGTTTAAGTGTAAGGAACATGTAATTTGCAAAAAATAAATAAAAAATAAGTGCTTAATAAATTAATAATGCAACAAATAAATTGACCCTATTGTAAAATTCAATTTTAAAAACAGGTGTGATTTTATAGACCAAAAATATCAAATATCCTTATTTGTCAAACTAAATGTTTGAATTTATTTTAATTTTAACATACAAAGCGCATTTGGATATCATTGTGCCAGTCTTTCCATGTACGGTGTTGGTATAGTGGGTGTATAATTATGCCCCACACCGCATCCTTGACAACATTAGTCATATTCACAGTTAGGTTTATAAAATGTCTGTTTTTATTGTCAAGTTTTTTTTAAACTCCATTTGTTGTAATGTCGTGGGAATGAGTTCTTATTTTTGAAAGGATGTGTACAGTAGCTTTTTTGTTTTATTAACCAACTTCCAAAAATGAGGACATTCTATTTTCGTAGTTTTTTACAACTTGACAAAACATCGAGATTTTCTTTAATATATCTATACTCCGTTTGAAATAAGATTAGACATATAACTAAACCTTTTTTACAGTCCGTTCAACCGATTTTGACTTCTATTGCGTTGGCGGCATGACAAATGACAGCTGCAGTAAACAGTTGGTTTGTAACCACTTTTTTTGCTTTTATTGCCATGTTTATTTCTACGGTATAGAAGTCAAAATCGGTTGAACAGACTGTAAAAAAGGTTTGTTTAAATGTCTAATCTTATTTCAAACGGAGTATAAGTTTACTATGAACTAGCTGTTACCCGCGACTTCGTCCGCGTGGAATTCGATACATCAATTTTATTTATTTGTATAGCTGCCAGTGAAAGTCCCGTCCAAATCGGTCCAGCCGTTTCGGAGATTAGCCGGAACAAACAGACAAAGACAATTTTTTTAAAAATCGTGTCTTTGTTGCATGTATCGTAAATACTTTCATATGCATTTAGTAAAAAGCTGTTATTTTGACATTACAAACAGACAACATACACAAAATTACACATAAACCTTACAGAATAAATGCAAAATCCTTTGCGGCGTTTAGTCTCACAGAAACACACGAAAAGCGACTTTAAATGTATAATATAATTATGTAAAAGTATTGTTGTAGCACATAAGATCACGCTTGTAACCCCCGAAGGGTGAGGCAGAAGTGTACCTTTAGTAACGCCGACATTTCGTCAGTTATGTTTAAGTCCCATGTAATAGGGGGCGAGCCTATTGCCATCAACCGGGTACAAATCCAGACTCCGGGCTTCTACTGAGGAATTCCTGATGGATAAACCCAATAACACTTTACCCGACCTGGGAATCGAACCCAGAACCTCATGCTCAGCAGTGGCGCTTGCGACCACTGCACCAACGAGGCAGTCTGTTGTTGTTGTAGCATAATTAAGTAATTATCGTGCTTTCATTCAAAGTAGATTTTTATTGCATTACTTTTAAAGTTCAAATTCAATTAAAACAAGTATGTACCTATTATATTCATGCAATTAACTTGATTTGTACAAGAGCAGTGGTGGCCCAGTGGTAACGGCCGCGACTTACGAGTCGTAGATTCGAACCCAGACTGGCGCTTTACTTTGTGTAAATTATTTCATCACCACTGCTCTTAAAACGGTGAAGGAAAACATCGTGAGGAAACCGGCATGTCCTAGAACCGAAAATTCGAAGACATGTGACATCTACCAACCCGCACTGGGCCCGCGTGGTGAATTACGGCCCACTCCCTCTCACAGAGAGGAGGCCTGTGTCCCAGCAGTGGGAACATTATAGGCTGATGATGATGATTTGATTTCTGTTGTGAAATGAAATGAAATTGTTTATTCTGTAAATAGGATATCGGAATCACTTTTACACGTCATATAAAAAAAAAATTAAAAATAAGCTAGATGAGTTCGGCGTTTCCTATCTGACTACTCTGAGAAGAAAGGCCGAAACAAACTCAGAGGTCGCAGTCTCTTTTAAAGTCCAGACATAATCTTGGTCAGGCCATATGAGGACCATGTAGATTAGTGTCTGAAAAGGTCTTTTGAGGAAAGAACCACACAGATTTGAGTGGACCTGTCCAGTCAGTGCAAGCATTTGTCAGTAATCGTGGAGCTCAACTTAGAACTTAAGGAGCTCAACTCGACGAGCAATACCAAAGAAAGGACATTTGGGGAGGCCGCAAAAACTACTCAAACTGCCAGACCATCACTAAAACTAGAAGAGAAATAAAAATAATATCCACATAGTCCTCAGTCTGTGTAGTTGTGAATCACTTTGTTTGTTATTCCGTACGTACGTTATTTCTAAATGTGTCGTTTTATGAATGAATTTATAACCTAACCTTAACCACAATAAATTTTAAAGTGCCTAAACAAATAATAAATTGTTGCAATGAGCAATTTAAAATCTTTGTTTACACACATTTGCGTTGCAGTTACCTATTTTTATTGTACTTACTTTCCTTTTATATGATAAACCTTTTGTATAAACTCTAGTAGGCACTTATACTCCATTTGAAATAAGATTAGACATTTAAACAAACCTCATTACAGTCCGTTCAACCGATTCTGACTTCTATACCGTAGGCATAAGGATGGCATTAAAAGCAAAAAAGTGATTACAATACCAACTGTTTACTGCAGCTGCCATTTGTCATACCACCAACGCAATAGAAGTCAAAATTGGTTGAACGAACTGTAAAAAAGGTTTATTTAAATGTCTAATCTTATTTCAAATGGAGTATAGGTATTTATCTTATTACTTGTTTTTATTTATTAAAACAGTCGGTTATTGGTGCCGATTCCCTTGTTCACAAACTAAACTAAATTTAAGTTCAGTGCATCTTTTTCTTTCTATTTCATTAAGAAAAGGACAGAAGATAAATTTTAGTTTAGTCCTGTCAAATTAATCAGCGCTTGACGTAAATTGACGTAATTTTAGTTGGCAAGTTTTTAATCACGTCTAAACTTGTATGGAGACTTACAGGCGCTGATTAATTTGACAGGACCAAACTAAAATTTATCTTCTGTCCTTTTCTTAATGAAATAGAAAGAAAAAGATGGACTGAACTTAAATTTAGTTTAGTTTGTGAACAAGGGAATCGGCACCATCCTTAATATTATAAATGCGAAAGTAAGTTTGTTTGTTACGCCTTCACGCTAAAACAGCTGAACGGATTTGGATGAAATTTGGCACATATATAGATGATGCCCTGGAAAAGAACATAGGATACTTTTTTTTTCCCACGGGATCGAGACTTATGCGGGTGAAACCGCGGGGCGCAGCTAGTTATTTTATAAATCTTAGCAATATTAAACACATAACATTCATTTTAATGACACTGGCAATGGCATGTCAAGAAAGCACAACATTATAAGTTTGTCCTTAGGGTACCAACTAATAGCACTTTCTACGCGAATACACTGGTACTAAGATTATACAACCATTCATTTCAATTCCGTTAGTGCACTTTGCCAACAACAATTATCTCTCTGAGGATTAAAAATCAATCCCAGATTTCCCCAAAGCTCCTTAAAGTGAAACCGGTTCCGGTTAAAGGTTAAGATACCTCAAAAATATACCGATACCGGTTCAAAATAAAGATTGAGCTATACCGATACCTTTATAAATAAAGGTTGGGCTAAACCGTTAAGGGACGATAACTGACTTTTAATGATTTTATACTGAACATGACGTCTAAACGAGTAGTGTTAGTGATTTGGAAAAAATATATGTTAAATTAGAGCATTCTCTTAATATTTTAATATAGGCATATTTTTGATTATGTTTATATTACATAGTGAAATTAATTTGTAAAGTTATGTCTAACGCGGATAAAAAACTGAGAATGTCGCAAAATCTATCAAGCGTATTTTTCTGAAAATTTCACCATTTTAAAGATAATTACATTATTGATCGTTTAGTATACGTGTTTAATTAAAATACCTTTTGTTTTACGTGTAATAAATTAATGAAATGAAATGAAATGAAATTGTTTCTTCTGTAAATAGGATATCGGAATCACTTTTACACGTCATATAAAAATAAGCTAGATGAGTTCGGCGTTTCCTATCTGACTACTCTGAGAAGAAAGGCCGAAACAAAGTCAGAGGTCGCAGTCTCTTTTAAAGTCCAGACATAATCTTGGTCAGGCCATATGAGGACCATGTAGATTAGTGTCTGAAAAGGTCTTTTGAGGAAAGAACCACACAGATTTGAGTGGACCTGTCCAGTCAGTGCAAGTAATAATGCGTCTAATTTGGGACAGCGGTCCTTGATGGGCGAGTCCTATTACTGGCTGGACGTACAACGCGTTGCGTGAGCTCAGTACAGAACACGCAAGTTAACCATTCAAGGTCACTATCATATATCTGCGTCTTAACCTTTACACGATTTCGGTACCGAAAAACATGCGGGATGGCGTAGCGCGGGTGCTTACACAGTCGTGTTCTTCCGATCGGAAATAAAAACCAATACTGAGTTATAATCAGCAAGTGACAGACAGAGTGTGGCGGCGGTGCGTCAGAGAAAACCCCTATTTATTAAGGTTTAGGTACTGCTACCGATACATTTATAAAGGTTAAGGTTTTGCTGCCGAAATATACCGGTATGCATTTCCAACCTCAAAATTCCGCTACTGAAAAAAAGAATGGTTTCGAAATATTTCGGTAACCCTTATTGAACGATACACATGTCCATAATTCTCCGTTTGAGTATCTCCCCATTCTCACATATGCTACTCAAACCTGGTCTTTGACACTTCAGCAGAGGTCCAAGCTCGAGGTTTGCCAGCGAGCCATGGACCGTAGTATACTGGGGGTTCGAATTTCAGACCGTATAAGGAACACAACACTGCGTGCCTAAACCAAGGTCACGGACGTTAGCCAGAAAGCCGGTAAGCTTAAGTGGGACTGGGCCGGACATGTCTGTCGCATGTCAGATGACAAATGGGTTAAAAGAACTACTGATTGGGTCCCATTAAACGCACGACGACATCGCGGCAGGCCGAGACGAAGATGGCGGGACGAGCTTGACTCCTACCGAAAGGACTGGCCGATATTAGCAATGGACAGAGTTGTGTGGAAAAGGGAGAGGAAGGCCTTTGCCCTGCAGTGGGACAATACAGGCTATATGACGTCATACTGAAATTTAAAGGTAAGAACCTTAATTTTTGGGTAATTCAGTCCCTGAATAAAACACAAAGTATTTTAAAACTATCAACTCCCCGGACAGCCGGAGTCCGATAAGCACAGGAGCGGTCGAAGTGGCGATCAGGGATGTAACGGATATCCGTATCCGCATCCGCAACTGCGGAGCATCCGCATAAATTTTGATATCCGCAAAACATCCGCATCCTCAACTTTTGATTTTAAAAGCTCCGCATCCTCATCCGCATCCTCATAATTTCTATGGGGATGTGACCCTACATTGTTCGCACAAATAGTGATTTTTTAGAAACTCGCGCCGAGCTAAATGGGCGCGCCGATAAGTGAGTTACGCGTTCCTATTGGCTGAATTCGCAATGTCCTTGTCCTATGACAGACGATCGGCCGCACGTGGCAGTGGTGGCACGACTGTGGTTTCACATGTCACAATTTGAGTTACTGGGTGCCGGGTTGCGTGTTATTGTTTACTTTTTGTTTGCTCGTAGAAGTGAAGTTTTTTGCAGGCGAATTACGCTACGGTAACCTACCAAATGATTACCTATAACCTATAATACAAATATAAATACTATAAAAAACAAGGGCTATTTTTTGTATGACATCCGCATCCGCATCCTCAATAAGGAATTTTCCAATATCCGTATCCTCATCCGCATCCTCAAACCCGATTATCTCGATATCCTCATCCGCATCCTCATCCGTTATATGACATTCCTCCGTTACAACCCTGGTGGCGATGCTTGGAGAGACCTATGTCTGCCAGTGGAAATCTTTTGGCTAAAATGGTGATGAACTCGGGACATGGCGTGTTCATAATGCACCTACCTTCCTAACCAATTATAAATTTAAAACACGCGACCTGTCACTTTCTTTAGTTTCCGACTTAATGTCGTTGTGTATTCGTGACAATGATTAGCATTGCTAATTGGTAGTTAGTTAAAGAAAAAGTACAATGGATACTGCTTTTTCTTATTAAAAATACTTTGCACATGGTGTCAACTTCTTCAAAAGACTCGGAGCACAGGACCAAAAATCAATCAATCAATCTGCCTAGCGTTTTCCCAACTATGTTTGGGGTCGGCTTCCAGTCTAACCGGATACAACTGAAGGCCAGTATTTTACATGAGGCGACTGTATATCTGATATCCACAACCCGGTTACTGGGTAACACAAGGACCAATAAAAGCAGTCGTAAATAATAAAATATTTCGAATCGACCTCATCTCAACCTTGTTCTCCTCTCAAGCAAGGTCATAGAGGGGTTGATTGCCCAGGTTACACCTGACGTACTTATAGTGAATTTTGTAAATTTAAATGCACCCCATTCTCAACACCCTGACTGACATAAGTTCTAGCTGATGTCAGTTATGATTACTGAACCTGACTTGATTTCTGTTCATCTTTTTCGTGTGACCACTGAAAATCAGCGCTGTGCTGTGGGTCCCCCATAGCACAGCATTATGCTGAGCCTTCTTGTCACAGTCATGACGTGCAACTGCCAGAACCGGCTTTACCTAGTGTGCAGGGTGTGCAACGCACACGGGCGCAGGGTCTAGGGGCGCCGCGGCGTTGCTACTACTACTATAGCGCAACGCGACACCACAGAGCATGCGACGCTCGCGGCGCCCGCCGGTGGGGCGCTTCGGCGCCCGCCGGTGGGGCGCTTCGGCGCCGATCTCTCAAAGACCCTGCACCCGTCGTGTTATGGTCGACGCTGGGCGCGGGGTAGCAAAGGCAGCCGGTCCACAAGCGGCTTGCTTTGCTCTACCTACACTATAACTATTGTTACAACGTTTTTCCGTTCACTGGTGAAAATAGACCTGTAAGTCAATGATATTCCATTTTGACTGCGCGCCGCCAAGGTATTGATTGCACACGGGCGCAACATGGGCTAGAGCCGCCTCTGGCAGCTGCCGACTACTCCTGTTTTATACTCATGTTTGCATACTATGTACTAAGTTATATCTATTTTGTTTTCTGCCTACAAGCTTTGTATGCACGAGTTTCTGTGGTAAATAAATCTATTTTTCTTTCTTTCTAAGACACTGGTTGGTTGCAACAGCTACAGAACTACAGATACTAGAGAGATGAGATGAGTTATAGATTTACGAATTTGTCGCCATTAAAAATAAATCCTTCCACATTCAACACCATCTACTAGGTGACATATCTTTTAAATAGGCATAGATAACACTATTTCCAATTCAAAAGTCATTTATTCAAACTAGGCTGAGAATTAGTACTTTTCGAACGTCAAAATTACATAAGAAGACAGTCCCCTAAAACGCCCACCCTTCACCACTTTCTAGTGCCTTTAGCTGGGAAGAAGAAGTGGCGCAACAAACTCCCCAGCAGCACAGCTGTCTGTTCAATTATAAAAATAAATAAAATTGATTCTATACAATAATTTTAATGTCCCCATTTCAAATAAAATAAATAAAATAAGGAAATTTACATTAGTTAACTCTTTAAAACGCCGTTTAAATACAATCCGTATAATATTTTAATTGCTCCGTATAATTATACGAGGTACGATAGTTAAATGATTGAATATTAAACGTATGTAAAAGATTAATTTATTTTTAGTTAACTTTCCATACTAGATTGAATGAAAATCATCAACTCGTGTCGTCACTTATCATCCCACACGGTTATTAAAAAATAAAAAAGATAATAAAATAGATAGGAGTTAATAAATAAGCATGGGGGACTCGTGGAGAACAGCCGCTCGAGTCGATCGAAGGTTAAGCATTCCTTGTCGCGGTCGATTCATGGACGGGTGACCATCCATAACCTTTTTTTGGTATGTGCTAAATAAATGTATTTTCTTTCTTTCTTTCTTTCTTCTTTACCCAGACCTCCCCGTGCCTCAGAAAGCACGTTAAGCCGTTGGTCCCGGCTGTCATTTATAGATCTTTGACAGTTGTGACGGGTAGTTAGAAGCCCAAAAGTCTGACAACCAGTCTTACTAAGGGGTATTATGATATCCAGTAAGTGCAATGTGGAGGTCAGATAGGCAGACGCTCCATGTAAAATACTGGTATTCAGCTGCATTCGGTTAGACTGGAAGCCGGCCTCAACATATTTGGGAAAAGGCTGGGCGGATATATAGGTGTCCGCTCAGCGTTATGCATAGTATAATAAGATTCAAATCTTGTCGGCCCGTGAAAACACAGAACGCTGCTCGCAGCCAAAGTTTGCTTTGCAAATCCTGACAGGATAAGATGATCGAAGTGCTAACGTATCTAATTCAAACTTACATACCTAATCCTGTAAAATTTCTAACTACAAAACAAAGTAACCAACCAAGTAACCATCAAGTAAATCATCGCAAACACCTTAACACCGCTCAAATTTATAAGTGATGCTTAGAGCGCTACTGAACTGCGAAAATGTAATTTGTTTGGCTAAATAAGCCCAAAAGTTCAATATATTCCAAAGTACCTTATTCTCGTCCATTTCCTAGTTTTAGTTCTGAAATATTTCATCTTCCTACTTCGCCACTAGTCTATAATTAACACAATTGGGTTCCAACGCATCCTGCAGCCGCGGCCCAGTTTCACACGTGTTTAAGATATCAAATCGTTCTCAATTGAGCACTGTTCCATTAGTGTTGTTGTGAGAAAAACGCATTGGACTTGTGAAGATTTTATTGGATGTCTCATCTTTATTGTGAAATGATTCTGTTCTACAATATGACCGTTAAAACTTGGCAGGTCTGAACATAGGCACTACGAACTTTTGCGCATGTTCTCTCACTCACACTCGCCTCATTGTCACCATTTGGTTCCTAAAATATGTTATTGCGCAGCCTTCTGCACGAAGTTCGGAACTGCCAAGTTATATCGGCCGTATTGTACCGATCTATCTCTGCGTTCAGCGCTCGGTGTGGCAACACGTTGTGTTCGGGTTCGCGACAAGTCAATCGTCATCCTGAAGATCGTTGAGAGTTGAAACACGTGTCGATTTCTTTCAGGGGTTTTTTTTATGGATCTTTAGAAATAGCTAAGCGGAACAGGTTACTAAATATATCCACGTCTATTGTATTTTTTGGATTTACGCAAGGTCACGCTTGAATCAATTAAATACCGATCTATACTGAAAAAATCTCACTGAAAAGTTAGGTGTAGGTAGGTAAGTAGTTGTCATTCTAGAATAGACCGTCTGGTGTAATCTCCTATTTGTCATCATTGAAGAACTGCTTATTGCTCGGATGCCAACTTATGAGGGTCTAGAGACCTGGTAGGAGGAATACTCGTTTTCGCCAGCCTAGTATAGTAAGCCGTAGTGTTAGTACTGTTATAGTCAGGCAGTTCAATATTGTATCAGGCCGAATTGCTGGAAGATTATAGGTGTCCATTCTATCAAGCAATAGGGCCTTTTATTGGCTATCTCCAATACCACTTTTTCCATCATTCCTGCTAATTGCTTGCCACTTACGACTTACACTGCGAAAGTTTACTTTCTGCTATCATCATCTGCCTAGCCTTTTCCCAACTATGTTGGGGTCGGCTTCCAGTCTAACCGGATGCAGCTGAATACCAGTATTTTATATGGAGCGACTGCCTATCTGACCTCCACAACTAATACGATACCCCTTGGTAAGACTGGTTATCAGACATTCGGTCTTCTGACGACCCGTAACGACTGTCAAAGATCCACGAATGACAGCCGGGACCAACGGCTTAACGTGCTTTCCGAGGCACGGAGGAGTCTCGGTATGTAAAGATGGTCATCCATCCACTAACCAACCCCGGCAAGCGTAGCTTAACCTGATAGATCGACCAGTGCGGCTGTTATTACTTAGCCACGAGCTCCTCTGTTTACTTTCTGCTATAATTTTCTCAATTTTACTCGATTGACACCTCCTTTTTAAACACGAATAATCAATGCTAACACATATAAAGCCCCTACATATGTAAAAAAGCCATTAGAAAAAACCATATCCCCAAGAAATATGTAAATTGTAAGCAAAAGCAATAATGAACTCAACCAATATAGATTTTACGTTGTTTAGCATACATTTGAATTTAAAACCAGTCACGTTTGCAGACGGAATGGCGTTTAAACAAATTGTTTTAACAGTTTCCTTTATACCTTCATCAGTATCGAGTTTAGGTCTTTAGAAATTGTGCTTCAGTATTAAGAGCGTTTATTCTGCGATTGGGCAACGTCGCAAATAGATGTCAAATGTTTCGCTGTTTTGATTAATTTGGCAATATTACTGTATGGAAATAAGAAATGTGGCTAACTAGCTAACTAGAATATTAATAATGAATTGCAATTATAACACTGAATTTGATGTTGTAACCGTTTTAGGTGTTAAAAAGGCTTTTTTACTTTTAAAACTAAAGAAATACGGTGTTACGATATTAATTATTGCATTTCATAATCAATATTTTAGTTCCCTAGTTAGCCACATTTCTTAATTCCATACAGTAATATTGCCAAATTAATCAAAACAGGTAAATATTTGACAGCTATTTACGACGTTGCCAACTTTTAGAACAAACCCTCTTAAAGTAAGTATTTTGTTAGCTTGTTTACGATATTTATTAGCCTCAACACTACACTACAACTTATTAGAAGTAAGTAGCTCTCTCTCTCTCGTCTCAATGGAGACTCCATCTCCATTGAGACGAGAGAGAGAGAGCTACTTACTTCTAATAAGTTGTAGTGTCTAAGTTTGCCTAATCGGCCTGCTCTTGACCTCGATTTCGCCTGATGGAAAGCGATGGATGAGGTCTAAGATTGGACGATCGTGCCCAGAAGAAGCCTGTTCACTCTTGCTTCGAAGACGGAAGGGAACACAGAGGCTGGCAGAAAGTTCCACACTTTGGTCGTGCGTATTTTTTAAAATAAATTTCCTTTTGGCAATCTCATTGTAGTCTCGAAGCACCCTGGGACATCACGCTTTATATCTATTTTAGCACGTTTTCAAGTATCCTGAAAGCTGAGACACTTCAAAGTTATGGCTATCTGACATCACCCGAATTCCATTCCTTATGCGTTAGCTATTATTTCCAAAAGTTTTCCTTTTCGGCTTATCTAAAATGGACACTTAGGAAGTTGCCCATAAAAACTTCCAAGGATGTTCAGGCCTCTATCTCCTTCACAGCCCAAATACTTCAACACATTAAAACTTGTACACCGCAGAGTCTAGACGAGTCATGATGTCATCGCATAATTGCCTGCACGCAGATAAATCGAGACCCTGCAGTCTTAACCAACACCACAAGCCACTCTCACTCTTAAAACAATAGTTGTAATGGCTAATATGGTTTGTTGAAACCGCAGTAGGCGTTAGAAAGTTAAAACTAACTAAAGATGGTTTCTGAGGAAGATCAGGGGCATTATCTTGACGTAATGATGGATTATTTGCGAGTGGTGCTTTGTATTATTAGGCTACCTAAAGGGATATTTTGTGCCGCATCTAGTGTATTAGGTTTAACTACTTCTAAAGTATTATATCATTTTTATTATTGTGAATGTGAGGACTATGTGCATATTATTATTTTTATTTCTCATCTAGCTTTAATGATGGTCTTGCAGTTTGAGTAGCTTAAGCGGCCTACCCAAGTGTCCTTTTTTTGGTATTATTCGTCGAGTTGAGCTCCTTAAGTTCTGAGTTGCTCCACGATTACTGACAAATGCTTGCACTGACTGGACAGATCCACTCAAATCTGTGTGGTCCTTTCCTCAAAAGACTATTTCAGACACTAAGGCGATTGGCACACTGCACCGCATCACGCAGCGTAGCGCGGGGCAGCAGATTTAACATAGTACCAGTTTGTATAGAAAACATAAACTGCGCGCGCGACGCGCTCCCCGCACGCAGATTGTTTTCTATGGCCGCCCCGCACCACGCTGCGTGATGCGGTGCAGTGTGCGAATCGCCTAAGGCGATTAACACACTGTCACGCACCACGCAGCGTAGCGCGTGAATGCGTTGCTTGTAAGTATCTCCGTTTGTATAGAAAACACGCACAGTCCAACACACAGAAAATGAATCCACGCGCGTTCAATTCAGATCGTTGACACGCAACATGCAGCGTGATGCGGTGCAGTGTGATAATCGCCTAATCTACATAGTCCTCATATGGCCTGACCAAGATTGTCTGGACTTTAAAAGAGACTGCGACCTCCTCTGAGTTTGTTTCGGCCTTTCTTCTCAGAGTAGTCAGATAGGAAACGCCGAACTCATCTAGCTTATTTTTATATTCTTTTTAATATGACGTGTAAAAGTGATTCCTATATCCTATTTACAGAATAAACAATTGTCATTTCATTTCTTTAAATGAATGTAGAGCACAATGGGTTCATTCAGAATTTAAAACGATGCACCAGCAATCTGTCTGCGGATTTGAGAAAAAGACAAATCTCTATCTAGCTGAATCATAAGTTAAAAATGGCACTGTTTTTCTTCATAATCTTATTGCTAGTAGGTAATTGCATTTTGCTGGAATAATTTTTCTTGAAATGGACAGTGTCTACTTTTCCTAGCTTTCAAAAAAACCTGTGGGGTAATTGCTAACACATATTATGTATAATGACAAATAATCGCAATTCCTTTCATTATGGCAGTTCAACCACGTTCATTGTGTTATTTACGTTGTTGAGCAGCCGAAGTATTCAAACCTATGAAGCGATGGATTAGGAATTTCCTTCAAGAAAAAAATAAAGAAAGATTTTTTTTTTTATTTGGGACACGCACATGAAATACAACATTAAAACTAAGAAAATTATAAAAATAATAACAAAATCAGAAAAAAAAATATTGTGTAAACAAAAAAGAAGACCTGTGCGAGGCCAAAAAGGCAGCATAATGCTACGATATTTGAAAAAAAGATATACCGCAGCGCTGGTATTCTGATAGGGCCCGCTGTATTGCCACGGACACAGGTGTGTCCGTTTTGTGTCCGTAAGGAGTAAAACAAAAACCCTTGGATTGTGATAGAAAGTGTGTAACGCAATTAGGGCACTGGAGAAATTCGATTCGGTCATTTGCGAGGTCTTCATATTTCATTTCGAGGTATTGATCGAGAAAGACATCTTTGAAAATGATTAAAAAAACCTTACGATGTAAAATATGTATTTTACCTTATGCTACAAGGCATGCCAACCAATTGTATCGACCCTATTACGTATGCTAAGACCGTGGTAGGTTTAAAGACCTTACAATAGTCAATAAATACATCGGCAATAGATTGCTACACTTGGCATTGGTATTATTGTGCGAAATTGAATTCTGAGGCGTTTATGAGCACCTTGTTGGGTGTTATATCGATCTTTCTGAATAATAAATAGCTTGGACTTAGGACAGTAGTCGTTTTTGGTTGGTTATATATTGTAACGGCAAATACAGTCTGAGGTGAGAACAAAATCGGTGAACAGAATCGAAGGACCAAAAAGTAAAATCATCATCATCATCATTTCAGCCTAAAGACGTTCACTGCTGGTCATAGGCCTCCCCCAAGCACCTCCACTTCGACCGATTCTGTGCTTTCCGCATCCAGCGGATTCCTGCGGCCTTCACAAGGTCATCGGTCCATCTTGTGGGAAGCCTTCCAACGCTACGTCTCCCGGTACGTGGACGCCACTCCAGAACCTTTCGACCCCATCGGCCATCCATTCTGCGAGCAATGTGCCCTGCCCATTGCCACTTAAGTTTGGCAATTCTTCGGGCTATGTCGGTTACCTTGGTTCTCCTGCGGATCTCTTCATTTCTGATTCGATCACGTAGGGAAACTCCAAGCATAGCCCTCTCCATTGCCCTTTGGGTGACTTTTTTTAGTCTTCTGATAAGGCCCATTGTGAGCGACCACGTTTCAGTACCATAGGTCATCACTGGCAACACGCACTGGTCAAAGACTTTCGTCTTGAGACACTGTAAAATGGTGTAAAGTAAACTGGTGTTTGGTTATAAGGTTTTTTATTATTTTGCATTAAGCCTAATGCCTGATAGTAACCGCTATACAAAAATAACATCATAATTACTGCAAAATATTGCCGAAGTTATCAAGACTAAAAAAACAAGTTCATTTTGTAACTGATAACCCTTGCAAAAGCCGGCAACACGAAAACAACTTTACGTCAACATTATGTTTATCTTATTACGTAGGTACGTAATTATGAGATATCGGAAAATCGCCATCTTTTTATTAAAATTCGATTCGGTTTGCAACGGTTTGTAGTGGTATCGGGAATCAGGAAGGTTACCACGAATTAGGATTGCCCGTCCAACGGAATCTGACCTGTACCCTAATTGCGTAATGCACGATAATCACATTTTTTTTCGATTTCAAACAGATTGCTAATCTATTGCTTCATAAGTTGGAAAAAAAATCTGCTCAACAACGTAAATAACGCAATGAATGTTGTTAAACTGTCACAATGAAACAAATTGGTCATAATTGTTTACGAAAATAAGTTACGCAATTAGGGTACAGTTTATAAGCATTGAATCCTATGGTTATTATTACAATAGTTTAAAATATTTGTTTGTGGTATGGTTCTGACTGACCTCCTGTTGTTTTGTTATTACCTACTTAGATTTCTCTACGACAATTATAGGTCTTTGTTTAAAATTGCAAACATTTCCATATTCCAAGGCTTCTATGCCCAGAATTTTAGGTAGGGACAGTTCTTACTCAACCCTGTTTCAAATTCGGCATTGCAAAAGATCCGCTAGCTCTTAAGCCAGCTAAGTATTCCATCTCTGTCTACTCCAAATCACTGTAAAACAAAGAAAATAACTGCTTAACAAAGTAGGCGTTTAACTTAGAATAAATCTTCATTGTGTTTAAAGATGGGTGCCCCAAATTCTTGACACTCGGGCGCTATTGTTTTCAAGTGAAACTTACTGATTTGGGTTTTCGAAAGTCAGTGACTTGATAATTAAATGCCAACGATCGATCTTCTAGTTAAGATATTATCGTTTGGGTGCTTAAGTGGGCAGGCTAATGTTACAAATTATGAGAGCATTAAAAAGGTTAAGCGATTAGTTTTCGAGAACAAGCTTGAATGGAGAGATGAGTAGATATGGAAGAAGTTTCAAGTAGGGTTAAAAACATTTTCATACAAATCTTTACTCCCCCAGAGTAAAGATTTGTATGAAAATGAGAATCAGTACTTAGAAGTAGGTATTGCATATTGTCTTTAGGTAAAACATTATGAAACAAGTGCTTCAGGATTTTCGAAATCAATCAATCTGCCTAGCCTTTTCCCAATTCCCAACTATGTTAGGGTGGGCTTCCAGTCTAACCAGATACAGCTGAATACCAGTATTTTACATGGAGCGACTGCCTGTCTGACCTCTACAACCTAGTAACTAGGTAATACGATACCCCTTGGTAAGACTGATTGTCAGATTTTCGGGCTTCTGACGACCCGTAATGACTGTCAAAGGTCCACAAATGACAGCCGGGACCAACGGCTTAACGTGCTTTCCGTGGCACGGAGGAGTCTCGGTACGTAGAAATGGTCAACCATCCACGGACCAACCCCGGCAAGCGTAGCTTAACCTGATGGATCGACACGTGCGGCTGTTAGTACTTAGCCACGAGCTCCTTAAGATCAGGATCAGGATTTTCGAAATGTCTAAACCAAAATATATAAAATAAAGGATGATAGTTTATAAGTTTAGGAATGTCAGAAAAATACGCGGGCGGAGTCGCTGGAAAAGTGCTGGTCTGCATGATACCTAATTAAAAATGTTGATGCAAGTGCTGTTTGACCTCATAATCTCAAATTATATAAGCACAGTCAACCGCATATACGTGGTAAACATTCCTTTTGACAGCGCCTTTATGTCATAGCAATAAGAACGGTTTTCGTAGTTAAAATGTCAACTGTGGTGCGGTTGACGGTACTATTATCAGACGAAGTCGTTAGCTTCTTATTATCTTCGTGTTAAAATTCAAAATAAGAAATAATGAAGACCAAGAGGTTACACCTACACTCTTAATCAAACTAAATGCTGCACAGAAATACAGTCAGTGTCACAAAAATCTCTGCACAATACACAATTACTTAAAAAGTTATTAAAATGGGTTTTAAATTAGTAGTTATAATTTGTTTAGTAAAAATAGTGGTGGCCAAAATAAGACTCAATGTGAATATAGACAATGACCAGAAAGTGAACATAATGTACACAGGAAATAAAACTTTTCGACTAACAGAGGATGATATGAATTCATTTAAACTCGGAAAAGACAATTTCGACAGAGAGTTTGCAGCATACGTAGAAACGCTTAGTCCTTTGGTTCAAAGCGCTAGTCAGATCCCACGTTCCAGGTATACTAGCTGTGAAGAATTTTACAACGAATTTGAAGGAGCGATGAAAGTTCTATCGATTAAATCAGCAAGCGTTAAGAGTCTAACAAAGAGCCTAGTCGTAGCGGCGTCAAAAGAATTCGAGAACTCATCAAACCGTACTATAATAGTAAACACAGATTTATCGCAAAAAATCGATAACGTTTTGACAACGAGTTGGTCAGAACAACAACAGATAGTACCACAGGATGCAAAATACCAGATCAATTTGGGAATCGTAGGTGTTTTAGGTAAAACAGACTATTCTTTCACAACTACCGGAGGTGTCAGTGGGGAGAAAACAAAAACCGAAACTATTGGAGGTAACGGCTTGAACGTAGAATTGAAGCCAGGAGAAGCTGTAAGAGCCATTTTATTGGCAAACGCCTTTTATTTAGAAATCGAAGTAGTGCATAAGGCTTCTCTAAAAGGACATGTATGTCATAGGCGGAATGAGTTATGGTTGATATGGATCGAAGGGCTTATGACTTCTAGAGGCATCACGAATGAAGTGACAACGATAGAGACGGTTAACTTTAACATAATTGTTGATGCGTCGGTAAACGTTCATAAAAAGATGACCAGGCCAGACAGCTCTTCATAATATCATTGATATTGTTATAGGCATCGTGCTCACTGTGTGCGAGTGTTCCTTTTTCATTCGTGTTTACTGTATCTAGGTGTATACCATCGTGTTTTTGGGGTTCCGCACATTATGAATTTAATCATTACACTTTTCTTTATTTTTTTTTTATTTGCTGCATGTTATATTATGTGCCTTTTAGTCTGTGTTAAATACACGTATTTTCTTTCTTTCAATAAAAGTTTAAACCATAGTGAAATTTTAATTTACTAGAAGTTTCCAAAAGTTGTCAAAAATGTAAAAGCTATTTCATGATTAACTTTACCTACTTACTTAAAAAACATATTAAAGAGTCTTTAGTTTAATGGGTTTTTTTTTTCTTATAATATACTTAAGTAATAGAATATACCTAATTACTTGTTGTTGATGATCAAAATTAAAAACAGTATGTCTGTAACTACAAGGTAACTCTTGTAACTGCTTGGAGTTTCCCTACATGATGGAATCAGAAATGAAGAGATCCGCAGGAGAACCAAGGTGACCGACATAGCCCGAAGAATTGCCAAACTTAAGTGGCAATGGACAGGGCACATTGCTCGCAGAACAGATGGCCGATGGGGCCGAAAGATTATGGAGTGGCGACCGTGTACCGGAAGATGTAGCGTTGGAAGGCCTCCCACAAGATGGACCGATGACCTTGTGAAGGCCGCAGGAATCCGCTGGATGCGGAAGCACAGAACCGGTCGAAGTGGCGGTGCTTGGGGAGGCCCTATGTCCAGCTGCGAACATCTTTCGGCTGAAATGATGATAATGGTGAACTCTGTAACATACCTCGTTATAAGTTTGTTTTCCGAAATATTAGTCAATAATAATTACTTACAAAAACACACCTATTTCCCATGAGGCAGGCAGTTACCGGTGTTTTCTAAACTTAATGGAAGATTAGGAGGCCACCATTTGCAATTTGAAATGGGTTTTATTGGTCTGTGGATCTGGGATTAGTTTTGCTCACACATCTATGGGAATAAAATGACGTCTGCAGTTTGTTTAAAAGTATTTTTATGAAGATTCATATTTGATTATATTATAACTATTTATAACAACATCATGCCTGTCATCCCCGATGGATAAGGCAGACGTGTACCTATAGTACACCCACATTTCGCCAGTTATGTTTAAGTAATAGAGGGCGAGCCTATTGCCATCAACCGGGCACAAATCCAGACTCCGGGCTGCTACTGAGAAATTCCTGATTGAAAAACTCAATAACACTACTCAACCTGGAAATCGAACCCAGGACCTCATGCTCTGCAGTGGCGCTTGCGACCACTAGACTAACGCGGCAGTTATATTATTCAGCCTTTTTTTTTGGTTGTGATTAATGAAAACCCACCCGAGTTCCTTCAGTTGCCATGTTGCCAAGGGCCACGATATCCCTTTCGGACTTTCCCGCAGCCCCGGCAGGCATCGGCCTTAGCGGACCCCGTCAGTTCTGCTGACATCTCTTTGAGGCGCGCGTGGAACACAACGCGCCGTCGATCCGTGCCTGGCCCTTATCGGACGGCGAGCTAGCCGTTGTTCACCGTCCGCAAGCCCGCGCCTACAGTGGCCGGGAATCGGCCTAGGATTCCCGACGCCCACGCAGGGCGACTCCTGCGGATATTATACTTATGCACCCTGAGTTTATTATCTTAATAATACATTCTGAAATTAATTGGTATGAAATGAGGAAGAGCATTCATTGTGTCGATACCAGGAGATCGCTCAGCTATGGAAGTTTTATAACAATCTAAAGATGACGATTTCGCTTGGTTCTACTCTTTGACTATGATAACAGTAACTTAACAAATCGACGGCCACCACGTAAAGTATCGAAACTGCAAAACCTCTACTTTACAGGAGAGCGATTCTAAGTTAAGATTTAGATTTTTGTCGAACTTAAATTCGAAAATTTTATATTACCGATGTATCTAAAGTTGAAAATTTGACCGTTTTATACTGTCTACTATAGTTTTTGATAATTATTATACTTTTTTTAATATTACACATTCAGTAGTTTACTTGGTTACTGCTGGTTACTTTTTACCGAATATGCCAATTTCGATTTTGTTCAATTAAAAAACAATTGAGGGTATAAAAATTAGTACATAATTTTTATATAAAATCATACTTCTTTATCTCTACTTGCTATTAGTGCAATAAAACGAAAATGGCTTTTTTGTAATTTCGATAGTATTCGTGGGGGCCGTCGAAATATACAATAAACCCGATTTAAAACGCTCAGCTAAATAAAAAAATAATTCGGAGTGAGTATTTTGCAAAGAAGTTAACTGGAAACAATACGCTGCTATCCGACATCTGACACACTTGTGCGATTGTAAAATTTTAATAATAACTACTTTTGCAATGAATTGTAGGTATTTTGTATCTTAGCATTAAACCTCGATTTAATTACTAATTCTTCTGAATTTTCGCGACTAATCCGAACTGTAAAATTCATTTATTTTTAACGCTTCAGCATTGAAGATTTCAAAAGCCTACCGTCCGTAACAATAGTATCGATTTGTATCAGAAAGATCACTTTTTGTCGCGAATGCAATAGTCCCGTCATAACGTCACAAAAACGTGACGTCACAAAAACACGCAACCAATAGCCTTGGCTGATATTTTTTAAGGTTCCGTACCCAAAGGGTGTCAACGAGACAGGGGGCCTACCACCAGCTCATAAAGCAGTATTATTTTAATATTACTTCAGTGTGGGAAAGTGATGAAGCTCTACAACACGCGTAGCATGACCACCGTAGAAACGAGTTTTGTCGACGGAAGAATAGACAAAATGACAGATTGCGATTGTTTATCTGTCATTTTGTCTACTCTTTCGTCGACAAAACTCGTTTCTACGGTGCTGGACGTATATAGCTCTTTCTCCCACTGAAGTAATATTAAAATAATACTGCTTTTGAGCTGGTGGTAGGCGGCAGGTTTGTCACAGGGCTGTTGTCTATTGAACAGTAATATAATAGGTAGACGCTTGAAATTTTCACAGAGTGTGTAAGTACTACTATGGCCGCTTTGATAACAAATAAAAATAAAATAAAGTTAAATTTTAAAGGAAGTACAAGTTACAAAAAACGTGTTTTTTTTTCGTTTTGTTTTCACTAAAGTATAAAAAAATGTGTGGTATTAAATATTGTACGGTGGTACGAAACTCTTCGTGTGCGAGTCCGATTCGCACTTGGCCGCTTTTTTTTATAATTGTATCGCACGACCATTCTGAAACCTAGTTGCTGGCCGGATCGAATCATACGAGTTTTTCCCAGGCTGAATAAAGGGAGTTCCACGGTCAATTCTATATTTTTTCGTAATTCGAACGTTCGTGATTTCGAAAAATATGACAATGGCGGACTAAGGCGGGAATTTTAAATTATTTTCGTCAATTACAATGCGTACAAATTGCACGTTTTTTCATGCTGAGAAAAAAATATCATTGAATAAATTAATTAAGAATTGAAGAAACGAGGTTGTTTTACTGTAAGCAGGCATTGTAGTCGCTGAAAAATTGCGTTATTTTGCTTGACACTTGGGTTACGCTGGTCCTTGCGTACGATTGTTTTTTTTTAACTTTTTGCCTAAAACTACGGTTTTCTAGAAAAACGAGGGCCGCCACATAGCGTCTGCAATTTACCGACGAATGACGTGACTGAAACGTATGACATTACATAATGTTGGTGTGTTTTCTAGACAGCGTTTTTTGACATTGATATACGATACGGCCACCGGTCTTCCTAGAAGAGCGGTGGCTGTATCGTAGTATCGTAGCTTTTATACTCTCCCTAGCTTTATCCGGCCCGGCTTCGCACGGGTAGCATTAAAGACTTATCTACGGTGCACCAACCAACCCCACCTGCCCTACCTGCCCTACCTGCCCTACCTACCCTACATACCTACCTATCTACCGAGATATCATCAAAAAAGCCGTTCCACACAAAATGTATGAGAACGTTATATTCTTCATATTTTTATTTCGTGAATTTTTCCGTTGTTTTAATAGTTAATCTGCTATTCGGGGCGGAGACAAATCCAACAAACCAAAGATCATAAAAATCGGTCCATCCGTTCTTGAGTAATAAATGGATTAAATGATGTAAATAACCCGACTCTGTTTTATGTATATAGATTTAGGTAAAATGTATAACATACCCTATTTTCATTGCATTTGTGTATGAAATTGAATGATTTTTCCATCTTTCTACTCTATTGAATTTATGCAGTAAAAATCAGTACTTACCTATTCAGTACCACAACAGTGCAGTCTGGCTGGACGCAAGTCCATACCATTGCGTACGTCGCATGGCTTAGAGCCAAATAAATAACACACATTCTGTCTAGCTACCATTTCTTAGTAGTTCCGTTACTCCAGCACTATTAAAAGGAACAGCAAACCCTGAAACCTTACCGACCCTGACGATCCCATTACCCTCCTCCAGGAGAAAAGTAGGGAAACCAGCACAGTGTACAAAAACAGACGCCTCCCGTCATTCCGACCTCGACCTGACCTATTTCTTGACAATTCAAAAGTGCCTGTAAATGGTTTAATTGAAATAAATGCTTTGAGTTTGAATTTTTGTGTTTTGTACACTGCAAGGACTATTCTTGCTTGCAGCGCTCGGTCCGCTATAGTAACACTTACCTACGAAAAAGAAGGGTCGTGTGCACGGGATTTTGTTTTCAAAGTGGTTAGTTTCTCGCCGACTGGTCGACACTTCACGTGACCAGAGGGCTGGCTCGTTCTTTGGCCAAAGAATTAGTATTGCCATTCAACGTGGCAATGCTGCCAGTCTTCTGGGCACGTTTCCGGATGACAGCGATGCGGACGAATACTTCGACGCCTAAGTGTCGTTTTGTTTTTATTATTTTTATTTATACAGATAGTTAGTTAGTCTTTTAATTTAGTACTTAATGTAAATAGTTAGATTAATTTTTTTTATTTTTATTAGACTGTTTTCAATTCATTAAGATTAATGATTAATAAAATACTTAGAAATTAGTAATTATAAAAGACATAGAACAAAGTGGTTAGATATGTGTTACCCCGAATGGTACCAACCCACATAACAGCTAATTCAAGATGCGTGACGTCATTGTTGTTGTATTAACAAGTATAATTTACTTCCAAGTATAATCGAAGTACTTAGATAAGCATTGAATTTACATACAAACGGATGTAAGAAGGTTTCTTTTACAATGTAACTACTTGTATCACTGGAAATCGAATCTACCAGACCCGCTCGTAGATTGCCAAGATATAAAATAAGAGAATTTAGTTGTCCGAATGTAGACAAATCACTCTCTGAAGTCGGTCCCTCATGCCCAAGGATTGTGATCAATACCCTAATTGCTAACACTCTACCCTACCCCCTATTTGTTATTGTTAACATATTTTCGTAAACGATTAATTTGTTTCATTTTGACAGTTCAACAACAATTGCGTTATTTACGTTGTTCAGCAGATTTTTTTTCCAACTTATGAAGCAATGGATTAGCAATCTGGTTCAAATCGAAACAGATTGTGATTGATCGTGTATTACGTAATTAGGAAGGTGCCAAGGTGCTCAGTGCCCTAAGGTGCCCTAATTGCATTGCAGGGTCTGTGTCCATCTGTTACAGTCTCAAAGCAAACGAAAAAATCTATAACCTAAGAAAGTTGCCTTATGCAAAAGGCGTCGAAATTCCTGACAATCACCATCGCTGATGAGCAATCAAGCAACAATAGCCATTTTAAATCACTTTAATTAAATAATGTCGGTCAAAGTCTCGCCATACTACTTAAGGAGACAGAATCAGAACAATGCACAAAGATATTATCATCTTACTGAGACACTTTCCTCGTTCTTGATACCGAATTCACTTTCGTTATGTCTCGCACTTTTTTATACTAATACGTGCTAATACTAACATTATATTTACAATGTACAGTGGATAATGCAGAAGTATTGTTTTGTTTTTCGAATCCGAAATTAAGAGATCCGTAGGAGAACCAAGGTCGGTCGGCTTGCGGTCGGTGAGCAATGGGTAGCTCGCCGTCCGATAAGGACCAACCCCGGGTCGACGGCGCGTTGTGTTCCACGCGCGCCTCAAAGAGATGTCAGCAGAATTGACGAGGTCCGCTAGGGCCAATGTCTGCCGGGGGGCAGACATTGGCCCTAGCGGACCTAGAAAACCGATAGAAGAAACCCGATATCGGTGTTCGAAGAAAACCGATAGGGAAATCGTGGCCCTCGGCAACTGGGCAACCGAAGGAACACGGGTGGGTTTTAGTCAGTAAGAGTCTGACACGCCCTCCCGCTCCACTCACAGCGGGAGAAGTTATTTGATAATTTCCCATCCAAAAAAAAAGGAAACAGACAAAGCCCGAAGAATTGCCAAACTTAAGTGGCAGTGGGCAAGGCACATTGCTCGCAGAACAGATGGCCGATGGGACCAAAAGGTATTGGAGTGGTGACCACGTACCAGAAGACGTAGCGTTAAAACGCCTCCGGAACAAAATGGACCGATGACCTGTTGAAGGCCGCAGGAATCCGCTGGATGCGTGAAGCACAGAACTGGTCCAGGTGGCGATGCGTGGACGTCTTTCGACTGAATAATGATGGTTGTTTTGTGAAGAAAAACATTGTGAGGATACCACTAGAATACCGATAGAATGTCACTTTGTCTTGGCCCTCTGGACATGATTGGAAATAGCACGCAATCTGGGTCCGCAATCCGTCCGAATGGCAGCCCTACCCAGATTGCGTGCAGTTTAAACTAGGGCAAATCCGGGAAAACCCGTCCGGGTTTCCCCGGATTTGCCCTAGTTTGGAGAGCGTTAGGGGAGCGTCCGGGCGGAGAAAATCTGATTACTTGAATTATTTGCAATAAATAAAAGCATTATCAATATCATAGTTAAAAAGTCGCGCCGCGCGGCAAATTCCCCATTTTTCATGCCAAAAAGAAGAGCGTTCCTAAATTTTATTTTTGATACGATAATGTCTCAGAAAGAGAATAGTGTAGTATAATTGATTAGTAAATTAAGCCTTTTATTTGTATTGTTGAGGCTTAAGTTGATTTACTATTCATTCAAAAGTAATATGATACTTAACGATGGATTTATTTTATTGTAAAAAAAAACCGAGGGCGTCCGGGGAAAAATCTTCATTTCACCCAAATGTCCGGGGTATTTGAAGTTTTTGTCCGGGGCCCGTAATTTAGATGATGGTAGCCCTAACTAAGGGCCCTAAAAGGTCTTTTTTGCCCTGCAGTGAACGTTTAGAACATTTAGAATTAAAAAAACAGAATTACAATACTGTAGAATCAGCAATACTTTTAGTATTGAACCAAAGATGCTTAGTCTGGAGACCCGGAGCGCGAAAGATTTTTACTTTGAAGCTGAATGAACCCACTGATTTTTGTCCGAAATCAGTCTGTGGCTCCAAAAGTTATATGAATCATCAATAAATTCCTTTTAGACAGTAAGTAACTGGGAGCCAACAAATTAATATCATAGACCCTCATTTATTACTAACAGCTTAACCAGACAACTAGTGCCACTGGTGTTTTATAAATAAACACTTTGTTTCAATTAAGACTACTTTAACTTATCTGTGTAACTGTCAGTATTTCAAAGAGTACACTTACTGACTGTGAGACGAATCCTTTACATTCAAAACCATAAGTGTATTAAGCTAGAGTTGGTATTACAAAAGCAGGAACAGCTAGAATTTTGCAGATAATGATTCCGTTGTGCCTTCTTAGATAACGATTGTAGTTCTCTGTATTTCGTCGAGTGGAAAAAACCGGTTTTACTTATTCAAGTACGAATATGTAGCGTTTTGTTTGTATTCATATGTATTTGGTTTAATGTACTTACGTGAAAAAGTGGTGGTTCTACTTTTGGTTCATGTTATATTTGATGATTTCCGTATTCTTCAGTAGGACCGGGTGTGGGGGTTTGTGGCTAAGTAATAACAGCCGCACGGGTCGATCGATTAGGTTAAGCTTGCCACGGTTGGTCCGTGGATGGGTGACCATCTTAACATACCAAGAAACCTCCGTGAAGCTATCATTTGTAGATCTTTGACAGTCGTTGCGGGTAGTTAGAAGTTTGACAACCAGTCTTACTAAGAGGTATCGTGTTACCTAGTAACTAGGTTGTGGTCAAATAGGCAGTCGCTCCATGTAAAATACTGGTATTTAGCTGCATCCGGTTAGACTGGAAGCCGACCCCAACATAGTTGGAAAATGGCTAGGCAGATGACAATGATTTCCGTATCGTTCAGATCTCAGTGAATAGTAGATGACTGTGTGTTGATTTATATTCAAAAAGTGCAAAATCAAAGACAGACTTTAGTGGAAGGTAGATTTTAAGATGGAGTTTAGTCATTCTTCTGCCCTTATCCTAATTTATTTGGGATAACTTGTCCCCTTCCTCCATACTTCTCTATCAGTCATCAGCTCGTTAATCACCCCCTTTCTATCCATATCATCTTCCACACAGTCCATCCATCGTTTCTTTGGTCTTCCCCTACTCTTATAGCCATCGACATTCATACTCAAAACTTTCCTCACGACATTTTCCTCATACCACGACAACCGATTTCCGCACAACTCTTCAGCCACCGGTGCCACTTTCAGACTTCCTCTTATGTACTCATTTCTTATCAAGATGGAGTTTAGTCTATTGTAATAAATCTCTTGTGATCTGTAAGTACTAATATTATAAATAGGTATTGTATGTAGGGTATAATCTTCGGAACTACTGATGCGGTTCCGAAAATTCTTTCAATAATGGGACACAAAGAGAACAAAAAAAAAAACAGCGGCACTCCGGGAGTGCCGATAGAAGTGAAAACTTGAAAAAAAAATCGGCACCGCGGTAGTCAACGCGTTGATGTCTTTTACTCCACGGTGTCGGTAATAGGTCGCAAAATCAATGGTTTAGTCCCATCTCAAAAATGCCTTACGCACCTAAAGAAGTTTTTACTTTTAAAAAAACTTCCTTTGGATAAATAATGTTTATAAGTCAAATTTCACACTGACGAAGTTGCGGGCAGAAGCTAGTGAAATAACAAGTGGATACTTATTATTTGTACTAACTCTCCAAATCTGTGGTCAAGTCTCATATAAAAATATGGACTCCAATGATGGCTGATAGAGACAAACCAATCGAGGAAGAAGTTGTACTGCGCCGACTCCACTGGTTGCTGGCTAGCTAGTTGTACCGGGCAATGACCCATGCCACCAGGCTCAAACTCTGACACCAGGGCCTCAAGTCTGCTATTACAATAGTGTCAGAATGGTCTATCATTGATTTCATAATTGTTGATTTTAACAAGTTTGGTAATCTACTAATATAATGGCGTCATTATGACTTTCCAATAGTCAGCCACTGACACTCCATTGAAAGAAATGGCACTTATTGGTAATCTCGTACATAATGACAAATGAATGACTGACTTAGGCGGTATCATTGGTCGTATTGTATGACAATGCCATTATAACACAATTCTATTACGAGGCCATTGACCGACCAATGATCGACCATTATGAATTTAGCAGATTACGAACTTTTAGCAAATTGACAATGGGATCTTGTTGGAATGGTGAATTTATAAAAATACCAGACTTGGGCCCCTGGTTAGGTACTAACCACACGAAAGGAAGAAGAATACTGCGCCGTCTCTAAATACATTTTTGTAAGACCAGAAAGATGATGCTGATGTAAGTCAACCAATCACAAGAGAGAGAGAGAGAGAAAGATAGAAAAAACATATAAAGACAGAGATTCGAAATCTGCTTAGGCTAATAGGCTTTCAGAAACCGTAGTTTAAAACCAAGAATATAATATACTAACTACACTATTAACAATAGTGGCAACTAAACTAATCGTTATCTATAAATTCCTAAACCAAACTAAATTCCGAAGGATTTGTGTTAAATCTGAATTCCTTACTGTTTTATGTATATTGCTCGTTTATCTAAGTTATTTACGGCTTCAGTTTATGCGAAACGTGATTGTCTATCAATAATTCCTTGGAAATT
Organism: Agrochola lychnidis; assembly: GCA_963680765.1. NCBI lineage: Eukaryota > Metazoa > Arthropoda > Insecta > Lepidoptera > Noctuidae > Agrochola > Agrochola lychnidis. Next base: position 14,889,239 of record OY796872.1, read on the forward strand.
GTTTAATAATTTAGATTTCTTGACTAAATTCCTATTACGGACAGATTAATGTAATGTCCTATTTAGTTATAATTGGTGGAATGATTGGAGTGTAGACACAGTGATATTCTATCAGCGATGACGATGATAGAAAAGTCAAAATGTATTGTATTGACATATCTTTAGAGGTATGAGGAACAGAGTGTATAGTTCACTCATCCTCTATAGAAAAGGGAGGATCCTCCGACCAGGGTGTCATGTCTGGCAGGCAACTGCCCGACGATTGATGTCGGACATAATAAATGTCGTTCGCGCGGTAAACTGTAATTGGGCGATGCAGGATTTGTGTGACGTCAGGTCTTTGATGCGTAATTCGCATGTGCTGATGTAGATGCCGTCATATATGCACCGAAAAGCATATTTCAATCCTGTTGAAAGTCGTTGTAGATATCCAAAACGCTTTGAAAGCGATGCTCAAGGCATTTTTCTTTTTGCTTCACTTTATGTCCATTTAATATATACATAAAGCAAAAACCCATGCAAATTCTGCACATCCTAAAATTAACTGCATGACAGATAACTCTGTTTGCGCCAAAACCGCCCTTTGTATATATCATTCTCTGATATATCCAATCATTTGTATTCTGTTTCCTTATATCTATTTGCAACATGCTCTTGTTCTACTGGACCTTGGTTTAAAACCTAGTTGTAGCTTGGAAATCTGAAGGCTCTCGTTGAGATGTTGGCTTATTTATTATTAGTCGTTTGTGTCCCACTGCAGGGCGAAGGCCTTTCCCTCCTTCTACTTATCCCAATCCATTACTGTTTGTGGTCAAATGAAAACAATCAAGTTCGTCCCAGCATCTCCTCTTGGGCCTGCCGTGTTGCCGTTAGCTGCTGTTTGGGATCCACTGGTGCCGATTCCCTTGTTCACAAACTAAACTAAATTTAAGTCCAGTGCATCTTTTTCTTTCTATTTCATTAAGAAAAGGACAGAAGATCAATTTTAGTTTAGTCCTGTCAAATTAATCAGCGCCTGTCAGTCTCCATACAAGTTTAGACGTGATTAAAAACTTGCCAACCAAAGTTACGTCAATTTACGTCAATCGCTGATTAATTTGACAGGACTAAACTAAAATTTATCTTCTGTCCTTTTCTTAATGAAATAGAAAGAAAAAGATGCACTGAACTTAAATTTAGTTTAGTTTGTGAACAAGGGAATCGGCACCACTGTGTGTTCAATTTAGCCCATAGTTAAGTTTAGTTAGATAAGTAAAGAATTACTTTATAGGAAATCTTCCTTATTTACTTCATCGAAAACATGTCGGCGGTCTTTGATCACCTTGTAAGGTCAAATCGGCCATACATAATCTAAACACAAACAGCGATATATTAATTAATATTCTAACCTCGTACACTTGCGTATGTACCTTAGTCATCTGTTTAAACCGACAAATGTGGATCGTGATATAATTTAGCATAGGTACATTGAGGAAGTTTACTTTGAGGAGAATTCCCCTGAGACAGTTTGACTACACGTGTGTGATGTGTCATGCATGTCTGTTCTTTATCCCTGAAAATACGCTTGACAAGGACAATAACTTTGCGACCCATGTTATGAGTCAAGATACTTTGTCAGGCATCACGTCGTCACGTATCAAATTCTGGAAATTCGTCCATTTTCTGACTGAAAGTGTACTCTCATATTCTTGGCATATGTTTGTTTATCTAACTTCTGCCCGTGACTTCGTCTGCATGAAATTTCTTTTTCCCGACCCACTCCGGCGCATTGCATTGCCTGCTCGCTCTATTATAGGCGCGTTGGGCATTTTTGAGATGGGAAAAAACAATTGAACTCGCGACATCGTTACCGACACCTCATTTTTAACCGACTTCCAAAAAGGAGGAGGTTATATGTTCGGCGCGTATGAAAGGGTGTGCTCTCGAATTGGTCCCATATAAATTTTATTAACTTTGCTTTGATAGTTTTTGAGTTAGCTACAAAATACGTATTTTTTTCCCACTTGCTATGTAGATGATATGATAAGTTTCTGTCACTGGTAGCAGGTAGTGGTATTCGAATGTGTGTGGGGTAGGTACCACAACTAAAAAGTGAAAAAAAATTTTTTTTTTTTAAAAAAACTAATTTCGGAAGTCGGTGGCAAAAAACGAAAATACAAAACACAAAACACCGACTTCCGAAATTAAAGTTATTTTTCACTTTGTAGTGTTTTTTTGGAGGTCGGTTGTTTTTTTTGTAAAAAAAATTTTTACAAACGCGATTGTGCTCTTTATTTAGATACCAATGTTCTATGCAGGTATTTTTCTTCCACCAAGGCGATCTTGTTCAAGTTTTCACTTCTGTCGGCACTCCCGGAATACCACTGTGTTTTTTCTGCCCTTTTTGTTCTTGCTCAGCACTTAAGGGTCCTAGCGTGATGATAAATATGCCTATAGCCTTCTTTAAAAATTGGGCTATCAAATGCAAAAATATATTTTCAAATTCGACTGGTAGTTTCAGAAATTAGCGCTTCCAAAAAACCAAACTCTTCACTCTTTAACAAACTTCAGCTTTAGTGTTAGTATCATCATCATCATCATTTCAGCCGAAAGACGTCCACTGCTGAACATAGGCCTCCCCCAAGCACCTACACTTCGACCGATTCTGTACTTTCCGCATCCAGCGGATTCCTGCGGCCTTCACAAGGTCATCGGTCCATCTTGTGGGAGGCCTTCCAACGCTACGTCTTCCGGTACGCGGTCGCCACTCCAGAACCTTATTAAGTAGAAGTATTGGTATAGAAGTATTGGTATAGATTAAGGAATCTTCATCAGCGAATTTTTAAACCTTACCTGCTGTTGGACTTAAACGTCTCCAATGCACACTACTAAGATCTCTTTTATTTTGTTTGCCTTAGCCCAATCTTCAGTCTGTTTCCAGAGCTTTAAAATTCTCATAACACATTTCCGCCAAAATGTTCCATCACCGACATAAAATTTAAATCGTGTCAGTGTTATAAATCTTAAACAATCGACCTAAGTTTCCTAGAACATCTCGAACGGTATGCTAACATAAACAATCGCTTGTAATCGTTCAGGAGTCGATTCGCAGAATCGAATTGCAGTGTAATCGTATTTTAATCGATACCTGATATGTTTGTACTTTGAGTGTGGAGATTTGGTTGTCATCTGTATATATGGGCAGACTTCGACGTTTATGGTTCAGTGGTAGGTTACTTAAATAAAAGGAAAGTGTCTCCTTATATAGATTAATCTTTTTGAATGTTTGTGTTCGGGAGGTTTAGAACTGTCACTAAATGTTTTCATATACAAATAAGAGTTTGCATGGTCTCCTAGTGAATACCATGAGCCTGGTTAGTAATAATGTTTGACAAATAGAATAGGATTGTTATCTAAAGGCAGTAAGTATAGTAAACAGCGGGTCTAAACAATATTCTATTCGGAGATAGAGACTACAACCGTTATTAACACTATCTTCTCCAAATTATACGAAAATGAAAACAACAAAAAGTATAAGTACATACCACATCACGCACGCATTTAACGGCTCGATTGTATCAATATTACAATCCAACGCATGTATAATGTATAAATTGACTAAATTGACCATATTGTGATCGTCAGTACTTTCTAATGCACGTGACGAATGTATGGGTTAAGTTATGAGATGGGTGACCCCTTTGTCTTAATAATTACAGCCTGTTACTGTCCCAATGCTGGGTAAAGGTCTTTTCTCATATATACAGATAAGGCATGAGCATTGATCACCAGTTCACCAGACTTGCTCAAGACGTGTTGGCGATTTCAGACTTAAAACAACTGTAAGTCCAGGTTTCCTCACGATGTTGTCCTTCACCGATGTCAGTGCTGTCCAAGATAAACTTAGAAAGTACTTATGAATTGAAAAAGTCACATTGTTACCAGATTTAATTATTTATACCCACGCTCTTGTGCATGAGTGGCGATGGCGACCCCATCACTTTCTCTTAATTCTACTTCATATGTGGTTTATGCTGCTTGTCGCGGTTCGTCTCCTCTTCAGCAATCCTTCAATGCTCGCCACTCCATACTCGTCTTCAAGATATGCGGTTTAGCGTTAGCTGCTTTGTGGAACCTTCTTTATTTAGTCCCTAGAATTCTGAAACTCATTATTAGCTTTTAACCGTAATGAAAGTAAGAAGTAACCGCAAAAAAAGGCAGGCCTGAAACACAACCTTCAAAAAATCTAATCATTTGGTCAGTCTAAGTCTTGAGTCTAGCTTACGTTTGAAATAACTGAATGTCAGCTTCCAAGTAAATTTCTCTGGGCTCCAACGTGGACTAACTAGTATCCAAGAAAATCCTGGTATATATATGTCAAAAAGATAACGTCGTAAGAGTCTCATCACTTATACCGCCCGCCATCATTGAATACAATGACTCAGCGATATTTAAACCATTGTTCAACTGACGAACTCGATCTACCTTTATCAAATTATATCATGGACTGTTTTCTTTATTGTACTTTTAGTTCGAATAAGTTTCAGTTTTCGCTGTGCCTGTATGTAATACAGAACGTTAGCGACTGTGTAAATGATTCCATTAATTTCTTTTAAATCAATAATTGTGTATTTAGCTGTATCAAAGTAAATCCCAGAAAGGTCTTTTTCACTGGCCATAGTTTACCAAATGACAGCACCCTCATTGCCAGTAGATCTATCATTAAGCTATCCAGATTTGATCAACGAATCATAAGAAGCCACAATTCCCACAATTTTAGTAATCTTTAAGACGAAAACAAAACCACAAAAATATCGTTAGCATTTGTTTTTACTACTCCAATGTTATCAAAAGTTAAAGATAAGGAGATCTTCATGAACAGCATAAGTAACTATCTACTCAAATGATTTGCATGGACAGTTATTCGCGTTACCTCCGCTACTGTACCTCTCAAGGTCGTTTAACAATGACATATTATTATGTTTGTGGAGCGTCTGCAGTGATGTTGTTCTTTTATTCAGGGTTTACAACGTTATTTAGGCTAGTGTCAGTATCAAGAAAATTTATCCACACCTCGTTAAACTGATTTTAGTCTTGATTCTGGAGAAGTCTTCTACATGCTATGTTGTCGAGATCAGTCGCTTTTACTCCTTGGAAACCGTTTTGTGTATCCGTTACATCGAATCCCTTTATGTGCAACGAAATGTGATTTAGCTTCCGTTTCTGATAAATCTCGTTTCTGTTTAAAACTCACTTTATATCCGAACATATCATATAGATAATATTTAAACTGTCACATTGTTGTTTTTTCACCTAGTTGATGATAAGACTTACTCATCGATGAATTTATCCCATGTATTTATAAACAAATTCAATATATATTATAAATTAAAGTCGTTTTTCGTGTCTGTTTGTGTGACTGCGTTGTTCTTCTAAACTACTTAATGGATCTTGATGTGGTTTTCACAATAATTTAAATTTAAAGTTACATATAATAAAGAAATCTCGATGTACTGTGAAGTCGTAATAACCGTGCAAAACGGGGGCGGGTCGGTAGTTTATCTTATTAATATACGATTAAATAATTTATCTTTTGATCAAATACCTTTATTTATTTGAGCTGTAGGAATTACTGCATGCCTATTATTATTATCCTTACCTGTTTTAGCAGGAGCTATTACTATATTATTAACAGATCGAAATTTAAATACATCTTTTCCCATCATCATATCAACCGATCCTGCCTGTCCGTTGCTGTCCTTCCCCAGCGACGCCCTAAGCCGAGGTCCGTTCCCCACAGGAGGTGCCCTTAGGGTGTAGTCGCTAGTTTCTAAGTTTTATCTCCTGGCTGGAGGACTTAATTTATTGAGGCAGCCACAGCAAAATTAAGTTCGGTTAAGCTGCCGACAACCTCGTAGGTTGACCTGCAAGACGCCATTAAAAAAAAACATGTATTTACTAAATACATAATTAGGCCACTTGAAGACTGCTTTTTACAATACACGGTCTTGCCTCCAAAAATTGACATTGTGCTACCAATTACCTAGTTGGAAATATAAAAAATCGGCTAAGTGCAATCGTGCGACGAAATCTTGTAAACGCCTTTCAAACATCTATATCATCAAAACGTGTAGTAACTTCATGAAGCTTCCATCATAAATCTCTTATCTCCACAGTCTGACGTAGGATTACTGTAAAACGGATAAGATCATTTGAACGTCTGATAAAGTTGACATACTGTGTGTTTTCCCTACATTCATGTTCCGTAATGTTTACAGATTCAATGACCTAGTGGGGAAACAAATATTGTGGTGGTTTATATGAAGCATTGTTGGTAGATTAGAGTGGGTTACTGGGTGGTCTGTCTGAAGTCCGATAGAAATTTTAGAAATGAAAGCAGCTGGGTTGTTTGTTAAATTAAATTAGCGAGTCGTGATTAATAGTTGGGCGTTACCCGTTCCTTAGTTGGAATTTAATATAATATATTATATCCGGTTTTTGGTCTTTAATATTTGTCTTAGCAAGTTGATCTTAACTGTCTTTTAGTATAATTTTCGTCTAATACATCATATTACTTTCTACTCCAATAGCTATCAGTGTTTTATCTGAGAATGTATTTATCTGAAAGATTTCTTTCATTATTTCTAATCAATGAGTACTAAAATTGGATTATGCTTAGACTTGGTTTCTTACTCATCTTATATACATCCCTTACCGCTTAATTCAACATTGTTGTACCTTGACGTCTTGCATGTTCCAGCTGATCCCAGCAAATTCTCATACTTAACTAGTTACCAACTACAAAAGCAACAGGAAACTCCTCGTTAGGTGCATTCTCCTCAATTCTTTGGTCCGGTATCCACACCCTGATAACGCGGATGTGCTAATAAAACGAGCTACAACTTCTTATGTGTCAAAATCAAAATCAAATCAAATCATTTATTTCTTTGTAAAAATGGGTATATTACATAGGTGTTTTATGATAAAGTTCTCCATATTTTACCGTCACGTGGGCATGCAAAGGTTTACAATTCCAAATAAAAAAATTAGAAATATGCAGATCATTGCAATTACAAAAAATTTAATAAAAATGTCAATGTGGTCATAGCATATAAAATAAGACTAAGTAAGCGAACCAATAATTATGTCAATCAGGGTAATAGTATGTCAATTAGTTAGTGAACTTCATCCTTCTTATTCTTCAGAAGCTAGACACCCCGTTAGAATCAATTCTAGTAATATTCATAAGTAGAATCTATCTGAAATCATAAAACAAATAAGTAAATAAATTATTATTTTGTCCCCACTATAACTATGATACCTTGGCATAATATGCTTGAATTCCCGTTGTCGTGGTGTGTACTTCTGTTTCTATATCAGGGCGGATAACATCATACTTCGGCTATTAAACTCATCTAGCACTCTCGTCAGGACGTTTAAGGTCTGTTTAACAATATGATCGAAGATCTGCCAACTATTCGTCTGACTTATTAACGATCTGCAACAACGAATGCTATTTTCTGTACACTGTGTAGGAAGCTCACACGTTCAGAAATACTAGCCTAAGTAGATTTAGAATCTCACAAGGTCGTGAACTCATCTGCAAGCCTCAAACAACAGCCATTGAGGCCAGCAAACGCATTAACCATGATTCCACGAGGCTCCTCATAAAGTGACTTTGTATCTCCGTAACGCCTAATTACTTTCTTAACAGTTGTTTTATGACCACTAAATGAGTTTTACGAGGCCTATGACCTGGTGTTTGTATAACCGAGATTACTGGCGAATTGAGAAGCCTGTTTAATGCTAGACTTCCGAATCACCTATTTTCAATGCGATTAATTAGGTCGTGTATACAATTTTGCTTAGATTTCCCGATTTGCATCAACTTTACCAGATTGGTCAACAAATTCAATTTCAGGCCTGTCCTTGCTGACACAACTTACGTTCTTCATGAGATATCATGATAAGAACTCCTCCAGAAGTCTAGATGTGTGTACTCGGGAAATAGCAACTCATCTCATCTGCCTAGCCTTTTCCCAACTATGATGGGGTCGGCTTCCAGTCTAACCGGATGCAGCTGAATACCAGTATTTTACATGGAGCGACTGCCTATCTGACCTCCACAACCTAGTGACTAGGTAACACGATACCCCTTGGTAAGACTGGTTGTCAGACTTTTTGGGCTTCTAACTACCCGTAACGACTGTCAAAGATCTACAAATGACAGCCGGGACCAACGGCTTAACGTGCTTTCCGAGGCACGGAGGGGACTTGGTATGTAAAGATGGTCACCCATCCACGGACCAACCGCGGCAAGCGTAGCTTAACCTGATCGATCGACCCGTGCAGCTGTTATTACTTAGCCACAAGTTAGATAGCAACTAAAACCAACAATAAGACATTAAAGAGTTATGGTAAAGCATTCAATATTTATTGCAAAAATATTGCACAGTTGCATAACCTGTCATACTTGCACAGCTAGGCTGATGAAATGTCAATACGATCACTTAAAAAATACAAGCATAACACTAGTTTATTTCAAAACTGCGTTATGTAAAGCTGCTTTTGTTTTATTTACAAGTTACGCTTGATTTAACTTTATGAATTTATCATCGGAGACTATTGCAAAAACAGATTGAGTATTTCTTATGCTGATCTTGGGATTAATTTACCTGGTATTGGTTTTTGAAATATCGTTAAGGAAAATGTGCGTCACAAATGTTTTTGTATTAGAAACCCAAGATGACTTTTTTAACAAAGCAATTACTTTTCTGTATCTCAGTGTTTACTGTTTATTATAAGCTTTTTTCTTCTTCAATTGTCTTTAAAATTTTCTTTATTTTATTCATATCAACCGTATCAGTCTCGTGCGTTACTAGTTACTACCGTTTCTTCTTAAATTACTAACTATATTTTGATTTAAAGGATTGTCCATGATCTATCTTGTCCGTTCTTCTACATAAGAATCTACTACGCTTTGGAATGGGCAACTACCTTCATCTTTCTGACTGACCGACTCCTTAACAATTCAAATGGTTTGATTTTGAGTTTTTTCTCTTGTCCCCGCATCTTAGGATTCGAATGTAGTTGAGGAGCCTTATCAACAATATTCAAAGTAACAGCAAAAAGGCAAACATTTTCTTATTCAACGCCAATATCTACTTGAAACTTGCGCATAATTATAAAGACGTCTTTACACGTTTGTTTATCTTTTTTTCTGTTCCTTTCGTAACTTCGAACCGGCTCTCTCGATATGGACCGTTGGATGTGGGTTCAATCCATGTACAGTCAGCTTCGACAATGTACTTATACATCGACAAGAATTCATTTAACTGTCTACAATTTGTTTTCCATAATACTGTATCGATGTGTAGCTTAAATTATGTACCCAATGTGATGTTTTGTGGCTACAAAGATTGTAGTCAATTAAATTATTGTCGTTTTCGGGGGGAAACCTTTAAAAGACCGGAGAATGTGGGATTTTGACCCCCACCATAACCACCCCGGTGGTCATCATCTGCACATGGAAGGTCGTTAGTCGTACCTCTCAAAAGACCGATCCGAAGCCCCCTTAGTGTAACGCCTGTTAGGGCACATCCCTGGGGAGACTGTAAAGTGGTCTCTCCGAAATCAAACTATACAAATGTGCAAGCACGTGACCATATACGTCGTCTTCGCGTCGTCTTTTAGATATACAGTCAGTGCTCTGCATAACCCCCCTCTTCCCTACTACTTTGTAAGAGGGGTCAGGTAATGTTGTGACCGTACCTATCCATACATCTTTTTGAGGCTGACTGTACAGTTTACTTCATCTTTAATCGTGTGGTTTTTGTTAATATATTTCTGAATCTCCGTAGGTGGTTCCGTTTGATCTGATTTGTGGCAATTTTGTTATAGTTATAAGTTTGTGGTGTGTGGTTTTACTTTGAATGTGCTTCAAGTTATTTTGTGAGTGTCGAAATTTCGAAAGCTGTAGAGGGATTTAATCGGTTCGGTGGTCAGACTTTAGTGCGATCAGAATTTTCGTATCTATGGTATATGAGAGGATGGCTTCTTAAAACGAACTAAGCTTTACTTTCGTTTATCAATTTTTAAAACTGCCGTAATAATTTAGATATACGTAAAACTAGAATTTGCCAGCAGTGACAGGGTCAGTGCATCTATGAATCTTCGTAAAATCTAATTCTATTTTTGCTAATTCCTCTTCACATTAAATCTGGCGTATGAAAATTATGTAGCAATTTTAGAACCCGGATCTTAGAACTGCAACATATATCACAATCCTCAATACACGAGCGACTACCCACTTTATAATGACGTGTATCATTCAAGTATGCGCATGAGTTTCGTAAGCTTGTTTGTCTACATCAACTTCGCCATCAACTGTACACCATTATGATGTTTCTAGGGTTGGCAACTTGGCACGTGAAGCCCTTCCACCATAATAATAGACATTTAATAACTTCTTTGAAAGCATTGGTTCTACTTTCATTGACATTGGTTTTCATCATCAAAGATGTCGCGAGCTCTACGGCTTGTTGAAGGTTTTGAATCCTTATATCCAGCCACTTACCAATTTCATCAATATTATTAATCTCCATCATCATGTCAACCAAAATACGTCCACTGCTGAACAAGCCTCCCCCAATCTTCACCTAAACGACCGTTCCTGCAGTAACCATCCAGTGAATTCCCGCGACCTTCATCAGGTCACCAAGTCCAAGTTGTGACTTGTGAGGGACCTACCCACGCTGCTCCTTCCGACAACGTTAAGGCCTATTTATTTAGTAGTATTTAGTTTTAAGACTTTATTAATATCTGTGGGTGGTACAATGAGGGTTTTCATTTTCTTGAAAATTCACACCACCAGTTGGCGCCACTTCGACAAGAGGTCTTCGATTTCGACAATGAATGTAAAATATATGATTACGTTCATCATTCGTTTCATTCATTCGTTCATCATTCAGTTACGACTAAAGAAAATATAGGCGCTTTGACACTTATGACAGGTGCCCAGACCTAATGTCTCAGTGCTGCCACCTAATAAACGTCATTTCAGAAAACCCCTTATTAGACTTGTCGCAAAAATTAAAAAAAAATGGAGTAACAAGATTCAAAAAGCGTTCGAATATCCGTTATGTTTACATCGCGCGTTCGTGCCCTAGCACGAACGCGCGATGTACGATGTGCGATGTAGATCAGAGGCCCTAGCCTCTGATCTTAATACAGATAAAATTAAAAACCTTTACACTCTATCTGCCAACCCTACTCTCAGCGCCTTCGCAAAACATTCACATAAACATTAAGTTACTTACGTCTGTTACACAACATTGACCCACAAAATGGCCACTATGACGTCACTTCCATGGTAATTAATTTAGCGATAGATCATAGAGAATTGACCTTAATTTGAATATGTTGTGTTCGAGTGCGTCTGCGCTGGTTGTTAGTAAGGTTAAGTGTATGTTCTGATTGCTGGCTGGTTTTTATCTTTTTGGCCATATAAAGGTTACCAGATAATAAAATAAATAAATTGGGATAGATACAAAAGAATATTTAATGATGATGTAGAACAATTTCTAACTAGTCGAGAGTATTTCAAAGTTGTGACGGATCTCGGAGTAAGTCGAAATTCCTTTAACTGGTTTCGGCCGTCCAGAACATCTAGTTTTTTTTTTTTTAAACTGGTTTTGAATTATATCTAGATTTGGTTCAAGAGTTGATTTGGTATAAGGACCGAAGAGCTGTCATTTTAAAATCTAGTGAGATGGCATACTCGGTATTTAAAATAACTTGCACTAGTGACCATACCAGTATCCAGCCATTTGATTCTATCCTGCGAAATGCATATAAACAAAACATGTGCGGTCGGGGGAGGCGTCAAGAACGAAGTTCCTTCTCACGAAGGATTTAAAACCGCCGTCTTGGATTTACATTTTGACCAAATTCACACTCTCTCTCTCTCTCGCAAGCAGTGTACTCGGGCCGATGTGTACAATTTTATCCCACAACACTGTAATCACTTTACTCTTTTCTTTTGTTTTTTTCTGCCGGCGTTCTTTCTCTTTTTCTTTCTTTTTGAATTAGAAGAAGACAGTCGCAAGTATAACACTTTTTAGCGTGACGATTTCTGAAAGTTCACAAGTTGCGTTAATGAACTTCGTTCCAAAAAGAGAAACATACTCTCATTGCCACAGACAAAAACGCTAAACCAGATTCAACTACGACCTTGCAACAAACGAAAACAAAATTAACCTTTACCAGACAATAGTCAACTAATATAACAGCTTTCAAAGCTAACCCCAACAGTCAGTTCAATACTAAATAGACCATTATCACAATACTTGAGATAAACAAGAACAGACAGATGAACTCCATTTATTACGTGATTGACTGTTCAAGATCAACAGATGCTTCTGAATGTTGCGAAAATATTAAACAGACTGCCTTATACAAGGCTTTGTTGGTGTAATTTAAAGTGGAGGATTGATCTGATGTCAAGGTTTTGTCTGATCCTGCTTAACTTGCAGTAGGGAAGTTAAGTTTGTCCGAGAATACAATTTATGAAGCGCTGTTACGTGATGTCGTGCATAAAGACTACATTTTCCTTTTATTTGCTTGAGAATTTGTGACAATATACCTACTGCCTTTGACTACACCCACGGGCGGACTAAGAAAGGGGCGGCAGGTGCGGTCCACCCGGGTCTCCCGGTCCTGGGGAGCCCCCAAATCTTTTTATCAAATCCCAAACAGGGCCGAAATATGTTCAGTAAGTACATTCAGTAAGTAGTCTCTGTTGGGGGCCCCCTACGTATGCTATTTAGCATACGTAGAGAACTAAAATTTTCGAGCTCCAACATTTTCTTTTACTTTTCTGTGAAAGTCGACTAAGTAACTTTTATTTCCGTATGAATGGTTAAAAGAAAACTTAACCTTTTCGAGGTAGTAAATTAAAATTTCGAGCTTGCGTCGCTCGCTCTTATATGCTTAGTTCTTCTAGTTTTGTTTGCCGCCCCGGGCCCCGAAAGCCGTAGTCCACTACTTACTATACCACCAAAAAGAAGAAGAGCAAGTAGTGGCAGAATCGCTCTTGAATTTACAGCAAAATATGCGATCAACAACCGAACTATTTGTATATCATAATTCATTCATAAATTCTGGCGCAAAATATCAACTGCTAGACAAATGCTTCCCCAAGAATTGCCACAACATTTATTTTTACCTATGATGATAGAGAATTTCCATAGTTACGGGTCGTCAGAAGCCCGAAAGTCTGACAACCAGTCTTACCAAGGGATGTCGTATTACCCAGTGACTGGGTTCTGGAGACCAGATAGGCAGTCGCTCCATGTAAAATACTGGTATTCAGCTGCATCCGGTTAGACTGGAAACCGACCCAACATTGTTGGAGAAAAGGCGTTGATTGATGATAGAGAATTTCAACACGATAATTCATTGAAATCACAACTTCCTTTACGTTGAAGTGTGTAAATTGCGTAGTGTTGTGTGGCGAAAGAGTCAATGTTGACAATATCGTTAGTATTATCCTTGTTGACAAGTTTTATCTCTTCATTTGTCTCTACAGTACTACAAATAATCCATTCATGTTAATGGTTTGCATCTGCTTTTGGTCATACGTCTCTTCTAAATAGGGATTTACCACGATCAAAGCGGTCGCTTACATCCGCCATCCGCCATTGCTGTCAATCAAATAAGAAGCCATAAATTACTAGCGGAAGTTGCTTCCACAATGAATAAATAGGTATTAGTAATGACTGCAAATTATTTATATTTTATAGTAATATACCATTTCATACAGGTTTGTCGTATGAATCACTTGTATGAGAAAGAGTACAGTAAGGAAAGAGCGTCACGTTTAATTTGGTCTTCATTTATTTATTGAATTATCCTCCCACTGGAACGCCATACAGCAATTACACCAACGGAGCAAAAAATTGCTTCATGTGCTGCTTTCCGACCATCCTGTCACATCATCACCAACGGTGGACATCGAACGGTCGGCGATGGATCACGCACGCTCATGCTATCACGCAGCGTCAAGACACTTCTCCATAGTTCCATAGCTCCATCCATATTGCCCATCAGTTTTTGGGATTTGAGGCTAAAATAAGGTCCATAAATCAAATTAAAAAATTACCCTCATCTGGATTCTCCGGATTTCTCCGAAACATGATATTATTCGGGGAAACAGAAGCCCGGTTTTATCATTTACAAAAACATTGCAGTAACGTTGAAAGCAATATTTGTCTCGTACCTCTCCATATTACCATGTACTCACTTAGCAATTTAAATGGTGTTGTTTTATGTGCAAACATAGTATTGTCCTCGTGTTATGTGGTTGTCACACTGGTATTGCCTTTAACGGTGTAGGGCGAGGCATCAGATGTAGCGGATTCAGTTTGGTTTCACCTGGTATATTTTTTGGGTCACTAAGTAGACTCAAACTCAAAGTATTTATTTCAATTAAACCATTTACAGGCACTTTTGAATTGTCAGAGTTGGTCAGTTAGTCAGAAGTTGAAGCTAGTTGCCCATTCCAAAAGGTAGATCTCTATGGAGAAGAACGGGCAAGAAACTCCAAGGACACACTTTAAATATAGATATTACAAAACTCTGAGTACATTATTCTTGTTGCTTCTAAATGTGAGAACAATGTACAAAAACTAACCAAAAGCAATTGAAAATATAAGATTAAATTTAAGCCCTGGCAAATAGATGACCAGTCTCAACTGACGGCGCCTGTTCACGAATATGACGCTTGGATCAGCACCATCCAGCTCAACCATTTTGTAGGGAACCGAATAATCCAGCATACTCGCCACCATCAGCGAGACATTTAAGTGAGCATGAGATACTCTCAGCTGCCATGCTCTTTCAAGACCGCCCTTAGTAATAAGGTTGAAAAGTGGTCCAACGACAGTTTCCGCGATGGTACATAAAAGGCGGTAAAGGAACTGGATCTCGACAAAGAAAGTTCAATCTTAGAGAACTTTTTAAAAAGCGGTAAAGTCTTCAAGAATAGTTTATTCGAACGGGCAATCAGCTTCGGGCCTGTCTTAATATGTGGACGGCATACACCTGCCGAAGGAATCTAAAAAATTGCGAGTGTTTACTTATCTATTAAAGGGAATTTAAGAAAAACCGTGAGGGATTTCGTTTCTCGGTCGGAAGGTTATGCAAAACAAGATCTCGCTGAAAGGATCTCCCTAAGATTTAATTCTGTCTAAGTGGACAGCATGTGTAAAAAAGAAAGTACTTGCCCTTCCGCTTTTCACTCCACTCTTGCGCCTTCACAAACTACGTGAGTTACGTGACCAGCCTGTCAATCCTTCTTGGTACTTTGAACCACGTCCGTTGTCAGTGCTTTATGACCTTAAATGGATGTTTTCGCTAGTCCTTGCAATGTTAAACATACCACGTTTTTGGTAATTGTTGATTCTGTGAGCATAATCGCCGTATTGTTATGTCTAGGCGATGAATTACGTCACTTTGGAATTCTAAAACTGATGTGTGATGTAATTGTTGGAGAACAGACCTTTGGTTAGACTTCTGTGTTGTTTATTTCATATATTAATCAATCAACTTGGCTCATTGGAGTCTATACTCGTTATAGGCCTTTTTGGAGCAGTGATGGCCTAGTGGTGTGACCTTCGGACTGCCAAGTCATAGGTCTCGAGTTCGAACCCAAGGCAGGCACCTTAATTCATGTACGTATTTGATAATTATCACTTGCTTCAAAAACATCGTGAAGAAAAATGTCTGAGAGATATTTCTCGACGGTATGTGAAGGCAAGTCAGAGGCCCATGGGTGGCTTTAAAACTCTGACACCAGGTTAGTCACTAACCACACGAAATTATACGATGACGAGAAGACAGGCCTTTTAAGAGCCTAGACTAAAATAACTTACGTCTATGTGTCTAAAAAAATATCTGTGTATCTCTCAGGTCTAAGGCATCTCGCGCTCTAGACAACCACGACCAGGTAAACTATAGAAACCGATACAAATCGCGCACTTGGTTGCAACGGCCAACTAGCCGCAGACCATACAATAACACTACACGGCTACGACTGACCGGAGTCGTGGCAGTCTAGTGCACGAAATCCCAAAATGATTGCTTGATGCTGTAGACTTCTTCCCGAATTATTTCACAAGAATAGTTCCATTATTTCTCTTTCCACATATTTATGGAGAATAATCCAGCTCCTTAAAGCAAGAACTTGAATGAACATCTTATCGACCATTACTGATATTATCAACAATTACCACTTATCAATTTCCCTTTCATAACATGAGATTACAAAGGCTTTCTGAATGAAAACGGTACTACCATAGAGTAGATATTATAGGCACAGAAGTAACACTAAGTACACTATTAGAAAAGCATAATGAAATGTTTTAAAAAGAAGCAAATGGAATGTAAGGATCGTAGCAGGTGGCGTTCTGTGGTTTTTGCCTACCCACATGGAAAAAGGTGTGAGTTTATGTATGAAATATCAATTGAAGTAATAGTTACGAAATGGCTATTTGAATTGGATTATGCAGAGACTGAACATTTACTAAATATTTTAAAATAATTTCGCCTTCCGGGAATATGCACCTACTCAAATTTATCTTTTATCGCGTTTTACCTTGTTAACCACACACAGACACACACACACACACTCTCGGGCAAGTAGGTGCTCGCGCACAGTGCTCTTCGTGGGGGCTGGGCGCTAGGACTTATATTGCACTCACGGACACACAACCTCCAAAGACACACATAGCACATCTTTTGTTTTGTAAATTAATTTCCCTTCCTCTCATTACTTGGAGCTTTTACAATATTGTATGTAGCACGTAAGTGCAATTTAATGTTGTAATTTTAAGAGTGTGAGCCTGGAGATCTGTCATACAGGTCCCGAACCCAGTATGGCCAGTATAGACTCCAGCTCTCACAAAGGTTTGAATCTGCCTGTAACCTATATACCATGTACCGAATTTGTACCTTTTTGAGAGAAATAAAATGACTATTACTATTAGTTAAATCTTCTTCTCCAACTTGTAGAGATGGTGAGACATCTCTTAAGCAGAATGTTCTTTTATCTAGGTAATCAAATTCTAGCAGCTCGCAATTCCTGTCTTACCTACCCTTCTTTTTCTGGCAGCTTTTCGTATGTATCTGAAATGCCCTAAGTTACGAAATGTTCCTTATGAAACGTAGTTTTGCGCCTTTTGGTAGTCAGAAAGTACACCTTCTGGAATTCCTTTATTCTGTGGTAATATCACAAGCAATACATAAGTTAATTAACACCTATCAACTTCATAATTGGTGTTTCATAAGCTCTTCTATGAAACTGTGAGTTCAACGATGAAGTGTTGATAAAATAGGTCGAACTGTGTGGATATTGTGAAATTAGTTAGCGACTGCGCAAGAGTATGTTTGGGTTGTTAGCTCCATATTAGGTACGCCTAAAGGATCTTGGCTTTAATTTTTCCACCTTTTGTTCTACTCTATAGGAGCTCGTGGCTAAGTACTAACAGCCGCTCGGGGCGATCTGTCAGGTTAAGCTACGCTTGCCGGGGTTGGTCCGTGGATGGGTGACCATTTCCACATACCGAGACTCCTCCGTGCCTCGGAAAGCACGTTAAGCCCTTGGTCCCGGCTGTCATTCGTGGATCTTTGACAGTCGTTACGGGTCGTCAGAAGCCTGAAAGTCTGACAACCAGTCTTACCAAGGGGTATCGTATTACCCAGTTACTGAGTTGTGGAGGTCAGATAGGCAATCGCTCCATGTAAAATACTGGTATTCAGCTGCATCCGGTTAGACTGGAAGCCGACCCCAATATAGTTGGGAAAAGGCTAGGCAGAACGTTCTACTCTATACCCTCTTTCACTTTGATCTTTATGAGCTTGTCCTGTGTGCGCTAGGAGTAGATACTCCATTCAGATTATTTTCAACTCCTGTTGTGATTGTGACATATCCTTTAGGATTTTTGGACTAAAATGTCTTTTAAATAAATAATTTTCCGCTCTGTACAGACCTGCCATGTTATCACTCCACCACCCTTGGTTGACTGATAGAGAATGCCTAAAGAATTAAGCACGCCTTTGTATATTTTATGCTGCATAAATTTTAATTGATAAATGTTTTGATACAGCTAGAACGATTTTATACTAACTTAATTAAATAGTAGCTGATGGAACCGATGTTGGAAAGGGTCTCCAGTTGCAGAATAGAAAGAATAAGAAAGGACAACACTCCATTTAAGATAATTACATTATCTCGAATGACATTATTCGATAGAATGGATTTAAGAAAGTTTTACTTTCCAACCTCGTGACATTATAATCCTTCCGTCGCCATTTACGATGACCACGAGAGATCAGAATTGACTAATTCTGTAATCCGTTCTCGGGAACAACATGGCGACTATAATTGGCTACCTACAATAGTTGTTTACTCGTAACTTTCTTCAATCGTACTGGCAATTATTTTTTATGGCCCCCAATCAGCTATAGTATCTAAGTGGATAGTGGTATCTTTGTTTATTAGCATCCCGCATGAAGTGATAATTGTCCTACTTTTGTAAATAGTGAATAAGATTCTAATAGACATAGATAGAGTAATGAAGATAATGTGACCATTGATAAAGCGAAAATTAATTATGAAAAGCTACAATCTGATAATATAACTCATGAAATCATGAACATACCGTGAGCCATTGATCATTATTGAAATCTCGAACTCAAACCTTGTCGCTCCAACTGTGATTTAGATTTTAATTTTAGAAACTGTCTGTAAATCTTTATCAATGGCAGATACCTACTTGTAAATTTCATCCATATTATTATTAACATTCACATTCACATTATTGGCTCAAAAAACTTGATAAATGATAACGAGACGCTCGTATGGTCCAGATCATGTAGGAAGGTATATGCCAAAACTGGTACCAATAACTTATTTCAACATCATTAAGCCACTGACCTTCGCATGCCTACTGCCTAGCATAATTATTATTTTATTTATTTTAATAGGTACATATACTTATCAAGAAATAATGACGTCTTTTGTAAGTTATTTATATCGTCACGATTAATTTCTTGGTATTCTGTGTTTTTACAATCACAGGATTCATACCTTTGGTTACATTTGAGGACTGTTCTCATAGCGTGTGAACACAGTTCTTTTTAAGGAGTAAATGCATATCTAAGCTATCCATCGAAAGATCTTCGACGTTCTTCAACTCTGATCTCATTTCCCTAAACGAAGCTCCTAAGTTTTGAGTTAGCGTCTTGGGTCACCCAATACCATCCCTTATATTAATAAATAAAAAAGCCTTTAGATTTCTTTACTACAAAATTAATAAAATTCTTAATATTAATTAACTAATTAAGGATCCCTCGATGGGTATAGGCTTCCTCCAGTAATTTCCAGTTTTTTCTGTTTTTTGCTTTCTCAAGCCATGATTTGCCAATCAATTCAACTAACTCGTCTTGCCAACGCTCTGCTGGTCTGCCTCTTCTTCTCTTTCCGTTTAGGCATTTCCAGACGGTTGTTCTAAGGGTCCACCTGTCGTCTTCTGATCGACCATGCCTTACCTAGTCCTTTTTTTGCTGAGCAGCTTCTGCTAGAACCATCTTACCCTCAACATTTGCATTTAAGCCGTAATTCTCAAGCAACAGATTTTACATTTCGCCATTGACAGTATTAGAACAATACATTTTTCCGAGAAAATACCTACCACAAGCTTTTCATCCATCCATTTTCATCGCACTTTACCAACAACCTCGGTTATGAAGTAAGATAATGCTTTAACTTTCCCTTCGGTACTAACGGCTTGAAACTTGACTTCTGACCTGTTGGCTCACGCAGCAAAAATATGTCGTTACTGACTTTAGTCTCTAATGGTTTCGTTAGCCAATCATCCACGGACATTGCTGTCACTGAGACCACTGTTATGTGTGACTATTAAAGTTTTGAGTTAATCATTTTAATAGCATTGGAAGAATAGAGCAGTGATGGCCCAGTCAGTGGTAACGGCCGCGACTTAATTGTAGGTTGAACCCATGCAGGCGCTTTTCTTTGTGTAAATAATTTCACCACCACTGCTCACAAAACGGTGAAGGAAAACATCGTGAGGAAACTGGCATGTCCTAGAACCAAAAATTCGAAGACGTGACATCTACCAACCCGCACTGAGCCCGCGTGGTAGATCATTCACCCACTTCTTCTCGAAGATAGGTGGCCGGTGTCCCAGCAGTGGGAACATTATAGACTGATGAATTGATGATGATTGCTTGGAAGAATATAATTACCGCTCTGTCTTAGTGTAAACACGTGATGATTTAAAATATTTGCTCATCATCAGGGTATACTGGTCCAAATTAAGTAACGTCATTGGTGGAAGTTCCTTCAAGGTACAGCATATACTCCTGTATCCTGTTCACTGATATCATGGTTGGAAAAACCATGGGTGTTTAGAGTTCTTTCTGACGGGGCGAGGCAATAATTTTATGTTGGTTTTTAATTTTTTCAAATGTGTTCCTTGCTTGCGCTGCTGTGAAAAATAAACATTTTACTTTCTTTCTTCTTTCTTGAGATAAAAATCATAATTGCGCCGTGAAAATTCTCTTGTGCAAAAGTTATTACGCGCAAATCTACAAATTGGCAATGTTAAAGGCGAAAAATTCGCGTAACCGACAATACCATCAACGCACACAGCCAATTTAAATACCCAATCTGATGCTCGGAAACTGCTATAAAAATCGGATCACCCAAGCTAGTATCGTGTTTTCAATTAAAACATTCGGCTTGACCCCGAGCGAGGACGCGCTATCGCGTGTGTAAACATGGCGTGTATTTTAGATCGGTGTGACGTAACGGTCTAGCATGCGCACACGTCGCGCGACGATGCGATTTATTTTAAACGCTGTGTGATTTTTTTGCGATTGTGAATTGTTTTGGTGTAATTTTACAGTATCCGGGCGTAAATATCACAAACTGACGTATCTGCACTGACATTACCTACGTGTTCAGAACTTTGTTTCGAAAAAGTTCTCTCTAACCGCCGTGTCTGTGTCGTTTACCGTTTAGAAGATAATCACGTATTTTGTTTTGCGTAAGCGCAAAACGAGGGAAAAAATATTCTCACCACCCGTCGTATATGCACACATCTACAGTTAGTGAGTTAAAGATTAAGTCAAGAGCAATTTATAAAAAGTTATTAATTCATTAATAAAGCCACAGCTAACGCAACTATATTTACATGATTGTAGCGCCCGACCGAAAAACGGTTGCCCTGGAAAAATATCAATTGCTAGTTACGACAGTTAGCGGGGAGGGCGACGATATGACACATCGAGTTTTAGGAAGAGACTGTCACATAGGTATAAGTTAAATGAACAAAGCTTTACGAAGCAAATATTAACGGCTAAATACTGTAATTGGAAGTGCACGTATTTTTTTTTTTCGAAAATATTTATTAAGTAAATTGAGATTTTTAAATTAAGGACGTTGATAGGTAAGTTCGTTAGTCATCAAATTACAAAGGTGCAGTGCAAGCTTTAAAAGGCATAACCACCATAAATTAACAAAGCTATAAAAGTTGATAAGTAACAAAGTTGATTCATACTTTTTAATCACCCACGCGGTTAATTGCGATTCAATTATGAATAAATCATTATTAATGTTTGACCTTGCACTGGCCGTTAAATATGCCAAAAAGGGTGCCTGAGGTTATTGTTAGGCGTTTAAGTTACCATGGAAGCCATAATATTAATGCACCTGCCTTTTCTGAGCACCTGGTAAAATATTTGATCATATCACTTTATAATTTTTGAAATATAATCCCAAACGTGTTGCTGGATATGGCTTCAAAATACGAGGGGAATCCAGGCAAAAATACCTGACTGTGGTTTCGAAACCTCAAGTGAAACCTACATAATTTATTGTGTTAACTAGTTAACAAGTGATTAACTATCTCCTGTTGCCTAAGTAACGACACATGAGAAGATAGCCAACAGAGCTTTAGCTTCATAGATACTATGTATATGCATGCACACATTTGATTTTTCGAGTATAAACATGCCATCGAATGAAGACCAAAACGATGAGGATTTGTGAAAGATGATGACTAGAAAAAAGGTAAATAAATCCTGAGATGTATTATGAACTACTCCAAATAAATTGGCAGAAGGTGATGAACATAATACATATACAAGCCATTGGGTTTATGTAGTAGTAGAAGCTGATTGATGGGGTGTTGACATTGTCACCATCGCGGGTAGAACCTGGATAAGGCTGGATAGAAGTGTGGAGAGGTCTGTGCCCAGCAGTAGGTGAAGTCGGGCTGTCGATGGTAGACGATGATGATGAGAGTGTAGATTATAATGCAGCAGTTGTATTGAGTTTTCCGGGCCTGGCGCGGTCTCTGTTGAATTATCTACTCATGCGGTAACATTTACCTGCTCAACTTATGCAATTCAAAGTTTTACCTAATTGCCTAGAAATTGCTTTACGAACGGACCGCAACGCATTATCCATCTATTATATCTGTCAAAATGGTCTAATCGTCTTGTAATAGCGGCTGGATATTGTTCTGTAACCAATTTAATGTTATGCATCAGTAGAACATCGTGTCAAGTCAACCATAAGACAGTCTTCTGGCTTGCAATGGCTGCATTTACTTTTAACACTGTCAATTTTTCGCTTACCCGAGGGGCTCGTGGCTAAGTTATAACAGCTGCACGAGTCGATCCATCAGGTCCTACGTTTGCCGGGGTTGGTCCGTGGATGAGTGACCAACTTTACATACCGAGACTCCTCCGTGCTTCGGAAAGCACGTTAAGTCATTGGTCACGTCTGTCATTCGTGGACCTTTGACATTCGTTACAGGTCGATAGAAGCCAGAAAGTCTGAGGACCAGTAAAGTAAAGTTGAATAAGAACTTAGGCTGCAAGAGCAAGAGCGAGTAAAGCGAGCTCGGGACTTGGGGCACCCCGACTCGGATAGGTTAGGTTAAAAGGGGATGGCGGGGATTCTTTACCAAGGGGTATCGTATTAGGTACCTAGTTACTGGGTTGTGGAGGTCAGATAGGCAGTCGCTCCATGTGAAATACTGATATTCAGCTGCATCCAGTTAGACTAGAAGCCGATTCCAACATAGTTGGGAAAAGGCTAGGCTGATTGAATGAACTTAACGCTTACCCGAAAATCTTATTGGTCGTGTATGTCCAGAAAGTTATATCATGTTTAATGCTGCCAAGAATTTGATGCATTGTTGTGAGTTTATCCTATGAAGTCTCGATCCAGATGCTTCTAGACTTTCACAGTCCGATGAAAAAATACTCTGTCTAATTCAATGTCTTGCTTTTCTACACCATTCCGAGGAAAACGAAAGACCAATCCGTAAACGCGGAAAGTCAAGTATCAACTTACCTTTAGAACACAGCTTAGGCAATAAACAAGTTAGAGTAACAAAACGCAACCCTCAAGTAAATAAGATGTGTGATGACGACAAGCATAAAGCAGAATCAGCCCATAATGTTCCCACTGCTGGGACACAGGCCTCCGTTCTGTAAGATGGAGTGGGCCGTAATCCACCACGCGGGCCCAGTGCGGTTTGGTAGATGTCACATGTCTTCGAATTTCTGGTTCTAGGACATGCCGGTTTCCTCATGATGTTTTCCTTCACCGTTTTGAAAGCAGTGTTGATGTAACGACGACAGGCATCCTATTAATTAAGACGCCATCATTATATCTACGTTTTCTATCAGTGGGCTAATTTTAACCCGTAGAAGCGCCCGCGCCGATGAAATGTAGGAAGTTGGCATCTGAGGCAGTGCCAGTTATTGTGCGATGAAATTCCGGGAACAAGGAAATGCTTTAAGAATTCTTAAAAGGGTTTTTGAAGGAGTATAAATTGTTGATTTTGGCTTTTGGGAGATGAAATGGAATGTAGGGCATGATTTCCGGATTTTACTGGTGTTAAGTGTTTAGCGTCTCGTTTTAGTTATGTGCATTGTTATGTCTGTGTTTACCAGATTAGAAGTACCTACCCCCTCCCCAAGTATTAGTACATACATCCTGCTGATAAGACTTGCAACATTTGCAACAATAGAGTTTATTTTTACCTGGCTTCATTCAATCTGCTTAGCGTTTTCCCAACTTATATCTTGGGTTCGGCTTCTAGTCTAACCGAATGCAGCTGAATACCAGTATTTTACATAGAGATAAGCCTATCTATATATATATATATATATAGACCACAACAACCCAGTTACTGGGTAACACGGATACTCTTTGGTAAGACCGTTTGGCAAACTTTTGGGCTTCTGTTTACCCACAACGACTGACACAGATTTACTTGCAACATTTGCAACAATAGAGTTTATTTTTACCTGGCTTCATTCAATCTGCCTAGCCTTTTCTCAACTTATATGTTGGGTTCGACTTCTAGTCTAACCGAATGCAGCTGAATACCAGTATTTTACACAGAGAGTGTGCCTATCAGACCTCAACAATCCAGTTACTGGGTAACACGATACCCATTGGTACTTTTTGGGCTCGACTGACAAAGATCTAGGAATGACAGCTGGGACCAACGGCTTTGCGTGCTTTACGAGGCACGGAGGAGTCTCCATATGTAATGGACGGTCACCTATCCACGATCCGACCGCGGCAAGCGTGGCTTAACCTGCTATTATTATGTAGCAACGAGCCCCTGGCTTCATTATCGAATTAAAATACCAAATGATCTCCATACTAGATAATAATAGCTCAACAATCAACTGATATAGATCACAAAGACTTCTATGAACAAAAACAGGAAGCTATGATGAGTAATGAACGTAATGGGTCTAAAGAATTAGGTCTAAAGGTCAGTGTAGTAGACCAGTAGTAACAGGTTGATAACCAGCGCCTACGCATCCTAATGACCTGTTTCCTGTCTAGGATACTAGATAGTGGCGAAAAGGTTCAAACTTGCATGGAACGACAAGCAACGACACTGTTCATCTTGATTATTAGGAAAACCTCATTTATTGAAATCGATATACAGAGTCTTTATAATGTGCTCATATCGAAATGAGGGAATCTATATAAAAAAAATATAAAAACGTGTGGCACTCGGGAACTGACGCGGTAAAGCTATTTCATAGCATTTGTAACCTCCATACTTCCTATTTGTCAACGCTACACTTGGGATGATGACGTGATGACATAAAACAAAAATTACGTTCCCATGACAACATCACGTTGTCATGGGAACCGTCATTACATGATAGGCGGAGTCCCGGTGTTAGATTTTTTTCGTTACGGAATTTCTTGATTCGGTCGCCGCGCTCAAAGCCCGCGATAAAAGCTATGCAATAGCTTAAAAAAATAATTGCTAAAACATGTTTATTTTCAATTGAGGGTAGATTTTTTTCCACAATTTTCATTTCATGAGGACGCCTAATTATTTCCAATCATTACCTACGGAGTTTGTTTCATCGCGATAGATCATTTAGTTTAAAAGTTACACCGTTTTGTTACAATTTCTTTTTTATTCCGTAAAAAATAAATAAATATTTTTTCCGTCGGTAAAATTAAGCATAGATTCCCGCATTTTAATATGTACACATTATAAAGACTCACACAGTATAGAGAAAAAAATTGGGTACAAACCTGTTCTAAATAGACTATCAATAAATGAATATTGATCGTTTAACGAACTCTTTATTAAGGATTACTCAATGACGAAAACTGGCTTTGACTTCGCGAACCCGAGAAAGACCAAGAGTGAAAATATGAGTGCAAAACATGAAAAAAAGCATACCTAAAACAGTGAAAGAGTTATCCAGATAGGATATCATTTCAGCTGAAAGACGTCCACTGCTGGACATAGGCCTCCCCAAGCACCTCCACTTCGACCGATTCTGTGCTTTCTGCATCGACCGATGACCTTGTGAAGGCCGCAGGAATCCGCTGCATGCGGAAAGATAGGATATAAAAAATTAAAATTGCTAACTGAACACTTTAACTGTTCTGCACCTACTTATCGAGATATTGTGTCTTGAAGTTCCAAACAGAGATTCCATTGAGGCAATTCGAGACTGCCTGACACCGGTTGCATATCGTTCCATTAAAGCCCAAAACAGCCGTTAGATCTAGAGTAGGAGATCTACATCCAGCGACTTCTCTAGCCTCAGTATCTCATGACATGTAGTAAATATGCAATTTAGGACATTTAGCGATAACTGGGACGCAGTCATAAAACATGATAGTTTATTGAATCAGCGTGTGTACTGATAGCAAAACAGTATAGTGTGCAGACAGTTAAATTTTCCAACATCCAACTCGGAGCTTGCTCGAGTACATCTAGTTCAATTCCGAAACAGTACTGTTTATCACTTTCCTTCGTATGCAATTTTTTTTGAGAACAGCTTATGCTACGGTAAGGCGCTCATCGACAAGCATCGGCAGTATGGTCGTTTTGTCCTCCGTGTGCGTTACCACAAAGATTTCCATACATTCTATCGTGTCGGACTAATTGTCTATTGTCTGCTCAGTGCCTAAAAATGTAAGCCGGTAAGAGTTGACTGTCTCCAAACGCATCGGCTGAGGCTTTAAAAAAATAACTTATTAGGTGGTAATCAAGTTAGCCAGTCAACAAAGTTAGCAGTAGCAGAACTGACTGCTCAGGGTTTACAAGTCCTCTCATGGCGGAATGGAGAGTGCGATTGTCGCAACCCAGCG
Organism: Agrochola lychnidis; assembly: GCA_963680765.1. NCBI lineage: Eukaryota > Metazoa > Arthropoda > Insecta > Lepidoptera > Noctuidae > Agrochola > Agrochola lychnidis. The sequence goes on from OY796872.1 coordinate 14,915,964, forward strand.
CTGGGCACGCCACAATTGCGGCGATAAGACCCCTCTTTGAGGAGTGGCTAGAGAGGCGCCACGGCGTCCTCACCTTCCGCCTGACACAGGTGCTCACCGGACACGGCTGTTTCGGGAGGTACCTGTTCAGGATAAAGCGGGAGGAAACGCCCGGGTGTCATCACTGTGTGGATCGCCCGGAGGACACGGTGGAGCATACGGTGGAGGTCTGCCCGGCTTGGGCAGAGCATCGCCGTGTCCTCGTGGAAGCGATCGGCGGCGGTGATCTCTCGCGTCCGGCCCTGATTCGGGCCATGCTACGGAGCGAGAGGAAATGGGAGGCCGTCACCTCGTTCTGCGAAGCAGTAATGCTCGCGAAGGAGGAGACGGAGCGCGTGAGGGAGAGGCAAATTTCGCGCCCTTGCGCCCCTAACCGCCGCAGCAGGAGACGCCCTGGGCGTCGGGAATCACGTGAAGATTTCCGGCCACCGTAGGCGCGGGCTTGCGGACGGTGAGCAATGGGTAGCTCGCCGTCCGATAAGGACCAAGCCCGGGTCGACGGCGCGTTGTGTTCCACGCGCGCCTCAAAGAGATGTCAGCAGAATTGACGGGGTCCGCTAGGGCCAATGCCTGCCGGGGGTTCGAAGAAAACCGATAGGGACATCGTGGCCCCCTGGCAACACGGCAACTGAAGGAACACGGGTGGGTTTTAGTCAGTAAGAGTCTGACACGCCCTCCCGCTCCGCCCAGAGCGGGAGAAGTTATTTGATGATTTCCCACCCAAAAAAAAAAAAAAAAAGGGTTTACAAGTCTCTAATACTCTTTAAATTAACCCCACTGTAACTATCTACATATAGGTATCTCCTGTTAAATATTTCAAATTTTTAAGTGAAAACTTCTTTAGGCGCGTTGGGCATTTTTGAGATGGGAAAAAACAATTGAACTCGCGACACTGTTACCGACATCTCATTTTTGTAAACGCGATTATGCTCTTTATATATATTACGATACGGATCAATGTTCTATGCAAGTATTTTTACCTTAAAGGTTTTGGAAGTATTTTTTACCTGTTTTTTGATGCTTTTTTAGATGCTAGGTATTTCCCTGCACATATAACTCTTTCGCTGCATGTACCTGCCCACTAGTCGCGAGACCTAATTGATGGTGCATCGACCTTACGCCTTTGTATACTAAATACGTTCGTATGACTAGCTGACCTGTTTGGATTATGATGTCATCATTTACTAGGTGTAGTCTTGTACGATGATCTGTTGCTTTGCTTAGCTATTCGAGGTTATTTTCGGTCATTGGTGTAACCTAGTATTCGGCGGGGCTTGTGGCTAAGTAATAACAGCTGCACGGGTCAATCGATCAGGTTAAGCTACGCTTGCCGCGGTTGGTCCGTGGATGTGTGACCATCTTTACATACCAAGTCCCCTCCGTGCCTCGGAAAGCACGTTAAGCCGTTGGTCCCGGCTGTCATTTGTAGATCTTTGACAGTCGTTACGGGTAGTTAGAAGCCCAAAAAGTCTGACAACCAGTCTTACCAAGGGGTATCGTGTTACCTAGTCACTAGGTTGTGGAGGTCAGATAGGCAGTCGCTCCATGTAAAATACTGGTATTCAGCTGCATCCGGTTAGACTGGAAGCCGACCCCAACATAGTTGGGAAAAGGCTAGGCAGATGATGGTGTAACCTAGTATTCGTGAAGGAATTTGAGGAGTTGATGATCATTTAAAAATTTTGGACCCAGGTTTATAAGTCATCACCATCATCTGCCTAGCCTTTTTCCAACTATGTTAGGGTCGGTTTCCAGTCTTCCTTTACTTTTCGGGAGAAGTTGAGAAGTCTAGGGGTTTCTTTAAAATAAAACGCGGAAAGAGTATTCAAATAAGCAATACTGAATTACAGCTATATGCAGCTCCACTTTCCTTAAGAAAAAACCGTGACCGACGCAACACAAGCACCTGCAGCTAATTAACATAATTTATAACTATATCCTCTCTCCAACTAGTTCATTTTACAGTTACATAACTGTCTATGTTACGAACAAAACTTCCTGCCTCCTTATACGATAAGCCAACGCACACGCCGAATTTTAATTCAAATATCCCTTTCCAGATGATCCGATTAGTGGTCCCAGCGATGCAATTGGCGGATACGTCACCGTGATGACGCGAGCTTCGCTGTGATTGGCGGAGCGTGTGCTTGCTGTCCCCGGATTGGTGGAAAATGTCCGGATTGCAGGCGAGGACCGAGGAGCCGATCAATGGTGTCGATGTCAGGGAGCAGGGCAGCGCTTTGAGGTCAGTTTTTACTTTCGTTTTGTATAAATTAGAATTAACGGTTCGCGGTTCAGGAAGAAATAAATTGTGGATTCAATTCGCACACGCAAATCATTAAAAGCCGATAAATTATCAAGTTAGACGGTATAATCTGAATTTATTGATTTAAAGACCTTTAAAAGAAAAATTGGCAGACTGACATTAACGTAACGGGACGAGCTTGACCTCTACCGAAAGAAGTGGCAGAAAACAGAATTGTGGGGAAAAGGGAGAAGGAGGCCTTCGTCCTCAAGTAGGCAATACATGCTAGTTAGATCAGTTTAAAAGGGAAAATGCTTGAAATAATTTACTATAAGAATCAACTAGCATTTTCATAGAGTCCTCAATATTTTTACCAACCTGCACTGGACCCACGTGGTGTATGATGCCCCACGAGAGAGGAAGACTGAGTCCCAGCAAAATCAATCAATCTGCTTAGCCTTTTCCCAACTATATTGGGGTCGGCTTCCAGTCTAACCGGATGCAGCTAAATACCAGTATTTTACATGGAGCGACTGCCTATCTGACCTCCACAACCCAGTAACTGGGTAATACGATACCCCTTGGTAAGACTGGTTGTCAGACTTTCGGGCTTCTGACGACCCGTAACGACTGTCAAAGATCGACGAATGACAGCCGGGACCAACGGCTTAACGTGCTTTCCGAAGCACGGAGGAGTCTCGGTATGTAGAAATGGTCACCCATCCACGGACCAACCCCGGCAAGCGAAGCTTAACCTGACAGATCGACCCTAGCGGCTGTTAGTACTTAGCCACGAGCTCCTCCCTGAGTGGGAACATTATAGGCTCATTATGCTATGATGCTGTGCTTGTTATGCATGGATAACCGCTAGTGTTACCAAACTGAAACTGCGCTAGTGCATCTACATCAACTTCCTGCAATAAAACAACAAACATGATTTTTCCCAACCGCAATAGTTTGTAGGAAAACATTTTATTTTCTAATCTAGATAAGATTAGATAATTCGATTACATAAAAACCATTACATTCTAAACCCTATATCATTAACATAAGAATTGGTTTAGCGTGGCAGATTACACGGCAATCTTGCGCCGTATGGGGGGGTAGTCAGTAGAGCGAAAAATTACAAACTACCCACACGAATATATTATTGTGGTTTGGAGTACATTTGTGTATCAATGATTGTCGGATAAAGTGATGTAACGGAACTTGAGTGTAGTCCGTTGGATGCGTTTGGTTTTATTTTCTTTGCGTGGTTGTTGGAATTGGTTGAGTGTAGAATATGGTTTAGTTACGAAGAAAAATGTTGTATAAAAAGAAAAGAAATAAAATACGTTTATTTGCGATAAAACATGACGCAAAGAAAGAACTGGTTTTCAGCGACGTTATGACGTCGAACGGTGCAGTATAAAATGATATAGAAATAAGATATAAAAATACAATAATTTTACATGTTTATATAAACACACATAACATCACGCCTGTAATCCCCGAAGAGTTAGGCAGAGGTGTACCTATAGTACACCCACATTTCGCCAGTTATGTTCAAGTCCCATGTAATAGGGGGCGAGCCTATTGCCATCAACCGGGCACAAATCCAGACTCCGGGCTGCTACTGAGAAATTCCAGATGGAAAAACCCAATAACACTTTGCCCGACCCGGGAATCGAACCCAAGACCTCATACTCAGCAGTAGCGCTTGCGACCACTAGACCAACGAGAAAAATATAATTATATTTAAAATGGCAACATTCCGTTCAGTCTGCATCGACTTGCGCGCCGCCGGCTCAACAACAACTCCACAGCCCTACTTGATTATTAGGAAAACCTCATTTATTGAAATCGATATACAGAGTCTTTATAATGTGCTCATATCGAAATGAGGGAATCTATATAAAAAAAATATAAAAACGTGTGGCACTCGGGAACTGACGCGGTAAAGCTATTGCATAGCATTTGTAACCTCCATACTTCCTATTTGTCAACGCTACACTTGGGATGATGACGTGATGACATAAAACAAAAATTACGTTCCCATGACAACATCACGTTGTCATGGGAACCGTCATTACATGATAGGCGGAGTCCCGGTGTTAGATTTTTTTCGTTACGGAATTTCTTGATTCGGTCGCCGCGCTCAAAGCCCGCGATAAAAGCTATGCAAAATAGCTTAAAAAATAATTGCTAAAACATGTTTATTTTCAATTGAGGGTAGATTTTTTTCCACAATTTTCATTTTATGAGGACGCCTAATTACTTCCAATCATTACCTACGGAGTTTGTTTCATCGCGATAGATCATTTAGTTTAAAAGTTACACCGTTTTGTTACAATTTCTTTTTTATTCCGTAAAAAATAAATAAATATTTTTTCCGTCGGTAAAATTAAGCATAGATTCCCGCATTTTAATATGTACACATTATAAAGACTCACACAGTATAGAGAAAAAAATTGGGTACAAACCTGTTCTAAATAGACTATCAATAAATGAATAATGATCGTTTAACGAACTCTTTATTAAGGATTACTCAATGACGAAAACTGGCTTTGACTTCGCGAACCCGAGAAAGACCAAGAGTGAAAATATGAGTGCAAAACACCCAATAACACTTTGCCCGACCCGGGAATCGAACCCAAGACCTCATACTCAGCAGTAGCGCTTGCGACCACTAGACCAACGAGAAAAATATAATTATATTTAAAATGGCAACATTCCGTTCAGTCTGCATCGACTTGCGCGCCGCCGGCTCAACAACAACTCCACAGCCCTACTCATTTTGGTCTGTCACATCCGCAAGTTCAAGTCCTGGAGTGAAGACCACGTATCGGCAAGCGTAGTTTGGGGACACCACAACTAGGTAAACCACAACCTTTTTTTTGTGTGGGAAATTTTCAAATAACTTCTCCCGCTCTGGGCGGAGCGGGAGGGCGTGTCAGACTCTTACTGACTAAAACCCACCCGTGTTCCTTCGGTTGCCCTGTTGCCGGGGCCCACGATTTCCCTATCCGTTTTCTTCGGACCCCCGGCGGGCATTGGCCCTAACGGACCCCGTCAATTCTGCTGACATCTCTCTGAGGCACGCGTGGAACACAACGCGCCGTCGACCCGGGCCTGGTCCTTATCGGACGGCGAGCTACCCATTGCTCACCATCCGCAAGCCCGCGACTACGGTGGCCAGAAATCGGCTCGCGATTCCCGACGCCCTGGGCGTCTCCTCCTGCGGCGGTTAGGGGCGTGAGGGCGCGAAATTTGCTTCTCCCTCACGCGTTCCGCCTCCTCCTTCGCGAGCATTACTGCGTCGCAGAAGGAGGTGACAGCCTGCCATTTCCTCTCGCTCCGTACCATGGCCTGAACCAGGTCTGGACGCGAGAAAAAAAGTGACTGGGGCAGACTGGATACGGAAGGCGGAGGACAGGGTGTTGTGGCGCAGCCTGGGAGAGCCCTATGTCCAGCAGTGGACAGCGAATTGCTGAGTTGATTGATCCGAGAGGATGCTCTTAATTTTCAATCAGATCTTCCGTTGATGTCCAGTTGATATGAAATCCGTCCACCCCGTATCGCCACGCCGCGCTCTGCCTGAAATTCGGGTTGCTGACCGAGAATTCTAAAATTAAGACGTCACTTGAATTTATAAGTTTTATGCACGCAATGTTGAAGTGAAAACTTCTTTAGGCGCGTTGGACATTTTTGAGACGGAACTAAACCATTTATTTTGCGACACTGGAACGCAATTTACCGACACCGTGGAGTAAAAGACATCAACGCGTTGATTCCGATTTTTTTTCAAGTTTTCACTTTTGTCGGCCGACTCCTGGAGTGCCACTGTTTATTTTTAACCAACTTCAAAAAAGGAGGAGGTTCTCAATTCGAATGTATTAAAAAAAATTATAAGTATATGGATGACATCTTAAGTTCCTGTCACTGTTATTAGGTAGTGGTATTCGAATTTATTTGGGGTAGCTACCAGAACTAAAAACTGAAAAATAAAAACTTTAATGGCAAAAAACGAAAATTCAAAACCAAAGACACCGACTACCGAAATTAAAGTATTTTTTCGCTTTGTAGTGTTTTTTTTTTTTTTTTGAAGTCAGTTGATTTTTTTGTAAAAAGTTTTTTATTTTTAATGAACCAAGGCCTATAAAAGAACATTTTATAAATTAACTTAGTTGTGGCGCTACAATAGAGCGAAACTGGAACTGCCCGAAATTATTCGGTAAATTAGTTACCATTCAACATCGGACAGGCAATCTACTTAGTTGATAACAATAGCAACATGAATAGTTATCTGGACTATGTTTAATTTTGAATAGTTAGTCATGATCGGCTGATTTTGCAATATCCTTTTATTTATATTGTTACTGTTATACCTATTTTTTGTGTAATATATTGGCGCGGAGTAAATAGTCCGTGGACATTTGTCCCAAATTGAGGGCAATCGGACCTGCCAAAATTAAGTGGCAATGGGCAGAGCACATTGCTTGCAGAACAGATGGCCGATGGGGCCGAAAGGAGTGGCGACCGCGTACTGGAAGACGTAGCGTTGGAAGGCCCTTTTTTTTTTGTTCTGGTGGGGAAATTCCTCATGGATGGCCTTCGCCCTGGGGCGGGCGAAGGGGTCTGTCAGACTCCTACTGACTAAAATCCACCCCTGTGTTACCTTCCCACACTTGGACCGGGGATCATGAGATCTAGTGCGCCTTCCATGATCCCCGACTGGTGCCGGACATCATGCCCGCGGGGGGAGTGAGGTTGAGGTGTGAAGCTCCCCCCGCGACGTCAAATAGGGCGTTCGATGGTCGGGAGTGCCGAATCGTGGGATGCGGTGATCTCCTGTGAAACCGTAGTTTCGCAGAAGGAGGCTGCGGAAAGGGAGAGGGAGATTGAGACCACTCTCCTGATCTGTAGCAGGAGGACTGGGCGTCGGCGGAGGGCAGACAACGCCCTCTTCCAGCGTTGGAAGGCCTCCCACAAGGTGAACCGATGACATTATGAAGGCCGCAGGATTCCGCTGGATGCGGGAAGCATAGAACCAGTCGAAGTGCGAATAAGATCTTATTATGATTTTAAAAAAATAACTAATCCGTCCTCTTGCAAGTTTTACAAAATGTCGCTTAGATCAATTAGCCTTTCAACCGTCGATATGTCTGCTGCAGCATTGCCGGATATAAGGGCAATCCAGTCTATTGGCGTTTAGCCATACAGAGAGCAAGCTACAAGGTGCGCCCGAAGTTATTAAGTATCTCATTCGAAGATGCTCTTTTGATGCACCGTCATTGAGGCACTTAATGTTAGAATTATTTAAACCACCGGACCAACCGTGCTGCTCTCACCCGGTCGCAGTAGGCATATTCGGCGTAAAGTTACGCAAATTACCCACAGTCTAGAATTATCATTTCTCTGTTTTGGCTCATCGATAAGATTTATGTTTAAATCTAAGTTACTTATAATATACTATTGTAATGTTTTATATTGCTCTTCAATCAGTTTTGTATTAGTTGAGTGCATTACCTTTAGTAGGTAAACAGTAGTGGTATGCGTTTAGAGTCAGTGCTACTAATGCTCGGGCCACACCAACGGGAAACGCCGTTAATTATCACGATGATAGACTTTATTCCGACGGGTTAAGGTCCATCATCGTGATAATTAACGGCGTTTCCCGTTGGTGTGGCCCGAGCATAAGACTTTAGTGCTTTTGAATATTGCTGTGTTCATATAAGGACTTATTGGAAAATGTTTAAAGAATATGAATAGTAAACTCAGTGTAAAATGTTTGTAAAGGTAAGTTAGCCTAAAAACTTATTATTTTCAAGATTGTACACAATTAGAATAGGATCTTATTGTATGCACTTTTATATTATTATGTTTACAATAAAGACCTTTTAAAATGAATCAATCAATGTTAGAATTAGGACATTTCTCAGGAAATCTAAAAATATAATTATGACAAGAAATAAATCGGTTTCACTGCTCACACGTATAATTTCTGGAAAATGTTTGATTCACTTCACAGTGCTTTAAATACTTTCCAGAATATTTCCCGAGATTTTTACAGAAAAAATACCTACCTACCACACTGAATATTTTTATAAGCATCATGAATATGAAGTGAAATTGTCACAAACGTAAATATAACATGATTCATTATTATCTTAAGATAATCAATGTGTTTCAAGGGAAAGGCATAGTCATATATATTACTAAGAACTTACTTATTTTGCATAATAATTATATATTAGGTACAAATAATTAAACGAAAAAAAAAACCCATACAAAATAGGGGGATAAGTTGAACTCCATTTAGGTCTATTAGGGTTGGAAACGGGCCTTATTAGAAACTACAAATCACCCAAAGGCAGAGGGCTATGTTTGGAATTTTCCTACGTGATCGAATCAGTAATGAAGAGATTCGTAAGAAAACTAAGATAACCGACATAGCCCGAAGAATTGCCAAACTTAAGTGGCAGTGGGCAGGGCATATTGCTTGCAGAACAGATGGCCTATGGGGCCGAAAGATTCTGGAGTGGTGACCGCGTACCAAAGTTCGTACGTAGCGTTGGAAGGCGTCCCGCAAGGTGGACCGATGACCTTGTGAACGCCGCAGGAATCCGCTGAATGCGGGAAGCACAGAACCGGTTGAAGTGGCGGTGCTTGGGGGAGGCCTATGTCCAGCAATGGACGTCTTTCGGCTGAAAAAATGATGATGAGGGTTGGAAAGAATCATATTTTTTTCTAACTTGAACAGACAGCTGTGCTGCTGGGGAGTTAGTTGCGCCACTACTTCTTCCCAGCTAAAGGCACTGGGAAGTGGTGAAGGGTGGGCGTTTTTGGGGGACTGTCTTATGTAATTTTGACGTTCGAAAAGTGCTGATTCTCAGCCTAGTTTGAATAAATGACTTTTGTTTCGTTTTTTAATTTGAATTTGAAATCCCAATTGTTTCAACATCGAAAAAGCCTAAAATGAACAAAAAGGGCCATCTTGGCTAGTAACCATTAGAAGGAACTTCAATTCCTCGGAAATCGATTCCCTGGAAAATAACAGATTTTTATTACTATTATTATGACTTGCTTATCAATATCTGCATTGATAAGTGACCTGATACTTGATAACTAGGAGTAATGACATTTAATGAAGTCTTATCAGTTGATTAAAAAAATGATTTGATTTCCTTAGAAGTCGGCACTCAACTACAATAAAATAAAACCTCTTTAAACAAAAATCCATCGTTTCATATCACAGCTATTGAATTTAGAAAAAACACATAATCTATGTATATACAGGCTGGTCCAAATAGTGACGTCATTAAAAAAAAATTAGATTCCTCTTGCCCAGGGGTACTTCCAAACTACAAAGTGAAAAATAACTTTAATTTCGGAAGTAGGTGTCAAAAAACTTAAATACTGATCCAAAGATACTGACTTCCGAAATTAAAGTTATTTTTCACTTTGTAGTTTGGAAGTCGGTTGAATTTTTTGTAAAAAAGTTTTTTTTTTCACTTTTTAGTGAGTTCACTTGTAATTTATCTAAGTTACAATAGCCTTATGTCAACTGCTCATCAAAAATACCCAAATCGCTATAGATTTGCCTTTAATAATTGAAGAGTTCCCTCGATTTCTCCAAGATTCCATCATCAGATCGTGACCAAATGACAATGGAACCAACTTGAAAGTATACCCTTTCAAACAAAAAAAGAATTTTTCAAATCGGTCCAGCCGTCTTCGAGTAATCGGGGAACATTATATTAAAAAAAATCCCGACGAATTGAGAACCTCCTCTTTTTTTTGAAATCGGTTAAAAAGACAGAAAGAGCGGACGGTTAATACGATGCGATGGTCGGAGACTCGGGTAGAGATGTGTCCCTCACTCATGAGGTGCCTCGTTTGAGGTACTCGTGATCGCAAATTGAAAGAGTTACTCGAATTTCAACATTGAACCACCTCACTCGTTCACGCGTCCTCACAAAATTTTGACATTGACATTATTGACGCGAGTACTCGCGAGTGAGTATTGAGTGAGCCATAGAATGAGTGAGGTGAGGTCTCGAAATTTTGAAAACACAGTAAACATTACAGCAGCTATTACTATGAACTCTAAACGTCAACTATGAACTCTAAAAACATTAATAAGATTGGTAATCAAGTGTCATTGATTCGTTTATTTTGGCGATCAAAAATTATGAGCGAAAGAAAGTTATGTGTATGAGTGAGACGTAAAAATCGGAATCGTGAGTAGGTACTTATGAGTCGACGCACCCGTCCGCCCCGCTGCCTCGGACTATCAGCTGAATTCGGCTGAGTTCGGCTCGGGCTCGACTCGTGAGGTGAATACGCCGACGTACAACTCCTCGCCTCAAATGAGGGGTACCTCGTGAGCTGTAAAATAAGGTACTCCCTCAACCTCAAATGATGAGTTACCCATCACTAGACTCGGGGAACAAGTAATTTCACGCAGACGAAATCGAGGGCAAAAATAATCGGTAACATTGTTTATAGTTCAATGGAACGGCTCATTCAGATATAGATCGTACTATCTATATCCCACGCGGTTATATCATTCAGGTCAATGACATTATTATAAACTGTTCTTGTGTAACCAACGTATTAATAAATCAGTTATATTTGAGAGCTCTTGAAGTGGCTTTTGACAATATCTAATTGACAATTGCGGATTTGGACGCATTTAAGGATCTGATGTACTACCAGACTGACCTTTGACACATTGATGTGTTCCAGTTTAAAGGTGATATAGGTTTTGGTGGTTACACAGGCCTATGAGTAATTTCAGCTGTATCTCACGAGGCTAGCAACCCACGCCAGATGCAGGTGCTGCAAGCGGTGACAACCGCTTCCCGTCGGGTGGAACTGTAAGCGGTAGTAACCACTTTCCTATGTTTGCCTGGTAGCTGCAAGAAATTACAAATTCAACTCTTGGCCCCATCATATTGTACCATTCATTTCCACGCTTTAACTCGGCAGCCATCTTCATCATTATTATCAAAGACATGACTAGATAGATAATTAATTGATTCAGGCGTGACCTTGCTGAAATCCATTATAAAATACAATAGACGTGAATATATTTAGTAACCTGTTCCGCTTAGCTACTCCTAAAGAGCCATAAAAATCCCCTGAAAGAAATCGACATGCGTTTCACCTCTCAACGAGGCATCCCCAGGATGACGATTGACTTGTCGCGAACCCGAACACGGCGTGTTGCTGGAGACGAGGTTGAAAAAATTCTCAATACGTAGATTTAACCCACACCCAAACAGTACCCCGTCCCACACACCTTCAAATACACCCACCTTCCAACACAACACAACACTACATAACGCAACATAACACAACCAAACACTACACATCACAACACAAAAAACACAATCACAACACACACTGTACAAATGGTTTTTATCTTTAATTATTTTGTTTTAATTTCTTTAAAATATTTTTTTTCTAGAGAGTGAAAATCTACACAGAGAAATTTCGAATTTTTATTTTTTTAATTTTCTAAATGGTGTTAACTTGAGAGCCCTGACACCCATAACACAAGTTTAATCTTAGCTTGGGTGTCAGAGATGTGTAACTCTACATTAACCTACAATTTTATATGAAAAATATTATGTTATACCAAGTGGCATAAGTAAAATTGTAAATTGGAAATAAAGATATTTATTATTATATTGTTGCTACACCAAGCGCTGGACGTAGCGTCGCGCTTGGTGCAGGTCTTTAGGAATAGCTAAGCGGAACAGGTTACTAAATATATTTACATTAATTGTATTTTATGACTAGATAGCAGTATATAGTGGCTCTCTCGCTTTGCCATTAGCTATTCTAGGAAAGCTAATACCACCATGGATTAGCCAGTCAGTAAGGTTGCTGGTGGTTGCTGGTTGCAAACTTATTTTAAAGTGAAACTTTTATAACATCGTCTCAAACTTTTACGTCTGTGTGTTGCATGTCGCGTGACGGTCGGCCGAGGAGTAGGGATAAAGCGAAAGGCGCTCGTCAGAGCAGCCAAGGCCAATATGGCGGCGCCTATAGTTCGGTTAAAAGTTTTACTTTTACCGTGGTTTTTTTTTTCTGTCTTTTCTGATGGTAGCCTGGCCAGTATTATCTATTCTGTGACCCACTGAACTGACTAACAAATAGCGGTACCTCAAGGTCTCCCAACAGTTTTCACGATTAAGCATGACGTGGGTATTTATTTAATTAAGTATGTAGGCTTTACCACCCACTGTAAACGCTAAAATGGTATGGACAGAAGTTGACACCGTTAATTTCGTCATAGTGTCATTGATTTGTTGTTTTAGAACGAAGGTCGACACTATAAATAAAGTAAATGCGAAAGGTGAAGAACCGAGGTTCCTATAGCCTGAGCAGTGGAGTTCAGAATCCTGTGTGCAGTATTTAGATAGATGACAATAATAAATCGGGAAAACTCGAATCGGAAAGGGAGACTAGGGAAGAGAATCGGATAATGGGAATGTCGTATTTTTGAAGTGAAAACTTCTTTAGGTGCGTCGGGCATTTTTGAGATGCCAAAAAGACAATTGAACTCGCGACACTGTTACCGATACCAGCTTTTGACCATTAAAAAGACATCAACGCGCGATACATTTTATTTGGGATTAATGACATTCCAAACATTGAGACATGACAACGACATGATTGACATTTCCCTTTTTTACCGACTTCAAAAAAGAAAACTATCTCCTGCAAAATAAAATTGTTCAAGTTTTCACTTCTGTCGGCACTCCCGGAATGCCACTGTTTTTTTGGAATTGGACTTTTTCATCTGGAATTGAAACATCATCGTCATTATCCTAATATATTTGTGGTTGGTGCAGCATATCTTCCTCCAAGTCTCTATTAGTCGCCATCTCAGTAGTAACCCCCTTTCTCACCATCTTCTGTCCATCCATCGTTTCCTTGGTCTTCCCCTACTCCTATAGCCATCCTCATTCATACTCGAATCTTTCGTCTGGAACTGAAACATGAACCTTCCAATTGCAGCTCAAGGCTTGGCAAACAGGAGGACGATGCTCCTGATTCTTTTGACGAAATTCTCTTAAGTAGTCGCCTTATAAAAACTCACAAGTCTAACAGCCTGTGCACACGATGTGTTGCGGTGCCGCCGCACCACAAAAATTTAGCCGCACTAGCGGTCACACGGTTCTGCCCCACAAACAACTGAGCGGTGCCGCTCCGGCGCGGCGTCCCAACGCGTACACCCTTCCCCGCCTCGACACGTGGGTTGCAAGTGCGATGTACGTGCGATACGACGTTGGAACGCACTCTTAGGCTGCTGCCGGGGTCGCGGGAAATTCCCTAAAGGGATACCGTGGCCCCCGGCAACATGACAACTGAAGGAACACGGGTGGGTTTTATTCAGTAAGATTCTGACACGCCTTCCCGCTCTGCCTAGAGCGGGAGAATTTATTTGATAATTTCCTACCCAAAAAAAAAGGCACACAGTCCTTTCTGATAATTGTACTCTTACGTGCGTCTCGCAATAAATCACATTACATATCATCTCAAGAATAGAAACTGTCTTCACATTATCATTATGTACTTACATAAGTGACGTATGTAATACGTGCAAGATTGTCCAAGGCAGGCTCTGATTATTATGTAATAGCACGCCTGTATTTCTCAAAGGTAGGCAGATGTGTATTGTGGCACTCACATTTCGCTAATTATGGTTTTCTTCATAATCGGCCCCTGAGTGCAGAAGATGCCATCTATAATATTTTTATCTTGCAGCTTGACCCCAAATTCTCGAACGCTAAAAAGCTTATGTCAATCCTGTTGATGGTCGTTGCAGAAATATGAAAAGCTTTAAAAGCGATGGCCTCTTGTCCTAGGCCCTCTGATTCTTCAAATCTTGGGACTCTTTTCAGGAAACCTTAAGACAGGCTCAAATTCTTGAGGTTTCCTGAAAAGAGTCCCAATATATTTTATTTAGCTTATGTCAGTCTCATATATTTTTGACTTTCCCACCATCGCTATCGCTAATAGAATGGCACCTTGTGTAGGCTCTCTGGGCCATTCTTGTGACTTCTTTAAAAAGAGTCCCAAGGTCCGTAGGATCAGGTCTGTCCAACATTACAGTTACGATTAAGTACCATGTAGGTGAATTCTGATTTCGAGATACTACCGAGAAAAACTCAATAACACTGACCAACCTAGGGATCGAATCCAAGAAAGAGCTCCCACAGTCCCACGCTTAGCAAACGCACTTGCGTCCACTAGACGAACGAAGCACTAATTATAATGCTGATTATTACAACAATTAACCGTAACTACACATAGTTATAATACTATTAGAAGAATAACGCAATACAAGAAGTAATTACGCTTTTTTGTGTAACGTAATCTTTAGTGCATTAGCAGATAATGTATCTTTTTCTGATTACATTATTTTCTTATAAGATGTGGCAAGAATTGGCACAGCCTTTACTAATGTAGGCTAAAGGATGATTTCCACTAAACGACTGGCATCGCATCAAATCGGAACGGATTTTACAATCTTTAAACGATATTAAATCGTGTACACAGTGTTTAAATTCTATATTACCAAGCCGCACACAACAGCTTGACCGCGGGCGTCTTCCGCGACACGCGATCTTAGCCGAAAATATGCTGCGAAGCGTGATCGGCTCCGTTCGCCCGTCGTCGTATCCGATCGGATCCTTTCGGTTGTTTTATGATTATTTTGTTCTTCCTCTAATGCAATAGCCAACAATACTACGTCAACTTCAACATTTTCAAAAATTAGAACACTTCAACACGGTAGGACTGAAACTATTTGACTAGGCGCAGAAACGGATACGTTCGCAAGCGACTGTACAGAGCCGATCGTATGCGTCGACATCCTGCCGGACGCGATCGGCTGTCGCCGCATCCTTTCCGATCCGATGCGATGCGTGCCGTTTGGTGGAAATCATATTTAACTTTTGACTCAAGAAATCTCCTAGAGTAACATCCGTTATGATCTGAATAACATTTATCAGGAGATCTCGATTGAGTCTACTATCGTTAAGCATTGAATGCAGATCAATAATGTTAATCTTAAAATCTTACATTGGAACCTGATTATGATCAAGACTCCGAGGTCAAAGATCATGGTTGATTTCATAAAAAACATTCAAGGGTACTTACAAGTTATGATGGCGGCGCTGTCATTCGTGGTCACATCATGGTGTGCCATGTGCCAGTATCAATGTCGTAGCAATACACGTCAACTGATAAATACACAGCTTCGTATTGGCCTAAAACAGCAACTGTTGCAAGAGCTGCAGTTTTCGAGAGAAGGATTTTTACGCGTAAGATTCCTCTGCACCTGATTGCCTCTCCACTTTAGAGGCATGAGGAACAGGGTGTAAAGTTCACTCATACTCCATAGAAAAGGGAGGATCCTCCGACCAGACGGGTGTTGTGTCTGGCAGACAACTGCCCAATGATTGTTGTCGGATAGTCTTATATTGCGCATAAACTTTAATTGCGCGATGAAGGATTTGTGTGACGTCAGGTCTTTGTTGCGTAATTCGTATGTGGCGATGTAGATGGCGCCACCACACCACATATATTATTTTGACCTAGTAAGTACGAGTAGAACCATAAACTCCAAGACATGTGACATCCACATCGGGACCACGTGGTGGATCACGGCCCACTCCCTCTCACAGACCCATTACACCCACTTCTGGGACAGGCAGCAGTGGAAACATTAAAGGCTGATTAAGCCTAGTAGGGGTTGCAGTCAGCAGACTTCTTTTATCGTGTCAATGGTACGTTTCATATATTATAGATATTCCGTCACATAAACGTCACTTTTGTCAGCGTACATCAGTTCCATCAGCCACTCATTTAAATCTCAACCTTACTCCTATTATATACCCTGATTTCCTTCCATCCAATCACATCAGCATACGTGACATTAGCCGTGTATCGTAGGGCTTCAGACTCCTAACCTTGGAGGGATGTCGCTTATTGGATGAGGAGTCTCAGTGAGCATGACCTGGGATTATAATTATAGCAGACACTGTAATAATAGTTGTTTGTTTAGTAACACTAAATGATAAATGATTTTATTTCTGTAAGTAAATTTGTACAAACACTTTTACACGTCAATTATATTTTAAAAACTAGATGAGGTCGGCGTTTCCTATCTGACTACTCTGAGAAGAAAACCGTAACAAACTCAGAGGTCACAGTCTCTTTTAAAGTCCAGACATAATCTTGGTCAGATCATGTGAAGGCCATGTGGATTGGTGTCTGAAGTGGTCTTTTGAGGAAAGCACCACAAATTGAGAGGGCCTGTCCAGTCAGTGCACGCATTTGTCAGTTATCGTGCAGCTCAAATCAAAATTTAAGGAGCTCAACGATTCGACGAACAATACCAAAAAAAAGACATTTGGGTAGGCCACATAAATTACTCAAACTGTCAGACCATGATTAGAACTAACTGATAAGATAATCTAGATGAGTTCTTATGATTTCCTCAAGTTTCACAACTGATATGAGGTCCTTCGGTTACTTTTTTGTCCTTTGCAGTCCTTTTGAGCTGCCTCGTTGATCTCGTGGTCGCGTGGGGTTCGATTCCCGAGTCGGGCAGTGTTATTGGTTTTTTCCATTAGGAATTTCTAAGTAACAGCCCGGAGTTTGGAAGTTGGCGGTGTGATACCCCCGTGCCTCGGAAAGCACGTTAAGTCGTTGGCTCGCGCCTGATCTCTCTCCTGTTGTGTCGAATTGCTGTCCCATCGGACTATGAGAGTGAGGGAAGAGACTGCACCTGTGTCTACGCACACACTTGTGCACTATAATGTCTCCTGCGCCAATAAAGTCTCTGTTGAGATTGGCCGCCATGGCCGAAATATGATCTGGAGGACTATTTTGCCCTTTATCCTCAAAATGATTTCATGTCCCTAATTTTTACAATTGTCTGTATTTGAACCTCCTGACTTCCCAAACTGGTACATCTACGTACAGGGAATATTGAAATTTTCATCATACTTGGCAAATCACCATTTTAGGAAGATATTACTGCCCATTAGTGCTTATCATCTGTAAGTAATCTTGTTATTACTTTGAAAGGAAATCACGGAAACCAAAGAGACACTATTTGTTACCAAAATTGTATCGTAGGTATTGTATGGTGCGGTATTTGCTGGTCACTAAGAATGATTGATTATCTATACTTCTATACTAATATTATAAAGAGGAAAGATTTGTTTTTTGTATGTAACGAATAAACTTAAAAACTACTGGACCGATGTGAAAAATTCTTTCAGCAATGGATAGCTACATTATCAGCGAGTAACATAGGCTATATTTTATCCCCGTACTCCCACGGGAACGAGAACTACGCGGGTGAAACCGCGTGATGTCAGCTAGTTATTTATATGGTGATTTCAGTGGTGTACAAAAAGCATATTCTACTAGTTGCGCCCCGCGGTTTCACCCGCATAAGTCTCGATATTGTAGGAAAATGACGATAAAAGCATCCTATGTCCTAACCTAGATCATGGTCTACCCATGTGCCAAATTTCAGCTAAATCTGTTCAGCCAATTTAGCGTGAAATCGCAACAAACAATTAATGAACAAAGAAACTCACTTTCGCATTTTTATAATTTATGTTAGTATTAATCTATACTACAAAAAAAAAATTTGATGCAGCAATAAACTAGGCCTAAATACTACATCTTGGAATGACAAGCGTCGAACTAACAACTCAGTCTTATTACATTGTAAACTGGACTGCACTGTTCTGCCTATTAGCTCATAGGTGAATGATCTATGATTTCATGCAGATGCTACGTAATATTCCTTCTCATGTTCCCGGGGATTAACTAAGATTATGACGGGTACATTGAACTGTTCGATATGCAATTTTACTTTTTGTATTTTTTGCCATATCTTCAAGGTCAAGACGTTCAATAATTTAGGATTGATCGTTTGCCTTCCAAAGCAGCACTTTTTTTAGAATCGAGACTTAATGAAGAATACCCCAATTTAATGTATGTTCTAAAAGTATCTGACAAAAGTGTAAACAAGCCCCGTTCTGATAATTTCTTACGCAATCAGGCACTAAAGGGAATTAATAACACATTCATCTGTATTTAGTAGGTTCCAACTTAATATCGCACTACTTTTTTCGACTATTATTGTTTGAATAACATTATTAAATTATAATTGAAAAACAAGCGACAAATAAGGTTATAGTGAAATAAAAAACATCTTGACGTAAAATAATGGTTACCGTGGGTCATCCTTAGAAGATAGACATATGCCATCGCGGACTTTTTGTTGAACTTTTTAAGATGATCAATACTGTAGGTAGAACATAAATTTTATGTAACTTTTACGATTTCCGCGGCGCACGCCAATAAAGCTCCCAGTCGGTATGATTTTTTCCGATATCTTCGGCAATAATCGTCATATTTCAGACAATTTATACAATACCGTAATTAATTATACACAAAAACCTTCCGCATGAATCACTCTGTTCATTGGTGAAAACCGTTTGAAAATGCGTTCAGTAGTTTTTAAGTTTATCGCGTTCAGACAGACAGACAGACGCGGCGGAAGTCTTCAAAATCTAATGAACACAGTTACGTTTTCCGATCCTTTGTTTATATTTTCATCAGTTACTTTTGAAACAAACCATAAAATGAATCATCAATCCTCGATCGAATCTAAGCATTTATATCTGCCGGAAACCATCCACTTTCCCACAATTTCTAAAACAGTTCACTCACATAACAATTTCATCACACCAAAACCAGGCCATCTATTCAGTAGTTATAAGCGACACAAGCGGACGAACAGATTGGATTCGATGCTGTCAGTATTACAAAACAGTGAACTCTGTAACTGTCTTATATTTATGTTTCAGGAAGTAATATTTCGGTGTCAACATCAAAGTTGTTTGGGAATTAAATAAACTGTTTTATTCAGGGCTGTCGCGCGGTTTAATCGGGTGGTTAGAGGTTTAAAACATTACGTGTTTAATTTTTCTTTTTACATAGTTAACTATTATTTATGTAGAAATAGGGTTGATGTTTTTGGGCTACTGCTTCTTTATTTTTATCTTTTTCCAAGTTAAAAAAATTAAGCTTTAAGTAGACTGTAATCCCCGAATGGTTTGACAATTATTTCTGTAACTTCATGAATGAACTTAGAGTATCCATCCCGACTTATAGGTATGGCTCATTATTGAAAGTATTACGTGCAGAATACGTGCTAATCGCTATAGTACTTAACAACCAAGCACATCCTGTTATGTATTAAACTAAAGAGAACCCTAAACTCTATAACACAACTTTCGTTTTCGCAAATCATGCATGACTAAACCGAACCATTCTGAGTTTCCGCTTTCCGGCAAAACACTTCCAATTTTACCCGATATTTATTTTTGAGTTAGCTCCTCGTTTCTTATAATACTGGCTTATTGTGCAGGGCAAAACTCTTCTCATTTAATAGAAAAAAAAGTATTTTTTACAAGACCTATTATAAAACTGCAGGGCAAAGGCCTCTTCTCATACAGAGGAAGAAATAGCATTGATCATCACGCCCGGTATTCGTATGCTACCGATAAAAAAAAAAGTTTTTCTAGTCAGACTTGCTTAAAAAGTAAAAAAAAAAAAAAAAAAAATATTTATTTCCTCATCTCAGCTTCTGAAGTTTCAATCAGAAAAACGTCACGTTATGAAACGTCAGAAGATAGATGTACATACGGTTCCAATTAACCGTTTCCCATGGAGAAGAGCCGGCAAGAAACTCCGCCTAAACTTTCCAGTCTCGCGTAATCAAGATGCGGGTACCCAAACTAGGCCATTTTAATCGGTCCTTTACATTTAATATCAAATAAATCATCGTCAACGAGACGATCAACCCTAGCACAAACAATAATTAAGCTAAATTAATGCAACTATGAGGTCAACGCACTGCAGCTGTATTCCTGGTTCTTGTCAAAGAATCAGCTGTGAATGTGTGATGTCATACAAGTCTAATTTCTGTCTGTGACGAAGTGAGCTCAGTGAGGATTTATTTTACTTAAGACGCAGATATATGACAGTGACCTTGAATGGTTAGCTTGCCTGTTCTGTACTGAGTTCACGCAACGCGTCGTACGTCCAGCCAATAATAGGACTCGCCCATCAAGGAGCGCTGTTCCAAATTAGACGCATTATTAATTTATTATACGTAAAACAAAAGGTATTTTAATAAAACACGTATACTAAAAGATTACTAATTTAATTATCTTTAAAATGGTGAAGTTTTCAGAATGAGCTTGATGGATTTAGCGTCATTCTCAGTTTTTATCTGCGTTAGACATAACTTTACAAATTAATTTCACTATGTAATATAAACATAATCAAAAATATGCCTATATTAAAATATTAAAAATGCTCTAATTTAACATATATTTTTTCCAAATCACTAACACTACTCGTTTAGACGTCATCTTCAGTATAAGATCTTTAAAAGTCAGCTATTGTCCCCTTAAGGCTGAAATGAGACGGCGAAAATGCCATGGCGTTTCTTGGGAGTGCAGAATGTTTTACATTTTTAATTTTGTTAGGAATTGTAATAGCACAAGCAATAATTAAGCTAAATTGATGCCACTATGAGGTCAACGCACCGTCAGTTGTATTCCTGGTTCTTGTCAAAGAATCGGTTGTGAATGTATGATGTAATATATTGGTCTATAGCTTATGCCTACGGTGGGGTGAACTCAATGAGGATTTTTTTTAAACATTTATATGACCAATGGCTGAAGTGAGTCGGGCTAAGAAAATGGCACAGTGTTCCTTGGGATAATGTTTTACACTTTATTTATTTAAACTCTATGCAAGTAAAGGTGCAAAGGCAGACTTAATGCCTTTGACATTCTCTACCAGCCAACCAATTGTGGTGGAGAAATATCATGTCAGATGCATTGTTTTGTGCGTGAAAAACAAAAAAAAAACGTGTGGCACTCGGGGACTGCCGCGGTAAAGCTATTGCATAGCATTTGTAACCTCCATACTTCCTATTTGTCAACGCTACACTTGGGATAATGACGTGATGACATAAAACAAAAATTACGTTCCCATGACAACATCACGTTGTCATGGGAACCGTCATTACATGGTAGGCGGAGTGCGGAGTGTTAGGTTTTTTTCGTTACGGAATTTCTTGATTCGGTTGCCGCGCTCAAGGCCCGCGATAAAAGCTATGCAATAGCTTAAAAATATTAACAATATATCATTTTGAAATGACGCTCCAAAGCATGACAGGAAATACTTATTATTAATTTATCAATATCATGGTTTGAGAATAAAATGTTGTAAATTTGCGGAAATATCTAACTAACCGTATAAATGGGTAGAATTGATTAAATTAATTAATTAATTAGACGTTACTCAATTTGTTTTTTTGTTGGAAATCTAATACTGTTTCAAGTAATCGGAAAATCAATTAGATTTGATTACATGGTAAGATAATACTTTGTAAATTAAGTGTTAAATGCGTTGTGACACATAAAAGCTTTTTATTGCTTTTGATAACAATACATTATTCACACGTTTTTGCAATCGTTTCAAAGGAATCAGAATTGATTGAGATAAATTTTCTTTGAACCATTTACTTAGTGTTTTTGCACTTATTTTTCTGATATATGTTTGTCCAAATTACAAACAGAACAGCATAAGTAAACTTATTTTTCTTTCTTTCATATCATAATACTTGCACTTTTAGCCATTGAAAAAGAAATAATGCGTTGCATAGACGTAAACAGGGGGCCTACCACCAGCTCATAAAGCAGTATTATTTTAATATTACTTCAGTGGGAGAAAGAGATAGAGCTATACGTCCTGTATAGCTTTATCTCTTTCTCCCACTGTCACTCCACTTCTGTGTGAGAAAGAAAGCAAAAAAGCCACTGCACTCATGATTCCTCTCATGCCACATCTCTTTCCCTACATAATCTTTGCCCTAGTTCAAGCCGCGTGACGAAGGAATGATAGTAAGAATGTGAGTGTGTATGTTTGTATGTTTTACTCGTATTTTATACGGAATGCTGTCTAATTTTATATTAGCGAGGTTCGAGGAGTGATTCATTCATTTTGTATGTGTATGAGGGAATGTTTGGATGATGGCGCGGTATTCTTGGATGTTTGTTGATGTTTTTGAGTGTGATTCTGGATTAGTATTTTTGGGATGTGATAAATGTTTTTCTCAATTATTTTTCAATTATTTAAACTTTTCTAGGGTATTATGGAACCTAAGATAGTTAAAACTGTTGTGTTTTTTGATAAACTGTATGTTAGAAAGGTTTCTCTTATGTTATTGCATGGCAAACAAGCCGTTCGCCCATCTGTTAGTCACTGCGTTTTTTAACCGACTTCAAAAAAAGGAGGAGGTTCTCAATTCGACTGTATTTTTTTAAATGTTTGTTACCTCAGAACTTTCTACTGGGTGAACCGATTTTGATGATTCTTTTTTTATTTAAAAGCTGGTGCTTCCCATGTGGTCCCATATAAATTTTATTAACTTTGCTTGGATGGTTTTTGAGTTAGCTTCAATAATACGTATTTTTCCCACTTAGTATGTGGATGATATGTTAAATTCCTCTCACTGTTATTTACATAGCAGGTAGTGGTATTCGAATTTGTGTGGGGGTAAATACCACTACTAAAAAGTGAAAAATAAAAACTTTTTACAAAAAGAAACAACCGACTTCCAAAAAAAACAACTACAAAGTGAAAAATAACTTTAATTTCGGAAGTCGGTGGGAAAAAACGAAAATTCAATACCAAAGACACCGACTTCCGAAATTAAAGTTATTTTTCACTTTGTAGTGTTTTTTTTTGGAAGTCGTAGCTTTTTGACGTTCAAAAGTGCCATACACGGGCCTATTTGAAATAAATGATTTGTCTGCCGCCTGTGGATATCTGATGAAATGGTGATAGATTTCAGAAAGAATTTATACCTTCATCTTTATTCCTCCTACTCAAAAACTTTAACTTTGAACCTGAACTTTCTATCTCCTCCTTTGGAGTCTTTCTGTCTCTGGTCCACGACTATATAAATTAAAAAAAAAAAAAAAAATTGGGGTGGGAAATTATCAAATAACTTCTCCCACTCTGGGCGGAGCGGGAGGGCGTGTCAGACTCTTACTGACTAAAACCCACCCGTGTTCCTTCAGTTGCCATGTTGCCGGGGGGCCACGATATCCCTATCGGTTTCCCCGGCAGGCATTGGCCCTAACGGACCCCGTAAATTCTGCTGACATCTCTTTGAGGCGCGCGTGGAACACAACGCGCCGTCGACCCGGGCTTGGTCCTTACCGGACGGCGAGCTGCCCATTGCTCACCGTCCGCAAGCCCGCGCCTACGGTGGCCGGAAATCTGCCTGTGATTCCCGACGCCCAGGGCGTCTCCTCCTGATCTTAGTCATCTAACGTGAAAAAATAATTCACTTAGACTAAGTGGGAAAAATACGTATTATTGAAGCTAATTCGAAAACTACCCAAGCAAAGGTAATACAATTTATATGGGATCACCGCGCAAGCACTGCATAAAAAGTAACAGTATTATGTCTTCATACAAATCTCTCTCGCTTCGAAATCTCAGTGTATATCAGTACGCAACACAACAGTATCGAGTGCGCGGTAGTTACGCACGGACGCGGAAGGTTCATCTACCGAGCGACCGTAGGCAATTATTTCAAAGTCACTACCGAGACATAAAACTGTTACTTTATTATACTGTGGCGCAAGCAAAAAATAATTTTCAATTGACGTAAATATCGATGAAAAAATATTTAAAAAAGACATACAGACGAACATAGAACCTCCCCCTTTTTTGAAGTCGGTTATTAAAAATTGCTATGTCGGGGGCAGTAGGTTTCAGAAAGAATTTATAAGCTTTATCTTTATTCTACCAACTTCAACACATTAGTACACACGGCTACACATCAAGCTGTACAATTCCAGTTTATGCGGATCTCGTATCGTATAGGATTTCCGTACAATGCGAGGTCAGCTTATACTGGAAATGTAGAGCTTGACGTGTAGCCGTGTGTACCTACACCTTACCAATGAATTTTAAATATGAATGTAATGTTTATGCTTTTTATTATTTTATTTTATTTATCATCATTGTAATATTTTTAACACAATGTCTTTTGTTATGAAATAAAAACCTTACCTACCGCTAGACCACGACTATCTTAGTCATCTGACATGAACAACTCAATTGAAATTCTTGTAATTTTACAATCAGTTTCATATTACTCTGGCGCTTCCCATAATGCCATATTACCCACAGCCTCTTGAAAATCCACCAACTATTGAAACAGTTTCACCTACCTTTCGGCCTTCCCCATCCTATAAAACGATGACTCTTTGAAAATCCACCCACTATTTCATCCAATTGCCTTCCCAATAAAATCCCATACAAATCAATGTCTGTATTTTCCCCAACCACCGCTAGACTTGTTAACCATTGTCCCTCTGACGATTAATCTCAATTGCACTAATTATAATAAATAATGCTATTTGAATTAGCTAGAGTGCTCAACTGACATTGTGAACCCATCTTTCTGTATAATACTGCGGACAGCCCACTGTGAATTTATGTGGATCTAATTGAATTGTGCAGTAGCTTTGATTTTCTCTCGAAACTTACTTGCCTATATGATGTGTTAGTATGATCTGCAGTTGTTCGTATACCTGTGTCTGGTACAATTTGCGTCTGTGAACCACCCACAATAGAGAAGTCCTTTCACATATTTGAGAACTAGAGTTTAAACTCTAGCTTAAGTGTTGCTTTATTATTCCTTAAGTATGTTATTCTATGTAAATTCAGACAGTGTCTTGCATTTTTAAGCTTTTTATGAGCAGTCAATGGAGCAATCCAATCCTTTAAAAAAATAATTAAATGAATTCTGTGAGGAGGTACAGCAGGCACGGGTTATGGTTGATGGGCACGAATGTACTCGCCCGGAACGGGCGAATCGACACTTTTAAATAATATTACTTTTTTATTGTATAAAAATTAAAATGAGTTGTCGATCCACCCACAAATAAATTAAATTCGTGCGAATCGCCTCAAAAAAAAAATTTTGTGTCGATTCGACCGTTTCGGGTAAGTAAATTCGTGCTAATCAACCAATAAGCCGCAGGAACCTTACAGACAGACAAAACACAGTCAAACCACAATAACTAACTTCCCTACAATCCCCACACAATTACAATGAGCTGATGAACCATCACATCAACAACATGCATTTCCATTGCGACCCATTTACAAATGGATGCACAGCCACTGATTGAATGGGACCGCCATATTAGACAATTGTTCTGAATTGAAGCGACATGTGTTTGTAATTTCAATAAACGCATGCGATACGATGTCCTATGTGGTATTACTTAAGCTTGATTCAAGCGTGACTCGGGTTTTTCTGAGTGACTGAGTCACCAAACGTAAAGGGATGATATACTATGCCACAGACACTAACCGACTTTTAATGATTTTATACTGACGATCACGTCTAAACGAGTAGTGTTAATGATATGGAAAAAATATATGTTAAATAAGAGCATTTTCTTAATTATTATTAAAGAGTTTATTTCAGACCATGTGTCCATTTTGTTAGTAACAATGTTCTTACGGACTAGTGTTAGTAATACTTAAAACTACCGACAACAAAACATTTAAAAGAAAGTTAACTCAATCACTACTGCGCCACTCCATGACAAATGGCGCAGCAATGATTGATGTAACCACAGTCCAGCCGACTAGCGATCATGCTAAGGATGCTGTTGGAGCTGCCACGTACTCTACGCACCAGGGATGCGCACCTTTTACGCATCGTAGCGTAAAAGCAGTCTACGCGACGTTCAGCAAACATCCCTGATGCACTACAGAATCGCCGCAGCCCCATCAGCACCCTGAACGCATTATTAAATTGGACTCGGAGGGCACTGTAAGACTTTTGAGTACAGTCGGCCCACAGGCTGCACGTGTAGAATGATGTACAATAAGACCTAAAAAGTGTAATTTTGACTTCTGTCGAACAACGTGCAACGTGCGTTAATAACTTAATCTGTGAATATTTTATTAAAAACTTTAAATATCTATCTATCTATCTATCTGCCTAGCCTTTTCCCAACTATGTTGGGGTCGGCTTCCAGTCTAACCGGATGCAGCTGAATACCAGTATTTTACATGGAGCGATTGCCTATCTGACCTCCACAACCCAGTAACTGGGTAATACGATACCCCTTGGAAGACTGGTTGTCAGACTTTCGGGCTTCTGACGACCCGTAACGACTGTCAAAGATCCACGAATGACAGCCGGGACCAACGGCACGGAGGTGTCTCGGTATGGAAAGATAGTCACCCATCCACGGACCAACCCCGAGCAAGCGTAGCTTAACCTGTCGGATCGACCCGTGCGCCGTGCGGCGGTAAAAACTTTAAATATATAATATTAAAAAGAATTAAAACTGGGAATCATGCAAAAACTATCAAGTTATTTTTTTTTTTCTGAAACCTTCACCATTTTCAAGATAATTTAAAATGTATCTTTTGGTGTACGTGTTTTATTAAAATACTTTTTGTTTTATGTATAATAAATTAATAATGCGCCTAATTTGGGACAGCGCTCCTGGATGGGCGAGTCCTATTACTGGCTGAACGTACGACGCGTTGCGTGAGCTCAGTACAGAACACGCAAGCTAACCACTCAAAGCCACTGGCATATATCGGCGATTTAGATTACCATTGACACGCTAAAAAGAAGAAGATCAACAGTCGAATGATGTGGAAGACGAGCGACTTCTCTTATAGGCACAGATGAACACAGATGGGACACTCCGCATTTTAGGTATGAAGCTACAAGTAGGTACGCGGCGGGCTCGACTTGTCGAATTCAGTGGGCGTGACGTAGTCAGATCAGAACATATAAGTTTTTAGGGTTCCGTAGTAAACAAGGAACCCTTATAGTTTCGTCATGTCCGTCTGTCTGTCTGTCTGTCTATCTGTCTGTCTGTCTGTCTGTCTGTCTGTTTGTCCGCGGTCTAGCTCCGAGACCCTTAGTACTAGAAAGCTGCAATTTAGCATAGGTATACATATTAATTATGCCGACAAAGTGGTAAAACAAAATTTTGAAAAACATTTTTTTTAGGGTACCTCCCATACACGTAAAGTGATGATGTTTTTTTTTTTATTTTTTTATCCCACCATGTGTGGTATCATTGGAAAGGTCTTTCAAAAACATTGTGAGTATGTTAAAACCATATTTGAATTCAGAGATCCGTTTGCGAAATATTAAGCTTTAAAGTGAAAATTTTTGTTAGAGTCAAGTGTCCCCCCCCCCGCCAGCTAAATAGTTGGTTTCACATATGTGAAAAAATTCACAACAGTAGCTTATATAACGAATTTAAAAAGAAAACTATCACAGCTGAGTAGGCTTTACAAGTTAACGAGTAATAATCGACCAACTTAAATTTGCGGTTGTAAAAACATGTTCTCCCATACAGAATGTATCGGAGAACATGTTTCTCAACTACAAAGTTAAGTTTGTTCTTGGGATAAATTCATTCCAACTACGGAACCCTACATTGTGCGTGGTCCGACATGCACTTGGCCGGTTTTTTTTTTTTTTTAGGTAGGGCATCTCGTTGTTGACCTCTGAGATCATGACTACTTAACCGGGCTTTCCTGTGGGTGCCTTAAGCTACTACACTTAAAACCTCCAGCCAGGGGTTATTCAACTATGCTAATTAAAACTAGGTGAACGCTCGCTAAGGGCACCCCCTGTGGGGTACGAACCTCGGCTTAGGGCGTCAACCGGAGGAAGGACATCAAGGATGGGACGGGCTGGATCAAAGTTTTGATCATGATTATTAGTCGGGGAATTTAAAGCTACTTGCTCAGCTGCAACAGCTGCTGGCACCTCGTTATCGAGCAAGGGTCGGGGGGAGTATCATTTACTCGGGGACGCGGTCGCGATCGCAAAGGACCTCCGCGGCGAGGTGGGAATGACGGGAGGAGTCTGTTTTTGTACATTGTTGGTTTCCCTACTGCTCTCCTGGAGGAGGGTAATGGGGTCGTCAGGGTCGAGATATAAGAGTTACGCGATAGAAAGACTTCTTGGTGAATATAACTGTAGGTAATTAGCGCTGTGCGACCTAAATTGTACTTTATTGTGTCGTAGCAAGAGTCGCTTTTTATTTAAATTATTTTGCGGTTTGCCCCGTCTATACTAATCTGTGTTAGGCAAAGCTTTAATAGCTCTGATACTTAACACCTCCAAAGAAAAACAAAATTTAAACTACATCACTTTACAATATAATTATAGGGTCTTGCTCAACATCCAATTTCGGGTTTCACTTTCAAAAGATTTTCCCAACAATTTAATAATTTTCTGAGTCACAGTGAAAGTGTTATGCTAATCCGAGCAGAAACCACTGAATCGACGCCTTCGTTAAAATAAATAAAATTCTTAATCACCGCAAATTGGTGCGTTTACCTTATTCGAATTGAGGTTTCTTTGTAAATATATAATTTAATGGACTGGTTTTCGGTGCGTTTACCTTTTATGAAATGTCTTTGTGAATGTGAATTTGTTTGTATATCGGTATTTAACTTAGATCAAGTATACCGTTTTATATGCCTAATCGATGTCCTCCTTTCTCGTGCGTATCTACTAATAAAATTAGCAAAAATAAAACGGATCGTACTTAAGAGCGGCCAACCCGTCATACTTTTCATACAAACGCTCGTACGTCATTATGGCGTCTTAACACATCTTTCTTTGATTTTTTCAAACTAATAGGTGTCTTGTGCACTATTTCTAGGTTTCTATGATACCAAAAAATTAAAATTTCGAGAAATAAATTCAGTACAAGCCTCCGAAAATCTGCATTTATGTACAATTTTTACCTGAACTTTGGCCGATCATAATGTACTCATAAATTGTAAAAGTAAAGAAAAAATCTGCATAGGAACCTTGCACATGTAATGAAGATTCTAAATGACAAACATTTATTTTACAAACTAGTAAAGCTTACTCAAAAAAACGTATTTCTTGAAACAAATTTCCGCACACTATTTTTCGTACAATGTTATCGCGTTCTCACTTGCTTGTTAGCAGTTCTCACTTGCGCTAGATGAAATAACATGCTTTTCGATCATGCTTGTGTTGACGATAGATGGATCGGGAAGGGCCCTCTTAAGAGCGTTTATTCTGAAAGTGGGCAACGTCGCAAATAGCTGTCAAATATTTCGCTGTTTTGATTAATTTGGCAATATTACTGTATGGAAATAAGAAATGTGGCTAACTAGAGACCTAGAATATTAATAATTAATTACAATTACTTATAACACGGCATTTGGAAAGTTTCCAAATACTTTTTTTTTACATCTAAAACTAAATATTCGGTGTTACGATATTAATTATTGCATTTCATAATCAATATTTTAGTTCCCTAGTTAGCCATATTTTTTAATTCCATACAGTAATATTGCCAAATTAATCAGAACAGGTAAATATTTGACAGCTATTTACGACGTTGCCAACTTTTAGTATAAACTCTCTTAATCTGTGACTTAGATGCTTTTTCTGACAAATAAATTTTTAAACCCTCTTTACTGTCGACAAACGCGACTAGAGATTTTATCATAAGTGCAACAGCGTTCACCTGGCTCAGATAGATACAGGGTGGTGATTTGGACACCTGCATCCGACAAGGGGGTGATTCTACCCGTCATACTTAACGACTTTCACCAGGAAACTCATATCCGATTAGTGACAAAAAAAAAACAAATTCCTATACAACAGTAGACAGAGTATTTCGATTCATGAATGAAAACTTTTTTTTACGAATCGTATAATATGTTTCATAGAGAAAGTTGTACAGCCTATGACAGGTAGAATCACCCCTTGATGGATGCAAGACACTAAATCGCCACCCTGTAAATAGATAGAATACTCTTTAAGACCCAGATATATGCCAGTGACCTTGAATGGTTAGCTTGCGTGTTCTGTACTGAGCTCACGCAACGCTTCATACGTCCAGCCAGTAATAGGACTCACCCATCTAGGAGCACTGTCCCAAATTAGATGTATTATTAATTTATTACACGTAAAAAAAAGTATTTTAATAAAACACGTATACTAAAAGATCAATAATTTAATTATCTTTAAAATGGTGAAGTTTTAGAAAAATACGCTTGATAGATTTTGCGTGATTGTCAGTTTTTTATCCGCGTTAGACTCAACTTTACAAATTAATTTCACTATGTAATAATATAAACATAATTTAAATTATTCCTATATTAAGTTTAGAAAATGCTCTAATTTAACGTATATTTTTTCCAAATCATTAACACTACTCGTTTAGACGTGATCTTCAGTATAAAATCATTAAAAGTCGGTCATCGTCACCTTCATGTGTACACCAAGTAAATTACAGATTAAAAAAATGTAGACAAAACAAAACGATCCCATCACCAATCAATTATGTTATTATGTCTTGACATAACTAGGGTGCCTTGATTAAGGACCAATTAATTTCATCAGGAGACCAATATTCAACAGCAGATTCAGCATATGATGAGAATAATATCCAGCACATACTTTATCTGCATGCTTCCGTTACCCGAGAATTACTTGCAAAAAAAAAAACATTTTACAAAAAAAAAACCTATTAAAAAAAAAACACAAATTTGTGAAAAATAACTTCAATTCTGGAAGTCGGTGGCAAAAAACGTGAATATAGAACCAAAGACACCAACTTCCAAAATCATTTTTAATTATTTGTCTTTTTTTTTTTCGTAAAATGTTTTTATTTTTCACTTTTTTTTGTGATACCTACCCCACACGAATTCGAATACCACTACCTGTAAAGTGACAGGAACTATAACATCATCCATATAGACTAAGTGGGAAAAATACGTATTATTGAAGCTCACTCAAAAACTACCCAAGCAAAGTTAATAAAATTTGTATGGAACCACCTCTGAAGTATGAAGTACCAAACAAAAAAGAATAATCAAAATCAATTCATAATTGGATTGGCGGAGTAATCGCGTAACAAACACAAAAAAAACAGTCTAATTGAGAACCTCCTGCTTTTAGAACTTGGTCAAAAAAGCCACCCACACAATTTTTCATAACGAACCTAACATATTGCCAGATAATAAATTATCGAATGAATCACAATGAGTTCAGTGATCACAATACACAGGCTCAGGTTAAGTTTATTGATCCTGACGCTCTTTGTACTCCAATAACAATGAAAGCAGTTTTGAAAAGAGAAAATTAAAGTGTCATCGATTAGATATTACTAGCTACGCTGCGCAGTTTCACCTGCATGGTGGGAATATCGGGATAAATAGTGTCCTTGTCCTAATCCAGGTCATGGTCTACCCATGTGAAAAAACTTTCGCATTTATCCTTACTAATATTATAATATTAGTAAGGATAAATGCGAAAGTTTGTAGGATGAATGGATGTTTATTACTCTTTCACGCAAAAACTACTGAACGGTACCCTAATTGCGTAACTCATTTTCGTAAACAATTTCGCGAAATTTGTTTCATTTTGACATTTCAACAACATTCATTGCGTTATTTACGTTGTTGAACAGATTTTTTTTCCAACTTATGAAGCAATGGATTAGAAATCTGTTTCAAATCGAAACAAATTGTGATTGTGTTGTATTACGCAATTAGGGTGCTGATTTGGATAAAATTTGGCACACAGATAGTTTATAACCTGGATTAACACGATAGTTTTTATCTCGATATTCCCACAGGATCGAAACTTATATGGGTGAAACCGCGGGGCGCAACTAGTAATATTATATATTAAAGTTAGGATTGCAATCAACGAGGGTAACAAAGAGATAAGAACTAATAAGGTGGTTAACAAAGAGATAAGAACTAATAAGGTGGTTAACAAAGAGATAGGAACTAATAAGGTGGTTAACCATCACCCTTCTGCCCTTATCCCAATTTATTTGTGGTTGGCATAATATGTCTTCTTTTTCCATACATCTATATTAGCCATCATCTAAGTAGTCACTTTTTTTTAGCTACGTCATCTGTCAAACAATCCATTAATCGCAAATTTCCATAGAGAATGTAAACTAGAGCAGATACCGCGAACATGATTTTTGCGCAGCGTGTTGTTGTCCGGGACAACAAACGTCTCAATCTACTACAGTACGACACAACTTAGATGTCATCATCATCAGCCTATAAATGTTCCCACTGCTGGGACACAGGCCTCCTCTCTGTGAGAGGGAGTGGGACGTAATCCACCACGCGGGCCCAGTGCGGGTTGGTATATGTCACATGTCTTCGAATTTGCGGTTCTAGGACATGCCGGTTTCCTCACGATGTTTTCCTTCACCGTTTTGAGAGCAGCGGTGATGAAATTATTTACACAAAGTGAAGCGCCTGTCTGTACAACTCGTAAGTCGCGGCCATTACCACTGGGTCACTACTGCTCTTAGACTTAAATGTAGCATTGGCAAAATTCGTAAAAACCGATCACCATCCGAAATGAGAGCGCCTTCAAAATCACCAATCTTTATTACTGCTTTAGGTAAAAATGATCTTTACTCAAACGCAATAACTTGTAAAGTCATATAACCAAATACTTTCGTAAAATTGAAATTAATTAATGCAAATTTTCAAATATATGCTACATCTAAGTTGTGTCGTATTGTACCCGATACACATCTTTAGTTTGTGATATCGCGATACACATCTTTAGTTTGTAATAGCTGCTTTAGTTTACATTGAACCTCAATGTAAAATTCAATTGCATTAGTAAACGATCGAGTCGAGTTGCATATAACAGACACAGGCAGATAAATACCGTTCTTGAAAGTAAGCCTACGACGTTTTGTAGGACATATACAACAATTATGTAAGTTATAGCATAAAATAGAATCGACACAAAGCCAGCAAACAATAAATTAATGCAAATTCCAAACCCTGACAGTTACTTTGTCTTGGCCCTTGTTTCTATGATAGATACTGACATTAGGCTGCAGACCGCTTAACCGAATTATAATCAGAACCAACAACTTAAATTCGTCTGGCACTGTATTCAATCCACGGTCAGCCACCAAAATATACCAGATTATAATCGTCGCCCTCCCCGCTAACTGTCGTATCTCACATACTGACGTATCTGCACTGACATTACCTACATGTTCAGAACTTTGTTATGAAAAAGTTCTCTCTAATCGTCGTGTCTGTGTTGTTTACCGTTTAGAAGATAATCACGTATTTTGTTTTGCGTAAGTGCAAAAGGAGGTAAAAAATATTCTCACCACCTGTCGTATATGCACACATCTACAGTTAGTGAGTTAAAGATTAAGTCAAGAGCTATTTATAAAAAGTTATTAATTCATTAATAAAGCCACAGCTAACGCAACTATATTAACATGATTGTAGCGCCCGACCGAAAAACTGTTGCCCTGGAAAAATATAAATTGCTAGTTACGACAGTTAGCGGGGATATCACACCACCATCCCTCAAATCCGCACTCTATCACCATTTCCCAATGTTGAATTTGCGTGTGCCAACAGAACACCAGGACCACCAAATATATCACACCACCATCTCTCAAATACCAACTCTATCACCTTTTCCCAAGGTTGAATTCGCGTGTGACAGTAGCCCCTGACTCACAAGATAACAGTAGACTGCATGAACAATGAGACAGCAACTTGACAAAAACACTGTTTCTAGGTCATGATCTCGATGTGGAACTATGTTAATTTGTGGCTCATTTGAATAGCTTATGATTGTAGGATTTTGATTGTTGGTTATGGTTATGGCGCCTACATCTGGTTCTTTTGCATGGGTGGCAAGTTGGACCCTAACTCAGGGACACTTACATATTGTGAGGACTTTGGGTAATACAGCCGCATGTCTTAACAGGGCTGCGCTACATGTTCATACTACAGTACATATATCAACCGTAGATACTCTTTAAAAAACACTCCCTTTGAATAGATGAGGTAGGCTTAAAATGACTGAACGATTACCAAGCTACTGCATAGGTATTTTAATTGCAACAAGTTTTAGTTAATTTATTTCATTTGTAGGCAAATTACAAATAAATCTCATCAATACTTTATTTACAAGAAGAAGTCTACCATTAAATAATCCAATTAACGGTAAGGGTTAACACAAGTGACAAACCCTTCAAAATGGTTGAGCTAAATGGTACTGATCTATGCATCATGTTCGTGAACGGGCGCCGTCAGTAGGAACTGGTCATCTCTTAGCTGCCACGGTTTATTTTAATTTTTGAATTGTTTTTATATTTTTATTAAGGACGCTTTTAACGTGTACGTCTTTCTACATTGTTCTCACATGTAAAATTTCAACATGAATGATGTAACTAATATTTTGTAACAATATTTTGATTTAAAAGTGTGTCCGTGGAGTTTCTTGCCCGTTCTTCTCCATAGGTACCTACTACGCTTTGGAATGGGCAACTAGCTTCATCTTTCTGACTGACCGGCCCCTTGACAATTCAAAAGTACCTATAATTGGTTTATTTGAAATAAATGCTTTTGAGTTTGACAAGAGGAATAAATAGAAGATTCGCCATTTAGGCTGAGAATTTCTTTGAATTACAGACATCGATTACAGTGCACTGCCCGATAACGCGATCTACTAACCCCAATTAATTTATCAGTGTATTTATAAATCTAAAGAGCGCCAATCAGTAACAATTAGGTTTACAAGTGATTTGCATAAGTAAGTGCGTTATCAGCAGCAAAAACAAATCGTTTACGACTATTGACATTTTCGACAGTCAGGTTATATAAATATGATTGTTTATCAATATTTCAATTCACTTAGATAAAAGTAAAGGTCTTCAATTTCACTCAGAGTTTCCGGGAAACGACTTTTTTCAAGAAAATCACTGCTGCTGAGCCAAAAGTAGTTGGACGATTCTTTGTTTATATATGTCACCGTAAGATTGTGAGCACCGTTAGTTTATAATCTATCGGTATTATTTCCGTTAGATCATAATCTGTCGAAAAATTGTGAACTGGGTGAAATTAGGGTTAGGTTAGAACTGTGACCAACCGCGTGAGTCGAGCGAGCGCAGTAAGCGCTGCCGCGGTAGCGGCAGCGCTTACTGCTCTCGTTTCTCATGGATATAATATAAACTATCGAACAATAATGCGTTAAATCGTAAATGATTTGTCGCAGTTCACAATTTTTCGACAGTTTGTAATCTAACGGAAATAATACCGATGGATTATAAACTAACGAAGTTTATAATTTTACGATGACATATATATTTTAGAAATACTGAATAGTAGTTGAATATTGAGATGGCACGGCACTAGCCGTCACCCCAGTATGAGAAAGAGGCCAGCATTTTCTCTTTCATACTTGAATGAATGGACTGCGCTGACTCTAAGTAATAAGCAGTGATCGGAAATAGGTGAGCTAATATACCTAAAGTTCAAAGAACAGAGACAAAAAAAGTGGAGACTTCCTTACGACTAAAATATTTTTTCAGGACTAATGTCGGGATTTTGGGACATCACTTATCATTCACATGAAAAAAGAGTGTTTTTTTTTACCTTTACCTTGTTAGTTATATAATTATTAAAGCTGGTATGTAAATTACATTAGTTTCCGTGCTTACTTACATCGTTCAAACGAAGATAAGGAGATTACCTTTATTTTTTTAAACAATAAAAATCGTGCACACTCTTTTTTAAAAAAGGAACAGGAAATTAATTCGATAGTTGTTTTGCTTTATTAATTTTATTTGTACTTTTTTTTAATGTACAATCACAAAATGCAATAGAATAGCTACAAAATAATATTATGTCTGATTGACATCTACTAGATGTGAATCTAGCATGCATATTTTAAGTAACACTTACAAATGACACCTATACTATTTAAAAAAAAAAAGATAAACAAATCCCAATTTGAAGAAATGGAAAAAGTTTCAGGCAAAAAAATAATTAAGTTTAAAAAATAATTATACAATGAAATCTCTAAGTTTAGTCCTTACTGAGTCTACTGAACCAGCAAAAATATCTATTTCGGCACGAATAGAGTTAACTGTACTTAAGTAATACTTTAGGTATTTTAGCTCACCTATTTCCGATCACTGGTAATAAGGCAAGAAGACAGGCAGCCGCAGTGCTTAAAAAAAAAATTATGTTTGTGCAGACTGTCCTAGGCAACATGTATTATCTTAATATATATAAATTACGTGTCACGTTGTTTGTTCGCGATGGACTCCTAAACTACTCAACCGATTTTAATCAAGTTTGCACACCGTATGCAGTTTGATTCAACTTAAAAGATAGGATAGGTAGGGTAGGTAGGGTAGGTAGGGTAGGTAGGGTAGGTAGGGTAGGTAGGGTAGGTAGGGTAGGTAGGGTAGGTAGGGTAGGTAGGTAGGGTAGGTAGGGTAAGTAGGGTAGGTAGAGTAGGTAGGGTAGTCAGTGATAAAGATGGTCCACCCCAAACATTTATATTATGGCAAAACAACGTTTGCAGGGTCAGCTAGTTTTGAATATATCTATAGTCCTAAGTAATATTTTAGATACAGCCCGATACATCAACAGCCTATCATTCTTGCCTTAATTCACCTTGTAACATACATTAACACCATTGAACATACCCACATAAACCAGCACGACCTTAACACGATAATATATTCAGTAAACTCAACCCGCATCTTTGCTCCAGTTAGAGATGACTCAATAGCCAAACATGTTATTATCTTATCTGCACGAGATGTGTATGCCAAGATTTCTTACTTGTAATAAACTATTTCATTGTATGGTTTTTGGCGGAACTCTGAGATAATGTGTATTCATGGCGTTTCTTCACATCTGCCTGTTTAGGGAAATAGAGTAACTCATGAGCATCAGTTTTTGTATCATGCTCATCATCATAATGGCCAGCCAAAAGACGTTCACTGGCTGGACTTGGGGTCTGGCTCGATCTTTCAACAACATTCAGCACAATGATCGCTGATTCTACATCCTACATATCAACAACCCTATGTCCTTTGTCAGGTTCTCTGAATTCTTTGTCTTTTACGGTTTTCACGAGGTACTCATCATGCAGGACTGTGATATCAACCTTCTACTTTATTTATTACCACTGACTGCGTATGAGGCTTACTGACAAACTTTAGTGATTAAACGTTAACCCCAACTATTATTATAACCATCAATAACTTTTCACAGAGACGCTCCCCTTTCCGACTTTCCGTAAGTACTAAAAAACTTTTTACAAAAAAAAAAAACAACCGACTTCCAAAAAAAACACTACAAAGTGAAAAATTATTTCGTAAGTCGGTGTCTTTGGTTTAGAATTTTCGTTTTTTGCCACCGACTTCCGAAATTATTTTTCACTTTGTAGTGTTTTTTTTGGAAGTCGGTTGTATTTTTTTTGTAAAAAGTTTTTATTTTTCACTTTTTAGTTGTGGTACCTACCCCACACAAATTCGAATACCACTACCTTCTATGTAAATAACAGTGACAGGAACTTATCATATCATCCACATACTAAGTGGGAAAAAATACGTATTATTGAAGCTAACTCAAAAACTACCCAAGCAAACTTAATAAAATTTATATGGGACCACCTCTGAAGTATGACCTATCAAACAAAAAAAGAATCATCAAAATAAATTCATAATTGGCGGAGTAATCGCGTCACAAACATACAAAAAAAAAAAAAACATACAGTCGAATTGAGAACTTCCTCCTTTTGGAAGTCGGTTAAAAATATAGTCGGAAATATCATTGTCGATAATCAAGTTTCTCTACATATATACAGATTTGACCTCTGTTAAACTCATAAAGATTCGGAGAAGTACGAAGAAGTTTCCTTATTTCATGGAGATAACAATAGAAAATGATGCCTTTCAAAACTACTTAGAATTATGTACAATAGTTACAGCTAAAGCTTATATTGTTGTTTTATGGCGCCCGACCATCATCTTTATATTATGATCGCTGTTATCTTCCAACCTATTAAAATCGTATTTGTGTACGAAGAAAATGTACTTGTTTTCTATGAATATCATTATTCTAAATAGGCATTACGTAATTACTTTATTCATGCTTGTAAATAGGAAGATTTGCAATCGTTTAGAATACATTATTTTATAAAAGCTTCCACGAGTAGCCATACATTCTGACCTCGACAGTCAGTCCCGCTACAAGCTTCCTGACTGACTAATATTTTACCACGGTCTATTCGTTCATTATCGTATCGATACGAAAAGAGGACCGTCATGTTCGGTTTCCCAACAGCAAACTGGCTGGCTGGTTTGGCTTGGCTGCCATTCCGGGCCCTGTCAGAATACCAGCGTTGTGACATTTATTTTTAAATGTCGCAGCATCATGCTGAGAAAACCTCCTTGGCCTCGTACAGGACTTTCTGCTTTTATTTAAATTTTACTTTGTTTTTTTAGTTTATTTATGTTTTTATGAGTGTATTTTTAACCAACTTCAAAAAAAGGAGGAGGATCTCCGACTGTATTTTTTTTTATGTTTGTTACCTCAGAACTTTCTACTGGGTGAACCGATTTTGATGATTCTGTTTTTTTTTTGAAAGCTGGTGCTTCCCGTGTGGTCCCATATAAATTGTATTAACTTTGCTTGGATTGTTTTTGAGTTAGCTTCAATAATACGTATTTTTTCCCACTTAATATGTGGAGGATATGTTATATGGTATTCGAATTTGTGTGGGGGTATTACCACAGCTAAAAAGTGAAAAATAAAAACTTTTTACAAAAACAACAACCGACTTCCAAAAAAAACACTACAAAGTGAAAAATAACTTTAATTTTGGAAGTCGGTGTCTTTGGTTTTGAATTTTCGTTTTTTTATTCGCTTTGTAGTGGTTTTTTTTTTGGAAGTCGGTTGATTTTTTTTGTAAAAAGTTTTATTTTAATTTGTGATTTCCTGTGCGAGTCACAATAAATATGTTCTTTCTTTCTTCTTTCTTTCTATTGGCTGGCTGGCTGGCCAAAGTCACATACATTTAAATCCTGGGCTTTTGAATTTTTACTCATTATCATCTGTCAGCACCTATCTCAATTTATTTGAGGTTGGTGCAAGTTTTCCTCCATATGTCTCTATCCGCTATCATTTCAGTACCCCCTTTCTAGCTATAATCATCTTGTACACAATCTTTCCATCATTTGTTTATTGTTTATAAGTACTCTTCCCCTATCCTTATAACCATTGGAAGGTGAAGGGTGGGCGTTTTTGGGGACTGTCTTATGTAATTTTGACGTTCGAAAAGTGCTGATTCTCAACCTAGTTTGAACAAATGACTTTTGAATTCTTTTCTCGTGCGTGTCATGTCCCTTTGATTCTGTCGTAGAATTTAAACCATAAATCACAGTAACCAATCCTTAACAAAATACCCTATTAACTACCATGTTAACCTCTCACCGCAAGCAGTGGAGCCTAAACGATAAAACCTCTAACATTACGCTCATCTGATACCTGGCTGAGTAATATGACACTGTAGCAGTGCAGGGTTGAGTTACAGCGCCTTATGATACTTGATACCTGGTTGATATGTGTCTGTTGCGTTATTGGTATTGGTTATCGGGGAGTGAAGGGTGGATTTTAAATTTTTGTCTGCCGTGAGTACTTTCCTGTACTGCATTATTATTAAGTATAGTTTTCTCTTTAAATATTTCTCATCTCTGTCCATTTTCTGTGGCTGCCCGTCTCTTTTAAGGGAGTCTAAAGCTCTGGAGCGTCACGTCATATATTTTGCCGATGCAAATAAGCTTCTGCTAGCTCTACCAGAATTAGAGCAGACTTTATAGTTTTAGGATGATTTATCAATCTGACACTCACGCCTCGTGCCTCGGAAAGCACGTTAAACCGTTGGTCCCGGCTGTCATTAGTAGATCTTTGACAGTCGTTATGGGTCGCCAGAAGTTTGAAAGTCTTACCAAGGGGTATCGTATTACCCAGTTACTGGGTTGTGAAGGTCAGATAGGCAGTCGCTCCATGTAAAATACTGGTATTCAGCTGCATCCGGTTAGACTGGAAGCCGACCCCAACATAGTTGGGAAAAGGCTAGGTGGAAGATTTTATCAATCTGACACTCATCAATCGAATTTGGAACAAAATTATATTTATCACAAATGATCAAGCTAAGACGCGAGATGAACTAAGTGTACGAAAAACTACTCTGCATTTAGTACCTACTGGACCATAGACTTATGTTTTAGCGTCTAGTAAGTTCTAGTACCTATGCAACAAATAAATCGTGAATCTACCTACCCCTTACTCACACTTCCACAGTTTTCTGTATTTATGAATCGTCGGGAATAATTAAAGTAAATAAACCAAGGTCATCTTCATACAAAATGATTGAGTGCAACTGCCAGATTGAAGCTCCCACTTGTCTGGTCGAGTAATAATGTAGCCAATTGATAGGTGAATAAAACGTTATTGATGCGGGCGATAAAGACTGATGTTCAGAGTTACGCTTTACCCAGACGGAACTTGAAGTTGTCCTGTCTAACAAAGGCTAAGTAAACATCCAGAAATCTCGCCAGAAAGCGTTTGCGTGGTAAGCTGTCAAACAGCGCACAGTTTTCTTTTTCTCTTGAGGATATCCTCATAGATATCCCCGTCTGAGGTAAATGCAGAGTTATGTCTAACTCCTACCGACTTAAAGCCCACGGTTCCTCCTGCTATCATGAGTCCGGAGAGCAGAGTACACGTAAATGCTCCGCAAGTCTCTAACCCGGAGCAATTCTGCTAGGGTTCCTTATCCATTTGCATAAAATTATAAGACATAATATAACATAGCATACAATTGTTTATCCTAATTATATTTACGCATAAAAGCTTACGCATAATTTTTTAAGCATAATTTCACTAACCCTATCCTATACTATTAAACGAGCAAAATTAAATATGCAGTTCCTATTAATTGTTATGCCTTAATATTAAGCTAATAGTCATTACATTACGCCTTCTAACATTATGCGAATTGAAATGATATGAAAACAAATTAGCCTACAAGATGCCAAAAACTAAAAAAAAAAAAAACAACCGGCTTCAAAAAAACACTACAAAGTGAAAAATAACTTTAATTTCGGAAGTTGGTGTCTTTGGTTTTTAATTTTTGTTCTTTGTCACCGACTTCCGAAATTAAAGTTATTTTTCACTTTGTAGTGTTTTTTTGAAGTCGGTTGTTTTTTTTTTTTGTAAAAAGTTTTTATTTTTCACTTTTTAGTTGTGATACCTACCCCACACAAATTCGAATACCACTACCTGCTATGTAAATAACAGTGACAGGAAGTTATCATAATATCATCCACAAGCTAACTCAAAAACTACCCAAGCAAAGTTAATAAAATGTATATGGGACCACCTCTAAAGTATGATCTACCAAACAAAAAATAATCATCAAAATCAATTCATAATTGACGGAGTAATCGCATAACAAACATACAAAAAAAAACATACAGTCGAATTGAGAACCTCCTCCTTTTGGAAGTCGGTTAAAAAACAATTATAGCAAAGTATTATTATACCAAAAAAATATCTTATACCAAAATATTTATGCCAATATTAGGAAAAAATTACATTATGCGAAAAGGAGGGATCCTTTCTGCTAGGTATTTCAAACAATCGTAATTGCACATTTCCACAAGTAAGCTTACTAATCCATTAGCTTGTAGTTGAAGTAGAAATGGGGCTCACCACACAAATTCAATAGTTCAACGAGCGTGGTTCGAACTCATGACCTTTTGCCCGACAACCCGACTCATTAGCCAAGAGACTATTTCGAAACAGGAGCTCATTAATTGCTAGTTAATCCTTATCTGACAGCGGATGTCATCCTGCTACTGTCTTAAAAAATCCTGAAATCATTTTAGAAACCACAACATTGGACAAAAAAGCAAAACAAAAAAAAAACTATATTTACAAAACGACACGTGAGTTTGTCTGCAGCTATTCCTGTTTACCACAACCCTATTAATACTAGACAAACAAAAAAGCACTTTAAAACTACCTTAATAAGACCGAATGCAACCGCAAAAGACATTGACTCACCCATCTTAATGTTTACTTAGTGAAAAGTTTGCTATAGGAATTTGAACTTTATTACAGAGACGTAAAGGTGTGTCTAAATATAGTCTTTAACACCAGTATCCCGTTAAAGGGACAGATGGATAACATTAGATTTAGTTTAATGATTGATGCTGAACAGAAAGGGATTCGAACCTGGGATTCGTCATCGTAATGTCAGATGATTGTTAGCTTAACTTTAGCTTTGTTTATTGAAAATATAGCTTCATTTAAGGAGCAGTTTTTAATCAGAGTATACTTTGCAAATATTTCTGATCACTGGAGTTCAGTCGAAGTTCAAAGAAATTGGTGAATGCTACTCGAAAAAGTTCGTAGTTAGCTGAACTTACTTAAGTTTCATCGCGTAGTGTATCCATAAGTGGAGCCACTATTAATAAACAAAAAGCAGAGTAAACAGAAGCTGCTTCATTAGAAACAAGTAACCATGTTCAAGACATAATTCAAGTTCTTTATTTTCTGAATTAATTTTGATCTCCATATCCTGTACTGCATTTGCTCTGCTCTGACCGCTACTCTCAATAATCAACTTTACTACACATCACTAATAATCAATATACCAGTCCCAAAACTAATTAACGCGAAATAGCATAAACAGCAGGCTTGCAAAGAGCCCGACTGAACCAAAAACAAAATGTGCACGCGCACGATGCGCGGGCGCCACTCGAAATAGATTGTCGCTTCCTCCTGCACCTTATTAATTTTCACGTAAATCTGTAAGCTTTGGTTGCTTCATACAGTCCTGGCTCTGTGAATAGAGTCCTACCTCTTATTGCAATGGAAATTATGTGTTTTTGTTCGTCAGGTATCAATAAACAATTATTACATTCCAGATTTTCAATAACGTTATCTTCGCCGCACATTTTTTTCTTATGACATAATTTCAGTTTTGCGTTTTTTTGCTTAGGAATTCCTCGTATTGGACCTTGCATCACATTTGACTAAGGGCGACTTTCACCAATAAAACTAAACGCGATCAGTTCCTCAAAACTGCTTTTAGAAGTTGTCAGTCTCAATATTCCACAACTATGATGACACCGACAGCTCTGGAACGCGTTTGGTTTCACTGGTGAAGTTCGCCCGAAGTAACTAAAGACCGTTTAACCTAACACCAATAACTTCAACACTTGTGCAGCTATTCAGCTGTAAACCTGTCCCCCCTAGCTGCTCCAGTCACAACAAAACCAAGAAGCATGCGCGCACGATGAGCAGGCGCCACTCGAAATAGATTGTCGCTTCCTTCCCATAACCCCGCCATGTAATGTGCTGCACTTCCCAGGGGTTTTATTGGCAGATAGATAGATAGATAGAATATTCTTTATTATGTACACCATAAAAATAACAGACATTAATATAGAAATTTTACATTGGGTGACAGAATGGGCGGTCTTATCGTTTGGCAGGCAGTTGCTTGCTAAAGAATATTCCGCCATTTTTGTTGAGTTTCCTAATGCTTTGTGTTATGCAAAA
This sequence comes from Agrochola lychnidis, assembly GCA_963680765.1. Classification (NCBI taxonomy): domain Eukaryota; kingdom Metazoa; phylum Arthropoda; class Insecta; order Lepidoptera; family Noctuidae; genus Agrochola; species Agrochola lychnidis. Next base: position 14,959,876 of record OY796872.1, read on the forward strand.
TGTGCAATGGGGATATGTAATTAGACGGTTACAAAGTTATGATGTTTTTAATTTAGAAAATGTTGTGTCGAATAATCCTCAGTCTAAGTGCAATCCAAGGCATACTAGCTATGCCATATTGAAATGAGTTCTCGCATCTTTTAAAGGTTTGTTTCAGATAATTCTGATTGTGAAACTGTGCAAACCACTTAACCTCATCGTCATCATCATCGACTTCACCCACTGCAGGCCTGTCTTCTGTCCACGCTCCTGTGCCAGGCACATCCAGATTCCCATCTCTTTAACTTAACCTATAACAAGTACATTTCATTGCTGAACATAAGTTTCTCCGATTTAAAACATTAGTTTCCCGACCTGAACATGGAACGTTCGACTTTAAGTAAGTCTACATTGCAAAGAGTTGGCCGCAAAACGAACACCATAAAAGTGCACGGGTGGACCGACGACCGGCGCGAGCGCATCGAGATCAACTATAAATAGAATGTCTCGCGTCTTTCTTCCTATAATTATGAGTTATGATCCCTTTTTGATAGTCAGCTTATAGTAAAAATGCACGGTTTCTGAACGGTAAATCAGTAAAACAGTCAAATCCCATGACAGATTCGTGACCAAATTATAAAAACACCAACCTATGATGTCATCTAAATAAAACCAATGGTGAATTTTCAAAAATGTAAGTATGTATAAGTAGCACGTTGATAAATTAATGGAGACTAACTTACAGACGATAATGAATGGTTGATCTTATAATGGTGGTATGTGGTTAAGCGACATAGATTTTGTTCTACATAACACTTCAAAAGAAGGTTGTGTAATTTGCAAAAGGCGAGGCATTATAACAAGCTAGAAAATACCAATAAGGCAGCAGACCTAAATACTTACACTCATTAAGTGTTTTAGTCATGCAGATGTTGAACACTGTGTTTTAAATAATGAAGCGATTCGACACAAATAAATTTATCAGTAACCACAGTGAGGCTCATTCATCATCTTCTTCTGACATAGTTTTCAAGAAAAAAGTGTCTTCCTTTTAACTCCCGTACATATTTCGGGATTGTCCAATTTTTACGACGAAAAGCACAGCGATGGAACTCAATTATGACCCCGAGTTAATTTTATGAGCCAATGACGACATGGGTAACCTTTAAAAAAAAAATATTTTTATCATCATTCTCCAGCACGCGTAGCATGACCACCGTAGAAACGAGTTTTGTCGACGGAAGAATAGACAAAATGACAGATTGTGATTGTTTATCTGTCATTTTGTCTATTCTTCCGTCGACCGTCGTTTGGCACAGGATGTCTTCTTCTACAACCGTATTCGCAAACAATAATAAACACCAATGTTTTCCACGAATAATTTAATTTAAAAAAATAGTTTATTTAGCTTGGATCTACGTAAGGCCTTTCATCATATTCCGATATGCGTATACCTAGATGATGTAATCCCGCAAACATCCGTCGGGATCATTCGTCGATAGTCGGAAACTCCTTGAACTAGCCAGATGGTGAAGCAATAAACGCTGTTTAATGCATTACTCGTAACTTTGCAATAAAAGCCGCGTTGAGAATAACTGCGTTATATCTGTAATTAGTTTTTATATCGGTTCACAGTTTTATTATAGTGGCAGGTCGTTTGTGAATGGAAATGGCTGTTTTGAGTGGTTTGTTGATCGATGTGTTTATTTTTTTGTTTTATAACGTAAATCAATCAATAAGGAAGATATAACAATATCAGATTTCTGTTTGGTTAACATCGATTGGACTTTATCTCGCTATACTCAAATTGTAGACTCGCGGGCATTCGCAAAAGATCATTGATGTAATAAATCCAACAACTGTCCTTAAAAGGGAGGAAGGAACGAAGAACGCAGACGAGGAAATAAATCTCCCTTCTGAGCAGACACTTTAATAACCACGGCACTTTTACTACGGCGAAATCTTGATGGACCTATCAAGCTAAAGCAACAAAGAAAATCCATATTTGGCCCTAGACATTTATCAATAGCATGATGACTTGATTTTAACCATATCGAAAGACCACCTCATTTACCTTATTCATTATTTTCCGCCTCTTCGAATTATATCGTTAAAATAACTTGAAACTTTTTGACGTAAAAACAACATATATCAGGCTCAAAGGTCACTTGTAAGGCTGTAATAATCACCATTAATATGACAATCTTAATTGAAGATATAAGGAAATATTTAAATATGATGAAGAACCTCGCTAATCTTTGACTGGTTGGTTTTTTTTTTTGTTGAGATTAATGATTTTTAAGTGCCGGTTTTAAGAACCAAAAATTCGAAGACATTTGTCATCCATCAACCCGCACTGGGCCCGCGTGGTAAATTACAGCCCACAGCCCTCTCGAAGAGCAGCAGTGATGAAGCCAGCCAGAGGGCTGATTATAATGAAGTGCCAGTTATTGTCGTGACCTATTTTGGCATGGTAAAGGAACAAATTTCAATAGATTGTGGGGCAAAGACAGAAGTACTTTAAGTTAGTAAGATTCGATCCAATACGGTTGCACGTATAAGAGATGCCAGTCGTGCCAAAGACTGATTAGGTAGGTCGGCTAGAAACCGTTAGTTGTATTTGTTGTACTTCTATTGTTGGGCTTAATCCAATCAATGTTCACCGCTGTAACTTAATATGAATCTCTAGCGTTTAGGCTATAGGCTAACAAGTCCGAGGTTTCATATCACATTTGCGAAAGAATACAACACGTAAAACCAGACACTGCATTGTTGTCTCCATCTCCACCATTATCATCAAACATGTGTTTTATCAAAGTGGTATTAATTTGTACTGTTTCTTCTTTCCAGGGTGGCGACGAATACTCCGCATCTGGTGAGCCTCGGAACAGGTCGGCTCAGCACTGCAGTCACCTTGCATCCTATCAAGCAAGGTATGCTAACTTTTATGGCATGACGTGCCAGCAGCTGCCGCATATTTCTGTTTTGTGCTTGTGATTATATTCAAATCTATTGTTTTATTTTATTTTATTGTTCTCATCTTTTATGCACGTGTTTCTGTGACGTATAAACTTATTTTTCTTTTCTTTCTTTCTTTATAAGTTTTGTTTTTTTATAGAATTTGGCGTAAATGGTTTCGCCCACAATAGAAATAAATCGCGGATATTTTCAACGTAAGAAGCTAGTTTTCCCGAAATCGTTTATCTACTTTCCATTTTCATGTTTAATTAAATATAGCCTAATGGCCTGAAATTATTAAATCTAGTGGCCCGTCTTTTTCACAACTCGAGGTTGGGTCTTTGGGTCTTACTAAATTCTGCTGTAATTCGGCTGTTTCTAAGATCACAACGTCTATGTATTTTCATTAATATTTTTCTTCTCTCATTTCCAGGTCGCGTCACCATCGGCTCAGACCCGACATGCGACATCTACGTGGTCGGCACGGGCGTTTCAAGCGTACACTGTCGCGTGGAGAACTCTCACGGAGTCGTCACGCTGTACCCGCTCAGTGGCAGCACGCTGCTAGACGGACTGCCCGTCGACAAACCTACCAGACTGTCGCAAGGTGTGTGTGTAGCTATACTAAACACTCGGTAACGTGTTTTACGTGTACAGTCGCGTGTAGAACTCTCACAGAGTCGTCACGCTGAACCCGCTCAGTGGTAGCACGCTGCTAAACGGACTGTCCGTCGATAAACCCACCAGACTGTCTAAAGGAAGAAGCAAGTACCGACCTGTACCCTTTTTTTTTGGGTTGGATATTATCAAATTACTTCTCCCGCTCTGGGCGGAGCGGGAGGGCGTGTCAGACTCTTACTGACTAAAACCCACCCGTGTTCCTTCAATTGCCATGTTGCCGGGGGGCCACGATTTCCCTATCGACCCATATTCGCAGCCCCGGCAGGCATTGGCCCTAGCGGACCCCGTCAATTCTGCTAACATCTCTTTGAGGCGCGCGTGGAACACAACGCGCCGTCGACCCGGGACCGAATTGTACCCTAATTGCGTAACTTATTTTCGTAAACAATTTTGCCTAATTTGTTTCATTTTGACAGTTCAACAACGTTCATTGCGTTATTTACGTTGTTGAGCCAATTTTTTTTCCAACTTATGAAGCAATGGATTAGCAATCTGTTTCAAATCGAAACAGATTGTGATTGTGTTGAATTACGCAATTAGGGTACCGGTCTGGATGCCTGCTTGGATTAGGTGGATAGGGCTTGGAAAAAGTACCAAATTAATGCACAGGTCCGTGACATTTTTCTTAAAAATCTTTAAGAAAAAATAATTTTCACCATAATGTTTGTGTCAAAGTAGGGGTTTGTGTTTGTTAAGCTACGCTTGCTGCTGTTAGTTAGTCCATGGATGGGTGACCATCTTTACATACCAAGACCCCTCCGTGCCTCGGAAAGCACGTTAAGCCGTTGGTCCCGGCTGTCATTTGTAGATCTTTAACAGTCGTTACGGGTAGTTAGAAGCCCAAAAGTCTGACAACCAGTGTTACCTAGTAACTAGGTTGTGGAGGTCAGATAGGCAGTCGCTCCATGCAAAATACTGGTATTCATCTGCATCTGGTTAGACTGGAAGCTGACCCCAACATGGTTGGGAAAAGGCTAGGCCGATGATGTTTGTGTCAAAGTATAAACAACATTGGCTTTGCAGCTAGTGACACTAAAAACCTAGCGAATTGAACATAATTAAGTGTCTAAACACATTATGAGACGGAAACCGATCAGTTTCGGATGTCAACTGCGACAAATTGTCCAAATTAAAGTCTAGACAGGAACTGTTTTGACTTCCCTATTGTGATTTAATAAATGAGTAATTTCGCACTTGTCCTTGGTCTCGTGTGTATGCTTTTAAAGCTATTGAACGATCTACGATCGATAAATAGTTTCGAAGATAAGACACTAGACTCTCGATGTGTGTATCTAAGTTTCATTGATAAGTACGAGTAGAAGCATTTTCATTAAATCATTCATATTTAAGACGCAGATATATGCCAGTGACCTTGAATGGTTAGCTTGCGTGTTCTGTACTGAGCTCACGCAACGCGTCGTACCGTACGTCCACCCAGTAATAGGACTCGCCCATCAAGGAGCGCTGTCCCAAATTAGACGCATTATTAATTTATTACACGTAAAACAAAAGATATTTTAATAAAACACGTATACTAAAAGATCAGTAATTTAATTATCTTTAATATGGGGAAGTTTTCAGAAAAATACGCTTGATGGATTTTGCGTCATTCTCAGTTTTTTATCCGCGTTAGACATAACTTTACAAATTAATTTCACTATGTAATATAAACATAATCAAAAATATGCCTATATTAAAATATTAAGAAAATGCTCTAATTTAATATATATTTTTTCCAAATCACTAACACTACTCGTTCAGACGTCATCTTCAGTATAAAATCATTAAAAGTCAGCTATCGTCCTCGTAAAGGTAATAAAATGCGACGTTAACATAGAGGGTGGCAGGGACATCAATGCGAAAACTGTTATCGTGGATTCAGTACATGATCCTGACCCACCCTTTTTTTGGCTAGGAAATTATCAAATAACTTCTCCCGCTCTGGGTGGCGCTCTGGGTGGTGGGTGGTGGGGTGTCAGACTTACTGACTAAAACCCACCCGTGTTCGTTCAGTTACCTATATTGCCAGGGTAACCCTTTCGGACAAAACCGCAATCTCGACAGGATTTTAAAACCCCTGCGTTAAAATTTTTCGTCGGTTATTTAAAAAAATCTGCTGTTCCATAGAAAATGCAATACCTACGCGGTCAAAATGTATGGAACAGCAGAATTTTTTTTTTTTCATGAATCTTGTACTGAATCCATAGTAACAGTTTTCGCGTCGATTTCCCTGCCACCCTGTATAGGTATATTTTTTTTCTGTATATTAATTTTAAAAAACATTTAGTTCAGAATATTATTTTCTGAACTAAATTTCGTGTAAGGGAAAACGTACATAAATAATCGTGACGTTGTCGAACTATTTTCATTGAAAAAAAAAAAAAAACGTGTGGCACTCGGGGACTGCCGCGGTAAAGCTATTGCATAGCATTTGTAACCTCCATACTTCCTATTTGTCAACGCTACACTTGGAATGATGACGTGATGACATAAAACAAAAATTACGTTCCCATGACAACACCACGTTGTCATGGAAACCGTCGTTACATGGTAGGCGGAGTGGGGGGTGTTAGGTTTTATATTCGTTACGTTACGGAATTTCTTGATTCGGTCGCCGCGCTCAAAGCACGCGATAAAAGCTATGCAATAGCTTAAAATCATTAGCCAGTGGATTCTTTGACATGGTCCCAATAGAGTTATGAAATATCAGAAGGAATACGTTGTATAAATAAACATGACATATTCAGACATGCTCGTATTGAACTAGCTCAGTAGCATCAACGTGTGAACTAGAACATCGTGGTTCGTGACACATACATATTATAAATCTAAAAGACATCTTGTAAATATGTTTAGAAGATTACGTAAAATTCAATGTCTTGCGTATGCATCCTTGTTGATATAAAAAAAAACAGTGGCACTCCGGGAGTGCCGACAGAAGTGAAAACTTGAACAAGATCGCCTTGGTGGAAGAAAAATACTTATATAGAACATTGGTCCGTAACCTTATTTAAATAAAGAACACAATCGCGTTTACAAAAAGTAATACTTCCGAAACCTTTAAAGTAAAAATACTTGCATTGAACATGTTTACAAAAATGAGGTGTCGGTAACGGTGTCGCGAGTTCAATTGCTTTTCCCATCTCAAAAATGCCCAACGCGCCTAAAGAAGATTTCACTTCAAAAAAACCGGTCAAGAGCGAGACGGATTCGCGCACCAAGGGTTCCGTACCATTTAAATTTTTATCGGAAAGGCCCATATTCGTCAGAGAATTTTAACACTCATCATCATCATTAGCCTATAAATGTTGTGAGGGAGTGGGCCGTAATCCACCACGCGGGCCCAGTGCGGGTTGGTAAATGTCACATGTCCTCAAATTTTTGGTTCTAGGACATGCCGGTTTCCTCACGATGTTTTCCTTCACTGTTTTGAGAGCAGTGGTGATGAAATAATTTACACAAAGTAAAGCGCCTGTCAGGGTTCGAACCTACGACCTACAACTCGTAAGTCGCGGCCGTTACCACTGGGCCACCACTGCTCACAATTTTAACACTGCGGTGTAGAATATTGCAGTTTTAGGTCAGTGCCATTTCTTGACCGATAGTGGAACTAATGTAATTTTTGTTGATAATTTCTAAAAAGTGTGCTATTTAGAGACATCGTTTTATTTTTCCTGTAATCTTTACCTAAACTTCTATCACATAGAATAATTTCAGATTTTTCTCTATGCAAACTTCGGAGATAAGGGGGACAGTATTTGTGACAGACAGACAGACTGAATCGCACCATAAGGGTTCCTTTTCTTACCATTTTGGTACAGAACCCTAATGTGACCCTGGTGTTTTTTGGTTGGTATATTGGCATGTGCTAGCTGACATATGGCCAATAATTTATCATTTAAATTATGTTTTGTGTTGCATAATATAAGTTATTTTGCATATTATTGTATAGTATCTTTTTTTTTTCTAACTTGAACAGACAGCTGTACTGCTGGGGAGTTTGTTGCGCCACTTCTTCTTCCCAGCTAAAGGCACTAGGAAGTGGTGAAGGGTGGGCGTTTTTGGGGGACTGTCTTATGTAATTTTGGCGTTCGAAAAGTGCTGATTCTCAGCCTAGTTTGAATAAATGACTTTAGAATTTGAATTTGACAAAAAGCAAAATAATTGTTTAAGAAATTCTCTTGTTGTATGGATTACTATGTATCTGAAATAAACGAATGAAAATAATAAAAAAACAACCCTTGAATATATTTACTCCTTTACCAATATTCCAGCCCGTCCCATCCTTGATGTCCTCCCTCCGGTTGACGCCCTAAGCCGAGGTTCGTACCCCACAGGGGGTGCCCTTAGCGAGCGTTTACCTAGTTTTAATTAGCATAGTTGAATAATCCCTGGCTGGAGGTTTTAAGTGTAGTAGCTTAAAGCACCCACAGGAAAGCCCGGTTAAGTAGTCATGATCTCAGAGGTCAACTACGAGATGACCTACCTAAAAAAAACTACCAATATTACGAAATAGTCTACTAACATACGTTTTGTTTCAAATTCCAGGTAGCATGCTAACAATAGGGCGATCGAACTACCTCCGTTTCAACCACCCGGCCGAGGCGAAGCTGATGAAGTCAGTGCTACCGTCAGCTCACGTCTCCATGGCGCCTGTCCAGTTTCAGCCCAACGACCAGTGTGCCGCAGGTAAAGAAAATAAATTTATTGGACCCAGAATAAGGCACCCAAAAAAACAGAGGCACTCCGGGAGTGCCGACAGAAGTGAAAACTTCAAAGTCAAAGTCAAAGTCAAATCATTTATTTCAAATAGGCCCATGTATGGCACTTTTGAACGTCAAAAATTACAAAATAATAAAATTGATTCTAGTCGCCCCTTCCAAAAGGTAGTTTTCGTATGGAGAAGAATGGGCAAGAAACTCCACCGTTACTCTTTTAAAAATGTTTTACAATGTTTGTTGTTTGTTGAACAAGATCGCCTTGGTAGAAGAAGAATACTTGTATAGAACATTGGTCCGTAACCTTATCTAAATAAAGAGCACAATCGCGTTTACAAAAAAAAAAAAATACCTTTAAAGTAAAAATACTTGCGAGTTCAATTGTTTTTCCCATCTCAAAAATGCCCAACGCGCCTTAAGAAGTTTTCACTTCAAAATTTTTGGAAGCGTTTTCCCAACTATTTTGGGGTCGGCTTCCAGTCTAACCAGATGCAGCTAAACACCAAGATTTTCGGACTTATGACTACAATGCTACAAGGTTCTTTAGGCGCGTGATCAAAACCAGAACTATAACACCGCCATCTTGTTTTGTCTATACAATTTCTGTGACACAATTAGACAAATGTTTACCAATAACCCCTGTCACTGTCATTCTGGCGTCAAAATATCCTTGTAGCTCTCTAGCTTAAGGGGGTGCCCAATGGTCCACTATCGCCACTCCTTTAAAAAAATATTATCTCTTGACTGAGAAGGAATTATGAATAAAACTACGTCCGTAACTATTTGAAATTGCCAAAGTGGTAGCCCTCTTTGGCCTTTCACAGACAGGCTTCGTTTTTGAAGAGTCGATACCATAAGAAGATTTCCCTTAAAGAGGGAGTATCAGTGATATAATATCCCAATATGTTTTGTCATTTACGAAATAATAAAAATTACTTTGTATTTTTAACAAAATTTATTATTGTCCACAGCCTACGTCACCCACCACACAGAAAGTTACCAAACCACAAATATACAGAAGATTTACAAAGACAACTCCCTAACGCAATTAGACCAAGAACTGGACATGACTCTCAAAGAAATGTCTAGGAAAAAGCCTCCAGTCGCCCCCAAGAAACCTTACAGAGACTTAGATCAATCTGACTCGAATTCAGACCAAGAATCCAGGGCAAAAATGTCAGGAATCATGGCTAAGGTTTCAAAATTCGAGTATTACGCTAAGCAGCAAAAAATTGGAAGGAGTCAATTCTACACTTCGAACGAAAATGAAATCTCACCAAAAGTTTTCAGCTCGAATTCTTTAACAGTTAATACTCCAGCAAAAGATGTACTCGGAGGCAAAACGTTACCTAATTACATGAATAAAATACAAAAGAATGTGTTAGTGAGCGAAAATAATGCTGTCGATCCCAAAAACTGTTCTTACGCCAACGTAGCTATTAGGCATAAAACGAAAATCGACGATATCGTCAAAAATTTCAATGAACCAACTAAAGACAATAAGTTACCGAAAAAAGTTAACAACGACCAACAAAATGACAATATCTACGGGAAAATTAACGTGGACAGAAAACCCGATGAAAAACCCAGTCAAAATGGCTTAGAACCGGGTAAAAACCATTTAGAACCGAACAAAAATGTGATAGAACCTGGTAAAAATAATTTAGAATCGTATAGCTCGAATATGATGGAGAGGAATGAGGTGTACGGGAAGATTTCTGAGAGGAATATGAATTTAACAAAAGGAGTTTGTTTGCCATCGCCAGCTTATGACAGAAATCCTCAGTATTCGCCTGTGTATGCCAATAGTTATGATCGGAGTATAGAAGCTGAAACCAGGAGATTGAGGGTATGTATCTAATTATTTTTTTACTTTATTTTATCTCTAGGTGTCAGTTCAGACTAAGCAGCAAAATGCTAGAGAAATTTTTCATTAATATATTGAAAAATACAATAGACGTGGATATATTTAGTAACCTGTTCCGTTTAGCTATTTCTGAAGAGTCAGAAAACCCTTAAAGAAATCGATACGTGTTTCACCTCTCAACGAGGCATCCTCAGGATGACGATTGACTTGTCGCAAACTCTAACACGGCGTGTTGCCACACTGAGCGCTGAACGCAGACTGCGATCTGGAGAAAAGAGAAACAGATTGTCCATCGAGTTTTTATATATCTAAGGTATAAAACCAGCTTTGAAACTTTCTAATACCCAATAAAAAAATAGTTAGCGTTTGCTAAAAGTACCCAAAAACATGTTTTTAGGCGATCATTGCTATTCAAAACATTTAGGTACTTAAAAAAATACCCATTTACTGCATCTCTCGCTTCTTCTCTGATCATAAAACTTAAACTATTGTAAAGACATAATTGTAAGCTTTAATATGACGTACTGTATATCAATGTATAATACATGAATATTTTTTTAGGACAAAGCTCTACAAAATCCGGCCGTCCTTTGAAAAATTCTTTTTAAATACTAGATACTTACTTTTTTTCCTATTTAGAACTTTATTCGTTATTTTTCTCAAAAGAAGTTGCTAACACTAGTATATAAGGGAAGGAGGCGACCCAACCCCCGACACTACCGCAAGCAGTGACATCTAAGGGAGCATGACGAACTTGCTGCCGGTTGCTCAGGCAAAAAATAATATGATCAATTGTCGAGGTCGCTAGCTAACCACAAATTGCAATACAACTCATAACAGGAACATTGTAATGAGTAGATTATGTCAACAATAGAATAAAATAAAAATAAATTGACTCGTAAAAAATAATACTTACTTATTTTTTACGAGTCAATTTATTTTTATTTTATTTTATTGTTGACATAATCTACTCATTACAATGTTCCTGTTATGAGTTGTATTGCAATTTGTGGTTAGCTAGCGACCTCGACAATTGATCATATTATTTTTTGCCTGAGCAACCGGCAGCAAGTTCGTCATGCTCCCTTAGATGTCACTGCTTGCGGTAGTGTCGGGGGTTGGGTCGCCTCCTTCCCTCAAATATGGCGAGGGGGGTAATGGCTGATCTTTGCGTTATGCTCGTGAACGGGTGCAGCTTGTGGTGACTGGTCATCTTGCTGTTTTGTTATTGTTACTAGTAATTAACTGTTAATTTATTTTACCTCGATGGTGCTAGTTTATCATTTATAACTGCCAATTTACAGCTTTATGTGGGCGGTCACGCCCTATATGCCTGGAGGCTTATATTTGGATATTTAGTTCTGTTTATGTTTAGTTTTTTTTTTTAAATAGTGCTTGAGTATAGTTCTCGATGTTTTTGGTTGGTATATTGGCGTGTGCTAGCTGACATATGGCCAATAATTTATCATTTGAATTATGTTTTGTGTTGCATAATGTAAGTTATTTTGAATACTATTGTATAGAATCATTTTTCTAACTTGAACAGACAGCTGTGCTGCTGGGCAGTTTGTTGCGCCACTTCTTCTTCCCAGCTAAAGGCACTAGGAAGTGGTGAAGGGTGGGCGTTTTTGGGGGACTGTCTTATGTAATTTTGACGTTCGAAAAGTGCTGATTCTCAGCCTAGTTTGAATAAATGACTTTTGTTATTTTTTTTTTTTAATAGATACGTCCTGCTAAGCAATATAAAAGGCATGAATAAACTTAAAACATAGATACTATTATCACTGACGAACAAACGCCTGTAATATTCAGTATCATTGTGCAAATTGATAACATTATCAGTTATTTACGTTAATGATATGTTTGGTTAGAAGCTTTGAATGGCCTTCAAGACATCATACGTCCTTTGCAAGATAACATTGTTTGTCACAGCCTGAAAATGTCAACTACAAAAGTTATGTCGCAAGGGAATATTGTCTTTGGTTTTGTATTTTCGATTCTTGCCACCGACTTCCGAAATTAAAGTAATTTTTCACTTCGTAGTGTGCTCTCTTGGATAATGTTTTTTTTTTTTGTAAAAAGTTTTTATTTTTACCCGACTACGGCAAAGCCAAAAGGAAGAAGAGAGAAGGGTTATGATTTTAGCAGTCTATGTATGTATGTTTGTATGTTTGTATGTATGTATGTATGTATGTATGTATGTTTGTTTTTACGTGTGTTCCACCGTAGCGCCTAAACTACTGAACCTATTTTAGTGAATGAGGTATCAATAGATTCGTAATAATGGTCCGGGTGACATAGGCTATATAATTTTTCCCTAAATTTAATTTGGTGGACTTTACACGTAAATTTCTAACCACGAAAAAAATTAAAATAGGATGATCATGACATGTTTGGTATCAAAAGAAAGGTCTTGACGAGCACATTACAAATATGTATATAATATTATATTTTCAAAGTAAATAAAATGTTTTAATCGTTAAAAACAAGCAAAAGTGAGACTGCGCTACGTAGTAGGTATCGCAAGATGTTACCAACGTGCAGTTAATCAAATCTTAATAAATAGTAACGATTTGTAATTCCACTCTTATGAAGAAAAACAAGTACAACGAAATATTTATATTTTGGATTTCTTCGAAGCTCGATATCGATATATGGTGTTGGCGTTGAAATAAATCGCTCTATGATTTCGTCCAAAGCACTATGCACTGCTATTGGAAATTAAAATTGGTTAATTACTGAACTATTATTGTATTACTCTTATTTACGTTTATCAAGTGTGAAAACGGAAAAGTATAAAATAAAAAAATAAAGTTTAATAAAAAACTGTAACCCGACTACGGGAAAATAAAAATGATCTAAAAAGTACGAAACAAGCAAATATTTCAGACAGAAATCAAGACATAGGTACAAAAATGGTCAAGGTAAAGCCGTCGTCGCATGCCATTATAATTTTGTAGGTGTTCCTGGCACCAACATGGTATACAGGCATGCGACCACGGCTTTACCTTGACCATTTTTGTACCTATGTCTTGATTTCTGTCTGAAATATTTGCTTGTTTCGTACTTTTTAGATGATTTTTATTTTCCCGTAGTCGGGTTACAGTTTTTTATTAAACTTTATTTTTTTTCACTTTTTAATTGTGGTACACACGGCTACACATCAAACTATACATTTCCAATTTATGCTGATCTCGCATTGTTTAGGATTTTCGTACAATATGAGGTCAGCTTCAATACGGTCGCGAATCATATTTTAAGACGCAGATATATATGACAGTGACCTTGAGTGGTTAGCTTGCGTGTTCTGTACTGAGCTCACGCAACGCGTCATACGTCCAGCCAGTAATAGGACTCGCCCATCAAGGCGCGCTGTCCCAAATTAGACGCATTATTAATTTATTACACGTAAAACAAAAGGTATTTTAATAAAAAACGTATACTAAAAGATCCGTAATTTAATTATCTTTAAAATGGTGAAGTTTTCAGAAAAATATGCTTGATGGATTTTGCGTCATTCTCAGTTTTTTATCCGCGTTAGACATAACTTTACAAATTAATTTCACTATGTAATATAAACATAATCAAAAATAAGCCTATATTCAAATATTTAAAAAATGCTCTAATTTAACATACATTTTTTCCAAATTACTAACACTACTCGTTTAGAAGTCATCTTCAGTATAAAATCATTAAAAGTCAGCTATCGTCCCCTTAATCAACATAACCTGACACTGACCTGCAAATTGCAAAAAACTAAACTTAAGAAGCGAGTCTTTAAATCTGTAGGTCCATCATCGCTGAACCGTAAAATTAAAATAATTTACATAAATAAACATAATAAAAGTACTCGCTCTTATCAGCTTTCAACAACCTCTGTGATAAGAATGTCAATACGCGGCCTTTACAAGGTAACTATAACTATTGACAGATATATATTATGATACGCCTTTTTGTTAGCTACTGTTGATCAAATCAAGGTGAAGAGTTTATCTTAATATTGGTGCCGATTCCCTTGTTCACAAACTAAATTAAATTTAAGTTCAGTGCATCTTTTTCTTCCTATTTCATTAAGAAAAGGACAGAAGATAAATTTTAGTTTAGTCTTGTCAAATTAATCAGCGCTTGACGTAAATTGACGTAATTTTAGTAGGCAAGTTTTTAATCACGTCTAAACTTGTATGGTGAGTGACAAGCGATGATTAATTTGACAGGACTAAACTAAAATTTATCTTCTGTCCTTTTCTTAATGAAATAGAAAGAAAAAGATGCACTGAACTTAAATTTAGTTTAGTTTGTGAACAAGGGAATTGGCACCATTATGTTATTAGATTTAGTAATTATTTATTTAAACATTTATACACACACATATAAACAGACAAGAAGAAAGGAACAGAAAAATCAGAATCATGTACTGAACCCCCCTGCGCTGAAATTTATCATCGGTTATTTTTTTCAAATCATCTGTTCTATACATTTTGACCGCGTAGGTATTGCACTTTTCTATGAAACAGCTGTTTTATTTTATTAACTGACGAAATATTTCAACGCAGCGGGGTTCACAATCATGTACTGAATCCATGGTAACAGTTTTCGCGTCGATGTCCTTGCCACCGTGTATACACGTCATACCGCTGCCTACCCTTTCATAATTTTCAAAGCGTGATGTTTTTTTAATGCTCAAAAACGTGCCATTCTTCCACGAACTAAATGACAGAGAGAGATAAAAGACAAACAAAGTGAGACAGCAAATAAGTGTTGATCAATATTTGGTTTAAAATGTACCAAGATTGTTTATAACGTGAATCTGGTGCAAATAATTCTTACGTCAGTTTGTCTTGCTTTACAAAATGTTGCACAGAATGTTGTGTAAAAGTGATAAAATTTAAGGATACGCAAAACAATGCAGTTTTAAGATCAATTTTATATAACTGCTAGAAATCTTATTATTATTGAAAATAAAAAAGTTATTGCTACTTAAAATTCTCATACTTAGTAGCAAAATTTAGCAAATTCCATAAAAAAGTATCAAATTTTCAACTCATTTAAAAAAAAATCTGCTATCCTATACATTTTGACCGCGTAGGTATTGCACTTTTCTATGAAACAGCAGATTTTTTTTTTAAGAACCTTTTCAGAATCATGTACTTGAATCCATGGTTTCAGTTATCGTGTCGATGTCCCTGCCACCCCGTATATATTTCGTTAAAATAAAAACATTTTTAATTCAGCTAGACAGCCTTTTTTTTTAGTTGGGAAATTATCAAATAACTTCTCCCGTTCTGGGCGGAGCAAGAGGGCGTGTCAGACTCTTACTAACTGAAACCCATCCGTGTTCCTTCAGTTGCCATGTTGCCGGGGGCCACGATTTCCCTTTCGGCCTTATTCGCAGCCCCGGCAGGCATCGGCCCTAGCGGACCCCGTCAATTCTGCTGACATCTCTTTGAGGCGCGCGTGGAACACAACGCGCCGTCGACCCGGGCCTGGTTCTTATCGGACGGTGAGCTACCCATTGCTCACCGTTCGCAAGCCCGAGCCTGCGGTGGCCGGAAATGGGCTCGCGATTCCCGACGCCCAGGGCGTCTCCTCCTGCGGCGGTTAGGGGCATGAGGGCGCGAATTTTGCCTCTCCCTCACGCGTTCCGCCTCCTCCTTCGCGAGCATTACTGCTTCGCAGAAGGAGGTGATGGCCTGCCATTTCCTCTTGCTCCGTACCATGGCCCGAACCAGGGCTGGACGCGAGAGATCACCGCCGCCGATCGCCTCCACGAGGACACGGCGATGCTCCGCCCAAGCCGGGCAGACCTCCACCGTATGCTCCACCGTGTCCTCCAGCTCGACAGCCTCATGTTGAGAACAGTTTATAATTCCTAAGGCCATTAGGACTTACATTGAAAGAAAAAAAGACATAGGAGATGAGAGGAGCTCGTAGCTAAGTAATAACAGCCGCACTGGTCGATCCATCAGGTTAAGCTACGCTTGCCAGGGTTGGTCAGTGGATGGGTGACCATCTTTACATACCGAGACTCCTCCGTGCCTCGGAAAGCACGTTAAGCCGTTGGTCCCGGCTGTCATTCGTGGATCTTTGACAGTCGTTACGGGTCGTCAGAAGCCCGAAAGTCTGACAACCAGTCTTACCAAGGGGTATCGTATTACCCAGTTACTGGGTTGTGGAGGTCAGATAGGCAGTCGCTTCATGTAAAATACTGGTATTCAGCTGCATCCGGTTAGACTGGAAGCCGACCCCAACATAGTTGGGAAAAGGCTAGGCAGATGATGATTGAAAGAAAAAAGACATAATCTATCAATAATACCTACTTTTATACGGAACTCAACAACCAATTACATAAAAAAATCACATAATCTCAAGATAGTCAAGGCGTTATAATTGAAATTAAAGGAACAATGGTCTTATCACTGATAAGAGCCGCAGTTCTGATACGCTAACTATTGTGGAATCGCAATGCGATAAATGTTATAGTGTATTTTATACTGTACTTGAAGAATATAACCTAAGAATTGCTAAATAATATCAGATTTTTTTTTTGTTTTATTAAGTTAGGAGCGCGGTCAAGTGTGTATTGGTCTTAGTAACAGTGATAATTACGATATAATAATATTTCTGTGTGGTTTTTGCAAACGAAAGAATTGCGGTATTGTGTATATTGGCTTTAATTAAAGTCATAAAAAATATTTTTATTGCGTTATTAGGAGAGAAATTGTTTTTCTTGAAGAAATATTGCTTTTAAAGTAACTACTGTTTACATTTTCTGTCAACCTCAAAAGTTGAAATATATTTGTTTATTAGCATATTCAACCTTGTAAATCTAGTCAATTTCCTTTAAAAAAAAAGACATTCAGACATCCTTTTCCTTTAATTAATGTCGACACTAAAATTCTAAATTTGCTTCACAAACTTAGATTTAAGAAAGTCTATTCATAAAATTTTATCTCCATAGCTAATCTTTGCTAAACAAAATTGAACTTTATTTTCATATTGCTAAGATCTGTTAACATTTATGCAAATAATGATGATATGTGATATAAGCGATCAATGTCAAGATTTTGTTTCAACTTTCATTTATTTTATGACTATTCAGACAGTATTCATTGAGCCTCGAACTGTTTTGGTCAAAATGTAGTGCATATGTTCACGGTTTAGTAGCTTTTGGGGTAGACAGAATAGCTGTTGACATGTGAAGTTGAAGTTTATTAATAACATGATTTATTGTAGGTATTGTTTCTAAGTGTTTTGTTTGTTTTCATCATAAAGAAGTGTCAGTGAGAGAAATACATTGAACTTTGAGAGAAAAAGTGAATTTTTCATTAGTGCCGAAAAGTCAAAAACAGTTAGTACTTCGTTTGAAAAACCAGCCGAAAACGTGGAAAAAACAAAAATGGCGGTAAAAAACAAAAAAGAACCAACACACAAACGTCTACTAAAACTCTTCGTAAACAACCTCAAGAAAAACACATTAGCACTGAAAGAGCTAAAACAATCAATCGATACTTCACAACGACCAAACGAATACGAGAAAATAATCGATATATCGAATTCCGTCAACGAAAAACTCGATGTCGTACACAAAATACGAAACGACATCAAAATCTACAAAACCATAAACACTATTCTAACAAATCATTACATTAAAGTAACCAGAGACCACGAAAACTGCATCGGAACAAAAATCGTCAAATTAGAAGAAAAAATTAAACAATCGTACGATAATTTGAAATTGGAACTAACAAAGATGGCGCCGGTCAGTGTTGCAAGTCAAAATATTTCGTCGCCGATACAGAACAGTAATGTGATTCTTGTTGGTAATGATTTGAAGTGTAACCAGTTCAATCAGTTGCATATTAGGAACGAGATGTATAATACTATTATTAGGAAGATTGACAACCTATTCTGTGGGCTGGTAAGTTGATTTTATTTAAGAAGACTGCCTAATTACAAACGAAAATTATTTTAAGACACAAAAATAGACTAAACTTACCAAAATCGCGACTAAAAATGCACTCCAATAGTACCTTTGTAATGTCTATAAAAATTTATAATAAGTTGCCCGAAATAATAAAGAATTTAAATAAATATAACATCTTTATCAATAAATTGAAGCTTTTCCTTGTAAACAAATCCTACTATAGTATAAGTGAATACTTAAATGATAAATTATAGGTAACTTCATACTATCCATTTTTATCTACAAATACTCACTATTAAAGATACGCTTACCTACTCTTATTACGAAAAATATATAATTTAAAAAATAAATAATCTTTCAATAAATAACTTAACTTAGGGATAATAAATATTAATTACGTAATAAACAATAATAAGTAAACAAACAATAATGAATAATTTAAAAAATAAATGGTTATTATAATGTTACTAATAAATAAACGTATATAATTTATAAAATAATCATATTAAAATATTAATTCGTAAATTGAATTCTGTATTAATAAATAAATAAACGTATATAATTTATAAAATAATAATATTAATTCGTAAATCGAATTCTGTATTACTAAATATATAACTTACTAACTACTTAACTAATAATACATTTGTTACATTAAACGACCAGTGCTCTTCCTCCTCTCTCCTACTTGATCTATGCTGTGCCCGACAGGGTCCATAATTGTGACTAATATAATTATTTCTCTACCAACTATATACATTATGGTACGCAATAAAGAATTTGAGATTTGAGAATTCAAATGTTATAAAATGTTGTGGATACAATGGATAAGCTTTTCTTTTTAAAACATTGCAGGTCGCAATAACTCAGTTAAAATTTTACATAGTAAAACATTACCCAGTGTTGCCAACTTTAAGCAATACTCCTTAATCCGTCTTAGAGATTGGGCGATCTACATAGCAGATATTCATACCTAAATTAAATGGTGTCTGTATTGTATGTTTCCGTATCTCAATATTAATAGATACCTAGAAATTATAACATTGTCCACCTATCACGTTAATCACCTGTTAATGGTGAACATCATCAAGCTATCAACATAAATATGTACTCCTAAAAATACCTGACTAATGAGCACGTGAATTTCCTATATATTGTGCAAAATATTCATATCAAAACTCCAGCAAAAATCTAAATATTTAACTTTTATACAGAAAGCGGGCAACGTCGCAAATAGCTGTCAAATATTTCGCTGTTTTGATTAATTTGGCAATGTTACTGTATGGAACGGCCGCGACTTACGAGTTGTACGTCGTAGGTTCGAACCCAGGCAGTCGCTTTACTTTGTGTAAATTATTTCATCACCACTGCTCTCAAAACGGTGAAGGAAAACATCGTGAGGAAACCGGCATGTCACAGAACCGAAAATTCGAAGACATGTGACATCTACCAACCCGCACTGGGCCCGCGTGGTGGATTACGGCCCACTCGCTCTCACAGAGAGGAGGCTTGTGTCCCAGCAGTGGGAACATTATAGGCTGATGATGACTATGACAATAAAAAAATATGGCTAACTGATTATGAATGCAATTATTAATGTCGTAACACCGAATATTTAGTTTTAGATGTAAAAAAAGTATTTGAAAACTTTCCAAATGCCTATTTTCACCAAATTTTTGAAATATTAATAATAACTAGTAGGATAGGATTTTTATTCATTAGCCTAATTGTACTGTAACTTGTTCCAGGCGTACCAGGACAGAGTTAAGGAAGAAGAGCAGAAAGAAGCGGAGACGGCCCGACTAGAAGAGATCCTCAACATGTGCGCCGAGTATGAAAGGCAGATCGCTTCAGGTAGGTCAAGAAATACTATCATCTTTAAATTTCTACTGGCAACTCCTCCCCTTCCACAGTACTGCAAAAAAAAATGTGTTCAAAACTAAAAGCTTCCTCAAGAAAACCTGGTGACCCTGGCTTGAACAAGCAATAAAATATATGATAACCAAGTCTGAAATTCAAGTTCGAAACACACAACAACTCGTAATAGCAATAATGAAAAATCACTTTTGCTGATTGACCGTTGTCTATGAGACCATGCGCGTACGCCAGTTTTGAGTGCACTTAACAATAGGGCAGTTAACTGTAGGCTTAGTGGACTGTAGATTTGTTGACCATTTACTATTTTGTTTAGTACCTGATATTTTTAAAAGAGTAACCGTGGATTTTCTAGCCGGAAAATATTTTTATTTTAATGTTGCCTGGATCAAAAAAAGAAATTCTATTTAGTCCATCAATCAGATAATTAAAAAAATATTAGACACGTATTTAAGCTTCATCAAAATAACTTAAATAAATCGCATTAAAGTTGGGGAGTGGGGATTGCTACGTCACAAGTAAGTATAAAATCTACACATTCGTGACGTCATAGCAAATTTTAACTCAATGTATCGCCGTAATCTTTTGATAACGTAAAAATATTAAAAATACGTGTCTAATATTTTTAACCGACTTCCAAAAGGAGGAGGTTCTCAATTCGACTGTCTGTTTTTTTTTTTCTTTTTGTATGTTTGTTACGCGATTACTCCGCCAATTATGAATTGATTTTGATGATTCTTTTTTGTTCGGTAGATCATACTTCAGAAGTGATCCCATATAAATTTTATTAACTTTGCTTGGGTAGTTTTTGAGTTAGCTTCAATAATACGTACTTTTTCCCACTTAGTATGTGGATGATATGATAACTTCCTGTCACTGTTATTTACATAGCAGATAGTGGTATTCGAATTTGTGTGGGGTAGGTACCACAACTAAAAAGTGTAAAATAAACACTTAACAAAAAAAAAAACAACCGACTTCAAAAAAAACACTACAAAGTGAGAAATAACTTTAATTTCGGAAGTCGGTGACAAAGAACGAAAATTCAAAACCAAAGACACCGACTTCCGAAACTAAAAAAAAAATGTTTAATCATCATCCTTGTACAACATTCTATATTAATTAATAACCAGACTTATAATAACTATCCATTTTTATATCGTATTTGGGGTGATTGCTATGTTATGGTTTAAGACATTTATTCCTCAAAAACAGAATACAATTATTCACTTAGAATGAGAAACACTGGTTACATACATAAACGTTATTTGGAACGAGTATCGGAACGGTATGTTATAATTAGAAGTAGGTATAATATTGTTAGTCGCTAACTTATCATTGGTGCCGATTCTCTTGTCACAAATGCCTCTAAACTAAACTAAAAATCACCAAATATTATATTGTTTATTTTGATTTATGTTCGGTTATATTTTAGGAATTTGAGTAAAGGAGATCATTTTTTTGGGCCTTTTCTGAAAGTGCACTTTCAAAAATCAATAAATGTATGAAAATTACAAATCATCGAACTTGTATAACTTGGCTGAGAGCAATCGTACAACTTTTGCGCTATATTAACTGTTGGTCCAAATTACTAGTACTAACCACACGTACCATTATTTTTCGTTGGCACTTTCAGAAAAGGCCCAAAAATGTATGGAGCCTGAATGATCAAACTCAAAACTCAAACTCAAAGCATTTATTTCAAATAAACCAATTACAGGTACTTTTGAATTGTCAAGGGGTTGGTCAGTCAGAAAAATGAAGCTAGTTGCCCATTCCAAAGCGTAGTAGGTACCTATGGAGAAGAACGGGCAAGAAACTCCACGGACACTCTTTTAAATCAAAATATTGTTACAAAATATTGGTTACATCATTCGTGTTGAACTTATACATGTGAGAACAATGTAGAAAGACGTGCACGTTAAAAGCGTCCGTAATAAAAATATAATAACAATTCAAAAATTTAAATAAATTAAAATAAACCGTGGCAGCTAAGAGATGACCAGTCCCTACTGACGGCGCCCGTTCACGAACATGACGCATGGATCAGCACCATTTAGCTCAACCATTTTGAAGGGAACTTAATGATCCAATACACACGCCACCATCAGCGAGACATTTGAGTAAGCATGACATACTCTCAGCTGCCAGAGCACATTCAAGTCAATGAAAGACGTACCCAGTAAATGTAGCTTTATGGAATGTACAACATGGTCACAGTGCTCACACATGTGATATGCAATTATACAATAGATCTCCTTTATATTAATCATAGAAGTAATGAGTATGCCAAGTATGTAACTTTAATGTAATTCACCTAAACAATACCACTTGTACTACCTTCTTCTCACGGTCTTGACCAGCAAACCTTCACATTGGTTCACTTTTTCAAGGCTACCTCTGAGCCTACTAACGTGTATTTAATAATATTAAATTACTTTATAATATCAGTTTCCTTTACACGTATTATTATGAGTTGTGTCATTTGTTGATAAGTGATCAAGTTCTTAGTTGGTATGTAAGATGGAATTATCAAAGTATACAATGCTACTGAAAAATATTTGCAGGTAGGATTAACGTCGACTAAGATTTTTGATACTTTTTATACTATACTTACCCAAATCATGAAGCATGATATTATAGTACAAAATAATTTTAGGCCTACAAAGTGCTCTTAGTGAAACTTAAAAACGCTTTCGTGATGTAAAGGGGTTTTTAAACGTGTCCCGAAAGAACCGTCTGATTCACCACCTCCAAATAAGTGCCGATTTTTTTGTCAATTAGTCCCCAATATTTAGTTTTTAAAATGACTTAGAAATATGAACAAAATATACACAAAGACTCATGCAATTAATATTTTATTTGCAGGCATCCCAATAACCCCGACAGAGAAGAGGCCGCACAATAAGATAATAACGAACGGCTCGTTACCCCGCAGTGTTGCCCTCAACAACCCCAACTTTGTGCAGACCAGCGATGGTTATTATAAGTAAGTTATCTTTTGTTATAGCTTTATCTGCTGGTCTCCCATAATGAAAAGTATGCTCAAGCTTAACCGCAGTACCCTCAGGACTGCAGGACAACATCAGAAACGAAAAGTCATTATAAAAAATTGAGGAGTTCCTCAAGGCTACTCACTGCAGTTATTTTATAAGGCCGGTTTTTATCTCGCTGTATGCATTTGCAAAACAAAATCGAAATCTATGAAAATACATAAATACCTAAGCACTAGGTCTGTACATTCATTGAAGTTCGTGAAATCACATTTTAAATGTAGTAAATACAAATGAAGACAGCGTTCAGCGCTCAGTGTGGCAACACACCGTGTTCGGGACAAGTCCATCGTCATCCTGAGGATGCCTCGTTGAGAGTTGAAACACGTGTCGATTTCTTTCACTGTTTTTTTTTATGGCTCTTTAGAAATAGCTAAGCGGAACAGGTTACTAAATATATCCACATCTATTGTATTTTATAATGGATTTCCGCAAGGTCACGCCTGAATCAATTAACTAATGAAGACATTATTTTCTGTTCCAGGTTCGAAACTAGTCATAACAAAAGCTCCCCAATGAGCCAATCCCTTCCAATCCAAAGGAATCTCTCTAGCTACGAGAACTTCGACTCATCCTCCCCCACAGAACTCACCCCCGAAGTAGTCATCCCCCAAAACAACTACGAAAACATAGGTAGGATGGATGAGATAGGTATCCCGGTTTTCGAAGACCCGTCCCCCAGAATGCATGACTTGTCTAGTCCGATTATGATAAGGAAACTTCACAACCAAAGTGGGGGTGTTCCTGCTTTATCCTCTCCCATAAGCAGCCCTTACGAAAACGTTTATTATAGAAATAACGTATACGGTAACTTAAAACCCAAGTCCCCGAATACACAAAGCCCTAGGACCAGAATTAAGACTACTTTTGCTCATAAAAATCTGACATCACCTCAGTATTTTATATTCCCCACACCACCGCCCGTAGATAATTCAAAAATACCTAACTTTGAACAAAAACAAGAAAGCACAGATTCTGAAAGACCAAAATTCGATGGAATTGAAAAACAGCTAAGTCTGGAAGAAGAAATACCAATGATAGACGATGATTTGACAAACGACTTAGAATTCAGATATTCCAAAGTACTAAACGATGATAAAAAGGAAGAGGCTCCCGAAAAGAGTCCAGAAGTAATCTTGACTAAAAACCAAAGCTTCGCTGACATGAAAAACGAATTAATGGCCGACATTCCTGAACTAGAAGAGTTTGAGAAAGATTTGAAGGAAAATAAAAGAGAGAAAATAATAAAGAATATAACTGAAGACATGAAAAATATTGATATAGAAGCTGATTCGTTAGACAGCGCGGTTTTAGACGACAATGTTGATGAGTTGAAGACTAAGTATGAGAAATTAAAAGAAGATCGGAAGAAATTGGTGACGGAGATACATGAGATAAAGTGCAAGATGTCGGAAATCAGGTTGCAGGAAGACGATATTTTGAGAGAGGTATGTAACCATAATAAAATGTATTACTTCCCGCTGATGCAAATCAGCGAATCTTTTGAGTGTCTTGAAAGAACATTAAAGAAAGAGTTCAAACAAGTTGAAATAATAATGCGGTACTTATTGTTGGCATATTTTTTGTGCGACATTAGGAAATTTTAATGATGCTATTTACAAAATTACAGAAAATAAAAAAATATAAAGGAAAAACGGTAAAACTGTATAACTTAATTGCCATTTACTATTCAAAATCTTATAAAAATACAACGGTTTAAATAAAAGGTCATCACAGTCATTATAACCAGCTGCAGTGAAACGAAACAAATTTAAAAAAAATAAACATAATTTCTTATTTTTTACAGTTGGAAATGGAAAAAGCCCTTATCAAAGGGGAATACGATTCAGAAATAGCGATCCTTAACATAGAACAGAAGAAAAAGATGGCCTTAGTGGACAACGCCAAAAGAATAGAAGAAGAGATCCGACAGCTGAAAGAGAAACAAGAGACCAGGCAGAACGAGATGAGAGATAGAGTGGAGATCGCTACGCTGAAAGTTGAGAGGTGGGTACTTTTGTATAGAAGTTATTGTTGGTTGTTGCTTTACTAGTGTGATTAAAGACTGATGTGACATTATTTTGCCGATCCTAGAGGATTTTAATATAACGTTAAATGAGAACCTTAATAAGTGTCTTATAGCGCCAAAAACATCAAAATGTTATAACTTTGCACTCCATGTCACTGATGATAAAGAGTATTATTCGATGTCATCAGATAATCATCTGCTTTGCGCTCTTTTTGAACTGCGTGGAACCTTCGACTGCATTCGACACCAGCACGCGTAGCATGACCACCGTAGAAACGAGTTTAGTCGACGGAAGAATAGACAAAATGACAGATTGTGATTGTTTATCTGTCATTTTGTCTATTCTTCCGTAGACAAAACTCGTTTCTACGGTGGTCATGCTACGCGTGCTGTTGTATGTTATTGGCAAAGTAATATTAATAAATATTTGGCCTGAAACAAACTGAACTTGTGGCCGGATGTCATATGTGTAGAGATAAAGTAACAAATTATAGTTTATTATTGATAAGGCAGCGAAGGTGTCCCTTTTTTTTTGTGTGTGAAATTACTGCGTGTCAGACTCTTACTGACTAAAACCCACCCGTGTTCCTTCGGTTGCCCTGTTGCCGGGTGCCACGATGTCCCTATCGGTTTTCTTCGAACCCCCGGCAGGCATCGCCCCTAGCGGCCCCCGTCAATTCTGCTGACATCTCTTTGAGGCGCGCGTGGAACACAACGCGCCGTCGACCCGGGCTTAGTCCTTATCGGATGGCGAGCTACCCATTGCTCACCGTCCGCAAGCCCGCGCCTACGGTGGCCGGATATCGGCTCGCGATTCCCGCCCCGGGCGTCTCCTGCGGCGGTTAGGAGCGTGAGGGCGCGAAATTTGCCTCTCCCTCACACGTTCCGCCTTCTTCGCGAGCATTACCGCTTCGCAGAAAGAGGTGTCCCTCAAGGCACATTATTTGTGAAATCATCTACCTCCTTATATTTTTTAAATCAGTTCTTATGGAATCTTGTAGAAAGATTATAAAGAAGTACAAGTGAAACTCAAATTCTTGGAACATTATTAAGTTTCTTAATGATATGCTTATCTTTTCGTATCCAGGATAGAGAAAGACTGGAAGGACCACACGGCCACGCTTGAAGAGTTACAGAACGCACAGGACATTCTGGACAACGAGACGAAGATCTTTGAGGACCTGGAGTTCCAACATCTTGAGGAGGAGTCGGAATTGTAAGTAAAAGATATGTATAAAGTTTTAGAAAGAAACTGACACACGTAGGAGTGTAACTTACAAAGGTGAACTTTTTCAAAAATTTGATGAGGCTTGTGAACGGTTGCATTAATAGTACTAATTTTTCAAATACCAAAGGGCTCGATAGCTAATTTATGAAAGCATTATAACACAATAGCTTTAGGATTGGCTTCCGGATAATCAAACACAGCAAAAATCCACTTTCAAGGTTACAACATTTTGAGGATTTTGAAAGATGAAGCACGACCTGCAAGCTAACTGTTCATACCGAACCATAATCATGATAAAATCTTGTTCTCCCCAGGTTATCAAACAGAGAAGACATCCAAAACGATATAATCTTACTAACAAAGAAGATAGAAGCGCAAAAAACGCGAATCCTAACCCTTAAATCCGAAGCGAACAACAATCTAACATCAGCACTTGACGAAACAAAGATATTACATGCAGAATACGTCAGATTACTTAACCTAGTCGAAGAATTAACTGGCAAAGTGCAAGCAGTAGAGAAAGAACTAAAACCTATTGTAGCCAAACTTAATGATATTGAAAGAACTCAGTCACCAGATAGTGCATTCTTCACAGACCAAACCAGAGCAAAGTCTGGAGAATTCGGTTACTCTCCACAAAGTTCTGACAGCGATGATATTGACTTAAAAATGTCGACATTCGAAGACCATACGAAACAATTGAAAGATAAGTTTAATTCTATAGATCAAATGTCACAATCAATGACAGTGGATATAGAAAGAAGAGTTATAACCGATATTGTTGATCATGATGAACGGTTCAGCGAAAGTCCATCAAAATCGTCGACTTCTTCGAAAGAGAAGAAAGGTTTTTGGGAGAGGAACTTCGATTCGTTGAAAAGGAAGAGTAAGAAACCAAAATCTCCTGAAAAAGTTGACATTATGTCGCAGAGTTTGAACGAAAATCTATTCTATAATGATAATATAGAAGCTGATGTTAGTCTTGACAAATTCAATAGCTTAAGACATTCTAAGAAGAAGGACAAAACCACAGGACCAGTTAAAAGCAATTCCTCATCAAAAATCCCAACTTTCGCAGCTCTAGGAAAAATAATGAAAAAGGACTCCTTCACAAAGAAATCTAGAGAAAACAGTATTAAGAACGACGAATCAGACAAAGAAAACAATTCTAAAAACCGTTATATCAAAAACACAAAATGTATGAACGTCGACAATAAATACGTTAAAGCTAAATCTCTATCACCAGAGAAAAAAGAAGAAGACATTCAAGAAGAAACGGATATCGATAATAATGAACAGAAAACTAGAGTCACATTTGAAAATACGCCTCCGAAATCAGAATCTACAAGACAATCAACAAAAATTCTTCATCGCAAAAGCTGTGGTGACGAACCTAGTATTAAAGAATTTAACAAGATCACCGATACTAACAAAGTACCTTCTCAAGACGATATTGACAGAATATCTAAAGTAACGACGGATGCACCGATACTGCCGAGCGATACTGATATGAATTCTTTGGGGAAACGGACACTGGATAGCTTGATGGAGGTCGAGAGGAAGAGGATGGAAATGTTGGAGGAACAAGGTATATAATTATATTATTTTACTTGTAGGTATTTCAATTCAGAATCTAAGATGATTATCATTTTCGGAACCACACACTTATGACACAGTTCTAATTCCTTTGCAACCAAAATTTTGAATACAAATGTTCACTGAAAAATCAACTTAGAATCTTAAACGCTAAATAAATAGTTGCGTGGTGGCGATAAAATGTAAATTATCTGAGAAAATATATTCAAGTATAGCATATTTTAGGCCTCCCCGTACCATACTTTATACATATGATTATAAATGTGTATGTTATTATATATAATTGTGAGAACGATTTACACCATTCAATATAATAACTTTATGTACCTTATTTGAAGTTGAATGGCCAGATTTTTCGGTACTTTATTAACTTTCAATATTACTATCATTTTGTCTTGAAGTATTTACAATATTACTTAAAACCCGTCATCCTTTTTCAAGAATATCCACTCATTATTCGAGACTTTCTAGCAAGTCTCATTGATAAGTATCCTCTGAGAATTCAGGGTAACCCTTTAAGTGTAATTGATGTCTATTAATACTACATTTTCTTCTCCAAAAGGATGCCAAGTAATCGAAAACGAACGCGAGAAAATATCAGAGTTAAAGCGTCGAGTGCAAGATGAAACTAAAAAACTCTGGGACCAGAAGTATCGTTCGGAGCAAAGCAAGTCGTTTGAGGAGCAATGTCACAGCTTACCCCCTCTGTTGCCGCGTGAAGATGACAAGAACTATGACAGAAGTGTCATGGATGATTCGAGTCTGATTGATGATAGTTTTATGGCGAATTCGAGCATGTTTGAAGAGAGGTGAGTTTAACAAGTTAATAATTTACTTAAGTGCATTTATGTGACCTACGACCGAATATCTACTATCGAAGAAACTCATATCTGTACGCTGTAAGGACTATTCTTGCATGCAGCTCTCAGCCGCTATAGTATCGCTTACCTACGAAAAAAAAGGGTAGTGTGCACGGGATTTTGTTTTCAAAATGCTTAGATATATAACAGTGACAGTAGAGTGTTTAAGTTTTGGGTTAAATCTTGCAAGTTAATTTCGGACAACTTAATCTTGAGCTATCAAGTTGAAACTTTGTATACTTGTTCTATTGCGATGACAATGCATTTTTCTTTTCATTTTTTTATATATGTGAGATAGTTTGTCACATTTATACAGTTTAAACTACTGAACCGATTATAACAAAACCGGTTGGGTTTATCTTGATGTCTCTTAAGAGAGTGCATTCTAAAAGATGGCAACGTCGCAAATAGCTATCAAATATTTCGCTGTTTTGATTAATTTGGCAATATTACTGTATGGAAATAAGAAATATAGCTAACTATACTCCATTTGAAATAAGATTAGACATTTAAACAAACCTTTTTTACAGTCCGTTCAACCGATTTTGACTTCTAAGCCGTAGGTATAAGGATAGCATTAAAAGCAAAAAAGTGGTTACAATACCAACTGTTTACTGCAGCTGCCATTTGTCATGTGCCACCAACGCAATAGAAGTCAAAATCGGTTGAACGGACTGTAAAAAGGGTTTAGATAAATGTCTAATCTTATTTCAAACGGAGTATAGTGAACTAGAATATTGATTATGAAATACAGTAATTAATATCGTAACACCGAATAGATATTTAGTTTTGGATGTAAAAAAAAATATTTGTAAACTTTTCAAATGCCCTTTTTACACCTAAAATGGTTACTACATCAAATTCAGTGATATATTTCCATACAGGAATATTGCCAAATTAATGAAAACAAGTAAATATTTCAAAACTATTTCCGACGTTGCCATCTTTTAGAACGAACGCTTTAAGTCAAATTACATCACAAGAATATTACCAACATGTACACAATTCTAAAATACCTACAGAACTATCCTTAATTTTTTTACACTACCGTAGAACAAAGCATTCCATATGAGCCATACCTTTGTCCCTCTCTTCCTTTACTCACCTATAGGGTTGCAAAATTACGTAATTTTACTGAAAACGCTGGTAAATTACGGTAAAATTACCGGCGACTTATGAAGTTTTAAATTTTAATTTGTGCTGTCTGCTCTGCACATAAATGATAATTATTATAATCCATGACATGGTGTAATTCATTTCTTGAATTCTTGACTTGAGAATTTAGTTTTGGGGATTTTTAGTACGCATGAGTCGCATGAGCCCAGGTTTCTGTTTTTTTTTGAAAGTTCTAATACTATTTATATCTCTGGCAATTTATCCGTTAATAGTGAAGTAGTGACATACACATGATACACACAAACATACTCAGTTCCGTATTTGTAGTGTTTTAGTGGGTATGACTGTATGAGTACGTTTAATACGTTTTTTACCGAAAATTACCATATTTTACCGTAAAACACCGTAAATTACGTAAAATAACGTTTTTTACCACGAGCAGTGGTGGCCCAGTGGTAACGGCCGCGACTTACGAGTTGTAGGTCGTAGGTTCGAGCCCAGACAGGCGCTTTAATTTGTGTAAATTATTTTATCACCACTGCTCTCAAAACGGTGAAGGAAAACATCGTGAGGAAACCGGCATGTCCTAGAACCGAAAATTCGAAGACATGTGACATCTACCAAACCGCACTGAGCCCGCGTGGTAGATTACGGCCCACTCCCTCTCACAGAGAGGAGGCCTGTGTTCCAGCAGTGGGAACATTTATAGGCTGATGATGATGATGAACGTTTTTTACCGCATTTTACCAGGGTAATTTTACCGTTTTACATCCTTACTCACCTACTACAAGTGTGATGTCACATTAATAAACACAAGTTTTATGAACGGTACCATGAAACACCTTAACCTGCACGACTAGTGATTCAAATCAGCACACTGCTGGTCACTGATAAGATAAGAAGCAGTCATATCGCGAAAGTGGACGCAGGCGGCCGTACTGTGTCCTAAACGGAAAATACGAGAGTTAGCCGTATTTGTAAGTTAGTGATGAATATCCGTATAGGTCGTTTTTAACCGACTTCCAAAAGGAGGAGATTCTCAATTCGACTGTGTTTTTATTTTTGTGTTTGTTACGCGATTACTCCTCCAATTATGAATTGATTTTGATGATTATTTTTTTGTTTGGTAGTTTATTTGTGGCTAAGTAATAACAGCTGCTCGGGTCGATCGATCAGGTTAAGCTACGCTTGCCGCGGTTCGTCCGTGGATGGGTGACCATCTTTACATACCAAGTCCCCTCCGTGCCTCGGAAAGCACGTTAAGCCGTTGGTCCCGGCTGTCATTTGTAGATCTTTGACAGTCGTTACGGGTAGTTAGAAGCCCAAAAAGTCTGACAACCAGTCTTACCAAGGGGTATCGTGTTACCTAGTCACTAGGTTGTGGAGGTCAGATAGGCAGTCGCTCCATGTAAAATACTGGTATTCAGCTGCATCCGGTTAGACTGGAAGCCGACCCCAACATAGTTGGGAAAAGGCTAGGCAGATGATGAGTTTATTATATTAACTTTGCTTTGGTAGTTTTTGAGTTAGCTTCAATAACACGTTCTTTTCCCCACTTAGTATGTGGATGATATGATAAGTGCCTGTCACTGTTATTTACATAGCAGGAGTGGTATTGAAATTTGTGTAGGGGTAGGTACAGTCAGCTGCAGAGAAATCTCACCCCCTAGCGATGTAAAATACATTGCTAGGGGTTGAGATTTCTCTGCAGCTAATTGTACCATAACTAAAAATTGAAATAAAAACGTTTTACAAAAAAAAAACAACCGATTTAAAAAAAAAGTTTTTACTAGTGTTGAAAAATTTGGTAACTTGAAATATCTTAAATAGAGCCAGTTTAGAAACTATTTACGTACTTAAATACTTAAGTGCATACGTCCGAAAAGCAGTGGTGGCCCAGTGGTAACGGCCGCGACTTACCAGTTGTAGGTCGTAGGTTCGAGCCCTGACAGGCGCTTTACTTTGTGTAAATTATTTCATCGCCACTGCTCTCAAAACGGTGAAGGAAAACATCGTGAGGAAACCGGCATGTCCCAGAACCATCAATTCGAAGACATGTGACATCTACCAACCCGCACTGGGCCCACGTGGTGGATTACGGCCCACTGCTTCTCAAAGAGAGGAGGCCTGTGTCCCAGCAGTGGGAGCATTATGTGTACGTCCGGCCCACAGTTAGACATCTTCACTGAACTGTTTTACCTGTACTCACAGATAATAATTTTGGTTTTACACCAAAATCTTTCTTGGAAAACAAATTGAAGGTACAATTCAAAGTATAGATATAGGATCTCGAGCGCGAGATAAAAGGATCGATTCCTGGATCGGAAAGTGTGGATATGCGACATTTTCAGTAGTACTCCGGTAATTGAATTGAAATTATTTAGTTGTAACCATGTAATACAGGATTTTTTTTAACCAGTGCGCAAACTTAAACACGTGTCTTTACTCATCATTATTATGAACAACTTTTACTATGGGACCAAACCTGAAATCGCGAAAAAAAAAATCTGCTGTTCCCTACATTTATGTTCGCATAACGCGTCAAAATGTAGGGAACAGCTGATTTTTTTTTCGTGATTTCTTTGGTCCTATAGTAAAAGTTGTTCATAATGATGAGTAAAGTCACGGCTTTAAGTATGCGCACTGGTTAAAAAATTTCCCTGTAAAAAGAAATTAAACTAGACCATACACATTCAATGCATTGGTTTGCATTTCACAAACACAAGTCATTTAAAACAGTATTTAAAACAAAATAAATAATAGCTTTTCTAACTAATGTAACTACATGTGCATAATCCTGGCTAACTGTAAAACCTTAGTGATAAGAAATGAAAACATTACCGTCTTATGTTTCTTAAGCGATTTGTTAAGAAAATAACTAGTGAGTCAGAGTTACTAAAGTGTTTTGTTTAGAACTCTTTGAAACTTGTTTAAATGAATGACGTTGGTTAGTACCTACTCAATATATACCAAATATAAAGTGGATGATAGACTTGCAAACTTAAAGTATTCGGTTTTTTATTCTCGGCTCGCCGTCGGTGACACACGTGAAACTTGCTCACACTGTATCGCGATGTTATCGAATCTTCTGAACCAAACTAAACAAACATTACACAAATGTCGAAACAAAATGGCGGCTCGCGACTCGCGGCGATGACAGACGAACGAAACTACGAACCAAGACGAGCAAAATTTCAAACCTGTTGGATCGCCGACGAACTCGAACGCAACGGTTTTAAAGTACCCGTACTTAAGTATGGCACACGGGCGAGAAAAGTCGCCGAGCTATAAGTACGCGTACTTGCTCGTGTGTCTATCACCCCTTTTACAACACCCAATTCGCTGAATTAAAACCAAACGATTTATTGGGGTTTTCCAGCCCGTCCCATCCTTTATGTCCTCCCTCCAGTTGACGCCCTAAGCCGAGGTTCGTACCCCACAGGGGGTGCCCTTAGCGAGCGTTCACCTAGTTTGAATTAGCATAGTTGAATAATCCCTGGCTCGAGGTTTTAATTGTAGTAGCTTAAGGCACCCACAGGAAAGCCCGGTTAAGTAGTCATGATCTCAGAGGTCAACTACGAGATGCCCTACATAAAAAAAAAGTTGGTGTTTTGTGGTGGCTGACAGTATAATCAGCCTATAATTTTCCCACTGCTGGGACACATGCCTCCTCTCATTGAGGAGTGGGTGATAATCCACCACGCGGGCCCAGTGCGGGTTGGTAGATGTCACATGTCTTCGAATTTTTGATTCTAGGACATGCCGGTTTCCTCACGATGTTTTCCTTCTCCGTTTTGAGCCAAATGCTTTCTTTTTAATTGATTGATATAAGAATAGACTTAGATAGCCAGACTGCAAATGGATCCTGTCCATATATACTCTTAACATGAAAACACTCAATCAATCTGCCTAGCCTTTTTCCAACTATGTTGGGGTCGGCTTCCATTCTGTATTTTACATGGAGCGACTGCCTATCTGACCACCACAACCTAGTAACTGGGTAATACGATACCCCTTGGTAAAACTGGTTGTCAGACTTTCGGGCTCCTGACGACCCTGTCAAAAATCCACGAATGACAGCCGGGACAACGGCTTAACGTGCTTTCCGAGGCACGGAGGGGTATGTAAAGATGGTCACTTATCCATGGACCAACCCCGGCAAGCATAGCTTAACCTGTCGGATCGACCCGTGCGGCTGTTATTACTTAGCCACGAAAACACTAACATGAAAACACTAAGGTCACAATTTACAATTGTTCTGAATTCCCTAATTGTTTACATTTTGCCATGACATCAGACTGTCTGTATCCACAATGGACTGATGTCATCCATTATCATAATTCATTTCACTTCATGAATATTATCTGTATAATACTGGACAATGCCCGTTATGAAAGAATTCGTAGAATATACATATAATAAATGTAAGAATTTGTAGTTGTAGACGTCTTTATGTAGGAGCTCCACAATATCATTACCATTTGTTACCAAACAGCGTTGCAGTGTTCAGCGTTAAGGAGCAGTGCCACCACTGCTCCTTAACGCTGAACACACAGTGGTAATGGCCCTGCAATGACTTAGGTCGTGGGTTCGAACCCAGGCAGGCGCTTTACTTTGTGTAAATAATTTCATCACCACTGCTCTCAAAACGGTGAAGGAAAACATCGTGAGGTAACCGGCATGTCCTAGAACCGAAAATTCGAAGACTCATGCATCAAAAAAGACTGCATCGCTGTCAAAGGGAAAAATGCCCAAAAGGCTGGCAGCATTTGCCACGTTAGATGGCAATGGCAGCACTGCCACGTTAGATGGCCCAGCCCTCTGATCACGGGAAACCGCTTGGCGATATCTCGAAATACTCGATGAGCACTCGTAATCGCAATTTGTTTTGCTTACAATATTTCATATCATATTCGGTCACATGACCTCCGGGTAGCTTCACTAACCTTATTTTTGTTAGTGTTTAGTGACGAATCCGTTGTTCAGCTGTACTACTAATACTTTTCCCAGAATCAAATAAATAAACTAAGCTTGTTACAGTAGCCACAAGTCGAATGAATCAACTATAAAAAGAAACATTCGATTCTCAGTATCTAATACCGATTTATTGATCAGCAATATATTTTTCATTTCAAAACAAAACTATTAATTAGTTTTCCTATCGATTTTTGAAGTATTTATTGGATGAACAGTTTGTTTTGTAATTCTAAATAAAATGTTTATTATAGCTTTAGTTTTCTTTTCATTTTGAATTGATATAAATCATTATAAGTGAAACCATATTGAAATGCATAACGGTTAACTCACTTGGCTACGGTATGGCGACGTCGCCAATTTAGAAACGTGGCCACGACTGACCGGCCCCTACGTGGAGACTGGATACTCTGGCGACCTGGCGATGCGTAGGCAAGTCGCCAGTATTTTTTATACAAGTAAGTTACGCCTCCCTCATACATTGGCCAACTGATCGCCAGGACGGACACCCGCGTGTTACTGGCTACTTATTTGACAACCTCAGTTGGCTACGGTAAGTGGCCAGAGGTAGCCATGGCTACGTAGCTAGCGACGAATGCTGTAATAGCACCAATATTGCGAATAGCTATGCTGGTCCAACTTTGTTCCACACGGGAATTAAATCAACAGCTCCTCGTCTATATAACTACTCAAATTGCCGCCTACATCATAAAGTACCACCTTTGTACTTAATAAAGTTTCCTGCATTAGCAGAGCAAACACTGTCGATGTATCTAGATAGTGTCGCCCAGTTGCCTATTTAGTTATCTATGTCAATGGGTCTACGATACCAAGCGATAGCGCATCTATGTGGTAATAAGAGAGCGATGGAATACAAGGCATTTTATATACCAGGAAAAGGAAATACTGCCTCCACATTGGTTTAGTGGTCGCACATGAGGTCCTGGGTAAGATTTTCGGATCGACCAAAGTGTTATTGGGGTTTTCCATCTGGAATTTCTCAGTGACAGTGGTGTTTTTTCCGAGTGGGAAAGTATCGTGTTCCTTCCTTAATTTAATTATTTTTTTTTTTTTTGCCTTAATTGCCTGTATGTTGCCAGGGGCCACGGTAACGCTTTCGGACTTTCCCGCAACCCCGACAGGCTGATGGACCCCTTCAGTTGTACTGACATCTTTGAGGCGCGCGTGGAACACAACGCGCCGTCGACCTGGGCCTGGTCCTTATCGGACGGCGAGATACCCATTGCTCACCGTCCGCAAGTCCGCGCCTACTGTGGCCGGGAATCGGCCTGCGATTCCCGACGCCCAGGGCATCTCCTGCGGCGGCTAGGGGTATGAGGGCGCGAAATTTGCCTCTCCCTCACGCGTTCCGCCTTCTCGTTCGGGAGTATTACTGCTTCGCAGAAGGAGGTGCTCAGTGGCAGCCTGGAGTCTAGATTTGAACCCGGTTGATAGCAACAGGGTCGCGCCCTATTACACGGAACTTAAACATAACTGACGTCTTTGATCAGTCTGTTGCTAGTGACGACCAATGGCACTGAAACGTGATCGCTCACAATGGGCCTTATTAAAAGGCTAAAAGTCACCAAAGGGCAATAGAGAGGGCTATGCTTGGAGTTTCCCTACGTGATCGAATAAGAAATGAAGCGATCCGCAGGAGAACCAAAGTAACCGGCATAGCCTAAAGAATTGCCAAACTTAAGTGGCAGTGGACAGGGCACATTACTCGCAGAACAGTTGGTCGATGGGGCCGAAAGGTTCTGGAGTGGCGACCGCGTACCGGAAGACGTAGTGTTGAATAGTCTACAAGTTGGACCAATGATAATTTCACAAGACACACTTGTGAAGGCCGCAGGATTCCGCTGGATGCGGGAAGCACAGAGCCGCTTGAAGTGGCGGTGCTTGAGGGAGGCCTATGTCCAGCAGTGGACGTCTTTCGGTCGAAATGATGATGAAACATAACTGGTGAAATGTAATCAACAGGTGTGATGTTACGTTATTTGAATATCAAACAAAACAAAAACTAAGAAGAAACCCCAACGTTAAATATAGTGCAATTACCTACTTCTTGTGGACTAATTCATCACTCCATTCCCACTTTCCATGTGAAAAAAAAACGGGCTAGATTTTTGAAGTGAAAACTTCTTTAGGCGCGTTGGGCATTTTTGAGATAAACAATTGAACTCGCGACACCGTTGCCGACACCTCATTTTTGTAAACGCGATTGTACTCTTTATTTAAAATATGTTACGGATCAATGTTCTATGCAAGCATTTTTACTCTAAAGGTTTTAGAAGTTTTTTTTTTGTAAACGCGATTGTGCTCTTTATTTAAATAAGGTTACGGACCAATGTTCTGTACAAGTATTTTTCTTCCACCAAGGCGATTTTGTTCTAGTTTTTACTTCTGACGGCACTCCCGGAGTGCCACTGTTTTTAAATTAATTCTTTCATCACCAATCTGTTTGCAAACATTCATGGTTATTACAGTACTCTAGCTGTAATTGAGCAGCCTCACGGCGTGACCGTCGGACTGCCAAGTCATAGGTCTCGAGTTCGCATCTCTGACTTTCGGATTCATGTGCCTATTGTATAATTATCTCTTCAAAAACGGTGAAGGAAAACATCGTGAGGAAATCGGCATGCCTGAGAGATATTTCTCGACGGCATGTGAAGCCAAGTCAGAGGCTCATGGGTAGCATAATAACTCTGACACTAGGTTAGTCACTAACCACACGAAAAAAATTTAAGAAGCTGTAATTACTAAAGCCTAATTTTTAGAGTCTCTGCAGCGATGCCAAGTCGACTGGCGATACATCCAAGTGCTGAGATGTCTTTATGAAAACGCGACAATGACCGTCCAAATTCAGGATCAGCGTACTGAACATATCCCCTTGCGTCGAGGGGTGAGACAAGGGGATGTCATTTCCCCAAAATTGTTCTCTAACGCATTGGAGGATGTGTTTAAGACGCTGAATTGGGAAGGGCGTGTCATTAACATCAACGGCGAATACATCTCACACTTGAGATTTGCAGATGACATCGTCATATTGGCCGAATCGCTGCATGACTTGCAGCAGATGCTGGACGGCCTAGTTAATTCTTCTGTACGCATTGGTCTCTGGATGAACTTGGACAAAACCCAGGTTATGTTCAACGAACACGTCACTCCGGGGGCCGATTGCTGTCAATGGCGGTGCTCTCGAGGTTGTTCGAGAATACGTTTACCTCGGGCAAACTCTGCAGTTTGGTAAGAACAACTTTGAGAGGGAGGCTAACAGAAGAATTCAGCTGGGCTTGGCAGCGTTTGGGAAACTTCGTCGAGTCTTCTCGTCGCGTATTCCACAGAGCCTAAAGACGAAGGTCTTCAATCAGTGCGTCCTGCCTATTATGACCTACGGAGCCGAAACGTGGACACTCACGGTACGGCTGGTCCATAAATTTAAGGTTGCTCAGCGAGCCATGGAGCGGGCTATGCTTGGAGTCTCTGAGGGATCGAATCCGGAACGAAGTGATCCGGCAGAGAACCAAAGTTATCGACATAGCTCACAGAATTAGCAAGCTGAATTGCCAGTGCGCCGGCCATATCAGCCGTAGAACCGATGATCGTTGGGGTACACGTGTTCTTGAGTGGAGACCGCGAATTGGCAAACGTAAGGTAGGACGCCCTCAGGCTAGGTGGAGTGACGATCTTCGAAGGGTGGCTGGTAGCAGCTGGATGAGAGTTGCCGAGAATCGAGCTGAATGGCGTGCAATTGGAGAGGCCTATGTCCAGCAGTGGACTGCTAATAGGCTGATGATGATGATGATGAATTACTAAAGCAGACTTTAAGGACGCCATGCTTTCACAACATCGTACAGTCCCGCGAGTACTCTGAATAATAATTATAATTAATTAAATAATAACTATATCGACCTCTCGGCATCTCAATCACAGCTAACTGCGTCGGAATGCGACACGGTTCGTAATAGACCGTACTTTATATACAGGCTGATGCTTTAAGGACTTTATTAATGAAGATGTATAATGAAATGAAAGAGTATTTATTTGATTAAACTCAGTAGCGACCCGCCCCTGTTTCGCAGTTTTTACGAACTGACAAAGCTAAAATATTTCTTTATTTTATAAAAGTTTAATAAGTATTAATCATAAACCTTCCGGAATAAATTCTCAAAATGACGTCGAAAACGGCATCAAAATCTGTTGCCTAGTTTAGACACGAAAAGTGACTTTGTAATTATGTACAGACAGACGTGTTTATCGGAGAGGAAGTTGATTGACGGAATAAAAGTTGTAGGATCCTAAATTGTAGACCTGTTGACCATTTTCTATTTTGTTAAGTACTAGTACTTATTGAAAGACCTACACTGTCCTCCCATACCTAGAAACACTGTTATTTGAAAGTATTGTAAAAGCCAATTATTTTTTAGAAACACTGTAATTTGAAAGTATTGTAAAAGCCAATTATTTTTAAAAGAGTAACCGTGGAGTTTCTTGCCGGCTCTTCTCCATAGGAAACGACCAATTGGAACCGTGCACCTAGCTTCTGACGTTTCATAAGTGCCCATGTAGGTTTATGTGAAAGAAAAGATTTTGATTTTGATTTTAAAAATATAAAATTCAATGTAGACTTCTATCAAATAAATTCTCAGAAGTCAGAATTTTAGTACAATGGATTTTAGTCACAGGACTTTTGATATTTTAATAGGCAATGCCACATGAAAACGTTATTTTATATTTCTAGGAAAATTATTCTGAATTTAATTTTTGTTATTACACCAATACAGTTGACCTAGTGTTTTTATATCTTTAATAATATGTTTTAAAATGAAAGAACTGCGGGAAAAATCCGTTTGTCGTTTGTACATTTTTTTTTTCATTGTTTCCAGTAATACAGAGAGATTAAATAAGTCATTCAAATGACAAACAAACAAAATTACATAACTCGCATACCTTAATAATTACTAACAAAATTCCCGTCATAATCCTTCCCTTTTATCGGCAATACCGGTAAAAACAAGATTATATTTATAGAGATTTATCAACTACACATATGCTGATAACGTAATCAAACGCTTGAGTTTCAGAGATATCGGACGGTGAATGTTTATGGGTTTATGGTTTCTATCGATTTATTTGTAGACATTTTTGCAATCTTTATTGGTACGGAAAGGGCACCTGTTTTCGAGTGGGTGTCCTAAAAAACTACAGTAATTAAATGCAGTACAGTAAGCAGTAATTTTCTAGTGTAAGATTATACTATGTAGGTTATAAACTTCTTTAGATTAATGTTAATCCAATGATACAAAATTCTTTATTGCATACCAGGGATGGGCCGAAATTCGGTTCAACCGAATTTCGGCAGCTTGAACCGAACTTCGGCATTCGGCCGAAATTCGGTTCAGATGCCGAACATTCGGCACAAGAAAAATAATACCTACTTTAATTTCGACTGAAATTTAATAAAATTAGAATAGCATTACTGTAAAATAAAATTATGTCTTTTACTCACTCATGGTCATTTATTTTAGTTAGAAACATTGTAAATGTAAACCTTGTCTTGAAAATCTGTTCTTCTTATTAGGCCACGCGGTGGAAGCGCGGTGTGCGGGCGGGGTACATCTAGCAATAATTGAAGTAAATGCGTAAACAAGTCACGACGTGTCGGTCTCGAGAAAGCGCGCGAAATCGAACAATTCGGCCGAACTTTTCATTTTAACCGAATGTTCGGCCGAAGTTCGGATTCGGTTCAAACCACATTCGGCCCATCTCTATTGCATACATAGGTACTGTAAAAGTTTGGTCTGCAAAAGGGAACCTTAAATCACATCATGCTGGTAGAAAAAGGACTAGAGTAGGCGCCACTACCACAGCTGAAGTCCATCTGACGTGGCGATAGTCATATCAATTGTCAATGCAATAAAAAAAAAATATTCCGCATTTTTCCGCGGACCTTCTTTCGTGACGCGCATTCTATGGTTGCATTCGAACTGTCAAGCTAATTTAGAATTAGTTTCAAAATTCAATATGCGTTGAATGTTTTCATAAAACAATAGATATATGATAGGCGCGTAATAGTGAGCACATCCTCTTGAAATAAAGAGCGAAAATTCAGTATTGCGTCTTAGTTTCTTATGTAGCGCCTACCTCATATAGATTCCGGTACTGTTTCTTGAAACATACAGAAAAACCTAAAAACCAGCACCTAATTATGATCATTCAACGGTCATCATCACATTTAATTACTTTTTAAGGAAGATCTAAATCAATTCACACTCCAATTTTCTTTATATCTCTCGTAAAACTTTCCTATACTAAAAAGTTTCAAAATAAAGGTAAAAATAACCTTAATTTGATACTTTATAAAGTTGGAAACGATGTTGTTGACACACGAAGAAACTGAATTTAAAAACGTAAACTTCTACCAAAATAGAAGTGAGTGATCAAAGAGTAAATATTTATTTTTAGCAAAACTGTCACTCGAATTGACATAAAGTTGTCTCGGGTGTTCCAAATGCTTAATTTGGGTTTAATTTTAGTGCCCTTATTTGGGTGAAAATAAACATTGTACAACCACCCAGATTTGGCTACACGTAGGTCATACAAATATTTGCGATACGTAAAAAAATAGTAACTACAATCATGGAAATACATTTTTTAAACAAACATTAAATGAAAAAAAAACACATTTTGTACAAAAAAAAACAACTTTTTATCAAAAGTACCGGCTGCCTTGGCATCCTTTCGGGGGGTGAGATGTATTGATGAACATAAACAACTTTTACTATGGCCTAAAAAAACGTAATTTTGCTATTTCAAACAATAGTGCAACTCAAACCCAAATCATTTATTTCAATTAAACCATTTACAGGCACTTTTGAATTGTCAAGGAATCGGTCAGTCAGAAATAGGTATGAAGCTAGTTGCCCATTCCAAAGCGTAGTAGGTACCTATGGAAAAGAACGGGCAAGAAACTCCACGGACACTCTTTTAAATAAAAAATTGTTACAAAATTTTGGTAACATCATTCATGTTGAAATTATACATGTGAGAACAATGTAGAAAGACGTGCACATGAGAATCGTCCGTAATAAAAACATAAAAAAGAACAATTCAAAAAATTAAAAATATGCCCTGGCAGCTAAGAGATGACCAGTCCACAACTGCCACACCCAATGAAAATATCTAGGATGCTAATGAGTTCAAAGTCAACCGGCATAATTATCTAATTCTACACTATTATCAGTCGCTTAACAACATACTGTATACGCCATAAACTCATTGTGTCAACGCATATTATAAACTTCCCTGCATCCAATTGAGTCCAACAGATGTTTGCGTTCGCGACTCCACGCATTCACTGTTCTTTATAACGAAGTCGGTAATATATCGT
The DNA here is from genome assembly GCA_963680765.1 of Agrochola lychnidis. Classification (NCBI taxonomy): domain Eukaryota; kingdom Metazoa; phylum Arthropoda; class Insecta; order Lepidoptera; family Noctuidae; genus Agrochola; species Agrochola lychnidis. Next base: position 15,002,127 of record OY796872.1, read on the forward strand.
GCGCGCGTCTCCACGGTTTTATAAGGCGATGTTTTTTATACAAAAATAGTGCTATTTTAAAAATATGGTTTATGATGTGTAATGTGTTGTGAAAAGATAGTAAACAAAGATTTTTTAGATAATATTAAACAGAGACGTGATTTTGTTGGTTAGAATGGGCTTCTAACAATGTTAGTTTTAAAGTGTTATGATTTATTTTTGGAAATATTTTTAGTTTGTTTATAATTTTATATAACTTAAACATCACGCCTGCATTTCCCTAAAGTGTAGGCAGAGGTGTTTGTCTCACCTACCTTTGGCGAGTTATGTTCACTGTTATAAGTATTCTTAAAAGACTTAGTTATTTTTTTGGTTCTGTGTTGTTACTATTGTTAGCTAGAAAACTAATTATTATTCCGAACTCGCCTTAACCTACTAGAAGATAATCAGGAAACTCATTAGAATACAAACGAAAGTTTCTAATGACGCCCATCCGTCTGTTTGTCTGTCTAGGCAGACCAACCTCCACACATATATGACAGATCTTCGTAATTTTTTTTCTCTCTTATAGACTGTTTTCCAAGTAAGGTTTTGATGTGTAAAATTATGTTTATAATATCATCTGAGGGCCTAGACAAAGTGACAAAGCGTTTCGTATTTCTACAACTTTCAACACGGTGGCTTATGTCAATCCTATATGATTTTGTTATATCTTGATTTAAGGAGTGTCCTTTTTTTTTTGGGTTGGAAATTATCAAATAACTTCTCCCGCTCTGGGCAGAGCGGGAGGGCGTGTCAGACTCTTACTGACTAAAACCCACCCGTGTTCCTTCGGTTGCCCTGTTGCCGGGGGCCACGATTTCCCGATCGGTTTTCTTCGAACCCCCGGCAGGCATTGGCCCTAGCGGACCCCGTCAATTCTGCTGACATCTCTTTGAGGCGCGCGTGGAACACAACGCGCCGTCGACCCGGGCTTGGTTCTTATCGGACGGCGAGCTACCCATTGCTCACCGTCCGCAAGCCCGCGCCTACGGTGGCCGGAAATCGGTTCGCGATTCCCGCCCCGGGCGTCTCCTCCTGCGGCGGTTAGCGGCGTGAGGGCGCGAAATTTGCCTCTCCCTCACGCGTTCCGCGTCCTTCTTCGCGAGCATTACCGCTTCGCAGAAGGAGGTGACGGCCTGCCATTTCCTCTCGCTCCGTACCGTGGCCTGAACCAGGGCCGGACGCGAGAGATCACCGCCGCCGATCGCCTCTGCGAGAACACGGCGTTGCTCCGCCCAAGCCGGGCAGACCTCCACCGTATGCTCCACCGTGTCCTCAGGCCGATCCACACAATGGTGACACCCGGGTGTTTCCTCCCGCCTTATCCTGAACAGGAACCGCCCGAAGCAGCCGTGTCCGGTGAGGACCTGCGTCAGGCGGAAGGTGAGAACGCCGTGGCGTCTCTCCAGCCACTCCTCAAAGACGGAGATCCACCATGGACCTCCATGGAGATCTACGTTTTATGCCATTTAGCTATACATGTATACTCCATTTGAAATAAGATTAGACATATAAACAAACCTTTTTTACAGTCCATTCTACCGATTTTGTCTTATAAAGAGTGGTTACAATACCAACTGTTTACTGCAGCTGCCATTTGTCATGCCACCAACGCAATAGAAGTCAAAATCGGTTGAACAGACTGTAAAAAATGCTTATTTAAATGTCTAATCTTATTTCAAATGGAGTATAGGTATACGAACCGGGCGAGTTCAAACTTGGGAAGAGTCCGAACGAAGCCGCTTCAACGGTTTACTTAATTAAAATAAATGTTTCGAGTTTGAATTATAGGTTCATTTTTGACTTTTCCATCATCGTTATCGCTAATACAACGTCACTTTACATCCAATATAATTAACGAAATGTCAAATTAGTTAAAACGATAACTAAGAGTTAATTATTAATTACATCCTAGTCGCCACCATATGGTTTTAACAGATGATACAATAATTAAAACAGTCGACAAGTGAACTCATGTTGTGAAAGTGACACTATTAGTTTTTTTTTTTTATTATGAGTGTGACTGTTCTGTGAAAGTGTCGTGGTGCACTTGTGTTCAAAATGTCTAAAAATAAGGAGAAGGATCGAAAATGCTCGCTCTTGTGTTGGTAAGTTGAAAACCTAGAGTAATTTAAAATATAAACTGTAAAAAACGAAATTAAGTGCGACCAATATTGATTTAGACAGCTAAGCGAATTTTCAATAATTCAGTTATAGCTTAACTAAGATTTTCAAAATAACATTTATGCAGTATATCAGTATTCTACTATTTATTTTAATTTTTTTGAAAGATTTCTCTGATCTTTTTATCTGTCATCATCTGCCTAGCCTTTTCCCAACTATGTTGGGGTCGGCTTTCAGTCTAACCGGATGCAGCTGAATACCAGTATTTTACATGGAGCGACTGCCTATCTGACCTCCACAACCTGGTTACTAGGTAACACGATACCCCTTGGTAAGACTGGTTGTTAGACTTTTTTGGGCTTCTAACTACCCGTAACCACTGTCAAAGATCTACAAATGACAGCCGGGACCAACGGCTTAACGTGTTTTCCGAGGCACGGAGGGGTCTTGGTATGTAAAGATGGTCACCCATCCACAGACCAACCGCGGCAAGCATAGCTTAACCTGATCGATCGACCCGTGCAGCTGTTGTTACTTAGCCACAAGCCCCTCTTGCCATCTTTTTATCTGTGTCGCAAAAAAACTAAAGTTTTTTTTTGTTTATTATTCAAAAAACAAAAGTTTACATACATTTCATACATTTTACACATACCACACAAACCATCGCGGGTTTATCAGCGGTATGGTCAGACACGTATGAGTATAAATAGTGCCATTCACGAAGACGTGCCCCACTCCGCTCCGCTTCGTACTAAAGTACAGCTTACAGTACAGTAATCGCGGAGTGGGGCGCGTCTTCGTGGATGGCAGTATAGGTAGCAGTTTCTATGTCCTAATAATGATTAGATTAGAAGCTGCTACCAAAGTCCACCAAAAACCACAAAGATGCAAATCCTGGTGATAATGGCAATATCCTTATCTATTCCTTATGTCCTTCTTATCTATAGAGGAGCTCGTGGCTAAGTAATAACAGCCGCACTGGTCGATCCATCAGGTGAAGCTACGCTTGCCAGGGTTGGTCAGTGGATGGGTGACCATTTTTACATACCGAGACTCCTCCGTGCCTCGGAAAGCACGTTAAGCCGTTGGTCACGGCTGTCATTCGTAGATCTTTGACAGTCGTTACGGGTTGTCAGAAGCCCGAAAGTCTGACAACCAGTCTTACCAAGGGGTATCGTATTACCCAGTTACTGGGTTGTGGAGGTCAGATAGGCAGTCGCTCCATGTAAAATACTGGTATTCAGCTGCATCCGGTTAGACTGGAAGCCGACCCCAACATAGTTGGGAAATTATCTATGCAGAAAATGTAAACGATGTCTTGCATTATCCATTTACAGAATACTGTGTCATCGTAAAGGTATCTAAAATAGTTCCTGTCTATACAGATGGTTTGAAATGACTCATGTATTACATAATGGGTGCAACCTAATTAATAACAATAGGTAGATGAACGAGATATGAGCTGCAATATAGCGGATGTATTATTAATCTGATATCCTAATGTAGCTTTGGAAGATCGTCACCATGTTAATAAATGTTGTGTTAAGCGGACCTAACTTTATTTTAAAAGGTTTGGCCTTTTAAGACGAAGATATATGCCAGTGACCTTGAATGGTTAGCTTGTGTGTTCTGTACTGAGCTCACGCAACGCGTCGTACGTCCAGCCAGTAATAGGATTCGCCCATTAAGGAGCGCTGTTCCAAATTAGACGCATTATTAATTTATTACACGTAAAACAAAAGGTATTTTAATAAAACACGTATACTAAAAGATCAATAATTTAATTATCTTTAAAATGGTGAAGTTTTCAGAAAAATACGCTTGATAGATTTTGCGTCATTCTCAGTTTTTTATCCGCGTTAGACATAACTTTATAAATTAATTTCACTATGTAATATAAACATAATCAAAAATATGCCTATATTAAAATATTAAGAAAATGCTCTAATTTAACATACTTACTTATATTTTTTTCAAATCACTAACACTACTCGTTTAGACGTAATCTTCAGTATAAAATCATTAAAAGTCGGTTATCGTCCCCTTAAAAGTACAGTGGATATTATTTTTATTTCTCAGCTAGTTTTAATGAAGGTCCAGGCAGTTTGAGTAGTTAATGCGGTTTACCCAAATGTCTTTTCTTTAATATTGTTGGTCGAGTTGAGCTCCACGATTACTGACAAATGCTTGCACTGACTGGACAGGTCCACTCAAATCTGTGTGGTTCTTTCCTCAAAAGACCATTTCAGACACTAATCTACATGGTCCTCATATGACCTGACCAAGATTATGTCTGGACTTTAAAAGAGACTGCGACGTCTGAGTTTGTTTCGGCCTTCTCAGAGTAGTCAGATAGGAAACGCCGAAGTCATCTAGTCTCATTATTTTTTTTATATGACGTGTAAAAATGATTCCGATATCCTATTTACAGAATATTTCATTTCAAATTGCCCTAACCTTTCTACCAAGATTCAGTATTTACTTAGTTTGACTGTCAAAAATGTAACAATCTTACCGTAACATTCAAAATATTAATTATCATGCGTCTGAAATTAGTTTTTTTAAGTGCCCTTCCTTTCATTTTATTTTTCATGTAGCATTAAAGAAACATTTGACAGTTTGAAATGTTCTACCATCTGAAAACCGCTGAAAACCATTTCCCAGTTGTCACTGTCTGTCATGTTCTAAAAAGTTTATTTTTTTGTTACAGTTCCGGGCTTATGTCATCGTCCATTGAGGAGGTAAGTGCGTTTTGTTTTTATTTGTAAACACCGCCATTTTGTATGGTAAATATTGTAAGCAGAGTAACAGGTTTATGCTCGGAAAATCCGAGTTTTTAGAAAGATCATTCAGCCACTGACTACGATCTAAGAAAATGGAATAGTGTCTCCATGTGAGCCTATTTGGAACTGAAGTATTCCTTGCAAAATGTTTGGTAGGTAATGGCTAGCGACAACCACTCACTGTAATCTTACTTGATCTACAAGTCGATCCGTAAAAAGGTCTATTTTATTTTTGTTGAAGTGACCTGTCTCGAACTTTTCATCTAAATCGGTATTTCAATAAAACTTGTTTGTTCTTTAAAAATACCATAAAAAAATATACGCATCATAAATAAATGCATATGTTGCAAACATTTTTGCGGTCTCCACACAATCTGTTTCAACTCAGAAAATAAAACGTTAAAAAGTAATAAAATACGCCAACTCCTATACATATTAAAACGAACAAAGGAAATACGCAGGCGATGATAATTTAGATGATCGTCTACTCAACAGCTCAGCACTTTGAAGATGAGCAATTGAGCATTTATTATAAAGGTTTGTGACCTCTGAATAGGTGCCACTATGCGGGTAGTCGCAGGAATGTCAGATGAATCATTTGACTGTCATAAAGAAGTTGTTAGCGGTTCCTTTATTGAAAAGGCGGTGTTTTGTTTACAAATAAAATACGTTAAGACCGCCTGGTCTTAACGTATTTTATTTGTAAACTCCGCCCCCATGCACCCCACCACTCCACTATGCGCTAAACGCTAACACATCAGTAATAAAGTTGAATATCGCGTGCGCTCTTTGGTCGTGTTCGAGCACGGACCTAAATGTCGAAGTCTCAATTCTTATTTCGTTCATAACTAAAAATATCTTATATTTGGATAATAAACTATATTTTCTTACTTATTTCAGACATAAAAGCCGAGTAATCTTGCTTTTGTTTCAAATCATCTTTAAAAAAGACATGATTTTCGAATAAAAAATGAATCGAGCGAAAATGTTCCAATTACGTAACTGTCTTTCTTATATTCGGAAAGAAAAAGATCCAATAAATCATATACTAAAGTTCCATTTTGATTGTATGCGTGACTTTTTCTGAATATAATGCAAATTAACATACAATTTAGAGAGCCTCCTCGTAACCATTCAAAAATCAAAGCACTGCTCTACTAGTGAAGTTTTATGATCCTTGCGATAGAAATGGATGCATCAAGCCAGTCTTCCCTCAGCTTTATTTGGGTTGACTTCCAGTGTATACTACTGGAGAATATCTATTACGATTGCTTTTCCCAAATTTTTGGACCTTGTCCATAACAGACTCTTTACTAAACCAACTGTGTTAGACCAGTCTCTCCAAGTCAGGAACAAAGTTTACACGGAAATTAGGTAAGTTTACACTTACCTGATCTTCGAGTTCTCTAGCTCTATTGTTCTGCCATGGTACCTATGATCGAAACGGTTATGACCAATATAATGATGATGATGACCTGGTAACCTAAGGTGTGATAGATATCCTAAAGACATCTCTACTACCTAAGAATACCAGAATTCGCATAACGTAAGCTAAAGGTAGATGACGTCGGAATTTCAGCCATAGACAAAGAAAACAATCAAGCCTTCTTTTTAAAACAACCATTCGTTATTCTAAAACTAATGTAAACATAATAAACTTTAACATAAATAGAATTCCACAACACATTGTCACGCGTGTCATTTATAAAACTCGCGGCGTTTAAAAAAACAAATAATATTTTAAAACTTCGTGTGAATGGAAAAAATTAGACATAATACACCTGTTTTATTTATAACGGGATTCTCTTGTGTACGTCAAGAGACTCGTCTGCAATATAAGCTAATCTTAGGACTGGGTTGCGTTGGGTGATAAAACGGGAGGTGTTAATTGTAGATTTCTAAGCTTGGTACGGAAATATATCCAAACAAATTCAACACTTTTGGCTCAAAATGTGCAGAGAACCTTCTCTTTCTGGACTCCAACATAACACCCTAAATAAGCTCAATAAAGTAACCGAATCCCATGGTTTGAAGCTAGAAGATATCCTCAGCAAGTGCCACAAATCAAAAGTTGAAGCTGCAATGGCAAGAACAAACAAGGCAAGCGCATCGTATATTCCAAGTAAAGTACGCGCAAAACTTCATGAATAACACCCGGCTGGAGGTTTTAAGTGTAGTAGCTTAAGGTACCCACAGGAAAGCCCGGTTAAGTAGTCATGATCTCAGAGGTCAACTACGATCTATAAAATAAAATAAAAACTTTATGAGCTCTCGGAAGTTGCATGCGAGTGGCTGCGCAGTAGGTAAAAAAGTGGTACTCCGGGAGTGCCGACAGAAGTGAAAACTTGAACAAGATCGCCTTGGTGGAAGAAAAATATTTGTATAGAACATTGGTCCGTAACCTTATCTAAATAAAGAGCACAATCGCGTTTACAAAAAAAAAACTTCCAAAACCTTTAAAGTAAAAATACTTGCGAGTTCAGTTGTTTTTTCCCATGCCCAACGTGCCTAAAGAAGTTATCACTTCAAAAAAAATCACATCTCATTGTGCACTAAACTGTGCCGTGCCATGCGCGGTTTCATATTCCGGCCTACGTTCAGAGGGCTCTTAAAGTTTTGCGAGAACTGTATGTCTGAATTCAAGGCAAAGGCTTCATCTAATAAAAGCATTGTTCGCTGCTTTTTGGCAATAACCTAGCCATTAAGTGCACAAGTCACGATTATTTTAAATTATATTTTACGTTTATCAGAGAGTTTCAGGAGCTCGTGGCTAAGTATTAACAGCTGCACGGGTCGATTCATCCGGTTAAGCTACATTTGCCGGGGTTGGTTTGTGGATGGGTGACCATCTTAACATACCGAGACTCCTCCGTGCCTCGGAAAGCACGTTAAGCCGTTGGTCCCGGCTGTCATTCGTGGATCTTTGACAGTCGTTACGGGTCGTCAGAAGCCCGAAAGTTTGACAACCAGTCTTACCAAGGGGTATCATATTACCCAGTTACTGGGTTATGGAGGTCAGATGAGCAGTCATCATCATCATCATCAGCCTATAAATGTTTCCACAGCTGGGACACAGGCCTCCTCTCTGTGAGAGGGAGTGGGCTGTAATCCACCACGCGGGCCCAATGCGGGTTGGTAGATGTCACATGTCTTCGAATTTTCGGTTCTAGGACATGCCGGTTTTCTCACGATGTTTTCCTTCACTGTTTTGAGAGCAGTGGTGATGAAATAATTTACACAAAGTAAAGCGCCTGTCTGGATTCGAACCTACGACCTACAACTCGTAAGTCGCGGCCGTTACCACTGGGTCACCACTGCTCTAGACTGGCAGTCGCTCGATGTAAAATACTGATATTCAGCTGCATCCGGTTAGACTGGAAGCCGACCCCAATATAGTTGGGAAAAGGCTAGGCAGATTGATTATCAGAAAGTGTCCCGGAAACGGGGAAAATGTCCCCACTCTTCCCTAGTAGTAGTATTCCGTTCGTATAGGCGTGACTGATACAAAAATAACACAAAACCATATCCTTACACTCATTAATTCTACTAACGAAGGAGTATAAATAACACCTGTGTTCTAGGAAGACAAACGAGCATTTCCCTTACATGCGCACGCGCAGGATGGGCTAAATTACCACTTCCTTCATTACGAGCTACAGAAATACCAACTTTGATGCTCCTATTAATAGTCAAAAGGATGGATTAAGGATTTTTATTTAATATGACGTGGTTTTCCTGTTAGGGAAACGGGATTTCGGGGTTGGGATAGAAGGTCTATTTTTGGTCAAATTAAAACTTAAAATACTGGGTGGCGATTTGGACACTTACATCCGTCAAGGGGGTGATTCTACTTGTCATACTAAACAACTTTCACCTTTAAAGTAATATCCAATTCGTGAAAAAAATATCCGACTATTTCGATTCATGTATGAAAAGTTTTTAAGCTATTGCATAGCTTTTATCGCGGGCTTTGAGCGGTGCGACCGAATCAAGAAATTCCGTAACGAAAAAAACCTAAAAAAAAAAAACACCCCCACTCCGCCTACCATGTAATGACGGTTCCCATGACAAGGTGATGTTGTCATGGGAACGTAATTTTTGTTTTATGTCATCATCCCAAGTGTAGCGTTGACAAATAGGAAGTATGGAGGTTACAAATGCTATGCAATAGCTTTACCGCGGCAGTCCCCGAGTGCCACACGTTTTCTTTTTTTTTTTTTGTTTACTATTAATTTTATATGTTTCAATGCGAAAGTTGTATAGTATGACGGGTAGAATCATTCCCTTGACGGCTGCAGGTCACTAAATCGCCACCCTGTACAGTAGTATAAGTGTGTGAATACAGGTGCGAAGGATGAACTGTATGAAATATGATGTCTAGAAAGGGGGTGAAAACTAAGATGACGACTGATAGAGAAGTATGGAAGAAGATATGTTACAAGGGCAAGAGAATGGTGATGAGGTGTTGACTACATGTTCTATGTTTCTATCAATGTCGACATACACGGCATAAAAATACAATAGACGTTGTTATATTTAGTAACCTGTTCCGCTAAAATATTCCTAAAGAGCCATAAAAAACCCTGTAAGAAATCGACACGTGTTTCACCTCTTAACGAGGCATCTTCGGGATGACGATTGACTTGTCTCGAACCCGAATACGGTCGCTGGTCGTGTTGTTAGCTCGCGAGTGTTAACTCTGCGACCAGCGCTCGCGACAAGTCAATCGTCATCCTGAGGATGTTTCGTTAAGAGGTGAAACACGTGTCGATTTCTACAGGGTTTTTTATAGCTCTTTAGGAATAGTTTAGCGGAACAGGTTATTAAATATAACAACATCTATTGTATTTTATAATAGATTTCCGCAAGGTCACGCCTGAATCAATTAACTATATACACGGGTTATGTGTTGAAAAAAAATCCCTGATTCTCATGTCGACTTTTGGGTTTTCTCGGTTTCACTCGATCTACATCTACCTTAGAGTATATATCACACATCTACTCATCATCTGCCTAGTCTTTTCTCATCTACGTTGGGGTCGGCTTCCAATCTAATCGGATGCAGCTGAACACCAGTATTTTACATGGAGCGACTGCCTATCTGAACTCCACAATCCAGTGACTGGCTAACACGATACCCCTTGGTAAGACTGGTTTTCAGACTTTCGGGCTTCTGACTACCCGTAACGACTGTCAAAGATCTACAAATGACAGCAAATTCCCTCTACCTCGACTACCAGCCACAAACCAAAATAAATTCGCTATAAAATAATGGGGTGATTCATATGGCGCCTATCCCAATTACTCAATTTCCTTCCCATTTAACATTGGCTCCACTTCAACATCAATTAACAGTTCACTGTTTTGATAAACACCGTGAACAATTTAACCATTGAAGAGGTCAATCACTGTTCCATTTGATCAGTAATGGCGCTTACATCATGTTGTCATGACAATCTGTTGTCCATCAGATCTCTATCCATTGCTTGCAAACACAAAGGCTTCTCTTCGCTGATATCTTGTTGACGGGCAGTTGATGTTCGTCAGTCGGATATTACGAAATAAACATGGTTTAATGCATGCTGAATGGTTTTAGGGTTATGTAGTAAAAGTAGAGTAGGGTTTTGTCATGACTATCCGATCGTGTTCGTATGTCACAACCCCCGGATGTGTGCAGGCTGAAAACTTATTACTAGAAATTGTAGGCACTGTTTTTTAATATTATACTTTTATATTAATTAATAGATGATATAGCTAGAAAGGGGGTGACTACCGAAATAAAAACTAATGAAGAAAAAGATATGTTGATTTTCCAGACTATTTTACGTTCTCAGATTCACAAAGATTCTTTGGTAATTTAATTTGTTTGAAAAATAATTAAGACCAGGCACTCCAAAGACAATTTCCACGCAAACTCCACCCCATGCACCCCACCACTCCACTATGTGCTAAACGCTTACACATCAGTAATAAAGTTCAATATCGCGTGCACTCTTTGATCGTGTTCGAGCACGGAACTAAATGTCGTAAGTCTCAATTCTTATTTCGTTTATAACTAACTAGCGACACGCCCCGGCTTCGCACGGGTATAAACCGGGTTATTATACATATAAACCTTCCTCTTCAATCACTCTATCTATTAAAAAAAACCGCATCAAAATCCGTTGCGTAGTTTTAAAGATTTAAGCATACATAGGGACAGAGAAAGCGACTTTGTTTTATACTATGTAGTGAAGTAATAAATTGATCTAGCAAAAAAATATCTTATATCTGGATAATAAACTATATTTTCTTACTGTTAATAATTATTTTAAACATAAAAGCCGAGTAATCTTGTTTTTTTTTGTTTCAAATAATCTTTAGAAAAGAAAAGACATGATTTTCGAGTAAAAAATGAATCGAGCCAAAATGTTCCAATTACGTAACTGTCTTATATGGAACGAAAAAGATCCAATAAAGCATTGACTAAAGTTCCATTTTGATTGTATGCGTAACTTTTTCAGAATATTAATGCAAATTAACATGCAATTTAGGGAGCCTCCTCTTAATGCATTTCATTCATCACTATATATTGAACCCAGCGTAACGCGTCGGAACTCGCATTTGACAGAATTTTCTAAAGTTTCCACTCATTCTTTCAGCAAGGTGTCTTTCCTCAATCGTGTAAGATTTTCTTTATAATTTAAACCGAAACCTGAAACCTTTGCAAAGATATCGGTTTACACAAAAACGTTTCTTTTATTAATGTCGTTGGAAATATTATTAATGGTTTGTTAGTTACGGTTTCACAAGGGAAAGGAAATGGTAACGCTGTCAGGAAAATTATCGGTTCAGATTTCTTTTTTCTTGAGTTTATTGATCTGAGGATGTTATATTTACTCAACAACTTCCGTAATGTCCTTCAGAAAGTACATGTCTTTTTGTCAGATTTAAACAATTAATAAAGCATACAATATTTTATCCACTCTCATAGCGTAATATTCGAATTATGAACTTCAAAACGAGTTTATATTGACATACTTTATAAACAGAATACCGAAATTTAAAAATAGAATCATATTATAACACTTTTTCTCTAACAAAATAATACTATAAAACAATTTTTTTTCTATTACGATACAGCGCTAATCCAAGAAGTTAATATCATTAAAGAGTTTCCATCAACTGTTGGCGGGGGACAGCAGCACCCGCTGCAGCGCATGTGCGGTGATGTGCTGGTGCAGGCGACATTCATTTGTTTTGTAGTACTTACTGAATTTCGTGGGATTTTTAAATTTATTCTTGATCTTTAACTTTGATTTTTTATTTAGTATTTGTTTCAATCCCAATGTTTGAGAGTAGATAAAGTAGTGTATGAAACTGCACATAACTAGGTATTAAAACATTCGTGTGATACTGTTGAAAACCTCGCCTACGGCTAGGTTTTTAAACACACACTCATGTTTTAATACCCCTCATTATGCAACAGTTTCATAAACTACTATTGTAGTTAATGTTGTGAGTGCATAATGAGATTAATGAGTGTCAAAAATGTAGTTATGTTTTGTAGTTATGGCTTCTGTTTCTACCTTAGCATAGAAATAATGTTGCCAGTATAAATTATGTCAACGAAAATGTCGCTGAGAAAATTAAGAGCGTTTATTCCGAAAGTGGGCAACTTCGAAAATTATTTTTATTAATTTGACAATATTACTGTATGGAAATAAGAAATGTGGCTAACTAGTGAACTAGAATATTAATAATGAATTGCAATTATAACACTGAATTTGATGTTGTAACCGTTTTAGGTGTAAAAAGGCATTTGGAAAGTTTCCAAATACGTTTTATACATCTAAAACGAAATATTCGGTGTTACGATATTAATTATTGCATTTCATAATCAATATTTTAGTTCACTAGTTAGCCACATTTCTTAATTCCATACAGTAATGTTGCCAAATTAATCAAAACAGGTAAATATTTGAGAGCTATTTACGACGTTGCCAACTTTTAGGATAAACCCTCTTAATAGCTCAAACATAAAATGAATAAATTCGCTTGTAATTCAAACTTTTCTACAATAAAGAGGTGGATTATTATTCGTAATCCATTTCTTTATCTTCAAACCGATTTATTTTGCACATACATAACATACAAGATAAACACAAGAATCCGGATTATCACAGTGCAAAATATGATAAACATAAATTTACCACTTGCAAAATTATTACATAACAGACAGACTGACTGGCATACGCATAAATTACATAGAAAGCTCTAAAAACACAATTACAAAGTCATGGTCATCTATTATCTATTCAAGTATTTATAAAGTCGCCTTTCGTGTCTGTCTGTCTGTATAACCGCATTGTTCTTCTAAACTGCTCAAAGCATTTTGATGCGGTTTTCACTATCATATAGAGAATTTATTCCGGAAGGTTTATGTGTTTATTACATTAATATTAAAATTAGATATAATAAAGAAATCTCGATGTTTTGTCATCATCTGCCTAGCCTTTTCCCAACTATGTTGGGGTCGGCTTCCAGTCTAACCAGATGCAGCTGAATACCAGTATTTTACATGGAGCGACTGCCTATCTGACCTCCACAACCTAGTTACTAGGTAACACGATACCCCTTGGTAAGACTGATTGTCAGACTTTTGGGCTTCTAACTACCCGTAACGACTGTCAAAGATTTACAAATGACAGCCGAAACCAACGGCTTGACGTGCTTTCCGAGGCACGGAGGGGTCTCGGTATGTAAAGATGGTCACCCATCAACGGACCAACCGCGGCAAGCGTAGCTTAACCTTGATCGATCGACCCGTGCGGCTGTTATTACTTAGCCACAAGCCCCTCAAATATCGATGTTTTGTCAAGTAAAAACCGTGCAAAGTAGGGTCGTGTCGCTATTAGGTTTATAAATCACATTTTTCTCTTGAAACTTGTCCAAAATTATTTTTATATCGAAACTCCTTTGATCTTTTACGTATCCACAACGACAAACTTCCTGCTACTGCCACCATTAGTTAAATTAAAAATAAGAAAGAGAGTTTAAAATTTAATAAAAAACGTGGGTAATGTTTTTCCGGTAGCAACTTTTTATAAGCTTGGCAACACTAAATGGTGTAAGTGAATTGTGATTGGTTATTATTCAAATATTTTATGGGCTTGCTGAATGATGTTATAGTTTTAGCGGGTTTAGAGATAGATTTATGGATTGATGGATTTGTGCCCTGTTGATGTCAAAGTCAAAGCCAAATAATTTATTTCAATTAGGCACAAAAAGGCAATTTTGAACGTCTAAAACAAAAAATAGAATTGATTCTAGTCGCCCCTTCCAAAAGTTAGTTTTCGTATGGAGAAGAATGGGCAAGAAACTCCACAATAGGCTCGCCCCCTATTACATGGGACTTACAACATAATTGGCGAAATGTGGGTATGCTATAGGTAAAGTCAGTGATCTGCATAGCCCAACCCCTCTTCCCCTCTTCTTCCTTGTAAGAGGGGTCAGATAATGTAGAGCACTGACCGTAAACCTCTGCTAACCCTTCGGAAAAACAAGGCGTGATTTTATGTATGTACAGTATTTCTTTTTTCTTAACGTCCATCGGGTATCATCGGATTTCCGAAAACAAACGAATGCTAATAATTTCCATGTCCATCAATTATTAGATTTATCGTGTAGGTATTTGAATTCAGAACTAAGTACTTTATTTTTGTTTTGTTTTGATTTCCGTGTGAAGTATATAGAGCTGTATAACTATTTTCCTATCTGTCGTGCCTGTGACTTTAGCGGCTTCCCTCCAGTTTTTCAATAAGTTACATTAAGTTAAAAGAGTATTAACAACTCTATATACTTCCAAGTCGATTGAGAGCGTCCGTTCTGCACCAAGTACAAAGGGCAACTGCTAGAAATCCGACGACTGACGAAACACGAGGTTGGCCGAGGGACATGAAGAACATAGTTTGTCTGTAGAGAGATTAATTTTAAAATTAGTGAAGTAGATGAAATCATGTAAGTAAAGACTTTCAAAAAAAAAAATACATTGAAAATAAAATGCGCCTTGCCAGAAACAATTTCCGTTAACAAACGGAAGTAACTTATCAGGATATAATAAAAATAACACAAGTAAGCCGCACCTAAAAGCGATAAACAAGAACATGCAATTAAAGTAGATACCAACAAAAATCGATAATCACACCTTATCGCTTCGCTATTTTTATCGCCAAAATTATCAACCAATTTATTCCATAGAACATTGGCACCATTACTGCCTAAATTTCAGCCCTGACTGGGTTCATTTTTAGTGTAAAAGTGTATCCACAATATGTAAAATAGACAGATTAGCAATGTTAAATGCGGACATGTTATTATAAAAAAAAGTTTAATGTGGTATATAATATAATTTGAACGCACCCTTAAAAAAAACAGTCCCTGTGTGCTTACGGCCAGTGACAATGAAGCTTGAATAAAAAAATAAAAATAAAGATGTACGAAAAACCGGTGAGTTTTCATATTTAAGCTTTGAAAACAAAATTATTTGGACATTAATTATTTGTCGTTATTTTAGCGGAGGTGAAAAAAGAGAATTTATGAGTGGATTGTTATCTAGCCAAATATTTTTTGGTACAATGCCTTGCACTTAGATTTCTTTCATAAATAACCTTGTTTTAGCCATTTTATCGTCATATCACGAATTCGTTATCTGAAAGTCAGCGAATAGGTCGTCTACCTTCACCAAAATTTGTGCAATTTTATCACGCAAAAAATAATTATTGTTGGTGTTATATTTTACTTTCATATCAACCCGAAAATACACGATGATTTTTTTTTAATTCACTGTTTACCTTTCAGGGCGTGAAAGTACTCATGATTACAAGCAACTTCCACTATGAAATATCGAAAAATATCAGCTTTTTCATACAAAAATGCAATATTTACCAAATTGTAATGTAATTTATTTTCAAATTGTGATTAATCGTGCATTACGCAATTTGGTACTGTTCTGAAACAATATCTTTCTTCTTCTTCTTCGTATCGCTCTTGACAGAGCGGTCGTGGTCACAATAAACTATGTCCAATCGCAGGTGTAGTCGTTGCCCGCTTCACGATCTCCCTCCATCTGGTTCTGTTACATGACAGTCTGGCGCATTCATTAACGGGGCCTCCAACCGCGGATTTTATTTGATCGGTCCACCTCATTGGTGACCTCCCGCGTGGCCTATTACCTTCCACTCTGCCCTGCACCACTAGACGCTCTATGGAGTCATTATTCCGCCTGGAGACATGACCAAAAAACTTTAGTATTCGAGCCTGTACTAGTGCTAATAGACGCTGTTTGATACCGAGTTCTTGGAGTATGGAGACGTTTGTGGGGAATTCTGTCCATGATACCCCAAGCATTTTTCTCTAGCACCACATTTCTAGAACATCTACTTTTTTCTTTTCCAGTTCTTGTAATGTCCACGTCTTAGCTCGGTACAGAAATATGGGGAATACAAGTGTATGGACCAGCCTGATCTTAGTGGCCTTAGTTATGTTGCGATTCCTCCATATTTTTTTTAGTTTGTCCATTGCCCCTCTAGCCATAGCCATACGCCGTTTCACCTCATCCACGCAGCTGCCATTGTTCTTGATCATAGCACCAAGATATATGTAGGACTGTACTACGTCGCAGTTCGCAATCTAATATCTTTACTATTATGTATTTCAAAACACATCTTCAATTTCCCATTGAGTTTAACCTTCACTATATATATCCATCTATTATATTTCACATAAAGTAGTCAATAAAACAGTACGCCTGAGCTCTTAGCCTTGTTTCAAAAGTACGTCAATTTTAGACGTCCTTTAAAAAGTTCTTGTAAACAGTTTAATGATGGTCATCATCTTCCTGCCCTTGTCCCATGTTACTTGGGGTCGGCGCAACACGTTTTTTTTTTTCCACTCTCCCCTGTCAACCGTCACACTATCATTCACTCCCTTCTCTTTCATATCATTCCTCACACAATCCTTCCATCTTTTCTTTGGTCTTCCTCTCCCACTCCATCCATCAACATTTATATTCATTACTCTTTTAATCACATGCGTTTCTTCTCTCCTGATCACATGCCCATACCAGGCCAAACGATTTCCTTTCAACTTTTCTGTCACTGGCGCCACTTTTAAACTTCCTCTTATATACTCATTTCTTACTTTATCCATTTTTGTCACTCCACACATCCATCTCAACATTCTCATCTCCGCTACATGCAATCTTTTTTCAAACAGTTTAATGATGGTATAAAATAATAATAGTAGTTTATGAAACTGTTGCATAATGAGGGGTATTTATTAGTATCACACGAGTGTTTTAATACCTTGTTATGGAGTTTAGGAGGATTATATACTAATTAGTTGCTGAAAAAAAGGAAATAACAGGGACTTGTCTACAGCAGACCTTGATTTTATGAAAACAATATTGCTTTAGAGGCATTATTCAGGAAGAAAAAAGGGGAATACATTTGTATGGAAAATCGCGGACCCTGTTCCCTCTTAAAAGTAAACCTCTCACTTGCTGCTTGTTTCAAATCTGTGTCGTCAAAAGGTTAACACGCAATTTCCCCTTTAAAAAATCTTAAACCAAAATAACCTCCTGAAAACATCAACCAGTCTCGACAATACCCTTCCAATTATTTCTACCATTAATTCCACATCAAAAAACGACGCAAGCGCAGTCAACCGCTGTAGATATCATTAAAAAAACTATATTTTACTGTCAGAATCTATAATGAGCTGAAATATCCACGTCATGTAAACAGGATTTAAATAAGTGTCCAAGACTGTTTAGCATACAGACACATTGGCAACGTTTTCGAATGTTTTTTATATATTTTTAAATTCATTTTTGGAATGTATGCAGCACGTCAGGTAGGATTAACTTTAAAAATAAAGAAAAAGCAAGAAGCTTTTATTTCAACACTAGCGGACGTCACGTGGTTTCACCCGCGTAGTTCCCGTTCCCGTGGGAGTACGGGGATAAAATATAGCCTGTTACTCGCTGATAATGTAGCTATCCATTGCTGAAATAATTTTTCAAATCGGTCCAGTCGTTTTTCAGTTTATTCGTTACATTCAAACATACAAATCTTTCCTCTTTATAATATTAATTATAAACACCTAAGCAATGCTACAGATGTTTAAAACAAAAAAGATGAAAGCTGGACTGAGCTTTTTATGTTTCCTTTCCAGTTTTCTTAACGGTATTCTTATAAATTACAACTGGAAGTCATATATTATTCGTAGACTTTCTTTCCCAACGAATATCATCAAAATATCCTAGAGAAACTTACAAAAAAAATGTCCACAACGACGGTGTAAAGCCGGGTGTAAATAATAAAACGTTAGTTCACACTCTATCCCGCCCACGGATCAACTTTACTAAAATAAACATTTTTAATTTTGTCTTCCTAAACTCTAGTACGACTTCGGACGTAGCCCGCATGACCGCGTGTTCCGAACAAGGCCGAGGCTGTTTAAAAAAATAAAAAGTTTACTCGATTGTCTTTGGTTGAACTCGAGCGGGAAAGTTTGACGTTTCGATTTTTTTAATTGATGTGTTTTTTTATTGTGCTGTGCTAGTGGATTTTTTATTTATAAGAGATAAAATAATCAGAATTTATATTGGTAATTTAATACAGGTATAAGAAAAAAAAAATAAGTCCTTTTGCGAGGACATGAATTATACAGGATGTACTTTTGTCGGAAATATGTATTTTATTGTGTTATAAAAAATGCTCGATGCAATGAAATATTTTTTCTACTTTGAGTGTTATCAATTCGATAACAGTAATTAATTTTTATGAACACAATTCGATATCTATTGATGGATTACCTACTTATTTGATAACCTCTTGTGTTTTAATGGAGTGATGTGTATGATAAACAAACATTTTTGTAGTATCTAATGAAATAATTTCCTCAAAAAAAAATGCGTACTACCAATCAATCATAATTAATCATTGACATTTCCTTCATTGAATTTTACTAAACAAAAATACTTTTAAAAATAAAAACAAT
The DNA here is from genome assembly GCA_963680765.1 of Agrochola lychnidis. Classification (NCBI taxonomy): domain Eukaryota; kingdom Metazoa; phylum Arthropoda; class Insecta; order Lepidoptera; family Noctuidae; genus Agrochola; species Agrochola lychnidis. The sequence goes on from OY796872.1 coordinate 15,021,098, forward strand.
TCACAAATTCATAAAGAAACAGTTATTTCGAGACATGAAATAAATTAGACAAACGATAACTAGTCACATAAAAAACTCTACAATACTTACATCTTTATTCTACAATTTTAGCCTCAAATTAAGTTATAATTCACTTCGTTACTACAACTATAAATAAAAAGCTAACAAAATTCGAGGTAACAAATCTTTGTAACTGACAGACAAAAACTACAAACGGACATCATAAACATAAGAATACGTCATCTGTTCAGAAAACATAATTATTTCACCTTTATGCAAGGGATAATGATAGTTTTATGATTTTCAAGATGAGTTAAGGTCTGCGAGTTTCTGAATTTTGAATATTTCAGCATCATTTGAGCTCAGAATCGCCCACTACTGAGTATACTCCTTTGCGCCGTTCTCCACACCAATTCTATGCGATTTTCGCAAAAATCCTGAAAACTGTGGGGTAAATGTGCTAATTTTATCAATGCATTGGTTTTATTGAAGAGGTTCCTGACAAAAAATGGATTTATACGGGCAGAGGATTTTTATGAGCATTTGATGCACCCTAAACTGGACTAGCTAATCTTTTACCACGCGGCATGAGTTTATTACTTTTCAATCGTTTGTGCTGGTATGAGATGACAATTTTATTATAATTAATACCTACCCAAAACTCGCCCCATATTAAGGCGAGTCCACACATTATGCCTCGAATGGTAATGGATGCGACACATACTAGGCGCGCGCGCGCATGTTAAGGTTTCCTTACTATGTTCCTAAAATGCTCGCGAACCGCACTGTTCGTGCGCGCGAGAAGACATTTAACTTGCACGCGAACTGCTCGCTAACCGCTAACGAACATATCTAAAGGTGTTCATACTATGTTCCTAAGATGCTCGCGAACCGCACTGTTCATGCGCGTGCGCAGGTGTGCCTTTAAATAAGATTTAAGCGGCCTGTGAACACGGCTCGCAACTACAAATCGAGATATTTGCAAAATTCAATTCCAAGCACGTTGCGCTAGTGTAAGTGCCTGTCGGAGCGATATACACCTATTGTGAGCAATACTACTAATACTACCACGCACATATTGACAATTATTGCTTGACGCGATAGCACTACTAGCTTTCGATAAAGGATGTGTTCTGTAATACCAAAAATGATGAATGATAACTTAATATTTTTCCATTTTTTTTTTTTCGATAATTTGTAACTTGAGAATATAAGCTATGTTTCTGCAGAAACATTATTATAAATATTGTTGTTTATAATACAGAAAAAACAATATGTCATTTACTCTGTAAAAATGTGCGAAATTAAATTCGTTTGATCTTCATTTTAGAAAAGTTTTTTGGGTAAAAAAAAGATGTAGGAGCCTAGATAAACACTGTCTAAATCCGAATAACAGCATAATATGGTGGAAATATGCCCAAATTGCAAATGATTAAGGTATTACGTTTGTATGGACAATTCATGCGTCGTCGCCGCGTTCTTAAACATAACTGGCGAAATGTGGGTTTACTATATGTACAGTTCTGCCTAAGCCTTCTGGAAATACAGGCATGATGTTATGATAAGTTACCCATAAAAAAAAAATGGTTTCTTTATGGAATAACACAGGAATAAGCCCACATGGTCTCTTCACAAACAAGTAAATGCGTCATTCATTCAAAAAGCATTTTAATTAACGTAAACATTGCGAAGGGAAACAATGTAGGCGTTATGGACTGTTTTATGATCTTATATTATGTGAAGAAAGGGATGCTTTTAACTCAAATGATAACATAAACGATGTGCTTTTGATCTCTAATTATGAGAGGTTTGTGTATACAATGTGTCCGGACATGGACTAGCGATATTCTAAATACTTAAATCTAAACTATTTAAAAGTACAATTACACTATAAGCTTGAATCCAATACACTTCTCCCCTATGTGGCAGCCATTTTGCTTTTTTTGTTGAAATATTCTCTGTGCGAGTACAAAAAAAATCATATCTATCAAAGTTTTAGTCATACTGAGATAAAAATAGGCTTATTCGAAAGGCAATAAATAATATTGTCTACCGTATGCATTATAAAAAAATGTATTCACAATTCCAAAACTTATGAAAAAAAAATGTGAAAGTTGAAAAATAAAACAAAAAATAATGCAATTCAACCAGTAATTGTTAATTTTCACAAAAACGGGCAAGTGTAGTGGACCCAAGCTTAGAGTGTAATTGTACTTTAAAATAGTTTATATTTAAGTATTTAGAATATCGCTAGTCCATGTCCGGACACACTGTATAATTACTACAGTGCATCAATGCCAGGATTGCCTTAAAATTGATAATTATAGCAGAGGTATATTAGAAGTAATTATGGCTTACTTTCGCTTAACGTTGGATGTTTACGGTTTAATATGGCAGACAAACTGAACCGTTTTATTTAGAAAAGTACACTTTGTTCTTCTCAAATCAAGTTAACATATCAGACCAAATAAAAACCAAGGCAACGCTGTCAACAGTGACGTTGACGCTGTCAACGACAAATAAAATTTGGAAGAGGAGAGGGGGATGACAGAGCATTTCTGACTTTTCAAAAGTACGCTTCAAAATGGTATGATTAAAACAAATGATGGTGAAAGAAAAAAGGGGTGAATGTTAACCTAACGGTGAACAGAGAAGAATAAAAGTCGTTTTGTGCCGACCAAGTAACTTGGTACAAGTAAAGCAGGAGATTGATAATAATTATGAAAGAGGCAAGGTATATGATTACAGTACAAGTTTATTACAATGAAATCGCCGTGCTTACAAGATAAATGCTGGTATGCGAACAAACATGTAAATATTAAGATGAGCAATGTTTGCAATGACGCGGTAGGCGAGAAACGGTTTCTTCACTCATGTGCGACTGGCGCTGTTTGATGTGTTATGGTGTTTAGACTATGTAATATGTATGTTATAGAGATGGCTGATTGGCAATCTTGTTCCAATTTTAACTGTTATATGTCTCGGTCTTTAAGTTAGACAATTTTCCTCTGTTTTTTTTTTGGTAATTCTATGAGCTATAGTTTGACCTAGACCACTGTACCGCGCCTTAGGAATGCGCGGCGAGGCGGAAGGCAACGTTGACGAATGAATGGCGGGACGCCGTGAGCTTCGACGAATGAGCGGCCTGCACTGCCCCCAGTCTCGACGCGCACATACCTAAGGCGCGGTACAGCAGTTTCGGTCAAACTATATAACATAATATTTGACGCGTGTAAGCAAGTTAATGAAAACTTAAGTCACAACTATTGTACATGAAGTACGCATTCATAGAATGTGATGCAGTGGCAAAATCAAAAGTTTTTTTTTACGAAATTCTGTTCAAGAAGCTCGTGAAAAAGGTTATAGAAAATAGTTGCTAATTGGCATGTTTATCAGAAACCCACACGAATCCCTTACTCATGAGTTCGTGAGTGAATTGAAATAAAATTGTTGAAACTTAAATTATGACGACTGTAAAAACAAACTATTATTTCCAAAAGACGTCTAAACTTCGCCTTAGAGCGTTATCATACTGACGATTTGTCAGCGTGTATCCAGCAAAGCAATTTGTGAACGTGCTCTCCGCGAGTGCGAAGTAAAGTAGCCGTGACTGCGCGACGTGTTCTCAGCGTTTTCACAATATTGTAACTCACGCTAATCGCTCTCGTTACGAAACCGCGGCGAACTCGTTACGCACACGTGGCGTGTTCGCCCTCACTGGAAACACGCTCGCAAATCACCAGTGTGATATGGCCCGTATATCGGTAATTGTTCTAGAAGAACATGAAGTATGCAGCTAAAGAAAATAAAGTTGAATTATAGCTCCGAAGATTTATGGCTTTATTAAACAACATTACTTTCAAGTTTTTTTATACAGACGTGTGTAACACTGGCCAATTTCAAATTTGCATCGCAAATGAGTTATGTGCCGTTCTTTAATGTTTTTGCTAAGAATTTCTTAATGCTCTGCTACACCTGTTGCTGCGATTTAGCTGCAAAGATGTGCATCCCCTTTATAACGTTTAACTGTAATATAAACACATTTCCAGACAGGAAGCCCTGCTTATATTTGAAGAAGAAGAAACAGAACTTGTCGAATTCATAAATTTTTTTGCTTCAGCTTTTCATCGTGCGTAAGATTACAAAACAAATATTAAGATTACGCTTTCTAGCGTTCATTCAAATATTTGTTCTTAGGTGCCAGCATATTTCGTAATGTCAATGAACACAGATTTGCAATCAAGCAGAATCAACAAATAATGAAGCAAGATCACAAAATTATTTTGTGTTCAGAATTCAGTAAGCACCTGCGTATTACGAAGTAGTGCGGAAGTGTTTTGAGACCTTTCAATCAATCAATTAGGTACCTATTTTCATTGTGATTTGCCCTGATTATTGTTTTATATATAAAATGAAGCTTTACTGTATTTTCGCGCCTATCTACTTCACCAAGGACAAACTAAAAATATTCGCGCATAAACCAGAATAAACGCAAAACTTTTGTGTTCAAACAGATATTTCCGAGACAGAAATGATAAAGAAAACATACACACGTCCGTAAAGTATGATAGTCGACTGTTATAGTATCAGGAATTTGTGACGTCAGTATACTTACAGGCGGAGTCATCATAACGTCTCTGTGGGCGTAACTATTCTTTAGATAGGGCTGCCTTGTGTACCTACTATCTGAAAAATAAAGTTTCTTATATACAACGCGTAAAATACGTGTAATTAGCTTACTGTTTCGGGGCGTATTATACGCCTATTTTCTCTTCCATAAGAAGATTTTAATGTTTGCATATTAGTATGACGGGCTGGTGTCTGCAACTCCTCATGAAAGCGCGTATTTTGCGTACGGATATTCATCAAAATATCACCTCTTCCGCGTAATCAATAAATGCTTTGCAATTTTTCTGTATGAAGATTTGGCGCCCAACTGGGACCAAAAGAACCCAGTTGGGCGCCAAAAGCCAATAGTACCATTTTTGGAATCAAATAAAACCAGTTGTAATATTTCCAGTGAATTGAAAAGAAAAGTAAGAAAACAACCTTTTCCCACATATTCATCGGTCCTATGAACTTCGGACACCCCTAAAATGTACCGAGAAAACAGGACGATTGGCATACCTAGGTCATTGCCAAGCACTTAAAATCTAGTACATACATAACCGCCACAAATGTGAACTATTAAAAAAACAAGATGTCACTCTCAACTCATAATCATAACCCGAGTAATAAAATTAAAATAAATTAGGGTGAGATGACCAGTTGTTGGCCAAGCGCCAACAGACGTTAAATATGTTGATAAAATGATTTATGGCTTGTTTAGAATTTAAGTTATTGTCGTTTAGTTAGTGTTGAGGTGTGCCAGGATCTACCTTATCATTAAGAAAATGTGTTTTGGTTTGTGAGAATGCAATTAATCTCAGTTTCGGGTAGCCTGATCAAGTCTTTGATCAGCTTACTGTCAAATCTTGTGTCAGCTTTCAAACAATCATATTCGCTGTCGTGATGATTTCACCACCGATTAAAATTGAAACATTATTTAAGAAACCGGTGATAAAAATACATTAGGGATGCTAATTCACTACATAAAAATGGAAAAATAACAACGTAAGCTGTGAAGCTTGAATTAATTGGTCCTTTATCTTAAACCTAAAATCTAATAAAAACAAAAATCCCATAATTAAGTCCGCCTTAGTACAGTATTTTTACGTGTGCAAAAAGTTTGAATAAATAATTATTTATCACAGAGAGAGCAACCGGTGCAAACACCATAAAATAAATCCCCAACACACAAAAATATTCCCGCTTATTAAACACGACTTACGTTAAACATTACTTTTCATACGTTATGATTCTCATGATAAACTACTGTGAAAACGAAATTTATGGCTGAAATAAACGCAAGATATTTGCGTGGGTTGCATACGAGTTATTTTTAGAGCCGCCTTGCAAACCAGACTGTGCGTCGCTATATGAAAAATAAAAAAGCCACTTGCAGTCTTGAACCATAAGTTATGCGATTACGAATATAAGTTATATCATTTGTGGGAATAAAGTTTCTTCGGAAACAACGGAAATTCATATCACTTGAATGATTTATGAATGTTCATCCAAATGATCCAAGTCGAGAATAATTTGCCTACATCACATGATGGCAGTATGGCACTAGTAACGTCATCAATAGATATGCGTTCGACAACATACTAGTGCCTAATCTTTGGGAATAGGCCTGTTACCAATTTTTTTTTTCGTCTTTCAGATAATAAAAAAATATTGGACACGTATTTTTTCTTTTTTGACTTAATCAAAAGATTACGGCGATACATTGAGTTAAAATGTGGCATGACGTCACGCCTTGCTAGATTTTATACGATGTTGTGACGTAGCGAGCCCCCACTCCCCAACTTTAATGCGTGTTTTCTCAGTTATTTTTGATTAATATGATAAAGCAAAAAATACGTGTCTAATATTTTTTTATTATTTGAAAGACGGACTAAATAGAATTTCTTTTTTTACCTAGGAAACTACCCTATTATATACACGCAGTTCGGTTTGAGGATAACCAAGTATATATTCATCAGAGATCTGCGGGTTTAAAACGGCCACATTAAGCAATTCATTTTGAGAATTCCCAGCAATTCTCACAGCTGAATCGTATTCAATATTCCCAGCTGAATCGTATTCAATATTCCCAGCTGAATCGTATTCAATATTCCCAGCTGAATCGTATTCAATTCATATCAGAATCATATTTGGTGTAAATATTGCCGAATTAAAAAATTAAGACCCTAATTTTACCGGATAATTTTTCTTTACAGTTTTTATTAATCAAATGAGATTTAAATTTTTTATTTCTACAGTTTAAATATTATTTAATTACAATACAAAACTGTCAAACAGATGAATTGCGTAATATGAATTGAACGCAGATAATATTATGGATTGTCAGTTTGTGTGATTCATAATATTATCATATCAAGATTCTGCCAAAGCGGCCGTTTTAGGCCCCCTGTTTTGATTTAAAAAGCATCGTTCGAAAGAGATGAAGCTCTACAGGACGTATAGCTCCAACTCTTTCTCCCACTGAAGTAATATTAAAATAATACTGCTTTATGAGCTTGTGGTAGAGGCCCCCTGGAGTCTTTCTCGTATAATACACACACACCATACTTCTTAAATAAACTCAAATGCGTTCTTTCTGTTTGCTAAGAGATTGCTAGTTGTACCTACTTAATTATTGTAATTTGTGGAAGCAAACATTCTGCCTTCTGCAATTTATCCATTGCGCAGTCCACCTTCTTTATACCTCTCGTAATATTTGAAAACATTCTCCATGTTTTCTTCAGCACCGGTTCGGATCCCGCTGTTGAACGGTAGATGTTAGTATAACAATATTGTAAACATCAGGTTACTCGTAGAGTGTAAACATTCACATTTTCGCGTACACGTCCTCTCTGCCGCAAATAGGACGTTGTGTTAGGTTAGGCACCAAGGTTCACCATGGTTTGTGGAAAATATGGAATAACAACACATAATCCTGATTAATTGAGTTGTTTTTCGGCGTTTCCTCTAAACATTAAGAAACTAGGTTTATGTTTACGAGTACTTATCGTGTCCTTGGATTCGCTAAATATAAATTGCTGCTAGCACAATAAAAAAAGGGAGAGAATAAAATAAAATTTCAGAGAAATAAGAAATAAAATATTGGGCACAGTGAATAAGCAGGCGCAAATCGTCTATTAACCATTTTAAATTAATTTAAGAGGCCAAGGAGTCTTTATATGATTAACAATTCCAAGATTTAATGGATTTTGCTTACAGTTTTATACTGTTCCTAGCTTTCGCCCGCGTGGGGGTCGGAAACTATCCCACGTAAACGTGCTACCAGAATAAAAAGTATCCTATGTGTTAATCCAGGTTATAAACTATCTGTGTGCCAAATTTCATCCAAATCCGTTCAGCCGTTTTTGCGTGATTGAGTAAACAAACATCCAAACACACAAACTTTCACATTTATAATATATAAAATAAATAGTCATAAATCCTTCGATTAACACACAGAAGGTCAATCAAACAAATACATAATCCATCAAATATTTAGATATCCCGAACAGTCATACTTCTACACAGGAAGTACAAAACTCACCGAAATTTTATCAACGTAGCACCTGACAAATTAATATTACTCAACCAACAATATTTATGACAGCACTATAAAAACAAGGAATACGAAACTAAAGTGATTATTAATCTATAAGATAATGTTGAACTACATGAAATAGTAAATCATATTTGAGTGTGTTTAAAAAGAGTGAAACATTATGTCTGTGTGGTTGACTTTAGTGAAGAGTTCGCATTGGGGACTTGGGTGTAATCCTCGACCTGTTTTTGTAAGTATTGGCGCGTTGTATCTTTATTTTTAAAGGACTACTGAATCTACTGTGATACATAAAACTCAAGCCTTCTTTCCATGGGGGTAGGCAGAAACTACATAACGCCACCTGCTACGATCCTTACATACTCCTCTTGCTTCGTTTACGTTCATACATCTGGTCATACACGCACGCCGGTTGCGAGTACTACGCACCTGACCTTTCTGAAGATCGTCACCAATAAGGTCACTATATGTCTTTCTAGGGCGTCTCCTCCCAGCGATTCCACTCACATCTGCAGTGTCTGCGGCGTTTCTACTATCGGTGATAGTATCTAGTTTTTTAAGGAATGATAACTTCTTCGTGACGAAACAGTTTTACTATGTTTCTGTTTATATTCCGGAATGATGCTATTCTTCTAAACTCTAGAATTATATCGCGTAGAAATGACGTCGCCAATCTTCCGCCGAGGTAATTGAGTTTAGGTACCCAAATATTCCACCTCAAAATTGGCGTGACAGGTAGCTAGCTCGTAAATTGACGACGTATTTGCCTCGCAATTTAGTACTGGTTTCACGAATTAACAAGCACGTGTAATTCGTTCCACGTTTTCATATGCTATTACGTATCTTTCTTATGATATCCGTCAAAACTAATGAGGTAGAGTAATCGGGTGCGTATATGGCACAGTGAGTTTAAGAAAGTGACTGAGATGGCGCTCTGATTAGCTGAACATTTTCTAAACTTCTATATGCCATAGAATATTTAGAGGCATGAGGAACAGGGTGTAAAGTTCACTGATCCTCTATAGAAAAGGGAGGATCCTCTGACCAGACGGGTGTCGTGTCTGGTGGGCAACTGCCCAATGATTGATGTCGGGAAATTATATATATTATGATCGCGCTGTAAACACTGCTTGCGCGATGTAAGATTACGCGTGACGTCAGTGTGATGCTTAGTTCGAATGTGGCCGCCATAGAATCAACCCCTGCATAATGTTCCCCTAAAATTCTTTTGCAATAAACAGTACGTTGACTCACTACTAAAACTCCAGAAAGCAGTTAAAACAATCCACATTTAAATAAAATTCTTGAAACAGTTGTTTTCATGATGTTATCAACCCCATGCACCTCACAATTAAGTTCAGTGGACCACATTCTTGACCAATCTATTCTGGTCGGAAAACAAGAGATTATTTATAAACACAGTAAACATAATTCTTCTTCTAATCACATGATGAGACTATCGAACAAATTGCTAGGCTTATGTTCAATGGGATCGTTAAGAATTTGAAAGACGATAAATCGATTTACCATTGAATTTAGTGGAGTTTATTTTGGGATGTTGGCTTTTGAAGGTCTCGGGCTCAGTAGTAGCCCGGTTCAGAGAATCAGAGATAGGTGCCGATTTCCGCATGTAGTGTAAATCTACGTAAATTAAAAACCCATATTTTCAAAATATGCTCAAGCGTGAATTCAGATTCAGATTTTTAAGTTAATCTGAAAGCAATGCAGAAATCAGGCAAAAAAAAAGTGAGGTGTGAAGTTTCCAAAAAATTACATTGCCACATCAAAATATTTCGTCGACTTGTCCTTGTAATTGTACACTTACTAATATTTTATATCTTTTTGTCAACAGCTCCAAGTGAGGAGTTCACGCACCGAGTCGACAGAGGACGACAAGCGCAGTGACGACAGCCGACCGCTCAGCCATGCCTCCGACTTTAGCAGGGACAATATTTGTGAGTATCCCACGTAACTAAACCCTCATTTGCTGGCTTGAAACTTCCTCATGGACCTCAAAGCAAGACCCTCGGTTTCTGTAATATTTCTCTTATTTGTCTTCGATAAGTAAATCTACTAAAAATTCTCACATTAGCTGTTGGGATTGGTTACCCATTATAACAACAAGCAATATAAATGACAATAAATATAACAGAACAAAGAGTGACACAGTATTCAAACAAGTATTACTCCTTGGCACGGCTTGCCAATAGCGACCTGAGTATGACATGTAGCTGAGTGAATCCTTTATATCTTTACGTGGCTCAAACATAACATAAACTGTCAATAATTTTAATGTATTTGGTCTTCACTCCCAGAATATTAACCTCTAGTTACTGAATTTTAAACTGCTCGACTTTAAGATCAATTCATATACAATATTTGTATAGGGTATTCAGGTGCAGGGTGGATATTGATGGCCATAGAATAAAATTAATACACTTTCTCTGAGTACACACAATATATTCACAACACAGAAACACTAATTACAACACACAAAAATAGCTTACGCACTAAACAGAGACTAATCGAGGCGAAACAGATTAATAACTACCGAAACACAAAACTTATCCTCTGTTCCTAAATCTAGAATCTATCTAGGTCCCGTAAGGCGGAACTTCGCTAAGGGTAGTCGATTTTATTAGGCATATAGCTCTGACACTACCCAATAGGAGACTGAACATTGACTGAAAACTTATACTGAATTACTGACTACTAAAACACTAAGTTATAACAAGTTAAAATGATTAGAACACTAATTTACTATTGAGAACGCCATGTTACTATTTAGATCGAAAAACGCGCTGACTGAACAATATGTGACACCTTAAGTAGTTTTCTACCCTAGCGCGCCCGCCCTGTGGCTAGCATACGCAGTTTATTCGAAAATCCTATCGAAGTCTAGTTCTTCAAGGTGAGGGGGTCGGTATGCGATCGGGGATTGCGGGGTACGCCAATTTTCGGGTGCGCCAGGGGAGGTGAGGGGAACGAAGGGAAAGAAATTGCGCAGTTGGTCTGCTTATGTATTACGTCCTATGTGACGCCTTTGTTCTTTCCTCAAATCGAACATCTCAACTACTTTTCTTTATGTAAAAGGTGTCTATTTATAGTAGATAGCCTAACTAAGACATTGTGTATGTCAGAACCCTTATTTATTGCCTAGATTGGCCTGTAAAACATCTTTTAGTTGGTAAATAAGGGAAATCTTTATGTCTTAGTTACTAATCGATTTACACTATTAAAACTGAGGCTATCACTATACTTATTATCTATATATTTAGCTAGGTTACTTCACAATACGGGTAATAAAAGTAGTATCATTCAAAAGACTTTAATCAACTTAACCTAGGGTGGTGTGAAGTACCTAGCAACTGATTATAATTAATCAAAAGGAGATCGCTGTGCTTCTCAACAATCCCACCCCCTGTAAGAGGGTTCAACCGATTACTAAATCATTGGTAGGAAGCACAACGATCTTTACAACAGGTCGACGCAGGACCCCATGATTCGTCCTTACATCTACCACTCTCACTATAGAGTCTGACCCGGGGTATACTGTTTTAATGACCCCTTTGGTCCACTGGTTTCGTGGTTTACCGTTGTCTATGATCACTACCACGTCACCCACTTTCACGTTCGGCACATTGTTGGCCCACTTATGACGTTGTTGTAGCGTCGGCAGGTATTCGCGCAGCCATCGCCTCCAAAAGAGGTCGGCCAGCGCGTTCTCCCGTCGCCACATGCGGCGGGAGTCGAGGTCGACTGCATGCCCACGCGTACAGGGAGCATCTCCCGCGGCTGTGCCAAGCAGGAGATGGTTGGGGGTCAACACCACCGGGTGCTCGACGTCGCTGCTCACGTATGTCAGAGGCCGGCTGTTTATAGTAAGCTCGGCCTCAGCAAGGAGGGTGTAGAGTACCTCCTCGCGAGGGGCGCGCTCGTGAAGCGTCGCCTTGAGTGCGTTCTTGACTGATCGCACCAGTCGTTGCTTGTTCACCTCAAGCAAGTTTTTCACAACTATTATTCATCCAGACTGCAAACAAATCGAACGACAACGAAGCAATGTGGAAAGGAAAGTGGAAAGGGAAATAAAAGGCCCGCGGTGCGCAATGAGGGCACCGCACGGCAAGGATGGCTGAGTCGGTACTCAGCGATGTCGCCAGCTTCAGGTGGGCGGCGTGGGTGGTGAGGCCCGTAAACGACATGCCCCACCTCCTCTCCTAGCGCCAGCCGATGGCGCTCTCCGAGGCTAGGTACGCTGCAGGGGCTCAGCCTGCCGCGTACCCTTGCCAGCCCTTCCTTGAAGAGCATGGGGCCGAGACTTCGGAGTTCGCTGCTGTTAGGCAACGGATGCGCCTCTCGAAGCGCAGTGATGTCGGCTCCGTAGCTCTCCCTTTGCATTAAATGCAGCAGACGCGTCTCCGCCTCGCGAAGGTCTGCTGTGGTCACGGCGGATGAGACTCGCCGTTTGCGGCAGCGATCTGCGAACACTAATATGCGCGCCACGACATACGTGGCGCGCGTCCAGGTGGGCAGCCGCTCATAATTTAGCAGCGGTTCTGCCGGTGTCCCCGTCGTGTGCACCCGTTGGACTCGTTCCAGGTGCTCTTCCACCACTGCGCCGGTGTCGACGCTCACTGGCCACTGCTCCTGTGGGCAGCGAAGAAACGAGGGCCCCGACAGCCACTCGTCACCGTTATTGGGCCAGTCCATTCGGGTGGCCTTATCAGCCGGGTTCATCGCCGAGGGAACCCAGTGCCAGTCGCCCTGTTTCGACCTGCGGTCTATCTCCGCTAGTCGGTGGGACACGAACCTTTGAAACTCCAGGGCATCGGAGTTTATCCATTTTAGGACGGTCTTACTATCCGTCCACAGATACTTGCGAGCTATAGGTAAACCTAAATCCTCTTCTACCGTGTTGGCCAGTCTACAGGCCAACACAGCGGCTTGCAGCTCCAGACGCGGGACGGAAACCAACTTCTGTGGCGCTACTCTGGCCTTGCCTATTATCATGGCTAAGTCTCTGTTCCCGGAACTATTTATCCCCGCTATATAAGCTACAGCCGCGTAAGCGGACTCGCTTGCATCACCGAAAACGTGGAGCTCAATACCCTCCGGCCGCAGGCCGTACCAACGAGGGATGGTTAAGTTCGTAAGGTGGCGCAGCTTATGCAGCCACTCGAACCACGTTTTCGCTTCTGCCTCTCTCAATCTCTCATCCCACTGTATTCCCGTGTGCCATACCTGCTTCATCAATATGCGGGATTGTATGACGCACGGATACAAAAAACCTAGTGGGTCAAAAATGGACATAATGAAACTTAAGAATTCCCTTTTGGTGGGGATTACCGACCCCTCTATTATACTTTTAGGGAGTCTTTTAAATGATAGGTCAAACGCTAATTGATCCGCACCTGGTGACCATATCATTCCCAGTGTACGCTCTGTGGTGTTTTCACCTTTATCGAGCGAAACTCTGTCAGGCATGTCAGTTTGTAGTCGGTCACGCAGCTCTTGAGAGTTAGTGACCCACCCCCGTATATTAAACCCGCCCTCGGCGTGGATGCGAGTCACTTCCTCGACCAATTGACCGGCTTGCGCGACTGACCACGCACTGTCAAGATAGTCGTCCATATAATGTTTTGTGTGTATGGCCGCTACCGCCTCGGGAAATGTACTTTTGTACTTAGCTGCGTTTTTATTTAAAATGAAAATGGCTGATGTAGGAGACGACACGGCACCGAATATCATCGAATTCATGACATAAACGCTAGGTTCCTTATTGCCGGTCGCGTTCCACAGAAATAGCTGACCTCCTCTGTCTTGTTCCCTTATTTTAATACGTAGGAACATGTCTGCGATATCCCCGGTGTAGGCAATAGGCCCTACTCTGAATTTAAAGAGGACACCCAAAAGTGAATTTAAAAGGTCAGGCCCTGTTAATAGGTTATCATTTAACGCGGTCCCATTGTAAGTTGCTGCGGCGTCAAAAACTAATCTTAATTTCCCGGGTTTGTTCGGGTTTTTTACTCCGAAATGGGGTAAGTACCAAACCGGGTCATATGAGACCCCGCCTTTAACTAGACTGGCGTACCCCTCTGCTATGAGCCTATCTATCTGTGCGGTATAGGCTGCAGCGTACACTGAGTCTTTATTTAACCGACGTTCGATTCCGGTTAACCGGTGGCGCGCGTACTCATAATTGTTAGGCAGCTGCGGATCGTCTTGACGCCACAGCAATCCTACTTCCCACGCGCCGCTTTCTGTCTGTCGGCTAGTGGAATCCAGTATTTTATTTGCCCTTTCAATATCTTGGTGCGTCCGAGGCACCTCTGAGATTCCAATAGCCTCGAGCTCTAACTGTTTTTTAACTAAATTATGCAAGTCAACATTAGATTCTGAAACATAATTCACACACTGGTCACTAGTGTGACAATTTCCTACGGGTCCGTGCACCACCCACCCTAGACGAGTCAAAGAGGCAACCGGCTTACCCGATTTCCCTCGTCGAGTCTCCCGGCTGGTCAGCAACTCCCAATTGTCCTGCCCCAGCAACAGAAGCGGCCGGACACCACTCATCTCTTCGCAACCCAAGTGGCGAAGGTGGGCATGCTCCGCCATTAGTGTGGCGGGCACCGATTGTGCGGGCAAATCTAAGTTATTTAGCGTGCGGCATTTTATATTATATGTTTGACCGCTAGGCCCGCGTACTGTCGCGTCGATCACACGCGATGCAGAGTCTACGATTTCTAGACCCCGCGCACTCCGTAGCACTAATGGTAAATGTTGACCTTTGACATCTGTGGCTAAAGAGTCGTCTATTAGTGACACAGTGGCCCCGTCGTCGAGAAGGGCATGGCAGGGTTTATCTATCCCGCCTATTGTTATACATACCGGCACTATTTTTAGCAATGCCTTGCCGGTATAATCACTGACGTTAGTAACAGTTTCAGTCTTTCTGTCGGCATGTAATAATATATGATGCGGGAAACTACACTTTGAGCACTTATTTGCACGACAAAAGATCTTGCTATGATTCTTCACTAAACATTTGAAACATAGCCTATTTTTCTTAACGAAATCCCATCGTTCGTTTAACTTTAACCCCGTGAACTTTTCACACTTGATAAGCTTATGTATCTTTCCACACATTGTACAAATATCGTCCTCGACTGCCTCGGCCTGTTTTTCTTCATTCGAAGTCGCATGTAGGCGTTGTACTATTCTGGGTTGCCTATTGACTTGAACATTGCCTCGTGGCTTAAATGTGCTAATTGGTGTTGCGGGCGTGTCTAAGTTCATTTGAACATAATATGAAGTGGCTCGGGCTAGATGCGTCAAAAATTCTGCGAATAACTCTAGACTAGGAGACACTCGCACATCTATACCCTGACTCGATGCCACGCCCATTGCAAATTCCCCATATTTAGCACGTTGTACAGGTGTAAGTTTATCAAGGAGTTCACTTACCAGTTGGGGGTTGTTCAGGTATCCAATCGCCTTGACGCTCCTTAGGAGTGATACACAATTACGCACTGTTGTCGAGAACTTTCTGAGCTCCCGACCACTTTCTGTTACTTTCGGTAACGCACGCACTTTTCTTAGGGCACACTCGAGCACTAGATTTGGATGCCCAAACTCTTCGTCCAAAACCTTAATTATTTCGGACGGGCTGGTCGACGTACGGAGTAAGTCTTCCACTGCTAGCTTCGCGTTTCCTTGTAGGGACGTTTTCAGACGCGCTAGATTCTCGTGTGGCTTGAAGTTATACAGGGCTGTCGTATCGTGGTACATATTCTTATACGACAGCCACTCCGCTGGGTCACCGTTGAAGTATGGCAACTCGTACGCCTGCCTCGGTACCGGACGCGGTCGCGCTATGTTTGAGATAGCGTCTGCTAGTTGGTCTATTTTCCTATCCCGTGACCTACTTCTGTCGGTGTCGTTCGCGTATGTATTCTCCCATTCAGGCGCATTTCTTCCAGCCGTTTCTCTCGGCGGCGCTCGCGGTGTACCGGCCGTCGCGACGGGCGTAGCGAGGTACGTTGCCTCGGTAAAATGCACCGACGCGGGCGCATATTCTTGCCGGGGCGCGGGCGTTTCATTTTGCGGCACTGACACTGGCATATCGCGGGTATTTTCTGACGACACGGGCACTAATCCAGATTGTAAGTCTGTAAGTATAACGGGCACGGGTACCTGACTAGCGGTGGCGGGCGTTGCTTCAGTAATCCAGTCTTCTATCCGCCGAGCTGTTCCTTCTTCATCTGAGGAATCTTCTTCGGCGGCGGCGTCTATCTCGGCTAGATCCACATCCAGCTTCTTCTGTATCAGGTTTTCCTTCAGGCGCACTATTTCCTTCTCAGCCTCGTATTGAACCCTTCGTCGAAGGTAGTCGGCACTTCTCTGGCCGCTTTTCGACGATACGTGGCTTGTCCTTGAACCTGCCCTCCGTCGTAATTCCGACCTCACTGGCGTGGCCACTCCACGATGGTCTATCACACGACCGGGCCCGGCCAGTGGGATCACAGGGGCAGGAACCATTGACGACGTAGTAGGCGCTATTGAAGGTGACCCAGGTGCCATTTCAGTCGGCACCCCAGAATCAGCCTCTAACCCTTGACGCTTGTTCATGTCAGCCTCCAACTTT
Source organism: Agrochola lychnidis (assembly GCA_963680765.1). Classification (NCBI taxonomy): domain Eukaryota; kingdom Metazoa; phylum Arthropoda; class Insecta; order Lepidoptera; family Noctuidae; genus Agrochola; species Agrochola lychnidis. Next base: position 15,037,909 of record OY796872.1, read on the forward strand.
CGTAGCTTGCTCCTAGTTGTAATAGTGCTTCTGGTACTCATCTTAAACTACAGCGAATCTGGCTGGCGAAGGACCAAAAGTTATAGGGTATTCAGGTGCAGGGTGGATATTGATGGCCATAGAATAAAATTAATACACTTTCTCTGAGTACACACAATATATTCACAACACAGAAACACTAATTACAACACACAAAAATAGCTTACGCACTAAACAGAGACTAATCGAGGCGAAACAGATTAATAACTACCGAAACACAAAACTTATCCTCTGTTCCTAAATCTAGAATCTATCTAGGTCCCGTAAGGCGGAACTTCGCTAAGGGTAGTCGATTTTATTAGGCATATAGCTCTGACACTACCCAATAGGAGACTGAACATTGACTGAAAACTTATACTGAATTACTGACTACTAAAACACTAAGTTATAACAAGTTAAAATGATTAGAACACTAATTTACTATTGAGAACGCCATGTTACTATTTAGATCGAAAAACGCGCTGACTGAACAATATGTGACACCTTAAGTAGTTTTCTACCCTAGCGCGCCCGCCCTGTGGCTAGCATACGCAGTTTATTCGAAAATCCTATCGAAGTCTAGTTCTTCAAGGTGAGGGGGTCGGTATGCGATCGGGGATTGCGGGGTACGCCAATTTTCGGGTGCGCCAGGGGAGGTGAGGGGAACGAAGGGAAAGAAATTGCGCAGTTGGTCTGCTTATGTATTACGTCCTATGTGACGCCTTTGTTCTTTCCTCAAATCGAACATCTCAACTACTTTTCTTTATGTAAAAGGTGTCTATTTATAGTAGATAGCCTAACTAAGACATTGTGTATGTCAGAACCCTTATTTATTGCCTAGATTGGCCTGTAAAACATCTTTTAGTTGGTAAATAAGGGAAATCTTTATGTCTTAGTTACTAATCGATTTACACTATTAAAACTGAGGCTATCACTATACTTATTATCTATATATTTAGCTAGGTTACTTCACAATACGGGTAATAAAAGTAGTATCATTCAAAAGACTTTAATCAACTTAACCTAGGGTGGTGTGAAGTACCTAGCAACTGATTATAATTAATCAAAAGGAGATCGCTGTGCTTCTCAACAATTTGATTGCACTACAGAGCAATATTTCATTATTAAAAATTTCTCAAAACAACGAAATATAGATATTTGCGACGTTGCCAACTTTCTGAATACACCCTCTTTAACCAATCCATCTCTTTTCCAGTGTCGCTCAGCAACGCCCCTCGTCGCAGCAGACGCGGTGTGGCGCCCTACAGTGAGTCACAGCGCCCTCTCACGCGGTACCTGCCCTCAGACAGAGATGACTTCGACTTGCGTCGACACGTCGAGTCAGCTGGTCAGTACACGTAGACATCTTTCACACTTCTGGACATAGGAAAAATTGCCGCAACGACAGGTCGTATGCCTCTATCACCCAAAGGATTCCCGCTTCCTTCACCAGAGGGCAATTCTCGTATTTTAAAGAACGTTCACATCAATCTGTAAAAAATACCTACTACCCTAACTTTTTGTCTCTCTAATTACGGGCAATGCCTTCAGGGGGCCTACCACCAGCTCATAAGCAGTATTATTTTAATATTACTTCAGTGGGAGAAAGAGATGGAGCTATACGTCCTGTAGAGCTACATCTCTTTCCCACACTGAAGTAATATTAAAATAATACTGTTTTATGAGCATGTGGTAGGCCCCCTGGTCATCGGTCCACCAGCACCTGCTAGTATGGTACTGCCCGTACAAGGTAGAAAAAACTATTAGCGTCTTCCTCGAATTAGCCAAGGCCTTTGACTCTGTCTGTTTCTATTCTTCTCAGAAAATTAGAATTAGTTGGTGTTCGCGGGATTACGCTCAAATATTTAAAAGACTACTTACCTGACTGACACGTTACAAAGCGTAAAAGAAAGCGACCTTGTGATTGAACCTGAAAATATCCAGAACGGTGTACCACAAGGAAGTATCCTGGGGCCAAAATTATTTTTGATTTGTGTAATCTGCAAACGAAACAAAGTCAAGTAGCCAGTTTCGCGGATGACACAGTTGTACTTTAAAGTGGTCAATCCAGGAATTTGTTGTCCACAAAACTACTTTGAATCCAAGTTGAAAGCTGTTGTATTTCCTACGTAAACATGTTATGTTTGTTGCAGGTCACCAGATCGAGGTGTGTCCGTACGTGACGGTGACGCCGACGTCGTGTCGCGGCTACCTACACAAGCTCGGCGCTAAATTCCACACATGGTCCAAACGGTAAGCATCAGCTAACTCAATTACTCACTTTATGTAACTTTCCTTGTTTGTTATATAGGATTGATTTCCTAATACTGTGTGATAATTGTACTTTACAAAAACTAACAGTGCGTTATTATGTGTTTGCAGGTGGTTCGTTTTCGACAGAGAAACGAAAACGTTCGTCTACTACTGGGACAAGAGTGAGAAGAAGCCCAGAGGAGGGGCCTACTTCCAAGTGAGTATACATCATCATTGTTCTTCATCATCATCGCCATCATCTTCTTCTTCGTAGTTTCCTTATTCACATATGATGAGTTTCAGAGCTATTGCTACTTCTTCCTTATTATACGCTACACCTCCCTGTATTTCCATTAGAACAGTTATAACTTGGAACTGCTTAAGTATTCGATTAACGCGATTTATTTATTTATAGAAATGTTATTTGGCTTCGAAAATAATTTTATGTTGAATAATTGTGTTTTTTTTATAAATTATAATTTTGTCATCTCCCTTTTATACCTATGTGGAGCTGGGGGCACAGCTAGATAGTGTTATAAAACAAAATTTCTTAATCTATTAATCCACTGGTCGAAATTAAAAAAAAAAACAGCTGCTTAGAGAGAATAATCTACAAAAAAAAAAATATCCGCCAGTCACATAAAAGAAAGATACAGAAAGCTACAGTGAATCCTTGCATTATATGTTTTGAACGATAACATATTCTTCTATCTTCACAGGTAATAGAAGAAGTGTACCTAGACCACGGGAACACGTCAAAATCACCGAACCCCGTAACAACATTCATAGTGAAGACGAGACAACGTCGGTACTACCTCATGGCGCCATCTGGTGAGGCAGCCAGGATATGGATTGACGTCATCTTCACCGGGGCACAAGGGTACACCGAATATTTAGAGTGAACTAAATGCGGGTAGTTAGGTGAAAATATTTAGGTACGGTGACAGCTGTCAAAGTGAAGTAAGGTCCAGGTTTTGCCATTGCAAGTCAGTTTTTTGTCATGCCTAGAATCTAGGTTTTGTGTTGTCACATTGTGTAGTGACACCGTCATAATAAAATCTGTTCTGCGCTGTCAAATTGGTAGAGACGATTTTTGTCATGACCATGTAAAATGTAGGTTTTATTCTGTCAGAGTGACGTAAATGTGTGGTAACCAAATGGAATTTAGTTTTTATCCGGTCGAGGTTGATTTGACTTAATTTCATGGTCAAATAAAAATCCGGGTCTTGTCATTTTGTGATCATATGTGACGTAATTTGTCATGACATCTATAACCAAAATTGCCACAAGACAGATCAGTTGTCCTCCTTTTAAAGCTTAAAAATATTTTTATTATTTTTATTTTATGTTCATTGGTATTGAATATAGCAGTAACTTTGACCTATTGCGAGTGGGAATCTATTATTTTTGTTAACGCTTTAAAAGATGGAAAACTGATGTGTCCTTGTTTGAAGCCAATTTTAAAAACGACAGGAAAAACATGAAAATATGTCTAAGTTTTTAAATGGCAGCCGGAAAATAGGAACTGTGGAATTTAAATAATGTAAAATATTTACATTTGCACATACATTATACTGCCAAGAAAGGCTTGATAAATAAGAATATAATCATCATTGTAAAAATACCATTTGAAATAATACCCGTCCATTTTCACTTTTACCCTAACGTCACAAATAAAAATAGTACTTATCGAAATAGCTAGCTGAAGTAGAAACTCAATCAGTACCATAGATTTTAAGTACATTTTATATTTAAACTGTCAATTAAAAGGTAGTTAGAAAATATTGTGATGGTCAAAGGGATTGGTCAATGTGTAGATTGACCAATTAATACTGACAATGTGGAGAATGCTGACTTTAACCAATTAATATGGAGCTTTATAAATGGCTAAATGAATAAATACTAAGAAAAATAACATCTATTTCAAGCCGTTTAATGGCGAAATAAAAATGAAATCTTACGGTTCTATACTTTTATTGGGTACTTAATGTATCTAAAATAAGGCAAAATGAATCGTATCTCAACAGGTACAAGTCACGATATTACGTGGAATATTTTATTATTATACATGAGAGTTTTATCATATAAACCATTTTATTATACTTACACAACGCAGTATTTTTATCTAAACATATATTTTGGTAACTATTTTAATATATGGAATGTCATGTCTCGATTTTAGCAATAAAACTATCACATATGCCCGGTTATTGTAAGAATATGTCAGTTCTGTCACTATTTAAACAAATTACCTGACGTTTTACTACATTAACCGGTCAATGTTGATAGTGCCCTGATAATAATTAAAAGTGCCAATTTTATATTCGTCATGAGAAACGTTTAAGGCAGCTATTTTTTTACAATAATTATACAAAATCGGATGAAATCGGTGCCTTGTATAAGACTGAACAATATACAAAAATATAAATCGAAAATGTCATGATTATGTACTATTTTAGTATTATAGATTGCATGCTAATATAATTCTTAATGAAATAAGAGTGTGATTTTGAATTTTTCGTTTTATTCCAAAATTATGTTATTTAAGTATTCGTTTTAAAATTGAAATTAAGTGATTTTGTATGTATTTATTGTGTAAAATTATACTGCAATATAGCATGAGTATTTTAAACTTGATAATGGAGGGTAGTAATGTCTTTATCGAATTTAAATGGCGGACAGTTTTATTTGCGATAATTTACAAGAATAGTAATTTTTCAAACAATAGTCGTTTCTTAAAAGATGGCAGCACCATCACTTGAGATCGCAAATAATATTATTGTACTTATAACATCACATCAACACATTGAAGACTATATGCATTTTATAATTACCTATTTATCATAAAAATACATAAAATCGCCGTTGAGTTTTCTTTTTTGTGGGCAAGTTCCCACAAGAATTGTAAAAGGATATAAATGCTTGTAAAATAATTATATTTTTACTAAAAACATCTGGTGCAATGAATGCCATATGGTTGCCGGGAAGAATACCATCTCGAAACTTTTTGTGAATCGGTATTTCTATACCTGAGGTACCGGTATCGGTATTTTAGAATTATTTGCACGCTTAAAATGCAAACATGTTACCGTTTAGTGTATAAATATGTAATAAATGAGTACTAAGCGGATCGAAGGCTTAATTTGCATGCCTACCGCTTTTTTAATTAACATAGCCAGAGCAAACAACCGAAATTAATTTTATTTTTTATTTAAAAAAAATCTTACAACATTTTTTTTTGGTCTGGCTATTCAAGCTTTTAAATATGGCAACTATAATAGCTGCCTATACACATAAGTTACTAATTATTTTAAACTAATGAAATTATGCAAAATTACCGATATGTCGTAATTGTTAAGTACAAAATTGTGATTACTTATCGAATCGTATTACCAGTGTAAAAAATCGTTTTATAGATTTGCAACATTGTATTTTTCTTGCGTAGTTTAAAAGGGCTGATACCAATTTTACTTTAGATTTAAGATAAATAAATCACATTGTATTATTAACCTAATGAATTAAAGTTCATTTTATTGTAAACGTGATTTTATTTGAATTGAATCCTGTGATACATCAGCAGTGGCGACCCAGTAGAAACGACCGCGAGTTACGAGATTTAGGTCGTAGTTTCGAACCCTGGCAGGCACTTTAGGCCCAGCGCACACCGCTGAAGGCGCGGCGAAGCGCATTTCCTTGAAACGCGTGGGCGGATTCCGCGGGCCCCGAGCGGCGCCAAGAGCCCTTGAGAGCCCTCGAGCGAAGAGACGCGCGGCGGCGCGCAGCTACTCCGTAGTACAAGTTAAAACTCTCCAGGCATCTGACCGCCAGTCAGCCGCGCGCGGGGTAGTGCGGCGGAGCGAAGAGCAGCACGGCGGCGACTGGAGCAGTCGCGCGCATGCTCCTGTAGTAGCTTGAGGGCGCTCCGAGCACCGCGTGCGAATTTATTCTTATATTGATCGTATGTCAAGGTGGTTAAGGTTTAAATTAAATTGTTGTCTTCAACAGTGTGCGCTACTTTCGCTACATTTTTTCATCACCACTACTCTAAAAAACTTTTACAAAAAAAACAACCGACTTAAAAAAAACACTACAAAGTGAAAAATAACTTTAATTTCGGAAGTCGGTGTCTTTGGTTTTTAATTTTCGTTCTTTGTCACCGACTTCCGAAATTAAAGTTATTTTTCACTTTGTAGTGTTTTTTTTGAAGTCGGTTGGTTTTTTTTTGTAAAAAGTTTTTATTTTTCACTTTTTAGTTGTGATACCTACCCCACACAAATTCGAATACCACTTCCTGCTATGTAAATAACAGTGACAGGAAGTTATCATAATATCATCCACATACTAAGTGAGGAAAAAAAACGTATTATTGAAGCTAACTCAAAAACTACCGAAGCTAAGTTAATAAAATTTATATGGAACCACCTCTGAAGTATGATCTACCAAACAAAAAAAGAACCATCAAAATCAATTCATAATTGACGGAGTAATCGCGTAACAAACATACAAAAAAAAAAAAAACATACAGTCGAATTGAGAACCTCCTCCTTTTGGAAGTCGGTTAAAAACGGTGAAGGAAACGTGCATGTCCTCGAACCAAAATTTCGTAGACAATATGTGATAGGATTCGCACTAGGTCCGGATGGAGGAATAAGGCTTTCAGTATATTAGAATGTACTCTGTGATTACGGGCTAATACCTGTCATTGACAGGAGGCCTGTGTCCCACCTACTCTAAATCTGTGATCCCACCAGTGGGGAACATTACAGGCTATTATATTTTATAGTACAGACGCAGCACTTCAAGCTTCTACAAACTGATTTTCAACTTTATCGCTGAAGCATAAGGTTCAAAGTTGATTGGGAAAATTTTACAGTTTCGGGTAGCTTGATGTGCGTCTGTACAAAAAAAAAGTTTCACGACCCGTTGCCTAGCGCCTTTGCCAACATTTGGTACACTGGGGAGATCATCACCTCAGCAGACCGCGCAATGAGCGTAGAATCCATAATCTACCACGCGCTGGTTAAGAATAGCCTAGCACAAGTAGCAATAGGGAACCGGCTCCATAGACCTTCCACAACAAGCGTTGTGGGGGCTAAAACTTCGAGCATCGATTTTATTTCACATGCTAAGCCGTGTGCACAGTCCAGACAATGGTTTCACAAATGTAAATCTGTCTATAATGGTTAGCGACTACGGGGTACTCCAGGGTGGTCAGAAAGTAACTATAATGTGTCAAAAAGTTCAAAAGTCATTTATTCAAAATAGGCTGAGAATCAGCACTTTTCGAACATCAAAATTACCTAAGACAGATCCCCAAAACGCCCACCCTTCACTTTAAAGACTGTGTAGACTGTAAAGAGTAAAAAGAAACGACGAGTCGATACCTCGCTTGTGTATTGCCACTATAAAATTGAAGATGTTTTGAGTAAAAGTTTTGAAGTTGGTAACACTGAAGGACAATCAAAGAAATGTCAGACAACCGGTCAACGTCACTTTGACTCATATTCGTTCGTGCTACAGGATTTTTATTTTATTGCCGAGAACACGAGTTGTGAAATACAGACATAAATTAAATTAGTACTTCTCCGGAATAAGTAAAGTTTACACGTGTACCTGTTAGTTCGTACAACACATTCCTACGTTTTACCATCTTGAATACTTACAAATTTCGTTTTACTGATTCAACTGAAGTGCTTCTGAAACAAGACAGGAAAATGGAATTTCTAAAGAAAATTCGACAGTTCTTCAGCTATTGGTACGTTCAGTACCTATTAGTGACTGAACTGTACATGGTTGATACCTGGGAGAAGATTGTAGTGCGTATCCTTTTCAAAAAATCACATAATTACGTTTCAACTGTGAGTACATCTCGAACAATTCTCATACTAAAGAAAACTTTACTATAGTTTTTTGCTCTTTATAATGTCCTGTTAACCGGGAAAATTCACACTAAATTAATTCATTTATTCCTAAAATTTTCATTAAAAACTCAGAAAAAAACCACCTTGATACCTAAAGAAATTATTTTCGTTATGGTACGTTAATGATGCGAGACGGTGACCTCGCCTATTAGGATAGTTAACGAGCTACTAAATAAGGTATTCATGCTCCTTACTTTGAATAATAATTATAGCTTGTTCTATCTTAAAAAACTTCTTAAATAGATTGAAGAACTATCGACTGGAACATCCTTTTTTTGTCTAGCTTATGTACTGAAGCATTTATTGTAATAATTTTTCATCAAAATCCCAACTTTTAGAAACAAAAACAAATTACAAATGCAATGTGCTTTGTAATCTTTCAAATGAGCCACAAACATAGCGTTTAAGGAGGTAACTTTCCCCAGTCACTTTCACTTTTTGCCGGCAGCCTTAAAACCTGTTTCCATGTTTATATAATGCTTGTTATTATTTGTGTATTGCATAACATGTATTGGAAAGGATGTTACTTGTATAAAAAAAAAGTGTGAGTCGGACTTGGCCGCTTTGGCAGCGAACCCATGAAGGGTTCCGTAGCAGCAAGTAACATTGAATGAAAGGTAAATCGCGGTTTACGATTTATGACGTATTAAAAAAAAACTACTTGCTAGATCTCGTTCAAACCAATTTTCGGTGGTAGTTTATATGGTAATGTACATCATATATTTTTTTTAGTTTTATCATTCTCTTATTTTAGAAGTTACAGGGGGGGCACACATTTTACCACTTTGGAAGTGTCTCTCGCGCAAACTATTCAGTTTAGTAAAAAAATATTTTCCTTTGCATTGCATTCATATATAAACAACAATTTTAAACAGCGTTGACTCATTGGTGTTATCAATATTGTTCAGCACTCACAGATAATGTATCTTGAGTTGAATTTAATACATGGCTTTACTTAAATGAAATAGGCCAAACAAATATTTTGCTTCCTTCATTGATATATAAGTTTAAGATTGAAACTTTGAAAGTATAATTACTCAATGCAAAAAAATTAAGGGTAATGAGTTTAAGTATTTTCACAGTATAATTTTGTCTAGGTACAGATGCCAGCACATCAAGCTACTACAATCTGTCAAATTTATTTAATAGATTTTCAACTTTATCGCTGATGTCTAAGGTTCAAAGTTGATTGGGAAAATTTGACAGTTTCGGGTAGCTTGATGTGCTGGCGTCTGTACCTAGTAGAGTTGCGCGCCGTTCGGCGTGCGGGGCGTGGCGCACGCCGCCGGTAATTACAGCAAAAGCCAAATAATTAGGTACGGCGTCAATGTCAAAATTATGTTTTATTCTAAATTTAGTTATAATGCAAATTTACTAAACACTAAAAATGTCTAAATTTTTAATAAAAATCATATTTATATGAGCATAATATAAATAGCAGGCACGACGCACTGGTAGTCTTCAAAATTTGCAGTATGGGTGAAACTTGACATAGTTTTCCAAACGCTTCTTGGATGAAAGGGTTTATTTTTATTGTGGTTTAATTTTAATGGTACTTAGTTTTATTTTTACCATCCACGCCGATTACGCCGATGACGCCGCCGCCGCCGGTAAAAAGAATCGGCGCACACCTCTTGTATAGTTCGCTCGGAAGTTAGTTACTCGCTGCGCAGTACCTCACCTCTCACCCCCGCTGACACATGAATTCGTTACTGCGCAGCGACTCGCCGCATGTTCCGAGCCGCCATTACTTTGAATCGGGGTGTACATACCTACCTAGTCTATAGATAGACTGTTGATAACTTTGCATGTTTATTGCCTAAAACTGGATTTTACATAAATTATTCATTTATAATGGTTGAGTAAGTATTACGAAATACTTTAATAGCAAAATCTTGCATGAATAATGAATTTAAAAAATTCTTTGGTCATTTATTAAATAATCTTATTATTCTTCTATGAAAACGCTTCTAAAAAATTTAGGATATTGGTGCCGATTCTCTTGTTCACAAACTAAACTAAATTTAAGTTCAGTGCATCTTTTTCTTTCTATTTCATTAAGAAAAGGACAGAAGATAAATTTTAGTTTAGTCCTGTCAAATTAATCAGCTCTTGACTTAAATTGACGTAATTTTAGTCGGCAAGTTTTTAATCGCGTCTAAACTTGTATGGAGTAGTGACAGGCGCTGATTAATTTGACAGGACTAAACTAAAATTTATCTTCTGTCCTTTTCTTAATGAAATAGAAAGAAAAAGATGCACTGAACTTAAATTTAGTTTAGTTTGTGAACAAGGGAATCGGCACCATTGTCAACATTTCCTTATAATATGTATCAAGAAACCAAGGTTTCCACACAGTGCAAACCATTTAGACGTTTTCCTGTGTTTTGAGATGCATTTATTCTTTAAGTTTATCCTTACCAGATAATATTAATCTAGCAGTAATAATAACTGTTTAACCATTTAGTCGGCTAAGAGCAAGGTTCACAGATCGCACTTTACTAAATTAACCCTAGATTGCTAAACTATCGAAAAATTACAATAGAAAATAATTTTAATAGGCAGTCATACATATTATAAATAAGTCAGCCCCGGATCTGATCTAAGGGGGGGGCAAACCGGGGCACGTGCCCTGGGCGCCAACTTCGGGGGGCGTTGAATTCAAGCGTAGCAGACAAGTGCACCACCCAACACACCGCAACTTTGCAATAAATGAGACGCGCAGCACATTTTAATCTTTCAATTTTTTTCTTTTTTACAACAGTTGTGGTGCCCCTGTTGGATTGGCGCATTATCGATCGATAAAATTTGATTAATTTTTTGCTGGCAAAATTTTCACTTTGAGAAAATTTGAATTTCGCGTGCTAATTTAGTGCATCCCCATAAAAGATTGGCGGGGGGCGGTTAGACGGCAGTTTTCCCCGCTTCAAAAAAGATCTAGATCCGTGGCTGAGTCTAGTGCACGATCGTAGACTTCATTAACACTTACCATCAAATGATATAGTCATAGCCAAACGCTAGCCTATCAAATATAACAAAAAACCTACTTATTTCCCCATTATACTTAATCATCACCCTTCTGTGCGGGATTCGAACCTGCAAAATCCACGGTGCAACCAATCAACTACAGCGCCAAACCATCCAAACTTCCGTACTAAATTATAATTACTTACGAAAGTATCTCTGTGCTTTTTTTTCACGCTAATAATGACTGAACCGATTATTATGAAATTTGTCAGATATGTAACCTGCACCCTAATTGCGTAATACAACACAATCACAATCTGTTTCGATTTGAAACAGATTGCTAATCCATTGCTTCAAAAGTTGGAAAAAAAATCTACTCAACAACGTAAATAACGCAATGAATGTTGTTGAACTGTCAAAATTAAACAAATTAGGCAAAATTGTTTTCGAAAATAAGTTACGCAATTAGGGTACCGTATCATTTTGAAGGACAATTATGATCATAGGCTACCTCTCATCGTGGATATTTGTATAAAAATAATAAATATACACGTAGACGAAGTCGCGGGCGCTAGTCAAACAGCTTTCCAATGAAATCCTTAGCACATCACAGATATCCTATTCGGCGTTATCTTCACAATGTTCTGGTACTTCAACTACTGCATCATCGTGAGCGGAATCGCCCAGCTGCGCAGCTCAACGACGCACGATATAGAACAGATTTTATGAGCGGCCATCAACTATAGTTACGAACTCAAATTGTTGTTAAATTTTTATCTTGATATGATGCTGTAGGATAATTTACCTGTATTATAGCTTTTTATTTGATATTTCTTACTAAGAGTGCCTTCGTATGTAGCGTTGGTTCGGCGTAAGGCTGGTTGCAAAGCTTTCCGGAAGACCCGCACGGGCCGCGCGCACACGGGAGACCCGTACGGGTAGCGCCCGCAGTGCTCTGAAATAGAAATGGGTTGTAACAGGTTAAACACGATATCTGTTATCACTGTTACTGTTACACAAAAATAACAGATCCAAATCATCATCATCATCAGCCTATAAATGTTCCCACTGCTGGGACACAGGCCTCCTCTCTGTGAGAGAGAGTGGGCCGTAATCCACCACGCGGGCCCAGTGCGGGTTGGTAGATGTCACATGTCTTCGAATTTTCGGTTCTAGGGCACGCCGGTTTCCTCACGATGTTTTCCTTCACCGTTTTGAGAGCAGTGGTGATGAAATAATTTACACAAAGTAAAGCGCCTGTCTGGGTTCGAACCTACGACCTACAACTCGTAAGTCGCGGCCGTTACCACTGGGCCACCACTGCTCTACAGTGCACCACTGCTCTACAGATCCAAATATCTGTTATTAAATAACTGGCTGTTATTTTTGTACGGACGATAAATACGTATTTAAATATCAATTGAATATCGTCTTTATTTCTATTCTTTTTGTTTTTTATAATGGCAACTGGTCAGTAACAGATAACAGGTAAAACGACCTAATTTAGAAGTCACTTTTTCGTAAGTGTTTGTTTTTGTAAGACCACCAACTGTATTTTTAGGAATAATAAATACTAAGTGCTTCTCTTTTTAACGTAGTTTAACCGCTATAGTAAGAGTGAGAAGTAAACATATTTCGAAATAAATAATAGGTGTTTCTCTTTTTAGTAAGGATCATTCCTTATTGAGGAAGAGAGAGAAATTGATAACCTTGCAATATTTCTTCTTTTGTGTGAGTGTGTATGTAAGTAAAAGCCGTAGTAACAGTCTGGGAGTGTGGTTGTTATAATGAATAACAGTAACAGCTGCGGTAACAGTTCTTGAGGGTCTGTTATTTTAATTAACAGATAAGTTATATTGTTAGGAACAATTGTTATTTGTTATTTATAAATATCTGTTACTTCTACCTGTTACGATAAATACGCCTCACTCCTACTCTGAAACGAGGGAGTTAGTACGATACGATTGCTAGTGTTGTACGGGCTCTACCCGGAGTGGGTCGCGTACGGACCAATCCGCGTCGCTGTGAAACAATGTTCTAGCGCCTCACGTGTATGGGAGCCCGTACGGGCGGCCCGCACGGGTCTCCCGGACAGCTATGAAACCAGCCTAAACGTTGTCGAACGTGTACGCAGCGTAGACGTCGCAAAAACACGGCGTATTATTGATATAATCACGTATACGTCTTAGTAGCGTAGCGTTTACATCGTCAACGCGTTTTCTGGACTTATGCTCAGTGCGTAGGCACTCTTTAGCGGATAACATCTTATCCTATGTCAAAATATAGGTACATAATTATGTACTATGAAAGAATCTAAATGTATGGTAATGATAGAAAGTCGGAAGGTCCTTTTAAAGATTTTCTGCTAGTTTTAATACAATGATTGCTAATGAAAGGCTGTTTCCACTCAAGTCATATTGTAAGTCGTGTGTTTGATAAAAACATGTTGCGAATGGATATATAAGTACAGTTACATGTACAGAGAGATAAGTGGCCTTTCTCAAGAGAAAGTGTTTCTCAAAGAGATTGCAGATGTTCACTGCCTGACCTCGGTCAACCAAACACAGTTAAAGCCAAGTATTCACGTTATTTTGGCGCGTCATTACGATACCTATAGTTTCGTACATTCGAGTACGTAGGTACCTATGATTAGATTAATTGGACTTAGTTTAGCAAAAAGGACTCAAACCACACTATTGTCAAAAATGAAAAAGGTCCTAAAGGAACCAACCTTTAGGTCCTTTTTAATTTTAGACCATAGTGTGGGTTGAGTCCTTTTTGCAAATCCACGTCCAATTTTGCTGTATGTAATGCATAATCGAGGGTGCTTGAAATCTGCCGGGGTTGCGAAGAAGTCCGAAAGGGAGATCGTGGCCCCCGGCAACATGGCAACTGAAGAAACACTGGTGGGTTTTAGTCAGTAAGAGTCTGACACGCCCTCCCGCTCCGCCCAGAGCGGAAGAAGTTATTTGATAATAACCCACTCAAAAAAAAAAGGGTGCTAGAAATAAATGTGTGAAAATGGTACAGAGAGCAAAAGCTATGACGTCACAAAATGGCGGATTTTGACATTTGGGGTCAAAGACGAAAACGTATGGTAGATAACTTCTTTTTATTCTACATTCTGAACAAGTTAACGAGTTTGTGTTGGTATGTTAATAGTGTATACGATGCAGTATTGTTTTGCCCCTGTGTGCAACCATGTCTCGAAAAGAGAAACCTCTAGGTTTTAAAGTTCCCGGCGAATAAACAGATCTTTCTAAAATGGACAACACTCGTCCGGTAAGTTACTATGTATTAAATAAAGTATTAGGAGTAAAACGTTAACAATCCCTTCTGGGAGATGTTTTGTTTTTAGCCAAATGTCAAAATTCGCCATGTTTTTACGTCACACTTCCACGGTCTTTTGACGGTAGATTTTCTGAATAGAATAAAAAACTGGGTAAGTATAACTCGCATTTTTATGATCTTTGCACTTATTATCTATAAAGGAATAACCCATAATGATAAAATTTAACTTCCTTTATTGTCATGTCATATACACAAACCAGTTATTTCTTCTAACCAAGTAGGTATAGAAATCCAGAAAAAAAATTATTTTCGTATAATCTTGTACTTATACATATAAAGAATTTTTCAAAATTTAATTCACTTTTATTATTCTTAACTACTTTTTATATCATTAAGCACTACAATTTAAGTACACACGGCTAGACATCAAGCTATAAGTTTCCAGATTATGCTGATCTCGCATTGTATAGGATTTCCGTAAAATGCGAGGTCAGCTTATACTTGATGGCTGCGCCACAGTATTTTACTTTTGTGGCTATCTTCGTTTTCCTATGTAAATTGTAAACTTAAGTTGTTCCAAATAAAGCTTTTATTCTTTATTCTTATACTGGAAATGTATAGATTGATGTGTAGCCGTGTGTACCTATTGTAATAAAATTACTGAGATATGTATTATGTGTTTTAAAATGTAGAAAGATTCACTTTTAGTACTATTACGTGGGCACAAACTTATTGTATTTTCATTTCATGTTATAATTGTTACCAAATAAATGCTTTTATTTATTAAATGAAGTTTTTTTAATTTTATATATCCTAATTAAAATAAGAAATGTTACAATCAATAATTTTTTTATTATTCTACTTAACTTCTAACCAAAGTTACCAAAGTTTTTGTAACATTTTCATTAAATGATAAATGATTTTATTTCTGTAAGTTGGTTTGTACAAACACTTACACGTCAATTCATATTTTAAAAACTATATGAGGCGTTTCCTATCTGACTACTCTGAGAAGAAAAGCCGAAACAAACTCAGAGGTCACAGTCTCTTGTTAAAGTCCAGACATAATCTTGGTCAGATCATGTGTGATGGCCATGTGGATTAGTGTCTGAAGTGGTGTTTAGAGGAAAGCACCACACAGATTGAGAGGGCCTGTCCAGTCAGTGCACGCATTTATCAGTTATCGTACAGCTCAACTCGAAATTTAAGGAGTTCAACGATTCGACGAACAATACCAAAAAACCGGCCAAGTGCGTGTCGGACTACGCACAATGAAGGGTTCCGTAGGTGAGATGAATTTATTTATCTCAAGAACAAACTTAACATTGTAGTTGAAAAACGTTCTACCATACATTCCAACTGCAAATCGTCGCTCGGCATCCAATACCGCGAATGTGACATTTTTTAGGTTTTTTTTATAATAGCAGGATCACTTATTTGAACGTGTAGAATGAAATAAAACAAAAATCTGATTTTCGTTAAAAAATTCACATTCGCGGTATTTATCATCTGCCTAGCCTTTTCCCAACTATGTTCACATTCGCGGTATTAACATAATAATAATATAAATCTAACCTTTAAACGAGCAATTCTTGTTTATATGTACATACACAATCTGAGTCTCGGAAACGGCTCCAAGAATATTTATGAAATTTAGTATGCAGGGGGTTTCGGAAGCGATAAATCGATCTAGCTAGGTTTCATTTTTAGAAAACGTGCTGGCTATGAAAAATTTAATTCAAGAAAATAGGCGAATTACAGATGAAGAGGTTCAGCATATACTGCAGATTGAATCGGGAAGTGTCCATGAAATTCTACACAGGTATCTTCGGGTAAGGAAGATAGTTTCACGCTGGTACCGCAAAATCTAACGCAGACTCAGAAGGAGGTTCGGGCCGAGACATGATAGCAAAATTTAAAGCAGGCTTGTCTCGGCGCGTTTAAGATATGATTACGGGTGATGAATCTTGGATTTATCAGTATGATTCAGAAATGAAGCGTCAGTCGACCGTGTGACTGTTTCAAAATGAACCAACGCCTACCAAAGTGAAGCGAGCCAGAAGTGCAGGCAAAATTTTTGATCGCGAGTTATTTTTCTTTGACGGGTTATCTAGTGTCAGTACCCTTACGAGATCAAAGGAGCATCAATGCTGAATGGTATGTTACCAAATGTTTGCCAGAAGTTTTTACTGATGCAAGCAGCAAGCGACCGAACACTGGCCTCCGTGGGCTACTGCTTCACTACGACAACGCGCTGGTTCACTCGGCGCTCAAAACAAGGGACTTTTTGGACAGCACACTGGTCAAATTTATAGGTCATCCTCCTTACAGTCCCAATTTGGCTCCATGCGACTTTTTCTTGTTCCCCAAAATAAAAAATCATGTCAAAGGAAAACAGTTTTCATCACCGGAAGATGCACTGGCTGCATTTGAGAAGGAGATTGAAGAGGTGTCTGATGCGGACTGGAAAATGTGTTATGAAAATTGGTTTAGACGTATGAAACTGTGTATAGACGCCAATGGAGAGTTCTTTGAAAAGATATAATAAAAAAAAATTATAACCTGTACTATATTTTTTTCTAGTATCGCAAAACTTTCTGAGTGCCCCACGTAATCTAGTTTAAATTTATTTCACCCCATGGAAGATGGCAATGCAGTGATTGATGTACATGCAATCCAGCCTGCTAGCGATATTTTTTAGGATATTGTTGGAGCTGGCTCGCACTCTGCGCACCAGGGATGCACCCCTCATTCGCATCGTTGCGTAAAAGCAATTAATATGTGCGTCCGCGAACATTCCCGATGCGCCACAAAAACGGGGCAGCCCCACCAATACCCTGAAAGTGTTGTTGTATTGGACACGAAGGGCGTTGCACGACCTTTGGGTATATCTAGCCCACAGGCTGCACGTGTAAAACGTTGTACAATAAGCTGGAAACAGAGTAATTTTGACTTTTTAAGTGAGCAGCGTGCAAACCTGCGAACCAGCATGTTCGCCCTTACCGACAACGCCCTTCGTTCCCGCTCAATATCGAGTCCGTCATTTAGGTTAGGGTCAATATATGACCAAGATATTTAAACGTAAATACTCTTTGTAGTGGAGTCCTATTGAGTAATACAGGTGGTACATAACCCAGTATACCCCCAGCCTCAAAGACCATGAACTCCGACTTATTGGAGTTATACATCAAACCTTGTCTTTTGGCATACTGCTCACATTTGGCAACCAAGTTTCTGAGACCACAGATTGACGCACTCAGAAGCACCATATCGTCTGCATAGCTAATATTATTTACACAAATACCATCTATATAGCAACCCACTCTGGTGCTGCTGAGCTCGCCAATCAGCTCGTTTACATTACAAGTTGAAAAGCGTGGGTGAGCTAAACCCTCCCTGCCTCACCCCGCATTCCAATCTATATATCCTGGAAAAAGTTCCAGCCCATCGTACCTACACTATTGATCTGGTTACGATACCAATATTTAAAGATGTTTATAACTTTCATTGGCAACCTATCCTCCATCTTTCTCCACAATACGTCATAAGCAACCAGATCAAAAGCCTTGAATAAGTCGAGGAAGCTAGCATAAATCAGCGTCCCACGCTGTGTATAGTGACAGTATGCTTAAGACGAAGGGCTTGTGGCTAAGTAATAACAGCTGCACGGGTCGATCGATCAGGTTAAGCTACGCTTGCCGCGGTTGGTCCGTGGATGGGTGACCATCTTTACATACCAAGTCCCCGCCGTGCCTCGGAAAGCACGTTAAGCCGTTGGTCCCGGCTGTCATTTGTAGATCTTTGACAGACGTTACGGGTAGTTAGAAGCCCAAAAAGTCTGACAACCAGTCTTACCAAGGGGTATCGTGTTACCTAGTCACTAGGTTGTGGAGGTCAGATAGGCAGTCGCTCCATGTAAAATACTGGTATTCAGCTGCATCCGGTTAGACTGGAAGCCGACCCCAACATAGTTGGGAAAAGGCTAGGCAAATGATGAGTATGCTTAAGACACAACACTGCACTTTCTGTTGACAAACCACGCCGAAACCTGAATCGGTTCTTATGAACATTTACAGTTGTATTTATTTGTGTATTAAGCAGACTGTCAAACACTTTTGATATTTGATATTATAGTAGCTAGAGAGATGGGCCTATTGGATGCCGAGCGACGAAATGTAAGTTTGTACGCGCAATATTGAGAGATTTACCATGTTATTTTAAGACCATGGACTTCTTATAGGTTTTCCTGTAATCTATGAATAAGAGCCATACTATGTACTTTTTTCAAAATTTTTGGTCCAGTAGTTTCGGAGATAAGGGGGGAATGGTAAATTTTCATTGAATTTCTTAAATATCTTTAAAAGCGTTTATTTTAAAATTATATTAAAAATATGTTTAAGATCCTTGCAACATGTCCTTTCATTTGATATGTCACACGGCACTGTTAGCAAAACTTTTTTTTTTTAATTTTCTTCTTTGTTCCCCAGTGACCCCTATATTCAAAATTCATTTATTTACATTACACATTCGTGTTTGGGTCACAGAAATACATATATATGTGTACCAAATTTCAACTTAATCGGTCCATTAGACTCGGAGTAAATTGGCTGTGACAGACGGACAGACAGACAGACACACGAGTGATCCTATAAGGGTTCCGTTTTTTCCTTTTGAGGTACGGAACCCTAAAAAGGACATTTGTGTAGGCCACATAAATTACTCAAACTGTCAGACCATGATTAGAACTAACTGAGAAAAAATTAAAAACAAAACAAAAAGGAATGACCCATATAGTCTTCACATTCACAATAATTAAAATAATATAATACTTTAAAAGTAAATATTCATGTCAGTGTATATAATATAAAAATCATTAATGTCATTGTGTATATTAAAAAAACAAAAAACCCGGAAATAATCTTGGTCAGAGCATTTCATTTGAGGACCATGTAGATTTGTGTCTGAAATAGTCTTTTGAGGAAAGAACCATACAGATTTGAGTGGACCTGTCCATTATCTATACTTATTATGTCACTCAAATTAATATTAACACATGAGAGATTGTGTTCAAAATACACTCAATAAATCAAAAATCAATCTACTTAGCCTTTTCCCAACTATGTTGGGGTCGGCTTCCAGTCTAACCGGATGCAGCTGAATACCACCACCACCAGTATTTTACATGGAGCGACTGCCTATCTGACCTCCACAACTCACTAACTAGGTAATACGATACCCCTTGAAATACACTCAATAAATAAAACAACAAAATTCCTTCACAGATTTATTGGATTAAACTTTGAGATAGCTTACACAGTAACCATTGGTGTTACGGAAGTATTCCGGCACAATCTGCGACATTTTCTGCAAATGCGCCAGACCGCTGGTAAACATACTCTTCGATATTTCAGTGGTCACCACCCCGGGGTCAGAAACCCAAGACTCCACCTCATCATTCATACAAAACTCAACTTTAAACAGAATTTTCGTTACAGAAGTAGATTGCAGTTCAATTTTATCACTCAAAATCGTATCCACGCTATTTCTTAGCATTTGCAATTCTTTGTCCATCACCCAAATAAGCATATACTGTTTCTTTGTAGCGGAAATTGTGCATTCAAGAACTATTTTACACATAACTGTATACTGGAAGCCGAGGTTGAATTCTCTAGTCATAAACTCTATGGTGTATATAAAATCATCTGTATGTATGTCTTGTACAATTTTGTTAGCAAACACAACTGATTCAGCACCATTTTGCTGTAATTTCACCTCCGAGTTGTACAATTTTACAGTATCTTTGTCTTTTAGTCCCAGCCAAGCTAAGCACCTGTTGCAATGATACACTTCTCTTTTAGAGTTGAATTTGTTAGTCTTATCCGATAATATACTATTGTTGACGACGAAAAAGGTCAGTCTGTATAGAAAGTCAGTTTTGTTTGGTTTTATAACGCCGTCTGACGGTGGTGGGGTGTCACCGTGGCCATGACTGTGACCATGTCCGTGGCAGAACCATTCCGACATGTCCAAATTAGCGGTTGGTAACTCTAGAATTCTGTCAAACTTCACATTATTTCCAGAAACCACATTGGAACAATTCGCGCACGTGAGTTTCAATTCTTCTCCCACTTTCACATTTAATTTTAAAACATTTCCTTTGGTAGAACTATCTAAATTATTGGTGGATAACAATTCTTTATAAAAATTGCCTCCGTTCTTAGGTTCAGTCAGAATTCTGAATGATATTGTACTCTTATCTATTTTGAGACACGACATGGAATTTGGTATGATCTGACAAAACTGGCGGACTGGTATCACGCAGCTGACTTCGTACTCATCTTCTGAATAGCAGTCCGAAAGACTTTCGATTGAAGAGAGGCTGTCCCTTCTCTTAGACTTATCATAATCGTCTTTATAATAATTTAAGACGATACAATTGGTTTGTATACTTATTTTCAAATTACAATTCTTGGTAAAATCGACTCCGGTTGTTATAAAAACGTTGCAACTCCTCAATCTGGAGCGGAGCTCGATGAAAATGTTTTTGATCAACATTTTTTCTAATAACGCTTAAAAATTATAAAAAATTACTTATCAATTAGTTCAATATTCTCGATATTGGGTTTGATTCTCTGGACATGTCCATTGGTTTCGTAGATATTAAAAATGTTGTCCATTTCGCGAATGGTGAATGGTAATGTGGCTTTTTTGTAGTAATGACTGATCATTTCGATATTATCGATGACCGTATCGAGGAGATGGGATTTCTCGGCATAGATACCGGGTGCCTCGTGACGTAGATACGTGAAATGTACGTGCAGGTGGTAGAAAGAAGGTTGATAATGGAGGTAGATACGTAACTGCGATGCTGGCACCTTGTATTTCTCGTATATCTTTTTCTGTAAAAAGAAAAGGCACAGAATAAAAAAATTGAATTTATAGCAGACAATGAAGGAGATAGATAGGAGGTTGTACACACGGCTACACATCAAGCTATACATCATTTCCAGTATAAGCTGACCTCGCATTGTACGGAAATCATATACAATGCGAGATCAGCATAAATTGGACATTTATAGCTTGATGTGTACCTCACATTATCATAATTGTGCAGCAATATCAGGGTTCTCTTGAATTTAAAGGGACATTTTGTTTTAAATCGAAACGCGAAAGTTTGTGAGGATGTATGTTTGTTACTCTTTCACGCAAAAACTACTGAACGAATTTGGATTTCTCACACAGATAGTTTATAACCTGAATTAACACATAGGATACTTTTATCCCGATATCCCCACGGGATCGACACTTATGCGAATGATACTGCGGGGTGCTGCTAATAAATTTAAATATAGTTGATAGCCACATTATCGAATTAGGTCTAAGATCTATAACTAATAAATAAAACTTTTACAGCATGCTACGTAAAAAAGCTTAGGTTGTTTTGTATGGCACTGTCAATTACAATTTTATTTAAAATTTACAGAGTTTAGAGTGCATAATTAACAGAGTTTATAGCATGTTTATAAGACAATATGCCTGTGTCCAAAAAAATTTTTTTTAGTCCGTCTTTCAGATAATAAAAATATATTGGACACGTATTTTTAGGGTTCCGTTAAAAAACGGAACCCTTATAGATTCGTCATGTCTGTCTGTCTGTCTGTCTGTCCGTCCGTATGTCACAGCCACTTTTTTCCGAAACTATAAGAGCTATGCTGTTGAAACTTGGTAAGTAGATGTATTCTGTGAACCGCATTAAGATTTTCACACAAAAATAGAAAAAAAACAAATAATTTTGGAGTTCCCCATACTTAGAACAGAAACTCAAAAATTTTTTTTTCATCAATCCCATACGTGTGGGGTATCTATGGATAGGTCTTCAAAAATGATATTGAGGTTTCTAATATCATTTTTTTCTAAACTGAATAGTTTGTGCGAGAGACACTTCCAAAGTGGTAAAATGTGTCCCCCCCCCCCTGTAACTTCTAAAATAAGAGAATGATAAAACTAAAAAAAATAGATGATGTACATTACTATGTAAACTTCCACCGAAAATTGGTTTGAACGAGATCTAGCAAGTAGTTTTTTTTAATACGTCATAAATCGTAAACTTATCGTTACTTGCTGCTACGGAACCCTTCATGGGCGAGTACGACTCGCACTTGGCCGCTTTTTTTCTTTTTAGATGTTATTAAAAGATTACGGCGATACATTGAGTTAAAATGTGGCATGAGCGAATCGAAAGAGTTCGCTACGCCCCGGGAAGGGGGCGTGGCGAGCGGGGTCAGGACGTAGCCCCTCGCCCGCGGACTGCGGGGTTTAGGTCGCACTCGTGTGTTTGGTTGCACTGAATAGGTACCGTAGGAGCGTCGCGACGCTGATAGTGGCGTCGCTTTCTTCACGACACCCCGGCGGTCCATCCCTGTCGAGTGAGACCCCCAATTTCCCGGGGAAAGCCCAGCAGGAGACGACCAGCGGGCGGCGGGGGTGCCGACTCTGCGCGCCTACGGGGAAATATGTAGCTCCCCCCCGGCCCGCTCACAGATCTAGCCGTTTACGGATTGGGGACCGTCGCGTATGTGTGAGCAGCTAGTGTAATGTGGCATGACGTCACGCCTTACTAGATTTTATACTGCGTTGTGACGTAGCGAGCCCCCACTCCCCAACTTTAATGCGTGTTTTCTAAGTTATTCTTGATTAATATGATAAAGCAAAAAATACGTGTCTAATATTTTTTTATTATCTGAAAGACGGACTAAATAGAATTTCTTTCTTTTTACCTAGGCAACAACCCTATTCCTCATTCTTACCTTGCCCTCGTCCCGAATCTTCTTCAAAAGCGGCAGGTGAGTCTCATCCAAGTCCCTCAAGGACTTGATACCCTTTCTCCTTACAATAGCTAGTAAGTACAACGTTTCCTTAGTAAGACCGTCCCATTTCAGGTCAGGAAGTAACACGAATCCGTCTCGCTCGCACTTGTTGTCGTGGATCACTCTGTCTTGCTCACTCTTGCCTTCTAAAATGTTGTATACCCACTGAAAAAGAAAAATTGTTTAATTAATTGAAATTGTTTATTCTGTAAATAGGATATCGGAATCACTTTTACACGTCATATAAAAAAATAATTAAAAATAAGCTAGATGAGTTCGGCGTTTCCTATCTGACTACTCTGAGAAGAAAGGCCGAAACAAACTCAGAGGAGGTCGCAGTCTCTTTTAAAGTCCAGACATAATCTTGGTCAGGTCATATGAGGACCATGTAGATTAGTTTCTGAAATGGTCTTTTGAGGAAAGAACCACACAGATTTGAGTGGACCTGTGACCTGAAGTGTTGGATCATTCGGTTCCCTACAAAATGGTTGAGCTGGATGGTGCTGATCCACGCGTCATGTTCGTGAACGGGCGCCGTCAGTTGAGACTGGTCATCTCTTATCTGCCAGGGCTTATTTTTAATCTTATATTTTTCAATTGTTTTGATTATTTTTTGTACATTGTTCTCACATATAGAAGCAACCAGAATAATGTACCCAGAATTTTTTAATATCTATATTTAAAAGAGTGGCCTTGGAGTTTCTTGCCCGTTGTTCTCCATAGAGATCTACGTTTTGGAATGGGCAACTAGCTTCAACTTTCTGACTAACTGACCGATTCTTTGACAGTTCAAAAGTGCCTATAAATGGTTTAATTGAAATAAATGGTTTGAGTTTGACCTGTCCAGTCAGTGCAAAAAAAACAGGTTTTGAAATCCTATTAATATTTCTGTAAGTAGATCTTTTAAGACACTTGTGGCGAGATCTACAACGCCACATGCGCTACGCATCGCACAAGCAGAATTTACCGCACGACTAGTTATATAAAACTTCTTTTGGGCATTTTTGAGATGGGAAAAACAATTGAGCATGCGACACCATTACCGACACCTCATTTTTGTAAACGCGATTGTGCTGTTTATTTATACTATGTTACGGATCAAAGTTCTATGCAAGTATTTTTACTTTTAAGGTTTTTAAAGTATTTTTTTTTTGTAAACGCTATTGTGCTCTTTATTTAGATAAGGTTACGAACCAATGTTCTATACAAGATTTCGTGCTCAATAAAATTGTTCAAGTTTTCACCTGTCGGCACTCCCGGAGTGCCACTGTTTTTTTTTTTTGGAATTTTTGCTGAACAAAATCACAGACACGTCGTGTTAACGAAATAAACTGAATAATCAAAACGAAAATTATTGTCTTATTATTTACGAAGCGCGAAAGAAAGTGAGGATGATTCTTATCTTGGACGATGAGAGCAAAAGTCATGACACTAGTAAAAGTGCATTGTTACCAGATTATCCCAAACACGTGTCGCTGGTGGATAAGACTATGTAGAGCGTCCAATGTATGTATAATTCCTATAATTTCACAATCACTTTTGTCAAAATAACTGCTTTTTATTAAATGCATATGAAAGTTCTTATATATATATATATTTTTTAAATGCTGTCTGTTCGTTCCGGCTAATCTCCGAAACGGCTGGACCGATTTTGACGGGACTTTCACTGGCAGATAACTGATGTTATAGGGAGTAACTTAGGCTACTATTATTTTAGAAAAAGAATTAAAATCAACACGGGCGAAGCCGCGGGCAGCAACTAGTACACATCGTGTTTTTTAGTATTTTTTTTTAGTTTTAATTAACTTTTCTGCCTATTTCGTTTCTTAAGATTCAAGCTAGGTATCTCAATGATTTTTGAAGTGAAAACTTCTTTAGGCGCGTTGGGCATTTTTGAGATGGGAAAAAACAATTGAACTCGCGACACTGTTACCGACTCCAACTTTTGACCATTAAAAAGACATCAACGCGCGATACATTTTCTTTGGGATAAATGACATTCCAATCATTGAGATATGACAACGACATGATTGACATTTCCCTTATTTTCGGCGGGCCTCGAGCGCGGCGACCCAATCAAGAAATTCCGTAACGAAAATAAAACCTAACACCCCCCACTCCGCCTACCATGTAATGTAACGTAATTTTTGTTTTATGTCATCACGTTATCATCCCAAGTGTAGCGTTGACAAATAGGAAGTATGGAGGTTACAAATGCTATGCAATAGCTTTACCGCGGCAGTCCCCGAGTGCCACACGTGTTTTTTTTTTAATCGAAATCTGTCTAGCACATTCTGCGTGAAACGTAACAAACAGCCGACCGATAAATTATTTACCAATTTAGTAATAAGGTTGATGATGTGTAGTATTTTTTCTATAAAAACGACGCACGCGCAGCCCTCCCTAGGTTATTTAACTATACTGACAGATTTCAATTTCAAATGGCACTGTATTCACAGAACAATGGTTTTAAACAACTATTGTTCGTAGATTACTTTGTTACATACAAGTATATTGTTTTAATTTTGATGATAAACAAACAGCTCGTTTTAAAGATAGGTATATTATTATGCCAGGCTATTTATGTGGTGTGAAAACTATTTATTACTAGCTTTTGCCCGCGGCATTGCCCGCGCGGATCTAAGATATCGTCCCACGGGAACGTACATTAGTTAGTACGTATATTAGTTATATATCCGTTGTGTATTTAGTTGCATCTAAATTATTTTTCTTTAAATACGCTGTACTGGTACAGCG
The DNA here is from genome assembly GCA_963680765.1 of Agrochola lychnidis. NCBI lineage: Eukaryota > Metazoa > Arthropoda > Insecta > Lepidoptera > Noctuidae > Agrochola > Agrochola lychnidis. The sequence goes on from OY796872.1 coordinate 15,063,983, forward strand.
TTAATATTTGTTTGCTGCACCGGTCGACGTCATTACGTCGGCGCCGGCTGTCGCTGAAAACCAGCGCTGCGGCTCTGTCTTGCACAGGGTCGTAGCATAATGCTGAGCGATAGCCGATTTGCGTGGATGTGACGCATGCTTCCCCCAACTTTTTCTCATTTTGTAATATAATAATTTTTTTTCTTGCGTCATGTTTACCGCAAATAAACGTTTTTTCTTTCTTTCTTTCTTTCTTACTACCGAGATAAAAGAATTATATTTTATGTCCTAACCCAAATTATGGCCTATATGTATGATATGTATAGACAGACAGATAATAAATTGTAATAACTTATGACCCAATGGCCCGACTTTAATTAAATGAAGACTTAATAGACTATATTTCCCATCCCTTAAATCTCTTTGAATGATATTGTATCTAAAAATATGCAAATTTTAAAATCAACCCCTATTTTACCCCCTTAGGGGATGATTTTACAATAACGCTCTAAAACATAATTCCTTATTTCTTACCAAAAGCATTGAATTTTTATATGCTTAACTTAAGAAATGCTGGGTTTCTCATGCAAACTTTCATCTTTTAGATAACCCCCTATAGGATTATTTTTGAAACAAAAAGTAGTCTGTCCTTCCCCAGGATGCCATCTATCTCCTTGCCAAATTTTGTCGAAATCCGTTCAGTGGTTTAAGCGTGAAAAGGTAACATACAGACAGACAGACGAGAGTTACTTTCGAATTTATAATATTCACATATAATTTATAACCACAACAGAAGATTTCTTTAATGTATTGAATTTGCTAGAAGTTTTATCATCAAAATACTTACTTACAATCTAATGTATCTACCTATTAAATAAAGATTAAATTTGTTAATTTTAAAATCAATTGTCTTAATTAATCTATTTCTTAATCTAATTTATTCATCCAATCTAAATTACTGTTTTAAGGTGACACCAAACCGGGCTCGAGGCTCCCGCAGACAGGCGAGACGCGACTCCGTAACGGTAGAACAAATTCCGTGAAGTTTTCTTATAAATTGTTCCACCAGTCTTTAGACGCGTAATTGGAACGTTCTGAAGCCGTCGAGCTACCCCGCCGATCTGGCTTTGGTGTGTAGACCTTAGTATGCATGAGTTATGTAGGTACAGACATATTTACTTAACGTCATGGACCGGAGTGGATGGAAAAGGCGCGCTATAGAAGCGTATGAAGCGATTTAGTAGAGGCCTACAGGCGACTACTACGAATAGCGATGTCAAATGCTAAAGAAAGTAATTTATTGAGAAGAAAAGCTAATGATTTCTTTTAGAAATATTTGAAATATTTAAACCTGTTATTACACTTAATCAAGTTCTAAATTGAAAGTAGTGGAATAAAGGCAATTTTATTTTATGTAGGTACATCTTTAATTGACATAAATACACAGATCAATCTAAAATGAAGTGAAATGTAAAATTTGTTTGTTGCAAATAACATGTAGGTACTTGATATTCTTAATAAATAAATAAGAAATGATTTTTTTGAAGAAGTTTATGTTTTACAAAAGATTTATCTAATACAGATTGGGTCAGCAGCTCGTGGCTAAGTAATAACAGCCGCACGGGTCGATCCGATAGGTTAAGCTACGCTTGCCGGGGTTGGTCCGTGGATAGGTGACCATCTTTACATACCGAGAATCCGCCATGCTTCGGAAAGCACGTTAAGCCGTTGGTCCCAGCTGTCATTAGTGGATCTTTGACAGTCGTTACGGGTCGTCAGAAGCCCGAAAATCAGAGAACCAGTCTTACTAAGGGGTATCATATTACCCAGTTACTGGGTTGTGGAGGTCAGATAGGCAGTCGCTCCATGTAAAATACCGGTATTCAGCTGCATCTAGTTAGACTGGAAGCCGACTCCAACATAGTTGGGAAAAGGCTAGGCAGATTGAGATTGAGTCAGTACTTTTGTTAATTTGCAAAGAGTGAAAATTGTGGTATTTACCTGTAAATTAAACTGCTCTTTCGTTATATGAGGTAGTGTAAGCTTCTCATACAATTGCGGGGTCTCCAATACAATGTGTGACTCCTGCTGACTAAACTTCGCAATGTGCTTCTCTGTAGCTGGGAAGATTATTGACGTCTTTACACCTGGAATGTGGATTAAGTAAAAAAAAAGTTACTATTAATTAACACATTGCTGGCAAAATGTACTACTATTTGTGCCTAATTCTTCTGGGAATCAAACAACATCACGCCTTGTTTCCCTGAAGGGTTGGGCAGAGGTGTCCCTGTAGCAGGTACACCCACATTTAAGTCCCATGTAATAGGGGACGAGCCTATTGCCATCAACCGGGCACAAATCCAGACTCTGAGCTGCTACTGAGAAATTTCAGATAGAAAAACCCAATAACACTTTGCCTGACCCAGGAATCCAACCCAAGACCTCATGCTCAGCAGTAGCGCTTGCGACCACTAGACCAACGAGGCAGTCAAAAGCAGGCAAGGGAGGGCAGGCGAGGCAGTCGAGGGAATCAATCAAAAGTAATTTATTCAAATCAGCACTTTTTGTATGACAAATTCCCCAAAACACACCCTTCACCACTTCCTAGTGCTTCAGCTGGCTTTAGTGAATACAGCTGTGCTGTCAGCTTTAATGATTCTACTATACTCCGTTTGAAATAAGATTAGACATTTAAATAAACCTTTTTTACAGTCCATTCAATCGATTTTGACTTCTATTGCATTGGTGGCATGACAAATGGCAGTAAACAGTTGGTATTGGAATCACTTTTTTTTTCTTTTAATGCCTACAGTGCCTACGGTATAGAAGTCAAAATCGGTTGAATGGACTGTAAAAAAGGTTTATTTAAATGTCTAATGTTATTTCAAATGGAGTATAGTTAAGAATTAAACAGCCAATCCAGTTAGTTGTGGAGGTCAGATGGGTAGTGGCTCCATGTAAAATATTCTACTGCATCTGAATAGACTGGAAGCTGACCCCAACAGAAGGCTAGGCAGAGGATTAATCAGTATCTAATAGGATTTAGAATTACTATGTATAAAGTTGGCATTTGCACTGTCTAAAGAACAACATATTGTTGGTCAAATTGACTTTTCACCATTATCGTAACACTCAAATCATGCCGCATAAATAAATCGCAATTTAGCCCCCCCAAACAAGATTTTTTTTTGTTATTTAGTTCTCCACCTACGCCAACAATATGGTTTTTACTGTTTAGATTATGTTTGGTAGCTAATAGCAGCTGGATGAGAGTAGCAGAGGGAGGAGCAATTGATGGTGTGCCATTGGAGAGGACTATGACCAGCAATTGACTGCTTTAGATAGATGATGGTAGAAAACATTATAAATAACTGTCTGTTTGCATAATCAGTCTATAATGTTTCTACTGCACAGGCCTCCTCTCTTCGAGAGGGAGTGGGCTGTAATCCACTATGCGGGCCCAGTACGGGATGGTAGATGTCACAAATGTCTTTGAATTTTTGATTCTAGGATATGCCGGTTTCCTCAAAAATTTTCCTTCACAGTTTTGAGAGCAGTAGTGATGAAATTATTATAAAGTAAAGCGCTCATCTGGGTTGGAACTCACAACCTACAAATCATAAGCCAGGGCCACTATCACTGTGCCACCACCGCACTCTAGTCTGTCCATTTAAGTTTTGTTCAAAATAAAAAATTATAAGTATTTTATTTCGTATGTTCTTAAGTCAACAGTATTTGCTTTTATACAGTGCATTACACTTTTCAACAAAAAGTTATTTGCTTTTTTCATTGTTTGCAAAGGTGATTACACTGTCATAATGAAGTCAAACAAAGGAGTTTATTTCCTACATATTTAACAAGAATATCAAGTTTCTTACCTAATAAAATTATTTGCCAATATGTTAGTTAGTTAATATTACACAAAACTAAGGAAAAACCATTTTTTTTTTAAAGAAAATTATTAATACTTATTAAGAATGCTTATCAAACCTTATCTGACCTGTGTGTCCGTCAAACGACACAACATTTTGACCAATTAACGCCCAGACACCAATTTACTAATTACGAAGAAAAAATGTACCATATGGCAAGAAATTCATGACGTAAGGAGTTTTGTAATGACAAACTTGAATGAACTTTTTGATTACTTTGTTTAACGTGCGTCTGGTAAGGAATACTTAATAAAAGAGTCACGAAAGAGTCCCAAAAATACACTCGAATGCTGTGATGACTAATCTAAATGGTGAAACTATTGTTGGGTGAAACAATAAGAACCTTGAAGTTTCAAAGCCACTCACCGTTCAAAGAAGGACGGGGATAACACTCGTAATTCCCGTAAATATCGTTCTGGAAGAAAGTCTTCAGTTCCGTGTCCGCGGAAAAGTAACCTTTGTTATCCAAATCCTCTTCCGTGAAAGCATTTTTCTCTAAAACAAGCAAAGCCACGCCACTTTTGTCTTTGAATTTTCCTTGAACACAGACTGTTTTCTTAACCGTGTTATTATTTAAAATCTTCTCTAACTCAAAGTCTTTCAGTTCTAACTGATTATCATTCACACCATTATCATTTACATGATCAATTTTAATTTTTTTACTGCTAGGTTCCGAATCTGACTTTTGGTTTTTGCTGTCGGACATTTTGTAATAGAGTTGCCAGTTGCAAATAATAAATAAAGCTCAGAAAAGTTGCTAAGCAGAAAATCCAAAAAAATAAAATCACGTTTCAGATTTTTGAATTTATCAATTTATTTCTGTGCTTTGATTACTAGCATAGCATTAGCCGACGTTCGCGCGGACGTAATTAAATCGCGGCAGTATTTTATCGCGCACTAGATTTCCAACTCTCGATGCCGAGCGTTGAGAACCCAACGCGCTGGGACGTAGTCTCGTCCCAGCGCGTTGAAAAAACACACTGTTGGATTTTAAACTCTCGACGCTAAGCAGAGCGTTGAAAATCAAGTGCACGAAAAAAAATCGCCGCGATTTTATTACGTCCATGCGAACGTGGGCTAGGTATCTCTAGATCTTCTGACTACGTTAGACCAACTGTGGAAATACTTTGAAACACATACAGTTTCATAACTTTTTGCCATTCATTTTCAGCCTTTTTTCTATTACGAAATTCTCAGTAGTAGTAGCAATGGATTTGTGCCCGGTTGATGGCAATAGGGGCGCCCCCTTTTACAGCATGGGACTGCACTATACAGTATACGAGCACATCCAAGTTTAATGTTTAAAGGTACGGACAGACGTGCTCAAAAAAAGCGTGCTTTTATGCTTGCTTAAAGTTAGCATGTTCATGCAACTGTTCACATTTGCCAGCAATAAGCATGCTTGCTTGAAGTATACTCATAAATAAGCATGCTAAAAGCAAACGTACCGGACAGACGTGCTGCTATTTGGCACCAGGCTCTTGGACAAAAAGGATGTACAAAGATATAGTGACAGTGTTATCCATACAGAACTCAATAAAATAATTATATTGCTTGCAACGGAATTGTGTAAGAACATTTTAATTTGACGCAAAAACAGTCGCCCGCCGCGGATCGAGATCGAATCGATAATACCTAGCATGCTAATAAGCAAACCTGTTCAGACGCGCTCGGAGCACGTCCCCTTCTACCCGCGCCTCAGGTAGCATGCTCGAAAATCAAACGTCGGTTGATTTTTGAGCACGCTCTAAATAAGCATGCTCATTACATTACACAACGGGTCGATCCATCAAGTTAAGCTACGCTTGCCGGGGTTGGTCCGTGGATGGGTGACCATTTTTACCAACGCCGGCCCGAGAGTTCCTCGAGCCCTAGGCGAAAGGCTGGAACGGCGCCCTTTTAAAAAATTCGTGACAAAATAAAACAATGTTCTTTCTTTTTCGTGTAGTTGGTGACTAACCTGGTGTCAGAGTTTTAAAGCCACCCATGGGCTTCTGACTTGGCTTCACATGCCGTCGAGAAATATCTCTCAGGCGCGATCGGTATAGCACAATATACCATACAACAAGAGAAGCAATTTTGAAATCGCGATTTTTTTAGCAATGGATTGGTCTCAACTCGCTTTTGATTTCCAGATGAACCGTACCGATGGTTTCGTAAATGTCTATGAGCGCATTTTGATAGAAAAATAGGTACCTAAAAAATTGGGAGTATTTTCAAGTTGTAGGTAAATAAATAATAAATCTAATGTATTCTTTTTTCATTTCGATGCCGCGCCCTTAATACGAGCGCCCTAGGCCGTCGCCTAGTTCGCCTATATGAACGGGCTGGCCCTGATTTTTACATACCAAGACTCCTCCGTGCCTCGGACAGCACGTTAAGCCTTTGTTCCCGGCTGACATTCGTGCCTCTTTGACAGAAGCCCGAAAGTCTGACAACCAGTCTTACCAAGGGGTATCGTATTACCCAGTTACTGGGTTGTAGAGGTCAGATAGGCAGTGGCTCCATGTAACATACTGATATTCAGCTGCATCCGGTTAGACTGGAAGACGATCCCAATATACATAGTTGGGAAAAGGCTAGGCAGTTTGATTGTTTTATTGTCATTCTCTCGCAGATTAAATAATGAATACGAACTATCAGACTACGTCGTTCTTATTAAATGAATACTTTAGTCGTATTCGTAACTCATCCGGACAAAGCGCCGCCGCCGCACAGTGGAAAAAAAAAAAGACATTTTTTGTTCAAAAATCTTTTTGACGTATCGCTGCCATTTTTTTTATACACTCCTGAGATAACACACTTTGGTGTGTCACTGCCACTTTTCCAAAATAGAAAATTCTTTTAAAAATCGGGAAATGAATAAATTTTTTTTGAGCCGCCTTTTTTGTATCCGCCATTTTGAATTTTTATAAACAGATAATAAATTAAACTGATTTTTGTTAAAATATTTTTTTTAGAAATAGTTTTTTGTTTTATTTCCCGATTTTTTGAGGTTATGGTATTGACTTTTAAGGAAAAGTGACAGTGACACACCAATATGTGTTATCTCAGGAGTATAAAAAAAACCGGCCAAGTGCGTGTCGGACCACGCACAATGAAGGGTTCCGTAGTTGGGTTGAATTTATCACAAAAACATACTTAACTTTGTAGTTGAAAAATATGTTCATACGGAATGTATAGGAAAACATGTTTTTGCAACTGCAAAGTTAACTTGGTCGATTATTACTCGTTAACCTGTAGAGCCTACTTAGCTGTGATAGTTTTCCTTTTAATTTCGTTATATAAACTACTGTTGTAATTTTTTTCACACACCCAAAACCAACCATTTAGCCGGCAGGGGGGGGACACACTTGACTCTAACAAAAATTAGCACTTTAAAGCTTAATATTTCACAAACGAATCCCTGAATCCAAAAATGGTTTTCACAAACTCACAATATTTTTGAAGGACCTTTCCAATGAAACCCCTCACCATGGGGTAAAAAAATAAAAAAATAAACATCACCACTTTACGTGTATGAGAAGTATCCTAAAAAAAAATGTTTTTCATAATTTTGTTTTACCACTTTGTCGGCGTAATTAATATGTATACCTATACCAAATTACAGCTTTCTAGTACTGAGGGTCTCGGAGCTAGACCGCGGACAGACAGACAGACAGACGGACATGACGAAACTATAAGGGTTCCTTGTTTACTACGGAATCCTAAAAATGGCAGCGATACGTCAAAAATTGTGGTGTAGGCAGATTTTTGAACAAAAATAGTCATTTTTTTCCCACTGTGCGCCGGCTGGCCGTTCGTTCTACAATCTACAGTGAGTGGTGATGAATTGATCGCTTATCGTCCTGTGCCTCGTACTGGACAATAGGACAACAAATAGGACCTATTCACTAAACCGACGCATTTAAAGGGTGTTGTGGAAAATGTGATTTTGAAAGATTATAATATTGTTTTTTTTTTGTTAATTTTGCTGGTGGTGGTTTAGAACTTAGTAAGTATGTTATTGTGACGCGTAAATGTAGGTAGATACTTATTTATTTAAAATAAGTAGCTACATATGTCAAATATATTTATTTATTTATTAAAGAACACCAACAGCATACCTATTATTATGTGCAATATAATAATGGCTTCAGGATGCTGTTGCGGTTGCCCCGGTTCTGCAGCGCGTCTAGCATGTTTGCTGTAGCACGAACTGACGACTTTTATGCCATTATGAGGAAGAAAGCCGCATCCTCAATAAGCAGAATGAGGGCGAGCAGCAACAGTATTTTGAAAACCCTAGCTGAACAGCATGATGCACCAATACTGAGACACTCTGTCAGGTTGCTCGTGCGGCAGGGATGAACAATAATTATGTATACATTTAATAAATACTAACCCTTAGTTGATAAGTTATATGTACTAACCATTGGACCAATGTTATCAAATTTAAAAAAATATATATATAATTTTACATTCAACATTGGTCTACAAAAGTATTTAGGGAAGGTAATTACTGCTTCTGTATTATTTTAACATGTTAATTTTTAGTTTTATTAAATACAATATAAAATTTAAATTTTAAACACAAATTATAGGTGTATATGACGACATTGGACAGAAGCTGTCGCAATATTGTTCCAGTTTGTCTAAACAAAAAATGTACAAAGTTAGGGAGAGCCTAAAGTCGACCCCAGCGGCATTCCGCAGTCTAACCGTTAGGAAGACGATATTGATCTCACATTGCAGATGTGTGTGCCAATCAAAAGCTTTAGAAGGATCTTAGCCGTAACCTGTTTTTAACCGACTTCAAAAAAAAAGGAGGAGGTTCTCAATTCGTCGGGATATTTTTTTTTTTTATGTTTGTTCCCCGATTACTCGAAGACGGCTGGACCGATTTGAAAAATTCTTTTTTTGTTTGAAAGGGTATACTTTCAAGTTGGTCCCATTGTCATTTGGTCACGATCTGATCATGGGATCTTGGAGAAATCGAGGGAACTCTTCAAATATTAAAGGCACATCTATAGCGATTTGGGTATTTTTTATGAGCAGTTGACATAAGGCTATTGTAACTTAGATAAATTACAAACCAACCTACTAAAAAGTGAAAAAAAAACTTTTTTACAAAAAACACAACCGACTTCCAAACTACAAACTGAAAAATAACTTTAATTTCGGAAGTCAAAAAACTAAAATACTGATCTGATCCAAAGACACCGACTTCCGAAATTAAAGTTATTTTTCAGTTTGTAGTTTGGAAGTCGGTTGTGTTTTTTGTAAAAAAGTTTTTTTACATTAATTCTGTATATTAATTTCATCTATCCTTTTCATTCATCTTTTCTTTTCTTTGGTCTGCTTCATTTCTGGTCACATTCATAGGAAACGCAGTTATAGTAATGTCATCATATGTAACTATTTCAGGTTAAGAAAAAGAAAACATAATATAATATCATCTCGCCTTTAATCCCCGCGAAGGGTAAAGTAGCCTAGAGGTATACCTTCAGTACACCCACGTTTCGCCAATCATGTTTATGTCCCATGTAATATGGGGCAGGCGAAACTACTGCCACCAAACGGGCACAAATCCAAACTCTGGGCTGCTACTGAGAAATTCCAGATGGGAAACTCAATAACACTTTTCCCGACCCGGGAATCGAACCCAGCACCCCATGCTCAGCAGTAGCGCTTACAGGCGTAATGTTATGTGTTATGTTACGTTAGATGTTATTGTTTGAGTTTGTCTCTAAACAAAAAAATACAAAGTTAGGGAGGGCCAAGAGTTGACCCTTGCGGCATTCCGCAGTTTATCCGATAGATCTTATCGAACCCACTTTGCAGATGTAGTTAAGACGTGTGTCATGTGTGTGCCAATGAAAGATCTGTGGTGCCAATCAAAACCTTTATAAGCTTTCGAATCAGCTGTCATCTCAGTGTTATCATTTCCGTCAGACAGATTACCCATAACTTATAGACTTTCATACAATCCATCTATAATTTCCTTTGGTCTGCCTCTTTTCAGTCAATTAATGTATCACCTTTAATTTAGTCGTAATGCATGAAAGATGTGCTCTGAACTAAGATAGGACAATTGTTGTAATGTTCTAACATAATGGTGCCGATTCTCTTGTTTAACGAACTAAACTATAACTAAAATTCCTTACTTTTGACTATAAGAATCACAAAGCTATTCTGAAAAATAAATTCTCTAAATTTAAAAATAATTTTGACACATCTAAATCGAATTTGACAATCGCGACTCCACACATGATACCTAACCACGTGAATCTTTTTAGAGCCAGAGGCGCGCAGGGGGGGGGCAGCCTCAACGTGTTTTATATGGATTTTTTCACTTTTTGTATGGAAAATAAGAAAAAAATATTACCCACATGTAGAGTGTCAGGGGTTTAAAGGTTTTGTAAAGAGTGTCGAAATTTTCATTATTTTTGCGATTGGACGCACCGTTTTCGAGATATAAGCAAAAGAAAAAAAAAACAGTGCTGTTTTTGCATCTGAAGTCGAGGTGTTGGTGTGAATTTAAAGTTCCAATCAATTTTATTCCACACGTTTTTAGTCGCGATTAAATATAGTCAGATTTAGTTAGAAAATCTAAATTTTAGATGAAAAACGTCAAATTCAGAATAGCAAAATTGCCATTTTCACTAAACTAATATCTCAGTACCATCTTAGTGCTGCCAAACTAAAATATAGTTGTGTCATTTTAGTTTATTTCAGAATGGGAAATCGTCGTTTGACGATTAAACTAAATTTTGGTGATTTTTAGTCTAGTTTAGAGGTATTTGTGACAAGAGAATCGACACCAATGTATCTACAGACTCATAAATTTTACTTTTTAACAGTTTTAGAATCCCGCTGTATATTATGAAAGATGGTTACCTACATGTTCTTATGACGTGACCCTACACACGACGGAGGCCAAAGGTCAGAGCAACACTTAGAGGTAGGTAGGTACTTACTTTCTTTATAGAAGAACAATTTCTAACAGATTTAATATTCAGTCAGTTTAAGTGACAAAACTAAATTGTGTAAGCTCTATTGCTTGACTCACTTTTTTGGAAAAAACAACGTAAATACTTTAAAAATGATTGTGTTTTTTTCAAGCTAGTGCAATTTACAATAACACTCAAAGCTTGGGCCATATTTATTTTCATCTTTTAGTCCACATCTTTCCCAATATTTTTTTTAAATTGGGTTCATTCATCGCTAGGCACAGACGACGCGCCATAGGTACAGCCAATTCAAACCTCGTTTCATCGCCTCAAGGGGCATCTAATATCGTAAATAAGGCAACTCGTTAGTGGCCAGTAACATTACAACTCGCCTAATTGTGTTTACAGTTAGATAAATAAAATTAAAGAAAGGTTTTATGATTGGTCATACTTTGTTAAGGGGCGGAATCGAATAAGTTAATTTTATGTAAATTTTTGTTTTGTGAAAAACAATTTATTAAGTTGCGGGGTCGCACAAGCCCCTTTCTACAAATCTAATTGCAACAAATCCAAGTTGTCGAAGTGTTGATTGCAATCTCGCTAGTAAAAACTCATTTTCAATCTTTCGTTAGGTACAGACGCCAGCACATCAAGCTACTACAATCTGTCAAATTTATTTAATAGATTTTCAACTTTATCGCTGATGTCTAAGGTTCATAGTTGATTGGGAAAATTTGACAGTTTTGGGTAGCTTGATGTGCTGGCGTCTGTACTTAGATCAAAGATTTTCGTTGAGTTTAGGTACTTACCGGTTACCTACTTATTTGATTTATTTCAATTGCAGTACACACGAATTTTGACAAAATTATTAAATAAAAGTAGGTAGGGTAGAAACACGAATTATCATCAATGTAAAACGAAATGGTATTTTAAAAATTAGCATAAAAAAAATAGAAAACACTAATCGGATAGGACATCGATATAAACCTTTTCCCTTAATTGGTTTTAAACTTTTAACGATTTCCACAGGCAGATACGAAATAAATAAATAAAGTTTTTTTAATATCTTTATTAGATCAAAACTCTTTAACATATCGAAATATGTAAATGTAATGAAATTAAAGTCACTTGTATTAACACCCACAAAGTTATATTATAATATAGAAATCATAAAAGTGTATTATAGTGATTGCTTTTAATAAAATGTTAATGAATTTAAATCATAAACTGTTGGTGCGTAGTTTTATAGAGTTCAATAACTTGGACAATTTAAGTAAGTTTGCTTAACAATTTACTTTCATTGGTGGCAGAGGGACAGTTAACTAAAGAGCCTGCATTTGTAACTGCATTTGTAACTTATTTACTTGCAAAATAAAAATACAATTATAGACTACTTACGTAAAAAATACGCCATTTAAGAAATGAACGTCCTCATTTAGTCAGGTCCCAGGTCCCCAGTACCCTAATCGCGTAATACAACACAATCTGTTTCGATTTGAAACAGATTGCTAATCCATTGCTTCATAAGTTGGAAAAAAATCTGCCTAACAACGTAAATAACTATGCGTTCGCACTGGCGAAACATCACAACAAAACATGTTGAAATCTCTAGTGCCTGTCAAACTTTGTATGGAAAATTGACAGAAAATAGAGATTCCAACATGTTTCGTCGTGAATGTTTCGCCAGTGCAAACGCACAATAACGCAATCAATGTTGTTGAACTGTCAAAATGAAACAAATTAGGCATAATTGTTTAAGAAAATGAGTTAGGTATGCAACTAGGGTACTAGTCTGCCAACGCTCCCTCTCAGAAACAATTCAGTTAGGGCTCTGTTCCACCTGCCATCACCACGTCTACCCAAGTCATAGATTGCCTACGAGGAATACCTAAGCTTCTTAATGAAAACTCTATGATCAATTCCATCCTATAATTTACTTTAAAATCTTCACCTACTTACTTCTCCTTAATCACTAATTAAGCGACTACTTATCAATAATGAGTTGACCCACAATGAACATCATTACAATCTAGAGGCATTTTTAAAATTCGAATTCATTATCGGTATGTTATATCGATTGCATTCGATGCAGGTGTTTGAATCGATGAATCGAGTTAATTAAGTCATTGGAGAGAGTTGCTTGTGCCTGCTTTTTTAATTATTATTAATCTGGATGTGTTATCGAATTATCTTTTTATGATGATGTTTTAGTTGCTTCATTTGAGTTTGAGGAAATGTAGGTGTTAAAATGGAAGCAGTTACGTAATATAATTGTAGTGTGGGAGATTTTAGATTATTATGACTTTATTTAGTTTTATTGACTACAAACACGTGTTTGTTTCTACCCAAAATAAAGGAAGGCACCCAGATTGTAAGAACACCTTAAAAAAGATCTGAAATATATAACAGAAGTCAAGAACCGGGTCTTGAATAACAGCTGGCCTAAATCAATTAAAGTGACAGATTTATTATCCCCAAAAAACCTACATTTTTTAGGACTTCAATTCATACAACCTTGGCTCGTTGTTGTTTTAAACTATTGGCAGTTGGCGGCTTCCTTGTAATCTTGTAAATGATAGCTACTAAAACTTGACTGCATCGTTGGCCTAATCTACTGTCTTCTTTGCTTGATGGGTGCAATTTCACAACTGCTTCAACAGTGCTGCTTCACGACTGCTGAGCATGAAGTCCCCACGTCAACGTGCTATTGGGTTTTCGATTAGGAATTTCCCAGTAACGGCTAGCCTTTTTTTTTGGTTGAGAAATTATCAATCCGAGAGCGGGAGGGCGTGTCAGACTCTTACTGACTAAAACCCACCCGTGTTTCTTCAGTTGCCAAGTTGCCAGGGGCCACGGTATCCCTTTCGGACATTCCCGCGACCCCGGCAGGCATCGGTCCTAACGGACCCGTCAGTTCTGCTGACATCTCTTTGAGGCATGCGTGGAACACAACGCGCCGTTGACCTGGCTGGCCCTGAGTTTGAATTTGTGCCCGGTTGATATCTTGATAGCAATAGGCTTACCCTATACTCCTTAAAACATAACTGGCGAAATATTGGTGTCCGGCAGGGTCGATAACTATACTCCGTTTGAAATAAGATTAGACATTTAAACAAACCTTTTTTACAGTTCGTTCAACCGATTTTGACTTCTATTACTTCTATTACATAAGGATGGCATTAAAAGCAAAAAAAAAGGTTACAAACCAACTGTTTGCTGCAGCTGCCATTTGTCATGCCACCAACACAATAGAAGTCAAAATCGGTTGAACGGACTGTAAAAAAGGTTTAGTTAAATGTCTAATCTTATTTCAAATGGAGCATAGGTACCTATTTATATCTCAACCGGTGCCCTAATTGCGTAGGTAACTTATTTTCACAAACGATTACGACTAATTTGTTTCATTTTGACAGTTCAACAACATTCATAGCGTTATTTACGTTATTCAGCAGATTTTTTTTCCAACTTATGAAGCAATGGATTAGCAATCTGTTTCAAATCGAAACAGATTGTGAATCGATCGTGTATTACGCAATTAGGGTACTGCTCTCTATGGGAAATACAGGCCGGATCTGTGATGTTATAACATTACAATTACAACAATTGTCTTATCTTAGTTCAGAGCACATCTTTCATGCATTACGACTAAATTAAAGGTGATACATTAATTGACTGGATACTTCAAAAGGTTGGGGGCACACTGGGGCCCGTTTTAATAGAACGCTCCCATGGGTGTATTATGATGCATTATAGAGTTAGTCGGGTTCTGAGTAAACCTACTGTACCTATGTGTGTACTGACAACCTAGGACTGAAAAGGTCCAAATCATTAAACTGCCTCTCCACAACGCTGATTTTAGAAAATACAGTAGTCTGAATTGTATGAATATGACCTTTCTGAAGCCGGGGGGCTTCACGCTTTAGTCCGAACGCTCACCAATAGATGAAGTATCAAGTCAGGGATTTGGGACCTGAGCTACTTTCTTCTTGAAAGTAGAATTGGAGAACTGGTGAAAGTTAATTTATCCCGGGTGCAAGCTATCAATCAGCACCCGATATGAGCTCAAAACACAATTATGTACAGTGTCTGTAGGTGTGTGTAAAATAATTTTAAACAATTCAACATAATTATGAATACATAATAATGAACCTTTAACTTACTTAGGTATTTTTTGTTACGTAGAAAATTTAATTCATAACAGGAAATATTTAGAAAACGATAATCATAACAGAAATATGATTAATCAAGTAATTATCAATAAATAAAATCGAGAAGGTAAGTTTATTCTTTCCCCTCGTTGTGTCCCAGGCAGAGCTAATAATCGTGAACCGCGCATCGGGCGCATGCGCCAGCAATGACAGTTCCACTTTGGTTTCCCGCCAAGACGCGCGCGTTCGGATACATACACGACCAATTAATTTTATTGAACTCTTTTCAATTTACGTTTTGCTTTTTTCATTTCAATTAAAATTTTGTAAGTGCCTTGATCTTGTAATAAAATTAATAGAATAATTTCCGGTCTTCAAAATATTGATATGGATTGTTAGTTGATTTTTGTATAGTCATATTTTGGGTTAGGCTTTTAATAAATTAAAGTTCTTTCGAAATAAATAAACCAAAGGTCGCGTTTAAAACTTGAAGTTTAAAAAAAAGCATAATTAACTTCAGAGCGCAACATTATAGGCAGTAGACCGTAAATCCTATAATTCCAGCGACCGAAACACACAATAAGTACAAAAATAAAAGTAAAAAGTACTGAGCTTAGTCACTGTACATCCGTCCTCTTTGCAACAAATTATTTTTGTTCTAAAATCAAATTCGGCGCGCTCTTTTTCTTAATTCCGATTACTTACTGCCATTGTTCCTCTTTAATGATCAATGAAATAAGATGCAACTTACCATTCATCAAAATTAAAATCGTAAAGCCATTGTTTTTATCATAAAAATATTTAACAAGTAAATAACCGATCCTTCACCCCTAAGACAATCCACTGACCAAAAATATTTAGCAAAAAAGTAACAGTTTAGCCCGATTAATCCGAATTTTGTTTTCTTCTAGAACCAGAAAACTTACAAAATGAAGTCATTTACATACATAGTGTTGTTTTTATTTACACAAAACTCAGTGAAAAGTGAGAAACCGTTCAAAAGTATCCCAGTGACAGTAAAAACTTATGAAAACGACACAGTTCTTCTACCGTGCTATATTGATGAAAATGGTAAGTAATTTGAAAACTTTGTTTAAAAATGGGTGCTATGGAAAATATAAACGGCTCAGCTTTAAAACAAAGTAACTTATGTACTTACAATAAGAACTTAAGGACTTAATAAGAAGAAATTACACTTTTGTGAACTAAAAAATCTAATAATCTATCATACGACCAATGCAGCTGTTGGGTCTCTTAGTGTTTCAATATTCGGGCATGATCTAGTCGAATAATGTTTTGATTAAATATCTTTTAACTATGCAGGTTAGTCAGTAGGTATTTAGGTAGGAAATAGAAATAAATAAAATATAATACACGACCTTACGCAAAAAAAAAATTACTTTTCTAACAAAGTTTTTAAACTCAATTATCAAATAAACAATATGAACAAAAGACAAAGCACCAAACCACACGAGTAAAGAAACGAAATCATTCCCAAAATAATCTAATGATATGCCTAATTAACTCATCTAAACACCATGAAACGTAAACATTCGTGATCTAAGCAATTGAATCCTTGTTCTTCCTTAATTGACTCACGAAGGCCACTAACCGGTGCTTTCACCCTACCAACCCTACGACGTCTCATTAGCATTAAAAAGGCGGGAATGTTTTGAATAAATTAACACTTAATAAAGGATTTTGAACCATAAATAAATGAGATTAAGGTATTGTTTCGAAATAATGTAGAAAGTTGATGTTTATTTTGATTCGTGATGAAGAATTAAGTACGTTTTATCAAAGAACAGAATCTATATCGTCCATTTTATAATATTGTCTATGGAATGTTTATAAGTGCTCTAATAATTATTATTGATGTCTGGACCTGTCAATTAAATAATGAAAAGGCGTTTGATATTGTTGTTTTAAAAGTTGTATTGTAGGCTCGGAGGACCTATTGTACGGCCATCCACAAGTTTGTCTATTGCTGCAAACTAAGAGGTGCTATCAAAGTCAACATGCATGATTGTAATATAATCAGTATGGTTACCTAACTTTGAACATGTTTTCTTTGAGCCAGTTTTTCGAACGAAAATTATCGCAAAATTACTGTGAAAAATAGGTAAAAAAAAGAAATTCTATTTAGTCCGTCTTTCAGACATTTTAGATAATAACAAATATTAGACACGTATTTTTTGCTTTATCATATTAATTAAAAATAACTTAGAAAACACGCATTAAAGTTGGGGAGAGGGGGTGGTTACGTCATAGGTATAAAATCTAACAAGGCGTGATCTTTTTCTTTCTATTTCATTAAGAAAAGGACAGAAGATAAATTTTAGTTTAGTCCTGTCAAATTAATCAGCGCTTGACGTAAATTGACGTAATTTTAGTAGGCAAGTTTTTAATCACGTCTAAACTTGTATGGAGTAGTGACAGGCGCTGATTTATTTAATAGGACTAAACTAAAATTTATCTTCTGTCCTTTTCTTAATGAAATAGAAAGAAAAAGATGCATTGAACTTAAATTTAGAACTTTGTGAACAAGGGAATCGGCACCAATGTCAATGTTTGTTTAAGTATATTAGATTAATGTCGGAGATTGTGTTTTGAGGAAAGAACCATACAGATTTGTGATTTGACCCACACCTTTGATTGACTGTCCTATCGATAAACGTCAGTGATGCCATTGCTACGGCAATTGCCGTGTTATACGGTAATTGGGGCTGCTTGGCAAAAAAACACGGTACACGGCAGAACATTCACTGCCGTATCATAAGACACGGCAATCAGAGCATCTACTTTAAAATCGAACACAGTAAAGAACACAATCTATACACGCATAGGTAATCGACTAAACTTGACCAGTGACATTTCAAGTGTAGTCGATTATTGGTCACACATCACTAGAACATTAAGAACCAATATTACTACGTCACTAGTAGCGGCACCCCCGAAAGATTGGAGCCTTGAAGGCTTGAACAGTGCTCGTTCTTTTCATTGTTCGTAACATTAATTCTTGCGTCTAACGTTGATGTCTATAAAAGTGTGAGAATTGGAACCGTGAAAAATGCAAAGTGAAAATAGTGACACTGAACACCTGAAAAAGGAAAGAAACGGCTATTTATATTAATTTTTGTTTCTTTAATCCTTGAATTATGGACAGTAGAGCTAAGTATATGATTTAACAAAATGTATGAATGAGACACGGCAATTCCATATCCAAAACACGGCAGTATTTTTTTTTAATGGCAACCCTGATAAACGTAGTGAACATGCACATGCACATGAACGTATCCACAGACTAAGTAGTAGTGAACGTATCTAAAGGACGCATCGTAGTTAGATCTAGGTACAGACGCCAGCACATCAAGCTACCCGAAACTATCAAATTTTCCCAATCAACTTTGAACCTTAGACTTCAGCGATAAAGTTGAAAATCTATTAAATAAATTTGACAGATTGTAGTAGCTTGATGTGCTGGCGTCTGTACGCTACGTTGCCGATATGACCAACATAACTCGAATAAAATACTACATACCTTATTACATTATCCAAACAAATTAAGTACTTAGATAAATAAGTAATTACATAGGTAACGCTTAAAATTGATAGATATATCCAATTCTGCCGTCCTCTAATTTTCAAGCACCATAAATTACGTCGGAAATGTATGATTACTTATTTGAGCATAATATTATTATAAGCTGTTAGGTACAATACACTTCATTGTTAAGGTTAGTTACAGACAGTAGGTAATACAGTCATACAATTTTTTTATATTTTTTTTTTAGTTTTCTTATTCCTGTATCTCAAATCTGTGGATATTCCGAACAAAATTACCAATGATCTATCCGATTTCATAATATATACTTATTCCCTCACAGTTTTAAATGTAGAGTAGAACAATCTTTATTTATTTTCACCACACTGAAGCTGGGATATAAAATAAACATACTTAGAATGTTTTACATTCATCAACACTTGTTATGTTATATTTACCTGTTTAAGAAAGTGCAAACTGTATTGCTGCGGTCTGACTTGATGAAGTGGTGCTTCGCATGTTGTCAAGCGTCAATCAATAGGGTTTGAGCCCACTTGCATAAAATAACATTGCATATGATGTTATTTCACGGAAAATCCAGACGACTGTTGACGCTAAAGGTGTAGGAATTGAATAAATTGTTTAAGAAAACTTGCTTAGGTACCTTCTTCAACAAGAGAGCTGTGGAGATCTTTGTCTAATAGCTGAGACTATGAATACTTATAACATTAAAAGCTTTACGAAGCTTCTTACAGTAAAGTGCCATGTTTTGTCATTTACCTTTCAATATTGCTCTCATCCATACAACCCGACAGTGTGCACCCATCCTAACAACGGATCGGTCCACATTTCATTATAACAAATTGCTCTCATAGATTACGGCATAAGCCTTATTACACACTATTGTAATAATGATTTATAAGTAATTTAGTTTAATATAAACAAACACGCTATGGGCTTAATTTTACTAATCAAAAGTTGTTCTTGGTCGTTTGTTCTGTGATTTAAAATTGATCGTTTTTTGTTTTGTTTATTCGAACTTTTAAATACAAATGAAATTCGGTCCAGTAATTATTACAATCAGCCTCGGAAGCATTGTAAAAAAAAAATTACATGGACATTGGTGCCGATTCCCTTGTTCACAAACTAAACTAAATTTAAGTTCAGTGCATCTTTTTCTTTCTATTTCATTAAGAAAAGGACAGAAGATAAATTTTAGTTTAGTCCTGTCAAATTAATCATCGCCTGTCACTCTCCATACAAGTTTAGACGTGATTAAAAACTTGCCGACTAAAATTACGTCAAGCGCTGATTAATTTGACAGGACTAAACTAAAATTTATCTTCTGTCCTTTTCTTAATGAAATAGAAAGAAAAAGATGCACTGAACTTAAATTTAGTTTAGTTTGTGAACAAGGGAATCGGCACCAGTATGGACATGTCGGACATTTATTTTATTTAGAGTAGGACAAGGGTTTTAAATAAGTCGCGAGATTATAGATAGCATAGTATAATTACAATTTTACTCTTCGAACCTTTTGTTCTGCAAACAAACCTATGGCCTTGTTATAATTAATCTGATGTGCGTTTCAATTTTCGATTGCTAAGATCTTATGCAGAAAAACGAAGACCAATGAACACAATCTAGAATGCATATATTAAACACGAAAAAACAAAAAAAAAACGATTTTCTCAATTCACACTTCAAGTAAAAACACCACCAGCGATCGTTGAACAAAATAAAACTTTTTACAAAAAAAAAAAACCAAAAAGAACAATAAAAAGTGAAATAGTAGTTTATGAAACTGTTGCATAATAAGGGGTATTAAAACATGTGTAATAAAATAATAATCGTGTAATCGTGTAATAGTATCACACGAATGTTTTAATACCTAGTTATGTGCAGTTTCATACACTACTTTATCTACTCTCAAACATTGGGATTGAAACAAATACTAAATAAAAGATCAAAGTTAAAGAACAAGAATAAATTTAAAAATCCCAAGAAATTCAGTAAGTACTACAAAACAAATGAATGTCGCCTGCACCAGCACATCACCGCACATGCGCTACAGTGGGTGCTGCTGTCCCCCGCCAAAAGTTGATGGAAACTCTTTGGTGATATTAACTTCTTGGATTAGCGCTGTATCGTAACAGAAAAAAAATGTTTTATAGTATAATTTTGTTATAGAAAAAGTGTTATAATACGATTCTATTTTTAAATTTCGGTATTCTGTTTAAAAAGTATGTCAATATAAACTCGTTTTGAAGTTCATAATTCGAATATTACGCTATGAGAGTAGATAAAATAACTTTAATTTCGGAAGTCGGTGTCTTTGGTTTTGAATTTTCGTTTTTTGCCGCCGACTTGGAAGTCGGTTGCTTTATTTGTAAAAAGTTTTTATTTTTCACTTTTTAATTGTGGTCACTTGTTGTACCCCACACAGATTCGAATACCACTCCTTGCTATGTAATTATCAGTGACAGGAAATTATCATATCATCCAAGCAAAGTTAATAAAATTTATATGGGACCACTTCGAGAGCATACCTTTTCATACAAAAAAAGAATTTTCAAAATCGGTATATTTGACGGAGAAATCGGTGGACATACTTAAAAAAAAACAAAAACATACATACTCTACGGACATAAAATATAACCTTTTTGAAAGTCGGTTAAAAAAAGTTTTTTTTTTTTTTTTGTTGTGTTTATATGTCGATATCTACCCGTCACGTCCTAACTAATTCATTTTGACCCTGTATATGTACCTACGGGTCACTAAACGCAATAACCGTCTTAGGTATAGGTCCTAAAAACCATGTTTTAAAAGGTATCAAGCAAATTGCCCTATTAAAACCATAACCCAGAATTTAATACAAGAACATAACCCTCCTTTTGGGCAGGGGCAGTCGGGTACAACTGACCGACAGATGTGTGACAAAACGGATGTTCTATCTATCTATCTCTTTTCATCCCACTTAAGTTTCATCACAATTTAGTGCATAAAGAGACTAAAATAAGAAAAGAATTTTAACTATGCGTAAGCGCATGCGGTTCATGTGATGACGTCAGATGCATAATAAGCTCTAATAGTGCAGTCTGGCAGTTGTTTTGTGTTTTCAAGGTTGCTTATCATCACGCCTCATCCCTGAAAGGTTTGTTAAAGATAGTTACCTAATTGGTTCAGGCGTGACCTTGCAGAAATCCAATATACAATACAATAGACGTGGATATATTTAGTAACGCAGAACGCAGAGTGCACTCTGCGTTCAGCGCTCGGTGTGGCAACACGCCGTGTTCGGGTTCGCGACAAGTCAATCGTCATCCTGAGGATGCCTCGTTGAGAGGTGAAACACGTGTCGATTTCTTTCAGGGTTTTTTATGGCTCTTTAGAAATAGCTAAGCGGAACAGCTTACTAAATATATCCACGTCTATTGTTTTTTTTTGGTTAGAGATGTTGGTATAAGTGCTCACAATTTTCCCTGGTTTATGGTTTAGTCCCATATGTAATAAACGCACTTGCCTAAGACATATTCCTATCAAGCAATCGGGGATAAATTCAGGCTCTCGGTAACCAAAAAGCACTTTGCCCGACCAGTACCCTAATTGCGTAACTTTATTTGCCCTGCGGATCTCTGCATTTCTGATTCGATCACGTAGGGAAACTCCAAGCACAGCCCTCTCCATTGCCATAAAAGATATTGCGTAGCTTCCCGAACTCTGCCCAGCCGAGTCGGATTCGACGATTGACCTCTTTCTCGAAGTTGGACCTACCTAGCCCAACGTGAGTAAAAATAAATATAAATATTGCTCATTTAATAGTATAGGATGAGTATGGATATAGTCATCTTAATTCATTCGGTTCCTAAAGGTTCCTAGGTTGTGAAATCTCACTTACTCACCCAAGGAGATCCCCTTTTATCTCCCCTCTAGAAAACATTCCATTAGTCACCTTACAGCTTCCTTCCCTGTATCATCTTATTGACACGGTCATTATCCAGTGGAAGTGTTTGAGCTCAGTAGCACCACAGTATAAATATGAACAGTAAAGAAACTACGTAGTACCAGCCCGTCCCATCTTTTGATGACCCTCCGGAAAACGCCCTAAGCCGAGGCTCGTACCCCACAGGGGGTGCTTAGCTTTTTAAGCTTTTTAGCTTAGTTTATGTGTGCCCTGGCTGGAGGCTTTGAGTGTAGTAGCTTAAGGCAACCACAGGATTGACCGGTTAAATAGCCACGGTTTCAGGAACCAGCTATGAGATGCCCTACAGAAAAAAAAAAAAAAATACGTAGTAAACGTTCGAAACGACACACACAGGGACGCGCTCATTGATTAGACCTCAAGCGATTGTCGCGGTGCTGTCAGTTGCGGCGGGTACCGTGTAATTTTTTTTTAAATTTAATTTATTTGAGAAAACAAACAGTGACACATTACATTTTATACGAATAAGTAAAAAAATACGGCCAAATGTGTAACCAACAACATTTTCCACTGAACAATATGACGTATATTTTATTTATGACGTTTTGAACATTTGCTAGATGCACAGAATTTTATTTAAAAAAAAAAAACGTAAAATAATTTTGTTTCTCAAAATAAATAATTAGGTATTATGTTGTGGTGCATAATCATACTACCTATGATTTAGATTTGTGTAGCGGAATACAAATAAAAAATAAACTTTACAAACCATGCTATTTAAAACTAAAACTTACAAACTATAATAATTTAATTAGAAACCGGAAAGTAGAGGTTAGAGTTAAATGGATCATCATCAGCATATAAATGTTCCCACTGCTGGGACACAGGCCTCCTCTCTGTGAGAGGGAGTGGGTCGTAATCCACCACGCGGGCCCAGTACGGGTTGGTAGATGTCACATGTCTTCGTATTTTCGGTTCTAGGACATGCCGGTTTCCTCACGATGTTTTCCTTCACCGTTTTGAGAGCAATGGTAATGAAATAATTTACACAAAGTAAAGCGCCTGGCTGGGTTCGAACCTACGACCTACAACTCGTAAGTCGCGGCCGATACCACTGGGCCACCACCGTTAAATGGAGGGTAGGTTATTATTTCAACAAACAGACCTAGTTTTCCTACTGTCCATATGTATACTGTGGTATCTCATAGCCCATTTATTATTTCGGCGCAGTTCCTGTTTTGAAACGAAATGACGAATAAACTACCTACTTATGTGAGTAAGTCAGAGGTGAATCTTTGATACTGCGGTGATGATGTCCTAATTGGAAGTTATAGGTACTTTTATTTGGTCTCGATCATGCTGGATCAGCTTTCGATCAATAAAGAAGGCAATGCCCCTATTCACTATGCAGATTAATAAGTAGAGTTTGTCGTGTGAGGATTCGTCTAGTGAAGTTCTATCACAATATTTATCGATCTTATAAGGTTATTCCGTTTATACACCCCAAAAAATCCACACTAAGGTTGATACTCGAAAACGTATGCCCGAGAAACCACGCTATAAATTCCGTTTATCAAAATTTTATTTTAATTTTTTTAAATTTGGTTTAAAACCACACGTCAGGCCTTTCAGACTGACGGTTGACAGAATAAATATAATGACAAAAGACCTTCAAATTAGGTCCCCACAAGGTCGAAAACTCCAACATTTGTGACATCCAAAACAAAACAATTCCTTTTGATAACATTACTATGAAAACCGGTATTCCAAACATTGGGACAGCCAGATTTAATACATAAATGTGCCCCCATGCTTGTCGATAAATCATCAAGGGTCACAAAAGCGATATATTTTTGTGTTCAACACGTACTCTGAGTAGGTAGATTAGATTGTGGCATTCAGCTATAACAATAACGTAGTAAAATGGATGTGGTATTTCTGTACTGTATACATTTTATGGGAATTAGAGTTTTTACAGAGGTACGCACGTACTTCTGCTCAACCCTTCGGGGAAACAAGGCTTCATATTATTTTGTTGTTGTAACGAGTTTTTATACAATGTCGCCCATAAGCATGTGCCCGCCCGAATTTTTTTGAATATTCATGAATAATTATCGAAAAATAACATTGAAAAAAAAATATCTTTAATATTTTATGTTATTCAATTTTTTATGTTTTGAGTAGCGTTTGCCATAATTATCTCCGATGTTGTTGGCTCGATTTGGATTCTGTTAATTATTTCTAAAAGCTAATGAGTTATTTTGTCGGATTAACTAATATTTTTATTAAAATTTGTCAACTATGCAAAAAAAAAAAACGGAGGTGAAAACTTTTTTTTTTAAAACAAAAGTGTTTTTTTTAAACACAAGTTTAATTTCATAAAATCATAGGGGGAATTGAAAAGAAAAACTCTCCTTTTCAAGTTATTTTTCGATAATTTTTCATGAACATTTAGAAAAATGCGGGCACATGCATGATGGGCGACATTATATAGTCATAAGGACGTAGACGTTAGAATGCTCTAATTTTAGTCGCCTTTACGCTGTTTCATTTCTCTTCCTCTAAAATATCTAACCAAAAGAAACAGTAGGTACAGCTACTTTTAGGTTACGTACAGATCGGAAAAACAACTGTTTTATTAGACAGTTTGTCCAAACAGCACAGTACGATACAACTTAGATATAGCATCGGCAAAATTCGTAAAACCGATCACCATCCGAACTGAGTGCGCCTTCTAAATTACCAATCTTTATTACTGCTTTAAGTGAAAATGATCTTTATTCAAACGCAATAACTTTTAGAGTCATATAACGAAATATATTCGTAAAAGGAGATGGAAAATGTTGGGCCCAAGCGTAATAAGTTGAGATATAATCTAAAAATTAGTCATATTTTTTATCCTTGAATATCAAAAATCAGCTCAATTCTTTGTCTGGAACAACGAAAACGGTTGCAGAAAACGGTTAAAGGACGAAACTTATCCAACATGGAATAGAATTGCCTTTTCGTCGAGCGCAATTTCTTAAAACTATCAACGATTTGAAACGTATGAAATGGTTTTTTCGCATCACGAACGACAGCATTGACAACTGGTAATACATTACTGACTGTATTTAATTTCAAAGAGTTCACTTTTTATTGGAAGGACTGTTTTACGAGTGTGATAGATATTTGAATCATTGTACCCGACTGTATTTTCTTAGATGTAAAAATCGCACCAAGTAATTCGAAGACTGGTTTGTGCAATGAAGACTGTTTGAAGTTGAACTTAGGACGTAAAACGGTTTCATCATCACAAAACGGTCCTTGTAAAAGGTTCGTTGTCGCAACGTCCATCCCTACTAGAACTAGACAGCTGTCACTTATTTCGTGTTTTCGGATGTGTTTTGAGTGCTTTCCCCGTACTAACCCAACAAGATCTACATTGAGTTCAACTGTATCAATCGAAGATTTTTTTTTTATCATGCACACTTGCTTTTTCCAATTCACTTTCGACATTGGCTGAATAGTCGACATCGGCTTTGCTTGCCATTTATTAAAAATAGAATAGAATAGAGTGCTTTCCCAATTATTTTTCATTTTCAACGATCACTGCTTTGATTTTTACGGATTCTGACCCTGCCTACCTTGTACGACCCTTGCTTTCACACTGGACACCGAAGATCGCTCACACGATTGACTTGGAATGGATTGTTTTGGAATTGTTGGATTGGATATTGTTGAAACTATGGATCGCTATGTGAACTGTGGGATAGCAACTAGTCACTGCAATACACTAATGTATGTATGAATCTATAAATTCACACCATTTACATCTCGTTACTATTCAGGCCCAAGAGTGCATGTAATCTTTTCAGTCTCCTTTAAATGAATGAAAGCAATTTTTCAAATTTATGCTACATCTAAGTTGTGTACTTACTGTACGTCTTTTGCATTTCGACACTGAAAACTGAAATTCGTCTACCTAATCCAATTTTTATAATCTAATTATAATTCTTCCCATAAAAATGACATCGTTAAAATTAAAAAGTCATTCAAAATCATAAGAAGATTAAGATCATGGCCGACAGTGACAGAATCTAGTCAGGAGAAAACCTACTATTACTAATTAAAAACTGCGTGTTCACTAATAACGATCAATTAATATTTCGTAAGACTGAGCTTCGTTGACCTAGTGCGCTAGAGCTACAAATTGTTCCCAATGTTTGTTTTTTCTCAGTTAATTGCAATCAATTTAAATGATTGTGATACTTTATAATGTGATATAAATTATAAGAATATATAATATCAAATGTATGAATAATGATAATTAATATAATATAATGTAAAATGTATAACTGGAATATTGAGTATGTTTATGTTTTTTATTAAATTTTTATATCCATTTAATTGCAATGCCTTAACAGGCAACTAAATTCTAAGAACCTACCTATTGTTAACATCTTCAAAATGTTGTACACTTAGTTCGCAATAAACTTGCTTTTAATTTTATTTTTTCGTTTCTTTTATAAATTAAAAAATCCAGATATGAGTTCTAGGATAAAGCCGTTTGTATAGCTTTTGTATCTGTGTTACTAGCTAGTCTTTAAATACTTCCTATTGTAATCTGTGGAAAACGTAGTGGGTAGCATAATTGTTCAAAATGTTATATTTAAGATATTGTGACTATTTTTTATTGTGCTACTGTTTGTTTTTTCTTAAATAAATAAATAAATAAAGAATTTGAATTTGAAAAATATTATCTGTTGTTTGAAGATAGAATTTTTTGCCTTTGAATATGCGACTTGCACGATGGGATTGACATCGTAGCATATGTGTAAAAAAAAAATCTGCTGTTCCCCATATTTACGTTCGCGTAGCTCGTCAAAATGTAGAGAACAGCTGATTTTGTTTTCGCAATTTCAGGTTCTGTCCCATAGTAAAAGTTGTTCGTAATGATGAGTAAAGTCACGTGTTTAGGTATTGGTCACTAATTCCCAATCACCCTATATAAAGATACAAAAAAAAGCGATTTGGCGAATTTATAAAATACTATAGCTACCGAAACTCTATTTGGTGCATGTTGCTATATTACCAGCATCCTCCATCTCTTATCTCAATTTATTTGGGGTCGGAGCAGCATGGTCTTATCCTTCTAGAAGTACTTACGTCTCTATCAGCCGTCACCTCACTTTACTCTACTTACCTACTTACCAAAAATGTTCTTATGCTCTTCGAAATGTTGCCATTTTAAATGTTTTATTTGTATAAACATTTAGGACTAAGTATTGTATTTATTTTATTTTTGATTTGTTATTTTATTTCACTAAATGCTGCATCGGTTGACGTCATCACGTCAGCGCCGGCTGTCACTGAAAACCAGCGCTGGGGCTCTGTCTCGCATGGGGTCGCAGCATTATGCTGAGCGATGGTCGTTTTGCGTGGCTATAACGCATATTTTCTCCCAATTTGTTATTGACGTGTTTTTTTATCTTTCTTTGCATTATGTTTACCGCAAATAAACGTATTAAAGTGAAACTTTTATTACATCGTCTCAAACTTTTTCGTCTGTGTGTTGCATGTCGCGTGACGGTCGGCCGCGGAGTAGGGATAAAGTGAAAGGCCAATATGGCGGCGCCTATAGAAGTTTCACTTTTACCGTGGTTTCATAAAACCACACAATCCTTTTTTTTTCTTTCTGTTTTCTTTGCTACGGAAAAGGAAAAACTTGTAAGTAAACAAAAAATAATCTTTACTCACCTATCTAGCAATCATCAAATTGTGCTCCACAATTATCATATCGTTCTATTCACTTGAAAATATTACTGATTACAATCTTCCAAATGCCACATCCACAATTTTCTCGTTTCGTTCAACTTGCTTGTTAGCGACATAGCATACAGGAAGAAGCGTAGATCCTCATCTTTGTGGCCCAATTGTGTCTCCATTGATGGGGACCCCTCGAAGAATGAGCCATTGTACGCTTTCTTTGACCGTCTACCAATCTTTCAATATGGTCGGTTATCAGATGAAACGAAATTGGCAATTGTCATGAACACTATGAACACTGCAAATGCAACAAAAAAATCACAATTCTTTATATCTGACATGTTTTGTTGGTGAATTTTAACTGAAATTTTAAAGTTACGCAAGAAAACGGTTGATATTCATCCTCTTAAAAAAAGAAGAAAGAAAGATAAAAAAAACACGTAAATAACAAATTGGGGGAAAATATGCGTCACATCCACGCAAAACGGCCATCGCTCAGCATAATGCTGCGACCCCATGTGAGACAGAGCCCCAGCGCTGATTTTCGCAACCCTACTCTAGTCTTACTAAGGGGTATCGTGTTACTCAGTAACTGGGTTGTGAAGGTCAGATAGGCAGTCGCTCCATTGAAAATAAAATCAGCTGCATCCGTTTAGACAAAAAGCCCACGCCAACATTGTATTTTGTTGGGGAAAGGGATGATGCTGCTTTTGTTCAATCTTTTTTACTTACCTTTGCCTTGCAGGGGCTATGGATATTATTATGTCCCTGGTGGGTAAAAGCCTACATTAAGTTCCCTTCAAAAGTTGAGCTGAATGGTGTTGATCCATGCATCATGTTCGTGAACGGGCGCCGGCAAGGGACTGGTCATCTCTTAGCTGCCACGGCTTATTTAAATTTTTTAATTAAGTATAATCTACTTTTTGTTTTTATCTTTTTACTAGCTGCACCCCGCGATTCCATCCGCATTAGTCTCGATCCCGTCGGAATATCGGGATAAAAAGTAATTCTTGTTCTAACCCAGGTCATGGTCTACCTATGTGCCAAATTTCATCCAAATCTGTTCAGCCGTTTTAGCGTGAAAGCGTAACAAACAAACAAGCAAACAAACTCACTTTCGCATTTATAATATTGTTAGGATTAGGATTATTAGGAAGAAAGAAAGAAAGAAAGAAAGAAAGAAAAAAGTTTATTCGCGGTAAACATGACGCAAAAAAAAAATGATTACAAAAATGAGAAAAAGTTGGGGGAAGCATGCGACACATCCACGCAAATCGGCTATCGCTCAGCATTATGCTACGACCCATTATACAGGGTGGCAGGGGGACATCGACGCGAAAACTGAAACCATGGATTTAGTACATGATTCTGAAACCCCTGTGATGAAATTTTTCGTCGGTTATTAAAAAAAATTACGGACTGTATTACGGACGCTATTTTAACGTGCATGAGTGCATGCATGTCTTTCTACATTGTTCTCACATGTATAATTTCAACATGAGTCATGTAACCAATATTTTGATTTAAAAGAGTATCCGTGGAGTTTCTTGCCCGTTCTTCTCCATAGGAACCTACTGCGCTTTGGAATGGGCCACTAGCTTCATCTTTTTGACTGACCGATCCCTTGACAATTCAAAAGAGCCTGTAATTGATTTATTTGAATAATTGATTTCAGTTTGAGTTTACCCTAAGTATATCTATCCTTTCACGGTTTCTACCGAGTTACTAAGCTACTCCTGCTAAATAACTATTACACTATAAATAATTTTTGAAATGAAAACTTCTTTAGTCGCGTTGGACATTTTTGAGATGGGAAAAAACAATTGAACTCGCTACACCGTTACCGACACCTCGTTTTTGTAAACGCGATTGTGCTCTTTATTTTTATAAAGTTACGGATCAATGTTCTTCGCAAGTATTTTTACTTTAAAGGTTTTGGAAGGAGGTATTTTTTTTGTAAACGCGATTGTGCTCTTTATTTAGATAAGATTACGGACCAATGTTCTGTACAAATATTTTTCTTCCACCAAGGCGATCTTGTTCACGTTTTCACTTCTGTCAGCACTCCCGGCAAAAAACAAAACACAAAAAAAAAACAAAAACAAACAACAAACAAAAACAGCGGGACTCCGGAGTCCCGCTGTTTTTTTTTTCTAACATCAATTCTCGTTCCTTCAGAAAGCAAGCTGCGCGTGCGCTGGTACAAAGACAAGAAGCTCTTGGGTGACAGTCACACCCCGCACGAGATCCTGCCACCCCGGGTGAGGATGCACTCCAACTACAGCCTGCAAGTGGACGTACTGCAGGCTGAGGATACGGCCGACTATACGTGTGAGGTAAGATACTATAGTTACTGCTAGCCTGTATCATCCCACTGCTGGGCAAAGGCTTTCTCCATGACTTTCAGCTGTTTGAGTCCAGCACGCTTAGTATGCCCACAATAGAAACGGGTTTTCTACGGGTTTTGTCGACGGAACAATAGACAAAATGACAGATCGTGATTGTTTATCTGTAATTTTGTCTATTCTTCCGTCGACAAAACCCGTAGAAAACCCGTTTCTATTGTTGTCATCTTACGCGCATTGACTTTTGGTTTTCTAATCATGGTGGTACAAACAGTCAGTGTTCTTGAGTGGAGCCCACGAATTGACAAGTGTAGGACGACCTGAGGACAAGCGGGTATCAGTAAGCCAAACAAACTTATTTTTCAGTTCGAGAATCGAACCTCTCAAATTATCATTACCTTGTTCATCATCGTCATCACTCTTTTCCCAATTTATTTGCCCAATATTATACTCAGAAATCATACGACGCCCTTCGCGTCCAATACAATAACGCATTCAGGGTGCTGATGGGGTTGCCTCGATACTGCAGCGCATCAGGGATGTTTGCTGAAGCACGCATTGACTGCTTCTACACTGTGATGCAGAAGCGGTGCGCATCCCTGGTTAGTAGGGTGCGAGGCAGCACCAACAGCATCCTGTAAATGATAGCAAGCAGGCTAGATTGTGCGTTTGTGAACCACTGCTGCAAGGTATCGGCTGGGCTTGTCACCTTGCAGCAGTGATGTCATAAATTGTTTCTGTGTTAATGTTTTACTAACGTATTTTGTAAGTTACTAACACTATGAGTCTTGTTGCTTGATTTATTGAATAAAATTATAATAATTATTATAAAATCTGTACTTATCATCATCATTGGCAGCCTTGTTCCACAAACTGCTGCGTATAGGCATACTGCCTTTTGTGCCATACTTCCCTGGGGGGCCCTGGGGGCCTATTTCTCTACCTAACTCCATCAACGAAGCTACGGGCCCGTCCGAAAGTAGTTCGAAACTTCAGAGTGAACCCCACACCCAATTAATTAACTGTTTCAGACGGGCAAAAACACATCGGGAGTAGGGACAACTGTCAAATCGTGTTGTCATTCATTCTTAGTTCATCTAAGTCAATCATACGACCGTAAGTGACTGGAGTAGGAAACGCCCGTAACTTCGGTCGAAACTTCGGACTGCGTGCTTAGGTAGTAGACCCCAGGTCCATGCAAGTCTCATCCAGGTCTTCCCCGTGATCTTCTGTAGGTCGTTCACCAACCTAGCCATTGGTCTGCTAACGCTCCTTCTACCATTCCGTTCTGCTCCACCTGCCATCACCATATCTGCCCACCTCCATTTCAGAGCCGCTACCCGTAGTCCTACATCTTGTACCTTAGTTCTATATCGGATCTCTGAGGCCTACAACACAGATCTTAGATCAATGGCTTGTAGGTAGGTGCAATCTCATAGGAAAACATCACGTAAAATGCTCAAACAAACTTCAACAAAGAATTCAACTAATTTTAAAGTGAACTCAATGTTAAATTGCAAGCGGAACAATAAAAAGTATTTCATTGGGTATAGCAATTAGTTTAAACTGATGAAAAGATGGCCGCCCTTCGATCTTAACTATTTTTAATTTGTTGCTAGTGATGTCACTGTGTATTGATAGATGCTATCGATAACGATTGGCGAATTTTATCGACATTTCTGTTGATGAAATTTTTACAAAAAAACTAACATTGAGTAGTATTATTGAGTCCTTCAATATTTAATTTTTAGATTAATATGCTTTATAAAACCCTAGGCGATTAGTCATGAGGTCATGACTCATGAGTTCATGACACTGTTGACATGATTTTGTCAGAACATTATACGCACCTATTCTACATAGTATATAGGACAACGGTAAGCTGTAATCGTTGGAAAGTTAATATGATCCCGAAGCCAGTCAAATTCCTAATCGGTTTAGGCGACCCCATTATTTTATGATTTGATTAGGGATTTAAAAAAATCCCAAGACAAAATCTATCTTTCCATGCACTAGCGTGTCTCAAATCTTAACAAGGTATGCCTTATACGACACCGATCAGAACACCCGACCTTTTGACGATTATTGTCGGTTCATCTAGATTGCCTATGCGAATTGTCAATTTACCAAGAACCTAGTAGAACAAAAATATCGATAAAATTCTCGATCTCGATCGTCCCAGCACTAACCACGATGTCCGTTTCAGTGTTAGCTCTCAAGTCGGTCCAATTATGCAATTAATCAATTTGTACTAACTCTTTTGTTACCGACCACCGTATTTTGTAACTGGTCCGACTGAGGGGTTTCTTTGAAGCGATGTTGTCATGACTTCGGTATAATATAGGTTCAAGATCACTAGCCTGTGATTCATTTATTAATTCTTCTAGGTACAGATGACATAATGATTCTATGAACTATGGAGTTTCTTGCCTATTCTTCTCCATACGAAACTTCCTTTTGGTAGAGCGTCTAGAATCAATTCTATTTTCTTGTAAATTTTGTCGTTCAAAAGTGCCTTTAATAAATGGCCTACTTGAAATAAATTATTTAACTTTGACTAGATTAGTGATTATACAATGACATCAATGTCCAATTCAGCCTTGCCTCGGCTTCCAGTCTCACCGTAATCTATTTAACATGGAGCTACCGTCTATTGGACCTCCACAACCCAATAGAAACTTATCACTAAATAAAATACCCGGCATATTCTTAAGTGGAGACCGCGAACGGACAAGCGTAGGGTAGGATGCCCCCAGGCTAGGTGGAGTGACGATTTTCGTATGGTTGCTGGTAACAGCTGGATGGTCGAACGAGTTAAATGGGGTATTGGAGATGCCTATCTCCAGCAGTAAGTAGACTGTTTTAGGATATAGGCTGATTATAATAATCTGGTTGCCTACATGGGCGATTTCTTGTCTTTTGATCACAAGTTTTTAGACTAAAATAGAATAAATTTTATTTCAGACTAGTTTCCGAAAGCGGCTTCATCCGCGTGATATCTTTATAAATTATAGCGTATGTTACTCAGTGATAATATAGCATTCTACTGGTGAAAGAATTTTTAAAATCAATCCAGTAGTTTTTGAGTTTATTCATTAGTCATTACAAACAAAAATACAAATCTTTTCTCTTTATAATGACAGAGTCCATATGGTTAATGTTAAGGCTCGTGCAGACAAGCGCGACACGAAGGCACCGGTCGTCGCGCGACGAGCGGTGTCTTTGTGTCGCGTCGCGTGTCGCGCCTGTTTGAAGGAGTCTTTAGTAGGTATATAGACATGTAGATAGAGTCTGGCAACGCTAAGTTTGCAACGGAATAAATGGGCAAACCCAATTTTTTTTTGTATATGGTATACTTTTACATCAGTCAGTTATGTCAGTTTCGGGGTTGTAAGTAGATCTAATGATTTTGATATTTTGACTTTTAATTTTTGCAAAATAGATTATGTGTAATAGACTATGTCGTACCTATGCTCTATCTCCATACGATGACAAAACTGTTTCAAATCGACACTGCATCGTGCTAAAGTAACTATTCTTTACCGGGAATAAATCAGAATCTAAACAAAATAACTTATCAAAAACAAAAAGACAAACAAAGTATCAAATTATTTTTTCGTAGGACAAGTTGGTGTTGCCGTCTATAGATTTTCAAATTCTACCGTTTTTTTACTTATACAGACTTAGCGTAGCCAGACTCAAAAATAAAATAAAAAATCAGCGTGGAGCTGCATCCACCTCCGCGACATCGGGGAATTCCACCGATCTGCGAACACACAGAATACTGTGCCGCGTAAACGCGTCATCAGGGATTTTTTTAAGGATTACGATACGACAGTAATTTTTTTAAAGAGGACAGTTAATCCTGTGGTCTAGAGTTACATTACATGACCCACATGATCTCAAGTTACTCTTTTGACAAAAAAATTGTGCCAGAATGAGTGTTCAATGACTCCGTCTTATGCAAAAGGAAATAAGTAGTTAGCTCAATGGGCGGCACTTAGAACTAAAGGGTAATTAATTGACCACCCTGCATGGTAATTAGTGGATAGCAGTCTGTTTTATCTGGATATGTTGTAGGAATGTTGATTGAAGAGAATGGTATGGTAGGTAAGGTTTAAATTCACAATTTATTTATTAAAATTCTATGCAC
This sequence comes from Agrochola lychnidis, assembly GCA_963680765.1. Taxonomy (NCBI): domain Eukaryota; kingdom Metazoa; phylum Arthropoda; class Insecta; order Lepidoptera; family Noctuidae; genus Agrochola; species Agrochola lychnidis. The sequence goes on from OY796872.1 coordinate 15,098,686, forward strand.
AGGTAAAAAAATACCGTACAAAGGCGGACTTAATGCCTGAGGCATTTTCTACCAGTCAACCCTAGGGTGATGCAGAGACAAAACAAGGCAGGTGCAACATAAGGAATTCATAACACGAAAATAGCTATAAAATACAAGAATAAATACATAGATATATACATACATATAAACAGAATAAACTTTGTCAGGAGAAATAACGATCGGTAGAGGAGAAATAATTATCAGTAGAGGATATCTATTTTAGCACCCTCGAAAACCATGAAAACGATACCCATGACGAAAAATGTTAAGGTGCCATCTTGAATTTTCATTTTGGCTTCACGAAGCTTTAACACCTTCGAAAACCATAAAAACGAAGGTATATGTATTTTGAAAGATTGGAATTTTTACATGCATTGGAGACAAAAAATACGTGTCAGGTTTACGTTTGTTCAGGTACATACTAATTATTTATGTCATAAAAAGACTACTCGCTTATAGTTACCTAATTACTATTATGCTGGCGGTAGAGTGGGGCACTTATCAAATCAAATCAGTTTATTGCAAACATGTTGTACAGAGGTTGGAATAAGGTTAATTAGTTTCAAACATGCACCCTGTAAGGACACTGTAAAACAAAACAAAATAAAAATAAATAAAAAATTACATTTCATTTCAACAATATACTGCAGTGTATCGGGAGCAGACTAGACCGTTTGTGTATGAATCGCTGCTGCAAGCTTTCCACATCAGTGTTGAGCGTGTAGCAGGGATTCATTCAATGTGTTATGTTTACTAACGTAGTTGTTAAGATATATTGTTACTAACATTTCTGAGTCTTGTTACTTGTTAATTTAAATATAATAAATAAATAATTTCATTACATTACAAAATATGCTTCAAATCAAAAGAATAGAATAATTATTGTTATTTGTTACTGTAGTTATCGAATTATATTATATTATTTATTATGAGTAATAATGAATAAGAATAAATTAAATCAAAACATTAAATTAATGAATACAAAATAAATTAAATATGTTGGTATGAATACAAACAATCGTCAATGGTCAGCTATTTATGTCATTACTTTTTATTTGATCGAAATGTTGGGCTATCACCGTTTATTAAACTATCGTTCTACCGAGGCCTTCGATGTTCGGCGCATGAATTTAATCTCGTTTCTTCTTCATTGTTCGCAGATCATCAGACCGGAGCCATGGGGTCCAATCAGGCAAACACACTCCATAGAAGTACTATGTAAGTTGTTAAAATTATATTTTTATTCAACTCTTGTAGCATGGCTCTGTGTTTAGCCGTAACAGGAATTTAGAACCGTTGGTTTCCGCAGGTTGAAATAAAGTTGAAAATGTGCGGGCTTTTAAGCTCCCATCGATCCTAAAAGAGAAACAGAAGGACTGTTTCCATAAGATATTAAACTAGCTTTTGCCCGCGGCTTCCCCCGCGTGGAGGTCAGAAATTATCCCAAGGGAACGTACTACCGAGATAAAAGTATCTTATGTCCCTAACCCATCATCATCAGTCTATAATGTTCCCACTGCTGGGCCACAGACCTCCTCTCGGTGAGAGGGAGTGGGCCGTAATCTACCACGCGGGCCCAGTGCGGGTTGGTAGATGTCACATGTCTTTGAATTTTCGGTTCTAGGTCATGCCGGTTTCCTCACGATGTTTTTCTTCACCGTTTTTGAGAGCAGTGGTGATGAAATAATTTACACAAAGTAAAGCGCCTGTCTGGGTTCGAACCTACGACGTACAACTCGTAAGTAAGCCGTTACCACTGGGCCACCACTGCTCTTTGTTTCCCTAACCCATGTATCATCAAAATCGGTTCAACCGTTAACAGTGAAGCTTCGGCCAAACCTGCGCGACTACAGCGTGAACAGCGAACTTCATTTTGTTTAGTGAATAGTCACAGCCGCACGTCTATAGTTTAGTGTAGATTCATTCAATTCATCAGAGTCTGGCCGATTGACTCCCATATTTTATCCTTTTTACGTATATTTTTATATCCAGGATTTTTCAGATCGTATAGAAGAGTATGTTCTCTTACTTTTTCGATAAACATCTCTATATTATTATCATCTGTCATCGTGGAGTTTAAATAATGAGACGTCCGTCCGTAATACTGTAATGATCTGTACACACGTGTGACCACAAGACGCGTGCTTCCCGCTCACTCCCGCTTTGCCGACGCGGTGTTCCCGCGTTACGATCGCGTAGGTGTGCAAGGCACCATAACACGAGCAGCGTCCGCCGCGCGGTAGACGCTCACGCTTCTCTTCCCGCCTCCCGCGTTGTGGTCGCTCAGGTTTGGCCGAAGCTTGAAAGTGTAACAAACAAGCCAACTCATATTCGCATTTAATATAATATTCGATAGGATTGCCTCATCTGGTGTCTATTGCAGACTCGCCAACAATCAAGACGGTTCCAGAGGATGGATTCCTGGAAGTTCGTAAGGGTGAATACGTAGACATCGGGTGTGAGACCACCGGGACTCCAGCCCCTATTGTAGACTGGAGGAAAAATGTAAGTATAACGCCTGTCATGAACATTTTACTGAATAAATTCAGTGTATCAGCTTTAGAAATAAAGAAAGAAAATACGTTTATTTGCGGTAAACATGACGCAAAGAAAGAACAAAAACATGAAAATTTCAATTTGGGGGAACATAACAACAACATCCACGCAAAACGGCCATCGCTCAGCATAAAGCTGCGACCCCATGCGAGACAGAGCCCCAGCGCTAGTTTTCAGCGACAGCCGGCGCTGACGTGATGACGTCAAATAACAAATTATGAAATCAAAAATAAAATAAATACAATAATAATTAGTCTTAAATATTTATATAAATTTATTATTTAAAAGGTAACATTTCATTCTGTCGGCGACTCACGCGCCGCAGTCTTCTTAGTGCAATCTGTTCGCGCAGCTGACTTAAAACTATTTGTTCGACGTTTTGACATATTGGTTAATGCTTTGCCGAGCCTTGGTCATTACGAGTGGAATAAAACTCTTGACCAGATATCCACAAAGCATGTCATAATAGCATCCCTCGTCTCACCCAGAACACGCGTTTGTGACCTAGTAGACTTGACTAGAATATTATGACACCGTCACTTTTTATGGTCCCGTCCGTTAAAAGGGAAAAAAAAATGTGTGTGTCAGCTCTGGCGCACGACTGGAGTTTACTCCATAATACGATTGTTTTTGAATATGGAATAAGCAAAGAGGGTATTTAAGAGGAGGGTAGAGCAGTCGTGGCCCAGTGATCAAGGCCGCGACTTACGAGTTGTAGGTCGTGGGTTCGAAACCCAGACAGGCGCTTTACTTTGTATTAATTATTTCATCACCACTGCTCTCAAAACGAACAAAAGGAGAACATTTTGAGGAAACCGGCATGTCCTAGAACCAAAAATACGAAGACATGTGACATCTACCAACCCGCACTGTGCCCGCGTGGTGGATTACGGCCCACTCCCTCTCATTGAGAGGAGGCCTGTGTTCCAGCAATGGGAACATTATAGGCTGATTCTGGTTATGGTAAAGAGGGTAGAAAAAGGAAGCGCAAAAAAAATGCTATTACAAACTTACATTTGCAGTTGGAGAATTGAGGAGTAGCGAGGCGGACTACCCAGGGTTAATCTTCTCGCTCGGGAAGGCTCTATACTTGCACACCAAAGAACACATTTTCTCAAAAAGAATATTTTTTGTGATCCAGGGTGAGATGATGGCGTTGTTAGAGCACCGCTCCCGCATCAGGTTCAGGGCAGAGCACCGGTTGTTAGCAGGCGTGTACGAGTGCATCGCCAACAACGGCGTGGGGGACCCGGCCAGAGCATCCATTAGAGTTGTTATCCAAGGTAGGTTGTTGAGGATCTTAATTTTTATTTTTGACATGTTGTGGTGAAAAGGTTTGGCCAGTCAGGAAGGTTGGTAGAGAGCTGCTCATAGTGTAGAAAGTTCTGGAGGATTGCCAATTGTAACGACGCTCACAAGGATGGTATGGAAGAAAAAGCGTAGGAACTGCTCAAGCTGATAGTTTTTGGAGGTTAGGCTTTGTATAGTGGGCGAATACTTTACAGTTAAAGAAACCTACCTATAAGACTTACGGATAAGGAAAGGCGCCAAAATATCTGCAATGAAGTAGCTCTAGCACGAAGCTGATTTGCCTTGAATTTTGAAAGCTTCCGAATTGAAGATCAGTGTAACTATAACTACTATCAAATCAGCAGGGCCGTCTTAACCATATTGGCCGCCAGGGTGCGAAAATTTGCCTGCACCCCTCGCCAAAGAAAAAAAAATAAAATTTTGTGTTTAACTTTTTTTTTAAAGTTAGTAAGTACTTACTCCACAATCTGTACATTTTAAAACACTAAATTAAATTTTTCTGGCTTTTAAGTTGACAAACTGACTCACAGTCTGTTTTGTAATCTACGTTCGATTTCAAAACAAATTGATCGACTCAATCGTCTTGCGCCCCGTAAGACCTTGCACCCGGGTGCTACGCACCACTTGCACCAGTTGTACCCCCGGGTAAAGACGGCTCTGCAAATCAGGATTTCTTTAGTTGCTTGGCTCATCTAGTTTAAATTGCCATTTTCTAATTGCCTAACCACTACTAGGTTATATGTCTTCTCCTGCCAGACGCTCCCGTAGTAACATCTTCGCGCACATACGTGCACACGGCCGTAGGGCTCCGGGCTGCGCTGGCGGCGACGCTGGAGTTCGCCGTGCCCCCCGCCAGGACCGCGTGGTACCGGGACGGGAGGCCTGTCCACACTGACGATAGGTAAGAGAGATGCAGTAACAAATACTATTTGGCGAAAGGTTCTGAACTTTTTTTCTTCTTTCCGCCATTAGCCCACGTACGCACGGACGTAATAAAATCGCGGCGATTTTTTTTCGTGCACTTGATTTTCAACTCTCTGCTTAGCGCCGAGGGAGGAAAATCCAACACTATTTTTTCAACGCGCTGGGACGAGAGTGCGTCTCAGAGCGTTGGATTCTCAACGCTCGGCTCAACCGAGAGTTGAAAATCCAGTGCACGATAATGCACAATAGAAATGGGTTTTGTCGACGGAAAAAAGATAAAATGACAGATAAACAATCATGAAAAAAAATGCTGAAAGATTAATGCTGAAATGAACCTTTTTGGCGCAGCCGTGAGGCACACACTATTGTTTTAAAAACATTATTTTTAATTTCCACTGTTATTTGTGTTTTGTGTTTCGCAAACTGTGCCCAAATAAATGTTTTTTCTTTCTTTCTTTCAATCTGTCATTTTGTCTATACTTCCGTCGACAAAACCCGTTTTTATGAGTATCATGCTACGCGTGCAGAAGCTGTAGTCAGGGCTAATATATATTTGTAATTATTCTTCCAGGGTAGTGCTAATGGTTCAAGACAATGTGCATCAGCTAATCTTCAGAAACGTTCGGAAGTCAGATCTCGGGAACTACACGTTCAGGGCTGAGAACAAACTAGGGATGGCGGACTTGATGTTCAAGCTCACTGGTAAGTTTAGATTTAATAGAGTCTAGCCACGCTAAGTCTGCATAAGTAAAAAAACGATGGAATTTGAAAATCTATAGATGGCAACCCCATCACTGTCCTACGAAAAAAGAATTTGATACTTTGTTTGTCTTTTTGTTTTTGACAGGTTATTTTGTTTATATTTTGATTTATTCCTGGTAAAGAATAGTCACTTTAGCACGATGCAGTGTGGATTTGATACAGTTTTGTCATCGTATGGAAGTACGACATACTCTATTACACATAATCTATTATGCAAAAGGCAAAATATCAAAATCATTAGATATACTTACAACCCCGAAACTGACATAACTGACTGATGTAAAAGTATATCATAAATAAAACTTTTTGGGGTTGCCCATTTATTCCAATGCAGATTTAGCGTGGCCAGACTCTATGTGTAGCAGACATCGTACATTAATTTAACAATCACCATGTACGGATGTACCGCAAGGGGTATACCTCCGCAGGAAGAGACGCCCTGGGCGTCGGGAATCACAGGCAGATTTCCGGCCACCGTAGGCGCGGGCTTGCGGACGGTGAGCAATGGGTAGCTCGCCGTCCGATAAGGACCAAGCCCGGGTCGACGGCGCGTTGTGTTCCACGCGCGCCTCAAAAAGATGTCAGCAGAATTGACGGGGTCCGCTAGGGCCAATGCCTGCAGGGGCTGCGAATAAGGGCCGAAAGGGAAATCGTGGCTTCCCGGCAACATGGCAACTGAAGGAACACGGGTGGGTTTTAGTCAGTAAGAGTCTGACACGCCCTCCCGCTCCACCCAGAGCGGGAGAAGTTATTTGATAATTTCCCAAAGGGGTATACCCACTGCTCTACTGAGTTAAGACCTAAAGACCTAATGGGGACTGCCTACACGTCTCCCTGAACATTGTGTTGACTATTTTGCAGAAACTTTCCCATAAATGCAGGGCCAGACTTCTTGGAAAGTAAGACACATTACACACACACACATTACATGACTGTGGCGGCATCTCCATCGCCACATGCGAACTACGCATCAAAGACCTGACGTCACACAAATCCTGCATCGCGTAGAGTTTGCCGCACGAACACCGTTTAAATAACTTCCCCGACTTCAATCGTCAGGCAGTTGCCCGCCAGAAACATCACCCGTCTGGTCGGAGGATCCTCCCTTTTCTATGATGGATGAGTGAACTTTTTTCAAATTCAAATTCAAAATATTTTTTTCATATAAACCTACATGCGCACTTATGAAACGTCAGAAGCTAGGTGCACGGTTCCAATTGGTCGTTTCCTATGGAGAAGAGCCGGCAAGAAACTCCACGGTTACTCTTTTAAAAATAATTGGCTTTTACAATACTTTCAAATAACAGTGTTACTAGGTATGGGAGGACAGTGTAGGTCTTTCAATTAGTACTAAGTACTTAACAAAATAGAAAATGGTCTACAGGTCTACAATTCACTAAACCTACAGCGTTCTCACATCACTAAACCTACAGCGTTCTCACAACTTTACACCCTGTTCCTCATACCTCTAAATGACAATAAAATTGCTGAGCAAAAATTGCTCGGTTGCTTGGATTTCATCCGCAAAAAGGGCAATTAAGTAACCTGGATTTGAGAACATTGGGCTTGTTAGACAAATCTCCAGATCGTCAAACATGTTCCACTCGATCAGCGTGTTTTGACACTGTCTTAGTAAATGATGTTTATTTAGTTGTTTCTTCATGTTTTCCAGGTGTTCCCAACGCAGCATCATTCAAAGTGGACGTGGCACTGAACAAGCCTACTGCCACCAGCTTCACGCTGATTTGGGAAGTGGATTCTTATTCCACTATCAATGGTAAGAACACAATAAAATAATATTAAAAAATGATCATAATCAAGTTTTATACTGGATTGGGTATTTGGAACAAGCGTGATGAATATGCTTTTGTCATCTTGCTATGAGAAGACGCATTTGTCTTGTAGCACGCATAGAAACGGGTTTTCTACGGGTTTTGTCGACGGAAGAATAGACAAAATGACAGATTATGATTGTTTATCTGTCATTTTGTCTATTCTTCCGTCGACAAAACCCGTTTCTACGCAAAAGACAAAAAATATTTTTTGATGGTTTCGAGAAATTAATTTTGAGATCTAATAAATGTATTGAACTCATGGGGAATTATATTGAAAAGGAAAAATAACTCCGTATTTTTATTTATTTTACGACCCCTCCGTTCCGCGAATTTTTGGACCTCTCCTCGTATTATGGTCATGCTAAGCGTGCAGTAGACAAATAAATATTGTTTTTTACTTTCTACGAAATAAAGGACCTCGTGGCTAAATAATAACAGCCGCACGGGTCGATCCATCAAGTTAAGCTACGCTTGCCAGGGTTGGTCCGTGGATGGGTGACCATCTTTACATACCGAGATTCCTCCGTGCCTCGGAAAGCACGTTAAGCCTTTGGTCCCGGCTGTCATTCGTGGATCTTTGACAGTCGTTACGGGTCGTCAGAAACCCGAAAGTCTGACAACCAGTCTTACCAAGGGGTATCGTATTACCCCCCAGTTGGGGTTGTGGAAGTCTACATGTAAAATACTGGTATACAGCTACATTCGGTTAGACTGGAAGCCGACCCCAACATAGTTGGGAAAAGGCTAGGCAGATTGACTTTCTACGAAATAAATAAATAGCGACTGATTAAATATACGTACTATTTTCAGAGTACAATCTCTGGCTGCGTCCATACTACGGTCGCCTGGTGTCTCCAGAACCAGATGCCTTCACCACGGAGCCACCAGCCAACCAGTGGAGCAAGATCGTGGTGCCCGGAGATTCTAGTGATGGTATGTTCTATGTTATGGGGTTTGGTTTCCGCACTAAGTCCGTCAGGTGGACCATTGTGCGTGGGCCATGGCGGCCGTTTGGTGGTTATTTCAACCAGCCCACCTCCCTCCAGAAGTTAATTAAAACTCCTGGTCTGTTCAGAACATCTGTGAAAGATCTGGGTGACCCGAGGATTTCTGTTCTAATCTGGGTGACGCCTGTGTATTCGAAGAGCACGTGCGCGACGGTTTCCTCAGCCTCCATTCACTAGTGATGGTATGTCCAGTACCTACCTATCTAGCCAACCAAGGGATTATACCTACACGAGGAGTTTTTGAAGTGAAAACTTCTTTAGGCGCGTTCATTTTTGAGATGGGAAAAAAAATTGAACTCGCGACACTGTTACCGACACCAGCTTTTGACCGTTAAAAAGACATCAACGCGCGATACATTTTCTTTGGGATTAATGACATTCCAAACATTGAGACATGACAACGACATGATTGACATTTCCCTTTTTTTTATTGACTTCAAAAAAGAAAAGTATTCCTGCACAATAAAATAATAATTGTTCAAGTTTTCACTTCTGTCGGCACTCCCGGAGTGCCACTGTTTTTTTTTTTTATTTTGACCCCATCGCCTCCTTGGTGAGATTTGGCATCCCCTCACGTGAAATTATTACTACTTATCTTGAAATAAAAGAATTCAAAAATGAGATTGGGTAAGATTTTGTCGGATATAACTTAGCGCTGAATTTTGCAAATAAAGTTCAAAATGGCGACTGACAGAACTGTTACTACTAATCATATTCAACTCAACTTATCGCAAAAACAGATGCCTCCTGTCATTCCGACCTCGCCGCCGAGGCCCTTTGCGATCGCGACCGCGTCCTCGAGTAAATGATACTCCCCCCCGAACCTTGCTCGATAACGAGGTGCTAGCAGCTGTTGCAGCTGAGCACGTAGCTTTAAATTCCCTAATAATCATGATCAAAACTTTGATCCAGCCCGTCCCATCCTTGATGTCCTCCCTCCGGTTGACAACCTGAGCCGAGGTTCGTACCCCACAGGGGGTGCCCTTAGCGAGCGTTCACCTAGTTTTAATTAGCATAGTTGAATAACCCCTTGCTGGAGGTTTTAAGTGTAGTAGCTTAAGGCACCCACAGGAAAGCCCGGTTAAGTAGTCATGATCTCAGAGGTCAACTACGAGAAGCCCTACCTAAAAATTTCAAGATTATCATTACTCCCTACAACACAGACACCACGCACGGGACACAGCATTGTCTACAGGGAAATTTACCTCCATAAACGAAAATTAGTAAGCTGTATATGATCTTGAGTTCTTGACATTTTAAACTTTGTCTTTTTGTGTTTTTTCAAAAACCAAGTATGTTTTTTTTATTGGATGCTGTAGAATGATAGTAGACCATGGTTTGAACGTTTGTTCTAGCAAAACTGTGATTCAAATTTCACGGTGTATATGTCGATCGTTCGGTAAACTCTAATTGCGCGATGCAGGATTTGTGTGACGTCATGTCAACACCTGGAAAACATAAAGAAACAACTAAATAAACATCATTTACCAGCATCCAAACACGCTGATCGAGTAGGACATGTTTGACGATCTGGAGTTTTGTCTAACCAGCCCAATTTTCTCGAATCCAGCTTTTGCGGATGAAATCCAAGCAACCGAGCAATTTTTGCTCAGCAATTTCACTGTCATTTAGTGGCATGACATGACAGGGTGTAAAGTTCACTCATCCACCATAGAGTAGGGAGGATCCTCCGACCAGACGGGTGTTGTGTCTGGCGGGCAACTGCCCATTGCTTTGAAGTCGGAATCTTGTATATACTCGTATGTCGATCGCTCGGTAAACTCTAACTGCGCGATGCAGGATTTGTGTGACGTCATGTCAATGATGCGTAGTTCGTATGTGGCAGTGTAACCACTACAGTTTGTTTCAATCCTGTTCTATACAAAAAGACCTTAATGATCCATAACTTTGCAGGACCCATTCACAGCGCAATTTATACAGTGCGAGGACTTACGCCATCAACTGTATATGAAGCCATTGTCACTTCGAGAAACAGGTACACTACCAATTTCCTATGGGTATGGGTAGGTAGAAATCATTTAGAAATGAATATTATATTTTTTCTTTTAGATTCGGTTGGAGCAAAACATCTTCGATCCTGCACTTTGCTACTGAGCCGGGAGGTAAGATTTATTTTTAAACTTTAAAATTGTTCTGCAAAAATGGTGTAGGTATTCTCAGTAATCAAGAGCGACTTTTTATGAGTTTTGACAGACGAGTTATGAATTTCGCAGGAAATCTGAATTTTGATGACGAATATTGGGCCATACCATAGAATAATCTATGGCCTTACGAACCCAGCCCGTCCCATCCTTAATGTCCTCCCTCCGGTTGACGCCCTAAGCCGAGGTTCGTACCCCACAGGGGGTGCCCTTAGCGAGCGTTCACCTAGTTTTAATTAGCATAGTTGAATAACCCTTTGCTGGAGGTTTTAAGTGTAGTAGCTTAAGGCACCCAAAGGAAAGCCCGGTCACAGATAATATAATACTACGTACAGATACCCAATCCCATACAAGGAAATGACACCTCCCTAAAACTGGCTATTGAACTGGCTATTTTTTTTCCTCCATTTTTATTAACAGATGGTAGCATAAGCGACTTTTACAACGCCATCTAGGAGTCGACTTAGATATTTTAGATTCTCTGCATCGCACGGTACGTTCAAGGACAAGTGTAATAACAAAACAACAAAAAAATATCTCGAGTTGGCGGAATAGTTTCTAAAGACTAAAATGACACAACTTAACTATATTTTGAAGATGGAACTGAGATATTACTTTAGTGAAAATGGCAATTTTGCTATTCTGAATTTGACGTTTTTCGACTAAAAACATGTGGAATAAAATTGGTTGTCATGAACTTTAAATTCACACCAACACCTCGACTTCAGATACAAAAACAGTACTGAATCTTTTTTTTGAAGTGAAAACTTCTTTAGCATCGTTGTGATTTGAAACTCGATGGAATGAAAAAGAGACAGACACATAAATTCATAAGATTTAACGTGGGAGAAAATGAGATAGGAAGCATTATAGTGTGTGGGGGGGGTGTCTGAGGGTGTGTGTCTGAGGGTGTGTGTGGGGGTGTGTCTGTGTGTATGTGGGGGTGTGTCTGTGTGTTTGTGGGGGTGTATGTGTGTGTGGGGGTATGTCTGAGGGTGTGTGTGGGGGTGTATCTGAGGGTGTGTGGGGGTGTGTCTGAGGTTGTGTGTGGGGGTGTGTCTGAGGGTGTGTGTGGGGGTGTGTCTGAGGGTGTGTGTGGGGGTGTGTCTGAGGGTGAGTGTGGGGGTGTGTCTGAGGGTGAGTGTGGGGGTGTGTCTGAGGGTGTGTGTGGGGGTGTGTGGGGGTGTGTCTGTGTGATTGTGGGGGTGTCTGTGTGTATGGGGGTATGTCTGAGGGTGTGTGGGGGTGTGTCTGAGGGTATGTGTGGGGTGTGTCTGAGGTTGTGTGTGGGGGTGTGTCTGAGGGTGTGTGGGGGTGAGTGTAGGGGTGTGTCTGAGGGTGTGTGTGGGGGTGTGTCTGAGGGTGTGTGTGGGGGTGTGTCTGTGTGTGTTCTTATGTTCGTGGTTCTCTTTATGCTCTGCTTCGTACCCCCTCCCTCCACTCGTATTTGCCAAGGCATAGTGGGAGTTTGCTTGGGCCTCAGCGTTGTACACACGGCTACACATCAAGCTATATGATGTGTAGCCGTGAGGACGTGTGTTAATACGTGTTCGTGCGCGTACAAAAACATTTATTTTTATTTTTGAAGGTTTCACTTCTACCACGTGTGAATTGCACACATGTTTTTTTTTCTTTTGCTTATATCTCGAAAACGGTGTGTCCAATCGCAAAAATAATGAAAATTTCGACCCCCTTTATAAAACGCTTAAACCCCTAACGCTCTACATGTAGGTATATATTTTTTTTCTACGCAAAGTGAAAAATTTCATATAAAACACATCGAGGTTGCCCCCCTGCGCGCCACTGGCTCTAAAAAGATTCACGTGGTTAGGTATCACGTGTGGAGTCGCGATTGTCAAATTCGATTTAGATATGTCAAAATTATTTTAAAAAGAGAATTTATTTTGCAGAATAGTTTTGAGATTCTCATAGTAAAGGAATTTTAGTGATAGTTTAGTTAGTTTCGTTCGGTATACAAGAGAATCGGCACCATTAGCTACCTATCTACTTTTAAAATGTTTCGTGCAATCCTTTTTAGGGTTCCGTACCTAAAGGGTAAATCGGGACTCTATTACTAAGACTCCACTGTCCGTCTGTCTGTCACCAGGCTGTGTCTCTATTAAGACAGTTGTTTTCACAGATGATGTATTTCTGTTGCCGCTATAAACTCAAACTCAAAGCATTTATTTCAAATAAACCAATTACAGGTACTTTTGAATTGTCAAGGGGTCGGTCAGTCAGAAAGATGAAGCTAGTTGCCCATTCCTAATTGTAGTAGGTACCTATGAAGAAGAACGGGCAAGAAACTCCATGGTCACTGTTTTAAATAAAAATGTTGTTACAAAATATTGGTTACATCATTCATGTTGAAATTACACATGTGAGAACAATATGGAAAGACGTGCACGTTAAAAGCGTCCGTAATAAAAATATAAAACAAAAACAATTCAAAAATTAAAATAAACCGTGGCAGCTAAGAGATGACCAGTCCCTACTGACAGCGCCCGTTCACGAACATGACGCATGGATCAGCACCATTTAGCTCAACCATTTTGAAGGGAACTTAAGACGCAGATATATTACAGTGACCTTCAATGGTTAGCTTGCGTGTTCTGTACTGAGCTCACGCAACGCGTCGTACGACCAGCCAGTAATAGGACTCGCCCATCAAGGAGCGCTGACCCAAATTAGACGCATTATTAATTTATTACCCGTAAATCAAAAGGTATTTTAATAAAACACGTATACTAAACGATCAATAATTTAATTATCTTTAAAATGGTGAAGTTTTCAGAAAAATACGCTTGATAGATTTTGCGTCATTCTCGGTTTTTTATACGCGTTAGACATAACTTTACAAATTAATTTCACTATGTAATATAAACATAATCAAAAATATGCCTATATTAAAATATTAAGAAAATGCTCTAATTCAACATATATTTTTTCTAAATTACTAACACTACTCGTTTAGACGTCATCTTCAGTATAAAATCATGAAAAGTCAGTTATCGTCTCCTTAGTGATGCAACACACACGCCACCATCAGCGAGACATTTGAGTGAGCATGACATACTCTCAGCCGCCAGGGCATATTCAAGTCGATGAAAGACGTACCCAGTATTTGGTAGCGTTATAGAATGTACATGTTCACAGTGCACACGTGATATGCAATTACATACAATAAAAAGAGATTGAATTTAAACAAAGCAAAGATAGTTTTTACAATCTTTTCAACAAATACTAAAAAACAGAATAAAATAAATATCTAAGGGGGCTCCCCTACAACAAACTTGATTTTTTTGCCGTTTTTATAGATAATGATGCGGAATCCTTCGTGCGCGAGTCCGACTCGCACTTGGCCGGTTTTTCAGTAAAATGATAAAAATATAAGTAGGTAGGTACTTGCCAAAAAAATGTATAGATTTCTTTCAGATATTATATTTCTACGTAAAGTAGGTAATAGATTATTAAAAAAAACAGTGGCGCTCCGGGAGTGCCGACAGAAGCGAAAACTTGAACAAGATCTTGGTGGAAGAAAAATACTTGTATTGAACATTGGTCCATAACTTTATCTAAATAAAGATCGCAATCGCGTTTACAAAAAAAAAATACTTTCAAAACCTTTGTACAAATACTTGCATAGAATCATAGGATCCATCAATCATAGGAATAGGATCCGTAACTTGATATTAATAAAGAGCACAATCGCGGTTACTAAAATGAGATGTCGGTAACGGTGTCGCGAGTTCAATTGTTTTTCCCATCTCAAAAATGCCCAACGCGCCTAAAGATGTTTTCACTTCAAAAATTGTTTAATTTACTACTAAACGTAAAATAATAGCGACAGATGTGATGACAAATTGAATAATACGCCATCTATTTATTGCATAGAGCTCTGAACAAAATGTTTCATTCATCATTTTTGTTGAAAATAGATGATTTATGAGTTTATATAGATAAATCAGCATTAAACAAGAAGTTTTGATTTTTACTAATCATACTTACGCCAAAATCAGCCGTTTATCGCTTTTTAGTGATTGTTAATTTCATATTTGTTACCTATGCTGCCATCTATGATTTTTTTTTCAGAACTAATTATAATTTGTTCGAGTTGAGACCCCATGGCCCGGTTAAGTAGTCATGATCTCAGAGGTCAACTACGAGATGCCCCACATAAAATAAAAATGGCCTTACGAATACATTCTCTTGAATAAATGCCTACCTATAAATAACTCTTACCTACTCGTATTTAATGGTAAAAATTTATTTTTCAGCAGGTAGAACAAAACCCTCAACAGCAGACTATTCAGACATAACACCGATACTAGTAGAAACGGAACCGGAACCATACAATATCTCACAGGCGCAGATTTTCGAACGACTCAACGAACTGTCAAACGGAGCGCAGGAAACAGCGATGTCTTTGACGGCCATCTTGTTCTCCTGTAGTGTTGCATTTAGTTTTAGTTGATTTGTAGACGGTAGTTTTAAATAATAGGTGGATACGACAATAATCGTCTACATGTAAAAAAAATTCAATCAAAAATATAAAATAGTTTAGTCATTATAGCTAGATGGCTAGAGTCTAGCCACGCTAAGTCTGCATAAGTAAAAAAACGGTGGAATTTGAAAATCTATATACGGCAACGCTGTCCTTTCCTACGTAAAAGAATTTGATACTTTGTCTTTTTGTTTTTGATAGGTTATTTTGTTTACATTCTGATTTATTTCTGGTAAAGAATAGTCACTTTAGCACGATGCAGTGTGGATTTGATACAGTTTTGTCATCGTATGGAGGTACGACATAGTCTATTATGCAAAAATCAAAAGGAAAAATATCAAAATCATTAGATCTACTTACAACCCCGAAACTTACATAACTGACTGATGTAAAAGTATACCATGTATAAAACTTTTTAGGGTTGCCCATTTATTCCAATGTAAACCTACGTGGCCAGACTCTAGGCGGATAATCAGCAAAACCCATAGTCGGCCCATTACTACTATTTGTTTGAAAGAATCACTTTTTTATTTCAATGTTTAGATTTATTTGATAGTTCCAAAATACTCTTGTGCATTACCAGTGATTTTATTTTTGGTCGTGTTGTCGTCTCCACATTGTCCAAAACAATTAGAAAACCGGATATCTATAAAGTTAGTATTATAAAATTTCGGAAAAATCCTGTTTGATCGGGTAATAGTTACACTAAAATAGTTTTTTTGTCCACAATTTACCCGTGAATGACGTCACTGAAACGTTATTAATGAAAGAAGTTGGTGTGTTTTCCTAGAGAGCGTTTTTTGACACTGAAGTCCAACCTGGCTACCATCATTTTCACGACAGCCGTCACTGCGGCCACCGCTCTTCTAGAAAACCGTAGCTTTACCACAGATTAATATAGATTGGATCAGCGTTGCCAGATGTACTGCTTTTCCGCTTTTTACCCCGCCTTTTTGCCAATGGATCCGCGGTCCGCTTTTAATCTACGCGGTTCCGCTTTTTTCGAATCTGCTAGAACAACCTTTTTTTCACTCATGGTGGCGGTTAACTGCCTGCTACATGGTTGCCAACTGCATCCCCAAAAGGTGACCCTGGTTGTCTATCGGCAGAGCTGTTTGAAATTTGGTCGTAAACCACCATCTACACGGTTGTAAACCACCAAGGTCACCTTTGTCAAGGTGACCTTGGTGGTCAAGGTCACCTTTGTCGGGACGCGGTTTGCGTCCGCCTTTAAAGTTGATTGATTCATCGAACATATCGTTTGTAAGTACGATGTGGTACAGTAGGTCCTTTTAATCAATAAGCGTATGAATTGGGCGAAAAAATCGATAATTTGTATGTTATATGTTAAAACAAGAATTTCCGCATTTTTTTGTTTACAATCCGCGTTTTTGAAGCAACATTACAGCATTTTCAATTTCTTCATCTGGCAACACTGGATGGGACACTCCGCAGTTTAGGTATGAAGCTACAAGTACGCAGCGGGCTCGACTTGTCGGGCCAATTCAGTGAGTGTAACGTAGTCAGAAGATATAAGAGTTACACGATAGAAAGAGAGGCAATTTCTAGGTGAATATAACTACTGTAGGTGATTAGCGCTGTGCGACTTTTTTTTTGGTTGGGAAATTGTCAAATAACTTCTCCCGCTCTGGATGGAGCGGGAGGGCGTGTCAGGCTCTTGCTGACTAAAACCCACCCGTGTTCCTTCGGTTGCCCTGTTGCCGGGGGCCACGATTTCCCTTTCGGCCCATATTCGCAGCCCCGGCAGGCACTGGCCCTAGCGGACCCCGTCAATTTTGCTGACATCTCTTTGAGACGCGCGTGGAACACAACACGCCGTCGACCCGGGCTTGGTCCTTATCGGACGGCGAGCTACCCATTGCTCACCGTCCGCAAGCCTGCGCCTACGGTGGCCGGAAATTCGCGAGAGGTGACGGCCTGCCATTTCGACTCGCCGCTTCGTAGCATGGCCTGAACCAGGGCCGGACGCGAGAGATCACCGCCGCCGATCGTCTCCACGAGGACACGGCGATGCTCCGCCCAAGCCGGACAGATCTCCACCGTATGCTCCACCGTGTCCTCCGGGCGATCCACACAATGGTGACACCCGGGCGTTTCCTCCCGCCTTATCCTGAACTTCCCGAAGCAGCCGTGTCCGGTGAGGACCTGCGTCAGGCGGAAGGTGAGGGCGCCGTGGCGCCTCTCAAGCCACTCCTCAAAGCGCTGTGCGACCTGAATTGCACTTTATTGTGTCATAGCAAGAGTCGCTTTTTATTTAAATGATTTTGCGGAGTGACCCATATTCTGTTTTAATCTGTGGCTTTACAAAGCACCTTGGTCAGACCCAATCACTTTATTTTCCTCAATTTTCTATAATATTGACACTACTATTGGTAATCAATTATATATATTTAATTTGTTAATAGGTAGGAATAATTATAATAACTTCGAAAGTACTGTAAATGTTAAAATATTTAAGAGATTAAATTATTTAAATGAGCCAGATAATGGAAAAGTGTCGTGTTTTTTTTACAAGGAACAATTTTACTTTTACATTCTAACAAGGTTCCTTTACTCAATTGTAAATAATAGTTTTAAGAATTGATAAATATATTTTTTAATTATAAACGAGTGTTTGTTTTGTTTTCGGTTCCCAAGATTATGTCTGAACTTTAAAAGAGACTGCTACCTCTGAGCTTTTTCGGCCTTTCTTCTCAGAGTAGTCATATAGGAAACGCCGACCTCATTTATTAAATTTTTAATATTTTATTTTATATGACGTGTTTAAGTGATTCCGATATCGTGTGACTGACACTGGCATGACCACCATCAGCTATTTTAATTTTGATAACACAAAAAAATTGTCGCTCATTAGTCGAAAGTCACCAAGTATCAGAATTTGTCGGTCACTAGTTCAAAAGTTATAAGGGTGGCCGATCTGGGGAGCATCTTCCCAGCTTGGCCAAATTGAATCTCAAAAGCTAGGGCACTTGGCACCTAGCGAACATTTTTCGTAAACTCTTTGATCTAGCTCTTGGACTACACTTAAAAATTGAACTCATTATATCTTCTAAACTAAGACTCGACTAAATCTGTGACTTGACGACAAAATTTGGGAGAAAACAGATCTTCACTAGGTGCCCTAGCTTTTGATATTCAATTGGGCCAAGCTGGAGAGATGCTCCCCAGACCAGCTACCCAAACCCTTATAACTTTTGAACCAGTGACCGACAAATTCTGATGTCTGGCGACAAATTTCGTCAAATTTTTTGTGTTACCAATTTATTTTTATTTGTTGACATCGGCAAATAAAGAAATACAGATCTTAAATTTGGTGAACAGAGCGCTATGTTATGCCAGGAGGCGTACAAATATGGTGTGCAAATCTAACTGAGGATTACAAATTAAAATTTCCTAAAAAACATTTGAAAAACATGCATAATTTAATAATGGTATTAAACTAGAAAATAAATTGAAACAATTACATACTATCTAATACTCCAATTATGTCAGACTTAAATGAGGAGTAATCAAAATGTAAAAAAAAAATCTTTGTCAAAATAATTTAATGTCACAATTAATAATTGTAATTCTAAATTAATTCATCATTTAAATATTCGTCAATAGTATAATAACATTTATCAATTAAGAAGAATAATTTAATTTTGTTCTTAAATCAAAATTAAAGTCTCTACTGACCATGCCAATGTCAGTCACACCGATATCCTATTTACAGAATTAACAATTTCATTTCGTTAGCTTGTGTGGAAAAAGTGGGTTAAGTACGTCAAAAGTACATGCAATAGGTTTTAAATAAGACAACGCATGTATGTACGATTAGGTATTTATTTCATATTTTTCAATACATTTATCATCATTTTTAAACAACCATATCAGGCTGTGCTTCTGCACGAGCCTTCTTTTACACATAACTTTGGTTTTTAATCAAATTTGATACCAATACGCTTAGAGACACTAAACACTGATACTTTTCTTTAATTATTCTTAAAATTTACTACAGTAAATATTTTAAAGTCTCTTCATATGTCTAATTAGTGTGATTGATTTGTATCAAACCCATTTGATGTTTTATTTACGTTAAAAAACAGTTAAAATACATTATTTTTATTATAATTAAACATTGAATACATTTACTTATTTTGATACAATATTAAATTTTTTCGCTCTTTAGTACGGAGTAACAAATTTTTACGAAAAAGGTTGAGGCTTTCGCTGGATAGAGGTCCAACACTGAATTTACCAGTATTTTATTTCAACCTGCCTTTATTTATTAAAGAATTCGATCCTGACGCATTCGCGCTTGCGATCGAATAATCGCAAACGCAAATCGAAATATAAAATCTTTTGTAATTTTCATAAGTGAGCCCTCGTTCTTACAAAAACTTTCAAGATTTTATATTTTATTACCTTTCAAATAATATTGCATTAAAGTTTTTTGAATTTCATTTTGAGTGTGACACCTCATAAACAGATAACCAGAACCATTTTCGCGAATATTTTCTTATTTATAAATATACAAAAACATTTTGGTCATTTTATTTTTTCGAATTCAACAAAAAAAATATAATGTGAATGATTTTAGAAAAAATACTGATCCATAGCCTAGTCAACATTAGCTTTGTACGGTGAAAAAATGTGTTTGTGTGAATTTATAAAAAACTTTTTTTTTACTTAAAACTATATTGTAAACGTACATAATTATTTGAAACATTGATATTATATTTAATTTCAACCAGATTAATGTCAACTATATTTTAACACTAATAATAAATATATGACGTTTTGTTTCAATGACATTACGAATATTAAAATTTACAATACACATTAATTTTTAGGTAATAATAATAATAGAAAAAATTACAACTTTGAAAAAAAAATGCTGCTGTCTAGGTAACAATACTACCCGTATTTTCAAATAATTCTAATTAAAAAAGAATGCGTAATCTATAGTACAAATATTTTAAAAAATCTAGCCTAAATTTAAATAATTTAAAATAAGATAAATGTCAACTTTTAAATTAAATTTTAAACTCAAATTATTTTGAAATTGAACTGAGATTATCTTTTAAGTTTTATTTAAACTTAGGCTAGACAAGTAAAGAAGCTTTAAAATGTTAAATATATAACAATGAATGGGATATGTTAACATTTTGTATATCATATACTTTGTTATGATTACATCAATTAATAGAAATAGCATAATATTCCCGACATCAACTTATCGCGACAGCAAATTCAACTTTTTAAATAACAATTTTAAAAATCAATGCTAAGTCATGGAAGACAGAAATTGTAAAAAGAACAGACCATTTTCAAATCATACTTATTATGGCACAATATAACATTTTACATAATAGTGCTGGGCGTTAAAATTTAAATTAAAAAGCTAAATGTGGCCCAACACTACGTTTAACATCAAAGACCATGACGAATTGATGAGCCCAATTCGATGCGATACTTCGCTAAAACACCGAATAAGTCTTACAGTGGCAACACCATACACAGCAACACTATAACTTTGACACTGGGTATAAAAAAGCGAAAGGAAAAACGTTGCCACCCCAAAAAATGTTTCAAGTGGTAACCACATCGACATTGTCACTTCACTGTTTACTTTCAGTGTTGCTATCATAGAAAAATGTCTTGCAACACTGGCCTCATTGGCTTTATTAAACCACATTCCTTGCCTTATAAAAAAATAAAATTAATACTATTAAGGTGTTAGCGTCGTGTGTTGTCAGATCTAAAAATACGTACATCTATTGGAAATAAATCAGTTATGCTTGATTTTTTCAGTTTATGCATGTTTTTTTTTTTGTGCATGTATAAGAATAACACTTACTGCTTAATAATGCATTTTAATAGCCAAAATGACTCTTACTAACAAAATACCACGACATTTTGTGCAATTTTATGAAGATTTATCTTCAATTACACTGACGGGTTCACACTATTACAATAAACAATATTTTGTTATGAGTTTATCGAACGCATTAAGCGTTTTCCGATAACGGTTTTTGTTTGAACGGTTCGATGTGTTTTATAACTTTTTTTTTATTAATCTGATGCATTTATTTCATGATAGTTCTTCCTTCTCTCAGCAAGTTTTAAAAACTTGTTCTTTCCATGTTTTTCGTAGATATTCCTTGGTGATGGTCATGTATGTGGATTCTTGAGACAAAATTCTTTTTCTGTGATCAACTTTCAATTTCTCTGATTTTTTTCAATAATAATTTCTTCTTTTGGCAAAGTTATTCATACAAGTCTCAAGTCCTGTTTACGTAAATCCACATGACAATTCACCAATCTTTCTTTTCTTAAAAGCGAAACTTTCACTTTCTTTCCGATCTTCAATTCATTTTTCCTTAGATTTCCATCTATCTTAGGTGAAATCCATTCCTTGACTCCATTTTTATGAAGCGGTGAGCAGATTTTACCGCTTTTTTTAAACGCCTTGAGATTAGACACGCCCTTTGCCTGCTACCTCGCTGTGGAATTGTCGCACTCTTGGAGGGTAGTTCGCACTTTTTTTGGTATGCATTTGAGGGTAGTATAGATTTTTAGGTTGATCTTATGCAATCGTTATGTATCTAGAATGTTAACTTTATGCTCTTGTGGAATTTCATTAAGTTTTTTCATACCGAACATCTTCGAATTTTCCTGTCAGTATTTTTCATTTTCTTTTTCAATATTTTTTTTGCAGTATTTTATAATGCTAAGCATAAAAATGCATAATTTTCCTTATTGATGTGATTGTTGATCATCACAAAACTTATTTTCCTTCATACTTGAACTTAGTATTGAGCATCACACATAACTGCATCATTCCTTCTTATCAAACCAAAGTTGGCATAACCAATGACTGCCAAAAGTTATTTTTTCTTATATGATCGGTCTACCCCACAAGTGCATATCTTTCAAACTGATCTTACCATTTCGAAATTTTCTTCATCACAAGTAGCTACCCTCCTATCCTTCGTTTTCAAACCGATTCTCAACCCTCTTTCCACAAAAGCCCCTTGTCAGCAGCAGCCCGGCGGGCGGGCGGCGCGCGCTAGGCGTGCGCGGGCGCGTGCATGCCGCCCGCGCCGTGCGCCAGGCGCGCCGCGCGGTGCAGGCAGCGCAGCACCGGGTAGCACCACAGGCACGGCACCAGCAGGCTCAGCAGGCTCACGCCCAGCCAGCTGCGGACACGCACGCTCTTACATGTTACTGTGCTCACAAAGCAACGCATAATACAACTTCAAAGAATAACCTCTAGTTAGAGAGACGTTAAAACGTCAAAAATTAGTACATTACTGCCGCGGTCTATAATGACTACTTTGCTGGTCGCGCTGATGATGGTCGACAGCGCAGCGTAGCGCAGCTCCAGGCCGACACAGCGCTGTCAGCGTGCAGCACTTGATGGACGAGCTGAGATAAAGGCCGAGGCCGTAGGTCGAGGCCGACACAGCGAGGACAGCAAGGGCTGCAATGATGGCCAAGCTGGAAGGCCTAGAGCGTAGCTAGGCTAGCTCGAGACAATCATACCGTGACCAGCGAAGCAGTCATAGTGGGCCAAGGCTTGTATAGTGCTTTACTCAAAAATGCAAGTACCTAATCTAAATAAAACCAGCAAGTAAAGATTTAGATTTCCTACTGATTTTCCACTGCACAATTTTTTCATATGCAAGCTTATATTTTTCCTTTGAGTTTCGCGGTATTAAATTTTCAACCACTAATTTAGCTTCATCTTTAATGTCTGATGGTGTTAAACACATTGAATCGGAAGAATTTTCGCTTTGAGAGCTCATTTTTAGCAAAAAAGTCACTAAATAAAAATAAAATTTTCGCTGAACCGCGCTTTTATTACTACTTTGTTTTTTTTTTAACAATGAGTAGTTGGAACTATACAGCCAAATATGGAATAAAATCTTTTTGTACCTATCTCTATAAATACAAACAGCTGTGTTTTAAATAAAATCTTTTTGCATTTGATTTTTTAAAACGTTGAAACGTCAAAATAGCGGCCGGCAATGTTTTGCCGGCCTGTTAGAGCGACCAGCAAAACTTTGCCAGCCGCTCCTTGAAACAGAACGGCAAGGTCGACTTTGCTCAAACAAGGTTGTCAAAATAATGACCACATTACATGCATTTTTGAGTAAATATGGTTACAACAATCGCTAAACATTACACAACGTCTAGAAACTCCAAATTCCATAACTGCACTACTTACCGTACAGGTATTACTTGTCCAAGAAAATTTTGAAGACTATAAAATCGAAATTGTAAAAAATCTAAAATTCATAAATGAATAAAATTAAATAACATTTTTATATAAGAATGATGTACTACTCTATAAACCACTTCCCCTGGAAAATGACACACATTCACATAGATACACTACATTTTCCCGCCTCGCATAGTGAAGCCAGTAACTCACCGCTTGGCGCAGGCGTCGTCGGGCGGCGCGCAGGCGCACGGGTGCAGCGCGAAGTCGCCCTCCGCGTCCGACATGCAGTGGTACAGCATGCACTGCGGGCGTACACCAGAATGTCTTAGTTTTGTAAGACCATGACATGATCAAAAACAAAATATTGGAGCAAGAAATCTTGCAAATTCTCGCATTATAAACTATTTCGTACTTTTTCACCGAATTCGTTCGCCCTTAAATTTTTATCTCGTAGGAATTTATTAAATCTGGCCTTGTTCCTTGTCAAGGCCGGATTTTGAAGTGAAAACTTCTTTAGGCGCGTTGAGCGATTTTTGGTAGGGGTCGCGTCACCGACATTCTCGCGCCATAGTACTCTACTGTAGAATATAGATGGCGCTAATAATGAGATTTAAGTTTTACTTCTATCAGCAGTCTGACTGCCTATTTTTAAATTCCTGTCGTAAAGATACAGCATTCTATATCCAAGGGTTTGGGCTAGGCGTTGTTGGTGAGTAACTCAGCGAGCGAATTAAAACATTTACTAGCTTTTGCCCGCGGCTTCGCCCGCGTGGATGTCGGAAAATATCTCACGGGAACGTACTACCGATACCGGGATTACATACCTAATAGCCGAGGAAAATGTCATTGTCCTACCGCTGCGCCCGCGTTGCCGTCAAGCATAATTATTTTGTTACATGTAATTTTGAATCTGTAATATCTTTTAAACCATTCATTTTAAATGAAATGATGACAAAGCAACTTTTAATCTAAATTAAATGCTCAATTTAAGTGCCATAGTGTATTGGATAAGGATTAATATAATACCGGCCAAAATAGCTTCGGAAATAACAATTAAATTTTTATCAAATTCTGAAAGATAAAAATGGTTATTGTGGGTCAGAAGATAGACATATGCCATCGCGGACTTATTTGTTGAAGTTTTTAAGATGAACAATACTGTAGAACATACATTTTATGTAACTAACGATATCCGCGGCGCACAGCCGCACGCCAATAAAGTTCCCAGTCGGCATGATTTTTACAAAAAACCGCCAATTTACACAAAACCGTTTGAAAATCCGTTCGGTAGTTTTTGAGTTTATCGCGTTCAGACAGACAGAAAGACGCGGCGGGGGACTTTGTTTTATAATATGTAAGGATTTATTGATGATAGGCGAAAAATTAAACTGACCTCCGCAGACCAAAACTGGGAACGACATGTATTCCGAACTTACTGGACCGCATTCAGTCCCCCATCCACGACGCGCGATGCTACTCAAAGCACCAATGAGTAGCTAGAATGTTACAGCACTAGTATCTCAATGACGGTCATCATCATCATCATTTCAGCTGACAGACGTCCACTGCTGAACATAGGGCTTCCCCAAGCACCGCCACTTCGACCGGCTCTTGTGCTTCCCGCATCCAGCGGATTCCTGCCACCTTCACAAGGTCATCGGTCCATCTTGTGGGAGGCTTTCTAACACTACATCTTCCGGTACGCGGTCGCCACTCCAGAACCTTTCGGCCCCATCGGCCATCCGTTCTGCGAGCAATGTGCCCTGCCTATTGCCACTTAAGTTTGGCAATTCTTCGGACTATGTCGGTTGGTGGTCAGTCAATCACAAACTAGTTAATTAGTCTTCAAATAAAATAAAACCTGAAAGAATCACTGTTGTGTCAAAGTCTGTAAACTCGAATGTCTGTGACCACGCCCTGTGCGCTGATAACAATAAAATGCCATAATGAATCCATATACAAAGTTTATATTCCTTCAAGTCCGTTTTTAGCATTCCGTAGTGTAACAGGCTGGATGTAGAACCCTGGAAGGCGCGCTACACGCGTATCTGAACTCCCCGCGGCCCTGAGGAGGGGCATCTGCTGAGCCTGTGCTGGCAAGCTCCCTACGTCTCATTCTACCGAGGACGGTCCCCTTTGTTGGGTATTTTGGTAATAAGTATATTGCAACACCAACATTAAATGTAATTTATATGATATCTGTGGCAACACTTTCCTTCCAATTGTGACTTTGGTCGGTTATAGACGTGAAAATTACTTGTCCGCCTTTTTATTTCCTTTTCCTCGGCACCACGTTACCAGCACTTCATCAGCAATCACCACCTAATACACCGCTGCACACCCTTCCTACTTTTAGGCCTCTGCGTTGAATCTTGCGGGCGGCGGGGCGGCGGCGGCGGCGCGGCAACACATAGTTTGATATGGAACCGCTCGCTGCTCGCGCCGCTGCTTTCGAGAACAGTTACATATGAATCTATGCATGTGAACGCGCCGCTCCCGCGCCGCCGCCGCCGCCGCCCCGCTGCCCGCAAGATTCGAGGCAGAGGCCTTACAGCTAACGGCCTGCGCAGCCTACCTGCAAAGCCAGTGTTACAGTAGCCAAATGGCAAAAACGAAACTCTAAAGGTGTGTCCAAACATTGAGCAGCAATCGTGCGCGGCTGCCGCACTGTTTGGACGCGCGCGAACGCTTCTGCCTACCTGCCGCGCACAAACATTTTTAGGAAACATTCGTCACTAATTCACATAGATCGCGTAATAAGAGTCACATACATTTTGTATTAATCAATACAATAACGACTAAAATTTCTTATGAAAGCCGATCCTTTCTGTGTATTCAAAATTCCAAATCCAGATTTTCTTGATCCTTAAAACACCCATCCTTTCACTCCGCAACACTTCCTAAAACTAACTTGCTAAGAAGTAGGATACTTATCATCAAGTTAACTTTGGAAAAATTTGAAATATAAATGAAAATTTTTCGATGTTCTATATATTTTTGGTGAAAATACTTAGAAAATAAATTTTTGGAATATAGTTTGAATTTTGAATAAAACTTGATATCTTATTTAATTACCGAAACCGCGACCCCCGCGCGTATCTGATCTACGCTCGCACTCATCGCCATTTGTACAGATAGAGCCCCACTCAAGCCAAAGAGCCGCATGCGGCTCGTGAGCCGCGGTTTGCCGACCACAGGGCTAGGTAGACTGATATTGCCAACTGAAGCGCGCGGCGTGTCTCGAATGTGCCGCGCAGTACTGCCGCGCAAACATTCGTCGGTTTGCTCCTAACTAGAGCGCGGCAGATATGTGTCCTGCAAACGTTTCGTCATGTCCGTCTGTCCGGCACAGCCACTCACACACACAGCCGTTTTGCTCTAAGACTATTAGCACTTTATAGATGAAAATTGGAAAGTACCCCTGGCCCCTCACCCTTGGCTCCCGTACTTTTCAAAAAATTACCTAAAGAAACAAGGGCAATAAATGCTGCCTTATTTAAGAAAAGTCTAAAGAGCCTTTTAGTTGAGAAATGTTACTATAACTTGAACGACTTCTTAAACGATAATTTTTTCAAACTTAAGACCTCACAGTGACATCAAGTAATAACAATTATTATTATGCATGTATCTTTAAATATTGTAAAGTTTATTCTGTGCACAATTATGTAGTGAAATAGTGAAAAATATAATAAGGGGTGGCACTGCATACATGTAACCGAGGGATGAAAAATCAATGCGCATCGTGTGGGGGTATCGTTAGATCCAATAATTAAAAAGATTATGATATTTCTAAGTGACTTTGCTCCCTAATAGTCCGCAGAAATAACGTTTGTAGGGGTTCGTGGAATTGAAAATGTCCGCACACTCGTTAAAAACAGTTTAATGTTAGTGAAACACACAGTTTACACAATATCTTAGCAATTAGGTAACAGGAAGATAAAATAATGGCGTCGGGACGCAGACGGACGCGCGTGTGCATCTTTTGATTTTACCCGGGAAAGAGCGAGAGGGGTATATGGCGCGGGCGTAAGGACGCGGTTATTCGGTTGGCGTCCTGGAGAGCGCGCTCGCTGCCAACATAACGACACTGCGAATTGTGTTTTGAAGACTTTTCGAGAAATACTATGAAATACTAACTTATTTTTGCGATCGATAAAACCAGTACTGTGCATCCGCAAATATTCATTTCAGCTAATCAACTCTTTACTGTACGCTGTCGACACACACTTGACCTGTTATAATAATGGCTCATGGTTCAGCAATGATCATAAAAAGGTGATGTTACCTGAGCACACTTGATGCAGGACACGCAGTCGATGCAGGAGCGGAAGCAGTCGGGCGCGAACTCACACGCGCCCGCGCGGTTCGCGCTCTCCAGGTACCACTCGTGACAGTGTCTGGAATTGTGGGAGAAATAAATTGAGTAAATAATAACCATTACCTGAGTAAAAAAAAAAAAAAATATAGGCTGCACTTGGAAAAACAAATACATGTGTCGTCTTGAGAATCTCCTCCCTTTCGTTGGTTAAAAAAATTTGGTATTGCAGACCCACAAACAAAAGTTACATAATATTTCAGGTTATTGGTTACTCAGAGCAGTGGTGGCCCAGTGGTAACGACCGCGACTTACGAGTTGTAGGTTTGAACCCAGGCAGGCGCTTTACTTTGTGTAAATTATTTCATCATCATTGCTCTCAAAACGGTGAAGGAAAACATCGTGAGGAAACCGGCATGTCCTAGAACCGAAAATTCGAAGACATGTGACATCTACCAACCCGCACTGGGCCCGCGTGGTGGATTACGCCCCACTCCCTCTCACAGAGAGGAAGCCGCAGTCCCAGCAGTGGGGACATTATAGGCTGATGATGATGATGATTGGTTACTCCGCCTGCGATACCAAAATTCTATAGATTTTATTGCTTGTTTTTCTCTTTCAGTTATGTGTATCTACAGCCAGGTTTTATTTTTGTATTTTTAAGAACTACATTTTTATTTTCAGCTTTTGATCATTTTTAGGGTTCCGTAGTAAACAAGGAACCCTTATAGTTTCGTCATGTCCGTCTGTCTGTCTGTCCGCGGTCTAGCTTCAAGACCCTTAGTACTAGAAAACTGTAATTTGACATAGGTATATATTTTAATTACGCCGACAAAGTGGTAAAATAAAATTATGAAAAACATTTTTCTTAGGGTACCTCTCATACACGTAAAGTGGTGATGTTATTTTTTTTTCTTTTTTTAACCCATAGTGAGGGGTATCATTGGAAAGGTCCTTTAAAAACATTGTGAGTTTGTCAAAACCATTTTTGGATTCAGGGATCTGTTTGCGAAATATTAAGCTTTAAAGTGCTAATTTTTGTTAGAGTCAAGTGTGGGTATGTGAAAAAAAAATTACAACAGTAGTTTATATAACGAAATTAAAAGGAAAACTATCACAGCTAAGTAGACTCTACAAGTTAACGAGTAATAATCGACCAACTTAACTTTGCAGTTGCAAAAACATGTTTTCCCATCCATTCCGTATGAAAAAACATATTTTTCAACTACAAAGTTAAGTTCGTTTTTGGGATTAATTCATCCTAACTACGGAACCCTTCATTGTGCGTGGTCCGACACGCACTTGGCCGGTTTTTTTTGTTTTTTATCATTTCTCACTCCAAATTATATTCAAACATATAATTAGTATATTATATTTTTGTAAACACCTTTTAAAACCCTTCATTATGATACTATTCCATAGCTTTGGAAGTTTTAACATAGATTTTGGCACCATAAAGCCACCATTTTGTTTTTTATTTTATTTTAATATAAATACAATGACACTCGCACAATTAAGACGTATCTAACGACATATCACTCATCAAAATCGGTTCAGCTGTTTAGTAGTTACGAGGGAACATAGGGACGGACATACATACAGGTCAAACACATTTCTCTCCTCTTTTGGCTTTGCCGCAGTCGGGTAAAAAGGGACTATGACCTCCGTGTTTGTTTGATGTTTCCTCTCAGAGTAGCCGGTTAAGAAGCACCGACCTCGTCTCAGGCGCGGTCAGGGGGGGGGTCACCATGGGTGCCAAGGAACATTTTTGTGCATATAATAATATCTCCAGCTCCACATTACTTATGCTATTCAGAGACGCAGATTTTACATGCGGGGGGGGGGGGGGGGCTGTAGTTGCGGGCAAATAAGTCGCAGTAGCAGCACTTTTTGATACAACCAACCTTGGATAGGTTAGGTTGTGTTAGATATTTTCAATTCTAAGAACTTTTGAACTGAATGCAGAATGCAAGAGCGAGCGAAGTGAGCTCGAAAATTTTGCACACACTCGAACAGGTTAGATTTTCTTTTGATTATTCGAAAAGAACGAGGAATTAGTTGCTATGTCGACTTATGAAGAAAAGATCAAGAATTAAGAGAATGTAGAAGGGGGTGTTGAGCGAGGGAAGCGAACCTGAAAATGTAACTCGATTTTTGTTGACCCGAAGATTTTGGGGGGGGGGGTCATGACCCCCAGGACCCTCGGAGCGCGCCTGCCTCGTCTAGTTAAAAACATAATTTATTTTTGACTGTCTTGTAAATGTGTTTATTATGGCTTTTTAAACATGTATGGCAGCTATTTAATCTGTAATGGTAATTATTATGAGTATTTATAACAACATGAAATATTAACGCACCTGCATTTGATCCTCGCCTGGAAGGTCTCGGCCGGCTTCTTGTCCGGCAACGGCGGAGGGCCACTGCTGTACCCGCCCTTCTTTATCGACCCTGGAACATTATATGAACAGAATATTATTAGTTAATTTGACTAAGGTGTGACCTTGCGGAAATCCATTATAAAATACAATAGACGTGGATATATTTAGTAACCTATTCCGCTTAGCTAAAGAGCTATAAAAAAACCCTGAAAAAACTCAAACTCAAAGCATTTATTTCAATTAAACCATTTATAGGCACTTTTGAACTGTCAAAGAATCGGTCAGTTAGTCAGAAAGTTGAAGCTAGTTGCCCATTCCAAAACGTAGATCTCTATGGAGAAGAACGGGCAAGAAACTCCAAGGCCACTCTTTTAAATATAGATATTACAAAATTCTGGGTACATTATTCTGGTTGCTTCTATATGTGAGAACAATGTACAAAAAATAATTAAAACAATTGAAAAATATAAGATTAAAGAAATCGACAAGTGTTTCACCTCTCAACGAGGCATCCTCAGGATGACACCGAGCGCTGAACGCAGTCAAGAAATGTGGCTAACTAGGGAACTAAAATATTGATTATGATTAATATCGTAATACCAAATATCTAGTTTTAGATGTAAAAAAAATTTTTGGAAACTTTCCAAATATTTCTATAAGTATATTTTTTCTTTCCCAATTTTCCTTTAGATTTTAAAGCTACCTCTTTCCTACTAACTTGCTGTGATCTCATTGTTATAACTTAATAACCAAATACACATTGTGGAACGCCTCTGTACATTTCTGTGCTTGAAGTATTAAATAAATAATTGAATATGGAGTTTAATGAGCCTCACCAGAATCTCGTTTGAGCAGCGGCGGCTTGGTGTTGGGCGAAGACTTCTCCGAGCTGATAACCCCGCCCGCGCTCACCTGAGGATACGTGTACTCGTGCACCTGGAAAGTATCAAATCAAAATCAAATAATTTTTTATTTGTAACATAACATAGGTAGTAAAATAAAGTACTTATATTAAAGTTATGTCATGCCAAGAGGCGTACAAATATGGTTGCATGCGAAATAAGAGCAATATGAAATCATTTCAACAGTCAATGCATAAATAAATAACAATTAGTCACAATATTCAATTAAAAATCGTTTCTCCAGTCAGTAATATTAATTTATCATTCAAAAATTCACCAGTTGTATAATAACATTTTATCATTAAAAACAGTTTTTTTTTAAATTGTGTAATATATATAGGGGTTTATGTCAATTTTTACATTCAACTGCTAAATATATGAAAGAATTTATTTGAGATAGTACCGTAAAAAGTGAACACATTTGAACAAATTATAAACTCAAAATACAGTAATAAAATAGGTGAATCAATATAACATGACTGTTACTTTAATGTGTGTCTTTATATTTTAATTCAAATAAATTTATTTTCTTTCTTTCTTTGTAATTTACAAAGAAATAATAATGAAGGGAACAATAAAACAATAAACAACACTAGTTTATTAGACCAGCAATTTTAGCCTCCAAACCAAAAAATAATGTGTTTGTTTAAGATTGAGAACTGGGCGTGGTCAATATTTGCTGAACATCACAGGCTATTATTGTCCTCGACCATACTGTATTGCACAAAATTATCTTTGGGTAGTATTTAAAAGCAAATAAAAAAAATCTTTTTGTATCCAAAAATAATCGCGAATTCCAATCAAAATTACTGATTGCACAACTCAAAATAAGCAACAATGGTGCCGATTCCCTTGTTCACAAACTAAACTAAATTTAAGTTCAGTGCATCTTTTTCTTTCTATTTCATTAAGAAGAGGACAGAGGATAAATTTTAGTTTAGTCCTGTCA
This sequence comes from Agrochola lychnidis, assembly GCA_963680765.1. Lineage (NCBI taxonomy): Eukaryota > Metazoa > Arthropoda > Insecta > Lepidoptera > Noctuidae > Agrochola > Agrochola lychnidis. The sequence goes on from OY796872.1 coordinate 15,130,545, forward strand.
AATTAATCAGCGCTTGACGTAAATTGACGTAATTTTAGTCGGCAAGTTTTTAATCACGTCTAAACTTGTATGGAGAATGACAGGCGATGAATTATTTGACAGGACTAAACTAAAATTTATCTTCTGTCCTTTTCTTAATGAAATAGAAAGAAAAAGATGCACTGAACTTAAATTTAGTTTGTGAACAAGGGAATCGGCACCAATATCGTCGGCGTAGGTGGAGAACTAAGTAACTGCGATCTTGGTCAAATTGACTTTTCACCATTTTCGTAATACCCAAATCATGCCGCATAAATAAATCGCAATTTTCTCCAAACAATTTTTTTTTGTTATTTAAGCGACTACCAGTCGCGCGGGGACTGAATGAGGGTGAGGGTTTTTAATGAATAGTTGAGAAGGATGCGTAATTACCTACGCCAACGATATATTCTAGTCGTTTTTGGCAATCGTAGGGGGTCACAGTTCTAACCTAACCTTTTTTGCGAGAAAAAATATATCTAACTAGTTCGGTTCCGGGTATTTAGTACTGGAGTTTTGAGATGCTTAGTAGGATATGTTACACGGATAGTTATTTTGCTATGAGTGTAAGTATTATGTATGTACGCTCTGGTTAACTTGCTGTGCAGTCAGTATTTATGATTTGATGTAGTGTGTGCTTAGTAATAACAGCCGCACGATTCGATCCATCAGGTTAAGCTACCTTTGCCGAGGTTGGTCTGTGGATGGGTGACCATCTTAACATTCCGAGACTCCTCCGTGCCTTGGAAAGAACGTTAAGCCATTGGTCCCGGTTGTCATTCGTAGATCTTTGACAGTCGTTACGGGTCGTCCGAAGCCCGAAAGTCTGACAACCAGTCTTACCAAGGGGTATCGTGTTACCTAGTAACTAAGTTATGGAGGTCAGATAGGCAGTCGCTCCATGTAAAATATGGTATTCAGCTGCATCTGGTTAGACTGGAAGCCGACCCCAACATAGTTGGGAAAAGGCTAGGCAGATTGATGTAGTGTTGATGTATATTTTCAAATAATCTGCCTGTACTAGTTTTGTTAAACAATTAGTTTATTTGTAAAGAAATAATTTATTTTATGTAAAAAGTATATAAATGCTGGAAATACATTGATAGGTGATTATTTATTTAATCTTTTATCGGTCTTATTGCCAGGGTGCAGCATGGAAGCCTTTATTTAAAAAAATCAGACGTATAGTTCGCGCGCGACGGCTAGTCACCGCCAGAGGTATGCTAGCGGTGAGACGGGGGAGGTAGACACAGGCCAAACTAACTCAGTCTGACAATTTTGTCAATGGCGCCCTCCCCCGTCTCACCGCTTACATACCTCAGGCGGTGACTAGCAGTCGCGCAAGGACTGAATGAGGGTGAGGGTTCTTAATGAATAATTGAGAAGGATGCGTAATTATTAAAAACTATAAACTTACAGCAGACAGATGTACGTAAGGACATCGATCTGGATCGGAGTCGTCCACGTGCAACTTATCGTCGTACTGAGCCTCGTACTGCTTCAACGAATCTGGAACCACAACATTACAGTCATAAGTTATCTTTTAGAGGCATGAGAAACAGGGTGTAAAGTTCACTCATCCTCTGTAGAAAATGGAGGATCCGCCGACCAGACGGGTGTCGTGTCTGGCGGGCAACTGCCAAATGGTTGTTTTTTTTCTCTTTAGGGCATCTCACAGCTGGTTCCGAGAACCGTGGCTGTTTAACCGGTCAATCCTGTGGCTGCCTTAAGCTGCTACACTCAAAGCCTCCAGCCAGGGCATACATAAACTAAGCTAAAAAGCTTAGGATGAACGCTCGCTAAGGGCACCCCCTGTGGGGTACCAAATGGTTGATGTCGGGTAAGTTATATATATGGTGTTCACTCGGTGAACCCTAATTGCGAGATGCAGGATTTGTGTGACGTCAGGATTTTGTGTGACGTCAGATCTTTGTCAGATTTCTGTCTTTGTACAGACACAGACGTTCACTCTATCTCAAATAATGCTTAGCGATGTATTAATATCGTATCGATGTGTTTGTATGTTTTGTTTGAGATGGACAAATTGTATTTGGGTTTTTCAATAAAAGGATTATTTATTTATTTTTATTTTAGATGTTTCGTGTCGGACAGCTGCGGTGCCGAAGCCGTGCGTTTGTCGTATTGCGCATGGATGGTCGTTTGTTTTCACACAAAGCGCGCGGTGCGGCAGCAGTGCGACGTCGGTACTGCGAACGTTCAACAACAGGACGGCAACGTCGCAAACTCCACGTGTTCATTTCGTCAGAGTCCATGGCTTAACTGTTGTCAAATATATTTAAAACATCACTAGCATACAAACGCACGGCAGTCAGATACGCTTTCAATTTAGGCGTTTGGGGTATCGGACTGCTACCGTACTGCAGCGGTCTGGCAGCGGGTTATAACCAGCAGCACGGTAAACGTGCGGCAGCGGTCCGACACGAAACTTCTAAATTGATGCGTAGTGGCGATGTAGAGCATATTAGCATTACGGAATTATCGTAGTACTACGAGAGTGACGGAAGAGGGAGTGCACCGGTGTTTGTGCAGTATATCTCCTGCATAGTAGGCTTCCTTCCGATGAGATCAGCCGCCGTGACCGAAAATTATTTATTTATTCCTTTAGCAATGTCAACTGCATGAGGATACGCAACGTAATTTTTTTGTACCCAATGGTGCCGATTCCCTTGTTCACAAACTAAACGAAATTTAAGTTCAGTGCATCTTTTTCTTTCTATTTCATTAAGAAAAGGACAGAGGATAAATTTTAGTTTAGTCCTGTCAAATTAATCAGCGCCTGTCACTCTCCATACAAGTTTAGACGTGATTAAAAACTTGCCGACTAAAATTACGTTAATTTACGTCAAGCGCTGATAATTTGACAGGACTAAACTAAAATTTAATTTCTGTCCTTTTCTTAATGAAATAGAAAGAAAAAGATGCACTGAACTTAAATTTAGTTTAGTTTGTGAACAAGGGAATCGGCACCATTGTCCAAGTAAACTTGAAAATTGTATGTTCAAAATCAGTTAGGACTCAAGTTTCGTCATTGTGACTCGTATCTAAAACCGATAAGAATTTAGTTACCAATGACAACAAAAAATTCATCCGCATCGCTGTCAGTGGGAAAGGTGTCCAAAAGGCTGGCAGCATTGCCACGTTGTATGGCAATGCTAATTCTTTGGCCTAAGAATTGGCCAGCCCTCTGGTCACGTGAAGAGTCGACCAACCGCTTGGCGATGTCCCGGAATACTCGATGAGCACTCGGACCTCATGGCCCTAGTGTTTCAACTCCAAACGGTTCAAATGCGGATGAATTTTTTGATGCCCAATGATTTGTTCGTTTTTTTTTTCTTCTGTATATAGTTAGTTGTATTTGCTTGGACAATAACACTTTGTATATTTTAATAAAATTCTATCATTAATACAGTCAGTATGACAACAATGACTTTAGAAATGGTGTGTGGCTCCGCAGTAATCACAAATGTGTGTATATGGTGGCCGCATGCAGGCACGATGCTAAAGGAGACGTTTCATTTTTGTATGGGACTCCGGCCATAACATGTACACTTTAGAAAACCTGGGAAACGAACCCCTAAATACAATAAAGACTGTTTTTTTCTATAATATCTAATACTTTTTGGGCACAAAATAAAAACCAAAAATGTTTGACATTTGTCAGGAGAAATACGACCATCGACGGCTAGCCATTTTCGTCCAGAAGTACCTACAAATCTACAATCCACAAAAGCAGTTTTTTTATTTTTATGATGAATCACACTTTCTAATTGATCAAAAAAGTTGTATAAGATAGCTATCTTAATATAGTACAGAAATACATGCCTTTCATATTTATTTAAATGACGTCTACGTGATATTATTAGGTTAAAATGTAACATGATTTCTGGACGAAAGCAGTATGCAAGTAAAACGACGCCATGATGAATAGAATATGGCAATAATTTGTTAAACTATTATTTTTTGTGCCGAAGTAATCAGGGGAATAAACAGGAAAGAATATTTTTCCTCAATTCGTGGAATTTTTTCCTTTTTTTACATTAACATACACTTTATGGCCGAAAATGAAACATCTTGAGCAAAATCAACGTCAACAACTGAATCCATTGGTTCCAATGAATTGGGACACTGAATTCATAATTTATTTTAGAATAAAAAGTTGTATGGTAGTACTCTGATGTAGTATGTTATACCTGATAGCGGGTGTCTGGGCAGCGTGATAGCGGATAGTATGGGCGTCTGCGTGATGTCATCAGCGGGTCGGCGACGGGCGCGGCTTGCGGTCGAGTTCTCTGAGCTAGAGCGAGACTCTGATGGTAGATTCAGACACTGTAGAAATAGACAGAAATATGTTAGACAGTAGAAGAAAAAAAAACGGCCAAGTACGAGTCGGAATCGTACATAATTAAGATCGAGCAAAAAAACGTCGAAAAAAACAGGTTTCTTGTGTGGGGATCCCCTAAAACCAAGTGCAAGTGCGCGAAGCGACACTAACAAAACGATTTCTAAGAAAACTTCACGGTAGAACAATTACCGGTGGCGACAAGTCGCGCTAGTCTGCACGAGCCTTTAATTATTAACTTTATTTTATTTTGATTATTTGTTGTTATAGCGGCAATAGAAATACACAATCTATGAAAATTTCAACTGTCATGAGATAGCTTCGGATAGCCTTCGGGTACGGAAACTTAAAAAAAGAATATTTGTTTGTTTGGTAGACTTTGTACTCGGTGACCATACTATGCAATATTATCAATCGTAGATATCAAAAAACACTGCTCAGAGATGAATCAAAAGAAAGGCTAAGGAGCAATGGGTAGCTCGCCGTCCGATAAGGACCAAGCCCGGGTCGACGGCGCGTTGTGTTCCACGCGCGCCGAGCAGAGATGTCAGCAGAACTTACGGGGGCCGCTAGGGCCGATGCCTGCCGGGGGTGCGAAGAAAACCAATGGGGAAATCGTGGCCCCGGCAACAGGGCAACCGAATGAACACGGGTGGGTTTTAGTCAGTAAGAGTCTGACACGCCCACCCAAAAAAAAAAAAAAGATAGCTTGGTTTAGAAAACTATTAAAATAAGTAAAAATAGGTATTAAAAGAATCAAGGTAGCATCTCATTGTGTATTTTGTGAGCTGTGAGCCACCCAAGCACAACAAAATTTATTTATTTATAACCAAATTATGTTTACAGTTTGCACCAGACAAAGTTATAAAATAAAATAAAAAAACGGTCCGCTAGCTAGATAACTGTCGACAATGACTTCAGCAATTTAAGAGGGCGCCCAGTGGTCTACTAGCACCACTCCTCTAATAAAATATTATCTCGTGACTGAGAAGGAATTATGAATAACGGCTAGTAAGGACCCTCAGTAAGTGTGTCTAGAATTTTCTAATACCTTTTATAAAGTTTCATATTGAGATACGATGCGACAAAATACGATCTAGAGGAATGTGGCCGCTTTTCTTTAGATCGAATTTTGTTGCTTCGTGTCTCAATATGAAACTTTATAAAAAGTATTAGAAAATTCTAGACACACTTACCGAGGGTCCTTACTAGCCGTTATTCATAATTCCTTCTCAGTCACGAGATAATGTTTTTTTAAAGGAGTGGCGCTTGTGGACCATTGAGCGCCCCTTAACATACTTAATTAGCACCAGTGTTAAATTATTCGAAAAAAGTTCCTACACGTCTGCCTACCCTCTACAATAACCAGCGTTAAGTTACATATAAAAATAACTTAAATGAACTTACCTCGAAGATATTCTGCTCTTCATCGTCATCTTTTGGCGCTGGGTTGTGTTTTTTGTACGCGTGAAGTGATGGCCACGCCCCGCCCAAACCTTTGTAAATTAATATAATTTATGTTTTAATATAAAGTAAAAAATTGGTTACTTAGTTGCTGAAGCAATAACCCCTGTTATATTTGAGAACTGTCCGTTGTAAGCGATATTCTTGCTATCTCAATTTAGCTAAGAACCTATTGGCAGCTCAGTTTTTATTTTTTCAATAATTTAAAGCTTATATGATAATGGATTGAATAATCAAAACTAGAGTTGCAACGGATAGTGATTTGTCCGGATAGCCGGTGACTGCTGAAGCCGGATAGCGGGATATCCGGTCGAAACAAACGTCATGCATGTTAAAACCTGCTCGTGCGCTCACCACTCGCGGTCCCGGCGAAAAAGGCGAGCGCGCTTATTATCTATAAAGGCCGAAAAAATTGTTTTCTGACATCACAATTTGCCTTTAGTAGATTTCAAATATTGATTTTATTTAGATCAAAAATGTATATATTTTTAAAATAATTTCGAAATTAGTACCTAGTATTATTTACATTTTTTTTACAAAAGAAGTTCAAGTATCCGGCTAGCCGGATATTCCGCACAAGATGACAATCGGTCCGTGCGCCGGATAGTAAAAAAATTGCCGGATATCCATATCAACTCTATTTAAAACCCTCCAAAGAACATTTTCTTAAAGCCCTTTTGGTTTTACATAAACTATCCCTTATCATATAAATCACACTGATAAGCTATGATTATTATTATTTGCTTTTCTAATCTAACCCCACAAATTATATTTATATAACTTATAATATTAATATTTTTTAAACTTATAATAAGTTTACAATCCGAAATTTGACATATCCAAAGAAAATTCTACATAATCTAGTAATACATGAGAACAACAAACCCTTCCTGCCTACCCCACAAGAAGCATGGCGTAATGTTATACTCAAAACTCACCGTGTAGGAATCCAGTATACGGTAGAGGAGGCAAAAGAAAGCACATTAGATAAATTAGTTCATTATTAATATATAGTACATATAGCGACAAATTATATAGCAGGCATATAAGGCATATTGCTTATAATAGTAGCAGCGTATAGTTAAAGCAATGGCACGTACAATTTAATCGAAGAGGCAACCGGATGACGAGTGGTAATCTGGGTCTTGAACAACTTAATTATAAAGCTTGTAATTAGTATCTGGGATTAAAAACTGACCTTTAGAAGTGCCTTATCAAAGTAACATAACTTATGGATACTTTTTTTTAAAATGATTTTATTAGGGCGTAGTCCAACTACATAGCGCCTAATTGTCAAAGATTAAAATATCTGCACATGAAGCCACGCCCTTAGCATTATGGTTAATTCAATTTAATATTACAGAAATAAACTAAAGCACATTTAAATATGTTCAGCACAGCCAAAGCCATAAAAAGCCGTAGGATCATTCTTCAGAGAGCTTAAACTCGGGTACGCACGGGCGATTATTTCCCGCGGCGATATGTTTCCGCACACTGGATTTTCAATGCTCTGCTTAGCGCCAAGAGTTGAAAATCCAACTGTATTTTTTTTTTGACTCGCTGTGTTGCACTCTGTGTTGGATTCTCAACGCTCAGCTTAACACCGAGAGTCAAAAATCCAGTGCGTGATAAAATCCCGCTGGGCTAAATATTGCCTATTTCCTCTGATTTTAAGATACACATACCACAGCAAAGGAATGTGTTGTTACTTATTATTACTGAATGGAAAGTCGAATGCATGTTAAGTTCACTACCAAAATGACTACCGTGTTACGATTAAATAAAACCTTAGTGTTATTTTTTAGCCCTAATGGCTAAGTTATAATCCTAATTGGAATATCAAAAGTCCCAAATGTAATATTGATGGTCAAATATTAAGGTCCGCTACTAGCTTACTGACTGGATACGTTTTAGTGACAATAGAATTGTTTTAAAAAAAACACCTTAGTCTCTTAATAGTTAAAAACTGCCCAAAAAATTGCCCGATCTACTGACATACCCTTGAAGCTATATCTCATCCATATCCCCATCCCAGATTTTTTTTAAATGAATATCCTAGATATACAGCGCGCGACGCAAAAACTGTTACCATGGATTCAGTACATGATTCTGAAACTTTTATTTTAAAAAATCTGCTGTTTCATAGAAAAGTGCAATACCTACGCTGTCTAAATGTATGGAACAGCAGGTTTTTTTAAATAACCGACGTAAAATTTCAGCGCAAGTGGTTTCAGAATCATGTACTGAATCCATGGTAACAGTTTTATACCCTGTATTATATCCTCAAAAAAAAAGCCCAGAAACATAGCCCTATCCCAGAAAAAATGCCCTATATCCCTGAAGAACGACCCCCACCAGCGACCAAAGCTTACCGTCCAGCAGCTCTTCGATAGCCGTCCTCACGCCCTTGTCAAAAGCGCGGGCGTCAGCAGCGGTCTGGAACGTGAGCCCGAAGCGCTTCTCGTCGGTCACCCAGTGGTGGAACGTTGGCATCACCTTGTTGTACTGGAAGTCCTTTTTTATCGTGCATTCTAGGACAACCTGGAAGGTGGAAAATGGAGGTTTAGAATTTTGTGCGCACTTGATTTGCTGCAGCTGTTGCTCGCGACTTCGTCTGCGATCCAGGATGAAAAGTAGCTTATGTCCTTCTCCAGGTCAAGGTCTTCCCATGTGCCAACTTTCATTCAAATCCGGTAAAGCACTTTCATCCAATGGGAATCGTATTACCTAGTTACTGGGTTGTGAAGGTCAGATAGGCAGTCCGCTCCATGTAAAATACTGGTATTCAGCTGCATCTGGTTAGACTGGAAGCCGACCAACATAGCTAGGCAGATTGATTTTGACTTACCATATTATCGCTGATGCGCTTCCCATGTATGAAGTATTCGTGTGTCGGTGCGGTTGCTGACGAAGATGTGGTGTCGCCATTGCTGTCACCCCCAGCTGGAACAAACATTACACATTAAAACCATGCATTCTCTGATATAAAGTATAGTTATCAGAACGCGATAGGCTCGCCCCCTATTACATGGGTCTTGAACATAATTGGCGAAATGTGGGTGTACTTCTGGTACACCTCTGCCTAACCCTTTGGGGATTACAGGTGTGATGTTTTGTATATTATGTACCATAGAACCAACATTTGTATACAATACTACTGTATGACTTATTACCTGGGGCATGGTGGAACTCATAGTAGGTATTCGATCGGTCATATGTCCGTTTATCCACAACGGAGAAACTCTTGGCCTGCATCTCACCTGATGTTAAGTGATAATCAATTACGCGTACCAAGATCAACCACGGCATTGATGCGTAAAAGTATGTTTTGTTTAGCACCAATCATTTATAATTAAATCTCAAAACCTATTAAACAAATGCCTACTGCTCTGTTTAAAATACATTTAAAAAAATATCTCATAGTATATCATATCGGAATTTTTAAATGACCGCAATTAATTAAATAGATTCCTTTAATTACAACATTTTCACAATTTGACCCTCAAATCTGTAAAAACCAATATTTTATTTTTATTTTTTATATTTTTTTCCCCCTTTTTAATTTAGCATTACGATTAAGTTATTAATCTCATAGTTTGTTGTGTAGACTCAATTTTTTTAATGGTTTATTTAAACCAAAAATATGTTGTTTTGTACACCATAAATGGCAAAACAGATCTACCTGTAATTTTATGACCTTGCACATATTATTTGATGTATACTCATGTTTTAGAATAAATACATTCTATTCTATTCAACCACAGAGGATCTGGCTATCTTACCTCTAACTGCCGAAACACAACAATGCTGTTGACACTGTTGTTATGGCGACAGACTTAGATAAGATGGTGGTAGCTAGCCAGGCGGACTTAGAACAAGTCCTACCACCAACCAAACCGATTTTTTTTTTGCCCCCACTGTGAATTGAACCCGGGATCTCTGGGTCTGAGACAGGTGGTCTAACCACTAGACCACAGAGGTGGTGATAACTTTACAGTTCTTGCAGAGTTATTTAACTTCTGAGAGCAATCTTATAGCAACAAGAATAAAGATGGAGGGGGAATAGAGTTTCTTGCCCATTTGGAAGGGGCGACTAGAACCAATTCATTTATTTTGTAAATTTTTACGTTCAAAAGTGCCATACATGGGCCTATTTGAAATAAATGATTTGACTTTGACCACTGCAAATTCAGAGGTAAAATAACTGTAAAAGAATTTTAGAAAGAGACTGTCACACACGCTTGAGAGACGGTGCTCTCAAAGTGGAACGAAAGTTTTTGTGCATAACTCGATGTGCCATATTAACGTCGCGGTACTGTATAATAGTACCACTAAACGCCTTGCTGACAGTATAAGGCAGTAATCATGTTTGATCAAAGCCTAAGTACCTGGGCCACACCCTATTTTGAAAAGCTATAATATGTATTTAAACAGGATTATCATGAAAGTTATTGACAGTATTGGTGGTGAGTTTACCTGAGGACTGAGGAGGTATTAAAACCTAAGGATTCTGCATAAGAACTTGCTATTCTCAGTAAGAAGAAATCGATTTAACTTTTTTCAATAAAACTCTTTCGCATTCTGTAATTTTAGTATCGCATATCTCATTTGTTTCTATGGTATGCAAATAGTTGCAGAACCAAATTAACAATATGGCTTTCCTACTTCAAGAATGGGTACTCACACCATATTCTCCCAACAAGTCCCCATGAATAACTATCTATAGATACTAATACTGCGTTCGCGATTTAGTTTCCAAACATGTAAACAAATAGGAAAACGACTGTAACACCTACACATAAGGTTCAGTTTGCGCTACAGTTTCATTATTTTTTTCCTTTTTCACAGTACTATTCAGTCTAAAATCAACTTAATTTCCACTAACATAAAGTTGATGTTTGTTTAAGTTGAAATAACGTCAAATGGAAACAAGGATTTCAATAGACTTTACAAACATTTTATTACTACCGACATTGTGGTTACCATACACAAACACATGTCGATGTAAGGCAAGTAATTAATGCATAGTAGGCACACAATGGGTTCTATAAGAGGCCCATTCATTACAATGATTCATTAGTCATTGTTTTGAACTAGGCAAGGCTGTTAGCATTTTCCTTAAGTCATGAAATTGGTGAATGAGATATTATTGTATTCCTATTGGTGTTGCTTGATGGTTTTATGTTTGGGGTTCGATGTCCTCAATATGTATAAAGCTCTGGCCACTCTGTGAATCCCGCGCGGGATGCGGGACACGACTATTATTTTAATGATTAAAATGTTACGACTATTCGCGCAAGTTTAAACTCCATACAAGTCAGTTGACGAGAGAATTTAGTCCCGTATCCCGCTCGGGAGCACGTTTGCTCTTGCGAATCTCCACTCAAGCTAGCCAATAAAGACAAGAATGAGGTGGGAGCTCTGTTCCTCGTCAGTGTTCACTCCAGCCGGCCAATAAAGGCAAGCCAGAGGTGAGGAACAAGACTTCTCCCGGGAGATAGGGTCCGTTTGGTCGCTACTGCCCAAAAGCTCGGCACATGCTGCCCTGCGGGATTTGTATCTCTCTTGATCTGGCTCCTCATCCCAGACCTGTTCCGGCAAAGTAAACTCTACCGGCACAAGTCTAGAGTTCGGAGAGCGCAAGCCCCATCACGACGTCAACGTAGTAATACGGCGGTGGGGCTATTATTATTTTCATTTTTTACAAAACAAGCCCAAGTATCCGGCTAGCTGGATATCCGGCACAAGATGACAATCCGGCCGTGCGCCGGATACTAAAAAAATGGCCGGATAGGCCGCATACCGGATAGTGGCCGGATATCCGTTGCAACTCTTAATTTATATGATGCACATACTGAAGAGTATTCGTTTATCTAAATATGTTCTATGTTAAGTGTAAGTGGGCCTAAGTATGACTCTACAAGACTGCATACTACCAAAATTCGTATTTCCATTATAAATTCCTATCATATGCACTTTTGAAAGTTGCTAAATCTTAATACCTACTTCTCATATTTCGGTGTCATCATTGAAACCTACTTAGCAATACTTAACTTTCGAATGCATCAATATCTTTATAAAAGGTAAGTACTTTTAAACAATTAATCAAACGCCCACATACACGTGACATTTTTGATGATCTTATTGAGGACGTACTTTCATTTGTTTTAATTTGGAGACCTTTTACAATACTAATAGCATTCTGTTTCTCGATACAATAACTTGAGAATCTTCAAGTTGAGTGAATAGACGATATTGTGAGTTTTGACGATGGTGAGTGCTTGCCTCGAAGCAACATATTCACTCATTAATTCATTTTAGCCGAAAGACGTCCACTGCTGGACATAGGCCTCCCCCAAGCACCGCTACTTCGACCGGTTCTGTGCTTCTCGCATCCAGCGGATTCCTGCGGGCTTCACAAGGTCATCGGTCTACCTTGTGGGAGACTTTCCAACGCTACGTCATCCGGTACGCGGTCGCCACTCCAGAACCTTTCGACCCCATCGGCCATCCGTTCTGCGAGCAATGTGCCCTGCCCAATTCTTACATATTCACTCAAAACTTTAAAATTGCTAGTTTATAATTATGTAGATTCAAAATCAATGTGTTTATTAACAAATCGATTGTACAAGAACACATTGGACGCGGGAATATTAACGGGAAAGAGAACCCGGCAAGGAGTTCCACTCCTAAGGCTGCCTGTCCATTGACGTGGAGCGAGGCAGCGGAGCGGAGCAAGGGAGTAATGCGGACTGTGTCTATTCAGTAGTGCGGAGCGGAGTTGCGGACTGTACGGAGCTAAGCTTAGTTCACGCGACGAGTAATTTGAGCGAGCTGCAATGTCCCGTGGCCGGTTTTTTCTGCTTCCCCCGCTGCGCTTCCCGGTTTTGTATGATTTTTAAACTAGTTCGCAATTCCCTGTCCACTAAAGCGGAGCGGAGTTTTTTTGCAATTCCATTGGTTAATATGGGCACAGCTCCGCTTTACTCCTCTCCAGTGGACAGTCAGCCTTATACTTCACTTGGCATACTTATTTATTTATCAAAATATTTGCCTTACTTGGGTAATACAAAATATACCGACGCTATTTTTATTAAAAAAAAAAATTGATAACGAAAAAACGCGAATATTTGTGCAAAGACGCCAACTTCTAGCATTACCTGCGCCAACAACGAAGGTGTCTGAAACGTAATGCACGTGATTGCGTATGGGGGCGGATTGACCAACTAAGCGGTGAGTGCGGTGACCCATCGTCCTACGTCTCTTCATCCGATGATAGAAAGTTGACCATGTTTCAGGTCAGCAACCCCTGAACAATAAAATGCTGTGCTCACCTGAGGACCTATGGGGGCGAGCTCGCTTCCCGACCATGACATCAGCGAGCCCGCCGCCCCCGAGCGCGACCCACCCACCGGTGCCCTCGTCGCGGCACATAACCTGTGCTCGCACCCGCACCAAATAGGCACTGTGGACAAAGGAATAAGGGTTAAAATCAGCAGTAAAATAAAGCACATAGGTATTAACACTAATACACAAAATACGGTATCCAATATTAAGACTCTGACAAGAGCTAAACCGTGGTCACTGTTGGACTGCATACAAAACAAAGAGAAACAAGATGACAACGCTTGTCGTTTATTGCAAAATATGAAGCAATTGTCTATTTATTCAAAAATTTGTTCGAGTAATCGAAAATAAAAAACGTTCTGCATTCAAATAAGACGTTCTTGTTATTAATTAAAATGCCAACTTACGTTGATATTTAATGCAGCAGTGCTATTCCGTAAAAATCTCACCGTGAACGCTTATGTGAAGTGAGCTGTCAATAGTCTCGTCCCTAGCATATGGTGGAATGACAGCTCACTTCATCTAAGCGTTCACGGTGAGATTTTAACAGAATAGCACTGCTGATATTTTGGATTGGGACTCAAGGAAAAAGGTTAGTTTACTGTTAACTTATATCGAGTTTTTTTTTTCTAAATGTGTTTTGGTAACAATCAAGCTCTGAGAAATATGTTAAATATTAACATATATTGTTTCCGCTACCACAAACTATATAGATTTCGCAATTTTTTTGTGTAAGACAAGCCTACTTTTAACATTTCCGTCTTGTCAGCGCCTTAACGGAGACTTTAGTGCACAAGCGCGTTCGCAAACATAGGTCTCTCTTCCCTCACTCTCATAGTCCATCATGATAACATGGCCGGAGAGTGATCAGGCTTTACGTGTTCTCCGAGGCACAGGGTTGCCAGTATGTTAAACGCCAGCCTTCTAACTCTAAGCCACACCATTCAGTGCAGATTGGTAGATGTCACGTGATTTTAATAAAGTCGAAAAAAAAACAGTGGCAGTCCGGAAGTGAAAACTTGAAAAAAATCGGCACCGCGGTAATCAACGCGTTGATGTCTTTTACTCCACGCACCGCGGTAATCAACACGTTGAAGTCTTTTTAATGGTCAAAAGCTGGTGTCGTCACAGTGTCGCGAAATCAATAGTTTAGTCCCATCTCAAAAATACCCAACGCACCTAAAGAAGTTTTCACTTCAAAAAATCGTTCATACTAAATGGTAGCTTCAATTTCGAAGGTTTAGCAATAGAACGTGCGATGTGATTTTCTTCAGGAGAGCAGTAACGTAGATAAAAGCTGATGTGAGACCAGAAACCACATATTTTATTGAATTACTTTGAAAACGTGTCCCAGGTCTTCCGGTTAAGCTAAGGACAAATTGTGGAACAAGTAACGTGTTTAAGCCCACCTATAGCACGAATCTTTACCAAAAATGGTAACCTTTCAATGTTGAGAAGTATGGGATGGGGGGCGGTTTCTTTTAAGGTTTTTCGAATAACACAAGTATGGACTTCAGTGTGGGAAAGAGATGAAGCTCTACAGGTCGTATAGCTCCATCTCTTTCTCCCACTGAAGTAATATTAGAATAAAACTGTTTATGAGCTGGTGGTAGGCCCCCAGGTTAAAAGTAAACCTCACAGATGTATGAAAATGGACAGCACGGAACTTTTGATCGTATAGTTGGAAAGAGCTAGCGGTCGAAAACCGGTACCCGGCTGGAAATATGGCACGTCGAGCATAAGAAAGAGACTGTCGTACTAGTATGAATGGCAGAAACGATGCTCTACAAATTCTACAATGCTGAATTTTTATTTTATTTTAGTAGCTCAATAGTGTGTATAAAAACGGAGAAGGAAAACATCGTGAGGAAATCGACATGTCCTAGAACCAAAAAATCGAAAATATGTGACATCTACCAACCCGCACTGGGCCTGCGTGGTGGATTACGACCCACTTCCTATCACAGAGAGGAGGCCAGTGTCCCAGCAGTGGGAACATTAAAATAGGCTGCTTATTAAACTTTATGTTCTGTACAGGGAAATTGTTTTTTTTATAAACGTCATTTTGTGGTAAGGACAGAAATAGCAGGCAAAGCGTGAGGATAAGTGAGTATGTATTATAATATTTATAATAAGGATAAAGGGAAAAATTGGAGTCGGATAAGAATCGCGTTTATGGCGTTTATTATTGGCAGGAATAATGATCAAAATCAAGGTCTGCCTTTCCACCAGAGACATGCGATGTAGCTAAGCAGTGAAGCTTTACTAAGCTAAGAAACTGTGTCTTTTTCCATGAGAGCTAAGTATTAGCCGAGCGGGTAAGATGTGCAATGAAAATGTGCTAGAGCAGTGTTTTTCAATCTTTTGCATGGTTTGAGAACCAACCTAAAAGAAAATCTGCTGAAATTATCTAGAGCAACAAAACAAAGTTTTTTTTTTTCTGAGGACTGGCGACCCCCTTATAGAGGCTTCACGACCCCCCAGGGAGTCGCGACCCACACGTTGAAAAACACTGTGCTATAGGTATGAGGAACAGGGTGTAAAGTTCACTCATCCTCTAGGAGGGTCCTCCGACCAGACGGGTGTTGTCTGGTGGGCTACTGCCCGACGATTGCAGTCGGGAGGTTGTATATATGCTAGTCGCGCCATAAACTCTGCTTGCGCGATGCAGGAATTTGCGTTACGTCAGTGTGGCATAGTTCGCATGAGGCGATTTAGATTAAAAAAAATTTTTGACCTCCAGAGCTAAACCAAGCCATGCTACACGATGAAAATTAAACGATTCTATTGGTTGATATCAAACACATCCTTCGCTACGTACCCGGTACCTTAGCATATATATTCTAATGAAACGACATGGCAGCCTCATTCGCTATGACAAAAATAGATGACCAGGTTATGACGAAGGCGCATCACAGACCTTCAACAGAGAGTCAGAAGAGAGATCTTCAACATGAATGATGTGATAGCTATGTATCTAAATCTAATAATAATTTTTGCTGTGCCCTGACAGGGTCTACAACGGCTCTTAGCTTTAAGCCTTTTGTTAACATCTTGTTTTTACCTTGTGGAACGCCAATAAACGAATATGAACCAATATTTTGTAACATATTTTGATTTAAAAGAGTTTTTTGCTCGTTCTTCTACATAGGTACCTACTACGCTTTGGAATGGGCAACTAGCTTCATCTTTCTGACTGACCGAACCCTTGACAATTCAAAAGTGCCTGTAATTGGTTTATTTGAAATAAATGCTTCGAGTTGAGACCAAAACTACAAATCAATAAAGTTTCCAAGAAACAGCTGATTAGCAAAAAGGTAATTTTCGTAAATAACTCGAAACTTTTTGACCATGCAGTCTCTGAGAACTTTAAAACGTTATCACGTCAAAACAATCAGTAAGACGTCAATAAAACGATCGGTAATCGTCAAAAAATTACGACTTGTTATAACAAGTACGGTATGAGTCATCATACCGTACTTGTGTTTTGTATTGTATTAAAGACTAAAGGAAATGGGCCATTATGAGGCCGGTAGCGCGGAGTTGGTCAATTGCACTGTAATGAACGGTGCCCAGACATTGATGCATCCGCGATGCATTTACAAAATGCAACTGATGCGGATTATTTTGTAGTTTTAATAGGGAAATATTTAACTAATGAGTGAGAATAGATAACTTCCTTTAAAAAACTTATTGATCTTCTAATGATGGAGACCTTTTTAAATTAATGAAGCCCTAACAAATTTTACGCCTGTAATGATTCAAACTTAGCACTAGCGCTACATCCAAGTTGGTCTCAGTTATGGCTTGTCCACTCTAAAATGACGCGCCTAAGACAAGCTATACTTGCCTATTTAGTATTTTTAGGACCCCATCATCTGCCTAGCCTTTTCCCAACTATGTTGGAGTCAATACTCAATACTTTATTGCATTCCACAATGTATGTGCTTCCAGTCTAACCGGATGCAGCTGAATACCAGTATTATACATGGAGCGACTGCCTATCGGACCTCCACAACCAGCGACTGATCAAGAGTTCTGACCGCCCTAGGCTAATTATGAGGATGCGCCCCCACCAGGTGTATTAGGTATGGACGGCCTAAAGAGTAGTAGGTAAGTGAGTAGAGTAGTAGTGTGGAAATTTTAACATGGTTCATACTACCTATAAAAGTTTTCAGATCGATCTGCAAGCGAAACTAACGTTGTTCTTTAATCTGCATGATATTCAACCTTAGGGTGCATTTAGTTATAGTGTTTTGTCTCGGTCTAGTTGAAATATGTACGGTAGATGCAATGATGCTAGATTAGTGCATGCGAAAACACGATTTCAGCGCCTCGCGCCTTATGCTGCAGCCTAATTAGCCTAAGGGTCAATCAGGCCCTGTCCACAACCCAGTTACTGGGTAATACGATACCCACTGGTAAGGCTGGTTGTCAGATTTTCGGGCTTCTGACGACCCGTAGCAACTGTCAAAGATCCACGAATGGCAGCCGGGGCCAACGGCTTAACGTGCTTTCCGAGGCACGAAGGAGTCTCGGTATGTAAAGATGGTCACCCATCCACGGACCAACCCCGGCAAGCGTAACCTGATGGATCGACCCGTGTGGTTGTTATTGTTTAGCCAAGAGCTCCTCTCTGGTATTTTTAGGACCCCAAAATGGGAATTATTTGAGGTTCTTCTTTTGCAGCCAAAAAAAAAATCTAGCCTATCAGAGAGGTAGGTTGCGCGACTGACCAACGTGCACTGGAGCACACAGTATAATAATAGTAGACTATACAACAAGTGAAAAAAAGGGAATTTAATTCGAGAGACTAAGTTGGATCCCGAGAGCAGCAAAGGATTCTAGAGTAGAATCACGAGCGTAGCGAGGGTTTCTAGATTAGAATCACGAGCGTAGCGAGGGATACAAGACCGAGAAAAATGATTATTTTTCACGAGTTGTGTCCTCTACTTTTTACTATTGACTGCGAGAAAATAAATTTTGGCAGCAAAAAATTATCTACTATAATTGCTGCTTTAGAACGAAATGATTCCGAAGTCAATGTCTCATTTTTGTCACTGGAAGAACTAATTTTATTATAATTAAGCTAGTAGATTTTCCAATGACATAAAACAACCACTTGGAGCTCTAAAATGTTAAAACATCATAATTTTCAGCGTAAACAAGTCACAAATGTAACATTTACGTCCATTTAAAAGACCAATAGAGTTGACGTATTGATCCGGTAGGGTTTAATGTGCTCCCTGAAGCACGCAGGCCACGGAGGGGTCCTGTAGGTAACACAGTTACACCTCAGTGCATCCACAAGGTAGGGTAGATATACTGTATGTATATCAGGTAATTTTTCTAGGCTATGGTTATACTGCGTGGTTTTGCCGTATTGTGACTGTCATGGAGGGTTCATTTCTTTAAAGTTTCCTTTAGATATGCTGCTGTTTTATTTCAGATGCGGTTTCATCATACTCTTGAATCAATATTAATTTAATCAATATTATATTTGCGTCGACGCAGGCCAGCTTTATTTTTGAAGTGGAAACTTCTTTAGGCGCGTTGGGCATTTTTGAGATGGGACTAAACCATTGATTTCGCGACACTGTAACGACACCTCATTTTCGTAAACGCGATTGTGCTCTTTATTTAGTTTACTAACATAGTTTTTAAGTCATTGTTACTAACACTATATGGATTGTGTGTACTTGTATGTGTAGTCCGAAATAAAGAATATATTATTATTTATATTACGTTACGGATCAATGTTCTATGCAACTATTTTTACTTTAAAGGTTTTGTAAACGCGATTGTGCTCTTTATTTATATTAAGTTACGGATCAAAGTTCTATGCAAGTATTGTACTTTAAAGGTTTTGTAAACGCGATTGTGCTCTTTATTTAGATAAGGTTACGGATCAATGTTCTATACAAGTATTTTTCTTCCACCAAGGCGATCTTGTTCAAGTTTTCACTTCTGTCGGCACTCCCGGAGTGCCCCTTTTTCCATATTTGTTTATCGGCCGTCATTTCAGAGCTCACTTTGATTAAAGCAATATGCAATATCATCTTTCACACCTACCATATTACCTTATAATCTGATGATTGCCTATGTAAGTACTGAAAATGCACGCGCCGCGCTTCTAGACTTGAGAAATACAAAGTACAACCACTAAGTACGCCACTCAAACTCCTCGTTCCTCTTCGGCCAGAAGTTTAGTTTTATCACAACTTGAAAAACATTGCCAAGAATGTTTTCTGCCCATAACTATCAAGAACTCATTAATTAGGCCATGTACGCCGAATAAGGGTTCATCTTTTTAAATTCTCTCGTCTCGACAACTATTCAAGAATATCTTCATCATCATCATCATTTCAGCCGAAAGACGTCCACTGCTGGACATAGGCCTCCCCCAAGCACCGCCACTTCGACCGGTTCTGTGCTTCCCGCATCCAGCGGATTCCTGCGGCCTTCAAAAGGTCATCGGCCCATCTTGTGGGAGGTCTTCCAACGCTACGTCTTCCGGTACGCGGTCGCCACTCCAGTAGGTTTCAGCTTCAGCCCCATCGGCCATCTGTTCTGCGAGCAATGTGCCCTGCCCACTGCCACTTAAGTTTGGCAATACTTCGGGCTTTTTTAATGATTTGGAAAAAATATGTCAAACTAGAGCATTTTCTTAATAACTTAGTATCCGAATATTTTAGATTATGTTTATATTACATAGTGAAATTA
The DNA here is from genome assembly GCA_963680765.1 of Agrochola lychnidis. Taxonomy (NCBI): domain Eukaryota; kingdom Metazoa; phylum Arthropoda; class Insecta; order Lepidoptera; family Noctuidae; genus Agrochola; species Agrochola lychnidis. The sequence continues at coordinate 15,150,457 of OY796872.1, forward strand.
ATTTGTAAAGTTATGTCTAACGCGGATAAAAAACTGAGAATCGCGCAAAATCTATCAAGCGTATTTTTGTGAAACCTTCACCATTTTAAAGATAATTTAATTATTGATCTTTTAGTATACGTGTTTTATTAAAATACCTTTTGTTTTATGTATAATAAATTAATAATGCGTCTAATTTGGGACAGCGCTCCTTGATGGGCGAGTCCTATTACTGGCTGGACGTACGACGCGTTGCTTGAGCTCAGTACAGAACACGCAAGCTAATCACTCAAGGTCACTGGCATATACAGTGTGAGTCTTCATAATGTGCACATATCGAAATGAATCTATGCTTAATTTTATCGACGGAAAAATGGTTAACTGCTCTCAATGTTATGTACCTATATTGCATTTTATCCTATGTACTAATTTTTGCTAGGAAGGAAAGTTGAAAATATATGGCTGCAGGTAAAAAAAAACTATTAATAAAAACACAGGAAAAGTATTGTTGTTATAATAAACTATGACATAAACATGTTAGTCCTTTACATAGCTACCTAACAATTAGCATAATTACCTGACTACTATTTTGTAACTTGTTATGATAATATTAATAACTTTGCACTTTAATAAATTATATCTAGTAACATAGTCTTTGTAAATAGATAGATCGTTTATTTAGTGCACACAACATAAAAAAGCACGATTAAATAATAACTTATTACATGAATATTAAGGAATAGCCACAAGATGTCAACATAATATATAATGTATGTTTTAAAAATAAATACACCATTATTATTTAAGATATGTATTTTAGAAGAATGTACTCAATACTCAATATATTTATTGTTTCCACATGTGAACTTAGGTGGAAGGTTTAACAAAATAATATGATCATTGTGGACCCTGTCGGCCACAGCAAAAGTAGGAGAGAGGAAGAGGGCTTTTAATTTTGTAACTTATTTAGTACCTATTTATTGTAATTATTTTATAAAACTTGTAAATTAAAATTTGTCATTTAAATAATCATTAATATCATAATAGATAATAGGAATAGTTTTAATTTGTTTTATAAATGTATTCAATTTTTGTTCATTTTTTATTAATTCTGGTAATTTATTATATATTTTAATTGACATGACTAGTGTACTTGTTGAGTGCATTTTTAATTTAGAACCTGGTAAGTTTAACCTATTTTTATGGCGTAATGTATATTTAGACTATACATTTAAGTATATTCTTTTTATATGTATTTAAGTATATTCTCATATTGTATGTTTATATTTAAATTAGTGAATAGTTAGGTTTTTATTTTATGTATTCTGTTTTCTCTTCTACTCTTACACACGTTGTCTACATCTCTTTAACTACTTTCCTATCGCAGGTATGCTGGAAGAGATTTCTATAGAAATAAGCATCACCTTTGTACGTATTTTTCTGTTTCTTTCTTCTTGTCTGTTTGTTTGTGTGTACATAAACTGTTAAATAAATAAATACAAACAATAGCTATTGGTTGTAGTCTTTGTTGCCATTAAAGGGGGGGGAGGGGCAATGTAAATTGTAAACATTATTATATGTATAAATGATTTAAATTTAAGTAAAGGAATGAATGGCCCATTAGAAAATGTCGACTCCATCTAACTTATTTTTTTAACATGACATGTCATGCAAAGTGATTCTTATTTAACAGATTAAACAATTTCATTTCAATTGTCAATGTTTTTTATAAATTTTGTGGTGATGGTTTTACCGCAAGAGCTTACAGTGTAGCAGAAACATACATTTGGCTGTGGATTACTGGCTGATTATAATGAAAATGTTATAAAGCATAGAGGAATAGAAAATTATGAAATGTTTTAAGATATTCAATTTTTTTTAATGTCTGTAATTGAACTGGAGATTATGTCAATAAATATAAAATGGTTAAGTCACGGTTTAAATTTGTTCATTATTTAATATCATTAACTTAGTGTAGTTTGCATGGAAAAACATAATATTTGTTTTAATCTAACTATAATGTATCAAACAGTTGTGTACAGAAAACAATGTTCTTCGAAAATTAAATGATAAGAAATAATGATAACACAACATTATTTTGAAAGCTTATCTTGTAACATTTTCATTACAAACAACACTAGGTATTTAATTTTACAAAGTAACACAGATCTGACACATCTCCTAATCAAGCTTTTATGGAGGAACATTGTCAGTCAGATATGTATACAGAGGCACATAAAAACATGGATAATTCAATAACATGCCTTAAGAATAGTTAAATGAGCTAATTATCAATTAAAGCAGATGTTACTAACATCGTGTCAACTACAAAATTCCTTACTGTTTAATTATTTTTTTGACATTACATACTGGCCTCTATCATACAACTACTGACGTAGTTTTTATTTGCGCGAAAAATACGCGAGCGATTCATAACGGTGGACGAATAGGTAAAACAATTCATTGAGCAATACAGCACAGCTTGAATTGAAGTAGCTTCAAATGACCCCGAAAGGAGTTACCTACTTTAATTGTGAATGAACGGAGCACTCATTGATTATATCTAGCTACACCACAGGACGGGGTTGACTTAAGGGCGGCGGTCGACACTCACTTGTATGCATTTTATCATACTCTTTAGCTCATAAAACCCATCCCCATCGCTTATACACCCCATAGAGGAGCTGTAGAACTTTAGAAAACACTATAAATCACATCACACATTCCATGAGCTATGGAAAATGGCCGGGGTAAAGCCCTGCCTAGCCCGAACAGGGCGAAGCACAAATCACAAAAACTGAGTTACAGATACACCACTTACTTTTCAGATGCCTCGGTCATGATTCGACACGTCGAATATCCTAATTTCTACTCGCCACTTCACAGATTTCACCATTTTTATGACATAAATACATCAGATTCACTTACGAACCGTTCTTATTTCGGCCCTTTGTTGGGCCTCAGTGCGCTTGCGTCAATAAAACAGTCCGGGCGGGTTATTCAATGAACGCGGCGTGTTCGCGCGACAGGTGGCGTGTCAGTCGCGCACAACTTTGCTATCTAGCCTCGCGATTGGCCCGTTGGATACTCTATCGCTTTTCCACCAATGACGTAGCTTGACAATCTATATCCACCAGTAACCTCCCCTTCAGGACGAATAAAAATGAATGGCGGGCGTTTTAAAATATTAGGCTGCCGGCAGTCATTTTTGAATACCCTCGCACTGAGCTTCTAGGATTTAGGAACGCACAATAATTTCATATAAATAACACTGAAATACGCAATAAAATCATTAATTTCACTGTATTCTGATCAAAAATCGCGATATTTGCTGCTCGCGAGCGGAGAGCGGAAGTAGGTCACGCCGGCCTCGAGGGTTCGACTGTTACTGAATGAAGCAAGGCTCGCAATGGGCCCATCCCCGTTCATGCACCGACCCATTGAAAAATAAATAGGTCAAATCATTGCAACGTGCCCTACATGCAGGTTGCCTGCACCATTCATAGGCGGCGCTTGCATACGGGCCCCCGGTTCTATTTATAGCTGCTCTATATTTGGGCAGGTCATTCGCAGCAAACGTAAATGCAGCCTCCGTAAAGTAGGTTACCTGATTTTCTTTGTTAATAGCCGGTGCAGTGACGTAGTTCGCGTTTGTCATGACGTCAGCAGTGATTTTTGATTGGACGGTTTAATCATTTTTCAATTTTTTATTTAAATTGACAATTATTTTATTTATCGATGTTATGGGGTAATAATATGTTTATGTACTAAAATTGAGAACTAAAAATTTTTCAGTAACAGTTGAGTCTTAGAAATTATTAAGTTATTTTGAAACAAATAAATAATATTCTACCAAAAAAATATATTTAGAAAATTATTAATATTACGTGACACTAAATGCAAATTAAGTAATTATCCGGAATTAAAAGGTTTTTAATTCTTTTTCTTGAAGTGCTTGATTACTACCGCTCTCCGTAAGAAACTATACAAAAGCAAGTTCGTAGTGTAAGTTACCTAAACAGTTCTAATTAAATTAACCATAATTGGATATTTTCGGAGCCAATTTAGTGGATAATATTTACGTAATCCATTTTATTCAATTAACTGTCTGCCAAAAGTCACATAGGATTTTTTTAACATTATTTCATGTTTTTTTTAAATTGACCTAAATCTAGATAAGCCGGCAGTAGGACATGAATGACGTATTCGCTGTTGCCAACCAGTCGACTCGACGATTGACTCAACTTGTTGAATTTATCAATGGTGTTGGTGGAATCGAGTCTTTCGCGTGAAGAGAACAAAGGAATATCTACGTCATTGGATATAATCGTAATAAATATCTGCAGTAACGGTCTTAGGTAATAATTATGAGTAAATTAATTGGCACCTGACAGTTTACTCAAAAATAAATAAAAAACGTGATAATCGCTTGTTTGTTGACGCCCTTATTTCAGCCCACCCAGTATCTTGACCCAAAATCGTCAGTTACGTATTATCTATGACGCGCGCTGAGGGATGCAGTTTTTTAAGCTCGTAATAAGCAGAAAGGACTAATCAAAGTACCTCATTAGTATTGTTAACGTTAAATTAAAATATGCGTTGATTTACTAGATTCGCGGGATGATTTCTCAGGCGTAAGATTTAAATCAAGCGCGGTTTGTCTTTTCCCGTCTGGGTCTGGTTGGCGTCTTTGAGATTTTGTGAAGAGGATAGGCAGTGAAAATGCCCCTGCCTGCATGCTTAGTGATATTTATTAATTGCATAGAAACCTACACTAATTTTTTTGCCAAGCGCGATGATAAGATTATAATGAATGGCGTAACTCGACCTCGCAAATATTCATTCAAGCTTTCTTTGTGGAGGCTCATATTTTTATTGCTGGCTCACTGGCTGAATGAGGCAAAGACAATTGACATAGAAGTCTACTTAAAACAAAAGAGGTAAGTAGGTACCTATAAGATAAATACTTGATCATCGGTTAATTTTATTTTGTAGGTAGGTAAATCTTATGGGGCCGTTGCACGAAATCGACTGATTTTGATCAATTTTGTTCATTGGTTGCGAGAAAGGGAAAAAGAATTTAAACAAAACTATTTGAGATTTGAAAAGTCGAGTTCTTAGTTTTTCATGCGGCTGAAAGTGATTTTTCAAATAAATTAAGTAACTTTTCATGGAAAATCACTAATATTCGCAACAAATTTTCCGAAAAATGACGCGAGACTGACGTTTGATCATTTTGTTAAGTAGGTACAAGAAACCTGAGCAAGAAACTACTGCTACAACATGTGATTTTGAAAATTAAAAAAAACCGGTCAAGAGCAAGTCTGACTTGCGCACCGAGGGTTCCGTACCATTTAAAATTTTCATCGGCGAGGCCTATAATCGTCGGAGAATTTTAACACTGCACACTGCCATGCCGTGCAGCAGTGGTGGCCTAGTGGTAACGGCCGCGACTTACGAGTTGTAGGTCGTAGGTTCGAACCCAGACAGGCGCTTTACTTTGTGTAAATTATTTCATCACCACTGCTCTCAAAACGGTGAAGGAAAACATCGTGAGGAAACCGGCATGTCCTAGAACTGAAAATTCGAAGACATGTGACATCTACCAACCCGCACTGGGCCCGCGTGGTGGATTACGGCCCACTCCCTCTCACAGAGAGGAGGCCTGTGTCCCAGCAGTGGGAACATTATAGGTTGATGATGATGACTGCCATGCCGTGTAGAATATCGCAGTTTTAGGTCAGCGCCATCTCTTGTCCGATAGAGGAACTAATGTTAAGTTGATGATTTCTGAAAAAGTGCTATTTAGAGAGATCGTATATTTTTCCTGTAATCTTTACATAAACTTCTATCACATGGAATAATTTCAGATTTTTCTCTATTCAAACTTCGGAGATAAGGGAACGGTATATTTTTTTAAAAATTTGTCAAAATTCGAAAAATGTTTGAGAATGTGCAAATAGCGCCCTTTTATATGATACCCCACATGCCTTAGTAGCCCCACTTCGAATTTTTAAGATGCAAAATAGTTGGGCAAACGTCATCTAAAACCATTCCAAATTTTATGTTGATAGCATTAGTCGTTCTTGAGATATCCAGCTGTGACAGCCAGACTGAATCTCACCATAAGGTCAGGTACGGAACCCTAAAAACAGAGATAATTTTCAGTGCTTCTGACTGACGTGTAAAAAAGTGAGGGCGAAAGTAATATCAGCTCATACGTAACTGAAATAAAATCGATGTGTAAATACAGGGTCAAATTAAATTAACCAGCTCAACTCCGCAGGCGTGGTTGGTATCGATAGGTATCTAAACAATGAAACAAAGAAAAAAACAGTGGCACTCCGGGAGTGCCGACAGAAGTGAAAACTTGAACAATTTAAAAAATGCTTCTAAAACCTTTAAAGTAAAAATACTTGCATAGAACATTGATCCGTAACTAATATAAATAAAGAGCACAGTCGCGTTTACAAAAATGAGGTGTCGGTAACGGTGTCGCGAGTTCAATTGTTTTTTCCCATCTCAAAAATGTTGAATGACCACTAGTAGTGCAGTTAGGTACTTGAACTAGTTGAGAAAAGCTCTGTTTTTTAGGGTTCCGTAGCCAAATGGCAAAAAACGGAACCCTTATGGATTCGTCATGTCTGTCTGTCTGTCCGTCCGTATGTCACAGCCACTTTTTTCCGAAACTATAAGAACTATGCTGTTGAAACTTGGTAAGTAGATGTATTCTGTGAACCGCATTAAGATTTTCACACAAAAATAGAAAAAAACAATAAATTTTGGGGGTTCCCCATAGTATTATATTATCTGTGCCCATACTTAGAACTGAAACAAAAAAAAAATCGTCAAACCCATACGTGTGGGGTATCTATGGATAGGTCTTTAAAAATGATATTGAGGTTTTTTAATATCATTTTTTTTTCTAAACTGAATAGTTTGCGCGAGAGATACTTCCAAAGTGGTAAAATGTGCCCCCCCTGTAACTTCTAAAATAAGAGAATGATAAAACTAAAAAAAATATATGATGTACATTACTATGTAAACTTCCACCGAAAATTGATTTGAACGAGATCTAGTAAGTAGTTTTTTTTAATACGTCATAAATCGTAAACCAAAAATACACTATTATTAAAACATCGATCAAAGTTACAACGAACTACAAAAACTTTTATATTATGTAACTTGCTGCTACGGAACCCTTCATGGGCGAGTCCTCTCGCACTTGACCGTGTAGTGTCTGTGTATGGGGTATGTAAGGAACTCTTCAGAGTAAACACAGCTCTCACGATAATAATTCAGTTTATTATTTCATGAACAATAAAAGATTTAAAATAATGCGCGGCGCGAGCGAGTTTATATTCCTGCCTGCCTTGGCGGGTTGTTTAGCGCGAAGTGCCGAGGGCGAGCGAGGGGCGCATCAAGAGCGCGGGGTGGAGGCGGCGAGTTTAGCCGCTAGCCACAAGTTCGGCAAACTTCGTTGTTCCTCGGAGATACGAGTATTATGTTGGCAGAGCGGCCGAACTGTAGGTATAGGCTACATCACTCCCCCGCTGAGACCGGTTCACGGTCGATAGTGAGAAAGGTATCGCGGGAATCTGACGGTTCTTCCGCTTCTTGTGGTGGTTTCCGGCTGCGGTGGTGGCGATGCTGGCGATAAAGCTGATTGTGGTAGTGATGGTGGTTGTGGTAAGGGTGGTGTTTTTGAGCCATTATTGTTGTTAGCCATGTAGGCAGGTTTTAGCCTATCAATGGTTACGGTTGTGTGTTTCCCTTGGACGTCTATTGTAAAGGTTTTTGATCCTCTGTCTATGACTTGATGTGGACCAGAATAAGGTGATTCTAATGACTTCTTCAGAGGTCCTTTCCGCAGGAAGACGTGAGTGGCTGTATTAAGGTCTTTAGGTACGTAAAACATTTTCTCACCATGGCCGGAAGTTGATGCAGGTGACAGTCTCGAAATATGTTTTCTTAGCCGTGCTGCGAAGTCTGCTTCATCCATGATGTTGTGTGTTACTGGTTTCATGAACTCACCAGGTAATCGGAGTGGCTCGCCGTACACTAGTTCAGCTGAAGAGGCTTGTAGATCATCCTTCCAGGCGCTTCTCATACCCAGGAGAACAAGAGGAAGTACCTCCGACCATTGCGCGTTGTTGTGGCACATTATCGCAGCTTTCAGCTGTCTGTGCATTCTCTCCACTAGGCCGTTGCACTGAGGGTGATAAGCTGTCGTGGGGCAATGGTATGCGCCTATGATTGACGAGATGCTCTGGAACAGCTGCGAGTCAAATTGTTTTCCTCGGTCAGTGGTTATTTTCTCTGGACATCCGAAGCGAGCGACCCAGCCAGAAATGAAAGCGCTAGCGCAGGTCTCAGCTGTGATGTCTGCTAGAGGGTAGGCTTCTGGCCATCGAGTATACCTATCTACAGCTGTAAGGCAGTACCTGAAACCAGAAGAAAGTGGCATAGGGCCTATTATGTCAAGGTGGACGTGGGAAAAACGGTTGGAGGGAACAGGGAATGGGGAAAGAGGAGAGTGGGTATGGCGGGTAACTTTGTTGCGTTGGCAATCAGTGCATTGTTGGGCCCATGTTCTGCAGTCACGACGAATCTTAGGCCACACAAATCGTTCTGACACTAGTTTGGCTGTAGCGTTGGGGCCTGGATGACTGAGATTGTGTAGGTTGTTGAAGATTGCTTTTCGGAAAGTTGGTGTGATGAATGGCCTTGAACGTGAAGTAGACTGGTCACAATATATGTAGGCATCCATAGTTTTCACTCTTTCTAATTTTAACGCCGTTTTGTTTTGTAACAAACTGTGTAACTCTTGATCGTTTTCCTGTTCGTTTTCCAGTTCTTTGTAGTTGATGGTAGTATCGATGCTTTCCAGTCGTGAAAATGCGTCGGCGACTACGTTGTCATTTCCCGAGATATGTTTGATCTCTGTTGTGAACTGGCTGATATAATCGAGATAGCGGTGTTGACGAGGTGAGCAGTTGTCTCTTCTTGTTGTGAAGGCGAATGTGATGGGTTTATGATCGGTGAACACTTTAAATGTTCTCGCTTCGACCATATACCTAAAGTGTTTTATTCCTTCATGTATTGCGAGCAATTCGCGGTCATAAGTGCTATGTTTCGTCTGAGCAGAAGATAACTTGCGAGAAAAGAATCCTAGCGGTTGCCAGCTGTCATTTATTCGTTGTTGTAAGACAGCTCCGATGGCTACATCTGAAGCGTCGGTAAAAAGTGCTAACTCAGCTTGTGGATCAGGATGCGAGATGAGAGTAGCTTCTAATAAGTTATTTTTGCATGCGTCGAATGCTTTTCGTATTTCAGGTGTTATGGTGATGGGCGTCGATCCTTTTATTTTTGGCCCACTTAAAGCTTGATTGAGAGGCCCTTGAATTTGAGCGGCGCCAGGGAGAAATTTTCTGTAAAAATTGATCATCCCTAGAAATCTTCGTAACTCTTTAGCATTTTTAGGGAGGGGGTATTCCTGGATTGCCTTTACTTTTTCTGGAAGGGGACGTATACCAGCTGCAGATACGTGGTAACCCAAGAAGGTAACTTCATTAACACCTAAGACGCATTTGTTGGTGTTAATTACTACTCCATATTTTTTTAATTGGTTAAATAATTTTGTTAGGTGTCCAATGTGCTCTGTCTCCCCTTTTGAAAACACGAGGATATCATCTAGATATCCAAACGTGAAGTTTAATCCTTGAAGAATTTCGTCTAAAAATCTCTGAAACGTTTGGGCGGCGTTCCTCAAACCAAAGGTCATGGCAGTAAATTCAAAAAGTCCAAAAGGTGTTGTGATCGCTGTTTTTTCAATATCGTCTTCAACCGGTATCTGATTAAATGCTTTTACGAGGTAAATTTTTGAAAATATGGTGGATCCTGACAGCTGGTAAGCAAAGTCGTGGATGTGCCTCACTGGATACCGGTCAGGTATTGTTCTTGCATTTAATTGCCTATAATCGCCACATGGCCTCCAGCCGTCATCTTTTTTGGGCACGAGATGTAATGGGGACGACCATGGACTTTCAGAGCGACGAGCTGTTCCATTTTGTATCATTTCCTCAAATTCCTTTTTCGCGATTATCAGACGGTCTGGTGCCAATCGACGTGGTCGTGATGTTACCGGTGGGCCAGACGTCGTTTTAATGTGGTGCTTAGTATTGTGAATTGGCATATTTTGTGATCCAGCTGGTCTTGTTATTTCCGGATAACATCGTAATAGGTCGAGATAAGTTGAATGTCCTGTAAACATTTTCAATGACAGCATTTCATGTGTTATTTCGTGAGTTGAAGGCGCGCCGACGGTCATATTTGTTATTGAGTCGATCAATTTTTGTTGCCTGCAGTCAACTAATAAGTTAAAGAAACTTAAAAAATCAACGCCTATGATTGGCCTTGAAACATCAGCGATAATAAACTTCCAAGAAAACTCACGACGTAATCCGAGATTAAGACTTAGTTGATAGGTACCGTATGTTGGTATCGGCGTGCCATTTGCGGCGACGAGTTCATAGTTCCCTTTGTTCTTACATTGTAGTTGTTTACGTAAGTACGATTTAGGGTAGGCACACACGTCTGAACCCGTGTCGACGAGAAACTGTATGCTGGTACGTTTATCTGTGATAAATAGGCGGCCTTTACACGTAGAGCAGTCGTCAGCCGCCATTACTGACTGCTTTTGCAGTTTTCCGGCTTGAAATCACACGGCTGAAGACATTTGGTGGCCTTCTCACCAAACTTGTAATGGTACCAACATGTTGGATGATTTTTATTACGTGATTGAGATCGGTTTTCGCGGGATTTCGAGCGGTCTTCGCGTCTACTTGATCTTGATCGGCCTGAGCGGGAAAGATCGTTGACTTTTTGCGTTAGTATCTCGACTTGCTTGGTAAGCTTTGTGTTTACAAATGGTATCCATTTCGCTCGCTCCATTTGTTGATGTTGCCGCAATTTGCTGACCTCTCGGAACGACATCGTGTATTCTGTCGGCGAGATCTGCTAACACATCAAGACGCGCGGATGCCTGTGATGCGATTATGGACTGTATGTTACTCGGCAGGCGGCTCGACCATATTGTTTTTAAAAATTCCTCAGGTACTTTCGGACCAGCGAGGTGCTGCAGGTGTCGTAGAAACTGCGACGGCTTCCTGTCGCCAAGCTCTTCATGTGTCAGCAGTTGGTGCACTTTTTTCTCGCGGGATTCTGAGAGTCGCTTTATGAGCTCTGTCTTCAATTTTTCGTATTTTTCGCTCGCTGGTGGATTCACTATTATATCCTCGACCTCTGTTGCATACCGCGGGTCAAGATGACTGATGACATAAAAGAATTTAGTTGTGTCTGCTGTAATGTTTGATATTGCGAACTGACCTTCTATCTGTGCGAACCAAATCGCAGGCTTCTCCGGCCAAAATGGCGGAACGCGCACGCCTACTCTAAACACAGCTTGAGGTTCAGTCTTCTTTGCACCTTGTTTTTCTACTTCCTGCTCGGTGTCACTCATTTTTGTCACTAAATTTATATTTCACTACTTATAAGTTTATGAGTCCGCGTATTTTGCACTAGAAGCACGTGTTAACTTCTCGGGGTCACCACTGTAGTGTCTGTGTATGGGGTATGTAAGGAACTCTTCAGAGTAAACACAGCTCTCACGATAATAATTCAGTTTATTATTTCATGAACAATAAAAGATTTAAAATAATGCGCGGCGCGAGCGAGTTTATATTCCTGCCTGCCTTGGCGGGTTGTTTAGCGCGAAGTGCCGAGGGCGAGCGAGGGGCGCATCAAGAGCGCGGGGTGGAGGCGGCGAGTTTAGCCGCTAGCCACAAGTTCGGCAAACTTCGTTGTTCCTCGGAGATATTATGTTGGCAGAGCGGCCGAACTGTAGGTATAGGCTACAACCGCTTTTTTTGTTTAGTTATCGATACCCATCATATCACGTCTGTGAAATTTACACATTTGTGTTCGAATTAAATAAATAATAATAATAAATATATATTTCAAGTAATTTTAGTCGTTAACCCCAAAAAAAACAATGAATTTTAAGTTTAACCCCGACGCAAAAAGAGGGTTTTTCGTTATGTGTCTGTCTGTGGCACCGTAGCTCTTAAATGGGTCAACCGATTTCAATGTGGTTTGTGGTTGTGGTTTCTTTAGGCGCGTTGGACATTTTTGAGATGGGACTAAACCATTGATTTCGCGACACCATGACGACACCTCATTTTTGTAAACGCGATTGTGCTCTTTATTTATATTACGTTACGGATCAATGTTCTATGCAGGTATTTTTACTTTAAAGTTTTCGGAAGTATTATTTTTTGTAAACGCGATTGTGCTCTTTATTTAGATAAGGTTATGGACCAATGTTCTATACAAGTATTTTTCTTCCAGGCGATTTTGTTCGTTTTCACTTCTGTCGGCACTCCCAGATTGCCACCACTTTTTTTTTTTATTTGAAAGCAGGTTTTCAAGCGATGTTTCTTAGACATGTTTTATCAAAATCGGTTCAGCCATTTGAAGATTACTAGCTCTTTTCTAGTTGATGAATGGAAGTGAGTATCTTCCACAGGTCTGATCGATTTTAAATTTGGTATTCTGTTACTTCAATGATATTAAAAGAACATAGTAACCTTGAACTGATGCTGCAGCATCACCTGGAATTTGTAGGATACCCAACTCCCTTACCAACTTAAACAGTACAGGTATCGTGTTTGGGCTCATTGGAATGGTCTCTATCAATAGGTTACAGATAAGTAGACGGTGAACACGGTCTGGTGATGGAGTAGGAAAGAGTAATGAGGAAACGTTTGTGTCGGGGGTTTTTAAATTTTTAGCTGTTAAAATTGTAGGTTTCTTATCGTATTTAAATAAACCTATCACGTCTACGGAGCTTTTGCTAGCTAATTTTAGTTGACCCAGTATGATAAAGCTGTACTTAAAGGTTACTAGGTGAACTTTTGTGCAATGGCGATCTCCTATCGACCATTGTGGGTCAAAGTGTGAATGATATGAAACCTTTTTGCACACTGGTGCCGATTCCCTTATTCACAAATTAAACTAAATTTAAGTTCAGTGCATCTTTTTCTTTCTATTTCATTAAGAAAAGGACAGAAGATAAATTTTAGTTTAGTCCTGTCAAATTAATCAGCGCCTGTCACTCTCCATACAAGTTTAGACGTGATTAAAAACTTGCCGACTAAAATTACGTCAATTTACGTCAAGCGCTGATTAATTTGACAGGACTAAACTAAAATTTATCTTCTGTCCTTTTCTTAATGAAATAGAAAGAAAAAGATGCACTGAACTTAAATTTAGTTTAATTTGTGAATAAGGGAATCGGCACCACTATGTAGACTATTGATTGGACTTAATTATGATGATTGGTCGGTTTGTATAGTAAACTAGCTTTACTAGTTAAAGCAATGGCACGTAAAAAATCGGAGAGGCAATCAGATGGCGAGTGGTAATCTGGGTCTTGAAGTGATACTGAAACCACCGTACTGTCCGAATGCATCCCAAATGGACGGGAGCGAATATATGGGGAACGGGGGCAAAACATTTTTTTTTAACATGGCATTTATGTGCAAGAAATTTTTTTATCAATGCCATCTGGTTTTGATAAAATTCACCCTCATTTTCGGTGATAAATCATCGGTAAGGAGTTTCAAGAATTATAGGAATATTGCGTAAGACATTATTTCAATTATAACTATGTTGGGGAGTGGCAACCGGATTCATGCCCCCCTTAAATCTTCACAAAATTAGTAGTACTTGCACGATAATTTTTGTTCACTTATGTCTCAATAGATGGCGTGTGTAACAAGTAACTTTATACGGCTTAAACTTACCATCCTTAATAATATTATAAATGCGAAAGTAAGTTTGTTTGTTACGCCTTCACGCTAAAACGGCTGAACGGATTTGGATGAAATTTGGCACATATGTAGATGATGCCCTGGAAAAGAACATAGGATACTTTTTTTTTTCCCGCGGGATCGAGACTTATGCGGGTGAAACCGCGGGGCGCAGCTAGTTTATAATAAATACTTACTGGAATGTTCCCAAGACACGCTCAATTACCCTTTTTTAAACAGAAGAGATGTTGTTTCTAATGACATTTCATAAAAGAAATATCATTCACATCAGGGCCGTCTTTACCCGGGGGTGCAAGGGGTGCGTGGCACCCGGGCGCAGGGTCTTAGGAGGCGCAAGCCGACCGCCTTATACCTACATATACCATGCGTAATCACAATTTTTTTAAATAACATCTTTCATAACATCAAACTAATAATCATTATTAATTCATTATACTAAAAATATAGGCACCTATATTGTTTACAAGAAAAACGCCTCTGAAGCTTTCGGCACACTCGCCTTGCGACTTGCGTTATGCAAGCTAATTTAGATCTTATAGCTGCAACAATTAAATTTATATTCCAACAAACACACACGGCGAATTCAAAGAGAGCTTATGGCTACAAGTGCGGGCGCACGCCCTTTGTTACGCGACGCCCGCTTTTTGATCTAATGCCGCCCGCTTATCTAGTATCTAGTCACCAACACAAATTGTGTCAGCAAAAATGTAATGTTTTAGTAGTGATTTTATTTGTATTGTGTTAAAATTACCATTAAATTTCCGATGGCCATAGTAAGTGACCGTACGTAACGTTTGGCATAAGTTTCTACTTATTTTGTATTTATTTGTGTTGAATAAAAGTTATTTAATTCGTGTAGTAAAATGCAAATTTTGTGCAAGGAGTGTGTAAAACTGTTTTGTGGAAATTAATATAACGTTGTCAAGGTAAGTCGGTGGTAAATAAACTAAAATACTGATCCAAAGACATCGACTTCCGAAATTAAAGTAATTTTTCACTTTGTAGTTTGGAAGTCGGATGTATTTTTAACCGACTTCCAAAAAGCAGGAGGTTATTATGTTCGTCGCGTATGTTTGTTTTTTTTTTTCTTTTTTTTTTATGTATGTCCACCGATTTCTCCGTCAATTGTGGACCGATTTTGAAAATTCTTTTTTTGTTTGAAAGGGTGTGCTCTGGAATTGGTCCCATATAAATTTTATTAACTTTGCTTGGATAGTTTTTGAGTTAGCTACAAAATACGTTTTTTTTCCCACTTAGTATGTAGATGATATGATAAGTTTCTGTCACTGGTAGCAGGTAGTGGTATTCGAATGTGTGTGGGGTAGGTACCACAAATAAAAAGTGAAAAGTAAAAACTTTTTACAAAAAAAAAACAACCGACCTCAAAAAAAAAAACACTACAAAGTGAAAAATAACTTTAATTTCGGAAGTCGGTGGCAAAAAACGAAAATACAAAACCCAAGACACCGACTTCCGAAATTAAAGTTATTTTTCACTTTGTAGTGTTTTTTTTTGGAGGTCGGTTGTTTTTGTAAAAAGTTTTTTCGAAATTAAAATTAATAAAAAACTACATACATATCAACCATGACCCAAGATAGATTGACAAATTTGGCCATAATAAGTATCGAATCGAAAGTAGATTTCAAAACAGACGACATCATAAAAAGTTTGTCAACATAAAAGCCAGAAAAATTGAATTCGATGTTTAAAAATGACCTTACCTAATTTTACTAAATAATAAAATGAAACATAAAATAATTTATAATAATTATTAGTATTAATAATTAAATTGTTATTACTATTTAATTATTGAAAATATGTTTTTTTTTTCGTTGGTTAGGGGGGCGCAGGCTGATTTTCGCACCCCGGCGCCCAATATGGTTAAGACGGCCCTGATTCACATAGTTTATTTTCGACAACCCTTACATACTTAAGATTTTTGGTCTCGCTAGTCGGGTCCTGGGCATGAACAGAAGTTATCTATAGCTACTTATAGCGACGACTCGGATGCGAGTTGTGGGCACACGAACGAATTATTTTTCGACCCATATGCTGGGTGCTTGGCATTGAAAGTGTTAAGATCTCTCTACGCCCCACTAGGGGGGGGCACGCCCCACCGATTGGGAAGTCCTGGTGTACAGATATGCGTTTCTTCGATAGTACATGGAACTAATATCATCGGGCGAAATGTTGGTGTTCTATATACCTCTGCCCACGCCTTCGGGAAATATTTATAAGCGTGATGTCATGTATTTTGTATATATGAATAAAATAAAACACCTGGGCGGCTTGTGGCTAAGTAATGACAGCCGCACGGGTCGATCTATCAGGTTAAGCTACGCTTGCCGCGGTTGATCCGTGGATGGGTGACTATCTTTACATACCAAGACCCCTCCGTGCCTCGGAAAGCACGTTAAGCCGTTGGTCCCGGCTGTCATTTGTAGATCTTTGACAGTTGTTTCGGGTCGTCAGAAGCCCGAAAGTCTGACAACCTGTCTTACCAAGGGGTATCGTATTACGCAGTAACTAGGTTGTGGAGGTCCGATAGGCAGTCGCTCCATGTAAAATACTGGTATTCAGCTGCATCCGGTTAGACTGGAAGCTGACCCTAACATAGTTGGGAAAAGGCTAGGCAGATGATGAATAAAATAAAACACACATTATAAACAAACATTTTATTGAATAGTAAATACGTTTCATATAAAAGATAACAACTGTATACATTGCAAAAATATTAATCTTAAAATACATAATACACTTTTCACTTAGATAGCTATTTAAAATAAAGAAATGTAGTCCAGTGTTCAGTGGCGTGCACACAGTTTTAAGACAGGGTAGGCAGAAAATTTTACTCACCAAAAATACTGCACGTTGGTTTTGGTTCGTCGCGTCGTCTTGTCGATTAATGATTAAACGCGTCTATACGATTTTTTCCAAAGGTGTGATATTTAAGGGAAGCTTCTAAGTGTTTTTCAAATTTTTCATGTTTTCTCGCGGCGGTAGGAAAATTATGAATATCAGCGTAACCGGTGTAGTTCCAGACGGTTTTATTATTTGAAAATAGTAGACAAACGAAACAAAATAACCGATTACTGTGTATGCAACCTGTCAGCCAATGATATGAATCATATTGTTATTTATTGAATTTACGATTGACTTTACCTTTAATTTGTATTAATTGCAAATCCGGTGTACCACGACCTATCTCGATAACTTGTTTTTTTTCACCGAAAGATAGTTTTGAAAACGCATCATGTTTTATTTTCTCAATACACACACCATCTGAACAACTTTCACAGACAATATTATCCATTTTACACTAATAACAACAATCAAATTCTAATTACCTGATAGCGTATTCACAAACACAACACACGTCAAACAATATGGCGACTATAGTAAAACGGGCAATAAAGGGTAAAAAATAATACGACAAAAAATTATGGTCATCTAAATGTATAAAATTCAATGAAACAATGTTATTTCCTAAAATATTTGCATTGCATTGCATAGCAAACTTTCGTTCGGTAATGTTCGGTACGAGTCGTAATTTTTCGTCTTAGCTGTATAGAATAACTACAAAAAGACACTGGCTTTTCTTGCAGTTGTGTGCGTGATTTTTGTCATTGTGTGTCAGCAAAGCCCACGTAGCTATAGGAACGCACACACATTAAATACGACTTACCACGAGAGCACACATAAAAACATTCAGAGACGAATAGTTTGTGTCTTTACCGTGGCAGAGGCGAGGCGGCGCTAGTGCAGCGCGAATCGAGATGATGCGAAATTCGAATGATGATTCCACCGGCACTCGATAGGTGGAGCTGATTTATGATTTGTTTTGTTTATTGATAAAATAATATTAGATCTATTATCAGAACTAGGGTAGGCAGTGTCTTTCTGTCTTTATGAAACGCACGCCACTGCCAGTGTTATAGATAAATTAATGACTATGACCCATAGATATTATTTTAAGGGATAATTAAAATAATTACTTAGATTTGTGGCAGTAGATCCAAGAAATATCAAGTGGCTGGTTTAAAAGAGGTAGTCATGAGCAAAAAGTTGCTTTTGTTTGACCGAGATCGCTAATCAGCGTCTTGGGTATTGTGCAGGGCGAGACGCGAGGGGCAGTGCAGGCAGTTCATTGGTCAACGCTCACGGCGGCATCCCGCCCGCGCTCATTCGTCAACGCTGCCCTCCATTTCATTTTCTCAATTATTTTTTTCATGTTGAATGGTATTTAAATATGTAAATTAGGCAAAATTGTTTCATTTTGACAGTTCAACAACATTCATTGCGTTATTTACGTTGTTGAGCAGATTTTTTTTCCAACTTATGAAGCAATGGATTAGCAATCTGTTTCAAATCGAAACAGATTGTGATTGTGTTGTATTATGCAATTAGGGTGTTGGTTAGACTTGAAGCCGACCCCAATATAGTTAGGTAAAGGCTAGGCAGATGATGATCCTGAATTGGTTATATCCTGCCATTATGATATCACTGTTCTTCGGAAGTTAGAAGGAAGCAATGCTATTAACAGTAATATTAAGAGGGTTTATCCTAAAAGTTGGCAACGTCGTAAATAGCTGTCAAATATTTACCTGTTTTAATTAATTTGGCAATATTACTGTATGGAAATAAGAAATGTGGCTAACTAGTGAACTAAAATATTGATTACTAGCGACCCGCCCCGGCTTCGCACGGGTATAAACCGGGTTATTATTTATACATATAAACCTTCCTCTTCAATCACTCTATCTATTTAAAAAAACCGCATCAAAATCCGTTGCGTAGTTTTAAAGATTTAAGCATACATAGGGATATAGGGACAGAGAAAGCGACTTTGTTTTATACTATGTAGTGATGAAATGCAATAATTAATATCGTAACACCGAATATTTAGTTTTAGATGTAAAAAAAGTATTTGGAAACTTTCCAAGTGCCTTTTTTACACCTAAAACGGTTACAAGATTAAATTCAGTCCACTAGTTAGCCACATTTTTTATTTCCATACAGTAATATTGCCAAATTAATCAAAACATCGAAATATTTGACATCTATTTGCGACGTTGCCCACTTTCAGAATATACATTCTTAAACGTTGTCAAACTCTGGTACTGGACTCTTGGTGGCTTGTGCGATGGCTGCCTTTGTTAGGTCCTCGCCTTGGTTGTTCACGCAGTTCAGCAGCCGCTGTAATAGAAAATACACACATTAGTCACGCTACACTCAAAGCTTATCTTATCTATACTCCATAGGTTTAGGTAGTTAAATAAAGGTAAACAAAAAAAACCACGTGACGAGACAGCTGTCAAGTGACCGACTAAACGTAATACCTGTCACTTCAGTTGTTATGCTACGTCACAGTTGAACTCTTCAATTTAGCAACGTTATACTTCGTTGACGTACCAAGGGGTATCGTGTTACCTAGTAACTAGGTTGTGGAGGTCAGATAGGCAGTCGCTCCATGTAAAATACTGGTATTCAGCTGCATCCGGTTAGACTGGAAGCCGACCCCAACATAGTTGGGAAAAGGCTAGGCAGATGATGATACTTCGTTGATGTTTAGAAATTGGGTTCTTTACAATGGATAGATTACAAAATCTTATAAGGCAGACAAAAAAAAAAATGTGCTCAAGCAGTTACATCTACGAAAAGTAGTTGAAGAATAAACGATAAAGTTTAACATACATTAATAAAAGAGTAAACTATGGTAAAACACTAAAATAAATTTAATTTGCTTTTATTGTTTTTTTAACAAGAAAGTGTCATCTATAAAAACCCTTTTTACGATTTATTTACCTTTTTTTAACTACCTAAACCTATGGAGTATAAGTGGGTTCGTTTTTTTTTATTTTTGACACATGGGTAGACCCTGACCTAGAGAAGGACAAAGGATACTTTTTATCCTTATATTTCCAAGAGATCGAGACTTGTCCACTGGAGCGGAGCGGGGCAGCGGAGCGGAGAAATGTGCCAATATTAACCAATAGAAAGAAAACTTGTTTATTCTGCACAAACAAAACGCACATTTTAAAAAACTAGTCATAAAATGCACACAATACAAAAGTAGTCAAAAGCCTCTTATTTAATCCAAAAAAAGTTTGACATTGTTGTTCATAGCTTAAGAATGCGGCGACGTATGAATTGTCCATACAAACGTAGTACATCAATCATTTGCAATTTGAGCATATTTCCACCATATTATGTTGATATTCGGATTGAGACAGTATTTATCTAGGCTCCTACGTCTTTTGATTTTCAAAAACTTACCTTTAAATGAAATGTAAGCGAATTGCATTTCGTACATTTTTACAGCGTAAATGACATGTTTTCATATGGTTTTTTCTGTATTATAAACAAAAATATTTGTAATATTGTTTCCGTAGAAGCATAGTTTATGTTATCAAGTTACAAATTATCGAAAAAAAAATGGAAATTCATTAAGTTTTCATTCATCATTTTTTGTATTACGGAACACATCCAAATTTATCATAATTTTTCGATGCTAGTATTGCCATCGCGTCAAGGAATAATTTGTCAATGTGTGCGTGGTCGTACTGCTCACTGTAGTTGTATATCGCTCCGACAGGCATTCACACGTGCTTGGTTGGAATTCGTTCGGGGTATTTTTTGTCAGTATTATAAGATTAGGTATATTATATAGGTACTTTACTGTGCTTATTTGTTTACTAAATTAAAGCAGCTGCCGACTACTTCTGTTTTGTGTTCGTGATTATATTTAAATCTATTGTTTGATTGTTTTACTCGAGTTAATTATCTTTTTGTATACACGTGTTTCTTAAAAAAAAAAAAAATTTCGTTCTATCTTTTCTTTCTTTCTATCTTTAGATAACATAAATATGTTTACAAACATCGGTAACTGGACAAACGAGTACTTATGTTTCATCAGTAATATTAATCGGTAGGTACCTATTTATGCGTCTAAAGACCCCCAGCGAGTCGTAGAAACATCTAATTTATACACACGGCCGAAACGCGGTAGTCCAGGTATAGGTGGCTTGTTGAGAATCCAACGTGCTGGGACGTACTCTCGTCCCAGCGCGTTGAAGAAACACTGTTGGATTTTCAACTCTCGGCGCTAAGCACAGCGTTGAAAATCAAGTGCACGAAAAATTTCGCCGCGATTTTATTACGTCCGTGCGAACGAGGGCTATATTATAGGACAAGGTTTTTATACTAGGTATTTACTTGCAAGTACGCCGACCAAGTGCCGATCCGAAATACTCGCAAGACTATTTTATTTCTTATTTATATTTAGTTACGGATCAATGTTCTATGTAGGGCTTTCAATACCGGGATCCCGGTATTGGCTAATACCGGGATCCCGGACATTATTTGACATTTTTCAATACCGGTATTGAAATGTCCACTACCGGGATACCGGTATTGGTGATTTTATTTTATCAGTAGACACTACAGTGAAACAATTTCTTTTTATTACCTACACATTATATTTCCAACCAATTTTATATTATAATTATCTGGGTAAGTTTTAAAAACTGCGTATTATAATTCGACAGTTAGTTACATTTCATTACTACTCGTGCTACTAACTGGAGGCAGAAATAGAAGCTAAAACTCAAAGGGAAGTTAGGACCCATGCTTCTTCCAGCAGGCCTAACATAACACACGCGATAATTATCCACCCTCGCGCGACTAATTTTTGTCTATTTCTGTAGTGTTATCGTTTTCTGATAGCTACGCCATACAAAATACTTGACTCGTTCTGTCAAACTTGATGTTTTGGTCAACAAACCCTAACATGACACGTTATTTATCTCGATTTTTGACAGTTCAACACGAGATAATCAGTTATTTTGTCGTATTTAGTCGTCCTCGATTTTGACGACGAGAAGAGTAGACAAAAAGACAAAATTATATTTTTTTTTAATTGTGGGTGTACACCGGTGTACTGTAGTAGAGGGGTGCACTACCACGTAGATGACTATTACTTTCCAGTCACTTTGCCAATTATGGTGATTAAATAAATAAATTAACGAAATCTAGGGATTATAGCTGTATGGTAATATCAAATATTCGCAACATAACTACTAAAATCACCAGTTTATTTCCTAAGGGTGGTGATTAACAATTTTTATGGTTATAATAGCGGAATCAACTCCACCTGCCAATTTATTTGAACGTCAGTCTTTTTGGTGACTGGTGATTAACAAAATTTGCAACGTCATGGACTTTATGGTGACTGTTACAATAATAAACTTCGATTTGTCAAATTGCGATCGTCGGCTCATTTGTCATTTGTGGTGATTATCTAATGAGTATAGGTGCCACTAATTTAAATTTCCGTCAATTTGTATTTTAATTTCAGCATGCCAAAGAAATAATTTAATTTTAATCAAAAAGTCAGTTACACAAAAAACTAATCATAAATAATTAAAAGAGAGAATAATTAAGAGAGACTTTTATTCAATAAAGTACATAATTCCATGCATAAATTGAATGAATGAAACAGAACTTCAAGCCGATGTTGCTATCATAAAAATAATTTGTTTTTAATCACTTGCAACATCGGTATCTCGTCGAGCGATAAAGTAGTGTCAAAGTGCTTTTTTCGAGTTTACTCGCCGTTTGCGGTCATGTAAGGGATTAGAATGACGTTAGAATCGTAGACAAATTCCGATAAAACGAGAAAAACAGCGTTCTCGCGCTTGTCATGTTAACCCTGCAGCACTGATATAGAGTCTATTGTAAGAGTTGAATTGGGCATTTATGATAGTTCTGAAGGCGGCCGAGAGATGTATATTGACATGGCGTATAATTATTTACTGAGCATTCTACCTACGAGCGTAGAGGTAGAGAGAACGTTTTCCTCGGTTACATATTTGTGCAACCGTTTAAGGGGACGATAACCGACTTTTAATGATTTTATACTGAAGATGACGTCTAAACGAGTAGTGTCAGTAATTTGAAAAAAAATATATTTTAAATAAGAGCATTTTCTTGATATTTTAATTTTTGTTATGTTTATATTAAATAGTGAAATTAATTTGTAAAGTTATGTCTAACGCGGATAAAAAACTGAGAATGACGCAAAATCTATCAAGCGTTTTTTTCTGAAAACTTCACCATTTTGAAAACAATTAAATTATTGATCTTTTAGTATACGTGTTTTATTAAAATACCTTTTGTTTTACGTGTAATAAATTAATAATGCGTCTAATTTGGGACAGCGCTCCTTGATGGACGAGTCCTATTACTGGCTAGACGTATGACGCGTTGCATGAGCTCAGTACAAAACACGCAAGCTAACCATTCAAGGTCACTGTCATATATCTGCGTCTTAAGAAGCTCGCTCTCAGATAAAACTTTAGATGCTCTTTCCTTCCTACGAACTCATTTTCAGGAAGAAAGAGCCGAAACAATGTTGATTTTATAGAGATTATATGCAAATATTACTTTATAACAAAAGATGCATGTTCCACTCAGTAGTAACTGTAATAAGTCATGAAAAAAAACCCATAACGGGGAAGCATCAGGGTAACCCGCGAAATTTAAATTTTCTTACGTATTTTGCAGGTCAGTGACAGGTTTTATGTTGATTAAAATATGATTCGCGGTCATAACGAATATGGTTTTACTCAATTATAATCATTACAATCAGCAATACAACTCCATAAGTTAGCAAAGGTGTCAAATGTCATGAAATCATGACATTTGACACCTTTACCTTCTTCTTAATCACTATTGCTGATTGTAATGATTGTAATTGAGTAAAGCCATATTTGTTACGACCGCGAATCATATTTTAATCTACATAAAACCTGACACTGACCTGGAAAATGCAAAAAACGTAAGAAAATTTGAATTTTGCGAGCTACCCTGGCGCTTCCCCCTTAAAAGCACGATGAACAATTTTGACTGATTTTTATGTGATTTTATTAAAAGATATTGTATGTTGATTTTAAAGAGATTTATTTTATAAAAACATAAAGATAAATAGATCGCTAAATTGTAGTTACTTAGATACTGATTATTCAAATTTAAATGTTTTATTTTATCTAGGTATTTTTCTCATACTATGTATCAGATTATTTTGTTATTTTTGTTAGGAGATTCTGTTTGCAATTTAAAGTTGTATAAAAAAGTGACTTTATATTTAAAAAGCAGTTTTTTATTATTTTGTAGTGAAACTTATTAGTTGTTGAATAAAAAAACGATATTAAGTAAAAAAATAGTCTCATACCGGGATCCCGGTGTTGGACATTTTCTATACGGTATTAATACCGGTACTGCAAAAATCCGGTGTTCGAAACCCCTAGTAGTTCTATGCAAGCGTTTTACTTTAAAGGATTTGGAAGTTTTTTTTTTTGTAAACGCGATTGTGCTCTTTATTTATACTACATTACGGATTAAAGGTTTTGGAAGTTTTTTGTTTAATGCGATTGTGCTCTTTATTTAGATAAGGTCCGTACCAATGTTCTATACAAGTATTTTTCTTCAAAGTATTTTTTTCGGCTACTCGCTCCTTCGACGCTCGATGCAATTCTGCTCCTTATTTATATTTAGTTATGGATCAAAGTTCTATGCAAGTATTTTTACTTTAAAGGTTTTGGAAGTTTTCTTGAAGTGAATACTTCTTTAGGCGCGTTGAGCATTTTTGAGATGGGACTAAACCTTTGATTTCGCGACACTGTAACGCAATTTACCGAAACCGTGGAGTAAAAGGCATCAATGCGTTGATTACCGCGGTACCAATTTTTTTAATCTGACGTGTAAAAGTGATTCCGATACTTATCCTATTTACAGAATAAACGATTTCATTTCATATCTACTAGATTTTCTCTACAAGGCCTAGATCCAGAGATATTCTAAAACATTGAGATATTGGCATTGTAAAGAAATTTCCAAAAAACGCATTACTAGTCTGTACATATACTAACGATTCCCCAAATTATTCAACAGAAATAAAGCAAGTAATGAACATACCTAATTACTAATAATAAAATATAAATGCCGTCGACTCGTTATGAATGAATGGTAAAGTAGCTATCTATCCAGTCACACACACACACGGATGCGCACCGCGTCCGCCGCCCGCCTGCTGTTGTCAAACAGAGATAGCAATATTCCGAACGAATTTTGCAAACGTCTCGATTTGTAGTTGCGAGCCGCGGTCGCAGCGCTCTTAAGAGGGCTTATACTAAAAGTTGGCAACGTCGCAAATAGCTGTCAAATATTTACCTGTTTTGATTAATTTGGCAATATTACTGTATGGAAACATGAAATGTGGCTAACTAGCGAACTAAAATATTGATTATGAAATGCAATAATTAATATCGTAACACCGAATATTTAGTTTTAGATATAAAAAAAGCATTTGGAAACATTCCAAGTGCCTTTTTTACACCTAAAACGGTTACAACATCAAATTCAGTGTTATAATTGCAATTCATTATTAATATTCTAGTTCGCTAGTTAGCCTCATTTCATGTTTCCATACAGTAATATTGCCAAATTAATCAAAACAGGTAAATATTTGACAGCTATTTGCGACGTTGCCAACTTTTAGTATAAGCCCTCTTAAATATAACACTGGTTCATTGGTTGATGTTAAGGCCACAGACCAAAGACAATGTTGCGTAATTACTGTTGCAACATTGGCAAATGACAACAATACAAAAACATAACAAAAACAAAATGCCGATTGCAGAGTTACCTACTTTTGTAACAAATAACCAGAAAAAAATAAAAAGAAATCGGAGCGGAGTTTAGATTCTATGGTTAATATTGGCACATTTCTCCGCTCCGCCGCCTCGCTCCGCTCCAGTGGACAGGCTAATGCGTGTAAAATCGCGGGGCACAGCTAGTAAAATTATAAATTCACTAGATCTATGTTATTTGATAGCATGGTCTGGGAAATTAGATAAATTCGCCTTTCCAGACTAATTTGTTGAAACATCGAATTCAAAATATTTTATTTCTCATAAACCTACATGGGCACTTATGAAACGTCAGAAGCTAGGTGGACGGTTCCAATTGGTCGTTTCCTATGGAGAAGAGCCGGCAAGAAGCTCCACGGTTACTCTTTTAAAAATAAATGGCTTTTATAATACTTTCAAATAACAGTGTTACTAGGTATGGGAGGACAGTGTAGGTCTTCCAATAAGTACCAGGTACTTAATAAAATAGAAAATTGTCAACAGATCCACTAGTGATCCTAAACACACTTCCATTATGTATTTTTATAAAGTATTTCGTGGATTATGAGAGCAGCGGTGGCCCAGGGGTTGGTTCGAACCCAGGCATGCGCTTTACTTTGTGAATAATTTGATTGTGAGGGTTACCGGCATGTCCTAGAACCAAAAATTCGAAGACATGTGACATCTACCAACCCGCACTGGGCCCGCGTGGTGGATTACGGCCCACTCCCTCTCACAGAGAGGAGGCCTGTGTCCCAGCAGTGGATTATACTACGTTGCCCCACTAATCTGTCCCACTAGTGGGACAAAGTGGAATAATCATAATTTTGTCATCCACTGTGTCCGTAGTTCTGTCATCATCCACTGGCTGGATGATGACAGAATTAAAGTTTGTTTGTGTTGTGTTTGATTAATGTTTTGTGTTGCGTAATGTATTTTGCATAAGTATTGTATAGAATCAAGTTTTTCTAACTTGAACAGACAGCTGTGCTGCTGGGGAGTTTGTTGCGCCACTTCTTCTTCCCAGCTAAAGCACTAGGAAGTGGTGAAGGGTGGGCGTTTTGGGGGACTGTCTTATGTAATTTTGACGTTCGAAGAGTGCTGCTTCTCGAAGAAAGAAGTATATAGAAGAAAGATTCTATTGTTTTCTTATTCTACTTACAATATGTTCCAATCCCTCTTGGTTAGGCCTGCTCTGTGAGTACACTAGGTTCACCTTGGTAGTTTGCACAGCGATGGGACTCTTTGCTGCGATGTTCTCTGCGATTTCTAACACTTTTGCTAATCCACTGTAACAAGATAATATAGGTTAATGAGGTTTCAACAGTCGCAAGGGTCGATCCATCAGGTTAAGCTACGATTGACAAGGTTGGTCTGTGGATGCGTGAACATCTTAACATACCGAGATCATAGTATAAAGAGAGGAAGTAAGCTATCTTCATAGAAACGCACCGCGCACGGCTTGTATGTGTGCGCGGCTTGTATCTATGCGTCGCCGCACGCACACTTAACAAAATCAAGCCCGTTTATGAGTGCGCCAGTCGGGGCTAACTCTGCACAAGGTTTCCGCGTCGCGGCTGTTCGGCACTGCTAAATGTATGAAAAATGAGTGATAATCGCAGGAGAAATTATTGCTGTGCGTTTGGGTGTCTAAATAATTGATCGATTCCAGAGTTGTCTCTGTTCAGATTACCTATTGAACAGAAAAGGTAACTAATGCCCGTTTTCACCTTCACTAAGTGGCACTTAAATAAATTCCTAAATAAAAGTGCATTGTTGGATTTTCAACACTATGCTTAGCGTTGAGAGTTGAAAATCCAACAATGCATTTTTATTTAAGGATTAATTTAACTGTCACTTAGTGAAGGTGAAAACGCGCATCAGTCACTTATTCTAGCATATAATTTTTACTTGATGATGAGATACCTACTTATTTTTTGTTGTATTAGTTATATAAGGATACGGATATATTACACATTAAAGTTTAATAACAAGGCATTTCGTAATAGTCTAAACCGAAGAAAGTATTTTTCTGTAGCTAATTTGTAATTTTGTTATAAATGTGTGATTCAATATGTGTTTGTATTATTTTATGTTTGCTTTAATAAAAAAAAAATGTCCTTTATTTGCAAAAATACTATATTATGCCTATTTAAAAAAAAAAGGCGTTTTTTTTGGTCAGTGCAAGCACGAAACCACAGCTTTTATCCATAAAACTGAACAACTTTCCCCAAGAAACATGGGTTGAAATATGAAAAAAAAATTGGACTTCCCATAGTACCTAAATCGATCACGTGATCAGCAAGTTTTGTATGGGAAGTCCTAATTTTTTTTGGGGTGTCTATGGATAGGTCTTTAAAAATGACATTGAGGTTTCCAAAACCATTTTTCTCAAAGTCAATCGTTTGAAAGATAAACTCTTCCGAAGTGGTAAAATGTGTCCCTCCCCCTCTAACTTTTAAAGTAAGAGAGTAAAAAATGTAATAAAAATATATGCTGTAGATGTCAAAAAACACTTTCAACGAAAATTGGTTTGAAGGAGATATAGTTAGCAGTTTTTGAGATATAGCACTTTTTCAAAAACCGCAAATATAACTTTGCCATTCATACAAACAGGTAAAACCGACCTCACAAACCCTGAACCCAGACAACACATAATAGAACTTCCCGGTCCTTGCCAATTTCTAGGCACTGAATTAAAATTTAGCTAAAAGTGACAACCCTGAGACAGGCAATTATGGTAGGCAATTATATCGCGGATTGGGCCTGAGATAGCCTACTTGAACTCTTTATACTATGCCGAGATTCCTCCGTGCCTCGGAAAGCAGCACGTAGATTTAAATTCCCCGACTAATAATCATGATCAAAACTGATCCAGCCCGTCCCATCCTTGATGTCTTCCCTCCGATTGACGCCCTAAGCCGAGGTTTGTACCCCCCCACAGGGGGCGCCCTTAGCGAGCGTTCACCTAGTTTTAATTAGCATAGTTGAATAACCCCTGGCTGGAGGTTTTAGGTGTAGTAACTTAAGGCGCCCACAGGAAAGCCCGGTTAAGTAGTCATGATCTCAGAGGTCAACTACGAGATGCCTATACCTAAAAAAAAGCCTCGGAAAGCACATTAAGCCGTTGGTCCCGGCTGTCATTCGCGGATCTTTGACAGTCGTTACGGGTCGTCAGAAGTCCGAAATTCTGACAACCATTCTTACCGAGGGGTATCGTATTACCCAGTAACTGGGTTGTGGAGATCAGATAGGCAGTCGCTCCATGTAAAATACTGGTATACAGCTGCATCTGATTAGGCTGGAAACCGACCCCAACATAGTTGGCTAGACTATTAAAAAGGCTAGAATGTTTTCAAATTACAGTGTTAACACGTTCAGTGCCGGGAGCCCTCCTGGAGGGCTCATTTTAGATGTAGGTATTTCTTAGCAAATTCGGCATTATAAACTGTGAAAATAAAATGAGTTGTATATTTTAAGAAGATTTCAAACCTAATGCCGGCGACACTCCTCGAGGGTTAACTTTAGCGCAAACGTAATGCCAGTGACCCTCTTGGGGGCCTACCACCAGCACATAAAGCAGTATTGTTTTAATATTACTTCAGTGTGGGAAAGAGATGAAGCTCTACAGCACGTATAGCTCCATCTCTTTCTCCTATTGAAGTAATATTAAAATAATACTGCTTTATGAGCTGGTGGTAGGCCCCCAGGTATTCTAATTAATAGGTGACTTACGTTTCTTTATCAGGAAACACTTGGCTGACTAGACCGATTTCCTTCGCC
Organism: Agrochola lychnidis; assembly: GCA_963680765.1. Classification (NCBI taxonomy): domain Eukaryota; kingdom Metazoa; phylum Arthropoda; class Insecta; order Lepidoptera; family Noctuidae; genus Agrochola; species Agrochola lychnidis. Next base: position 15,179,798 of record OY796872.1, read on the forward strand.
TCCTTAGCGTCAAAGTTCCTGCCAGTGAAGCAAAGTTCTCGAGCCACAGACACGTTGCCTACGATCTGCAAATATAAGTTTTAGATTTAGTAGTACCTTTGACGTCGTACTACATAAATAGATTTGTCAATATGCTTGACGTAAATGTGAAATAATTAATGACTAACTATACTATATTACCCTTACTTACACATACATAAACTCACGCCTTCCCAAGGGGGTAGGCAGAAACTACAGAACGCCACCTGCTACGATCCTTACATACTCCTTTTGCCGCCAAACATCGCAACCCTCTGGTTGTCGAGGCCGCTAGTTACACTCCCTCTAGTACCAATCGAACTCGTCACCCTAAGCGAATCCTTACCGACCCTGACGGCCCCGTTACCCTCCTCCAAGAGAGCAGTAGGGAAACCAGCACAGTGTACAAAAACAGAGGCCTCCCGTCATTCCGACCTCGCCGCAGAGGTCCTTTGCGATCGCGACCGCGTCCCCGAGTAAATGATACTCCCCCCCAACCCTTGCTCGATAACGAGGTGCCAGCAGTTGTTGCAGCTGAGCACGTAGTTTTAAATTCCCCGACTAATAATCATGATCAAAACTTTGATCCAGCCCGTCCCATCCTTGATGTCCTCCCTCCGGTTGACGCCCTAAGCCGAGGTTCGTACCCCACAGCGGGTGCCCTTAGCGAGCGTTCACCCAGTTTTAATTAGCATAGTTGAATAACCCCTGGCTGGAGGTTTTAAGTGTAGTAGCTTAAGGCACCCACAGGAAAGCCCGGTTAAGTAGTTATGTATGATCTCAGAGGTCCACTACAAGATGAACTACCTGAAAGAAAAAAAAAACTCCTTTTGCCTCGTCTACGTTCATACATCTGGTCATACACGCACGCCGGTTGCGAGTACTACGCATCTGGCCTTTCTGAAGAACATCATCAATAAGGGCAATATATATGTTCTTCACACACTAAGAATCTGCGTTCTTCTAACAATCTTCTCCTACTTTGTACTTCTCATACTTCTGACTTTGTTCATTCTTCCTTTCATATTCAGTCCATTCTTCTATGGAATGCGCTTCCTCTTGATATCAGGACGGCCACCAGTCGGTATGTATTTAAGCGGAAATTGCAGTTTTTTTTTTCAAAATAAATAGAGTAGAGTCGTCTAAACACCTCTCTCCCTTGAATTTGTATATATAATATGTATATATTATATTAAAAATGTATGTATGTGTATTATAAGTACGGTACTTATAATACACATACATACATTTTTTAAATGTAGGAACAACAGTACATAAATAGGTACTTAAAGTACCTATTTATGTGCATTTTATTTCTAATGATATATTTTTAATAATTTTTTCTTTGTTCCTCTCAAACAGAGCACCTGTCATCCAATCTCTTCACCACCCTTGGTTGACTGGTAGAGAATGCCTAAGGCATTAAGTCCGCCTTTGTACCTTTTTGTGTGTGAAAAGTTTAAATAAATAAATAAGGGCAGTATATGTCCTCTTAGAGCGTCCCCTCCCGGCGTTTCCAGTCACAACTGCCTTGTAAATACATCGCCTTTCATTCATTCTCTCAACAAACAAAAAATTCTCAGACAAATTAGTAGTAGAAAATTAGCAAAGAAAAGTATTAAAGTCTTACCTTAGGCAATCTTTGCAGTGTGCCTACATCAGGAGCCAAACCCACGTCCACCTCGCGCACTGAGAACCAACAGTCTTCTGTGCAGTATCTGTAATTATAATACTTGGATTTATTAGAGGTCTTATTAAGAACTCAGAGGCAATTTAAAAGTTGTTGAGAGGAATGGGAGAGGGAGATACTACCTTGTTTAAGAAAATCACATAGTGTAAGAGTTGATTATCTATCTATACATATAAAATGCTTTGTCCTGAATGACTGACTGATGGATCAACGCACAGCCTAAACCGCTGATCGTAGACTTGAAACTTGGAGGGTGTGTTCTTTGTATGACGTAGGCATCCGATAAGAAAGGATTTCCGAAATTCTACCTCTAAGGGGATGAAAAAGGGGGGCAAAGTTTGTATGGGACAACGTAATTCCTTGGTCCAAATTACTTAAAATTTTGCATAAAAGTACTAGACTTGCATGAATTCAAGATAGTATTTCAATCATTAGACGTTGTGCACAATTTCTGAGCAGTAGTAACCTAGCAAAAAGTACTAGGCTTGCATGAATTCACGATACTATTCAATCATAATGTTATGCTACTTATTTGGATGAGGCAGACAGATAGTTTATAACCTGGATTAACACACAGAATACTATTTATCCCGGTAGTGCCTTTCCACGGGATAATTTCCGCCTTCCACGCGAGCTAAGCCGCGGAAAAAAGCTAGTGCATTTATATTTAGATACTTTGTCGAAAGTCTTTGACCAGTGCGTGTTGCCAGTGATGACCTATGGTACTGAAACGTGGTCGCTCACAAAGGGCCTTATCAGAAGGCTAAAAGTCACCCAAAGGGCAATGGAGAGGGTTATGCTTGGAGTTTCCGTACGTGATCGAACCAGAAATGAGGAGATCCGCAGGAGAACCAAGGTAACCGACATAGCCCGAAGAATTGCCAAACTTTGGTGGCAATGGGCAGGGCACATTGCTCGCAGAACGGATGGCCGATGGGGCCAAAAGGTTCTGGAGTGGCGACCGCATACCGGAAGACGTAGCGTTGGAAGACCTCCCACAAGATGGACCGATGACCTTGTGAAGGCCATAGGAATCCACTGAATGCGGGAAGCACAGAGCCGGTCGAAGTGGCGATGCTTGGGGGAGGCCTATGTCCAGCAGTGGACGTCTTTCGGCTGAAATGATGATGATGACTTTGTCGTACCTTATAATCGTGGAACTGTGGAAGTTAACATTGTTTAACCCCTGACGCAAAAAGAGGGGTATTATAAGTTTGACCGCTATGTATGTGTCACCGTAGCTCTTAAACGGGTGAACCGATTTAGTGACTTTTGTGGACATGATAATTATTCAGATTGATTACAGTTGTAATAGCAATCATATAATTGCGTTTTATTAAAATAGGTTTTTTACTTTTATTTATTTATTTATTTTTTGTATAGATTCTTTTCTACATATTTTGTGAATGTGAGAACGCTGTAGGCTTAGTGGATTGTAGACCTGTTGACCATTTCCTATTTTGTTAAGTACTTGGTACTTATTGAAAGACCTACACTGTCCTCCCATACCTAGAAACACTGTTATATGAAAGTATTGTAAAAGCCAATTATTTTTAAAAGAGTAACCGTGGAGTTTCTTGCCGGCTCTTCTCCATAGGAAACGACCAATTGGAACCGTGCACCTAGCTTCTGACGTTTCATAAGTGCCCATGTAGGTTTATGTGAAATAAAATATTTTGATTTTGAATGCGAGTTTTTTAATTTGAAAGCAGTTTTCTAGCAATGGTTCTTAGACACGTTTTATCAAAATCAGTTCAGCCGTTTAAAAATTATCAGCTCTTTTCTAGTTGATGAATGGATGTGAGTATCTTCCACAGGTCTGATCGATTTGAAATTTGGTATTCTGTTACTTCAATGATATTAGAAGAACATGGTAACCTTGAACTGATGCTGCAGCATCACCTGGAATTTGCAGGATACCCAACTCCCTTAGTAATTTACAGCAAAGGTATCGTGTTTGGGCTCATTGGAATGGTCTCAATGAATAGGTTACAGATAGACGGTGAACAGGGTTTGGTGATGGAGTTGGAAAGAGAAATGAGGAAATGTTTGTGCCGGGGGTTTTCTAAATTTTAATTTATGATTGACCTACTAGATGAGGTTGAATACTAAATTACCTCATGTCAGCCGCTGTGATCAAGTTGACCGCGGCGCCGATACAAGCATTGTGTGACAGTGATATAACTGGCTTCACACACTCTTCCAATGAAGTGATGGTGTCCTATAACATGAAATTATTTATGTTACTACTTATTTCAAAAGAAGAGAGGCTTGTGGCTAAGTAATAATAGCCACACGGGTTGATCGATCAGGTTAAGCTACGCTTGCCGTGGTTGGTCCGTGTATGGGAGACCATCTTTACATGCCAAGACCCCTCCGTGCCTCGGAAAGCACGTTAAGCCGTTGGTCCCGGCTGTCATTTGTAGATCTTTGACAGTCGTTACGGGTAGTTAGAAGCCCAAAAGTCTGATAACCAGTCTTACCAAGGGGTATCGTGTTACCTAGTAACTGGGTTGTGGAGGTCAGATAGGCAGTCGCTCCATGTAAAATACTGGTATTCAGCTGCATCCGGTTAGACTGGAAGCTGACCTCAACATAGTTGGGAAAAGGCTGGGCAGATGATGACTACTTATTTGAAAATGTAGGTTTAAATAATTTTCGCTTTTCAGTGGTCTAAAGAAATTCATATAAATTATTCAAAAAAATCTATTTAATGTATAGCTGAGCGATTTTAATTGTCCCTGAAAAAAATCACAAAATTTTTGTATCACTTATTAAATTTTTAATATTCATTTGTTTTAATTTATATAAATACATTATTTAAAGCTGGTGGCGCCTCTAGCAGCAATCAAATAATAAAATAGTGATTTTAAAAACAATTGTATTTTTTTTGACGTCTTATAAATCGATGAACGTCGGCTGCACGTACGAAAAAGTGTCACGTTCCGCCTGAGCCGAGCGTGCAAGCGAGAGCGCGGAACAAGCGATAGAGAGGCACGATCGGCCTAAGCGTTCGGCTTGTGACGTTATCACATAAAATAATCGTCCGTAAACCGACTTTACAGATAACCATTTTTTTTTTAAATAGAGATTCAAATCTGAAACAATTTGTTTGAAGTGAAGAAAGTCCATTACCTGTGCATATTTGATGAAGTTGTAATGGAAGCGAGCCTTCCTTGCTACGTCTTCTAGTTCGTCAGCCTCAGCTGCCATTTGCACTAGGGTTTGTAAATCTATGCCTGAAACAGTAAGAATTTAAAATAAATTATTTGTTATCTATTTAAATTAACTAAACAATGAATAAACCACAATACTTAAATACAACCTTCCGTTTAATTCTTCGTCATTGGAAAACTAGCAAATCTATTCTTTTGAATGTTAAATATTCTTGCAATCAATGTTTTAATCTGCAATTCCATTTTTTTTTTTAATACCCGATTAAAAACTTGTTATTTTTCAAATCCAGAAACCAATTTACGATTTATTTCTTGCTAGTGTCGCCATCTATACCACTCGTTTCGCATACATGGTACACACAGCTACACAACAAGCTATAAATTTCCAGTTCATGCTGATTTCGCATTGTATAGGATTTCCGTACAGTGCGAGGTCAGCTTATACTGGAAACGTATAGCTTGATGTGTGGTCGTGTGTACTATTGTATACAACTATGTTTATATTTTTTTATGTTAGCCTACGCTGTCCCACTGCTGAGCAAAGGCCTCCCCCAACTCCTTCCAAGCATCCTTTTCCAGGGCCACCTCCATCCAACCCTTGCGGTACGCAACTCAGAATAAATTATGCATTTATTTACTCACCACCACAGAAATGTTTTCCCTGACCAGACAGCACAATGACTCTGCATTGAGGAATATGACTCAGTGTTGAGAAGCACGTGTTTATTTCTCTGAAAAAAATAAATGTTGTTGTTAACAATGCTGTATTCAAGTATATAGGGTACTTATTAGCTTTTGCCTGCGGCCTCGACTGCGTGGAATGTATTAATTCCGTAATACATTGTTTTCGTATAACTATTGGTTTGGTTTACGCGGCGCACGCCAGTAAAGCTCCCAATCGGCATTTTTTCCGACATATTCTACAATCATCGTCATAGTTCACCCAATTTACTCAAAACCTTCCATATGAATCACACCGTCCATTGGTGAAAACCGTATGAAAATTCGTTCGGTAGTTTTTGAGTTTATCGCGTTCAGACAGACAGACAGACACGGCGGGGGACATTTTTTTTTCACACTGTGTTTCGGCGCCGCATCACTTCGCTGATGTTCCGCACGCGTGGGAGTGCCAACACCATCCTGAGCGTGCTCAGACACAAGCTGGACAGCCCCCTTCTGGGGCACTGGATTCAAGCACAAGTGTGTGTGCCCGGGGCCCCAGAGAGAGGCAAGTACTTAAATTAATTATTAAATAATAATAGTTTGTAAGTCGTTCTACTAAAAACATTATGAGCCAAATGTTGTCTAAAATAAAAAGATTTTATTTTAATTCTATTTATTTATTTTATTTATCCTTTCAACTGTTATTAACGAGACACAATAGAATTTTAATTGTTATCCACCTCAAGCAGGAATCCGCTGGATGCGGAAAGCACAGAACCGGTCGAAGTGGCGGTGCTTGGGGGAGGCCTATGTCCAGCAGTGGACGTCTTTTGGCTGAAATGATGATGATGATGATGATCCACCTCAATGAGGCGTCGCAACAGATGATGAGATAATATGTAGTGATATTTGCCAGTGGAATAACAGGCAATACAAACAAATAGGGCATGACCTAGACGAACTCCTAACCACCTCCTTGACTATGCCTTTCTTTTTTTTTTTTGGTTGGGAAATTATCAAATAACTTCTCCTGCTCTAGGTGGGAGTGGGAGGGCGTGTCAGACTCTTACTGACTAAAACCCACCCGTGTTCCTTCGGTTGCCCTGTTGCCGGGGGCTAAGCCTTTTTTTTTTTTGGTGGGAAATTATCAAATAACTTCACCCGCTCTGGGTGGAGCGGGAGGGCGTGTCAGTCTCTTACTGACTAAAACCCACCCGTGTTCCTTCGGTTGCCCTGTTGCCGGGGGCCACGATGTCCCTATCGGTTTTCTTCGAACCCCCGGCAGGCATTGGCCCTAGCGGACTCCGTCAATTCTGCTGACATCTCCTTGAGGCGCGCGTGGAACACAACGCGCCGTCGACCCGGGCTTGGTCCTTATCGGACGGCGAGCTACCCATTGCTCACCGTCCGCAAGCCCGCGCCTACGGTGGCCGGAAATCGGCTCGCGATTCCCGCCCCGGGCGTCTCCTCCTGCGGCGGTTAGGGGCGTGAGGGCGCGAACTTTGCCTCTCCCTGCCGGGGGCTATGCCTTGACTTACTATTTAAGCCGGGGGCTATGCCTTGGCTTACTATTTCGCATTATCATCACCTGTTTTGATTTTAATACAGTTTTTGATGTCTAACATCTTTCCCCTCGCTTTTCTGAAATCTGTGGGAGTGATTTCGTGAAAAGCGACGGAAGTGTGTAACAGGAAGCCGGGGAAGCGTGCGCTATTTGATTTGACCAATGAGCTCGCGCGGCGCTAGAGTTGGCCGTCAGATGGTACCAACCCATTTTCCGATAGGTTGGTACTGTCAGCCGAGATGTCAGATACATTTTTTTATAATTTTATGGTTACTTATAATGATCCGTAACTATGATGTTAAAAACTTAAAGTTAACATAATACTTACTGCCACATAGTTCTGGTTAGTGTGTTAGATTTCTTCGGCCTGTTCAATTCAACGTGATACACATATTTCTTTGGTTCAGACACTGCTAAAGTTTCAAACTGCGGTAGTTCTGCTTTGGTGAATGTGCGTATCAGGATATCTGGAAACAGAAAATGAATTTGATTTCATAAAGGAAAATAATCTAAGGAAGGCTGGAGTTCTTATAAAATACTAGCTTATCTGACAGACGTACCATTCAAATACATAAAAAAACCTATAGAAAAAAGGACATCCAGTTTTCCCTGAACTTGAAAAATTTCGGGAACCTTTTCCAATTTTTCTTTCCACAAAATCCTTATTCGGACTATTATGAATATTTTAAAACAAAAAATGAACAAACTGTGTGTTTTTCAATGCTCATGTCTACTCTTTATGACATTTTATGAGAAGAGGAATTTGCCTTTCAGTGAGACAGTTAGAATGATTTTCATTATTATGTACACAAACTCACGCCTTCTTTCCATGGGGGTAGAAAGAAACTAGGACGCCACTATGCTACGATCCTTTCATATACCTTTTGCTTTTTATAAATTCATGTTTTTTTTTTAAAGTGAGTCTCTGTTTGGGTAGTTCTTAATTAACCCAGTTAAAAAGTAAGCCAAATGTATATTCAGGACATGGTCTATCTCTGTGCTAAATTCCAGCCAAATCTGTTCAGCCATTAATGAGAAATTTGTAACAAACAAGAAACTTCATTTGCTTATTATAATCTTACTGAGATTTTATTTGTTTGCACTTGAACGGACTTTGGACTACGATAAATTAATCTACTACTTTATCGCAGTACAAAGTCCATGTTATGCCTCCTAGATAGCGGTACTTAGTTATAAAATAGATTTCCTTTAAAAACGAATAAAATACAAAATCTAAGTAAAACTATCGAAGATTATCACATTATACGATGAAGTTATCATTTAGGACCTTTATTATCCTCCAGTTAGAAATAAAATCAAGTAACTACAGATAATTTTAATATTCAAATAAATTAAAATGATTGAAAATAAACATTGATCACTTACTTGAAATAACTTTCCTAGGTTGGTTAAAAGCAATTGTTTTGATTAACGAAGACATTGTTCTTTTATTAAATTGTATATTTTAGTTAAAACCACGTCAAAATTTGCAAATAGCTGCATGCAAAATGAAAACAACAAAAAACAATCGGGCAAAGTCCAAAGATAAAATCGAAAACAAGTAACTGTCAAAATTGACATTTGCCATCGATTTGCATTTTGTTATTTCGCTAGTCGTAATTTCAGAATACGTGATGCGATGTTTATTTTTAGTTTAATGGCTTTTCCTTGAGCTTTAATTAAGACGGGAAATAAAGTAAGAAACTGCATTAAACGGACTTGTATCGATTTCTTTCCTCAAACAAAACATTACACAAATATGTAAATGAGGAAAATGGGTATTTAGTTGAATTTATTACAACATGAAGAGAACAAATTAAACGCAACACGAACGGGTGATGGTGATGCTTGCATGAATCGTGATAAGAGTCCTTCCTAAGAGATTAGCGCAGGTGCTCAAAGTAGTTTGTTTTATTTTATTACTTTTAAACTGGAATTTCTGAATGAATCAAATTGAATCAATACAATTATACTGGCGTAATAATATTCACTTTATCTGCCGAGCCTTTTCCCAATTAAAGCGACTGCTGACACCATGGTCTGCTTCCATTTTCAATCCAGGATGCAGATCAGATGCGTAAGGCCTGAAACTGCGTTAAGCGGACGTCCGCGCGGTTCCATACAAAAGTGCCCCGTTACGGGGACACGCGCGGGCGTCCGTCGCGGGGAAGCGAGTCCCGCGCTCGCGCCACGTGACCCGCCTAATATATTAAGTTCTTCATCAACACGGCTGTGCATGCACACCGTTAAAATGGAACTAGCGACACTGCGTAAATAAAATAATTCGTTCTCCAGAACGGCGGCCGTCGCGTTCCCACGGAGTCAATAAGCATGTCCACGCGTGTAGACACGCGACGGGTGCCCGTCGCGGGCGCCCGCTTAACGCAGTTTCAGGCCTAATAAGTTTGCGGATTTTTATATTTAGAACATGCTGTAAAGTTACGAGCATAAGATAGCAATTTTTCTCCAAAGTATTGATAGATATTATAATGGAGTTACGAACATGGTAGGTACCTATTCTCGAAAACATACTAGGTACTTAGTACGAATTTTTTTAACCGCCTCTATGGTCTAGTGATAAGACCACCTGTCTTAGACCCAGAGGTTCGATCGATTCCCAGTGGGGGCAAAATATTCTGCTCGGTTTGGTTGGTGGTAGGGCTTGTTTCAAGTTCGCCTGGCTAGCTACCACCATCTTCTAAGTCTATCGCTATAACTACAATGTCAACAGAAAGAAAGAAAATACATTTATTTAGCACAGACCAAAAAGCACACAATATAATGATACGGCAGATAAAAAAAAGTGTAAAGTGTAACGTTCAGTAGCATTCGGCATGCCTTTTTTTTGTGTGGGAAATTATTAAATAACTTCTCCCGCTCTGGGCGGAGCGGGAGGGCGTGTCAGACTCTTACTAAAACCCACCCGTGTTCCTTCAGTTGCCATGTTGCCGGGGGCCACGATCTCCCTTTTGGACTTCTTCGCAACCCATGGCTGCCTGAGAGATATTTCTCGATGGCATGTGAAGCCATGTCAGAGGCCCATGGGCTGCTTTAAAACTCTGACACCAGGTTAGACACTCACCACACGCAAAGAAGAAGAAGCAGCATTGTTATGTTTCGGCAGCTAGGGTAAGACAGCCAGTTCCTCTGTGATTGAGGATTCCGAGTGAAGCTCGCTTCCACCTTCGACCTGATCATCACTTACCACCAGCTGATATGCAGGCCAAGAGCTTCACAAGAGTGGTTAAAAAAAAAAATACTTTTATAAGTTGCAAATTTCTATTTCACGAGAAAAACGCTTTTGAATGTTGCGTAACTGTAACCATGCGTTTGCACTGGCGAAACATAACAACAAAACATGTTGAAATCTCTAGTGCCTGTCAAACTTTTTTTGGAAAATTAACAGAAAATAGAGATTCCAACATGTTTCGTTGTGAATGTTTCGCCAGTGCAAACGCACAGTAAGAAGGTGACTGTACCTACCTACTCCTAGTTACAGTACAGTGGAGGCAAGGGCGGATCCAGGGGGGCACAGGGGCACGTACCCTCCCGAAACGGTTTAAGTAAAATAAAATCGAATATGTCAAGACATTGCTTCAATTATCAACGCTGAAGAAGTAGGCTAATATATCTTTATTGAAAAAGAATGAATTCCAAAAACTGGAATGGGCCAGACAGTGAAGTGTCTCCCATATCTTGATATGGGAGACACTTCACTGTCTGGCTCATGTGCCCCTCCCAGAAATAAATCCTGGATCCGCCATTGAGTAGAGGTAGTACCTACCCTAGAATTAAATGCTGCTATTTGCATTAGGAACGAAACTACGAAACGTAACTTGGAACGAAAGACGTATCATGAAAATCACGAAGAGAAAAATAAATCATGTTAGCCGCACACATCCGTATGGAATAATACGTGACGACTGCTTATTTAAAATATTTTTGACAGTTACGCAACTCCGGCAGTTGCCTACTAGCCTAACTTCAACGGAATTCCCGCTAATAAAATCCCTAAGGGCCTCTAACGATGCCGTAGATCGATCCCATACAATTTAACAGTAATTAGTAATTTGTTCACGCTTCCATGCGGGACAGCGTACCAAAAAGGGACGTGTGAGTCAAATATCTAATGGAATGACTCATGAATTCGTGTAGCCAAAAATCAGTTAGATTTGGGCGATACCGCTCTCTTTGAATTTGAATTTGGAATTTGAGGTGGTGGCTACGATTTTTGGAAAAGGAAGTCTTTTCTAAACGTAGCTGTTTAAAGATTGCTAGAGCACGAAGAAAAAGGTTTATTAGATAGGTATTCGAATTACTACAATAATGTCTTTAAATTATGATTAAGAAATCTCTCGATAACTCCGCTTATTGTGGATGAAGGCCTTCCTCTTTGCTATTTCAACCTTTACCGAAAGAAAGACTATTCTTGAACTACTTAACAAAAAGAAAAACTAACTATAAACTGAAGGTTCTTTTTTTTTGGTTAGAAAATTATAAAATAACTTCTCCCGCTCTGGGCGGAGCGGGAGGGCGTGTCAGACTCTTACTGACTAAAACGCACCCGTGTTCCTTCGGCTGCCCTGTTGTCGGGGGCCACGATGTCCCTATCGGTTTTCTTCGCAATCCCGGCAGAATTCATGGCTAAGAAGAAGATGGATGGATTGGGAGTAAAGTCCTAACGATATCTTTTCCACTGTCACCCTACAACATTTCCGATTCAATCAATCAACACCGTAACATGACATCAACAGCACCGCGAGTCGACTTTCTTACAAAGTCTAGATGCTATTTAGGGCACCTAAGTGGGCTTTCCTAATAAAATGCAATGAATAAATTATAATATTATAATTCGTAGACATATTTTATTATTTATGTTGTGTTGACGGCGAGAATGCAAATGGCAGCTATTACACTTTATTAGGCGCTAAAGACGCACCGCCGTAATTACCGCCATACTTGCAGAGTTGAGAGTTAGCTAAAGAAGTGGCAGTGGGTCGGTCATGTTTGGCGAAAAAACCGATGACAGAGTCAGACATTTGACTGAGTGGAGGCCGCGAATCGACAAGAGTGACCTACGACCATAGATATAAGAAAGAAGTCAACTGCCTACGACTATCGACCTTCGAAAAAGGCAGGCAGAACCTGAGATGATAGACTGCAAGTGGAAAGCAGGTGTTGTGGTGTAACTTGGGCAAGTTGCAGTACCAAACGTGGATGTCGGCGACATCAGTCCAGCCCGTCCCATCCTTGATGTCCTCCCTCCGGTTAACGCCCTAAGCCGAGGTTCGTACCCCACAGGAGGTGCCCTTAGTGAGCGTTCACCTAGTTTTAATTAGCATAGTTGAATAACCCCTGGTTGGAGGTTTTAAGTGTAGTAGCTTAAGGCACCTACAGGAAAGCCCGGTTAAGTAGTTATGATCTCAGAGGTCAACTTCGAGATGCCCTACCAAAAAAAAGGCGACATCAGCGTTGCGAGGCTTCTCTCATTTCCCACTCAGAAAGAAAACGTTGAATTGAATGAGTTGACTTATACACCAATGTATGAGATATGAGTTTTATTGCTAATCAAATGATGATAAAAATTACATAATCAAAAACAAAATAGACGAACTTGGTTGTCTATGTCATAGCTAACACTAGCCGCTATCGTTAAATCTAATGCAGAAAAGTTTGAGGAGTAAGATGCAAGAGCGAGCGAAGCTAGCTCGAAAATTTTAGCACGCCGCCTCGGATGGTTAAAATTAGGTTGTCGTTTAACTATTCTTACAGAAATAATGTTGTTAAGTTATACATAAACAAACACAATACGCAACGCAACTACGCTACGGAATAACTGACAGAATACGCAACATCACGCTACGCTCCAAAACGAGGATCTTAAACGTAGGCTGCCAAGCTAAAATGGGATTGGGCGGGTCATGTTAGCCGCATGCATCGTGACCGTTGGGCAACAGTCTGGTGGGTGCCTGAGGATGGACGGCAGCGCCGAGGTCGGCCCAGGAAGAGGTAGCCAGACGACCTAGACGCGTACCGCAAGGGTTGGATGGAGGTGGCCCTGGAAAAGGATGCATGGAAGGATTTGGGGGAGGCCTTTGCTCAGCAGTGGGACAGTGTAGGTTAACATTAAAAAAAATACATAAATGTTTGAGAATTGGAAGAATGCAGGACGCAACAGCGAGCGTAGCGAGTTCGAAAATTTTTGCATCTAGGTTTCTCTAAAAATGTTGAGAGGCTATTACAATATGTGAAAATTTCAGTCTACCTATTACGGTTCATGACATACACAGCCTGCTGTCAGACAGACGGACGGACAGCGGAGGCTTAGTAGGCAATAGGGTTCCGTTTGGCACCCTTCGGCCGGAACACTAAAAAATGTTTTTAGGTATGGAGTTTTGGACGTTATCGAACCGGAATCACGACTGAGACCATCTTAATATAGCTTTAATGTCTCCATTTGTGATTATAAATGTATAATAAGAATCTACATTCCAACTGTAGTGTAGTGAAAGCTTGGTTTGATCAAGTTCTCAGCAATTTAGAACGTCATTTGCGAATTGCGACCATTTTGCGGTTACGCACAGGCATAAGGAAATTATCAACATAATTTCAACCGGAGTAAGAAATGCGATATTATGCTTGTAATAGATACATAACTAAAGCTATCTATTTAATTTTAACAAGTACCAATGAGAACTTCCGTTGAAAAAATAGTTGTAGTATGAGATGAGCCTATGACTACTAATCATTACTAGGTAGGTACCCATTAATAAAGCGTACGTAAGTAGTGTAATAAAGTAGGTAATAAAAATACATTTTATATGGTAAGTTAGTCACGTAGTCGTTTAGTTCAACTATTTTTTTACCCTGTAGTTTCTCAATTTATTTTTATTTACTTTGTTAAGTATAACATTATTATTATTTTAATTGTTGTGAATGTGAGGACTATGTAGTTCATGTATATATATTTATTTATTTTTTCTCAGTTAGTTTTTAATGATAATCTGGCAGTTTTGAGTACTTTATGCGGCCTACCTAAATGTCCTTTCTTTGGTATTGTTCGTCGCATCGTTGAGCTCCTTTTAAGTTCTGAGTTGAGCTGCACGATTACTGACAAATGCGTGCACTGACTGGACAGGTCCACTCAAATCTGTATGGTTCTTTCCTCAAAAGACCATTTCAGACACAAATCTACATGGTCCTCAAATGAAATGCTCTGACCAAGATCATTTCCGGATTTTTTTTTTTATATACACATTGACATTAATGATTTTTATATACATATACAATGACGTGAATATTTACTTTTAAAGTATTATATTATTTTAATTATTGTGAATGTGAAGACTATATGGGTCATTCCTTTTGTTTTGTTTTTAATTTTTTCTCAGTTAGTTTTAATCATGGTCTGACAGTTTGAGTAATTTATGTGGCCTACACAAATGTCCTTTTTTTGGTATTGTTCGTCGAATCGTTGAGCTCCTTAAATTCTGAGTTGAGCTACACGATAACTGACAAATGCGTGCACTGACTGGACAGGCCCTCTCAATCTGTGTGGTGCTTTCCTATAAAGACCACTTCAGACACCAATCCACATGGCCTTCACATGATCTGACCAAGATTATGTCTGGACTTTAAAAGAGACTGTGACCTCTGAGTTTGTTTCGGCCTTTCTTCTCGGAGTAGTCAGATAGGAAACGCCGACTTCATCTAGTTTTTAAAATATGATTGACGTGTAAAAGTGTTTGTACAAACCTACTTACAGAAATAAAATCATTTATCATTTATCAATTACTTTGGTGGTCAAACGCTGAACCGATATCCGTTGAAGTAAACGTCTTGCAAACGGTCCAGCCCGTCCCATCCTTGATGTCCTCCCTCCGGTTGACGCCCTAAGCCGAGGTTCGTACCCCACAGGGGGTGCCCTTAGCGAACGTTCACCTAGTTTTAATTAGCATAGTTAAATAACCCCTGGCTGGAGGTTTTAAGTTTAGTAGCTCAAGGCACCCACAGGAAAGCCCGGATAAGTAGTTATGATCTCAGAGGTCAAGACGAGAGGTTGAGACGAGATGTCCGACCTAAAAATAAAAACTTGCAAACGGCAAAGTTGGTGAATGGAGGGATGATATTTGCACGGTGGCTGGTACCTAGCAGCTGAATGAAAGTACCCGAGCACCCCAACACGATCAATCACAATGTTTCATTTTGACAGTTCACAACATTCATTGCGTTATTTACGTTGTTGAGCAGACAAATTTTTCGAACATATGAGGCAATGGATTAGCAATATCCTTCAAAATTGATCCGATTATGATTGATCGTGTGTTAGGTACAGACGCCAGCACATCAAGTTACTACAATTTGTAAAATTTCTTTAATAGATTTAGGGTGCAGGATTGATTAAGGTACAGACGCCAGCACATCAAGCCACCCGAAACTGTCAAATTTTCCCAATCACATTTGAACCTTATTCTTCAGCGATAAAGTGGAAAATCTAATAAATAAATTTGACAGATTGTAGTAGCCTGATGTGCTGGCGTCTGTACATGCTCATGTTTCTAGCATTAAATGCATTGATATCAAATTTTACGTGTATGTGCGTTTTAAATAAATAACCGTTTCCCTCTACAGATTAACTTATTTCGTCGGTAATCTTAATACAAATCTCTCTCTTATTTTTTCGATGGTCAATCAAATCGGGCGGCTAGTTTACCTACATAATGGCGAAAAACACAAGCAGCCAAACAGACAATTTTTTTTAAGCGTATCATGTTATGATAAGTAGGCTTAGTATATTTGAATACGGTTGATTTATTAGTGTTGCTAAACAGTTTACATATTTAGTATGTGTCACACTTTACCGGTATCGAATTTGGTATGTAGAAAGCCATCTATTAGTCATAGTTTGTGAACTTAAAATAGAAGCTGACTTTGTGTGTGGTTAAACGTTTTACAGAATAAAGATGGATTAGAATATTTCAAGCTACATTTTTATCGTAGAGAAGGCGGTCAGCCCCGGGCCCGGATACCACATCGCTGTCACGACATGCTATTCTCATAAATATATAGTGGATGCCCTTACGATAGGAGCTACCAGTACCTTTGATTTGTAGTATTATTTTATCATTTTAGCTTGATCCGAAATCAAAACCATTTACAAAGTATTTTGGCAACACTAGGTCAGTATTTTTTTGGTATGTCAATACTTTTTTGACACTTGAGTGTGCTGTTTGTCGTTACTCGTTTGAAATAGGGATGCAAGAGTTGCTAAAAAGTATCGATATGTTTAGTATCGATATTAAAAAAATATCTATTTAGATTTCAATATATCGAAAAAATTAAATCGATAAACAGTGAATTTAAAAAAAATGTAGTTTTGAATAGTTTTTTCCACAAAGATTACACGAAACGTTTTCTTTATTTATTCTGTTGGAAAGTTCCATACAATAATAGACATGATGAACAAACACATACAGACGCTGCCGAATGCCGGTTGCATATATGTTAGCTTATAAAATCAAATTCAGTGTTATAATTGCAATTCATTATTAATATTCTAGTTCGCCAGTTAGCCATATTTCATATTTCCATACAGTAATATTGGCAAATTAATAAAAATAGCGAAATATTTGACATTTATTTGCGACGTTGCCCACTTTTAGTATAAACGCTCACTTGCTATTTTTTCCGAGCAAGCAAAGTTACAGACACTAAAATAATTTAAAATCTACTTTTACGGCTCTGAATCTCAGCGGTTTTAGTCAGATGCGACAACGGTTTTTCTATTAGAAATATATCTTATTTGATACATTTTCGTTAATTGATATTTTATATTTCGAAATAATAAATATTGCCTAAAAATATCAACAAAACGATCAAAATATCGATATTTTTTCTACAAGCCTAGTTTGACTTTGACAGATTTTTTTACCGAATGAGTCCATGTGTTGTTTTTGTTTACGGTTTGTTTTCTTGTGAAAATATTAATAATTACAGCCATAATGTAATGTTTACATTGAATTAATTAAATAAAAATAAAAGAAAATGAATTCGGAAAGTTCTCAAACTTCTATGCAATGCGTGAATTGCGGCTTAAGCATAAACCGAATAAAAAGACGATGGATGGCTGAAGAAAGTGAAGAATTACGTCAATTATTGAGTGATTGGATATGCAAAGAGGTGATTAGGACCTTTATTATTAACTTAAATATTAAATTATTCAAAAAATAATCCACCTCAAGCTATTGCTCTTGAAAGAAGTAGAGGTTACCGCTTGGCTTATTAATGTTAATTAAATTGGCATGTACCATCACAAAACTGATCTTCCTGCAGCAGTAAATTGCTTGCTTTCTTTCTCATGATGTTCGTATTATTATTGTGCAGTAATTGAGGCCTATACTTTAGAAATAGTACACCCCAAAGATCAAAATCTTTGGCACAATATACCCAAGGCAATGTGGGTGACATTGACTTAGTTATATTAAAGTCGGTCAGTGGGTCGTCTTAGGGGTGTCCCATGTAATATTATTTAACACTCCTGGCTAGCTGTACCTTCTCAACAGATTGCCTGTTGATATTAAAAGCGAGACTAAAAAAGGCAATTTTGCCAGATTAGATAATATATTTTATGCATATAAGGAACATAAATTAAGTAGTAGTATCCGCACTAATACCAGAATTATTAGAATAATGTACCCAGGATAACGGCCGCCATGGCCCACGCACAATGGTCCACCTTACGGACTAAGTGCGGAAACCAAACCCTTTAACATAGAACATACAACATAGATGTACACAGGATTTTGTAATATCTTGATTTAAAAGAGTTTCTTGGAGTTTCTTGCCCGTTCTTCTCCATAGAGTCTACGTTTTGGAATGGGCAACTAGTTTTAACTTTCTGACCAACTATGCAAAAGTGCCAGTAAATAGTTTAATTGAAATAAATGCATATTATTATGTGTATGCAGTTTGAGTTTTTAATTAAATTTTAGTTTAAGAATTTGTATGATCCATTCCCATAGAAAAACCGTGAAAACGTTTTGTGGGGCAAAGTACTAAGTAAAAAAAAAACGTGTCCGGTGGAGGGACTCCTGTCTGGAACGAAGTTCTTTCTCACATATGATTTAAAACAAAAACAAAAATTTTGCAGCCGCCATCTTGCATTTACATTTTGATCACATAACGGCTTTAGCACCCTCGAAAACTATGAAAACGACATCCATGACGAAAAATTTGAAAATTTTCAGAGCTGCCATCATGAATTTACATTTCGACCCCAATATCGGCTTTAACACCCTTGAAAACCAGTACAACAATTACCCATGATGAAAGATTTGAAAATTTTCAGAGCCGCCATATTGGATTTTAATTTTGACCTCACTATCGGCTTTTGCACTCTTGAAAACCATGGAAACTATACCAATAATGAAAATTTTGAAAATTTTCAGAGCTGCATCTTGGATTTTCATTTGGACCAAAAATAAGGCTCAGAATTAAGCACTTTTTAAACGTTAAAATTACATAAGCCGGTCCCCCAAAACGCCCACCCTTCACCACTTCCTAGTGCTTTAGCTGGGAAGAAGAAGTGGCGTAACAAACTCCCCAGCAGCACAGCTGTCTGTTCAGTTAAAAATATAACAATAACAATTGAGAAATTCGAAATCTTTTTTTTGCAGCCAGAAGATAATGATGCACTTTGCTCTGAATGTTATTCCTTATTATACTTGGCGCATGAAAGTGACGATAAATCTAGAAGATTCGGTCACAAAAACACATGCCTGTCATGTGGGAGGTCATTGAACCGGTCTAGGAGTTCGCCAATATTGGACAGTCGTCCTGAAGAAAAGCTTGTCATTGCCGAGTGGACCCCATCTCATCAGGTGAAAAATATTAATAACATAACATCACGCCTTGTTTCCCCCAAGGGTTGGGCAGAGGTGTCCCTGTAGTAGGTACACCCACATTTCGCCAGTTATGTTCAAGTCCCATGTAATAGGGGGCGAGCCTATTGCCATCAACCGGGCATAAATCCAGACCCCGAGCTGCTACTGAGAAATTTCAGATAGAAAAACCCAATAACACTGCCCGACCCGGGAATTGAACCCAGGACCTCATGCTCAGTAGTAGCGCTTGCGACCACTAGACCAACGAGGCAGTTATCTAATAAACATTTGCACGGAAGGGGGAATATGTCTTTACATTTACAATAAAAAATAATTTTATAATATATCTTGTGCCTACCACATTTCATATATAAATATTTTTTAATTTTCAATCAAATATTTTAGCATAAATTAAAAATAAGTATGAAATATTTAATTCTATTAACTTTCTATTATCTATTAAAACTTTTATAAAACTAATACTCATTTTCACTAACACTGAGAAACATCTAAATGAATGCTTACATAATATTAGGCATTCAGTTAATTGATTCAGGCGTGACCTTGCGGAAATCCATTATAAAATACAATAGACGTGGATATATTTAGTAACCTGTTCCGCTTAGCTATTTCTAAAGAGCCATAAAAAACTCCTGAAAGAAATCGACACGTCTTTCAGCTCTCAACGAGGCATCCTCAGGATGACGATTGACTTGTCGCGAACCCGAACACGGCGTGTTGCCAGACCGCGCTATTTGTTATCTGTTGTGTTGTGTGTTGTGGCTAGCTGTTCTGCATTCAACGCTCGGTATTGTCCAGCCCGTCCCATCCTTAATGTCCTCCCTCCGGTTGACGCCCTAAGCCGAGGTTCGTACCCCACAGGGGGTGCCCTTAGCGAGCGTTCACCTATTTTTAATTAGCATAGTTGAACCCTTTTTTTTTTGGGTGGGAAATTATCAAATAACTTCTCCCACTCTGGGTGGAGCGGGAGGGCGTAAACTAAAACCCATCCGTGTTCCTTCAGTTGCCATGTTGCCGGGGGGCCACGATTTCCCTTTCGGCCCGTATTCGCAGCCCCGACAGGCATTGGCCCTAGCGAACCCCGTCAAAGTTGAATAACCCCTGGCTGGAGGTTTTAAGTGTAGTAGCTTAAGGCACCCACAGGAAAGCCCAGTTAAGTAGTCATGATCTCAGAGGTCAACTACTAGATGCCATACCTAAAAAAAAAAGCTTGGTATTGTATGCCTGTATATAATATGCTTGTATTTTATTTAGGCTTTCATTTACTAAACTAAAGTTAACAAAACAGGCATAAAACTTAACTTGCACATAACATTGGGAATTTTTACAATGACTGATATAGCCACTCTCACTTAACTCACTTAGCATAAATTTCAAATGGATCAGAATTTGTATGTAATAATCTACCTACCAAATATATGAGAACTTACTCATAGGTGATGGCATAGGCTTCGTATTCATCATCATCATTTCAGCCAAAAGACGTCTACTGCTGGACATAGGCCTCCCCCAAGCACCGCCACTTCGACCTGTTCTGTGCTTCACGCATCCAGCGGATTCCAACGGCCTTCACGGTATGCGGTCGCCACTCCAGAACTTTTCGGCCCCATCGGCTATCTGTTCTACGAGCAATGTACCCTGCCCACTGCCACTTAAGTTTGGCAATTCTTCGGGCTATGTCTGTCTTGTAAAAAACTGACTAAAACCTACCCGTGTTCCTTCAGTTGCCATGTTGCCGGGGACCACGGTATTCCCTTTCAGACTTCCCCGCAACCCCGGCAGGCATTGGCCCTAGCGGACCCCGTCAGTTCTGCTGACATCTCTTTGAAGCGCGTGTGGAACACAACGCGCCGTCGACCCGGGTGTTCGGTACAATATTTGCAACTGAATAGCTCAGCACTTTTGCCTGCGTGCATTTCCATAAATGCATGTATTATATATATTATATATATATATTATATTATAGCCTTTATTTATTCCTTAATTTAAATAAACATAACAATCATACAATAAATATTTCAATTAACATGCAGCAAAAACAATAAAAATAATTGAAAAATGTTAATAATAATAATTCAATATAACAATTCAATAATTCGATCATTCAATTCAACAATTCAAAATGTTCATAATAATAGATACCTATTCTACTTCATCAGTAATATATTTGATTCACTAATCCATTAATAACATAAAATTATTGAAGTTAATCATCATTTATATAATATTATAATCCATTTAATATCTATAATCCATTTATTCATTTATTAGTAACAACATAAAAAATATTTAAGTACTTTCATTAATAAATTAATTTTCATTTTTTTTTTTTTTCAATAATATTTTTATAACTATAATTTTTACAGTATGAGCAATTTGATCTAAATTAAATATGTGCTTTGAAAATAAAATGATTTGTCAATTAAGGACCTCTTCACGAGTAAAGGCCTCCTCCCTTTTCCTCCAAAACTCTCTATCTGATGCCTTGAATATCCAGTCATTTCCTCCTGTTTTATTAATTTCGTCGACCCATCTCTCTCTAGGTCTACCTCTGGTTCTTTTATTCGAAGGTCCTGTCCAGTTCGTTACATTCTTAGCCCATTTGTTGCCGCATAAATGCATGTATCGCATCTATTACCATTCAGTACGTCTTCGGATACCAACCGCGTAACTCAAACCAAACCAAATCAAACCATCTTAGTGCTAATTTAGCTTAGATTTACCATTTAAAATATAATAACCAGTATTCAATATAACCTTTAAACCATATTATTTCGTATCATTAAACCAGTCTAATTTATTACCAAATCAACCAAATATCAACCAACTCAGAAGGTAGTGCTAAACCAAGCAGGCACTACTTTCTACACCGGGCTTGGCCCTTATCGGACGGCGAGCTACCCATTGCTCACCGTCCGCAAGCCCACCTTGTTTCTCCTAGGGATCTCTTCATTTCTTATTCGATCACGTAGGGAAACTCCAAGCATAGCCCTCTCCATGGCTTTTAGCCTTGGCCCCAATGAGCGACTACGTTTCAGTGCCATAGGTCATCACTGGCAACACGCATTGGTCAAAAACTTTCGTCTTGAGACACTGTGGTATATGATGAAGACAGTACGTAGCTTCTCCAACGCTGCCCAGCCGAGTCTAACTGGATTATTTATAGCCTTATTTCAGAGTTACTTACAAAAACGTTTTTCTTAGTTTTGAGACTGTGCCCTTTGGCAAAGGCCTCCTCCATCCCCTTCCAATTCTCCCTGTTCCTTGCTTGTCTAGTCCATGTTTTTCCCGCCGTCCTCACCAAGTCATCCTGCCATTTTTTCAAAGGTTTCCCTTTCTCTTCCCCTCCCTAGGATACCATAGGGTCACTTTTTTGTTCCATTTCTCTTCTCCCCTGACAGTGTGGCCGGCCCATCTCCATTTTAATCTTCTTAGCTTCAGTACTACATCTTGTGTTTTTGTTGCCTTCCTGATTACACAGTGAATAGTTCTTTCTATTTTCCTTTTCCCCATCATACTTCTTTCCATGCTATGCTGACACGTTCGGAAGTTTTGTCTTTTGGGCTTTGTTCAAAGCCCGTGTTTGGCATCCGTAAGTTAGTATAGGAAGGATGCTGGTGTTGAAAGTTTTCCTTTAACAGAGATGTTTTTTTTCAGGTAAAGCGCTTAGAGCGTGTTTGTATGAGGTGTTGGGCAAAAGCAAGACGGCTCGTAAAGCAGAGCAATGAAGTACATTCCCAGTACAAGGATGTCAGAGTAAAAATAGAACCGTTACAATCATTACTGATGCTAGGAGATGGGGAATTAGACATTCCAGCATCACCAGAATCACAATCAGAAGAGGAAACTATAACGGATAAAAACCCTCAACCACATTCAATCTCAATGGATACTTACAAAAGAGCTGCTGATACCTCTTCCCGTTGTATCTTTAAAAACTGTAGAGAGACGGATAGGTTGATACCCCATAGAGCTATCATAGAACGTTTACTAATTGATTATTCTTACTACGTACCTACCCACTGTCGTATTTGCAAGAAACATCAGATTAATTCTCACAAAGTATGGCGTGAACTGGTCAACGACAGTAAAATTACCGACTTCACCGTATCCCATTTGGAAAACTTATGTTCTATACTCAAATACACAACATGTAATACTTATTGTAAAAAATTTGAGTTAACTCTAAAACAGGATGGTCAGCTATGTAATTATTTCTTAGGTGTTGACTATGAGAAATATGAAGAAATGCTAAAAGACATTCAACCAATTAGGAAACAGGTATGGTGTGTAAAAAAAGCTCTAACTATGTATTTAATGAAGAAACACACTGGTTTTAGTTATGATAAAATTTCTAGCTTTTTTGGATTTCGGACAAAACTTACAATTAAAATTATCAATAAGGTGCATAAACATTTAGCAAGTTTAATCGGCTCTGATGACAGTTATGTTGCAATATCTACTGTTGGTTGTGACAATAAAGAAGAAATTGTTTATTATAGGGTATGAATAAAAATCTGCCTAGCCTTATCAAGTCTCAAGGTGGTTTTACACCGGCAAGGCGAGGCGTGGATGGGATGGGCGAGTATTGAAATTTGTATGGCATAATTTCTATCCATGCCCTGCCCATCTTTGGTGTAAAAGGTCTAGATGCGCGAGGATGTGCGAGGCGAGAAATGAAATATTTGTTAGTACAATATTGAACTTTATTGCTGTACGAATAGAGTATTTATTTACTCTATAAAACTGATATACAAATCTCGTACCGGCCATCGATGACCTGCGCTATCTCTCTCCGTCAAGCGCTGACTCGCGATGTCTCGCGCTGGCACGCGCCGGCTCGCTGCGACCATCGCGAGCCATTTCTGCATACTATATTCTCGGCTGGCCAGCGCGCGAGACACGGCTGGCCGGGCGACGCGTGATAGCGCGAGGCAGCGCTGGCCATCGCGAGACGGCGCGGTATAGCGATGGACATCTTTCGGTATAATAGGGTAAGCGTGATTCCAATTCTCGCCCATCCCATCCACGCCTCGCTTCGCCGGTATAAAACCACCTTAAGGCTGGCTGTCCACTGGAGAGGACCTAAACTCCGCTCTAGAGTTTAGATTCTATTGGTTATATCGGTACAGTTCCACTCCTTTTCTCGCTTCTCCGTTCCCGTGGACAGGCAGCCTAACCGTCGGGTCGGCTTCCAATCTAACCGAATGCAGTATTTTACATGGAACGTCTGCCTATCTGACCTCCACAATCCAGTAACTGGGCAACATGACTGTGATTATACCTCTTGGTAAAACCAATTTACTATGTAAGTACACAGTATACTCTTGGGTCATAAGATTTTCGTAATATTTGTATGAAATATGCTTACTTTTAAGTTAATTTTGGGCCAATTAAAGATTTGACATGTTATATGTTTTCTTTTCATTATGTCTCGAGCCCTGTGTCCGATCCAAATGTTTAAAATCTTATAGGACTCCAACGAGTGGGGTTGCCAGACCAAACACTAAGTCCACGTCCGCACGGGCGTAATGAAATCGTGGCGATTTTTGACGTGATAACGTCTTATAAATCGATGAACGCCGGCTGCACGCACGAAAGTGTCACGTTCCGCCTGAGCTGAGCGTGCAAGCGAGAGCGCGGAACAAGCGATAGAGAGGCACGATCGGCCTAAGCGTTCGGCTTTTGACGTTATACAGACAACAATTATTTTTCGTAAACTTTATTTTCAACGCTCTGCTTACCGCCGAGAGTTGAAAATCCAACAGTGTGTTTTTACAACGCGTTGGGACGAGAGTGCGGCCCAGCGCGTTGGATTCTCAACGCTCGGCTTAAATCCGAGATTTGAAAATCCAGTGCGCGATAAAATCCTGCCGCGATTTTATTACGTCCGTGCAAACATCGGCTAATAAGATATGAGGATCTAGAATTCTAGGTATGTGTTATCGATGATAGAAAAAGTCAAAAAGTGTTGCATGTTGGTACACAGGCCTCCCCTCTTCAAGAGGAAGTGGGCTGTAATCCACCACGCGGGCCCAGTGCGGGTTGGTAGATGTCACATGTCTTCGAATTTTCGGTTCTAGGACATGCCGGTTTCCTCACGATGTTTTCCTTCATCGTTTTGAGAGCAGTGGTGATGAAATAATTTACACAAAGTAAAGCGCTTTACTGCGGTTCGAACCCACGACCTTACAACGCGTAAGTCGGAGTCGTTAACATCACGCCTTGTTTTCCCGAAGGGTAGGGCAGAGGTGTACCTGTAGCAGGTATAACCACATTTCGCCAGTTACGTCTAAGTCCCTTGTAACAGGGGGTGAGCCTATTGCCATCAACTGGGCAAAAATCCAGACTCCGGGCTGCTACTGAGAAATTCCAGATAGAAAACCCAATAACACTTTGCCCGACCCGGGAATTGAACCCAGGCCCTCATGCTCAGCAGTAGCGCTTGCGACCACTAGACCAACGAGGCAGTCACCGAAAATCTTATGTCAATCCTATTATGTTTTTGTAGAAATACGAAACGATTTGAAAGCGTTACGCTAAAGTGCCTGCAAAACGGTCGCTAACCGCGTCCCGACAGAGGTGACCGTGTAGATGGTGGTTTACGACCAAATTTCAAACAGCTCTGCCTGTCGCCAACCAAGGTAATCTCTGTCGGGGACGCGGTTGGCAGCCGTGTAGCAGGCCCTTAATAGTTATTTATGCAACTGTTGTATAATAAGGGGTATTAAAATACGAGTGTGGGTACATCATGGTATCATATGTGTTTTAATACCTAATTATAACAGTTGCATACAAGACTATCTACACCTATGATATGAATCCTCTATTTTTAATCCTTTATTTCTTTCTTGCCGGTTCTTCTCCATAGGAAGCGACCAATTGGAACCGTGCACCTAGCTTCTGACGTTTCATAAGTGCTCATGTAGGTTTATGTGAAATAAAATATTTTGAATTGAATTATAAAAAGTTCTGAAACCATAGGGTGTTGTACAGTGTTGTAAGAACTCTATGTAAATCCATGAAAAGTTGAATTGCTGAGTATCTAATACAAACACTAAGGGCCCGAAACAGGCGCTTAGGGATCGAAAAAGCAAAGGAGTTGTATAATGAAATTTAGTACAACATTATAAAATTCGTTTGGATGATATTATGGTTACTATGACACTGGTGCCGATTCCCTTGTTCACAAACTAAACTAAATTTAAGTTCAGTGCCTCTTTTTCTTTCTATTTCATTAAGAAAAGGACAGAAGATAAATTTTAGTTTAGTCCTGTCAAATTAATCAGCGTTTGACGTAAATTGATGTAATTTTAGTAGGCAAGTTTTTAATCACGTCTAAACTTGTATGGAGTAGTGACAGGTGCTGATTAATTTGACAGGACTAAACTAATTTATCTTCTGTCCTTTTCTTAATGAAATAGAAAGAAAAAGATGCACTGAACTTAAATTTAGTTTAGTTTGTGAACAAGGGAATCGGCACCATTGGTTGTTTTTGAGTAAGGAAGGGATCGAAAAAGCAAAGGAGTTGCATAATGAAATTTTAATTTAGTACAACATTATAACACTCGTTTGGATGATATTATGGTTACTGTGACACTGGCTGTTTTAATGTTGGAAATAAGTTAACTGTTTCAGAAACTTTTATAGAGGATTTATAGCATGGGTGTAGATAAAATACTTAAATAAAGTGATTCGTTTTTATCCTTTAGCCTCCTCGACATGGCCATCATCGCCACAATAGTGGTGTGCCAAATTCAGTTCTCTGCTAACCGCGTTTGGTTCTTTTTGGCAGGACTAGCGTTACTTATCTGATAAAACTAAATCACGGAATTTGGATATAGTTTTAAAGAAAACATTAACTAATTATATTGTTCAATAGTACAGTCAGTCTCAAAAAGATGTAAATACAAATCATAAAATTACTGTCGATGTAGGTATAATATTATGAGGCTGACTGTACATATATAGGTATACCATATACCTATACCTACATCAAAGGTCGTAGTGTCAATGTTAATTTGAGCTCAGTTGCGTCACAGGCATCGCTGTGCATCATATGCGAGATAACGACACGGAATGGCGATAAAAGGATATTTCTAGCACGTTGTAATGTGAAAGTGAAGCTCTAGACGCTCTGTCTATACAGATAGGGAGAGGACAGAGGACAATATGGCTTCTTAGATTCAGAGGGTCGCTATAGCTTAAACAAACTAAGGCCACCGCGCCGCACAGTGGGAAAAAAATTACTTGTTCAAAAATCTGCCTACACCACAATTTTTGACTTATTACTGCTATTTTTTTTATACACTCCTGAGATAACACACTTTGGTGTGTCACTGCCACTTTTCCTTAAAAGTCAATACCATAACCTCAAAAATCGGCAAATGAAGAAAAACCATTTCTAAAAAAAATATTTTAACAAAAATCAGTGTCCAGGGGTTTTTCAGGTCCCTGGTCATGAATTTATTGTCTGTTTATAAAAATTCAAAATGGCGGATACAAACAATAAATAAAATAAATAAAAAATAAAATAAAAATAAAATAAAAATCATTTAATTCAGATTCGATACTCCATATTTGTTAGTACAATTACGAGCTTACGAACTAGTGTTAGTAATAATTAATAATAATTGACATAATAATAATTTAATAATTTAATTAAATAACATACAATAACAATTGCATTTTTATTGTATGTCATTCAATTAAATTAAACAGTAAGCGGCGGGTCCGGGTGGACTCCCCGATGGCGGTGCCAAGTCACTATACGACTGCGTGCAGCCGTATCCAGCGAGTCAGCATCGGAGAGTCCCACCGGTTCACCAGCGCGCGCAGGATGGTGTTGGGACTGTCGCGCGTGCGGCGCATGATAGAAGCGCACCGTTTGCGCAAGATGGCCGCAAAGCCGTCCGTGTCAGCCGCCGCGAACATCGCGGAGGCGCTGCAGTGGCGCGGCAGCCCCATCAGCACCCGGAATGTGTTATTGTATTGGACGCGCAGATCGCTGTATGTCCGCTGTGTATAGTTAACCCACAGGCTGCAGGTGTAAAAGGACTGACAGTACGCTTTAAAAAGCGCAACTTTGACAGTCCCCGTGCACCGCGAAAACCTGCGGGCCAACATGTTGCAGCGGACAGACAGCGCTCTGCGCTCCCTCTCAATATCCACCCCGTCCTTAAGGTCCGCCGTGACCCAGTGGCCCAAATATTTAAATTGCTCAACTTTGTTTAGAGCTGTACCACATAAAGTGAAATTCGGAACGAATGTGTAACGCTTGTTGTCCGGCCTGAAAATCATTATTTCACTCTTTTTCGTGTTGTATTTGAGCCCATGAGTCACCGCGTAGGACTCACAAATTTTCAGGAGCCTTCGTAAGGCAGTAATCGATGGACTCAGCAGCACCATATCGTCTGCGTAGCTGATGTTATTCACACACACTCCATCTATATGACACCCGATGCCGGTGCTGCTGAGTTCACCGATCAGTCGGTCGACGTACAGGTTGAAGAGCGTGGGAGAGGTCAGCCCCCCCTGCCTCACCCCGCACTCCAGCCCGTACTCCTCCGAGAGAGCGCCCGTCCATCTTACAAAATTCCTTTGATTTTTATACCAATGCATAAATAATAGCACTATTTCCCTAGGTAGACAAGTTTCATCCCTTAATTTACCCCATAGAATATCATACGATACAAGATCGAACGCTTTTGATAAATCAAGGTAGCATGCATACACTGGGGTCTTTCTACTGGTGTAATACTGTACAGTCTGCTTGAGGCACAGGATAGCACCCTCGGTTGAAAGCCCAGGCCTGAAGCCGAACTGCGCGTCGTTAACCGAGACGTGTTTATCCAGGTGCTGACCAAGCAGACTGTCCAGCACTTTGGCGACCACTGTGGCTAGAGAGATCGGTCTATAGTTGTTTACATCTGATGTATCACCAGTTTTATTTTTGATGATTGGTACAACTATAGTACGCATTAGATTATCGGGCAGATGGGAGTGGCCTAAACACAGGGTAAAAAACATAGAAAGCACTCTGGGTAGGTGTACACCTGCGTGCTGCAGGTGCTCGATGCTAAGGCTGTCGTGACCTGGGGATTTACCCCTCACCATGCCTTTGATCACCGCACGCACTTCATTCGTAGTAAAATGAACAGTACGCTCACTACCTTCCTCAGCATCGGGCTCCTGCCGCGCTCGCCCCAGAGGAGAGTCCACCCTGAAATGGTGGGAGAACATAGTGGCGATCTCGCTAGGCTCGTGCACTCCCGCCACGCTGACGGGGAGGCCCGGCTTATGATTCAATTTATTGGTGTTTTTCCAGAACTGACCGAATTTCTTGTTTGAGTGAAGTTCAGCTATAATATCCATTTTTATCTGTTGTTGATTGTTCTGACACCACTTTAATTTTGATTTAAAAGCGCGCCTGGTTTCACACATATCATTATAAAGACGGCCAGCCCCGGGCTTACCCCCGTATAACCACGCCTGAAAACATAGCCGAGCCCTCCTATGAGCGCCACGGACGTGCCTATTCCATCCGGTAATGTATTTACCTCCACGCTTTTCGGTAACAATATAACTACATATAGCGGCCTCCGACAGTATACAAATAACCTCGTCATACATGTTATCTAACAAGATTTTATGACTTTTGTTACTACACATATTATCTGAGCAATTTCTTAGTTCTGAAGGAAAATCAATTTCACGAAGTCTAGAGTTACACACATTTTTAAATTTCGCTATCTGAGTCGAATCACGTTCACCCCAGACTATTCTATTTATACAAACAGTAGGTATACAAATCTTAGGCTTAACTAAATTAAAATTACATAATATAGACACAGGGCAATGATCAGACCAGTAGGTATTATATAACACAGAGGCCGCGGACACAGAGTGCCGCGCGGCCCTAGTCACAAGACAATGGTCCAACCAACGCCGACAGCCGTGAGCATCACTGACAAACGTATGACTATCTGGCGGCATCAGTTCCAAGTCTACACAGGACCATGATTGTTCCGCACAAAAAGTTAATAATTCAGTAGCAAATGACTCACCGGGGTGCGCATTGTAGTCCCCTAACATAAACACGGACTCCACATTGAGACTGTCAATTATGGCTGTCATTTCACTGAGACACTCTGTGAATTCCACTAAGTTTTCATTGGACTCGGTTGGCATATACACAGAAAATATCAAAATGGAACGGTCACTGAGCTCGATTTTTATCGCGGCGAGACGCACACTATTGCACTTCACTACGGTTACCGTCGGAAACGCAACCTTTCTCCACAGTAGGGCAACTCCACCGTAGGGCCTACCGCGTAAGACCCCACCCGCGATATCCACTGCAGAGGTACCCGTGCAGGCAAAGTCATCATCTATCGCAGCCAGGTATCCAAGGTCGTGCGGCAGTAGCCACGTCTCCTGCAGCGCCACAACATCAGCCGAGCGACAAAGCTTCCGCACACATTCCACTGATCTGATCACGTTTTTGCAGTTGAAACTTATTAAATTGATGTTATTCATAAATTAGAACTGCCAGTATTCTCGCCAGTCACACGGACATTTTCCTTCTCACGTCTGATGATGTTTATAAATCGACGGTAGGCCACCCCCTTTGGCCAGAAGTTATCACTCAGGAAAATTACTAACGAACGTTTAGGTACGAATATTTTATATGATTCGTAATCCTTCGCTAACTTCATGTCCATTTTTTCAATTTTAACATCAATGTTAATCTTCTTCATAATGTAGGTACGGATGTCACACACGGACACACCCTTCGCCACATTATAAATGTACATGGGGACCTTAGTTTCCGCTGCCATAAAATTACTTCCAGGCTCAGGAATTGCTGTACCTCGCTTCCCAATGAAACGATTTCGTGATCTTTTGTATTGGACACGAACCCACTGGTCACACGGGGCCTGTGTCTTCCATTTCCCTTCTCGAACAATCTCCGCCAACGATTTCTGCTTAGGTGCGATAGGGCCGGATCCATTTTTGTCGACAGTGTGTCCCACGGCCGAGTCGAGTGGTGGTGGTATCGGTGCAGTACAGGCGGCCGGACTAACTGGCAACGGGGCGGGGGACGGCGGCGGCGGCGAGGGGAGCGGCGGCAAAGCCCCGTCGGCCGCACCATGCACCGGCGGGGAATCGGCCGCAGGCTGCGCGGGTGGAGACGCAAGCGACTCGATCAGCTGGCCCGTGACTGTGACGTGCGTCATCGTAGGCGCGTTTCGTAGTTCGACGGTAGGATAGTATTGCTTATTTTGCGGCGCTGCTTCACTACTACCCTCCGATACGAGTATCTGATGCTCAAAAATATTGTGAATACTAGATTTTCGTGTAGATTCTACCGTAGTTTCTTGTTGATAGCATTCACTAATGCTCTTATTGCACTCTAGCGGCAATCCCATAGGACCACTATCGCACTCAAAGCTTGCGAGTCTTGCGACATATGCACCTCTTCTGGGGTTTACATTGCACCATCCTGATGAAAGATGCTGCACCTCACTTCTCAACTTGTCCAACTGCTTAACTGTAGCATAATCCTCTTTCATCATGTCGAGATCTTGCCGTAGCTTAACAATGTCCTTCAAAAGCCTCGTCACATCGACATGGTCGAACAGTACCGGGGGTAACTTCTCAAGGTCGCGGGCCACGAACACTGGGATATCCTCGGAGTCCGTATCGCGGATCAGACAGATGATGTCGTCTATGTCTCGAACATTTTTCCCCGCCCTCCTCCGCGTTTTCTTACGTTTTGCTGTCGGCAAGGATTCGAACAACAACTCCTTCGCCGTTACAATATCACTTTCGGAGAAAGCGCTCGCACAGATTCTGCTTATACTTTCATCGTCCATCACAGATATTTTATTATGGACGAAGGCCAAAACTTCGTTAATCACTACATTGCAATTTGCACATTTAACCACAGAGGACATTTTTAATTCCCCGATACACACCGTTACGCACAATATCCAACCGTTCGCAAGCGCGCGCGCGGCGGACAATACGCCCAGATTTTTTTTTATTAATTTCCCGATTAATAAAAGATTTTTTTTTAAAAGATTTTTCTATTTTGGAAAAGTGGCAGTGACACACCAAAGTATGTTATCTCAGGAGTATATAAAAAAATATGGCAGCGATACGTCAAAAATTGTGGTGTAGGCAGATTTTTTAACAAAAAAAGTCATTTTTTTCCCACTGTGCGCCGCCGAAAGAGTGCGTTCCTGACGCCTTTCAGTTGGACACGAATTCTAACACTTATAAATACGAAAGTGAGTTTGTTTTGTGTACTTGTTTGTTTGTTAAGCCCACGTTCACACGGACGTAAAAATATCGCGGTCGGACTTTTGCGCACACTGGATTTTCAACACTGCTTAGCACAGAGAGTTGAAAAACCAACATTGTGTTTTTTCGAGGCGCTGAGATGCACTGTTGAATTCTCAACGCACCGAGAGTAGAAAATCCCGTGCACGATAAAATCCCGCCGCGATATTTTTACGTCCGTGCGAACGTGGGCTTATTACGCTTTCGTGCTAAAACGGTTGAACAGATTTAGATTTTGGCACATGGGTAGACCATGACCTTGGGTTAGGTTAGGATACTTTTTATCCCGGTATTCCCACGGGATCGAGACTTACACGGATGAAACCGCGGGGCGCAGCTAGTAAAGTATAAATTCGTAAAACACGTTTTCTTTTGTGTATACTCGGCTGATAGGTAGGTACGCATTTTATCGGCGGGTGGTCGGATTGTACCTACACAGTAGTGAGTAGGTCCCAAACTGCGGCAAACGGCATCATGGTAAGCCCAGAAAGAGACGGCGGGAAGGTTCTTCGCCAAACATGGCGAGACCAATTAGATCCTGCGCACACTGGCGGATGGCAGGGGAGAGCATCGAGGGGGATTCCTCTATCTGCCAGCGCACACTGACAAGAAAAATCCTTCGCGATACCGCGAGCGTCCGCCAGCTTACCGGACCATCCGCCGGTATGCCGTGGTATGCGCCAGTATGCTCCAAAGTCGATCACCGAGCATTGAAATATATACCTTATTTCGATTGGATAAGTAGACCTGGCAGACTCTAGTGCATACCCATGCCGCCGCGGTATCCTCCAGCGTGCTCTTCGATTCTCCAGAGAAAATGCGCTGCGATGCTCCAAAGTCGATCACCGAGCATTGAAATATAGGTATACCTTATTTCGATTGGATAAGTAGATATTAAATTCAAATGATAAATTTAAAAATGATCTGCCGTCCCGTCCGCCAGTCTGCGCAGGCAACTCTTTAAAAAATACTACAAAGTGAAAAATAACTTTAATTTTGGAAGTCGGTGGCAAAAAACATATTTCAAAACCAAAGACACCAACTTCCGAAATTAAAGTTATTTTTCACTTTGTAGTATTTTTTTTTAAAGTCGGTTGTTTTTTTTGTAAAAAGTTTTATTTTTCACTTTTTAGTTGTGGTACGTACTCCACACAAATTCGAATACCACTACCTGCTATGTAAATAACAGTGACAGGAACTTAACATAATAATATCATCCACATACTAAGTGGGATAAAATACGTATTATTGAAGCTAACTCAAAAACTATCCAAGCAAAAGTAATAAAATTTATATGGGACCACCTTGAGAGCATACCCTTTCAAACAAAAAAATAATGTTCAAAATCGGTTCACAATTGACGGAAAAAAAAAACATTCGCTACGAACATATAACCTCCTCCTTTTTGGAAGTCGGTTAAAAATTGGCGCCATTAGCTATTGGCCCGGTAGCCGGTAGATATGTAAGTGGCAGTGTTGATAACTTTGGGGTTTTCCCCCTAGATTTAGGGGGAAGAAATGTTAAAAGGAGCATTTTTAGGGACAGATATCTTTAGGGGCTTCAAAAAAAACTTACAATATTTTATGAGAACCTCTAATTAGGGTTTTACGGGGATTAATAAAATCTAGGGGGAACATTTTGGTAGGGGTTGGCAACACTGGTAAATGGAAGGGAAAGGAGGTCTTTGCCTTACTTTCAGTGGCACACTTGCTATCAATATTAGACTGCCTCGTAAGCGCGGCTGCTGAGTGACCCAGGTTCAATCCCCGGGTCGAGTTAAGTGTTATCCAATGGGATTACTAACATACTGGCGAAAATGTAGGTGTTCTCTAATAGTACTATCGAAGAAACGCATATCTGTGGACTGTAGGGACTATTCTTGCTTGACTCACTCGGCTGCTATATTATTGCTTACCTACGAAAAAAACGGTCATGTGCACGGGATTTTGTTTTCAAAATGCTTAGATATGCTTTACCCCGATGGTACATCCCTAATCCCTGCCTATCCCTTCCTGCCTTTAGACGTCATGTCAATGTTATCAACATCAATCAACGAGTATAAAAATATTAATGCTGCCACCTCAGACCAAATAAAAAACCAAGACATAGCGCTGTCAACAGTGACGTGAAGCCGGTTTCGTAAACATGTGTGAACTTAGTAAGGTGTAGTTTGATTGTAAAAGTGTGCGTGTGAGCGTGTATGCACAGAGCGGAGGTGTAGTTTTGGCATGCTTCGCTGTATTGTTGAGGCACTGTATGGCGAGGGGGGTAATGGCTGATCTTTGCGTTATGCTCGTGAACGGGTGCTGCTTGTGGTGACTGGTCGTCTTGCTGATCATGGTTTTGTTATTGTTATCTACTAGTAATTAACTGTTCATTTATTTTACCTCGATAGTACTAGTTTGTCGTTTATAACTTCCAATTACAGCTTTATGTAAGCGGGCACGCCCTTTATGCCTGGAGGCTTTTATTTAGATATTTAGTTCTTTTTACGTTAAGTTATTTTTTTTTTTAATTCTGCTTGAGTTTTCGGTGTTTTTGGTTGGTATATTGGCGTGTGCTAGCTGAAATATGGCCAATAACTTATACCAATAAGAGACAGCTGTGCTGCTGGGGAGTTTGTTGCGCCACTTCTTCTTCCCAGCTAAAGGCACTAGGAAGTGGTGAAGGGTGGGCGTTTTTGGGGGACTGCCTTATGTAATTTTGACGTTAGAAAAGTGCTGATTCTCAGCCTAGTTTGAATAAATGACTTTTGAATTTTGTTCGCAGCGCTATGTCTTAGTTTTTTATTTGCTCTGAAGCTGCCACATCCAAAATGTTTTCTACTTCAATGTTGCCAGTTAATTACCTTTAAGGTCAGTACAGATAACATTACCTACAATTAAAAGGGATAACGGGTTTTATTTTCAACGCTTCGTTAAGTATACCTATAAACGACAATTAATAGTTTAGTAATGTAGAAAGAATTAAACGTTAATGGTTGTTTATGGTTTTTATTTTTATCTATGGTTTACTTAGGTAATTATTAATTTCTATGATATTATGGGAATGGGAAATTAGAAAGTGTTAATAGTAAAAGCGTTGAAGTACCTAAACTTTTATATACATAACTGTGAGTTCCTACGTATTATTTACTTGACTGCGGAAAATGGAGGATAATTTAAAACTCATATCAAAAGTACACTTTGTAAACAAGCATATTACAAATTAGAGGATTAAAATATCCAAGATAAGAGTGCTTGGAAACATGCTGGTCCTGCTCCATAGGACAATTTAGAATCAAGACAAAATCAAACTGGTTGCTAATTTAGTTGTAAAATTTATTATTTTGTTTTATGACATTGATTTTACATTATGTGATTACTTCCTCACACACTGACTTATTAATTACAAAATTTTAGGAAAATCGTCTACTTTTAAAATGTTTGTAAATATGTGAGCAACATGTATCTATCACATAGTTAAATTTATCTGTCGTTGCTTCATTTTTAATTCTTTTTACGTATTGTGGTATAGTAATTTTATTCTAGGTGCATCGTCTTCACATATAATTATTTAACTAATGTACGTACCTATACAAACTATTGTAAAACATTTTAAAAGAGTAACGGTGGAGTTTCTTGCCCATTCTTCTCCATGCGAAAACTACCTTTTGGAAGGGGCGACTAGAATCAATTTTATTATTTTGTAAATTTTGACGTTCAAAAGTGCCATAAATGAGCCTATTTGAAATAAATGATTTGACTTTGACTTTAATGAGTTTAACAGTCTATCTATGTATGTTTGTGTCTCGAGCGTAGCTCAAAAAACATTTTGACAAATAATTAATGAGGTGTCGATTGAATCGTCTACCCACATCTTAATTTACAGTAAGTATTGTCATAGGCTATGTTGTAGTAGGCTTGTGACTAAGTATAACAGCTGCACGGGTCGATCGATCAGGTTAAGCTACGCTTGCCGCGGTTGGTCCGTGGATGGGTGACCATCTTTACATACCAAGTCCCCTCCGTGCCTCGGAAAGCACGTTAAGCCGTTGGTCCCGGCTGTCATTTGTAGATCTTTGACAGTCGTTACGGGTAGTTAGAAGCCCAAAAAGTCTGACAACCAGTCTTACCAAGGGGTATCGTGTTACCTAGTCACTAGGTTGTGGAGGTCAGATAGGCAGTCGCTCCATGTAAAATACTGGTATTCAGCTGCATCCGGTTAGACTGGAAGCCGACCCCAACATAGTTGGGAAAAGGCTAGGCAGATGATTGTCATAGGCTATGTTATTAACGGTTCCTGCCTTAGGAAGTAAGCCAAGAAGATGACCACGAAAAAAACGTTACCAGCTCTCATATTTTGTTGAAGATGGTAAAAGATTACCTTAGTGCTCTCGTGGTGGTGGTTACCCGGATATCTATTTAGCAGATTGGAAGAAGAAGATATCTTAGAAATAACCTAGGACTGGGCTCCACTGACACTTTTGA
This sequence comes from Agrochola lychnidis, assembly GCA_963680765.1. Classification (NCBI taxonomy): domain Eukaryota; kingdom Metazoa; phylum Arthropoda; class Insecta; order Lepidoptera; family Noctuidae; genus Agrochola; species Agrochola lychnidis. Next base: position 15,216,628 of record OY796872.1, read on the forward strand.
CTCTACCCAGTTTTCATAGAGCTCAGACGTCATGCCGCCATACATATTGTAAGTTTACTTCAGAAGGGTCACCGGCATTACGTTTGCGCTAAAGTTAACCCTCGAGGAGTGTCGCCGGCATTAGGTTTGATATCTTGTTAAAATATACAATTGATTTTATTTTCACTGTTTACAATGTCGAATTCGCTAATAAAAATCTACATTTAAAATGCGCCCTCCGCGAGGGCTCCCGGCATCCCATATGCGACTTGAGTGAATCCTCCCGGAGGGCTCCCGGCACTGATCGTGTTTAGGTGGGTTTCTACATATGTACAGAATCTGTAATATGCACTGAATTTGTAGGTAAGTACTTTTAAGCTATTGCATAGCTTTTATCGCGGGCTTTGAGCGTGGCGACCGAATCAAGAAATTCCGTAACGTAACGAAAATAAAACCTAACACCCCCCACTCCACCTACCATGTAATGACGGTTTTACATCAAGTTTCCCATGACAACATCACATTGTCATGGGAAACTTGATGTTATCATGGGAACGTAATTTTTGTTTTATGTCATCACGTCATCATCCCAAGTGTAGCGTTGACAAATAGGAAGTATGGAGGTTACAAATGCTATACAATAGCTTTACCGCGGCAGTCCCCGAGTGCCACACGTTTCTTTTTTTCCATTTTATAACTGCCATCAGTCCTTTGTAGACTGTTCTCAGTTTGGTTGCGTTTCAGGTACAGGGGCCATTGCCACTGCTACCTCTTTAGATTACTTGACCTCTCTTAAATCGATTGACAGATTCGCTACTATCCAGCAATTTAACAGCCAGAGGATTTGGGTGGATGGCGAGACGATCAGCATACCGCTTTTTATGTTTGTTAATTTCCTCAACAATAGTAGTTTAGCACAACTCAGAACTTAAGGAGCTCAAAAACTCGACGAACAATACCAAAGAAAGAACATTTAATTTTGGTTAGGCTGCTAGAAAACTGCTAGAAAATCGTTAAGAATTGACTGAAAATAATAATAATAGCCCCACCCCTGTATCTCTACGTTGATGTCGTGGTGGGGTTTGCGCGCTCCTGAACTGTAGGTCTGTGCCGGTAGATCTATCTTTGCCGAAACAGGTCTAGGGTGAGGAGCCAGACTAAGTTAGATACTTACATAAACCCGCAGGGCAGCATGTGCGCCGAGCTGTTGGGCAGTAGCGACCCCACGGACCCTATTTCCTGGGAGAAGTATTGTTCTTCACCTCTGGCTTGCCTTTATTGGCCGGCTGGAGTGAACACTGACGAGGAACAGAGCTCTTACGTCTTTCTTGCCGGTATGAGTGGAGATTCGCAAGAGCAAACGTGCTCGGAGGAAGGAAGTATTCCAGTGAGTGCTGGTAGGGATCTTGACCATCTTCCGGGCTCTGGAATTGTCCTGATAGTCGTGGAATACCTCCCCAGTTCTCAAGCACCTCAGGACATGTTGTCCCCTTGTCGCTACGTCACTAAGTGCTAGCGACAGTTTCCAGGGGTCCATTATTGAGTGTGCAAGTCCACCTGCTGCCATTTTATCCGTGTATAGTAAGACACTGGTCAGGGAGCGGACATAGTTCTGCCATAGTTCAAGGTAACCAATTCACTATAGCCACGCAAACTCATAGCTCAATATGTTTAGTTTCCATTTTCTGAAACAATCCTGGATAACCTGGGATTGTCTTTGGGTGCATTGCATAGTTCCATGTTCTATGTTATAGGGTTTGGTTTCCGCATTAAGTCCGTAAGGTGGACCATTGTACGAGGGCCATGGCAGCCGTTTGGTGGTTATTCCAACCAGCCCACCTCCCTCCAGAAGTTAATTAAAACTCCTGGGGGCCTATCACCAGCTCATAAGCAGTATTATTTTAATATTACTTCAGTGGGAGAAAGAGATGGAGCTATACGTCCTGTAGAGCTTCATCTCTTTCCCACACTGAAGTAATATTAAAATAATACTACTTTATGAGCTGGTGGTAGGACCCCTGGTCTGTTCAGTGCACTGCATAGTGCATACAGGGAAAATCGTCGGTTGATTTAAAATTGTCTAAGGGGTCTCTGCGAGTTGTCTTCGGCCCCTCGTACGCCTTTCAAGGCCTGATCCCGAGAAAATATGTAAACACATAAAAATTATAATAGTGAGTTTCCATAGAGTTACTGTAACAATGGTAAGCATGTCATTTATTGTCATCATCTGCCTAGCCTTTTCCCAACTGTGTTGGGGTCGGCTTTCAGTCTAACCGGATGCAGCTGAATACCAGAAATTTACATGGAGCGACTGCCTATCTGACCTCCACAACCTAGTTACTAGGTAACACGATACCCTTTGGTAAGACTGGTTGTCAGACTTTTGGGCTTCTAAACCCGTAACGACTGTCAAAGATCTACAAATGACAGTAGGGACCAACGGTTTAACGTGCTTTCCAAGGCACGGCGGGGTATTGGTATGTAAAGATGGTCACCCATCCACGGGCCAACCGCGGCAAGCGTAGCTTAACCTGATCGATCGATCCGTGCGGCTGTTATTACTTAGCCACAAGCCCCTCAATGTCATTTATTGTATACCTAGGTATTTATTCTTATTAACAGACTCCCTGGACCACACGATGATTTCATTATTAGTTAAGTAGGTATAAAATTATGAATGACTGCATCTTACAAGTTGCAATAACAAGTGTAGAGTTTAACTCTAGATAACATTAAGATGATTCTAGGAATAATTTCTTATTCATTGTTTGTTTATTATATTGTACTCAGATATGGAATGACCTATTTGTCTTCGTTCAGTTCGGCCTGGCTTTTGAACGCCGAGGGGTCGTTTGATGAATTACGTTGGCCTAAATTTGAAAAAAAAAAAATGAACTGTCAATTTTTACCGCGCTCAGTTTACAATATCTGTCTGTCTGTCTGAACGCGCTACACTCAAAAACGGAAAATCAAGGGATTTTCAAACGGTTTACACCCATAAATAAATAAATAATTAATTAAAGTTTTGTGTAATCGGCTTAAATATGAAGATTATTATTGAAAAACTAGGAGCTTTACTGGCGTGCGCCGCATAAACCTCAAAAGATACATAAAATTTATGTTCTACAGTATTGTTCATCTTAAAAAATTTAACAAAAAAGTCCACGATAAGTCTTCTAAGGATGACCCACAGTAACCATTATTATCTTTCAGAATTTGATAAAAATTTCATAATTATTTCTGAAGCTGTTTTGAGCAGTATTATATTTATCCTTATCAAAAATATGTTATTTAAATAGAGCATTTAATTTAGATTAAAATATGCTTTGACATCATATCATTTAAATGAATTGTTTAAAATATATCACAGATTCAAAATTACGCGTAACTACATAATTATGGTTGACGGCAACGCGGGCGCAGCGGTATTAGTCAATGACCTTTCCTCAGATATTAGGTATGTAATCCCGGCAATACGTTCTCGTGGGATATTGTTCGACATCTACGCGGGCGAAGCCGCGGGCAAAAGCTAGTCTATAATAATAAAGCTGAAGAGTTTGTTTGAACGCACTAAGTAATCTCTGGAACTACAGGTCAGATTTGAAAATTATTTTTAAAAATAACTCAGTTCTTGAGGAAGAATATAGTTATGACCCTAAAGAGGTGAGCAAAAAGAAAAAAAAATCAGAAGGAACGCGGTGGGTAAGGGACCGAGGGCGTTATATGTATAAATAATATGGCTTTTATTTGAGTATATTGTGGAGTCTCACGACTTCCACGCGAACGAATTCTCAGCTAGTAATATTGTTTAAAGTACATACTAATTACATTATTATTATAGTTTTATCTTCACATTAGTCCCCAATGGTATAAGCGTTACTTTTCCTTATCTGTAGCAAAAATTATCCAGGTTTTTCCTGCTGTTTTTATGATGTCAACAACCCATCTTTATCTTTGTCTTCCAATATTTCTTTTTCCTGCTGGGCCACGCCATTTTTTTATTTGGAGAGTCCACCTTTTATCTTTATACTGCTATATGACGCCCATCTCCACTTCTGTTTCAAACAAAGAATATCTGAAGAGCATAATATCTCTTATTTTCCTTTTTCTTCAGAGTATCTGTGTTTCTTGTTTTCTGTATTCTTGATGCTTCTTTTCATCGCAAGCTGACAGGATAGGATTTTGTTCTTTATTTCTCTTCTTAGTTCTTTACTCACACACTACTTAACCGACTTCCAAAAGGAGGAGGTTCTCAATTCGACAGTATGTTTTTTTTTGTGTGTTTGTGACGCGTATTTCCGCTAATTATGAATTGATTTTGATGATTGTTTATTTTTTTCGTAGGTCATATTTCAGAGGTGGTCTCATATAAATTTTATAAACTTTGCGTAGGTAGTTTCTGAGTAAGTTTCAATCATACGTATTTTTTCCCACTTTGTATGTGGATGATGTGATAAGTTCTTCTCACTGTTATTTACATAGCATTGCTGTTTTTAGGGTTCCGTACCTCAAAAGGAAAAAAAGGAACCCTTATAGGATCACTCGTGTGTCTGTCTGTCTGTCTGTCTGTCTGTCTGTCTGTCCGTCTGTCACAGCCAATTTACTCCGAATCTAATGGACCGATTAAGTTGAAATTTGGTACACATATGTATTTCTGTGACCCAAACACGAATGTGTAACGTAAATAAATGAATTTTGAATATAGGGGTCACTTTTGGGGGGCAAACAAGAAAATTCAAAAAAATAGTTTTACTAACAGTACCGTGTGACATATCAAATGAAAGGACTTGTTATGAGGATCTTAAATATATTTTTTGTATCATTTTAAAATAAACACTTTTAAAGATATTTAAGAAATTCAATGAAAATTGACCATTCCCCCCCCCTTATCTCCGAAACTACTGGACCAAAAATTTTGAAAAAAATACATAGTATGGCTCTTTACTCATAGATTACAGGAAAACCTATAAGAAGTCCATGATCTTAAAATAACATGGTAAATCTCTCAATATTGTGCGCGCAAACTTACATTTCGTCGCTCGGCATTCAATAGGCCCATCTCTCTAGCTATTATAATATCAACAACAAAATATCGAAAGTGTTTGACAGTCTGCTTAATACACAACTAAAAAATAAAACTGTAAATGTTCATGACACCCAATTCGGGTTTCGGCGTGGTTTGTCAACAGAAAGTGCAGTGTTGTGTCTTAAGTATACTGTCACATACTATACACAGCGTGTTACGGTTGCTTATGACGTATTGCGGAGAAAGATGGAGAAGGATAGGTTGCCAACGGAGCTTATAAACATCTTTAAATATTGGTATGGTAACAAGATCAATAGTGTATGATGGGCTGGAACTTTTTCCAGGCCATACAGGTTGGAATGCGGGATGAGGCAGGGAGGGTTGAGCTCACCCTCGCTTTTCGAGCGAGCTGATTGGCGAGCTCAACAGCACCAGAGCAGGTAGCTATATAGATGGTATTTGTGTAAATAATATTAGCTATGCAGACGATATGGTGCTTCTGAGTGCGTCAATCTGTGGTTTCAGAAAGTTGGTCGCCAAATGTGAGCAATATGCCAAAATACATGGTTTGATGTATAACTCCAATAAGTCGGAGATCATGGTCTTTGAGGCTTGGGGTAGACCAGGTTATGTACCACCTGTATTACTCAATGAGACTCCACTACAAATAGTATTTACGTTTAAATATCTTGGTCATATATTGACCCCTGACCTGAATGACGGACTCGATATTGGCGGGAACGAAGGGTGTTGTCGGTAAGGGCGAAAATGCTGGCTCGCTGGTTTGCACGCTGCTCATTTAAAAAGTCAAAATTACTCTGTTTCGAGCTTATTGTACAACGTTTTACACGTGCAGCCTATGGGCTAGATATACCCAAAGGTCGTGCAACACCCTTCGTGTCCAATACAACAATGCTTTCAGGGTACCTATTGGTGGGGCTGCCCCGTTTTTGTTGCGCATCGGGAATGTTCGCGGACGCACATGTTAATTGCTTTTATGCAACGATGCGAATGAGGTGTGCATCTCTATTGTGCAGAGTGGGGGCCAGCTCCAACAATATCCTAAAAATGATCACTAGCAGGCTGGATTGCATGTACATCAATCACTGCAGTGCCATCTCCCATGGGGTGAAATAAATTTAAACTAGATTACGTGGGGCACTCGGAAAGTTTTGCGATACTAGAAAAAAATATACTACAGGTTATAAAATAAAATATTATATCTTTTCAAAGAACTCTCCATTTCTCTCTATTTTTTTCTCCTTCTGCTTTTATTTTAATTTTAACTTGTTTTTTTATTGTTTTTTTTTTAATGTTCTTAATGAAGGTGTTTAGTTTAATTTGTGATTTCCTGTGCGAGTCTCAATAAATACTTTTTCTTTCTTTTCTTTCTTTCTTTTTGATTTTGCTCGTAAAAAAATGTGGAGGGAATTTAGAATGTAATGTTTTTTTTTGTAATAAATAGTCATATTTTTATCGATATCAAAACCAGCCAGTATCCCATAGATAAAAACTGTTAATCGCAAAACTTTCTGAGTGACCTGGTAAAATAAGCTAACATAGTTCATAAGTTTACTAACACAATGAATGAGCCCTTGTTACTTGAATAAAGAAAATATCGTGACCATTTTTCTTTTTCAACGACGTTTTCTAAAAATTTAACCTAGCTAGATCGATTTATCGCTCCCGAAACCCCCTGCGTAATAAAAGTTCATAAAATTCTTGGAGCCGTTTCCGAGATTCAGATTATATATTTACATATATACAAGAATTGCTCGTTTAAAGGTGTTACATTTATATTATTATTATATTAATACCGCGAATGTGAAATTTTTTACGAACATCAGATTTTTGTTTTATTTAATTCTTCTACACGTTCAAATAAGTGATCTTGCAATTTAAAAAAAAAAACGTAAAAAAATGTCACCTTCGCGGTATTGGATGCCGAGCGACGATTTGTAGTTGGAATGTATGGGAGAACATGTTTTTCAACTACAATGTTAAGTTTATTCTTGGGATAAATAAATTCATCTCAACTACGGAACCCTTCATTGTGCGTAGTCCGACACGCACTTGGCCGGTTTTTATTCTAATTTGTGTGGGGTAGGTACCACAACTAAAAAGTGGAAAAAGAAAACTTTTCCATTTAACCAAAAAACACTACAAAGTGAAAAATCACTTTAATTTCGGAAGTCGGTGGCAAAAAACGAAAATTCAAAACCAAAGACACCGACTTCCGAAATTAAAGTTATTTTTCACTTTGTAGAGTTTTTTCATACCAGTTTACAATCATGATTTTCAAGTTCAACCTATGTGACTTTGGTTCACATTTTGATTTGTTTTATTTACATTTAGGCACTACGACCAATGGCATGCTACGAAACGCTAAGGGCCCAAATCATTAGCTGCAGGGGGCGGGGAGAAATCACAAGTTTTACAACTATTGGAAATAAATTTAAAAAGATGGCCTCTTTAAAAAGCACTGATGGCCCTGTGGGCGTGACTTACCTACGAGTTGTAGGTCGTGGGTTCAAACCCATGCAGGCGGTTTTGTGAAAATAATTTCATTAGGTACCACTGCTCTCAAAACGGTGAAGGAAAACATCGTGAGGAAACCGGTATGTCCTAGAACCAAAGTTATTTAAGGATAAGTGACATCTACCAACCCGCACCGGGCCCGCGTAGTAGATTACAGCCCACTCCCTCTAGAAGAGAGGAGGCCTGTGTCCCAGCAGTGGGAATATTATAGACTAATTATGACGATTTAGAAAGCTAGGCCTTTGAAGATTTCATAAGCGCTAGGAGACTTATTACATAATTTTTCTGATTATTTTTCAGGCATCCAAAAGTTAGTAGAAACATCGTGCTAAAGCCCAGATCCTATAGTAGATATTGTGTCTCAATCAGGTACTTATCTACTACCTTTTTAGGGTTCCGTACCAAAATGGTAAAAAGGAACCCTTATGGTTAGGGTTGCCAACTTTTTGTACAATAAATAAAGTATATTATAGTCAAAGTGGGAAAATAAACAGTTTCTCGGAAAAACAAACAGTACTTATTTTAATTAAAAAAATAATTAAATAGATTTATTAGTGCTACTCGCGCAAGTCATCAATTTAGTACCAAGTTTAAGGCTTCGTAAACCTCGGCAAATAGACAAGGAGCATTTTTAGGGTTCCGTAGTAAACAAGGAACCCTTATAGTTTCGTCATGTCCGTCTGAATGTCTGTCTGTCTGTCTTTTCGCGGTCTAGCTCCGAGACTCTTAGTACTAGAAAGCTGTAATTTGACATAGGTATACATATTAATTACGCCGACAAAGTGGTACAACAAAATTATGAAAAACATTTTTTTTTAGGGTACCTCTCATACACGTAAAGTGGTGATGTTTTTTTTTTTTTTAACCCATAGTGAGGGGTATCATTGGAAAGGTCCTTCAAAAACATTGCGAGTTTGTGGAAACCATTTTTGGATTCAGGGATACGTTTGTGAAATATTAAGCTTTAAACTGCTAATTTTTGTTAGAGTCAAGTGTCCCCCCCTGCCGGCTAAATGGTTGGTTTTGGGTGTGTGAAAAAAAACACAGCAGTAGTTTATATAACAAAATTAAAAGAAAAACTATCACAGCTAAGTTGGCTTTACAAGTTAACGAGTAATAATTGACCAACTTAACTTTGCAGTTGCAAAAACATGTTTTCCCATACATTCCGTATGGGAGAACATGTTTATCAACTACAAAGTTAAGTTTGTTTTTGGGATAATTTCATCCCAACTACGGAACCCTTCATTGTGCGTGGTCCGACACGCACTTGGCCGGTTTTTTTTAATTACATAAATGTATTGAAGCTGTATTTCTATGGTTCCACAACTTAGCATTCATCATGCACTGATAACACTCATTCTGTGAATACTGAGGTGGAAGAACTAAATATAATACTAGCTAATCTAAAAGGTATTTTTGTAATAACTTTTTATTTAGGTATTGCTCTGGCTATCAGTGAAAACAGTATATTTGTTGAACAGTATTTTAGAGAGTAAAACAGTATTTAGTAATACTGTTTTTACCAGTATGGTTGGCAACCAGCCGCACTCAGCCGCTATCGTGATAATCCAAAACACTGTATCTCAGAAATACCTATTTCGTGAAAAGGGCTTTTAAAACTTTTTTAAACCATACGTATTATTCAAGTACAGTGTTTTGTATGTGCTCAAATCTCCTTCTACATATTATAAAATAAAATAAATATTTTAATATAAGAATATGTAACTGCCGCGAAATAATCGAATTCAGAGCACTATTAAGGGGGAAGCGTCAGGGTAGCTCGCGAAATTCAAATTTTCTTACGTTTTTTGCATTTTGCATGTCAGTGTCAGGTTTTATGTTGATTAAAATATGATTCGCGGTCGTAACAATTATGGCTTTACTCAGTTATAATCACTGCAATCGGCAATAGTGATTAAGAAGAAGATAAAGGTGTCAAATGTAATGAATGATGAAAGCCGACAACAACGTAGTCAAAAAAAGGGATGATGTGATATATACGAACCATACGGTGATAATATGATGCAACCTCTGATCTGTCATCCTTTATAATTGTCACTGCAGTCACACAGGATTAAACGCAGCTGCAGTTCTGCGGTTAAAAACATGAGTTGTCTGCTTTTTGCGTCTTAATTTATGATCCCGTGGTACTGCTGAATAACTCCGTTGTATGAGAGACTACTTTTCATTGTGGTACACTGTATCTTAAGATACAGGATACCCTAGTTTAAGAGACAGAGTTCAATCTATTGTGTACAGATTTTTGCAACATCCAAATGTTTTATGTCTATGTTCTCTACCATAAATTAAAAATTGTAAACCTATAGTGCGATTTTCTGTATATGTTTTTAGGAAATAAAGAAATTACTAAATAAATTACTAAACCCTAACCTAATTCTTTTTCTGAAATAAAAGTATATCTGCCAGTGAAAGTCTCGTTAAAATCTGTTAGGTCATCTCTGAGATTAGCCGGAACAAACAGACAAAAATTAAAATCTTTCGTAAACGTTTAGTAAAAAGCTGTTATTTTGACATTACAAAAATAACTTCAATTTTATTTAGTATAGATGAGGGAAGCACTTCGAAGCTTAGTGCGTGCTAACAACAAGTTGAGAAAAATTGCTTTTAAATAAAATACTACCATTTATTGCAGGCGACACAGGCCCATAGAAAAATACCTTAACCTAAACATACATATTTTAATATAAACTATACTTCAAAAACTTCGTGTTAATAAATGGCTTAAAACTATGTTGCACTACACTTCAATAGCTTGTCCTTTTGCTGTTTGTGTACCTGTCCGCGGAAGCGACAGAACACTTTTTTTTTTGTGTTGGATATTATCAAATAACTTCTCCCGCTCTGGGTGGAGCGGGAGGGCGTGTCAGACTCTTACCGACTAAAACCCACCCGTGTTCCTTCAGTTGCCATGTTGCCGGGGGCCACGATTTCCCTTTCGCCCTTATTCGCAACCCCGAGAACACTACTTACGTCCTGCGGCCAAAAGTCTTCTTCCAAGGTGCGTGGCTTTTACTCCACCGGATTGTGCTAAAGGCGCGGCAGCACGATACGTTCCAACAGCGATCCCAAACGATTCCTCGGCCACCGCTTTTCATAGATATTGGTCAGTAGGTCCCTATCCAGTTAGTTTTATTTCTGTTGATCTTGGATGGAGCTTAAAGATGCTAATTGCTAGCTCTACATTTATCAACTTTTTGTGGAATTAAACCGAATGTAATGATAACTAATTTTGTATAGATCAAAACTTTCTTTGAAGAAAAGATCTTCAGATTCAAACAGTGGCGTAGCTAGGTAACCAAGGGCCCTGGGGCAAATAAAAAAATGGGGCCCCACTGTTATCTAAACTGGTTAGGTTTTATCAAGCAAAAATATTAAATATACAAATACTTTTAAAATGTTAAGCTGCTTTATGATCAGCTCTTTTTCATGCACTGCAGGGCAGGTAATCAAAATATAAGGGGGAAGCGTCAGGGTAGCCCGCGAAATTCAAATTTTCTCACGTTTTTTTTTGCATTTTACAGGTCAGTGTCAGGTTTTATGTTGATTAAAATATGATTCGCGGTCGTAACAAATATGGCTTTACTCAATTATAATCATTACAATCAGCAATACAACTCCATAAGTTAGCAAAGGTGTCAAATGTCATGATTTCATAAAATCATGACATTTGACACCTTTATCTTCTTCTTAATCGCTATCCATCAAATTGACAATACTGCCAACCCAGAGAAAGAATTTAGGGGAATTCCCTAGGTATAACTGTCGAATTTCTCTCAACTGAGTTGACATGATTAAAGTCGGGTTGCAACCTGTCATATTTATTTTGAAAATGGGAGTAATTTTCAAAAGTTTAGTTCGATCGAGATTTTCTGGTAAGGATTCGAGGGCCCCCTGAGCTTGAGGGCCCCGGGGCACTGCCCCGCCAAGCCCCTACGTAGCTACGCCACTGGATTCAAACGACAGAACCTGAAACTTGCCTTGAAACGTAACATAAGACTCTAAATATAGGTTAGTAAGTACTAACAGTACCTATGACTAACCTTGCACCTCTCAATTTGTAACAAAGGCTCTAGTTATGTCACCCGCGGTATGTCATCCATTACAAGTTATTGTTTCTCAAAATGGCCGCCAGCCCTGCGGTAGCACGTGACTAGATAACAGATGCAGTCTATGAGTAAGCTTTTCTAAAGATGCTTTTGGTGGTTTGTCTAATGTGATGGTTTACTGTTTGTCTGTCCGTGACATGTTTTACTTCATCATCATCAGCCTATAATGTTCCCACTGCTGGGACACAGGCCTCCTCTCTGTGAGAGGGAGTGGGCCGTAATCCACCACGCGGGCCCAGTGCGGGTTGGTAGATGTCACATGTCTTCGAATTTTCGGTTCTAGGACATGCCGGTTTCCTCACGATGTTTTCCATCACCGTTTTGAGAGCAGTGGTGATGAAATAATTTACACGAAGTAAAGCGCCTGTCTGGGTTCGAACCTACGACCTACAACTCGTAAGTCGCGGCCGTTACCACTGGGCCACCACTGCTCCGAAAATATAATACACCACAACACAACCACACACTTTATCTCGTTTTGATCAACATAAAACCTAATCAATCTGCCTAGCCTTTTCCCAACTATGGTGGGGTCGGCTTCCAGTCTAACCGGATGCAGCTGAATACCAGTATTTTACATGGAGCGACTGCCTATCTGACCTCCACAACCCAGTAACTGGGTAATACGATACCCCTTGGTAAGACTGGTTGTCAGACTTTTGGGCTTCTGACGACCCGTAACGACTGTCAAAGATCCACGAATGACAGCCGGGACCAACGGCTTAACGTGCTTTCCGAGGCACGGAGGAGTCTCAATATGTAAAGATGGTCACCCATCCACGGACCAACCCCGGCAAGCGTAGCTTAACCTGGTGGATCCCCCCGTGCGGCTGTTATTACTTAGTCACGAGCTCCTCCTCCTCAACATAAAACCTAATACTGACCTGCAAATTGCAAAAAACGTAAAAAAAATTGAATTTCGCGGGCTACCCTGACGAAGTGTCGACCAAACAAATCCTCTCACATAGCGAACGCATGCGACCTTTTAAAACTGACATTTTCATTCAAAATGTTGGCAATAACTTAGTTGAAAGAATATCTTGCACCTTATGCAAGTAAAAATTAACCATAAGGTGCTTCACATATTTAATCCCTGACTAGGTATGTTCAGGGTATAAGAGATTGAAATTGTTGAAGGGACCAGAATTATCTGCTATATTTAGGTAGGTATAGGTAGGACTAGGTTAGGCCTTTTTTTGTGGCTGGGAGGTTTTCAAATAACTTCTCCCGCTCTAGGCGGAGCGGGAGGGCGTGTCAGACTCTTACTGACTAAAACCCACCCGTGTTCCTTCAGTTGCCATGTTGCCGGGGGCCACGATTTCCCTTTCAGACTTCTTCGCAACCCCGGCAGGCAGCGGCCCTAGCGGACCCCGTCAATTCTGCTGACATCTCTTTGAGGCGCGCGTGGAACACAACGCGCTGTCGACCCGGGCCTGGTCCTTATCGGACGGCGAGCTACCTATTGCTCACCGTCCACAAGCCCGTGCTTACGGTGGCCGGAAATCGGCCTGCGATTCCCGACGCTCAGGGCGTCTCCTGCAGTGATTAGGGGCGTGAGGGCGCGAAATTTGCCTCTCCCTAACGCGTTTCGTCTCCTCCTTCGCGAGCATTACTGCTTCGCAGAAAGAGGTGACGGCCTCCCATGCCCTCTCGCTCCGTACCATGGCCTGAACCTGGGCTGGACGCGAGAGATCACCGCCGCCGATCGCCTCCACGAGGACACGGCGATGCTCCGCCCAAGCCGGGCAGACCTCCACCGTATGCTCCACCGTGTCCTCCGGGCGATCCACACAATGGTGACACCCGGGCGTTTCCTCCCGCCTTATCTTGAACAGGAAACTCCCGAAACAACCGTGAATCTAGGCCTGTACTACGCTATTGGTAGAGATGGCAAACAAGGCTTTCTTCATTGTAGATGATTTCAATGAGAATGAGAAGGGTTAAAAAAAAATATTGAGGTAAACATGACGGAAAGAAAGAGCATAAAACAGAAAAGAATAAGTTGAGGGAAAATATGCGTTACATTCACGGAAAACGGCAATCGCTCAGCATAATGCTGCGACCTATGCGAGACAGAGCCCAGCGCTGGTTTTCAGCGACAGCCGGCGTTGATGTTATGACGTCAACTGGTGCAGCATAGATATAGACAAAATGACAGATTGTGATTGCTTATCTGTCATTTTGTCTATTCTTCTATTCGTCTATTTTAATATTACTTCAGTGAGAGAAAGAGATTGAGCTATACGACCTTTAGAGCTTCATCTCTTTCCCACACTGAAGTAATATTAAAATAATACTGCTTTATGAGCTGGTGGTAGGTCCCCTTTTTTTTTTTTTTGGTTTGGAATTCTTCAAATAACTTCTCCCGCTCTGGGCGGAGCGGGAGGGCGTGTCAGACTCTTACTGACTAAAACCCACCCGTGTTCCTTCAGTTGCCGTGTTGCCCAGGGGGCCACGATTTCCCTATCGGTTTTCTTCGAACCCCCGGCAGGCATTGGCCCTAGCGGACCCCGTCAATTCTGCTGACATCTCTTTGGAGCGCGCGTGGAACACAACGCGCCGTCGACCCGGGCTTGGTCCTTATCGGACGGCGAGCTACCCATTGCTCACCGTCCGCAAGCCCGCGCCTACGGTGGCCGGAAATCTTCCCGTGATTCCCGACGCCCAGGGCGTCTCCTCCTGCGGCGGTTAGGGGCGCGAGGGCTCGAAATTTGTCTCTCCCTCACGCGCTCCGTCTCCTCCTTCGCGAGCATTACTGCTTCGCAGAAGGAGGTGACGGCCTCCCATTTCCTTTCGCTCCGTAGCATGGCCCGAATCAGGGCCGGACGCGAGAGATCACCGCCGCCGATCGCTTCCATGAGGACACGGCGATGCCCTGCCCAAGCCGGGCAGACCTCCACCGTATGCTCCACCGTGTCCTCCGGGCGATCCACACAGTGATGACACCCGGGCGTTTCCTCCCGCTTTATCCTGAACAGGTACCTCCCGAAATAGCCGTGTCCGGTGAGCACCTGTGTCAGGCGGAAGGTGAGGACGCCGTGGCGCCTCTCTAGCCACTCCTCAAAGAGGGGTCTTATCGCCGCAATTGTGGCGTGCCCAGGTGGTAGGTCCCCTGGCATAAGACTTGGTTCACCACGAAGTGTGGTCTTCTTATTCTCGTCTTTTCGTTTGGTTAGTGACTAACCTGGTGTCAGAGTTTTAAAGCCGCCCTATGAGTCCAAAAGAGAGACAACAGATGACAGAGTTTGTTGACTTACTGACGCCTCTGACACACAAAATGTCGCAGAGATTTGACTTGATTGTCATGGAAACGCCATGGTTATTGTGAGAGCTCACTCTTCTCATATGGACAAGTTTTTCGAGAGCAAATCTAACGATTTAAATCTTTGGTGTGAATGCCTAACCAAAAAAGTGGTCCTGCCTCCATCGTAGGTTGGTAACACCGCGAATATATTGACTTTGTTTCAGTAAAGTTGTTGATCAAGCAACTACAGGAGTTTATCTATGTGTTTCTGATGAGCTAAGAAAATAACAATTAAATGTTATTATGTCATCCCTACGCAATACTTTTTATTAGGAATTGTCCTGCAAATGTGACACCGTCTATAATAGGAGGAAAACTAGGTTTAGTACTGCAACTGCTCAAAATATGAATTAGGTTTCTAAAATATTAAAACTCAAATTAAAAGCATTATTTTAAAATAATGAAGTTGTTGATGTGTCATTTATAGTTGAAAATAAACCGTTTTAAACCAAAATTCGTGGTTTAAAACTCGTTTTAAATTTGTTTAAAACCAAGACCACGTGGGCCGTACATTGATTACGTATTACTTTAAAAAATTAGTTAGAAAGGCTAATTGAAATCATTCACCCTTTTTATTAATATAATATTGTATAGACAAATCGATATTATATCTAAAAAACATCAGGAAGTATGTAGGTGTGATCCTCGTGTGAAGCCTCAGTGCATTCTATTTACAAAAAAAAAAAAAAAACATTTTAAACCATTATTAAACCGCTAAGTGTGGTTTAATCGTTTTGAACCAAAAAGACGGTTTAAAACCAAGTGGTTTAAAACGTCTAAAATCCGTTTAGCATCTGTAGTCATAATGACTCATAATCAAAAATCTTCCAAGGCCATCCATGCTTACATATATGAATTTTCTATGCTTCCAGTGCTTACCAAGCGGTCCACACTGCAGAAGACCGCATAGCTTGAAGAAAGAAAGAAAGAAAGAAAGAAAATACATTTATTTAGCACAGACCAAAAAAGCACACAATATCATCAGCATCGTATGTGGTCGCGATCCTCAGCATTGAGGGAACGACGAAGAAGTGCTCATTAAAGAGTTGTTAAAAATTTTTTTTAGATAAAATTATTATTTAATAAAAATTACAATATAAAAAGTCAGATCAAGATTTTAATAATTTTAAGATCATCATCTGCCTAGCCTTTTCCCAATTATGTTGGGGTCGGCTTCCAGTCTAACCGGATGCAGCTGAATACCAGTATTTTACATGGAGCGACTGCCTATCCGACCTCCACAACCTAGTTACTCGGTAACACGATACCCCTTTTTTTTGTGTGGGAAATCATCAAATAACTTCCCCCGCTCTGGGCGGAGCGGGAGGGCGTGTCAGACTCTTACTGACTAAAACCCACCCGTGTTCCTTCGGTTGCCCTGTTGCCGGGGGCCACGATTTAACACGATACCCCTTGGTAAGACTGGTTGTCAGACTTTTGGGCTTCTAACTACCCGTAACGACTGTCAAAGATCTACAAATGACAGCCGGGACCAACGGCTTAACGTGCTTTCCGAGGCACGGAGGGGTCTCGGTATGTAAAGATGGTCACCCATCCACGGACCAACCACGGCAAGCGTAGCTTAACCTGATCGATCGACCCGTGCGGCTATTATTACTTTGCCACAAGCCCCTAATTCCTATGTCCCTAATTTTAAGATGATTGTGATTTTATTTATGTGAAAAATTGTTGTCAACACATGTACCACAGACTTCCTCTTACACACAGGCTGAAATTTAATTCAATATTTTATTTAACCACGTATTCTAACCATGATACATACACTACTTTCATTTAGCAAATAATATCGAAAAAAAAAAACATAATCAAACTTATACATCTAAATATGTTTTTTTAATCTTATTTTTTTATTTATTTAAGTTTTTAAGCTTATATAGCTTTTATTGCGGGCTTTGAGCGCGGCGACCGAATCAAGAAATTCCGTAACGTTTCGAAAATAAAACCTAACACCCCCCAATCCGCCTACCATGTAATGACGGTTCCCATGACAACGTGATGTTGTCATGGGAACGTAATTTTTGTTTTATGTCATCACGTCATCATCCCAAGTGTAGCGTTGACAAATAGG
This sequence comes from Agrochola lychnidis, assembly GCA_963680765.1. Lineage (NCBI taxonomy): Eukaryota > Metazoa > Arthropoda > Insecta > Lepidoptera > Noctuidae > Agrochola > Agrochola lychnidis. The sequence goes on from OY796872.1 coordinate 15,233,694, forward strand.
AAGTATGGAGGTTACAAATGCTATGCAATAGCTTTACCGCGGCAGTCCCCGAGTGCCACACGTTTTTTTTTTAAACTTATCTCTTAGCATTCTCATCTCAGCTGCATGCAATATTGTTACAATATTGAACATATTATATTCAACCAATTATTTACTTATACATTCATTGCTATTGCCGACTGTACCTTCCATTTAATTTAAAATGCAAAGCAGGTAGTGTGAGGAAATAGCTGGACCGACACCTGTCATGGTTGTCATTATCCTGGCTACTTTGATTACGAGGAAAAAGCACTCACCACCTGCTCAAGCACTTATGTCATCCTTTATCTTGCGAGAAAAAGCTTGGCGTGGTCTCTTTTCCATACTAAGTAAGCAGTGATTTAAAATAGCCTCCAAGAGAGGCAATACTTAAGTACGTCCGGCGTATCGTGGTCTAGGTAGTCAGCCTATAGGAGTGAGGCGTATTTATCGTAACAGGTAGAAATAACAGATATTTAAAAATAACAAATGTTCCTAACAATGGTGCCGATTCTCTTGTACACCGAATTAAACTATCACTAAAATTCCTTACTTTTGACTATGAGAATCTCAAAGCTATTCTGCAAAATAAGTTCTCTAATTTAAAAATAGTTTTGACACATCTAAATTGAATTTGACAATCGCAACTCCACACGTGATTTGACGTGATACCTAACCAGTGAATCTTTTTAGAGCCGGAGGCGCGCAGGGGGGTCAGCCTCGACGTGTTTTATATGGATTTTTTCACTTTTTGTATGGAAAATAAGGAAAAAAAATTACCGAGAAATAAGAGTTTTGTAAAGGGTGTCGAAATTTTCATTATTTTTGCGATTGGACACACGTTTTCGAGATATAAGCAAAAGAAAAAAAAATCAGTACTGTTTTTGCATCTGAAGTCGAGGTGTTGGTGTGAATTTAAAGTTCATGACAACCAATTCTGTTCCACACGTTTTTAGTCGCGATTAAAAATAGTCAGATTTAGTTAGAAAATCTAAATTTTAGGTGAAAAACGTCAAATTCAGAATAGCAAAATTGCTATTTTCACTAAACTAATATCTCAGTACCATCTTAGTGGTGCCAAACTAAAATATAGTTTTAGATGTGTCTTTTAGTCTATTTCAGAATGGGAAATCGTCGTTTGACAGGAATAAACTAAATTTTGGTGATTTTTAGTCTGGTTTAGAGGCATTTATGACAAGAGAATCTGCACCACTGTCATCAGAAATAAATAATGTTATAATGTAGTATTTTGTAAGGCCCAAATAACAATACTAGTAATTAATTTAATCAAAAATAACCATTGGAAGCGCAAAAAATATTTTTATCCATGATTTTGAGTAAATATCAGATAAAATGAGTAAAAACGAGTATTTATCCATTTCTGATAAATACTCGAGTATTTATCCTCCGAGTATTTATCCTCCGCCCATCACTAAAAATAACATATCTGTTACTTAAAATAACAGATCCTCAAAGACTGTTACCACGGCTGGTACTGTTAATTCATTATAAGAATCCCAAACAGACTGTTACTACGGCTATTACTTACATACACACTCACACAAAAGAAGAAATATTGCTATGTTATCAATTTCTCTCTCTTCCTCATTAAGGAATGACTCTTGCTAAATAGAGAAACACCTATTATTTACTTCGAAATATGTTTATTTCTCACTCTTACTAAAGCGGTTAAACTACGCTAAAAAGAGAAGCACTTAGTATTTATTATCCCTAAAATACGGTTGGTGGTCTTACAAGAACAAACAATAACGAAAAAGTGACTCCTAAACTAGGTCGTGTTACCTTTTACCTGTTACTGACCAGTTACCATTGTAAAAAAAACTTAAACTGAATAGAAATAGAGAAGTTATTCAATTGACATTTAAATACGTATTTATCGGCCGTACAAAAATAACAGGCTGTTATTTAGTAACAGATATTTGGATCTGTTATTTTTGTGTAAGCCGACGTGCGCACGGACGTAATAAAATCGCGGCGGATTTTATCGCGCACAGGATTTTCAACAATTTCAACTCGCGTTGCGAATCCAACGCGCTGCGACGCACTCTCATCCCAGCACGTTGAAAAAACACACTGTTGGATTTTCAACTCTCGGCGCTTAGCAGAGCGTTGAAAATCAAGTGCATGAAAAAAAATCGCCGCGGTTTTATTACGTCCGTGCGTATGTGGGCTAATAGTACCAGTGAAAACAGATATCGTATTTAACCTGTTACAACCCATTTCTACTCGCTACCATCGCCTCGACCTGACTGGCTACTTAATATTTTTGGAACGAAGATCTTTAACGCGGCTTGCGGTAGGAGTAAAAAGTGTTCCATGTGGGGGCGGATCCAGGGGCTGTAAAATGTACAAAAATCGAGTTAAGCCTCGTGCAGACTGGCGCGATCCCGATAGCGCGACGCAACTCTAACAAAACACTCTAGCACAGACACAGACGTTCACTCTGTCTCAATAATGCTTAGCGATGTATTAATATAGTGCGTTTGTATGTTTTGTTTGAGATGGAGAAATTGTATTTGGCTTTTTGAATAAAAGGTTTTTTTTTTTAAACAATTTCTAATAAAACTTCACGGTAGAACAATTAATGGTGTCGCGTCGCGCTCGTCAGCACGAGGCTTTACTTATTTGTTTTCAAGAAGGACCAACCGAATTGATCAAAGTCTTCTTGGTATTTTTTTGAATTATTGATTATTTATTCAACAATAAAACATTAATTATTATTGTAATTATGATTTACCATTGTTGTAGCCAAAGACAATAACATATTTCCAACTACACAATATGAGTTCAACAAAATCTTTAAATATTTGAAAAGGAAACTTCTCTTAAAGTTCAAAAGTTTATTATTCAAGTCATAACTCTCCAACATAAAGTTACGGACAGTCGGACAAATCTTTTCATAATTGCTAAACGAGATATGAAAATAAAAGATAAAAGAAAACAAGCAGAAACGTTTTCATTTATTTCGGTATTTCGAATCTGTTGTGCATCACTGACTTTCATTATTCCATTCGAATATCAACCTTATCACATAATGATAAGGTTTGGTTTTAAATGTCATTTTTGTCTTAAAGCTCAAAGCTCGATGTTTGAATGTGTGCGTAAAGTTACAGAATTTATATTAGTGTGAGTGTGTACGTGAATGTGGGATACTGTTACTGCGTAGTGATGAGAGTTTGTTTTGTCGATAGTGAATAGTGTGCGTATTATTTTTCAAAATACTTGTTAATGTTCTAAAATAAGAATACCCGATGTTAAATTATTTTTACAACAAATTTGACACTTGGTATATTGATTTCAAATTAGAGAGTTTAATTTCTCATAATTCGAAGGACGCTTCGAATAAAATAACGAGAAAAAAAAACGAGATAAAGTGTGTGGTTGTGTTGTGGTGTATTATATATATTTATCCATATTAGTATTTTGATATTTAGGTACTCACTAATTTATTTTTAAAAATATACATTAAAAGACTTGCTTGGACAAGTCTTTTTAAAGTTTTTACAAAGGGTACCCTTAAAGGGTAATGTACCCTTTTATTAAGACATTATTATATACACATGTTGTATACACATGTTCATATAGGTACCTACTTAAGAAAATATTGGAAATTAAGTAGGTATTTGTAAAATAATTGATAATAATGTTGTTCATTGTATTAAGAAACACAACTTTATTTATTTATTAAATTTCAAACTTTAATCAGTTATTGCAGCAGCTACTTTATTTTGTTTAAAAGTTTAAAAACACGCAAAGCTGTGGAGATTTGGTCTAGTTTTTATTAAACATTTTTTTACCTACATTTTGTAAGAAATTAGTAATGTTATAGTTTTAGTGAAGGATAAAATTTCACGTTTCTCTCATAACTCTTATTTACCTGTCTGTGCTAAATAAATGTATTTTCTTTATTTTTTTCTTCTTTTTTTAACTGGCTGAGGTTTAAATGCGCGGCTTCAAACTATCGACAAAAAACCATCGACTTTACCTTATCACTAGTCACACACACACACTGAAAAGCCTCGCAGAAGATTCAACACGCGTAGCTGCACTCGGCTCGTTTGTAAAGCGACGCGTCGGAAAAATAAAAGTTTGAAAGCCGTCTCAGTTCAGCCCGAGAGCGCGGCAGTGAAGTCGCGTTGAACGATAATACACGGTATGTCGGAGGAAAACGAATTTACTTCAAAACTATTCTAACATTAATAACACAAAACTAAAAAAAATCGAGTACGTTCCCGTTAATTTTTTACTGTGTTTCGATTTTTTTTTCATTCATACTCTGTGGTAAAAAGTGCTAAACTAAATCTGCATACCTATATTTAAATTTCGAAGTGACGTGACAGTGAAAAAAAAAAAAGAAATGAAAACACAGTGGATTCTTTTTGCGGTGCATTTTGTTTCGTCGCGGTTTATTTCTAAATATACCCATGTTTAAGCGTTTTGTGTCTGAGTTATTTATTATAGAAAGCGAAAATAACTGTGGAGCGGTAAGGGATTATTTTAGACTTAGCTGTCGGCGGCGTACCTAATATTTTATTCTATAACTGAGTATTTCCACTTGGAGTTATTTATCTCATAATTATATTTATCGTCGATTGAAGACGACCTTCATAAAACTACTAGAATTGTTGACATGAAAAAGCCGAATAAAAAAGTAAAAATAGTACTGAACGAAAAACGATAAAGACACTAGATATTCAAATGACTTTACGAAAATCGATAGCAAATCATTGATATAAAAAATTATAAATCGAAAGATTATTTTTAATCTCACGATATTATCTTGTTTCCAATTTTTTTTCATTATCATTATCGCATGGGGCCTTGAATCAAAATGTTGTGTTTATTTTTTGCCAATTACCTATATTCTTTTGGTAATTTTCTGTGTCCAAGAGTCAAGTTTAGGAACTTATTAGTTGATCTTAAAGAAAATAGTTGTGGAGTTAAAGAACCTACAAAAAAATGTCCTTAAAATGAAATTTTTGGCTCAACAATAATTAATTATTCTACTAGTCATAATTTTAAAATATCTACTTAATTATTGCGAAAACTGGCACCACCTACCTAGTCGTAAAATGACGGTTCAGCAGAAATTGCTACAAACATTAAGTAACTATGTTCACATTTTTTTTTGTTACTTTAAAATTACGCTGTTTTTATTTTATTTTTCCGGTTTTTTTGTGCTTCCAAACCCAATGTTTGGATTAGCGTTGTTTAAAACTTTGTCCTACTCGATCGGTGTATCGGACCCACCGGGCTAGTTGCTTCTATGTTCAAACAAATTTTATCGATATCGGTAATACCTATTATAATATATAAAATATTTTTAACCGTATCTTTGGAATTCCGTAGTACAGCCAGTATCCGAAAATCGTAATTTTACATACGAATGTCATATAAAAATGAATGTGGGTCTATGAATTTTATTACTTTTTACGTAACTGTCAAGTTATAATATGCTACTACTATTTCCATAGGCATGAATTCTTTATCAGATAAAGGCTAGATTGGTCAACGAGTTAAACACCGCTTCTGTTTAACAACCTACTTGAAGGTTTGCGCAATGCTTGGCTTAGAGTTGGTTTTTACTTGAAAATATATTTTTCTTGAACTTAGAATTTATTTTTGTTACGGACTATTGGAGATGAGGCATGGAATTGTTGGTTTTATTGACTGCTTTTACCGAAAATAATAGTTAGTACCTACCTACTAAGATGAAGTAAAACTCATTCAGTATTTTCTAAAATATTAACATTAATATTTCTTGTTGTCTTGTGCCCTGGATTTGGGCATTTCGAAACCGTTTATCATTTTAATTCTATTTTCAAATTTTATTTTTAAAACAATATTAAAGAGGACATCTGTTTTCCTATAAGCGTCAAAGAGAGCTATTAATCACGCATATTTCAATGTGGTAACATTTCCACGTTTTGCGTCCGCCGATGTCGTTGACCTATCTGGCTGTCAAAGCCGGCCCACTTACGACGGTTTTACTATAGCGTTTATATTTTTGTTATTTTCTTGAGATAAATATTTATAGAAAATTCTTTATTCTTGTTGCTATGAATGTGACATAAATCTCCGCTTTTTTTCTTTCATCTTTTTTTCCTTCTAGAATTTTGCGGTTTAATTCTTGTAGGTCATAGACGTATTGAATTCTTAACAAATTACATTAATTAGTATGATTTTTCGCAGTTAGCTAGTTCACATTCATTCCCAAGACGACCATGATGATTAAAAATTGTATTGCTTCCATTTATTTCCGGACTGAAGATAATAATAGTCATGTATGATTTATTAGAAGTAGAGGAGAGCTAAACATCCTGTAAGAACACAATAAGGATATCCCTGGATATTAGCATTGTGAACCCATAAGGCAAGTTTCTACGTAAATTACCTAACTCATTTAAAACTTTATGATTTTTATATACATTTCATTTATAATTAAATTACGTAACATGTTTTATATTTTAAATAATTACATATTTAATTTATCAATTATTTATTAGAATTTTTAAAATTAAAATTATACCTTACATATTCTGCTATATTATTAGCCAAATTTTATGGAAAATCTGACTTCACTTCCAAATTACACGTGAACAGGCAAAATAATGTTATGACGAAATATATTTTTCCATAATTATGAACTAAAAACAGAGATTTGAGATAATGCTTGTTGTAAGAGGAAATTGCTAGTTTTTCTCGTAATACCTATTATCCGTGACTAAAGCTAGGTATGTATGTAGGTATGCCTAGACTCGGATACAATTACATTAGCTAGGTATACATTAAATTGAAGGCCAAATGCAAAAGGAAGGAATTTAAATTATTCGATAGTTTGACACAATAGTTTGAACAGGATTGCTTTGTAAAGTCTGCTTGTAAAGTAAATGTTTGTATTTCGAATGACTAGAAAATGTATTGGAAAGGTCTGACCTAATTTTCATCTCATTGAATACTTTGATCTAATCTTGTACCTACCTTATCGACTTCTAAGCAAAAAGGAATGATACAGCTGAACAGATTATTAAATTCTGGGATTATTTTAACCAACATCACGCTATCTTTATACTATTGCCAAATAATGATATAAGAAAGAATAATTTAAAAAAAATCGTCCATTGACTTCCTAGAAATCTTTAGTAATTTAAAATACACGACAGCTTCAACGCAAAATACCTACTAGAAGGTCAGGTCACATTCAAGTTTCAACCTGACATAATTAAAAAATAATTAAAGCGCAAATCTAATTAAATTCGACCGATTAGCATCCAAACTAAAAATACTATAGCCAGTTCCTAAGTATAGGTTAGTAGTATTACTCGCATATCGATTTATATCTATAGCCGTTATCAAAGAGATAACTCACAATCGTTACCTACTGATAATATTTTGAGGTCGACAGCAGAGTTTATGTACCTCAGTTTTATTTTGTAAACACGTTAACAGTCATTCAAGCTAACTCTATTAACTATTTTTTATTTGAGGAATGTAGATGGCAGTAGGTAATGTCAATAATATTACTAATTTAACTGCGTCTGATGATTTTTGGGGTTTTACCAACATAAGGAAGTTTGGCTAGAATTAGAGGATACCTATAATTCAAGGTGATGACTCAAACTTTTTGATTTGGACTATTACAAGCCTCGAAGAGCATAAAATTCCTCATCAATACTAGTAAATGCAAGTCTCTTGTAAAATTCTGTTAAAACAAATGAATAGAAATAAAAATGTAACATCTGAACAAACAAGTTCGTATAATTTTATTCGTCTTTTGTAATTATGCGCATACATTTTATAATTAACGAAACGACCACGTGTCGCTAACTTCGAAGTAAACAATATTGTTACAGTAATATAATTACGAGTTCGCTATATACATAGAGTAAAATACATATATGTACATAAATATATATATAGGTATGTAAGCCAACAGAATAAAACATTATTCCTAACGGTTTATAGTTTTTGACTTTTTATGCTGTTCCAAATGAATTCATAAAAATTGTTTCGCAGGATTTAAAAGATATTTTAATAATCATTTATCAAATAAAACATCTAAAAACTTGATCTAGTTAAAACTTAAAAAAAACAGAAAAAAGTATCGATAAGAAATCCAGTCATTCCCATCACTACTGTTAGCATTAAAATGCAAAATGACGACACTTTAAAAGTCAAGGGTAGAGATAATAAAAGTAAACACTGCAAACCGCGTCGACTAAAATTATGCAAAATATTGGCATGATTTTACACAATGAGATGGAATAATACAAACGTTATGTGTACGCTTTTATTTTTAGAAAATACTCGAATGTTTCTGTAATTTTTTGCCTAGAGTTCTAGACTATAGGTGTCCTTGTCATTATTTTCAGTACTAACGTTAGGTCATACGTTTAATCTTAGAGGTGACATAATTTTCTTTTACGAAATACAAAGTTCAGAACCTCAAAATATTCTCATTTTAACTAACCCGAGCCAAGTACTTCAGAAACAGAAGGATTTCTATTCGATTTTTTAAAAGATACCACACATTTTTTTGTAATAGTCCAGCCAGGCTATCTTTTTTTTTTTTTTTAGCCTATATTGTGTCCCACTGCTGGGCAAAAGCTGGCTGATCATGTTGACCCTGCCAACATGATCAGATCGTCACTTTAACTTTTACAGCGGTCTACCTCTAAAAACTCAGTCTGACATATAAAAAAAAACTTGACATAAAAAAAACGTTTCCGAAATTTTATTCACCACATTTCTCCGATGACAGCGGCATTACCATTTACCGTGGTACCATTCAAAGTGACAGCAACAAAAAATATAACCCGCATAATTTACCATTATACGCCAAATTACGTGACGTAAATGTAATTAATTATTTATTAATCCTATTTAAATGATTCATGCCATTGAAATTTAAATTCATAAAGAGGAACCGGTATTTTTCAAGGTCTCTGTCACCCCTTTTGAAAGTACTCTTCACACCTTTTGATTTTTTTAATTCTCAAGTTACCGGCATTGTCATCTCCCCTTATGTTTGCTAAATGATTTTTTCAAGGTTGGCAACTGTCAAAATCCCACGGTCTTCGTCTGTTTTTATTTTAAAATAGGAACGGGTTTGATCATGACTAGACCACGGAATCAGTAAGTACTATTATAGCACAACAGACATAATGGTGTGACCAGATTTATATTTTTTCATTTTATTATTATCGATAATTCCCAGAATAATCTATACAGGAATCATGCCAGCTGAATTTTATCGCGTAAATAGGAAATTGCAGAGAAAATAGGTTATGTATGTCGTGTGAATACTAGGAATTTTCTAGTAGAAACTGAAATATTTATAAGATGCAGCTGGCACCGAGACTACATTTCTTAAAGTTATTTTTTCCACATGGATTTATACAGCACATAAATTAAAGTATCTCCTACAGTAGTTCTTCTAGTATCTTTATACCGTACACGGTATATACATACACGTAGGTACACATTCACACGTATTTTCTGACTCTCCTGACCTTTATAAAGATTTAAACATCGTTTTTGTTCCTTTTACATTGATGTTTATTTTCGTATCGTGTACCATACCATGTTTTTGCCTTTTTAAGGAACCAGTGTTCCTATGTCCTTCAAAAAGGATAGATTGGGTTTTGTAGCATAAAGTTGCGTAAATTAAGAGCGCGCGTTCTGAAAGTGGGTAACGTCGCAAATATATTTCAAATATTTCGCTATTATGATTAATTTGGCAATACTACTGTATGGAAGAACAGTCAAAACCGTTTATAACGACTTCGAAGGGACCGTCAGATAACGGTTGTTGTAACCGGTACGTCGTTTTAAGCGAAGTCGTTTTAAACAGTTTTCACTGTATGAAATATGGCTGATGGCTAACTAGTGAACTGAAATATTGATTAAGAAATGCACATTAACTTTTAGAATGAACGATAATTAATAGGAAAGTACCCAGGCAACACGATGGCCTCTAGCCCTCCCATCTTGTAATCCACTGGAAGTCATGTAACCAGGGTTGGGTAGTATTTGAATTACTTGTAATTAAAATACGTAATTGAAATACAAATACGTATTTAGTATTTGTAATTCAATTACTTCTTAAAAATGAAATTTGTAATTGGTATTTCAAATACCTGACGCTGAGGTATTTTGTAGTTAGTATTTCAAATACTTATGGCTTCAAAATACATTTGAAGCCATAAGATATTTAGCGATCTTATTAATGGGTGAGTTCTGTAAAAAATTGCCCTCGAAAGCTTCCGTAAGCAAAATGGCGACCGCTAAATATGTCAATCTTTAAAGTTGGCAACACTGGGCTGTATTAGTTCCATTCTATTTACATAACCTAACACCTGACTGTATTTTGTAATTTGTATTTAAATAAAAATAGTTAAAATACTGTATTTTGTATTTCAAATACACGACTTAAAAATACTTTGTATTTCGTATTTTAAATACGTGCGAGACAGTATTTTGTAATTTGTATTTTAATTAAAGCAAAGCATGTATTTTGCCCAGCTCTGCATGTAAATATATTACCTATGGTCGTTGACCCCAAAAAATAACATTAAATATTTTTTTTTGTTTTATCATGTTTAGATATGGATACCTATCACGTCAGCAGAGTTTCGCTGAGTTTAATTTGACCCTGTATATCGATGGCATTGCAAATGGCAAAGCGTGGACTTATGTTTCACATAAAATCATTACAATAGGGATGATGCCTGGGTAAAAAATAAGAAATTCTATTTAGTCCGTCAGTCAGATAATAAAAAAATATTTGACACGTATTTTTTGCTTTATCATAATAATAAAAATGACTTAGTTAAAACGCATTAAAGTTGGGGAGTGGGGGTGCTACGTTACAACTCAGTATTAAATCTAGCAAGGCGTGACGTCATGCCACATTTTAACTCAATGTATCGCCGTAATCTTTTGATTACGTCAAAAAAGAAAAAATACGTGTTCAATATTTTTTATTAATCTATATTTGACCCTGTATTATATCGATGGCATTGCAAATGGCAAAGCGTGGACTTATCTTTCACATAGCACCAATACTATTATCATTACCGTAATTTAATAAACGCTCGTTATATTTTAGCACGCAAACAGACGTATAATGTAAATGGACGGTACTACTATCTGTGTAATGTAATATTTGCATAAAACATACGCCCAGCATTTTTATCCAGAATTCCACATTCATAGATATGAAACGTCAATTTTTTTTTATCTTATTGGTACTCTACCTACTTACCACGATTGGGATTGATGGATGATGAGAGCGAAATCTTTAGAGGCCTGCGAACACGGCTCGCAACTACAAATCGAGATGTTTGCAGAATTCAATTCCAAGCACGTTGCGCTAGTGTGAGTGCCTGTCGGAGCGATATACACCTACAGTGAGCAATACTACCACGCACACATTGACAATTATTGCTTGACGCGATAGCACTACTAGCTTTCGAAAATTTATGATAAATTTGGATGAGTTCCGTAATACCAAAACTGATGAATGAACTTAATATTTTTCTATTTTTTTTTTGATAATTTGTAACTTGATAATATAAGCTATGCTTCTGCAGAAACAATATTATAAATACTGTTTTTTATAATACAGAAAAAAAAAACAATATGATGACATGTCATTTACGCTGTAAAAATGTGCGAAATTAAATTCGTTTAAACTTCAGTTTAGAAAAGCTTTTTGGAAAAAAAAGATGTAGAAGCCTAGATAAACACTGTCTAAATCCGAATAACAACAAAATATGGTGAAAATATGCCCAAATTGCAAATGATTTAGGTATTACGTTTGTATGGACAATTCATGCGTCGCCGCGTTCTTAAGAGGAAATAGGTAATCTCTATTGGTTATTTTCCGGATTGATAGAGTACACCGATCACTGCGAACATTTACAATAAGTGCCCTTTCTGTAGGACACATTTGAATGAACAGAATAAATGAATGAGCAATTTACTGGTTTCAGTGATTTCCAAGTTTTTATCTGATACTGCTGAATATAACGGTATTTTTAAACACAGATGTCAAAAATAATTCAGGAATTTAAACGATTTCCCGACAGGTTTTTTCCTCACATAAAAATTATAATTAGCAACAATCAAATTAGCATTAATAACCTCAATTATAAAGAGAAAGAAAACGTGTATTGTCATACTTTATTTAAAATTATGGTGTGGTGGATGGTGAAAAATTTTAATCGTTGGTGTCCGGAAATTGTGGATAATTTACGGTCCAACGGTTTACAAAAATGTAAGAATTTAATAATATTGAATGGAAGAAAATCTTCAGCTTTTTGGTAGTTTATCTGAGTTCTTCCAATGCAGTTTTCACTTTCAGTTTATGAAAGAGTTTTCAACTCCAATAAAAAAAGCTATTGGTAAGCAAATCGCTTCGTTCAGTTTAGGAAATGGCCATCATGAGTTCTCGAAGAAAACCTTGCTATTTTTCCCAAACTACTCGAAAAAATATTTTTCAATTCACTATTCCCATTTATGTGTATCCTGTGACTTAAAAACACCATAAAATAGAGTACGAGAATCCAACTTGAACCAGCTCGAACTCATGCTTCAAGAATCAAGACTGAAACCAGTTATGGTAATCATTCCGTTCACTCAATATTCAATACTGGCCGGTGAATGAGTTGGAATTTCGGGTTCGATGTTCGAAATTCAAAATATATAAATTGTGTTTGTTTTTATGCATGGAAGTGAACGAAACGTGCTATGGGACAGATGTTTGTTCCATTTTTAAATTGTTGAAGATTTGGTTATTGGAAATTATAGGGTTGCTCCACAATGTTATTCATATTAAAATTTTGTCGATATTTTCATCTATTTTTCAGTTGAGCGATTCTAAGTTTTAGTTAAGTAACTAATTAACTAGGTATTTGCCGAAAGGTTTGATTTTCGCAACAAAACATAAGAATATCAATCTTCAAATTCACCATTTTCTATCGATATTTTCGACACTTTTCTTATTTGTGACAGAGAATCGAAACTGTGCCAATTGCCTTCTAAACTAAGCCCAATAAAACATCTAAAACAACAACAATCGCACATAAACACAATTTAATTCAACAATTCACTTCTAAAATAGATAAAATTGCAATAAATCGTTGCACTGAAGAGTCCATATCAAGAAAGTCGCTCCACTGACCTGTGACACTCAACATATTTCATAATAACGATATTATAAACGTAAGGAAATTAATTCGAACAAACAGAGAGTGTTTTGTAACTTTTTTTCATTGCAGTATGTCAATGATAAGTTAAAGTAATTTGTTCGGTAAATAAATCTTGTGCACTTTGTCGGTTGGTCTGCTGCATTATGTTTTTTAGTTTTATAAAAACTAACGTATTTAAGGGGACGATAACTGACTTTTAATGATTTTATACCGAAGATGACGTCTAAACTAGTAGTGTTAGTGATTTGGAAAAAAATATATGTTAAATTAGAGCATTTTCTTAATATTTTAATATAGGCATATTTTTGATTAAGTTTATATTACATAGTGAAATTAATTTGTAAAGTTATGTGTAACGCGGATAAAAAACTGAGAATAACGCAAAATCTATCAAGCGTATTTTTCTGAAAACTTCACCATTTTAAAGATAATTAAATTATTGATCGTTTAGTATACGTGTTTTATTAAAATACCTTTTGTTTTACGTGTAATAAATTAATAATGCGTCTAATTTGGGTCAGCGCTCCTTGATGGGCGAGTCCTATTACTGGCTGGACGTACGACGCGTTGCGTGAGCTCAGTACAGAACACGCAAGCTAACCATTCAAGGTCACTGTCATATATCTGCGTCTTAAGAAACAAAGTTTTCCCCAAGTGGTGGAGGATTGACTGCTGTTTTTTAGTGTTTGCATTGATGCTCTACCGCCTTTAACCGCCTCTGTGGTGCTTAGACCACCTGTCTCAGACCCAGAGATCGGTTCGGTTCGATTTTGGTTGGTGGTAGAGTTTGTTCTAAGTCCACCTGGCTAGCTACCACCATCATATCTAAGTCTGTCGCCATAACAACAATGTTAACAGCATTGGTTTCGGCAGTTAGAGGTAAGAAAGCCAGTTCCTCTGTGGTTGACGATTCCGGGTGAAGCTCGCTTCCACCTTCGGCCTTATCATCACTTGCTATCAGGTGGGCTTAGTTTAAACGATCATAGAACCAGAACAGAGCATTATTTTCTTGATGTTCTTATCATTTTAGTACTTACGGAGAATGATAGGTAACGAGAGAATGTTTTACCCCTGTTTACGTAAAAAAAAAGGTAAAATGGTAATAGAATGTCCATTCGCTCGTTTGGTTAAAAATACCTAAAATAATATTTAGATAGGTACGAGAAAAAGAGAACAGGTCTTATAGAGCACACTTCTCAAGCGTGGGTCGAAATGAACTGAATACTTAAATAGTTAGGCAGAAAGTGCCAAACAAGCCTAAAACAGTTACTATGCCAATTGTAGGCGTTAAATTAGCAGATAGTATCGAAAATTTTACGCTAATAAGTTTCATTTTCGTATCATGAATCATTGTTTTCAAACGTGTAGAATGTAGTGTTATTCAGTAATGTTCACTTAGAACCTCACTAGTGGCCGCACACAATTTAAAAACGAATTCATTTGTTTTTAAAATCATCGGCTCATCACGGATTCACAACGAGAAACCGTTCGAATTTCGAAAAGATGTTTAGCAGTAAATTAATGAGATTCATTGAAAATGGCCAGTCCTATTTTGAATCTCTTATTTGACAGCTGTCAAACTGGAAACATCATTTAACAAAATGGCGTTCTCCTACGCAATGTATTTTGAGGCTAAAAATCATTACAAAAGAGCCACAAAAACTGAGAGGAAGCCATGTAATGATATTCGATCTTCATTAGCTCAGTTTATCTCGTCAGAGAGCGTTATAGTAAATATTTCCTTACTGACCTAGGATCGAATAACTAATGAAGTATCTAGTATTGATAAATTTACGATTGTCTTATCACGACACTTATGTAATTACTGAATAAATATGCGACAAGCTCACAGTAGGTTACTAGGCGTTAGTTGGACCAGTAATCTCTGGCTGATACATTATAGTAATGCTAACATTTTATTCAAAAATACAATTAACCCCAGATTAAGTCCTAGATGTATGGACGTAAACGAGGCAAAAGGAGTATGTAAGGATCGTAGCAGTTGGCGTTCTGTAGTTTCTGCCTGCCCCCAAGGGAAAAAGACGTGAGTTTCTGTATGTATGTGCCTAAGTCCCTGATCGGTAAAATAGTTGCAAAATGTAAGCTCTTGTGATTGGTTAAAATGTGTCACTGTTTCGGCTGTTGCTGCTGTAGCCGCTTCGAATAATGGACGTAATGCTGGTTTAAATCTGTATTCTGAAATTTCTGATATACTTCAAAGATCTATTTTTGAATCTACAAATTTTATAATAGCGTCGTCCGTCATGCGATTCGTATCTGAGTGTGTGTTCTTTTTACAAAAATTTGGCGCCCCTGACTGACGTGACGGCGCGAAGAGCACAGACTGGCGCAGTGGCATGGCTACAGTAAGTCCCGCCGTGCGCCACCTGGCGGCGGCGGGGCTGTAACAGTAATTTTTCCCCAGTTATGGTTAGTCCAATACCTATTAGTAGACCTGTTGCCATTTTACCGGGCACATATCTAGACAGTACTTCCTCAAGAACACAATAACCACTTCTCCCGAACTAGAGATTGAAATCCGCCGGTCAATTCAGGTAGAATGACAGCTCACTTCACGGTGAGATTTTCACACCTCTGCCCATCATTCGAGGAAAAAAGGCGTGATGTTATGTTATGTTATTCCAGATCGGCTGCACTTCTTACTCAACAGTCGTGACTGTGACCAGTAAACCAAGGTCCTCTGAAATTCATATTGGGACTTTGCGCCACAGAAGTTCCCATTTTAAACCACCCAAGATAGTTAAGGGGTGGTCGATTCATTCCAGGAACTATTTAATACATAATACCATATACAGGGTGTCCGGTAAAGAATGGATAACCTTGAAATAGCATATGATAGACCCTATGGCCGTTCTAAAAAAATACAATAACAAATATATCCCAAGTAGTATCAAAAAAATTTAACTAAATTTTTTACCTTATTTTACATTTTTCTTCATCACGACCACAAATGAATGAATTCCATCGGTTATTAGTTGTTGTAATATTGTACATTGACTATGCCGACAGAGAAGCAGTAAATAATGTGACTAGAAACTGCACAGTACTTTAAAAAAAAATCGTATCTTATGTGATACTTGGGATATATATATTTTTGTTGTATTTTTTTAGAACGGCCGTAATGTCTATTAAATGCTATTTCTAGGTTATCCATTATTTACCGGACACCCTGTATACAAAAACATTGTAAATATCTAACATGCAATCGATAACTTATCACGATTTGCGTCAACAATGTTTGCATAGTGTAAGCTGAACGGATAACGTTACGTTATACGAAGAATTTTGTTAAATAATTCCCTTTTTCATGGTAAGGTCAGGACTTAGGATTGTAGGGGAAAACCTTAGGTCGTCTGTAAATAGATAGCCTACAGGATATGCACAACAGCCAGTATTGTCCCACTGCAAGGTTAAAACCTCTTTTTACTCGACTACGCCAAAGCCAAAGGAGGGTTACGATTTTAACAGGCTATGTATGTATATATGTATTAGGGTGCAGCTCTGGACACAGGCAAATGTGTTAAGGAAACGCGTGCCTGTGGTGATGGACGGAAATTGGCTCCTAGTAGGTATATTGCCTACGCGTGTGTCTATACACGCGTATCCGTACGCGCATAAAACGGCTTATCTAGACCAACTCTATGTTATTTATAAACGACGTAATAATTTTTATGATCACTCCAGTAAATAGTTATTAAAATCATTATCATTCTAACCTTCCGCCAATTACTATGACTATGTCAAAGTCAACTCCATCAGCTTTGACGTTATAAGTCAATATGGCGCTGCAGGTTATTTTGACGCGTGGTAAAATCCGCCATCTTGTTTTTTGAATACATTCCATATGACATTTCACAAAAAAATGTCTACGAACAGCCCCGTCTTGTCAACGTCATTATCGCGGCAAAAGAGAAAAAAAAAGGATTCTCGTAGCAGTGTTCACAAATCTAAATCTATCGAAGATTCTTAGCCACAGATTTAGGTCACTAGAATACTGAACCACGGTCAAACTGTCAAAGTAAATACTCAAACAGACGGACAAACAAACAAAGCCAATGTCACGTTCACTTTTAGAGCGAAAGAGATAGCGGATTAGTGAGAAATACGTGACTTTGGATCGTGACTTTCTAGTTTTGTAATTGGGACTTAAAAGGGTTTATCAGCTGGTGGACCTTTTAGATTTTTTATAAAGGGAAGCGGTAGCATAATATCTTAGGATGTCTTTGGAGTGGAGTGCTCCCTAAGCACAAGCAATCAACTTTGATTAGGAGAAGAGTCAGCAAAATCTGATTGAAAAAACCTGTGTTATGTTGGTTACAGTCAGTCATCAACAGTCAGTCAGTCAGTCAGTCTTACAAGTGATTATTGTGTAAGTAATTTCGTCACCACTGATCTAAAAACAGTGAAGGAAAACATCGTGAACCAAAAATTCGAAGACATGTGACATCTACCAACCCACACTGGGCCCGCGTGGTAGATCACAGCCCTCTCCTTCTTGAAGAGAGGAGGTCTGTACCCCAGCGGTGGGCACATTATTATTTCATTTATTTCATCTTTAAACATATCATTTACATTTTTAAATATATTATAAAAACAAACAAAAAAACAATATAAAAAATAGTAGCCCACCGGTATCGGGAACAGGCTCCAAGCTACCCGTGCTGAGAGTTCCTGAGAGAGGAACCTCCTAAGGATACGCGCTGTGTCCAGAAGTACCGCTTTCTGGATCTAGCCCTTGATCCAGCTGCCAAACGAGAGCCTCCTCAGGTGTTGGTCGAGGCTCTTGGCTATTATGCCATTGGCCGTCACGACTATCGGCACAATGACTGCTGTATCCACATCCCACATGTCGACAACCTCGCGAGCCAGGTCAAGATACTTAATCTGCTTATCTTTTTCAGCTTTCACGAGGTTCTCGTCATGCGGGACCGCTATATCAATAATCATTGTGCGATTATAAATATTTGGCATAACCATTATTATTATAGCCTTTATTTATTCCTTAATTAAAATTACAATCATACAATTAATATTTCATTCAACAGCAGTAAAAAACAATAAAAAATATGAGACATCTATTCTATTCATCACTAATATAATAAATTTTATTAATTAATTGATTCCTAACATAAAATATTACAATGCATTTATTTATTAAGGCACCAAGTCCCAATATACTAATCACAAATATATACAATTTAATGCACAACATCATTAAAATAAAATATTAGTACATTACAGTTCATTAGTTAGACCAAATTCCCCAGCTGGATTTTGGATTCAAGTGTTTGAATCCTCTCTAATACAGAAGCTCATTCAAGACTTAAGCGTAACTTAAATGGTTAGTTTTAAGAAATGCTTGAGTCTTAAATAAGGTTATACGGGCCTAAGTTAATCCAAATTCCTCAACATTTATCTCAGACAAGAACATTTCCAGTCTATTTCCACATTTAATAAGACAATTGTTATAGCATCATCAGGGTCAGGGTCATGGCTATTGAGTTCAATGGGACGTGAAACATTTGTGTTGAAGGTCGGACCATGGCGTCTGCGGGCTATGGATGAAGTAGTTACTACAATTGTGATGGATTAATTGTTGTTTGTAATGGTGGAATAGTTGGAATTTGGGTTGTGACATGACGGTTATGTTAGTCACCTCATCTAGGTTTTGAAATGACTGACGTGTAAAAGTGTCATTTAGCATCCTCTAAAGGTCATACTTTTGGGTACCAGGAAATGTGAAGAGTAGAGAATTCTAGGCTGGAAAAAAAAAGAATTGTCAAAGTAACATACGCTCTTTGCAGATAATTTTTCCGTCAAACTACTGGTTACTAAATGAAGTAAAGTTTTCTGAATTGCAAAACGTTTGCAATGATTTGGGACTGACTACCCCCTTCCAACTTTCAAATTGATCTATTTAGGTAAGTAGTCGATGGACTACCTAAACTAAAGATTGAGAGAGAGAGAGTAAAGAATGGTTACTATGGATGCATAGTACCCACTCTTTTTGATCTCAGTGAATTCAAAATTAAAGTATCCATTTAAACGACTTTAAATGCTTTAGATAACACTTAATTTATTATCTATTGTATCTTTAGTTTCGTCTTATGCTAATTTCCTTTGAACCTCTGTTTCCGTTAGATTGTGTTTTCGTGATAGGTTAGTCTAGACTCTAGACTAGATTGAGGGAAAGTTCCTTTGTTAAGTGAAATGGGAGAGTTTATTGCCATTTGTGTTTTAAGTCGTATCATCGTCTTTATGTTGCTTTTAAAGTTCCGTATTTGTCTAAATCTGTTACAAAAACTTTCAACAAAAATTCAACAATGATGTTCTTTTTCATTAGCATTCTCTGTTGAATGAAGTTTATAGAAAATACCTTAATTTTTTTCATTCTTATGTCACCAATAATAACGAATGAGTTGCACAGTAAAATTTAGTATTTTTTTTATTATTTCTGCCATTATTTAAATGTAACAACTGCACTCACAAGAAAAAATAATACGGATACCCAAAAATAAGCTCATGAATACGTCCTTAATTCGTGAACCATCCTCCATTTAACGGAACGATTAACATTTTCCACCATTGCATCTGGGACATGGCAATTTAAATTTAATTATGACAATACGCGTTTTTATTTCATTCAACATCAAGGCTATTAGTACTGACAATCATGTATTTAATTTTGGGGAAAAAAACTTGAAATGAATTGATGTTTCCTTTTTCAGCTGTCATCAGTCTTTCTTTGTATCTTTTGGAATGTTTAAGAATTTAAGTGCTGATATTGTCAAAACAGCCTGTTTATTTATGGTTCTGTATTTCACTCTCCTTCCCTTATTTCAATTATTTGTTTGGTGCAGTCTTTTTTGTTCCCTCATCTCTCATCGTCTTCCTACCCTAGTCCCGTAACTCGTGGTCTAGTAACTAGACCACGAGTTACGGGACTGGGGTTGGCGCAACCCTTTTTCTTCTTTACTCCTCCCCTGTCAACCGTCACTTCCTTCTCTTTCATATCATTCCTCACACAATCCATCATCATTTATTCCATCATCTCTATTAGCCGCTATTGCAATGTACACATCCTTCCGTATGGTTATTTCCTCAAAAGACCATCTAAGATATTAACCTGCATGGTCCTCATATGGCTTGACCAAGATTCTGCCTGGACTTTAAAAGAGACAGTGCCCTCTGAGTATGTTTCTTCTCAGAATAGTCAGGTAGGGAACACCGAACTTATCTAGTTTAAAAAACGTAATTTAATTTTGACATATAAAGTGTTTTTTAACCAATTTACAGATATAAATAGAATTTATCATTCCTAGCTATATCACCTTTCACACAATTCATCCATCATTTCTTTGGTTTGCCAATTTTCTTATTGAAATTGAACTTTTATATCTTCACATTCATCACACGTTGGAGTTTATGGATTTAAAGCTTCAACTAATTTAAAAGCGTTGACATTATTAGTATCTGTCACTAAATTAGTAACTAAATATAACTTTAATAAGATATTAACCCAGTTTTCAAATTGCGTGTGAAACTTAATTAATATTAAGTCCATCATAATCTTGATCTTTCCGATACCACAAATTTTTTCTCCATTTATAAACATAGAGAACCGAATTCATGTTAGATCATTATCTCATTTTAAATTACTTTTCACCAATCAATGTTTAACATTATAAAGTTTTGTACAAGCCCGTTATTTTCGAAAATTAGTAGCATCCGTCATTTTGTACAACAGTTTCTTAGTAAGGTCCAAGGTGTGAGAGGAAATAAGTTAACTTAAATCTACATAATTATATATCATAATTAACCAAATGTAATGTAGGATTAGGGATCAATTTTTGTCCTGAGTGAGAGTGAAGATCTAAGAGTTGTATAAGATGAAAAAGACGATAATAATGATAATATTGCTTCAATGATAGTAGCATTTTTGTTTGATAAGACTTTAGGCTCAAATTAACATTCGTTACCACTTCTTTGAAAAAAAACAAATGAAAACTGAAGAGAAGCCAAAAAAGATAAAATAGACCTAGAATATACTCATACTGAAGGAGGAACAATGAAGACTAGACCAATTACGGTTTCTTTAGAAAATCCTGACATTAGTCACTAGCCCATCAAAATGCATCTCTAGTTATAAACACCTTCACGTCCAAGCTAATTCTCAATAAAATCCGTAGTGGATTCTGTTTTAGTCCAAACTTTAAACCGCTCCTCTCTTGCACCCAATCATCAATATTTATTAGGCGATATACGCAATAATCACAACATAATTAAAGCTCCATGGGAACCAAAGGTCCAAAGAACCGGTTCTGTGACCTCAAATTGTATTGCACCATTAACTTGAGTGAATTTGAACTCAAACAAGAATAAAGGGTTTTGCTTGTACTGCTAAAACTTATACAGCGTTATTGGTCATTGTCGGCAATCCATTATGGGGATGTAGGAGAGGTCATTTGCAACCAAATGATCCCTATGCAAATGTGAACCACTTTCGAGTAATTTGAAATTTTGTTTTTTTTTGAAGATATCTGCTACATACAATTTTAAAAATTTATAAAAATAATCGAAATTGTTTGACAATTGCATAGGAGTCATAAGGGGTCATTTGGTTGCAAATCCTCTCTACATCCCCTTAATAGATTGCCGATATATTACCAATAACCTTATAGATTCGTTTGTACAAATTAGAAATTCAGTAGTATATATTTTAGTAACAACCATGAATGATAAGTACCAATGTTTGGAGTAAGCTAGGCTCGTTTTGGTCAGGCAGCCTCCATAGCAATCTTAAAATACCAGCTGATGCAATGGCATCAAGAGAGCAAGAGATGCAAGAGGCCTTGGCTCTGCAGTCAGACAATGGTCTGACTGCAGAGCCAAGGCCTCTTCTCGGTAGAAAAGGTCATCACTGACTGGTTAATTTGGCTTGCAAAAGCAATTCTTGTTTAGCTAGACAAAAAAATGTACCTAACCTTAGATAAAAATAAATTTTTCGTAGGTGAGTTAGTAGTAAAAACTTTTTACAAAAAAAAAACAACCAACCTCCAAAAAAAAAACACTACAAAGTAAAAAATAACTTTAATTTCGGAAGTCGGTGTCATGTGTTTTGTATTTTCGTTTTTTGCCACCGACTTCCGAAATTAAAGTTATTTTTTACTTTGTAGTGTTTTTTTTTGGAGGTTGGTTGTTTTTTTTTGTAAAAAGTTTTTATTTTTCACTTTTTAGTTGTGGTACCTACCCCACACACATTCGAATACCACTACCTGCTACCAGTGACAGAAACTTATCATATCACCTACATAGCAAGTGGGAAAAAAATACGTATTTTGTAGCTAACTCAAAAACTATCCAAGCAAAGTTAATAAAATTTATATGGGACCAATTCGAGAGCACACCCTTTCAAACAAAAAAAGAATTTTCAAAATCGGTCCACAATTGACGGAGAAATCGGTGGACATACATTAAAAAAAAAAAAAAAACAAACATACGCGACGAAAATCCTGAAAATGATTGCTAGCAGACCGGACTGTCCCATCCAAAGACACTGGGTAAAAATAGCATTAGGTTTGTGCTAACTAATTAATTATATTGCTAACAACACTAACATACTATGTAAGCACAATCTGTTACTAACCACTAACAACTTATGGACTAATTTCGGTCTGAAATAAAGATATTTTTTTTTTTATTTTTTTTTATAACCTCCTCCTTTTTGGAAGTCGGTTAAAAAAGAGAAAAAGAAGAGAATACAAAGATACCCTTCAACGGATTTACACACACTCCGCTCATCAATAAAGTTTGTGCCTCGAAACAGTCTGTTACCTCAACTACTATACTAAAGTTACTTCAGCGACTTCATCATAGATAAACAACACTAAAAAGCTAATAAAATAGTCGATCGTTGAAGCGAAATAAAAAACAACAGGTTGTCAATCCATTACCTATATCTAGTAACTCTGTGATGTAACACTTTCCCTGCACCGTCTTTTACGACATGTTTCATTGATAAGGCACTGATATGTTCAATAGTGTGCTTTGAACATGTTAGCTATTTATTTGTAGCACTTATGTAACCATTCAATTTAGTGTTTAGAATTATTTAATGATAAATTATTAATTCCATCATTATAATTGTCATTTCATTTGTAAATCCAAACTTAGCCTAGCCTTAGACCAAATAAAAACCAAGATATAGCGTTGTCAACAGTAAAGTGAGGCCGGTTTCGTAAACATGTGTGCACTTAGTGAGGTGTAGTTTTGGCATGCTTCAGTGTATTGTTCACAGCTCTGTCTTGGTTTTTTATTTGGTCTGAGAGCTTAGATTGACTTCTTAGTTATTCTTTCTTAGAAAGCATTTGATTTTATCAATATCTAATATAAAGCAACTGTTATTTGACTTACGAAATTCAATTCTTGGGAGACATTGATTGATAAGTCTAAAATATGTGAGTAAGCCAGCCCCAGGGAAGTTAAAAGGTGGCTAGACTGCTGAAGATCATTGATACATTTGACACATTACCACAGGGGAATACAGATGGTTCAATAAGAAGCGACTCTTGCTTAACACAATAAAGTACAATTCAGGTCGCACAGCGCTATTTACCTACAGTTAGAAGTTCCCTCTTTTTCTATCGCGTAACTTTTATATCTTCTGACTCGGTAACTGAATTGTCTCAATGAGACGAACCCGCCGCGTACTTGTAGCTTTATATCTAAAATGCGGAGTGAATCATCCATTCATTTGTATTCATCTGTGACATTACTTGGACAATTTTTTTTTGTTGTGGGATACCTCAAGGTCCTATCAAATAATTTTACTACTTGTAACTAAAATCTTAATCCTTCCAAAGCACGATATTTTCACTACCAAGTACATTCCTATAATTAATAACCCATCTTAAACCAGGAAGACGGTACTTATGGTACTGTAAGTTAAAAATAACCAAGGATTTATTGGTTTAGGCCTTCCGTCCGCTCTCCCTTTGATCTTAAAGACATTATTGTATCTGTTATAGAGGGTAGTTGAAACGTATTTTGGATAGTGTATATTATTGGTCCGGATTAGACGGTTAATTGATGAATTCTTTATTGATATTGTGTTTTGATTATTACGTTGTTGGTAGTGTGAGGGGACGTCTGATGGCTTTGTTGGAATGGTTTCGACATTTTGCAAAAAAACGAGCGAACCTTACAGTAATTGCATATATTATGATGTGTAGTATCTGACATCTCACCTTGGTAATAAGCAATATTAAAGGGGCGGGGCCTCGTCAAGGTCGTTTCTGACAGCCAACTCTAGCACCGCGCGTGCTCATTGGTCAAATCAAATAGCACGCGCTTCTCCGGCTTCCTGTGACAAACTTCCGTCCCTTTTCACGAAATTACTCCCACAGATTTGATTATTTAGATTTGTTGATATTGATTTTGCTTGCAGGAAAGCGAGAGGAGATATTTTACACATCACTAATGAGTTAAGAAATTAGATAACTTGGTATGTTCTTTAATAATTTAAAACACTTACTATCAGGTTATTCATTGCTTAATATAATGTCGTGTGACCTTTATGAACAAGCATATCTAATTCTTCAAAGAGAATATCGCATAAATTAAAGTTTTCTTGTATATTAGCAGTAGTGACAGCAAAAAATGATATTGCTCCATTCATAACTTCAGAATCATCTTCACTACATCATGTTACAATTTAAGGACAACCTGTTTTTACTTAGAATGTCAATACACGGGGAAACCCTTTCAAATTGTTTCGTCTATCCATCTATATTGGAAGTCAGCGTTCAGCGCTCGGTGTGGCAACACGCCGTGTTCGAGTTCGCAACAAGTCCATCGTCATCCTGAGGATGCCTAGTTGAGAGGTGAAACACGTGTCGATTTCTTTAAGGAGTTTTTTATGGCTCTTTAGAAATAGCTAAGCGGAACGGATTACTAAATATATCCACGTCTATTATATTTTTTAAGTTCATTGCACTTATGAGTGTTGTAATACATATTAGAATTTGTAACATTTCTTTGAATAGTAAGTAATCTTCATCCTTTTTTGACTTTCTTACTATCTTATTTTATATCACGGAGCGCCATCTATCGGGTCGAAAACTATCATATCTGTCAAGCTGGAACCAACTGTACACATTCAGAAAATTTCATTGAAATCAGTTGGGTGGTTTCGAAGATTAGCGTGTTTTTTATTTAGTCACTCTTTTCGCTGTAGGGCTAGGCAGAGGTGTCCTTACCACTTCACCAACGAAGCAGCTATCTTCTTTAATCTCTTCTACAATATTACTTACAAATTTCTCGTCTCCAATCAAGAACACATCACTTTATTTCTCCGTACCACTTCCAAGCTATCCTATCCTGACCTAAAAGGTGTTGCAGTATAAATACATACTCAACAGTCTATCAGGTCGTGTCGTATCTCCTCGACGTGTTGGCGGTGTCACAATGTCAGTCTTCAGTATCTTGTTAAGCTATGTTTATGTAGTCGCTTTTGTAATGTATGAATAGAATAGAATAGAATAGAATAGAATATATTTATTGTAAAACATGAGTATACATCAAATAATATGTGCAAGGTCTTAATATAACAGGTAGATCTGCATGTTTTGCCATTTATGGCGTACAAAACAACATATTTTTGGTTTGAATAAACCAATAAAAAATTGAGTCTACACAACAAACTATGAGATTAATAACTTAATCCTAATGCTAAATTAAAAAAGGGGGAAAAAATATAAAAAAATTTAAATAAAATATTGGTTTTTACAGATTTGAGAGTCAAATTGTGAAAATGTTGTAATTAAATGAATCTATTTAATTAATTGCGCTCATTTAAAAATTCCGATATGGTATAATAGCATTTGCCTATGAGATATTTTTTTAAATGTATTTTAAACAGAGCAGTAGGCATTTGTCTAATAGGTTTTGGGATTTTATTATAAATGATTGGTGCTAAACAAAACATACTTTTACGCATCAATGCCGTGGTTGATCTTGGTACGCATAATTGATTATTATCCCGTCGATTACGAATAGAAACATCTGATAGTCTCTTAAATAGGTTAGGATTGGTTCGTATAAAATTAGCCATTTCATAAATAAATAAGGAAGGCAGACTTAAAATGTTATATTTAATAAAATACTGTTTGCAACTATCAGTTATTTTCAATCCAAACATAGCCCTAATACACCTTTTTTGTGACTTAAAAATGATTTCTTTATTAGTAGAGTTTCCCCAAAATATAACTCCAAACCTCAATACGGAGCCGACAATACCATGGTAGGCAGTTATAAGCGCATTGGCACTTATAATAGGTTTTAGTTTATAGAGGGCATAGGCAGAAGAACATACTTTTTTGTTTAATTCTTCTGTGTGTGCCTTCCAGTTAAGACGTTTGTCAATAGTTACACCTAAAAATTTAGCTGTATCTACCCTTTTTATAACAGTTAATTTGTGTTGAACCTTAATTTTTGGTGCTTCTAAACGTTGACTGAAAAACATAATTTTTGTTTTTTCAAGATTAATTTTGAGATTATTGTTATCTAGCCAGTTAATTATTGAATTGATTGTATTATTAATTTCATGTTCATATCTATTTTTATTTGTAGAATTAATAGTGACTGTGCTGTCATCGGCAAAAAGTGATACAGAATAATTAGTCACTAATGGCAAGTCATTTATATAAATTATGAATAATAAAGGACCCAATACGCTCCCTTGCGGGACTCCATATTTAACTATACGTTTTTTTGATGCATATGTTTCTTCTTTTTTAGTATTAATGTTTATTTTAGAAATTTCTACATATTGTTTGCGATTTTTCAGATAAGATTCTATGAGGTTTAGTATATTGCCTCTAACGCCATAAGCTTCCAGTTTACGCAGGAGAATGTCATGATTAACGTAATCGAAAGCCTGGGTCATATCGCAGTAAATGGAACATACTGGCGTCCTTTTATCCACATTACCCATGACGTTATTTATAAAATCAAAAATAGCCATATTTATTGTTTTATTCTTGCGGAAACCTTTCTGATCTTCTGTAAGAATGTTGAATTTTTCTAAATAGTTATAAATTTGAGTATATATGAATTTTTCAAAAACTTTCGAAATTATAGGAATAAGTGCAATAGGTCTATAACAGTTCATACTCTGCTTATTATCTTTTTTGAAGATGGGTTTAACGATAGTAGTTTTTAGACTTTCCGGATATGATCCAGTGGTTATACACATATTAATGATATAGCTTAGGTGGTCACAGATATGATAAGCAATATACTTTAGGATTCTAGTAGAGATTCCATCGTATCCAACACTTGTAGTATTTTTAAGCGATCTTATAATTTGAAGTATGTCATATGGAGTAGATGGTGCCATGAACATAGATTGACTGGATTTAGAAATATTTACGGTTACGTCCTTACCAGCATCTGGTATTGGTTCTACCTTTTCTATAAAGAAATTGTTAAAAGCATTCGCAATCTCTCGCGGCCTGGTTATGGTTTTGGTTGCGGTTGAAGTTTGAATTGTGGTAGATTTTAGAGTTTTGCTCTTGGTCAGATTTTTCGAAATTGTTTCAATTTAAATTGTTTTTTTTGGGTGTATTGCCAAGGGGTATCGTGTTACCCAGTAACTGGGTTGTGGAGGTCAGACAGGCAGTCGTTTCTTGTAGAATACTGGTATTCAGCTGCATCCGGTTAGCAAGGTTCGGAACCGGTTTAATAAATACCGGTTAAAACCAATTTATTTGGGTTTTACTCCGAGAACGTGAACGTTTTAAGAACTTTTTTTTAACCTAAATTAACCAGTTTATTCGACGAACGGCATGTCGGTAAACGCGTTGCAACTTGTGAGGATGCTACGCTGAATAAAAACTAAACAAAAAACCGGTTAATATTGCTCTAAACCGTTTAATCCGAAAAAAAACCTTTATGGAAATACTCCTCCAAAACCGGTTTATAAAAACCGTTTTATACGAACGAAACCGAATGTAAAGGTTTTTGCTTCAAGTACATAATAACGGTTTGAAAATTTAACCGGTATTCGAGCCTTGCCGGTTAGACTGGAAGCTGACCCTGACATAGTTGGGAAATGGTTAGACAGATGATGATTCATTTTCTAAGCTAATAATTATGAGTAAAGACATTACCAGCGGTCATTGAACCTGAGGTCAGCATAGTTTTGCCAACTAATTTTATTTGATTTTGTATTACTAGATATAATACTGTAGGTACCAAATATAAGGTTAAATTAAATTGAGTCGAATTTTGGGGTCACAAAAATATTGTTTTAAATAGATAAATAAAAAATGTGTGTTAAGTAACCATACTATGTAGTCGAGGAGGGTTCGCCTTCTGTAGGGGCAGGGGTTTACTTCCCGTTTGAGGACAAATATTTGTACAGGCACTGGATTCTGTGTTTGTCGACATCTATCCAGCAGTCTTTGAGCTTATTCTAATGGATTATTTTGTTGTTATTCAATCAGAATCTAGAAGAATGATTTCTAAATCCAATTTTTTTTTTAATATTTTATTTTGCTCAATATTGCTAAGTATTCACTTAATTTCTAATTGAAGTCTGAATGTGTGATCGTTTTAGGAATCTTAAACATGAAATAACGATCTATTTAACCCCAATTCCTGCCAAAAATAACCAATATAAAAGATCATAACAGTACTAAAAATATATCGTCCACAAATAAACATGTTTATTGCCAGAATACACATTATTCTGGCAATAAACATGTTTATTACTGGCCATAATTTAGATGGCAACACTTAAAGAGTTGGGGAGAATGCCATTAACGTTTTATACTTGCTGTGTTTGCATTTCGAACGGTGTATAGCTCTGGCCCTTACTTTTTAAGGAATGTTTCTAAATTATATCTTGTCTTTGGTATTCGTTTTTCAAATTTTATTTTTAATAGTTACTGTTCTACGTATTATTTAAAATAATATAGAT
Organism: Agrochola lychnidis; assembly: GCA_963680765.1. Taxonomy (NCBI): domain Eukaryota; kingdom Metazoa; phylum Arthropoda; class Insecta; order Lepidoptera; family Noctuidae; genus Agrochola; species Agrochola lychnidis. The sequence goes on from OY796872.1 coordinate 15,262,950, forward strand.
TGCCAGTATGGAATTAGTATGTTCTTTAAGTGTAGTAAGTTCCTTGGTTGCCAGTCTTTTCAGCCCTACGATTCTAAAATTTACGATTCCTATTTTGACGTTCGAGTTCGGAACTGCAGATGCAACTATAAATTCGAAAAGAATCTATCATTATATAAATAAATTTGCATGAAATGATTATTAAGTTAGTCTATAATAGCAGTCATGTATAACATTTATAATGTCTACAGTTTTTTATGTTCGCAATCAAATGATCGACCAAATCAGATTAATATGTTTAGTAGGTGTTCGCTAACGGCTAATTTTATTGGGAGGCCTGTTTTTTTAATATTATGATTGATTCTACATATGGCTGGGGAAGTAGACTAATAATCTGTGTACAAACAACGGTACTTAAATTTACTGTGATGATTTTGGCTGTTGCTTTTCGTTGTCTTTGGTTATTTTGTAAGAAAAAAACTGCGAAGTAGAAATACGCAAATATTTTTTTACAATAATATCTGACAAGATAATTTCTGTTTGAATAACAAATACTATCCAGGAAATAACAAAGCTCAAAGCTAAAAGTAAAAAAATAATCGTAAGTATAAGTCCAATATTAAATTAATAGTCTCTTTATCAGTGAGTTGGACAACTAAAAAGTTACCTTTATTAATAAAAATCCTTTAAAATGAGAAAATTCGTAGAAAGAAGATGAATTAGGTGATACCGCTCCACAGAAACAAAATGCACCGCTATTATAAAACATTTCAAAATAAAAGAAATAAACGGGAACGTATTCGAAAAGAGAACATAGGGTCCGTATTCTCGATCGCATAGCATGAATCTCGATTAAAAACTATTTCGCATTTACACCACGTCTATCATCATTCGAATCGAGATTTATTTATGCTTGGCTCCATTCGACGTCTGAACAACTGATAATATTCATGTAGTGTTATAATGTTTTTTAATTTTTCTTTTACAGATTAAACGAAAAAGTGCCTGAATTGCGAAGAAAGGAGTGCCTTCAGTGATAGTGCCAGTGTTTTAACAGTTTTTGATCAGTTTTAGTAATTTTTATTACTAAGTGAACTGTATACCTAGTGTTTTTATTTAATTTCTAAGTGATATTTAGAAGAGCAGCACTATGGAGCTAAGGAGATTAACCATTTGTATGGCGCTGTTCGTGCTAGGGATCTCACATTGTTCAGGTGAGTTTTTTCATACATTTTCTTGATAAGATGACTATACTCAGGACTAGTTTTGATAAATCTTGACTCAGGAGTCTATAGCCATGGAAAACTGATAGATTACAAAATATGCTCAAATCAGATCAAAATATTAAAACTTTCATGATTGAGGTTCGTACGTTCTAAAGGCCACTCAAAACAGGGGTGGATGTGTGTTCTCTCAAGCAGGTTTTTATTCTGACATTTTACTAGTTTTTATTTATTTTCCGTATGATTCATTTTATTCAGAAAAGCGGTTATTCACCGGACGTAACAATGTTTGACATGAACCATTGTGTAAACATTTTCTCACACCACTGAAAATCCGCAAAAAAAGGATGACACAAAACTCACATAGCTATAAAACTTTATTAACCCAGTAATCTAGACAGTAGCATCATCAAAAATAAAACAATACCAGGAAATTTAAAGTTCTAGGATGAGTAACAGACTAGTTTAGATTTCTAGGTCGTTGTGACCAGCCAACTGTGAGTACATAATGACAGTTGTAAATTACGAGGTCGAGTTTTTTTAGCAAAAAAAAAAAACGTCTGATGCTTTAGGCTTGTTGCTCAAGTTTTGAATATCGAATTCAAACTAGATTTAAAAAGGCATTATCGAACCTGTGAGTTATGATTCGAGATTCACGCTTGAGCCTTGTTCTAGAATAAGGATCTTTGAGAATAGATTTTTGAAAAATGGTAGGCAGAATATTTTTTTGATATAGTAACAACGAAAACTTGTTAGCCCTTGGGTTTATCTGTAGCTACAGAATAGGTAGTACAGAAGGCGCACTCAGCATTTTAGATAAATGAAGTTACAAGTACGCGGCGGGCCCGTCTTGTCGGGCCAATTCAGTGAGTGTAACGTAGTCAGAAGATATAAGAGTTACACGATAGAGAGGCAACCATTTTCCAATTTTCCAAATCTTATGTCAAGAGCCGCAAATGTTTGTTTATATTTATATGAATTTAGTCAACCAATCACAGTATTATACAGGGGATTCGATAGCTAAATAAAAAAATTAAAGTCCGTTCACTATAACTTATCCCTTGCCGTCATGTTGGCACTATTGCTTGTCAAGCTTAGTTCCAATACAAATAGAGTTCAAAATGGCGACTGACAGAAAATGCCAGAACCATCGCGTCACGGGACAAGATATTATGAACGCACTGTAGGAGAAGTGAGCTGTCAATATTGTCAATCTCCAGCATCAGGGGAATGACAGCTGACTTCATCTAAGTTATTTTTTTTATACCGTTTGGCTTAAAAAAATGTGATGTTTCTTCACATTTTTTCATTTTCCTAGATTCTATGAAGATCAACTCCGATGACAGTTACTAATATGTCAAACTGATCGTGTGTTACTTTACAAAGTGTCAGACAAACATGAATGAATCATTGATAAAACGTACTTTTTAGTGTTTATTCAAGGAGTCAGATACTTAATACTCCTGTTATTTTCACTTAAGAGTCCGTTGCTCCGTACGTTCATAAGTTACAGCGTGATACATCAGGAATAATATTTGCCGGTTCAGATGATTCAGGCAAATATTTGAAAGGAAGTCGGCTGAAGTATTGTAAAATATTGTTTTATGGATAAAGTGATTAATGAAATGACTGTAAATACAAAAGATGTGGGTAGGTTCCCTAGTTACAGAGTTAATTATGTTTTGTCGTCATAAGTTAGATAAAACTGTCTAAAAAACACAAAAAATAACATGAAAATTAACACGATTTGTATGCCCATGTGACGGTAGAACATGGAGGACTTTTTTAATAAAACATCAATGTAATAATTACCCATGTTTGCAAAGTAATAAATGATTTGATTTAAAAAAGCATTTGTATTTTGAGAGAATTAAGTATTGTGTTGTTGGCAATAGGCCAGCCTCCTAATCATCATGATCAGTCTAGCCTTTTCCCAACTATGTTGTGGTGGGCTTCCAGTCTAACCAGTTGCAGCTGAATACCAATATTTTACATGGAGCGACTGCCTATCTGACCTCCACAACCCAGTAACTGGGTAACATGTTACTCTTGGTAAGACTGGTTGTCAGACTTTCGGGCTACTGACGACACATCATCATCAGCCTATAATGTTCCCACTGCTGGGACACAGGCCTCCTCTCTGTGAGAAGGAGTGGGCCGTAATCCACCACGCGGACCCAGTGCGGTTTGGTAGATGTCACATGTCTTCGAATTTTCGGTTCTAGGACATGCCGGTTTCCTCATGATGTTTTCCTTCACCGTTTTGAGAGCAGTGATGATGAAATAATTTACACAAAGTAAAGCGCCTGTCTGGGTATGAACTTACGACGTACAACTCGTAAGTCGACACATGACAACTGTTAAAGATCTACAAATAGGGATGAACGTTTAGGAAGTTCGTCATTTTTGCAGATGGAAAATTCCGTCTGGCTGACATCCACAATAATTCAAAATTCGATAATTTTTATTTTTTTTTATTTATTTATTTACCTCAGACACAATGATCCATATTTTTGTTAGTATTGATAATACATTATAACACAAAGAAGGTCACGGTAAAAGGAGTATTTCACCTCTAGTTTTATTAACAAAAAATAAATAGTGTTACGAAACTGCGTGTGCCTATTCTTAGTTAGAGTCAACAACACTTTGAAGGTTAAGGCAAGTTAATAATTCACTCGACCAGCCATTCTTGACATTTTTTGAATGGATAAATAGATACAAATGTATGATGTGCGGGCTCGGCTTTATTTTTTAAACGTATGTAGATTTTTTTACAATCCATGTCAATGGAACAAAATATTCGTGTGTGATCAATAGAGACTGGATTATATGCAACATAAAAAGCTTGTTATATGCATGAAAAATGCTTGAAATATGCACGAAAATTGGCTGAATATGCGAAATTAAATGATACATTTTAGGAAACCAAACAAAAAAAAAAAAAGTTTTCATTTTTTTATTTCAAAATCAGCATACAGTTAGTAAATTATCCTTTGATAGGCGATATTAGGTACAGTAACATTACATGACATTAAAATTATTTAACATTTTTGTGAACGTTAACAATCAAGTACCTATTGCTCCAAATGTTCAGTGGTAAGATTGTGTCTTCGATCATTTAAAATATTTTCATAAGTGGAAAATTCGCGATATTATCACTTTCAGCGCATTTCGGAACGTAGGGTCAGTGCACTGCACTCGGAAAAATATTGTAAATGTACCGATAATATGCATCTTAACTAGATCTTAAGTAAAATATGCTATTACCGCTGAGGATGGCTTAAATATGCAAATGATATGCAAATGCATATAATCCGGTCTCTAGTGATCAAATTATGAATAATACTGTCCTTCATCGAAACCATAATAAGTTTATTTACTTCGCGACATATTTCGACAAGAAAATTCAATCTTGTTCTACTTTTGACCACATAATAAAACATCGTTTAAAAGAAAACTACTTTATTAAAATAACAAAATATTACTATAATTTTATAAAAAAGCCATTTAAACCAAGCAATCTTCGTAAAGTCAACTCAAATTCAGAATTATAACAAAATTGTAGCTATTTCCAATTTCATTGTGCCCAGAAAAGTCAACAAATTCGTTGAATCAAATAGGTACTTCCATTGTAAGCCAACAAAACAAATAAAACTAAGCTTACATTCGAAGTGCAGACATTTTAAGTGCAGTATTAACACAGTTAATCGTAACGGGACTCTTATTGCAAGCTCTCATTGACAGCCGCTGTCAAAATGATTGTCTCGACGCCTGTCAACATGACAGATGTCAACTCGAGGGTTCTCTAGTGTGTGCGCTTCGGGATATTAGTTTTTGGGTCACATGATTAAGTTTTTTTTGAGGTCGGATGTAGTTAGGAGAAAGGAATTTGATACTTTTTTTTTGTACTGGTTGGAATTAATAGCGTGGTAATTTTGTGAAACATCTAATAGTTTTTTGAAGCAGAAGTGGTTTAATTCCATCTTCATTTTTATTCTAATAATAATGATTGATTAGTAACAATGTAGGTGGACTTGATTCTAGCCATTAATGATATTGTCTATTGCAATTCAGCAAAAAGTAAAACCTACATTCAACTTTTTTTATACGGAATTGGATTTTATTCAAGGCTTAGTAATTTGAATAGTCTTGTTGGATCGTATTATCAATAAATAGGGTCAAATTAAATTAACTAGCGAAAACAGCAGAGTGATTACATAACATGAAAATGAAATATGTTTTTTTTAGTTCATCGACTGCTGTTACTGGAGTCAATTGTTTTTTTTTTTTTTTATCAATTTTTTTGTGTTTTCTTCACAGACGTATCAGTATGTAAACATGATAAAACAAAAGAAAAAGATTGGTTTGGGTTTAGAAACCCCACCCCATTCCCCGTCCTCTCTTTCGTGTTAGGTTCCTTTAAATCTTGCAGACTGAAAAACTAAATAGGAGCCCCGCTGGTGTTTACTATCCATCCCCCCTCCTCTACCCAACTTGAATTCGTTCAGGTTGATAGTATCCCCAACCAATAATTAATAATAAAGTAGGAATTAAACTCCCCTCAAAAAATAATAAAATATAATTGTTGTTCTAAGAGTTAAATATAATATATAATTAATAAAAAAAACACATTAAATTTAAATAAACTTACATAAAAAAACGTTTTTTTGGAAGTCGTATGTTTTTTTTGTATAAAAGTTTTTATTTCTCGCTTTTTAGTGGGTCAGTTTGTAATTTATCTAATTTACAATAGCCTAATGTCAACTGCTCATCACCTTTCACAAAATATTGCTTTTCCCGATGCAGGGACGTTAATCTTGGAGGAGTTCTCCTGGTACTTTACCATCAGCTCCACTTCTCCATATGCATTGTAACGAGCATAAAATACTTGGCAACCATATTGTTAAAGTAATCGAATTGCAACCCGTGGAATACTTAGTATTGACTATTGAGAAGTTCCGGTAGCCATCTGTGGTCTTCATCATCAGTTCCACTTCACCAAATGATGCTTTTCGAGAGCAACTGCACGAGTTACTATAAAAAATACCCAAGTTGCTATAGGTGTGCTTAGAATATTTGAAGAGTTCCCTCGATTTCTCTAGGATGCCATCATCAGATCCTGGTTTCCTTATCATGGTACCACCCTTGGGATATCTCCTTTGCAACAAAAAAAATAATCATCAAAATCGGTTCATAAACGACGAAGTTATCCGCGAACACACATAAAAAAATATACGGTCGAATTGAGTAACCTCCTACTTTCTTTTTTGAAGTCGCTTAAAAATGTACTTTATATAAATTTTCTATCGAGACGGCACGTTTCTAAACTTTAACAAAAAGATTTTCTCAGCTCATACTTCAAGTAACAACATTATAAGAGGTCGCCCCCCCCAAAAAAAAAAAAACAAATGTTTTTTTTTTAGTTAACCTGTTTAGATATGGATACCCATCGCGTCTGCAGTTACCCTAACTAATTTAATTTGAACCTGTATTATATGTTTTTTTTATCTGCATGCGCTTATTATTGATCGATGGTTGGCATTAGGTGATTTAGAACGAATTCAAACGTAGATTACCATAGACAATGATTGAAATGTTGTTTTAAATTCAATGTCATTATAGCATGAGTGTTTTTTCTTTTCATAAAGAATTGATATCTTAAAACTGGTTGCAGTTAATGTTTGTATTTCAACTATGTAGTTGGTAGACCGGTGTTTAGTCTGTCTGAGTTCAGATACATGATAATTGTCTTTTAATATGTGTAATTTATTTATTTAAATTACTAAGTCGGCTGGTAATGACATGCAATTGCTGGTAAATAGCCTCATTTGTTGCGTTAAACTGCAGTTATTGATTTTCTTTGGTTTTATTCTTGGTAGAAAGATTTAGCATAATCAGCCTATAATGTTCCCACTGCTGAGACACAGGCTTCCTTTCTTCGAGAGGGAGTGGGCTGTAATCTATCACTTGGGCCCAGTGCGGGTTGGTAGATGTCACCCGCGCGCGGCTGCCGCGCACGGTTGCCGCTCAATGTTTGGACATACCTTTACAAAAAACTCGAAACAAATAAATAAAACTGTCTCCTATAATCATATCATAACGATGCACTTACAATTTATTTGCACGACAGTGTAATGGCGATGATAAAAATGTAAAGTACTCATTACATGTCATTTTTTTTAACCCATTATTTTCATCAATGCCAGCAGCTTTTTATAAGTGGCAGCGCAAACTGTGCGTCTTGTCTCTGCTACAAGGCCCAGAGTTGTCGTTTGCGTCTACGACTAGTCGTTACGATGGACGTCGTACAGGAAGAGATCATCTGCTTTGAGTATTCGACACGCTTTGACGTCCGATTTGAAAACATCGATATCGATCGTGAATATATACGTTCGTTCGTTTGTGCGGAGATTCGCAATACAAACACACCTGCATCTTTCTCAATGCTCACTGCAAGACTGATGCTGACCTGTCGCATTTGACTATCGACGGGAGTGCGCGTGCACCGCGCCAAGTATGTAGAGCTTTGAACAAGATATGAAAATTGTCGGCCGCGGCTTGACGTTGCGCCTTGTAGTGCAGCTGTCGCAGTCGCAAGTCGCATAGTGTCCGCCATGTCTAAAGCTTTTATGGAGTGGTCAGACTGCTAGGCGGCTAACTCTTTTTGCAATATTTGTATTGATTATACCTACTTTTTGCGCGTGAGATTCTTAAGGGTGATTCATCATTGATTTTAAGGTTAAGACTCATTATGAAGTCATTTTGTTTTTTGTCTTTACTTTAAAACTATCATCATTATGAGCTGTTCATCAACTCAAACTGAAAGCATTTATTTCAATTAAACCAATTACATGCACTTTTGAATTATCAAGGGGTCGGTCAGTCAGAAATTAATATGAAGCTAGTTGCCCATTCCAAAGCGTAGTAGATACCTACTTTAGGGAGAAGAACGGGCAAGACATCTCACCTTGAAGCAACATGAAAGGGGCGGGGCCTCGTCAAGGTCGTTTCTGACAGCCAACTCTAGCACCACGCGCGCTTATTGGTCAAATCAAATAGCGCGCGTTTCCCCGGCTTCCTGTTGCACACTTTCGTCCCTTTTCACGAAATTACTCCCACAGAGCGAGAGGAAACATGTTACACATCAAGAATATTGTACAAACGGACCAAATCTGTCAAAGTTTGGTCGGTATGCCGAATACTTAAAAAAATTGTTGCATTGTTACCTACAATTTTATGTTTTCTTTAATTAATGTTCTGGTTGATTTTCAAACCTTTCAACCATAATAATATTGATGTCGGAAAAAGTCCGAAGTATTAACAATGATATAAATATTAAATACCGCATCGATCTAATCTCTTCGGCCTACAGGGCACGCAGAGGTGGTGCCCTCTTTCTCGCATTTGCAAATGATCAGTATCAGTATAATATTTACCTACATGTCATCTTATTTTAACTATACATACAGGGTGGCAGGGACGTCGACGCGAAAACTGTTACCATGGATTCAGTACATGATTCTGAATCCCCTTGCGTTGAACATTTTCGACGGTTTTAAAAAACAAGTGCGTGTCGGACCACGCACAATGAAGGGTTCCGTAGTTGGGATGAATTTATCCCAAAAACAAACTTAACTTTGTAGTTGAAAAATATGTTCTCTCATACGGAATGTATGGGAAAACATGTTTTTGCAACTGCAAAGTTAAGTTGGTTGATTATTACTCGTTAACCTGTAGAGCCTACTTAACTGTGATAGTTTTCCTTTTAATTTCGTTATATAAACTACTGTTGTGATTTTTTCCACACACCCAAAACCAACCATTTAGCCGGCGGGGGGGGGGGGGGGGGGACACTTGACTCTAACAAAAATTAGCACTTTAAAGCTTAATATTTCGCAAACGAATCCCTGAATCCAAAAATGGTTTTCACAAACTCAACTTAATATTTTTGAAGGACCTTTCCAATGATACCCCTCACTATGGGGTAAAAAAAAAAACACCACTTTACGTGTATAAGGGATACCCTAAAAAAAATGTTTTTCATAATTTTGTTTTACCACTTTGTCGGCGTAATTAATATGTATACCTATGCCAAATTACAGCTTTCTAGTACTAAGGGTCTCGGAGCTAGACCGCGGACAGACAGACAGACAGACGGACATGACGAAACTATAAGGGTTCCTTGTTTACTACGGAACCCTAAAAATGATGTTTCATAGAAAAGTGCAATACCTATGTGGTCAAAATGTATGGAACGTCCACTACGTTCCATACATTTTGACCGCGTTTAGGTTCAGAATCATGTACTGAATCCATGGCAACAGTTTTCGCTTCGATGTCCCTGCCACCCTGCTGTATACATACCTACATACATACAAATAAATAAAATTGAACTGTCTGTTTGTAATGTCAAAATAACAGCTTTTTACTGAATGATTATGAAAGTGTATACGGTAGGACATACTACAAAAAAAATTTTTTTTTTTTGTGCATACAAAAATGAAAAGGTTTTTGTTTGTCTGCTTGTTTCGACTAATCTACTAAATAGCTGGACCGATTTTATCAGGACTTTCACTGGCAGATAGCTGATGTTATAAGGAGTAACTTAGGCGTACCTTTATTTTAGAAAAAGAATTAGAATCCACGCGGGTGAAGACATAAGACCGAACTTTACACTAAGTATGTAATATAAACATAATCTAAAATATTCCTATATTAACTTATTAAGAAAATGCTTTTAATAAAAATAAAAAAATAATAGAAAAAAAAGAAAAGAAAAAAAAAAAAATTAACAAATTTTTTTTTCAAATCATTAACACTACTCGTTCCGACGTGATGCTCAGTATAAAATTATTAAAAGTCGGTTACCGTCGCCTTAAGTAAGTTTTTTATTTCTCTCCGACATCTTTTAACAACACTGTTTTTAAGTTTTCACAATCAATAACTAATCTTCTCCACAAAACAGATAACTGTACCTACATTTTATTCCTCAAAACACGAGGTAATTCCGCCCCACGGTTGCTCAGGGTTCAAGAAACCCATACAATTAATTAGCGGTATATTATCGCCGGTACATTTATAAGTGTCACCGGTGGCGTTAGAAGTTTGGATGTGGCATTTATAATGGAGTTTGTTTTGTTTTTGTTTGACTCTGCTGTAGCGTGAAGTTAATGAAATGTTGTTCTTAGGGCTGATTTTACCAAATTCTGATATCTTTACCGTGGAATAAAATTAACATCTGTCAGTTTTCTTATGGAGAAACTGTCAAAAAATCGAAATTTAATCGGAAGGGAAGGCTTATAATAGGTATAAGAGTTTGGTCAAATTCACCCTTAAGAGCGTTTATCCTAAAAGATGGCAACGTCGCAAATAGCTGTAAAAAATTTACCTGTTTTGATTAATTTGGCAATGTTACTGTATGGAAATATGAAATGTGGCTAACTAGCGAACTAGAATATTGATAATTAATTGCAATTAAAACATTGAATTTGATGTTGTACCCGTTTTAAGGGGTAAAAAAGGCATTTGGAAAGTTTCCAAATACTTTTTTTACATATAAAACTAAATATCCGGTGTTACGATATTATTTATTGCATTTCATATTCATTATCGTAGTTCACTAGTTAGCCACATTTCTTATTTCCATACAGTAATATTGCCAAATTTATCAAAACAGCGAAATATTTGACATCTATTTGCGACGTTGTCCACTTTCAGAATAAACGCTTTTAATAGGCGAAGGGTTTTAGAGTAAATTACATAGTAAATTTATTAGAGCTTAGGATACGCGTTTTAGTGCATCATACATGGTGGCCTGTTTACCGTGGTCCAAAATGATTCTTTAGAAACCTATCCCTAAGGGCTTTTTCAAATACCCGGTATTTTCAGCGATTATTTATAATTTAGAAGAAACTCAAACGATGCAGTCCAACTTAATTTTTACCCGACAATGGCGAAGCAAAAAGTAAGGTTATGATTTTGATGGTATGTATGTATGTTCATCTGTTACCTCATAACTTCTAAACTACCGATAATAATTAAACAAATGAGATATCATTGAAAGTGTCTTGTTCGTCCGCTGGTTATAGGCTATGTGACGTCACATTAAAGGCAATATGGCGCCCTCTAGAGGACATAAAAAATCATGAACAAATTTTGTTTTTAATTGCCATGTTAATTGAAAGGGACGAGCACATTAGAAATATGTGTTTTTATCATATTGTCTAAGTAAATAAATATGTTTAAATTGTTCAAAACTAGCAAAAGTGTGAGACTGCAACGTACGGGCGACGCGGCTGAAAAAATAACACCTAATACAATAAACCCAAACAAACAAAAAATACGAGTATGCTTCTCTGCAAATACTTTATCACGAAATTCGGAAATTATAACCCCAAAATAATTTAAATAAAAGTAAGTTCGAAAACTAAAACCCGACTACTGAAAATGCACACTCTAAAAAGTATGAAACGATAAAATATTGCAGACAGAAATCAAGACAGGTATTTTCAGTAGTCGGGTTTTAGTTTTTTCACTACGAAATTTTAACAGAATAAGATCGGCGATAACTATATCTGACTTACACTAACAATCTTTGAAGTAAAAACTTCTTTAGGCGCGTTGGGCAGTTTTGAGATGGAAAAAAAAAATTGAACTCGCGACACTTACCGACACCAGCTTTTGACCATTAAAAAGACATCAACGCGCGATACATTTTCTTTGGGATTAATGACATTCCAAACATTGAGACATGACAATGACATGATTGACATTTCCCTTTTTTTACCGACTTCAAAAAAGAAAAGTATTTCCTGCACAGTAAAATTGTTCAAGTTTTCATTTCTGTCGGCACTCCCGGAGTGCCACGGTTTTTTTTTCACATAATCTTCAACTAACGCATCCAATCCCCTTCGTATATTCACGTCTATCATCAAAACGGGCTTGGCAGCGTTCATGGCTATCAGTCACGCACATTTCGTGTATCACTCGAAATTCTTAAAACCTATAATAACTGATGATTAGTTAGCACACTTAGCGTAATTTGGTTTCTGCGAAGAGATTGCAATGTGCCCTGCCCATTGCCACTTAAGTTTGGCAATTCTTCGGGCTATGTTGGTTACCTTGGTTCTCCTGCGGATCTCTTCATTTCTGATTCGATCACGTAGGGAAACTCCAAGCATAGCCCTCTCCATTGCCTTTTGGGTGGAGGAATCCGTTGGATGCGGAAAGCACAGAATCGGTCGAAGTGGCGGTGCTTGGAGGCCTATGTCCAGCAGTGGACGTCTTTCGGCTGAAATGATGATGATGATGAAGAGATTGGCGATTAGAAATCTAAGGTGTAGTAAAAACTAAGTCTGATTAGATTTATACTCCGTTTGAAATAAGATTAGACATTTAAACAAACCTTTTTTACAGTCCGTTCAACCGATTTTGACTTCTATTGCGTAGGCATAAGGATGGCATTAAAAGCAAAAAAAGTGGTTACAAACCAACTGTTTACTGCAGCTGCCATTTGTCATGCCACCAACGCAATAGAAGTCAAAATCGGTTGAACGGACTGTAAAAAAGGTTTAGTTAAATGTCTAATCTTATTTCAAATGGAGTATAGGTGATTATGAATTAGGCATTTCTAAATTAATGTCTGCAATTTTTATGGTGTACTTAATAAAGAATATTCTATCTATCTATCTTTTTTTGGGAAATATCTGTGGATTTGATTAGATTTTTTTAAAGTTAAGATATTGTTTACTTGACTGCCCCAGAGGGACAAATAAAAGTTACACTATATTTCAGGTTATTGGTTTGTTATTATTGTTGACCTGCAATACAAAAATTCTATAGATTATAATCAGGGATGTAATATCCGCAAAACATCCGCTTCCTCAACTTTTGATTTTAAAAGCTCCGCATCCTCATAATTTCTATGGGGATGTGACCCCACGTTGTTCGCTCAAATAGTGAATTTTGTTAAACTCGCTCCGAGCCAAATGTGCGGGCCGGAGTGAGAGTAACGCGTTCCTATTGCCTGAATTCACAGTGTCCCGTCACAGATGACTGACGATCGGCCGCACGTGGCAGTGTGGCATGATTGTGGTGTCAGGTGTCAAAAACAGGGCTATTTTTCATTCGACATCTGCTTCCGCACCCTCATCCGCATCCTCAATAAGGAATTTTCCAATATCCGTAACCTCATCCGCATCCTCAAACCCGATTATCTCGATATCCTCATCCGCATCCTCATCCGTTACACGACATCCGTTACAACCCTGATTATAATAATGCTTGTTTTTCAGTTGTGTTTTGCAGAGCGACACTTATTTTTAAATCTCGCAGTGCCATGCTGAAATAGGAGCCTTTTGGTCTCAGACAGGACTTTCTGCTATCAATTTACTTTGTTTTTTATTTAGGTTTAGTTAATGTTCTAGATAAATTTAATTTGTGATCTCCTGTGCAATCAATCTGCCTAGCCTTTTCGCAACTATATTGGGGTCGGCTTCCAGTCTAACCGAATGCAGCTGAATACCCGTATTTTAAATAGAGCGACTGCCTATCTGACCTCTACAACCCAGTAACTGGGTAATACGATACCCCTTGGTAAGATTGGTTGTCAGACTTTCGGGCTTCTGACGACCCGTAACGACTGTTAAAGATCCACGAATGACAGCTGGGACCAACGGCTTAACGTGCTTTCCGAGGCACGGAGGAGTCTCGGTATTTAGAAATGGTCACCCATCCACGGACCAACCCCTGCAAGCGTAGCTTAACCTGACAGATCGACCCCGAGCGGCTGTTAGTATTTAGCCACGAGCTCCGATCTCCTGTGCGAGTTCCCAATAAATACTTTTTCTTTCTTTCAGTCGTGTTTTTTTGTCTCATACAGAGAGCTATTTGAAATAGTTGCAAAAGATAATCTGCAGTTCCATTTATTTTGGTAAGTAATAACAGCTGCACGGGTCGATCGATCAGGTTAAGCTACGCTTGCCGCGGTTGGTCCGTGGATGGGTGACCATCTTTATATACCAAGTCGTTACGGGTAGTTAGAAGCCCAAAAAGTCTGATAACCAGTCTTAACAAGGGGTATCGTGTTACCTAGTCACTAGGTTGTGGAGGTCAGATAGGCAGTCGCTCCATGTAAAATACTGGTATTCAGCTGCATCCGGTTAGACTGGAAGCCGACCCCAACATAGTTAGGAAAAGGCTAGGCAGATGATGAGTTCCATTTATTTTGGTGTCATGGAATAATCTGTTTTTTTTTTTCTTAAATTCAGAACTTCTTCTACACTTTTAAGTTCATACTCAAAAGTCTTTTCACGTATTAGGTATTAAACCTTTTACTGGGAAGATTTTTAATTAATTAATTTAAATTCTTCTATGCGAGAAACTTGTTTACATTCTCAGAACAAATGAAACGTATGGCATGTTGTGGCAGATTGCCATGTCTCTAGTACAACTATAGTAACTGTTAATCTAAAGCATCTTTTACACTATGTTTAGTGTGCGTGGTAAAGAGCGCTAGAAAATAACATAAAACAACATCAAAAGAAAAAAAAGAAAAAAACCGGTCAAGTGCGTGTCGGACCACGCACAATGAAGGGTTCCGTAGTTGGGATGAATTAATCCCAAAAACAAACTTAACTTTGTAGTTGAAAAATATGTTCTCCCATACGGAATGTATGGGAAAACATGTTTTTGCAACTGTAAAGTTAAGTTGGTCGATTATTACTCGTTAACTTGTAGAGCCTACTTAGCTGTGATAGTTTTCCTTTTAATTTCGTTATATAAACTACTGTTGTGATTTTTTTCACACACCCAAAACCAACCATTTAGCCGGCAGGGGGGACACACTTGACTCTAACAAAAATTAGCACTTTAAAGCTTAATATTTCGCAAACGGATCCCTGAATCCAAAAATGGTTTTCATAAACTCACAATGTTTTTAAAAGACCTTTCCAATGATACCCCTTACTATGGGTTAAAAAAAGAAAAAAAATAACATTACCACTTTACGTGTATGAGAGGTACCCTAAAAAGAAATGTTTTTCATAATTTTATTTTACCACTTTGTCGGCGTAATTAAAATATATACCTATGCCAAATTACAGTTTTCTAGTACTAAGGGTCTCGGAGCTAGACCGCGGATAGACAGACAGACAGACAGACAGACAGACGGACATGACGAAACTATAAGGGTTCCTTGTTTACCACGAAACCCTAAAAAGAAAGAATATATTTTATTTGGAACACGCACAGGAAATACAAACAGGAAAGTAAAAAAAAAAAAAAATAGCATTTTAAAACTAACAATGGATTCATTACATGATTCTGAAAAAAATTCAACAGGCAGGAGCTGCGTTGAAATTTTTTTGATTCCATACATTTTGACCGCGCAGGTTTTGCAATTTTCTATGAAACAGCAGATTTTTTTTAAATAACCGACGTCAAATTTTAACGCAGGTGGGTTCAGAATCATGTACCGAATCCATGGTAACAGTTTTCGCATCGATGTCCCTGCCACCCTGTATATTCAAGTTAGCTATTCAAATAAAATATGTATTTATCTATATTGTGTATTTTATAGTTATTTTCGAGCTACCTATATCTAGGGTTGCCATCACCTAAATTACGGGCCCCGGACAAAAACTTCAAATACCCCGGACATTTGGGTGAAATGAAGATTTTTCATCGGACGCCCTCGAATTTTTTTTACAATAAATTAAACCATCGTAGCAGTGGTAGCCCAGTGGTAACAGCCGCGACTTACGAGTTGTACGTCGTAGGTTCGTACCCAGACAGGCGCTTTACTTTGTGTAAATTATTTCATCACCACTGCTCTTAAAACGGTGAAGGAAAACATCGTGAGGAAACCGGCATGTACTAGAACCGAAAATTTGAAGACATGTTACATCTATCAACCCGCACTGGGCCCGCGTGGTGGATTACGGCCCACTCCCTCTCACAGAGAGGAGGTCTGTGTCCCAGCAGTGGGAACATAATAGGATGATGATGAAACCATCGTTAAGTTTATAGTATTTTTTTAATACTTAATAGAAAATCAACTTAAGCCTCAACAATACAAATAAAAGGCTTAATTTACTAATCAATTGTACTTACACTATTCTCTATCTGAGGTATTACGGTAACAAAAGTATAATTTAGGAACGGTCGTCTTTTTGGTATCAAAAATGGGTCATTTGCCCCGCGGCGAATTTTTTACAATGATAATGCTTTAATTTATTGTAAATAATTCAATTAATCGGATTACCCGTGACACAAAGTGACATTACTTACAAACCCCGCCCGGACGCTCCCCGGACGCCCTCCAAACTAGGACAAATCCGGGGAAACCCGGACGGATGGCAACCCTACCTATACTGTATGTTGCACCTGCCATGTTTTGTCTCTACATCACCCTAAGCTGGACTGGTAGAAAATGCCAGACATTTAGCCTTTGTGCAGTATTTTTACTTGTGCATAAAGTTTTAATAAATAAATAAAAATCGTAAGTTGCCCCGTTGCCCTCAAAAACAGTCTAAATAAACGCACTTAACTGTACAGTGTAAAATGCCCTTAAAACAATACACCTTGTTCTGTCTTCACCACTATGAAAATAATTACATTTGACTAATTAATTAATGCAAATTAGAACTTAAAATTCTACGTTTAAGCCTACAGCTTGCATTGTCTTGCAATACTTAAATTAATTACAATTACGTATATGTTACATGTCAGTGCGTAGTACTGTTAACCTATTTCGTTTATTACTTCTTTGATACATAGACAATAGAGTTGCAGTGTGGTCTATGGTCTATGCAGCTTAATTTGACACTGATAATGCATTTTGACAGTTATACAATGTTTGTTGCACCGTATTTGACAGATAAATGCACGAATTAATGATAGTCAACTGTCAAATGAATGGTATTGTGATTTCGATTGTGTTAAATAATGAGGGCGTTGTGCTGGTAAAAAAAATATTGGTTTTCAAACCAGAGTACGATTTTCACGGCAAGCTTTTCAAAATGGGTTCTTTTTGTTTTTGTATACCTAACATCCCCTCAGCCAAACGATTTTAGGTTTATAGTCGATAAGCTTTTTATGAAAAAAATTAAAATATAGTTCTGTTCTGTATTGAAGGGCAAGATTCACAGATGGCACTTTGACCTTACTTTGCAAGTACATTAAGCGTTTTATACGAATATGACCTTTATGTTTGGTATGACTGTACCATTTCCTTATTTTGTTTTTACTATCATTTGCTCATAGGACGATTTGCTAATAGGATATTTTGCTAGTGTCGTTTTGATTATGGGTCGTTTTGCTAACAGGACGATTTGCTTTTAGGACGTTTTGATACGGAGTCGTCACATTTTTTTGAAACGCTAAATTTACTTATCAAAGTAATGTCAAAGTGTGGTATGTGAATCTTGTCCTAAGAGTTCTTGTCGTACAAATAACCGATCAGCAAGAATGGAAATGGAGGCTCAAAAAAGTATCACCATGGAGGAGTACTTCCACTTTGCCCCACCTAGCCGCCCCACTGATGGGGCAAAATGGAATGCCTAAAATTTTGGTAAGTACTATTTGTTTCTGGAAGGAATCGGGTTGTAAATCACAAATTAATAAATAATTCTAAGGTGCCAACACAAGTGGGTTTCAAACTAGTGGAACCAATGGGGCAGATTCCACTGCAAAATTTTAGGCATTCCATTTTGTCCAACCAGTGGGGCGGCTTGGTGGGGCAAAGTCGAAGTATTCCCATGGAGGCTCTGTCCATACATTTAAAAACTTTAGAGACCTGCAGACCGTGTTTGGGCTATGGCGGTCAATCTCAACGGAGATCAGCCTTCGGCGCGGGAGATATTATAGTGCACAAGTGTATGCGCAGACACAAGTGCACTCTTAAAATTCGAATTTAGTCTATTAATATTTCACTCTACAAACATAGCCTCAAATGTTAATGACGAAACTATTTTTATAGTAGGCGAGAAGACAAACTTGTTTTTCGACAAACCGGAATCTCATCTTGCGTAACGTTTGTGATTTGATAACGCATGACTGATAAGAGACTAGTGTCGCTATCTTGGAGACTTTCTTTGCAAACATAGTGGTTTATTCAACAAGTCAATAAAAATTACTTGGCTTACAATGTTTCCATTGCTGAGACACAGACAACAAGCTTCCTCTCTGTGAGAGGGAGGGGGTCATAGTCCACGCACGCGGGTACAATACGTGTTGGTGGATCACACGTCATCGTCTTCGAATTTTTGGTTCGTGGATGTCAATTCTTGAATCTCTACAGTGTGATTCTTCATAATGTGCACATATCGAAATGTGGGAATCTATGCTTAATTTTATCGACGGAAAAAATATTCAAAAAAAATTATTTGCATTTTTTAATATTAATCTTATTGATAAATTTTACAATTATTGTAAAAATTGATGAAAAAATATAGATTTTTCAAAAAAAAAAAAATTGTTTTTTTTTCCACAATTTTCATTTTATGAGGACGTCTAATTACTTCCAATCATTATGGAGTTTGTTTTATTGCGATAGATGATTTAGTTTAAAAGTTACATCGTTTTGTTAAAAAAAAACAAAAGTATTTAAAAAATATTTAGATTTTTTAAAATATATTTTCTGTCGGTAAAATGAAGCATAGATTCCCTCATTTCGATATGTGCAATTGTGCACATTATAAAGAATCACACTGTTTATTCCGTATGGAATCAAGAGATTCAAGATTTTGAAAGTCCGAGTCATTACCGGGCTAGCTGCTATAAGAAAAAAAAAAAACCGGCCAAGTGCGAGTCGTACTCGCCCATGAAGGGTTCCGTAGCAGCAAGTAACATAGAATGAAAGGTAAATTGCGGTTTACGATTTATGACGTATTAAAAAAAAACTACTTGTTAGATCTCGTTCAAACCAATTTTCGGTGGAAGTTTACATGGTAATGTACATCATATATTTTTTTTAGTTTTATCATTCTCTTATTTTAGAAGTTACAGGGGGGGGGGACACACATTTTACCACTTTGGAAGTGTCTCTCACGCAAACTATTCAGTTTAGAAAAAAATGATGTTAGAAACCTCAATATCATTTTTGAAGACCTATCCATAGATACCCCACACGTATGGGATTGATGAAAAAAAATTTTTTTAGTTTCAGTTCTTAGTATGGGGAACTCCAAAATTATTTGTTTTTTTTCTATTTTTATGTAAAAATCTTAATGCGGTTTACAGAATACATCTACTTACCAAGTTTCAACAGCGTAGCTCTTATAGTTTCGGAAAAAAGTGGCTGTGACATACGGACGGACAGACAGACAGACAGACAGACAGACAGACATGACGAATCTATAAGGGTTCCGTTTTTTGCCATTTGGCAACGGAACCCTAAAAACGCACATAAAACAATAATTGACATAAAATACGAACAAAAGTGGCCAAAAGCCTCGTATTCAACCAACTAGCTGCCTCATTGGTTGATGTCAAGGCCACGGACCAAAGACAATATAATTATATATTAAGGAGGCCTATGTTCAGCATGATTGCTGTTAGTTGATAATGGAAAAGTGTAACGGTCAAACAGTAAACGCGTTACATGTTCGCGGTGGTGAGATAAAAATGCCTATTGGTCCATAAAAGGAATTGGAAAAGAGCTTTAAAATACAATTTTTATTATAAATAAATATTATTTCTTTAGCTATTTAACAATTGCAGCATTGGTATGTTTCATTTTGAAGGGTCACGTTTAATTTTTTTTTTTGTGTCTAGGGAACTTTCTAGGTTACCTTATAGGTCATTGGCTAGAGCCTTATTAAATAAAATAAAAAAAGCCTTTACTCTACCATTAATACATGGAACAATTTAAACATATTATTTTATCATAATCACATAATGGTTTATTGACATTTCATTATCATTAATATTATTGTTTATTATTTGAGTTAAATTCATATTTATAATTGTATTTATTATTCATAGGTGCTTTTAAGCAAAATGAAGTTTAAAAATGTATATAAGTATTAAAATATTATTATTAATGTTGGCATGCACGTGAAATTATTTATATATGGAAGTCGCCTCAGCGTTGGCCTCTCCTATTATATAAATAACAACACAGTCCCTGAATATTTAAATCAAACGAATGAAAAGCCATATAAGTAGGAATGCGAAAACATAATTAAGTAATAAATTATTATCTACACCTTTAATATTAAAAGATTACATGATATTTTGCAATCTTACTTGCTTAAAACGACATTCCTAAATAAAGTGCCCGTTGTCATTTTGTCATCAAAGTTTTGTAATAATTATTTAATGGCGTAACTTCGATTATGTTACGATGGATAAGAACAATTTGTGTCTGCGCATGGGTGGGATGCCTTGAGGCTATAATGAGCTGTTTGAAAGATATGATTTATAAGCTGTTAGGTTAAAGTTGTTTAGTTTGGCCCTTGACATGATAAGTGTGTGTGTTATTTATGTTTGAATTAGAGTCCACACTGCTGTCATATCTTAACAAATCTTATAGATTTTTGGCCTCACATGGTGGAAAAGTCTGTCTTCTTTGTCTTTCTCCACCAATTTACTATATTTTTGTCAATTTAAAATCAGAAAAATTTGAATGCTGGTGTTTCTTTCCAATTTTGCATTACACTCTATAATTTTTTTTTAAATCACAATTATAACACCTTTACAGATTTATCCAAGGCGATGTTATAAGTCACAAAATATACACAAATTTCTAAAAAAAAAAATTAATAACCTGTAAGCAGAATTACAATGAATTATATAATATTATGTAATATAACAATTATTCTAAACATGACAACTTTTCATGTAAGTAGGTACCTACCTAGATTTTAAATCTCCCTCGAGACTGATCCGAGTTATATGATTTTATTATACCTACCTACATGTCAAAACACGTATTAAAATGAACACGATATCAATAACGTCAGATGGTCACTGTCACCCACCATTATCCAAAAATGTAATTAAAATTATCGTCTTGTCATCAAGTAACTACAAGTTTTATTGCTCATAATTATCAAGCTATTTCCAATAACACACCAAATTAAGCATAGAAACAACAATAATAATCTAATTAGAACAAACGCAACTTATCAAAACACTGCAACTATATCTCGTTCCATATCCGTATTGTTTAAATCCAAGATAATGCAAGCAATCAAAATGGAATCGCGCATTCATGAATCAATCCGACGTAAATCGATTGATTGATTGATTCGTCCATTAAATCTGAATCGTGTATTGTTTATATTGTAATTTCATTGTGTGTGGTAACGTGTTATTACTGTTATAATGAATTTGAGCGACCTAATTCTGTTGATTTGTTTCAATCTATGGGAAGGAAACTCTTTTTAACCGACTTCCAAACAGGAGGAGGTTATATGTTCGTCGCGTATGTTTTTTTTTTTTTGAAAATTATTTTTTTGTTTGATAGGGTGTGCTCTCGAATTGGTCCCATATAAATTTTATTAACTTTGCTTTGATAGTTTTTGAGTTAGCTACAAAATACGTATTTTTTTCCTACTTATAATGTAGATGATATGATAAGTTTCTGTCACTGGTAGCAGGTAGTGGTATTCGAATGTGTGTGGGGTAGGTACCATAACTAAAAAGTGAAAAATAAAAACTTTTTACAAAAAAAAACAACCGACCTCCAAAAAAAACACTACAAAGTGAAAAATAACTTTAATTTCGGAAGTCGGTGGCAAAAAATGAAAATACAAAACACAAGACACTGACTTCCGAAATTAAAGTTATTTTTCACTTTGTAGTGTTTTTTTTGGAGGTCGGTTGTTTTTTTTTTTGTAATTAGAATAAGCTTTTCGAGATATTATTCGTCATTTGGGATCGATATTCTCAGTATCGAGTAATCGTAATATGAAGATAATGTCTGCAGAATCCTGGTGATCCTGTATTTAAGCTGATTGTATCACTAAACTATTCTGGCTCATCACCACACCAAGCTTTGCAGGCGCCACTTCTCTTTCAACTGTTTCCCGCCATTCGTGGTGAAATGACAGTTGACATTAATGACAGCGACCTCACAGCTGACGTGCATTCCGAGTTACGCTTAAAGTGAAAATATCGCGAATCCGACCAAAGTCCAAAGTCACAATTATTACTCAATATAACCCTTATATTTTGTGACTATTATTAGATTTGGTCGGATTCGCGATATTATCACTTTTGGCGTAACTCAGAATGCGGCCATAGTGTTAAATATGACAATAACTTATCGAGAAGTATGGAAATCAGAAATCATTTATTATTTTGCAATGAATGTGGGTACCACATTGTAAAAGCAGTTCCAACACACTCTACCTTACGGCACGCAAAAGTGTAAAAATATTTATATTTACTCAATTATACAACCAAATAAAAAAAGAAAAGTATAGTTATGTGGATCTGCAGCCTTCCTACATAAACTCAAAAAAATCAAAAACAAAAATCTTAATTCTATATTTTACAAATGATTGATTATGTTGATTATTTTACTGACATTATAAAAAAAAATATTAAATGTCGGAGACGGGTTTGTGACTCTTTCGTTATTATCAGTGATATTTTAACTACTGTGGGTGTAGTGTGGGTACTGTTGGTTAATGCGCAATAGAAAAACCGTTTGCAGCCGATGCGATCCGAGGCTGAATCCCTCCTCGTATTGGCCTTAAAACATTACGACTCTGTAGAAGCGCGCTTTCTGGTGTGGGTAGATCACTTGATGTCGCCAGTGGTGCGCTTGCGATTCGTTTAGTGTCCGTACTAATGACCGGATCCGACATATATATAATAAATAAAAATTACATTATAAACTCTTATCATTCAAAAAGAAACGACATGATGTGTCGTCCCCAAATTAATTGGGATATAGGCAGAGGAATGATGATTTCTGAGGCAAGTTTGAGTAAGAATGTGTATGATAGGATATGATAAGAAGGACACTAAAAAAAAAACGATGGATGGACTGTTTGAAAGATGATATGGCTAGAAAGGAGGTGACTAGAGTCTGTCCAGCCCGTCCCATCCTTGATGTCCTCCCTCCGGTTGACGCCCTAAGCCGAGGTTCGTACCCCACAGCAGGTGCCCTAGTTCACCTAGTTTTAATTAGCATAGCTGAATAACCCCTGGCTGAAGGTTTTAAGTGTAGAAGCTTAAGGAACCCACAGGAAAGCCCGGTTAAGTAGTTATGATCTCAGAGGTCCACTACGAGATGCCCTACCTAAAAATAAAAATACTAAAGTGGCATCAGTCACTCTCGTGGTATTTGAGCTGACAGATTGCTTACACTGTAAGTTGTTTTCACAAAATAAAGTGGAAAAATGGTTAAACCTATTAAAAGTAGAGTGCGGGAGTAATTGTGTAAAAGGATATGTAAATTCCAAGATGTGAAGGAATAGGACGATGTCGTGCTTAGCTTACAAGATGTCGAAAAGTTGACGTTTAAGTAGATCTAATAAATTTGATATTTTTAACCGACTTCCAAAAAGGAGGAGGTTATATGTTCGTCGCGTATGTTTTTATTTTTTATGTATGTCCACCGATTTCTCCGTCAATTGTGGACCGATTTTGAAAATTCTTTTTTTGTTTGAAAGGGTGTGCTCTCGAATTGGTCCCATATAAATTTTATTAACTTTGCTTGGATAGTTTTTGAGTTAGCTACAAAATACGTATTTTTTTCCCACTTGCTATGTAGATGATATGTTAAGTTTCTGTCATTGGTAGCAGATAGTGGTATTCGAATGTGTGTGGGGTAGGTACCACAACTAAAAAGTGAAAAATAAAAACTTTTACAAAAAAAAACAACCGACCTCCAAAAAAAACACTACAAAGTGAAAAAAAACTTTAATTTCGGAAGTCGGTGGCAAAAAACGAAAATACAAAACCCAAGACACCGACTTCCAAAATTAAAGTTATTTTTCACTTTGTAGTGTTTTTTTTGGAGGTCGGTTGTTTTTTTTTGTAAAAAGTTTTTGGCTTTTGATTTTTGTTTAAAAAATTATGTCGTACCTATGCTGTACTTCCATGTACTTCCATACGATGAAAACTGTATCAAATCCACACTGCATCGTGCTAAAGTGACTATTCTTTACCAGAAAAGAATCAGAATATAAATAAAATAACCTATCAAAAACAAAGAGACAAACAATGTATCAAATTCTTTTTTCGTAGTTCAGACGGTGTTACCGTCTATAGATTTTGCAATACGGTAGCTGCCTAGGTAAAAAAAAAGAAATTTTATTTAGTCAGTCTTTCAGATAATAAAAAAATATTAGACACGTATTTTTGCTTTATCATATTAATCAAAAATAACTAAGAAAACACGCATTAAAGTTGGGGAGTGGGGGCTCGCTACGTCACAACTCAGTATTAAATCTAGCAAGGCGTCATGCCACATTTTAACTAAATGTATCGCCGTAATCTTTTGATTACGTCAAAAAATAAAAAATACGTGTTCAATATTTTTTAATAATTTACAAGATGGACAAAAAAAATCTTAGGCACAGGCCTATTCCACCATTTTTGCGTGACCAGACTACTTAGATGACGATTAATGCAGATGTATGGAAAAAAAAAGATATGTTGAGCCGAACGAAATTTTTAATATTTAAATGATTGTGATACTTTATAATGTGATATAAATTATAAGAATAGTATGATATAATATCAAATGTATGAATAATGATAATTAATATAATATAATGTAAAATGTATAACTGGAATATTGAGTATGTTTATGTTTTTTATAAAAAAATTATATCCATTTAATTGCAATGCCTTAACAGGCAACTAAGTTCTAAGAACCTACGTATTGTCAACATCTTCAAAATGTTGTACACTTAGTTCGCAATAAAGAATATGAATTTGAATACGAACACAAATAAATTGGAACAAGGGTAGAAGAATCAATAAAGAATTGATAATTGAGAATCATGAGGAGTACCTAGGTACTTAACTGCAAAATATTCGAAAACAGTTTTGTTGTTTTTGCAAACACAAAATAAATGGTAGAATTTGCGATCGATTTCGATGTATGTTATTAATATTATGAGTGAGAATTTAGGTTAGAATCTTGAACTGACAAAGTATAACGATAGACATGAACTCTACTAAAAGCTGGCAACGTGTAAACAGGGTTTTTGAGTCATACCTGCGTATGTAAATCCACGCCAGTTAGCCGCCAGTATCCCAGTCGTTATTGGTTGTTTCTCAAGAGGATTTACAGCCGTAAATCCAATGTGGTGTCGGTATAATGGCTGCAGCTAAAATTAGACTGAACCAATGTTATTTACGTGCCTATATGATCCATTAAATTGAATGTCTGGGCAGAAGGGGAGTAGGTACACTAGTGACGTTTCTAAATGAGCCTGGACAGTTATTTGGGCGATGTTTCAATACATCGGGCACAACCTGGAAAGTTACTCAAAAAATGGCGAGCCTCAAATATAGCGAGGGGGTAGTGGCTGATCTTTGCGTTATGCTCGTGAACGGGTGCTGCTCGTGGTGACTGGTCGTCTTGCTGATCATGGTTTTGTTATTGTTACTAGTAATCAACTGTTCATTTATTTTACCTCGATGGTCCTAGTTTATCATTTATAACTTCCAATTACAGCTTTATATAGCTTTATGTAAGCGGGCACGCACTTTATGCCTGGAGGGTTTTATTTAGATATTAAGTTCTGTTTACGTTTAGTTATTTTTTAAAATTTTGCTTGAGTGTAGTTCTCGATGTTTTTGGTTGGTATATTGGCGTGTGCTAGCTCACATATGGCCAATAATTTATCATTTAAATTATGTTTTGTGTTGCATAATGTAAGTTATTTTCCATACTATTGTATAGAATCTTTTTTTCTAACTTGAACAGACAGCTGTGCTGCTGGGGAGTTTGTTGCGCCACTTCTTCTTCCCAACTAAAGGCACTAGGAAGTGGTGAAGGGTGGGCGTTTTTGGGGGACTGTCTTATCTAATTTTGACGTTCGAAAAGTGCTGATTCTCAGCCTAGTTTGAATAAATGACTTTTGAATTTGAATTTGGAATTTGAGTCCAAAAAGAAAGAAAAGCAAAGAAAAAAGAAATTAAAAGCGCTTTATTAATGAACATGCATGTGAAGCAAAAGGATTGTGTAGGTAAGGATCGTAGTACTTAAGGCGATACTAAGCGACATTGAATGATTTTATACTGAAGATCACGTCTAAATGAGTAGTGTTAATGATTTGGAAAAAAATATATGTTACATTAGAGCATTTTCTTAATAACTTATTAATCTGTGAATACTTTAGAGTAATTAATTTGTAAAGTTATGTCTAACGCGGATAATTAACTGAGAATCACGTAAAAACTATCAAGCGTATTTTTCTGAAACTTTCACCATTTTAAAGATAATTTAATTATGTATCTTTTAGTATACGTGTTTTATTAGAATACCTTTTGATTTACGTATAATAAATTAATAATGCGTCTAATTTTGTAGGTTCATTCGGTTTTTTTTAGGCGTGTAATTTCTCTGGAGCCAAGCTGTTTTAAAGTTAATATCGTCGAGTAAAAGGGCCAATTCTTTCCTCTGCACCGTGTAGCTACCGCCATTGTATAGAATGCGGAAGACATAAGATTGTAGGCGTGTTATCAAACATGTCGCAACAATGATAACATATCTGGGGCCCTTACTACTCGTGTTGGGTGGAGACACGTGGCAGAGTAGTTGAAAGTAGAGTAAAAAGAAAGAATTAATTATAATTAATTATGTCACGGTCTCAGATCAAATAAAAACCAAGATATAGCGCTGTCAACAGTGACGTGAAGCCGGTTTTGTAAACATGTGTGCACTTAGTGAGGTATAGTTTGATTGCAAATGGTTGTACATGTGTGCTTCACTGTATTGTTAGCAGCGCTATGTCTTGTTTTTTATTTTGTCTGAGATTATGGTAAAGAAGGAGAGGAAGCTTTTGCTTATCGGATGTTTTTGCACAAAATTGTCCTAAAAGTCATGCAGTTTTGCAGTTTTGTTCAAAATAACTAAAAAGAGTTTTGCGTAGCAGGGAATGAAGATTGACATGGTTTTATGAACTTTTTATTAATTGAGGTACCTACCAGATTTTTGGTACTATTTACCAAAACGACGAAAGAAGAGATGATGAAAAATTCCATTACTTCGACATAACTTACTTTTCCTCAATAAAGGAGATGTTTCATTTTCGGCCACCAAGTGTACGTTAATGAAAAAAAAGGAAAAAATTTCACGAATTGAGGAAAAATATTCTTTCCTGTTTATTCCCCTGATTACTTCGGCACAAAAAATAATAGTTTAACAAATTATTGTCATATTTTATTCATCATGGCGTCGTCTTACTTGCATACTGCTTTCGTCCAGAAATCATGTTACATTTTAACATAATAATATCACGTAGATGTTATTTAAATAAATATGAAAGGCATGTATTTCTGTACTATAATAAGATAGCTAACTGATACAACTTTTTTGATTAATTGGAAAGAGTGATTCATTTTTTTTTTTAAACTGCTTTTGTGGATTGTAGATTTGTAGGTACTTCTGGACGAAAATGGCTAGCTATCGATGGTCGTATTTCTCCTGACAAACGTCAAACATTTTTGGTATTTGTTTTGTGCCCAAAAAGTAGTAGATATTATGGAAAAAAACAGTCTTTATTGTATTCAGGGGTTCGTTGCCCAGGTTTTCTAAATTGTACATGTTATGGCCGGAGTCCCATACAAAAATGAAACGTCTCCTTTATACTTATTTTTTATTTTTATTTGTAGATCTTTGACAGTCGTTACGGGTAGTTAGAAGCCCAAAAAGTCTGACAACCAGTCTTACCAAGGGGTATCGTGTTACCTAGTAACTAGGTTGTGGAGGTCAGATAGGCAGTCGCTCCATGTAAAATACTGGTATTCAGCTGCATCCGGTTAGACTGGAAGCCGACCCCAACATAGTTGGGAAAAGGCTAGGCAGATGATGAAATTTTTACTCTCGATCTCTTAATTAAAATAGTATTTCTACTTAATCAACTTGCGTGGCATCCCTCGTGCCGCCATATTTTATCTCGTAGACACAAATATTGCGCCAGTGAGTCGCTATGAAGACTGTTATGAATGTGGACCTACTATGAATGTTTTATTATCTACTAGAGTTTTTGTAGGAATTTAGTGAAGGGAATGCTTAGTCGAAGCACGTTGAGTGTTCGGAGTTCAGTATAGAGGCATGATGAACTTTACTTTTGCCCGACGATTGATGTCGGGAACATGTAAGAAAACCCGTTGTTAGGTATCGTACTGAGAGTCCATCTATGTGACAATTTACAAGAAAAAAGAAAAAAAAAATGTGCAGATTTTTTTTTATGGCGAATTTTACCGTTTTAATAAAATGGAGTGCAGGTGGCCGTCGTTTAGCGGGTGTCTACAAGTCATAACTTATGACCCCTGTTGAAAATTTGCTAATTTTTAATGGATTTGGGGTAATTTTGGTACTAAAAATGTGAATTTTGAAATAGCAATAACTTTTATATTCAATAATAATAAGATTTTTTATTACTTTTAGGTAATGTTATTCAGTACCTATGAGCCCGTTTCGGATTGGACAGAGTTTTTTTTACATATTGTATATAATTATGCTGATCGTGCAGTAAACTCTGCTTGCGCGATGCAGGATTTCGCGTGACGTCAATGTGATGCGTAGTTCGCATGTGGCAATATAGATGCCACCTCAGTTTATACAAGGTTAAATTAAACCAGCTAGCGAAACTTAAAATGTGATCTATCGATATCTATCATGAAAGGAAAATTTTGTTTTTTTAGCTAAATTCTTTTCTACTCTTGAAAGATTCTAGCGGAAATGTGGTCCTTGTTACCAGCCAGTCAGATTTTTGTACAAATTAGTTTGTCATGGCCTAAATTATTAGTCTAAACTACGTGATGGAATATCCGAAAGATTTTGAAGGAAATTCATAATCCATTGCTTCATAAAAAAGTTTGTTTGAAAAATTCGTGACGTAATTAATACTGGTGAATTTTTAAAATGATAGGCATTGGGATAATGGTGTGGTACAGAATTCCCTACCCCACAGATCATCATCATCATCATTTCAGCCGAAAGACGTCCACTGCTGGACATAGGCCTCCTCCAAGCACCGCCACTTCGACTGGTTCTGTGCTTCCTGCATCCAGCGGATTCCTGCGGCCTTCACAAGGTCATCGGTCGGCCTTCCAACGCTACATCTTCCCGCTGCGTTTGCCACTCCAGAACCTTTCGGCTCCATTGGCCATCTGTTCTGCGAGCAATGTGCCCTGCCCATTGCCACTTAAGGGGGAAGCGTCAGGGTAGCCCGCGAAATTCAAATTTTCTCACGTTTTGCAGGTCAGTGTCAGGTTTTTTGTTGATCTAAATATGATTCGCGGGCGTAAGAAATATGGTTTTACTAAATTATAATCATTACAATCAGCAGTACAACTCCATAAGTTAATGAAATCATGACATTTGACACCTTTGCTAACTCATATTGATAGTTATGCTAACTCATATTTAGATCAACATAAAACCTGATACTGACCTGCAAAATGCAAAAAAACGTAAGAAAATTTGAATTTCGCGGGTTACCCTGACGCTTTCGCCTTAAGAGGGCTTATACAAAAATTTGGCAACGTCGCAAATAGCTGTCAAATATTTACTTGTTTTGATTAATTTGGCAATATTACTGTATGGAAATATGAAATGTGGCTAACTAGTGAACTAAAATATAAAAAAAAAAAAAAATTGACACAAATACAGATTTTACAAACTTTGTTTGAAGCCCTGGCTCTTGAGCTAGGTAGCAACCTGTCTTGCAGGAGCCAATATATATTGATTATAAAATGCAATAATTAAAATCGTAACACCGAATATTTAGTTTTAGATATAAAAAAAAGTATTTGGAAACTTTCCAAATGCCTCTTATACACCTAAAACGGTTACAACATCAAATTCAGTGTTATAATTGCAATTCATTATTAATATTCTAGTTCGCTAGTTAGCCACATTTCATATTTCTATACAGTAATATTGCCAAATTAATCAAAACAGCAAAATATTTGACATCGATTTGCGACGTTGCCGAATTTTTGTATAAGCCCTCTTAAGTTTGGAAATTCTTCGGGCTATGTCAGTTACCCTGCGGTTACCACGCAGATGATTACCGCAACTTTTAGATCATCTGTCAATAGCTTTACTCCTGTATTCTAGTTTTGAATAGTATACGCGCTGATGATAGTACATGCAACAATATTTGAGTTAGAGTTTATGAGACCATGAATATAATGCGCAAATATGGAATGTTTTTGCCGCCATATTTGATATTTACGATGACTAATGCTCTCAAAGTGAGTGAAGGACATCTTTTATAGTTTCGGTAAATGAAGATGTTATCGTATTTCATTCATTTAATGTAAGAGTTGATTTTAATGAGGTTGAAGGTAGTATTAAGAAATCAACAGAAATACTTTATTATCTTTCTGCTGTAATGTATTTTGATTTATTTTAGGTTTTTGGTCCATGTCAAACTTGTAGTGACATCTTCGCCAAGTGCGAACCATGCATCACACTGATGATGTCAGGCAAAATTCTACATCGCGCAAGCTGAGTTTACCGCATGACAAGTATACAGTGTGAGTCTTAATAATGTGCACGTATCAAAATGAGGGAATCTATGCTTAATTTTATCGACGGAAAAAATGGTAAACTATTGCATAGCTTTTATCGCGGGCTTTGGGCGCGGCGACCGAATCAAGAAATTCCGTAACGAAAAAAACCTAACATCCCCCACTCCGCCTACCATGTAATGACGGATGATGACATAAAACAAAAATTACGTTCCCAAGTGTAGCGTTGACAAATAGGAAGTATGGAGGTTACAAATGCTATGCAATAGCTGTTTCTTTTTTTAAATTTTTTTGTATCAAAAAAATTATATTTTTTTATTCTCTTGTGCATCTTATTTATAAATTTTACAATTATTGTAAAAATTGATGAAAAAAATACCTACAGATTTTTGCTAAAAAAACATGTTTATTTTCAATTGAGGGTAGTTTTTTTCTCAATTTTAATTTTATGTGGACGCCTACTTACTTTCAATCAATATGGAGTTTGTTTCATCGCGATAGATGATTCAGTTTAAAAGTTACACAGTTTTGTTACAATTTTTTTTTAATTCCATAAAAAGTATAAAAAAATTTAGATTTTTTTTAAATATTTTTTCTGTCGTCATTTCGATATGTGCACATTATGAAGACTCAGACTGTACACAATATACAACGTCCCGACGTCAATCATCGGGCACGCCCTAAGTTGTACCCCACAGAGAGTGCCCTTAGAGTGTAGTCGTTTAGTTTCTAAGTTTTATGCCCTGGCTGGAGGCCTTAAAAAACTAAAGCTTGGCATGAACACAATAGAAACGGGTTTTGTTGACCGAAGAATGGACAAAATGACAGATAAACAATCACAATCTGTCATTTTGTCTATTCTTCCGTCGACAAAACCCGTTTCTATGATACGGTAGTTACCTAGGTAAAAAAAGAAATTCTATTTAGTCCGTCTTTCAGATAATAAAAAAATATTAGACACGTATTTTTTGTTTTATCATATTAATCAAAAATAACTTAGAAAACACGCATTAAAGTTGGGGAGTGGGGGCTCGCTACGTCACAACTCAGTATTAAATCTAGCAAGGCGTGACGTCATGCCACATTTTAACTCAATGTATCGCCGTAATCTTTTGATTACGTCAAAAAAGAAAAAGTACGTGTTCAATATTTTTTAATAATCTACAAGTCGGACAAAAAAAAAATTTTGGACACAGGCTTATTGTTATGCCTCTTTTCAGTGACTTACTTACATTCTTTCTGACATTTTTTTAAGCCAAAACTCCTTGAGCTAATAAACCACACATTTCTTAAAAGGAAAAAATAAACTTACTCAGTGTTATTTCTCAAAATCACTTTCCGTTAAGCTAAATATACGAGCCACTGTGCGAATAAAATAAATCTTTATTATGTGAGCAATAAACGTCAAAATCGTTAGTAGACAATGAGCTGATCGTTTTGCGAAAACAATTCGCACCCTTTTGTTTTTTTAAGCACCGTTCTTAATATAAAATGGCTGCATTTACACCGAATAGCGTGTTACTCAGGCATAGCTAGGACCGCGAAAAAAATATTGCGCGAAATTTTTATCGCGATTCTGTAACACATGGTATCTTATGTAACTAGATGCACTAGCGATTTAAAATTCGCGCTTATGGCGATGCCGTACACTGAATATAAACCGCGCGAATATAAATCACGCGAATAAAATTCGCAGTGCGGGCTAGGCCTTATAGTAGTCACACAAGTAACGATATACTTGCGCAAGTTTAGACTTGTACAAGTCTGCGTGACACTGAATGGCTCGGATGCTTGTGCTAGTTTATCCCAAACACGTTAATGTACACTTGTGCAAGTCTAATTTGGCGCAAGTATACCTATCGTAACGCCGGTGGCCTGCATTATATTTGCAAAAAAAAAACAAGCAAGACAAAGCCTCCTCCAAAGTCCTTCTTTATTGTTATCTGTACCTTTTTGGCTGTCGATGTCGTAAAAAACGATCATGACGAACCATAGCCAAAAGAAACAGGAGAAAAAGCACTCCCATTTCTCTATCAAAATAACTAATCTCTCTACCAAACATGGTTGCGTGAACCGCTTACTACTGTAGTAGAATTATTGTTTTTACTCAATTCCTAAAGTCTTACGCCGACCGTTATTAGCCAAATATGTAACTAATTTATTTAACTTTCACATCTTTTCCATTATCAAAATAATAATAACACTTTATAAAAAAAAGTGATAACATTGTTAGAGACCTATCAAATTTTTTACATAGGCAAGTGTTTCTATTGCTTAGCTTAGAGGTAGAGGTACTCTATGCTAAGCAATGGAAACTTTCAGAAATCTTTAAAAAGCGTTCACTATTGCCCCATCTTTTCAAAGCTCTTATCAGGCATTTCCAAAGGTTGGATTTATAGGTATCAAACAAAAAATTCTTAATCGTTTCACAAACGTTACATGTCATTGTAAATGCAGCCAGTCTCTCATTGCAAGAGCCTGTAAACTACAAAGGGCTAATATTTTCAGTGGTGACTCACTGTTGACTTACTTAAAACGGCGCTTGAGCACGTCGTAGCTTAAGTTTAAGTCCTTAAAATGTGAAGTATGCGTGTATAAGAATTATTGTGGTTTTCGGTATAGTACTTGAGTTATTTCGGGATTTATTTAACCGTTTTGTTTGTCGTGGTTTCTGTATGCCTTCTCATTTTATTTTTATCCTATCTTGTCCCTCTGCAGGGCAATAATGATGCCTTATATTTATAGTATACTTAAATCTTTAAGCCTAATAATCCTTCCAGTCAATTAATACATTTTTAAATAATTAAATAGCCTATCGCAATTCAGAACTAGATAAAAGGCTTCTCCCAACTTTTAAGAACTCATTAGGGATGCACTTTTGAAGATTTCTTAGTGTAAGAGAAAAAAAAGAACTCGGTTTGTCCTATCCATACTTAATATAAATGCGAAATTAATTCTGTCTGCCTGTTTTTTACCTTTTCACGTCTTAATTGTAGCGGTTACACCGCCACATATGAACTACGCATCATAGACATGACGTCACACAAATCTTGCATCTCGCAGTTAGAGTTTACCGAGCGATCGACATACATACAAGATGTCAACTTCAAACCGATGGGCAGTTGCCCGCCAGACACAACACCCGTCTGGTCGGAGGATTCTCCCTTTTCTATGGTGGATGAGTGAACTTTACACCCTGTTAAATTTCGATATAAGGGACACAGGAAGGTCATGACCAGCACCCTAATTGCGTGATACCCTTTCTATCACAATCCGAGGGTTTTGAAGGAAATTCCTGATACATTGCTTCATACGTTTGAAAAATTCGTCTGCCCAACAACGTAAATACTGCAATGAATGTGGATGAACTGTCAGAATGAAACCCATTGCGATCAATTGTCATTTTATGTGTGTCACGAAATTACCTCGCTGGATTAGGACACTTTTTAGGGTACTTTTTATCAAGGTAGTACCCACGTTCCCGTGGGATAATTTCCGACCACCACGAGGGCGAAGCCGCGGGCAAAAGCTCGTCCTCAATAGCTTAACGACATGCCTGTCAGTCAGTGAACTTTTTCAAACAAATAAATAAGAATTCTAAAGTCACAAAATTTTACCATTCCACTCGTTACTACAAAGAGTGACAGTACACAAAGAAGTATCGCGACATTAAAATAATCTTGGAAGTATATCTGGACACTCAATTAAATGTCATCGTGATAAATGATCGTTGACTTTACCCACAGACCCGTTTGACTTGCTCCTGCCGCCATTTTGATTTTGAACAGCTGATTGTACTCCTTACTTTGCTTCTCATTAAACTAAAATAGAACATTTTAATGCTGACTGAATTAAACTCCCTCGTCAGTCTAGTGGTCGCAGGCGCTACTGCTGAGCATGAGGTCCTGGGTCGGACAAGTGTTATTGGGTTTTTCCATCTGGAATTTTCCAGTAGCAGCCGGGAGTCTGAATTTGTGCCCGGTTAATGGGAGTAAGCTCACCCCCTATAACATGAGCTTAAACATAACTGGCGAAATGTGGGTGTACATAGATACACCTCTGCCTATCCCTTCGGGGAATATAGGCGTGATGATATTATGTTGTTAGGCAAGATGTAGAATTTAGCATGACCACAATAGAAACGGTTTTTGTCGACGGAAGAACAGACAAAATGACAGATAAACAATCGCAATCTGTCATTTTGTCTATTCTTCCGTCGACAAAACCCGTAGAAAACGCGTTTCTATGATTGTCATGCTACGTGTGTTGGTGGTCAAGGGTACAGAGAGAAAATATGCGTGACTTTCTGCATTAGTCCCTTTCATTCCTCCTGTCTGTCGCCATTTCGTGCCACTTCCTTTCAATATCAAAGAATGACATCCAAGAGACCGCGGAAGTACTCATCCCATTCCAATATATTTTAAATTCCGTCAAAAACAAAAACAAATCACGGTCCAAAATAATAGGTACCGCCCCCATTGCGTCATCGTAGGTTACTCGTAGAATAGCGCAACGGGGCGACAGGAACATATTTCTACACCTTTTCTTTCTAAACCTTCTTTACCAAGTATGTAGTAAAATTGGAGGGGGCGCCCCCCTCCGTTTGATTTTAGGGGGCATTTTTGACCCTCTTCCGCGGTCCCTGCATCCAAATCGTCGTCATTCCTCATACAAAACTATTTAAACTGTGTAAACACAAAATAACTAACAGTAATAATTATTTCCCTAAAAAATAAAATTAATAACCTAAAAAAGTCCCCTACGTTAGTTGCAGACTAAACAAAAATACCGTTAAAATTAAAAATGTCTGGGTTTTTACAAATTACATAAATTACGGCCTAACGTAAACAGTGGGTTATGTTAACCAGTTAAGGTTGAACCGTTGTAGAATTAAAATTAGGATATTATTATCGGTTCGTGTTTTGGTATAAAAATAACCATACATTTATTTTGAATAAATTTTTATGTCAGAAGTATGTTTCGGGTTTCATTCTGTGTGGTCCTTGCTTAATACAGAAATAGGATTTTTGCCGAAGATGGCGTGGTGTTTATAAAATATTATAGTTTTGGTAGTAACATTAGCATTAACAATATTTATGAGAATTGCATCTTTGGTTTTCAAGAGAAAATTCGTAAGGGGCTGAAATCGTATTTTAGTATTATCTATTACTAGCTGCGCCCCGCGGTTTCACCCGCATAAGTCTCGATCCCGTGGGGAAAAAAAAAGTATCCTATGTTCTTTTCTAGGGCATCATCTATATATGTGCCAAATTTCATCCAAATCCGTTCTGCCGTTTTAGC
This sequence comes from Agrochola lychnidis, assembly GCA_963680765.1. Lineage (NCBI taxonomy): Eukaryota > Metazoa > Arthropoda > Insecta > Lepidoptera > Noctuidae > Agrochola > Agrochola lychnidis. Next base: position 15,299,135 of record OY796872.1, read on the forward strand.
GTGAAGGCGTAACAAACAAACTTACTTTCGCAAATTTTAAGGAAGGATGTTACTGAATTTGTTTATGAACACATTCTATTATATTGTTTGTTATAGGTACCCAAAATGTAATGTTTGGATGATCTTTAATCTTCGACACACGACATTATGCCTCAAGCTAAAGAAATGCCTGAGTTAAAACAAAAAAAAAGTACTAGAAAAATGAACTAAAAAGCGTTCGTGCTTTCATGTACAAAATTACTGGTGAAGCTTTAATTAACCAAACCATTATTAATTACAGGTTTTAACTACCCTTTAATGTTTAGTGAACTGTTTCATTTTAACACTATCGTGTTTACATTTTCATGTTATAATAATTATAATATCACTTTGTGTTTCTTTATTAAGTAAAAGCTTTTGAGGTAATGAGTTTAATGTAGAAAAGATTAATGTTTACACATGGTTAATTATCTAATTTTTTCTTTGACATTAGGGTTACTTTCCGGGAAAAATAAATAGAAAGAAGTTTAATTGTGTCTGTTTGACCTACGTTTTCAGAGTAAAAGTAATTGGACCCGATTGAAATAAAATTAGGCACTTACAGAAATATCTGATTTTTTCGTAAAAAGGAAAAAGTGGATACTTTATCCCCTAAGAAAAAAATGTAAAGAGTCTGGCTATTTCAGGCCAGACAGTTATCAAAGTTTACATCCGAATCCTAAAACCGTGTTTTTCTACGAAAACGTTTTCGAAAACCAGTTTTTTGTTTAACTGTTTTGCCGAAGTGTTTTCACAGCATAAAACAATGGTATTGTTACCTCTGTAAGATCATTAAATTCATGTTTTCGCGGAAATTGCTTATCAGAATTGTAACTTCCTGCGAGTTTTTGCTGAAAGTTTAAAATAGAGGTACTTATTTATCGGTGTAGTGCAAAATATAGTTTAGGACATCGATTTTTTATTGCATATTTTTTGGAATTGACGCAATGAGTATTGTTTAAAGTTTATACCTACATAAATCTAGAACAAGCTGGGCTAAGGCTAAATAACAACAGCTGCACGGGTCGATCGATCAGGTTAAGCTACGCTTGCCGCGGTTGGTCTGTAGATGGGTGACCATCTTTACATACCAAGACCCCTCCGTGCCTCGGAAAGCACGTTAAGCCGTTGGTCCCGGCTGTCATTTGTAGATCTTTGACAGTCGTTACGGGTAGTTAGAAGCCCAAAAAGTCTGACAACCAGTCTTACCAAGGGGTATCGTGTTACCTAGTAACTAGGTTGTGGAGGTCGGATAGGCAGTCGCTCCATGTAAAATGCTGGTATTCAGCTGCATCCGGTTAGACTGGAAGCCGACCTCAACATAGTTGGGAAAAGGCTAGGCAGATGATGAAATCTAGAACAAGCTGCCTACCATAGTTTAGTGAATATGGTTTATTTAAACGGTAACACTAATGTTTATATTTTTTTGTTTCAGGTAATTTATGGCGACACAAATAAAAAAATATACTTATAACAGTAACTTACAGAACGTAGGTAACCAGGTACATATAATAATTTATTAAAAATCAGCTGTTTCCTTAACTCATTTTATACTTTGTGAGATCGGTTTAAAATGTTTTTGCTTCTAATTTCAAATGTACGTGGAAGTGGCCGTAACTCCAGCACGCGTAGAATTACCACCGTAGAAACGAGTTTTGTCGACGGAAGAATAGACAAAATGACAGATTGTGATTGTTTATCGGTCATTTTGTCTATTCTTTGTCACTTCCACAAAGGTACTTTTGCGTTGTGTTCCACGCGCGCCTCAAAGAGATATCAGCAGAATTGACGGGGTCCACTAGGGCCAATGCCTGCCGGGGCTGCGAATATGGGCCGATAGGGAAATCGTGGCCCCCGGCAACATGGCAACTGAAGGAACACGGGTGGGTTTTAGTCAGTAAGAGTCTGACACGCCCTCCCGCTCCACCCAGAGCGGGAGAAGTTATTTGATAATATCCCAACCAAAAAAAAAATGGTTCTTTTAGCAACAATTGAGATTTGAAGAGAAAAAAAATCTGAACCTTCAGTAGAAGCCCAGTGCAGAACAATTATAAGCGTAGGCCGTATCTGACTGGCCAGCCCAGGAATTGGATTCGCTTTGTTCTTAGTCGAAGGAAGGAGTTCCCGAAAACAAAGCATAGTTCAAACGATGTTGGTATTATTGTCACGTGTCTACGCGGGGGTAGCTTGGGTCCTACCCCCGGCGTGACATCAATTCTTGTCGGTTCACGCTCATTAAATAATGACAGTAAATAATAAGCATAGCATTTCTGTAACGAATGACCTATTGACATGCAAATCGCATTGTTTTAGATTGTAATTGTATGTAGAAGAAAGTTTGTGAATACCTTACAGAACTCTCAACTCTGGCATTTAGATATTTAAGTTTAAAAAAACTTTTGTTGCATTATGACAAGTTAATTCCTGACAGTTATTGTTATATTGCAAAAGGCCTCTTATCAAACATAGTAGAAACGGGGACTGGCGGCCATACTTGTTTACCTAATGCAAAATATTTAAGATTTATTACGAACCATGTTATTGTTAACTCCAGCCGCTTGTTTTTAGAAGAGTTCCGATCTTTGAACCAACACAACACATTACGTTGCTCGGCATCCAATACCGCGAATGTGACATTTTTACGTTTTTTTTTTTAATGCTGGTTACTTCGCTGTCCTCGGCGAATAAAATGGTAATGTGCTATTATGATAGTTTTAACTTTATTGCTTAATTGATATTTAGAGGTCCCATTACACCCGTCAATTTTTTTCATTAATTTCCTACGGTTTGTTCAGAAGTTGCGAAATTTTAAGGTGTATTGTGTGAATGTAAAAAATCACTTTTCTTTTTGGTATTTGAACAATTCCGCTTGTATATTAGTTAATAAGATTTTCACAAAACACTGTTTTATATTATTTTTCCTGTAAAATCTGGTTTTTACGATTATGATTTTATTCGGGGATAGCGACTTATTTGAACGTGTAGAATGAAATAAAAATAAATCTGATTTTCGTAAAAAAAATCACATTCGCGGTATTGGATGCCGAGCCACGATTTGGCGATATCAGTCCTTGGTTTACAAGCAATCTAGCTTAGGCAAGGGTGTAAGAGGTACCTACCTATTTAGTTTATATCTTCAACAGATCACCTTGACAGCAATAAATCACACTGAACTTATAAACACCAGGTCGAAGGCCTCATTAGACCACACTCTCTAACAAGCTTTAATTTGCGTGACACGAGAATTTTAATTTAACAACATAATAACAATTACTTTTTATCGTGCGTGTTTAGAAGCGTGACAAAGATGGCGGTTTGGCGCGAAATTTGACATATCGCTACTAGTTGATGGAAAGGTCTATGGTCATAAAAAGTTATTTGTGACGTGTGAGAGATGGTGTTTTAATTTGTGTTTTACATGGTTTCGATTTTATAGCTAAATTGTTATTCTTCTTCGATTGAGGTTGCGAGTTTATATTCTTAATCCGGTTTCCAAAGTACAGGTATTTATCACAAAACATTAGTAGGTATTTTTAAGACCAAAACTAGTTTTCTCTTTGGTTTTTGGGAAGTTTGACATTACGAAAAGCAGACTTTTATCACCTTTTTGTATATTTCTACTCTATTTTTTTTAACCGATGAAAAAAAAAGAAGGAGGTTCTCAAGTCGACACGTATATTTTTTTATTTTATATTTAACCTCTCGTATGTCGTAATTACAGAAACAATTAAAAAACCGTTGTGTCTCGCGTGGATCCACGTTCGTATAAAATCGAATAAAAATACGAATGGTTAATAAACTAATTTGTTATTCGTAAAAATGCACCAAAGAACAATTTTAATTGTAAAAAAACTTTTTACAAAAAAAACAACCGACTTCAAAAAAAACACTACAAAGTGAAAAATAACTTTAATTTCGGAAGTCGGTGTCTTTGGTTTTGAATTTTCGTTCTTTGTCACCGACTTCCGAAATTAAAGTTATTTTTCACTTTGTAGTGTTTTTTTTGAAGTCGGTTGTTTTTTTTTGAAAAAAGTTTTTATTTTTCACTTTTTAGTTGTGATGCCTACCCCGCACAAATTCGAATACCACTACCTGCAATGTAAATAACAGTGACAGGAAGTTATCATAATATCATCCACATACGAGGCCATGAGAACCATAGTGGCCTAACTCATTTTTTTACAATATTGAGTTTATGATTTTTTCCAGTTCAAATTGGTCATTTTGATAGAACCAGAATGGCCTAAAAGTGATACAACGAATATTCACTAGATGGCAGCATAATCACTGTTACGGTTTTTAGTCTGTGATCTAAATTTGAGGTGCCATATTGGCCCAAGTAAGATAGGCCACTATGGTTTAGGCCCTCTATAACTTCACTGTCATGATGACATTAGTTAGGCTATTTTTTGACAGTCTGTGGATGACAAACGTCATTATTTTCGCGCCCATGCGTGCTTGCTTGATCGTTCAGTAAACTAGTAGTTCTGCGAACAGTAGACCTCGCGAGCACAAACTTTTTTGCAACGATTAACCTTTAGCTAGTCGCGCCAAAATAATCACACTGTTAGTCGCGTGTGGATCCCAGAGTTTTTTTTTAAATATTTGTGAAATTTGAAAATTTTTAGATTTGGAATTTTGAAATTTCTTTTTCACAAAATTGTGAAAAAGGAACATAAAATAAGTGCAAATATTTATTTTATAAAGGAACTTTTAAGTAAAACATCTTAATTTATCACAAATATAAGGCTTCTAGAAAACAATATAAAATATAATCTATAAAAAAATAAAAAATAAATTCTATAAAAATAATATCAAACAGCACGAGCCTTTTTTTTGTACCACAATAAAACTTACGTAAACATAGAACTTTATTTTCTTAAAAGCTAGAGGCTTATTTTAAGTGAAATAACGACGTTCACGACTCAAGCTTAATATAAAAGTTCTATGTTTACGTAAGTTTTATTTAGTACTTTTTAGTTCATAATAGGCTTTTTTTTAAGTATTTTACATTTTATTCTAGCTTTAGAATTTGACAAAACATCTGTTCTATCACCCTCACTTGTAAGGTTCCTACTTGTCAAGACAAATCCAACGATTCCAACACAACAGGGCTACCGTGTAAAGTTGAGGTGTTCCTGTGGCCATCTTCCGGCACTATCATCAGACCCTAGACTACACCTTGGACTAACTTACCTACTTGTCAAGACACATCGAAATGACCTAAACACAACGGGTCTACCTTGTCTAGTTAAGGAGTTCCTATAGTGACCTTCCAGATCCATCATGAGGCGCTGGACTACACCTTGGGTTACAGTACTTAGCAAGACAAAACCAACGACCGCAAATACAATAAGGCTATCTTTTTTAGTTGAGGAGTTCATATGGACCTGGACAGCACCTAGTCTAAAAGCACTTGTCAATACATAGTGCAGGGAGTCTAAAACGATGGTTCTAACTTGTTTGGTTGAGGAGTTCGTATGGCCACATTCCGACTCCATCATCAGACTGAACACCACCTAGTATAAAAGCACTTATCAATACATAACTAATGAGTCCCTAACACAATGATACTTTCATGTTTACATTAGATTTAAAGAAAAGGGGCTCTACAGATTTGACTGGAATTAAGCTGGATCCTTTATACCCTGATGAAAAACCCATCAGTTGTGAGGAAAAAAAAGGACTTATTAGATCTTTTGCCTTTTATACCTCCAGTGCATCACAGCTTTTATACCAGTATCAGAGATAATGTGTCAGTAAGAAATGTCATAGATGTTGAGGATGACATTGATAGTGACTAAGAATACCTTTATTGTTATTGCTGTTGATGTTGCTTTTTTTATAAGTGTTTTATAATAAACAATTGGCCTAACAACCATTTTTTTTCTAACCTTTTTATAAAAACCTACTGCCAAAGTGGCCTATCTGTGTATAAAATGTAGAAAAATAGCAATAAAGCTATTTTCTCACTATTAAAATCATAATTTCGAACATTAATAGGTCAAATAAAACATAAAAGTAATAAAAAGTATGTATTCTGAAGAGTGCTAGTTGATTTAAAAAATACTGTTTTTATTTTCTATGGTACTCAAAAAGCTTGTCCATTGAATTAGGCCACTATGGTTCTCATGGCCTCTACTAAGTGAGGTAAAAATACGTATTATTGAAGCTAACTCAAAAACTACCCAAGCAAAGTTAATAAAATTTATATGGGACCACCTCTGAAGTATGATCTACCAAACAAAAAAAGAATCATCAAAATCAATTCATAATTGACGGAGTAATCGCGTAACAAACATACGAAAAAAAAAAAAAAAAACATATTCTAATTGAGAACCTCCTCCTTTTGAAAGTCGGTTAAAAATAAAACATTAATAAAACTAATCACTTTCTCAATTGCCCGATTTTTCAATCTTCAGCAACAAGATCGAGTCACTGGTCTTAGGTTGGTATAGACAGCTGTATGAATCACACATTAATAGGTGCATCGTTTATTGATACTTATTACTTGCAGAGGTCAATGTCAATATACGCAAGGTTTTGTTTTGGCACACGCGGCACTAAAAAAATTAGAAAAGAAATTCCACTTCGAATAATCGTCATTGTGTGTTCACCTTTTTCTCAACTAAGTATTTTGACGTTGGCTCTCGATATAACTAAACTCCATTTGAAATAAGATTAAACATTTAACTAAACCTTTTTTTTACAGTCCGTTCAACCGACTTTGACTTCTATTGCGTTGATGGCATGACAAATGGCAGCTGCAGTAAACAGTTGGTTTGTAACCACTTTTTTTGCTTTTAATGCCATCCTTATGCCTACGCAATAGAAGTCAAAATCGGTTGAACAGACTGTAAAAAAGGTTTGTTTAAATATCTAATCTTATTTCAAACGGAGTATAGATCCGGTTAACATATTATTACGCTTGTAATTATTGAAGGGCACGGCAGAAATGTATTTTTAGTAGCATTTCGCCCTAGTTTTGTAAAGAGCGTTCATTCTGAAAGCAGGCAACGTCGCAAATAGCTGTCAGATATTTCGCTGTTTTGATTAATTTGGAAGTAAGAAAATATGAAATATGGCTAACTAGCGAACTAAAATATTGATGATGAAATGCAATAATTAATATCGTAACACTGAATATTTAGTTTAAGATTTAAAAGAAGGATTTGGAAGCTTTCCAAATGCCTTTTTTACGCCTAAAGTGGTTACAATATCAAATTAATAATTGCAATTCATTATTAATATTCTAGTTCACTAGTTAGCGATATTTCATATTTCCATACAGTCAATCAATCTGCCTAGCCTTTTCCCAACTATGTTGTGGTCGGCTTCCAGTCTAACCGGATGCAGCTGAATACCAGTATTTTACATAGAGCGACAAAAAGACGATTTTCAATATTTTTTGCCAAGCGTGGTGATGCAATCCTAGATCCTTTGACCTTCTGTACTGCCTCCGTGGTGCTCTTGTTTTAGCGAATGTGCGTTAGTTATCAATTGTAATTAATTAATTGGCACGACTGATGAAGGCGCTTCCGTGTGTAGAAAACTGAAACGAAGGTCAGTTCATTCCGACTGGAATTGGGTAACACAATACTATGCTAGGAGAGTTATGTTACAGCGGTTTTAATGTTTGACAGATGAATGGTTTGATCCTGGTTTAATGAACAGATGAAAAAAAAATAGTCACAAGAGATTAATATTAAGGTCATCACCAAAAAGGCCCAGAAGTTTTTGAGAACATAATTATGAGAACATAATAAATGTGCAGTATACTGTACCTTCAGTGAAAAGTGATATATCTTGCCTTATATCAGTTTTAATATTGTTACACTAAGATTAACAGTAAAAAACATGCAATTTTTTGGTCTAATTGGTACCTCTCTAAAATTGCGCAAGCTTATTTTGGTGTAAAGTGCTCTAACTAAGCATTTTAACATTTATGAATGTGTAATAAAATACATTTTAAATAATATCAATGTGAACTGAACAAATATTTAAAGTACCTTAATGTATATTAATACAAATGTATGACTCTTATTACGCGATCTATGTGAATTAGTACAAACTGATATATTTACCTACACATAATCATCCAACACCAACCAATAAATAATGTGTAAAATGGTTCGTCATTTTAAATTAATTTACACATAAAACGACTTTAATATATGTTGTGTTAGGTGATACAACTGGATTTCTTTTTAAATTATATAAAACTATACAAATTAATCTGTTTCTTCTTACACTAAATCGTGCTCTAAGATATTGTTTACCAATGTCAGTAATCAGTACTCATTTTAGTGAAGTAGACAGAGTCAGATTTTTTTAAACTTTCACTTTTCACTGAAGGTACCTACAGAATTATTATGGAAAAATTATGAAATTAATAGGGGGCTCGTGGCTAACTGTTCACAAACGCAAGTACGCCGCGGTCGGCTCGAATGGGTGACCATGCATTACACATCGAATTTCTAAGTGCAAAGTGCCAGCACATCAAAACTGTGTTTAAGACCTGTCAAATATCAATATTCCACAACAATGATGACATTGACAGCTCTTGAACGCGTATTAGACGTGCTGATCGCGGTCAGTTTCATTGGTGAATTAATCCGCCCTTAGTTTTCTGATCTTGGAACCCCAGTCTGGGTTTATGTCTCCTCCAGTTTATTCCAAATCTTTCTGGCCCTTGTTTTTATTCGCCATTCATTTCCTGCAGTGGCTAATATTTAGTTAATCCATCTGTTCTTTGGACGTCCTCTGCTTCTTTTACCAATTGATTCATCCTCTACATAGAAAAAGAAAAGAAAGAAAGAAAATTGTTTATTCTGCACAAAATAAACGCACATTACAAAAAAAAAAAATACATAAAATACATGTTCACCAAAAGCCTCATATTTAATATTCTAAAACCTATAAAAATTTACAAATTTTGTCTATTGCTTATGTCAAGGCCAGAGACCAAAGACAATTTACAATTATATATAACATTAGGTATTTTTTTTATTTACTATTATTTACATAGGGCTTAATAATTGGCAAAAACTGGGTGTACCTACCTGCTTCTGTGCTTACCCTCTGCGGGAAATACAGGCATAATGTTAGGGGCCGAACAAACTCAAAAGAACCTACAGTTTTTTAAATAAACCATGACTCACACATCACCCTGATCAGCTGTGAAGTTAACCCCATAATGCTACAAGCGATACGACAAACAAACCGTAAAATAACCGTATCGTTCGTCACTTAATACGTAACTAGGGTTAACGAAGCGAGCCGTCAGCGCGAGAGGGTTATAACCCTTTAATGTTAACGTGTGGTATAAAGTACTGAGTAAAGTGATAATTATGTGATTTTAACAAAATGGCCGACACAAGTGACATTACTAAATGAACGTTCAGAGCATCTTGCACCCTAATTGCGCAACAATATACTTTAAATCACAATCTTGGAAGTAAGTTGCTAATCCATTGCTTCATATGTTTGAAAAATTTTCCTACTCAACAACGTAAATAACGCAATGAATGTTGTTGAATTGTTAAAATAGAAGGCATTATGTTGCCATTGTATGTTACGTAATAACCCTGCTGTCTGCCAAAAGTGGTTTGTAGTGGCTTGTAGTATTTCTTTAATGGAGACTGAAACGAAACTAATTTATCCTATTTTCAACCCAAGACCACACAAAACATGAAACAATAACGCCATCTTTCACCACTTACTGAGCACCCTTTTTAAACAAAGTTATTTTTAAAGTCAAACTTATTTTTATCCTGCAACAAACCGTTGAAATTAATTTGTTACACTTTGTCTAAGTATAGTTTTTTTTATCAATATGTCATGGTGATGTCAGGTTAGCATTTACGGGTTAGTGATTAAAGTAATTAGATGACAAAAGGATTAAGATTGATTATGAAGTTTTAATAAGGGTAAAACGTTTACTATTATTTTCTTTTGGGGTTTTGACTTTTTTTATTTTCAACATGATGATGAACTTAAAGTATCTTCCATAATCTATAATTTTTTTACTTGGAGCCTTTTGCCTTATAAAGTTTCGTCCTAGCATAAAAAAGAAAAGAAAGAAATAAAGAAAGAAAAAAGATAGAAATAAAGAAAGAAATAAAGAAAGAAAATATATTTATTTGCGGTGAACATGAAGTAAAGAACACAAACACATAAAGAACAAGTCATATTTTATGCTGTTAAAAAAATACCTACTCTTGAAGTTCACTTTTAATCTTCAGGATCTCCCCATAGATTTTTGAATACACGAAAGTCTACACATTTCAATAGCAACATTAAAAACTATTGCCTTTCTCACACAAATCTTAACAAATCTTTGATTTACGACCTCCAATCCATCCCTCGACTTCTATAAATATCAAAATCGAACACAAACTATTCACCACAACTCCAAACTTACGACAGAATAAATAAAAAAACTAGATAGGTATGGTAATAGGAGCAAATAAAATATCTCTCTGCACCCCATGTAGAGAAATAACAAGAACACCCCAAAATATCAAGTGAAGACGGAGTTAACGAAGTGTATGGTAAGGATGTTGGTACAGTGGAAGAAGGGAGCTATGATATGCTGTAGTTTGCGTATACCCAAAGTTATAGCTTTGGAGTGGGCAAGAGAGCGACGGTGCGCTTTTATAATAGGCCTGTATAAAAGACTTTTTTTGTACGTCTTGTAGATTATTAAAAAATATTGAACACGTATTTTTTCTTTTTTGACGTAATCAAAAGATTACGGCGATACATTGAGTTAAAATGTGGCACAACGTCACGCCTTGCGCCCCCACTCCTTAACTTTAAATGCGTGTTTTCTAAGTTATTTTTGATTAATATGATAAAGCAAAAAATATGTATTTAATATTTTTTTATTATCTGAAAGACGGACTAAATAGAATTTAATTTTTTTTCAACTAGGCAATTACTCTATTTAACGTGACACACAGGGACATAAAACGTATCAAAATATTAATGAAGACGATTTTAAATTTCTTTCCACGATAACGTATTGTATAATCAGCCTATAGATTTCCCACTGCTGGGACACAGGCCTCCTGTTTCTGTGAGAGGGAGTGGGCCATAGTCCAGCACGCGGGCCCAGTGCGGGTTGGTAGATGCGAACAGTATTTTGTTTTATATAATAGGGAAAACTAACAGCGATACATTACCTACACCCTGTAGCAGTTACACCGCCACATACGAACTACGCATCAAAGACATGACGTCACACAAATCCTGCATCGCGCAGTTAGAGTTTACCAAGCGATCGACATACATACAAGATTTCAACTTCAAACTGATGGGCAGTTGCCCACCAGACACAACACCCGTCTGGTCGGAGGATCCTCCCTTTTCTATGGTGGATGAGTGAACTTTACACCCTGTTCCTCATACCCCTAAATTGGTGACCCCGAGTATGAACGTCAGCGCAGCCTTCGAGCAATTACTTCGGCGTGACGTCATCATCATCATCACTCCCGCAAGCTTTCGTGAGGCGAGTCACACAGCCAGCACCCACAGGCTTCAACGGGTATCCACCACAGACAGTTCCGACTCACCGCGAACTATGTGGCACCCGGTTCCGACTCACTGGAACCACAGCTGGCACCGTGAAGCATCGCAAGATTCAGCCCACTATCGACCTCCGGTCTCCGGAGGGGAGTGATGTAGCGGTTACACCGCCACATACGAACTACGCATCAAAGACATGACGTCACCCAATCCTGCATCGCGCAGTTAGAGTTTACCGAGCGATCGACATACATACAAGATTTCAACTTCAAACTGATGGGCAGTTGCCCGCCAGACACAACACCCGTCTGGTCGGAGGATCCTCCCTTTTCTATGGTGGATGAGTGAACTTTACACCCTGTTCCTCATGCCCCTAAAACCCCATTAAATAACTGAACCTTACAGTATTACAAATGGTGTAAAAGAACTTGTAGAACGTTGCTATAAAATGTGCGCTTAAGATGAAAAAAAGTACCCCTAAATCCAATTCTAGTTCGTGTGAAGGTAAAAGTGATTGTCAACTGCTGGGCTATCTGAAGTCCTTAACTCATTCTAGTATTTCGTATGTACCCATAGAAAAGTATAAGATATTTTCTTCCATGATAACTAGGCTTTTTTGAATCCTACTATTTGAAGTTTTGTTTATTTTTATCGTTACATACTGTGCTACACCCAGCTTCAAAATCACTCACTACTCCTAAACTATATATTTAGGATTTAGGACTTAGTCTTAACGCGGGGCTAGCGTTTCGTGATCATATAGTCAAGTGCTGTAAAAAGGCCTACAGAAATTTGGGGTTTATTTTGCGTACTGTTCGTGGTTTCACAAATATTACGGCGATTATCGCTTTATACAACACTTTGGTGAGAAGCCAATTAGAATGCAACGCAGTCATCTGGGCACCACATGAGACTAAATATAGTCTCATGTTGGAGCGAATACAAAATAAATTTGTTAGATTTTTATATTTGAGGCTTTATGGCGTATATCCCTTTTACCCCCTTATGTATCCAACCTTGTTTATATTAGGCATGGTTGGATACAATGAGCTGAGAGTTAGGCGCGAGTTCGCACTTGTCTCATATATATTTAAATTAATTAGAGGCAAGATACATAACGCCAACATATTAGAGTTGGTGTGTTTGAGTGTGCCCGACAGATATGTGTGGCGGCGTCGGCGGCCTCAGCTGCTGGCTGTCCCTCGTGGCCGCACTAATTTTGTAAATGAGGCGCCCCTGACGCGGGCGATTCGCACCCTTAACCTTGTAGCAGAGAAATTAGATATATTTTGTACACGGAGTGAATTCACAAGGATAACATTGTTTGTAATAAGTTTTTAGAAAATAAGTTGTTATTATTAAGTTTGCTTCACTATTGCATTGGGTTTTGCCTGTAAAAATTGTTGTAAGTGATTAAATAAACAAAAAAAAAAACAAATAAATATATAAATACGTTTCCATAGCCCAATAAATCTTCTCATAGCATATCAACAGCTACTTCTCCATTACCGTCACTGAATCACTACACAAGAATGCAGATCGAATCGACGTGACTTTCGTAAGGGGAGAAGTATACTATGGATACAATGTATAATACATTATAATGTACATGACTGTAACGAATTTGATGCGGTTTTTTATCGGAGAAATGTACTTTTAGTGGCTTCAATTGGCTTTGATTTGGGGTCGAAAAAACATGTAATAGTGTAGATTGGATCACTGGACAAAAGTTATCGATAACGTATATTTGTGTGTGTCCGCGCGCAGTAAACGTTACGTTTTTAAATTGAAAATGTATTCATTTTGCCCATAACATTTACTTAGTTGTAGCCCATTGGTATCGACTTCGACCGTGACTTACGAGTTGTAGGTCGGAGATTCGAAGCCTGACGGACACTTTGTGTAAATTATTTCATCACCACAGCTCTCAAAACGGTGAAGGATATCGTGAGGCATGTCTTAGAACCAAAAAATTCGAATACATGTGACATCTACCAAACCCACACTGGGCCCGCGTGGTAGACAGAAATTACAGACGCCAACTGCTTCCATATCTTCGGTAAACAGTAACGTGTTTATACACCGTGAAATTTGAATCATAGTTTTGCTAGAACAAACGTTGTTCAGACCATGGTCTACTACCATTCTACAGCATCCAATAAAAAAAAAAAACATAATAGGTTTTTGACGTTCAAAAGTGCCATACATGGGCCTATTTGAAATAAATGATTTGATTTTTGACTTTTTTTTAAAAAAACACAAAAAAGACAAAGTTTAAAATGTCAAAGTTTAAAATGTTACTCCCTACAACACAGACACCACGCACGGGACACAGCATTGTCTACAGGAAAATGTACCTCTATAAACGAAATTTAGTAAGCAGTAGATAATTTTGACATTTTAAACTTTGTCTTTTTTTTAAAAACCATTTTATGTTTTTTTATTTTTTATTGGATGCTGTAGAATGGTAGTAGACCATGGTCTAAATAACGTTTGTTCTAGCAAAACTGTGATTCAAATTTCACGGTGTATATTGTTGTTGCCTTTATTTTAAACTAATTTGGGTTCGAATCCCAGGTCAGGCAAAGTGTTATTGAAATTTTCCATCAGGAATTTCTCAGTAGCAGCTCGGAGTCTGGATTTGTGCCCGGTTGATGGCAATAGGCTCGCCCCCTATTACATGGGACTTAAATATAATTGTCGAAATGTAGTTGTACTATAGGTACACCTCTACCTAACCCTTCGTGGATGACTGGCGTGATGTTATGTTAAGTTTAAAATAATTCTCGATATTAAAGCTAAGTTAATAAACAAAACTTTCTTCATAAAGCTCACCGTTTATGCTAAAATATGGCGGCCATTGATTTATATGTTAAGTTATGCCGTGGTGTGGAGGAAAGTCTTTAATACGCTGAACTTGACCTGACCTTAAGCCTATAACCTATAAATTATATGGCTTTCTCCTTTAAGGATAATGTGTGTGTGTGTATACATACTTAAGGTACATCGGGTATATGTATCCTATATTCTTGTCCGTTCTTCGTCATACAGATCTAAGTTTTGGAATGGGCAACTAGCTTCAACTTTCTGACTAACTAACCGACTCCTTGACAATTCAAAAGTGCTTGTAAATGGTTTAACTGCAATGCTTTAAGTTTGAGTTTATTATAAAGTATTATGTTCTTTTATATGTCTTAAGAAGAAGTCGATTATATGTATCATACATAATCTTCTTATTAAGGAAGTACAAGTTTTGAACGTTGCTAGTTTTCACATCAGCGTCGGCTGTCACAGAAAACCAGCGCTGGGGCTCTGTCTTGCATAGGGTCGCAGCATAATGCTGACCGATAGCCGATTTGCGTGGATGTGACGCATGCTTCCCCCAACCTTTTCTCATTTTTGTATTTTAAGCACTTTTTTGCGTCATGTTTACCGCAAATAAACGTTTTTTCTTTCTTTCTTTCTAATCAATTCCATTTCACCTACTTACATCAAAATTATTGAAACACATAACACCATTTCTGCACAGTGAGCTCGTAATTTCTGATCTCTTACATTTTTCTATCAGTCTTAAAAGGAATGGCAATAAAATCTAATTGTATCAGCTCTCTACGGCATCCAGTAAGCGTAAATGCGAGATAAAAATGTGTTTGTCATGTGTGATTTTCTCAGAAATTGCTAAGCTTTAGATTGTGTTGTTTGTAGTTTCGTATTGCGGTGCTAAAAGTATATGGTTAGTTTACACATTCTAAGATGATTATTTGCACATGATTCACGGATTCAACACTGGATTTTAATAATTTTTAAGAAAGAGTAGCTTATGAAGTAGCCATATTTCTTATTTTTAACCGACTTCCAAAAAGGAGGAGGTTATATGTTCGTCGCGTATGTTTGTTTTTTTTTTTTTTATTTATGTCCACCGATTTCTCCGTCAATTGTGGACCGATTTTGAAAATTCTTTTTTTGTTTGAAAGGGTGTGCTCTGGAATTGGTCCCATATAAATTTTATTAACTTTGCTTGGATAGTTTTTGAGTTAGCTACAAAATACGTTTTTTTTTCCCACTTAGTATGTAGATGATATGATAAGTTTCTGTCACTGGTAGCAGGTAGTGGTATTCGAATGTGTGTGGGGTAGGTACCACAACTAAAAAGTGAAAAAAAAAAACACTACAAAGTGAAAAATAACTTTAATTTCGGAAGTCGGTGTCTTGGGTTTTGTATTTTCGTTTTTGCCACCGACTTCCGAAATTAAAGTTATTTTTCACTTTGTAGTGTTTTTTTTGGAGATCGGTTGTTTTTTTTTTGTAAAAAGTTTTTATTTTTTTAATAACAGTAATATAGCCAAATTAATCAAAACAGGTAAATATTTGACAGCTATTTGCGACGTTGCCAACTTTTAGAATGAACGCTCTTAAATTAACGGAAATTATTTTTTAGCAACTTAAACTGTCATTCTGTATGAAATGGCTATAAGACAATTCAATATAAAAAAAAACACATAACCCTACATGGGCACTTATGAAACGTCAGAAGCTAGGTGCACGGTTGTTAGGATTTAAGGTTGGACACTAAAAGAAAGACCGTTCTAAGGATTTTAATAATATGTTTATTATCCTTTTCTTTATATACTGGAAGGTGTGTTTTACTAGTATTATGTGAGACGTATGATCCTGCACAAGGCTAAAAGTTATAGTACAGTCACTATGAGAAACTAAGGATTTCATCAAGTGGTTAAGGGCGGGCTCCTATAGTAAAAAGTAATATTTATGAGTTAGAAAGAGAAAGACTATAGTGTTGAAGTAGGATCGATTTGTTTTTGCTAAACTCCAACAACGGTTCCAATTGGTCGCTTCCTATGGAGAAGAGTCGGCAAGAAACTCCACAGTTACTCTTTTCAAAATAAATGGTTTCTACAATTTACAGAAAATTGATTATTATCAATTTGATAATCAATTAATTTCAATTAGTGTATTTTAGGGGAATTTTTGTCAAATCCGTGTGACACGGTTTTAGATTAATATCTCGAGCAATATATTCCCAAGCTCTTCAACACCTAGACATAAAGGCCACACCTAGACATAATAAAATATATCACACTACGCTTCTCAAATTAGCTTTTACAACTCAAGCACTTTATATTCAAAACAACCCGACACAATTGACTCCAATTTCTCCTTAAGTAAGCACTATAATATAAACAAAGTGCAATAAATACTATTTAACATTCTTTCCCACGAAATTTCAGGACTACATCTGTCCCTTTCTCACGTATGTTAATAGACAGGGATAGATATAATGAGTGAGTACCATTTGTAATAATTAAGGGCGCTTAACTCGTTTTTAGGTTATGCGGGTGTAAAAACGGTTTTTGGAGGGTCTTAACTGAATCCTGCTGTGTGTGAATTGTATGAGGATTTGGATGTGCAATGCATGGAATAGGCCTGTGTCCAAACTTTTATTTTTTTGTCCGTCTTGTTAGATTATTAAAAAATATTGAACACGTATTTTTTTTTTCTTTTTTGACGTAATCAAAAGATTACGGCGATGCATTGAGTGAAAATGTGGCATGACGTCACGCCTTGCTAGATTTAATACTGCGTTGTGACGTAGCGAGCCCCCACTCCCCAACTTTAATGCATGTTGTCTAAGTTATTTTTGATTAATATGATAAAGCAAAAAATACGTGTCTAATATTTTTTCATTATCTGAAAGTTGGAAATAGAATTTCTTTTATTATCTAGGCAACTACCCTATTACAGGGGTTCCCAGCAAGGAATGGTCATCTCTTCTGCATTCTTACATGATATAAAATGAGACTATGAATTCATTTTAGGAGGATAGAGAGAGAAGTATCCATCTTCTTTTCTGCTGATTGCATCTGTTAAGTAATAAAAAAACAAGCGAGTCTTACCGTAGTCGCATATGATGTGTAACATCTGAAATCTCACCTTGGTCATAAGCAATATTAATGGGACGGGGCCACGTCAAGGTCGTTTCTGACGGCCAACTATAGCACCGCGCGCGCTCATAGGTCAAATCAAATAGCGCACGCTTCCCCGGCTTCCTGTAATACACTTCCGTCCCTTTTCACGAAATCACTCCCACAGATTGTGGGAAAGCGAGAAGAAAGATTATACACATAAAAAAATCATGGACACCTTTAAGTATTCATTGACAGGTCCATATTTATACAGCAGAAAAAATATAATAAACTGGATATATTTAGTAACCTATTCCGCTTAGCTTTTTAGAAATATCTAAGCGGAACAGGTTACTAAATATATCCACGTCTGTTGTATTTTATAATGGATTTCCGCAAGGTCACGCCTGAATCAATTAACTATACAGCAGACTTTAACTTAACCTAACCTAATATAAATTTGAAATCATAAAACGGAAAGTATTCTCTTAAGTCGAAAGCCATGTTTTCACTGCTATTACCGCAGAAAAAGAAGCGAAATCTTTCAAAATCGTACTTTTACGGTTCCTTACAGGTTATGCATGAAATGTCCAATAATTGTCTAATTTTGATTTTATACTGTTTTTGTTTCTATGATCTTACACAATTAATTCAGGGAAATTAATTGCTTATCAAATTGACTATCAATTTAAATTATCCGTATATTCAAATCGCAATCATCAACAAAAAAAATTGACGTAGTGTGTCAATTTGATTAACAATGTATTTGACCGTACCTTTAAGAGCGTGCATTCTGAAAGTGAGCAACGTCGCAAATAGCTGTCAAATATTTCGCTGTTTTGATTAATTTGGCAATATTACTGTATGGAAATAAGAAATATAGCTAACTAGTGAACTAAAATATTGATTATGAAATGCAATAATTAATATCATAACATCGAATATTTCGTTTTAGATATAAAAAAAGTACTTATTTGGTAATTTTACAAATGGCCCTTTTTACACCTAAAACAGTTACAACATCAAAATCAGTGTTATAATTGCAATTAATTATTAATATTTTAGTTCATGTTTCCATACAGTAATATTGCCAAAACAGGTAAATATTTGACAGCTATTTGACTTTTAGAATGAACACTCTTATTGTCCGTATATTTATTCAAATCGCAACTTTCATTCTTCAACGAAAACAATTAATGTCGTAATCCAGACCGTACCTTCAATACACGGATAAATTACCGCCGAATCTAAATAGCTATCAAACCCCATTGATACCAAAATGGCTATCTAATCAATAGGATTTTGAAAGTGACGGTCAATCGATAGCTATAAAATGAAGATATCGACTCCCCCATGAGACACACAATCGTCCAATTAGCTAACTCTATGGGGCTAGTGAAGGGAGGGCCGGTTATAGGAATTCATATTTGTATCAATAAGGGACGACCCAAAATAGCTTAACTAAAGTGAGAATCGCCGAAATTACGTTGTATTCTGTTTCACACAACATTGTGCAGAATTTTACATAAAATGAGTTTTGTTTCTTGTACCATACTTTTTTTTTTTTCTCTTTATTTATTAGGGACTTGTACCATTAACAGGTCATGTCAGCCCCATCATTTCCTTAAATAAGTTAGTTACAAAATTTTCTTAAGACTATTAAATATAAATTTATAAATAAGCTTAGCTTTATTGCTTGCAGGGTAAGCCAGAATACTTTGAAATTTACCCAAGTACTTGATTCAAAATGAGTCTGACCGTTTTTTAACTTATTTGGTGTAATTTGCAATGAGAGGAGCTTGTGGCTAAGTAATAACAACCGTACGGGTCGATCCATCAGGTTCAGCTACGCTTGCCGGGGTTGGTCCGTCTTTACATACCGAGACTCCTCCGTGCCTCGGAAAGCACGTTAAGCCGTTGGTCCCGGCTGTCATTTGTAGATCTTTGAAAGTTGTTACCGGTCGTCAGAAGCCCGAAATTCTGACAACCAGTCTTACCAAGGGGTATCGTATTACTCAGTAATGGGTTGTGGAGGTCAGATAGGCAGTCGCTCCATGTAAAATACTGGTATTAAGTTGCATCTGGTTAGACTAGAAGCCGACCCCAACATAGTTGGGAAAATTTCGAATAATTTTAAACTTGGCAGAATTTCGGGCTTCTGACTCGTAATGACTGTCAAAGATTTATGAATGACAGCCGGACCTTTTAAATTATTATATAATTTAGAACAGGAAAATCATTGCATCAAATTATAACTTTGCTGGTTTGTTTTGTCATTCTAATTTTAAACCGCAACTTTTTGAATGAAATACGAGACGAAATAATTAAATTCTGACCACAGACAATATTGTTGTTTGTGGTTATGTCAGCATTATGATTGGAAGTTTGTTTTTAGAACGTGTGTTATTCTTTTGTTTTTAGGTCAGTTTAAAATAAAAATAAACTCACATTTTCAAGGTTATTAATAATAATAATAATAACTTGCGCGCTCCGAACTCTAGGTCTGTGCCGGTAGAGTTTACTTTGCCGGAACAGGTCTGGGATGAGGAGCCAGACCAAGAGAGATACAAAAACCCGCAGGGCAGCATGTGGCGAGCTGATGGGCAGTAGCGACCCCACGGACCCTATCTCCCGGGAGAAGTCTTGTTCCTCACCTCTGGCTTGCCTTCACTGGCTGGCTGGAGTGAACACTGACAAGGAACAGAGCTCCCATCTCATTCTTGCCTTAATTGGCCGGCTTGAGTGGAGATTCGCAAGAGCAAACGTGCTCGGAGGAAGGAAGTATTCCAGTAAGATGCTGGTAGGGATCTTGACCGTACTTCCGGGATTGTCCTGATAGCCGTGGAATACCTCTCAACTCCTCAAGCACCTCAGGACATGTTGCCTCCTTGTCGCTACGACACTTTGTGCTAGCGACCGTTTTCGGGGGCCCATTATTGAGTGTGCAAGTCACCCCCTGCCATTTTATCCGTGTGCATTTAAAACATTGATCAGGCGGGGGCCATAGTCTTTCCATAGTTCCAGTTAAGCAATCCATTATAGCCACTCAAATCCATAGCCCAATATGTTTTGTTTCCATGTTCTGCTATAGTCCTACACCAACCGAGGGTTGTCCTTGGGTGCACTTGTATGGTGCATACAGGGATAATCGTCGGTTGGTGCCTCAACACTTATTAATGTCTAAGGGGCCTCTGCGAGTTGGCTTCGGCCCCTCGAAAGCCTTCCAAAGGACCGGGATCCATGGTCCCGAGATTTGTAAAAATATAGAAAAATAATAATAATAATCTTTATTACGATACACACAAGATATTCTTATTATATTGCACATCGTCTTAATTATAACGTTAATAAAATCATAACATAACACGCCAGGTGTCCTCGAAAGGTTAGGTAGAGGTCTGCAAAGCACACCTACATTTCGCCAGTTATGTTTAAATCCTATGTAATAGAAGGTGAGCCTATTGCCATCAATCTGACACATATCCAGACTCCAGGCTGGGTAATTCCTGATTGAAAAATCCAATAACACTTAGCTGGACCTGTGAATCGAACGCGAAACTCATACTCAGCAGTAGCACATGCGACAACAAGATTACAAGCAGTGTTTTAATCAATGCATCCCAAAATGGGAAACGCAACTGTCAAAATGCCGCTGTCGTGGCTTGTTCGCAAAACAAGCTAATAATGCAAGGCGTGAGGTGGTTTTATATTATTTTGTCGAAAATGACGCTTTGTTGTTCCAAAATTCTTCGGAATTGGAATCCACAATTTCTCGAAAGACTCTGAATTTAAAAGATTGTTCTTATAACTATTTGTAGAGTTTTATTTAGATTTACACAAAGTTCGAACTTTGTGTAAATCGGAAATCGTTATGTCGTATGTGTATGCATTTTTAAGAAAGTGATTACGAGAAAATAATTAAAGTTTTTTCGATGTCAAATAATTGTTTTAAAATATTGATATCACCGAAAACAACGAAATAGAGAAATAAAACCAAACTCATGAATGAACGTAAAATTGCTTGAATGAACGAAATGTCAAATTTATATCTATTTTATTATCTATGCCCTACATGGGACCTAGCTATGATCACGCCATCTACCTACAATTAGCTATTCCCGACCTTCCCCATTAGTGTAGCTTTTTTTTTACCAGCACTGGCTGTGTGTTGTCTGTCAGTCACGGAATTCTTTAATTATGACTGTAGACTTATGATGAATCACCAAGGTGTGGTACAGATGCTGATAGTAACTACTAAAGTCAAATGTTTACATATTTACTAAGAGTTATCGTTAACCGCGTTGCATTGAGAGGCACTTGATCTCAAGTAGTTGTGATATTACTGTATAGGGAGACTGAGTAGAGTTAGAACTACTGTGGTTTATCGTGCGTGAACAAGATTTTATAAGTATTGTAATTTCGAAAAAAAAAAATACTCATTCAGTAAAATTACTAAACAAGGTAGCTAATTCAAATAACTGTACTCAATTTGAAATAAGATTAGACATTTAAATAAACTTTTTTTACAGTCCGTTCAATCGATTTTGACTTCTATTGCGTTGGTCGCATGACAAATGGTAGCCGCAGTAAACAGTTGGTATTGTAACCACTTTTTTACTTTTAATGCCACCCTTATGCCTACAGTATAGAAGTCAAAATCGGTTGAACGGACTGTAAACAAGGTTTGTTTAAATTTCTAATCTTATTTCAAATGGAGTATAGATGACTAATTCTTTTCGAAATAAGGATTTGAAAACCGAAGTATCGAGTTTCACAAGCAATTACTGAACTTGTACTTCTTTTATTACGTGACTGAAATCTCTATTTCTACGAGGTGTAATTCAAATAACTGTAACGCTGAAAAGGGGTCATTCTTTGTACTGATTATTATGAACCACTTTTACTATCGGGCCAACGTTGAAATCGCGAAAAAAATTACTAAGCTACTTCAGACCAACAAAATTCCACTGCAGGACATAGGCCTCCCCCAAGCACCGCCACTTAGATCGGTTCTGTGCTTCTCGCATAGCCGACCCGACTCAGACTTCTGCAAAAAAAAAAACAACTCCGTTTTCTACTGTAGTTTATCAACATAACATCATAACATAACATCACGCCTGTAATCCCCGAAGAGTTAGGCAGAGGTTCACCTACAGTACACCTACATTTCGCCAGTTATGTTTAAGTCCCATGTAATAGGGGGCGAGCCTATTGCCATCAACCTGACACAAATCCAGACCCCGGGCTATAACATTCCCCCCTTTAAAATAATGGCAATAAACGCTACATTTTTTTTTTCCGTGTTCGAAAATCCTCATGGATTTCCTCCGCCCTGGGGCGAGCGAAGGAGTCTGTCAGACTCCTACTGACTAAAAACCACCCCGGTGTTCCCTTCCCACACTTGGACCGTGAGATCTTGTGCGCATTACATGATCTCCGACTGGTACCAGTCCGCGTTTGTGGGCCACCTCATGCCCGCGGGGGGAGTGTGGTGTGAAATTCCCCCCGCGACGTCAAATAGGGGCGCGCGTGGAACACTTCGCGCCGCCACTTCGGGTCCTGCTGGATGGGGGGCGACAGACGTCCCCGAGACCGCCATTCCTCCAAACATGTTTACGGGGGCTCGAAGAGCTTGATGTCCGCCCTCCGCCGATGCCTGGTCCGCCTGCTACGGATCAGGAGAATGGTCTCATCATGTAGCACCCTTACCTAACCGTTGCACTATGATAGTATCACAGCTAGTATACAGGGTGGCAGGGACATAAACGCGAAAATTGTTACCATGGATTCAGTACATGATTCTGAACCCCCCCGAAAACCCCATAACCGATGAAAAATTTCAACGCAGGGGGATCAGAATCATGTACTGAATTCATGGTAACAGTTTTCGCGTTGATGTCCCTGCCACCTGCTGCATAGCTATTATACTATCATAGTAGAGATACTATAAAAGTAAATTCTTAAAGGTCCATAGTTTTCGCTTCCTATATCTACTGCTTCTATATCCCATCAACATCTTGAGTCTTGACCTCCGGCCTCTCCAACAACTGCACATAACGGTCCACACCTTCGCTTATTTCTGCTATTCAAAAGTTCATAACTTAGGGCATTTGGGTTAACATCACTCAGACATCATACGTCAGTTAGACAGCTTATGGTATAAAAGTTTATGATTCTTCACGGTTAGTTGGTTAGTTATGCTTACATGTTTGTTACGGGACGTCCCGAATTGTTTTGGAGTTATTCTAGAGTGGAAATATTCCACTTAGAGCACTCATTTCAACAGAAGTCTTTTTAAATTATAAAAAATTTGGATTTTTGTGATTGATATTTTTATTAGTGACCGACCGAAGCTTCGTTTTTGTTTTCGGCCATTTTCGGCCGTAAATTCAAAGCTTCGGCCAAGCCGAAAATCAGAAGTTAGTGAATGATCGCGCGTCATTAGGTCTACTTCGTAAAGCTCGGCATTATCAGGTGACGTTCGGCTAACGTGTTTTATTTCTTTTAAAGCCTATATTTGCTCTTTCTCTCCCTAGGTGTAAAAAAAGACAAACAAGATTTCAGTGTACAGCGGAAATATTAATATTTTTGAATGTCTAAATCATTTTCTTTTTCGGCCGAAAATAAAGAGTAAAGCCGAAGCTTCTTTTTTTTATTTTAGTTTTCAGTCGAAAATTCACTTTCGGTTTTATTTCATATGGTGTACCTACATAATAAAGAGTATTCTATTCTAAAGAATATCAAGATTTCTTAAAGTAGAATCTATGAAATGACTACCATATCCAACATCGGACTGCAATAGGTCGTTTTGATTGATTAATTGTACATTCATCGTTTTTCACTATTTAGAAGACAAATCAATAGAACCTGTAATTGAGTTAGATTAATTGACATTGTGAATACATTTGCACGCCATGTTATGGCAACTGTAACACCTTATGTACCATATTCTTGCAAATAAATATTTTTGATTTGATTTAGAATATATGAAAAATTTTACCATTCTAAAATTACTTCGTTCTCTAGATATGACTCTTGTATTACGCAATATTTTTATTCAATAAGTCGTGTCATTTAATTACCTGTCAACTAAACACGTGTTTCGTTTCTCATGAATGTTAATCATTAATTTACTCGCTAGTATCTATTTACATAAAATAAACACTATATTACTGCCGTGAAGTAAACAACGGTATCTACTTTAGGTAATTAATTGTCAATCTTCATGTTAAAGGTGTAACAAGCATCTTAATTTACGACCAATTAATCGAATGATTGGTTCAAAGATTGATTGATTGATTCAACTTGTTTAGATTAATTACTTTATAGTTTTAAGGAATTGTTGGTTTTGAAACGATACCAACCCTTTTTATTTTATTTATTAATAGATGCGTATGTTTTTAAATGGCTAACTATTTAATTTTTTTTTTTTCTTAGCCGTTATTGTCCCACTGCTGGGCAAAGGCCTCCCTACTCTCTTTCCACCTCTCTCTGTCTAGAGCTTCCAAGGACCAAACTTTCTTAAAGGAGTCCAGCTCATCCCGCCCTCCGTCTGGGCCTGCCGCGATGTCGTTTGCCATTAAGCGGGACCCACTGGGTCGTAAGTTTGGCCCATTGATCGTTTGACATGCGGCAGATGTGTCCAGCCCAATTCCATTTAAGCGTGGCAGCTTTCCGAGTGACATCAGTTATTTTAGTGATGGAACGGATTGTTGTATTCTTAACCCGGTCCACAAGTTTAATACCAAGAATACTCCGTTCCATAGCTCTCTGGCAAACCTCGAGCGTGGACCTCTGCTGAATTGTCAAAGACCATGTTTGAGAACCATACGTAAGGATGGGAAGAATACACACGTCGATGAGTCTTCTTTTAAGGGATAGAGGAAGATCACCCTTCATTAGATCTTTCATGGCCCAATAGCTCTTCCAGGCATTTTCGGTGCGTCTTGCAACTTCTTTGTTTTGTCTTGCCTGGAAAGAGACTATTTGACCGAGATAGAGATACTCATCGACATATTCAACCCCACCCGCCACGGTGATCTTGCGATACGTGCTGTTCGTCATCAACTTGGTCTTTGACATATTCATTTGTAGCCCGACCTCTAGGCTTGCCGTGCTAAGATCTTCTAGCATCTGAGTCAGCTCGGAGGCTGAAGACGAAAAAAGGACAATATCGTCGGCAAAACGGAGATTGGACAATCTCTTATGTTCAACCATAATGCCCCTTTCTGCCCAGCCTGCTGCCAGCTTTCTAAAGACTTCTTCCAGTACAGCTGTGAATAATTTCGGAGACAGCGGGTCTCCTTGTTTGACTCCTTTATTGATTTGGAAAGACGGTCCTGTCTTAGAACTGATTTTAATGGCTGCGGTACTGTTGCTATAAATATTTTTCAAAAGGTTTATGTACGTGGTGTCTATTTCTTGATTCTGTAAGGCGTTGAAAATTGAGCTATGGCTGATGCTATCAAAAGCTTTTGAGTAATCTACGAATGCAATATAAAGTGGGAGCTGGAACTCTGTATGTTTCTCAATAACCTGGTTGATGGAGTGGAGGTGGTTTAATAATAAAAATAAAAAAACTATTACATAACATAACATCACGCCTGTATTCTCCGAAGGGTCAGGCAGAGGTGCACCTATAGTAAACACACAAATAGTCACATTTTACCAGTTATGTTTAAGTCTATTGCCATCAACCGGGCACAAATCGAGAATTCGGGCTGCTACTGAGAAATTCCTGATAGCAAAACCTAATAACACTCGACTTGGGAATCGAACCCAGAATCTTATGCTCAGCAGTAGCGTTTGGCCACTAGACCAACGATGCAGTCATTTATTATCATACTAGACATAACCAAAGACATAAATATAATGTAGATAGACAGGCAAAGCTTTGAACTTGTCGAAAAAAATAGCGTCCAAAATGCATGCACTCTATACTCCATTTGAAATAAGATTAGACATTTAAATAAACCTTTTTTACAGTCTGTTCAACCGATTTTTACTTCTATTGCGTTGGTGGCATGCTTAGCAAATGGCAGCTGTAGTAAACAGTTGGTATTGTAACCACTTTTTTGCTTTTAATGCCATCTTTATGCCTACGGTATAGAAGTCAAAATCGGTTGAACGGACTGTAAAAAAGGTTTGTTTGAATGTCTAATCTTATTTCAAATGGAGTATAGAAAAGTACAATGACGTGGCGCGAGTGTAAGACGTAGCTGTCACGCACACCAGCATGACAAAGTTCGCTTGTTTGTTTTAGTTATTTTGCAGCGTGACACTCTATCTAGATTTATAAATAATCAAAGGACATAACAGAAATTCGACAAATAGGTAATTTATCTGCAATCCATTAAGTATTTACTTAATTGCATTTAAATAAAACGTAAATATTGCCAAAATAAATATCTTCATTTATCCCCCTGGCCAATCTATTAAAACTATTCCCTGGTATGTATTTCTATCTGCGGGCATGCCAATTTATACAAGTGTTAGGGTAGGTCAAATATGTCTAAATTGAAAAGTGACACGGGTCATATCCCCCATGGCAATTCGTGGCAATTGAATTTGCTCAATTTATTTGCCATTTTCGAGTTGCAAGTGGAAATAAGCGTTTATTTGAGTCACCGTCTATGGTGCTAGAGTAACTGCGATCGCCATTTGCAATTGAGACTGACTGTCAGTTTTAAAATTGGAATGCGAGAATTTTGTTTTCATAAAATGGCGCAGTTTTAGAAGATGACTTAATTATTTTGTAAATAAATAGGAAAAACAGGAAAATACATAATGATTCATAGAATATTTAATTTTTAGTCATCAATTTATTTGCCATTTCGCAGTTTCTTGTGGAGTTATGCGTCAATTTCAGTCATTATCACCATTAGCAATAGAAAGTGTCAGTTTTAAAATTAGAATAAAGAGATATTTCTTTTTGAATGTGTCGGTTTTAGAAGATGGCGTCACTATTTTGTAAATAAATGAGTAGTAAAAACAGGAAAATACGAGTACGTCATAGTGATTCATATAGTATTTTTTTCATCAATCTATCTGCCTAGCCTTTTCCCAACTATGTTGAGGTCGGCTTCCAGTCTAACCGGATGCAGCTGAATACCATATTTTACATGGAGCGACTGCCTATCTGACCTCCACAACCCAGTAAGTAACTAGGTAATACGATACCCCTTGGTAAGACTGGTTGTCAGACTTTCGGGCTTCTGACGACCCGTAACAACTGTCAAAGATCCACGAATGACAGCCGGGACTAACGGCTTAACGTGCTTTCCGAGGCACAGAGGAGTCTCGATATGTTAAGATGGTCACCCATCCACAGATCAACCCTGGCAAGCGTAGCTTAACCTGATGGATCGAATCGTGCGGCTTTTATTACTTAGCCACGAGCTCTCACACAGTATTTTTTCATAATGTTTATGAAATGATGACTAAGTTATAATTATGAATTCTACAATAAATATTCTCATTGGTAAAATATAAAACAACAGCGTTAAATGGAAAAATTGAGACATAAAGAAAATTATTTTAAAATAATTATAATAATACATTTTCTTTATTTTAATGACAGGATAATGGTCATGAACATACTGAACAACTGTCAAACCAAACATAACCTAAAAATAGAATTTGGCACTCTAGGTTTTTTCAAAATTAGTATTATATCTGATTTGAAAATTGAAATAGGGTGTTTCTATGCAAACGACGTCAGTTTGTGGTACCATAATGAATACAGTCAGCAGAACAGTTCTAACAAATCAATCTAATTGTCACACATACGAGTACTACACACGGTGCTCCACAAACATTTCGACGGCCACCGCGTAAAGTATCGAAATTGTAAAACCTCTACTTTACAGGAGAGCGATTCTAAGTTTAGATTTAGATTTTTGTCGAACATGAAATTCGAAAATTTTATATTATCGATGTATCTAAAGTGGAAAATTTTACCGTTTCATGCTGTCTACTAAAGTTTTTGATAATTATTATACTTTTTAGGGTTCCGTTGCCAAATGGCAAAAAACGGAACCCTTATAGATTCGTCATGTCTGTCTGTCTGTCTGTCTGTCTGTCTGTCTGTCTGTCTGTCTATCTGTCTGTCTGTCTGTCTGTCTGTCTGTCCGTCCGTATGTCACAGCCATTTTTTTCCGAAACTATAAGAGCTATGCTGTTGAAACTTGGTAAGTAGATGTATTCTGTGAACCGCATTAAGATTTTAACACAAAAATAAAAAAAAAACAAATAATTTTGGAGTTCCCCATACTTAGAACTGAAACCCAAAAATTTTTTTTTCATCATTCCCATACCTGTGGGGTATCTATGGATAGGTCTTCAAAAATGATATTGAGGTTTCTAATATCATTTTTTTCTAAACTGAATAGTTTGCGCGAGAGACACTTCCAAAGTGGTAAAATGTGTGTCCCCCCCCTGTAACTTCTAAAATAAGAGAATGATAAAACTAAAAAAAATATATGATGTACATGTCCATGTAAACTTCCACCGAAAATTGGTTTGAACGAGATCTAGCAAGTACTTTTTTTTTAATACGTCATAAATCGTAAACCGCAATTTACCTTTCATTCAATGTTACTTGCTGCTACGGAACCCTTCATGGGCGAGTACGACTCGCACTTGGCCGCTTTTTTCTAATATTACACATTCGATAGTTTACTTGGTTACTGCTGGTTACTTTTTTACCGAATATGCCAATTTCGATTTTGTTCAATCGAAAAACAATTGAGGGTATAAAATTAGTACATAATTTTTATAAAAAATCATACATCTTTATCTCTACTTGCTATTAGTGCAATAAAACGAAACTGGATTTTTTGTAATTTCGATAGTATATGTGGGGGCCGTCGATTTGTCGACCGCAATTGTTTCTGCAGACCGTACAGTCGGTCAATAGGCATATAGGGTATTTGTTCATTACCGGAACCTATGAAGGTCAGTGAGGAACGAATTAGTCAATATTTGCTTTTTAGTTTGTGACTAGTTTCCATGGTGCTTGGTCGGTTTTTGCAACATGAAAGTCGAATGAAGTGTCTATAAATTAGTTAATGTGCTGTCAAATGTCATATACCATTAGGGGTACAGACAAACAGCAGTCTCAGTTATAGACATCCACGAGTGCAAAGCGAATTTATCTTATAGAGGTTTCTGTATCTCTTTTATAGAGGTTTTAGAGGATTAACATGAAGGGACTAGGGAATTACTCTCATTTATAGAGATTTCTCGCTTACCCAATTCTCACTTACTCAGGTTTGACTGTGTTTCAAGGTCACTGCCAATACACAGTGTGATTCTTCATAATGTGCATATATCGAAATGAGGAAATCTATGCTTAATTTTAACGACAGAAAAAATATTTAAAAAAAATCTAAATATTTTTTTTTCTACTTTTTATGGAATAAAAAAAAATTGTAACAAAACTGTGTAACTTTTAAACTGTATCATGTTCTATCGCGATAAAACAAACTCCATAATGATTGGAAGTAAGTAGGCGTCCACATAAAATTAAAATTGAGAAAAAAAACTGCGCTCAATTGAAAATAAACATGTTTTTTTAGCAAAAATCTGTATTTTTTTCATCAATTTTTACAATAATTGTAAAATTTATAAATAAGATGCCGAAGACAATAAAAAAAAAAAAAATTTTTGAAACAAAAAAAAAATTTCCATTTTTTCCGTCGATAAAATTAAGCATAGATTCCCTCATTTCGATATGTGCACATTAGGAAGACTCACACTGTATAATACTGTTACTTTATTATACTGGGTCAAGGGCCTCCTGTTCAGCATTTAGCTTGCCACTACCTATAAATTAAGACGCAGATATATGACAGTGACCTTGAATGGTTAGCTTGCGTGTTCTGTACTGAGCTCACGCAACGCGTCGTACGTCCAGCCAGTAATAGGACTCGCCCATCAAGGAGCGTTGTCCCAAATTAGACGCATTATTAATTTATTACACGTAAAACAACAGGTATTTTAATAAAACACGTATACTAAAAGATTGGTAATTTAATTATCTTTAAAATGGTGAAGTTTTCAGAAAAATATGCTTGATAGATTTTGCGTCATTCTCAGTTTTTTATCCGCGTTAGACATAACTTTACAAATTAATTTCACTATGTAATATAAACTTAATCAAAAAATATGCCTATATTAAAATATTGAGAAAATGCTCTAATACAACATTTTTTTTTTCAAATCACTAACACTACTCGTTTAGACGTCATCTTCAGTATCATTATCATCAGCCTATAAATGTTCCCACTGCTGGGACACAGGCCTCCTCTCTGTGAGAAGGAGTGGGCCGTAATCCACCACGCGGGCCCAGTGCGGGTTGGTAGATGTCACATGTCTTCGAATTTTCGGTTCTAGGACATGCCGGTTTCCTCACGATGTTTTCCTTCACCGTTTTGAGAGCAGTGGTGATGAAATAATTTACACAAAGTAAAGCGCCTGTCTGGGTTCGAACCTACGACCTACAACTCGTAAGTCGCGGCCGTTACCACTGGGCCACCACTGCTCTCTTCAGTATAAAATCATTAAAAGTCAGTTATCGTCCCCTTAAAGCTAGGTACTGGATACTTGGGCACTTTCTCACGCTTAAACCCGTGGGTGCTAAACTACGATGCCTTGGTGTGTATTTTATCTAACAGATTAAGAACCCAGCCGTTCTCATTAACGGGTGTGACCAGTTTCCTTTTAACTGGAGTAAAACCTGGTCTATGGAAATTAATGTTAGGGTTTATGGTGTGAAGTTTCATTAACTTTAATGTCCGTTTTGTTTATTTATTGTTTTGTTTTTGTTACAGGTAAGTGTTGTTCCGTTTGTCAACTATGGCGTCCTTCTATTTTGTAGTCCACTGCTGGACTTACAAAGAAGAATACAGTGCAACAGGTAATTTTTAAGCTATTGCATAGCTTTTATCGCGGGCTTTGAGCGCGGCGACCGAATCAAGAAATTCCGTAACGAAAAAAATCTAACACCTCCCACTCCGCCTACCATGTAATGACGGATGATGACATAAAACAAAAATTACGTTCCCATGACAATTTTTGTTTTATATCATCATCCGTCATCATCCCAAGTGTAGCGTTGACAAATAGGAAGTATGAAGGTTACAAATGCTATGCAATAGCTTTACCGCGGCAGTCCCCGAGTGCCACACGTTTTTTTTTTATTGGATTCGGAATTCAAAGGATTTTTGGCATAATCGGTCTATATCTAATTTTCCCACTGCTGGGACACACGCCTCTTTCTGTGAGAGGGAGTGGGCAGTAATACACCACGCAGGCCTAGTGCGGGTTGGTGGATGTCACATATCTTCTAATTTTTTATTCTAGGACATGCCGATTTCCTCACGATGTTTTCCTTCACTGTTTTGAGAGCAGCGGTGATGAAATAATTTACACAAACAAATCAAGCTACTTAATATGTTCTGCATTGAAGAGTAAAGGAAACGTCCCCATATTATTAATTTATTACTATCGTCTATAGTTAGTTATCTTTAGAATTTACTTAATCACTCTGTTAAGCAACAAAAAATAAGCACCCAATCACGTCACGTATCGTGAACCTTAAAAGAAAATTCTTCACAAGTTTAGTGTTGCACTTAAGATTGTTTTGCCACAAAAGCTCTTACTTATACCTAAGTCTGTAACATTAAACCCGATACGTGCTCCCGCGACACTCTACTAAAGTATAGCAAATCAACTCCAATGGAGCTTATTGAACGTTTATTTCCGCGTTCAGATGCGCCTGAGTCATACAAACATACAGTCATACATACATACCTAACGGGTGTAAAAAGTCGCTTAATGATGCCGAGACTCACTTATTCTAAACACACTTATTAAAAAAAAGCTGGACCCTACCTGGGAACATTCTGAATACGGACATATTGACATGTTTCAAACTTCTAACTCATTTCACGAAATCAAGTTTTACGTTGTTATGTCTATGGAACTTAACTTTAAATACTCTCATAACTCTTGTAGGTACATTTGCATGCACACATAATCTCTGGGTTTCGCATGCGTTACATTGGTGCCGATTCTCTTGTACACCGAACTAAACTAACTAAACTATCACTAAAATTCCTTACTTTTGACTATGAGAATCTCAAAGCTATTCTGCAAAATAAATTCTCTAAAGGAGACGTTTCATTTTTGTATGGGACTCCGGCCATAACATGTACACTTCAGAAAACCTGGGAAACGAACTCCTAAATACAATGAAGACTGTTTTTTTCCATAATATCTAATACTTTTTGGGCACAAAATAAAAACCGAAAATGTTTGACGTTTGTCAGGAGAAATACGATTATCGACAGCTAGCCATTTTCGTCCAGAAGTACCTACAAATCTACAATCCACAAAAGCAGTTTTTTATTTTTATGATGAATCTTACTTTCTAATTAATCAAAAAAGTTGTATAAGATAGCTATCTTATTGTAGTACAGAAATACATGCCTTTCATATTTATTTGAATAACGTCTACATGATATTATTTTGTTAAAATGTAACATGATTTCTGGACGAAAGCAGTATGCAAGTAAAACGACGCCATGATGAATAAAATATGGCAATAATTTGTTAAACTATTATTTTTTGTGCCGAAGTAATCAGAGGAATAAACAGGAAAGAATATTTTTCCTCAATTCGTGGCATTTTTCCCTTTTTTTTCATTAACGTACACTTTATGGCCGAAAATGAAACATCTCCTTTAAAAATAATTTTGACACATCTAAATCGAATTTGACAACCGCGACTCCACACGTGATACCTAACCACGTGAATCTTTTTAGAGCCGGAGGCGCGCAGGGGGGGCGGGCAGCCACGACGTGTTTTAAATGGATTTTTCACTTTTTGTGTGGAAAATAAGAAAAAATATTACCTACATGTAGAGTGTTAGGGGTTTAAAGATTTTATAAAGGGTGTCGAAATTTTCATTATTTTTGCGATTGGACACACCGTTTTCGAGATATAAGCAAAAGAAAAAAAAAAAATCAGTACTGTTTTTTCATCTAAAGTCGAGGTGTTGGTGTGAATTTTAGTTCATGACAACCAATTTTATTCCACATGTTTTTAGTCGCGATTAAAAATAGTCATATTTAGTTAGAAAATCTAAATTTTAGGTTAAAAACGTCAAATTCAGAATAGCAAAATTGCCATTTTCACTAACTAATATCTCAGTGCCATCTTAGTGCTGTCAAACTAAAATATAGTTAAGTTGTGTCACTTTAGTCTATTTCAGAATGGGAAATCGTCGTTTGACAGGAATAAACTAAATTTTAGTGATTTTTAGTTTAGTTTAGAGGCATTTGTGACAAGAGAATCGGCACCATTAGCTCATTAGCCTGGACGGATTTGTGGGAGGCCTTTGCTGAGCAGTGGGATAGATTAGGGTTACTTTAAAAAATAGTCGGAACTTATACTAGATGGCTCTGTATTAAAAAAAAAAAAAAACTAGGACACTTGAAATATGAAATCTTGTGGTTGTGAGGGGTTTGTGGTTAAGTAATAACAGCCGCACATAAGATTTGATTCGATCCATAAGGTTAAACTACGCTTGCTACGGTTGGTCCGTGGATGAGGGACCATCTTTACAAACCAAGACCCCTCCGTGCCTCGGAAAGCACGTTAAACCGTTGGTCCCGGATGTCATTTCTAGATCTTTGACAGTTGTTACGGGTAGACAGAAGCCCGAAAGTCTGAACATCACAGTCTTACCGAAGAGTATCGTATTACCCAGATACTGGGTTGTGGAGGTCAGATGGGCAGTTGCACCATGTGAATACGGTATTCAGCTGCATCCGTTTAGACTGGAAGCCGACCCCAACATAGTTGGGAAAAGGCTAGGCAGATATAGTTAGTTGCATGCACACACGGTTTTGCATGCGTACAATGGCTATGGGAAAAGGATGCCTGAACGGATTTGAGGGAGGCCTTTGCTCAGAAGTGGGACTGTGAAGGAAAACTTAAAAAAAAAGGCAGGACTTATACTAGATGACTGTATTCAAAAACATAATCAAAAACTATGACACTTGAAACATGAGACCTTGAAACTTACTTTTTCGAGCATAACGCTTTTTCGTAACGTGACGATTTCTACCAGTCAACTCCTACCGCAAGAACTTCGTTTGAAAAACATTGCGCGCTGTTGTAAACAGTGATTTTTAATACCAATAATAAATGTAGTTTCCCAGCAATAACATTTGCTCAATTTGATGTACAGAATGTGTAGATATCTGCCTTGTTGGTCTAGTGGTCGCAAGCTCTACTGCTGAGCATGAGGTCCTGGGTTCGATTCCCGGGTCGCGCATAGTGGTGGTTTTTGGTGCCAATAGGCTCACCCTCTATTCCGTGGGACTTGTTCATAACTGGCGAATTGTGGGTGTACTATAAACACACCTCTGCCTAACCCTACGGGGAAACAAGGCGTGATGTTATGTATGTAATGCGTAGATAATGGCTGTGTGATGGGTCGTGTTACACCCTGTACATGTACAGTCATACAAGTCATACATACATAGTGTGTATTTTGTTAGTCATGTCATACACCCATGTATGGTTAATATAGGTAAATATAGGTAATTGAAGTTGACAGTTTTATTTTATTTACTGCTTTAGAAGTGTCAATGTTGTCTTAGAATTATGGTTTACCTACTTAACTATAATTCTGCTAACCGGTTTTTCTTCCTGATTTTTTTTGCTATGATTTGGCATTTTCCGTTTCCGTAACTTAACGTTTATTTACGATTTTGTATATCAGGGCTTTATCCTCATAATACAAAGGAAAATATAAGACTTAAGACGGAGATATATGCCAGTGACCTTGAGTGGTTAGCTTGCGTGTTCTGTACTGAGCTCACGCAACGCGTCGTACGTCCAGCCAGTAATAGGACTCGCCCATCAAGGAGCGCTGTTCCAAATTAGACGCATTATTAATTTATTATACATAAAACAAAAGATACTAAAATATCAATAATTAAATTGTCTTTAAAATGGTGCAGGTTTCAGAAAAGTGCGCTTGATAGATTTTGCGTGATTCTCAGTTTTTTTATTCACGTTAGACATAAATTTACAAATTAATTTCACTATGTAATATAAACATAATCTAAGATATTCCTATATTAAGTTATTAAGAAAATGCTCTAATTTAACATATATTTTTTTCAAGTCATTAACACTACTCGTTTAGACGTGATCTTCAGTATAAAATCATTAAAAAGTCGGTTATCGTCGCCTTAACAGGTATATCTTTTTGAAAGTACGAGGAACAAGGCACTATTTTCTTTCAACCCTATGTTGACTTTTCTCGTGTGATTTCCATTCGATCTTATTGCTATTGTCAATATCATTATAAGAGTGTTTTTGAGGTATATCTCGCTCACGAAGTCAGTATACCTGTACCCTACTTGCGTAACTTATTTTCGTAAATAAATATGCCTAATTTGTTTCATTTTGACAGTTCAACAACATTCATTGCGTTATTAACGTTGTTGAGCAGATTTTCTTTTTCCAACTTATGAAGCAATGGATTAGAAATCTGTTTCAAATCGAAACAGATTGTGTTGTATTATGCAATTAGGGTACAGGGGGCTTACCACAAGCTCATAAAGCAGTATTATTTTAATATTACTTCAGTGTGGGAAAGAGATGAAGCTCTACAGGACGTATAGCTCCATCTCTTTCTCCCACTGAAGTAATATTAAAATAATACTGCTTTTGAGCTGGTGGTAGGCCCCCTGGTCTCGTTAAGAAGTGTAGAAAACAGTATCTAAACTTCAATTTACCGATACCACAAACCCTAATATTGAAAAACCGGTAGTATGCGTAGTAAATCTACGTTACTGAAATCGAAAGCTCTAATTACAAATCGTAACGAATCTTTACAAACATCGTATTACCGATAACTATCGACTAATCTTACTAATGACCATTGATCAACGTTAATCTAATTAGCACTAATTACCACGCACCATACGGTCAAGACATGTGTCAAGATTTTGTTGAATTTCTCATAAAAACTGAGTGATTTGTGAGATACTTTTTAACTTTCTCAAAGGTCAAAAGTTGGACAAAAAGGTAGTCCAACTTATGACCGTTGCTTCATTTATTTTTCACGTATATTGTCATACTAAATATGTACATACATACATAAACTCACGCCTTCTTCCCAAGGGGGTAGGCAGAAACTACAGAACGCCACCTGCTACGATCCTTACATACTTCTTTTGCCTCGTTTACGTTCATACATCTGGTCATACACGCACGCCGGTTGCGAGTACTACGCACCTGGTCTTTCTGAAGAACATCACCAATAAGGTCAGATAAGTCATACTAAATAATATATTGAAATAGCTTATACCGTGATAAAATTATATATTTGCCAGGCAGCAAGGTGGTAGCAGACCGTCTGTTCTGAGTGCGTTTGATTTTTGAAGCTTTTTAAAAGCTTTAAAATAGCTTTACCGAGTGGCGCTCAGGGGGCTCAGGCTTCAGTGGGAGAAAGAGATGGAAAAAAAAAACGTGTGGCACTCGGGGACTGTCGCGGTAAAGCTATTGCATAGCATTTGTAATCTCTATGACAACATCACGTTGTCATGGGAACCGTCATTATATGGTAGGCGGAGTGGGGGGTGTTAGGTTTTATTTTCGTTGCGTTACGGAATTTCTTGATTCGATCGCCGCGCTCAAAGCCCGCGATAAAAGCTATGCAATAGCTTAAAAAAAAAAACTGCTTTTGAGCTTGTGGTAGGCCCCCGGTTCGTCAATTCATAAAATTTTGATAAAACTGCAAAACGTTGACGTTCGGCAGATATATTGTTGCTTTTTTCTCATAACCAACCGTTAGCGCCATTTTTGACGAATGCATCGCTCACGCATTTGTTAAAACCGGCCAAGTGCGTGTCGGACCACGCACAATGAAGGGTTCCGTAGTTGGGATGAATTTATCCCAAAAACAAACTTAACTTTGTAGTTGAAAAATATGTTCTCCCATACGGAATGTATGGGAAAACATGTTTTTGCAACTGCAAAGTTAAGTTGGTCAATTATTACTCGTTAACCTATAGAGCCTACTGAGCTATGATAGTTTTCCTTTTAAATTCGTTATATAAACTACTGTTGTGACTTTTTTCATACACATAACTAAGTTTGTTTCTGAAAAACTCGACGTAAACAAAAAGGTTATAGTAATCTTCATGGACCTTGCCAAAGCCTTTGACACAGTCTCCGTCCCTCTGTTAGTGAACAAATTGGAGAAAATTGGTGTAAGGGATGCGCAACTGAAGCTTTTTTCCGACTACCTCACCAACCGAATCCAGAGAGTTAGGGTAGATGAGTGGACTAGTAGTGATCTTCCTGTCGTGCATGGCGTCCCACAAGGCAGTATCCTCGGTCCTCCTTTATTTCTAACATTCATCAACGACCTCTGTGAGCTCAAGATGCCCAGTGGAAGGATCATAACTTTTGCTGATGACACAGCGCTTTTGTTTGACGCCGATACATGGCCCGAGGTTTACAGTTGTGCACAGATGGGGTTGAACTTGGTGTTGTCATGGTTAGCTAATAATAGACTCGCTCTCAATGTTGATAAAACAAAGTATATTTCTTTCTACATAAAAAACCTACTTATTCACTCAATAATTTCAAAATTACCGCTCATTCATCCTCATGCATTTTGTCTCATAGAACTCATTGCTTGTGTCCTCACCTTCATAAAACAGATTCAATAAAGTACTTAGGCGTTATGCTAGATAACACTCTAAGTTTTCAACCGCACATAGATGCTCTTTCAGCTAGAATCCGAAAACTGATATTTGTGTTTAAAAATCTTCGTCATGTTGCGGATGCTGGCTTATTGAGATCAGTTTATTTTGCGTTATGCCAATCGCTAATCTCGTACTGCATAACTGTATGGGGTGGTGCGACAAAAACATCAATGCTGCGGATCGAACGTGCACAAAGGGCAGTTCTAAAGGTTATTAATTTCCTGCCTTTCTTATTTCCCACCAGAGAACTTTATGAGCAAACTGGAGTGTTAACTGTTCGACAACTTTTCATTTTAAATACGATCTTGCGCAAACACTCTCTTCTTGCCTATAATCCTACTCTATTTAAAGGTAAGCGACGTAAACACGCAGTTTGTCCCACAACTCGGTTCCATACTGCTTTCTCCCGTCGACATTTCGGTTTTCTTGGAAGTTACTTATATAACAAAATAAATGGAATTTTGTCAATCTATGCCCTACCCAAACAGCGTTGCAAAAAAACCCTCTCAACCTGGTTACAAAAATTGAACTATGATGCCACGGAGCAGCTATTCATTGTTTCTTCGTAATATTTAATAACTTCGGGTTCTTGACTGTAACAAAATCCCTACACACCCACACTCACACCATCATTCTACTTATCCTCACACTTCACCTGCACTTTAACACTATACAATTTTTATTTTTATTAATTAATTTAAAAAGTCTGTTTTTTTTATTTTTGTTTTCTCCTTCATCAATAAATAATTTGTCTAGAATTTAAAAATTGACCATTGACCATTGTAATGTTAATTAATTAAATTCGGGGTGAGAGCCTGGTGATCCGTCACACAGGGTATCCTAGTATGGACGCCAGTCTCTCGCAAAGGATCATATTTTATGCATTTTTGTCAAACGCCAATATTCTTGTCGCTTTGTTTATTACTATGTGAACCTTTGTGAAGAGAGAAATAAAAACTATTATGATATTATGATAATTAGCACGAATTACCACGCACCATACGGTCAAGACATGTGTCAAGATTTTGTTGAATTTCTCATAAAAACTGAGTGATTTGTGAGATACTTTTTAACTTTCTCAAAGGTCAAAAGTTGGACAAAAAGGTAGTCCAACTTATGACCGTTGCTTCATTTATTTTTCACGTATATTGTCATACTAAATATGTACATACATACATAAACTCACGCCTTCTTCCCAAGGGGGTAGGCAGAAACTACAGAACGCCACCTGCTACGATCCTTACATACTTCTTTTGCCTCGTTTACGTTCATACATCTGGTCATACACGCACGCCGGTTGCGAGTACTACGCACCTGGTCTTTCTGAAGAACATCACCAATAAGGTCAGATAAGTCATACTAAATAATATATTGAAATAGCTTATACCGTGATAAAATTATATATTTGCCAGGCAGCAAGGTGGTAGCAGACCGTCTGTTCTGAGTGCGTTTGATTTTTGAAGCTTTTTAAAAGCTTTAAAATAGCTTTACCGAGTGGCGCTCAGGGGGCTCAGGCTTCAGTGGGAGAAAGAGATGGAAAAAAAAAACGTGTGGCACTCGGGGACTGTCGCGGTAAAGCTATTGCATAGCATTTGTAACCTCTATGACAACATCACGTTGTCATGGGAACCGTCATTATATGGTAGGCGGAGTGGGGGGTGTTAGGTTTTATTTTCGTTGCGTTACGGAATTTCTTGATTCGATCGCCGCGCTCAAAGCCCGCGATAAAAGCTATGCAATAGCTTAAAAAAAAAAACTGCTTTTGAGCTTGTGGTAGGCCCCCGGTTCGTCAATTCATAAAATTTTGATAAAACTGCAAAACGTTGACGTTCGGCAGATATATTGTTGCTTTTTTCTCATAACCAACCGTTAGCGCCATTTTTGACGAATGCATCGCTCACGCATTTGTTAAAACCGGCCAAGTGCGTGTTGGACCACGCACAATGAAGGGTTCCGTAGTTGGGATGAATTTATCCCAAAAACAAACTTAACTTTGTAGTTGAAAAATATGTTCTCCCATACGGAATGTATGGGAAAACATGTTTTTGCAACTGCAAAGTTAAGTTGGTCAATTATTACTCGTTAACCTATAGAGCCTACTGAGCTATGATAGTTTTCCTTTTAAATTCGTTATATAAACTACTGTTGTGACTTTTTTCATACACCCAAAACCAACCATTTAGCCAGCAGGGGGGGGGACACACTTGAATCTAACAAAAATTAGCACTTTAAAGCTTAATATTTCGCAAACGAATCCCTGAATCCAAAAATGGTTTTCACAAACTCCCAATATTTTTGAAGGACCTTTCCAATGATATCCCTCGCCATGGGGTAAAAAAATAAAAATCACCACTTTACGTGTATGAGAGGTACCCTAAAAAATACGTGTATGAGAGGTACCCTAAAAAAAAATGTTTTTCATAATTTTGTTTTACCACTTTGTCGGCGTAATTAATATGTATACCTATGCCAAATTACAGCTTTCTAGTACTAAGGGTCTCGGAGCTAGACCGCGGACAGACAGACAGATAGACAGACAGACAGACAGACGGACATGACGAAACTACAAGGGTTCCTTGTTTACTACGGAACCCTAAAAATGGCGCTAACAGTTGGTTAATGCAAACAGCTAGTTAATACAACTGACCCTCAGTGAAAGTGCGTATTATCTTTGTTTTGTGATTAATAAGGAGTTTCTCTTTGTTCAGTTCACTTTTGTTAGTGTTAATTGCTTACGTCTGCTTTGATTTAGGAGGTTTAGTTAAACGCCTACATTTAGTGAGGTAGGTAGAATTAAACAAGGTTTGGAACACTTTCAAAGAGAATGATTAGAGATTAACAATCGTTTG
Source organism: Agrochola lychnidis (assembly GCA_963680765.1). NCBI lineage: Eukaryota > Metazoa > Arthropoda > Insecta > Lepidoptera > Noctuidae > Agrochola > Agrochola lychnidis. Next base: position 15,340,250 of record OY796872.1, read on the forward strand.
TCTGAGAGTGTGTAGGTTTTCAAAAACAAAAGTGATACAAACCTATAGCAGATTTTTTTGAGTTTTGAGACTCGTCATTGATTTTCAAATCTTCGAAATTAAGCTCATACTCTTCTAGACCTTTAATAACTGTCAACGTTTGTCATTTTGACTCCTTTTAATTAAGTTGAACATTATACTAGGCCTATGCCTGGCTAAAAAAAAGGAATTTTATTTAGTCCGTCAGTCAGATAATAAAATATGTTTGACACGTATTTATTGCTTTGTTATATTAATAAAAAGTTACTTATACTCCATAGGTTTAGGTAGTTAAAAAAAGGTAAACAAAAAAACCACGTGACGAGACAGCTGTCAAGTAACCGACTAAACGTAATACCTGTCACTTCAGTTGTCATGCTACGTCACAGTTGAACTCTTCAAATTAGCAACGTTATATTTCGTTGACGTTAAGAAATTGGGCTCTTTACAATTATACAGATTACAAAATCTTATAAATCAGACAAAAAAAATTGTGCTCAAGCAGTTACATCTACGAAAAGTAGTGAAAAATAAACGATAAAGTTTAACATACATTAATAAAAGAGGAAACTATATATAAACACGAAAATAAATTTAATTTGGTTTTATTGCTTTTTTAACAAAAAGTGTCATCTATATAAACCCTTTTTACGATTTGTTTACCTTTTTTTAACTACCTAAACCTATGGAGTATAGGTATATAAAACGCATTAAAGTTTCCCAGTGGAGGCTCGCTACGTCACAAGTAAGTATAAAATCTACATACAATTGACGTTATGCTATTAATCCAATCCAGCCTGTCTTTTGCTGTCCTCCCCCAGCGAAGCCTTAAGCCGAGATCCGTACCCCACAGGGGGTGCCCATAGCGTGTAGTCGCTTAGTTTCTAAGTTTTATGCCCTGGCTGGAGGCCTTCATTTATTGAGGCAGTCACAGGAAAGTCCGGTTAAGCAGCTGACAACCTCTTAGGTTGACTTGCAAGATGCCATACAAAAAAAAAAATAACTTTATTCTAGATTTCAACTCAATGTATCACGAAAAAAATAAAAAATACGTGACCTATATTTTCTAATAATCAACACGACGGATATTTTTGTCGTCATATTTATGATCAACAAACACCACAATTTGTTTATGTTTTGTTAGGAATCCCCTGCTTTCTTTGTGATAAATTACCACCACTTAAGGGTGCCCTAAAACCGGCTTTTATAATTTTTTGTAAGAAAACATACAAAAACCAATTCATGGTTGAGTCAAGAGTACTTGAAACCAAACTTAGGAGGGTTCAATGAACCCATATAAACAAAAGCAGTGTAACTAATTCGAAAACAATAGAATTTACATTAAAAGTATTGGATAATAGTGTCATAGATCTCTTTACAAATCAAAAATACAGGAAAAATGCGATATTTCAAAAGGTGTAACAATTAAAATTAACCGTTTGTCACGTGACGAGAATTCATTCATTTCGAACGCATTCAAATTTCAAATTCGGCAGCCATCTTTGTTTCGAAGCGCGCTGTTTTTGTCCAAACGTCAAAAGATTTATGGCCCACTTCCGATGCGTTCAGTTTTTTTACAATATTTTTATGCAGTAACTCATTCTAAATAAGTAACACGTAGTTTTAATTTGTGTTTGATTTATTTGGGATTTTTGTTTATGTTATTTTCGTTATTAATTACGTTTTGGAGGTACTGGACTACTGGGTCCTGTTAAAGTAAATCATTCGTGGTTTTTGAAAGCCATTCTTTATGTTAAATCCTGTTAAATCCCATTTGAACTTCAATGATTACTTGTTAATATTTCAGCAAGCCAATCAACAGCCAACATGATAATTGACAGTTATTTAAGAGACTTGATCAAGATTTTATTAGTTTATAGGTGGTGCTTCTGAAACTCGATAAAATATAGGATGCAATGCAACATCGACGAAAAATCCTAAAAATTATTTAGGTAGGTTTAAAAGAAAGAAAACACCTTTTCCTCCATACTTTCCTATCAACTTAGTTCCTTACACGGATACTAGAATCATTAACTTATCTGTAAACGATATATTATTGTAATTAAATGCCGTGGCGCCAGCTTATCGTACGTTAGAAGTGCCATAATGCACATTAGTGTCCTTTTCACCTTGCCATGTAACTGATATGACACTGACCGCTATAGTAAACTATGGTATACAATGTACATATTATGTGAATTAGCGTCATAAGTGTAACTGGTTTAGCAAGCTTGTACTGTGTCCTAATCGTGTAATACACGATCAATCACAATTTGTTTAGATTTGAAACAGATTGCTAATCCATTGCTTCATAAGTTGGAAAAATAATTTTCTCAACAACGTAAATAACGCAATGAATGTTGTTGAACTGAAAATGAAACAAATTAGTTGTAATCGTTTACCAAAATAAATTACGCAATTAGGGTACTGGTCTGTAACAAGACTTATGTCACGAGTTCACGACGCACTAATTACGATTTACGTTTTTTTTTTTAAATTACGACGACATAAAATTTACAAAATCTGAGACATCTTTGTCACGGTTTGTTTTTATGGGAGTGACGTTCCATTTTTGTATTTAAATATGAACACTTATGTACAAATGGTAGCCGGCTAGCCAGACACTGGTACCGATTCCCTTGTTCACAAACTAAACTAAATTTAAGTTCAGTGCATCTTTTTCTTTCTATTTCGTTAAGAAAAGGACAGAAGATAAATTTTAGTTTAGTCCTGTCAAATTAATCAGCGCCTGTCACTCTCCATACAAGTTTAGACGTGATTAAAAACTTGTCGACTAAAATTACGTCAATTTACGTGAAGCGCTGATTAATTTGATAGGACTAAACTAAAATTTATCTTCTGTCCTTAATGAAATAGAAAGAAAAAGATGCACTGAACTTAAATTTAGTTTAGTTTGTGAACAAGGGAATCGGCACCAATGTTCATAAAATCATTAATCTTGAATTCTTGACTTATATTCTAGACTTTAGGCTAGTATTTGCATTGAGGATGAAAAATAACTGAGTAGGTATTTGATTTAGAACCTAGAACGTATCGCAATTGTTTAGACTTAATCATTCTGAACATCAATCAATCTGCCTAGCCTTTTCCAAACTATGTTGGGGTCGACTTCCAGTCTAACCGAATGCAGCTGAATACCAGTATTTTATATAGAGCGATTGCCTATCTGACCTCCACAACCCAGTAACTGGGTAATACGATACCCCTTGGTAAGACTGGTTGTTATTGCTGGTTAATCATTCTGAACATCCTAACTAATATTTTAATGCAAAAGTGAGTTCGTTTGTTTGTTTGTCACGCTTTCACATCTTATCTACTCAATCGATCATCATGAAATTTTGCATACACGTTGTCAGGAGTACAGATAAGGACTTAGGGAACCTTTCATTTAGAAAAGCAGTACTGTTTCTGAGGGATAGAAAAATAACTTTTAGACGCGAGCGATGGGGCCGCGGGCAAAAGCCTATGATTTCATTAATCTAATCATTATTTAAAACTGACAGAAATAAATTATGGGTGCATCATTGTATCCACCTCTGCCAAACCTCTTCGAAATCACACGCGTATCAATAGATTATTTATCAAAATGGGAACAAAGCATAATTCCATTGTGTTGTATTTTAATGTGTCTATTTTTCTATTATACCCATTTAGTTCAATATAAAAATAGCGATGATCATTGAAACTCAGTCACCAGGATGACACGTCACTATGAACCGATTTTTTAGAATCGATTCTAACAATCGATTCGGTCTCGCACCACTGATTCGAGTTACAATGATCGATTGGTATGCAAATCACCGTTTAGTGGCCATTTACATAATATTATGGTTTTTTAATAGTATTTTTTTGTAATGTTTAGTCATTATCCATACCGATACCCGAACTCTGACAACCCAGTCTAAGCCAGTAACTGGGTTGTGGAGGTCAGATAGGCAGTCGCTCCATGTAAAATATTGGTATTCAGCTGCATCCGGTTAGACTGGAAGCCGACCCCAACATAGTTGGGAAAAGGCTAGGTAGGTGATATTGGTGCCGATTCCCTTGTTCACAAACTAAACTAAATTTAAATTCAGTGCATCTTTTTCTTTCTATTTCATTAAGAAAAGGACAGAGGATAAATTATAGTTTAGTCCTGTCAAATTAATCAGCGCCTGTCACTCTCCATACAAGTTTAGACGTGATTAAAAACTTGCCGACTAAAATTACGTCAATTTACGTCAAGCGCTAATTAATTTGACAGGACTAAACTAAAATTCATCTTCTGTCCTTTTCTTAATGAAATAGAAAGAAAAAGATGCACTGAACTTAAATTTAGTTTAGTTTGTGAACAAGGGAATCGGCACCAATGACGACAGAGAGTTTTAACAATAATGGGTTACTTGGGTTACTACATGTAAGTGTACAGTATTTCTATCTTCTTAATGTCCCTCGGGTATCATCGCATTTCCGAACACAATAATAATTGTCCTTGGGTGCCCTTGCATAGTGCGAACAGGGATAATCGTCGGTTATTGCCTCAACACTTAAAAATGTCTAACGAGCCTCTGCGAGTTGGCTTCAGCCCCTCGTATGCCTTCCAAAGGTCTGGGAACCCAGGGTCCCGAGATTTGTCAAAGACATTTAAAAATAATAATTATTATTATTGGCCGGCTTGAGTAGAGATTCGCAAGAGCAAACGTGCTCGGAGGAAGGAAGTATTCCAATAAGATGCTGGTAGGGATCTTGACCGTACTTCCGGGATTGTCCTGATAGCCGTGGAATACCTCTCCACTCCTTATAAGCACCTCAGGACATGTTGCCCCCTTGTCGCTACGACACTTTGTGCTAGCGACCGTTTTCGGGGGCCCATTATTGAGTGTGCAAGTCACCCCCTGCCATTTTATCCGTGTATACCACAACATTGATCAGGCAAGGGACATAGGCTTTTCATAGTTTTAAGTAACCAATCCACTATAGCCACCCAAACCCATAGCCCAATATGTTTTGTTTCCATGTTCTGCAATAGCCCTGCACCAACCGGGGGTTGTCCTTGGGTGCACTTGCATAGTGCATACGGGGATAATCGTCGGTTGGTGCCTCATTCCATTAAAAACGTCCAAGGGGCCTCTGCGAGTTGGCTTCGGCTCCTCGTACGCCTTCCAAAGGACCGGGACCCCATGGTCCCGAGATATGTAAACACATAAAAATAATAAATTAGACCGTATTGTCCCACTGCAGGGCAAAGGCCTCCCTTTCTTTCCGAACACAAAAAAATGCTAATTGAGTCAGTATCCATACCGGCTGTAATTCCCGAATGGTTAAACAGCGGAGTGTATAATATCTATACTCCGTTTGAAATAAGATTAGACATTTAACTTAACATTTTTTACAGTCCGTTCAACCGATTTTGACTTCTATTGCGATAGCGGCATGACAAATGACAGCTGCAGTAAACAGTTGGTTTGTAACCACTTTTTTTGCTTTTAATGCCATCCTTATGTCTACGGTATAGAAGTCAAAATCGGTTGAACGGACTGTAAAAAAGATTTGTTTAAATGTCTAATCTTATTTCAAACGGAGTATAACTGAATCCGAGCAAGAGCAGCCGAGGGAGAGCAGTGGTGGCCCAGTGGTAACGGCCGCGACTTACGAGTTGTAGGTCGTAGGTTCGAATCCAGACCGGCGCTTTACTTTGTGTAAATTATTTCATCACCACTGCTCTCAAAACGGTGAAGGAAAACATCGTGAGGAAACCGGCATGTCCTAGAACCGAAAATTCGAAGACATGTGACATCTACCAACCCGCACTGGGCCCGCGTGGTGGAGTACGGCCCACTCCCTCTCACAGAGAGGAGGCCTGTGTCCCAGCAGTGGGAACATTTATAGGCTGATGATGATGATAACTGAATCAAAATTTGGCTAGATATATTTGATTCCAATAACATATTTTGACTTATGTTTGACTAGCAGAAATAAAGAAAACTTGTTTATTCTACACAAAATAAACGCACATTTAAAAAAAACTATATATAAATACACACAATACAAAAGTAGCCAAAAGCTTCGTAGTTTCACCCGCATGAGTCTCGATCCTGTGGGAATATCGGGATAAAAAGTATTCTATGTGTTAATCCAGATTATAAACTATCTGTGTGTCAAATTTCATCGAAATCTGTACAGTAGGTATTGCTTGAAAGAGTAACAAACATCCATCCATCTATCCTCACAAACTTTCGCAGTAGGATAGTGTTGAATCACTGACGGACAGCACAATGAGTTTTTTCGAATAGTTTTTTAATAGTACCTCTAATGGAAGGGCTCGTGGCTAATAATCAGTGATCGGAGTAGGTAGAGTGATTTTATGTACTCGCATCATGAATAGTCATAGAAATCATAACATGGATATGCCTTTTTTCCGGGATTTCTTTTTGGTACTTACGGGATTTAATCAATCAATTGAATTTTTTAAACTACTACATTAGAAATGTATAGAATGCGATAGATAAACATTTAAAATATATTATATTGTTTTTATAGTATACCTATCCTTTTCTTGGAGTCCGATCACCTGTATACTATTAAAGTCATAATTGATGTATTCTTTATTCTACACATTATAACATTTAAAATTCCTTAAAAAGTCTTAATAATTACAAAATCCCGGAATCCCGGGGCATATCCATACTAATAACTCTACCTACTCCGATCACTGCTAATTATAATAGCCGCACGGGTCAGTCGAAGGTTAAGCTACGCTTGTCGAAGTTGGTCCGTAGATGGGTGGATCTATTACATATCCAGACCCCTCCGTGCCTCAGAAAGCACTTTAAGCCGTTGGTCCCGGCTGTCATTCGTGGATCTTTGACAGTCGTTACGGGTAGTCAGAAGCCCAAAAGTCTTTAGAGGTATGAGGAACAGGGTGTAAAGTTCAATCATACTCTATAGAAAAGAAAGGATCCTTCGACCAGACGGGTGTCGTGTCTGGCAGGCAACTGCCCAATGGCTTTTTTTTTACTATGGCCTCTCGCAGTTTTGACCACTAAGGTCTTGGCTGCTTAACCGGACTTTCCTGTGGGTGCCTTAAGCTTCTACACTTAGAGCCTCCAGCCAGGAGCAAATAAACTAATCTAAATTAAAATTAAGCGAGTGCTCGCTAAGGGCACCCCCTGTGGGGTATGAACCTCGGCTTAGGGCGTCGCTGAGGGGAGGACAGCAAGAAGGGACAGGCAAACTTAGATTATCATCATGATTATTATGCGGGGTATTTAAAGCTACGTGCTCAGCTGCAACAACTGCTGGCACCTCGTTTTCGAGCAAGGGTCGGGGGAGAGTCTCGTTTACTCGGGGACGCGGTCGCGATCGCAAAGGACTTCGGCGGCGAGGTCGGAATGACGTGAGGGGTCTGTTTGTACACTGTACTGGTGGCCCTATTCTTCTCTTGGAGGAGTGTTATGGGGTCATCTGGGTCGGAAAGGGCCCAATGGTTGATGTCGGATAGTCTTATACAGGATGTTTGGCAGAACGTTGAACATACGAAAATGGTGGATAGGTGGGGTCATCTGCTACTTACTCAGCCCTAATTTATTTGGCCCTGGCCCCCTGGATATTTTTTTTTAATGCAGGTTGAAATTAGGATTTAAGTATTTTTTATATCTTTCTGTTATAATAATCTGCCAATATTAAAGATTAAAAAAAAAAAAATGCCTGTTTTACCCATTTTTTAGCAAAAATTACACTTTAAAGTTAAGAAAGTTGTGAAACTAGAAGAAAGCAAAAAAAAAAAATTTTTATCCAGGGCGCCAGGGCCAAATAAATTAGGGCTGAGTAAGTAGCAGATGACCCCACCTATCCACCATTTTCGTATGTTCAACGTTCTGCCAAACACCCTGTATATGTCGTTCGGGCGGTAAACTCTAATTGCGCGATGTAGGATTTGTGTGACGTCATGTCTTTTTGATGCGTAGTTTGTATGTAGCGGTAACCGCTACAAGTCTGTCAACCAGTTCTACCAAGCGAGTAATCGTATTACCCAGTAACTGGGTTGCGGAGGTCAGAAACAAGGGACTTACCTAAATGGCGAAATGTATTTGTAATATACACTTTTGCCTAACCCTTTGGGGGACACAAATAGGCGTGATGTTATTTCACCAAAGTTTATAATTAAGTATGCAAATGAAATCACGGGCTAACAGTCCAAAACAGTTTATTTGTCAAAAACAGCGGAAAATATGTAAGGAATGAATATAAATGGTGTTTGTCTGTCTGTTATCGTAATTTGTTAGTATAATGGGTGCGCCTTCTGATGTAATTTTGTTTGTTGTGTCAATAATTAGTAAGATACTGCCGGTGTTATGCATAATTTATGTAAATTCGACAAACCAGGTTATGCTTTTGATTCGCCGTAAATTATGATTGACTGTATTTCTATTTTCATAATGTCCCGCGGCAAACTTCGTGTTTCGTCAGTTGTCGGATTTCTATCAGTTGCCCTTTGCACTTGGTGCAGACCGGACGCTCTGAATCGACTTGGAAGAGTAAAGAGTTGTTAATACTCTTTAAACTTGATGTAATTTATTAAAAACATGGTAGAAAAGCTGCTAAAGTCGCAGGCACGACAGATAGGAAAATTGGTTTACAGCTCTATATAGTTCACACAGAAATCAAAACAAAACAACAATAAAGTGCTTAGTTCTGAATTTTTATTATTACACACGATTTAATCTAATAATTGATGGACATGGAAATTAGCATTCGTTTGTATTCGGAAATGCGATGATTCCCGAGAGACATTAAGAAAATAGAAATACTGTACACTTACGTAAGTAACCCATTATTGTTAAAACTCTTCGTCGTCATTATCACCTGCCCAGCCTTTTCCCAACTATGTTGGGGTAGGCTTTCAGTCTAACCGGATGCAGCTGAAAACTTACCAATATTTTATATGGAGCGACTGCCTATCTGACCTCCACAACCCAGTTACTGGGTAATACGATACCCCTTAGTAAGACTGGTTGTCAGACTTTCGAACTTGTCAAAGATCTACAAGTGACAGCCGGGACCAACGGCTTAACGTGCTTTCTGAGGCACGGACGAAGTCTCTGCTGTATCTTCGTCAAAATTCAATTACAGAATTCATAGGGTATAGTCAGCCTTTTCGTTTAAGAACCGTTTAAAAGAAAAGTCGCTCTTAAGTACTTTTTATGAAAGCATCGTTTTCCTAACTGTACGGTTGACATATTAAAAATAGTAGATTGTTATTCGAGGAGCTAAAATAACCGAGTTAGAAAGGGTTTTAGCGTCATGTGTTACACTTTACTTTTCACTACGATTGCGACAACATAAAATAATCCAATACAATATTAAATAGTTTATTTTAAAAATATACAATTAGTTCAATCTGAATTTTATGGAAACTTTTCATCCCGGTATGCGGTAGTAAAAAGCTAGTTTTCCATAAGAATAAAGATTTTTTCGGTTTCGTAGGCTCGTTGGTTACAGACAAAAATTACTTTTTCCCCTAGAGCAAGATATGCAATTTTTTCCCCGCACTGGTACGCTAAAATGACGGACTTTTTGAGCAAGAGGAGTGAAAACACATTGATTTTTATAGTTCTCTTATGGCATTGGTGTTGAACCTGCTACCTGCCTTAAATAGCAGTTCAATACTTGCAGACCACCCACTACAAAACAAAAAACGCCAAAAATTCCCCAACATCCTCCAATTACTATTCACCTAACGATTGCTCCATAGATTAAAGACATGGGTCAATAAAACCCGTTTATCTATTACCTATTCATCACACGACGCCAATAACGTTATCTGGTCTCAAAATAACTGAATAACTAACTCAAATCACGCTAACTTTAACTAATGCGAGTTACTGAGAATTTCTGAGAACTTTTAACTATGTGGAAGAAGTTTAACTGGTAAGGTATGTTGTATACTGAGTTGGAAGAGCGATGGTGAACCTATATGTAATATTTTTAAAGCTGCGTTTTGTCCCAACTTGTGGCTAAGTAATAAAAGCCGCACGGGTCAATCTAACAGGTTAAGTTACACTTGCCGTGGATGAGTGACCATCTTTACTTATCAAGATCCCTCCGTACCTCGGAAAGCACGTTAAGCCGTCGGTCCCGGCTGTCATTTGTAGAGCTTTGACAGTTGTTACGGGTCGTCAGAAGCCCTAAAGTCTGACAACCAGTCTTACAAAGGGATATTGTATTACCCAGTTACTGGGTTGTAGAGGTCAGATAGGCAGTTGCTCCATGTAAAATACCGGTATGCAGCTGCATCTGGTTACACTGGAAGCCCCCAACATAGTTCCGAAAAAGGGCAGATCATGAATTAAAAATAATGTTATCAGAATATTTTTCGCAAAATAAAACAAATACCGAATGAATACGATAGGAAGGCCCTTCTGAAGGCCTTGAAACTTAGATCAACTAAGTAATCCAAAAGCATCAGAGAGCCTATTATGTGCACAACTAGCCCCTTTTAGCTATAGCATAGCTTCTCCATCTCACAAGTCGAAGGCTAGAGAGGCGCTACGGCGTCCTCATCTTCCGCCTGACGCAGGTCCTCACCGGACACGGTTATTTCGGGAGGTTCCTGTTCTGGATAAGGCGGGAAGAAACGCCCGGGTGTTACCATTGTGAGGATCGCCCGGAGGACACGGTGGAGCATACGGTGGAGGTCTGCCCGGCTTAGGCGGGGCACCGCCGTGTCCTCGTGGAGGCGATCGGTGGCGGTGATCTCTCGCGTCCGGCCCTGGTCCAGGCCATGGTACGGGGCGAGAGGGCATGGGAGGCCGTTACCTCCTGCTGCGAAGCAGTAATGCTTGCGAAGAAGGAGGCGGAACGCGTGAGAGAGACAAAAAAAGGGTGTTTGTACATCAAAGCTGCCCGGGGGCCCCCTTAGCCGGGCTCATTTCAAACAAAAGTTGTCCGACTTGCAACGTTCTAAAGCCGGGCTAACCGCGACACCCGGCGACTTTGGTGTGTCGACACCTTTATAATCACCATACATACTCGTAGATCAAAGCAAGCACGAATCGACAATGTTATGTCTACGTGAATATATTCCAAACTTGAGACTTATACCACTTCCAGAGGCGGTGGCAACAATAGTGCCATTTCGATTTTTATTCTCGGAATTTTCGATTTTGATTCTTGCGTTTTTTCGTTTTGTGGTATTATTTTTTGACGCTAAAGTGTGGCTTGAATTTTAAATGATGTTATTTGGCAAATGTCCCATATTCTTTGAAGGTATGATGTGATGCCTTTTGCATGTGAACAATATCTTGTTTATCGATTTTGCACCCACTTTCAGTAAACCGATTGAGTTGAATTGAATTTTGATAGCTGTGGGCTATAGGTATATAGTTCGTATCAATCAACTGCGGACCCAAGTAGGCCGCTGCAAGCACAATCTAGCAAAATAGGGGATAATAGATCCCACAGATACCCAGTGCCAATGCGGTGCTCCTGACCAAACAATGTCCCATATGTTGGAGTGTCCAAAGTGTCCACACACCTGTATTTCTGAGGACCTAAAGAGTGCCACTGATGCCGCGACTGGCGTGGCCACCTACTGGGCTCAACTCGTTTAACATGTTTTACCATCGACTCGAAAAAAATAATTTAAAAAAATAATTGATTGGTGTCGTAACTACTCAATATTAAGCTGATCTAATGATGGAGACGATAGATGCTCCGCTAGAGAAGTGGCTAAACGGCTCTTTCTAGAAAGCTAATTCAAATGATTTTATACAGAAGTCAGAATGTAGGTACAGTCGATCCCACATCGGTGGCAACATTATGATCTTTGGCTGGCCAAGAGTAGTAAGAATTTCATTGGTATAAGATATTCAAGGCAATCGCACGTAAAATTTAATCGGAGTGGCAACCGGATGGCGAGAGGTAATCTGAGTCTTGAAGTGATACCAAACCCCCCCGTACCGTCCGAATGGACCCCAAATGGACGGGGGCGGAAGGATTTTGTGTAAATCAATGCCCTCTGGTTTTGATAAAATTAACCCCCATTTCCGGTGATGTCACCGAAAATGGGGGTGTGAATCATCAGTAAGGAGTTTCAAGAATTATATACAGCGTAAGGCATTATTTTAATTATAACAATGTTGGGGGGTGGCAACCGGATGGCATTAATACATACAAGTTTCTTGCACATAATAGAGCTTAAATATTGTCATATTGTTGTATAATGCAATGTCAAAAAAAAAAAGTTAGGCTCTCATCCCCCATATCTCCGCCCCCGTCCATTTGGGGTCCATTCGGATGGTACGGGGGGTTCGGTAACACTTCAAGACCCAGATTACCACTCGCCATCCGGTTGCCTCTCTGATTAAATTTTACGTGCCATTGCTTTTACTAAGAGGCTGTTTTGTTATCATTGACGTGCGGGTTACTGTACCTACCTAAAGGAAGTCTCGCAATGAGTGTTTTCAAGTCCAGAAACTGCGACGTAAAAATCGACTCGCTTTTAAATTCAGGATTTCAGCAAAAGACTTCAGATTTACGGTTTTAAAAGCTTTCCTCGTAATTCGTCTGCTTCAAAGACTCTCAAAACATCCCTTTAATATTATTCACTCCGTTTCTCTGAGACAGGAAGTAAATCTCGAATTCCACATACATTTTACGAAGCCCGTTTGAATATTTTATGCGTGCAATTTTTTTAACATTGATTTTGACATACGCTCTCCTGTAGCATACTTAGCTTGTAAATAGGTTTTTAAAACTTTCCTTCGAAATTCTTTGGAAGTGGACTAAATTATTGATTCGATATGATTCACACTTTATTTTAATATGTAATCAATCACTCGTGTCATATAGTCAAGTGTTGCTGTGAAAGGTCGTTTCTCCCCTAAATTTTGAAGAGTGGAGCTTTCAATTAGTACAATAAAACAAAACCATCACGCCTGTATTTTCCGAAGGGTTAGGCAGAGGTACATCTATAGTACACCCACATTTCGCCAGTTATACAATATGTAAAAAAACCCTCTCCGATCCGAAACGGGTACATAGTACTTACATAGGATAACATTATCAAAAAGTTTTTAAGCTATTGCATAGCTTTTATCGCGGGCTTTGAGCGCGGCGACCGAATCAAGAAATTCCGTAATGAAAAAAACCTAACATCCCCCACTCCGCCTACCATGTAATGATGTTTCCCATGACAACATCACGTTGTCATGGGAACTCGAACGTGATGTTGTCATGGGAACGTAATTTTTGTTTTATGTCATCACGTCATCATCCCAAGTGTAGCGTCGCCAAATAAGAAGTATGGAGGTTACAAATGCTATGCAACAGCTTTACCGCGGCAGTCCCCGAGTGCCACACGTTTTTTTTTTAAAGTGAAAACTTCTTTAAGCGCGTTGGGCATTTTTGAGATGGGGAAAAACAATTGAACTCGCGACACTGTTACCGACACCTAATTTTGGTAAACGCGATTGTGCTCTTTATTTAGATAAGGCAACGGATCAATGTTCTACACAAGTATTTTTCTTCCACTAAGGCGATCTTGTTCAAGTTTTCACTTCTGTCGGCACTCTCGGAGTGCCACTGCCATTTTTAGGGTTCCGTAGTAAACAAGGAACCCTTATAGTTTCGTCATGTCCGTCTGTCTGTCTGTCTGTCTGTCCGCGGTCTAGCTCCGAGACCCTTAATACTAGAAAGCTGTAATTTGACATAAGTATACATATTAATTACGCCGACAAAGTAGTAAAACAAAATTATGAAAAACATTTTTTTTTAGGGTACCTCCCATACACGTAAAGTGATGATGTTTTATTTTTTATTTTTTTATCCCATAGTGTGGAGTATCATTGGAAAGGTCTTACAAAAACATTTGAGTTTGTGAAAACCATTTTTGGATTCAGGGATCCGTTTGCAAAATATTAAGCTTTAAAGTGCTAATTTTTGTTAGAGTCAAGTGTCCCCCTGCCAGCTAAATGGTTGGTTTTGGATATGTGAAAAAAATCACAGCAGTAGCTTATATAACGAAATTAAAAGGAAAACTATCACAGCTAAGTAGGCTTTACTAGTTATCGAGTAATAATCGACCAACTTAACTTTGCAGTTGCAAAAACATGTTTTCCCATACATTCCGTATGGGAGAACATGTTTATCAACTACAAAGTTAAGTTTGTTTTTGGGATAAATTCATCCCAACTACGGAACCCTTCATTGCGTTCCCATGACAACGTGATGTTGTCATGGGAACGTAATTTTTGTGTTATGTCATCACGTCATCATCCCAAGAGTAGCGTTGACAAATAGGAAGTATGGAGGTTACAAATGCTATGCAATAGCTTTACCGCGGCAGTCCCCGAGTGCCACACGTTTTTTTTTTACATGTTGTATGTTTAAGTCCCATGTTAAAGGAGGCGAGCCATTACCTGGGCAGAAATCTAGTCTAGCTGTTACCGAAAAATCCCAATAAGCCGACTTTCGCACGGACGTAATAAAATCGCGGCAGGATTTTATCGCGCACTGGTTTTTCAACTCTCGGTGTTAAGCCGAGCGTTGAGAATCCAACGCGCTGAGATGCACTCTCGTCCCAGCGCGTTGAAAAAACACGCTGTTGGATTTTCAACTCTCGGCGATAAGCAGAGTGGTGAAAATCCAGTGCACGAAAAAAAATCGCCGCGATTTTATTACGTCCGTGCTACCGTCGGCTAACAGTTTGACCGACCTATAAATTGAGTTCACCAACAGGGCGAATTCAAATTCAAAATATTTTATTTCACATAAACCTATATGAAACCTTCCGAAAGGTTCTGGAGTGGCGACCGCGTACCGGAAGACGTAGCGTTGGAAGGCCTCAATATGGACCGATGACCTTGTGAAGGCCGCAGGAATCCGCTGGAAGCGGGAAGCACAGAACCGGTGGAAGTGGCGGTGCTTGGGGGAGGCCTATGTCCAGCAGTGGACGTCTTTCGGCTGAATGAATGGAACCTACCTTCCTAATTGATCGTTTTCTATGGAGAAGGTAAAGGCAGTCAAAGTCACTTGTCTGCTAACAAGAACATTCTTAAATCACTGAATTTGCTTAACTTTGTTATAACTACCTATTTGAATTGTTTTTGACCGTGGATCAAGCCAATGTTGAATGACCAATATCTTACTTAGAAATTACGTGTTCACACATATTTTAGTACAAAATGCTTGATATAAATAGGTATGTATATATTTAATTTAAAGACTAAATGTTCAGTTACTTGTGTACTTTATTAAAAGATTAATGATGGATGACGAGTGTGTGATGATAGGTGACTTTAGATGACCTTTAGATTCTTCATACCTATTAAGAGTGAAGTTTTGTTTATTTATTTTAAGCTTGAGGTTAATAAAAACACGTTTGGCGATTGATATGTAGGTTAATTTTGATTAAGTTATGGTGTGTGAATCATTTTGTAAGGTTTAAAATAATTCCCAGAAAAAAAATTGTATTGTACGTGTAGGTAGGTATGCACCAGATGAACAGATATTTTTGCTGTATCACACATATAAAGGAGCAGTGGTGGCCCAGTGGGAGCAGTGGTGGCCCAGTGGGAGCAGTGGTGGCCCAGTAGGAGCAGTGGTGGCCCAGTGGTAACGGCCGCGACTTACGAGTTGTAGGTCGTAGGTTCGAAACCAGACAGGCGCTTTACTTTGTGTAAATTATTTCATCACCACTGCTCTCAAAACGGTGAAGGAAAACATCGTGAGGAAACCGGCATGTTCTAGAACCGAAAATTTGAAGACATGTGACATCTACCAACCCGCACTGGGCCCGCGTGGTGGATTATGGCCCACTCCCTCTCACAGAGAGGAGGCCTGTGTCCCAGCAGTGGGAACATTATAGGCTGATGATGATGATGACACATATAGAGGATTAGCTGCGCCCCGCGGTTTTATCCGCATAGGTTTCGATCTCGTGGGAATATCAGGATAAAAAGTATCCTATATATTAATCCAAGTTAAAAACTATCTGTGTGCCAAATTTTATCCAAATCCATTCAGTAGTTTTTTGGTGAAAGAGTAACAAATATCCATCTATCCTCACAAACTTTCGCATTTATAATATTAGTAAGGATAAGGATAAATTCCAAGAAAAATATATTTTTGACTTTTGATTTCTAACGCAATTTTCCTTCGTCGTAATCTGCCTATAATGTTCCCACTGCTGGGACACAGGCCTCCTCTCTTGGAGAGGGAGTGGGCTGTTATCCACCACGCGGGTCCAGTGCAGGTTGGTAGATGTCACATGTCTTTGAATTTTCGATTCTAGGACATGCCGGTTTCCTTACGATGTTTTTTTTCACCGTTTTGAGAGCAGTGGTGATGAAATTATTTACACAAAGTGAAGTAGTAAGTAAAATTCTCACTTTCGACCAAGAACATTATCTTAGCTAAAAAATTAAATCTATTTTAATCAAACTCCAACTGCCCATTTATTAGTCAAATCGTATAAACACAATTTAGCACAACACAAACCACACACGGGGTGATGTAAAACAGCGCAAAAGAAAGTAATTAACATTAGCAGCACACTAACAGACACATCCTGTAGTTGTGAACAAACACGCGTGGCACACTTTCTCTGGACACCCGAAATATGAGTGCAAATGTAGGGTGACCATGGTTTGTGTGAGTGTGCACTTTGGCCTAATAATGACGGCTAAAATCAGTGGTCATTTTAGTTAAATTACCTTTCTAATTAGAAAGAAAAAAAAGAAAGAAAATGCGTTTATTTGCGGTAAACATGACGCAAAGAAAGATTAAAAAAACACGTCAATAACAAATTGGGGGAAAATATGCGTCACATCCACGCAAAACGGCCATCGCTCAGCATGATGCTGCGACCCCATGCGAGACAGAGCCACAGCGCTGGTTTACGCTGGTTTTTAATTACCTATTAGCATTTTTCGCGCTCAGAGTGTATAGGTAATTTGAAATTCTGCTGAATGATGGTGACGTTCATAAGTCAAAAAGGGAAGTGAATATTGGGGGCTGATCGAAAAACTACGAGCTGTTTTTTATATTTATAATGATTACTAGCTTGTGTCAGAGAATTTGTCTGCGTGAAATTTCGGACCCTGACTTACCGCGTCGCAATCCCATCGCCCGGCCGCGCTATTGCTTCATTTTTGCTTAGCGTTATTTCTGACTTTTTGCTTTTTGCTCGGCTCCTAAGGGTCGTGGCGTGATGTTACATATCCCATAACCTTCCTCAAGAATTGGGCTATCCAATGCAAAAAGAATTTTTCAATTCCGACTGGTAGTTTCGGAGATTACCCCCTACATACAAACTTAAAAACAAATTTTACATCTTTAAAATATTAGTAAAGACAAAAGTTATTGAAGTTAGTGATGAATTTTGACAGATGTCAAAAACTCTTCCATCTCATAAAATATTGGCAACAAAGAAGAATTTGCAGGTTTATATTTTCAACCATTTCCTAATTCCGATGTGTACGGTCCACAACATATGCTTTTTAATCTTAATATACAAGAAAATCAATTTCCTTTACCTAATTTAATCATTACAAAAATCAAATAAAAATATACAAAATTAAGAAACTGCACATTAATCAAAATGATGGATGGTGTCCCAAAAATAAGTTCATATTACATACTGCCTATCCAAACAAGGCTGGTTGCCATAGGAACGCGTCGCGTCACAACGGCGCCGTCAAAATACAGGGGTTTAGGAAACCACCCCTGAAAAACTGAAGGGAAATAGGAAAATAGTTGTTTATTTATGTGACTCCGGAAAGAATTTTGCTGAAATGTGAAGGAGTCTTTGAGAAGTAGATTTATTTTGGGTAAATACATAGATTTATATTTATTTCAGGAGTGCTTATTGGTTTCAGTAAGGTTAATTAAATCTTAATGCAGCATATTTTTAGTATTTGACTCTGTTATCTCAAAGCTCTGAAAAAAAAAAAAAACTTGAAATTCTGTTAAAAACATAATTTTATTTTATTTATTCACAAGGCAACTACAACAGGTAACAATCACAGTAAATCATCATTCATCATTTCAGCCGAAAGACGTCCACTGCTGGACATAGGCCTCCCCCAAGCACCTACACTTCGACCGATTCTGTGCTTTCCGCATCCAGCGGATTCCTGCGGCCTTCACAAGGTCATCGGTCCATCTTGTGGGAGGCCTTATATCACTAGGTTCACATTATAGGTTTCGACCTGATTATCACCTAAAGCGTAATCGCACAATATGATTAGCAAGAATAATAATAAGTTACATACACTCATTTTGGGCACATCCGCAGTCGGGTACAAATAGCTATTTCAAGAAAAAACACAAAGTCAAGAAATGAACGACTGTCATTTAAAAAAAATATCAAAGACTGAAAAATTACTTAAAAACGAAAATACAAAACCAAAGACACCGACTTCCGAAACTAAAGTAATTTTTTTGAAAAGTCGGTTGTTCTTTTTTTGTAAAAAAAAAAATTCTATCCAGCTTTTATGAACACAATAATTTTCTATATCCCATCGCATCGCCAAAATTATTACAGAAAAATACCCACTAAAGTACGTCCTTCATGGCCCGCTCTGTACACGCCAATCACCAAAACTGAATTCACATCAAACCTTTCATATTGATTATTATGAAAGAGGGGTTGAACTGAAATAGTATGTCCAGCGGAGGCTTTTATTACCAGTAATGTATGTCAGGGGTTGTAACAGCCGTAAGTACTGGTCACCCCATTTTACAGGGGCGCTTGTTACATAAACAAGTTTTGGGAGCGACTAAATGCATAACTAGGAAGATATAGCGTAGTAGGTAGGGTTGCCAACTTTTTGTACAATAAATAAAGTATGTCATGGTTAACGTGGCAAAATAAACAGTATCTCGGAAAAACATACAGTATTTTAATTTAAAAAAAATTAAATGGATTTATTAGTGCTACTCGCGCAAGTTATCAACTTAGCACCAAGTTTGAAGGCTTCGTAAGCCTTGGCAAATGGTGAAGGAGCATTTTTTTTGTTACTGATAACACTCATTCTGTGAATACTGAGGTGGCAGAACTAAATATAATACCAGCTAATCTAAAAGGTATTTTTGTAATAATTATCTATTTAATATGTCCCGAAAATTCGAGACACTGAACCACCGCGCCCATGCCCAGGTGCATGCATGAACGTAGTACATGAAACTTTTTATTTAGGTATTGCTCTGGCTATCAGTGAAAACAGTATATTCATATACTTTATTTTTGTTGAACAGTAAACAGTATTTTCGAGTGAAAAACAAAATACTAGGCTGTTTTTAACAGTATGGTTGGCAACCCTAGTACATAGTAGGATATGGAATAACTAGGAGAGAATTTTGGTTGCCAACACTTTTCTTTACACATGTTAGGTTATATCTTTGATTATGTCGATATTTTTTACATAATTCGACAATATCTGTGAAAAATACAAGGTTGCAGGTACGGATATGATATACGAAGTCACATAGAAAACGCTGACTGATGTGATGGCAAAATCCGGTTGCGTGCCATAAGTTTACTCTGAGTCGATAGACATTACGAGAAAAAAATTGTATGTCGCAGGAATAGAAGTATGTAATTTATTGATATAATCATTTTCATGTGTGCATTTCGTTCGTCTATATCTTAACTTTTTTGAGGTACATTTTCTGGGCGAACTTAACTGATAAAGATAGTATAGATACCCCAAAAAAGATGTCTCCGATCAATGTGATCAATATGGATGTAAAAATTAATGATCATCTTAAAACTAGAGATAGTTGCAAGCTTTATTTTAACCAATACAATATCTTGACACTTCCTTGAATTTATATTTTTGAAGAAACTATGTTTGTAAAACAAAATCTAAGTCGTTTTGAATGTCTAGCTGATGTATTCCCAAGAAATAGGCGTGATAATAGTAAATTATGTCAATTAACGCGTCAAACTACTTTGGTGCGCAGAAGTGTCTACTGCGCTCCAATTATTTACAATAAATTACAAAGTGGTTGGAAAGACTTGACAACAGTGCTGTTTAAGAGTAGAGTACGTAAATTTTTAATGGATGAGGCGTAACTGAGTTTATAAAAGAGATTTTTTTTTTGCTGAATTGCTCTGTATTAAGTGAATAATAATATAAATGTTTGCATGCTGAATGATGAAATTGGCTGAGCTTCAATGTATCATGCCGAATGTTGAAATATGACTGAGCTGTATCATAACACCTATTATGTATATTACCCATATTTACAAAATAAATGTCTATTCTTTTCTATTCTATACTTTATTTAGGTAAATTCTTTCGATATCATTAACTGAGATAACTAGTGGGTTATCATTCGCTAAACACATCACATATTTCTACAATACAAATTTCTCAAAACTGTGAAATCTATTTGATGTCACACACCTAAATCTCATCATATCCAAGATGACAATCTTCTATCAATCTTAGACAACAATAGACTCAGCTGAGCCTCTATGCTCTATGGTCTTTATGACGTCATAAACCATAGCCACAATCACGGATATCTATAGCCACAATGGTACCCATGAGTCATCTACCCACATACCATACATGTATGGGAAATTTTACTGTAGGATTACGGCAAGACCATGTAAGTTGGCTTTGAAATAAGTGTCTTTCTATTTTGTTGGATGATGTAAGATGGTATGAAGAGACGATGGGATTAGAAAATTAATTTGTCTCCAAACATGGTTTTTTATTACCTTTTGTCAGCAAAATCATCCATCAAGGCTATATATATTATTATATGAAAAAAAATATCCTCAATATTAATTACTATTTGGCGAGTAGCTTTTCGACCGATTTAGTATAACCAGATCCTGCTAAATGTGCTTCTGTTAGTCAAAGAATTGTCAAAAAAATTATTTCCACTGCTACATTTTTACTACATTAGTTTTGAAACAATATATTTTTTTACCTTATCAATATAAAATTGGTTGAGGTCTAGTTTTATTTTAAGCTAAACGAAAATCAAACCAAACCATTCAAGTTCAAACTCAAGCGTCCAAGTCAATAAAATGTTCCTCTATAAACTTTGTTCAGGACGACACACCTTTTGAATGAAATGACTTCTCTAAAGGTATTCTACAAATCCCTATAAGGAATGAAAGGATGCATTGCCACTCTCTCCCTTGCAATTTAATGTCTATGGTCCGCGCCAAACGTCATTTGGAACCGTTAGATTCTATCAAAGACAAAATGACGTAGTTTTATGTACCTACATAGTAGCTACAAAGAAACATTTTTAGTATACATCGATGACATGTTTCCATGTATTTTTATGACGACTTATGAATGGCAATGGATAAAACAATAAGTCGTAAAAAATGTAGGACAGCATTCGGCAGGAAAGTTTGTATGCAAAAATGAAGGAAGATATACTACGTATGCTAATCAGTTCCTTTTTATTTAATTCGTATGGTATGATTTGTGGGTCAGATTAACGATTTATGTTATGAATATTGAAGTTTTTTATTCGTAGTTTTTATCAGGCCGACATTGACTGCTGCAGTCTTTGTCTTGTGGGGGCCACAGTAGGTAAATCATTTTTAATTTTTATACATATATCTCAACCCAATCCTTTTTTAACCAACTTCAAAAAAGGACATCGATTTTTTTTTTAGCTTTTTATGTATACACAAATTTCTCAGTGAATAAAAGAAAGGCAATTAAGATTTTTACCAAAATATGTTATCATCGGGATCCACGTTTTCATTCCACGCAATCTCCATTAAAAAAAAGTAACTTTCAGCTTCCGCACACGGCATTCCTTTGCTCAATCATGTGTAACTTAAAAAAAAAACTTTCATGACATGTGACGTCAGAAACAATATGGCGATGGCGTCGACATCTGCCGCATTTTGATTACAATCGTCATTACGACTTATGTCTTCATTAAATTCTGTGGGGAGCTCAGTTTTGGGGTTCAAATGGTCCTTATTACAAATTATTATAAATATTTCATGCGTTTTATGGGTATTATGACATTTTGATGTTCAACCTACATTGTATAGCTGAATGTGATGTCTTTTCATGTCATGGTTTTAGAATACAATGATAAAATTGCTTCTTTTGTAACCGAAGTCGAATTATGTCACAATAGCTGTAGTTAAAACATCCTATAGTCTGCTCATTGCAAGTTAGTAATTTTTAGAACAGTAAACATATGAAAGTCCATTAAATTTTATGTCAAAATGATTTGATAGTCTTTCGTTATTTCTGCCAACCAAATAATCAAAGCTGACACTTGACTGTACTACCAATTTAAGTAATTAAATCTATAAAGTCACTATACTTGTCAGATTAAATATGTCAAACAAAAATGACATCATCACAAAACCAGTAATATCGCAAATTTCCCGTGTTAACGGTCACGTACCGTTAGGTAGGGCAGCTGTTCGAATATCGAACAGACATCGTGCAATATTGTGTTACCAGCCTGTATTGTTGGCGCCATCCGATAAAGTAATAGAGATTGGGTTGGTTCTGATTTGTGTAAAAACTGCTTTGTATCCAGAGTAGGTAATTTATTTTTAATAGATGTAGAATGGATTAGGTGGGTATTGATAGATATCGGATAACATGGCGCTTGCAAAGTTTTGATAACATATTGATATTCAAGGAAATTTGTTAGGTACCGAAAACAAATTTTATAGGATGACTTATGCCGATCGGATCCCACAATCGGACCCCACTTCGTGGTATTCGTTAGGAATGTGGATAAAATTAATATTTTGTTTCGAATCGATCCCAATACAAAATCAGTGCGTCAAGATTGCCCGAAGTTCACTTGTCCGAAGAACGTTTTCGATGAACTGTTGGTCGAAAGATGATCGTTTCGTGCTTTCTACAAAACAAATACCCCAGAAAGAAAGTCCTACAGATTATTCAAAAGTTATCGGACGGAAACAATAGCCATTCAAACAAGCATGATCGTTGAAACGTCAAAATCAATACCTCCATCACTTTGATGGGCGCCTAATTAAAAAGTCTCTAGCCCCAAGGGACGCCATGACAGGCAATGAAAGGGCAAATTACAATGTATTCCACATGTCATTACTGACCTAATTTAGACCTACGTATGATTATCATAATTAAATATGCGTTGTGAAAGGGTGATGAGTGAGTTCATCATATTTTTATCATTTCCATCAGTTTTATTATTTGGAGTGCATTTAAAAGAGCCTTCGTGAATGAAGATGTTATAATTTTCGACCGGTGCACTTCGGTCAGTCAGCCTCGTCAATAACGCTGTTGAATGGCAATTTTTTTGACATGTGCGATTTTTATATAGCTCTTGCTACCACGAGAGAGGAATAAGAACCATTTTTAACCGACTTCCAAAAGGAGGAGTTCTCAATTCGACTGTATGTTGTTTTTTTTTTTTAACCGACTTCCAAAAGGAGGAGGTTCTCAATTCGACTATGTTTTTTTTTTTTTTTTGTATCTTTGTTACGCGATTACTCCGTCATTTATGAATTGATTTTGATGGTTCTTTTTTTGTTTGGTAGATCATACTTCAGAGGTGGTCCCATATAAATTTTATTAACTTTGCTTCGGTAGTTTTTGAGTTAGCTTCAATAATACGTATTTTTGCCTCACTTAGTATGTGGATGATATTATGATAACTTCCTGTCACTGTTATTTATATAGCAGGTAGTGGTATTCGAATTTGTGTGGGGTAGGTATCACAACTAAAAAGTGAAAAATAAAATCTTTTTACAAAAAAAAAAAACATCCGACTTCAAAAAAAACACTACAAAGTGAAAAATAACTTTAATTTCGGAAGTCGGTGACAAAGAACGAAAATTAAAAACTAAAGACACCGACTTCCGAAATTAAAGTTATTTTTCACTTTGTAGTGTTTTTTTTTAAGTCGGTTGTTTTTTTTTTTGTAAAAAGTTTTTGTTGGTATGTATCTCAAAACTATTACATTTTTTGTTTGAAAATCTTTGATCATATTTCCTTCAAAGAATATGTTTGGACATGTTGCGCGGACCACAAATACATTGGGATAAGTGCAGTTCGGTAGTTAGTCTTAAATCTTACCAAACTAGAGACAATCGTAATAAAAAACAATTTAAAAAAAAAAACCAGCCGAATAGCATTGTAAAAACTTTGAATAATAAACCTTTCAAGTGTGGCGAGTTTTGATATAAATAATATTCAAATATAACTTATTGTTTTATTCGAAAACTTTTTATATGGCACGCTCCCTGCGGTGATCGAATTAGGGAATACCGTAAAACGTCCAGTTTTTTTGTTTGTTGAATATCCGAAATTCTTTTGTTTATCCGAAGTTATTGTAATCGTGTCAACCCCTTGTCTTTTATGATTTAGTACTTAAATACTTTAGTTTTTTTATTGACATATTTTTTACATAGATTTTGGGGTTCAAAACACAATTTTTTGGTGAGATTGTGGTTATAACGTTTTTTTTTTTTGGGTAAGAATATTTCTTTTCTCTGTCAATTCTCACTGCAGTGTTAATTGTTAGAACAAGTTTGCTCTAAATTGCTATCGGTCGAGCTTTTAAACCTGATTTTAATAGTTTTTGTGTCGGATTTATACAGTAAAGTTGATTGCAGGTGTAATTACAGTTTTAACGCGAAGAGCTGATCGAAATTACATACGCATTGATCTCGAGATAAGTATACTTTATCTTGAGATAATTACGTGATAATTACTGCTTGAATTGACAAGAGTCATACGTAAGAATAAGAAGATCACTATAGAACTGTGATGAAAGTGATAATTATACCAATTAACATTTAATTTATTGCCTCCAACTTTATGGTTTGCTCAGTAGTCTATGGTTAATGGGTTATTAACTACCCAAAAAAACGATCGTTGTCACATCTCTTAGTGTTTTAGAAGTTCAGAAAAAACACGAAAAAGCCATCAAATCTTTAACGGCCATTTAGCAAGAGCAATTCACGGACATGTTCGAGATAAAAGCAAAATACTGTCTAATTTCTTTATAAGCCAAATATGACTTAATTTTTTACTTCATTGGGTTCAAAATACAATGTGAAAAATTCTCAAAGATTTTGTCAAGTCCAATTCATATTATTTCTTTTTAAAACGTCGATAAAATCAGTAACAAACATCGAAGTTTGCCCATTTTGTATAATCTTTTAACTTTTCGGGCCACAAAAGAAACCGCGGGTTTTTGCTGTTAATTTTTTCTTTCACAAATTCCTGAGACTTGATACCTGATCGGAAGGCAAATAATCAAGGTGTTGCAAACAAAAGAACACTTTAACACAAAAGGGGTAGAGTTTAGAATTGTCTGATTATCATATTTTGACTAAAACATAGATTTCCCGCCTTATAATTCGGTGTGGCGCCATTTTGGGATATTTTATTTTATTTTAAAAGGGTTTTAGAGATTCTTTGTGATTGTGAATTAGTGGTTTTTTGAGGATATTACAACATTATTACGAGCCAAAGTCAAAGATAATGAAGGATTTATTGAATGTACACAAGACAAACTGTGTATCTTTTATGGAAGTCGCTAAAACGATTTTAAAAGGTTAGTAGGTTTTGTGGGCGATAGTTAAACAAGCCATGATTAAGTTCTCAGTTTTGTTTGTACAACCACCTTTCAAGTGCTCCTCAGAGGTGTAGGCAGAGGTGCTCTTTCATGTGTGGTCCTTGATAGTAAGCCAAAGACACTTGTGGGTGTGGGAAGGTAATCATGGAGTATGCTACGGAGCTTCGATTTCGACTCCGATTAATATTACACCTCCGACTCCGACTTCAGATCTGATAATTTTGAATCGGAGTTATAACGAAGATCGAAACGCAGCGATACACGTGACTAGAGCGCGTACAAACACCTATTAATTTATCGCCCCGGGTAATTTTTATACACGCTCGCGCTCGAAGTCTCAGTTTGTTATTTTGTGTATGACAGACGCGTCATGTTAATTTGTTAAATTAAGTTAAGAGCGGTTCACTAAGTAGTTTAATTGTTGAGATAAGTTAATTTCAAAATGAAGCTAAAAAAAGTGTAATATGGAATATCTTTCTTCTACCTACACCTCCGAATCTGGCTCCGGTTCCAACTCCAACTCCGGTTCCGACTCCGATCAATAAAATTTAAAACATCCGACTCCGGCTCTGGTTCCGGTAAAACAACCTCCGTAATCATCTCTAGTTAAAAGTGCATTGTATTTCAACACTTACTATTGTTTATCTATGGCGATTGGTCCAGATTGGGGTCGTTTATTGAGTTGCAATTGAAACCAATATGATTGACATGAAGTTTGTTCAAGAAAATTATATTGAAAGCTCTTTCTTCAACAAAATACCAGTTCACACGTTGCTCCTCAATATTATTATATTTTCCAAGATTTTAAATGGATTTTTGCTAAAGCTGTGTTTTTATTGCTGTTGTTACATAACATAACATCACGACTGTATTTCCCCGAAGAGTTAGGCAGAGATGCACCTATAGTACACCCACATTTCGCCAGTTATATTTAAGTCCCATGTAATAGGGGGCGAGCCTATTGCTATCAACTGGGCACGGATCCAGACTCCGGGCTGCTAAATTAAAATATTAAATCTGCCTAGTCTTATCCCAACTATATTAGGGTCTTCCAGTCTAACCGGATGCAGCTGAATACCAGTATTTTACATAGAGCGACTGCCTATCTGACCTCCACAACCTAGTCACTAGGTAACACGATACCCCTTGGTAAGACTGGTTGTCAGACTTTCGGGCTTCTGACGACCCGTAACGACTGCCAAAGATCCACGAATGACAGCCGGGACCAACGGCTTCACACGTGCTTTCCGAGGCACTGAGGAGTCTCGGTATGTAGAAATGGCACGGACCAACCCCGGCAAGCCTAGCTTAACCTGATGGATTGATCCGTGAGGCTGTTATTATTTAGCCACGAACTAAACTTTATAGTTTTCCCAATAGCGATATAAAATCCTTAATACCTACCTCCCACAAACGCCTACTATCTACCTTAAAACGTTCCTAGACCACCTTTGAAGAAAAACACCACGCTGCACTTTGAAACGAAACAAAAAGTCTTTGCAGGCACTTAATACTTCACTGTGTCATACAAGGTACTAGAACCTTCTAAAACCTTGCTTCCATGAAACGTCAAAGAATAAAAGAACACAAAAGACTCGGTACTGTAAAGGTAACTTCAATTGGTACTATTCATGTATGTTATAATGACTGTAGAAAGGTACTCAGTGTGACCATGGTGAGTGAATTTTGAGAGACATTCCCTCCCGGTATTTTTTTGGCAATATCATTTTGGAGGATTTTTTTACGCAATATTTGATTAAATTTATTTATTTAAAAATAACAACTCATACTAACAGTTTGCACCACACATACAAGTTATAGGTCAATATTTATTTATTTATTTATTTATTTATTAAAACTTTATGCACAAGTAAAAAAATACTGTACAAAGGCGGACTTAATGCCTAAGGCATTTTCTACCAGTCAACCTTAGGGTGATGCAGAGACAAAACATGGCAGGTGCAACATAATGACAGATAACTTGAAAATGAATACATACTAATACATAGATACATAAATACATACATATAAACCGAATAAACTTTGTCAGGAGAAATAACGATAGGTAGAGGAGAAAACAAATCCAGCAAATCAGCGCTGCAAAGATTTTGCCAACTTTTCACGAATATGTTCACGTGCTTTCACTTTGAAAGATAACCGACTGGTTGCCGTCCTGATGTTCAGAGGGAGCGCATTCCAAAGAAATACCGCCTGGACGAAGAAAGAAGAGTGAATAAAACCGGAGCGGTGAGAAGGACAACGTAGAAGACGATTGTTGGTAGAACGAAGATTTTTACTATGGGCAGAGCATAGGTATTGAACTTGGGAAGTGAGGTAAGTAGGAGACGTGGGTTTGTCGAGTATAGAATACAACATAGACAGAGCCCTCAACTCTCTGCGCTGACGTATGGGTAACCATTTTAAAAGCAATCGATGCGCAGACACATGATCATACTTACGAAGATTGAAGACGAATCGAATGCAGTTATTTAGAAGGCGATCAAGTTTATTGAGGAGATCTGCATTCAGGTCATAGTAACACACATCACCATAGTCTATTATGGGAAAGATTAGGGACTGTACAAGCAGTGCCTTAATGTGTGATGGGAGAAGATTTTTCAACCGATAGAGCGACCGCAGCGTTCCGGTGACTTTTTTACTTACAGTCGTGACCTGCTTTCGCCAGTCAAGACATGTGTCCACATGCAGTCCGAGGTCCTTAACATCGGAGCTAAACGGGATGACTGAGTTGTCAAACATTACAGGTGGCACAGTTAAGCCATTCAGCTTCCGCATACCATGGGTGCTCCCTACAATGATAGCCTGACATTTGGTAGGATTAACCGCCAACCCAAAACGATCAGACCAGTTTTTAACCACACCTAAATCCCGGTTTAGCTCCTCAATCGCATCGGATGTGTTGTCCACACTAGCTTGGCAGTAAAGCTGCAAATCGTCGGCATACAGATGATACGCAGTGCGAAGTTCGGTGGTAATGAGATTAATAAAAATGGAGAACAAAAGAGGAGATAGTATACCGCCTTGAGGGACGCCCGCTGCAAGATCACACCAACTCGACGAAGAGTCTCCAGCACGAACAGACTGCTGACGCCCCTGAAGATAAGAGGAAAACCATTCCAATACGTCCCGAGAGACCATAAGATAGGAAAGGATGGATAAAAGGACTTCGTGACTGACGGTATTAAAAGCATTGGAGAAGTCAATTAACACTAAGACAGTAACTTTAGTGTCTTCCATTCCCCGCCTTATATCGTCAATATTTATCAGTAAAAATCCTTTCAACTGTCATTAACGAGACACAATAGAATTTTAATTGTTATCCACTTCAATGAGGCGTCGTAACAGATGATGAGTTATAATTACACATACAATCATAAAATTAGATTAAATTACATAAAAGTAGACAATTTTTTTTTAAATTAAATGAAATTAGTCAAGATTAGGCAAAATTAGATTAAATTACATAAAATTAGATATAATTGGAGTAAAAAATTGGAATAAAATTATTAATAATAATAAACGTTAATTTATTTACTCTGAGATTGTACTGGAAGTGGCAATAGATTCCAGGTATTCCAGGATTTTGTCTAAATAGTTGTACATATTTACTATTGAATTAATAATTAATTTTTGAAGAATACAAATTGAAAAATATTACTTCAAATCTCCCCTGCTCATTTGTAAATTCCACGTTTAAAATAAGTTAATATTAAATTATCAATGTACGTATAGAATTACTATGCATGTATATTTGCATGTCTAGTACCTACTAGAGTGCGTCTTTTGTGACTTTGCGTGCAGGTTAATAAGAGAAAAATGCATTAAAGTAAT
The DNA here is from genome assembly GCA_963680765.1 of Agrochola lychnidis. Classification (NCBI taxonomy): domain Eukaryota; kingdom Metazoa; phylum Arthropoda; class Insecta; order Lepidoptera; family Noctuidae; genus Agrochola; species Agrochola lychnidis. The sequence continues at coordinate 15,369,707 of OY796872.1, forward strand.
GAAAACTTACACGTTACTTAAAAGCGTGCAAATTCTTTGCATTTACAGAGAGTGGAGGCAAAAGTCATTGACATTCCATAAAAGACAAGAACGAAATCAGACAAGTAAATACGTTTGCATGAGAAAGAAACATTAGTATAAAGGGCGCCATGAAAGTCAAAACCATGAAGTGTCATTAACACGAAGTACTAATTAATTATGCTATTTTATTAGTATTTATTTTTATGTGCTAAAATAAAACAAGAGAATGCTGTAGAGATAACATTCACGCAAACATAAATGCTGTAATGATACTTAATCATGTTACATTATAGCGAAATAAAACTAAACCCTAATTACTTTAGTTTTATTACGCCAAATAAAATAAAAGTAATGTAGTATGCTATCTCAGTAGATAGCATACTACATCACTTTTATTTAAATTAGTCAAGTCTTAGTTAGTTTTTTTTTTAAATTTAATCATTACTAAATTCACGGAAATATTACATGGCTTAGTTAGGTTTGCAATTCTTTTTATTGAATTACAAAAAAAAGGTGAGGTTCTCTGCTCATGATTTTGTGATATAAACTTTTTACCAGCAAAACTTGAGAATTCCATTCCTCACTGCAAAATTTGACTTCTAATGTCTCTAAATGTGTAGTTTAATGCAGTCTTATCACAGAATATTTCTATTGATCATATACAAGCCCACCATCCTACTGTAATAATATTATTTTAATATTATTTTTGTGAGGATATTTGTTACTCCTTCACGCAAAAACTACTGAACGGATTTGGAAGAAATTTGGCACACAGATAGTTTATAACCTGGATTAATACATAGGGTACTTTTTATCCCGATATTCCCACGGGATCGAGACGTATGTGGGTAAAACCGCGGAGCGCAGTTAGTCTCTAAAAAAGAACAAGCACATATCGTCGGCGTAGGTGGAGAACTAAATAACTGCGATTTTGGTCAAATTGACTTTTCACTATTTTCGTAACACCCAAATCATGCCGCATAAATAAATTGCAATTTTCTCCAAACAATTTTTTTTTTTATTTAGTTCTCCACCTACGTCAACGATATCAGGACAGTCCCTCCTTTCTCAAAACCGTAGTCAAACTACGCAGCACGTTCCAGCCATAGATTTATGTGCACCTTTATGCCCACACCCGCCCGGCGGCAGGTGATGGACGCACGCGCATCTATTGTTGTTGGGGGCTCAACTATGGATGGACAGAAGGACGAATGAACGGTGGCTGTGTGAGACATGATCTATGTATATAGGTTAGATTTTACGATATTTTTATCGTGGACTAGCTTTTGTCCACGGGTTCGCTCGCGTGAAGGTCGGGAATTATCCTAAGATGCAGTGATGTTTCTTATTTTAAAGATGATAATGGATTGTCTGATGTCATCCAAGAGTTTTAACGACTTATTGTGAGACTGGGAGATGGATTACAGTGTTCGTATCAGTGGCTCATCGAATCAAAAGCCTTACGCGTTTGTCATCTACAGATGACAATCACAGATTTTAGTGAAGATTTTTTTAGTATTTCGTTTATTAAATTCCTTAATTAAAATAACAATCATACACTTAATATTTCATTTAAAACAAAAATAAATATGAGATACCTATTCTATTCATCACTAATGTAATATATTTGATTAATTAATTAATTCATAAATAAAATAATTGAAGTTAATCACCACATAAATAATATTATAACGCATTTATTATCTATAATACATTTAATTGTACCTAATTTATCAATAACTCAATTTCATTACTTTCAACAATATTTTATAATTTACTGTTTGAGTAATGTAAACTATTGGTCAATTAAGGACCTCTTCACGAGTGAAGCTGTGGAACATTAAAAGACTTAAAAACCACAAACATAACTGGTGAAATGTAGGGGTACTACAGGTATAAGCATTGCCTGAACCTTCGAGGCATATAGTAATGATGTTATGTTATGTTATGTGAAACAAAATATGTACATAACACCTAAGCTAATACCAAATTGGAACCGTGAACTTCTGACGTTTCATAAGTGTCCATGTAGGTTTATGAGAAATAAAATGTATTGAATTTAAATTTGAACGGCAATAAACAGAAAAATTTGTAAACATGTTTTCTAAACAATTCGCAAAAATCCATATTTCACACTCTACCTACAACATGCAACAATGGCGGTATTTACCCCAATTTTTTTCAATTTTTTTTTCACTTTCGAGAATATTGAAAAAAACATTATTTCAATGGGCATTTCATTGAAATAAACATCTTGTATACAGTTCGTGGTCACGAAGATTGTGTCCGTAGTCACGAATTTGTAAATGGCTTGAGGGATTTCACGACATCTTCTGAAAAGGTAACAATTTTCGATGGAAAGGAGATAATAGTTTTGTTTATAACACGAAGATAAGATTACGGTGTTTATGACGTTTAATTTGAATATTTTCGAGTCCCAAACATAAAAGTAAAATTTTCAAAATCGGTTCACAATTGACGGAGAAATCGGGGAACATTATGAAAAAAAAAAGATTCCGAACTGAGAACCTCCTCCTTATTTGAAATCGGTTAAAAAGCGAGTCTTCTGGTAAAATACTTAACAGATTTTGTTAAAGTTGGTACAGTAGAAGATTACTTACAGCATACCCTGCATACCTATACTTACAGTATCCATTTTCTGCATCTATAATATACTCATCATTATGAACAACTTTTACCATGGGTCCAAACCTGAAATCCCGAAAAAAAATCAGCGGTTCCCTACATTTTGACGAGTTATGCGAACATAAATGTAAGGAACAGCAGATTTTTTTTGTTGAGTAAAGTTACGTGTTTAACTTTGCGCACTGGTAAAAAAAAATCCCTGTATAGGTTCACAAATACCTACCCACATCTAGAATTAACAGAACCCAAATGATAAAACTCTAGTCAAAATAAAATAATGAAAAATAACTTCTCTAGTTTTATATAGCACTAGCTTTTGCTCGCGGCTTCGTCCGCTTGATATACCTTGTTTATAACATAAAATATATTCTATGATACTCGGCAATTATAGCTTCCCATTAGTGAAAGAATTTTTGGAATCGGATCAGCAGTTCTGAAGATATTACCCTCTACATACAAACTCACATAATATACCACTTTATCAAATTAGGATCAGGGTTTGAAATACCTACTAGTATTTTTGGGAACCGGTACCGTTGGCCTTGGTGTGATACCGGTACCAGAGTAGTACCTGTACTATTGGTACTGATACCAGAGTAGTACCTGTACTATTGGTACTTCTAATCAGTATCGGTACTGTACCGGTACCAAAACCGGTGCCAAACAAATATTTCCGTAAGTTAGAGTGAGAAAACAGATATAGTTAGTAAAAAGGATAATTAATAGGCATAAGAAAAATTACTTCAAGGTTCCAACCGTACGAGATTCCTCGTACAAATATGAGATTTGAGTTACGCGCCGGGTATCTAAATTTGGTAACGGTACTTGTAAGGTGGAGTACCGATACTCGTCTGGAACGGGTACCCAGGTACCGAAATGGTAAGAACCGCTAAGTACCGCTACTGAATCTGTTCTTTTGGTACCTGTTCCAAGCTCTGATTAAGATAGATTGAATATTTTATAAAATTAATTCATATAATTACAACTAAATATAATTTGAACCATGACCATGCTCTTTGAACAATCCCCCATAATGATTCAAAGTTACAAATTACCATGGATTCAAGACCACCACAGATGTACGGTCGCACACAAAAATGTTTTAACGTCAGGATTATGGTAAGAACTACCTTTTTTTTAAGTCAAACGGGATCCGTGCTCAGGAATCGTGGTAATTACTTTTGTTAAGGAAATTATGTATTTGAATTTCAAATTGTAAGTATTGTTGAGAGTTAAGTTATTAGAATAAGTAGTACGTAAGGACTTGGTTGAAGCGCTTTTGAAGATATTTTTATTCTTATTTGAGGAGCTGGGGAACAAAAGCGGACTTGTCCAATTAATCAAATTTTACACTAGAGCAAAAAAAACTGAAATAGGTATATGCATATGGGCTGTAATTTTGTGCATTTCAGTATAATTAGTATTTAATACAACATAACTAATAGCCTGCTTGTTGGTCATAAAACTATGCGTTTTCAATTTTTTTTTATTTTTTTTGTAATGGACAAGTCCGGTTTTGATTACAAAAGGTGGACAACTCCGGTTATGATTGAAAGAGTTATGGACATGTCCGGTTATGAAAGAAAACTAGATTCTATTATTGTATTTTTTTATTTAAAAATTATATGAACTCTCCCACATCTGGTTCGCAACAGTCACAATCGTCACTGTGGTCGTCGTCTTCGTCATTTATTTGACTTGTTTCAGCAATTGCCACTGGTGAGGTATGGAATATATTGTTTTTAAACCAATCAAGCTCTTGATTATCCATCCAATTATCTCCGAATTGTTTCTTTAAGAGTGTTTCAACATCTTTTTTCTTGTTTGGTTTTAGTTCATTAACCATTGAAAATCTTTGTAGTAAACTCGGATGGTTTTTTGTCATTTTTAACAATGATACAGCATTTTCTGATGATTCATCTCCATAATCGGTGTTTAAGACTTTCACACCAAAGTTTACGTGATTTAAACGTGCAGTAGGATCTCTTCGTATGTTTGCAGTGCCTCGGCCACGTGCTCTGCCACGACTACGGCCCTGACTTCTTCGTGTTGATTGTTGAGATTGACTAGGAGTTTCTGTTTGGATGATGGTTGACTTTCTTTCTATTATTATTCTCTTTGCATCACGAATACTTTCCACTTTCTTGTAATAGTCTTCAAGGTTTTTGACGTTGTAAAGGTTCCAGTTTTCAGCTAAAATATGAACTTTGCCATGCTTTGCGTAAACCTCATGATATTTTTTTGGATCCAAAATGAAAGGCATCTTCCGCAAATCCTTTTCGACCCTCCCGAACACTCGATCCGCCGGCAAGAAGCTGTGACCGCGTACAGGAAAGGTTAGTACGATTTTGGCGACATTTTGAGGGGCGTAGTTTTTCAACCAGAAAATCAAAGTGTGGACTCCACACCCGTCCGAAAAAAGGCGTAAAACTTCCACTTCAGAAAAATCAGTAAACATCAGGTATGTTAAAAGGGCAGACGCAATTTCGGTGGCGCCTTTTTTAGCTTGGTTTTCTGTCCATATGAAGAAATGTGGCTCCTTTGTAGGCATATCAGTAATGCAGAAAGAATAAAGTCCAACTTGTCGTAAATAAAAACATTCCTGGATTGGCGTTTTAGGAAGGGATTGAATTTGTTGGAGATCAAAACATATTGTCATAGAATTTTCAGGTTTTTCTTTGGTAAGGGAAAAGAACGCTTTGGCTCTAGCTTTATGAACTCGGAGTTGAAGTTTCAATGATTGAAGTTCTTCAGGATTATTTTCAGTCTTCTGCCTATTTTTCAGCAGTTCGCAGGTACTACATATGTCGGAAGATGGTGACGCAAACCCAATATTAAAATCGTTCTCAAAAACATTTCGGAACATCGTTTGTGAGACTTTCAAATCATCAGTCGCTGAATTATTGTACAACTCCCACAACTTTTTTACGTTTAGCTCGTATGACAGGTACACTCTTTTTGATTTATTTCGATTGTAATGTGACTCCTTTGCTGGCAAACCACCGAGAAATTTTCTTACAGATTCCTTTTTATCAATACTTTTGAAACTTTTCCTGTCTCCTCCTCTGCCGTCAAGTGGCGTTTTGCCTTCATATAATTTGCTCGCAATTAAGTTTACCCTGTGCTTACTGAGCCCAAGAGCAGCCAAAAAAAAAGATTTGCATACTTTTACTAACCTTTTTGAATCACGGAAGAGAAAGTATGTCACAAAGTACTTATTCCTCTGCGGTTTGCGAGATTCCTCTCTCGATCTTTCTCTTTCTATGGGGCATGGTGATATGAGCCGTGACAAGTAAATATCCTGTAATTTTTTGCCAATTTTTTCATATAGTAGTTTGCGGTTGTAAACAATTTCGTTTAATGTCAAAGTCTGGCACTTAAATTTTCCCTTGTTATGTTCACACGCAGACACGAAATTCAAAGCAAGGGGGTCTTTATCTGCGTACCTAAAACAAAATAATAGCAATTTTAAATTCATCATAGGTTAGAATAATAACAAACACGCACCGGTAGGTATAATTTTACACTCACTTCGATTCCCTGTTGTTTTGCGCTTGCCGTCCTGTTTTTTTTCGTTTACGTGAGCCGTCATTTATATTGGCCACTATTTCTTCGATTCCGTCCATAATTTTGTCGGTTTTCTAGGAAAATTCTTCTCAAAATTACGAAAGCAATGACCGTCACACAGCTGATTATCTTTTTTTTTAATTTAGCAGTGTTGCCACAACTGATTTAGGGATATCATAACAAAAAAACAATGATTTTTTTAGACTTGTCCGGTTTTGTTTGACATTTTTCGTACTAACGGCAATTCTCCTTACGTTTTTGTCCGGTTTTGATTGGAGAAAAATCCCTTAGAATTTTAATAAATTTCTAACAGGACAAGTCCGCTTTTGAACGAAATCATCATTTTTAACAATTTTTTTCTCTAAGATCGGACCGCTTTTGATACACAATACTCCGGGGTTCGATAGATATGAGCTTAAAGAGTGCAAAAAAATAAAAATAAAAAATTCGAGTACAGTGGACAAGTCCGCTTTTGTTCCCCAGCTCCTCATTTATGAATAAAGTTACGGGTCTATTAATGTATTTCACGTTGTTGTTTTACGATTCCCTTTAAACAATATTATGTACACCTATTATTTGTGTATAAATTAGCAGTAATAATACCTTTCCTCATTAATTTTGTAAGCCAATGTTCAATGTTCAAATGTCAATGTAAAGTGTTCTTTAATAAATAAATAAACATTGAGCAAATTCTAACATTTAAAAATGCAGAAATTTTGTATAATACGGGAAAATGCAGGCATTTAAAAAATTCTGATATTATTATAAATAATATTATAAATGCGAAAGTGAGTTTGTTTGTCTGTTATGCTTTTACTCTAAAACGGCTAAACGGATTTGGATGAAATTTGGCAAATGGTTAGACCATATCCCGATATTCCCACAGGATCGAGACTTATCCGGGTGAAACCGCGAGGCGCAGCTAGTCATTAATAAGGCAATTTATTTTTCCACTGCTCTATAAAGAAACACCGTCAGATTTTCGAATTATTACTAACTAGTCATGAGAATGTGTTATTAATGATCGTAAAAAAATCTCAGGATATTCTACAAAATTGTAGAAAATACTGCACCAATACCACATCTAAATCATAAAACATCCATCCATCCATTAATCATGGTTATACCCTATTTATGTACTGTTATTTTATTTGTAATGATATATTTTTAAGAATTTTTTTCTTTGTTCATCTCAAACAGAGGACCTGCCATCCAATCTCTTCACCACCCTTGGTTGGCTGGTAGAGAATGCCTAAGGCATTAAGTCCGCCTTTGTACCTTTTTGAGTGTGAAAAGTTTAAATAAATAAATAAACATTGAACACTTTTCTACCGAACATTACATAAAAGTGTAAGAAATACCTTCAAATACTCACTCCCACCATTGTTTTTAATATTTTAATGACACATAACCTATGAGTTATGGCACAGAACACCATAGATCCTTTTATCTATGCTTTACGTGCTTTTAAGTTATACTTTTAACTCCTTTATGCCTCTGGGCATGGTCCTGTTAAGTTAGAGATAATTTTATGTTTTAAAGTTGATGTTGTTCAGTGTGTTTTTAGCTTTGTGGGTGGGCAGAGATAGGATGAACAGTTTAGTTCGAGCGAAGGGTCAGTTTCAGCTTAAGTTACTGTTGAAAAATGCCACTTGGTTTAGTGTTTTATTTATTTATTTCAGTCTATTCGGGAAACTTACAACTAACTTATACAGTGTTGTTACGAAATATGAAATTGAAGGCCATTTTAAGTTTCCACTGATAAAAACTAAAATAAAAACGAAAAATAGGTAAACATAACAAAAACAACAAAATATCAGCCGCACGGGTCGATCCATCAGGTTAAGCTACGCTTGCCGGGGTTGGTTAGTGGATGAGTGACCATCTTTACATACCGAGACTCCTCCGTGCCTCGGAAAGCACGTTAAGCCGTTGGTCCCGGCTGTCATTCGTGGATCTTTGACAGTCGTTACGGGTCGTCAGAAGCCTGAAAGTCTGACAACCAGTCTTACCAAGAGGTATCGTATTACCCAGTTACTGGGTTGTGGAGGTCAGATAGGCAGTCGCTCCATGTAAAATACTGGTATTCAGCTGCATCCGGTTAGACTGGAAGCCGACCCCAACATAGTTGGGAAAAGGCTAGGCAGATGATGAGATCGGTACAAAATACCTTTCATAAATTAGGAAATAAATTGTACACGAGCCCGAACACGAGCGGAGTTGACCCTCCTAAGTGTTCTCTTCCAATACCCTATCAATAACATCATGTTTGACTTTTAAAAATTGTTTTTAGAGGAAAAAATCAATCAAATAAATACAGACATATTCGACACATTTCTAGTTATTTTTAACCGACTTCCAAAAAGGAGGAGGTTATATGTTCGTCGCGTATGTTTGTTTTTTTTTTTTATGTATGTCCACCGATTTCTCCGTCAATTGTGGACCGATTTTGAAAATTCTTTTTTTGTTTGAAAGGGTGTGCTCTCGAATTGGTCCCATATAAATTTTATTAACTTTGCTTGGATAGTTTTTGAGTTAGCTACAAAATACGTATTTTTTTCCCACTTATTATGTAGATGATATGTTAAGTTTCTGTCATTGGTAGCAGGTAGTGGTATTCGAATGTGTGTGGGGTAGGTACCACAACTAAAAAGTGAAAAATAAAAACTTTTTACAAAAAAAAAACAACCGACCTCCAAAAAAAAAACACTACAAAGTGAAAAATAACTTTAAATTCGGAAGTCGGTGGCAAAAAACGAAAATACAAAACCTAAGACACCGACTTCCAAATTTAAAGTTATTTTTCACTTTGTAGTGTTTTTTTTTGGAGGTCGGTTTTTTTTTTTATACTTTTATTACTAGTGATCCGCTCCTGCTTGGCACGGGTTTTTACGACTTGACAAAACATCGAGATTTCTTAGTTTTATTTAACGTTAATATTAACGTATTATACACATAAACCTTCTGGAATAAATTCTCCAATGTGCCCTGGCCACTTAAGTTTGGCAATTCTTCGAGCTATGTCGGTTACCTTGGTTCTCCCGCGGATCTCTTCTTTTCTGATTCGATCACATTGCCCTTTGGGTGACTTTTAGCCTTCTGATAAGGCCCATTGTGAGCGACCACGTTTCGTTTCGTCTTTCGTCTTGAGACACTGTGGTATGTGGGACGAAAAGATATCGTCCGTGTGGTGTCATAGTCCTGTGGTGTTAAATTCTTAAGTCGAATAGAACTACTTATTCAAATCAAACTTCTCAGTACAATCGATCTCAAAGATGATAGGACAGCAAAAAAAACCGTAACACAATAAATGGCAGACAGCAAAAAAACCGCACACTCAGTCTATTCGTTTATCTGGACATTTCTCGGAAACTGACCGGTGTTATCAGATCCGCTACTTTGTATATTCAAGCTTTTTGGTTAGAAGGAGACAGCAGAATAAATGGGCTGTAGTGTTTATTATGTAACTTTGATGTATACGTCCGGTGTATCCTGGAGAGTCAGGAGAGACAAAGGTCATGTCATATACCCATGTGACACCCACTCTCATGAATATAGGAGACGCTACGCTCGAAGTTGTGGACGAGTATGTTTACCTAGGACAAACTGTCCAGCTAGGTAGGTCCAACTTCGAGAAAGAGGTCAATCGTCGAATCCGACTCGGCTGGGCAACGTTCGGGAAGCTACGCAATATCTTTTCGTCCCACATACCACAGTGTCTTAAGACGAAAGTCTTTGACCAGTGCGTGTTGCCAGTGATGACCTATGGTACTGAAACGTGGTCGCTCACAATGGGCCTTATCAGAAGGCTAAAAGTCACCCAAAGGGCAATGAAGAGGGCAATGCTTGGAGTTTCCCACGTGATCAACTCAGAAATAAAGAGATCCGCAGGAGAACCAAGGTAATCGACATAGCCCGAAGAATTGCCAAACTTAAGTGGCAATGGGCAGGGCACATTGCTTGCAGAACGGATGACCGATGGGGTCGAAAGGTTTTGGAGTGGCGACCACGTACCGGAAGACGTAGCGTTGGAAGGCTTCCCACAAGATGGACCGATGACCTTGTGAAGGCCGCAGGAATCCGCTGGATGCGGAAAGCACAGAATCGGTCGAAGTGGCGGTGCTTGGGGGAGGCCTATGTGCAGCAGTGGACGTCTTTCGGCTGAAATGATGATGATGATCCTGGAGAGTCAGCTCCGCTACCATCTTGATGACTAGCTAAATCAAGTTGGTCCCTATGACAAAAGAAGAAGCATCTTTGGTTCATATAAGCATAATCAGCTTATCACAAGCCTCGTCTCTGTAAACTGGGCCGTAATCCACCACGCGGGCCCAGTGAAATGCTTGCAGTGAAACTGCATCGGATTGAAAATTTAAAATGGTAGGTAAATATCATCATCATTTCAGCCGAAAGACGTCCACTGCTGGACATAGGCCTCCCCCAAGCACCGCCACTTCGAACGATTCTATGCTTCTCGCATCCAGCGGATTCCTGCGGCCTTCACAAAGTCATCGATCCACCTTGTGGGAGGCCTTCCAACGCTACGTTTTAGTTTATACAATAGTTTTGATTTTTATTGTTTTATTTATTTTGTAATCCCCCTAGAGGGATTTATATATGTCCGTTGGTGTGTCCGTGGCATCACAGCGGGCCCTATCAGAATACCAACGCTGCGGTATTTATTTATTTTTTCTAAATATCGCAGCATTATGCTGAGATATGGGCCTTTTTGGCCTCGCAAAGGTCGTTATTATTTTTGTTGTTAGTTTGTTAGTTTAAAATGCTCCTTTCTTATTTTTTACTTCTTTTCTTTCTACGTCTCCCTGTACCCTAATCGCGTAACACATGATCAATCATAGTCTGAATCATTTGGAAAGAGGTTACTAATCCATTGCTTCATATGTTCGAATTTATCTGCTCAAAAATGTAAATAAGGCAATGAATGTTGTTGAACTGTCAAAATGAAACAGATTGTGATTGATTGTTTCGGAATAAGGATGCTTACCTACGTAAATTTTGATTTCAAGATTGTATTATTCCATAAATTGCTTTTCTTCTAGCTGTATTACCAGTACCCTAATTGTGTAATACACGATCAATCACAATCTGTTTCGATTTGAAACAGATTGCTAATCCATTGATTCATAAGTTGGAAAAAAAAATTTGCTCGAAAACGTAAATAACGCAATGAATGTTGTTGAACTGTCAAAATGAAACAAATTAATTATAATAGTTTACGAAAATAAGTTACGCAATTAGGGTACTGGTCCTTCAATGATAGTAAATAAATATTCACAGAACCTTGGCTTATCCTAAGAAGGAAAGTCGACTCAAAAACTTAGTTAAAACAAAAACAAATGAAAGAATTTATTCTCAAACAGATAGGGTTCTTAATGAAGTGTGAAACAGTCATTATTAAGCTGATAAATTAAATGAATGACCCTATTTTGTGCCCCTTACTGTCTTAACAAGGAACCCTCTATGTTGTAGAACTAAAGATACAAATTTACTTGTTTTTAGGGTTCCGTACCTCCAAAGGAAAAAACGGAACCCTTATAGGATCACTTCGTTGTCCATCCGTCAGTCTGTCAAGACGCTTTTTGTCAGGAACGCGTGGAGGTATCAAGTTGAAATACGTAGATGTATGTTTATTTGGAGCTCTAAAAAAATCAAGCTTCTAAGTCAAGGCAATAAAAAATACGGCCATTGAAATATTTTGATATTCGCAAATAAATCAAAACATACAGTGTACTTCCCGTTGACCTAGATTCATGAAATTTGGCAGGAAGCAAGGTCTCACAGCACAATTAAAGGAAAAAGTTCGAAAATTGATAATTTGTAGTTTTATCACACAAATTTTTTTTTTGCCTTTTGCAAACGATGTATTGGGAGAACATTTTTCTCAATCGCAAAGTTAAGTTTGTTCTTGGGATAAATTAATTCCAACTACGGAACCCTTCATTGTGCGGGGTTCGACATGCACTTGGCCGGTTTTTTTTTGTTTAAATTAAGATTTAGGATCATAAATCTCAGTTTTTTGGGGTCTAGTTTTGTTTTTGTTTTTATTCTATTTCTATAATGGACTTACGTTTGACCACTATATCAGTTGAAGTTACATACTGTTGATTTGATTGTACGATTTTTGGTAATCTCGTTTTCTTCTCGTGTGGTTAATGACTAACCCATACCTTAGGGTACAGGTTAGTCACTCAAAAAAAAAACAATGGATGTAAAAAAAAATCTGTTCAACAACGTAAATAACGCAATGAATGTTGTTGAACTGTCAAAATGAAACAAATTTGTCACAATCGTTTAAACGTTACGCAATTAGGGTACTGGTGTCAGAGTTTTAAAGGCTCTGACTTGGCTTCACATGGCGTCGAGAGATATCTCTCAGGCATGCCGGTTTCTTCACGATGTTTTCCTTCACCAACAACAGCGTTCTGAGGGTTTTTGCAGAGAGGCTGGATGGTCCTACAATGGGGAGGTTTACCAAGCTTCATGTTGGCAACGAAGCTCGTTGAACCTTCCTGTTATTATGATTTTTATTTTTCTTTCTTCTTTTTGTGTTCCTGCATGTTATCTAATATCTACTAATATAGTTTTTTAAGTCAAATGTAATACTAACACCCTATGGGCCTTGATGCCTGACAATAAAATATTTTTATTTTTATATTATTTTATTTATTTATTTTTGAAGCAAGTGGTAATGATGAATGACACCATGGCACATGGCACCATAGAGATGGGATAGTCACGATCTTACGGGCAATTTTTATGACGTGTAAAAAGGCATGTTTTTGATTTCAGAAATAGTGTTGCCTCTTTAAAAGTTTTGTAATGACTTTACTTATGAATTTCTTTTGTTTTGTTTACAGGTAAGCAGTTCTACCTCCAACAAGTTAAGGACTTCTTAATGTAAGTAGATACATATATCATTAAGCGAAAAACAGGAATGGCTTATCAACAACAGCCGCAGCAGCTGTCTGCGTTCAGTGCTCAGTGTGGCAACATTCCGTGTTCGAGTTCGCGACAAGTCAATCGTCATCCTGAGGATGCCTCGTTGAGAGGTGAAACACGTGTTGATTTTTTTCAGGGTTTTTTATGGCTCTTTAGAAATAGCTAAGTGGAACAGGTTACTAAATATATCCACGTCTATTGTATTTTATAATGGATTTCCACAACGTCACGCCTGAATCTTTTAACTATCTTAACTAAATATTTGGTAGTTGATACCATTAATCATATATCTTGTTGACAATCTGAATACATTTAGTTTGTCCAGAACTTGGCTAAGAGAACGATAAATCTTTATAAAGTTATCCACATCGTCGTGTTTGCATTTATATCAATACTTAGCCCCGCGGTTTCACCCGCATAAATCTCGATCCCGTAAGAATATCTGGATAAAAGTAAAATTCTATATCCTAGTCCAGGTCATGGTCTACCAGTGTGCCAAATTTCATACAAATCCGTTCAGCCGTTTTAGCGTGAAAGCGCAACAAACAAATAAAAAAAAACTTTCGAATTCATAAAATTAGTTCGAATTCTCCTCAGAAGTTACACAAGATCGCAGTATATCTTAGAAAAACCACTTTATGAATAGTCTCATTGCTCTCATTTTTGTATAATACATAATATGTATACCTACACGGGTTCATTGCCCTCTGATAAGGAATACAGAGAAACATTTCTCTAACAGCTGATAGTTTATCAAGATCACAATCAAAGACGCATTCATTGAAGACTTTATCTATTTTCTTTAGTACTTTCTTATTAGTCCTTCTTTATTGTGGTGCCTGAGAGATATTTCTCGACGTCATGTGAAGCTAAGTTAGAGAGCCATGGGCGGCATAAAAACTCTGACATCAGGTCATTCGCTAACCACACGAAAAAAAGTATAAGGTTGTGGTAGTGTATCTAGATAAGTTTATTATATATATTACGTACAAATATATAAATAACTTATAACTAATTTGATAAAAACAACAAAATTATATACTAACTTAACTAAAACTATTTACAAACTAAAATATAGCGTCGAAAAATTCATCCGCATCGCTGTCGACTGGTAATGTACCCAAGAGACTGGCGGCATTGCCACGTTGTATGGCAATGCTTAGCCTCTGACCAAGGTAAAAGCCAGCCCTTGGGTCACGGGAAGTGTCAAATTGCCGTTTTGAGATGTCACGGAAGAGGCCATGGGCACTCGGACCCCACGGCCCGAGGGTTTCAACCCCAAACGGCTCGAGAATATAGTTACTGATGAGGTTTTCTGCAACCGCAGCAGCAGCACTAGCACAGCACGCCGAGCCAGGAAGTTGGGATGGCGCAAGAGTGTCGACACAGGTTGCGTCCCACACTAAAGGCCTACCCACCTTCCATGGAAATAAAGACATGCCGTCCGGCCTCTTGCCATCGTCGCGTGCCAAGCCATCTAGATAAGTAGGTTTGGAAAAAAACTTGGTCATCCTTCGTCTCGTGTTCTTTAAGTGAATTCAAACATTGAGCGGCAATCGTGCGCAGCTGTGTTTGGACGACTGCCGGCGCGCGAACGCTTCAGATTCTGTCTACCTGCCGCGCACAAACATTTTTAGAAAACTATCGTCACTAATTGTGTCGACGTGTTTTGGCGTATAAAAATGGACAACGTAACATGCATCGATTCGATTGAAATGTATGAAACTTTTAATGAATTAGGGATCCATCGATCCATCAGCTACGCTTGCCGGGGTTGGTCCGGGGTGGGTGACCATCTTTACATACCAAGATTCCTCCGTACCTCGTAAAACACGTTAAGCCATTGGTCTCGGCTGTCATTCGTGGATTTTTGATAGTTGTTACGGGTCGTCAGAAGCCCAAAAGTCTGACAACCAGTCATACCAAGGTGTATCGTATTACCTAGTTACTGGGTTGTGGAGGTCAGATAGGCAGTCGCTCCATGTAAAATACTGGTATTCAGCTGCATCCAGTTAGACTGGAAGCCGACCCCAAAACATAGTTGGGAAAAGGCTAGGCAAATTGATATTGCCAACTGAAGTGCATTGCGGCGGCGGCGTGTCTCGGATGTGCCGCGCAGTACTGCCGCGCAAACATTCGTCGCCGTCGGTTTGGACCTAACTAGAGCGCGGCAGAAATATGTCCTGCCAACGCCGCGTGTTGCTGCCACGCTCTTGCCGCTCAATGTTTGTCCAAAGTGGAGACGAGACAGTGGTGTGGTGTGAAGACTTAAAAGCCGAACAAATTTTCTTGGGTGCGTGAGTCCATCCGATAGCAATACCTCCTCGAAAAGATGTGATCTTTGGCGAGAGAAGTTCAAACCTGATTTTTTCATCGAGCCATTAGAACCTTTCACATGGACAAACATTGTCGTGGCCGACTTGGAAAACTTTTTTTGTAAAAAGTTTTTATTTTTCACTTTTTAGTTGTGGTACCTACCCCACACACATTCGAATACCACTACCTGCTACCAGTGACAGAAACTTATCATATCATCTACATAGCAAGTGGAAAAAAATACGTATTTTGTAGCTAACTCAAAAACTATCAAAGTTAATAAAATTTATATGGGACCAATTCGAGAGCACACCCTTTCAAACAAAAAAATAATTTTCAAAATCGGTCCACAATTGACGGAGAAATCGGTGGACATACATAAAAAAAAAAAACAAACATACGCGACGAACATATAACCTCCTCCTTTTTGGAAGTCGGTTAAAAATCCGCACTCAAGTCGGCCGCAGCAAAGACAATCTCCACAGGTAGGGTTTCTCGGATGGTTCCGATCCTCAAACTTGCGATCGACACGCTAAGAAGAACAGATAAAGTTCCTTGTGGTTTTTGCCTTGAATTTGGATAGACAGTTCTATTCAGGTGGTTGTATCTATATAGGTGGTTGTAGGATTTTGGTTGAAGATGGTTTCTGTTGATGGTTTGTGTGCCACCTTCTAACAGCCCCCTAACCATGCCTTAGGGGTCCCATAAACTTAGGACATGTCGGTGTAAACGGGTATAAAAGTCTCTTTTAAAACAGTAAAAGCAACCTTTGAAAAGTAAAGTCCCTACCGACCATACAAACCGTTATCTACCTACTTAATAAACAAAGTCTTATTTTATTTTCAACAAGCATCACAATATTTTTCAATCAATTTTGATTTTGACGGACAACACACAATATATTTCGAAGGTATTTTTAATTTGATGCCTCGTTACGCATTCTGACCATTAATCAACTGTATTATCTCTCTGCCTACGACCCATGGCGCTAGCGTGAAGTTTACGCATTAATTAACTTGTTCGGTTAAATTGAGTGGAATTCGGAACAATTATCTTGAAACTTGGAATATGCAGGTTTATAATTAGGTGTTTTGTAACTGGGTTAATCAGGTATTTGGTATTTCAGAACAATATTTTATTAGTTTATTTCTGACCACAGAGAATCCATACAGTGGAGTTAATAAAGAAAATATGGCGTGACCTTGCGGAAATCCATTTTAAAATGCGGATATATTTAGTAATCTGTTCCGCTTAGCTACTTCTAAAGAGCCATAAAAAACTCCTGAATGAAATCGATACGCAGAGAACGGTCTGCGTTCAGCGCTCGGTATGGCAACACGCCGTGTTCGGGTTCGCGACAAGTCAATCGTCATCCTGAGGATGCCTCGTTGAGAGGTCACCTGTCGATTTCTTCCAGGAGTTTTTTATGGCTCTTTAGAAATAGCTAAGCGGAACAGGTTACTAAATATATCCACGAATATTGTATTTTAGTAAAGATAATGTTAAATTAATGATAGTATCCAAATAATCTACTTCTTTTCGTGTGGTTAGTTCCTAATCTGGTGTCAGAGTTTTTAAGCCGCCAATGGGCCTCTAACTTGGCTTCACATGCTGTCTAGAAATATCCCTCAGGCATGCCGGTTTCCTCACGATGTTTTCCTTCACCGTTTTTTAAGCAAGAGATAATTATACAATACGCACATGAGTCCGAAAAGTCAGAGGTGCGTGGTTTGGGTTTGAACTCGAGACCTATGACTTGGCAGTCCGACACTCTAAATCTGTGGTCCGACAGTACACGAAGCAACAAAAATCGACCTAAAGAAAAGCGGCCACATTCCTCTAGACCGTATTTTGTTGCTTCGTATCTCAATATGAAACTTTATAAAAGGTATTAGAAAATTCTAGACACACTTACCGAGGGTCCTTACTAGCCGTTATTCATAATTCCTTCTCAGCCACGAGATAATATTTTTAAAGGAGTGGCGCTAGTGTACGGTTGTACGCCCTCTTAACGTATCTTTCAGATATTTTCATACAAAATCCAATCTACTCTTGATTTATCTGGTAAATCTTCTTCTTCTTCGTATCGCTCTTGACAGAGCGGTCGTGGTCACAATAAACTATGTCCAATCGCAGGTGTAGTCGTTGCCCGCCTCACGATCTCCCTCCATCTGGTTCTGTTACATGACAGTCTAGCGCATTCATTAACAGGGCCTCCAACCGCGGATTTTATTTGATCGGTCCACCTCATTGGTGACCTCCCGACTGGCCTATTACCTTCCACTCTGCCCTGCACCACTAGACGCTCTATGGAGTCATTATTCCGCCTGGAGACATGAACAAAAAACTTTAGTGCACCTGGTAAATAGTGCACTGAAAATCAAGCCTTATAGCACTTATTTCATCTAATTACCAATAGCTTCTTAGACACATTTCAACCTCATAAAAAATGTATCACGAATTCATGAATATTTTGTCACCAATATTAGGTAACAGGTAATCCATTGAATAATATCACCCACACATCCATTTTAAGAAGAAAACTCGTCGATAAAGCAACCGGTTAAAAAGAAAGTGTTTACTCTATGGAAAGTGAAAAGAAAAGCTTTGTTTAATCATTGTTTATGGTAGACTTTGTGAATGTGTCATCTTGGACACTTCGCTTCGCTCACTGAGATTAAAAGTATCCTATGTCCTAACCCAGGTCACAGTATACCCATGTGCCAAATTTCATTCAAATCCGTTCAGCCGTTTTAGCGTGAAAGCGTAAAAAGCAAAGTCACTTTCGCATGTAAAATATAAGTTAGAATTGGAAAATTGCTTACAGAATATTTAGCTTATACAGTGTGATTTTTCATAATGTGCACATATCGAAATGAGGAAATCCATGCTTAGTTTTAACGACAGAATTAAAAAAAAAAAACTAAATATTTTTTATACTTTTTATGGAATTAAAAAAAAAAAACAAAAAAAGAAATTGAAACAAACTCCATAATGATTGGAAGTAATTAGACGTCCACATAAAATGAAAATTGAGAAAAAAACTACCCTCAATTGAAAATAAACATGTGTTTTTAGCAAAAATCTATAAGTAATTTTTCATCAATTTTTACAATAATTGTAACATTTATAAAAAAGATGCCAAAAAAATTATTGAATATTTTTTCCTTCGATAAAATTAAGCATAGATTCCCTCACTTCGATATGTGCACATTATGAAGAATCACACTGTATAAGTTAGTAAATCGGATCAGCTTATAGTCCAATCGGATTACCAAATTGAAATCGGATTCAATAAAAGTAACGCTATAAAAAAGAAAGTAAAAGAAATGGAAACAAGTACAATTTCTGTACATTCACAATCTATACAACAACTTAATAGAGATTGAAGATATACAGGGAAGTGAAGACAGAAAGAGACAACGACAAAAATCATTCGAATCAGAAAAGGACAGAGAATCTGCAGTTGATTGCACTTTGATTGTTCGTTCCAGTTTAATAATTAAAAAGATTAAAAGAAAAAGGTTGTGTCCAATGAGGTTTTAATACGGCATTTCTTATTTCCGTGACTGATTTTTTAATAACTAATGTTTCTAATAATAAATAGATAATCGTAGCTTTTTTTAAAACATTACGTAATGGCTTTGATGATATTTCATCATAATCTGTGATAAAAAATGTTTGAACGGGATTCTTTTTTATTACAAAGAATGACTACACAATTTTTATAACTGAAGTCATAAAAATTAGATAATGCTGTACCTATGCGGTTGTCAACGGTGGGCATCTTTCACATTTCACTACAGCTAATTAGAACATTTTGTACGACTTACCTATGCTTTTGTAGACTTCTTCGCCCTCTATGTACCAAAATTATGTCAACGTTTGCCTTCGCCATAGAATGGTAAAGGTTTTTACTTGTAGGATGCTCCTCAGTGGGGTAATTGCATCACACGCTCACAATGGTACTTAATGCCTTTCATTTTGATAGTTCAACAACATTCATTGTGTTATTTAAAGAAAGAAAGAAAGAAAAGAACGAAAAATTGTTTATTCTGCACAAAATAAACGCACATTACGCAAAAAAATTACAACAGCACGCAAAAAAAAAAAAAAACATAAAATGCACATTCGCCAAAAGCCTCGTATTCAATATTCTAAAACGAATAAAAGTTTGACAAATTTTGTCTATTGCTTATGTCAATGCGAGAGACCAAAGACAATTTACAATTTTGTTTGCTTATGACAATACCAAATGAAAACAACAAACAATCAGAACATAAACAAAATGCCGATTGCTGATTGGAATAATGTACGTTGTGGAGCAGACGAATTTTTCGAACATATGAGGCAGTGGATTAGTAATTTCCATCTTAATATTTCGGATTGTTATTGAAAGTGTGTTACTCAATTATGGTATAGACTATTATGAAGCACTGCAACTCCTATAAGCAATTAATAGTAGAATGTCAGATGAATGTCTAGAAGAAAACCTTCCAGTTATTATGAGAAATGTTATTTTTTTCCTGAAAAGCTTATGCCTCGAAAAGGAGAAAGTTATGAATCATATGAACTCAATACAGAACATGATGTTACTCACTTCAATGATCAAAAAAAAAAGATCGTGCATTACGACACAGCTTAAAGTACACTTGGAATTCCGCTTACCCCCAAACGGGAAACAGACGAAAAGATAAAATACTTACTCATGATGGTCCACCACATCAAATCATCAACCAGCTACGAAAGACAGAGACGAAAGATAATGATTATACGAGTGAAAGAGATGAAGAACTGTCGGCTACACTTTGATGAAAGAACCGATGCTATCTAATTCAAGGGAAGCGACTGGGCCATAATTTTTATGGTTTTTTTTTAACATTACAAAGGGTTTTCGAGTTTGTATTGCAGTCACGGATAGTAATTTTAAACAGTATGGCCCATTGAGTCGTTAGGCCTTTCAAAGTGAGGAAGGTATTCCTATATATCCTGTAGAGTTTGAACGGCGAACTTTGGCTGAAGTCCCAGCTTGGTAGACCGATGACCTTATAAAGACAGCTGCCAAATGCGGAAGGCGAAGAACTGGGTGTTCCAATGTAGCTTGAGGGAGGCCTATGTCCAGCAGTCGAATGCAACGGGCAGAGTTGATTAATGCTGGTTCCTATAAACAAAAAACTAATCGTTTTGCTTACCAATGGTAGCATTTTTTAGTGCCAAACTGGGCATATAAATAGATTCGTGAGCAAATTTTACCTGTGATATCTACTTCCATATGGGACGGTCTACTGTGCAAAGGTTAAGACTCTTGAGAGACTACAATTAAGACTCATGTATCTTTACCAATAATGAAGCAAGCGTTATTGGTAACGATACAAGAGTCTTAATTTTAATCAATTACGGTCCGTAAATTATAGGAGTCGGCTATAATAAACCATCATAGTTATACACGCGTAGCAGCGTGATTTCCGTAGAAGCGGAAGAAATGAATGACAAAATGATAGATTCGAGAAAGATTTCTACGGGTGGTGCGATGTCAAAAATCAAAAAAAGAAATGTCACTTTGAAAAGAAAGATATTCTTCATAGAAAATACAAAGAAGTGGTTATGCTATGCATGCTGATGATAATGCAAGACGATATACTTCAGGTTAAAATACTTAATAATAAAATACAGACCTACTATCATAGTTTCCATATCCTGAAATAGTCCTGCACCAACCGGGGGTTGTCCTTGGGTGCACTAGCATAGTGCGAACAGGGATAATCGTCGGTTGGTGCCTCATTTCATTAAACACGTCTAACGGGCCTCTGCGAGTTGGCTTCGGCCCCTCGTACGCCTTCCAATGGTCCGGGACCCAAGGGTCTCGAGAAATATCAAAAACATACAATACTCTTAATTAAAGTAGGTGCGAGAGAGCAGTAACGGCCACGACTTCCGAGTTGCAGATCGTAGGTTCAAACCCAGTCAGGCGGTTTACTTTGTGTTAATAATTTCATCACCATTGCTCTCAAAACGGTGAAGAAAAACATTGTGAGGAAACCGGCATATCCCAGAACCAAAAATTCAAAGACATGTGACATCAAGCAACCCGCACTGGGCCCACGACCCACTCCCTCTCACAGAGAGGAGGCCTGTGTCAAGCAAGCAGTGGAAACATTATAGGTTGATCATACTCTTGTGTATTTAAATACCACCAAAACATTGGCAACAAACCAAAAGTAATTGCATAGATACAGTCTTGTAAAGAAAACTGAAAGGGAATTGTAATTTGAGAGCCAAGAATGCTATTTATTATACAACGATGAAACACTATGTCTGGCCGGTATGTGAAGATTTTGGCGTGATTATAACATCTGAAAACGAAGTGTCCATCTGGGCTCTAAAAGCGTCATAGTTTAAAGGCTTGTAAATTATATTAATAAGTGGCTCTCATTTAAAGTATTTCTTAATATAGTTTTTATTGAGTTTTCAGATCTATGCATCAATCATGGTGCTGCTCACCAACTGGTATAATATTACTCAGTAACTGGGTTGCTGGTTGTATCAGATAGGTAGTCGCTCCGTGTAAAATACTAGGATTCAGTTGCATTCGGTTTGATGGAAGCCGACCCTAACATCGATGAGAAAAGGCTGGGTAGAAGATGAATTATGGTGCTGATAATTTTGGGCAAAGCCTGAACTAGAATAAAAATATTTCTTTCTTTTCTGCGTTCAGCGCTCGGTGTGGCAACACATCGTGTTCGGGTTCGTGACAAGTCAATCGTCATCCTGAGGATGCCTCGTTGAGAGGTGAAACACGTGTCGATTTCTTTCAGGAGTTTTTTATGACTCTTTAGAAATAGCTAAGCGGAACAGGTTACTAAATATATCCACGTCTATTGTATTTTTCTGCTAAGAAGTAAAGGAAGAGAGAGAGGTCAAATTACATAGTTTCATGGTACTCTTCAAGACATGCCATTAAAAACGATGTGAAGTTGAACATGCAAACTTTTTTGATAGAATCATAGAACTTAACCGGCTCTGTGGTCTAGTGTTTAGAACACCTTTCTCAAACCCAGAGGACCTATGTTTCGATTCCAAGTGGAGGAAAAATTTTCTGCTTGGTTTGGTTGGTGGTAGGGCTTATTCTAAGTCCGCCTAGCTAGCTACCACCATCTTATCTAAGTTAATGTTAACAGCATTGTTTTGTTTCGGCAGTTAGAGGTAATATAGCAGTTCCTCTGTGGTTGAGGATTCCGGGTGAAGCTCGCTTCTACCTTCGGCCTGATCATCACTTACCATCAGGTGAGATACAGGCCAAGAGCTTCTCCATTGTGGATAAAAAAATACTTTTATTCTGTCTCTCTCTTTTCTTATTAGTCATGAAGCAATATTTTTAGATGTCCAATCGAAATGTTGCCAATATTTAATATGACGTAAGAAATTTATAAGTTCAAAAACAAGATATTTAAAATAAGCCCTGATCTACGATGATGTATTGACGCCATTTTCAATTTTATCTCCACAACCTAAATTCTTTTAACGATTAATAGAACAACATTCTCAAAAAGCTTCCGTATACATTAATATACCAATAACTAGTCTGTCCGTCTGTGTATAAATAACTCGGGAACATTGCATAAGTCTGGAGCGATGCCAATGACAATATGCACATGTTGAATTATATGCATTTCGATGTTTTATTTGTAGTTAAACTAGTAAGGTCGTTGGATAATGGGTAATTAAGAAGCAGTTTAAAATAATGGCAGAGCTTGGAGCAATTTTTTTGGAAACTATTTGATAAATGCTTCAGTTTAAAGCGAAAGCGTCAGAATAGTCCGCGAAATTCAACTTTTCTTACGTTTTTTGCAATTTGCAGGTCAGTATCAGGTTGTATGTGGATCTAAATATGATTCACGGCCGTATCAAATATAATTTATAGAATTATAATCATAAAAATCATCAATACATCTCTCTAAGTTCATATAATCTTATTGATCGACCATTGATGAAATCATGACATTTTAGGATTATTCTAACATAAGGAGTTGTACTGCTGATTCTAATGATTAAAATTCTGTAAAGCCATATTTGTAACGGTCGCGAATCATATTTTAATCAAGATACAACCTGACAGTGACCGTCTTAGCATCTACTTCATTGTCAACGCCAGCTCAATGTGCACTACTTGAATTTGGATGATGACCTGAATTAGTCACCTCATATCAAAAACGCATGTAGTGGATTCCAAATGCAGACTATCCACGTGGTATTGATGCTTCCAAATACAATTGCCCTAGGCTGACGACAATGGATGTGACAGCATACCTATGGATTCAAATTCAAAATATTTTATTTCACATAAACCTACAAGGGCACTTATGAAACGTCAGCAGCTAGGTGCACGGTTCCAATTGGTCGCTTCCTATGGAAAAGAGCCGGCAAGAAACTCCACGGTTACTCTTTTAAAAATAAATTGTTTCTACAATGTTTTCAAATTAGTGTTAATTACGTATGGGAGGACAGTGTAGGCCTATCAACAAGTACCAGGTACTTAGCAAAATAGAAAATGGTCCACAAGTCTACAGCCTACAACGTTCTCACATTCACAAAATCTAAAAGAAAAGAATCTATGAAAAAGATAAACAAAATAATAAAAATAAGGATCTATTTAAACCATTTGATTGATATTGGTTAATCATTTTTTGGATTGTTGGTTATTAAGGGTAAATGTATCTCTCTTAAAGTAAGTTGTGCACATTCCATTTGTATTCAACAGGAAGATTGTCATATGTGATTGACTGTAATATGATGCTGATTAAATTAGTGGAAAAGATCAAATGAATGACTTTACTTTAATCAAAACGTCATCCGAATCAATCCCTGTTAGTCTCATGCATATTTACCGCTGGGTAAGCTGGTGAGAGGAAAAAACATCCTTACATATTGAGATGACAGAAGAGAGATGAGAGAGAGAGAGAGAGAAGAGAGAGAGGGAGGAGAGGGTTTCAGAGATGTATGGAAGAAGACATGTTGCGTTGAATCCAAGAGAGCTCCAAGTGATAAGGACAGGGGGATGAAGCTAGCATCAGTTGCAGATATTTCTGGAAAGACTAGTATTCATCTGCATCCTGTTAGACTGGGAGCCGATCCCATCATGGTTGGAAAAAGGCTATGTAGATGATGATGAATAATACAGGTATGAAAAATCTTATTCAGTTACATAGTAATATAAAATTCTTGGTAAAGGAAACCACAGTAAAAGATAATAAAGTAATTGCTTACTTGCGGTTTTCCTGTAGGTATCGTTTCAAGTTGTGATTCATTCATGAATCTTTCCTTCCATTCATTGTTATTTTTACTTTGAGGTAAACTTGGCGTTGCTTTTAATTTTATGTTTGTGTTCACTTTATGTTCTGCATTTTTAATTAGACTTTGACCTCGGAGTCTCTGTAACTATGAGCTTTAGAAATCCGTCTTTTATCTCATCATTTCTGCGTTACCCATTTTCTTATATGTAGGTACATTATCCAATAGAATACCTAATAAACTTATTTTTTTTAAATAATAATTTTTTTGCTCAGCGTGAGTATATTTTTTGTTACAACTAACTAAAACTATTCACAAAATAAAATATAGCATCGAAAAATTCATCCGTATCGCTGTCGACTGGTAATGTACCCAAGAGACTGGCCACATTTCCACGTTGTGTGGCAATGTTTAGCCTCTGACCAAGGTAAAAACCAGCCCTTGGGTTACGGGAAGTGTCAAATAGCCGTTTTGAGATTTCACGAAAGAGGCCATGAGCACTCGGACCTCGCGGCCCGAGGGTTTCAACCCCTAACGGCTCGAAAATATAATTACCAATAAGGTTATTATACTTACGCCGCTTGAGGTTTTCCGAAGATGGGATGGCGCAAGAGTGTCGATACTGGTTGCATCCCACACTAAAGGCCTACCCACCTTCCATCGAAATAAAGACATGCCATCCGGTCTCATGCCACCGTCGCGTGCCAAGCCATTGGGTTCTAATACAGCTGCAACGCCGGCGGTGACAAGAGCTCGTCGGATGATGTCGTTGATGTTTGCGACCCGCACTTCGGCTGCAAGACAGGCCGTGATGGCCGAGACTGTTGACAACTTCACCACAGTGACAGCGATGAGGAGAACAACAACACTATCTATAGTATAGATAGTGCCATCCACGAAAACGCGCCCCACTCCGCTCCGCTCCGTACTACGTATAGCTTACAGTACAGTAATCGCGGAGCAGGGTGCGTCTTCGTAGATGGCATTATTTGGAATCTAATAAGAACTATTTCTTTAACAAATAACACCTCTTAACAGAATAAACGTACCATGGGGAATTTTAAAAGCAGTCGACTAACAACAATTATTTTCAAATCAACTTTTACCGCCTCTAAACGACGTCGAAGCTATCCAACTCTACAAGGCAGGAAGACCCAACCACCAAAAAACAATTAAACCAATTTTTCAATATCCCAAAAATATAATCTTTAACATCACCACAAATAGTTATTTAACAAGCCCTTCGAATTTAAATAAAACTTTTCCCTTTTTTTCATAAACTATTTTCGCTCTATTACCTTTGCCGTTGTCCGGGGTTAATAGCCCAGCAAATGTGGACACATTATTGCGTTCATTGTGGTGTAGGGTGACCATATGTTCTGGACGAATTTAAATAAATAATCCTAATTTTAAATGCAAATATGGATATGAATAAGCGTGTCTTTCGTTTTGTTTTATAATGAGGGCCTGATTAATGGTAGTTTTTCATTTTTAATCTGACACCCTCACTGTCCGCCATGTGTGTATCTGCAGCATGTATTTGTAATTTAAAATGTATAAACAAGATTCGGCTCGAATATTTTATGTGACCATTACGTTTTATGATGGTTTGATTCGAGTTATTTAGTTCATTGACGAAGAACGACATTACAATGACGTCAAATCATAAACTAGAATGTTAATCAATGAATAGTTAGTTGTAAAATATTATAATTCAGATAATGTTCATTTTCTTACGTTCAATAAACATAGCAATCTGACTTCATTTAAAATGATTATGCACATTATATAAGGTATTCCTTTTGATATTCCATTATCCCATAACTCTTGGGTATTAATGAGACCATGTCAAAGAATCAACTGGCAAATATTTTTCTTTTTTTTCCCGTTTCATACAAAATAATTCGACAAAGTCACGATTATTTCTTGAAACACACACACGAAATATAAAAAAAAACTGTAAAATTTTGTCAAAAAAAAAAATGACAACGTCGCATTTTCTTAGCTTTAAATATGAATGATTGGTTTGAATGAAAATGATTTACTCGTACTTATCAATGAAACTTATATACACACATCGAAAGTTTAGTGTTAAGTTATCTTCGAAACTATGTGTTTTAACACTTGCTTTAGGACTTTTTGTATTATTTTTACATATAGCGTAAAATATAACCTTAGAGTTATGGGACATCAAAAGGAACACGTTGTTTAATGAACATAATCATTTTAAATGAAGTCAGTTTTGTTTAAAAATGCGTCAATTCTATAATACTAAGTTTAAAAAAAATCACAGTCTTGTTTGTACTTACCAAATAAATAAAAAATGATTAGATAAGCAGACAGAAAAAAGGCAGACAATATTATTTATTGCTAGCTATGTCAATCAATCTGCCTAGCCTTTTCCCAACTATGGTGGGGTCGGCTTTCAGTCTAACCGGATGCAGCTGAATACCAGTATTTTACATGGAGCGACTGTCTATCTGACCTCCACAACCCAGTAACTGGGTAATACGATACCCCTTGGTAAGCCTGGTTGTCAGACTTTCGGGCTTCTGACGACCCGTGACGACTGTCAAAGATTCACGAATGACAGCCAGGACCAACGGCTTTGCGTGCTTTCCGAGGCACGGAGGAGTCCCGGTTACCCATCCATGGACCAACCCCGGCAAGCGTAGCTTAACCTGATTGATTGATCCGTGCGGCTGTTGTTACTTAGCCACGAGCTCCTCCTATTGCTAGCTATGTAAACTGGATATAAAAAAAATGACATTCCAAGTTCAAAATTATAATGTCAAATTCAAACAACAAGGAGTTCATTCATTCAGCTGTTACATTATTTAAATAAACTTGCGATAGTTACACGAACTACGATTGCTGTCAATGACCTATGACTAAACGGCGCTTGTCCTAGTCTCTCGATAAGAAACATACGTAGACTGTGAACAGAATCTATTGAATGAATAAAGATGTTACTAGAGATCGATTTTATTTCATTCAGATTCATACATCATTTCATGACAGCAGAATTAGCATTGCCATACAACGTGGCAATGCTGCCAGCCAATTGGGCACTTTTCCTACTAACAGCGATGCGAATGAATTTTTTGATGCCAAATGAGCTGTTCCTATATTGTATTTTTTCTCTCTGTGTACTTGTACAGACGCCAGCACATCAAGCTACCCGAAACTGTCAAATTTTCCCAATCAACTTTGAACCTTAAACTTCAGCAATAAAGTTGAAAATCTATTAAATAAATTTGACAGATTGTAGTAGCTTGATGTGCTGGCGTCTGTACATAATTTATATATCTTAGTGTTAGATGTATATTGTAAAATAAAAGTATTCATGATATAACATTTGTTTATTCGTCTTGTTTTTCTCTTTAATAATTTTCCTTCAGTTACAGTCTTAAGGTAAGTCAATGGTATCATCACATTCTGCCAAGTGTGGCGTGCAAAAATTAGACACATACATTTATTACGGGGAAAAAAAATCCTGAAAAAATATCGAAATCACTGTCCCCCTAATAACTTTTACTAAAACTTCCCGCAAGTTGTGACAATTGACATAACATGCAGTGCTTAATGTTCTATAGGTAGAACGACCATCGCGTGGCGTTTCCTGTGCTTTTGTAATAAAACGTTATTTAAATAACACAAATTGCGCTTAGATAGAGTTATTGTTGTATTAGGGTTAATTTTAAAATAAATACCGTGGTCACATAATGGTATCATTTCAATAACGTCTATTGAATAATTTGAATTATTAAATAAAAGAGCATCCGGTACCAAAATTGATTGAATAATTATTTCACTTGATCATGAGTTTCGTCAACACAAGAAAAAGCTGAAGAAGATGCCAGTAGGTATTTCCCAAAAATGTCTTATACTTTTGTTTGCGATTTCTCCCGCGTGGTAGTTAACTATACTATTTTAGTGGGATGAGGAACAGGGTGTAAAGTTCACTCATCCACCATAGAAAAGGGAGGATCCTCCGACCAGACAGGTGTTGTGTCTGGCGGGCAACTGCCCATCGGTTTGAAGTTGAAATCTTGTATCTATGTCGATCGCTCGGTAAACTCTAACTGCGCGATGCAGGATTTATGTGACGTCATGTCTTTGATGCGTAGTTCGTATGTGGCGGTGTAACCGCTACATCACTCCCCTCCGGAGACCGGAGGTCGATAGTGGGCTGAATCTTGCGATGCTTCACACAGTACACTATAAAACATATTATGGCACTCAGCAGTAGTAAACTTTAGCTTAAAGCTTTCTGCAATTGAAATTATTTTCGAAATAGAATCTGTACTTCCAGAGATTACCTCTATTACATCCAAACTTTACTTCTTTCTACCCGAATGCAGCGACGCCAAAAAAGGAGGGTTACGTGTTTGACCTGTGTCTCCGTCTCTATGTTCCCTTTTAACTACTAAACGGCTGAACCGATTTTGATAAATGATATGTCAGTAGATTGGTCTTTATTACGTGAGTGTCACTGGGTATATTAATATAAAAAAATCTAAATGGCGGATTTTGGGCGCCAAAATGTATGTTTAAAGACATCCTATCCCTATTAAATGGGGTATCAAAATGAAGGGTTTTGAAAGGTGATTACAAAAATATATGCAAATTATATGATTGAATGTAATTTGGAATGAGAAAAGGTAAAAAAAATTAAGCTGAAAAAAAAAAAAAAGTAATTTAAAAAACCAAAAAACCCGATTGCAAAAACACATAACTGAAAAGAAAATAATAAAAACAAGCATTATATTCGGGTGTTTTTGTTTTTTAAATTACTTTTTTTATTATTTTAGTGTACCGTTCGTTTTTTAAATCCCAGACTAATTTGACAGGTGCAAATGTCAAACTCCAAATTGAAAAAAACAAACAACAATCACTTGAAATGTCAAATAAGTCTCCAGGTTTAAAAAACTAACTTTTTTGGAAGGACCTTTTGACTGCAGTAGTTATGTTATCCTTTGTTGAACCAAAGGTATTTTTGGCTTTCATTGACAAAATATAGTAAACATCGTCGCGATAAATCTTAGGAATTGATGTCTATTTTTATTTACAAATCGACACGTGTCTCAACAAGTCTTAGACAGTCCCATCTGCAATGCAAAATATCTGACAGTAATTTATTGCTTTTAGTCAATAATGTCCTGTGGTCGACCTAATAATAGGACACCCTATCTACCCGTTGGTGTCGTAAAAGGCCAATAACAGATACTTGGACACAATCCTGTTATTTTAGCATTTATGCTAAAACAGTTACAGTATACAGGGTGGCAGGGACATCGACGCGAAAACTGTTACCATGGATTCAGTACATGATTCTGAAACCCTGCGATGAAAGTTTTAGTCGGTTATTTTTTTAAATCTGCGGTTCCAAACATTTTGACGGCGTAGGCACTTTTTATAAAACAACCCATTTAAAAAAAAAATACATATTATATTCGTACTCACGTTTTCGAAAACGGCTTTAACTATTCCGATGATAGTTGCAATACAGGCGTTTACGGGGGCGAAAAATCGATCTAGCTAGGTCTCATATCTGGGAAAATTCGTTTTCTCCGTATTTTCATCCGAGCAGAGCTCGGTCGCCCAAAGTTTTTTAAGATAATGATTAATGACATGAAAATAATGACATGGCAGTATGGAATTAGTACGTACTATACATGGATTAGTATGAACTTTCCTATACTATTAAGTGAGCATTCTCTATTTTCACCAGAGCAGAGTTTGGTCGCCCAGGTACTTCTTTTGAAACACTGCACTACGCTAAGCCAGCTAAAGTTTAAATTTTTCCCACTGGCTGCGGTGCGGCGTACTGTACCTATTTTTGTGACTTTAAGGCAGGTTTATACAAGCCCAGTAATGTGACAGTACAACAAGTCAGACCGGCGCGGCGCTAACTTACATTAGGGCTCGTGTAGACACTAGTTTCAACGCAGACCTTTAGAGGTATGAGGAACAGGGTGTAAAGTTCACTCATCCTCTATAGACAAGGGAGGATCCTCCGACCAGACGGGTGTCGTATCTGGTGGGCAACTGCCCGACGATTGATGTCGGATAGTCATATATATGTCGTTCGCGCGGTAAACTCTAATTAGCGAATTGCGATGCAGGATTTGTCTGACGTCATGTCTTTTGATGCGTAGCTCGTATGTGGCGGTGTAACCGCTACAGTCCAGTGCTGACTTCGCGCCCTCAAGTCAGTCCAGTTGATTAACCTACCCGTCTACACTCGGGCCCAGTAGCTTTCCCCGCCGACTTACTAACTGCCGATCTCGTTTACATGAACCCACTGATTGTTTCCAATATTCCGAGTTACTGGGTCCAGTCAATGCCATCGTATATACTTTACCAGGCCTTTTAAAGCTGTAACTGGCAAAAAGACATTGCTGTTTAAGTTTTAGGCCCGGACTCTACCAAACGAGACGAGACGAAAGGGGAGGAGATGTGTTTTAAACAACCAATAGAATTTCATTATTCACACATCTCGTCTCCACCTTCAGTGGAGACCACTGAGCGGAGATGTACCATATTTGTATGGCAAGATCGAAGCGGAGATGTGCGCTGTGCCTCGCAAGCTAGCGACGGCGCCCAGCGGGGACGAGAAGACATGTGAGCGGCGTGAAGTGAAGTTGTCAACATACAACGCTCGCCGCACGTAGTTCAGTTCCGCTCTAGCCCGCACACATCTCACAACAAAACATAAGAGAACTTTACTATCACTAATGTATGCCATGCAGTCAAGTGTAGGACCGCAGCCGCTCGACGGCAACGCCTATACCTAGCTACTTATATTTATAATAAAGTGAACAAAATTCTCTACATCAACCCACTAACAAAAAGTTAAACTAAGATAAAACTAAACACATGGCG
Organism: Agrochola lychnidis; assembly: GCA_963680765.1. Lineage (NCBI taxonomy): Eukaryota > Metazoa > Arthropoda > Insecta > Lepidoptera > Noctuidae > Agrochola > Agrochola lychnidis. The sequence goes on from OY796872.1 coordinate 15,401,393, forward strand.
TCAAACACTGGATTACCTACAGACAGAAAACATACTTAAAGAACAATACTCGTGATAATTAAATAGCAAAGTAGGCACACAAATCCTCACATATACCCAAAGTCCAACCACCAAGCACAATCACTTACACTCACTCGCTCACACACACACATACACAAAAACACAACAAACACACACGCACACAAACCACTCAAGAGCATGCATGCACTAAATTTGATTCCTACATTTTAAATTATTTTATTTCTAATTTTATTGCATAAAATGTTTATATTCAAAAAACGGGTGAAGACACTGATTCCTGTAACACAGGTACCACCTAGCTCAGGAGTCAGGGCTTCAAATTAAAATGTAACGTCTTTTTATATGTAAATAAAATATTTTTATTTTATTTTTTTATTTTATCTCCGCTTTGGTGGAGTGCGGGCCTGAACGCCGGAAAACAAAACATTATCGTACCATTGGTGAGCGAAAATTATTGTCTTTAAGTCACGAACGACGATGTGAAATATTATTTGCAGGAAGACACATCGGTTGATTCATCTCGTCAAATCATTAAAGTAGAATCAAGAAAATATGCGGAAAATTCCTTTTACTTCCTCACTTTATTTAATAAATATTTTATTGGCTTTTTATTACTGTAACTATTATTATTACTCGATTACGTTGTTATTTCCGTTAACTGTTAAAGTTTTTATAAGTATATTGCCGTACGAAGTGGTAATGACGCCAGTCTCTTGGGTACATTACCAGTCGACAGCGATGCGGATTAGGAAAATCGTCTACTTTTTACAATGTTTGTAATTAAATTATCTGTCGTTGCTTCATTTTTTTTACCTATTGTGGTATAGTAATTTTATGCTAGGTGCATCGTCTTAACATAATTATAATTACTTGACTAATGTAGGTACCTATACAAACTAATGTAAAACATGTTAAAAGAGTAACGGTGGAGTTTCTTGCCCATTCTTCTTCATACGAAAACTACTTTTTGGAAGGAGCGACTAGAATCAATTCTATTATTTTGTAAATTTTGACGTTCTAAAGTGCCATACATGAGCCTATTTGCAATAAATGATTTAACTTTGACTTTGCAGAGGAATTTTTGCAGAAAAATTTCGGTTAGGTTAGGTTTTCTATTTTATAAATTAATTCGGTATAAGTTGTTATTTACGTACATACATTTCATTTTAATTCTGAATAAAACTTTAATTAGTACGAAAAAGCTTTAACATTGTCACAATGTTGTTCTTTATAAGTTCGTAGAGTTTATCAGTTTGTATTGTTTGAAGAAGTTACATTAATTATAAATTAAAGTTATAGATGACGTAATGGTCTGTGTTTGTGGGACACGGGAGCAAATAGGTTGTGGTACAAAATTAAAGAGGACAGCGACAAAACTGAAAATTTAGGCCATCCTAATTAGAACCTTTAGCTCTTGTTAAATGAGAATTTTGGAACAGAATCTATCAGTACCAAGCCGGACCCATGACCTGGTGAAGGCCGCAGGAATCCGCTGGATACGGGAAGCACAAAACCGGTCGAAGTGGCGGTGCCTATGTCCAGCAATGGACGTCTTTAGGCGGAAATGATGATGATGAGGATGATGAAACTTTGATTTTGTAATACTAGAATTCTTTGCGAGGAAGTATACTTATTTTATCCACTAGCTGGCCAGTATCTATGTCCAATTAGCCACGGTTAAAGAATATTTAGATACTTTATTAGCTAAAAGCCGAGGGCTCTTCAGTCACGTTCGCCAAAGAAACGACTATTTTTAACCAACTTCCAAAAAGGAGGAGGTTATATGTTCGTCGCGTATGTTTGTTTTTTTTTTTTATGTATGTCCACCGATTTCTCCGTCAATTGTGGACCGATTTTGAAAACTATTTTTTTGTTTGAAAGGGTGTGCTCTCGAATTGGTCCCATATAATTTTATTAACTTTGCTTTGATAGTTTTTGAGTTAGCTACAAAATACGTATTTTTTTCGCACTTAGTATGTAGATGATATGTTAAGTTTCTGTCACTGGTAGCAGGTAGTGGTATTTGAATGTGTGTGGGGTAGGTACCACAACTAAAAAGTGAAAAATAAAAACTTTTTACAAAAAAAGCAACCGACCTCCAAAAAAAACACTACAAAGTGAAAAATAACTTTAATTTCGGAAGTCGGTGGCAAAAAACGAAAATACAAAACACAAGACACCGACTTCCGAAATTAAAGTTATTTTTCACTTTGTAGTGTTTTTTTTGGAGGTCGGTTGTTTTTTTTTGTAAAAAGTTTTTAAATGACATAATCCTCAAACAATGAATTTATATCGTAGGTACCTCATTTTTTGCCCATTTGCATTTTTTTTTTTGTTTAACTCTGCTTCATGGCAATCTGTTGCACACAACAATAAGCCACTGTTTTGGCTGATTATTTTATCTGGTTATGGCTTTTAGCTTGGAGAGACACTTCTCAGATGAGTGTCTCATTCCATCCTGACGAATCTATCCTGAAGAGTTGGTACACTATGTCTCTTTAGTCTTCGATATTGGAGACCTTGGTCTCCACTCAATCTGACAGCAAGCTCATTTTTGTGTTTTGATAGTCTTTTCTGGTAGGCGTCGCTGTATTTTGCTATCTCCTGTTTGACAGTTGGTAGTTTTATATCAAAGTGTATGATCTTGTTACTACTGATGTATTGGGGGATGTTAAAGATAGCCCTGTGTTTTTGTTTGAAATCTTTCCAATATCTCACTGATAATATGTTTCTGTTGCTGGCAGTACCCCAGAGTTTAATTTGCATTATTATTATCATTTATTCATCATAAACGAAGTTAGTAAAAATATTAACTTAAGAACCCCGCGAAACCGTTTTCACGGTTTGTCTGTGGGAACAGAACATACAAAATTACATATAAAGTTTATTAGTGCGGACACTTAATTTCCATTTATTGCACTTATAAAGTAACAAACAATGATTCTGCATACCTGGTTTAAATCGCTTTTCGCTTTCACTCGCACCCTCACCGGAAGCGGTCACCCTAACCCGACACCCGTCCCACTAACCACTATGTACGAACACTAATTACATTAATTAACTTCATACGTATAAATTATATGCGAGTACACACGTGGCTGACGCCCTTTGGTTGTACAATCACGCCTCTTTTGCATATTAGGTGGGCAGAGAGCGAAACTGGAGAATAGGTCAGTTGGAACTAACAACACGTTATGAGGTACATTAATTACTATTCTGAAATATATTATCATAGTTAGTTTTGATAGCAGCTTATAAAAATAGGTCAGCCAGTAAAAAAAAGGGCCGACTGCATAGGGTTTTCTGCGGATCAGACACATGCCTCCTCTTTTCGAGAGGGAGTGGGCTGTAATCCACCACATGCGGGTTGGATGTCACATGTCTTCGAATTTTTGGCTCTAGGACATGCCGGTTTCCTCACGATGTTTTCCTTCGCTGTTATAAGAGCAGTGGTGATGAAATTATTTAACTAGCAATTGGTGTTGGAAGCTGTCGTTCTGTAAAATCTTGACTAGAGAATCAACTGCGATGAAGGTCCTTTAGATTTCGAAAGAAAGTGGGCAACTTCGCAATAAATGTCAAATATTTTGCAAATCTTGTCAAATAAATGCAATAATTAAGATCGTCACACCGAATATTTAGTTTTAGATGTAAAAAAAACTATTTGGAAACTTTCTAAATGCCTTTTTTACACCTAAAACGGTTAACAACATCAAATTCAGTGTTATTATTGCAATTCATTATTAATATTCTAGCTCACTATATTCCATTTGAAATAAGATTAGATATTCAAACAACCTTTTTTACAGTCCGTTCAACCGATTTTGACTTCTAAACTGTAGGCATAAGGATGGCATTAAAAGCAAAAAAAGTGGTTACAATACCAATTTTTGCTGCAGCTGCCATTTGTCATGCCACCAACGCAATAGAAGTCAAAATCGGTTGAACGAACTGTAAAAAAGGTTTAGTTAAATGTCTAATCTTATTTCAAATGGAGTATAGTTAACGATATTTTATATTTCCATACAGTAATATTGCCAAATTATTCAAAACAGGTAAATATTTGACAGTTATTTGCGACGTTACCAACTTTTCGAATAAACGCTCTAAAACTCTAAATTCATTTTTACCCAATAATCGTCTGAAAAATATCATGAAAAATTCTTTAACACAGCCTTGTATTTTTGTGAGTACCCCCGCCCTTCAACTAACAAACCAGACTCGTCAATCACCAAACACTTTTCAACACCAAAAAACCCATCCCATAACTAACTCCCCAGACATACTAAATCAGACCAAAATACTTTGAAGGAATCCGTATCACAGCCATGGTAAAACCATCAAACAATATATTTGGGGCAATAGTTCAACGCTCTCAACCGACTTTTTTCTATAAATTTTTCGCACTTCGAAGTTTATAAATATTTGTATTAGATCATTCTGTTTGGAAGTCTGATGCAAACTGGGTTAGTTTGTTCACAGTGAGTAGGTGGGCCAGATTTTCTGCTAGAAGATCGTGGCCTAATTTTAAAAGGGAATATATTTTTTGGAAGCAAGCATTCAGGTTTATTGTAATTAATTTGTCTGGAGTTTACTTTAGGGAATTTGTAATGACTTAAATAGCTTTACGTTCATTTAATAGAAATCTTAAATTCATTAATTTACTAACAAACAACGGACAGTCTTCAAGTATGAAATTTCGCACTAGAGTTCCTTAAATAGCAACACTGAGCAATAAGAAAGGATTTTAGAAATTTCACCCTGTAAAGGGGTTTTAGTAGGGGATGAAAGTTTGTCATTTGTGCCGATAGAAATCCCATCAGGGGCACGGCTTGTAATGAAGAAGTCTGTTACAATCTGGTTTAAATTCATCTCAATGTGAATGATGTGCGTCATTTCGTGACGCAAATGAAATTATTTCTTTCTTTTCTTGACATTCAGTGGTTTGGTTTTATGAATGAAATCTTCGTTTGCTTTAACTGCCGCTGAAGACGTCATTTATTTTTATCGCACAGAAGCTTCATCATTCTTCGCTTTTTTATGTAATTCATTATCAAATGAATCTTTATTTTCAACTCGATCTATTCCACCACCCCTGCTGGTTATTAAGCCTTTAATGCTCTACGGCAACGCGACGGCGCGACGTGACTCTGGAATAATTGCTTTGAAAACTTCACGGATATTGTTCTTCTGAATGATCTGATCTGATCTGGTCCTTTTTTGTCTGGTGATCCTTTATTCGTTGGTTTTGCCTTATGGTATTGTCTAGTGGTTTACAGTTCTCACCTTAGAATAAATAGTTCATCCATTTTACCTTTCTTTATTATTTGTTTACTTATGTTTTTCATCATCATCATCATAGCATCCTTGTTAGTCTTTGTCAATCCTCTGTTGATTATAGGGCCTATTGTGCTGTGCTTCTTCGGACTGTGCTAGCCGCATCCAGGTCTTACCGGCGGTACTTATGGTAATACTAATCTTACTATTATCCTATCCAACTATATAAACAATATTATAAACACGAAAGTTTGTGAGGATTGATGGATGGATGTTTGTTACTCTTTCACGCAAAAATTACAGAACGGATTTAAATGAAATTTGGCACACAGATAGTTTATAACCTGGATTAATACATTTAATACTTTTAATCCCGATATTTTCACGGGATCGAGACTTATGCGGGTGAAACCGCGGGACGATGCTTTTTGGCTAATAACATTACTTTTTATACATGTTTATTCTACAAGTATGTTTTACGATATTTATAACATTCAAAGCTTGCAAATCAGATAAAATTGCATTCAACACTGATTCAAAGATTGTCCGATTCATATCTTGGAATTCGCAGACAACTGTGCTATCTTACATTGTAATCATATATTATATGATATCAGATAAGCCTACCAAATAGCTTGTTCACTGTGAATTGTAAAGTATGCATTGGTAATCAAATTCTGATATTATCTGGATTGTATAACTGTCAACGACCTGGGCACAGTAGAAATATAAAGCAGTATATCAACTATGATCTTTTTGTGCTACCTAAAAGAGCATTAGGGTGGATCTAGCCTGTGTCCCATTTCGTTCTTTTTCTACACACTTCTAATTCCTGCAAATGCTGGTCAGTCCTTTGGGTAGGAGAGTTATCTTCACCTTGGTCTTCTGCTGTGTCATCTATCGTCTGGATACGGTAGCCACTGACTTACTGCATAGTGAACTCTCTTATAGATCGTTTAGCGGCTTGTGTCTGTGAGTTTGATTGTGTCGATTCGGGTGAATTTGTAGTTGTTCTACTCTTTATTAAGTGAACTGTGTCCTTCTATATCTACACCCACGGAAGAGACAGGATGGTGACCTTGTTCTTTAACGAGCCCTTAGGCCTACGGTAAATTGTAAACTTCAAACCAATAGTTATTCCTGTGAAGTTTAATTTTAAGAGCCTTGACTAACCAGGTTGAGAACGTATACAGGAAGCGCTGTTCCTCAAAGATATCGATTAATACGTAAGATTTCCCTAAACGTACTTAGTCGAATGAAAAAGTGGCAATGCTGAGAAGAGCTCACACAATAATAATGGCTTTTCCATGGCAGTTAAGTCGGCATTGGATGTGTCTAAGGTGTCTAAAAGAAACAGAAATGCTATCAACTTTTGACTCGATGCTGGTGAGATGAATCTAACGATATAAATATTTGACACCTAGACATAGGTCGTTTCATTAAAAGACTAGCTTTTACCCGCGGCTTCGCCCCTGTGAGAGGAGCGAATCTATCCATTGGAAAAAGTCCTAACCCAGGTCATGGTCTACTCATGTGCCAAATTTCACCCAAATCCGTACAACCGTTTAGGCGTGAAAGAGAAACAAACAAAAAACTAACAAACCCACTTTAAATTTATAATATTAGTTAGGATCTTTAGAGTTAAACTAATTCCAATTTGATCTAGTTTTGGGTCAGCAACTTTTATCAGAACAAGACCAATCATATTGAGATCAATCTTTCTTTGATAACACATTTACCTTGTAAGATAAACACAAGATTTCAACACGAAACTGAAATCTGAACTAATGTAACAACTGGTTCCTTGCCAACTCGATCACAAGTTCGTTTTATCCCATGTACTCATGAGGTAAATAGATCTAAATATTTTAGATAAGTCAGCCAATAATAACACTGAAACAAAACCGGATTATAATATTGGAAATGGTTAATCTAATAGTGTTGATTTTCATATTGTACAAACTCCAGTACCTAGTGCTACTATGTAAAATTGACTTGGAACCTCACTCGAGTGACTGCATACAATTTGAAAGCGAACTCATTTGTTTTAAAGTAAATCGATTCACAACGGGACACTGTTCAAATTTTGAAGTGATGCTAAGAGAAACACTACAGTTCAACTACGAAAGAGGTCACAGCAAAAAAAAATTCAATGTTTTTTAAAATTTTCTGTAAAGTTTCATTAAGATTTTTATGTCCACTATCATACGAAAACTTTATCCCAGCTTTTCTGTGCAATCTATATCTTCAACTGGTTAATTTCACAAACAGCTTCAAAACGAACATAAATCTGAAATCAAAATATAACTTCAGCTAACCGCTTCAATCCTGTGCCATTATTCCCATTTACCGACAAGGCCAGGTATATAGGTCTTGTAGATTTATCGTCAGGTCAGACCTAATTCCGTGGAGTGTCGATACTAATATCATTATTAGCTTTTAACACTCATTTATGTAAGTTCTATCCAATTGATTTGTTAGTTTGTACTCATTTACGGAATTATCTAGGAGGTGTAGAATTTTCTTTGCTGGATTGAATGGATGTTTGTTTTGTGTTGGTTCTATTTCTTTAATGGGTATTGGAGTTAAATTATAGTACTTATTGGCTATAATATTATTGAAAGTGATGCTCCTGGTTGTACTAAGAGCTTCTTTTATTTTTATGACCTGATTACCAGGGAGCTTGGGACATGTTCCTAATGTCTAGGTAGGAGGCAGAGGAATTCGCCTCATCGCCTGGTTTGTTTAAATCTTATATGACATTATCGATCCTATTGCCATTAACCGGATACAAATTCTATATTCTAGAATATGTTGGATAATCTTGTAACGATAGTAAAATAATTATGGATACTTGCACAAACATTCTTAAACAAATATTTGATAATTCTAGTAATATGCCAATTCAATTCCCAGACAATATTCTACAATACAATAATATAAATCTCTAACAGTTAAACTGAAGCTACTAGATTTATAGTTTCCAATACTGAATTACATATTTTCATAGAAAATTCATAGTTGAGTGTGTCTGAATACAGATTTATGTTCGGGATTTACTAGATCAGCCGTTTGTTCTTGACACAGATGTGAGTGCGTTCATATGTTGTTTACCGATTTTATAAGAACTACGATCATAATTATGGTGTAACAGTTTTTGTGTTCACCTATGATCTGACTTCTGACTAGGTTTTGTTGATGATTACGATCGGGATCCAATCTTGATCGGATCGACTAATTAAATCGAAGGAGCGGGATAAGTCATTGATGTTTTTCATGGTGAACTCCGTACGATAATGTCTTCTTTGGTTTTGGTTGGTTTTCGTGTTTTCATTATCAATTAATTGGTTTTTGTTTATGCTGAGGGTTTGAGTAATGAACGTATCATTCATTCTACTTAACATTGTTTACTTTTTCTCCAGTTTTTCTGGTCTCATCATGCTGCTATTATTTGTAAGTCCATCTACGGGTGGCCTCTTGTGAATCATTTTGAGAAATTTTGACGGCTTCGTAGAGTGTGATAACTAAATCAAATCCAAAGTGCATCTTCTCCTTTCATTTCTACTGCATCTCTTGGGATACTGTTTCTAAGGCCTTCACTTTTAAATCAGCTTTCTATGAGGCAAACGACACCCATGTTCAACAGCCGATATTTATGATGACATAATTAAAACAATAGATACTTTTAAAACTATCCTTCGTCCTTAATTAATAACATCGATAGACCATAAAAAAATCCATTTCTCCAGCCTATAAAAGATAATTGATATAAAAGCCAATAATTTACAATTTGGGGGTCCAATTTGATCAAACTTGACCCCATAAAGAGGTCAGTTACTCAGTGGTCCGAAACAACATGTGCTTGGACAAAAAATGTTCCGTTACCATGGGGTTCGGGCGGCCATCATTTCGGGGAAATTATTTGGACAGCTAGGTCAAAATTTTTGGTGAATTTATTATTGGTAAGAATGTTGTTACTCAATACCGCTGCGTCCGGTTAGACTGGAAGCCGACCCCAACATAGGTGGAAAAAGGCAAGGCAGATTACTATGAATTTTGTTACTTTTTGTAAGACTTAATGGAAGGGAATGCTTCTACATAAAAATATAATAATCTTGACTTTTTGCAAGATTTTCGTGGCAAAACAATCTATCTATTTACAATAGTTTCTTGCAGAATTGTAGTAAGTTAGACACCAAGTTGTCAAAAATAAGATTTGGAAGATTTTTGAAGTGAAAACTTCTTTAGGCGCATTGAGCGATTTTTGGTAAGAGGTAAACTTATGGATTTGCATCAGTGACATACTCGCGCCGTAGTACTTTATTATAGAAGCTAGATGGCGTTAATATCAGTTTTAAGTTTTCACTTCTGCCGGCAGTCCCCATGACTGCCTATTTGTAACCTACCACTTGCAAAAAAAATCCAGGCAGAACCATGTCTGCCGGGGGTTCGAAGAAAACCGATAGGGACATCGTGGCCCCCTGGCAACACGGCAACTGAAGGAACATGGGTGGGTTTTAGTCAGTAAGAGTCTGACACGCCCTCCCGCTCCACCCTGAGTGGGAGAAGTTATTTGATGATTTCCCACCCAAAAAAAAAAAGGCAGAACCATGTGTTACAGCGAGATCAAATAAACAAGTTTTCTTCCTTTTCTTTCCTTCTTTCTAGATCATCAAATAGTCAAATACATCAAATTTCTCTTCCTTACTTATTATACTTAAAACGGAACGTTTTTCTGCCTATCACTCTCTGATAAATTAAATCCATAAGAACCTCATTTTCGTATGGGATTAAGTAATAAAATTGCATAAGTAATAAGCAGTGATGGGTAACAAATACCCCGCCTACTTTTTCTATTGAAGACATAGCATTAGTTGATTCTTATCACGAGAGTGGGAAGCTAAGCCTGTAGTAATGTGTCGAAGTTATCGTAGATATTGTAAGTTGGACAGAATACATTGAAAGTTATGATTTTATTGTATGGCTTTGCATGATTTTGTAGGAGTTGTTTTTTTTTTTTATATTTTTTACGCGATAACTCGGCCAATTATGAATTGATTTTAATGATTCTTTTATTGTGTTGTTTGGTAGGTAATACTTCTGAGGTAGTCCCATATAAATTTTAATAACTTTGCTTCAGTAGTTTTTGAGTTAGCTTCAATACCTAATACGTATTTTTTCCCACTTAGTATGTGGATGATATGTTAAGTTCCTCTCACTGTTATTTACATAGCAGGTAGTGGTATTCGAATAAGTGTAGGGTAAATACCACAACTAAAAGTGAAAAATAAAAAGTAACATAATATTTTTTTTTAAGTCGGTTGTTTTTTTTTTGGAAAAAGTTTTTTTATGCTTTATTTTGCGTATTAAGAGAGAAATTAAGATTGGTCTTGTCTTTCATTTTGTAATTTATAAATATGTTGCAAAATAGAAAGCGATATTGATTTATTTGCTTTTCAATACGTCATGCATTGTAAGGAGCAAGGAGCTTTCCTGGGAGCCTACCACCAGCTCATAAAGCAGTATTATTTTATTATTACTTCCGTGTGGGAAAGAGATGAAGCTTGTCTATACGTCTAGCTCCATCTCTTTCTCCCACTGAAGTAATATTAAAATAATACCGCCTCTACAACCTAGTGTTGGTCCTACGTGGTTGTTGATGGCGCTATAGAAATAAAACCTAGGGAGTACGATCCTAGTGCTCTTATCCCAATTTATTTGGGGCCAGTGCAGCCTCAGTCAGTCCTCTTCTGGCAGTCCATCAGGCGTCTTTTACACAATCCATTCATCGTTTCCTGTATGTTACAATTTTTGATGGACAATGAGGCATAGCTTCAAGCCTATTACAGCACTGACGAATTTCTGAATGATAAATTAATCTAATTCTTGTAATTATGTTATTTCTAATTACTTTGACATTAAATTTACTAATTTTATTAAAATATTAAGTTGTTGTTGACATTATTCTGTAGTATATTTTAATTTTTAAATTCTAATTTGGACTGTTAATAATAATGAATAAATTTATAATTAATTGATTAAATGTAATAACCTACCTTCTTATATTTGTACGCCGTTAAGGCAAAACATGACTGTGATATAATTTAATTGTAACATCTTGCATGCCACGTGTGTGTATACTCATGTTTTAGACAAATAAATGATCTTTATCTTTAAATAGATGCTATCTTTTATTTTGAAATCAGAAAGAAAAAAGGAAAGAAAGAAAGAAATGAAGAAAGAAAATACGTTTATTTGCGGTAAACATGTGATGCAAAGAAAGAACAAATACACGAAAATAACAACTTGGGGGAAAATATGCGTCACATCCACGCAAAACGGCCATCGCTCAGCATAATGCTGCGGCCCTATGCGAGACAGAGCCACAGCACTAGTTTTCAGCGACGGCCGGCAGAAAAATACCTAGGAATCTTATCACCATCATCAGGAATTATTCTTGTATACTTCTCAGTGAATGTGTCTAACAAAAACCTTTTCTTTTGTTCCAGGTAAGGACAGTCCCACAATGTCACCAAGTCATGCTGAACTGCCCGATATCTTTATTTGCCGTTCACGCTTGACGGAACGTGGGTGTGCTCCGAGCTCAATTATTGGTAATAACGCTTTGTCGCCTGCATGCAAGGCAGGGTTGGCGCACTTGAAAATTTGACGAGAGATTTTTTAGTCTAATACTGTCCCAGTGCAGGGCTAAGGCCTTTTGCAAAAGAAATTAAAATTAAATTAGCAGTGATGGCCACGTTTGTTTTTTACGTTTTGGCGCTCACTTTACTAAATCCAGTCTCCGAATTTTACAAAGGGCATACTATTTAAAAGTATTTTAAACGTACTAGAAAGTATTAGCAAGATATCAATAAAAAAAAAACGTGTTGCACTCGGGGACTGCCGCGGTAAAGCTATTGCATAGCATTTGTAACCTCCATATTTCCTATTTGTCAACGCTACACTTGGGATAATGACGTGATGACATAAAACAAAAATTGCATTCCCATGACAACATCACGTTGTCATGGGAACCGTCATTACATGGTAGGCGGAGTGGGGGGTGTTAGGTTTTATTTTCGTTACGTTACGGAATTTCTTGATTCGGTCGCCGCGCTCAAAGCCCGCGATAAAAGCTATGCAATAGCTTAAAAAGTGCTGCAAAAGTTTTCGCAGATACATTCAGTTTATTTGAACCAATGCAAAAGTCGTGTGTTTCACTTTAATTTGCTCATTTTGGGCGGATACAATACATAGGTTTCTGATAAAAAGATCGGTAGGTAATGTGTGCTATCCGTAGGTATACTAAATGGCATATAAACCAACGCACATAAAATCGTCCCATATTTTCGAAGTGACATATTCTTGGCTCATTTGCGCTCTTTCTGAAAAATAAACGAAACTGAACCGTCACGCTCGGGTCGGTGACGCTGAATCGGGTATACTCGGCTCCAGTCGGTCAGTGACGCTAAATCGCGTATACTCAATCAATCAATCATTTATTAATTTGCGAATATGGGTACAAAAGAAAAGGTCTTATACAAACAATAGTGTCCATTAGCCATATCCTACCATAAGGCATGCAAATTTACAAATACACGGGTATCTATGAAACTGGAATATACCTAACAATAAAAATACATTATTTAAAATATCGTGTGGAGTAACATTATTTAAGTTTGTCCTGTAGATATTCAGTGACAGAGTAATATGCTTTTTTTAGTAATAGTTTTTTTATATTGTTTTTAAATATATTTAAATCACTTATCTCCAGAAGTGAATTTGGTAAATGGTTATATATGGGGAGCCATACATAATATACTTTTATTTAATAACGCTGTTTTATTGCTTGGTAAACATAAATCGACGGTTGAAAGGCTAATTGATCTAAACGACATTTTGTAAAACTTGCTCCTGCAATTTTATGATTCGTCCTCCTGGACGGATCATAGTTATTTTCTTTGAAAAAAAAAAGCAAAAAAAAACAATAATTTGATAGACTTTTATTTACTTAAATCAATCATAATAAGATCTTATTATGATTTTAAAAAAAATAACTAATCCGTCCTCCTGTAAGTTTTACAAAATGTCGCTTAGATCAATTAGCCTTTCAACCGTCAATATGGAATTTGTATCTTTTGCTTTGTAACTTATTAAAGTAGTTTGTATTTTTCCTAACGAACATTATAACCTCTGTCAATTTTCAGTTTTATCGTGTGGTCACGAGTACACACCCTCTTTTATTTTGATTCACCTTTTTTGCGAACTTGGTAACCCTACCAGCCAATCCAAAATGGGCGTTATTAATTTTTGGCTGTAACAGCTTTTTGTATCATTTACTCGTTTTGTCGGTCAATTCAGGGACAAGTTTCGACTGAACTTGTATTTTATTCCTTTTCGGGGTAAGCAGAACTCTTGGCGGTACCTATTTTAGGCGTAATGTTGTTTCACAGTAATTTGAGGTTATTTTTATCTTTACAAGGAATGAATGAGTAATTTGATTTGCTTTTGTAACTGATTTGTGGAACAAATTGGTTACCTTAATATGTTTTTAAACGAAGAACTTTTATTTCGTGAATATTTTTGAATAAATTATTCTATCTGCCAGAATAATTCGGTAAATTATTTTTTACTTTCATGAAATATCACAAAAATTGGATACTTCATTCCAAAGCATTTTCACAGGTTAACGTAATATTCTCAGGATTTCTCGTCTTATTTTAACTAAATATTGTGCCAGCGTAGAACTTAGCTACGATGACTGCATTGTCAGTAACTTTCATAAGTTCAATATTTTCCAATTATTTTCTCATTAAAAACTTTGAATATATAACAAAAACACGCCTTACCTTTCGGCCATTAAAACATGAATGAGTTTCAAAAATAACTTCCTTTTTTCTCAAAGAAAGTTAAATAACATCTCAAGTAAACCCAAGTCCACTGCACTCGAGTACACCGAAGTCTACTGCCGTCCCCTTTCATGTTCACACCGTGATTATCCACATACATGACACGCTTGTAATGTCCCATAAAAAGAGGAAATGAACAACACATCGCAGAAAGTCTTTGGCCTAATTTCTGTGTGAAGTTTATCTTATGGTGTGTGGTTCCGTTGTCTCACGGAGAAATGGGGGACGTCCTTGTGTTGTACGATACGATATTGACGGAGAAAGATGTGGTATTTTTCGATATGGCATGGTACGATATCGACAGAGAAATTTGTGAAATTTGTGTTTAGAATCTTTAGATTATATCGTCGCCCTCCCCGCTAACTGTCGTATCTCACAAACTGACGTATCTGCACTGACATTACCTAGTGTTCAGAACCTTATTTCGAAAAAGTTCTCTCTAATCGTCGTGTCTGTGTAGTTTACTGTTTAGAAGATAATCATGTAATTTGTTTTGCGTAAGTGCAAAAGGAGGTAAAAAATATTCTCACCACCTGTCGTATATGCACACATCTACAGTTAGTGAGTTAAAGACTAAGTCAAGAGCTATTTATAAAAAGTTATTAATTCATTAATATAGCCACAGCTAACGTAACTATATTAACATGATTGTAGCGCCCGACCGAAAAACTGTTGCCCTGGAAAAATATCAATTGCTAGTTACGACAGTTAGCGGGGAGGGCGACGATATTTCCTAACTCTTATGATAAGGTATTACATAGATAATTATTTTATTAAAATTATCTCACATCGAAATAATAATAATTATAAGTTTCATTTGACATACTACATCGGATGAAACTTATAATTATATTATTTCGTTAAGGCTGCTCGATTGAATCGGAGCTCAACCGGAACCTTAGTCATGAGCTGGACGAGGTCATATGACGAGGTCGTAAATAAGACAGCAAAATATAGTTAATGGATCACTGTCCTTCATATTGTTAGGTTTCAATTTATCAATACGTAATTGTTGGATATTGTACTGGCAACACCCAAAGATTTGATGTGTCAAAAAGTAGCGCGGGAACGCCCTTTTGGGTCTGGCGCTCGTGATGGTAAGACGTGCTTAGTGGCTGGGTCGGTAAAAAGATAGATTGACATAGGATTGGTTGGAGATCTACTGTAAATTGAGGTAATCTGTTAATTTTATGGTAAATATTAGAATACTGATTGAATTGTGATATTATTTGGGGAATAGGAGATGTGATGGTATGGTATAGAATATTGAATTTCATGTTGGCAAAGAAATATAAATGACTGACAAAATATCTTGGTGTTTCAATTATTTTCCTTATGCCTGAAATATTGTAAATATGTAGTTTTATTAAACAGTTTTAAATCATGACATTGGGTAACGACTTTAAGATTCATTTGGGGATTAGTATCTATATTGAGGTTAAATAATTATATTCGGAATTAAATTAGATATTTTAGAGTAAGGATGGTTTTTATTTCAATATAAAATAGAATCTTTTTTCGACGATTATCCTTAATATTATAAATGCGAAAGTAAGTTTGTTTGTTACGCCTTCACGCTAAAACGGCTGAACGGATTTGGATGAAATTTGGCACATATATAGATGATGCCCTGGAAAAGAACATAGGATACTTTTTTTTTTTATACGGGATCGAGACTTATGCGGGTGAAACCGCGGGATGCAGCTAGTAATTTTTATTTTTTATTTTTTTATTCATTTATTCAAAATCTGTATTTACATTAAAATACATAAAATCTGCCAAACTGCATAACAGTTTGTCAGTTTGTTATATTCCTCTCTATCTCTTCAACCAATTTCTCTTATCCTCCAAACAATGTGCACGCACACTCACTGCGTTTGCGCAACCCATCTAACGTTACAGCACATGTGCGCCGTATACGACTATAATATAAATTATTTCAGGATCCGCGCCAACCGACTCACGCGCGTGAATCGACCGCTATTTCTAATTTATTGTACTGAAATTATTTGTGTAACCGTTACGAATGATTGAAGGTTAGTTTGTTAATGTTCTATTATGATCTAGGATCCTTTAGACTACAATAAATAAATAAATTTATTTCAGGTAAATAACACCCACAGCCAAACATAAATTACCCAACAAATAAGATCAATAAAATCAAACATCAATTAAAATAAAATCAAATGAAAATAAATTATGTTAAATCGAAACAAAAAAAAATCAATTAATTAAAAGAAAGCAAAATAAATCAAATTAAATTAAATCAAATAATATTAAAAAACAGTGGCACTTCGGGAGTGCCGACAGAAGTGAAAACTTGAACAAGATCGCCTTGGTGAAAGAAAATTACTTGCATAGAATATTGATCCGTAACGTAATTTAAATAAAGAGCACAATCGCGTTTACAAAAATGAGGTGTCGGTAACGGTGTCGTGAGTTCAATTGTTTTTTCCCATCTCAAAAATGCCCAACGCGCCTAAAGAAGTTTTCACTTAAAAATAAATACATATGGACGGTTGAAAGGCTAACTGATCTAAGCGACATTTTGTAAAACTTACAGGAGGACGGATTAGTTATTTTTTTAAATCATAATAAGATTATATGATTGATTGATTTAAATAAATAAAAGTCTATCAAATAGTTGTATTTTTTATGATTTAAAAAAAACTATAATCCAAAAAAAAACATATATAAACTATATCCTCCTGCAAGTTTACAAAATGTCGCTTAGATCAATTAGCCTTTCTACTGTCGATATTACAAACTTAATAAGCACAGACAAAAAAACTTTTTACAAAAAAAAAAACAACCGACCTCCAAAAAAAAACACTACAAATTTGAAAAATAACTTTAATTTCGGAAGTCGGTGGCAAATAATGAAAATAAAAAACCCAAGACACCGACTTCCGAAATTAAAGTTATTTTTCAAATTTGTAGTGTTTTTTTTTGGAGGTCGGTTGTTTTTTTTTTGTAAAAAGTTTTTATTTTTCACTTTTTAGTTGTGGTACCTACCCCACACACATTCGAATACCACTACCTGCTACCAGTGACAGAAACTTATCATATCATCTACATACAAGTGGGAAAAAAATTCGTATTTTATAGCTAAGTCAAAAACTATCCGAGCAAAGTTAATAAAAATTATATGGGACCAATTCGAGAGCACACACTTTCAAACAAAAAAAGAATTTTCAAAATCGGTCCTCAATTGACGGAGAAATCGGTGGACATACATAAAAAAAAACAAACATACGCGACGAACATATAACCTCCTCCTTTTTGGAAGTCGGTTAAAAACGAACACTCACACGGTAACAATAAGTCTGCTGCAGCTATAGCTTATATATTGCTGCAGTAATGGTTACAGTATCTACTATAAATAATTACCTATTACTCTTCTTTTGGCACCAACTTTACTATAGTCGCACATACTGTAATAAAAGCCTATCAGCTGTGTTGATAGTGCGATTGACTGCCCAGCACCCTAATTGCGTAACACACTATCAATTACAATCTGAATGATTTTGAAGGATATTGCTAATTCACTGCTTCATATGTTCGTAAAAACTGTCTGCTCGGCAACGTAAATAACGCAATGAATGTTGTTGAACTGTCAAAATGAAAGCCATTGATACTGAACACACTTAGTGTTCTGCAATTACCCTGCAGGTTGTGCCAGACGTACTGAATTATCCTCGCTCGGAGGCTATTCTATTGCTCTTAACCTCCTGACTCCAGCTGGGCTATGTTTTCCGTCTACAATTCCCTCCACTACTTTCTAAGCGTCTGATTCTTAGTTAATGTGACATGGTACCGCTTGTCTAAGGCATCAGTTAATGTGACATGGTACCGCTTGTCTAAGTCATCAGTTAATGTGACATGGTACCGCTTGTCTAAGGTATCAGTTAATATGACATGGTACTACTTGTCTAAGTTATCAGTTAATGTGACATGTTACCGCTTGTCTAAGTCATCAGTTAATGTGACATGGTACCGCTTGTCTAAGTCATTAGTTAATGTGTATGGTACCGCTTGTCTAAGGCATCAGTTAATGTGACATAGTACCGCTTGTCTAACTCATCAGTTAATGTGACATGGTACCGCTTGTCTAAGGCATCAGTTAATGTGACACAGTACCGCTTGTCTAAGGCATCAGTTAATGTGACATAGTACCGCTTGTCTAAGGCATCACTTAATGTGACAGTACCGCTTGTTTAAGGCATCAGTTAATGTGACATGGTACCGCTTGTCTAAGGCATCAGTTAATATGACATGGTACCACTTATCTAAGTCATCAGTTAATGTGACATGGTACCGCTTGTCTAAGGCATCAAGGTGTACCTAAAATTTCAAATTCCAAAATGAGGTCGATGTCTCTGTGTCACATTCGGCAAAGAAAAAGCAAACCACTTAGGATATTCTGCGTACAAGAAAATTTAACAAGATGCAACGAACATCAACAAAGTAATTTTATTGTGAAAGTGCTAACTGGTACTATAGCTCCCTCATCAGCTGTCAGTACCAATTAAAGTCGCGCCATTTTAATTGAGACGTAAAGTAAACACCAATGACAAAGCGTCGATAGATGCAATAGTCGTTAACAAATGAATACCAACCAATCTATATTCTACTAATTGATGTAAACCAATTAGTAAGGAAATTCAGGTGCATATTGCCAATGTAATACCAATATTACATTGATGCCATTTGCCAATTCACTCCTAAATTACCTACCTATACTCAATTTGAAATAAGATTAGACGCTTAAATAAATCTTTTTTACAGTCTGTTCAACCGATTTTGACTTCTATTACGTAGGCATAAGGATGGCATTAAAAGTAAAAAAGTGGTTACAATACCAACTGTACTGCAGCTGCTATTTGTCATGCCACCAACGCAATAAAAGTCAAAATCGGTTGAACGGACTGTAAAAAGGTTTATTTAAATGTCTAATCTTATTTCAAATGGAGTATAGGTACTGCGTGTGTTGGATTATTTGGTACAAAATGGTTGAACTGGATGGTGCTGATCCACGCGTCATGTTCGTGAACGGGCGCCGTCAGTTGAGACTGGTCATGTTTATCTGCCAGGGCTTATTTTTAATCTTATATTTTCAATTGCTTTGATTATTTTTTGTACATTGTTCTCATATATAGAAGCAACAAGAATAATATACCCAAGATTTTGTAATATCTATATTTAAAAGAGTGTCCTTGGAGTTTCTTGCCCGTTCTTCTCCATAGAGATCTAGGTTTTGGAATGGGCAACTAGCTTCAACTTTCTAACTGACCGACTCTTTGACAATTCAAAAGAGCCTGTAAATGGTTTAATTGAAATAAATGCTTTGAGTTTGAGCAATACCAACATTGCAGTAGGTAATTAAGGAAAGAAATTGGCAAATCTTGACAGGAATATTGGATGCGTTTTGGTTAAGGTTGTTAAACTAGCTGCGACTGCCAATCCATTGTCATGCATGGTGATCAATGCCGTACTAACATGGCACATTTTACATGGCATTTAGGTGTTCGCAATTCGAAAAGAGATGCGGGATTTGCCAGTAGCATATTTCTGTAAAACCTATTGCTAATCCATTTGTCAAGCGTGATGATTAATGACAATTGTCTTTGATTGACAGTCTTCTAGAAGGCTCCTGAGCTTTCGTTAATCATTGTCACCTGTTTTTGATATATTTGTCTTAAGTGAGACTGCCAAATTATTTAATTTAAATTGTATGTTGATATTCTGAAAAAGTCACGCATACAATCAAAATGGAACTTTAGTATATGATGTATTGGATCTTTTTCTTTCAATATGAAGATTATGATAATGGAAGATTTCGCTCGATTCATATTTTATTCGAACGTCATGTCTTTTTTAAAGATTATTTGAAATAAAAACAAGATTACTCGGCTTTTATGTCTAAAATAATTATTGACTGTACGAAAATATAGTTTATTATCAAAATATTAGATATTTTTTCTCTAGATCAATTATTACTTTAGTTATAAACGAAATAAGAATTGAGACTTACGACATTTAGTTCCGTGCTCGAACACGATCAAAGAGCGCACGCGATATTCAACTTTATTACTGATGTGTTAGCGTTTAGCACATAGTGGAATGGCGGGGTGCATGGGGGCGGAGTTTGCGTGGAAATTGTCTTTGGAGTGCCTGGTCTTAAATGAAGGTCTTCTATGATCTGTTAGAGTTAAAGCTATTCTAATTATAATTAGTAGAACTATTAATCAAATCGCCTCGTTGGTCTAGTGGTCGCTAGCGCTACTGCTGAGCATGAGGTCCTGGGTTCGATTCCCGGGTCGGGCAAAGTGTTATTGGGTTTTTCTATCTGAAATTTCTCAGTAGCAGCTCGAAGTCTGGATTTGTGCCCGGTTGATGGCAATAGGCTCGCCCCCTATTACATGGGACTTAAACATAACTGGTGAAATGTGGGTGTACCTGCTACAGGGACACCTCTGCCCAACCCTTCGGGGAAACAAGGCGTGATGTAATGTTATGTTTATTAATCAAATCCTCTAAGTCTATTTATAAAGAGAAATTTTAAAAACAGGAAACTCTTCTTCATTCTCAACACAGTTTATTTTAAAACTGCGCATCACATGATGTTCACGATCTTGAATTCGCCACACTGACCTACTAACAACGTTCAATATTTTTCTCTGAACTGTTTTAAATTGTAAACTTTCATACATAATATTAGTGTATGTTCTTGTACACAACAGGATGAAAGGAGTAGACTGTTTATGTAACCTTGAGGCGGCGTGTATTTCGGTGCAGGATGCGTTGTGTAAGCTGTTGATCGAGAGATCAGTTGCCATGCTGGGTACCAACTGATGTTGGTTTTAATAATAGAAATGGATGAGTTGTAATCGAAAATAGAAATGCAGTCAAACATAGATAGATAGATCAACTAAGATTATATGAAAGCTTTGGTAGACTACTCGGCTCAATGGGAATTACAATTATTACACACGTAAGCTCACACTTTCTTCCCATGGGGATAGGCAGATACTATTACTTATGCCATTCTATACAACGTGTTATATTAAATGCGCAAAACCTGAAAATAGTTTGATCAGAATAACGAGCAGAATCAATTGAACCACTTTTTAATAAAGGTCACATTTTTCAAAAAATCTTCACTAAAAACTTTGCCGTATCTATTTATTAATAGGTCAAGTCATCAAAACTCAAAAAAAACCTCAAAGCATTTATTTCAATTAAACTATTTACAGGCACTTTTGAATTGTCAAAGAATCGGTCAGTTAGTCAAAAAGTTGAAGCTAGTTGCGTCACATGTGCAAACCCGCCAAAATAGGTAAACAAACACAAAAAGTTGTCGACCAATTTAAATTTTCTCATACGCGGGATAATAATAACTTTTATTTCATTGCAAATACGAATCTTACGAACCAAAACAGCACATAAAACCTTTAATTTTTTTTAATGATTTTTTTTTCACTCTGAAATAGGTCAATTTAATTAAAAATCAGTTGGGGTGTCTGAGGTTTTGCGTATTTAACGTTACATGTTGCATATGCTCTTGTGTTAATAATGCGATAAAAATGTATGATAACATCAACTTGTCAACATAGACAACATTTGTAGCAGAGTAACTGATCATAGATTTATCAAATTTTTTAAAGTTGAAGTTTATTCAAATCAATTAACTGTTTGATAAATAAGTATCTAGATAGAAGAATTAAATACTAGTTTTGTACGTATATTTCATACTGTGCTAATACTAGGTAATTAGCAAGATGGCAGTGAGACTGAAACTAAAGCTACAAATGCTATAGAAGAAAATAAAGCTTCCAAAAACGCTGTCCAAATGGAACTCACAACTTCAAAAACATTTTTACGACGACACAAGACACAAGCACAGAGCAGTGGTGGCCCAGTGGTAACGGCCACGATTTACGAGTTGTAGGTCGTAGGTTCTAACCCAGACAGGCGCTTTACTGTGTGTAAATTATTTCAGCACCACTGCTCTCAAAACGGTGAAGGAAAACATCGTGAGGAAACCGGCATGTCCTAGAACCGAAAATTAAGACATGTGACATCTACCAACCCGCACTGGGCCCTCGTGGTGGATTACGGCCCACTCCCTCTCACAGAGAGGAGGCCTGTGTCCCAGCAGTGGGAACATTTATAGGCTGATGATGATGACAAGACACAAGCACAACCCATTACATTTAATTTTCTCATCCCAAAAATAGCCCCTATTCAAATTCGCAATACGAAAAACATCAGTTTTATGGCTAATAAAAGTCAATAATCATTTATTATTTCAACGCAATGTTTATCGATATTCGAAACATGACGTCATCTGATGTAACCGCCATTCCTCGTATGGCAGACTGCCAGGTTGTCTTCCACCAACCGGTTAATTAATCCTACGTTTTCCGTGAACTGTTTCAAAGCTGGGTGAAGATTTTTTTGTCTTGTTTTGTGCTAAGAAACAGTCGCTTTGCTGTCTCTAGATTTTACTGAATGGAAGTGGTGTACATTGAGTTACTGATTTAGCTTTCTAGGATATGAAGAGGTATATGAATCAGTTTATGGTTAGAAAATAGGCTTATTTTGATACTTCAGTACTTTAACGTTTTGTTTGGTGCTTCGTTGCATTTATTCTTTGATTTTGATATATTTATTGTATAACTGTGTTAACCATCAGTTCTTATTTTAAACGTAAAAAAATTAGGCTCAGCAGTCTTCCCATGAATGCAAATATACCGTCTCTATTTTCTCCTCTATTCTTTCTCGTCTATTTTTTTTACCGTCTCGAAATTTTTACAGGCTGTTCTAAATTTTTACAGGCTGGTATAAAGGCAGAAAAATTACAAATTAATTACATACAATTCAGTTGAGTCATTGTCGATAAAGTGCTTCAACCGAATAATAAATATTGAAAGACTTTTTCCTGAAAAACTTGATGATGAAGGAGATATTGAAATAACTAGTGTTTCCATGGCAAAAATCAAAATCAAAACAAAATGTTATTAAATAAATTCTTTTGTCCCCTTCCAAATACATACCATCAAAAATTCAGCCAGAGAAACAGTAAAATCTATTTACCATTAAAAATCCATTCACTTACGTAGATTTTCAATTGTCACAATCATGGGAACGAACTCAAAAAGACAACAAAAACCATAAACAATGGTCTATTACGAACGGTTGAACTCAAGTAAATTGTATTATAAAAATAGTATAAAAATGTGTTAAACGGTTGGACCGTGGTATGAGTGTGAAATGAGACCACAGAGTAGTGTGGGAAACAGAGACTCTTGGTGCTGTTTTGTTATTTCTGGGCATATTTTAAACGTACATAAACATGGTAATAGGGTTAGATCAAATAAACGATGGATGGACTGTGTGAAAGATGATTTATGGCTAGAAAGGGGTGACTATAGATATGACAACTAATAGAGAAGTATGGAAGAAAAAGACATGTTCAAATAAATTGGGATAAGTGCAAAAGAATGAATGATGAAACATAACATCATGCTTGTATTCCGCGATGGTAGTAGGAATGGTGTAGCATATGATTCTGGAATATTCCAGAATCATTATATGCTTTGCTAGATGCTACTCGTGAGCATTTGAAGGTTAAATATGAATCGGCAAGAGCTTTCTCCTGATAGTAACATTGAGATCATTATTGAAGTGGCTTTAGAAATCAGATTTCCCAAGGAATAAGGTCAAATAAATATGAATAGTTTTGTGCCGATTCATGAATAATGTTAACGATGAATAATGATGAATTGTCAGTTTTTAAATATTTCTGGATGATCAAAAGCTTAGAAATTAAGAGAAGGTTAAAACAAATTAAAATATTGTAGTTTTTATTCTTACAAGCTATGTGAGGGCAATTCCCATATTTTGAAGAACATTCACATTTTAATCTCAGTTTCAATCTGTCAAAAATATCTAAAATTTTCATTAATTTTTCACTAGTTTTTGACATTCATTGTCGCTGAAATGAGATTGCTACAAAATTTTGAACATTTTAATAATACGATACGATAAAATAATAATAATTACGGGAATTGGCATTCCGATCTATATAACGATGCATTTAGTCTCTGTTTCAACTCTACTCTGTGCACACAGCCATATGCGCGAAGGAATGCATTTTACTACGCGACGAGCCTAACACTTGTGTTAACATTAACTTGAAATAACGCCATATTTGAATAACTCAAATATGCATGTAATTATATGTCAGACAGGTTCTTGCAGTACTAATCGGTATGTGTGCAGTCGGAAGGCTGAAGTTCAACTTAAGGTTAGATGCCAGTTATTTTAAAATATATGTTGATATACTGGTCTTCTTTTTGCTTTTTGAATCCATGGTAAAAAAAATCACGTCGATGTCCCTGCCTCCCTGTATTATAATTACGAGCATAAAATAGAAATAGTCGGCATGACGATGACAAGAAGGTTTCCACACAGCATTATGCTATACTGTGGGGACCCACACTTTTTTGGGTGGGAAATTATCAAATAACTTTCCCGCTCTGGGCGGAGCGGGAGGGGCGTGTCAGACTCTTACTGGCTAAAACCCACCCGTGTTCCTTCAGTTGCCTGTATGTTGCCACGGTAACCCTTTCGGATAAACCCGCAACCCCGGCAGGCTTCGGCCCTAGCGAACCCCTTCAATTCTGCTGACATCTCTTTGAGGCGCGCGTGGAACACAACGCGCCGTCGACCCGGGCCTGGTCCTTATTGGACGGCGAGCTACCCATTGCTCACCGTCCGCAAGCCCGCGCTTACGGTGGCCGGGAATCGGCTCGCGATTCCCGACGCCCAGGGTGTCTGGTCTTTCGGCTAAAATGATGATAATTTAAAAAGTATCAAAGTAATATTTGAAGGGCTTGAAATGTCTCATTTGATGAAAGGAATATGTCACCTTCGTCTCACGGTAGGTATGGTGACGATAACCGCTTTCAACCAGATGGCCCGACAGCCTGTTTATAGTGTTTATCAGCCATCGATCAAATAATCTACTGATCGGAGTTGTCAACCTATTTATTACAAAAAAAAATATCGCCTTAATTTTTCCACACCTGTTAAATTTGTTCTTATTATTTAATCTCGTTTAGTATAATTGATACCACTAAAACCATTTAAGGGACAAAATAATGACTTACCTATCAGCTAAATGGTACAGAAACCTAGATTTTAATAGTCTTTTTTGTATAGATAGAAATCGACGAGTGTAATGCAAGTTAATAAATCGATTGATCGATCGATTCGTTTAAATTGTTTGATTAAAATCATCATCTGCCTAGCCTTTTCCCAACTATGTTGGGGTCGGCTTCCAGTCTAACCGGATGCAGCTGAATACCAGTATTTTACATGGAGCGACTGCCTATCTGACCTCCACAACCTAGTGACTAGGTAACACGATACCCCTTGGTAAGACTGGTTATGACAGACTTTTTGGGCTTCTAACTACCCGTAACGACTGTCAAAGATCTACAAATGACAGCCGGGACCAACGGCTTAACGTGCTTTCCGAGGCACGGAGGGGTCTTGATATGTAAAGATGGTCACCCATCCACGGACCAACCGCGGCAAGCGTAGCTTAACCTGATCGATCGACCCGTGCAGCTGTTATTACTTAGCCACAAGTTGTTTGATGCTCAAATTGTTTGATTAAAAATGGGTGTTTTTTTAAAGCACTGCTTTTTACAAACTCAAATAATGTATGAGTTTATAACAAAACAATATAATCAATTCCGTAGAGTTTAGATCAGATTTTCGATGAGATTTTTAGATGTGGGTACCTATCTGTACCTAGTATATGCTCAAATCAGGGTCATCTGGATTTTTTTCAAATGGAGTGTTTTGTCCACAGTAACATTTGTATGAAATTATCTAAATGAAAAGTTAATCGGAATTTATGTTATTGGAGAAAAACCTTTTCTTTGTTTGATATCCACTTGATTGAGATGATATCCACCTGGGGGCCTACCACCGGCTCAAAAGCAGTATTATTTTAAATTACTTCAGTGGGAGAAAGAGATGGAGCTATACGTCCTGTAGAGCTTCATCTCTTTCCCACACTGAAGGAATATTAAATAATACTGCTTTATGAGCTGGTGGAAGGCCCCCAGGTGGATATCAAACAAAGAAAAGGTTTTTCTCGAATAACATAAATTCCGATTAACTTTTCAATTAGACAATTTCATACAAATGTTACTGAGGACAAAACAAAAAATCAATCTGCCTAGCCTTTTCCCAACTATATTGGGGTCAGCTTCCAGTCTAACCGGATACAGCTGAATACCAGTATTTTACATGGAGCGACTGCCTATCTGACCTCCACAACCCAGTAATTGGGTAATACGATACCCCTTGGTAAGACTGGTTGTCAGACTTTCGTGCTTCTGACGACCCGTAATGACTGTCAAAGATCCACGAATGACAGCCGGGACCAACGGCTTAACGTGCTTTCCGAGGCACGGAGGAGTCTCGGTATGTAGAAATGGTCACCCATCCACGGACCAACCCCTGCAAGCGTAGCTTAACCTGACAGATCGACCCGAGCGGCTGTTAGTATTTAGCCACGAGCTCGAGGACAAAACAGTCCCTTTGAAAAAAAACCAGTTCTTTCTTTCTATAATGTCTTTGACTGGATGCGGCCGTTATAGTATAAATATTAAAAATAACCATTATACGTCTGTCTGTCCTACTTATGTCTGTCCCAGTTGTCTCCAGTGTAAGTGTCACAGGCCCTATATGGGGGCTAGGCTAGTCTTTGATTTCTGTGCTTACCTTAAAGAGTTACTAGTGATGGGACAGATTTTATCGATAGTTTCTACGATTATATTAGTTTTATGCATAAATGGCTGGCTCTCCTTTATTTGATTTTATTTTAATGTCAGTGTGAGGTTTTAATTTTATCTTATGTAGAACTGAAAAACCGAACCGAACCTATTTGTTACCCATATTTGCAAAATAAACGACTCTCACTTAACAAACCATTTATAAAAACTATTTAAGTTGAATAATAATTTGGATCGACTGCCTCGTTGGTGTAATGATCACAAGCGCTTACTGCTGAGCATGAGGTCTCGGGTTCTATTCCCGGGTTGGGTAAATTGTCATTGGGTTTTTCCATCTGGAATTTCTCAGTCTGGATTTGTGCCCGGTTAATGGCAATAGGCTCGCCTCCTATTACATGGGACTTAAACGTAACTGGCGAAATGTGGGTGTACTATAGGTACACCTCTGACTAACCCTTCGGGAAATACCGGCGTGATGTTATATAACATGTAAAAAAAAACGTATTGAATCGATTTTTTTTACATGTATTTGCCGATTCTATCCAATCCAAATTAGTTTTTTATACATGCACTTTATTTTGTGTATTTAATTTCATCACCACTGCTCTCAAAACGGTGAAGGAAAACATCGTGAGGAATCCGGCATGTTTTAGAACCAAAAATTCGAAGACATGTGACATCCACCAATCCGCACTGGGCCCGCGTGGTGGATTATGGCCCACGCGCTCTCCAGCAATAGGAACATTATAGACTGTAATCAGTATAACATAATTGCTATACTTGCACTTCTGACCACCTCATTGACATTGTTAATAATGTTTTATCAAGATTTGAGTAGGTAAAGAAATAGACAGACAAGGAAGCAGACCATTTTAAATTAACTAAATAGCCTATTAAACTTGTAACAACCTTCAAAAGTTAGGTAATGAAGCTATTTAAAGCTGAATGCAACCATGAAATGTTGGTACCTACTTGTTACATAGTTATGGCACCTAAATAATAAGTATTATGATTCTAATGAATCACCGTTTTAGCTTTTTTGTTTTGAAATGTTAGAAGCTGCTAAATGAGTTTAAAGTTTCTAGTGCAAGGATGTTTACGTTAAACTGTTCATTCAAAATTGATATTCCAACATATATTACATTTGTTTTTCTGTTTGCATTTTCTGTTTTCGTTGTGCACTCAAAAAATTTTGCTAAGTTACGCTTGGCTTTTGTGAGGATTCAAATTGTATTAATTTGCATCAATAAAGTATACGACCCCTTTATCTATACTAATATTATAAAGTGGTATTCGTTTGTATGTAGAGGGTGATCTCTGGAACTACTAGTCGGATTTGAAAAATTATTTTTGCTTTGGATAGATATTCTTGAGGACAGTTAGAGGCTCGCGGTTGAAGTCGCGGGCAGAAGCTAGTTAGTAGATATTTCTCACATCTCTTCAACGTCTTTTTTATCATAAATACAATCGTTAAGTTCTTCTTGCATATCAGATATAGATAAAGTTTAAAATAACGATATATTGACTGCATAACAGTGTACATCAATTCTTTATAAAAAAACCTGTACCCTAATTGCGTAACTTATTTTTGTAAACAATTTTGCCTAATTTGTTTAATTTTGATAGTTCAACAACATTCATTGCGTTATTTACGTTGTTGAGCAGATTTTTTTCCAACTTATGAAGCAATGGATTAGCAATCTGTTTCAAATCGAAACAAAAATTGTGATTGTGTTGTATTACGCAATCAGGGTACTGCTCTGTCTTTGCTAAAATTTTACCACCCCAATTATAATTATTAAGTAAGTTCAAGTTTATCATAATTCAAAACAATCTTCCATCACTCACAGCTTCAAGAAAACCCAATTTATAAGAATAAATGGAAATAAAACCTGATAACCGGTATGATTAAAGTAAAAAGGGCTATAAAATAGATTAAATGGTGTGCGTTGATATTGTTAAATTATATACCATCGTGATTCGACCGCCATTTTGCTATTCTTTGTGAAGCCTACGCTTATTTTTCACAAAATTATATAGATTACTTGGTACCAAATTGGCAGGTAATATC
This sequence comes from Agrochola lychnidis, assembly GCA_963680765.1. Lineage (NCBI taxonomy): Eukaryota > Metazoa > Arthropoda > Insecta > Lepidoptera > Noctuidae > Agrochola > Agrochola lychnidis. Next base: position 15,430,489 of record OY796872.1, read on the forward strand.
GTAAATGGATTACCTAGATTGTCTAAAATAACTATAATGTCTAATCAATTTTATGGACTAGGGTTCTCTTCTAAAATGAAACTTTCATTTATTAGGTTTCTGTCTGGTTAATGTTATTCTTGCGCTTGTTTTACAACAACCACCCTTTTTTACTTTTTGTAATACAATGATCGTGTTTTTGTAAAGACAATATTGTGGATGCAATCCTTGAATTTCTACGACATCCGTTATAGAATACTGACCTTAGCTCGTCATATTATTATGTCAAATGACATTCTCCACAAAAATTTAAAACATCGATACAATATCGACAATATATTCCTTCATTGTCACATCACTACTTGTCACGTCGACCCATTTAAAATTAAAATAAAAAACTAGTACCTACTTATTGGCTTTGCTCGTATACGGAAAAGTGGGTATTTTAATATTAATTGGTCAATGAAAGCGGTTTCTCTGTGCTATGCAGTAAGTGGGATTTTTCTAATTGCTCCACAACTTAGAACTGTGGTTGTTTATTATACTTTCTGTGTTCCTTTATAAGGGGTGGTCAGATGGTAGTCTTACCATATAGGAATGAATGAGTCAATGGGAAGATATAGGTAGTAAAAGTATTGACATGGTTTATAGAAAGTAAAATTTTCGTATTTTGTGGTCTTTATTGTGGAGGAAATCGACGGCCCCCACGTATACTATCGAAATTACAAAAAAGCCATTTTCGTTTTATTGCACTAATAGCAAGTAGAGATAAAGATGTATGATTTTATATAAAAATTATGTACTAATTTTATACCCTCAATTGTTTTTCAATTGAACAAAATCGAAATTGGCATATTCGGTAAAAAAGTAACCAGCAGTAACAAAGTAAACTATCGAATGTGTAATATTAGAAAAGTATAATAATTATTAAAAACTATAGTAGACAGTATAAAACGGTAAAATTTTCCACTTTAGATACATCGGTAATATAAAATTTTCGAATTTCATGTTCGACAAAAATCTAAATCTAAACTTAGAATCGCTCTCCTGTAAAGTAGAGGTTTTGCAGTTTCGATACTTTACGTGGTGGCCGTCGAAATATAGAGTATTTTCAAAAGTTTCAGTCTTTATGTTGAAACATGTACGGAAATTGATACGTTTTTTATCAATATTGAAATAATAATTATGCTTAGTGGTAGGTATATGATGAAAATCAAAGAATCAGTGTTCAATCTAGACGGTAGATGGAACATTCATCTCCTTTGATTTTTAATCCCCATTTAAATATTTGCAAATAAAATATATATCTAGATGATTTCCTCTATATTAGTTATTTATGCAACTGTTGTATAATAAGGGGTATTAAAACACGAATGTGGGTTTGGGGATAATAGTATCACATGAGTGTTTTAATACCTAATTATAACAGTTGCATACAAGACTTTATCTACACCCATGATATGAATCCTCTATAAAAGTTTCTGAAACCATTAGGTGTTTGTAATTCAAGATCAAGAATAAAGAAATTCCCACGAAATTCAGTACAAGTCCACGTATGTATATCGCCTGCAGCAGCACATCACACACACATGCGTGCAGCGAGTGCTGCTGTCCCGTTTGAACATTGCATGATGAAATTTTGTACAACATTATAACACTCGTTTGGATGATGTAATGGTTACTATGACACAGGCTGTTATAATGTTGCCAATAAGTTAACTGTTTCAGAAACTTTTATAGAGGTTTTATAGCATGGGTGTAGATAAAGGTATTTGTCAGCTTAACAAATATATCCTGAAGTCACGAAGATCGTAATGTGGTCGGTGCAGTACCTTTTAGCTCTCTCAATACAAATTAATACAAAAACCACAGAATGCCTTAGTTTCTGAAATTATTTTGAAAATTCTCATAATTTTATGGAAAATCAACTCGAACTTACAATTGTAAGCTAAAGGACTAATAATCCGAAATTAATATTATAAAAATATAGTTTTTGGGGGTTGGCAATACCGGAAAAATGCCGCCAACACGATTTGGCATTCGGAGCGAGGCTGTCAAAAAAAAACACCGTTGATTAATGGCATTTCATATTATTATTTTTGGAAACAATAGAAGGACCTATCTATCCCAATCACAAGTTGTTTTATTAATACAATATGTATAATTTCACAACAACTATTCCTTTCTACAAATTAAAATTCCCTTACCATTCATAACCCATCCACACACATGCCTCTTTAGTCTACGGTACAATCAATGACGTTATCTATGCAGTCATGGTGGGTGGATCCCATAACGCCACGTGCCGTAACATATGGCCTGTTGCATGTGGCTCGAGTGTGAATTGTATCATCTATGGGCTGTTTGGAGGTGTGAAATGAGCGTAAATTTTATTTAGTGATTATTTCTGGGTGAATTTTTTGTGAAGCTGCGAAATGATGAAATTGAAATTGTTTATTCTGTAAATACTTACAATATCGGAATCACTTTTACACGTCATATTAAAAAAATAAACCAGTGGCACTCTGGGAGTGCCGACAGAAGTGAAAACTTTAATAATTTTATTCAAAATTCAAAATATTTTATTTCACATAAACCTACAAGGGCACTTATGAAACGTCAGAAGCTAGGTGCATGGTTCCAATTGTTCGCTTCCTATAGAGAAGAGCCGGCAAGAAACTCCACGGTTACTCTTTTCACAATAAATGGTTTCTACAATGTTTTCAAATTACAGTGTTAATAGGTATGGGAGGACAGTGTAGGCCTATCAACAAGTACCAGATACTTAGTAAAATAGAAAATGGTCCACAAGTTTACAGCCTACAACGTTCTCACATTCACAAAATCTAAAAGAATCTATATAAAAGATAAACAAAATAGTAAAATAAGGACCTATTTAAACCAAACCTATTGTACAGGAAATACTTTTAATGAGGTGTCTGTAACGGTGTCGCGAGTTCAATTGTTTTTTCCCATCTCGAAAATGCCCAACGCGCCTAAATAAGTTTTTTCACTTCAAAAATAAGCTAGATGAGTTCGGCGTTTCCTATCTGACTACTCTGAGAAGAAAGGCCGAAACAAACTCAGACGTCGCAGTCTCTTTTAAAGTCCAGACATAATCTTGGTCAAGCCATATGAGGACCATGTAGATTAGTGTCTGAAATGGCCTGGATGTTTTGGGCTAGTCAGATTAGAAAGAGAAAAGAAAGAAAGAAAGAAAACTTGTTTATTCTGCATAAACAAACGCATTTTTTTTTAAACTAGACAAATACACACTAAACAAAAGTATAGGAAAATTTGTTATAAAAAATAAATAGTAAAAAATATCTATTTATTAAAATAAAAAAACAAATAATCTATTCTTAAATAAAATAAAATAATTTTCTTCCTTTATAAGGTAATTTATTGTACAAATATAAAGACCATTCTATCTATCTATCTACTCCTGTGATGGCAGAAAGCTGGGTATTTATTTTCTAGAATAATGACTTTCCACATAGAAAAGCACATGGCTAATAAATCTCCGAACAATATTAAGTTATTCGTATGGTTAATTATATTCGTTTTAATCAGTCTTTGATCTGTCAAAAAGAGAAAGCTCATTAGAAACCCTAAAAATTGAATGAGTTTGAATATGAATGAGAATCAAACTCATTCAATTTATGGTTTCAATAGTGAAAGTTTTTCCTTCCTGTCATGAAATAGTACAACTAGAAAAACAGTTGTCCCCTTTTTCCCTCTGAATCATAGTGAATCACACATGATAGAGTATTTTTATTCTTAAAAAAAACTAATATATCTCAGCTGTTTCTAAACAAGCAATAGTGACTTAAATTTTGGCATAGAAACTAGGGCTTTTTTATTTGTTTCTTTTTTTTTTGTGGTGGGAAATTATCAAATAACTTCTCCCGCTCTGGGTGGAGCGGGAGGCCGTGTCAGACTCTTACTTGCTAAAACCCACCCGTGTTCCTTCAGTTGCCTGTATTGCCAGGGGCCACGGTAACCCTTTCGTACATAAATTAATAGTTTAAAAAACACTAGAAAAACACGCTTAAAACCTGATCGTGTTCAAAGTCCATTACGTGGCTTTTCTCACAAGTGCAAACACGACTATGATACGATATTCCATCATGGAATGCCAGTGCCTATCTTCCGGCTTCATCATCAGACCTTGAAACCTAATCATGGTCAAAGTTCATTACAAGACTTTTCTAAGAAATCCAAAACAGCTATGATACGATTTTCCATCATGAAGTTCCAGTTCAGATCTTCCGGCTGCACCATCAGATCATTTCGATAGTACCATATTATTGTATTGTCATCAGAACTACATACAGCTGCCCATTTTCATTACGCTACGACCCTTGGAAGATGGTTAAATTAGTTACCTTAGATTTCATTACATAGTTACATACAGGTCGACCTAATAAAAGCGTGTTAAAAACCGCAACCCCGGCAGGATAGTGAATCACACCTGATAGAGTATTTTTAATTCAAAAAAACCAATATATCCCAGCTGTTTCTACAAACAACAGTGACTTAAATTTTGGCAAAGAAACTAGGGTTACCAATGCAACGAATTGGATCTGTCTAATTATAATTTATGTTAAGATCGAAATCGTTCCAACACTATGGCAAATGAATTGATTTGATTTGAAACGAGTTTTAGGTAAAATATAAGTGCATACCTATACGCTTGAATTTTTGTACATATTTTATTTTATACTATGCTTATTTTTAATTCTACTTACTAGATATATACAAGTATATAAAAAAGGGGGGAGGAATAATCATAGGGCATCAAAAAATTCGTCCGTTATTATATTAAGTCTGATAGTTTTTAAATGATGTAAATACGTGTGTAAATGAAATAAAATGGTTCATTCTGTAAATCACTTTACTTACTAGATTTAGTAGTTTTGGGGCTATGCATTAAGAGCATTTATTCTGAAAGTGGGCAACGTCGCAAATAGATGTCAAATATTTCGCTGTTTTGACAATTTGGCAATATTACTGTATGGAAATAAGAAATGTGGCTAACAAGTTCCCTAGAATATTAATAATGAATTGCAATTATAACACTGAATTTGATGTTGTAACAATTTTAGATGGAAAATGGAAAAAAGGCATTTGGCAAGTTTTCAAATACTTTTTACATATAAAAAGAAATATTCGGTATTACGATATTAATTATTGCATTTCATAATCAATATTTTAGTTCCCTAGTTAGCCACATTTCTTAATTCCATCTAAATCAATCAAAACAGGTAAATATTTCACAGCTATTTACGACGTTGCCAACTTTTAGGATATAGAAAAAGTTGTCAATTTGTCGCGTTTCATGTCGAGTTGGGATATGATTGCTCCACTACCAACTTTGCTGACTGGCTTATTTTTTCGCTCTAATTGACCTATAGGTACCAACACGAGAGAATAAGTATAAAACACGCTAAAAGCTATGGTTGGCAGCCCTAAAACATACGAACAAACAGAAATTTTATAAGCATAGTGATGAGTAATACCTGACTCATGATGAAAATCGTAAAAATGTGTGAAATGTGGGTACCTACACATGTGTGAGATTGTAAATATCATTTCTTTTTTACGTTTGTTTTTCATTTACACAGTATCATGCGATATTTGTGTGTGTGTTTCCACTAGCTACATGTTCTTGTGCCTTTTTTTTTAGCCCCTCTCTTCTGGGCAAAGGCCTCTCCCAATTTTATGCCTCTTTCTCGATTCCGCGCTTTTCTTCTTTCCAATTCTGTCACAGTTCCTACCATGAGAAATTATACTTCTTCACTCGTTTAAGCTTGTTCTGTTCTATCAAAGTCACCACGATTTCTAATAGGACATCAAATAATTCTGGAATTCTAAACCATTTACAATAACTTTTAACATTACTTCATCATCTGTTTAGCCTTTTCCCAACTGTGTTGGGGTCGGCTTCCAGTCTAACCGGATGCAGCTGTAATAATACCAGTATTTTACATGGAGCGACTGCCTATCTGACCTCTACAACCTAGTTATTAGGTAACACGATACCCCTTGGTAAGACTGGTTGTCAGACTTTTGGGCTTCTAACTACCCGTAACGACTGTCAAAGATCTACAAATGACAGCCGGAACCAACGGTTTAACGTGCTTTCCGAGGCACGGAGGGGTCTTGGTGTGTAAAGATGGTCACCCATCCACAGACCAACCGCGGCAAGCGTAGCTTAACCTGATCGATCGACCCGTGCGGCTGTACCAATTGACCGTTTTTCTCCGCACTATTAAAACTGTTTAAAAAAGATTTAGGTATGAAAGAAGACTTCCCATCTAAGTTTTCATTTATACCTAAATCTTTTTAACCGACTTCCAAAAAGGAGGAGGTTATATGTTTGTCGCGTATGTTTGTTTTTTTTTTTTCTTTTTTTTATATATATCCACCGATTTCTCCGTCAATTGTAGACCGATTTTGAAAATTCTTTTTTTGTTTGAAAGGGTATGCTTTCGAGGTGGTCCCATTTAAATTTTATTAACTTTGCTTCGATAGTTTTTGAGTTAGCTTCAATAATACGTACTTTTTCCCACTTAGTATGTGGATGATATGATAAGTTCCTGTCAGTATTATTTACACAGCAGGTAGTAGTTTTCGAATTTGTATACCACAGCTAAAAAGTGAAAAATAAAAACATTTTACAAAAAAAAAAACAACCGACTTCCAAAAAACACTACAAAGTGAAAAATAACTTTAATTTCGGAAGTCGGTGACAAAAAACGAAAATTCAAAACCAAAGACACCGACTTCCGAAATTAAAGTTATTTTTCACTTTGTAGTGTTTTTTGGAAGTCGGTTGTTTTTTTTTTGTAAAATGTTTTTTGTGACTACATACACCGTACATCTACTTTCGACGACATTTTGTGACGTCATTCACACTCATCCGTTACAGAAATACTGTGACGTACGCAACAATGGATTCACACAGCATTTAATTTTAACACATACGTTCACCTCCCGAAATAAATGACATACTTCATGAAAAACTGTAACAGTTTCAGGTCGGTGCAATAGTTTCGTAGAATTTGATTATTATTGAATACCTACAATGAATTTTTCACGGCCTCTCTGTTTGTGTGACGGTTTCAATCTATTATCATCGGGTCCGTGGCTTAGCCTACAGTGGTCGAGGCACCTGTGGCCGACGCCCCCGATTCGATTAATTTAATATCTTTTATTACAGTAAATGAGAAAAGTGTTTCACCATAATAATAAAGCATTTTTCCTTGCTAAACAAAAGTTATCTATCAAATAGCAGAGAGAATAGATCGCACTTATCCTTATCCACCTTTATCCCCATTAAAAGTATATTTATTATGTACTGGACAAAACTTAAGCATGCTCATTCTGCGGAAGCGCAGCTAGTGGAATAATGGAACTATCTTTAGAAAGGACACTCCTAAAAGTTGTTGTGTTTTACGTATTATTAAATATATACAATGTTGCCCATCGGAACAATCCGGAATATCGGAACATCGGGCTTGTGGCTAAGTAATAACAGCTGCACGGGTCGATCGATCAGGTTAAGCTACGCTTGTCGCGGTTGGTCCGTGGATGGGTGACCATCTTTACATACCAAGTCCCCTCCGTGCCTCGGAAAGCACGTTAGGCCGTTGGTCCCGGCTGTCATTTGTAGATCTTTGACAGTCGTTACGGGTAGTTAGAAGCCCAAAAAGTCTGACAGCCAGTCTTACCAAGGGGTATCGTGTTACCTAGTCACTAGGTTGTGGAGGTCAGATAGGCAGTCTGATTTTTATTAAAATTTGTCGACTATGCAAAAACTGAAAAAAAAAAAAACTAAAAAAGACAGTGTTTTAAAAAAAACAAGTGTACGTTCATAAAATAATAAGGATATTGAAAAAAAAAATTAGAAAAAATTAAAAAATGCCCATGGGTGACATTGTATAATCAAATCCACAGAACAATGTTCTGTAATCAAATCAAAGCACTCAATTTGTAAGTAATGTGAATGCCAATTTGTAGTGCACAAGTTGGCATTCACAGTTACGTTTTCTGATCTATTTGTTTACATTTTCATCAGATAGTTTTGAAACAGAGTATAAGTAAATAATTGTTATATTTGTAATTTACATAGAAATATTTTTAGTTCGCTGTGTGGGTATAGTTTGGCATGTTTTTGAGTAGATAATGTTAATAAAGATAATACTGAACTGACAGAAAGTAATCTCTCCAATCGGAATGAAGTTGCCGACGGAACGGAATATTACCATTTTAAATATTATATTTATTAAAAAAACATTTAATAATATATTGTTTTTTTTATTTTTATTTATATGTCATTGTACACTACAGCGGTCGATGTCATCACATCAACGCCGGGTGTTGCTGAAAACCAGCGCTGTGACTCTGTCTCGCATGGGGTCGCAGCATTATGCTGAGCGATGGCCGTCTTGCGTGGATGTGACGCATATGTTCCCCCAAATTGTTCTTTTTTGTGCTCGTGTTCTTTTTTGCGTCACGTTTACCGCAAATAAACGTATTTTCTTTCTTGACTTCATAATAGTTGCATTCATTTTACAGTATGTAAAATACGCGACGAGTTGGCAACGTTTCAATAAATAGCACTCAGCTCTATCCTGGCGTACAAAACAGCTTTTAGATAGTAGAGTTCAATTATTTTTATCGATAAAAATAGCAAAAAATATTATAAAAAGTTACACTGACAGAGAGCCATAGATAAGTTAGTATTTCTAGAATTTTGTAATTTATTTTTCACAAAAAATACTCAAAATTGGAAACTAAACCCACATCCTCAAGAATCAAATTTCCAATCACAGACAACAAGATCGAAACACATCAAAGTCTATGGTATTTATAGAATGCAATGCTTTCCGGCCGTAGACTAGATAGAATGTTGGCTGTGGGCCAACGCGGACATCGGTTGTCTATGGAAATAGATTCGGCTTGTATTTCTTGATTGTCTATGGTTTTTGTCAACCTGTGAGTTAAGAGAGATGGTGAGACTACTGATGGAGTTGAAAGGGTTAATGTATTTAGCTTTGTGTTTTAATTTTCTATTAACATTACGCCAGTATTCTCCAAAGGGTTAAGCAGAGGTGTACTTATAGTACACCCACATTTCGCCAGTTATGTCTAAGACCCATGTAATAGGGGGCGAGCCTATTGCCATCAACCGGGCACAAATCGAGACTCTGGGCAGCTACTGAGAAATTCCATCAGCTAAATCTTTTAAATGACCTACCTACTTATTGAAATGAAATGAAATTGTTTATTCTGTAAATAGGATATTGGAATCACTTTTACACGTAATTTTAAAAAAAATATCAAGAAAGAAAAGAAAGAAAGAAAATTCGTTTATTTGTGGTAAACATGACGCAAAGAAAGATAAAAAATACGTAAATAACAATTCGGGGGAAAATATGCGTCACATCCACGCAAAACGGCCATCGCTCAGGGTAATGCTGCGACCCCATGCGAGACAGACCCACAGCGCTAGTTTTCAGCGACAGCCGTATTAAAAATTAACTTTGGCAGTAAAAGTAGAAGTATCTGTCTTTTCGTATATGGGGAAAATTTTACATGGTTTCAGTTTCTTTTTTTACCAATATCTAAGTGCCTATTACGCCTTAAACTGGTAACTATTAAACTACAATATTTCAAACTCAAACTCAAAGAATTTATTGCAATTAAACTATTTACGGACACTTTTGAATTGTCAAGGAGTCGGTCATTCATGAATATGAAGCTAGTTGCCCATTCCAAAGCGTAGTAGGTTCTTATGAGAACGAGCAAGAAAATCCACGGTCACTCTTTTAAATTACATTGTTAAAAAATATTATATATCAAATACAAGCAAACTATTAGTTGCCCAATAAAATTGGCAATTACAGAGCTCTAAAAAGAACGAGTTTAGAAAAACCTGTGATTCTAAATCGATTTCTATTCCTTTCTCATTAAAACTTTTCTTTATTACCTAAACCAATAATATAATAATATGATTGTTGCATCTAATAAAAATAAAATGTATTCTATCACCCATTTACCACCCATGTTCCAAGTCATCTTTATTTTATGGTGTTTGTGGGCGATTTTACTACTTGTTATTATTGATACATCATTCATTGCGTGATGTAATAAAATTAATATGTGAAGTATCGATGTGTGTGGTATGAGATGAGTTAATAATCTATCAATCAATCTTATATCTACCTATCTCTTCTGTAAAAATCTCAGTGATAATTTTGTTGAAGTGAGCTTGAAGTGAACTGTCATCCCAGACTGTAATAATTTTTTTTACAGAAAAGAAACAAAATCTTTTTAGGAAAATTTAAAACCAAAGACACTGACTTCCGAAATTAAAGTTATTTTTCGCTTTGTAGTGTTTTTTTTTTTGGAAGACGGTTGTTTTTTTTTTTGTAAAAAGTTTTTTTTTGAGTTTTTATTTGTGGTACCTACCTCACACAAATTTGAATACCACTACCTGCTATGTAAATAACAGTGACAGGAACTTATCATAATATCATTCTTATACTAAGTGGGAAAAAAACACGTATTATTGAACCCTACTCAAAAACTAAAAATGAAACGAAACTAAAATTTATATGGGACCACCTTGAGAACATACAAAAAATAATTTTCAAAATCGGTCCATAATTAACGGAGAAATCGGTGATTCAACCAGGTGCTGGCTGAAACTAGTGACGACTCGACTTAGCTCTCTTCACCAGAGTTATCACGGTAAGATTTTCACAGAATGGCACTACTTGTAGTAGATACTCTGTTGGATATAGGCATTTCCTAGTAGAGCCAATAGGTCACAACACAATACTAAATCTTCTATCTTCCTGCCTATTGTTTCCTGGCTTCCTCAGGTCGTCTGTCTGTCTGGCTAAATGAAGCTACCTATTACTTTTGTTTCTTCAATAACTGTGGCATTTTTTTAATAATCTTTTCTTCTGTAGGTACGTAAATTTGAATTTAAATAGTTTAGCAATTTTCCAGAAAATATTATACAAGTTTGCATACAGACAGAAATTAAACTAAACTTTACTAAATACTTATTTATTATTTACGAATTCAACATAAATCATAATCATATTCCTTGGGGGTTTAAATATTAATATTATTCCACATTGAATACATACGTGCAAACAAAACTGATTCATAATTTTTACTTACAAAACCACACACGTTTGTTGATTCATCCGTCATAAAAAAATAACCCTCTGAATACTTTCATAATTGGCAATATTACCAATGTGCGAAAATGAATAAATATTGCCATGTAACCCTAAACTGCTAACAGTGAGTTATTTATGTGTTTTTGCACCTGGACCGTCAAAACCAATGGGGCGGCAAATAGAGGGTTGATTGTAATCTATAATTTTAATTATTATGGAAGCGCATGAGTTGATTTTAAAGAGTGGATCATAGTATGTTGGAGAATAAAATATGTATTGAATAGGCAATCAATAAAACCTTGATCACTGAGTTTGTTTCGTCTTTTCTACGGAGAGATAGTCAGTAGAGAAATAGTCAGCTCACACGTGATTTTCTTTTACTGGTGATTTAAAAATATGAACAAATAATTTCTCCCTGGAACTTCTATGTCTACATGACATCAATGATTATCTATATCTATACTAATATACTAATAATAATATTATCAAGAGGAAAGATTTGTATTTTTGTATACAAACGAATAAACTTAAAAACTACTGGACCGATTTGAAAAATTCTTTCAGCAATGGATAGCTACATTATCACCGAGTAACATAAGCTATATTTTATCCCCGTACTCTCATCACGGCAACAGGAAGAATGCGGGTGAAACCGCGTGACGTCCGCTAGTATATTATATGTTATAGCCAACAGGGAATATTTCAAAAGAGATTGACTTTGACTACTGAGTTTGTTTTAGCCTTTCTTTTTAGAGTAGTCGGATAGGAAACGCCGACCTCATCTAGTTTTTAAAATATGATTGACATGTAAAACCTACTTACAGAAATAAATCATGTTTCATCATTCATCATTATTAATAGGCATTTTTACTAAGTTTGCTAGTAATAAGACTGGTGATTGAAAGTGTCCTCTAAATTCGAATCCAACGCATTATATAATAGGTCCTTTTTCATAGACAAAATCCATAAACAACACACAGAAACCTTTGCTGATTACATCACACTAATCTCCGTATACATCAAAGTGTCATTATGACATTACGTGTTTTTCTCAATCCGCCATGACACGATTTGATGTTTGTTTTTCACAAATGTTTACTCGATTACGAAGCATTAAGTTGCTATTCGATGTGTGAGGTCACTCGTGTGGTTGTCTCCTTAATGATATTGGTTTTGTTGACTAGTGTAATCTGTGTTGTTGTTAGCGAATAAATATAATTTGAACGCAAATATTTTGGGAGGAGCGAGCTCATTGGGTATCAAAAAATTCGTCCGCATCGCTGTCAAAATGCCCAAAAGCCTGGCAACATTGCCACGTTAGATGGAAAAGCTGATTCTTCCCTTTTTTATATATTTCTACATTTATTATGTATAGTTTTGTATTAGCTTGTATTTAAGACCTGCTATTGATTGAAATAAATGTTTTATACAATATTTCGGCCTTCAGATTTTTTTGTATGGAGCTGATTACATCACGTTTATGTCAGAATCCAACACACAAAATGCTATGTAAAATGTAAAGATAGTGAATCTAGGGTCTAGATTGCAATAAAAGAAAGGGAGATAGATCTACGATATCAATATATTTTCTAATAGTTTATCAGAAAAAACTAAACTGCAGATATTTTAAATTAAACTTTGTATAAATGACATATTGCGTAGATAGAAACATGTACTAGACAATTCATGAATATTGAAGATGTCAACATTTTTGGGCAGAGACTAATAATTGCAGCAAAATATTGTTTTTACTAATTTACTATAAAAGCTTTGTGACCAAGACTTGAGAGTACTTACATACAAAAAGCAATAACCCTTTAACTGCTACAGTCACATATTATTAGTGACGGAGTGACATCAGAGCCAAGTAAGAAAGGTGACGCAAGTTATACGTTGTGAGAAACATGTGAACACGATTTGGCACAAGATAAAGATGACAACAGAAGTGTCATTTGACATTAATGAAAGCAAAAAGTTCACGTACAAACAAATCATTTAGAAGTCCTTTGCTACCCAAACTGTGTCTTTGGACAAAAGTTTCGGAAGTACCGATAACCGCACTTCAGTGGTTACAATTTGGAATTAACAGCGCCTCTATTCAATAGCAACAAAGTGTTGACTGTACGAAAACAGATGAACGGATACTTCTAAATTGAAGTTCCGACTTTTGAGCCTCTGAAGGACAGATATAAGAAATGTCATTAAGTTCGTGTGAGAGGCAATAGGGATAATGACTAAAAAAGTATTTTTGTCCGTCTTGTAGATTATTAAAAAAATATTGGACACGCTTTTTTTTTCTTTTTTTACGTTGTGAGAAGATTACGGCGATACATTGAGTTAAAATTTGCCATTACGTCACGAGTAAGTAGATTTTATATTTACTTGTGACGTAGCGCCTCCCCAACTTTAATGTGTTTTATCTAAGTAATTTTTTATTCAATATTTTTTTATTATCTGACTGACGGACCAGGACCCAGGCGTCATTCCTATTTGAGCCAACATATACTGTGCCAACTTTGTCTCAAAGTCCTGTCCCGATTGCAGCTATCATTTTGATCCACACATTGGGTCCAATTTATTGATCCAAAGTTTAGAGATAGCATTTATACTGGCTGTTCCTGTCTGATTTTCTAAGGTCACCAATTCAAAAGATCGATTGAAATGCTATTAGCCATTCTCAGGATTGTTTGCAACCACTCTATGTGTTTTGTCTTTGTCACTTGTATGGACTTATCCTTCTGTCTCTCTTCATCCTATATTTTTGCACATGTGTATGATTTATGCCGTTACAAAATACACGATTTGTTTATACAAGATTTTCAAATGTAGAGATGTTGATTTTTATGATTTTTGCAGATCATAAGATGAAACTGATTAAACATACCTTCAGACAGAGTGCCAGTCTTATAAATAAATATTAAGATATTTTTTTTAACTGAAGAAGCTAATTATGAAATGTTTCAATCAAAGAGTATATTTGATGCCTTTAAGTATTATTAGTGTTCAGTACTTGGTCGACCGAGCCCTGCTCGGGTGAAAATAGAGAATGCTCATTTAATAGTATAGGAAAGTTCATACTAATTCCATGCTGCCATGATAGTAGGTACTTACTAATTCCATGCTGCCATGATTGTAGGTACTTACTAATTCCATACTGCCGTGATAGTAGGTACTTACTAATTCCATGCTACCATGATTGTAGGTACTTACTAATTCCATGCTGCCATGATTGTAGGTACTTACTAATTCCATGCTGTCAGGATAGTAGGTAATTACTAATTCCATGCTGCCATGATTGTAGGTACTTACTAATTCCATGCTGTCAGGATAGTAGGTACTTACTAATTCCATGCTGTCATGATAGTAGGTACTTAGTGAAGGTCAGAAAACGGCATGTCTTAGAACCAATAATTCGAAGACATGTGATATCTACCAACCCGCACTGGGCCCGCGTGGTGGATTACGGCCCACTCCCTCTCACCGAGAAGAGGCCTACATCCCAGCGAGTGGGAAGACTGATTATGCTACCATCTTTAACAGATTAAAAGTTACCCCAAAATCCTCATAACCCAAAACTCACTCACCTTTAAAAATAACCTGCAATAAATCCATTCATACATTAATACAATTTGCCAATCTCACCCACTTCCAATACAGAATTAATAAAAACAAATAAAAAAAACGCGATATATCGACCCGATTTTGTGATTACACAAATCTATATTTAAAACACAAACAATCTATCCGGCTGTAGATTTATCTACAACACAGATGAGTCTTGTACTAAAAACTGGTATATCTTGAACTGTAAAATGGATCAAAGTACACGTAAATGAAGACCAGGTTAGGCTGGTCGGTCTTGTCTTGTATGACTAAAAAGACTAGTTTACTTTGAGCTACAGACTAGAGGGCAATGTGGGAAGGGAGAGGTCAAGTTATTCTGGTGTTTTGTTTAGTCTATTTTTATTGAGTTTACTTTTCGCCAGAAAATTGGGTTTTTGGGTTGAAACGTTGTGTATGTTGGTGAAGCCACGAAATAGTGATTGTTATTTAATTGTAATTTAAGTAGGCCGGTTGGTATTATTATTTTAGGTAAATGTTTTATAGTGTTTTATATAAAGTACCTGGGGCGATCGAGCTCTGCTTTGGTGAAAATAGAGACTTCTCATATAATAGTAGAGGAAAGTTCGTACAATTCCATGTATAGTACTAATTCCGTACTAGGTACTTACTAATTCCATGTTGCCATGTCATTATTCCAAGGTAGCCAAGGTTCCTTGTTCTAAATTTTGGGCGACTGAGCTCTGCTCGGGTGAAACTACGGAGAAAACAAATTTTCCCAGATGAGACCTAACTAGATCGATTGTTCGCCCCTTAAACCCCTATATTGTAACTTTCATCGAAATCGTTAGAGCCGTTTTCGAGAACGTGATTAAAAAAACCGGCCAAGTGCGAGTTACTTATCATTAAAATCATTCTGTCAAGTCATTATCTATAAAACGGCAAAAAAAACACGTTTGTTGTATGGGAGCCCCTTAAATATTTACTGTATTCTGTTTTTTAGTATTTCCTGTTATAGTAGCAACATAAATATATCATCTGTGAAAATTGCAACTGTCTAACTATCACGGTTCATGAGATACAGCCTGGTGATAGACGGACAGACGGACGGACAGCGGAGTCTTAGTTTAGTGGTATGGGGAACAGGGTGTAAAGTTCACTCATCCACCATAGAAATGGGAGGATCCTCCGACCAGACGGGTGTTTTGTCTGGCGGGCAACTGCCCAACGGTTTGAAGTTGAAAACTTGTATGTATGTCGATCGCTCGGTAAACTCTAACTGCACGATGCAGGATTTGTGTGACGTCATGTCTATGATGTGTAGTTTGTATGTGGCTGTGCGGAGTCTTAGTAATAGGGTCCTGTTTGGGTACGGAACCTTAAAAATTAATAAAAAATATATATCATGTATCTATATATACAAATATCGCTCATTAATTGTTATCATTTAATTGTGCTTATGTGTGTCTTTTGTATGCACTGAATAAATGTTTTATCTATCTATCTATTCCTAGCAAACTCATCTATTTTCTAGCCTCACTATCGCGTATCTAGCAGCCTAAAATATAATCGTTTAGTTTATACATCCACTGTCCTATTTAACTTTATGAATGAGTTGCTCACTTTGTAATACATGTTTACAAAGCTGTCAGTGAGAATATTCAGTTTTTTAGCTGCAGTTATTTGGGTCAAAGACAGGATGCAATTCTTCGAAGAATATGAATGATTTCGTGCAGCTATTTAGAGGGTTTATCCTAAAAGTTGGCAACGTCGTAAATAGCTGTCAAATATTTACCTGTTTTGATTAATTTGGCAATATTATTGTATGGAATTAAGAAATGTAGCTAACTAGGGAACTAAAATATTGATTATGAAATGCAATAATTAATATCGTAACACCGAATATTTAGTTTTAGATGTAAAAAAAGTATTTGGAAACTTTCCAAATGCCTTTTTTACACCTAAAACGGTTACAACATCAAATTCAGTGTCATAATTGCAATTCATTATTCACATTCTAGTTCGCTAGTTAGTCACATTTCTTATTTCCATACAGTAATATTGCCAAATTAATCAAAATAGGTAAATATTTGACATCTATTTATGACGTTGCCCACTTTCAGAATAAACGCTCTTAACTTATAATCAGAGGTCGGAATTAGGTAGATTTATTTATGTACTTGCATCGAAATGTTGATATTAATATGTATCTTCCCGGGATTTCTAATAGACAATCCCGTGTGACGAACAATATTACAAATAAATAATAATAAAAACCTCAGAGATAGATAAGACAAATAAAACAAAGATAATTAACAATTTTTATGCGCAATGCCTATTGGAATTTTGCAACTTCGGACATCCGATGTCGTTGATGTAAATTTGGCAATGTCACGCGTGCAGTGGTTTAAATTGTGTAAAAGTAAATAACTTTTATTTAATAGATCACGGGATTTTTCTGCTCTTCAAAATTAATCCCGGGATTTGGGGCATATCCACTTTATTCGTTCGTTGTATGAAATCAGTGTAAGTACATAAATAACTCTACCTAATTCCGATCTCTGCTTATAATCCATTTATTTTTAATATATGTATTTAGCAGTAGCCTGGTCTTTCTCAGTAGCAGCAAATGAATGTAGAGTAATTTTAAAATGAATAATTTGAAAACGGCAACCTCGTTGGTCACAAGCGCTACAGCTGAGCAACGCTGAGCATGAGGTCCTGGGTTCAAATCCCGGGTCGGCAAAGTGTTATTGGGTTTTACATCTGGAATTTCTCAGTAGCAGCCCGGAGTCTGGATTTGTGCCCGGTTGATGGCAATAGGCTCGCCTTCTATTACATGGGACTTAAACATAACTGGCAAAATTTGGGTGTCTTATGGGTACATCTCTGCCTTAACTTAAAAAAACATGGCGTAATGTTATGTTTTGTTAAGTCAAGGATTTCTCAAGATGTTTTATTTTACCGTATTTTACAGACTTTTATAGTTTCTTAACACTCCAATTCCTCCCTGTTTTAAAGCTTAAAGTGTACGGTTTGTCAGAAAAGCTCTTTAACATTGTAAATCATTATAATTTATACTAATCAGTTTGTAATCCGATCAGTTTTTTACTCTACGGTTTTATGGTTCAAATGCTCACGTTTGTTAAATATCTGTTAAGGGTCTATACTATCTCAAATTGCTTAGCTCGATCTTCCATTGTGTCGAAAATACTGCAGCATTAATTTTGAAATAAATATATGTTAAAGTTGTGGATTAATGTTAATTAATGGTATAGTACTTATTCTAGGTGCATAGTCATAACATATAATTGTATAATTAACGCATACAAAATATTGTAAAACATTTTAAAGGAGTAACGGTGGAGTTTCTTGCCCATTCTTCTCTATTCGAAAACTACCTTTTGGAAGGGGCGACTAAAATCAATTCAATTTTTTGTAAATTTTGACGTTCAAAATAAATTATTTGACTTTGTACTATGTTTGATGAAAACACGATTCCATAAAATTTTCTCGGTAGAAAAAAATCCAAAGTTACCTCCAAACCGAATAATAAACTGCTGATATTCAAAAAATACTTCAAATTAGATCATGAAACTTTGTATAATAACTGAACTAACTATAAATCAGATACTATGTTATTTTTTTCATTTAACTACCTTTATTTTCGCCGTAAAAAGAAATGACCTAAAATATTGCCGTCTTGGAGCCGCGAGCTCTCCACTGAGTCCGCAAGCAGAATGGTGCGAGCGAGATAAAAAGTGAATTTGAGCTGAGGTAGCATGGGCTCTTAAAGAACAAGTTTTTTGACCTGCAATGTAGTCTTTGTTGTTAATTCATTTGCATACTAAATGCCAGACAAGCCTAGAATTAGGGTACCTATATCACCTGTGCCTAAGCCCACACACGTTCGGTTCAGCCGGGCAGTAAAATCAAATATATGTATAAATATTAAGATCGTGAAAAAGCCGCTCGGCTTAGCTCGAATACGGTAGTTGCCTAAATTCCGTTTGAAATAAGATTAGACATTTAAACAAACCTTTTTTACAGTCCGTTCAACCGATTTTGACTTCTATACCGTAGGCATAAGAATGGTATTAAAAGCAAAAAAAGTGGTTACAATACCAATGTTTATTGCAGCTGCCATTTGACATGCTACCAACGCAATAGAAGTCAAAATCGGTTGAACGAACTGTAAAAAGGGTTTAGTTAAATGTCTAATCTTATTTCAAATGGAGTATAGGTAAAAAAAAGAAATTCTATTTAGTCCGTCTTTCAGATAGTAAAAAAATATTAGACACGTATTTTTTGCTTTATCATATTAATCAAAAATAACTTAGAAAACACGCATTAAAGTTGGGGAGTGGGGGCTCGCTACGTCACAACGCAGTATTAAATCTAGCAAGGCGTGACCTCATGCCACATTTTAACTCAATGTATCGCCGTAATCTTTTGATTACGTCAAAAAAGAAAAAATACGTGTTCAATATTTTTTAATAATCTACAAGACGGACAAAAAAAAATTTTGGACACTGGCCTATCGTGTCGAGCTGAATCGAGAGTAGATGCGGAATGAAGTTTGCCAGTCGGCACGAGACAAATGAAAGCCGAATATGTGTAGTAATTGCTTCGGGTCGGCTTTGTTGTTCAACAAGTCCTCTCGAATCGAATGTGCCGACACAAACATGTGCAACCCCTTTTTTTTTGCTGGGAAATTATCAAATAACTTCTCCCGCTCTGGGCGGAGCGAGAGGGCGTGTCAGACTCTTACTGACTAAAACCCGCCCGTGTTCCTTCAGTTGCCATGTTTCCAGGGGCCACGGTATTCCTTTCGGGCTTTCCAGTGACCCCGGCAGGCGTCGGCCCTAGCGGACTCCGTCAGTGTGTCTAACACCTCTAAGACTTTACTAGTTTATTTATTTATTTATTTAGGATCTCCAACAAAAGATGTACACAATACATGACACATAATTAAAGGGCAACATCGGGTATTAAGTAGGTGTACTCCTTCACTTATAGGAGACCACAGCATGCACAATAAAGTTAAAAACTAAGCTAACAAAGTTAAAACATTAATAAAAGGTAACATTTTTAAAATAAAATAAAATGAATTTTTGAGGGACTTAAAAAAAAAGAAAATGTAATATTTGGAGAAACTATTAAATTAAGTCTAATAAACACTTATTATATTTGGACAGAGAGATGTCTAAGTTCGTTGTTTTAGCTAACGTGTTGTATTGCCTACAAAGTCTTGAGCTTGAGCTTTTTTTTTTTGGGTTGGAAATCATCAAATAACTTCTCCCGCTCTGGGCGGAGCGGGAGGGCGTGTCAGACTCTTACTGACTAAAACCCACCCATGTTCCTTCAGTTGCTGTGTTGCCAGGGGGGCCACGATTTCCCTATCGGTTTTCTTCGAACCCCCGGCTTGAGCTTGAGCTTGAGAGTTGAGCTTCTTGTGACAAAATCATCCAAAGAAGAACTTCCATCACATCTATTTCTTCCGCCAAGCATTACTGTTAGCCGTTCTAAAGGATCGTTTATTGCAAATTGCTATACCAATAAAACAAAACTTATTTGATTACTCAATAGCCGACGATTGCTTTTCCATGAAACTTTGACATATGAACGTAGTACCTAGGTGTCAAGTTATAAACATGTCGATTTAAGGCTTACATTTACTCTAGAAGAGTTTCTCTGAACGAACAGGTGATTAACAAAAGCAGATTTAAAAAAATTGGTGGCACTCCGGGAGTGTCGACAGAAGTTGAAACTTGAACAAGATTGCCTTGGTGGAAGAAAAATCCTTGTATAGAACATTGGTCCGTAACCATATCTAAATAAAGAGCAACATCGCGTTTACAAAAAAAAAAAAAACGTGTGGCACTCGGGGACTGCCGCGGTAAAGCTATTGCATAGCATTTGTAACCTCCATACTTCCTAATTGTCAACGGTACACTTCGGATGATGACGGATGATGGCATAAAACAAAAATTACGGATTTTATGTCATCATCCGTAATTACATGGTAGGCGGAGTGGAGGGTGTTAGGTTTTTTTCGTTACGGAATTTCTTGATTCGGTCGCCGCGCTCAAAGCCCGCGATAAAAGCTATGCAAAAGCTTAATACTTCCGAAACCTTTAAAGTAAAAATACTTGCATATAACATTGATCCGTAAAATAATATAAATAAAGAGCATAATCGCGTTTACAAACCCTTTAATGTTAAAATACTTGCATACAACATTGATCCGTAGCAAAATATAAATAAAGAGCACAATCGCGTTTACAAAAATGAGGTGTCGTCATGGTGTCGCTAAATCAATGGTTTAGTCCCATCTCAAAAATGCCCAACGCGCCTAAAGAAGTTTTCACTTCAAAACATGTCTCGTGTAAACAGTACGTTCGATATTTGTGTATTGAAAGGCAACATAGGCCTCACCTTTGGTAAGGAAACCTCCATTCCTCCATGTCAAAGAAAAAAACAAGAGTTAGCCGACGTTCACACAGACGTACCTAATAAAATCACACATCATCATCATCATCAGCCTATAAATGTTCCCACTGTTGGGACACAGGCCTCCTCTCAGTGAGAGGGAGTGGGCCGTAATCCACCACGGGGGCCCAGTGCGGGTTGGTAGATGTCACACGTCTTCGAATTTTCGGTTCTAGGACATGCCGGTTTCCTCACGATGTTTTCCTTCACCGTTTTTGAGAGCAGTGGTGATGAAATAATTTACACAAAGTAAAGCGCCTGTCTGGGTTCGAACGTTAACACACTTTGAGAAAATCACCTGGCAAGTCTCGTTATGACTTAATCGTAGATGTGTTTTTATTTCTCGAAACAAGGCGATTATCGCACTTCATATAGCACGATAATCGCCTGGCGAGTCTTGCCACTAGTCTCGCATAGTCTCGCTTCTCGACTGGCTAGAAATTCTCCTCATTTAAACGAGTCTATAGTTTTGCAAGTTACGCTAAGCTGTGGTAGCTAAGTACCCAGTCTATTTGCCAGTCAGTGAGTAATGCATGCACGTAGAAAATTTGTAATCAAAATTGTTCAAGCAAAACGCTCAGTTGTATCGAAATATTATAGTATAGCTAGCCAAAGGCAGCTAAACTAAAGGCACTAGGAAGTGGTGAAGGGTGGGCGTTTCGGGGGACTGTCTTATGTAATTTTGACGTTCGAAAAGTGCTGATTCTCAGCCTAGTTTGAATAAATGACTTTTGAATTTTATAGGAAAAGTTTCTGTGTTCTAAAGTCATTCTTGGTTCATTATTTTTTCCCAATGCAGAAGTTAAGTTGTTCTTAGGTACCCATGCATTCTAGCATATATACGTTAAAACTAAAATTAAAAATTATTTAGAATTATAATTTACAGTTAGTAGTTTTTTTTTGTTTTGTTATCCTGCGCTTTTCCTGTGTTTTTTTGTTTTGTTTCGGAGCTCATGGCTAAGTAATTACAGCTGCACGGGTCGATTCATCCAGTTAAGCTACGCTTGCCGGGGTTGGTATGTGGATAGGTGACCATCTTTACATACCGAGACTCCGTGCCTCGGAAAGCACGTTAAGCCGTTGGTCCCAGCTGTCATTTGTGGATCTTTGACAGTCGTTACGGGTCGTCAGAAGCCCGAGAGTCTGACAACTAGTCTTACCAAGGGGTATCGTAATACCCAGTTACTGGGTTGTGGAGGTCAGATAGGCAGTCGCTCTATGTAAAATACTGGTATTCAGCTGCATTCGGTTAGACTGGAAGCCGACCCCAATATAGTTGGGAAAAAGCTAGGCAGATTTTGATCCTGCGCTTTCTCACTCCTGCGCAAAGGTACACCCCTTCCATTGTTCTCGAATCCGCACCTCCTTCTTCCAGTTTTGACGGAATCTGTCCTGTTCGTTCAGCCATCTCCTACGTGGTCTGCCGCGACTCCGCCTCACAGTCTCACTCTCAGAACACCGGTTATGCTATTTGGGCCCACAGTTTGTCCCGGCAGTGGTCGTTTACTGTAGGTATATTAAAAATCAGTAGTTGTTCTTGCCATGATTTTCTGATCATCATAAAAATCCATACGTATCTTTTAATCTACGGACAACAGTAGATAAATTCACACGTAACAGTATCCCCTAGATTGCGTCAGTTTGCATTGAGCGAAATCTGAGTACACACCAAACCCTGCCGCCCACGTACACTATGTACTTGTGTACACAAAGTACACCAAATATTTGTCTCGTGAGAACTGCAAACAGAAACATGGGGTAATCTTTTTAATCATAATGACGTCATTTATTCAAAACAGAAGGTGAAAAATTTACGCAATGTTTGACTGCAAGTCACACAAGTGTTTTAACATCATTTCAGTTATCAGCTACCGTAGAAACGAGTTTTGTCGACGGAAGAATAGACAAAATGACAGATAAACAATCACAATCTGTCATTTTGTCTATTCTTCCGTCGACAAAACTCGTTTGTCGTGCTACTCGTGGTCATGCTACGCGTGCAGGTCAGTCTCTCATTCTAAATCCAGAAGACATTTCTCATAATAGATCATCATCGTATACAGTTTTTGTCTTACTGCACGGCTTATCACGCACAATGTCCCTTTTTATTTCCAGTTAATTACGAGATGCCTAATTATGTCATCATTATGGCTAAGCGTATGCTGAGACGCAGTTCACGCAGGTCTGCGCAGCGCAGGACAGAGCAGATTTTGTAATGCATGAACGTACTGAGAGCTGCGCACGCTGCGGCGCAGGCATGTGCCACGCAGACATGTGTGTGTCCTGCTCTGCGTCTCGTTGTAGTGCCGGCACAGATTTTTATACGCGAAGCGTGCAGTCACTTGTTTTTTATCACACGTTTATTGTGCTACTGACTGCCCAGCGAAAATAATGGCGGAAAAAAGGTACATCAATTCTGTTGATTATGGAGGCGCCTAAGAGCGCCGTTAATTAAGTATTTTTTTAGCCCGTGTTATTGTTTTTATAACTATGATTAGTAATTTAATTAATGACATAGATAATTTCTCTGTATCTGAATCCCGCGTTTGTGACGTTGAACACTGTAAACAATATCTGTCCTCCCACACTAGTCCACTAACCATACTAACACAAAATATTCGCAGTATTTTTAAAAATTTCGACAACTTCAGCACTTTCCTACAACGTCTAGACATAAACTGTGACGTTATTGTATTAACCGAATGTTGGCTTTCCAAACAATATAATATACCACTTATTCCGGGATATAATATGTATAAAAGTAACATAAACTACAATCAGAACGATGGGGTGATAGTTTACACAAGAAATCATCTCAATGTGACTGTCGAGGAACCAAATATGCACGACTGTAACAGATTGTTAGTTAAAATTGGGTTAGAATTAGCGATACTTGCCTTGTATCGACCACCCTCTTTTAGAAATATAAACAATTTCACTGACTCTCTAAACAATACCTTGCAGAACCTGTCCTCTTTCAAAAATACAATTTTAGTTGGAGATATTAACATCAATATTCTTCCAGAAAGTGCTGACGCATCCGCTGAGGAATACCTTAACCTATGCGCCTTCCATGGTTTGCTTCCTGCTCACACGCTTCCTACACATCAAAGTGGCTCTTGTTTGGACCATATTATGCTCAAAACAAATTTCCCTGCACTTGCCCTTGTAACTAATTCCACAATAACCGATCACAATGCTACCCTACTTATTTTAAATTGTAAATTACCAAAAGTAGACACTCGCACAATTTCTAGTTTAATTGTAAATAAACTTGAAGAAGATTTACGCAATATCGACTTTGACCCAGTTTACGATTCCGCTGATCCGCAGTTTTGTATGTTGTATCTAATCAAAAATGTGCAACATGCAATTCAGAAAAACACGGTCATGTCTCGGCGAAATAATAAAAACTACAACATAAAACCATGGATCACGACAGGACTCATTCGCTGTATGAAAAATAGAGATAAACTGCATATGAAAGCTAAATCTAATCCAAATAATTTAATTTTGCAACTGTCGTATAAAAGATATCGTAACTTCTGCAATAATCTTCTAAAAAAAGTAAAAAGCAACTACGATAAAATTGCACTAGAAAAAGCTGGTACAAATAGTAAAAAAATCTGGAATTTTATTAAAAGTGTAACGTATAACTCTAAGCAAAATCAGTCATCTTCAGGTTTATTACAAGCACACTCATCACAGTTAGCATCTGCCAACATTGCGAATAATTTCTTTGTTAATGTTGGTAAATGTTTGGCTGAAAAAGTTCAGGGGCAGTCACATTACCTAACAAGCACACCATTTACATGTAGCACTATTCCATCATCCTTTGTGTTACTAGACACTGACGAGACTGAGGTAGAAACGATAATTATGAGTTTGAAGGACGACTGTGCAGTTGGCTGGGATAACATATCAAATAAAATTATTAAACAGTTCAGGCACATTTTGGGACCGCCACTAACTTATATTTTCCAAAAATGTTTAACTACAGGTCTTTTTCCCGAGTGCCTCAAAAAAGCTGTTGTTGTCCCTGTTTACAAATCAGGCAGTAAAGATCAAGTGACAAATTATAGACCTATTTCTTTGCTGCCTAGTATATCTAAAATATTAGAAAAAATTATGAATAAAAGGCTCTACAAATACTTGGAGGATAAAGCAATTTTATCTAAACGGCAGTTTGGGTTTAGGCCTAAAATGTCAACAGACGATGCCGTGCACCATCTGACTGACTATGTAGCACAAGAACTTGATAATGGTAACCACACAGTAGGAATCTTCCTGGACCTCGCCAAAGCTTTTGATACGGTGTCTATTCCTATTCTGTTGCACAAGCTTGAAGCCTTAGGTATCCGAGGCACCCAGCTGAAATTATTTAAGAGCTATCTAGAAGATCGTACTCAATGTGTAAGGATTGATAATATTCTCAGCGATACTAAAAAAAATACGTCCTTCGGAGTTCCCCAAGGAAGTATTTTAGGGCCTACACTATTTTTGATATATATTAACGATCTCTGTAACCTAAATCTAGATCACGGCCAAATTGTTTCTTATGCTGACGACACTGCCCTTCTATTTTCGGCTGACTCAGAAAAAAATGTCTACAAGCATGCGCAACATGGATTCAATATTGTTAATAAATGGCTTCAACATAATTCACTAACACTAAATGCAGACAAGACAAATTACATTAAGTTTTCGATGCGCAAGCAAACATCAACAACAAGCACTACCTCGACATTACATGCTCATTATTGCACAATTCCTCCAGATAACCAATGTGTTTGTCCCAACATTAAAATGACAAATACAACAAAATACCTTGGTGTTATAATAGATGAAACACTTTCGTTCAAACAACATATACAAGCTTTAAATAATAGGATTCGCAAGTTAATATTTGTTTTTAAAAAGTTACGCTATATTGCTGACCCAAAAATCGTTAGACAAGTTTACTTTGCTCTATGTCAATCAATATTAACTTACTGTATTACCACATGGGGTGGAGCGGGTAAAACAATGTTACTAACCATCGAGAGAGCTCAAAGGGCGATTCTCAAAGTGTCTACTTTCCGCCCTTTCCTTTTTCCTACTAACCTCCTATACAAATCTTGTGAAGTATTAACAGTTCGGCAGCTATTTATAATGGGTATTGTATTAAAACAACACACAGCTCTACCTTACAGCACTGCGTATACTAATAAAAGGCGTAAAGATATAGTGTGTCCACAAAATACATCAAAACATGCTTTTGTATCTAAATTTTACCTGTACCTCGGTCCTCTTCTCTATAATAGACTAAATTCGAAAGCAAACATTTATTCCCTGAACTACATAAATTGTAAGAGTATTCTCAAGGATGCTCTCCAAAGTATGTCTTACGAAGATACAGAGAATTTACTAACTGTGTTAAAGTGAATAAGTATGTACAAATTTCACTTACGTTAAGTATTTATCAAATTTAGAAACTAAGATTTAAGCTACTCAACATATAATTAGTGATCTATTGTCAACCTGCAGATAATTTATTTATTTATAAGTCTATTTTAGCTCTTCTCGCCTGAAACACAGGATTACCTAGTTCAGGCACGTAAGTCTTAGGAATATAATTTACATTTAAGCAAATCTGTAATAATTTTTATGCCTTGTAATAATTTTTTGAATAAATATTATTATTATTATTATTATTATTGTTTGTACTAGGTAGGACGCGAATGTATCTGTGTAGCTGCGTCACAGCATGCGCTCGCGGCCTATGTCTGCCTCCCCTGCCCTATCCTGCAAAATCTGTACTGTGCTGATCTGCGTCACCTGCGTTTCAGCATACGTTTAGCCTTAATCTTGCCATCAGTCTTCTTACGGTATTTATGCCCATCAACCGATCATGAGAAAACAATTCAGATTAGATAATATATATATTCTGAATGGTCTTTTGAGGAACCATGTAGATTTGCGTAGGCCAGTTTTTACGGAAGATGCTCGTAGTTTTTACTTAAAATTTGTCTGCCTCGTTGATCTGGTTGTTATCCTGGGTGCTTCCTAAGTCAGGCAAAGTGTTATTGGGTTTTTCTATTAGGAATTTCTCAGCAGCAGCCGGAGTCTGAATGTGTACCCGGTTGATGGCAACACGCTCGCCCCCTATTACATGGGACTTAACCATAACTTGCGAAATGTGGGTGTAGGTACTATGTAGGTACACCTCTGCTTAACCCTTCGGAAATTACAGGAGTAATGGTTATGTTGTTTTGTTATATTATTAGAAATACGAAATAATAAGAAATTTTTACCATGTTACCATGTTTTTTTCGTCAGTTATTTTGAAAAAAGTCTGCTGTTCCATACATTTTGACTGCGTAGGTATTTTGACTGCTTTTCTATGAAACAGCAGATTTTAGGCTATTGGCTTTGAGCGCGGCGACCGAATCAAGAAATTCCGTAATGAAAATAAAACCTAACACCCCCCACTCCGCCTACCATGTAATGACGGTTCCCATAACAACGTGGTGTTGTCATGCGAACGAAGTAATTTTTGTTTTATGTTATCACGTCATCATCCCAAGTGTAGCGTTGACAAATAGGAAGTATGGAGGTTACAAATACTATGCAATAGCTTTACCGCGGCAGTCCCCGAAAGCCACATTTTTTTTTTAATAACCGACGAAAAGTTTCAACGCAGGGTGTTTCAGAATCATGTACTGAACCCATGATAACAGTTTTTGCGTCCATGTCCCTACCACCCAGTGTCAGAAACTACAGAATGTCAACTCCAGATAAACATCTGAAGTTGACTTCTGTAATTTGTTATGTGGTTTTGACGTGGGTGTAATTGAATTGACCACTTTTGGTAATTGGAGATTCAAAAGCTTTGTAATTGACATTTTGGTTACTTCTAAGAGCTCTTTTGGGATTCTGATCATTATCAATGGCACGAGGTTTAGGTTAGAGTCTAATTACCCTTGAATGGTATTCAAGTTCATTTAAGACACAATATCTAACATCTTTTAATCACCGATTAAAGTTTTGACATTGTGAGTCTTCATGGGTATATGCTTGGTAGTCGTATGGCCATATTAGTCATTGTAGTTAGTAGTACGTTGTTATCAGTTATCTTACTGGAGGATGCCGTTGTCCATCCTCTTGATTTAATCCCTTAAT
Source organism: Agrochola lychnidis (assembly GCA_963680765.1). NCBI lineage: Eukaryota > Metazoa > Arthropoda > Insecta > Lepidoptera > Noctuidae > Agrochola > Agrochola lychnidis. Next base: position 15,458,886 of record OY796872.1, read on the forward strand.
CGCCATTTAAGAAGGTCATGGGTGGTCTGTGCTTAGAAGAGAAAATCATACAGGAAATAAAAGCTAAATTACATAGGTGGTCTTATTTTGGTTATTCATCATCATCATCAGTCCACTGCTGGACATAGGCCTCACCAAATGCGCGCCATTCAGCTCGATTCTCGGCAACTCTCATCCAGCTGCTACCAGCCACCCTGCGAAGATCGTCACTCCACCTAGCTTGAAGGCGTCCTACCTTACGTTTGCCAATTCGTGGTCTCCACTTAAGAACACGTGTACCCCAACGGTCATCGGTTCTACGGCTGATATGGCCGGCCCACTGCCACTTCAGCTTGCTTATTCTGTGAGTTATGTCGATAACTTTGGTTCTCTGCCGGATCACCTCGTTCTGGATAATTATTAAAAAGTTAACCGTGACTTTTTCAACCGGCGTGCGTGTATGACCAGATGTATGAACGTAAATGAAGCAAAGGAGTACGGAAGGATCGTAGCAGGTGGCGTTCTGTAGTTTCTGTCTATCCCCATGAAAAGATGGCGTGAGTTTGTTTAATTAACCGACTTCCAAAAGAAGGTTCTCAATTCGACTGCATGTTCTTTTTTTTTGTATGTTTGTTCCGCGATTACTCCGCACATTATGAATTGATTTTTTTATTTGGTAAGCCATACTTCAGAGGTGGTCCCATACAAATTTTATTAACTTTTCTTGGGTAGTTTTGGAGTTAGCTTCAATAATACGTATTTTTTCCCACGTAGTATGTGGATGATATGATAAGTTCCTGTCACTGTTATATACATAGCAGGTAGTGGTATTTCGAATTTGTGTGGGGTAGGTACCACAACTAAAAAGTTAAAAATAAAAACATTTTACAAAAAAAAAAACAACCGAATTCCAAAAAAAAAAACACTAAGTACAAGTAAAAATGTAAATAATTTCGGAAGTCGGTGGCAAAAAACGAAAATTCAAAACAAAAAGCCGAAGTAGTTGAAGTGTTTTTTTTGGAAGAAGGTTGTTTTTTTTTGTGAAAAGTTTTTGTCTCTACGGGAAAGCTCTTAGCCTGAATATCACCTGATGGTAAGTGGTGATCAAGCCAAAGGTGGAAGCGAGCTTCACCCGGAATCCTCAAAAACTGAGGAACTCGCTATCTTACCTCTAACTGCCGAAACACAATGCTGTTAACATTGTTGTTATGGCGATAGACTTAGATAAGATGGTGGTAGCTAGCCAGGCGGACTTAGAATAAGCCCTATATCATCAACCAAACCGAGCAGAAAATTTTACCCCCACTGGGAATCGAACCTGGGACCTCTGGGTCTGAGACAGGTGCGGTCTAAGCATAAGACCACAGGCGGTTTATGTATGTAAAGACTTCTTCAATCATGACATCTAATTCTATATTTACCTTAATTAATTTTAATGTAAAGATGCTGTATTAATGCATATTAATATCATGACTAAACTGTTTATTTTCTTTTTTCAGGTAAGAACACAATTCCTTTCGAAAAACCCTTGCATCTCTACAATCGTAAGTACTAATCTAAGATCTATGATAAAATCATAGTTACACAATCTGTACTGCCTACATGTTAAATTCTTAAACAAGAACAATATCTTATAGCATATTATTATACTAATTATCGAATTAACTACTTCAAAGACACTTAATGAAACTACCTCCACACCAAATTTAAGAGCCAAACAGCTTACCTATACCACAGTATAATAAAGTAACAGTACTATGTCTCGGCAGTTACCTTGAAATAATTAGCTACGGCCGCTCGGTAGATAAACCTTCCGCGTCCGTACGTAACTACCGCGCACTCGATACTGTTGCGTACTGATACTTCGAAGACTGAGATTTCGAAGCACATTGTTTTGGTCGTTTTATAGGAAGATATAATACTGTTACTTATTTATACTGTGCCAATATCTTCTCGGTACTTATCGACATTAAATACAATTAAAAGACTATTAAAATTAATAGGCTATTAGCATCAGGATTATATCATCATGCTATACAATAAAGGAACCAGGAAATGCCTAACTCCACGATCACCTGCCACAGAGTAATGAGCAAATGGAATGTCAAATGAGATCGGCGGGAAACATTTGACATTCTGAACATATTTGTAGGTACTTTATTTATTTAACAGTTTATGTACACACATATAAACAGACAAGAAGGAAGGAACAGAAAAATACGTACAAAGGTGATGCTTATTTCTAAAGAAATCTCTTCCAGCATACCTGCGATAGGAAAGTAGTTAAAAGGATGTGATGTGGATGTGTGTGTGATATGTGTGTGTGTTTATGTTTAGACAGTAAGAAAAAAATGCGTTTATTAGAATAAGAATTTAAAAAAACCTTAAAACTATGAAAACAGAGAGAAAACAATGTCAGCTACATTTGCTGCTATGCTTGTTTACTGGTGTGATGGTCCTCAATAAAAAATATAATAGCCACGGCGATGATAGTCCCGTGAGCACCTTTTTTAAATTTAAAACTAGCTTTTGCACGCACCTTCGCCCGCGTGTTTCAAATTATGTCATGCCTACTCTTGTCTGAAACTATCACACTCTGCGAAGCCCTCATTATTCGGCAGTCTTTATGGATGAGTTCTTCATTTACTACCCACTCCATGTCCTACATACCTTAGCGTATACATATCTAATTCATCATAGCAACTACATTTCCCAACGAAGATCCCACATGATGAATATTAAACAGTATATTTATCAATGACTAACTTGCATCAGCATTCTGTGAGCGTCGAAAATTAGCATTACCAGATGAAATTGACCTCTCTCATCAAATATAATGTTCCACTCTACAGATCAGCTTATATTTGTCTTAGTTTTGAATCAAAGTTATTAATTACATAACCAGATTCATTGGAACTATATTTACAATACAATTACTCTACAACAGAGGTCTTGTTATACCAGTACATCCATTTTATTAAGACCTCCTGGCATCAAATTAATATTAAGACAACATAGTTCTACTTTCGCTGGTTATTAATTTACATAGATAGTTATCTACCGCAGGTGTAAATACGTTGGATACTAAATGATAGTAAGCCTATGATTATAATATATAATTGATTAATATTCAAGAGGGTAGTCGGAAAAACTATCTGTATTGTATGACTAAGGTTTTAATTAGATAAAGGGAAGTTTGTGTCTTTGTTAGGTTTTATGTAGACAAAGTGGCTACAGTGTGCCCAGGAATCGGTTTAGGCCACCTACCATAGTGCAAGAATGTCACGTGTGACTAGTGCGGGGCATGTGTTTAGTCGATTTTGAATTTGGATTTATTGACTTTCGAATTCGTTTGGGTACTTTCGAATTCCATATTCAAAACAAAAAAATAGGTATCCATCACATTTAAAATGGAAAACCTAAAGTGAGAGTGAACGAAGAGAGAGAGAGAGAGAGCGTGTGTGAGTGAGTGTGAGTGAAGTGTTTGTGAGAGTAAATGAGAGTGAGTGTGTGTGTTAGTGAGTGAGTGTTTCTTTTAAATGCGAACAGTCAGAAGAAAGGCTTATAATCAAACACACATGATCTGACCAAGATTATGTCTGGACTTTAAAAGAGACTTTGACAACTGAGTTTGTTGCGCCATTTCTTCTCAGGGATAGTCAGATATGAAATGTCAACTCCATCTTGTTTATTTTTTAATATGACGTGCTAAAGTGATTCCGATATCTTATTTACAGAATAACCACAAAAAAAAATCGCCTCTAGTTCAGTTTTTAGGAAAAATCTATTTATATTTCTATACGTTGGCAAACAAAACAAATTCATTTTTAATATTAGAACCGTGCAATCCCCTGACGGACACCTGACAGTTGCTCCATATGAGTCCAGTAAAATAAATAAGTACTGTATTCTAGTTAAAATAAATTAATTGCTTGTGCACTTGCCAATGAGGACAAGGTTGGTCTCTTTTAGCGAAATGCATTTTGACAGGAGTATTAGTGAGGAATAATCTGTTCCTATTAAATAGAGCTGAGAAGGCTACTGACTTCCACAATGAAGGTCATCTTCTACTCTTCTTACTGTTCAGAATCGTGGCTTCCTCTCTTTATGTTCTCCATCTATCTCCATCTCCATTTGGTACGGTCTGTGGCTTGATGGAGTGCCACTTTCACCGACACTAACTTCCAGTTGCTCGAATAGCTGGCTTGGTCATCTCTTTGGGTTACCTCCTCTTAGTCTTTTACTATAAATTTTGCCTGTCACATTTTCGAAGTTCCTGTGGACAATGAAGCTAAAACTGTGTAATATAAACCGAAAAAGGACAATTTTGTTGGTTCAGGCTTTAGCTTCAACTCTTTCAACATAGAAATAATTGTTTTAATTGGCTGTTCACTGTCCAGGTTATGTAGACATAATATAATTATTTACTCTTCTTGCCTTTAATCTTTCAATCAACAACGTTTGTTAGTTTACATAAACAGTACTTACTGCAATCTTCAACAATAAAAGTCTCAACAAAGTATATTTTACTTTCCCATAATATTGACGCCAAAAAACCGTTAAATTCTTAACGATCACAACAAAATAGCAGTATGACTCAGCACAAAATCTATTCCCAGAATCGAAAGCGTCGAGCATCTGTGAAATCAATTAAAATAATTGAATCGACTAAAAATAACATGGCTTCCTTTGGCGCGACGATTGACAATGTGATTTCGGTGTTTCCCGCCCAAACTCATAGACAAAATAAGTTTTTACAGCCAGTTTGACAACTTTTAGTCGATTTTCAACTCTATCTGGCCAGTTACAAAGTTTTAGTTAGTAAAGGTTTGTAAAAAGAAGGTTTGTACCATAGCGTACGCTCCCTTTCTTTTGTTAGTAGTGATGTGGCTAAAAATAATTCTGAATGGATGTATTGAAACAAATCTATCGGTGTTTTGAGATTGGTATGTTTCTTATTACGGTGATCTTTTTATAGTTGCTTTGTGTATCCGGTTGTATGTGTTCTTCGGCTTTTCTTAAGGGTGTATTGGCTGGACATAGGCAGTGACCGTATAGTTTTGTACAATGGCTCAGTGATTCAGTTCGAAAAATCAACATCATCAAAATCCTTGCATGCTAAAGACGAGGTTTTTTGTTGAACTGTTGTTAATGGTATATTATTTTTATTATTATAGCAGCTTAACACAACGATGATAAAAATATTATGTACATCCTTTCATTCCTTTGGCCCCAGCTTACAAAGAAATAAAATATTGTTTCGCTTCTGGCTATACCTAAATTAGAACACGTCCAAAATTGGTAATTTAAAAATAAATTTCAATAAATCAAACAATTATGATCTTTCACGGGAAGTTCTTCTAATTACATTTCGTTTTAAAAATACTTCTTTCTATCTTCACATTTTATCAAACGATTTTGTTTTTCATCGGAAGTTTAGTATTGTCGCTAGTAGCAAGGCACCGTGCCAGAAAAAAAAAAATCGCAACCGTGAACCTTAATGTTCTACAGTATTATATAAGCTGTTAGACTTCTAACAGCTGATATTCACTGTTTTTCTTCTGAAAAACAGTGAATATAGCCCTAAAAGATGGAATGAATGATGGATGATGGAATGGACTATTCTCGCATACTCTCACAAGTAAAGAAATAATAAGAAAAACATTATTTTAAGTTGTCTAGATCTCAGAAAGAAAATTTCTCTGTGCGCAATAAAATGAATTAATTTTAAAATACGAACAACAGAACATCACAACCATAAAGAAAATAGTGAGGAGAAAAAAAACATAAATAGTATCGATTGTGCGTAGGAGCGATCGCGGCGCGCCCTGGCTGGGTTAATAACCCTCTAACTAAAACAATATGGGCTCGGGAATTTGGTAGAATGCCACTGTTTTACAGAAGCGGTGTAGTGAGAGAAAAAGGTGTTTTAATCCAAAGAATGATTGGGATATTACATCAAATGAAGTTTTTCTTATATTTATAAAGTAAGTGGTCATTGCTAAACAAAAAAAATATTTGATCATGACGTAAAATCCTAATAGTTTTCTAGACTTCCTTATTAAGGTTTACAAAGATCCTTAAAATGATTATAATTAACTAGTGTTTTCAAGAAACATTTACCTGCATGCCTGATAAGTTTTATTGCCAAATGCCCCAGGTATCTAGCATTCCCATCTTTAGTACTATTACTAGTATTGCTTTAGAATTTATGTTTGTTGTAAAACTACACCTTACTAGCTTTTCTAAAGTAATTGCCTTTCTAAAATTAATCGTATTCATTTAAAAATCTACTTGAAAACATAGATTTTTTCAAATAATATTCTTGTTGTGTCTCCACCCTATAAGATTAAAAAAAGAACACCAATAAGTCCATTAATAAAATTCGAAACAGGAACGTTTTTTTTATGCGTTATATATTAGATGTTTTGATGACGTATGACGGCATAGACAAATGAATGCTTCTAAACTAAATTGGATACCTGTTAATCAGTCCCTTTAATTAATGTAATTGCATAAAATGGACTCTCATTCTATTTTACCACTTGATTTCTAAGAAACGATACATTGGCTGTTAATTGGACATCCTCCATTTTACAGGTATTCATTAATTACTAATTTATAAATTATACGAAGACTTAGTAGTGAAGTTTTTATTATTATTGCCTCATCATGCCATCATATTAGTTGATTTTCTAACTAAATTCTATTAAGTAGATGAGAAATGTGATTATGAAATTATTCCTGTTGGAAAATTGTATTTTAAAAAGGCTTAGAATTAATGATAGTGATGTAATTAAAATTTATGAGGACTATCGACTGTTTCACTTCTTTTGGTGACCATTTAGTAACGCTTTTTACTCATTAACTAATAAATTATTTTGTTGTTTTAGATTTAACTTCCAATGTAACCAGCTTTTACTCAATTTAATGAATTCCTTTCAAGTCAAAAGATAAAATAGAAAGTGTAGGGTAACCCAACGCTTCCATTTTATCATTTGGATCGCAGGCGCACGTGGGTGTTCAATTCCTTTTCGTTTTGGTATATTTGAATGTGACTAGACCAGTTTTATTAGCGACGTCGTCTGGGGAAGAATCTTCGCCCACGGTGTACTTTCCGTGAATGAAACTTTGATACTGGATTTCTGAAGCGGATTAAAATTGTTTCTTTAACGTTAGATATTAGATGCTTTGATAAGACAAGTGAGGAATGTCAATTAAAATCGAAAAAAAAAACAAGTTTAAAAGACAGCGACTTAAAAAAAATAATACGAAAAATCATAAAAACTCTGTGAATTAACTTGTAGGTTATGAATAACCTGACTGTACAAACAGCAGGTATTTACTCTAAAAGTATAATTAATCATTTCTAATTGGACGTTAATTACGCTTCCCACGTTGCTTTACCAAAAAGAATACAGTCTACTATATTCCCGGCAAAATTAAAAAGCCCATGTCTTCACTTCTGGGTCAATTCCACTATCAAAATGCTACGTCAGTGGTGTTAATGTGTTAAACAATTCTAATTTTAATCTAAATAAGCGGAGCGTGAAGAAACAATTGTTTGATGTTAACCTAAAAAATGTTTGAGGTTACTTGAACCATGAGCTTGTGCAACAATTACAATGATAACGAAATAAGTACTGGCATTAATTTTCTTGGGATTTCAAATCAACACCTACATTATTAAAAAAAAAAAATACGCAAGAGAGAGTAATTTTTTTATCGATATTTTTTCAGCCAGCCTTTTCTCATCCCTAGAGGATAAGATTTATAAACGGTAAATATTGAAAACACATTTTAATGAACTTATATCTTCATTAATGTATTATTTATTTGTCTTTTTAAAACATGATCATAAAAATATCAGATTAATGACCGATTCTCTCCAAAAGTAATTAGTAAAAGAAATAAATTACCCAAGGTGCTAGATCCCTTCTTCCTGACAGACAAACTACGTGCTGAGGACAGACAAAATGTTTACAAAAATAGACAATACCTCTTGTAATCTTTATTAATCGTTGACAGAACTTTTGTTTACGCTTTCATAATTAACATTATTATTTGAAAGCTATTATAAATCTGTCAATTTTTGTTACTTCAAAGAGCGAAGGAATTTTGTTTGATATCGTCACGTTATTTTTGTGAATTATTTTGTTTTTATTGAAATTTTTGACATTCCAATTTCGAAAGATATAATTTGTTTAAAAATGGATAAAAGATAATAAAAAAGATAAAGTAGAATTACGCACTTATTTGTAGAAATATGATGTGTCGTTTATTCACATTATAAATAAAGGTAAATACGTTTTACGATAATCTTTACGATTAGAAAGTCCTATTTGAAATGAATCTCTGAACATTGTCTTTGATATTTATAACCTAAATAGCTTCAGGGAAACGTAGGGCCATAGGAATGTGTGACATTTCGAGAATAGCCATAATATTTATATAAAATGAGACCAGGAGGATGACAAGTATTCAACAAATATCTGAATATAATCTCGAGCTTAAGAAAGTAATAAAATTTATAACATCTTGTTTCTTCTGTCTGCTTAAAGTCACTTGATATAAACATAGAAATTTATTTAAGCATTGAATTGCTAAGTGGTCATTAGCAAGCTATTTAACTATGTTTAATTTATCTACTAATCTTTATAAGTAATTTTTATTAAAAAGATTGTTATTCTACTTCGTAAAACTGTTTTACATTTTGTAAAAATGAACAGTAAGTCATCTTGGCACAGCTGGCACCAAATGCATTTCAAAGTGACATAAAGTAACCACTTGACAGCATTACAGCACTAATGATTTCTTAGTAACATTTAAGACGTCCCCTCCCTATGCTCATTGTCTATGACATCTTGTAACACGTAATCTCGAGATTCAAATCAATTTCATTTCATTAAAAATTTGACTTTGCCATAGCGAGCCCGCATGCTTTCGAATATTTTCATTACACCAATTGAATGAGTTTTTTGACCTCAATACACAAAAGGGATGAAGTTTTAATCGTGTCAATCGAGATCAAACATCGATTACGATTTATCGATTCGATATTGTTATTGGAAGAATGAGCGGTTATCATTGCTTGTTGGGAGGATCGAAAAATAGTGTCGGGGCGGCAATTTAAAAAGAAACTGTCAATACTTATAATACGGAAAAAGCAGGCTGTTATATCCACTTTAAATGGTTAATTTGTTGACTGTTTCTCGAGAAACCTAACTTTTTTAATGTCTTTCAAATAGGATTTTTTTATTTAATTCAGAATAATGCATTCTGGGATTTCACCGTTTTACTTGGTCCTCAGTCCTCAGCATCCCATATTAGGTACTCCATTTAATAATACACCATCCAATATACGTGTACTTAAAACTAATTTATTACACACACCAGATATAATTTCAAGTGTCTCTTAAAGTCAAGTAGCCAATCTTTCAAAGTGAACCATTTCTTTTGTACTTACAATAGCCGGGTGGGCTAAAATAACAAAAGTCTAACGTCATTATCATTACGCTACGTGTGAACTGTTTACACATTTACAATAATTTTCGAGGTTAGAAATGGCGGGCATTCTTTCGTTCTATTTTGACGCCATCTTGGGGTTATTGACCTGGGTTCGCGCGTCCCGTTCACGGGGAACGCTACTCAAACGAGTTGGTTGCATTTTGCATTCTGTTTAGTTATGTTTAAATGGTAGCCGTAGCATGCTTTGTGAATGTTCTTAGATTTGAAAAAAGAATGTTTGTTTTGGCGGGTGATCGATTTTTTTATAGGAAAAATTATTTATTCAATAATAAGGCTCTTTTTTATAGAAATATTTATGTAATGGCACAATTTATGTTTCCGATTAGTTAATAATCTGTATTTTTATGCAAAAAGAATGCAGATGCCTTAGATATTCCATGATTAAAAAACTTCAGTCGTCATCTCACCGTGCATTCTCGCTAGCCAACTAAAATTTGACCTACTCTTGTGCAGCATAAATGAGTGTACAACTTACACTCAGTCAAAAGAAAACGAATGTTTTTCTGACATGCCAGACAGTATGGCAGTCATAAGTGTCTCGCCCCACGCAAATCATAAAGTTGATTCCACTAATGGAACAGTGTCATTAGAATAAACTTGTGTTGCATGCGATGAATATGCAGTTTAGTGAGTTGAAATTAGTCGTATTCTAACTATAATTGTGTTACTAGTATGAATATTTGGGTAAATAAAGAGTGAAGCGTTGTTTTGTTTTCATGGGGTTGGGATTCATTAGGTTTGTGCTGATCATCCTGTAATTGGCGAGTGTGTAGTCCGACGCCATTGTTATAGATACAATACATACAGAAGCTGTTGGTGTATTTCAATAAATAAACCTCTGGTGGCACTCCAGGAGTGCCGACAGAAGTGAAAACTTGAACAAAATCGCCTTGGTGGAAGAAAAATACTTGTACAGAACATTGGTCCGTAACCTTATCTAAATAAAGAGCATAATCGCGTTTACAAAACTAAAGTAAAAATACTTGCATAGAACATTGATTCGTAAGAGCACAATCGCGTTTACAAAAATGAGGTGTCATCAAATCAATGGTTTAGTCCCATCTCAAAAATGGCCAACGCGCCTATAGAAGTTTTCACTTCAAAAATTAAAAATATACCTACTAAAAATGTGATTTAAAAAACTACTTAAGAATTATCTATGGAATGACATTGGCGCCTGATTTTATAATATTATGTGTAAATGTAACAAGATTAGTGGTCTGCAAGAAATTCCATTAAGTCCGCCTTTGTACCTCTTTTTTTGAATGCGACAAGTTTAAATAAATACTTGCCTTTGTGAGTGCTCCTTTACTTAGAGTTATCTGTGACAAAGAATCAATAGATTTTACTGGTATGAATTCATTACACATTATCTGACACGACAGACTTCTTGTTCAAACCATAGAGAAAGAAAAACCCATAGAAAAAAGGACGTTCAATTTTATCCCAATTTGAAAATTTTCCAGGAAACTCAACCAATTTTCTTTTCCATAAAAAATGAACTCGGATGATTATAAACATTTTTAAACAAAAAATTGCCAAACCGGTCCAGCCATTCTTAAGTGATGCGGCTTACCAACAAACAGCATTTAATTTATAGTTATATAGATTGAATCATTTCAGTCATAAAACTTTTACAAAGTCCTTGAAAGATTTTATTTCAGTTCCCCTGAAAAAACATCTGCCAATAAAAAGAATCGAAACAGCTAAATTAAATGTCTTAGCCACAACCTTGACTCCTAAACGAACTCTTTATTACCAAATTTATAGCCTGAAGCCTTAACTAGCCGAAAAAACTTATCTTGGTTACCAGACTATGAAATTAGCGTCCTTAAGGAACCTGCCTCACCGCCGACGATTAGCGAGAAGCGAGTAAATACGAGTTAGCGAGCAATGAGTAGCGAGTGTGAAGTTCGGATAGTCTCTGGGCTATGAGCGAGTGTGCGAGTGCAAAGAGAAGAATGACAGCTCAGTTACTTGCTGGTATGTGTATGTACCAAGGGAATCTCTCAGCGAGTTTTCTACAACTGTCTATAACTGTCAACTGTCAAACTAGTGGAGAGACAGTTCTCGCCGGCGATGTAAAAAGTCAGCGATCAACTATTAATTTAAGACGCAGATATATGCCAGTGACCTTGAGTGGTTAGCTTTCGTGTTTTGTACTGAGCTCACGCAACGCGTCGTACGTCCAGCCAGTAATACGACTCGCCCATCGAGGAGCGCTGTCCCAAAATAGACGCATTATTAATTTATTCTACATAAAACAAAAGGTATTTTAATAAAACACGTATACTAAAAGATCAATACTTAAATTATCTTTAAAATCGTGAAGGTTTCAAAAAAATACGCTTGATAGATTTTGCGTGATTCTCAGTTTTTGTAACTTTACCAATTAATTTCACTATGTTATATAAAACATAATCTAAAATATTCATATATTAAGTTATTAAGAAAATGCTCTAATTTGACACATGTTTTTGTCAAATAATTAACACTACTCGTTTAGACGTGATCTTCAGTATAAAATCATTAAAAGTCTGTTATCGTCCCCATAAGCATCTCATTTACTAACACGGGACCTACATCTATTGTACGTTTTTGGAGCGAGAAAATAGTCGATAGCTTGTCGCTTACTCGTCTGCGCGCGGTGGGACATAAGCGCCAAAATAAGTCCAGTTACAGACATCTGCGATACATTTGTTGGTAAAAGAACAGTATTATTAAAAAGACTTATTACGCAATTTTAATAGACACAACATGTGATTTGAACACTGTGTGGTAACACAGACCTCCACATTACTTCCTGTAAGTGCTGAAAGATGTGTAATGTCAATGTGTGTGAGTTGGCTGAAACTTTGCATGTTGTAGGTATTGGTGCCGATGGGCACGCCGCAATTGCGGCGATAAGACCCCTCTTTGAGGAGTGGCTAGAGAGGCGCCACGGCGTCCTCACCTTCCGCCTGACACAGGTGCTCACCGGACACGGCTGTTTCGGGAGGTACCTGTTCAGGATAAAGCGGGAGGAAACGCCCGGGTGTCATCACTGTGTGGATCGCCCGGAGGACACGGTGGAGCATACGGTGGAGGTCTGCCCGGCTTGGGCAGAGCATCGCCGTGTCCTCGTGGAAGCGATCGGCGGCGATGATCTCTCGCGTCCGGCCCTGATTCGGGCCATGCTACGGAGCGAGAGGAAATGGCAGGCCGTCACCTCGTTCTGCGAAGCAGTAATGCTCGCGAAGGAGGAGACGGAGCGCGTGAGGGAGAGGCAAATTTCGCGCCCTCGCGCCCCTAACCACCGCAGCAGGAGACGCCCTGGGCGTCGGGAGTCACGAGAGGATTTCCGGCCACCGTAGGCGCGGGCTTGCGGACGGTGAGCAATGGGTAGCTCGCCGTCCGATAAGGACCAAGCCCGGGTCGACGGCGCGTTGTGTTCCACGCGCGCCTCAAAGAGATGTCAGCAGAATTGACGGGGTCCGCTAGGGCCAATGCCTGCCGGGGGTTCGAAGAAAACCGATAGGGAAATCGTGGCCCCCTGGCAACACGGCAACTGAAGGAACACGGGTGGGTTTTAGTCAGTAAGAGTCTGACACGCCCTCCCGCTCCGCCCAGAGCGGGAGAAGTTATTTGATGATTTCCCACCCAAAAAAAAAAAAAAAAAAAAAAAAAAAGGTATTGGTGCCGATTCCCTTGTTCACAAACTAAACTAAATTTAAGTTCAGTGCATCTTTTTCTTTTTATGTCATTAAGAAAAGGACAGAAGATAAATTTTTGTTTAGTCCTGTCAAATTAATCAGCGCCTGTCACTACTTCATACAAGTTTAGACGTGATTAAAAACTTGCCTACTAAAATTACGTCAAGCGCTGATTAATTTGACAGGACTAAACTAAAATTTATCTTCTGTCCTTTTTTTAATGAAATAGAAAGCAAAATATGCACTAATCTTAAATTTAGTTTAGTTTGTGAACAAGGAAATCGACACCAATATCGTGATTTGTAGACGTACGATTCACTTACGCCTTTTCCACATAGGTACCTATGCAAAACATACAGTAGGTGGATACTTTAGTTCATCCACGTTCATTAATTATTATCATCTAAGAACAGTGATAGCCTAGTGGTGCGACCGTCAAACTGCCAAGTCATAGGTCTCAAGTTCGAACCCAAGGCACGCACCTCTGATTTTTCGGATTCATGTGCATATTGTATTTTATCAATTGTTTTAAAAACGGTGATGGAAAACATCGCGAGGAAACCGGCCTAAGAGATATTTCTCGACGGCATGTGAAGCCAATTCAGAGGCTCATGGGCGGCTTTAAAACTCTGACACCAGGTTAGTCACTGACCACACGAAAAGAAGTAGAATTCTGTCATGAGTGTTATTTCATCATTCCTTACACGGGAAAGGTCAACATAATTAGTAGGTAGTGGATAATAATAAAGCTTCCGAAAAAAAAAAAAAATTAACTTCTGTGATTGCCTGTAATACTAAATTTCTAAAGAAAATACTAAACTTCCGAAAAAAAAAAAACAAAGTTTCCGAAAAGTCAATATGTTGTGCTACAAAAGTTAATGACAGAAACGAATCGCTGCAAAACCGACTCCACGTAGTCTTGTCTACCCTACCCCTAGAGTGTATTTTAAGCCCACGTCCGTAGGCGCGGAGGGGCGAGGCGGCCCGTGGGACCGCCAGAGCCTCGCAGCGCCGGAGCCGTGACAGAAACCATGCCTGCTGCATATTGCATGCTCGCTTGCATGCTGCATGCATGGTGTATGCTTGTTTGCATGTTTGAAAAATATTACGTCAGCAAATTCTGTATTGATTTTCGGAATTCTCAGTATTTTATTCGGTCGTTTCTTTATTTGTATTCGCATTTAAGTTGTCGAAAAATTAGTATTTATAGCAGTAAATTTCATATTTTGAGTATGCACGTATTTAATTTTTTTTTTCCAGGGCATTTATTACTACCCATTAGTAGTTGAGAGACTCGGGCAGTGATCGAACTCTGGCGTCAGACCGAGAGTAAGCAAAAGGGGAGTAATATTGGCACCTTAAATGAATGAATGAAATGCTCTGATCCCAGCGTGGTTTAACCAGACTCGATAAATCGAATGAACCCCAAGATTTGCACTAGCCGCTGGAGCCTCATGTTGCATGGGGCTACAGACGCCATTGCATATCAGGGAGTAGACCGGGAGGCGCGGTAATGGTAAGGAAGAACGTGCCCTAGCAGAATTGACGGGGTCCGCTAGGGCCAATGCCTGCCGGGGGTTCGAAGAAAACCGATAGGGAAATCGTGGCCCCCTGGCAACACGGCAACTGAAGGAACACGGGTGGGTTTTAGTCAGTAAGAGTCTGACACGCCCTCCCGCTCCGCCCAGAGCGGGAGAAGTTATTTGATAATTTCCCACCCAAAAAAAAAAAAAAAAAGGGTATGAAATAAAGATAAACTAGATCAACCATTTTTCAGATTATCTAAAGTACATACATCTTTTATGGGGTACTGTGTTAAATGTTACAACAAAATGCCTTGTGACTTATTGCAATTAAATGAAAGAAAATTTACAACTCATATTAAAGGTACACTTTGTAAACAAGCATATTACAAATTAGAGGATTATATCCAAGATAAGAGTGCTTGGGAACATGCTGGTCCAGCTCCATAGGACAATTTAGAATCAAGACAAAGCAAATACTTTGTGTTTTATGACATTGATTTTACATTCTGTGATTACTTCCTGACACACTGACTTATTAACTGTAAAATTTTAGGAAAATCGTCTACTTTTACAATGTTTGTAAATATGTGAGCACCATGTATCTATCACATATTAAATTATCTATCGTTACTTCATTTTTAATTCTTTTTACCTATTGTGGTATAGTAATTTTATTCTAGGTACATCGCTTTCACATATAATAATTATTTAACAAATGTACGTACATATACAAACAATTGTAAAACATTTTAAAAGAGTAACGGTGGAGTTTCTTGCCCATTCTTCTCCATACGAAAACTACCTTTTGGAAGGGGCGACTAGAACCAATTTTATTATTTTGTAATTTTTGACGTTCAAAAGTGCCATACATGGGCCTATTTGAAATAAATAATTTGACTTTGACTTTGACTTTATGGAAGGATTTGCGAGCCATAACGGATATGCATGAGACGAATCATTTACCTAACTGTGGGTCCACCAATGACTTCTACAATACTAAAAAAACAGTGCCAATTGCGCTAGCTAACCGACCAATCGCCAGAGATCATCAATCTGTTTGCAAAACATGATATTACTGCCAATATTCCCTTCCTGATTTTACCTCAAACCAGTCACAGTAGAAGACGTAATATTATGTCAAAACTTAACGCAGTAACCACAGCCTAACGTCACAGCATGATTAACTATCCACCTCGGCTTCCAGTATAACCAGATGTGGTCTAGTACCAGTATTTTACTCAAGCGACTGTGTGACCGCAACCCAATTAGTTGGTGTACTGATATCCTGAGGTTAGACTGTGAGATGTTATAATATCATACTTTTATTACACTCTAAATGTTTGACATTGATATGTGATCGGGAAGTAATTCGAAATGCTACATTTTTTTGTCAGTGTAAAAAAATACAGTAACCAAATACTGCCACTGTTTTGTTTTGTTTTAAATTGTTTCTTTTTTTGTAACTGAAACGAGTATACAAATAAGAAAACAAAACTACAGTCTCATTGTTTTTTTTTTAATCCCGAAAAGCTTGTACCTTGTCCGAGTTACGGCTTTATAATCCTTACGTGACTTGTGCCGTCTCTTTCAGTCTTGTTTGAGTCGTGGGTGTATGAAAGGGATGGAGGATCGGTATTATAAACTCGAGACAAACTGTAGTGTTCATTCACATAGAGTCACTGCACCGCATTCTGCAATAGTGTTGTTACCTTTATCGATATTTTGTTGAGATTTGCTTCTGTAAATATCTTACAAAGGACAAAAAACTAGATCATTTCGGATTTCGGCTTCGATAAAAATGGTTAGGTGTGGGACCTGACCAGTACCCTAATTGCGTAACTTATTTTCGTAAACAATTATGCCTAATTTGTTTCATTTTGACAGTTCAACAACATTCATTGCGTTATTTACGTTGTTGAGCAGATTTTTTTCCAACTTATGAAGCAGTGGATTAGCAATCTGTTTCAAATCGAAACACATTGTGATTGTGTTGTATTACGCAATTAGGGTACAGTTTTATTAAAGCCGGAATGCTCTAGTTTTTCGTAATCATCCAATGTGATGAGAAATAGGGCAAAATATTATTAAATCGTCTTTATTTTAAGGAATATTCCTTGGAATTTTGAGGCTCGTACGTCAATAATTTAATATTCTATTTAGCTAGAAAAATCCAGAATCATCAAACCTATAATCAAAATGGTTAGACTAACTCCTTGATGAAATTAGATCATATCCAGGTCCATTTTAAAGCTCTCTGGCTAGGAGGATGGAAAATTTTCGAAGGTGGTTAATAACAGCTGGATGGCTGTATTGGCTGTAGCCAAGGATCCAGTTAAATGGCGTGATATTGGAGAGGCATACCCAGCATTGGCCCTCTATATGCCAATGATGATAATGTAATATGCCCATAAATCTTTTACTTTGTCGTTTTCAAAAGTGGCAAACATAACGTGCAAATCAACCTGCTAAGTGACAACTCTATTAATGGAGTAGTTAGGAAGTCCGTTCCGTTAATTGCAGATTGAATATTCAATCAGTTAGGCCATGTTGTGTTGTAAGCAGTATTCGTCACGACTTGTGTCTCCGAAGGGACTAATACCTTTTAAAGTACAAAGTGTACTATATGGTAATGATGTTAGAATGGAAAATAGCCTGAGAAATGTCACTAGTTTGGTAAATGATAATATGTCAACTTGACATTTGCGGTTTGAATTTAAGTGAGACGTAAAAAGAGAATCTTGGTAATTCGTTGGTTTTTCAGAGAAAGACATGAAAAAGAAATGTCAGGAAAATGTCATAGCGTTTGTGGATTGTTAAAGTACTAAAACATTATTTTCTCAGTCGGATTTAGTATAGAAAATGTTTTAGGTGATGGTAGATGACCATGTCTTGTCTTACCAATGGGTATCGTGTTACCCAGTAACTGGGTTGTGGAGGTCAGATAGGCAGTCGCTCCGTGTAAAATACTGGTATTCAGCTGCGTCCAGTTAGATCGGAAGGCGATCTCGACATAGTTGAGAAAAATCTAGGCAGATGGATAGTGGTAAATGATACTACCATGATTTTTTTATGAAAGACCAGCGGGGTAAACTGCGTAACACACTAAACCTAGCAATGGCTTTCATTTTGACAGTTCAACAAAATTCATTGCGTTATTTACGCTGTTGAGCAGACAAATTTTTCGAACATATGAAGCAATGGATTAGCAATATCCTTCAAAATCATTGAGATTGTGATTCAAGTTTAAGTTCAAATTATTTATTTCATAACAAAAATACATTTGTGTCGAAATATCTGCACAGTACACTAAAGAAACAACATAAACAATTAAAATACAAACAACCTCGTCCCTCACCCATCATCGAAGTTAGAAGAACGTCTATCGAATTATTAACATTAACATCATCGCATGCATGTATAACAAAGTCAAAAAGCAATGGTACACATATTTAATTTAAGTTTAATTTAATACTAGTTTTAAGATTTTTGTCATTACAATATTCGTCAATGCTGTAATAGGCTTTATTTATTAACAAAGCCCTGAGTTTATTTTTAAACGTGTTCACATTCTGAATATTCTTTAATTCTGCTGGTAATTTGTTAAACAGACTGATAGACTGCACGCGTGACGAGTGTTTGACAACATTAAGCATTGCTTGCAGAATAGTAGGAAAGTCTTTTCTGCGAGTATATACTCAATTTTTTCTTTTTTTTTCTCGATTGAAAATATGTTACGCAATTAGGGTGCTGCACATCTGCTTTAAATGTATTATTAATTTGTTATCTGCTCTCTGGGATCTTAGATTATGATCACACGGAGGAACAATGGAAACACCACCTACTGTCATGGTTTGTTATGTAACGTATTTTTAGCCAACATAATGCAATATTCAAGACCTCGTTATGATGAGGCAACCAAGAATTTAAATTTTTAAAACCATTCAATTCCAGTCAATGCTCCTTAGTTGCGAAATATAATACCTAACACTTTCACCATCCTTAGTAAAAATCAAGGCTCATTTTATTTAAACTAGGCTAAGAATCACCACTTTTTGAACGTCAAAATTGTATGAGACAGTCTCCCAAATCACCTCTTTGTACTGCAAAGTTCAAAGTTTTTTATTAATGCGATTTTTGGTGATACAACAGGATCTTAAAAATATTTTATAGTAGCTCAAAAATCTACCCTATAAATGCATGCATTGTTAAATTACAATATTAGAAATTAAGTTAAAAATTACATGAAATATAATGAACAATCAATAATATAATCAATAGAAATTAAAAACAAGATATATTAGATTGTAATAAATTAGTAGACATATGAATATTAAATTAAAACATAAATACATAAAATGGTCAGTCACATGAAATTTTATCAACTAGGAATTCGTCAATAGTATAGTAGCATTTGTTTCTTAAAAATGTATTTAGTTTAAATTGTCGTTTAAATTGTGTCAAGTATAAATCTTTTATGTAAGTTGGGAAGACGAAGTGGCGCAAAAAACTCCCCAGCAGCACAGCAATCGATCGAGTCGATATTACGCTATCGATATTCCAAAAACTATCGATGTATATGCTCCCATCCCCGCTGCTCCGGGATAGCGAACCGGTTACCCGGTTCAATTGGCACACAATCCTTGTTTTTGTCTACACTCTGTATCACGAGATGTTTTGTAACAGACGTATATGGCGAATATATTTCATTCATAGATCCTTTGATTAGATGAATGAGTTATATAGGTTGTTTCGTTTTTTAAAATTCAGTGTTGATGTGTTTTTGTTTATTGAATTTCATGATTTCAAACTCAAACATTGCCTTCATCTGTCTGCCTAGCCTTTTCCCAACTATGTTGGGGTCGGCTGCCAGTCTAACGGGATGCAGCTGAATACCAGTATTTTACATGAAGCGACTGCCTATCTGACCTCCACAACCCAGTAACTGGGTAATACGAAACCCCTTGATAAGACTGGGACCGCGACGTGTCGCGGCGACTCGTCGCCTGCAGTTGCCGCCTGCGGTCGGCTACGAAGTTGTACCTTAGGATTCCTTTCATAGTCTATCTCTGGAACCTATAAACGCTGTCCATTTTAGTTATAAACCCACACAAGGTTTCTATTATAGTTCTTAGATCCATATTTCAAGGTAAGTACCTAGATTTGTATTCTGGTTTATTCCTAGAAACATTACTCCTATTTTCAACAAAGGATAAGCCTAACCAACAATAGCTTTGAAAGGCCAATGGCCAGGAAGTACAAGCCAACCTTTGTTATGTAAAAGCTCTCAACAAGTTTTTCAATTAAAACATAACATAACATAACGTTTGTATTCCTGAGGGGTAAGCCACAGGTGGAAATGGGCCTTATCAGAAGGCTAAAAGTCACCCAAAGGGCAATGGAGAGGGCTATGCTTGGAGTTTCCCTACATGATCGAATCAGAAATGAGGAGATCTGCAGGAGAACCAAGGTAATCGACATAGCCCGAAGAATTGCCAAACTTAAGTGGCAATGGGTACATTGCTCGCAGAACGGATGGCCGATGGGGCCGAAAGGTTCAGGAGTGGCGACCGCGTACCGGAAGACATAGCGTTGGAAGGCCTCCCACAAGATGGACCGATGACCTTGTGAAGGCCGCAGGAATCCGCTGGATGCGGAAAGCACAGAATCGGTCAAAGTGGAGGTGCTTGAGGGAGGCCTATGTTCAGCAGTGGACGTCTTTCGGCTGAAATGATGATGATGATGAAGCCAGAGGTGCAACTACACTACATTTCGCCAGTTATGTTTAAGTCCCATGTAATAGGAGGCGAGCCTATTGCCATCAACCGGGCACAAACCCAGACTCCGAGCTGCCACTGAAAAATTCTAGATGGAAAAACCCAATAACACTTTGCCCGACCCGGGATTCGAACCCAGGACTTCATGCTCAGCAATAGCGCTTGCGACCATTAGACCAACGAGGCTGCCGTTTTTAATCATGTTATGCATTTTAAAATAACTCTACATCGATTAAATGTATTATCGAAGAAATCTAAGCAGTTTGAAAACAAAATCCCGTGCACACGATCCTGTATTTTCGTAGGTAAGCGTTACTATAGCGGCCGAGCACTGCAAGCAGAAGTAGTCCTTACGGTGTATGCGTAATTTTCATTTGGTCTGTGTTTGTGATTTGGCCCCATATTTTGACGGTATGGCATCCGGTTGGGTTATTTATAAAGTGTCTGGGGAATACCCGAATCATTTCGCTTTCGTGAAAAATGTTTAAGAAGCCTCTAGACGCGAAAAAAAAAAAAAAACAGTGGCACTCCGGGAGTGCCGACAGAAGTGAAAACTTGAACAATTTAAAAAAAATACTTCTAAAACCTATAAAGTAAAAATACTTGCATAGAACATTGATCCGTAACGTAATATAAATGAAGAGCACAATCGCGTTTACAAAAATGAGGTGTCGGTAACGGTGTCGCGAGTTCAATTGTTTTTTTTCCATCTCAAAAATGCCCAACGCGCTTAAAGAAGTTTTCAATTCAAAAATACATCTCGATTACAATTTAGAAGTATTTCAATCAAGACTGTAGTGTTATTTTTTAAATATCACATCAAATTGTGTGATGCTGTACACACGGCTACACATCAAGCTTATACATTTCCAGTATAAGCTGTCCTCTCATTGTACGGAAATCCTATATAATGCGAGATCAGCACAAACTGGAAATGTATAGCTTGATGGGTAGCCGTGTGTACCTAAATGCTGGTTTTAATTGCAACAGATGGTCTTACTTAATTTGGACTAAATAACCGACTCTGTGAAGCAGTGGTAACCCAGTTGTAACTGGCGACTGACGATTTGTAGGTCGTAGGTTCGAACCTAAGCAGGCACTTTACTTTGTGTAAATTATTTCATCACCACTGCTCTCAAAACTGTGAAGGAAAACATCGTGAGGAAACCGGCATGTCCTAGAGTAAAAAACTCGAAGACATGTGACATCCGCCAATCTGCACTGGACCCACATGGTGGATTATGGCCCACTTTTCATAGATAGGAGGCCTGTGTCCCAGCAGTGGGAATAATTAAAGGCTGATTATGAAGGACCGTAATTTTCGTTCGAGAAAGTAGCCTTAATAGTTCCATTGCCACAAAAATGAACTTTCATTTGTCAAAATATCGCTTCCAAAATATTCGAGCACACTTTCAAATCATCAGAAGCACTTAAAATTCTATTCCAACCTTTAAAAAAACATACTTCTTTTCTCGACACAAGCTCACGACTCCCGATAAGTCGAAGCCCATATTGTTGTTGAGCATAATAAGCTGTTCTTATGACTCAACAACTCAACACTTACTTACTCGATAACGTTGCCTTTCAAAGTGGGTCACACTTTAATTTGAATGATCGATTTCTGATACACATTGTATTGCTGATCGATTGAGCTTAGTTACATTTATTCATGACCCGCCCATGTTTCGCTCGAGTGTAATCTACTTTCCGCGCAACTTTTTCTTTCAGGACCTGCTCCTGACAATAATAAACAAAAAAAAAAAAACGTGTGGCACTCGGGACTGCCGCGATAAAGCGCGGCATAGTATTTGTAACCTCCATACTTCCTATTTGTCAACGCTACACTTGGGATGATGACGTGATGACATAAAACAAAAATTACGTTCCCATGACAACATCACGTTGTCATGGGAACCGTCATTACATGGTAGGTGGAGTGGGGGGTGTTAGGTTTTTTTGTTATGGAATTTCTTGATTTGGTCGCCGCGCTCAAAGCCCGCGATAAAAGCTATGCAATAGCTTAAAAGAATTAGCGAAATCGGTCCAGCCGTTCACGCGTGATGCCGTGACCAAGGGAAATAGGGATTCATTTTTATATTATTCATGATTGTGTTTAGCTGTTTCCCTAGAATGGCTATAGGCTTATGGCCATTGGTCGTTATTGATAGATATTGGTTAAAAGTGAGACTCTTGTTACCAATAATGTAGCAAAGACCTCATAGCTTTGCGTAGCAGACCCTCCCATATGGAAGTAGCTATCACAGGTACAATTAACTTACGAATCTATTTATATGCCCAGTTTGGCTATAAAAAAAGCTACCATCATTGGTAAGTCGGATCGAAAAACTTTATAAATTACTGTACAGATATCGAAGAATTTTGGTTACTTCTACGACTCAGGTTACCGCTACCTGGGTAACCAAGAAGAAGAAATATGTTACCTTAATAAGGTTACCGTTTTAATACCGGTTACACAAAAACAGGCGATGCCCGCCCTTTGACTAATGCCGACGGCTCGTCTAGGATAAGGTAATTTTTATTTTAACCAGAATATGTTAATGAAAAACCTGTACTCTATCATAACATATAGCAGTTAATCAATCATCAACACATACACACCTACTTACACACACACGTACCCCGCACATCAAATCTCCCACACACACACAAACACTACCACATACCTGAACATGCTACAACAATTTTGTAACATTCTAGAACCTAAACTTATTCTTTTCTTTTTTAATTATGTCTCAACATTGTACCTAGTAACCCATGGGAAGTAGCGAGGTAACCCCATCAAAAGTATCCTTATAACTTACCGGGGCTGCCTCAAGTTTGTGCTGTGGAACAACTGTAAGAGATTTTTTTTTTTTTCTGTTCGTCGCAACATGTCTTTTTCTTCCATACTTCTCTATCAGTCGTCATCTGGGTAGTCACCCCCTTTCTATCCATATCATCTTCCACACAGTCCATCCATCGTTTCTTTGGTCTTCCCCTTACTCTTATAGCCATCTACATTCATACTCAAAACTTTCCTCACGACTGTTACCTCATTCTTCCGCACGACATGCCCTTAGGCACTTTTAAACACGTTATGTTTTATTGTCAGTGATGTAAACTAAGATTTGCCTATTAGTTATTTCTAAATCATGTAGGAAAATATATAATGATGACTTGAAGTGCACAGTGAAATTACCACTTAGCTCTTCGTTTAACGATATACTCTCACTTTTAATTTTAACACATCACTTTATTATTATCTTTACAAAGTATAATTTTTCCTCACCTTCTCTGAACATTAACATTTAAAAACATCTGTAAAATTAACAAGAATTCACATCCTTATAAAAGTGATATTAAGATTCCTGTTATTATCATCATAAAAGATGTTGGAGAGGCCCAAAAAACCGCACTTTATCTCACAAGAAACCTTATCTTGATGAAATGACCATAAAATGCTCACGATTTTATAAAACGTATACAATCCTTTGGTAAACATACTTTAGATACCACTGTGTAACACTTGTGAAAAAAAATATTACTCAACTCTTTTTTGGTGTCGAGTGTACTTTACCTTGGCTGTTTTTTATCCTTGATGAAGTTATACTCTCAATTATTTAATAATTTTTTTGACATTGAATTTTACATGATATTTGCTATTTATTTTGACATTGTATTTATTTGTTGACATATTTTAAATTAATTTGACTTTATATTTGCTATTTAATTTGACATTGTATTTGTTAATTGTCATATTTTAAATCAATTTGACTTTTGAACTAACTTTTCACTTCAATTTTAATTAGGCTTTAAATGTATTATTTCTGCATGTGATAATTTTATAATATGTAATGTTCAACACAATGTTAATTGTTAATGAATAAATAAATGAATGAATGAATTTCTTTTAATTTGTGATTTTGTTTTGAAAGTTACCAAAGGGTTATTAACTATTTTACAAATCACTGATAGGAAATATTAAAATGAATACGAGAGATTTATGATGTCGAAGACTGTAGCATCACCGTCCACAATAATGATTGTCACATGTATACATAGACAGTCTTAGGGTTAAACAGGGTTAACCATGTCTGGTTTCATCGTATTAATAAGTAGCTCTAATAGTCAAGTCTATCAAGAATGATACAATGATACTACAGTCCGTCTGAAGCATCTTGGGCAGTTAAGCTGGCTACCATCCTTGTCATTCTCCTGAAGCTGGTCCCGAAACAAATGAAGGCGATGAGATCAAAACCCAACATATTTTTTTCTTTATC
Organism: Agrochola lychnidis; assembly: GCA_963680765.1. Lineage (NCBI taxonomy): Eukaryota > Metazoa > Arthropoda > Insecta > Lepidoptera > Noctuidae > Agrochola > Agrochola lychnidis. The sequence goes on from OY796872.1 coordinate 15,483,665, forward strand.
CGCAATGTGAAGCTCTTGACCTGCATCTCACTTGATGGTAAGTGATGATCAGGCCGAAGGTGGAAGCGAGCTTCAACCGGAATCCTTAACCACAGAGGAACTGGCTATCTCTAACTACCGAAACACAACAATGCTGTCAAAACTGTTGTTATGGAGGCAGACTTAGATAAGATGGTAGTAGCTAGCCAGGCGGACTTAGAACAAACCCTACCATCAACCAAATCGAGCAGATTTTTTTCTCCCATTGGGAATCTAACCCGGGAGAGACCACAGAGGCGGTCTTTTTCATTGACTGAGGACGAAATATCAAGATCACAGTCATGAACAAAAATTCCTTACCATCATCTTCCTGCTCGTGTTTCATATTACGTGGGGTTGGCGCAATACGTTTTCTTCTTCCACTCTCTCCTGTCAACCGTCACACTATCATTCACTCCCTTCTCTTTCATATAATTCCTCACACAATCCATCCAGCTTTTCTTTGATCTTCCTCTCCCTCTTCATCCATCAATTTTAAAAAAAATCTTGTGCTGCCAGATATATTGATCTCTGTCAATCAATCTGCCTAGCCTTTTCCTAACTACGTTGACTTTCCGAAGCACGGAGGACTCTCGGTATGTCAAGATGGTCACCCATCTACGGATCAACCCCAGCAAGCATAGCTTCACCTGATGAATGTACTCGTGCGGCTGTTATTACTTAGCTACGAGCTCTTTGAGATATTTTGATTTGTGTCTACCCACTAAATACTCGTTCTCAAACGACTTCGCTTTCCGAGACTCTTAACCCGATTCTCGAAATAACAACTTATTGAATTTTCATTGGCCATTCGTTTTAATTACACCGTTTACTGTTTTACTGAATGAAATTCATTTTGTACTTTCAAATTTTTATGAGACAATAATATTTGGTAAGCTCTCTCATATTTTATCTTTGCTGCATTTATTAGTTATCCTCTTTTCTGATGTATTTTACCCAATTGGTGGAGGCTTATATGTAGGTCCGGTGTACCCAAGGCAGTCCAGGTCTGCTATCAGCCTTAAGGTGCAATTCCGTAGCCAACTGTGTGCTTACTCTTGATTCCAATTCCGATCTATCGACATTGAAATTGTGACGTTTCGTACTCTTGGAGTGAACCATCTAGAAGTAACTTGTTCACTGAAGACTTAAGACTCCCACAGACTTTATAGAGACTCACACAAGTACAAATTTTGGTTAAATCAAGCCCTATTCAAGACAAAAGTATCTTTATTAAGTACTTAATTAATTATCGATATAAAGCATTCCTCAGAAGTAAAACAATGCATCGAATGTCAATGTATAAATTACAACTTTTTGTATTGATCGTAAATGTAATAAAACTTGGATCCGTAATTAATCAGTCATGACTTTATAAGTGATTGTAGTTGAGTGTTGATCAATCAGCGAGTTTGGAAGCGAAGCTGATTGCCAAAATGTAGGAACAATCGAGGATACGGTGAAAAATCCATTAGTTTTAGAAATCATAATATATAGACTTATAATTCATGCGGCTCGTTGGGAGGCCAGCAAAGCGGATTTCGATCCTCACAACGCACCGCAACGCATCTGCTCCGTGACGTCATTGAAAAATGCTGAAAACAAACTCATTGGACGACCGCACAAGTTCACGACATTGGACAAGTAACAAGGACAGCAGAACGACGTAAGACTAGTATCCCTTGTCCGCACCCGCACCGTGGGACATGTGCGTGACCTCACCTACGTCGTCTCATTGTAGCCGTATTTAGGGCCCGCCTGGGACTGTACATTTTTGCCAGAGCCAACCTCTTCAGGAACTGCTTTGAGCTACAGCTCACCTTTAATCAGTTAGACATAATGGGCATCATCATCATCATCAGCCTATAAATTTTCCCACTGCTGGGACACAGGCTTCCTCTCTGTGAGAGGGAGTGGGCCGTAATCCACCACGCGGGCCCAGTGCGGATTGGTAGATGTCACATGTCTTTGAATTTTCGGTTCTAGGACATGCCGGTTTCCTCACGATGTTTTCCTTCACCGTTTATAGTGGGCATACAATATATGTATATATCAGATATAAGTAAAGAAGTAGATCTAAAAAAAAACGTGGATATTGTAATATCTATATCAATGTCCACTAATTCCTTACCGGTACATGAAAACTAACCATTACTTAAAGATATAGTCTTAAAACTAGGTTATACTATGACTGAAGTATTCATGTATACGATTTTTAAGACCAATAGAAATGTTTATAGTTTCTATATATAGCATTTGATTAACCTAGTTGTAGAGAACAATTTATGGCAGTCAACTTGTTGCCGGTCTAAGAGAAATTGAGAGTGTATTTGCTAGAATACGAAGCTAAAGGGGAGAAGACAATGGGTTTACTGGTGATAAAATATTGATAGGAGTTCTCGTGTCAACTCGTAATCCAAATCTAACTAATCTAACATCCATTGAAGCGGTCATATAGGCATATAGGCTGTAGCAAGTAGCGCTACAGGAGAATATGTGTAAAGACGATGATGCTGATTGCACGGTAGCTGGAAATGAACTCAAATGAATGAATGAATCCGATGACCATTGGGGTATACATGTTCTTGATGGGAGTCTACGAATCAGCAAACGTAAGGTAGGACGCCCTCAGGGTGTGTGAAGCGACGATCTTCGCAGGCTTGTAGCAGTTGGATGAGAGTTACCAAGAATCGAATTGAATAGCGTGCAGGCTGATGATAATGATAATGGTTGAATGAATTTAGTTCAGGATCAAGTTTATTGGCGTACTGCCTATATCCAGCAGTGAACTGCTGACGATGACAATAAAGATGAAAAAGTTAGCCAATCAATTTCGATTTCTATATTATAAAAACTGGATTCTAAAACCAATAACAGTAGATAGCACATACCATCGAAATGCATCCTACTCTACATAACATCACCATGACAGTACATATTACTATAATTATAGTTTAGTATCGCACGGAGCATCGGAGTGCATGTCACTACAGATCTTAACAGATTTGATATTATTACAATGAATTGTTACTTGCTGTTACGTTCTGCTTGGGACTTCAATGTTAACTCCATCATGTTTGGATTTTTGGTAAAAAAGTCATTTCTATTGTCATTTGTTTTCTTTTTAGGGTTCCGTACCTTAAAAGGAAAAAACGGAACCCTTATAGAATCACTCGTGTGTCTGTCTGTCTGTCTGTCCGTCTGTCACAGCCAATTTGCTCCGAATCTAATACAATAGACCAATTAAGTTTAAATTTGGTACACATATGTATTTCTGTGATCCAAACACGATTAATTTTGAACATAGGGGTCACTTTTGGGGACAAACAGGAAAAAAAAAAAAGTTTTGCTAACAGTACCGTGTGACATATCAAAAGAAAGGGCTTGTTGCGAGGATTTTAAAAATATTTTTTATATAATTTTAAAATAAATATTTTTAAAGATATTTAAGAAATTCAATGAAAATTGACTATTCCTCCCTTATCTCCGAAACTACTGGACCTAAAATTTTGAAAAAACTACATAGTATGGCTCTTTACTCATAGATTACAAGAAAACCTATAAGAAGTCTATGGTCTTAAAATAACATGGTAAATCTCTCAAAATTGTGCGTACAAACTTACATTTGCAGTTGGAATGTATGGGAGAACATGTATTTCAACTACAATGCTCAGTTTGTATTTGGGATAAATTCATCCCAACTATGGAACTCTTCATTGTGCGTAGTCCGACTCGCACTTGGCCGGTTTTCTTATAATATATGGGTTGTGCGCAAGATGATATGGCTCGAATAGGAATGAATACTGAGATGGCTGATAGAGATGTATGGAAGAATACTTGCGGCATCTAATTGGGATAAGAGTAGGAGAATGACGAGCAGTAATGGCCCAGTAGTTGGTCGTGGGTTCCAAGCAGGCGCTTTACTTTATGTAATTTATTTCATCACCACTGCTCTCAAAACGGTGAAGGAAAACATCGTGAGGAAACCCGCATGTCCTAGAACCGATTCGAAGACATTAAAATTAAAATGTTTTTATGTATGCTTCAGTTTACAAAAAAGGGTTTCGTATTTGGAGTCTCCTTTTAAGCAAACAATGCCTGTGTTAGGGGACTCTGCTCTTCCATAGTACAGCATAATCTTAATCTATTAAAACAAATCCGTAGGTACTTAAAATATCAAATAAAAAGAAGTATGTTATTGAGTGTGTGATTCGAGTGTGAATACTTATGCGTTGTGTGTCTGTATGTGAGAGTGTCTGTGAGAGTGAATGAGAGAGTGTATGTTAGAGTGTAAGTGTATTTATGAGTGTATCTGCTACTTAATGTGCTCTAAAAGTGTCTCCGTTTCATCATATGTGTCTTTATCCAACTGGTTATTGTTTTTTTACATTCATACATACAGTCATGTGACATCTACCAACCCGCACTGGGCCTGCATCATGGATTACGGCCCTCTCACTGAGTAAATGCCTGTGCCCTAGCAGTGGGAACATTATAGGCTGTTTATGATGATGACATTAAATTAGAATCTAGTACTGAAGAATCCTTCTATAAAGTCAAACTTAACAGATTATGTCTCAATGTTTTACAAACCAAATCTATTGTCATTTTGCTTTCACCTTTCCTATTGTATCGCCAGGCACTTTAAGATGCTCAATGATCATATCGTAGTAAAAGCCATTCAGCCATTTGTAGTGAGGCTGACTCCCCAAGGTGAGCTGGACGCACATTTATGACCACATATAGAAGATTTTATATCAAATAGAATCCAGTATAAAACAGGTGATTTATGTGACAGACCAGGGACTCAATAGATTTATAGAGATCGATTTCTTAGTAACAAAAACAAATAAAATGTCTCATTTATTAGTCATCAATAAATAAATAATGCAACATCATCTATTACCAATGCACTATGCAGTTCACGGCACCTATAAAAGGCTTTATGAGGAACATACCATAGAAATGACACATAGAATTGACTCATGATAATGATTAGCCAGAATGGGCGATCATAAGCTGATTAAATTAATAAGAATCAGGAAAAAAACTATGGATGGATGAGAATGACTTTCTAAAGGAAAAAATACGAGCGAGCTCATTATTATGTGTAACATCTGACATCTCACCTTGGTAATAAGCAAAGTTATAAGCAACAAGGGGCGGGGCCTCGTCAAGGTCGTTTCTGACAGACAACTATAGCGCCGCACGCGCTCATTGGTCAAATCAAATAGCGCACGCTTCCCCGGCTTCCTGTTACACACTTCCGTCCCTTTTCACGAAATCACTCCCACAGATTTTTAGGGTATATAAATATGTTCTGTGCACAGATTGCAGGGAATTGAGATGTTACACATCAAAAGCTTGTGTTGTTAACTTGTGTAACCATCAAACAAGACCAATAGAACTGCAATAGATAGTTTGTATTTCCCATCTACGAAAGTTGTTTCAGAGAGTCTCTCTGACATCTCACCTTGGTAATAAGCAAAGTTATAAGCAACAAGGGGCGGGGCCTCGTCAAGGTCGTTTCTGACAGACAACTATAGCGCCGCACGCGCTCATTGGTCAAATCAAATAGCGCACGCTTCCCCGGCTTCCTGTTACACACTTCCGTCCCTTTTCACGAAATCACTCCCACAGATTTTTAGGGTATATAAATATGTTCTGTGCACAGATTGCAGGGAATTGAGATGTTACACATCAAAAGCTTGTGTTGTTAACTTGTGTAACCATCAAACAAGACCAATAGAACTGCAATAGATAGTTTGTATTTCCCATCTACGAAAGTTGTTTCAGAGAGACTTACTTTTAAACAATAACGTGCTTATAAAATGACTTAAAACGGCAAATTGATATGACATCTATTTGCTTTGTATTCGCACGATGTTCCATAATTTTCCTTACGACTTTTCAACCTTGCAAACAACCTCTGGGTCAAAATCTCAAAATATTTGATCCATCAATATTTTTCCTATCTACATGGAAATCAAAACACTATCTTCATCTTATTAACCTGGTGTTAGAGTTTTTATGACGCCTGTAGGCCTCTGACTTGACTTCACATGCCATCGAGAAATTCTCTCAGGCATGCCGGTTTCCTCACGATGTTTTCCTTCACCGTTGTTGAAGCAAGTGGTAATTATACAATACGCAAATTAAATCCGAAAATTAGAGGTGCGTGCCTTGGGTTCGAACTCGAGACCTATGACTTAGCAGTCCGACGATCACACCACTAGTCTATCACTAGTGTAAAACGCTATTTTGAAATGCATCTTATGCTGTTAGCCTTTTCATCAAAGTACGTAATGTATGCTCGGTTCTAAAAGGAACATACCACATAAATGACGCATGCATTTGACTCACGAGATGATGGGACTCAATTGAAAAGCTGAACCAACCGCGTTTGACGGACTGACTCGCCGATGACTTGGTGTGGGGAGCAAGTGTTGAGATTGACGCGTGTTCAATTAATATTTTTAATAACAGTTTTGAGTAGGGAGGTTGAAAGAGACGCTCTTGAATCCTAGACCTTAGTAAACGTATATTATAGGTATTAATCTGGTGATTTAGTAGTCTCATGGAAATACGGATTCATTTATAATAAAACTAGCGACCCGCTCCTGCTTCGCACGGTTCTTACGACTTGACAAAACTTCGAGATTTCTTAGGTAAACGTAACTTAAATATTAACGTATTATACACATAAACCTTCCGGAATAAATTCTCTAAACGATGGTGAAAACCTCATCAAAATCTGTTGCGTGGTTTAGAAGAATAACGCGGACACACAGAAAAACGCGATAAGCGACTTTGTTTTGTAATATGTACGGATAATAGCCCAGCTGGATTATAAACGTTTTAAGTGTATTGTCGTATGTACTTTCAATGTGAATTCCAGACATCTCAAATTAACGATAGCGGAAAAATTTCGAGTTAACCTAATCTTTCTGAAATCATAGGTGAGCAAGTAACCATCAATGGTGGCCATCAATGCTCATTCCTGCTTTGTGTAAGAAGAGGCCTTTGCCATGCTGTGAGTCATCATCTGCCTAGCCTTTTCCCAACTATGTTGGGGTCGGCTTCCAGTCTAACCGAATGCAGCTGAATACCGGTATTTTACAAGGAGCAACTGCCTATCTGGCCTCCACAACCTCGTTATTAGGTAACATGATACCCATTGATAAGTCTGGTTGTCAGACTTTCGGGCTTCTGAGTACTCGTAATAACTGTCAAAGATCTATGAATAATAGCCGGGACCAAAAGCTTCACGTGTCATGCTGTAGGTAATTTAGCTTTTGGGCTGTTATTCTACCTCAATTATTAATTTAAAAAATCAATGTCATTAATCCGCTATAAGCTTGTCAAACACACTCAACCCCGCCTCACTCACGCGTTACAATTCTAACTTAAATTGCTCGAATAAAAATGCATCGACACTTATAAATTACAGTTAGTACTTGAGATAAGAGGGAATGAGTTATGCCCACTGCTGGGCAAAGGTTGCCCACAACTAGATAATTGGAATAAATTGTAACAGTCGTTAAGCGCGTCTTATGTAAAACCGACAATTAGTGAGTTCTCGTAATCACTTATTTGCGTGATTAAAGATGGGTGTCATTATGACAACAGCGAAAGGCATTAAGAGGGTGACAACAGCTAAAGCAATATCACTGTCGAACTCCATAGACAAGAAAGAGAAGCGCTATGACACAATAATAATTTATTTCAAAATAAGAACCAATTATGTCTTCTTCTTTCTCCTGTCTTCTATCCCAATTTATTTGTAGTCAGCCCTCCTAGTACTTCTGCGCCACGCCGTACGGTTGTGGGTTGTCTCTTTTATTGTGTTGCTCGTCATCATATCGTTTTCTATTGTTCGTAGCCAAGTTATTGGTGGTCGTCCACGGCCTCTCTTTCCGTCTTCTATATTCATGACTCTTTTAGTCATATGGTCATCATCTCGCCTCATCACATGTCCATACCAGCGCAAGCGGTTTTCACTAAGTTTCTCGTGTATCTTAGCGATTTTAAAGGTACCACGGATATATTCGTTTCTTATTCTATCTATTTTCGAAACTTCACCAGACCAGCGTAGCATCTTCATTTCTGTGGTGTGAATTTTCTGTTCATCCGTCTTCCTCATCGATCAGCACTCAGATCCATATAGTAGGGCTGGTCTTACTGCCCTTTTGTATACGTTGCCCTTGACTTTAGTCGGCATACGGGAGTCACATAGGATGCCAGACAGCGATTTCCATTTCAGCCAGGCTGCCTAAATTCTATTTTGTATGTCTCTCTCTACACAGGTTTTTGGTGCTACAATGGATCCGAGATACTTGAACCCTTCAACTCTGTTAAGAGGTCTGTTTAAGAACCAATTATGTATTTACAAAAAATATATTGATTGAACTAAGAAATTAAAACACTATTACGTTGATAAGCTGCTTGTAGAATAATCAGAATGATTGTATGTATATTAATATAGTTTTTAATCATTAACAGATTTTTTTTAAAGATATCTTCGTGGTTTTTTTCTATCGTATCATATCCTGAAGAATATCATATATTTTTCTGAATTTGCACTGCATTTTTTAGTTTACTGCAGTTGATCATATACCTACTTTTAGGCATTATAAAACTTGCATTTAGCTCCTGTAGTTCCCTTAAGGTTTCACAATAAACATGGTATTAAAAGATTGATCACAGAAGGATTGTTCTAGATGGACAACTCCGATAATAGGGACAAGAATTGTGACTGGCGGGAATATTATTCTTTTCATGCGCTATTTGGGTCGAGTAGGTATTGAGTTAATAAAGTAAGTAAAGGAGCTCATGGCTAAGTAAAAACAGCCGCATGGGTCGATCCACCAGCTTAAGCTATGCTTGCCGGGGTTAGATGACCATCTTTACATGGGTACCGAGACTCCTCCGTGCCTCGGAAAGCACGTTAAGCCGTTGGTCCCGGCTGTCATTCGTAGATCTTTGACAGTTGTTACGGGTCGTCAGAAGCCCGAAAGTCTGACAACCAGTTTTATCAAGGAGTATCGTATTACCCATTTACTGGGTTGTGGAGGTCAGTTAGGTAGTCGGTCCATGTAAAAAACTGGTATTCGGTAAGACTGGAAGCTGACTCCAATACAGTTGGGAAAAAGCTAGGCAGATTGCAGATTGAAAGTAAATTTTGCTAAACTACTAATGGTTAAAATTAAAGAAGCACATATTTTCCGACTTCACTGGACATCTACCACACAAATTGACTGAAAATTATTTGTGACAATGCATCAGTCAAACTTTCAAGTGACTTTAAAACATGACAGACATTAAACAAATCTAATTTATTTTGTATTGTCTCAGATTTTCGTGAAATCGGATCGCGATTTAATGAAAAAACACATGTCTTGTGTTTGTTATTTGAGTAGGTAATAATTCATGGTAGACAAAACAAAGGATTATCGCTCGCGTGTCATATTTTGTAATAATTATGTCAGACTGTATTTATTGCAGCTGTCATAATTATTACTATTGTCACAGATGATCATATTTCGTAGCTTTAAAAATTACATGAATCGTGATATGAAACAATATTTTAAATGTGCTTTAGTTATGTCAAGATATAAGTCAGATTAAATCAGATTTAATTGCAATCAGATGTGCCTATTCTGATATAATGATTTTAATTAAATTTTGAGTTTATTTGTCTATTTCATGCTGATTCGATTGGCCACTAAGCCCTGGCCATTTATCATCTAATAACTTTAAACGAGCAATTCTTGTATATGTATAGAAATATATAATCTGAATCTCAGAAACTGCTCCAACGATTTTCATGAAATTTAGTATGCAGGGGTTTCGGGGGCGATAAATCGATCTAACTAGGTTTTATTTTTAGAAAAGTCATCCAGATATTAGGATACTATAAGTACTGTCAATGTAAGCAAATGTTCAGTCAACTCTCTTTAAGACTCTCTTTCACAAATCAAGGAGATTTTCTTCACTTTACGAACGATTTTTGAATCAAAATATGTAGTAGCATATTCCTCCAAAATCCACCAACCATCTACCAAGCCGCACTGGGCCCGCGAGGAGGATAAATAACTCACTCCCTATCACTAAGAGGAGACCAGGGGGCCTACCACCAGCTCAAAAGCAGTATTATTTTAATATTACTTCAGTGGGAGAAAGAGATGGAGCTATACGTTCTGTAGAGCTTCATCTCTTTCCCACACTGAAGTAATATTAAAATAATACTGCTTTATGAGCTTCTGGTAGGCCCCCTGTGTCCCAGCAGTGGGAACGCTTATCTCATCACCTGTTATGACGCCTCATTGAGGTGGATAACAATTAAAATTCTATTGTGTCTCGTTAATGACAGTTGAAAGGTTATAGGCTGATTATGCTGTACCCAAAATGTCATAAGCGTTGATTTTTTCTAACTTGAACAGTTAGCTGTGCTGCTGGGGAGTTTGTTGCGCCACTTCTTCTTCCCAGCGAAAGGCACTAGGAAGTGGTGAAGGGTGGGCGTTTTGGGGGACTGTCTTATGTAATTTTGACGTTCGAAAAGTGCTGATTCTCAGCCCAGTTTGAATAAATGACTCTTGAATTTGAATTTGAGAATCTCCTTCTTTTTACGGTAACTTAATCAGAGCCTTTGTTTTCATATTTATCATAGTCATTAATTATCATAGATTTCAACATCGCCATGACAATATCCTCTCTATCTTCAGCTATAAATTTTGTCACAAAGGCTTCCATATTTAGACGAACAATGCATAAATTTGATCTATTCAGTCAAGATTCGTGACTGCGCCTAACTTATCTAGATTTTTAAAGCTTTGTAATGCCTGGGCATGATTTCTTGCCTATTTAAGATTGGTATTGTCTCTGTGTTGTTTTGTTTATGGTTATTGTCTATGGAGAGTAGGCGAGAGTAGGCGAATTACTGTGGAGTGCTGTCTTTGGTTAGGACAGTCTTTTAAAAAACAACCGACTTCCAAAAAAAAATTTTGGAAGTCGGTTGTTTTTTTTTGTAAAAAGTTTTTATTTTTCACTTTTTAGTTGTGGTACCTACCCCACACACATTCGAATACCACTACGGGCTACCAGTGACAGGAACTTATCATATCATCTACATACTAAGTGGGAAAAAATACGTATTTTGTAGCTAACTCAAAAACTACCCAAGCAAAGTTAATAAAATTTATATGGGATCAATTTGAGAGCATACCCTTTCAAACAAAAAAAGAATTTCCAAAATCGGTCCACAAATGACGGAGAAATCGGTGGACATACATAAAAAAAAAAAAAAACAAACACGCGACGAACATAATTATAACCTCCTCCTTTTTGGAAGTCGGTTAAAAAGTCACCGTGTAGGTAGGAGGTATATTAAATGTAGTCCGCGTGCGACTGCTAGTCATTGCCTGAGGTATGTGAGCGGTGAGACGGGGGAGGTAGACAAATGTCAACTTAAGGCGACGATAACCGACTTTTAATGATTTTATACTGAAGATCACGTCTAAACGAGTAGTGTTAATGATTTGGAAAAAATATATGTTACATTAGAGCATTTTCTTAATAACTTAATATAAGAATGTCTTGGATTATTTTTAGAAATTTTGTGAAATTAATTTGTAAAGTTATGTCTACGTAAAATTTATTTATGAAGCGTATTTTTCTGAAACCTTCACCATTTTAAAGATAATTTAATTATTGATCTTTTAGTACACGTGTTTTATTAAAACACCTTTTGTTTTATGTATAGAAGTCGAGTCGTAGAGTCATACTTGGTAATAAAAACAAATTTTCTACAAAAAAAGTTACTGTAACAGCTTTCTACTTTATAAGACTGATAATAACTTCATAGTTATATGTATAATTTTACTTATAATTATTTTTCTATTGTTACAGGTACAAACCACAAAAAAGCAGGAATCAACAAACAAGGTTTTTATTAAACAATAACGACATGGTAAATCAATATAAAACTAAAAACCAAAATTTTTGTAAGGATTTCCCATCCAGAGTCTCGTCTAGGAACCCCAAATATCATAATTCATCTTATACCGCCGACAAATAAAAGTCAATTGGTTGTCTATAGAAGATATACAATGTAATGTTTGACCCAATCATCTGCCGACACCCTGCTGTGTCCCGCGTGATGATTTAGCTGTATTATACCCTGGTGCTATCCCACATTATTATACTGGCTTGTTGTAGCGTGTGAATATGATTAATATACAAATTAAACAATAAATTCGAAGGCTAAGTCACCTAAAGGGCAATGGAGAGGGCTATGCTTCTAGTTTCCTTACGTGATCGAATCAGAAAAAAAGAGATCCGCAGTAACCAACATAGCTCGAAAAATTGCCAAACTTTTGTGGCAATGAGCAGGGCATTGCTCACAGAACAGATGGCCGATGGGGTCGAAAGGTTCTGGAGTGGCGACCGCATACCTGAAGACGTAGCGTTGGACTCACAAGGTGGACCGATGACCTTGTGAAGGTCGCAGGAATCCGCTAGATACGGGAAACACAGAACCGTTCGAAGTGACGGTGCTTGAGAGAGGCCTATGTCCAGCAGCGGACGTCTTTCAGCTGAAATGAAAAAAGAAAATCTGGTCTTAAAAGATACAATGGGGAATTTATGTTTTAGGGAAATCAGCAGGTAATGAGCAGTGATAGCCTAGTGGTGTGACCGTCAGACTGCCAAGTCATAGGTCTCGAGTTCGAACCCAAGGCATGCACCTCTGACTTTTCGGATTCATGTGCGTATTGTATAACTATCACTTGCTTCTAAAACGGTCGTAAACATCGTGAGGAAATCGGCATGCCTGAGAGATATTTCTCGACGGCATGTGAAGCCAAGTTAGAGACCCATGGGCGGCTTTAAAACTCTGACACTAGGTTAGTCATTAACCACACGAAAATAAGAAGAGGTAATCTGAAATATGACATGTACACGAGCAAAGGACATTGGTTTGTAAAGCAGCTTTAAATTTAACCTTAAAAAAAAAATTAAACTTATAACTTCCGTGTCAAAAGTCAAACTCCAATTTGTATGACAAAATTAATAGTATCATTTACGAGTAAATGCGTATTTTTATGACATGCGTTTTTATTGAAATAACAAAATAAACATAAATCATTTTTACGAAAAAAATATGAATATATGGTTGAAAAATAGCGGTTGTTAAATATAATGTAAAAGTGTAGAAAAAAAAAAAAAACAATGGCACTCCGGGAGTGCCGACAGAAGTGAAAACTTGAACAAGATCGCTTTGGTGGAAGAAAAAATACTTGTCTAGAACTATCCAAATAAAGAGCACATTCGTGTTTACAAAAAAAAAAACCTTTAAAGTAAAAATACTTGCATAGAACATTGATCCTTAACGTAATATATGTATATAAAGAGCACAATCCCGTTTACAAACACGAGGTGTCAGTAATGGTGTCGCGAGTTCAATTGTTTTTTCCCATCTCAAAAATACCCAACACGCCTAAAGAAGTTTTCACTTCAAAAAAACAAATGTTGTGTTCTTCAGAACGAAATAAGGACCACTGAGATATTGTATAGTTGCTGGATGTTAAAACATTTTCGAACAAAAACAAGCAAAAAGAACTAAAAGGTACCTATGTTCTTAGATTACAACTGCAAAGCGTACAAAATTATAATGCGCAATGCAACGTAAAAAAACTTTTTACAAAAAAAAAAAAAACAACCGACCTCCAAAAAAAACACTACAAAGTGAAAAATAACTTTAATTTCGGAAGTCGGTGTCTTGTGTTTTGTATTTTCGTTTTTTGCCACCGACTTCCGAAATTAAAGTTATTTTTCATTTTGTAGTGTTTTTTTTGGAGGTCGGTTGTTTTTTTTTTTGTAAAAAGTTTTTATTTTTCACTTTTTAGTTGTGGTACCTACCCCACACACATTCGAATACCACTACCTGCTATGTAAATATCAGTGGCAGGAACTTATCATATTATCCACATACTAAGTGGGAAAAAATACGTATTATTAAAGCTAACTAAAAAACTACCTAAAATTAATATGGGACCAATTCGAGAGCACACCCTTTCAAACAAAAAATAATTTTCAAAATCGGTCCACAATTGACGGAGAAATCGATGGACATACATAAAAAAAAAAACCATACGCGACGAACATATAACCTCCTCCTTTTTGGAAGTCGGTTAAATACAAAATCACCAATCGTAGTATATCACTAAGTAATTTCATTCCCCCACTGTCAAAACATTTTGCAAGCCCAAGGCTCAAAGCCCAAGCTACTAATAAAATTGGACACTGTCACATCTTGCCCTTATTACATGACACTTAAGCAAATTTGTTCAAAAGCTATTAACTTTGGGTAAATGTTGCCAGCAGGACAACTTGACCTCTCCTGGCCTAGTTCTGGTGCAAATAATTGTCTTGTCACACACGTCAGTAATACTTGAACTACGAAAACAGTCCTTATTTCTACGAAGTTAAGGCATTGTAAAAGTCAAATCCGTCATCAAAATTCTCTTATATACATATAGTATCTTATATTAAAATACCTATATAATTTTTAATTTAAAATTCTCTAAATAAATGTATATAATGTTTATAAAAAAAAAAACTAAAATAAGATTTTATTAATATATTAATGTAATGTGAGGAGCTCGTGGATAAGTACTAACAGCCGCTCGGATCGATCTGTCAGGTTAAGCTACGCTTGCCGGGGTTGGTCCGTGGATGGGTGACCATTTGTACATACCGAGACTCCTCCGTGCCTCGGAAAGCACGTTGAGCCGTTGGTCCCGGCTGTCATTCGTGGATCTTTGGCAGTCGTTACGGGTCATCAGAAGCCCGAAAGTCTGACAACCAGTCTTACCAAGGGGTATCGTATTACCCAGTTACTGGGTTGTGGAGGTCAGATAGGCAGTCGCTCCATGTAAAATACTGGTATTCAGCTGCATCCGGTTAGACTGGAAGCCGACCCCAATATAGTTGGGAAAAGGCTAGGCAGATTGATTTTTTTAATATATTAATGTATACCATAATTAATAAAACTTAAAATTCGAACTTTTCACCAATCTTTGATATGATGCCTATCGCACGAAAATAGTCTGAAAAAGTAAAAAAACATTCCTGTTTCTAATTTTCAGGTCTCTAACATCAAAAACTTAGGAAGTACATGTTCAGATAAAAGTACCATAGAACCAAATCTGAAATCAAAAACATTTCCCTACTATGTTGTCGAGTTACGCGAGTATAAATGTAGTTTTCAGTTCAATAAAACTCCTGTACCTATTGTATAATTTATTTTATAATGTATAATTTTAACGTCAAGTAGTAACGGTAAAGCCCGGGTGTCACAATTGTGTGGATCGCCCGGAGGACACGGTGGAGGTCTGCCCGGCTTGGGCGGAGCATCGCCGTGTCCTCGTGGAGGCGATCGGCGGCGGTGATTTCTCGCGTCCAGCCCTTGTTTAGGCTATGGTAGGTACGGAGCGAGAGGAAATGGCAGGCCGCAACCTCCTTCTGCGAAGCGGTAATGCTCGCGATGGAGGAGGCGGAACGCGTGAGGGAGAGGCAAATTTCGCGCCCTCACGCCCTTAACCTGCGCAGGAGGAAACGCCCAGGGCGTCGGGAATCGCGAGCCGATTTCCGGCCACCGTAGGCGCGGGCTTGCGGACGGTGAGCAATGGGTAGCTCGCCGTCCGATAAGGACCAGGCCCGCTATTATATCTGCTTCACGTTTAACAGCTTAATCTATCCTAATCTTTATAATCCCCCCATTTTAGTCCACAATCCTAATAAGGGATGACAGTCGGTCACATCCTACATGTCCGTCCTACATTATTTTATGACTGCGATATATTAAACCTAGAATTATTATAGACTATTATTACTTCCCGCTGTGGCCACCATAGCATATAAAACAAAATGATGTCATGCCCTGGAGACCTGTCTAGGTTTAGACTGTCGGATGACCTAAGTGTATGGTGTAGGGCGGAGTTTATTTATTACTAATAGTACTTATATGAATATATATGTCTGCTTAGCTGAAACCAGTAGGGAGTCATTAGGCTTTGTATATGGTCTAGACTATAATTAGTTATAAAAGCTGGCTTTAAGAACCGGCTGGCCGCATGGCCGAACTCGTTGGTGGCGTTGCTAAAGTTATTTATTTATATAACTAGTTTTTATTTATTTATTTACATATTTATTTAGTGAAATGCACGATGATTTACAACGAGAACGAGCGCGTAAATAAAATAAATCTGCTATTTCATAGAAAAGTGCAATACCTACGCGGTCAAAATTCGCGGTAAAAAAAATGATCAGTGATTAGTACTTAAGATAAACTAAGTTTATACTTACAATAGTGTAGCAAATTGTCAATGAATTGTATTTGGCTTTTTGAATAAAAGGAAATTTATTATTATTATAATATAAAGCTTATTTATGAAGCTTATTAAAATGTATGAAACAGCAGATGTTTTTTTTTACAACCGACGAATAATTTCAACACAATCTTGTACTGAATCCATGGTAACAGTTTTCGCGTCGATGTTCCTGCCACCCTGTATAGGTTTTATTTTGTAGTTTTTCTAAATCCAATTATTTTCAGACATTGAAGCCGTTTATATTTTCTACATTTATCATCCATTCATCTACATTTTACATTAAATTTAATACATGACCCACAATTACATCATCCGCGCCTGACCCACCTAGTTCAAATGTTTACAATAAATTTAAGTGCACTAAAATTATTCAGAAACCATGCCAAATCCTGCCAAATGCTGTCCACATGGACTGCACGTGTCCAAATCAGGTCACGGTTATCAAACAAATAGGTTTCCCATGTAGGTACAGTCAAGTAAAGGTAATAAGTATACAGGCAGCTAACATTAAAATGAAAAAAAAAAAAATGTGCTATTTAAAAAAAAATATTATTGGCTTGCTGAATGCCTTGGTGTTTATACTGAAAGTGTGATTAGCAAATCTTAATTTTTATGTTCATTACCTAATTTAAAAAATCGTTTTTCGTGTCTGCCTGTGTGTTAGTTAGATTTTGATGTGGTTTTCATCAACATTTAGAGCACATTTACGCCTCTTAAATATTCTAAAATTCACAATTTTAATGTGGTTTTCATCAACATTTAGAGCACATTTACGGAAGGTTTATATTATAATAACAAACTTAGATTAAGCACAGGAATCGCAATGTATTGACATGTCGCTATTGCACCCTTGCGAAATAGGGTCGGGTCGCTACTCAGTGGTGTTTAATAAATAAAGAAATAAATTGGTAGTTATTTTTTTAATTATCAGATTGTGTCAAGTAATCCAGTATTTACATAATTCTTTAAGTGAGTCTTAGGGCGCCCTAAGTCTCACTATAATATGTATTGGTTTATTTTATCATATCAATTATAAGTTGAAACTTCCTTTTTCGAAAAGAAGTTATTTTATAACGACATCGTTGAGACAGTTTTCCCTTCACGAGCAACACGATTTTTTGTTAATTGGTTCAAGTTTAATTGGATCGTCCTTTGACCTTATGCGTTAGAGACTTGGGGTGTTTTTACATAGCACAATAAAACTGAAAATATTGGCACTGTAGACAAAAGCTGAAAATTTTTGCCAGTTCACCTAACTCTGTTGCTGACTGTACTACAGAATATTTGCATATTTACAAGTGACGTCACTGGTTCAAGCTGCGAAGTGCGAAGGACAATGGGGTGGAAAGTGTCCCATAAAGCTATGGGTTAATGTTAGTGGGTTGGACTTTATTTAATATATTCTACTAGGTCAGTGCAGCAGTTGTTTTAAGACTGCAATATAAACTTTTATTGACGTTCCATTTCCGGAGGAACTCGTGCCTAAGTAATAACAGCCGCACGGGACGATCCGACAGGTTAAGCTACACTTGCCGGGGTTGGTCCGCGGATGGGTGACCATCTTTATATACCGAGACTCCTCCGTGCCTCGGAAAGCACTTTAAGCCGTTGGTCCCGGCTCTTATTCTTGGATCTTTGACAGTCGTTACGGGTCGTCAGATGCCCGAAAGTCTCACAACCAGTCTTACCAAGTGGTATCGTATTACCTAGTTACTGGGTTGTGGAGGTCAGATAGGCAGTTGCTTCATGTAAAATACTGGTATTCAGCTGCATCCGGTTAGACTGGAAGCCGACCCCAACATAGTTGGAAAAAGGTTCTATATACTTACTTAATAAACTAAAAATTCTAAAAAACATTTAGTCAATTCCGTTTAAAAATAACCGGTTCGTCTGAACATCGATTGCATGCCAACTAATCGTTAGTAAATCGATAAACTTTCAACTTCGATGTACACGAGAGCTTATTAAAAAATATTTATTAACATAATTATGAAAGAAAATTTAAAATTATAGTCGATTATTTGTATTAAATTCACATCACTGGTAAAATATACCTAGTCGATTATATTCGATGCAATTATACGATTAAGATGTCAAATAGAAATAATCGTTGTAAAAGTTCTCACGGTTGTACTAATTAGGGAAGTGAAAATAGTTTTGATTTACTCGACATTTTTATCGATTAATCTTTCTCGATTAAATACAAGTTCTGGCATTTCAATTGAATGGTGAATTTTCCTTTAATTATATGTGATGATGAGTATCATGCTTGATTTTATAATGAGGTAGGTACGCAAAAATGTAGGTAGGTAAGTATGCATATTTCATGATTTTTTGTACTTAAATTATGAACAGTGCACACAAAAATAATACAGAAATATTCTTGTTGAACGACCCACCCAGTACCTTGTTTGTGGAGGTCAGATGCCTATCTGACCTCCACAACCCAGTTACTGGGTGGGTCGCTCAACAAGACAGACGCAGCTGAATACCAGTATTTTACATGGAGCGACTGCCTAATCGCTCCATGTAAAATACTGGTATTCAGCTGCGTCTTTTTACACTGGAAGCTGACCCCGACATAGTTGGGAAAAGGCTAGGCAGATGATTATTGTTGAACGATAATGTAGGATAGACAAAAGAGACGTCAGCAGAACTGACGGGGTCCGCTAGGGCCGATGCCTGCCGGGGTTCCGAAGAAGTCCGAAAGGGAGATCGTGACCCCGGCAACATAGCAACTGAAGGAACACGGGTGGGTTTTAGTCAGTAAGAGTCTGACACGCCCTCCCCCGCCCAGAGCGGGAGAAGTTATTTGATAATTTCCCACCAAAAAAAAGGCCTAGGCTAGGCTGCAGTTGTTTTCAATAAAGAATCAAAAAAAAAACATTCAAATCGCTTACAAAGCTTACAATTAATTTAAAACGCTCATATTAATTAATTATATCATCAAATAGCACCGTCACAACTCCCTTTAACCCAATTCACACCTCATTGTTGCCATATAAAACAAATAAATCTACCAAAACTGTCTTTACGATATACTATGGCCGTCTTAAAAATACCTAATGCCAATAAAAATCGTATAAAACCCGCTACAAACAATGAATGAGGCAATAAAATCTATTAAAGTTTTCTTACAGGGCTCGGCTGTAAAATGGAGCCATGTGTTCAAGGGTTTTATTATTTATTTATTTGTTTGATGACCCTGAAAAGAGTCTTTAGTTCTTTTATGGTGCAGGAGTAGCATCATCATTATTTTTGTATTCTTTGATGTGTTATTGAGTGTCAGAAATGATATCATTATAGAAATTAACATTAACATCAGGCAGCAGTTTTTTCTAGACTTACTTAATGTCAAAGTCAAATAATTTATTCCAAATAGACACTTTTGAACGTCAAAAATTTGCAAGAAGATAGAAATAATTCTAGTTTCCCCTTTCAAAAGATACTATGGATTAGGACGAATGGAAAATAATGTGCAAGAAACTCCACATTTAAAAGGCGGTATTGTCTATGGCAAGTAAAAATTACATGGAATTAGTATGTACTATTAAAATTGATGCCTACATGCAGCACTTTCTTTGATTATACTTCGTTGCACATGAATTATTCATAATATTTTTATTTCAGAAAACTGTTACTTAGTTTTCAAAAGCGAATCTAAACTAATACATTATAATTTATAACGAAGTAAAGTTGTTGGTTGATTTCTAAGAGGTAATCTCTGGATGTACCGATCCGATAACAAAAAAGTACTGATACAAAGCTACACTATTTTCGAGTACCATGTTTAATTCGCCTGTAGCAAATTGACTTCCACACGGATGAAGTTGCGAGCGGAAGCTAGTTTACACTAATATTCATAAAAGGAATATTGCTCCACAAAAAAACCCAGATCATTCCATTTCAAAGTTGGAAATACCATCTAATATTACAGTTCAGAGAAAATTATTCGTCACCAGTATTAAACAAAATGAAGGACATTACTCAACGGGATTATTCCACGGCCGCCATGATGGTTTCTGACGTCATGGCTTAAGCAGGGTACACATGACTGTTTAAACAAGAAAGTACGTGCTTCATTGAGTGGGAGAAAGTGAGTGCTAGATTCAAAATAGGTCGGATTGGTTAATTTTTTAGGTCATGGGAATTAGTGGATGTGTTATAAAGGATGGGCAGTACCTAGTTAAGAAGTAATAGTGATCTAGTAATTAGTAATAGAATGTTGGCTATGTCTAGCTCTTTGAAATTTTTGGAAATCTTGAATTAAGAATGTGCGTGGTGGGGAACTCCAATATCTGTGTACTTTTATGAGAATTACATCGCTCAAATCCCAAAAATACCGAATGTTAGAAGTTACTAGCGTAATCTTTTTGTGCATTTTCCATATATAAAATGTATGATAAACTTAAGGTCATCACAAATACATTGTATTGTTCAAAATTTTTATAAACTTTGCAAAATTTTGGAAAAAAATTGTAGTTAAAAAGTCCTTTTTTAACCTAAATTGTAAACTCTGTAACGGCTGAATAGTTCGGTATGAATTTTGTACCAAAAAATATGTAATGAATGACGCATTTAACGATAAGTATTGTTTTTTTTCTTCGAGAGATTACGTTCTGCATGATCGGAATACGTCATCGCAATTTATTGTTTAGGATAACTTGGGATTAACCTTGAACCATGAACGAATGGACCAGTCATCGTCACAGAAGCCAAGTTATGTTTTTATTTTAGTTTTTGTTTGTTCTTATAAACATAGGTGCGTACCGTACTTTGTTCGTACTGATATGAAAGAAAAGATTTCGTGATAATAGAATACATTAATTAGTTAATACCTACCAATTTGACAGTTTTTAGGGTTCCGTTGCCAAATGGCAAAAAACGGAACCCTTACAGATTCGTCATGTCTGTCTGTCTGTCTGTCCGTCCGTATTTCACAGCCACTTTTTTCCGAAACTATAAGAGCTATGCTATTGAAACTTGGTAAGTAGATGTATTCTGTGAACCGCATTAAGATTTCCCCATACTTAGAACTGAAACTCAAAAATTTTTTTTCATTAATCCCATTCGTGTGGGGTATTTATGGATAGGTCTTCAAAAATGATATTACGTTTCTAATATCATTTTTTTCTAAACTGAATAGTTTGCGCGAAAGACACTTCCAAAGTGGTAAAATGTGTCCCCCCCCTGTAACTTCTAAAATAAGAGAATGATAAAACTAAAAAAAAATATATGATGTACATTACCATGTAAACTTCCACCGAAAATTGGTTTGAACGAGATCTAGCAAGTAGTTTTTTTTTTTTAATACGTCATAAATCGTAAACCGCAATTTACCTTTCATTCAATGTTACTTGCTGCTACGGAACCCTTCATGGGCGAGTACGACTCGCACTTGGCCGCTTTTTAACTTGTAAAATTATCTATTACTGCGCAAGAGCCACAAATGTATCTAATGAAATTACATTTTAAATCTAGTAATGTAATAAGTACTTAGCCTAATTCCAATTATAAAGAAACCTACTTTAAAACCACTAGATTAGCAAAATAAACACACACGCTAAAAACTAATTATTATCGACTTAATAATTTAACAAATAATACATCATTCTTGACTAATTCCACAAATAGTAATTTAGTCGATTATGCAAATAAGCTCATCACTAGATATTATGTAAATTAATTAATAATATGGTGCAGCACTACTATTCGCGCGCAAATGATTAAAAATATTAATTCCCGTTTACTTTTGGTCGAGTAAATAGTCAAGTACTGTTAGTAGGGTACTGGAATGTCATAATAAATTATGTAAACTACTAGCGCAATTTTGAGTTTATTTTATATTACTGCCTTGCTAAGCCCAAAGGCGGTATCTCTGAGATACGCCCTTTTCGTTTTTTTTGTACCATTCAATAGCTTTAACAATTTCCCATCTAATGGTATAAGCGAAATAGCGCTATCTAACTTAAAACATTTAAAAAAACCACTAAGAACTTTTTATATCTCCATTTTTCCATACATTACAATTTACAAAAAGTCAATTTTCTCAAAACTTACTCCGGTTGAGATACCGCCTTTGGGCTTAGTAGGGCAGATTAGGTGATCGCCGTACCAACAGCGCGCAAACTGGGCCCGCGTGGTGGATTATGGCCCAGGCCCATTCTCTCACACAGAGAGGAGACCTGTGTCCCAGCAGTGGGAACATTATAGGCTGATTATGCTATACTATGATCGCTGTAAGTTGTTACTTGCAGATAAGTCGACCCTCTTGCCCACCTGTTGATATAATCCCTAATTCCATTCTGACAACTCACCAACAAAGAGAACCCCGCCACAAGGTCAGGCCAGTACAAACACTAGCCTATTTGTCACTAGACTATACCATTTACTAGATAGCTTACCAATCCAATGCAAACGCGCCCTAGTAGAAATAAGGTCGAGGCTAGTAAGAAATTGTGCCAATGGAGCGAGTTTATGGAAAAAGGAATTTTATGACACCAATTAATGTATTTCGCATAAAGTATAAATGGCAATAAATTAGGAGACCCGAAACTGAGGAGTGGAATATTTTGGTCTATTATTGGATATTCAGACATCTCATACTCTTGCCCTTTTCTCAATTTACTAGGGTTGGCATGACATGTCTTTTCTTCCATACTTCTCTATGAGCTTGTGGCTAAGTAATAACACCCGCACAGATCAATCCATCAGATTAAGCTACGCTTGCCGGGGTTGGTCCGTGGATGGGTGACCATCTTTTCTCCGTCGTGTCTCGGAAATCACGTCAAGCCGTTGGTCTCGGCAGTCATTCGTGAATCTTTAACAGTCGTTACGGGTCGTCAGAAGCCCAAAAGTCTGACAACCAGTCTTACGAAGGGAAAGCGTGTTACCCAGTAACTAGGTTTTGGAGGTCAGATAGGCAGTCGCTCCATGTAAAATACTGGTATTCAGCTGCATCCGGTTATATTGGAAGCCGAGCCAAACATAGTTGGGAAAAGGCTGGGCAGATGATGATGACTTCTCTATTAGTCGTCATCTTTCTAGCCGTATCATCTTCCACACAGTCCATCCATCGTTTCTTTGGTCTTCCCCTACTCTTATAACCATCCACATTCATACTCAAAACTTTCCCGACGAAATTTTCCTCATCCCTCCGCATCACATGCCCATACCACTACTACCGATTTCCAAACAACTTTTCAGTCACCGGTGCCATTTTCAGAATTCCTCTCATTGGAAATTCACACACTCATCGAATATTTTCGGGATCGGTGTACATACGACGATCGCTTTGTGGACGTAGGGCCAGTATCTTTTTTTTTTTTGGGTGGGAAATTATCAAATAACTTCTCCCGCTCTGGGCGGAGCGGGAGGGCGTGTCAGACTCTTACTGACTAAAACCCACCCGTGTTCCTTCGGTTGCCCTGTTGCCGGGGGCCACGATTTCCCGATCGGTTTTCTTCGAACCCCCGACAGGCATCGGCACTAGCAGACCCCGTCAATTCTGCTGACATCTCTTTGAGGCGCGCGTGGAACACAACGCGCCGTCGACCCGGGCTTGGTCCTTATCGGCCAGTATATCGAACGAAAATTATCGCAAAATTAATGTGACAAGTTCTCAAGCGTGCGTAAACTGCTGCGGTTGGTTGTTGATTGGCGGTTGACAATTTTTCACAATAATTTTGCAAAAAATTTCTTTCGAGAAACTGATTCCTAGTCAGTCAAACGTTGTGGTCGCCAGCGGAACTGTGTTGTATGTAGGGTTGCCAGTCTGGATTATCCCGACATTTTAAATGATCTCCAGACTCCCGACAAAACTCAATATCTCCAGAAAAACAACTTCTCGGAAAGTTATATCCAAAATGATAATGATGAATAATAATGATGACAAATTCTTTGGTAGGTAACAGAAATAGAACCTTATTATGGAATGTTTTCGATAGTGAGAAAACCTTTTTTGCGTCGAAGCTGAACAGTTTTTAAAACGAGCTATTCGGAGCTATTCAATACTTGCAAGAACGCTATGAGTTTTATGAGAACTTTTTATATAAAAAAAAACTCGTTGTATTGTCTCTAAAAGGTGCAAATTTATTTACGAATAAAGAGCTATTCGTATTGCCCGACGTAAATCGTATGGCCTCTGATTTAATAAAAGCTGGGTTATTATTAAGAGAACTTTGAAGTATGTGTATTGTTTTAATTTTAAATCTTTTCTGAATAGGTACTCCTAAAGGATCCAAACTGGTGGACTCAGTAAAGTCCAATGCCAAATACATGTGGCAAACTAAAAATTAAGTGTAGGTACTTAAATTAGTTATGTGTCAACAATGTTAAGTCTTTTTGTAGCCTATTAAAAAATAAATCCCGACAGCATTCTCAAAATCCCGATATTTTCAAGTTTTGTCCAGATATTTTGGTCTTCCGATCTGACAACCCTAGTTGTATGGGGTACTGGGTACAATTCCTAGGTCGTCGTACAGTGTTATTGGGTTTTTCCTCAGGATTTATTTCAGTAGCTTAAAATCGGTTAGATGATGGCACCTCTGCTTACTTTCTGGGCAATATAATCGTGATATTTTTTACAATATACACTCACAAAATATGTATGACATGAAGAAAGAATATGTAAATATGATGTCACGTACATTCAAATCTACGGAAGTGCTAATTTTGTATTCAAACTTGTCAGATCGTCACTTCCATCGTCAATTTTATTTCCGTGACAGAGGCATAATTTTAGATGATTAATTTTCTAATAATAGATGTGACGGCGGCTGTGACGTCAAATAACACATTGATGCCGACTGCCCATGATCACGGGACTCGTAAAATGACACATTTTCTGCTAATCTGCCCAGATTCTATAATAATCTTTTTTAGTATCGACACCAACTTAAAAAGAATAGCTATTCTCATACAGAGAGTCTATAAAATGTGCACATATTGAAATGAGGGAATCTATGCATAATGTTATAGACGGAAAGAATATTAAAAAAAAAAAACAAATATTTTTTTATATTTTTTATGGTATTTATAAACAAAATGGTGTAACTTTTAAACCAGAGGGGCTTGTGGCTAAGTAACAACTGCTGCACGGGTCGATCGATCAGGTTAAGCTACGCTTGCCACGGTTGGTCTGTGGATGGGTGACCATCTTTACATACCAAGCCCCTCTGTGCCTCGGAAAGCACGTTAAGCCGTTGGTCCCGGCTGTCATTTGTAGATCTTTGACAGTCGTTATGGGTAGTTAGAAGCCCAAAAACACAGACAACCAGTCTTTCCAAGGGGTATCGTGTTACCTAGTAACTAGGTTGTGGAGGTCAGATAGGCAATCGCTCCATGTAAAATACTGGTATCCAGTTACATCCGGTTAGACTGGAAGCCGACCCCAACATAGTTGGGAAAAGGTTAGGCAGATGATGGTGTAACTTTTAAACCAAATGATCTATCGCGATGAAACAAACTCTCATAAATTTTTACAATAATCGTAAAATTTCTCAATACGATAAAAAAATAATGTTTTCTTTTAAAGTGAAATCTTCTTTAGGCGCGTCGGGCATTTTTGAGATGGAACTAAACCATTGATTTCACGACACCATGACGACACCTCATTTTTGTAAACGCGATTGTGCTCTTTATTTATATTACGTTACGGATCAATGTTCTATGCAAGTATTTTTACTTTAAAGGTATCGGAAGTATTATTTTTGTAAACGCGATTGTGCTCTTTATTTAGATAAGGTTACGGACCAATGTTCTATACAAGTATTTTTTTCCACCAAGGCGATCTTATTCAAATTTTCACTTCTGTCGTCACTCTCGGAGTGCTACCACTTTTTTTTTAGCCAGGATCCACTCATTTCTAAAGATCATTAATCAAATAAAAAAAAAAAACTTTTTGTAAAAGTCCATTAAAAAATAGCCACCAAATTCCGACATTGAGACAAGCCAGTAGGAAGTGTCGATCATAAAATCTGACATTGCCATCCAAATATTATTACTATTTATAATTAGTTTCTCTATGGTGGTGACATCACCACGGAAGTGACGAGAATTTTGTTTAGTCTATGCTTTTACTGTGAGAATATGTAATGAGCTTAGTTTACATAGTGTTTTTTTAGCCAACTTAGTAGGGCTAAACAGAAGCGTTTTATACAATTTTGAATCCGTATTTTAATACGCCAATTAATTGCTATGGTTTAAAAATTAAATTTTAATTAACAGGTTTCATTATGATAGTTTATTTTGTTTTTTTTTTATTCTATTTTAATTTGGGACTATTATAATCGCAATGCGTATGACAGTCCCATCATACCCTAAACAAATAATAACAAATCACACTGCTATGGATTACATTTGGGCCATAAACCTGAACAGACTCTTCGCATCATCACCATTTGGTTGAGATAGAATTTTATGAAATGTGCCTAAATCAAGTCGGTTCAACCTCAAGGCCCCAAACACATCATTTCTATCAGACTCATATCGAACACAGTCCATCAATAAGTGATGTAAGTCTTCCACAACTCCACACAATTAGGCGAGTTAATTTTTTTCATCATGAATGCAAACTTATTACATGGAATGTGTCCAGATCTGAGTCTATGAGCTGTAACAACCAATTTCCTACTTAAATTACTATTAATAAACCAGGGCACACGAAAGGGCTGACCCTGCATGGTTTTATACCAGATTCCTTTTTCCAATGACCGTTTATCAAAATACTCCTTCCAATTACTGTAACACTTATTTTTAAATTTAGGTAGAACCTCTGCATAATCTAACGTTATATTAGTTTCCTTTCCATTTTTAGCTGCATATTTTTCCAGCAGCAAACAGACAAACAGAAGCGTTTTATACAATCTTGAATCCGTATTTTAATACGCCAATTAATTGCTATGGTTTAGAAAGAAAATTTTAATTAACAGGTTCTTTTATGATAGTTAAGGAAAAATCGTTTTGCGAAGTACACACGGCTACACATCAAGCTATACATCTCCAGTTTATGCTGATCTCGCATTGTATAGGATTTCCGTGTAATGCGAGGTGAGCTTATACTGGAAATGTATAGCTTGATGTGTAGCCGTGTGTATCTACCTATTACCGAGATTTTTTTGAATACCCAAGTCATGGTTTTTTAAGAAAAAGATACAAATTGAGCAAGGACTGGTTTTTCATGTCTTTTTACTTTATGAAGAGTTGTAAAACGTATCAGTTGTTCGAAAAATTTACCAGATTCTGTCTTAAATAAAATCGTTGATCTGCAGCAAAATATTTGAACCCGTATCAATATTAGAGATGCCGCGAATACATGCTATTGTTCGGTATTAGGCATTACTCGACATTTTTTTTTGTTATTCGTCGAATACCGAAATAGTATCTATTATTCGACATTCGGCGAATTGTTGTCTACATAAAAAAAATTTAAATGAACAGAAAAACTTTAGACTGAAAAACTAGAACTAGAAAAACTATAAATAAATAAACTTTTATTAATCTTTTAAAACAAAACACACTTAGTATTACTGAATGAATGAATGTTTGAATGAATGTTTATTTTTTGCTAAAAATAGTGCTTTACATTTCCTTATAGTCTACATTATTAGCTAGGTTTATATTCTTTAGTGAAATAAGACGCAAAGAAAAAATTATTATCATTCATATAAAAAGTTTGCCAAAAATTAGTCATGTTGAAGTTAATTAGTTACGCTTTTTAATTAATAATTTAATATTTAAGGTCCAAAAGGGGCAGATTGTGGTGCAGAAAACCTTGTTTTTCTGCACGATTGGGATCAAGCCTCAAAAAATAAATTAATAACTTTTTGTATTCCCTTTTTTATGTCGACTGATAATGGCAAGTATTCGACTATTCGCCATAGGGATTGGCGATTAATCGGTATTCGACTATTCGCTATAACAACTATTCACGGCATCTCTATTCAATATCCTTCACTTAATGATCCTTATATCTCCATTAGTCATCTTGTTTATCCCAGCTCTCACATTGACTCAGAGACCATACCTACCTAATTATAATTACTGATAACATTCCAAGAACTTTTTGTTTAGGCTTGAGATAAACTTTTGTGTGAGAAACATCTCGCAATTAGTCGCCATTTAGTCATAAGGGATTTCAAAGGTTAGATGAATTCGTAGTAATTAGTATGCCAATAGGATTCATGTGAAACTGCAACAAGAAATATTGGAGATTGAAAAAGAAGGAAGAATGATGGATGTATGTGGATTCATTAGCCCCAATCTCAAAGACGATGACGACATTGAACGGGAGTGGAGAGCGTTGTCGGTTAGAGCGAATATGCTGGCTCGCAGGTTTGCACGATGCTCACTTGCTGTTAAGATAACACTCTTTCGAGCCTACTGTACATCTTTTTTACACGAGCAGCTTGTGGGCTAGATATACGCAAAGATCGTACAACGCTTTCCGCGTTCAGTACAATAACGCGTTTAAGATGCTGGTGGGGCTGCCCCGCTTCTGTAGTGCGTCGGGGATGTTCGCGGATGCGCATGTAGATTATTTCTACACAAGCATGCGCAAAAGGTGCGGTTCCATGGTGCGCAGGGTGTGGAGCAGCTCCAACAGTATCCCAAGCATGATTTCAAGTCGCCTAGACTGTGTTTTCGTGAGTCGCTGTTGTGCCATCTCACATGGGCTGTCACAGCGGTGATCCACTACTATTTGTGTCAAAATATAGTTGTAAGTGTTGTTGTTGTGTTGTGTGTAAATGATAAATGATTTTATTTCTGTAAGTAGGTTTGTACAAACACTTTTACACGTCAATCATATTTTAAAAACTAGATGAGGTCGGCGTTTCCTATCTGACTACTCTGAGAAGAAAGGCCGAAACAAACTCAGAGGTCACAGTCTCTTTTAAAGTCCAGACATAATCTTGGTCAGATCATGTGAAGGCCATGTGGATTGGTGTCTGAAGTGGTCTTTAGAGGAAAGCATCACACAGATTGAGAGGGTCTGTCCAGTCAGTGCACGCATTTGTCATTTATCGTGTAGCTCAACTCAGAATTTAAGGAGCTCAACGATTCAACGAACAATACCAAAAAAAGGACATTTGTGTAGGCCACATAAATTACTCAAACTGTCAGACCATGATTAAAACTAACTGAGAAAAAATAAAAAAACAAAACAAAAAGGAATGACCCATATAGTCTTCACATTCACAATAATTAAAATAATATAATACTTTAAAAGTAAATATTCATGTCATTGTATATATAATGTGTGTTGTCTATGTCATTTGTGAGTCATGGTACTTGAATAAAGATAATTCTATTCTATTCTATTAGAAAGGAACAAAGAATCCTTCTGAGATATGGCTGTTTAGGGATTATTATCAAGAGGTTGGTTGTGGTATTTTTATCTTTCTTTGCGTAATTGCGATTCCTAACTATCCGTCTAAAGCGCAGTGATTATGGAAATGAACATAGACATCAACGTAGCCACCCAATAAAAGATCATCTTTCTATCGTGATCTGTGGGCTAATACTAGGTAAATCTAATATCTCCTAGTTTATGAGGCAGTGTGTCATACATTTCTCGCATCCGGATACTCATGTTACATCATCAATCATCACTTCTCCCGAACTCAAAGTACAAATCTTCTTCACTTCCCAAAATCTCTCTATAAACTGTACCATGAACAAATTCGCCCTACATGTGCCCGAATATAGGACACTTCCTTATATCGGCTGGCTATTTATGACCTTTTTACTATACACATAAAAGTTTATGTGATACGCCACCATTTAGGCGTGTTCTATGAAATGCTGTTAGCATTGAATGGGTCCATCAATTTTGGCGGTATGTGTTGTTAGTTACTGGTTCCTATATTCTTAACCAATCGTAAACATTACCAGTGTTACCTTTGGTACAATTTAACTTGGAAATTGGAGCATTAATTTGACAACCTTCTTCGAGATAAATTGAAATTGCTGGCCGAATACTTACGCCCGGCCGATAATGTTTGTATGAAAATCCATATCTGTCGTGTTTATCGGCCAAATAAATTACTATGAAAAGTCATATATGTCGTGTTATATTAATATATATATGGGGAACTCTTCGGAACTACTCATAGGATATTATTTTATGTTAAAACAAGAAATTTCACGCGTATGAAGTCGCTGGCAGAAGCTAGTTAGGTATAAAAGGGTTCCATACGAAATTCGGCGGCATTTTCAACCTCGACAAATACTACTGAAATTCGGTATTAAGAAAGATAGAAAAATAGGTTTATTAACAAAAGTCAACAGAATTTCGGTTAATTGCTTTTGATGACATCAGTATTATGCAACTTTATACTCATGATTAAAGAGCACTTAATTTGTTGATCATTACTTCAGTGAATCAGCTGATTAGAACAATGCAGATGCATTAGAAAACAAAGGACACTTGAATATTTTAACTGTTGGTATTTTCCATTGAAAAACTGTAGGAAAATGGTGCTTCAGTCTGAGGCCGCATTCCGCGTTACGCTAAAAGTGATAATATCGCGAATCCGACCAAATTTAATAGTCACAAAATATAAGGGTTATTGAATGATAATTGTGACTTTGGACTTTGGTCGGATTCGCGATATTATCACATTTGGCGTAACTCGGAATGCGGCCTCAGTGAGGGATAACTGACAGCTCAACAACCTACGAGAGCTTTGACAGTGGCTCCAAACATTTTTATTGTTTTTTTATGGCGAAGTCCACTAACATTAACTATCGAGCAATTTAACGTCAGTAGCTGACTAATAAGTTACAATATTTAAACGTTCATAGCAAGTCAAATTATGCCAAAACAAAACTGCAGAAATAAAAAAGTTCAAAACAAGCTCACTTTTAGTGGTATGAGGAACAGGGTGTAAAGTTGTATCTGGCGGGCAACTGCCCGACGGTTGTTTTTTTATTTTTCTGTAGGGCATCTCATAGCTGACCTCTGAGGTCACAACTATTTAACCGGGCAAACCTGTGGGTGCCTTAAGCTGCTACACTCAAAGCCAGGGGCTTACAAACTAAACTAAACTTATAAACTAGATGAACGCTCGCTAAGGGCACCCCCTGTGGGGTACGAACTTCGGCTTAGGGCTTTTACCAAAGATAGGACATCAAAGATGGGACGGGCTGGTGCCCGACGGTTGAAGTCGGAATCTTGTATATATGTCGATCGCGCGGTAAACTTTAACTGCGCGATGCAGAATTTGTGTGACGTCATGTATTTGATGCGTAGTTTGTATGTGGCGGTGTAACCGCTACACACTTTTCAAGCAGTCGATGGCAGTCATTTTGGATCACTCTCGAATTGATGCCGAGCAATATTTGTATATACATACAAATATTGTTCGTTTAATAGTATAGGATATTTGTGTCAATGATCACTTAACACAACTTACACTTTTTATAAGTTCTTTATGTATGTAGAAACGTGCTTGTTTCGGTATGAATGTCTCAAGTAAGTAAGGTAAGCAAACTATTATATCTCATCTGCCTAGCCTTTTCCCAACTATGTTGGGGGCAGTCTAACCGGATGCAGCTGAATACCAGTATTTTACATGGAGCGACTGCCTATCTGACCTCCACAACCTAGTGACTAGGTAACACGATACCCCTTGGTAAGACTGGTTGTCAGACTTTTTGGGCTTCTAACTACCCGTAACGACTGTCAAAGATCTACAAATGACAGCCGGGACCGACGGCTTAACGTACTTTCCGAGGCACAGAGGGGACTTGGTATGTAAAGATGGTCACCCATCCACGGACCAACCGCGGCAAGCGTAGCTTAACCTGATCGATCGACCCGTGCAGCTGTTATTACTTAGCCACAAGCAAACTATTATAGTGAGCGTTAATCTATTTCAACAATAGACACCTGTATGACAGTGTCGAATTGAGTACAAGATTATAGAAGAAAGCGATTTCTACAGCTGGTTCATAGATTTCTAATTCAAAATTATTATTTTTTATTTAAAGCAGCACATTTAGAGCAGTGGTGGCCCGGTGGTAACGGCTGCAACTTACGAGATGTAGGTCGTAGGTTCGAACCCAGACAGGCGCATTACTTTGTGTAAATTATTTCATCACCACTGCTCCCAAAACGGTGAAGGAAAACATCGTGAGGAAACCGGCATGTCCTAGAACCGAAAATTCGAAGACATGTGACATCTACCAACCCGCACTGGGCCCGCGTGGTAGATTACGGCCCACTCCCTCTCACAGAGAGGAGGCCTGTGTCCCAGCAGTGGGAACATTATAGGCTGATGATGATGATGATGATTTTTTATTTCACATAAACCTACAAGGGCACTTATGAAACGTCAGAAGCTAGGTGTACGGTTCCAATTGGTCGCTTCCTATGGAGAAGAGCCGGTAAGAATCTCCACGGTTACTCTTTTCAAAATAAATAGTTTTAACAATGTTTTCAAATTACAGTTGTTAATAGGTATGAAAGGACAGTGTAGGCCTATCAACAAGTACCAGGTACTTGAATAGAAAATGGTCCACAAGTCTACAGCCTACAACGTTCTCACATTCACAAAATCTAAAAAACTACAAGAGCAAGTGCTTGATTATTCGTTGCATGCTGGTGGTCAGGATACCCGTTGAAGCCGTGGGTGCTGGCCGGCTGTGTGAGTCGCCTCACGACAGCTTGCGGGAGTGATGATGATGACGTCACGCCGAAGTATTTGCACGAAGGCTGCGTTGACGTTCGATCACGTCGGGGTCACCAATTTGGTGGCATGAAGAACGGGGTGTAAAGTTCACTCGTCCACCATAGGAAAGGGAGGATCCTCCGACCAGACGGGTGTTGTGTCTGGTGGGCAACTGCCCATCGGTTTGAAGTTGAAATCTTGTATGTATGTCGATCGCTCGGTAAACTCTAACTGCGAGATGCAGGATTTGTGTGACGTCATGTCTATGATGCGTAGTTCGTATGTGGCGGTGTAACCGCTACATGATCAATCAACGTAGCCTAACACAGTCCTTTGGTGAACATAGGCCTCCAACAAGCTGCGCCTCAACACCTTTTTTAAGGTTGTCGGTCCATCTAGCTGGGGGGCGACTCATACTACGCCAGCTTAGCATATGATGACAGGATGTAACTTATCAAGAACGTCAGTAATTTAAGTATTTTTACCAGAACAAACCTCAAACGGCGCAAATACTCCAATCTTATTGGGACTTATATGTTTGAACCGTTTGGGGATTGAAACACTAAGGCCATGGGGTCCGAGTGCCCACCTAGTTTTTCAAGACATCGCCAAGCGGCTGGTCGACTATTCACGTGACCAGAGGGCTGGCCTATTCTTTGGTCAAAGAATCAGCATTGCCATACAACGTGGCAATGCTGCCAGCCTTTTGGGCACTTTTCCTATTGACAGCGATGCGCACGAATTTTTTGATGACCTATGATTATTCCTCCCCCCCTTTTTATATACTTGTACATATTATTATAAGTCTGATAGTTTTAAATGATGTAAATACGTGTGTAAATAAAGTTAATTACAAGAACAATAATTGACGGCGTCTAAAAATGTTTGCATTTCCGCAGCGCAGCGCAAAAGAATGTTCAGAGCAACTCAGTATTTTTCAGAGCTCATTTATTTTTGTTGATCAAAACCGCTGTCTTCTTTACCTTTCACCACACAATCATACACAAATATTTACCATCAAACGCGATAGGTGTTACCGAAAATCAGTGAAAGATCGAACCCGTTCTGTTTGATCGGTCTGTGGCCGAGACGGTGCGTTCTGTTTGAACGGTTTGTAGACCGATCAGTTTTAGGTGAAGGTTAAGTAAACAGGTAAATAGCACGGAATGCAGTTTCGTTAGATAATGGTAATGGATGCAGAAATATTTTAGGCTTTTGTAATAGTTATCTATTTTCCTTGGTAATATGCTGATCGAAAGCAGTTTCTTGCCACTTTTACATGGCTTACTGTAAAAAATGGGCGAGCAGATTGAACCTCTATTTGATTTTGGTCTGTTTTTGAACGTTTTGTGGCAAAATTAAGTAATAAATCGGTTTTAGTGTAATTTGGCAAAAAGGTAACTGTTTTTCTTATACCAAGTGGTGCTGATAAAATTAGGTACATTCATGCAGCTACAGTATACCATGTTTAATATACTTAATAACTTCCTGTATCACTATCAACTAAGTTATTTATAGAACACACTAGAACTTAACTCAAGTGTTTCACTTGAATTAATATTGTGTACTTATGTACATACTTTATATTCTTAATGTATCGATAAACATCTATAGGGATCAACAGTTGTTGCATCAGCTTATTCTATGCAGAGCAACTCGAACTTAAAACATTTATTTCAATTAAACCATTTACTTGAACTTTCTTGTGGCTAAGTAATAACATCCCGACAGGTTAAGCTACGCTTGCTGGGGTTGGTCTGTGGATGGGTGACCATCTTTACATACCGAGATTCCTCCGTGCCTCAAAGCACGTTAAGCCGTTGGTCCCGGCTGTCATTTGTAGATTTTTGACAGTCGTTACGGCTAGTTAGAAGCCCAAAAATGTAACAACCAGTTTTACCAAGGGGTATCGTGTTACCTAGTAACTAGATTGTGGAGGTCAGATAGGCAGTCGCTCCATGTAAAATACTGGAATTCAGCTGCATCCGGTTAGACTGGAAGCCGACCCCAACATAGTTGGGAAAAGGCTAGGCAGATTGACATGAACTTTTTTTAAATTATTGCCAAGGAGTCGGTCAGTTAAGTCAGTCAGAAAGTTGAAGCTAGTTTCCCGTTCCAAAGCGTAGATCTCTAAACACTCTTTTAAATCAAGATTTTAAGATAAGCATTGAATGTATTGCTCTCAAAACGGTGAAGGAAAACATCGTGAGGAAACCGGCATGTCCTAGAACCGAAAATTCGAAGACATGTGACATCTACCAACCCGCACTGGGCCCGCGTGGTAGATAACGGCCCACTCCCTCTCACAGAGAGGAGGCCTGTGTCCCAGCAGTGGGAACATTATAGGCTGATATATTTCAAGAAACTATACCACTTAATGCAAATTCGGACCATCTGATCGCAAGTCTTTCTTGACTTCGAAATCACAACACCAAAGACTGCCAAGTAAAGCCAACTTAAAGTATAAACTTAAGAACAATATCACACGATATATACAATAGTCCACAAGTCTCTGAATACGATAAAGGAATTATAGCGATGACGTGCGCAGGAGTGCGTTTGTTGAACTTGGCGCTTGGAAGGTGCTAGAGAGATTCGATAGCGAATTACATTTCGTTTCGATAATGGAGAGGGGAGTTCGATAATAGTGTGGGTTTTGGGATTTTGTTAAGATATTTATAGAAAATGTGAAGTTATCTTTAGCTCCAAAATTTTCTTTATCCCATATCGAGTTTCCTTTGTCTGATAAAAGTGATTAGGTTGTTACCACTACTATCACTTGCTTAGCCAATTCTTACATGTCTTTTTCTAACTATGTTGAGGTCGGCTTCCAGTCTAACCAGATGCAGCTGAATGCCAATATTTTACATGAAGCGACAGCCTATCTGACCTCCTCAATCCAGTAACTGGGTAATACGATACCCCTTGGGAAGACTGGTTGTCAGACTTTCGGGCTTCTGACGACCCGTAACGAGTGTCATAGATCCAAGAATGACAGCCGGGACCAACGGTTTAACGTGCTTTCCGAGGCACGGAGGAGATGATTGAGGTAAGTAAAGATGGTCACCCATTCACAGACCTACCCCGGCAAGCGTAGCTTAACCTGATGGATCGACCCGTGCGACTGTTAGTACTTAGCCACGAGCTTCTCATGAGCATCATGAGTGTTTCCCATTTAAATGAAGTTATCCAAACCTTTAAATTAGGTTAACAAATAGGAAAAAGTATTTTATCATAAAACTCAATGAAAGAGGTTTAATAATGAATTTCAAAAATAATAAGACCATAAATCATGCCTATGCCTCTAGGTCTTCGCATTCTAAAAAGATCTTCGCTGATAGTTCGAATCTTTTACTGACAGACTATCTTAAAGCCACAAAATATAAATTAGACCACCAAACAGTACATTTCTATCGCCTGTCTCGAAAACCACAGAGCTCCTTTCAACCCCAATTTATTACCATGTCAAAACTTCCCGCGTTTGTCTACGACCATTCCACATAGATCTCTGTACAACATTAGAATATTCCCTGAATTCCCTTCGTTTCTTCACGTAAAGGTGAGCAGGGGAGGTCATGGTTATCTCGTTGGATTTTTTCACTCCTTAGAGGAGATTTATATGAGTAAGGATGGGCCTAATGTGTTGAAACATGGACGTGCTTTTAGTATTTTTATTACCGTGACTTTCCTTGTGAAGAATTTTTTGTTGTTTGCTGGTATGTTTAATATTAGTTTTGATTTTGTGGTTGTGCTGGTTGGGTTTGCGAAATGATATTTATTCTTAGGATTTCATCATTTGATGGTTTCCTTAAATTAAATTGTTATTATTGCCAAATAAGTGTAATGAAACCAGCTTATTATTGCTCCAATGCAGGGCAAATGCCTGCATAGAGAAGGCACAAGCATTGATCACCACGCTTGGTCAAGACGGGTGAATTGAAATAAGAATTGAAATAATAATTGAAACAAGAATTGAAATAATAATTGAAACAAGAATTGAAATAATAATTGAAACAAGAATTGAAATAAAAGTGATTTTTTTAAACCAATTTATGTGTACCAATACAATTTTTATTTACTGAATGTATTTATAAATTTTTCATTATTTCTTATTGTTGTTTTGGGCATAACATTTGCTAAACACATCTAGAAAGATAACACAAGTTTCCATAATTACTCCAGTAAAATATTATTTAACGTCTTGGATTCAAATCCCAATTCCGTTAAGGCCCCGAAAAAAACAAATATGTTTATTTAATCTTATGAGTATGTACCTACTTATTGAATTTTATCATTACGATTATCCAACGAATCCAAAAGGGCTTACACACGTAAAGAGATTATATACCCTTATTACCACTTATTTACATAATCCATGAATCATGCGCGTACGCAGCTGTTTAAATAATCTCTTGTCTATTATTAGATATTATTGCCACCGACTGCACGCCCACTTTCACTGCCCGGCTCCGTTTTGACATGGCGTTATATTTAGAAGTTACTGTACTGAAGGGAAAACTAGATTTTGTTACTCTGTTTTTGAGATATAAAATGGATAGGTTGTGAGTTCAAAAACGTAGGTTTTCAGTCTCAGATTTACACATTATAATGTAGGTTTTCACAGACTCGATAATCGTTTGATCTTATCAACATCCATTATTCAAGTGTTTATTTAATTATTTTATCTACACTCAAGCTATGAAACCTCTATAAAAGTTTCTGAAACAGTCACCTTATTGTCAACATTAAAACAGCCAGTGTCATAGTAACCATAATATCATCCAAATGAGTGTTATAAATGTTTCATTATGCAACTCGAATTTCATAAAAAGAACATTGTCATGCACGTGCGTTCACGGCACCGTTTAAAAAAAAACTTATAGGTTATTCGAATTCACGTCGTATCCCGCCATTTTTGTTCGATAATAATATTGCAAAATAATAACTTTGTTGTTTACAAAAATAAGTGATACAAACTTTAATAACACACCACCAGATATTTCTAATGCAGCAAAGGACATTTCTAACCAATTATTGATAGAAAAATCGAGAAAACAATATTGTACAACACCCTAACTATGGTTTCAGAAACTTTTATAGAGGATTCATATCATGGGTGTAGATAAAGTCTTGTATGCAACTGTTATAATTAGGAATTAAAACACTCATGTGATACTATTATCACACTCGGTTTCGCCTCGTGTGATAAACCCACATTTGTGTTTTCATCATCATCATCATCATCATCATCAGCCTATAGCAGTCCACTGCTGGACATAGGCCTCTCCAATTGCACACCATTCAGCTCGATTCTCAGCAACTCTCATCCAGCTGCTACCAGCCACCCTTCGAAGATCGTCACTCCACCTAGCCTGAGGGCGTCCTACCTTACGTTTGCCAATTCGCGGTCTCCACTCAAGAACACGTGTACCCCAACAATCATCGGTTCTACGGCTGATATGGCCGGCCCACTGCCACTTCAGCTTGCTAATTCTGTGAGCTATGTCGATAACTTTGGTTCTCTGCCGGATCACTTCGTTCCGGATTCGATCCCTCAGATAGACTCCAAGCATTGCCCGCTCCATGGCTCGCTGAGCAACCTTAAATTTAATGACCAGCCGTACCGTGAGTGTCCACGTTTCGGCTCCGTAGGTCATTTGTGTTTTAATACCCCTTATTATACAACAGTTGCATAAAGTGAAACGTGAGTTTTGCAGTGAGACAGTAAGCAGACTGATA
Organism: Agrochola lychnidis; assembly: GCA_963680765.1. NCBI lineage: Eukaryota > Metazoa > Arthropoda > Insecta > Lepidoptera > Noctuidae > Agrochola > Agrochola lychnidis. Next base: position 15,522,486 of record OY796872.1, read on the forward strand.
TTCAATTGGTTGCAGAGGCTGAACCTGGCTGTTTATGTAAAATGCAAATATCCAGCCGAAACAGACAAAAAAAAAAAACGAGCGAGTCGCATCTGACCCTGACATCTTTGCTGACAGTACCAACCTCTCGGAAAATAGGTTGGTACCATCTGACGGCCAACTCTAGCACCGCGCGCGCTCATTGGTCAAATCAAATAGCGCGCGCTTCCCCGGCTTCAAACTTAAACTCAAACTCAAAGCATTTATTTCAATTAAACCATTTATAGGCACTTTTGAACTGTCAAAGAATCGGTCAGTTAGTCAGAAAGTTGAAGCTAGTTGCCCATTCCAAAACGTAGATCTCTATGGAGAAGAACGGGCAAGAAATTCCAAGGCCACTTTTTTAAATATAGATATTACAAAATTCTGGGTACATTATTCTGGTTGCTTCTATATGTGAGAACAATGTACAAAAAATAATCAAAGCAATTGAAAATATAAGATTAAAAATAAGCCCTGGCAGATAAGAGATGACCAGTCTCAACTGACGGCGCCCGTTCACGAACATGACGCGTGGGTCAGCACCATCCAGCTCAACCATTTTGTAGGGAACCGAATGATCCAACACTTCCTGTTACACACTTCCGTCCCTTTTCACGAAATCACTCCCACAGATTTTTAGGGTTTATATGTTCTGTGCACAGATTGCGGGAAAGAGAGAGAAAAGATGATGTTACGCATCAAAAAATAAACAGGACAAACATCTCTATATCCGTTCCTACGTAGAATAAAACAAAGTTGCTTTTCGTATGTCTGTGTGACTGTTTAAATCTTCTAAACGGCACAATTGATTTTGATGCGGTTTTAACCATCATTTAGTATATTTATTTCGGAAGGTGTTACATTAATATTTAACTTAGATATAGTCCAGAAATTTCGATGTTGTGACATGTCACCATTGCACCTGTGCGAAGGGGCAAGTCACTGGTTACTATTGTGATAGTCTAGTGGTGTGTCCGTCGCACTGCCAAGTCATAGGTTTCGAATTCGAACCCAAGGCACGCACCTCTGACTTTTCAGATTCATGTGCGTATTGTATAATTATCACTTGCTTCAAAAACGGTGAAGGAAAACATTATGAGGAAACCGGCATGCCTGAGAAATATTTCTCGACGGCATGTGTAGCCAAATCAGAGGCCCATGGGCGGCTTTAAAACTCTGAAACCAGGTTAGTCACTAACCACAAAAAAAGAAGATTGTGCCCTGTGCATTTAGTTTTAAGATTGTGAAGCACAATGTAATAAAACTGACCTCAAAACTGACTAAAGATCGTGCTGATCCATACAAAACCTTCGATAAGTTTATACACAATATCTTAAATCTTATTATGCTCTATTGTCTGGTTAGGGTTTATAATGATGCCATAAACGATATTCCACGAATAGTTTTATTGGCCTTTTGAAGATATTTCGTGGCTTTACATAATGATTATGTTAATAAGGCCGTGTTTATATTCGATAATTATCGCCTAGATACAAAGTGTAATTAAAATAAATGAAAATTTGAAAAAAGGGTCATTGTGCAGATTCTTCATTATGAAAAACTTCTAACATGAGACCAAAAATTTAATAGTGAAAAAAAAAATTGACTGCTCTATACATTTATTGTCACATAATTCGACAAAATGTAGGGAACACCGGATTTTTTTCATGGTATACGGGGTTTGCTCCCTTAGTAAAAGTTGTTCATAAGGCTACCTTCCACTGGAGCGGAGCTGTGCCAATATTTAAGCAATAGATCTAAACTCCGCTCCAGATTTTCTATTGGTTAATATTGGCACAGGTCCACTCCTCTCCTGTATTCTCTCTTTTTTCAGGTTTTAAATTATATTCTAAACGCAAATTATGATTAAATGAGAGTCCCAATCCCAAATCCCACTTGACCCAATTACAACATCAGGACTTCAAATTACCGACCAATAAGACGAATATTTTCTAGTTTTCGAAAACAGTCTTAATAAATCAGCCACCGACAAATTAATGCGACGTTGCCGTGATAATTTCCCATAAATAACGCCATATTTATGTGGCCGCTCTACGCTCTATGGGCTAATTCATCTATGCTTCATAGTCTATGGTAATTGGGTCATGGACTCATAAATTCGTCAGAGTGACCTTTTTAATTATTAGTTGCAATTTATTTGCAACGTTTAAATTAGATGATGTGTTTTTGCTTTTTTAGATGGCTTATCTTTTTTCATCATGCTTAATTTTTTGGCATGAGCAAAATGATAGTTGCTATTTAGAATCGTATCTACATTTTTGTGACTTTACAAGAGATATTATTGTTGTGTTGTTAATGATGATCCCTGAAAAATATTTTCGATACAAAGTTTTAGATATTTTGTAATAAATAATCCGTAGATTAAGCTGAGAATATTGCCTAGTTTCAGCTTATATCTTCAGGGTAATTTATGATTTTGAAACCGTGCATCAGTCTTAAGATTAGGGCAATTATCACACTGCACCGCATCACGCTGCATGTTGCGTGTCAACGATCTGAATGAACGCGCGTGGATGCATTTTCTGTGTGTTGGACTGTGCGTGTTTTCTATACAAACGGAGATACAAGAACACGCATTCACGCGCTACGCTGCGTGGTACATGACAGTGTGTTAATCGCCTAACTTGTGCTTGATTCCGAAAAAAAAAGAATGTACGTTTATTTGGAGTAAGACATGACACAAAAAAGAACAAGTTGACAGAAAATATGACTCACATCAGCGCAAAAAGGCAAATAGCAAACGGCTCGACCTCCAATAAATCCGCGAATAATCCTAACTAATATTATTAATGCGAAAGTGAGTTTGTTTGTTTGTTTTCACGCTAAAACAGCTGAACAGATTTGGATGAAATTTGGCACATAGGTAGACCATGACTTGGATAAGGACATAGGATACTTTTTATCCCGATATTCCCACGGGATCGACACTTATAAAATTAAATCGCGCGGCACAGCTAGAAACTAAATAAATATAAAATCCATCATATCGGTCATGATTACGTAATAGATATTATACATAGTCATACTTCTCTAGGTTATTTTTTTATCATGCATTTTAACGAATTCTGAACCAAAATATGTACAATATTTCTATTTGCTTAATGTCCCTCGGGAATCATCGCATTTCCGAATACAATCGAATGCTAATTTCCATGTCCATCAAATAATAGATTTATCTTTTATAATAATTTGAATTCAGAACTAAGTACTTTATTGTTGTTTTGTTTTGATTTTCGTGTGAAATATATAAGTAGAGCTGAAAAACTATTTTTTTCTCGTCGTGCTTGTGACTTTAGCAGCTTTATTACATTTTTAAAATAAATTACATTAAGTTAAAAGAGTATTAACAACTCTGTATACTTCCAAGTCAATTGAGAGCGTCCGGTCTGCACCAAGTGCAAGGGCAACTGATAGAAATCCGACGACTGACGAAACACGAAGTTTGCCGAGGGACATTAATAACATAGTTGTACTGTAACTATTCACTATCATACAAATAATTTCAAAGCCAGCTTTCCCTATTTGTATATCACAATATCTTCAAAAGCCACCACCGCTAAACCCACAGTGACATTATTATACAAGGAGCTTACTCCTGTCGTGCTTGTGGGTTCCGTGGTGAATACCAATGGGTTTATTATGGTGGTCAAGACAGCGTGTCCAAGACATATATGGCATATTGATGGTAGCATGGTAATTGTTAGAGTGACTGTGGAAATTATGATAGTTCATAAACTTGTGCAGTGTTACAATTTATTGTGTTATCCATATGAATTCAAGATAACTTTACAGTTTTTAACACAACTAACTATTTACACTAGGTACTAAATTAAAAGACTAACTAACTATCGGTACATCGAGGTGCTAAAGTGTCTGTACGAAAACGCCACTATATCAGTCCGACTCCAGGACCAGACCTCGAAACCTATCCTTCTGCAGAGAGGTGTGAGACAGGGAGACGTTATCTCTCCGAAACTGTTCACCGCTGCACTGGAGGATGTCTTCAAGGTTCTGGATTGGAAAGGGCTAGGCATCAACATTAATGGCGAGTATATCACTAACCTTCGGTTTGCCGATGACATAATAAAAACAAAACAACACTTGGCGTCGAAGTATTCGTCCGCATCGCTGTCATCCGGAAACGTGCCCAGAAGACTGTCACGTTGAATGGCAAAGCTAATTCTTTGGGCAAAGAACGAGCCAGCCCTCTGGTCACGTGAAGTGTCGATCAGTCGACGAGAAATATCCTTAAAAAATAGACGCGCACTCGGGCCCCATGATCCGAGCTGTTTTGAAAAGCAGTTGAAAGAATAGGACTGGACTGGGTCTGGATTATAGGACTGAAACAAGAAATCTCTTGAATTTAAAAATATAGAATATGTGAGTTTTTGAGAAAGACCATTCAAACACTAATCGAAGTGGTCCTCACAATCATGATCTGACCAAGATAATGGTTAAACTTCTTGCTCTGGAGGCTTGTGTCCTCTGAGTTTTATAATTGGTTTTTCTTCTCAAACTTGTCAGATAGGAAACACCCATCTCATCTAGTTTTTTAAAATATTATTGACGTTTAAAAGTGTTTGGATAAAACTACTTTTAACAGAAATCAACCTCCCCCCGACCCTTGCTCGATAACGAAGTGCCAGCAGTTGTTGCACCTGAGCATGTAGCTTTAAATTCCCCGACTAATAATCATGATCAAAACTTTGATCCAGCCCGTCCCATCCTTGATGTCCTCCCTCCGGTTGACGCCCTAAGCCGAGGTTCGTACCCCACAGGGGGTGCCCTTAGCGAGCGTTCACCTAGTTTTAATTAGCATAGTTGAATAACCCCTGGCTGGAGGTTTTAAGTGTAGTAGCTTAAGGCACCCACAGGAAAGCCCAGTTAAGTAGTCATGATCTCAGAGGTCAATTTCTATTTATTTAAATGTAGTAGTAATACAGGGTTATTGGTCATATGTCGGCAATCTAATAAGGGGATGTAGCAGAGGTCATTTGTAAGCGAATGTCAACCATTTTCGAGTCATTTTAAATTTTGTGTTTTCTGTTTATTCAATTTAAAATATGACAATTTACTACCTATTCCTATCATCCTATTCCGATCCCTCTAATGGATTGCCGACATATTATTACAAATTTTCTGCATATGTATATCGATTTCTATATTCCTCTCATTCTGTTTAACTCAATCAGTATGGAAATAATTCATTTTATTACAGCCGTACTTATGCAACTCCATTGGCGGGTTCCGCTTATTTAAAAAATCTGGTCATGCGCACATTAGAACACGACGGTTTCCTTTATACATGATGCGAATAGTTCCTGGTTTTAATAATATACAAAAGAACATACAAATAAAATAGAATTTTAAAAGTTCTAGATTAATTTAAATGAATCAGTAAATATCTATACTCCATTTGAAATAAGATTAGACATTTAAGTAAACCTTTTTACAGTCCGTTCAACCGATTTTGACTTCTATTGTGTTGGTGGCATGACAAATGGCAGCTGCAGTAAACAGTTGGTTTGTAACCACTTTTTTTGCTTTTGTTGCCATCCTTATGCCTACGCAATAGAAGTCAAAATCGGTTAAACGGACTGTAAAAAAGGTTTGTTTAAATGTCTAATCTTATTTCAAACGGAGTATATACAATTAATGGTATTCAGGTCATGTGACATGATGTGAGGTGATGTGATGTGATGTGTTGTGACGTGACGTGATGTGATGTGATGCGATGTGATGTGACGTGACGTGATATGATTTAATGAAAAATGATGTGATGGAATATCATGTGGTTAGTTATGTAGAGGTAAGGTGTTCGCGTGCGTATTTTCACTGATCGTAGCAATATTACCGACACACGTTTTTTCCGCACAAATTCGGCACTTGCTATAGATTTCAACTTTCTAAGACAAAGCGAAAATCAGCCGCGTTTTTCCGCTCAGATTTATGCCTCCTTAGCAGTTTATTTCTAAACTAAATATAATATGGCCAGCGCAAACTAAATATTTATACATTTAATGCTAGTCATGACCACATGGTGTTACCACCAGATACGTAATGATGTGATGTGATGGGATGTGATGAAATGTGATGGGATGGGATGTGATTTGATGCGAAGTGGTGTGGTTATGTGAGGTGTAAAGTGTTCGCGTGTGTATTTCCACTGATCGTAGCAATAATATGGCCAGCGCAAACTAGCGTAACACACACTCTTTAATGCCTACATTCGGTCAAAAATAGGCTAATAAAACAGATGTACAAGCTTAACTGACCTATAATCCAAACTACCGCAAAACTGTCCGTCCGTCCGTTAATAAGACTAATTGATATGCCCCGGTTTCGCCCGTAATTATATCGAGAGCGCTTCCTTACATTATGTAGTTATACTGGTTAGGGAAAAGTTATGATGTTGACTGTGGCTATTTGTTTAAACTTAATGGAGTGAAGGTTCTGGGTGGAAATGATATACTAAAAGTAACCCTGAAAGAAAGAAAGAAAAATAGGTTTATTTGTCACAGAAACACGTGCATACATAAAAGACAAGAGTAATCAGAGAACAACACAAAGTACATAACAAATCACGAGCATAGAACAGAAATTACTTAGGCGGCAGCTGCACGACATGACTGTGACAAGAAGGCTTCCACTCAGCATGATGCAGTGCTATGGGGACCCACAGCACAGCGCTGATTTTCAGTGGTCAACCCTGGACTAGCTAATAGGAAGTAGTCACCAACACAGCTTGCAAAAGACTAGCTTGTTGATAATTCTGCAATAACCTAAACAACTACATAGAATTCAATAAATCCGTATTTATTTCTTCTAAAGTTAAGCTAAAATAATGCTAAAATATGTCTGTAATTCCAAAGATAAAGTTTGTTCTACCGGCACATGTCACCAGTCACTACAGACTGCAGACTAGGGGCCATGTCTGTGCCCGTCCATTGTAACCTATTGTAACATGTTTCACCCTAAATGGTAAAGCAAATAGAATTCAATTGGAATACAATTTTAGAAGTTTAGAACTATTACTGGTTAAATACGAGGTATGTTGGGTTCGAGTTAGAAGTTGTGGGCGACTTAGAAATATTGCGAAACATTTTAAACGAGTAATTATGAAGTTTCCTGCCCATTCTTCTCTTTTTGAAAGGGGCGCCTAGAAACAATTTTTTTTTTGTTTGTAAATTTTGATGTTCAAAAGTGCCTTTTAATGGTTTACTTGGAATAAATGATTTGACTTTGACAGAATTTTCAAAAAATAAAATGAAAAAATACTTTATGGTCTCGTTTAATTAAACTGTCTTAATGGAAGATTTTTCTGTTGAAGAGAAATTGTAATCGATTTGTAGATAATCGTTTATTTTGCAGTTAATAAATATTATTGGGCTGAAACATTTGAAACCAGCTAAGCGTAAATACTTTTGGTTTCGGGGCGTGAGAAACCTTTATAATATAAAAACTATCTACTCAGGATTTTTACTGAGGATAAAATTAAAATACGTGTTGCCGATTTAGAGGCGAGTTTTAATGTGATCTTCATGCATACATCGCTCATCCGGTGGGCACAGACCGCTGAGCTTGCGAATGACAATATGCACCTTAATCTAGAGCAGACGGGTGAGGTGTATTCATAACTAGATACTTCAAAGTAGTCAGATTATTTTTCAGAGAATGCCAATTCTCTTATTAACCGACTTTATAAAAAGGAGAAGGTTATGCACTCCAACCGAAAGTCTTCTTTATTTGTCAATATCTGTATTTTGACAGCAAAATCTAAATATGGTTAATGTGGTTATTCTCAAAGCTTTAATTGTAATAGTAATAGTCCATTTATTTGTCAGAATATTGTTACAGAGATATTACACAAATGACTTTGAGTAGATAAAACATCGAATCAGAAATGAGGAGATCCGCAGGAGAACCAAGGTAACCGACATAGCCCGAAGAATTGCCAAACTTAAGTGGCAATGGGCAGGGCACATTGCTCGCAAAACGGATGGCCGATGGAAAGGTTCTGGAGTGGCGAACACGTACCGGAAGACGTAGCGTTGGAAAGCCTCCCACAAGATGGACCGATGACCTTGTGAAGGCCGCAGGAATCCGCTGGATGCGGAAAGCACAGAATCGGTCGAAGTGGCGGTGCTTGGGGGAGGCCTATGTCCAGCAGTGGACGTTTTTCGGCTAAAATGATGATGATGAGATAAAGCATCAAAAGTCAAAAGATTCTAACGCTACAAACTCCTATCTTGAACCACACCTCACCTATTTACCGATACCGGTTTCAAATAACTACTGCAAGTTAACTAAAATAGGTTTTACTTAGCACTTAATCACTTCATTGGGCTCCACACAGATGAAAACAGATGGGACTCTCCACATTTTAGGAACCAAGCTACAAGTAGGTACGCGGCGGGCTCGACTTGTCGAATTCAGTGAGTGTAACGTAGTCAGAAGATCTTAGAGTTACGCGATAGAAAGAGAGGCAACTTCTAGGTGAATATAATTGTAGGTAATTAGCGCTGCGCGACCTGAATTGCACTTTATTGTGTCGTAGCAAGAGTCGCTTTTTTAAAATGATTTTGTCGAGTGTCCCATCTGTACCTACTAATCTGTGCTACCACGTTGTTTTACAAGTTTCATGTGTTTTTATTTTACTGCTAGATAATTATTTTAGTTCACATTTTCGATAGGTTCCTATTAGGAACAAAAATCTTAATTCGGATGATGAGTTGAACAAGCTGACTTTGACATCGTGGTTTTACAAGAACCTTAAGGGTAAATTTTATTTAATTATTCATTAACAACTATGTTAGTAAACTTAACCTGCACACTTAAGAACGCGGCGACGCATGAATTGTCCATACAAACGTAATACACATCTTTTTTTTTTCCAAAAAACTTTTCTAAAATGAAGTTTAAACGAATTTAATTTCGCACATTTCTGTATTATAAATTACAATATTTATAATATTGTTTCTGCAAAAGCATAGTTTATATTACCAAATTACAAATTATCGAAAAAAATTATGGATAAATGTTAAGTTTTCATTCCTCATTTCTGGTATTACGGAACACATCCAAATTTATCATAAATTTTCGAAAGCTAGTAGTGCTATCGCGTGAAGCAATAATTGTCAATGTGAGCGTGATAGTATTGCTCACTGTAGGTGTATATCGCTCCGACAGGCACTCACAATAGCGCAACGTGCTTGGAATTGAGTTTTGCAAACATCTCGATTTGTAGTTACGAGCCGTGTTCGCAGGCCTCTTAACGAATCACCGCTACACGCTCGCAGATGTGGAAAGCTTGCAGCAGCGATTCATACACAAACAGTCCAGTCTGCTCCCGATACACTGTAGTATATTGTTGGGGCTGGCCCGCACCCGGCGCACCAGGGAAGCGCATTTTTTTCGCATCGTAGCATAGAAACAATCGGCACGAGCATCAGCAAACATCCCTGATGCGCTACAGAAGCGGAACAGCCAATCAATACCCGGAACGTATTAATATTGCACGCGAAGGGCGCTGTACGATTTTTGAGTGTAATCTACCCACAGGCTGCACGTGTAAAATGAGGTGCAATAAGCACGAAATAAGGTTCTTTTTACTACCTACTCTAGAACAACGTGCGTCAATGACACACGGCATTTTACGCGCCGTCGACGTGCTTATGTATACGCGCTGCTAACGCAATTAGTGGCGCTTTTTCAAGGCAGAAACGCACCGTAGACGCACAGACGATGCACGTCACGTGGAACGCGCTTATGAAAACGTCTTGTATAGTGTGAGTCTTTATAATGTGCACATATCAAAATGAAGGAATTTATACTTAATTAAATGGACGAAAAAAATATTTAAAAAATATTCATTTTTTTTTTTCAAAACTGTGTAACTTTTAAACTAAATGATCTATCGCGATGGAACAAATTCCATAATCATCATCAGCCTATAAATGTTCCCACTGCTGGGACACAGGCCTCCTCTCTGTGAGAGGGAGTGGGCCATAATCTACCACGCAGGCCCAGTGCGGGTTGGTAGATGTCACATGTCTTCGAATTTTCGGTTCTAGGACATGCCGGTTTCCTCACGATGTTTTCCTAAACGGTGAGGGAATTCCATAATGATTGGAAGTAATTAGGCGTCCTCATAAAATGAAAATTATGGAAAAAAAACTACCCTCAATTGAAAATAAACATGTTTTTTTAGGAAAAATCTGATCAATAAAACGCCAAACAGAGTTTAAAAAAAAGTTTTTCCGTCGTTAAAATTAAGCATAGATTTCCTCATTTCGATATGTGCTCATTATAAAGACTCGCACTCTGTATACCATTATACAACGTCCTAAGAAGTTTCGTATTTAACATTACCATTCACTCCACTCAGTCCTATCTTCTTTTTTTTGTGTGGTTAGTAACTAACCTGGTGTCAGAGATTAAAAGCCGCCCATAGGTCTCTGACTTGGCTCCACATACCATCGAGAAATATCTCTCAGACATGCCGGTTTCCTCACGATGTTTTCCTTCACCGTTTTTGAAGCAAGTGATAATTATACAATACGCACATGAATCTGAAAAGTCAGAGGTGCGTGCGTTAGGTTCAAACTCGAGACCTATGACGTGGTAGTCCGACGGTCATACCATAAGGCTATAACTGCTCACACTCAGTCTTATGGCTTAAGACGCACATAGCGATGTAAACAATACGTCCCGATTAATCTAAATAGTTTAAGAATTTAGTCCAGCAAAGATTAAACTGGATTAAACCAGATAAACTTTGACCATGGACATGTTACGCCCCAAACATAACAACAATTTGCTTTTAAGCTTTTCATAATTAGGTCAGAGTTTTGGCACATCTGTGATTTTTTTATAGGATTCAGCTTTATAAGTAAACTTGCATAAAGTGTACTTTAGATATAACATAAGAAAACCATTGGGATCATACACTAAACAAATTTTTCAATTTTTTTGAGAAAACTGCAGTCACGCAAACATACGTGCATACATATGGGTCGCAACCACCTGCCTTGAAATCGGCAAATAAAATAAGAAATTATGTAACTGTCCATGTATTAATCATCATGATCGTCATTAGCCTGAGCAGTCCACTGCTAGACATAGGCCTCTCCAATTGCACGCAATTCAGCTCGATTCTCGGCAACTCTCATCCAGCCGCTACCCTGCGAAGATCATCACTACCTTACGTTTGCTGATTCGCGGTCTCCTCTCAAGAATACGTTTACCCCAACAGTCATGTATTAATAACACTAAATAATAAACTATCTCAATTGTTACAGAAGCCTACACAAGGCACCGGCGGCAAGCGGTGGATGAAGTCAACTACGATGATCCTCTACAAGGAGATGAAGCTACTGACGATGACACGATGAACGATACGGAACAATCAGGTAAAAAAGATGACATCTTAATGATAAGATTCTCATTACCTGTCCCACCGTTGGCGAATAACGGCTCATTACGTAGAAATTCTCCAACATGTCCGCAAATAATGAAGTTGAAAGCTTAGTCACGCAGCTCTCCTAAAGGCTATCGCAAATTAGGGCAGGCTATATCGCAAAGCAACACATTGCATACCTCCTTCATCACATTCGTGATGGCTGTGGTAACCCAGTGGTAAAGGCCGCGGCTTTTGAGCTCAGAGGTCATAGGTTCGAACCCTGACAGGCGCTTTACTTTGTGTAAATTATTTCACCACCACTGCTCTCAAAACGGTGAACGTAAACATGAGGACAGTGGCATGTCCGAGAGCCAAAAACTTCGAAGACATGTGACATTTAACAACCCGCACTGGGCTTGCATGATGGATTACCACCCACTCCCTCTCATAAAGAGCAGGCCTGTGTCCCAGCAGTGGGAACATTATAGACTGATAATGCATCACTTTCGTACATTTTATATAAACCATCGCACTGTACAAGCGGGCCGGATCGCACTTTTTTGTATGAAAATGCGTTCCTCTACTGCCCGTGGTGGCTGTAATGTGCGGCTCGCGTTACACCTAGAAATTAATGTCGTGAATATAACCGACCCATTCATTTCAGAACCCCAGCCAGAGAAGGCCCCAGCCATCATAGAAACGAATCCTACTCAGTATGAAGTGGAAGCTGGAGTAGATGTACGACTGGAGTGCAAAGTTACTCCTGAGAGTGAGTATAAAGCATATTATTCAAATCCTCGAGCGGTCTTTCCTTCACCCTTTAACTCTAACAGATGATTATTCATCCTTATCATTAACCAAGGTTAGAGGATACATCACCCAAGTATCTTAGGAGTTAAAGGTAAGTATGGCGGAGAAATCGAATCCAGGGATCGGAAGAACCGCGGGTCGACAGCGCGTTGTGTTCCACGCGCGCCTCAAAGAGATGTCAGCAGAATTGACGGGGTCCGATAGGGCCGATGCCTGCCGGGGGTGCGAAGAAAACCGATGGGGAAATCGTGGCCCCGGCATCAGGGCAACCGAAGGAACACGGGTGGGTTTTAGTCAGTAAGAGTCTGACACACCCTCCCGCACCGCCCAGAGCGGGAGAAGTTACTTCACAATTTCCCACCCAAAAAAAAAAAAGAGATCGGAAGGACTGCCTCATTTTCCCATATCTTAACGGCCTTAAAAATTCAACTCTATGATATTACAGCTGCATTGTTGACATATAAATCTTTGTTCGATGCGGTTGACCGTGGAAACGTTTTCTGTATATTTTAACCGAATATTCCTTAAGACTGGAACAGATTTACAGTTTCATTATAACTGGCTAAGTCATAAGTCATTTATTTCATAACAAAATACATTGTGTTGAAAATATTACAGTGATGATAAATAAAATAAAATAATAAAAAGTATAAACATTGCATTCATATTTAAAATTCATTACGCATCCGAAATATATCAATTTCACTAATAAATAATTTTATGTCAATAATTCAGCAACAATAAATTAAATAATCAACAACATTCCATTTAAAAAATCAAAAATCCATTTCCCAGTATTAAAAGAAAGAAAAAGGCAAACAATAACAATACAACACACAAATACACAAAAATACATGATAATAATTGAATATAACTAAGGCTTGCTTTTTGAGCTGAGAGACACCGGCACACACCTTAATCACAGACCACATTTGTCAACACTATAACAATTCTAGACTCTTATTTAGGTGCCTAACGGGAAGATACGGAACAGACAAGACATGCAAAAACATATTCAAATTCGCTCAGGCTGCATAAAAACGCATCCTCCTTCCCAAAATACACATCAACACATTTCCTTTCCCCGTTCCAAATTCAAAAAAATATCAGCCGTGATTCATTGCGCAATAAAAAATGTTAAAAACAAAATGGTGGGGCTTCCGGTTGGCGCCAAAGCGCGTGCGCAAGTTCCGGCTAACTGTCAGACGGTTAACGGACGGATTTGGCTATCTTTGTAATTAAGTGCAATCGTAAATGGTCATGTCGGTGTGTCTGTCACAATGTTAGTTATGTTTTATTGCTTTTACCAGGAAGGAAACCTGGTTTATTTGTGGCAGACATCTTGGAATCAAATTATTCATATTTGTGATTTGTGATAATAATATTGTTTAATACAAGATACGGTAGAGAGTTTCAAATTTAGGACAAGTTACAAATCTAATGGCAGATACTGTTTTTAATTTCGGCTCATTCTGTAAGACTGGAAGCTGGCAAATAGTCAATGTATGTCGAAAAGATAGGCTTTTAAGGTTATGTTTTAATTGTCGGAAACATGTATTATAGTCTCTATCAGCTGCTTTTAAAAATACATCAGTTTTCTAATAACTTTACCTGACACTTCGAAATTGTAAACATAACGCATAGACACTTTAAAAATTCTTCTTTGTTCTTCTTCACAGAGGGTACCGTGGTGGTGTGGCACAAGAACAACGAGCAGTACTTCGTGGGAAGCATAAACCTGCACGGTGATTTCAGATATTCCATGTAAGTTTAAAATTAAATCTTACTGACTGTCACATTTTTTTTTAGCTTTCAGTCTTATTTAGGAGCGACCAATTGGAACCGTGCACCAAGCTTCTGACGTTTCATAAATGCCCTTGTAGGTTTATGTGAAATAAAATATTTTGATTTTGATTTTAAATACCGTTAGCACTCGGAAAATTGCTAACGTGACCATAATTAACCTGTTTGACAATGTCAGTTAGAAGAAAATATGTTGAAAAGCGCAATGGGCACTCTGATGCCCATTACGCCTAGACAATGTGAAATTCTATCAGTGATAACGATTCTGGAAAAGTCTAAAATATATTAGATTGACATAAACTAACGAAAAGCTAATCACTGAAAGTCTTTGTACAAATACGAAACGCTTTGAAAACGACTGTCACTTGTGTAGGCCCTAAGGTAGACAGATGACCTAGAAAACGTCCCAGGAATTGTTTGGATACGGGCAGCGCAAAACCAGTCGCTGTGGCAGTATTTGGGGCACATTTAGGGACCTATGTCCAGAAGTGAGCTAAGAAGATGATGACGATGATTTACTTAACCATCTTGTTGGCTTAATTATTAAGTTACGTAATACAACACTCATAATAAAAAGCGAAATTGACACTCTGAATGCAACCAAGCTTGATTCTCCATGTCTCCATTTCCAGAGCGGAAGGTTCCAAGGATCTTATAATAAAGAACGCTCAAGCAGATGACAGCGGAGTCTTCAAATGTGAGACGCTGCAGAAAGTACCCGTTGCAATCAACCACACGCTTTTGGTTACGCAACAACCTGTGATTATTAGTAAGTATATTTTAATATTATGTTTCCTTTATTAAGTTTTTGAGGGTATATATTGAGAGGTCAGTGGATCTTGAGGTTGTTTTTATTTCTCAGCATTTGGTAGCTTGGGAGTATTATACATACGTTACTGCTTCTTTAGCACAAATTTACAGGTCCAAAACTTGATACTATTAATGTGACTTTATCAATAGTATTATTACAGATTCCACTGACTAACGCAGAAAATGTCGGGACGAACTGGACATAACCAATGACCAGTGCTCCACATTAGCCCTGGATTGCAAGAACTGACAGTCATTGGGACAGAGTCTTTGCTTAGCAATTGGATAAAACAGGCTGACCAAATATCCATTAACTGACTAACGATAGTGTAAAACATCATGAAGAAATATGAACTTAGGACTCATTTTTTTTACGAATGAGAAAGAAGCTCTTACCCTCAAACGCGAGAACACCCAAAACTAGAATTTCATAATTGGTAAAAAAAAAAAAACTTTAAAATTACCAAATATAACCACTCGCTTTTCTTTCATGAGGACAATGCAGAATGCCATGAACTACGGTCCTTACATATCCGTTTGCTCCATGCAAGTTCATATGCTTTAACAAAAACTCTATTTATTTTTCAGACATGACAGCAACCAACGATGGTACCGTGGGAATGGGTGCTGATCTGACGATTACGTGCTACATCACCGCGTCTCCGCTGCCCTCAGTATTGTGGTCGGTGATCAAGAAGGATCAAGTAAGTGTTCTTTGTAATACAATCTGGAATATGAATTGATTATGAAATGGCAAATTACGTGTGTTACGTCCATTTGCCAGGTAATTGGCATTTCATACAACTGACAAAGAATGATAGTTGTGATTTGGACATAGAGACAATTTAAGTTGAAATAGTTTGACCGAAAAAAATGGCGCCTTAGGTAAGTGTGCGGCAAGACAGGGCAGTGCAGGCCAGTGATTCGTCAACGCTCACGGTGTCCCGTCGGTCATTCGTCAACGCTGTCCCCCCCGCCTCGCCGCGCATTTTTAAGGCGCGGTACAGTGGTCTCGGTCAAGCTTTGAATGAATTTGAAACGTCTGTTTTGGAAAAGATTGTATTTGGTGTGATTAAATACTTAGTTTGTCTTGTATTTACGATCGTATAAGTAGTCTATTACGGTTAAGAGTTTTCGACCAATAAAACTTCCAGTCTAAGTGCTCATATACACGAGCGGCATGCGTCAACGGCAGAGGCAACTGCAGCTGCGACACTGCTGCTTGGTATTTAAGCACTGTAATCAAATACACAAATGGCATGTTGTGGATGGCAGCAGTTGCCTCTGCCGTTGATGTGTGTATGAGCACGAAGCGAAAACATTTCCAAGAAAAACCTTTGTTACAAATAAAATAACATTTCCCTCCTTCACGATTTCTGACATTAGATGCCCAACTATTCCTTCAGAAATTCATAATCACTTCTTTGGTAATCCGATGTTGTTACCAAGAAACATCAACAACAATGTATCCAACAATTTTATACAAGAAAATTCTCTAAACGACGACGGTAGTTTCTAGGCGATAAATTTATTATTAAACGTGCCACTTCCGTTACTTGTCATAATATGAACAAAATAACACTAAGTTTAGACCGCGTCGGCGCTTTCTGAGAAACGGGAATATTATTCGTGTGTCGTGGTACCTACATTTAGAGCTGTCCTATTTGAACTCTGTATGAAATTAATCGTGAATTAAGTGTGAAAGATTTCAGCATGATAACATTTTGAACCGTTTCGATCATGGAGTTGTAAAGTCTCTTCCATAAAGCTCCTTATTTTATTTAGCGCGTCGATTATTTGCAATTATAGACTGTAAAAGTATGATAAGTTTATGGTCCTCTGTAAAAGACTCTTCGAGTCAAATCGAGAGAAGATACGGGTACTTACAGAGCGTTCATTTTAACTTGACCCCTTTTGTCTTTGGCCTCGCAAAGATATTCCATAGCACATGTGTTAGTGCACAGTGAGCACGACGAGAGATGGGGTATAGTTTGCGATGTGGCTCCACAGTCGAACTGCGGCTCATCGGAGTACCAATCTATTCATTTTATAAATACCATTTATTAAATAAACTCAAACACATTCAGTACTGCTATAGCCACTTATTATTTGCATATTTAGCAACTCAAAACTGTACAATAATCTTTGAAGACGTTATTGAAACATACACAAGTTTTGAAACAGATTGTAATCAACGTATTTCCTACTTTTTCTCTTTCGAAATAAGGTTAATTTTTTATTGAGTGAAGTATGATGCGTAAAGGTTTAATCAATGGGTAGGTTTAACAATTAGATATAATTTTGTAATAAATATTCTAGTAAGTTTATGACGTACTTCATAAATAATATCAGTCTTAATGGTTCCCCTGGAGGGCAAATAGCTCTTCCAATACAGAGAAGTGCACGAGCATTGATCACCACATATGCCATTTACAAAGCACACTACACAAAACTATAACCATCTCTTTCTCTCTTACAGAACGAGCGTCTGACAGAGAAGGACGCCGAGTTCTATGTCGTTGGTAACGTCTACTCTTTAAAAATCAAGAATATCAAGGAAGAAAATGCTGGAAAGTATTACTGCTATGCCTTCAATAAGCTTGGAAGTCACCAGGCGGAGATCAACGTGGTGGTCAACGGTAAGAACATAGTATCATCACCGTCATCTGCTTAATGTTTTCCCAGCTAAGTATATTGGGGTCAGCTTCCAGACTAACAGGATATAGCTAAATACCAGTATTTTACAAGGAGCGATCGGTTATCTGACCTCCACAACCTAGTTACTGGGTAACACGAAATGTATCTAATGTATCTAAGACTGGTTGTCAGACTTTCCAGCTTTTTGACAATTCGTAACGACTGTCAAAGATCTACAAATGTGAACCAGGACCGACGGCTTAGTGTTTTCCGAGGCACGGCGGGGGTCCCGAAGTAGCCCTGTGAATCGTCGTTATAATCTTTGAAGCCCTGAATATTGCCACTGCTGAAAATGTTGGCAAAATAAACTATTTTCATTTAAGAGCGTTTATTCAAAAAGTTGGCAACTTCGCAAATAGCTGTCAAATATTTACCTGTTTTGTTTAATTTGGCGATATTACTGTATGGAAATATGAAATATCGCTAACTAGTAAACTAGAGTATTAATAATGAATTGCAATTATAACACTGAATTTGATGTTGTAACGGATTTAGGTTTAAAAAATACATTTGGAAAGTTCCCAAATACTTTTTTTACATCTGAAACTAAATATTCGGTGTTACGATATTAATTATTGCATTTCATAATTAATGTTTTAGTTCACTAGTTAGCCACATTTCTTATTTCCATACAGTAATATTGCCAAATTAATCAAAACAGCGAAATATTTGACATCTATTTGCGGTGTTGCCCACTTTCAGAAAATAGTCGTAATAGTTTTTCCATCAGGAAATTCTCAGTAGCTATTCGAGTTTGGATTTGTACCGGTAATGGCAATAAGCTTGCCTCCTATTCCATGGGACTTAAACATAGCTGGTGAAAATTTGTAGGTCAGTAGGCCAGTTCTTAAGAAAAACAGGTATTATATTAATTTTGTGTGTTTTCTTTGCAGGGAAACCAAAAGTTCATGTACCGAAGACCATTGTGAACTCAGACATCCAGATCGAAGCAGTTCTGCAGTGCGCCGCTCATGGAGAAGCCAGGTAAACTACAAAACACGGGTTTTTGAACAAAAAACTCAATGTCACACATTGGTGCCGATTCCCTTGTTCACAAACTAAATTAAATTTAAGTTCAATTCTTTTTCTTTCTATTTCAATAAGAAAAGGACAGAAGATACATTTAAGTTTAGTCCTGTCAAATTAATCAGCGCCTGTCACTCTCCATACAAGTTTAGACGTGATTAAAAACTTGCCGACTAAAATTACGTCAATTTACGTCAAGCACTGATTAATTTGACAGGACTGAACTAAAATTTATCTTCTGTCCTTTTCTTAATGAAATAGAAAGAAAAAGATGCACTGAACTTAAATTTAGTTTAGTTTGTGAACAAGGGAATCGGCACCATTAACTCAAACATTCACATGTGTTTATTAAACACTTTAGTTCCTGATGCATTCTTATTTCAAATACCATTTTTGCATTTTTGCGGGTACTTCATTTCATAATTAATGTTGTTGATGTTGTTGTTGTGTTTGAGTTTACTTAATTACTGTTATGGTTTATGAATAACTGTTATTCAATTTGAAAATTTGTCCAACAATAGTCTATTGCTAACTGTGGAAGCTTGTAAATAGCTTGTCGTCAATTATCTTACTGTTACTTCTGTATTGGTAGCAGTAAGCCCAAAAACAATAGAAGAAAATAAAATAATAACAAAGTTCAAATTCCATGTAATATGGCTACATGATGAACTCAAATATTGATTGCTAAATGCAATAATTAACATCATAACACCGAATATTTAGTTTTAGAACTTTCCAAAAGCCCTTTTTACGACTAAAACGTTTACAACATCAAATTCAGTATTATTATAGAAATACATTATAATATTCTAGTTCACTAGTAAGCGATACATTTCATATTTCCATACAGTAATATTGCCAAATTAATCAGAACAGGTAAATATTTGACAGATATTTGCGACGTTGCCAACTTTTAGAATGAACGCTCTTAACATGCGTTGTGAGGTCTTCCAGGAATTCAGCGAATAAAATTTGTTCATCCGCAAACCAAAGGTGCTACAAGTAGACACCATTGATTTTTATACCACGTTGGTCCTATTCCAGTGTCACGTCTTCCAGAGTAGCAGCGAAAAATTTAGGCAATATGATGTCTCCTTGACGCACTCCCCTTTTGATTGCATTGTTGCCGCATCGTACAGCTCCTTGAATACATCCACATACCAAGCGTCGATCTGGCAGCGATGGAGAGAGTTGAACAGTGCCAGTGGCGTAGCTACCTAGGGGCTAGGCGGGGCAGTGCCCCGGGGCCCTCAAGCTTAGGGGGCCCTCGAATCCTTCCTTTCCAGAAAATCTCGATCGAACTGAACTTTTGAAAATTTCTCCCATTTTCAAAATAAATATGATAGGTAGCAAAAACAGCTGTCCCATACATTTTGACCGCGTAGGTATTGCACTTTTCCATGAAACAGCTGATTTTTTTTTTAATAACCGACGAAAGATTTCAACGCAGGGGATTTCAGAATCATGTACTGAACCCATGGTAAAAGTTTTCGCGTTGATGTCCCTGACACCCCATATATTTAATATTTTTACTTGATAAAACCTAACCAGTTTAGATAGCAGTGGGGCCCCATTTTTTTATTTGCCCCAGGGCCCTTGGTTACCTAGCTACGCCACTGCCCAGTGCTCGACACTATCGAATGCCTTCTCATAGTCGACCGATGACCTTTTGAAGCCCGCAAGAATCTGATGAATGGGAGAAGCACAAGATCGGACGATGTGGTGATGCTTGAGGAGATCCTGAAGTTGACGTCTGTCAGCTGAAATGATGATTATGCTACTACTGAACTATTTTTCGTTATTTGATTTCAGGCCGCTATTCCGCTGGTACAAAGACGGAGTGTTGATTGAAGAAAGCTCGCCCAAGTACGTCATCAGCACCCAGGGATCACACTCGAACCTGACAGTGTCACCCAGCGTTGATGGTGATTTCGGCACCTTTACCTGTGCGGTAAGAAAATTGACTCATCTTTAGTTAGTGTGGAGTTTGCTTAGAGCAAGTATTGATGGCGAAAATCTTGAAAGTCTTTGGAAAAAGCGAAACTGATCTACTAATGTAAAGATAGTGCCATCTATGAAGACGTGCCTCACTCTTCTTGTTCAAGTTTTCACTTCTGTCGGCATTTTTTTTTTACATTTTGTATATATACAAATATTGCTCATTTAATTCTATAGGATTTATTCAAAACTTCTATTTTAGCCCGGTGACCGTTGCAGCTGATTTATGATTCTTTTTGCTGAATAATGATGTGAATGACAATTTAAGTCGTCCCACATTACAATCTGAATAAGTGAGGATAGCCTTTTTATCCTATAAGAAATTGACCGGAATATTATAAATTCCAGGCTGAAAACAACTACGGTACGCACAACCGTTCCATCGACCTGGTGCAGAGTCCTGTGATTGAAGACTTTGATGTGGACGGACCTAAGATGACCTGGACCGTGCACTCACATCAGCCGGTTGAGGAGATGGAAGTTCAGTTGAAATCTACCAATGAGGTAAGCCATAAATATGTTACTCTTAGAATACGGAATACGTTAATATACGTATTAGGTAATCTGCAAATTACCGGGAACGATCCGTTAAAGTTTAAAATTTTACTTAAAGTAGTAGATATCTGCATTCTACCTATATTCCATTTATAATAAGATTAGACATTTAACTAAACCTGTTTTGCAGTCCGTTCAACCGATTTTGACTTCTATTGCGTTGGTGACATGACAAATAGCAGCTGCAGTAAACAGTTGGTACTGTAACCACTTTATTGCTTTTAATGCCATCCTTATGCCTACGGTATAGAATTCAAAATCGGTTGAACGGACTGTAAAAAATGTTTGTTTAAATGTCTAATCTTATTTCAAATGGAGTATTGTTAATCTGCATATTAACAAATGCTACACCGTTATATCGCGGTAGACAATGAGCGAAACACTTCTTTCTCGTTTTTTGCTGACGTAATATTTTTCAAACATGCAAACAAGCATACATCATGCATACAACATGCAAGCAAGCACGCAAAGAAAATAGGGTGTTGTGAAAGAATAAGTTACCTTTTTTTAAAGAAAGGATACCACCAATCCCAGAGACGTGCCTATAGCTATTGTGCATCTATTTTTGGTCATTGAGATTTGAAAATCTCCGTATGGTTGATTTGAAAGCACAAAAAAGTATTTTCCAAAATTTTTTTTTATGGTACAGAATTCCTCACGATGTTTTAATTAAGAATAATAAAATGTTTTTAATGTTTCTATATTTTTTATTTTTTAATATTTAAAAATGTAATTTATAAGTATTTTAATGAAATAAACGAGAGAATAATAATAATATAAATACTGGGTTATTGGTAAAACACTAACAACCTCTTAAGAAGTCTGCTGTTTCCTACATTTTGAAATGTAGGGATCAGCAGATTTTTTTTCGCTATTTCTGGTTTAGTCTCATATTAAAAGTTAATCATAATGATGAGTACAATGACCCCTTAAGAGGTTTAGTGTTTTACCAATAACCCTGAATATAACATATAATTATGACATTGAATCTTTGCATACAACCCCCAATTTAATGGAGGGTATGTGAACGTAGAACCAGGGGTGGGGATGGTAACGGACGCGACCATAGATATACCTAAGTTTATTTCTATGGCCGCGACTTACGAGTTTGTAGGTCATAGATTCGAACCCTGACAGGCGCTTTACTTTGAGTAAATTACTTCATCACCACTGCTTTCAAAACGGTGTAGGAAAACATCGTGATGAAACCGGCATGTCCTAGAACCAAAAAATTCGAAGACATGTGACATCTACCAACCCGCACTGGGCCCGCGTGGTGGATTACGGCCCACTCCCTCTCACAGAGAGGAGGCTTGTGTCCCAGCAGTGGGAACATTATAGGCTGATTATGCATGTGAACGTAAATTATTTAACGTAAACATGAAATGTAAATTACATTGAAACAAATTCACATTTCATGTTGCATTGCATTGTCGGCATGCTCATTTTAATTTACATTAATTTCATGTTACGTTTTACAAATGTGTACCTAATGGCAATAATTATTAAGAGCGTTTATTCTGAACATGGGCAACGTCGCAAATAGATGACAAATATTTCGCTGTTTTGAATAATTTGGCAATATTACTGTATGGAAATAAGAAATGTGGCTAACTAGTTCCCTAGAATATTAATAATGAATTGCAATTATAATACTGAATTTGATGTTGTAAGAATTTTAGGTGTAAAAAAGGCATTTGGAAAGTTTCCAAATACTTTTTTACATCTAAAACTAAATATTCGGTATTACGATATTAATTATTGCATTTTATAATCAATATTTTAGTTCCCCAGTTAGCCACATTTCTTAATTCCATACAGTAATATTGCTAAATTAATCAAAACAGGTAAATATTTCACAGCTATTTATGACATTGCCAACTTTTAGGATAAACCCTACGATTGACCCAAATGTCCTTTGGTATTGCTCGTCGAGTTGAGCTCCTTAAGTTCTGAGTTGAGCTCCACGATTACTGACAAATGCTTGCACTGACTGGACAGGTCTACTCAAATCTGTGTGGTTCTTTCCTCAAAAGACCTTTTCAGACACTAATCTACATGGTCCTCATATGGCCTGACCAAGATTATGTCTGGACTTTAAAAGAGACTGCGACCTCTGAGTTTGTTTCGGCCGTTCTTCTCAGAGTAGTCAGATAGGAAACGCCGAACTCATCTAGCTTATTTTATTTTTTTATATGACGTGTAAAAGTGATTCCGATATCCTATTTACAGAATAAACAATTTCAATTCATTTAATTACTTTACAAACTTAAGTTCAACCACCATCATAATTCTCCAGGACGGCGAATGGACAACGCTCAGTGTACCAGTCCCAGAAGGCAAGCACCACAAGTACGACATCAGCTATTCTCTTGACGACAAACAGCTGCAACCTGGTGAATACCTGGCCGCTGTCAAAGTAAAGAACTCCAAGAGTTGGGGAGGTACCGAACCGGCTGTTGTTACAATCCGTAAGTTTTTGGAAATGGTGTTTTTGTGTAATAGGTTTGTCAAGAGACCAATGTTCCATCTATAAGCCGACTGCTTAACTGAGTCCGTTCCTGAAGTAGCTGCACGGTGCGGGACCCTTGTGGTGTCGTGATGCGAGAGCTCAGTGATTCGTCAACTTGTGACAACTTTCACCACTCCCGCACCGCGCATGGACTCAGTTAAGTGGTCGATCTATAAAGGTTGTGTACGCACAAACGAACAAAACACAGTTTTACGATTATACGACTTCTACTCGACCTTTCCGACCCAGATGACCCCATAACACTCCTCCAGGAGAAGAACAAGGCCACCAGTACAGTGCACAAACACAGACGCCTTACGTCATTCCGACCTCGCCGCCGAGGTCCTTTGCGATCACGACCGCGTCCCCGAGTAAGTGATACTCCCCCCCGACCCTTGCTCGAAAACGAGGTGTCAGAAGTTGTTGCAGCTGAGCACGTAGCTTTAAATACCCCGCATAATAATCATGATGAAAATTTGATCCAGCCTGTCCCTTCTTGCTGTCCCTCCAGCGACGGCCTAAGCCGAGGCCCTTAGCGAGCGCTCGCCTTGTTTCAATTTAGAATAGTTTTTGCCCCTGGCTGGAGGCTTTAAGTGTAGAATCTTTTTTTTTTGGGTGGGAAATTATCATATAACTTCTCCCGCTCTGGGTGGAGCGGGAGGGCGTGTCAGACTCTTACTGACTAAAACCCACCCGTGTTCCTTCAGTTGCCATGTTGCCGGGGGCCACGATTTCCCTTTCGGCCCGTATTCGCAGCCCCGGCAGACATCGGCCCTAGCGGACCCCGTCAATTCTGCTGACATCTCTTTGAATTGCGCGTGGAACACAACGCGCCGTAAGTGTAGAAGCTTAAGGCACCCACAGGAAAGTCCGGTTAAGCAGCCATGACCTTAGTGGTCGCTAATTGACGTCCACACGTACGAACCAAATGTTCCGTGTTTGATGTTCATGTTCACCATGTTTTGTTCGTTCGTGAGTACTCGCCTAAATAGGAAGTGTTTACTGCTATCTTAAGTCAAGCGCACATTACAGTCGCAACGGGCCGCAGTGCAAAACATATTCAAACAAAAAAGTGCGGTGCGGTCTGCCTGGTCAAGGATAATGCTGATGCGTTGAAAAAATCCGCAAGGCCAGCAATTTTACCTATGAAGTTATTTTTCTAATTGCGAGGTTGACACATAAAAACAGGTTTGTTAAAAAAAAAAATCAAAGTATTCTGCAGAAATAAAATACAAAGTTGTAGGTACTTATGCGTCTCCTGGCTAAATGATAACCGCTGCACAGGTCGATTGATGGTTAAAAGCTACATTTTCCACGGTTGGTTCCTGGATGGGAGACCATCCATAACATTTCGAAACCCCTCCAATCAATCAATCAATCTGCCTAGCCTTTTCCCAACTACATTGGGGTCGACTTTCAGTCTAACCGTATGCAGCTGAATAAAAGTATTTTACATGGAGCGACTGCCGATCTGACCTCTACAACCCAGTAACTGGGTAATACGATACCCCTTAGTAAGACTGGTTGTCAGACTTTCGGGCTTCTGACGACCCGTAACGACTGTCAAAGATCCACGAATGACAGCCGGGACTAACGGCTTAACGTGCTTTCCGAGGCATGGAGGAGTCTCGGTATACAAAGATGGTCACCCATCCACGGACCAACCCTGGCAAGCATAGCTTAACCTGATGGATCGACGCGTGCGGCTGTTATCACGAGCTCCTCATACCGAGACTCCTCCGTGCCTCGGAAAGCACGTTAAGCCGCTGGTTCCGGCTGTCATTCGTCTTATCAAGGGGTATCGTTTACCCAGTAACTGGGTTGTCGAGGTCAGATAGGCGGTCGCTGCATATAAAATATTGGTAATCAGTTACATCCAGTCAGACTGGAAGCTGACCTCAACACAATTGGGAAAAGGCTAGCAGATTGATTTTACACGGTTTAAATATCGTTATGATATGCGTTCAAATAAAATGCTATAATTTACCCAAATGAGTGTAATTTAACTTTGGATTTATAACCAAACATAACAAAATCTAATTAGATAATGATTTTATTGGATATTTTTTTTTTTTAGTATTCAAAATTTAACTCCCTAAAACAAGGATTTTTTCTCGATTTCTTTTTCTATTTTTACTAAATGTTTTTTTTTTTTTTTGCCGTTTTAATTTTATGTTTTGTGTGGAATAACATGTTTTATTTTGCTTTTTCTTCTGTTTTATTTAGAAGATCCTCAGTCGCTGTACATCCAGACCGCTTCAGGTAATTTTCGTGTATTTTTTCCTTTTTTTTGTGTAAAAAAAATAATAAAAATAATATCTTCAGTAATAATTTAGGGAAACAATTGTACCAACACGTAATAATTTATTAATATTTGCTTATTTTATTTTCAGTGTTTCGTAAAAACGCAGCGCATTCCATCCGACCAGTATACACCGCGCTATCAACAATCCTGATGTATCTCCTTGTCCGAATGCTTTAAATTAACTATCATAACTTATTTATTGTTATCAAAAGTATTCAATGTTTATCCGAGACAAAACGATGTAACTATGCTGTTAAAATTATTAAACGCTTCAAAATTATCCTCTCAATTAACAATATAAGAGAAAAATATCGCAAAAAATATTTTTTAAAGTTTTCTGTTTTTTTTTTTAATGTATCATAAATATTGAATTGAACACAGTTTTTCTTGTTTGTTTTGTCTCCGTTCCATGAGTTTTCATTATATATTATTGTACAGAATAAATGGTAAGGAAATTAATTTTTATTTTAGCGTAAGTGAAAAATTTTTGAAACTTATGTAAAGCGAAGATACTTAAAATTTAATCTTTTTTGGCACAAAAGTAAAAAAAAAACGCATTCTTCGACTATAAACGGATTTCGAAAACTTTCTTTCGAAAATCTTTGCTTTTTGTTCCAAATTGTAACGCAGCATTTTACGAAATACGCAGTTTTTATATTAAGAAAAATGTTTTGAAAAATGACAGCTCTTCGAACCAGTTTTAGTAATGTAAATATTTATTATTAAAATTCATTATAATTTTAATATAACAGTGAATTTAGTACTAATCACTATATCTTTTACGAAATTGACGCTCCCTTTTAGTATTTTTTGTTCCCTAAAATTGGAAAAGAAATCTGCACTTTTGAAGGATTTAGTATGTCTTTTAGTCTGCTATAGTTCTTTTAGTTTATTATTAATTAGTCGATTTTTCTCACATTAATATAGTTTTTTAATAGGTAAATATTACCAAAGTGTAATTAAGATCACATTAGTTATATTTAAGCTTATGTTAAATATGTATTACAATTAATTAAATGCTTATTAATTATTAAAAAAATATTTAATTTGTAGGTTAAAGTACCAATCGCTTTTTGATAATATTGTTAAAGACGGTCACACTAAGATGTTTTCTTCTATTTTATAATGCTAACGCTTTCTATGTAAATGGTTAAAAAGTACAATAATAATAGTTTAAAACGATAATAGTGATTTCTAGAGATAAGTCTGGCTTAACGAAGAAACATTTTAGGTATTTTATATCGTTTTTTTTAGCATAGTTGACATTCGAGTATCATTAGTGACAGAACTTAAAAAATAATTTGCAGAAAACTGCATTATCCAACTTCTTTGAATGATTTATTACCATTATTTAAAATATTATTTTTGATATATTTCAGTCATTTTCATCATTATGTATCAGGAATCTTCCTAAAGCTAAACTTATCGATAGTTTTAATAAAAATATAAAATAAATAGTGACTAATATTTACAAGTCAAGTTAGCTGCCATAATACCTTTGAACGCACAATTTTTAAATATCTTCCTTATTATTCACATAGTTAATACAATCTGATTGGCGTATTTTTTTTGTTACGTCATTAAACTTGCATATTTTTTTTAAATCCAGAGCTTTTTTTAAAGATTACATGAACAATGAGAATCTTTTCTTAAAAAATATACAAATGTTTATTTTATTTTAAAATCTGTGCCGAATTGTGTATTACTTTTTAAAAACTGTGTTTAAACAATTCAAATCTATTTTTTTTTTTGTCGTATACGCGTTCAAAGTGTTAATCGAAATAATAATAAGGATTATATTACCAGTTATAAATGTAGATTTTAATAAAAAAATGTGCCTGTAATTTATTACAATAATACAATAGTTCCATACAAGGTGCTTAGTTCTTTACAGATAATAGAATATCGCATTCTTCCATTTTAACTTAAAATATTAATGAAAAAATATTACCTACTAGTCTTATTTTTTATTACAGCAAGGTTAAAGTAATAAAGTACCAGTAGACGTAGATTTTGGGAAGTATAAAAATTACAGAAAAAACGTAATTTTTTTGCAGCTAATATTGATAGTTTTATGAATCGATAATTATCGTCCATCGACTTAGCAAAAAAGACGATTATTTGAAACAAACATTTGATAAGTTTTTAAACATAATTAATTGAAGAAGGAAATACCAGTGAAATAGAAATAATTTCGAATAATCATTACAAAAAGAAAAAAAAAATACGAAAAAGATTTTCCGATTTAGTCCCGTACTACGCAGTATTTCGAATGTTTTAGAAACGTTTCGAAATCGGAAAAACGTAATTTCGTATTTTTTTTTTTTACTCTCAACTAACTGAGTCGACAAACCTGATTGGTTTCTCTCAAATTGAATAATGGGTCCATTCTACCCTTATAAATAAATCTTTATTTTAGGGTTAATTTAACTCATCACTGACCCAAACAACAGAATTTTAATATCAGATTTTATTGACTCTAAATCGATATGTAACAACAATCAAGTACAATAATCGATAAACCTTTATCGATATAATAAATCGATGTTTTGTAAAATATATGTTCTCGTAAAATACTGTGCCTTCTTTATATAAAACTGAAAGAGGGTGATATATTTTTTCTTTAATGAATAAACGATTAATGTTTGTAAATATAATTAAACTGGTTGTTTCATTTTTGTTACTTTATACAACCTGTATCACGAAAAGAGAAATGAAAAGAGTATATTATAGTCGGGGTACTCAAAATGGGCCTTATCAGAAGGCTAAAAGTCACCCAAAGGGCAATGGAGAGGGCTATGCTTGGAGTTTCTCTACGTGATCGAATCAGAAATGAGAAGATCCGCAGGAGAACCAAGGTAACCGACATAGCCCGAAGAATTGCCAAACTTAAGTGGCAATGGGCAGGGCACATTGCTCGTAGAACGGATGGCCGATGGGGTCGAAAGGTTCTGGAGTGGCGACCGCGTACCGGAAGACGTAGCGTTGAAAGGCCTCCCATAAGATGGACCGATGACCTTGTGAAGGCCGCAGGAATCCGCTGGATGCGGAAAGCACAGAATCGGTCGAAGTGGAGGTGCTTGGGGGAGGCCTTGTGCAGCAGTGGACGTCTTTCGGCTGAAATGATGATGATGATGACTTTATACAAAGAAAACTCCGGCTATTGTGCGTATAAACTGGGTATATATCTATCTATCCATACATATGCTTTGTCCTGAATGAATGACTGACTGACGGATCAACGCACAGTCTAAACCGCTGATCGTAGAGACCTGAAACTTGGAGGGTGTTTTCTTTGTATGACGTAGGCATCCGGTAAGAAAGGGTTTTCCAAAATTCTACCCCTAAAGGGGTGAAAAAGGGGGGCAAAGTTTGTATGGGACAACGTGATTCCTTGGTCCAATCTACTTAAAATTTTGCATAAAATTTGGCTTGCATAAATTCAAGATAGTATTTCAATCATTATATTATAGTAGTGTGTTTCCATGGGATAGTTTCCGACTTCCACGCGAGCTAAGCCGCGGGAAAAAGCTTGTTGGTATATAAGAAACGACATACATGTACATGAAAATAGTGTAATACTTATTATTTAACACAGTGTTTGATGTTCATGTTCACCATGTTTTGTTCGTTCGTGAGTACTCGCCTAAATAGGAAGTGTTTACTGCTATCTTAAGTCAAGCGCACATTACAGTCGCAACGGGCCGCAGTGCAAAACATATTCAAACAAAAAAGTGCGGTGCGGTCTGCCTGGTCAAGGATAATGCTGATGCGTTGAAAAAATCCGCAAGGCCAGCAATTTTACCTATGAAGTTATTTTTCTAATTGCGAGGTTGACACATAAAAATAGGTTTGTTAAAAAAAAAAATCAAAGTATTCTGCAGAAATAAAATACAAAGTTGTAGGTACTTATGCGTCTCCTGGCTAAATGATAACCGCTGCACAGGTCGATTGATGGTTAAAAGCTACATTTTCCACGGTTGGTTCCTGGATGGGAGACCATCCATAACATTTCGAAACCCCTCCAATCAATCAATCAATCTGCCTAGCCTTTTCCCAACTACATTGGGGTCGACTTTCAGTCTAACCGTATGCAGCTGAATAAAAGTATTTTACATGGAGCGACTGCCGATCTGACCTCTACAACCCAGTAACTGGGTAATACGATACCCCTTAGTAAGACTGGTTGTCAGACTTTCGGGCTTCTGACGACCCGTAACGACTGTCAAAGATCCACGAATGACAGCCGGTACTAACGGCTTAACGTGCTTTCCGAGGCATGGAGGAGTCTCGGTATACAAAGATGGTCACCCATCCACGGACCAACCCTGGCAAGCATAGCTTAACCTGATGGATCGACGCGTGCGGCTGTTATCACGAGCTCCTCATACCGAGACTCCTCCGTGCCTCGGAAAGCACGTTAAGCCGCTGGTTCCGGCTGTCATTCGTCTTATCAAGGGGTATCGTTTACCCAGTAACTGGGTTGTCGAGGTCAGATAGGCGGTCGCTGCATATAAAATATTGGTAATCAGTTACATCCAGTCAGACTGGAAGCTGACCTCAACACAATTGGGAAAAGGCTAGCAGATTGATTTTACACGGTTTAAATATCGTTATGATATGCGTTCAAATAAAATGCTATAATTTACCCAAATGAGTGTAATTTAACTTTGGATTTATAACCAAACATAACAAAATCTAATTAGATAATGATTTTATTGGATATTTTTTTTTTTTAGTATTCAAAATTTAACTCCCTAAAACAAGGATTTTTTCTCGATTTCTTTTTCTATTTTTACTAAATGTTTTTTTTTTTTTTTTGCCGTTTTAATTTTATGTTTTGTGTGGAATAACATGTTTTATTTTGCTTTTTCTTCTGTTTTATTTAGAAGATCCTCAGTCGCTGTACATCCAGACCGCTTCAGGTAATTTTCGTGTATTTTTTCCTTTTTTTTGTGTAAAAAAAATAATAAAAATAATATCTTCAGTAATAATTTAGGGAAACAATTGTACCAACACGTAATAATTTATTAATATTTGCTTATTTTATTTTCAGTGTTTCGTAAAAACGCAGCGCATTCCATCCGACCAGTATACACCGCGCTATCAACAATCCTGATGTATCTCCTTGTCCGAATGCTTTAAATTAACTATCATAACTTATTTATTGTTATCAAAAGTATTCAATGTTTATCCGAGACAAAACGATGTAACTATGCTGTTAAAATTATTAAACGCTTCAAAATTATCCTCTCAATTAACAATATAAGAGAAAAATATCGCAAAAAATATTTTTTAAAGTTTTCTGTTTTTTTTTTTAATGTATCATAAATATTGAATTGAACACAGTTTTTCTTGTTTGTTTTGTCTCCGTTCCATGAGTTTTCATTATATATTATTGTACAGAATAAATGGTAAGGAAATTAATTTTTATTTTAGCGTAAGTGAAAAATTTTTGAAACTTATGTAAAGCGAAGATACTTAAAATTTAATCTTTTTTGGCACAAAAGTAAAAAAAAAACGCATTCTTCGACTATAAACGGATTTCGAAAACTTTCTTTCGAAAATCTTTGCTTTTTGTTCCAAATTGTAACGCAGCATTTTACGAAATACGCAGTTTTTATATTAAGAAAAATGTTTTGAAAAATGACAGCTCTTCGAACCAGTTTTAGTAATGTAAATATTTATTATTAAAATTCATTATAATTTTAATATAACAGTGAATTTAGTACTAATCACTATATCTTTTACGAAATTGACGCTCCCTTTTAGTATTTTTTGTTCCCTAAAATTGGAAAAGAAATCTGCACTTTTGAAGGATTTAGTATGTCTTTTAGTCTGCTATAGTTCTTTTAGTTTATTATTAATTAGTCGATTTTTCTCACATTAATATAGTTTTTTAATAGGTAAATATTACCAAAGTGTAATTAAGATCACATTAGTTATATTTAAGCTTATGTTAAATATGTATTACAATTAATTAAATGCTTATTAATTATTAAAAAAATATTTAATTTGTAGGTTAAAGTACCAATCGCTTTTTGATAATATTGTTAAAGACGGTCACACTAAGATGTTTTCTTCTATTTTATAATGCTAACGCTTTCTATGTAAATGGTTAAAAAGTACAATAATAATAGTTTAAAACGATAATAGTGATTTCTAGAGATAAGTCTGGCTTAACGAAGAAACATTTTAGGTATTTTATATCGTTTTTTTTAGCATAGTTGACATTCGAGTATCATTAGTGACAGAACTTAAAAAATAATTTGCAGAAAACTGCATTATCCAACTTCTTTGAATGATTTATTACCATTATTTAAAATATTATTTTTGATATATTTCAGTCATTTTCATCATTATGTATCAGGAATCTTCCTAAAGCTAAACTTATCGATAGTTTTAATAAAAATATAAAATAAATAGTGACTAATATTTACAAGTCAAGTTAGCTGCCATAATACCTTTGAACGCACAATTTTTAAATATCTTCCTTATTATTCACATAGTTAATACAATCTGATTGGCGTATTTTTTTTGTTACGTCATTAAACTTGCATATTTTTTTTAAATCCAGAGCTTTTTTTAAAGATTACATGAACAATGAGAATCTTTTCTTAAAAAATATACAAATGTTTATTTTATTTTAAAATCTGTGCCGAATTGTGTATTACTTTTTAAAAACTGTGTTTAAACAATTCAAATCTATTTTTTTTTTGTCGTATACGCGTTCAAAGTGTTAATCGAAATAATAATAAGGATTATATTACCAGTTATAAATGTAGATTTTAATAAAAAAATGTGCCTGTAATTTATTACAATAATACAATAGTTCCATACAAGGTGCTTAGTTCTTTACAGATAATAGAATATCGCATTCTTCCATTTTAACTTAAAATATTAATGAAAAAATATTACCTACTAGTCTTATTTTTTATTACAGCAAGGTTAAAGTAATAAAGTACCAGTAGACGTAGATTTTGGGAAGTATAAAAATTACAGAAAAAACGTAATTTTTTTGCAGCTAATATTGATAGTTTTATGAATCGATAATTATCGTCCATCGACTTAGCAAAAAAGACGATTATTTGAAACAAACATTTGATAAGTTTTTAAACATAATTAATTGAAGAAGGAAATACCAGTGAAATAGAAATAATTTCGAATAATCATTACAAAAAGAAAAAAAAAATACGAAAAAGATTTTCCGATTTAGTCCCGTACTACGCAGTATTTCGAATGTTTTAGAAACGTTTCGAAATCGGAAAAACGTAATTTCGTATTTTTTTTTTTTACTCTCAACTAACTGAGTCGACAAACCTGATTGGTTTCTCTCAAATTGAATAATGGGTCCATTCTACCCTTATAAATAAATCTTTATTTTAGGGTTAATTTAACTCATCACTGACCCAAACAACAGAATTTTAATATCAGATTTTATTGACTCTAAATCGATATGTAACAACAATCAAGTACAATAATCGATAAACCTTTATCGATATAATAAATCGATGTTTTGTAAAATATATGTTCTCGTAAAATACTGTGCCTTCTTTATATAAAACTGAAAGAGGGTGATATATTTTTTCTTTAATGAATAAACGATTAATGTTTGTAAATATAATTAAACTGGTTGTTTCATTTTTGTTACTTTATACAACCTGTATCACGAAAAGAGAAATGAAAAGAGTATATTATAGTCGGGGTACTCAAAATGGGCCTTATCAGAAGGCTAAAAGTCACCCAAAGGGCAATGGAGAGGGCTATGCTTGGAGTTTCTCTACGTGATCGAATCAGAAATGAGAAGATCCGCAGGAGAACCAAGGTAACCGACATAGCCCGAAGAATTGCCAAACTTAAGTGGCAATGGGCAGGGCACATTGCTCGTAGAACGGATGGCCGATGGGGTCGAAAGGTTCTGGAGTGGCGACCGCGTACCGGAAGACGTAGCGTTGAAAGGCCTCCCATAAGATGGACCGATGACCTTGTGAAGGCCGCAGGAATCCGCTGGATGCGGAAAGCACAGAATCGGTCGAAGTGGAGGTGCTTGGGGGAGGCCTTGTGCAGCAGTGGACGTCTTTCGGCTGAAATGATGATGATGATGACTTTATACAAAGAAAACTCCGGCTATTGTGCGTATAAACTGGGTATATATCTATCTATCCATACATATGCTTTGTCCTGAATGAATGACTGACTGACGGATCAACGCACAGTCTAAACCGCTGATCGTAGAGACCTGAAACTTGGAGGGTGTTTTCTTTGTATGACGTAGGCATCCGGTAAGAAAGGGTTTTCCAAAATTCTACCCCTAAAGGGGTGAAAAAGGGGGGCAAAGTTTGTATGGGACAACGTGATTCCTTGGTCCAATCTACTTAAAATTTTGCATAAAATTTGGCTTGCATAAATTCAAGATAGTATTTCAATCATTATATTATAGTAGTGTGTTTCCATGGGATAGTTTCCGACTTCCACGCAAGCTAAGCCGCGGGAAAAAGCTTGTTGGTATATAAGAAACGACATACATGTACATGAAAATAGTGTAATACTTATTATTTAACACAGTGTTTGATGTTCATGTTCACCATGTTTTGTTCGTTCGTGAGTACTCGCCTAAATAGGAAGTGTTTACTGCTATCTTAAGTCAAGCGCACATTACAGTCGCAACGGGCCGCAGTGCAAAACATATTCAAACAAAAAAGTGCGGTGCGGTCTGCCTGGTCAAGGATAATGCTGATGCGTTGAAAAAATCCGCAAGGCCAGCAATTTTACCTATGAAGTTATTTTTCTAATTGCGAGGTTGACACATAAAAACAGGTTTGTTAAAAAAAAAAATCAAAGTATTCTGCAGAAATAAAATACAAAGTTGTAGGTACTTATGCGTCTCCTGGCTAAATGATAACCGCTGCACAGGTCGATTGATGGTTAAAAGCTACATTTTCCACGGTTGGTTCCTGGATGGGAGACCATCCATAACATTTCGAAACCCCTCCAATCAATCAATCAATCTGCCTAGCCTTTTCCCAACTACATTGGGGTCGACTTTCAGTCTAACCGTATGCAGCTGAATAAAAGTATTTTACATGGAGCGACTGCCGATCTGACCTCTACAACCCAGTAACTGGGTAATACGATACCCCTTAGTAAGACTGGTTGTCAGACTTTCGGGCTTCTGACGACCCGTAACGACTGTCAAAGATCCACGAATGACAGCCGGGACTAACGGCTTAACGTGCTTTCCGAGGCATGGAGGAGTCTCGGTATACAAAGATGGTCACCCATCCACGGACCAACCCTGGCAAGCATAGCTTAACCTGATGGATCGACGCGTGCGGCTGTTATCACGAGCTCCTCATACCGAGACTCCTCCGTGCCTCGGAAAGCACGTTAAGCCGCTGGTTCCGGCTGTCATTCGTCTTATCAAGGGGTATCGTTTACCCAGTAACTGGGTTGTCGAGGTCAGATAGGCGGTCGCTGCATATAAAATATTGGTAATCAGTTACATCCAGTCAGACTGGAAGCTGACCTCAACACAATTGGGAAAAGGCTAGCAGATTGATTTTACACGGTTTAAATATCGTTATGATATGCGTTCAAATAAAATGCTATAATTTACCCAAATGAGTGTAATTTAACTTTGGATTTATAACCAAACATAACAAAATCTAATTAGATAATGATTTTATTGGATATTTTTTTTTTTTAGTATTCAAAATTTAACTCCCTAAAACAAGGATTTTTTCTCGATTTCTTTTTCTATTTTTACTAAATGTTTTTTTTTTTTTTTTTGCCGTTTTAATTTTATGTTTTGTGTGGAATAACATGTTTTATTTTGCTTTTTCTTCTGTTTTATTTAGAAGATCCTCAGTCGCTGTACATCCAGACCGCTTCAGGTAATTTTCGTGTATTTTTTCCTTTTTTTTGTGTAAAAAAAATAATAAAAATAATATCTTCAGTAATAATTTAGGGAAACAATTGTACCAACACGTAATAATTTATTAATATTTGCTTATTTTATTTTCAGTGTTTCGTAAAAACGCAGCGCATTCCATCCGACCAGTATACACCGCGCTATCAACAATCCTGATGTATCTCCTTGTCCGAATGCTTTAAATTAACTATCATAACTTATTTATTGTTATCAAAAGTATTCAATGTTTATCCGAGACAAAACGATGTAACTATGCTGTTAAAATTATTAAACGCTTCAAAATTATCCTCTCAATTAACAATATAAGAGAAAAATATCGCAAAAAATATTTTTTAAAGTTTTCTGTTTTTTTTTTTAATGTATCATAAATATTGAATTGAACACAGTTTTTCTTGTTTGTTTTGTCTCCGTTCCATGAGTTTTCATTATATATTATTGTACAGAATAAATGGTAAGGAAATTAATTTTTATTTTAGCGTAAGTGAAAAATTTTTGAAACTTATGTAAAGCGAAGATACTTAAAATTTAATCTTTTTTGGCACAAAAGTAAAAAAAAAACGCATTCTTCGACTATAAACGGATTTCGAAAACTTTCTTTCGAAAATCTTTGCTTTTTGTTCCAAATTGTAACGCAGCATTTTACGAAATACGCAGTTTTTATATTAAGAAAAATGTTTTGAAAAATGACAGCTCTTCGAACCAGTTTTAGTAATGTAAATATTTATTATTAAAATTCATTATAATTTTAATATAACAGTGAATTTAGTACTAATCACTATATCTTTTACGAAATTGACGCTCCCTTTTAGTATTTTTTGTTCCCTAAAATTGGAAAAGAAATCTGCACTTTTGAAGGATTTAGTATGTCTTTTAGTCTGCTATAGTTCTTTTAGTTTATTATTAATTAGTCGATTTTTCTCACATTAATATAGTTTTTTAATAGGTAAATATTACCAAAGTGTAATTAAGATCACATTAGTTATATTTAAGCTTATGTTAAATATGTATTACAATTAATTAAATGCTTATTAATTATTAAAAAAATATTTAATTTGTAGGTTAAAGTACCAATCGCTTTTTGATAATATTGTTAAAGACGGTCACACTAAGATGTTTTCTTCTATTTTATAATGCTAACGCTTTCTATGTAAATGGTTAAAAAGTACAATAATAATAGTTTAAAACGATAATAGTGATTTCTAGAGATAAGTCTGGCTTAACGAAGAAACATTTTAGGTATTTTATATCGTTTTTTTTAGCATAGTTGACATTCGAGTATCATTAGTGACAGAACTTAAAAAATAATTTGCAGAAAACTGCATTATCCAACTTCTTTGAATGATTTATTACCATTATTTAAAATATTATTTTTGATATATTTCAGTCATTTTCATCATTATGTATCAGGAATCTTCCTAAAGCTAAACTTATCGATAGTTTTAATAAAAATATAAAATAAATAGTGACTAATATTTACAAGTCAAGTTAGCTGCCATAATACCTTTGAACGCACAATTTTTAAATATCTTCCTTATTATTCACATAGTTAATACAATCTGATTGGCGTATTTTTTTTGTTACGTCATTAAACTTGCATATTTTTTTTAAATCCAGAGCTTTTTTTAAAGATTACATGAACAATGAGAATCTTTTCTTAAAAAATATACAAATGTTTATTTTATTTTAAAATCTGTGCCGAATTGTGTATTACTTTTTAAAAACTGTGTTTAAACAATTCAAATCTATTTTTTTTTTGTCGTATACGCGTTCAAAGTGTTAATCGAAATAATAATAAGGATTATATTACCAGTTATAAATGTAGATTTTAATAAAAAAATGTGCCTGTAATTTATTACAATAATACAATAGTTCCATACAAGGTGCTTAGTTCTTTACAGATAATAGAATATCGCATTCTTCCATTTTAACTTAAAATATTAATGAAAAAATATTACCTACTAGTCTTATTTTTTATTACAGCAAGGTTAAAGTAATAAAGTACCAGTAGACGTAGATTTTGGGAAGTATAAAAATTACAGAAAAAACGTAATTTTTTTGCAGCTAATATTGATAGTTTTATGAATCGATAATTATCGTCCATCGACTTAGCAAAAAAGACGATTATTTGAAACAAACATTTGATAAGTTTTTAAACATAATTAATTGAAGAAGGAAATACCAGTGAAATAGAAATAATTTCGAATAATCATTACAAAAAGAAAAAAAAAAATACGAAAAAGATTTTCCGATTTAGTCCCGTACTACGCAGTATTTCGAATGTTTTAGAAACGTTTCGAAATCGGAAAAACGTAATTTCGTATTTTTTTTTTTACTCTCAACTAACTGAGTCGACAAACCTGATTGGTTTCTCTCAAATTGAATAATGGGTCCATTCTACCCTTATAAATAAATCTTTATTTTAGGGTTAATTTAACTCATCACTGACCCAAACAACAGAATTTTAATATCAGATTTTATTGACTCTAAATCGATATGTAACAACAATCAAGTACAATAATCGATAAACCTTTATCGATATAATAAATCGATGTTTTGTAAAATATATGTTCTCGTAAAATACTGTGCCTTCTTTATATAAAACTGAAAGAGGGTGATATATTTTTTCTTTAATGAATAAACGATTAATGTTTGTAAATATAATTAAACTGGTTGTTTCATTTTTGTTACTTTATACAACCTGTATCACGAAAAGAGAAATGAAAAGAGTATATTATAGTCGGGGTACTCAAAATGGGCCTTATCAGAAGGCTAAAAGTCACCCAAAGGGCAATGGAGAGGGCTATGCTTGGAGTTTCTCTACGTGATCGAATCAGAAATGAGAAGATCCGCAGGAGAACCAAGGTAACCGACATAGCCCGAAGAATTGCCAAACTTAAGTGGCAATGGGCAGGGCACATTGCTCGTAGAACGGATGGCCGATGGGGTCGAAAGGTTCTGGAGTGGCGACCGCGTACCGGAAGACGTAGCGTTGAAAGGCCTCCCATAAGATGGACCGATGACCTTGTGAAGGCCGCAGGAATCCGCTGGATGCGGAAAGCACAGAATCGGTCGAAGTGGAGGTGCTTGGGGGAGGCCTTTTGCAGCAGTGGACGTCTTTCGGCTGAAATGATGATGATGATGACTTTATACAAAGAAAACTCCGGCTATTGTGCGTATAAACTGGGTATATATCTATCTATCCATACATATGCTTTGTCCTGAATGAATGACTGACTGACGGATCAACGCACAGTCTAAACCGCTGATCGTAGAGACCTGAAACTTGGAGGGTGTTTTCTTTGTATGACGTAGGCATCCGGTAAGAAAGGGTTTTCCAAAATTCTACCCCTAAAGGGGTGAAAAAGGGGGGCAAAGTTTGTATGGGACAACGTGATTCCTTGGTCCAATCTACTTAAAATTTTGCATAAAATTTGGCTTGCATAAATTCAAGATAGTATTTCAATCATTATATTATAGTAGTGTGTTTCCATGGGATAGTTTCCGACTTCCACGCGAGCTAAGCCGCGGGAAAAAGCTTGTTGGTATATAAGAAACGACATACATGTACATGAAAATAGTGTAATACTTATTATTTAACACAGAACTTAATAGTATAACAAAATGCGACGGCTCGCGAGGCACAAGAGTACGGTCGCCGAGCGCGTGCGCGGGTATTGGTTGTTTACGACTGACTGCCTGGCGGCGCACAGTGGGAAAAAATGACGTTTTTTGTTCAAAAATCTGCCTACACCACAATTTTTGACGTATCGCTGCCATTTTTTTTTTCATACACTCCTGATGTAACACACTTTAGTGTGTCACTTTTTTTTAAATTGATATATCTTTTTTTAATTTTCTTTAAGTGACACACCAGAGTGTGTTGTTATCTCAGGAGTGTATAAAAAAAATGACAGCGATACGTCAAAAATTATGGTGTAGGCAGATTTTTGAACAAAAAACGTCATTTTTTTCCCATTGTGCGGCGCGGGGCCGCGGGCGATATGGATAGTGTTGTGCCGACCGCAACTAACGTCGGCACACGACGAACTCTAGAAGTGCGGGGAGTCGACTCTAATAGGGGTCGCGCTATAATATTATGCTTAGATGATTTGGTCATCTTGAGAGAATGAATAAAAGGCGAATAACAAAGGGTCATTTACAAGGCAGATGAGGGTGAGTGGTAACACCGGGAGAGGACGCCCTAGACGGACATAAATAGTGACCTTATTGGTGATGTTCTTCAAAAAGGTCAGGTGCGTAGTACTCGCAACCGGCGTGCGTTTATAAACGAGGGAAAAAAAGGAGTGTGTAAGGATCGTCGCAAAATTCAAAATTCAACATTTTTATTTCACATAAACCTACCAAGTAGGACACTTATGAAACGTTAGAAGCAAGGTGCAC
Organism: Agrochola lychnidis; assembly: GCA_963680765.1. Taxonomy (NCBI): domain Eukaryota; kingdom Metazoa; phylum Arthropoda; class Insecta; order Lepidoptera; family Noctuidae; genus Agrochola; species Agrochola lychnidis. Next base: position 15,562,777 of record OY796872.1, read on the forward strand.
GGTTCCAATTAATTGGTCGTTTCTTATGGACAAGAGCCGGCAAGAAACTCCACGGTTACTCTTTTGAAAATAATTGGCTTTTACAATATTTTCAAATAACAGTGTTTTAGGTATGGGAGGACAGTGTAGGTCTTTCAACAAGTACTAGGTAGGTACTTAAAAAAATAGAAAATGGTCAACAAATTTACAGTCCACTAAGCATGCAACGTTCTCACATTCACAAAATAGAAAAGAATCTATACAGAAGATAACTCGTGAAGGAACATTACTTGTCGTTGTGATCTTGTTCTAGTAACTGTAATTATCCATAGTCTTCATTGATTTTTGTTGCTTATATATTTAGTAAGTATGTATGTATTTATGTATCTATTATTTAGGATATGTATATATCTGTGTATCTATTCTAGTATTTTCTATGTTTATTATTTGCACCAACGACAGCCCTATTTTATGTAGATAGTGATTGTTTATCTGTCATTTTGTCGATTCTTCCGTCGACAAAACTCGTTTCTACGGTGTTCATGCTACGCGTGCTGGCAAATCACTGTCCATTCCAAGGTTGCCTGGAAGAGATCGCGGAAAGCGATAAGGCCGCCCGTTGTATATTTTGTAGTGTTTGATTTATTTTTTGTTTTTGTGGTGTACAATAAAGTATATATAAATAAATATAAATAATAAATAAACTAAATTAATAAAAAAATATAATATTTTAATTAAACGCAAGAGGAGCTCGTGGCTAAGTAATAACCTTTCGTACGATTCGATCCATCAGGTTAAGCTACGCTTGCCGGGGTTGGTCTGTGGATGGGTGACCATCTTTACATACCGAGACTCCTCCGTGCCTCGGAAAGCACGTTAAGCCGTTGGTCCCGGCTGTCATTCGTGAATCTTTGATTGTCGTTACGGGTCGTCAGAAGCCCGAAAGTCAGACAACCAGTCTTACCAAGGGATATCGTATTACCCAGTTACTGGGTTGTGGAGGTCAAATAGGCAGTCGCTCCATGTAAAATACTGGTATTCAGCTGCATCCGATTAGACCGGAAGCCGTCCTCAACATAGTTAGGAAAAGGCTAGGCAGATTGACATGATTGCTATTACAACTCTAACAAATCTGATTAATTATCATGTTCACAAAAGCCGCTAATAAAGAGTTGAAATTAAATTGTAGGTATATAATGTGGCAAAAAGGGAGTGAGTTTATGTATGTAAAACCTGTAAAATATCACTATTGAAAAAAAGGCAATGGGACACTAGAAAAGAATGGGTAAATCCTCAAGGTGGTACGAGAACTAAAACAACGGTAACTTGACAATAGTGGACTGTATAATTATAAAGATTTAAGAAGGGAAACAAACGGTTTACAATTTGGAATGTACTGGTGAGAATTACTACATGAATACGTTGTACGGTGGTCGAAGACGCAGTGGCGTGCCGGCCGGTGTGTGCGCGCTGCTCGGGTGCCCCCTCCGCGACCGCAGCTCCCGCCCGCGGTCGCCCGGTGCGGCGTGATATTCTCGACAGACACCGATCAAAGGCCTATGACTTGTCAGCAACGTCTTAGGACATCTGCAGTAGTAGCAAAGGCATGCGTCGGATGGTATCCCAGAGACAAAGCTGATATTTGTAACATTTATACATTCATACACTTTAAACCAGAATGCAGCAACAAAGTTGTTTGTTGACGGAAATTAATAAGTAAGTGTTAGTATAGAGGCATGAGGAACAGGATATAAGGTTCACTCATCCTCCACAGAAAAGGTAGGATTTACCGATCAGACTGGTGTCGTTTTTGGTGAACAACTGCCCGATGTTTTTTTTCTGTTGGGCATCTCATAGCTGGTTCCTGAAACCACGACTATTTAACCGGACAATCCTGTGGTTGCCTTAAGCTACTACACTCAAAGCCTCTAGCCAGGGCACACATAAACTAAGCTAAAAAGCTTAGGATAAATGCTCGCTAAGGGCACCCCCTGTGGAGTACGAGCTTCGGCTTAGGGCGTTATCCGGAGGGAGGACATCAAAAGATGGGACGAGCTGGATCAGAAAGGTTTCGATCATTATTATTAATCGGGGAATTTAAAGCTACGTGCACAGCTATAACAACTGCTAGCTCCTCGTTTTCGAGCAAGGGTCGGGGGGGAGTATTATTTACTCGGGGACGCGGTCGCGATCGCAAAGGACCTCGGCGGCGAGGTCGGAATAACGGGAGGCGTCTGTGTTTGTACAGTGTACTTGTTTCCCTATTGCTCTCCTGGAGGAGGGTTGTGGGGTCATCGGGGTCTGAGAGGATATGCCTTGGACGGCGAACATGATTGATTCTACTCGGGACATAACTGGCGGCCTCGACAACCAGAGGGTTGTGATGTTTGGCCGCGGACTCAAAGAAACGCTTGGAAAGGCGTTTTAGAAATTGGTGGATAGTGGGAATCTTTAGGTCGAGGTGGAGTGCCTCGTTCCTAACGAACCAGGGGGAACCTGTGGCCCTACGGAGGAATCTATTTTGGACTGTTTGCATCCTATGGATGTGATGGGGTTTTGCATGAGCAAAGACAGCACCCGCATAGGTCATGATTGGACTGCCCGATGATTGATGTCGGGAAGTTATATATGTCGGATCCGGACATTAGTAAGGACACGAAACGAATCGCAAGCGCTGTCGATATCAAGTGATCTACCCATACCAGAAAGCGCGCTTCTACAGGGTCGTGATGTTTTAAGGCCACGGCGAGGAGGGATTCAGCCTCGGATCGCATCGGAGTCAAGACGTCGCGGTACTGTTCTCGATTCGTTGTGCTAAGTTATTGTGTTACTTGTAATTTGGGATAATTGTGTTAATTTGTGATTTTAATAAACGCCGTCGCACCCAGTGCGTGTATAATTTAGCTAGTGTGATTAAGTTGATAGTAAATTATAATGTGATCTGAACTGCAAACGGTTTTTCTATTGCGCATTAACCAACACTACCCACACTATGCCCACAGTAGTTAAAATATCGCTGATGATAACGAAAGAGTCGCATACCCGTCTCCGACATATAGATCCTGATCGCGCGGTAAACCCTGCTTGCGCGATGCAGGATTTCGCGTGACGTCATGACGTGATGTGTAAACTTAACATTTTCACTTCTGCAAGTTGAGACGGCAACTAAATTTTGGAGTGTCACGAAGGTCTCTAAACAATCCCTTTTTGAGATTTCGCAAGTAACTCAAAAATTAGAAGTTCTCGTCGAAATTAGTGAAATTTTTATCCCCTCTTGTATAACACCTCTTGAGGATTGAAATTAAATGAAATTGTTTAGTCTATAAATAGGATATATCGGAATCAGTTTTACACGTCATAAAAAAATAAGCTAGATGAGTTTGGCGTTTCCTATCTGACTACTCTGAGAAGAAAAGCCGAAAAAAACTCAGAGGTCGCAGTCTCTTTTAAAGTCCAGACATAATCTTGGTCAGGCCATATTATGAGGACCATGTAGATTAGTGTCTGAAATGGTCTTTTGATGAAAGAACCACACAGGCTTGAGTGGACCTATCCAGTCAGTGCAAGCATTTGTCAATAATCGTGGAGCTCAACTCAGAACTTAAGGAGCTCAATTTTGTCTACAGATTAACGCAGGACCTTTGATTGTATTTGACCGTGACCTTTGTCTAGTTATTGTTGGATATTGCATGAAGCAATATATGTAAAAATATGCTAACCATAGATCCATGATGTTAACATTATAACTCCACCAACTTCACTGATTCACTTTGATTCATTGAAATCATTGACATTATGAAACTTGTCAGTGTTGACATATGATAACTTGTCAGTGATCAGTATTTCTCGGTATTTCTCAATTTCTTGCATAGCCTGCTAACTATTGCAAATTCAATGGTCCAGACTAGACCAGGGACTATCATCTCCTAATTGGTTCCAGCTTATAAACGGACATCATGGAGCCAATTGTAAGTATTATCGAATACAACAACAACAAGGCTTTTAAGGCGCTGTTGCGACTGCCACGTTATTGCAGTGCATCTACATTGTTTGCTCAAGCCCGAGTACTATCTTCTCAGCTGTTGTGGGTAAAAAGAATGCATCTCTTCTCACTGGATTGCGGAACAGTAGCAACAGCTTCTTGAAAGTTATTGTTGATAGACATGACGAAGACCCCATAGTGAGGCATTTTATAAACACCACCCTGTCTGTAGTATATTTGAAGTACTAACATAGCATATAAGATAAATTATTTACCTACTAACATCTAGAATTTTTAGTATTTTTCTAATTGGATACAGTTTTCTGGTAAATACAGAAACTATTATTATTATTTATCCATGTTGTGGAAAACTCAAGTGGCAATGGCCAGGGCACATTGCTCGCCGAACGGAACGGAACGAACGGAAGACGTAGCGTTGGAAGGCCTCCCACAAGATGGACCGATGACCTTGTGAAGGCCGCAGGAATCCGCTGGATGCGGAAAGCACAGAATCGGTCGAAGTGGCGGTGCTCGGGGGAGGCCTATGTCCAGCAGTGGACGTCTTTCGGCTGAAATGATGATGATGATTTTGTGGACTTCTTTTTCTTCTTTTGATGCCTCCGTAATTACTTACTAAGGTTGACCATCAATTCTTATTGAAAAATGAAAATTTTCTTCAATTACTGGAGGTAGACCGGCCATCAACTCCAAATATTTGTCCTGGTCCTTTGCGTGGTAAATCAGAATTTGTGCACTTGTTGTAGATGCAAAAAATGCAAAAGTGTCCGAGGAAAGTGTAAACGAGACCCTGAGACCCTGTTTGTGCTAAATTTTACGCTATCAATCTCTAAAGGGATCTAAGAAAGAAAGAAAGAAAATTCGTTTATTTGCGGTAAACATGACGTAAAGAAAGATAAAAAACACGTAAAATAACAAATTGGGGGAAAATATGCGTCACATCCACGCAAAACGGCCATCGCTCAGCATAAAGCTGCGACCCCATGCAAGACAGAGCCCCAGCGCTGGTTTCACACACATTCATCCGTATTTTGAAGGTTTTATTCTTTAATATCTCGCCACTTTTCCCACTAACTATTGTTTGAATAACATTATTAAATTGTAATTGGAAAATTCCGATGAAACTTAAATGCAAAACATCTTTAAAAAAAAAAAACAACCGACCTCCAAAAAAAACACTACAAAGTGAAAAATAACTTTAATTTCGGAAGTCGGTGTCTTGGGTTTTGTATTTTCGTTTTTTGCCACCGACTTCCGAAATTAAAGTTATTTTTCACTTTGTAGTGTTTTTTTTGGAGGTCGGTTGTTTTTTTTTTTTTGTAAAAAGTTTTTAGTTGTGGTACCTACCCCACACACATTCGAATACCACTACCTGCTACCAGTGACAGAAACTTATCATATCATCTACATACTAAGTGGGAAAAAAATTACGTATTTTGTAGCTAACTCAAAAACTATTCAAGCAAAGTTAATAAAATTTATATGGGACCAATTCGAGAGCACACCCTTTCAAACAAAAAAGAATTTTCAAAATCGGTCCACAATTGACGGAGAAATCGGTGGACATACAAAAAAAAAAACAAACATACGCGACGAACATTTAACCTCCTCCTTTTTGGAAGTCGGTTAATTAGTATTGCGGGTTTCAGTATTTTATACCATTTAACCGGATCCTTAAAGTAGACCATCTGGTATGCTAGAAACTGTGGGCTAGTGGTTCTACAGGTAATTTAAGCGTTCTCTTTCTTTGTCAATAGACTCCTAACTGCAGCTTTAGCGAAAACGTTACAAAAGCCAGGTTTGCACTAGAAAATAACCACGTCGATGCAGAAAACTATGATTATTGTAGTAAAAGATCATATTTGACTAGACCAAACAGGTATGTATAACCCTATTATTCACTATACCTATTATTATTCATCACATACTAAGACAAATGGTTCCCTTCCAACTTTTCACTTGTTAGTAATCGCGCTCCGCTCACTCGTGGCGTAGGTGAGCTCACTTCGCTCGCTCGTCTTGACAGTGGTCTTCCTCTACTCGCTTATCTTGTGGAGAAGCCTCGCTTCGCTCGTTTTACTCGTGTAAAAGCTGTCTCGTGGCGTAAGTGGGCTCGCTTCACTCGCGCTTTGTAAGATTGTGCTTGTGTATTGTACTCGCTTGTCTTATTTTGAGGCACGCTTTGCTCTGTTGTGTCGTCTGTGGGCTCGCTTTGCTCGCTCGTCACGAAACTGTGCTCGCTACACTGGGCTGAGTTAGGGAATACCTACCATCGTTAAGTCAACTTAGCTTGATGTAAACCTCTCATTAGTTGGGATTGAGCGAGCTTCAGCTTGCCGTAATAGTGGCTAGCAAAGTGCTAGCACAACCTCAGGGAACTCCTCTCACGAGGTTTACGTCAGGTTACAGCTGTGACAAAACGACGCGGTCTCGAACTGCACAAACATTTTTTTTCCAGTTTACTAGAGTCCGTAATACACATGCTGATGTGTGGCTTAGGCAGTGGCCTAATAGCTCTCCATGTGGCCTACATGGAATGTGGACTGTTTGCTTCAATGGCCATAAATATTTTTCTTTCTGCCATTATCAGCTACTGCGTCTGTGTGAGTTTTATTTGTTTAATTACTAGTGACCCGTGTGCATCGCACGGTTTTTTCGAATTGACAAAACATCGAGATTTCTATAATTATTATATTTTAGTTTCATCATCATCATCATCAGCCTATAAATGTTCCCACTACTGGGACACAGGCCTCCTCTCTGTGAGAGGGAGTGGGCCGTAATCCACCACGCGGGCCCAGTGCGGGTTGGTAGATGTCACATGTCTTCGAATTTTCGGTTCCTGGACATGCCAGTTTCCTCACGATGTTTTCCTTCACCGTTTTGAGAGCAGTGGTGATGAAATAATTTACACAAAGTAAAGCACCTGCCTGGGTTCGAACCTACGACCTACAACTCGTAAGTCGCGGCCGTTACCACTGGGCCACCACTGCTATTTTAGTTTAATATAAATGTATTATACACATAAAAGTGTAAAGTCTTTTAGTTGATAAATGTTACTATAATTCGAACGACTTCTTAAACGTTAATTTTTCCAAACTTAAGACCTCACAGTGACATCAAACAATAACAATTATTATTTTGTATGAATCTTTAAATATTGTAATAATTCTAGGAACGACATTAAAATGATTTAAAAACTACTATTATTGAATAAATAATTAATCTGTATGACATTGCATTAATTTAATATCTTAAAGTATTTTATGACTGTTTTTTATCTATTTGTTGATTGTATTTTATGACTGTTTTTTATCTATTTGTTGATTGTATTTTATGATTGTACCTATACATTTTGCATGCCTTACGGTAGAATCACTTGAAACATGTAAATTTTTATAACACCATTGTTTTTCTGCAAAAATAAATGATTTGATTTGAAATGAATTCTTTAAAAGATTATAAAAATAGTAGTTTAGAAGAACAACGCGATCACACAGACAGACACGAGAAGCGACTTTAATTTATATTATGTATATATATGTTTATAATATGTATAGCTGTATTCATGACGTCACGATCAGGGGTGGCTGCAGGCTATAGGAGTGCCGAAAACAAAACGATGGATAGTGTATTTTTTTCTCAACATTACTTTGTGACGTTTACAGTTTCGCACATTGATTTCATTAAAAAAAAACTAGCCATCGCTCGACCTAGACGGGTCGATAAGCACCTCATATATTTAAATCCAACTAACCGTTAGGATCCTTCGAAGGTATAAAGAATCCCACTTACAAATAAACAGTATTTCTATTTTCTTAATGTACCTCGGGAATCATCGCATTTCTGAATACAAATAAATGCTAATTTCCATGTCCATCAATTATTAGATTTATCGTGTATAATAATTTAAATTCAGAACTAAGTACTATAATGTTGTTTTGCTTTGATTTCCGTGTGAACTATATAGAGCTGTAAAACTATTTCCCTATCCGTCGTGACTGCGACTTTAGCAGTTTTCCTCCCATTTTTTAAATAAATTACATTATGTTAAAAGAATATTAACATCTCCATAGACTTCCAAGCGGATTGAGAGCTTCCGGTCTGCACCAAGTGCAAAGGGCAACTGATAGAAATTCGACAACTGACGAAACACGAAGTTTGCCGAGGGACATTAAGAAAATAGAAATACTGTACGTTGATACGCGTGAAAAACAAAACACTGTATTTTTGGTCGCATCGTTGAGTAAAAAGAGTTCTAATTATAATTCCTACGCCACAGATTCTGTTCTGGTCAGCCCAGAAGCTGTACGGACGAGTGCAGAAGCATGAATTGACCTACCCCGATGTAATGGAGGCTGCCATGCTTCTGTCACCGTGGCCTCAGTGCCAGAAAGCGGCTAGAACCTCCAGGTAATAAAAAAATAACATCCTCCTGACCGAAACTCGACCAATCTCAACGGGGATTAACAAGTGCGCAGTGCCAAAGTGTGTATACAGCGCAGACACAGGTTGACTCTCAATTCCTTTATTTCGTCCAATGGGACGGCAATCCGACACGACCGGGGAGAGGTCAGGCGCAGGACCAACAGCTTTACGTGCTTTCCAAGGCACGGGGGTGTCACACCACCAACTCCGAAACTCCAAACAGCAGCAGAGAAATTCCAAGTAAAAAAAAAAGTGGTGGCACTCCGGGAGTGCCGATAGAAATGAAAACTTGAACAAGATCGCCTTGGTGGAAGATAAATACTTGTATAGAATATTGGTCCGTAACCTTATCTAAATAAAGAGCACAATCGCGTTTACAAAACCTTTAAAGTAAAAATACTTGCATAGAACATTGATCCGTAAGACCGTAACACAATATAAATAAAGAGCACAATCGCGTTTACAAAAATGAGGTGTCGTCATGGTGTCGCGAAATCAATAGTTTAGTCCCATTTTGTCCACGGTTTAATCCCATCTCAAAACTGCCCAACGCGCCCATAGAAGTTTTCACTTGAAAACCCAATAACACTCTGCCAGACCCGGGAATCAAACCCACGACAACACGCTCAGTATTCGCACCAACGACCAAGAGGCCAACGGGGCAGGCTCTAGGTATGCAGAATAAGAAAAAGAAACCCTTGGTCATTAAGGATGAGGTTGCCACGACCTTGTGGCAATCCGCCGAGTATGGAGTTTCTTACCCGATCTTCTCCATACGAACAACTTTTTGGAAGGGCAACTAGAATCAATTCAATTTTCTTGTACATTTTGACAATGTCCAACTTGAAATAAACGGTATGACATTGACTTGACTGCTATCCAGCAGTCAAGTCACGCGCGGGCGGTGAGTAGCACAGCACCGGTCGTTGTGGCGATGCTTTGCAGAGGTCCATATCCAGTAGTCGACCTCTTTCAGCCAATGATAAGGGGGCCTACCACAAGATCATAAAGCAGTATTATTTTAATATTACTTCAGTGTGGGAAAGAGATGAAGCTTACAAGACGTATAGCTCTCTTTCTCCCACTGAAGTAATATTAAAATAATACTGCTTTTGAGCTGGTGGTAGGCCCCCTGGTCATGAGTACACCAGAGGTTCAGAGATTTTTTTCTTCGCACCTGGCAAGTAGATCATAAAACGCAGCCCAACAACCAACTTCCAAAAAATAATACGAAGTGCTAAATATATTTAGTTTCGGAAGTCGTTTCTTTTTTACCACCAGCTTGCGAAACTAAATTTATTTTGCACTTTGTAGTGTTTTATAGTTTAGTGAGAGTCAGGTGTTTTTTTTTTTTTTTGTAAAAATTTACACAATTTTTTTTTTACTAGGATATATTTATTTTACATAGCAAGTAGTGGTATTTAATCAACATAGACTAAAGTAAATTAAGTATTTATTATTGCAGCTATCCCCTTGAAATATTCCCTTTTCAATACAAAAAGAATAGGGATGATGCCTAGGTAAAAAAAAAAATCTATTTAGTCCGTCTTTCAGATAATAAAAAAATATTAGACACCTATTTTTTGCTTTATCGTAATATTAAAAAATAACTTAGAAAAAATGCATTAAAGTTGGGGAGTGGGGGTCGTTACATCATAATTCAATATAAAATCTAGCAAGGCGTGACGTCATGCCACATTTTAACTCAATGTATCGCCGTAATCTTTTAATTACGTCAAAAAAGAAAAAACACGTGTCCAATATTATTTATTAATATACTTGCTGGAGGAGCTCGTGACTAAATACTAACAGCCGCTCGGATCGATCTGTCAGGTTACGCTACGCTTGCCGGGGTTGGTCCGTGGATGGGTGACCATTTCTACATACCGAGACTCCTCCGTGCCTCGGAAAGCACGTTAAGCCGTTGGTCCCGGCTGTCATTCATGGATCTTTGACAGTTGCTACGGGTCGTCAGAAGCCCGAAAATCTGACAACCAGTCTTACCAAGGGGTATCATATTACCCAGTTACTGGGTTGTGGAGATCAGATAGGCAGTCGCTCCATATAAAATACTGGTATTCAGCTGCATCCGGTTAGACTGGAAGCCGACCCCAATATAGTTGGGAAAAGGCTAGGCATATTGAAATTTTTTGGAGACAGGCCTATTGTCGACGTGGTCAAGTTATTGCTGAACATACATTAAAATAAAAAAGATTCTGACAGATTAAGACGCTCCTCAATTTTATGAAGCGGTTAAGAAAAAACATATAAGAAAATTGAAGAAAACGTTAACGTGATTTATTCGATTACAGATATTTAGTTGAAGCCACGTTATTGTGCCATCTTTACGGTTCCTGTTTGGTTTTGGTAATTATGATAGCCCGAAATCTGCAAGAGCTGGTAACAAGAAATGGTACAATTAATGATGGTGACAACCCATCTCTCAGCCTCAAGGTGGTTATTCTTTTACTGATGATACCGTGTGCCATTATCTGTATGATTACAGATATGAAGTGCCTTGCACCATTTGCGTTAATCTGTGACCTGTTTGGTGGTAAGTTTTGTAAGGTTTTTTGTGTTACTAGAGTCCGTCTCACAAAAGAAGTCATGAGGCAATCATCATCATCATCAGCCTATAATGTTCCCACTGCTGGGACACAGGCCTCCTCTCAGTGAGAGGGAGTGGGCCGTAATCCACCACGCGGGCCCAGTGCGGGTTGGTAGATGTCACATGTCTTCGAATTTTCGGTTCTAGGACATGCCGGTTTCCTCACGATGTTTACCTTCACCGTTTTGACGTTCAAAAGTGCCTTTTTGTGCCTAATTGAAATAAATTATTTGACTTTGACTTTGAATTTGACTTTTGAGAGCAGTGGTGATGAAATAATTTACACAAAGTAAAGCGCCTGTCTGGGTTCGAACCTACGACGTACAACTCGTAAGTCGCGGCCGTTACCACTGGGCCACCACTGCTCTCATGAGGCAATAAGTGGAACTAATGATGACCGTTGGGGTAGACATTTTCTTGAATGGAGATCGCTAATCATCAGGGATGGGCCGAAATTCGGTTCACATTCGGTCAACCGAATTCCGGCAGCTTGAACCGAACTTCGGCATTCGGCCGAAATTCGGTTCAGATGCCGAACATTCGGCACAAGAAAAATAATACCTACTTGCACTATTTTGACTGAAATTGAATAGAATTAGAATAGCATTACTGTAAAATAAAATTATGTCTTTTACTCACTCATGGTCATTTATTTTAGTTAGGAGCATTGTAAATGTAAACCTTAAATTAAATCAGTTCTTCTTTTTAGTCTTGAAAATCTGTTCTTATATGGCCACGCGGTGGAAGCGCGGTGTGCGGGCGGGGCACATCTAGTAATAATTTGAAGTAAATGCGTAAACAAGTCACGACGTGTCGCTCTCGAGAAAGCGCTCGAAATTGAACCGAATTTCGGCCGAACTTCGGCCGAACTTTTCATTTTAACCGAATGTTCGGCCGAAGTTCGGATTCGGTTCACACCACATTCGGCCCATCTCTACTAATCATGCAACTGTCAAATAATGACTATTTGGGATTTAAATTTACTAACAATCAAAGTTGGTAATTTTGCTATAGTGTGACCGAGACCGCGGCTCCGCGCCATAGGTATGTATGTGCGCGGCGAGACGGGGGAGCAGTGCAGGCTGCTCATTCATCAACGCTCAAGTCGTGTGGCGTCACGCCCGCTGCTCATTCGTCAACGCTGCCCGGTCTCGCCGCGTATTCCTAAAGCGCGGAACAACGGTTTCGGTCAAAGTGTAAATTTCAATTCATTTTAAAGACTTCACATTAACAAAAAAATTGATATATTCCAGGGGCCCTTATTCTAGTTCTACTATGGTATAGCTTACACGATATTAAGCTCAGTCCGATGGACAGAACACAATACAATTGTGTGACAGGGCTTATAGAATTTGCCTGCATTTGCACATTCTTGCTCGAACCAGTCTGTTACGCCTTCGCGATTGAGAATAATATGCAACAGCCGAGGAATTTTCACATTGTTGTTTTGGGTGGTAAGGACTTTTCTTGTATCTTTTATTTGATGCGTTTAAGCTAACTTGGTTCTTGTAGGAACTTTAAAAGCACATTTGGGTCCCAAAAGTTGCGACGCAGAATATAGTCAACATTATTTATTTATTTAATACTTCAAGCACAGAAATGAACAGAGGCGGACTTAATGCCACAGGCATTTTCTACCAGTCAACCTTTGGGTGATGCAGAGACAAACTGTGGTAGGTGCAATTACGGAAATGGAGGAATAAAAAATAAAAAAAATACTCAAATATAAGGATACACATATACTTATTACAAACTATAAATATAATATATAGGCCTAATTACATATATAAAATAAGCACAAATAAATATACATAAATACATGGATTAAAATAATAAGACAAACAATGGGAAAACATTAGCGTTGTGATGATACTGCCAGCTTCTTACGAATGTGCTCACAAACTTTAACTTTAAAGGATAATCGGTTGGTTGCCATCCTGATTTCGAGGGGAAGCGCATTCCACAGAGAAATAGACTGAACGAAGAAGAAAGAGTGAATGAAGTCTGTGCGGTGAGTGGGACATTGAAGAACGCGATTATTTGATGACCGTAGATTCTTATTGTGGTTGTTACAAATGTACTGAAAGTGGGGGGCTAGATAACTAGGGGAAGTGGGAGAGTCAAGAAATGAAAACAAGGTGGTCAGCGCCCTTTGCTCTCTGCGCTGGCGTATGGGCAACCACTTTAGAAGCGACCGATGCGCAAAGACATGATCATATTTACGCAGATTAAAAACGAATCGAATTCAGTTATTGAGAAGACGGTCAAGTTTGTCGAGGAGATCTAAATTCAGGTCATCATTATGATGAGGATTTATTTTAAAGGCAGTCATAAAATAATGTTGAGGGATAGAGGTGGAGACCAAAGAAAAGATGTACAGATTTTGTATGATAAGGGAGTGAAAGATACTCGTCATGTTACTTAAGGTCTACGGAAATCGGTTGTCATGGTATATGATGCGTATAGGAATGAGTAAAATGTTGTGAGAAAAGTTTTGAGTATGAATGTGGATGGCTATAAAAGTAGGGGAAGAACACAGAAACGATGGATGGACTGGGTGAAAGATGGGTGACTACCGAGTTGATGACTAATAGAAAAGTATGGAAGAAAATACATGTTATGCTGACACTAAATAAATTGGTAGGAGAATGAAGGGAGTGAATGATAACGAGAAGATTGACAGGAGAACGAAAGAAAAGCTTTAAGCATCGACTCCAAATACAGTAGAATCGGCCGTAAATGTGGTACATTGATTTTTACGAATAGTTTGTCTTTTTAGTAGTATCATCTCTGTCACTTATGTGACAGTGTTTTCCCAAGATGAGCATAATCAGGCTATAATGTTCCCACTACTGGGATACAGGCCTCCTCTCTGTGAAAGAGAGTGGGCTGCAATCCACCACGCGGGCCCAGTGCGGGTTGGTAGATGTCATTTGTCTTTGAATTTTAAGTTCTAGGACATGCCGGTTTCCTCACGATGTTTTCCTACACCGTTTTGAGAGCAGTGGTGATAAAATAATTTACGCAAAGTAAAGCGCCTGTCAGGGTTCGAACCTATGATTTACAACTCGTAAGTTGCGGCCATAGAAATATACAATCTATGGTCACGGCCGCTACCACTAGTTCTACGTTCACATCTTTTTCTTCTTCGTTTTGCTCTTGACAGAGCGGTCGTGGTCACAATGAACTGTATCCAATCGCAGGTGTAGTCGTTGCCCGCCTCACGATCTCCCTCCATCTGGTTCTGTTACATGACAGTCTGGCGCATTCATTAACAGGGCCTCCAACCGCGGATTTTATTTGATCGGTCGTCCTTATCGGCGACCTCCCGCGTGGCCTATTTCCTTCCACTCTGCCCTGCACCACTAGACGCTCCATGGACGTTCACATACCCACCATCAAATTGGGGGTTGTGTGCAAAGCTTCAATGTCATATTCAAGGTTACTGGTAAAACCTCTTAAGCGGTCATTGTGCTCATCATTGGTAATGAAAATAATTTTTACACAAAGTAAAGTGCCTGCTAGGGATCGAACTCATGACCTACAATTTGTAAGTCGCGGCTGTTACCACTGGGCCATTACTGCTTCTTTCCAAAGCTTGATAGTTCATGTTTCCGTTCGGGTACTGTTCTTACATTACAATGGCATTTTCTCTTTTCTAGCTATGCCAATATATACCGTAGCAATGATAACAGTGGGATTTCTTGGCTACTGGTGTTATGGAGAATATTCTATAGCTCCCATCACAGTACACTTTCCATTTTCACCGTAAGTATAATATCAAAAAGTATCCCAATTCTGTGGTACATAAATATTGCCACCTCACTCTAGCTAGAAAAAAGAGGGCAGAAAGAAGGGAGGAGGGGGGAGAGGGGGGAGGGGGGGGCTTGTGGCTAAGTAACAACAGCTGCACGGGTCGATCGATCAGGTTAAGCCACGCTTGCCGCGGTTGGTCTGTGGATGGGTGACCATCTTTACATACCAAGACCCCTCCGTGCCTCGGAAAGCACGTTAAGTCGTTGGTCCCGGCTGTCATTTGTAGATCTTTGACAGTCGTTACGGGTAGTTAGAAGCCCAAAAAGTCTGACAACCAGTCTTATCAAGGGGTATCGTGTTACCTAGTAACTAGGTTGTGGAGGTCAGATAGGCAGTCGCTCCATGTAAAATACTGGCATTCAGCTGCATCCGGTTAGACTGGAAGCCGACCCCAACATAGTTGGGAAAAGGCTAGGCAGATGATGACTCTAGCTAGAACAAAAATATAAGTATGGCCCTGCGCATTCAGCACAACAATGCCTTCAGGGCGCTGTTGAGGCTTCCACCGTACTGTAGTGCGTCAGGTATGTTCGCTGATGCGCACACTGACGACTACTTTGCGATAATGCGGAAGAAAGTTACCTCAGTAATATCCCGAGTGAGGGGGAGCAGCAACAGCATTCTGAGGGTTTTTGCAGAGAGGCTGGATGGGCCTACAATGGGGAGGTTTGGCAACAAAGCTTGTTAACCCTTCCTGTCATTATGATTTTTATTTTTCTTTCTTAATTTTGTGTTCCTGCACGATGGGCCTTGATGCCTGACAGTAAAATATGTTTTATTTTTTATTTTTAATATTCCCCGAAGGAGTAGACACAGGTGTACCTATGTATGAGGTTCAAGGTGTAAAAATAGAAGGATCTTCCGACCAGACCAATGTTGTGTCTGGTGGACTACATTCCGACGATTGATGAACGCGCGGTAAATTTTGCTTGCGTGATGCAGGATTTTTCGTGACGTCAGTGAGATTCACAGCTAGTTCACATGTGGCGATGTAGACGCCGCCTCATACCTATAAAACACCAATTTTAAGCCACTTGTTAAGTCCCGTGTGATGGTGGCGAGAATATTGCCAACAACCAGGCAAGACCCTGGGGTTCTCCGGAAAAACTCCTATTATTTTATTAAAATTATTATTTATTGTTCATTTCAGCTTCGCAGTAATACTAAAAGTTTTCTTATGCATAACACTATACGTAGTATATGCGTTGTACTTCTATCTGGCTTTTGATATAGAATGGTATTACCTAAGACGGAACCATAAGCTGTCAAATCACTGGTTCTGGGAGAGGGTATATAGAGCGCTACACGTAGTCGCTCTCACTCTTTTAGCTTATGCTTTGCCTAATGTCATGAAGATGATGGGAATCGTAAGTTTTTGCACATATAAATATTTATCAGAATTATTCCTCGTAGATACACTTTTGAAAATTATTCGCTTGTTTTCCTTCAAAATATACTTTTTTAAATCCTGAACAGATAGTCTTTTTAGATACTCTTTTAGGTACACTTATGCACTTAATTATTATGTTGATGATGGATGATCTTAAACATGATACACCAATAAATTATTATTAAAAAAAAAAAACTTTTTTACAAAAAATACAACCGACTTCCAAACTACAAAGTGAAAAATAACTTTAATTTCGGAAGTCGGTGTCTTTGGATCAGTAGTTTAGTTTTATGACACCGACTTCCGAAATTAAAGTTATTTTTCACTTTGTAGTTTGGAAGTCGGTTATATTTTTTGTAAAAAAGATTTTTTTTTCACTTTTTAGTGGGTTGATTTGTAATTTATCTAAGTCTAAGTTATAATAGCCTTATGCCAACTGCTCATCAAAAATACCCAAATCGCTGTAGATGTGCCTTTAATATTTGAAGAGTTCCCTCGATTTCTCCAAGATCCCATCATCGTGACCAAATGACAATAGGACCAACTTGAAAGCATACCCTTTCAAGCAAAAAAAGAATTTTTCAAATCGGTCCAGCCGTCTTCGAGTAATCGGGGTACATAAAAAAAAAAATCCCGACGAATTGAGAACCTCCTCCTTTTTTTTTTAAGTCGGTTAAAAACAGACACACAAATAAATGAAAATAAAATGTAGACATTGTTAACTGACAGTAGGTAAAAGCTATTACTACTACTACTCATACTACACTCTAACTACTATATAGTCAGAGTGCACGTCAATCATGAAAACGATACCCATGATGAACCCGCGTTCTTTCTTTGCGTCTTATTTACCGCAAATAAACGTTTGGGGTGGACCACCCTTATCACTTAGGGGTATTATAAATAGATTACGACCGATTCTCAGATCTACCAAATATACATTTGAAATTTCATAAAAATCAATCAAGCGGTTTCGGAGAAGTATGGCAACTAACATTGTGACACGAGAATTTTATATATACAGATTATATTATAATCAGCTTTTAATGTTCCCACTGCTGGAAGACAGGCTTCCTCTTTGTGAGAGAAGACCATAATCCATCACGCAAGCCCAGTGCTGGTTGGTGGCTGTCACATGTCTTCGAATTTTTGGTTCGAAGACATGCCGGTTTCCTCACGATGTTTTCCTTCACCATTTTAAGAGCAGTGGTGATGAAATAAATTACAGAAAGAAAAGTGCCTGCTTGGGTTCGAACCCACAACCTACAACTCGTAAGTCGGGGCTGATATCACTAAGCCACCACTGCTCTTCGAAATGGATTAGCAATATCTTTCAAAATCATTCAGATTGTGATTAAAAGTGTGTTACATAATTAAGGTGTCGCTTCTATATGCATACTGCTACTTTTCATATCACAGATGTGCTTTTATTTTCTACGAAAACATAATCGACTTTTCAATCTGTACATGAATCGGCTGATCGTTGAGCTCAGCAACACAAATATCGGTTATCATATAGGGTAAATTCGTTAGAGATGGCCGTACGGGAGAGTTGGCCAATAAGTATATTTTGCTCATTTATTTACAAGATGGCGCTGTATTTGAATTAATACACTTCGTGCGCCACCACGAACAATATCCAAACAAAACATTGCGCAAAAATAAGTAAAAAAGTAAGTAAATTGACCTTAATTGAATTTAGTAGTTGTGAAATTTTATAGTAGGTTCGTATACCATCCGGAAATACTAATATTTTTATTACTTATTTGTGTTTTTGGGAGTGTATTGTGTTTGGTGTATATTTTTCTTCATTTTAACCTCAAAATGGGAAAGTAATTGTAATTCGTAAGTTTAAAAATTGAGCTGGCCATCTTACCCGGACAAAAAGGAGAGATGGTCATATAACGGCTGTCAAACAAATAGAAAGAAGGTCTGAAAGTAACACTAGAAAGGAGAAATCAATATTATGCGATACATCTGGCGAAGAAGACGCAGAAGATTAAGCCGATAATTGTGCTGGATGTAGCGAAAAATATTATGAAACCCGTCTCATGAAGATTGGCTTCAATGTTCGATCTGTAATCAGTACCCCACATGAGAATTGTACACCTTTTGACGACATGTGCTCTAAATGTGGACAGAAGAAGAAAAAGGAGCTCCAGCAAGCATAAATCAAAGAAAAGGGGAAAGGCAGAGGCAAATCTAGTGCCGGCCATCTGTCCCGTACCACTACGGCCATCACTACCGTATATACCGGGTGAGACGGCCAAATATGTTTTTTTTTTTAATAATTTTTTTATGGATGATCCTCATATTATAAAAATATCTTTATGCTGTTTTTCGAAAGACTGATTGTTGTTGATTTTCTTAAAAATAAAAGTCTAATTGTGATCTCAATATTTTCAGTTTTATTTAACCCTAAAAAAACTATGGCCATCTCTAACGAATTTACCCTAGATGGAGTGTGTGTTAACAACATTAGTTATGCTGACGATATGGTGTTGCTGAGACCATCGATCGGTGCCTTGAGGCGACTGGTGTCAGTCTGTGAAGCATACGCGGTAGCTCAAGGACTCAAGTATAACACCAAAAAGTGCGAAATTATGGTTTTTGAAGCAGGTGCTGTAGGTTACCCAACTATACCAGACATATTGCTTTGCGGAGCACCGTTAAATAGGGTGACCAGTTTTAAGTACTTGGGTCATTGGGTTAACGACGATTTTAAAGATAACATGGACATTGACAGGGAACGTAGATCGCTGTCGGTACGCTGCAACATGCTGGCCCGCAAGTTTGCGCGATGTACAGAGGCGGTCAAGATGACTCTGTTTACATCTTTTTGCTCGTCATTTTACACGTGCAGCCTGTGGACTAGTTATAGTTTGCGTGCATATAGCGATCTACGTGTCCAGTATAATAACGCACTCAGGATACTGTTGGGGCTGCCATGGCGATGCAGCGCGTCAAAGATGTTTGCGGAAAGGCATATAGATGGTTTTGCGGCCATCATACGTAAAAGAAGCGCTTCTCTGCTTGCTCGTCTTCGTGGCAGCAGCAACACTATCTTGAGTTTATTCGCAGATAGATGGGAGTCTCCAATGCTGCGACATTGGATGAAACTCCACACTAATTAGAACTTGTTTGTCTACTAACACTAGTTTATAAGACCGTTGTTACTAGCACTATGGGCATAGGGGACAGACGGGCAAGAAGGATATTCTAACTTTGGATAAAAAGAAAAACTAGTGTAACATAATTTATATTTATGAGTTACTTATTATTATAATCTTTGGACATTTAGCTTTGTTATTTGAGATCAAACATAAGAAAAAATAAGCCTTCTCCAACTCAGATCATTTAAAAAAAAAAACTGTCATAATCCGTTTTGCCCGACCAGGGCGGGCAAAATGGTTACATATTTACCTACTTATTATATATTTAATTATTATAGGTATAATTAGAAAAGATGACGCAACAAACAAAAGGAAAGTACGGCATTGACACGTCTAATATTAACAGACTAGTGAAAATATCGTAATTTAGACACCCAAGAATGTAATAAAACAAACACGATGTTGTTACAGCTGTTTTTTACAAATTTTTGCTTCGAAATTGTAATTTATCGCACAGAATTTAAAGTTACACTTCCAAGTGGTCGGCGGACCACTGTCGGTTAGCGCGTCTGTGGGACGCGTTGAGCAGTACTAGCGCTGTCTCTTTTTATCGATCAAGCAGCGATGTGATGGTTTTATTCTTCTTGCCCGACATCTTCTTGCCCGTCCGTCCCCTAGCCTGAAATAAATGATACAATAATAACAAAATAATAATATGTATCCTTCTTCCAGCTTGGGGCGTTCAGCACGACTCCAGCAGTATTCATATACCCTCCATTTATTGCCCTTCTTGTTAACTGGGAGCATTCAGGGTTAGGTAGATTTAAATGGAGACAAATTTCATGTATTTCTATTATGTCACTGGGATTCATATTGGTTGTTGCTGGAAGTTATTACTATTGGTTATTGTCGGAATGATAAGGGTAACATCTTCGAAGACCATTGTTGATGCAGACATTTTTTGAAGAAGAAAAATGTCAAATTCGGATTGAAATGGAACTGATATCACGTTTAATTCAGCTGATTGATGGTTTAATAGATTATACATATATCAGTGTGTTGCCTTAGAATCCTATTAAAGTTTAAAATAATGATAATAGTACGAGTCTTTAACCAGACAAGTAACTGATGTTACGTCGGGTACAGACACGCGGACTACTTATATTTTATTTTTTTGTGTTTCACATATCTATTTTTATTTTATTATATATTTATTTCTGTATCTATCTATCCGTGACATCACTGCGGGCCCTATCAGAATACCAGCGCTGCGACATTTATTTTTAAATGTCGCACCATATGCTGAGATAGGAGCCTTTTGGCCTCGTACAGGACCTTCTGCTTTTATTTTAATTTTACTTTGTTTTTTTTAATTGTTTTATTATTATTTTTATTAATGTTCTTATTGAAGGTGTTTAGTTTAATTTGTGATTTCCTGTGCGAGTCTCAATAAATACTTTTTCTTTCTTTCTTTCTAACCGTTTCGATTTTACAAATCATCATCTGCCTAGCCTTCTCCCAACTATGTTGGGGTCGGCTTCCAGTCTAACTGGATGCAGCTGAATACATGGAGGCATGGCATGGTGGCTGGCTTATTTTACATGGAGCGATTGCCTATCTGACCTTCACAACCCAATTACTGGGTAATACGATAACCCCTTGATAAGACTGGTTGTCAGACTTTCGGGCTTCTGACGACCCGTAACGACTGTCATCCACGAATGACAGCCGGGACCAAAGGCTTAACGTGTTTTCCGAGGCATGGAGAGGGGTCTCGGTATGGCGAAATAAAAATAACACTTTTAATTTTATATCTAATGATAATAGTATCAGTAACCCACGTAGTACATAAAACGTAGCACTCGCCGAGCTAGTTTTCTGATTTTACCGAAAAGAAGAATAAAGTTTGTAAAAAAATAATATAAATAAAATAAAAATATTATATAACAAAATACCTTTGTATAAAACATAACAAGCATTTAATGCATTCAAAACTCATTAGCTGAATATCTAATCACAAATAATACCCTTCCTAAAAGCTGAATGCATTGTATGGGTGCATCATAATTGCTATACCGTGAAGTCTGTGACGAACTTTATATTTATTATTCTAAGCATTGTTCTCGTGTAAGTGACTTTGTGTCTTTTTAAAGAATAAAATATCTTTAAACCCATTAGTATAATGAGCAATTCCCGGCTTTCTTAATTAATAATATCAATTCCGACTCTGAATTCAGAAAGGAATTCAAAATGTGCGAGTCCAGCTTTAGGCTCAATTTACATTGCCGCGGAAGGGATGAAAGCGAATTTTTGTCACGAAATTGTGTCAAAGCATAATGAACTTTATGTCGATTGTGTAACGTACGAACTAGATATGAGCAGAACAACAGGTTCAGCTTCTTCTGGACAATTCTCGCGCAATCTCGGGAATCCCCTCAGCTAGCAACTCGAATCTAGTTTGTACGTTAAACAACTGACTTCCATTTCATTTTGCAGTAATTTAAATTGAGCTTTAAGATCGACGGGGTGTCGAGTCGCGTCGTCCTAACCGAAACGAAACGAATGACGTTTTTTTAAATTTTTTGCATGAACATGCTCTTTCTAAACGGCTCAAGCCGATTCTGCATTTGTGGTCACTCCCATAAGGCCGGTTTCTCGAACGAAAATTATCGCAAAATTAATGTGACAAATTGTCAATTCGTAAACTGCTGCCATTGGCTGTTAAATAGTCATAAATCATTCAAGCAACCACAGCAGCTTACGCGCGCTTGACAATTTGTCACATATCTTTTTCAATAATTTTCGTAAAAATCTGTTGAATGAATACACGATTGTGTACGTTTTATACTACCATTTTTAATTGAACGATGCTCGGCTTATGATGTTCATAAACAAAGACAGTAACTTGATGGGTTTAATTTACTGTTTTAATGAAAATAAAATTCAGCTAAATAGATTTATTTGTATTTTGTTATTTTTTCTAAACACACTCCTGGACTAAAACTGCAATATAACGGCCATATTGGTTGAACCTGCACGGATTTTAACACCATACGCCATCTGCAGGAAAAAAATATATCATAAAGATTATGTTAGTGAAAGAATCATCAAAATTGGTTCAGCGGTTTTTGAGAAAAGCGAAGCAAATTATCTAGTCCAAAAAGTGACTTTCGAGGTCATTACATTTTAATATTTTAATTGCGGGCTGTATTACCATTTGTGTTAACAAAAATAAAGGGTAGTAATAAAAGCTCCAAAAAATTTTGAATAATTAATTTCGGATTATTAGTAATAGCAGTAAATTTCATATGAGCAAAATATGAAATTTACTGCTATTACTAATTTTAGAAATACAAATAAAGAAACGACCAAATAAAATACTGAAAAAACCGAAAAAATCAATACAGCATTTGCTGACGTAATATTTTTCAAACAAGCATGCAACATGCAAACGAGCATGCAATATGCAGCAAGCATGGTTTCTGTCACAGCTCCGGCGCTATGAGGCTCCGGCGGTTTCACGCGAGCTTATCGTCGCAGATGGTTTTAACGCTCACCACCGCAGCTTCGGCTGCGGGCGGCGAGCGGCAAACTTCGTGTTTCGTCAGTTATCGGATTTCGATCAATTGCCCTTTGCACTTGGTGCAGACCGGGTGCTCTCAATCGACTTGGAAGTATATAGAGTTGTTAATACTTTTAACTTAATGTTATTTATAAAAAAAATGGGAGGAAAGCTGCTAAAGTCGCAAGCACAACAGATAGGCAAATTGTTTTACAGCTCTATATAGTTCACACGGAAATAAACTAATAACTAATACTTTTTCTTTCTTTTTCTTTCTTTTTCTTTCTTTCTTTTTATTTCTTTTTCTTTCTTTTTCTTTATAATTCAAAAAAAAAAACAACAATAAAGTACTTAGTTCTGAATTCAAATTATTATACACGATAAATCTAATAATTGATGGACATGGAAATTAGCATTCGTTTGTATTCGGAAATACGATGATACCCGAAGGACATTACTATGGGTTATGTGATTTATGAAATAAAGGTTTTTTAAATTTATTTTGATTAAAATAGAAATACTGTACATGTGGCTGATGAACTGAGAAAACGTCGATTGCAATAAATCGCGATAGATAAAAGAGCTTGTTTTATGTTATGTTACCTAATGTTCGGATGATGTAAATAAAATATAGTATTAATTAATAAGCCAGTGAAGCTGGGTTTTTCCTTGAGGTACCCGATCCTTGAGGGACCCGTCCTTTAGAGCCCCGATCCTTGAGAACCCCGATAAATTTGATAAAATGCCAATGTCGTTTAAAGTATAATTGCCAACAAAAGTGTTAAACTAACAAAATTATTTATCATTTGGAATTAAGTAATAGCACGTACTATTTTGTCTATGTAAGACATTTCTTGTCAAATTATAATTCCGCTTAAACCCTCCAGAAGGTCCTTCCTCCGACATCTTCGTGTGACACACTTAACTTTCTTATTATTTGCATATTGCTATTAGTAATTATTTCGCATGATTGAAAGAGATAGAAAAGTACATTGTTATGCATGCGTAAAAGAGACAGATTTATTGGCATATCAACTAGCAGCGCCAGCTCTATTGTTTCATTATAACTAGTGGCCAGGTAGAATTTTAACAATGGGTCCACTTTTCTGGCTCGTGTTTAGTATTTCTAGGGATTTAAAATATGGAATAACATAAAATTATATCAGTTTAACTCTAGACTAGGTTGCCTTAACCAAACTAACACATTATTTAATTAATGTTCTTTGAAGCACTTTTTGTATCGATGGTACACTAGCATGATAATGGCAAAAATAACAAAAAAAAGATAATCAAATTTATCGGGGTGCTCAAGGATCGGGGCCCTAAAGGACGGGTCCCTCAAGGATCGGGTACCTCAAGGATCGGGTACCTCAAGGATGAACCCGTGATAACTCAAAACTGTAAAAGTGGACTTAATATTTCATTAATTGGACCATCCAAAAAAAAAGTCAGAAATGTATTCTTACCTCTGGCTGTCCAGTCTAACATAGACCTGGCGGGTGACAGAGGCATTGACAGCGACATCAGACCACAGCCGCTCCGCTACTGCTGCCGCTCGTGGCCACAAGTGATAATCCAGATTACCTGTAAAAAGTGTTCAAAGTGTCAATCAAACTTATTGGTAACTAGCTTTGCCTCTCCGCATAAGTCTCGATCCCGTGGAAATGTCGGGATAAAAAGTACCCTATGTCCTACCCAGATTAGAACAGAAACCCTCGGGTCACCCAGATCCTACACAGATGTTCTGAACAGACTAGGAGATTTAATTAGCTTCTGGAGGGAGGTGGGCTGGTTGGAATAACCACCAAACGGCCGCCATGGCCCACGCACAATGGTCCACTTTATGGACTAAGTGCGGAAACCAAACCCTATAACATAGAACATAGAACCCTATATCCTAACCCAGGTCCTGGTCTACCCATGTGCCAAATTTTTACGTGAAAATGTAACAAATAAACTCACTTTTACATTTATAATATTATAGTTAGGATAGAGGTCTAAGCACGACAAGCCTCAAGGTTGGACTCGCAATGAATCGGTCTAAAACAAAAGCCATGACCAACAGCACTAAGCGCAGAATCGAGGTAGACGGGCAGGAAATACATTATTTATTTATTTATTTATTTATTTATCATAAGCACACCAACAGCACAGTCACTTACAATTCAAATTAAATAACATCTAAAATTTACATTTCAGTAACCATGCAAATGACAGGTATGCATGACATTCAACATAATTATGAAAATTAGAGACAAAGGAAAAGAATATAAAGTATGTCTAGTAGACATAAATCTACAACACTACAAAAACAAAACAATTTGAGCTAGATAGACGGACACTCGTCACACTTTTTACATAGGATGTTGTGTTATGTTGATGAGTACATCTACTTGGGCAAGTTTCTTTCGAAAACAGGCAAGAAAAGGAAATTGATCGCCGCATCGAAAATACCTGGAAAAGCTACTGGTCCATGAAGACTCTAATAAAGGGGGAACTACCGATCTCCCTGAAGCGAAAACTCATCGATGTGTATATTCTGCCCGTCCTAACCTACGGTGTTCAGACTTGGTCGCTCACCGAGCCGCAAAAGTTCCGCCTTGGGGTTTGCCAAAGAGCAATGGAGCGCAGCATTCTAGGTGTAAAACGAACTGACCGAATACGCAACATCACGCTACACTCCAAAACGGGGATCTTACATGTAGGCAAAAAGGCTGCCAAGCTAAAATAGGATTGGGCGGGTCATGTTAGCCGCATGCATTGTGACCGTTGGGCAACAGTCTCCACACGGTGGGGGCCTGAGGATGGACGGCGGCGGCGAGGTCGGCCCAGGAAGAGGTGGCGAGACAACCTAGACGCGTACCGCAAGGATTGGATGGAGGTGGTCCTGGAAAAGGATGCATGGAAGGATTTGGGGGAGGCCTTTGCTTAGCAGTGGGACAGTGTAGGCTAACATAAAAAAAAGGATAAAGGTCTTATTGGTTTTGTCTTGGGACATATATAATGTTGTAACGTGGAAGAGTCTTAAAAAGCCTGTACCTTACAATTGGAAGAAAAATGCTGTGTATGATGAAGATGTTGAAAGATAAATTACCCGAATCAACAAGGTCAGTCCATAGGATAGCTTCTCCCCCCTCGATGGTGAACACCTCAAGGTTCCTCCAAGACTTCCACGAATACATGTCTTGCCAAGTCCTGTCAATTAAACAAATGAAAAGTACTTATAAGATCTGTTAGAACTGTTCGGCTGCCCCATTTCAAAACCCAATAAGGACTTAAAACGAAATTTTACAGGAGAGCGCCAAAACGTAAATAGGGTCAGCCTTATAAATGTCCAGGTTTTGCAATGGTTCAAGTAACTTACTAGGTTTTAAAGTGGTCACGAGGTAGTGAATGGGGCACTTACTAGGTTTCAATGTTTTAATATATTTGCTTAAGTGAGTTTCCAACGCTGGTGTTTTTGTATTCGGTGGGGACTTATAAGATTAGCAAGATTATGCAATAAAACGATTTTTGTAAAAAGTGTCCCTTAATAGGTTTTGGTCTGTCTGTGGCACCGCAGCTCTTAAACGGGTGACCCGATTTGAATGCGGTTTTTTTGTCTATATTTTTTGGTGTGTATATTGTATGCCTTAACCTGATTCAAATAAATGTTCTTTTTTAAATTGTATTATGTTCGGCTAAGCAAGCAAGTGGCAAACAAATGTACCACGCAGAAACGTGGCAAACCTCTCCGTACATATTATAGGAGCAGTACCAGTTGACGTAATAAAATCGCGGCGGGATTTTATCGCGCACTGGATTTTCAACTCTCGGTGTTAAGCCAAGCGTTGAGAATCCAACGCGCTGGGACGCACTCGGCAAACCTCTCTGTACACATTATTGGAGCAGTACCAGTTGACGTAATAAAATCGCGGCGGGATTTTATCGCGCACTGGATTTTCAACTCTCGGTGTTAAGCCGAGCGTTGAGAATCCAACGCGCTGGGACGCACTCTCGCCCCAGCGTGTTGAAAAAACACACTATTGGATTTTGAACTCTCGGTGCTAAGCAGAGCGTTGAAAAAGCAGTGCACGAAGAAAAATCGCCGCGATTTTATAAAGTCCTTGCGAACGTCGGCTTAAGGCGGCTACGTTCTTCTATTTCTTCCTATTATACTTCTGCATGCCGAACATGACTACAATATAAACGGGTAGATTGTTTATCTGTCATTTTGTCTATTCTTCCATCGACGAAAACCCGTTTCTATGATTTTCATGCTACGCGTGTTGCGAGAGGTAACTTGTATAATAGGCATACGTACCAGTACTTTTATTATGATAATGTTCTGTTAAATTTTTTTGTATGTACTGCTGTTGGATAGGCCTTCCACAAGATGGACCGATGACCTTATGAAAGCAACAGGAATCCGCTGGATGCGGGCAGCAAAGAATCGGTCGAAGTGCCGGTGCTTGGGGGAGGCCTATGTCCAGCAGTGGACGTCTTTCGGCTAAAATGATGATGATGTACTGCTGTTGGTGTAGGTACCAAATAAATAAACTTGTACACACATTGATATATAAAAACCCAAGATGCACAGTCTCGAATAAAACTAACGCTCGAAAGTGTCCCGAAACTGTATTTCTGTCTCTTTCTATAAGCTACAAGCATATATTATTGCAAATTCAACCTTACGCCAATTGTTTAAAGTTGTTATTACAATGCAGGTATGAAAGCAATAAAATTTTACGACCGACCGTGGTCGGTAGGACAAGGTATTGAGTGGAGTCGAACATGACTTTTTTTTCAATAGTTTGTTAAATTGTGTTTTAAACACATAAATATACTTTTATTTGTGTATAAATATGTTATTGGGTAGCCTATGGGTTATATCAAAAAAACAAATAATAACTGTTAAAATTGTTTATTCAAATATATGGTTAAAAAAGATAATGACCTTTGTTGGCTGACGATTGATGTCCATTCTCCACATTGTATTGGGTCACGAGGAAAACTAAAATATAAAAATTAGAAGTTTCCATAAAGTTTATAACACTTACAGACTACGCGACACTTCAGTCTATCCTTAGCATGCCGCATGTCGCGAACTCATAAGTTGGCCCATAAATTAATCATTATACATCACAATATTTACGAACATTAAAAAATGTTAAATTGGCTACCTCCTGACCTATACGTTATTTAACGAAAATATTTATATTTGTCAAAAACTACATACAAAAAGTTCAAAAGTACATAAATTTATTAATAAAAATAAAAAAACACAAATAAAAAAAATCGACTCCACTTTTAGAACAGGGTCATTTTTATAATGCGACTAAAATAAAAAGGAGACTGTAATGCGTTGTTGTAACACTGAACAAGCAGTCATTGAAGTTAGCCGTATTGTACTTTGAGCGTTGAATGAAGTTATTAGAAAAAATAAATCAAAATCACACATTGCTTGTTATAATCAGTCATAAAAACAACAAAAACTAGTCAATAAGTTTTTTACTTACCGAAAATACGATATCCTATCCTTTTTTAACCTTCTTGACGTAATATTTTTACAATTTCTCACAGAACACTTCAGCATTTTTAACGACTGCTTCCATACGCGAGCAACGCGAGACTATTTGAAATGAGCGCACAATTTAGAATGTTGCGCTCATTTCTTACGGACGTTTTTTAGACGTAGAGTGTGCATCTTGGGTTTTTATATATCAATGTACACACATTGGTCATACACGCATGCCCCGATTGCGAGTAGGTACTACGCCACCTGACCATTCATGTTTCATTCAAATTTAACTTAAATATACGTAACACAAAAGAGGGGCTTGTGGCTAAGTAATAACAGTCACACGGGTCGATCAAGGTAAGCTACGCTTGCCGCAGTTGCTCCGTGGATGGGTGACCATCTTTACATACCAAGACCCCTCTGTGCCTCGGAAAGCACGTTAAGACAATGGTCCCGGCTGCCATTTGTAGATATTTGACAGTCGTTACGGGTCGTCAGAAGCCCGAAAGTCTAACGACCAGTCTTACCAAGGGGTATCGTATTACCCAGTTACTGGGTTGTGGAGGTCAGATAGGCAGTCGCTCCATATAAAATATTGGTAATCAGCTGCATCCGGTTAGACTGGAAGCCGACCCCAACATAGTTGGGAAAAGGCTAGGCAGATGATGATATACGTAACACAAAAATATCTATGTTTTGACATGTTGCCTTTATTAACATAAGATTCTACTCGTGCAAAACATGGCCGGGTCGCTAGTGTAGAATAAAATGGAAAAAATCACTCAAAAACTTTCCGTAGTTTTCTGTTTAAAAAAATAACAGAACCGTGTCATGAGTTCGACTATTTCATCATCCTTTCTTGACCCACAACTGAGCAAAGGTCTCCCAATGGTAACTGATAAAACTCATCTACGACTATTTTTTTATTACCTATTATTAAACAGCGTGGCGCTTTAATGGTGACATTAATTTAACACACGTATACGGATTACCGTTTTCTTTTTAAAGAGATATTTTAATTTCATTAAATGTTATTACATAATGGTTTATTTTGCGCTTGCCGGGGTTGGTCCGTGGATAGGTGACCATTTCTACATACCGAGACTCCTCCGTGCCTCGGAAAGCACGTTAAGCCGTTGGTCCCGGCTGTCATTCGTGGATCTTTGACAGTCGTTACAAGTCGTCAGAAGTCCGAAAGTCTGATAACCAGTCTTACCAAGGGGTATCGTATTACCCAGTTACTGGGTTGTGGAGGTCAGATAGGCAGTCGCTCCATGTTAAATACTGATATTCAGCTGCATCCGGTTAGACTGGAAGCTGACCCCAATATAGTTGGGAAAAGGCTAGGCAGATTGATTGACATAATGGTTTATTTTCAATTTTCTAAAATAGCATCTTGGTGCAATCACTACTTAACAACTGTAGCGCAGAGGCCATTTACCGGAATCACGGATCATAACATCGCATCAATGAAAATAAAACCAATAACATGCAAAGAGAAGGCGAATTGAAGAAAAGGGAGAGCCCTATGTCGGCGAGCGATTGAAATTATTAATTTTTCAATTAACGAATAGTTTTTTCTTATTATATTTTTTTGATTACTGGCCACTAGCCCTACCCGTGTGTTAAATTAATGTCGCCATTGTAGCGGCACGTTGTATAGTGTGTATTAGAAATGATTGTATGGTCATATTTATGGGCGTGGTACGAACCATGAAACTGAACAAATTTTTCCATGGGAGCAACATTTTAATCGCAAAAAAATATCAGCTGTCCTATACTTTTTTTTTGATCCAGTAGGTATTTGTTTTTTTTTGCGGACAGCTGATTATTTATTTTTACGATGTTAGTCCCACGTAGGGTATAAAACGGTAAAATTACCCTGGTACAACACGGTAAAAAAAATTTTTTTTACTTAATTAACGGTAAAATATGGTAATTTTCGGTAAAAAACATATTAAACGTACTCATACAGTCATACCCACTAAAACATTACAAATACGGAAGTGAGTATGTTTGTGGGTATCATGTGTATGTCACTACTTCATGGATAATTGGATTTGAATGAAATTTGCCAGAGATATAAGCAGTATTGGAGCTTTAAATTACAACAGATTAATTGTTCTTGTTAATGTTGTTTGCTTGTTACAATTTTTTTTATTATTTCACTCAGCTATCGGCATTTTGTTTATGTTTTGATTGTTTGTTGTTTTCATTTGCTAATAATGCAAACAAAACTGTAAATTGTCTTTGGTATCTGGCCTTGACATAAGCAATAGACAAAATTTGTCGAACTTTTTATTAGTTTTCGAATATTGGATACGAGGATTTTGGCTTTTGGTGAATGTGTATTTTATGTAATATTTTTTTTGTGTAATGTGCGTTTATTTTGTGCAGAATAAACAATTTTTCTTTCTTTTCTTTCTTTCTTAAAAAACAGAAAACTGGGCTCGTGCGACTCATGGGTACTAAAAATCCCTAAAACTTAATTCTCAAGTCAAGAATTTAAAATATGAATCACACCTTGTCATAATATCATCTACGTGCAGAGGCAGAGCAGAGGACAGCACAAATTAAAATTTAAATCTTTATATGTTGCCGATAATTTTAACGTAATTTATATAAATGACCGTAAAATACCCGTATTTTACCAGCGTTTTCAGTAAAATTACGTAATTTACAACCCTACTCCAACGGAGAAAGCTGTTCAGTGTGATGGTCTGTCTGTACTACACCTTTAAGACCACACATTTCTGTTACGTTAGAGGAGCTCATCGCCAAGTCATAACAGCCGCACGGGTCGATCCATCAGGTTAAGCTACGCTTGCCGGGGTTGGTTCGTGGATGCATGACCATCACATACCGAGACTCTTCAGTGCTTCGGAAAGCACGTTAAGCCGTTGGTCCCGGCTGTCATTCGTGGCTCTTCTACAGTCGGTACGGGTCGTCAGAAGCCCGAAAGTCTGACAACCAGTAATCAAAGGGTATCATCGTATTACCCAGTTACTGGGCTTGTGGAGGTCAGATAGGAAGTCGCTCCATGTAAAATACTGATGTTCAGCTGCATCCGGTTAGACTGGAAGCCGATCCCAACATAGTTGGAAAAAGGCTAGGCAGATTAATTTGACTGTATATCTTACAGCTAATTACCGTTATATCCTGAGGCAATAAACTCGTAACTTATGTGCATAATTGTTATCTATGGATCAACATGTAGAAGTTAACTGGCTCACCTTGCAAACTATGACATATTATGTGTAATGTATAACTATATAGAGCCGAAACTACATGTCCGTTTGTACAAGTAAGCAACCATTTTGTTAAATTAGTTACATAAAGACGACTATACTCTGTTTCAAAACTGTTTAGTGTAAATGTAAATAAATGGTCGGAAAACTCATAACACAAAACTTACCTATGCTATTTACAAATTAAGTTATTTGATTTGATTATTTGAATAAATCCTCATTTAAAATCACCATAAAACAAAAATTCATTTAAGAGAAAGAAAAACTTGAACACAATGATTTTAATTCAGGTTTCAGGTTAGATTTTGGGTTTTTATTAGAATTTAAATTTTCGTTGACGATTTTTCAATTAAAATTTAGTAGAATAAACGAAAAGAAAAGAAAGAAATCGTTTATCTGGACATAGTTCGTGAAACACAAAATACAAACAAAGTTAAAAAGTAAAAATAATCTTTTAAAAATAATGTGTGTGCCTCACGACTGCACCAAAAAGGTTCATTTCAGCATTAAATAATGCTATTCAGACAAGAATTGTTGGAAAGGTGGTGAGATATAAATTGATTGGCGAAATGAGGGTGTACCTGCTACAAGAACACTTCTGCCCAACCCTTCGGGGAAACAAGGCGTGATGTTATGTTATTAAATTGAAACTTTCTAAATACAGATGAATCTGTTTCTAATTCCTTTTAACCTGCGTAAGTATTTAACCTGAGCAGTTTTGTTGACACTTTCATCAAACAGTTTTAGAACAAATTGTAGATATTATTTAGTGGTATCAGCACCCCGATTAAAAACCTCACGTTCGCAATTTTATGCCGTTTAATAACAATACTACACCTAACTTATTTTATTGTTCTTTTTTTGTGAACTAGATATAATTTTATTAATGTGTAGCGGTTACACCACCACATACGAACTACGCATCATAGACATGACGTCACACAAATCCTGCATCGCGCAGTTAGAGTTTACCGAGCGATCGACATACTTACAAGATTTCAACTTCAAACCGACGGGCAGTTGCCCGCCAGACACAACACCCGTCTGGTCGGAGGATCCTCCCTTTTCTATGGTGGATGAGTGAACTTTACACCCTGTTCCTCATGCCCCTAAAAATGTTTTATTGAAATTGGACCAAGTTATTGCTACCATTATGTTTAAATCCTATCACGTTTTATTAAGTTTCCAAAAATCGATGATATAGTAACTAACATTTACTTGCAAACGCAATTCTAAGTACTAATTATCACGTTTCTAACTTAAAAAAAATACCGGTCTTCCTTTCAAATTTAGTAAACAAAGTCTGTATTTCAAACTAGTTTCTTAAACAATAATTGCCGGAACAAATCAGCATAACCATGGTATGACACCACAAGGATCCTAATGCAGCCAAGGTCAAGGTCAAATATTTAAATATTAATAATAACTTATTACAAATGTAAATAGGTTTTTTTTTTAAATTGGGGCGAAAGAACTATAAATCCTGGTCAAAGATCTAATAGGAAGTAAGCCTCTGTCTAGTGGTAAGGCCACCTATTTCCGAGCCGGGCTCGATTCCCAGCGGAAGCTTTTTTTCTGCTCGGTAGGGCTTTTTCTAAGTCCGTCTGGCTAACTACCACCTTCATATCTAAGTCTGTCGCCATTAACAATAATGTTAACAGCATTGTTGTGTTTCGACAGTTAGAGGTAAGATAGCCAGTTCTCTGTGGTTGAGGATTCCGGGTGAAGCTCCCTTCCACCTTCAGCCTGATCATCACTTACCATCAGGTGAGATGCAAGCCAAGAGCTTCCCCGTTGGGGATAAAAAAAAAATGCTAGTCTCACGGTAATCTTTGCGCGATGTCTCATAGATTCGCAACTGAAACTGGATATGGTCGCCCTTAATGTTTCTCTTATATGAAATAAATATTAATATATTGGGTATGCGGGTGGTTTTTATTATTATTAATAACTATTAATATTTTTTGTTCAAACAACATATAGTAATTTTTTCTTCTCGTAAAACTGTCGGTGTATCTGTCCGCTGCGGTCGGCGGCTTGTAGCGCTTTGTGAGTGTATCGGTGTATGGATTCTACATAGCTCGCTAAGAACAGATTTTTGCTGGGACTGTTTTTGTTGTATTCGTATGTTTTTTGTTTTTATCTAATATTTGATTACGTGCTTATTTATTTATTTAGTTTTTTAAGTATACAAATGATGTACTTATTAGGTATGTTGAAACTGTTTGTACTCTCCGTCCCTTGTCCTTAAGGGTTCATTAGAAAACCAGCGTCAGACAGTATTTGTCTGGCATTAATGCTGAAATGAACCTTTTTGGCGCAGCCGTGAGTGAGGCACATACTATTGTTTTTAAAACATTTTATTATTTTCACTGTGTTATTTGTGTTTTGTGTTTCACGAACTGTGTCCAAATAAATGTTTTTCTTTCTTTCTTTCTTTCGATATGATGCGTATTTGTCGCCAGTTCGCCACATTGTTTTTGATGTTGTTCGCTTTGTCCCGTCTATTGTAAGTATATTTAAATGTCTTTGCCCATAACTGATACCAAATCGTTTGTACTTGAAATTACGCGTGTCGCTTACATAGGGCGTTAAGTTGACCCCAATTACACGCACCAAATACCATTATCGGACCAAACTGAAGGGCCAAGACCTCTGTCCCGTAAAAGATACAAGACGGTTTGATGGCGTCAATCATGTACTAGTTTATCGTCTTTGTTAAAATCCGGATGTTTGGACTAATTCAATGTGATTCTGTTGTAAACATAATTAGATTGCCATGTAAGAATTTATGTGGAAAGTATGCATAAAGAAAAAACTTTTTACAAAAAAAAAACAACCGACCTCCAAAAAAAACACTACAAAGTGAAAAATTACTTTAATTTCGGAAGTCGGTGTCTTGGGTTTTGTATTTTCGTTTTTTGCCACCGACTTCCGAAATTAAAGTTATTTTTCACTTTGTAGTGTTTTTTTTTGGAGGTCGGTTGTTTTTTTTTTGTAAAAAGTTTTTATTTTTCACTTTTTAGTTGTGGTACCTACCCCACACACATTCGAATACCACTACCTGCTACCAGTGACAGAAACTTATCATATCATCTACATTCTAAGTGGGAAAAAAATACGTATTTTGTAGCTAACTCAAAAACTATCCAAGGAAAGTTAATAAAATTTATATGAGACCAATTCGAGAGCACACCCTTTCAAACAAAAAAAGAATTTTCAATATCGGTCTACAATTGACGGAAAAATCGGTGGTCATACATAAAAAAAAAAAAACAAACATACGCGACGAATATATTATAACCTCCTCCTTTTTGGAAGTCGGTTAAAAAAGTAAGTGTGATGTGAGAGTGTGTGTGCGTGTATGTGTGTAAATGAGTACACCCTTTTATTTCTACTCGGAAGTGCCTACAGCCCGCGTAGCATGACCACCGTAAAAACGGGTTTTGTCGACGGAAGAATAGACAAAATGACAGATAAACAATCACAATCTGTCACTTTGTCTATTCTTCCGTCGACAAAACCCGTTTCTACGGTGGTCATTGTACGCGTGCTAGTCACACCTCACAAAGTTTAATTCTATGTCTCGTGTCATACGCCCCACATGACAAGCCACATGATTGTGTGCAAAAGAAAATTATTCTATAATAAAATATGCTGCCTCGTTAGTCAGTGTCAGGTTGTATCTTGATCAAAGCATGATTCGCGATCATAACAGATATGTATATACAGAATTATAATTATTGGAATCATTAATACATCTCTCTAAGTTAGATATTTTCCATAAGATCAAATTTCTTATAGAAAAGTCCTTAAATCTAACCCCCAACTCTTTCCACAACAATCTGACACTTTTCCGCGCAACAGACGTGACAATAGCCAACTTTGCTTGCACTCGGCAAAAACTGCCCTCATGGGGAAAAGCTTTTTCTGTATGGCCCCGAAAATATACAACAAACTACCACAGTCATATAGAGCTTTGACAACTAATCAATTTAAAAACAAGATTCGAAATCTATTAACAGACAAGTGCTATTATAATATAAATGACTTTTTGACAGATACTTTTTGACATGCTTGAACTTTATATTATTATTTCTATAGTTTTATTATTCTCGTAAAATGTATTAATGAATGTTAGTCAAAAACGTTGTGTGAATGTGTGTGTGTGTGTGGTTTGTGTGTCTTTAGTCTTTGGTTTATTGAAGTAATTATTTGTTTGTTATATAAAAAATAAAAAAATTGTACGCCTCGTCAGGCAAAACATGTACGGACTTTTTACCTATTTAAGATGTTGCATGCTCGATTTGTATGTAAACGCATGTTTGACAAATAAATTATCTTTATCTTTATCTTATCTTTAAGGAACAAATCTAACTTAAAGAGATTTTTCGACCGTAACATCAATACAACTCTCGAAGTTAGATTTGGACAATTTCATGATTTCTTAAAGATAACTTTCAAATCAATAATTGTAGACGAAGTTTATCTAGCTAAGAAATAACAGCCACACAGGTCGATTCTTCAGGTTAAGCTACGATTGCCGGGGTTGGTCTGTGGATGGGTGATCATCTTTACATACTGAGACTCCTCCGTGCCCCGGAAAGAACGTTGACTTTCATTCGTGGATCTTTGACAGTCGTTACGGGTCGTCAGAAGCCCGAAAGTCTGACAACCAGTCTTACCAAAGGATATTGTATTACCCAGTTACTGGGTTGTGAAGGTAGTCGCTCCATGTGAAATACTGGTATTCAGCTGCATCTGGTTTGACTGGAAGCCGACCCCAGTATACTTGGGAAAAGGCTAGGCAGATTCAAATTTAAATTCAAAAGTCATTTATTCAAACTAGGCTGAGAATCAGCACTTTTCGAACATCAAAATTACATAAGACAGTCCCCCAAAAACGCCCACCCTTCACCACTTCCTAGTGCTTTAGCTGGGAAGAAGAAGTGACGCAACCAACTCCCCAGCGGCACAGCTGTCTGTTCAGTTAGAAAAATTGATTGATGACCTCGGAAACCGGACATCAGTAACTCTTTCTTACCTATATTTCCTACACCTGTTCTGTTTGATTTCGCAGGATAGATCCCACCTGCTTGAATGAATCACCTTGAATCTGCTTAAAAACTGATCTGTGGGGTTCGGCTGCCATTCTGATAGTTGTACTCCAAATCTAGAAATAGATGAATAAGGATAAAATCTACTTTTGATGTGTCTTTCCTCTCGTTTTCCTGCAATCAAAATCTAAACCTGAATAATCAAATCTGTGGGAGTGACTTCGTGAATAGCGACGGAAGTGTGTAACATGAAGCCGGGGTAGCGCGCGCTAATTGATTTGACCAATTTGCGCGCGGTGATAGAGTTGGCCGTCAGAAACGACCTTGACGAGGGCACGCCTCTTTAATGTTGCTTATTACCAAGGTGAGATGTCAGATGTTCCACATCATATGCGACTACTGTAAAGAGGTTGCTACACGGTCGCCAACCGCGTCCCGACAGAGGTCACCTTGGTCGTTTACAACGAAATTTCAAACAGCTCTGCCCGTTGCAGTTTATTATTACATGCCTAGATAGTCAACATTGTACATTTATTTTATGATTTTTATTGGAAATTAAATGAAATTATTAGGTAGGTGACATGTATTTGTGTGGAACTAATTTAATCCTGTTTTTAACTTGTTACTATTTTAATTAGTTTTGTTTTATTGTTATTATTTCAATTATTTGTGTTTTATTTAAATTATTATTTTTCAATTATATTTCTAAAACATTCAGACACAATGTAAATAAATTGTTATTGAATAAATGAAATGAAAAAAAAAAAGAAAATTAAATCGCCAACCAAGGTCACCTCTGTCGGGGACGCGGTTTACAGCCGTGTAGCAGGCACTTCAAGCTCGCTCGTTTTTTTTTTTTCAGTTTTTTTTAATGCTTTGATAAGAAAATACCTTGACTTTTCCTCTTTAAATGTCATAAGTACATTAGGCACCTGTCCCACTACCAACGAGGAAACGACACACTGTTTTTTTTCTCGCTCAAAAAACGAGTCGTTTAAGTAAAATAGATATATTCATAGTTGATCGCCATAGATATAAGAAAGAAGGAGATATGCCCGGTAGTTGAAAATGTATTGAAACCCAATGTCTCCAATTCATAGTTGATCGCTATGTTGATCGCTGACTGTTCACACCGCCGCCGGCGAGTACTCGTTTGTTGCAGAGACAAGAGCTATCAAAGTCAGTATTCGCTCAGCGACGCTCGCTTGGCGGGCAGAACACTAGCTGAGAGTAGGGCTGCCATCCGTCGGGGTTTCCCCTGATTTGTCCTAGTTTGAAGGACGTCCGGGCAGGGTTTTTAAATAGTGTCCGGACTATTTGTATCAGGGGAATCCGATTAATCGAATTATTTGTAAAAAAATTAAAGCATTACCATAGTTAAAAATTGGTCGCGGACGGCGCCGCGCGGCGAATTACCCATTTCTGATGCCAAAAAGACGAGCGTTCCTAAATTTTATTTTTGTTACATACTACCTACCTCAGATAGAGAATAGTGTAAGTACAATTGATTGTTAAATTAAGCCTTTTATTTGTATTGTTGAGTTGATGATATTGTTGATTATTTTATTGTAATAAAAATGATCCGAGGGCGTCCGGGGAAAAAATCTTCATTTCACCCAAATGTCCGGGGTATTTGAAGTTTTTCTCCGGGGCCCGTAATTTAGATGATCGCAGCCCTGGCTGAGAGACTCGCGCTTAGTACACGCATACGCATACCACCGAGTAATCGCTCGTCGTTTTCGTGCACTTGCTACTCGTTGCTCGCCAACTCGTTTATAGTTGCTAGCTCTACTCGCTTCTCGTTAGTCGCTAGTGGTCTGACAAGTACCTAAGATACGTAAATATTACAATACAGTAGAACCCGTTTAAGACGATTTCACAGGGACTCAACTAAAAACGCGTCTCCAGGGGACGATAACCGACTTTTAATGATTTTATACTGAAGATGACGTCTAAACGAGTAGTGTTAGTGATTAAAAAAAAAAATATGTTAAATTAGAGCATTTTTCTAATATTTTAATATAGGCATATTTTTGATTATGTTTATATTACATAGTGAAATTAATTTGTAAAGTTATGTCTAACGCGGGTAAAAAATTGAGAATGACGCAAAATTTATTGAGCGTATTTTTCTGAAAACTTCACCATTTTAAAGATAATTAAATTATTGATCTTTTAATACACTTGTTTTATTAAAATACTTTTTGTTTTACGTGTAATAAATTAATAATGCGTTTAATTTGGGACAGCGCTCCTTGATGGGCGAGTCCTATTACTGGCTGGACGTACGACGCGTTGCTTGAGCTCAGTACAGAACACGCAAGCTAAAGGTCACTGTCATATAGGTATCTGCGTCTTAAGCGAGAAATCGTCTAATACGGGATAGGGGGTGAGGGGATAGTGAAAAATAAAACGCACATACATAGTATGATCTAATTTCGTATTTAAACTGTGTTTGATTTTTGGTTTGTGATTTTTCATCAAAAACTTTCAATATGTTATTTTTTTCTTGAAGTGACAATGCCTTTCGCCTAATTGTAGACATTTTGTATCAAACAAATAGTCAACACCGCTAAGACAGACGCTCGGCGCTGCCGCGAGAGACAACACGCGTGCTCATGTAGGCGTATTAACCGGGATGACGAAATCGTATTAAGCGTTAAGAAATGTATGAGAACATGTCTCATGTTGTGGTGACTGACGTAAAATGACGTATTATGCGAGAAGTCGTTTTAAGTGTGATCGTGTTAAGCGGGTTCTACTGTACATCAAATGTAAAACGCGTTGAAACAAATTCGCCTTGTTGCTGTGTTACATTTCATGTTGCATTGCATACATTTGGACAACATATTCGTTCAATGTATTGTATCATGATACGTTTCACTAATCTGTACTTGGGATTAGATAACTTGTTTTAAAGTTTTTGGCTAGAGCAATTCGACAATAAAAGATGACGTACAAAAAAAATTGTCGGGAATAAAAAGCCGTTGATTATAAGTGTACGAGCTAAGTGCACACTCGACTCGAACGTCCGGTGGGGCGGGGCGTGCGACGTTCGTGTTAAACACATGCAAACACTCGCGAGTGTTCCGAGCGGCGGTCGAGCGGCGCGGCGAGGGAGCGTGCTTGTTTGCGGTAAGCAGGGCGTCGAGCGTGGCGTCGCGTGTTCAAACCAGTTTGTGTTTGCAACGTTTTACAACGTAGAAAACTCTCTACACAGTCTTCTTTGTTTAATTATCTCACTTGGACCTTGTCTTCCTCAAATACACATTAATAATATCGTACGACCCCGACGCCATGATGAGAAATGTGACCGGCTCACACGAACGCTAAGCGTGCACTAAGGCCTCTCGGCGAACGTTCTTTGGCCGCTTGCGCGCAACGCTGAACGCTCCGCTAGACGCTTTTTCACTCAGACCGTACACTAAGCGTTATTTTAGTAAAATTGTGATCGCTAAAGGCTAAACGTAGTTCACTGTTAAACATATCGCACCTTTGGGAACAAAGGGTCATTTCTGCATGTTTTCCAACTTTACAGGAAGAGCATTTTTTTTTTTTTTGTCGTAATTTTTTAATAGCTCTTTACTATTTTAGAGTCTTAAGGCGATTCTCACAGTCTTAAATTGATTAGTTCTTCACGGACAACCGTGACTATTTTTTTTTTAATATAAGAAGGGGTTTCTGAGAAACAAGCCATTAACTGAGGGAAGGCTACCAAAAGTGACTTTTTGTTACAAATCTCTTACTGTTATATTGCAAAAGTGACATTTAAAAAAGATTTTTTAAGAAATATTCTTAATCAGAAGTAACATTATTATTGCAAGAAATATGTAAACAAATAGTCATTACTTACCATAGTGCTTCTTCGTCACAAATGCGCAAGGTCACACTTCGGATGTCAAAACACTACTGACAGGATGAGACGTTACATTTCAAGCAAACCGACCAATAACGCGAAATAATGTAATGTCCCTCCCTCCCTCAAAACGATGTTATTCATGCGATTGTCACCGTTTTTGCTGTGTACATAAAGTAGATTATCGTGGTTTTTTCTGCATATTTAAGTCGTTTTTGCAAAAACTTGCAGAAGTGACGCTTTGTTCCCAAAGGTGCGATATAGTATAATTACTTGAGCCCTAACAATGGTTATCTTCATCATTATTGAGCTATTATTATCAAGTCTACCAAAAAAAAAAAAGCATTACAATACCTGTCCCAAGTCCGAGCTTCGGAATCCTTCGTCAAATGCATCGTATACCAAATAATCGGTAATTTCGGCAAAAATCCTTTGTTAGCCAGCTTCAGTCTGTCCAAAGCCTTATTAAGGAACCCTTCCCTCTCCTCTATCAAATTAAAACAATTAACCATAGAAAACATGCTATCACTCAAATGGAAAATGTCATCAACCTTCGTCATTTCCAAGATTTCTGAATAAATAACCTGGAGTATATCAAAAATTGTTTCGTGGACTGCTAATCTTAGACAAAGAACGTTGTTGCAAGTGAAATTCTTGTTCTTTGTTGGACAGCTTGCTTCTGATATCCAAGACCATGCCCTTCCAACAGGTCCTGGAGCCGCTACTTCTAATAGAACTCTTATACCACGGATCCCAGCTCTTCTCACAACTGCTTTGACATCGTCTTTGCTATAAACTAGCTCTCTACTATAAGATCCATATTCAAAAAGTTGAGAAACTGCCGGCAGATGAAGAGGAAAACTGGTGACGTCAGAAATTCTCCAGTGAAACGTGTTAAGTTTCACTGAGGCCATACCGTCGATAGTTCTCATGATATCTGGGACTGGGATGTAGTTTCTTCCCGTGTCTATCATTAGGCCTCTGTATTTGTAGCTGGGAGCGTCTTTAATGATCATGTTTGATAAGGTAATGAGGTTCCCCGTAGTCTGGTCGAGTAAGATCAATTGGCTGAGAGTTTCTAGCGCATGTCTTATTCCACAGAAAGATGCTGAAAGCAACTTTATTACCACTTGATTTGTTATTGTCTCAACCTTTATCGTGTAAGATTCTTCAGTATCCACCTTCATTCGAGGATCAGGGTCAGTTTCTACATCCATCTGTATGTACATCTTTTTAATCATGGAGTCTCTTGATATGTTCATTCTTCTGGCATCTAAAGTGTACCTTTCTAGTTTTGCTAGATCTCCGAGAAAGAGCTTGAATGCTTCTGCCAAGAACATATGGACT
Organism: Agrochola lychnidis; assembly: GCA_963680765.1. Taxonomy (NCBI): domain Eukaryota; kingdom Metazoa; phylum Arthropoda; class Insecta; order Lepidoptera; family Noctuidae; genus Agrochola; species Agrochola lychnidis. The sequence goes on from OY796872.1 coordinate 15,604,681, forward strand.
GCTTCCGAAGGTATGGATTGAAATTTGTATTCTAGCTTGTCTGTTGCAAGGACTACAACCTTTTTACTGTAGTATGTGTATCCTACCGGGTGCGGCCAGAGCTGTGGTCCCATGCAGAGCAATATGCATCTACTAAGCGATGAGTAAAGGTATTCTGAGGTTGGTCCATAAACCTTTTGACAGAGGCCTTGCTTGCAAATGTAGGAATTCAGTTGGAATAGCCTGAGAATACTACATTGGAAAGAAATGAGAGCAGATTATTAAAAACAAAAACAAAGGATGATGCAACCTTCCTCACTCAAATACAAGTGGCTAAGCACACTATGCCGAAGATACGCGACCGAACTTCAGCTGATTGCGCCTGCAATGCTATTTCAAGTACTAGCAACACATTTGCCGAAATTACGTCACTTTTGGCGTACAACTGAAATTCGGTCGGGCGTAAATTCGGTGGCAACGTATTCTATATAGCAACACATTACACGCGACAGAAGTTCGATTCGGTTCAAACGTTAAAATTGGCCTTCTTGTAGTCTTGTAGAATTCAATGGATGCACCCAAAATTCTTTCTTGTATTCGTCCTCTTCTAAAGCCTTTGCAATTTACTGTAAAATGATCCATTTTTTTAGACAACACGACACGACGACACCACGATAACACTCGAGACACTGAATTCACACAACGTTGCGCAACCGAATTTCATTCGCGTAATTTTCGCGGTTATGGTGTGTCATTATTATCAGCCGAAAAATACATCGGAACGTCAAATCAGCCACAGAACTTCGGTCGCGTACCTTCGGCATAGTGTGCTTAGACACTTAGCCTAGTTATGTTAATATCTGGGTAATAACAGGCTAATAATGGGACACAAGTGCAGATTCTGACTTTGCCCGACTTTGAGCATCAAACCCGTGATTGCAATTTCAACTGTGATTTCTCTGGATAGGCTCAATGTTTTTGAGTTCTGAATCGTATTAACAGTACGGCAGGTAAAAGAAGGACATACTTTTAGGGAGTGGAGTAGGTACCTAGTCATAAAAATTATCAACTTTTACTATTGGGCTAACGGAATGAGGTCTTGGGTTCGTTTCCCTGGTCGGACAAAATGTTATTGGGTTTTTCCATCAGGAATTTCTCAGTAGCAGCCCGGAGTCTGGATTTGTGCTCGGTTGATAGCATTAGGCTCGGCTTTACATGGGACTTAAACATTACTAGCGAAATGTGGGTGTAGGTACCTACTAGGGTACACCTCTGCCTAACCCTTCGAGCAAACCAGGCGTGATGTTATGTTATAATAATAATATTATAAAGAGAAAAGATTTGATTTTTTGAATGTTCGTTTGTTACACTTTCACGCTAAAACGGCTGAACGGATTTGAATTAAATTTGGCACATGGGTAGTGTACGGAACCGTACATTACTTTATCGACTTACGCGCCGTGCATTCTGCACACACAGCATTTGTACCTATTATTGCAAATAATATGTAAAAATATATTTCAATAAATCAGTGTTTTACAAGCATTCAAAGCGGTCGGTTTTATTTCATCATCCCAATAGAATCGCCGCGTTATCATATCATCAAGTGTAGGAACCCCCTACATTTCATTTTTGGTCCTTCGAGAATTACAGGACCTCGTCGCGGTACTTTGACCTAGCGCGCGTACTGGTCAGAGGCACGGTTCGGACTCAAGGTTCTGTGATCAAACCAGTGTGGACTCATTCGGTGAAGAACACACTTCATCCTTGACTTGAGCAAATATAGCTTAGGTCACCAGCACGTTCGTGGTAAGCATATCACAGCGTGACATCAACATCATCGGGCTCTGTGGAGCTCATCATCGGGCGGTGCGAGGGTTCAGCGTCCGCTGTCAACCTCTTTGGGAGCAGCATCAGGTGCAGACAGCTACGTGGATCATCATAAAACCAAGTAAGACTGTTCCTTTACCTACATCATGGAAGCTCTTTTTGCCCGTCAATCTGAAATCATCACCAATTTCACTACAATAAAGGTGAACTTCAACAAGGACTCGGATTCTTGCAAAAATGCCGAATACTTAAGGAAACGGTTAGAGACGTTAGACAACCTCTGGGGAGAGTTCGATCAAAATCACCAAAAAATATCTGAGCATAAAAATGTGGCGGTTGAGTATTTCCTTGACAACACATATCAAAAGGGTAAAAACTATTATCAATCTACTCGTAACCTTATATCATCTTACGGCAAATTATCAAAATCTACTCAACCAGATGGAAAGTTAGATGAATTGTTATCATTGCAACGCACTAATTTTAGGGCTTTTAATCGGCTAATCAAGGGCATCAAAGTTGATCAAATATCAGATAAATGGGAACTAGAAGACGAGCTCAAAAACGTTCAAGCTAAGTGGACAATTATTGATGCTCAACATTTGCAAATCGATCATTTACTTGCTGGGGGAGATATATCATACGACGAGGAATTTCATCATCATGAATTGGCCTACAAAACTATCAAACGTGAGTTGAATAAGAAAATCTCATCAACGACTCACTTAGAAAAATCAACTCCGCACATTGAAATACCATCGTTCAGCGGGAACTACACACAGTGGCCAACTTTTTATGACTTGTTCACGGAGACAATTCATAACAATAATTCTATCACTAAAGCTCAGAAGATGCAGCACCTTAAGGGAAAACTTAAGGGTGAAGCAGAACGTCTCATCTATCATCTACATATTTCATCAGAGAATTATGATACTGCGTGGGAGATCTTATTACATCGATACAACAATTCTCAAGTTCTTTTCACGAATCAAATCGAAATGTTCCTCAATCAACCCAACCTTCAGAAGCAATCATCATTTGAAATCAAAAGGTTGTATGATACCTCAACCGAATGTATTCACGCGATTCACAATCTCGGCGTTGATACGAATACGTGGGATCCGTTATTAGTTCATTTATTGTGCAAAAAACTGGACCCAGAAACTTATGCTGACTACAAGGAAGCACGTAGGACACCTCGTGATTTACCAAGGTTGGACGAGTTAATGGCATTCCTCGAGAGTAAGTTTACCGCTCTTGAACCTATTCATAAAAACGATAAGGAACCCTCATCATCAAGCAAGCGGAACCCAAATCAATCAAATAACTTTAATAAGCAAAACATTTATAAAGGTTACATTAACAAAAATTATCAAGCCATCATTACTCAAACTTCAAAATGCTCTGTTTGCAATTTTAATCATGCTCGCAATTTGTTTTTTTGTAAAAAATTCATGAACATGACACCGGACGTGCAATTGAAGACGGTGACAAACTTAAATATTTGTCGAAATTGCCTGTTCAGTCACGATGGAAGTCAATGCACTTCGAAAAAACGTTGCAAAACCTGTCAAGGTGATCATCATTCAATACTCCATGAAGCATGTGTACCGTCATCAAAATCAGCTTCTCAAGCAACTTCATCATCATCATCTGCTTCGTCATCAAAATCATCAAGCAAGCAACCTAATGTTAATCATGTCGCAGGAGATGACGAAGAGTTATTGTTGACCACACTATCAATCAATGTCAGGAGTTCAGATGGCAGCTACGTGACCCTTAGGGCTCTTCTAGACCAGGGATCACAAATATCATTAATATCGGAAAACGCTGTACAGCGGTTAGGGTTGCAGCGGCGACGATACAACGCATCAGTATCAGGAATAGGGGCTGGTGCTAGGCAAAGCAAAGGACGGGTATCAATCGACTGTCAATCTATCTACGGCGACTATCAGTTTACTACAGAAGCATTGGTTTTAACAAAGGTCGCTAACTGCTTGCCTGGTATACCATTCAAAAAACAATCATGGTCTCATATCCAGCACCTTCAATTAGCAGATCCAGAATACAACGTGTCGAAGCCAATTGATATTCTCTTGGATGTGAGTATCTATTCACAAATCATCATGGACGGTCTCATCAAAGGACCAGCGCAGGCTCCGATTGCGCAACAGACGGCACTCGGATGGATCCTGTCTGGCAACGTTCGCACATTTAATTGTCATATCGTAACAAATGACTTATCAGACCTATCAAAATATTGGGAGATAGAGGACGTAGAAACATCAGCATCATCTCTTACCAGTGAAGAGCAGTATTGTGAAGAGTTTTATCAGCAAGCCACTCATCGTTTGGACACTGGTAGATACGAGGTTGGCATACCCATGAAACCTGAATATGAAAATCAGCTTGGATCATCAAAATTAAAGGCTATTGCACAATTCAAACAGTTGGAAAGAAAAATGTGCAATAACGAATCATTTTCAGAAAATTATAAATCATTTATGTCTGAATATCAAGAACTGGGTCACATGTGTATTGCCAATAATGTCAACGAATCAAAACGTGCCTTCTACTTACCACATCACGGCGTAATGAAATTAGATTCGACAACAACAAAACTTAGAGTCGTTTTTAATGCGTCGGCGAAATCTACATCAGGCAAAAGCCTGAATGATCTCATGTTTTGCGGACCAAATCTTCAAAGGGACCTCATGACACTCATCTTAAACTGGAGAACCTACAGCTATGTAATCACGGCGGACATAGAGAAAATGTTCCGGCAAATCTATATCAGACCATCAGATCGTCATCTTCAATCAATCATTTGGCGGCAATCATCTCAGGAGGTACTCAACGAATATCATCTTGCTACCGTGACGTACGGTACTAAGGCCGCTCCATACTTAGCTATGAGAACGCTTAAACAGCTGGCTATAGACGATGCCGATAAGTATCCACTAGCTGCGTCAGCATTAAATCAATCATTCTATATGGACGATCTCTTTAGTGGAGCGAATACCATTCATCAAACCAGGGAGCTTCAGCATCAGCTCATTGAGATGTTGAAGGGTGCTGGTATGAACCTCCGAAAATGGTCCAGCAACGTACCGGACCTACTAGTAGATCTATCACCTGATCAACTCAATAACCCATTAGACTTCAAGTGTTCGGAAACAAGAAAAACACTTGGATTGAGATGGAATCCATCAACTGATAGCTTTAGCTTTCAAAATAAATTTCAGCATCATGATAAACGCGTCACAAAGAGATAGCTGCTTTCGGAAATTTCAAAACTATTTGACCCGTTGGGCTGGCTGTCACCATTATCAATCAGAGCAAAACTGCTTTTTCAAAATGCATGGTCATCACATGTATCGTGGGACGAAGAAGTTTCACAATCCGTTCAAGATGATTGGATTCAAATTAAGAATGATTTCAACATCAGAGATCAATTTATCATACCACGTTATATCGGTAACACAAATCAATCATATCAAATACATGGATTTTGTGACGCTTCCGACAAAGCATACGCATGTGTTGTGTATGTAGTAGCAAAAAACAATAAGGGCGAGTGCACATCAACGCTCGCTGTAGCAAAAACGAAGTTAGCACCTTTGGCAAAAAAGGTCTCATTGCCACGACTAGAACTATGTGGTGCGCTACTGCTATCTCAACTTATCAAGAAAGTCATGGAATCCTTATCAAATCAGGATGTAGAGATTTATGCCTGGACAGACTCCATGATAGTTTTAGGATGGATCAAAGGCGATGTGAAGAAATGGAAGCAATTCGTAGCTAACAGAATTATCAAAATCATAAGTATCATTCCATCATCATGTTGGCATCATGTGAGATCAGAAGAGAATGCTGCAGATTGTGCAACTCGGGGTCTGACGTCACGAAAGTTATCAAGCCATCCGTTGTGGTGGCAGGGTCCGAAATGGATAACAAATTTCGAACATAGTACTCTTCCTATAACCTCATATCAATCACCAGATTTGGAAACCAAGCAGCTTAGTGTAAACACGGCCTTATATCAAAATCATATTTCAATCATACACGAGTTATTACAGAATTACAGTTCATTAACTCGCATTGTAAAAATAATCGCTTGGATATCGCGTATCATTACGCTATCACAAGGGAAACACACTTCAAGAACGGATGTATTGACGTCATCAGAAATGGACAATGCATTGAATCTCATTACCAAAGATGATCAGTCACACCAATTTCAAGAAGATATTTTATTTATCAATCAAAAGGGGCACGTGCATCCTAGAAGCAAAATATCATGTCTTAATCCTTTCATGGACAAGCACGGTATCCTAAGAGTGGGTGGACGACTGAAAAACGCATGCATCAGCGAATCATCAAAACACCCCATCATATTATCAAGTCATAGTCGTCTCACCGATTTAATCATTGATCAAGCTCACATTACCACATTGCATGGAGGCCCGCGACTGACACTTTCATACATCAGAGACAAATATTGGATAATCAGTGGAATCCGTACCGTAAAGAGGAAGTTGAGATCATGCGTTAAGTGTCAGCGCTTCAGTCAAACACAATATCAACAAATCATGGCCGATCTTCCACAGCCACGAGTCACCCCATCACGACCTTTCTCTCACACCGGTGTCGATTTTACCGGACACGTCGAGTTGAAGGCCAATAAGGGACGTGGAATCAAAACAGTTAAGGGGTATATTGCAGTGTTTGTTTGTTTGTCTACCAAGGCTGTTCATCTGGAACTAGTTTCCGATCTGAGTACTCCATCATTTTTAGCAGCCTTTCGTAGGTTTTCGGCCCGACGTGGAACGCCAAGTCACATATACAGTGACAATGGCACGAATTTCGTTGGTGCCAATCGTATCATTAAGAAGGAGTACCAAGAGATCATAGCCACCATCAACACAGATTTCTTCAATAACATCAATGACATGAATATTAAGTGGCACTTCAATGCTCCTGCGTGGCCAAGCGCAGGCGGTCTTTGGGAAGCTGCGGTTAAAAGCCTCAAATATCACCTAAAACGTATCATCGGCGATCAGAAACTCACTTACGAGGAGTTTACTACGCTACTGCATCAAATCGAGGCATGTCTGAACTCAAGGCCTCTCTGTCAGTTGACAGAGAGCTCTGACGACGACGTTCTTACGCCAGGACACTTCTTGATCGGTGGCCCACTTCTATCTAGGCCACAGACGGATCCAGATCATATGAATCACTCAACAAGGTGGCAACTCATTCAATCAATGAACAAACAGCTTTGGAAAAGGTGGTCCAGCGAATATCTTCAGCAACTGCAGGCTAGATCAAAATGGCGTAAGCCAAGTAGAAACTTCGAAATCGATGACGTCGTTCTTATCAAGGACGAAAACTTGCCACCCGGCAAGTGGGCGTTAGGACGTATTCAAGCAGTTCATCCTGGAAAGGATGGCTATGTAAGGGTAGCCAGTTTAAAAAATAAGAACAATATCATACAACGCCCTGTCACCAGACTTGTGTTGTTACCAATAAACAAGGACACAACACAGGATCAAAATGTCAATCAAGACAATTCAGACGAGCGAAGCAAAAGAAAGCGACTTCCTCGCAACAAAGTATCATTGAAGAGCTTATTCACTAGTTTCTTATTACTATTTTTCATGTTATTATCACCTACTTCAGCGCAAAATATACCTAATCATGAATCGTATAATGTGACGTCATTAGAAAACAATCAAGCTATTTACTTCGATAGAATATCCAATCTTCAGTATATCAAGGACGAATGGCGTCTAGTTGTCTACTACAACATGACGACCTACTGGAAAGGCCTATCCGATATCAAAGGCTACGTCAACCACATCAAGTCATTATGCAACACCTATGCGAGTAAACAATATCAGAGTATCATTCTTCAGTTAGAGCACGAGATTAGCGAAATTGAACACTATGATATGTTACTCAAATATCAAAGCCCGAAGAGGCTGAAAAGAGGCCTAATAAACGGGTTAGGTTATATTGCTAATTCATTATTCGGAGTACTGGACGAGAGGTTTGCCGAACAATACAAGAGTGATATCGAGCAGATCAGTCATAATGAAGAACATCTTCAAAAACTTATCAAAAATCAGACAAGTATTTCAGAATCCGAATTTAATATCATACGTCGTAATGAAAACATCATGAATCAACAATTTTCATTCATCAAGCAACGGCTTCAAAATCTATCGACTGAGGTGAATAAAATACGTTTGGATAATGAAGATGGCCTTTATGTCACATCATCATCTCTGGCAGCATCAATAATTCTATCAAACATTCGTTGGATACAGCAAACGTTGATTGGTACGGTTACAGATATATCACACGGGCGTATTGACAGTCATTTGTTATCACCGGAGCAGTTATCGTATCAGCTGAGCATCATCTCAAGCCAACTGAATGGTAAACTTACGATACCAGTGGATTTAAAAAATATCAAGGACTTGTATCGTTTACTTAAAGTATCAGCTAGAGTCTTCTCAAACTACTTAATCATCGAAATCAAGGTTCCACTCCTAAACAATGAATTGTTTGAGTTAAACAAAATCATATCTATTTCACAAAAGAGAGGACTACAGTATTATCATCTCATTCCATCGGTACCATTCATAGCTTACAATCTACGCAAGGATACAGCATTTCTTCTATCAGATGCAGACCTACAGTCATGTACTCATGTTCCCAACGATATCTTGTTATGCTCATTAAACATGCCCATTTACGATCTAAACATAAAGCAGTCTATCTGTGAAATCAAAATCATTCATCAAAAACAATTATGTCACTGCGTAAAATCGTCATGTGAGGAGCAATGGATCAAATTGCACAGGCCAAACACCTGGTTGTACACATGTTGCTCGGAATGCCAAGTGCGCATAATTTGCGCTAACGGAGTCACAATAGTCAACCTTGTCGGCAACGCGATTATTACCCTAGGTCAAGGTTGTACATTGAAAGGGGATACCTTTAGTATTTATGCTCATAATAATTTCATCAATCATGTCAATATTCATCATCACATCGAAGTCCCAGAGGTGTCTATGCTAAACAAAATCATGAAAACGTCTGCACCAGAGAACTTCAGCGTGGCCGAAGATCATCATCTCATTTGGAATCAATTAAGGGCTCAGATTGACGAGGTTAAGGAACAGTCATCTACAGACCTGAGCATTCACGACATTCATCACTATACTGTGTTGTACATCAGTATAGCTTCGGTTAACATCTTGGGTAGCGTCGTCGTGTACCTCATCAGAAAACAGCGAAGTACGAGCAGAGTACCAGCGTCGCCGGCCCCCCAGGGCCAGGAGGCTGTCTGGGTGGGGCCGGTGACGGTCGCGCCGGCGGACACAATGCCGGTGGCATCACGTTTAGCAGAATCAGTGCAAAAGTGTAGTGAAGTGTTTACGACTAGTGGTGTAGATAGGGCCACCTCGCCAACGTTTCTGCGTTCAGTGCACTTACAAGACCGCGATGATTAAGGACATGGGTATTTTAGAATTTAGAATAGTCATTTAAATTAATGTTTTATCGCATTTGTATCATTATATATCAGCCTTTTATCTTTTTACTATTTAATCATATCAACCTGTTTGTAACTTCAATAATCTGTCTATCTATCAATCATTTCAAGCTGTTCCCATTTGGGCGGGCAGGATGTACGGAACCGTACATTACTTTATCGACTTACGCGCCGTGCATTCTGCACACACAGCATTTGTACCTATTATTGCAAATAATATGTAAAAATATATTTCAATAAATCAGTGTTTTACAAGCATTCAAAGCGGTCGGTTTTATTTCATCATCCCAATAGAATCGCCGCGTTATCATATCATCAAGTGTAGGAACCCCCTACAGGTAGACCATGACCTGGGTTAGGCCATAGGATACTTTTACTCGATATTTCCATAGAATCGAGATTTATACAAGTGAAACCGCAGGCCACAGTTAAGATAAAATAAATAAAAATTACCTGGCTTCTTGATGAGCACTCAATGTGGAAGCATTCACTACCACTGTATCGTTTTTGGTGGATATTATTTGAATTGAAGGACTACTTTCAGACGACCTTAGTAAAAAAACCAGTAGTCCTCCTAATCCTATCATCATTATCAACAATACAACCACTGCCGTTATAATTATACACTTTTTGTCAAACGGAAATCTCTTAGACCTGAAATAGGACAGAAAAATTATTTAAAAACTTCGCGTGTATAACCAGCAAGCACCCTTTGATTATTTAAATGTTTAGATAGAGTGTCGCGCTACAAAAGAACTAAAACAAACAAGCCAAATTTGTTATGCTGGTGTGCGTGACAACTACATCTAACACTCGCAACAGGTCATTGTGCTTTTCTAGTGTGCGTGCATTTAACGGCCAACAGTTGGACGCTATTTTTTTCGACGAGCTCACAGGTTTGACTGTCTATCTAGACGTATTTATATCGTTCCCAGCACCCGCATTGCGTTATGCACTCGAATGACAATATTTTTCGTTTTTACACTACTAGAAAGAAAAAGAAAGAAAGGAAAAGAAAGAAAGGAAAATAAAGAAAGAAAAAGAAAGAAAGAAAAAAGAAAGAAAGAAAAAACAAGAAAGAAAAAAAGAAAGAAAGAAACATAGGTTTATTCGTCACAGAACAGAGAGAAAGAAAAAGAAAGAAAGAAAAATAGGTTTTATTTGTTACGGAAAAAATACAAGAATAATCAGAAGATAACAAAAAGTACATAATAAATCACGAGCATGAAACAGAAATTAGTCGGCAGCTGCACGACATGACTGTGACAAGAAGGCTTTCACTCAGCATGATGCTTTACTATGGGGGACCCATAGCACAGCGCAAATTTTTAGTGGTCACCCGAAAAAGGAGTACGGAAATCAAGTCAGGTTCAGTGATTTGTCTATTAAATATGTAGGTAACAAAATCAAATAAAATAAACAGTGCTTGAAATAAAAGACAACTATACAACGAATACTACTGACTACTATGGCCTGTTAAAAAAAAATTAATAAAAAATTAACAAATGGATCAGATACTTTCGGCATAATCATTTTATAATGTTAAAACTGCTGGAACACAGGCGTCCTCTTGTTGAGAGGGCGCCTGTAATCCACCACGCGGGCCCAATGCGGGTTGGTAGATGCCACATGTCTATGAATTTTTGATTTTCCTTGGAGTAACTTGGGAATTAAAGGTGCCGATTCTCTTGTTCACAAACTAAACTAAATTTAAGTTCAGTGCATCTTTTTCTTTCTATTTCATTAAGAAAAGGACAGAAGATAAATTTTAGTTTAGTCCTGTCAAATTAATCAGCGCCTATCACTACTCCATACAAGTTTAGACATGATTAAAAACTTGCCTACTAAAATTACGTCAATTTACGTCAAGCGTTGATTAATTTGACAGGACTAAACTAAAATTTATCTTCTGTCCTTTTCTTAATGAAATAGAAAGAAAAAAATGCATTGATCTTAAATTTAGTTTAGTTTGCCAACAAGGGAATCGACACCAATGTATGAGATTCTTATCTTTTTATGATAAATGATTTTATTTCTGTAAGTAGGTTTGTACAAACACTTTCACACGTCAATCATATTTTAAAAACTAGATGAGGTCGGCGTTTCCTATCTGACTACTCTGAGAAGAAAGGCCGAAACAAACTCAGAGGTCACAGTCTCTTTTAAAGTCCAGACATAATCTTGGTCAGATCATGTGAAGGCCATGTGGATTGGTGTCTGAAGTGGTCAGTTTTAGAACAAAAGAATGGAGTACTTTGGGAATAACCCTCTAGGACATGCCGGTTTCTTCACGACGTTTGCCTTCACCGCTTTGAGAGCAGTGATGAAATAATAAAGGCTAAGTAAGTAAAGGCTATGTAAATTTTTTGCAACTTACAGAAAATATTTTCTCTTTTCCCGCTTCGGTTTCTCAGGCTCAGGCTTAATTTCAGGTCGAACATAATATATGTCTGACGAAGAATTCATTGCTGTACCCTCATTTGCGTTACAATCGTACATGGAATTGTCAGGATCCGCACAGCATGGCCCGGTGGGACTGCACCTACTGCAGGCACAGTTTGACAAGCAACGACGTTCAGACCCTAGTAGACAAAGAGGTACAATGAAGCTTTAAGTTGTGGAGGTTAGATAGGCAGTTGCTCCAAATAAAAAAAAACAGTGGCTCTCCGGGAGTGCCGATAGAAGTAAAATCTTTTAAAAAAATCGGCACCGCGGTAATCAATGCGTTGAATCCAAAGTCAAAGTCAAATAATTTATTTCAATTAGGCACATAAAAGGTACTCTTAAACGTCAAAATTTATAAAAAATAGAACTGATGTCTGATGTGTAGATGTCTTTTACTCCACGCATCGCGGTAATCAACGCGTTGATGTCTTTTACTCCACGGTATCGGTAAATTCCGTCACAGTGTCGCGAAATCAATGATTTAGTCCCATCTCAAAAATGCCCAATGCGCCTATAGAAGTTTTCACTTAAAAAAAAACTGGTATTCAGCTGCATTCGATTAGACTGGAAGCTGACCCGAAAAATAATTTAGAGATGGTTAGGTAGATGATGTGCACAATAAACCTACCATAGGGCTGTAACGGAACTTCGCCTCCGCAAGAATTTAACGGAGCTGTAAAGGATCCTAAATATTATAGCTATAAATGTACTAATGTGTATTACTATTTACTATTATTATATTACTTACTAGCGACGCCTCGCGGTTTCACCCCCAAATTCTCTATACAGCGTGGTGCTTTAATGGTGACATTAATTTAACACACGTATACGGATCAACGTTTTCTTTTAATGAAAATATTTTAATTTCATTAAACGTTACTATTTATCGATTTATTTTCAATTTTATAAAATGGCATCTTGGTGCAACCTGTTCTTAAAAACTGTAGCGCAGAGGTCATTTACCGGGATCACGGATCATAACATCGCATCAATGAAAATAAAACGAATAACGTGCAAAGAGAAGGCGAATTGAAGGAAAGGGAGAGCCCTATGTCGGCGAGCGATTCAAAATTTAAATTTTTGAGTTAACAAATATTTTTTCTTATTATATTTTTATGATTACTGGCCACTAGCCCGACCCGTGTGTTAAATTAATGTCGCCATTGTAGCTGCACGTTGTATATCGCAGCATGTGCCAAGTTTAGACTATCGATATAATGGGACACCTCTAGTGTTTGTGTGTGTGTTTTTGTACCATCCTAACTAATGTTATAGATGCAAAAGTGAGTTTTTTTATATACTTTCACGCTAAAACGGCTGAACGCACATGGGTAAACCATGACCTGGATCAGTTCCCTGTTCCACGCCTTAGGAATGCGCGGCGAGGCGGAGGTCAGCATTGACCACATACCTTTTTATTTATTTATTTGGATGGGAAATTATCAAATAACTTCTCCCGATCTGGGTGGAGCGGGGCGTGTCAGACTCTTACTGACTAAAACCCACCCGTGTTCCTTCAGTTGCCATGTTGCCGGGGGCCACGGTATCCCTTTCCCGCAACCCCGACAGGCAACGGCCCTAGCGGACCCTGTCAGTTGTGTTAACATCTCTTTGAGGCGCGCGTGGAACACAACGCGATGTCCACCCGGGCCTGGTCCTTATCTGACGGCGAGCTACCCATTGCTTACCGTTCGCAAGCCCGCGCTTACGGTGGCCGGGAATCGACCTGTGATTCCCGACGCCCAGGGCGTCTCCTGCGGCCGCTAGGGGCGTGAGGGCGCGAAGATTGCCTCTCCCTCACGCGCTCCGCCTCCTCCTTCGCGAGCATTACTGTTTCGCAAAAGGAGGTGACGGTTTACCAGTACCATGGCCTGGACCAGGGCCGGACGCTAGAGATCACCGACCGCGCACATACCTTAGGCACGGAACGGCGGTCTTGATCAAACTATACCATAAACAGCGAATTTTCACACGAAAAAAATTAGACGTTTCCCAGCAATTATTTTTGAACAAATTTACTTAGTTTGATGTACAGAATGCGTAGATGACAGCTTCGTGATGAGTCCTGTATCGCCCTACACATATTTATTATAATTTACCTATACAGGGTGTCCGGTAAATATTGGATAACCTTGAAATAGCATTTATTAAACCGTTCTAAAAAAATAAAAAATATAACCCAAGTATTTTACCTTATTTTACATTCTTCTTCACCACAACCACAAATGAATGAATACTATCGATTATTTGTGTTGTACAATATTGTACGTTGACTACACTGACACAGAAGCAGCAAATAATGTGTCTAGAAATTGCAGTTTTTTATTTTTTATTCGTATTTTAGGTACTACTTTTTTTTTTGGTTGGGAAATTATCAAATAACTTCGGGTGTGTCAGACTCTTACTGACTAAAACCCACCCGTGTTCCTTCGGTTGCCCTGTTGCCGGGGGCCACGATTTCCCTATCAGTTTTCTTCGCACCCCCGGCAGGCATATCGGCCCTAGCGGACCCCGTCAATTTAGGTACTACTTGGGATATATGTATAGTATTTTTGTATTTTTTTAGAACGGTCATAAGGTCTAATAAATGCTATTTCAACGTTATCCATTATTTACCGGACACTCTGTATATGAATGCATAGAAAAGTAATTCCAATGTTAGTGGAAGATTTTGAGATGATAAATGATAAATGATTTTATTTCTGTAAGTAGGTTTGTACAAACACTTTTACACGTCAATCATATTTTAAAAACTAGATGAAGTCGGCGTTTCCTATCTGACTACTCCGAGAAGAAAGGCCGAAACAAACTCAGAGGTCACAGTCTCTTTTAAAGTCCAGACATAATCTTGGTCAGATCATGTGAAGGCCATGTGGATTGATGTCTGAAGTGGTCTTTATAGGAAAGCACCACACAGATTGAGAGGGCCTGTCCAGTCAGTGCACGCATTTGTCAGTTATCGTGTAGCTCAACTCAGAATTTAAGGAGCTCAACGATTCGACGAACAATACCAAAAAAAGGACATTTGTGTAGGCCACATAAATTACTCAAACTGTCAGACCATGATTAAAACTAACTGAGAAAAAATTAAAAACAAAACAAAAGGAATGACCCATATAGTCTTCACATTCACAATAATTAAAATAATATAATACTTTAAAAGTAAATATTCACGTCATTGTATATGTATATAAAAATCATTAATGTCAATGTGTATATAAAAAAAAAAAAATCCGGAAATGATCTTGGTCAGAGCATTTCATTTGAGGACCATGTAGATTTGTGTCTGAAATGGTCTTTTGAGGAAAGAACCATACAGATTTGAGTGGACCTGTCCAGTCAGTGCACGCATTTGTCAGTAATCGTGCAGCTCAACTCAGAACTTAAAAGGAGCTCAACGATGCGACGAACAATACCAAAGAAAGGACATTTAGGTAGGCCGCATAAAGTACTCAAAACTGCCAGATTATCATTAAAAACTAACTGAGAAAAAATAAATAAATATATATACATGAACTACATAGTCCTCACATTCACAACAATTAAAATAATAATAATGTTATACTTAACAAAGTAAATATTCATGTCATTGTGTATATAATTTTAAAGTTTGCAAAAAAAAAAACAAATTTCAAAAGTAAAAAATAATAATTGGAGCAGCTCAATCCCAAGCCTTTTTGTCCTCAATGTAATCTTTAACGGTATAAAAAGCTTTCTGGCACAACTTACGTTTAATGAATGATTTGAATTTATTAAGGCTTAGATCTTGTACGTGGCTTGGAAGTTTATTATAAAAGCGTATACATTGACATCTGAACGATCCACCTATTTTTTTGAGCCTTGTTGTGGGTACAACAAATTTGTGTTTGTTCCTAGTATTTATGTTATGGATATCACTGTATTTTTTAAACAATTTTATATTTTTATGGGCATATAAAAGATTATCAAAAATATACTGAGAAGGCACAGTCATTATATTAATCTCCTTAAATTTATCTCTGAGAGAGTGTCTCGGACTTAATTTATAAATTGATCGAACAGCTCTTTTCTGCAAAACAAAAATAGTCTGAATGTCGGCGGCATTTCCCCACAACAGAATACCGTACGACATTACACTATGAAAATAGCTAAAGTACACTAAACGGGCTGTCTCTATGTCAGTCAAATTACGAATTTTTCTAACAGCATATGCTGCGGAGCTAAGCTTTTTTGACAATTTATCTATATGTGGGCCCCACTGAAGCTTAGCATCCAAAGTTAAGCCCAAGAAAACTGTGCTATCATCAGGATTCAATTCTTCGCCCTTTATCAACACACTAGTTTTCACCTGCCTAACATGAGGTAAGGTAAACTTAATGCATTTGGTTTTTTTTTCATTAAGAAGTAAATTATTAACATTGAACCAGTGAACTACTTTTGAGATCGCGCTATTTACATCGTCAGTAACCAGCTGCTGACGTTTAAGTTTAAACAAAAGTGAAGTGTCATCTGCAAACAACACTACATCATGGTTATCCTTTATGAGGTAAGGCAAGTCATTAATATAAATAAGAAACAAGAAAGGACCAAGAATTGAGCCCTGAGGGACTCCCATTGTTACTAAAGATCCGGGAGATCTTTTCCCATTAACGTCAACGCTCTGAATCCTATTACTCAAGTATGAAATAAGAAGATTCAGAGCGCTGTTCCGGATCCCATAGTGGCGGAGTTTCCTGATTAACGTTTCATGAAGAACGCAATCAAATGCCTTGGACAAATCACAAAAGATGCCCAAAGCATCGCATTTATCTTTCCATGCATTATAAATATGACCTAAAAGTTCAACACCGGCATCAGTAGTTGAACGACCCCTTGTAAAACCGAACTGTTTGCTATGTAATAATTTATGTCTATTAAAAAATCTTTGCAATTGGTCTAAAATTAATTTCTCAAAAATTTTACTAAAAGTAGGTAGTACTGAAATAGGTCTATAATTTGTGGGGTCTGATGTACTACCTGATTTAAACAAAGGAATTATTTTACTATTTTTCATAAGGTCAGGAAACTCCCCACAGTCGATACAATTATTAAAGATAAGAGCTAAAGTAGGTGCTACAATGTCAATAATAGACTTGGCAACTTCTACAGAATTACCCCACAGATCTGCAGTCTTTTTTACATTTAAGGTGTGAAAGGTTTTAATTATGTCTCTACAGGTAATATGTTCAAAAGTAAACTCCGAATCGCAAACATTAACATTTTCCTTTAACAAAGACTCAGCAACAGAAGGTGAAGAGTTTAGGGATTTAGTAGTTGAAACGGGAATATCTGAAAAGAAATTTTCAAAGGCCGCGGCGACTTGTGAGTCTGATTTTATTATGTTGTCATTAATAGACAGGCTGTAGTCAGTATTTCGGTTATTAGACCTTCCCGTTTCACTATTAATAATATTCCAAGTCGTTTTAATTACATTACTACTATTTTTAATCTTCGAACTCAAATAACGCGACTTGGCCATACAACAAACTTTTTTAAATAATTTTGAATAATTTCTGACATATAAATTAAATTCAGCTGTGTTTACATAAGTCCTTTCATTTTACAACTCATAAAGCCGTGTTCTACTTTTATGAATACCAATGGTAGCCCAATCACTAAAAGATGCGTTACTATTAACCGAGATAGTCTTGGGAATAAAGGTGGAATTAAATTGCTTACAGTATATATTAAAGAAGTCATCATATAGGTTATTAGGATCAGCATGAATAGACAAAACTGGTAATTTATTAGTGAGTTTAACTTTAAAAGTTTCCAAGCGACTTGCAGTTTTGGGGTTAACAGTGATATCCTTTTTAGCCACTTTGTTGTTTTGGTTTGGAATAGTAATCCACTGCCCGCAATGATCAGAATCTAGTAAATTTATAATTTCTTTGTGGCTTGGTATAACATTTGTATAAATATGATGTATAAATATATTTGTATGAATAGATGTAATGGGGAATATTGTTAAAACGGTTCCTCTTTTAATAAGTGATTCTTTTGCCTCCCCTTTTCCCAACTATGTTGGGGTCGACTTCCAGTCTAACCGGAAGCAACTGAATATCAGAATTTTACATGGAACGACTGCTGGGCGACTGCAAACGGGAATCGGGGTATAGGTGCTGATTACAGGCACAGAGAAAAATAATAATTTGTAACTGGTTGGTAACGAAACAGAAAACTTCGTGGCAAACCAGCTACAATTAACGGTAAAAGGAATGAATGTTGCAGCTGATCTAGGGTTGATCACGTAGTTTCCTTTAACGTTACCCGAGGCTGGGGCACTACCTTTTCCAGAAAAAGACAGGACTCTCTGTACTGCCTAAATGTACAAGAAAAGCAATCTAAATGAAACAAAAAGATTATGTAAGGATCGTAGCAGTTTGTGTTTCCGTCATGGAAAAATGGCATAAATTTATGTATATATGTGTAAAGGCAATCTCATCAAGCTTACCAGACTCAACAGTTGGCATTATCTCAACGTAATTTGCAACATTGTCATTTGCAACAAGTTTGCCCATTGAATTTTGATAAGACGTCTTTTCCTCCATATCAGATTTGGAACCATAGTTAACTACGTAATCGACTTCTGAATATGATGCGTCAGTAGTAATGACTGATGGCATAACTGTGACTGACGATTTGAACTTCAAAGAATTAAATTTCTGGCCTGTTGGTGATTTGCCGGTAGTCATGATGGAAATCACGGGTGTTGTTATATGCCTTGAGCCTGATCGAGATTTATTCTTACCCGCTTTGAAGTTAGAATTTTTGTTCTTACGGCTTTCTGCAGATGTTTTGTTGACAATCTTGGAGTGATAGGGAGTTCTGTCTCGCGATGAGCCTGATTCATAAGATTTGTACCTGGGTTTAACTTTGGGTTTAACATTCAGTCTTTCCTTCAGGCTTCCTGTTGGAGATTTGTCTAAAGATTTCGAGTTATAGTTAGCCGATGAGCATGATTCATAAGATTCGTCCTTAGCTTTGGAATTAGCATTAAATCCTTGCTTCTTGGTTCCTGTTGGCGATTTTCCTAAACCCTTGGAGTTATAAGATTTTTCAGGTGTTGGGCATTGCGCATAAGATTCGTACTCAACCGTTTTGATAGTAGCATTAATTTTTTTCTTTATGCTGCCCGTTGGTGATATGCATAAAGCTTTGGAAATATGGGAAGACCTGTCAGTCGATGAACATGGTACATAAGATTCATACTCCACCGATTTGAATGTGGTAGTAATCTTTTGCTTCATGCTGCCAGTTGGTGATTTGCCAGCAGCCAAATATGGAGTTAGTTCAGTAAATGCGCCTTGAGATTTGAATGTAGCATTATTTTTTTCTGATAGTCCTGCATTAGTAGCCATGGAGTTGAGTGATGACAAAGGCATGTCGGATGTTGAGCATGGTTCAAATGATTCAGATTCGACCGATTTGAACTTTAAAGCATTACATTTCTGCTTCCTACCTTCTGACGGTGGTACATCGGTCGCCATTGAATTAAATGATGAGAAAGGCATTTCGGGCGTAGAGGACGCGGACGGCTCCGATTTTATTTTTGAAGGTTTTTGGCTCTGATCGATTATTCTGAAGCTTCTAGGGTCTTGTTTTACTGAATCGAAGGCTTCTGCAATGTAAAATGGTTTCTAGCATATTGATTATGACTAAGACAAATTTAACTCTTTGTGTTTGTATGTTTATTAAAGATATTGCTTTATTTTACACGCGCCAAGAGTCAAGGTAAATGCTGGTCAATTAATTTTTTATCAGCCGTTCAGTTTTATTTATTTTCATTCGGCATCTTTCACTCGAAGTGAAACGTCTGAACACAAAATACTTAAATTGAAAGAGAAAAATAAAATTCATTAGTGAACCGATCCGACGATGTTGCATTGATTGGGAATATTTCACTAGCTCTCCGAATGATCGAACAATAAAATGAGCAAAAAACAAATTATTAAAAAAACAAAAAACCCGACTGCAAAATCTCATAACTGAAAAGAGAAAAACAAGCATTATAATAATCTATAGAATTTTGGTATTGCAGGCGGGACAAACCAATAACCTGAAATGTTGGTGTAAATTTTGTTTGTCCCGCCTGCAATACCAAAAATCTATAGATTATAATGCTTGTTTTTCTCTTTTCAGTTATTAGTTTTTGCAGTCGGGTTTTGTATTTTTAATAATTTGTTTTATTTAAAACTTTTTAGTTTTATTAATATATAAATATGTATATATATTTGGAATTGACTCATTGCTAACTTTTATTTGATACCAATAATATGTTTTTTTTTTAAACATACCCTTCCTTTTTTTGTATTCGCAGATGCAATATATAAATATTATATAGCCTATGTCACTTCCACTATTAAGACGAACCTAACGACACCTCATATGTTAAAATCCATCAAGCCGTTTAGGCTACAGAGCGTGCCAAAGAAATAGACATACATACATACATACTCTCGAAAAACACTACCCTCCTTCTGGGGCAGTCGGGTAATGAACGTTCACTTCTATGTAATTTTGTTCATGTCGTGTGAATGTGGAACAAAACACTTGTATGGTTGATTTTTTAAGCAACATTCCTGCTTGCGTTATTAAGAGATACAGAATTAAAATTCTAACCTTTAACAGCTACCTCAATATTATTACACGTGACTTCCATGTCCATGAGTTTCTCACAGAACTTCAAAATCATTTCCTGTTCGAATTTGTCCATATTACCGCAAATATCACCATCCACCGTTCCAGTGACAGAATTAACGCAACAGTGAAACAGCAATATCGAGGTCGTTAGATACATTTTCTTTTGTACTTCTTTTATATCATAGTACCTGGAAAAGTAGGGAAAAGAATTAATAATGGAACTACCTGTAATCGTTTATTGCCCTCTGTACCCCCAAAAAATGGCTTCGTCCATACTCATCCCCAGTTCGAACTCGCCCGGTTCGTATTATCTAACTATACAGTAATACAGTATGTAAAAAAAACCCTGCCCGATCCGTGAAAGGTATTATTAGCAGTGATCGGAATAGGCTGACTATATTTGCCTAAACTTCGGAGAACAGAGACAGAAAGTGGAGACTTCCTTACGACTGTATCTTCTTTCCCGGGATTCGGGAAAAATCTTCAAAGTTGAAAATAAGCTTTATTTAAGATGTGTAAAGGTTATTTTAAACTTGCAATCATCAAATTTTCGGGATTTTCACGTAAAATCCCGAAATAAATAATCTAACTTAAATTCATGTACTCGAATTATATTTACGATCCAATTAACCATTGTATCAAACCATTGAATACGTTACGTTTTGTCAATAAGTATATATTTTACTTTTTTATGCAACATGCACAATTTTTTTTAGTCAACATAAAAATTATATATAAAGCTTATTTTCAACTTACTGAAGATTTTTCCCGAATCCAGGGAAAAAAATATATAGTCGTAAGGAAGTCTCCACTTTCTGTCTCTGTTCTCCGAAGTTTAGGCAAATATAGTCAGCCTATTCCGATCACTGGACTTATTAGATATCGAGATTCGATTAGAACGAACAACAATCTACTATTATGTACCGCACAAAATAGAAGCCAAGTGCGATTTGATTTCCCATACCATTTTTATAAAGTAGAAGATTTTATGCAAAATAATGATATAAGTGAGGAGGCGTCACCAGTTAGCTACCTCTGCTTTTCTACCTACTTACTGTCTACCATCTATCTCAGTATTGAAAAAAAAAAACCATTCGTTCCACCAACCTTAGCCTCAGTAACGGGTAATTATACCTGACGAATGTCTCAATGTCAGCACACAGTATGGCATCGTCAAGCTCATCCGCACATATGTCCTGCTTGTATTTTTTTAGCACTTCTACCATACTCCATGGGTTTAGCTCCTTTATAGGAGCTTTTGGGTGCACACACTTGTTTAGCTGTAAAGTAATTGTTTAATCTGTAAATAGGATATCGGAATCACTTTTACACGTCATCATCATCTGCCTAGCCTTTTCCCAACTATGTTGGGGTCGGCTTCCAGTCTAACCGGATGCGGCTGAATACCAGTATTTTACATGGAGCGACTGCCTATCTGACCTCCTCTAACTGGGTAATACGATACCCCTTGGTAAGACTGGTTGTCAGACTTTCGGGCTTCTGACGACCCGTAACGACTGTGTGACGAAAGATCCACGAATAACAGCCGGGAGCAACGGCTTAACGTGCTTTCCGAGGCACAGAAGAGTCTCGGTATGTAAACATGGTCCCCCATCCACTGACCAACCCTCCTTTTACACGTAATATTCAAAAAATATTAATAATATGCTAGATGAGTTCGGCGTTTCCTATCTGACTACTCTGTGAAGAAAGGCCGAAACAAACTCAGAGGTCGCAGTCTCTGTTAAAGTCCAGACATAATCTTGGTCAGGCCATATGAGGACAGTGTCTGAAATGGTCTTTTGAGAAAAGAACCACACAGATTTGAGTGGACCTGTCCAGTCAGTGCAAGCATTTGTCAGTAATCGTGGAGCTCAACTCAGAACTTAAGGGTTACCGTGGCCCCTGGCAACATACAGGCAACTGAAGGAACTCGGGTGGGTTTTAGCGAGTAAGAGTCTGACACGCCCTCCCGCTCCGCCCAGAGCGGGAGAAGATATATGATAATATCCAACCCAAAAAAAAGGTATTTTATTGTTGTAAGAGTAAATAGTGCTAATGCTAATGTTCGGGTCAGCACATTTGATTCGACAGTATTTTTTTTAACAAAATAGCCAACCCGAAGCAATGACTACAGATTCGGCTTTCATCCATCGGAAATTTTCGTTCGGCATGTACTTGTCGGCTCGGCATAATTCTAGATAAACTGAGTGACTTTTTTCTATCTACATATATTAGATTTTACCCGGTTATGCTGAATAATGCCGAGCCGAACATTCTATCTTTACAGGTTGTCCTAATGTTCACCGCCGGTGCGGCTCCGGCGTCATGTACAGAAAGCCTATAGAGCATGCACTCAGTTCGTACACTTAGAGCGGTTACGCACTACGTCCAATCCGATCCAATCTGAATTCAAGATCCGAGTTCAATCCGAATTAGTAATGTTCTAAATTCGGACGGACAGAATTCGGATCTAGTGCGCAACCCCTCATACAAATAGTACTATGGCTACTTCGGGCCGACATTTCTCGCATTCGGATCGGATGTAGTGCGTAGCCGCTCTTAGGGTCAGCTCACACCGAGACGCGATGAGACGCGACAAGGCGCACTTTTTAAGATAGCATTTGATATAGAACTTTATTTACTATACAAAAAGGTACACATTTCAGTGAGAGGATCTCTAGCCTAGTATTACTGTACTTTGTGACTTGGCCTCTTCAAGCACCTTCACGTCGCGATCTGAACTGATTCGAAAGTAAGAAGAAGATTACCCAATTTAATAAGAGATCTGTCCATCTGTTCTCGATGAATTCCAACTTGCAGTCAGAGCAGGACAAGCAGGCGGTATCATCGGCATACATTTAAAAAATAATTATTAACAATATGAATTAGTAAAGATATAACAAAAATACATGATCCTCTAGTAAAATACTACAAAAAGTGACACTGTCAAATTACCTATGACAGTCAAACATTATCACAGATTGTGATGACAGACAAGACGTTGTGTTGACCACAGAGGCCCTTGAGAGATCTTTGTACCGTTCACAGAGTTTCATGCAGCCTGCATTTCAAAGTTGAAAATTTTAATTACGCTCTTTGAATTTTGCCCCTTTTTTTGGGTGTATAAGTAAAATATCTTATGGAAAAGTTCATTATGGAACAAATCAAGATTCAACATGATACTGATTAGTGATGCCGGATATCCGTATCCGTATTCGCGGATATCCGAGGGAGAAAAAAAACTGTATCCGTATCTTTTTGGCGGATCTTGAACGGATCTTTTATATTAATACATTTCATTACGTATATGAAATTTTAAAGATATGTAGCAATGAAATACTGTTAACTTCAATCCAAATTAGTAAAAAGTAAATTTTATCAAATTTATTATAATTCAAGTAGAGTAAGTACCAGTAAATTAAGTTATAAGGTAGTAATTAAACTTTCTTTGTAGTGAGATCAAACCTCTAATATTTGTGCTATGCTAGTTGAAATAATTATGTGAGTGAACACATCAATTAAAACTATGTTGTTTCCAAGAACTTAAAAAAAAATTACGTTATAATTAATATTGAGTAATGGTAAATTGTATTTCAAAAGGAGTAACTTGGCAGCTTTGTCCCCCAAAAGTCAGTTACGATGAGGATCATTAATAATTCTTGCTGAACTTGAAGAAAGTTGAGATCTGTATCCGTATCCGTATTCGAGAATCTAGACCCTAATGATCCGTATCCATATCCGTGTCCGCGGATCAAATTTTTAACGATCCGGCACATCACTAATACTGACCTGCAAATTGCAAAAAATGTAAGAAAATTTTAATTTTGTAGTCTTCAACTGCGGATGCACCTAAGTATCAACACAGCTATTCTTACTATACGTTTAACGGTACCTACCATAATATTTGGATTTAATTTAAATTGAAATGTGCGAATCATGATATAAATACGAAATAAAAGAGTTCTGAAATGACAGCCAAGAAGGATGATAGTGATGAAATTTAATTTCTACTTAATAATAGGTATAATAAAGCCTTTTATTCCGAAACCAGACAGCAAAATTTACAATAATGGTTACAACAAAAATCACAGAATGTCTCGAATTTCGGTGTACTTCATGGCATAGGCCTCCTCTAATAACTTCCATTGTTATCTGTCGCGATTACGAATTTCTACTTATCACTAATTAAACTAAGGTAAGACTTTGCTCCACTGAGCAGTCAGGAATAAGTGCAGTTTTTCAAACAACAGTTGAAGCACACGTCGACTTCACTGCTTTGACCAGAGTAACCAGCGCCATATCTGTGTAGGAAATATTAAAAATGCATAATTTATGCAACAAGGAAATTATTAAGACACACATTAAAGCCTTTAAAGCAGTGTTTCCTAACCTTTTCAATATTGTTACCCCTGTGACCTATTAGGAAAACTGATTTTACCCCGACCTTAAAATGTTATCAATACAAACAATACAAGCTTATAATTCTTACGTAATTTATATTTAAATTAAACAATGAATTGAGTAAAAATTGTAAGTGTGATGGTTGGTATTGTTTTGCATTCACAAGTTTTTTTATGTTAGGTTTAGTTTCGTTTAAAGCGCATCTTAAGTCATGTTCCACATTGAAACAATTTCTGGCCTTTGTTTTCACTGTTACCGAAGTTAAAAAACCAGAGTCACATCTATAGGTGGTTGCAAATGGTACTTATAAGCATTTTTAAAGCTCTGTTAGCTATTAACAGGATATTCAGCCTAGGTTCTTTGTTACCCCCACAAAATAGCTGATTTACCCTCGCGGGGGTAATTACCCCCAGGTTCGGAACCCAGGCTTTAAAGGGTTTTAACATTATCAATCCTCTCATCAACTACCTATATTTTTCTGCAAAGTTTGGCGCACGATGAAACTAACAAGTTGATCGAATTTGAGGACGTAATAGACAGACACAGTACGGATTTAGTCAGATCAGACGGATGTGGAGCTAGAACTGATCGTATTTGATAGTCTTAAGACAGATTCAAAAGATTTTTACCTGAGTTTAGGATGTCCTTTAACATTGAAATTGTTTGGAAACATTTTACAAGAAAGACGGGTACATCGCATTTTTCACCCTCATAATGTTCTGTGCATTGACAAACTGGCTCACTCCTCTCCTTCACGGAAGAGACACCGTTGTTTAAACAATACTCATGGCACGCGTTGACTTCGCACCTTTCCCCAGAGTAACCGGCATTACAACTGAAATTACGAATATGTGAGAAAGGGTAACTAAATAAACATGGATGCCATCAAATATGTGACTATGGAGTTCTACGACAATTCCACCCCGAAACAATTTGGCCTCTTCAACTTGACCATGTTTATTTGTCACCCTGCCAACTCAAACCCGACCACTCGACTCAAACATGAAAACAATATTTGAACAACGTCGTTATAATGAACGCCGCCTGACCGGGTTCCTATTTCTGTCTGCAATGCTTAAAGGAATCTAACTCTAAGGGAATGACGATGAGAAGAGCTTCGTTTGCTCGCTTTGCTCGGTCACTCTAGCCCTCGTCTTCCTCTTCGCACTTATCCTTTCGTGTCAGGTTGCCCTAAGTTTCAAAGCACGCTTCGCTCGCTCTTTCACTAATTCGTTCAAGAGTTACCACATGCTCGAATTGTGAGGGCCAATTGTCCTAAGGTTGAGTTGTCACGAGGTCAAGCTGTCTTAATACCCAGTTCATTAATGATGTGTTATGTATGGAATAATCATTGTTTTACCTGCATTTAGGTCATCCCTCAGCACTGGCACTACAATCTCAGTTCTCTCAGTTTGAGACGCTCCAGTAACAGCATTTTGGGGGTTGTCTCGTGCAACCTGGCAAGTCCCATTTTTGTGCACTGGATTTCTGTTCACTTAAACGAGAATAAAAATTACGAAATGTTTTTTTTTTTGAAGACTGTGATAATTTAAATTTTTAATGATGATCTTGAATGATAATTTCTAATGAGGTCCTGGGTTCGATTCCCGGGTCGGGCAAAGTGTTCTTGGGTTTTTCTATCTGAAATTTCTCAGTAGCAGCTCGGAGTCTGGATTTGTGCCCGGTTGATGGCAACAGACTTAAAAACATAACTAGCGAAATGTGGGTGTATCTGCTATAGGGACACCTCTGCCCATCCCTTCGGGGAAACAAGGCGTGATGTTATGTTATGTTATGTAATTTTTAATGATAATTTTTGAATATTTTTAATGTTTTTACTGTTTTACTACTTATTTATTCTTTTTGTATATGAGTATTTTGCCTGAATTAAAACACCATTTATTTTTTTTATTTTTTTTAATCTCCTTAGAAAGAATAGTAGTGACAGACTGAAACATCGCATCTCTCACCGCTGTAACCCTGAGTACACACACAACGCGACTCCCCACTAACTCTCTGAGTAATTTGGTAGCAGACGCTTCAGTGCTTTGCAGTTCTGTGTTCCCTGAGTTTGCTCTTCAATGTTAAAGTTGGTGGCTATACAGTTAAAACCCTCCCAATATCTTGTGTTATGCATTGAAATTCGTTTGGGTTTCAAATCTGTGTCGCACGTTGGATTCTTTGCTAATTGCCAGAAGAATGGGTCATATCTGCCCCCCCAGTAGAAATAATCTTTTGATACGGTTAATGTTCCTGGCAAATAAGAAGATTCCACGTCAGCCGCGGATTCACGAAATAATGTTTTTCTGTTTTTTCCATTCAAATCTGCACTTTCAATAGAAAATCCAATATTTAAATTTTGTCTTTCAATCCAGTAGATTTTTTGTGCCTGAGAGTCAATGGTCAAGCTTCGTCTTTTCATATTACTACCACCGTCCATTACAACTTCTCTCTCGGAACCATCAAATCGAATCCTCTCTGTTATGTGAGTTTCATTGTTTGCGGTCCAGTAAACATACCTGTAATTTGTAAATTAACTTAAAATTTTCACTTTTTTTTTGACACTCTAAGACAGTTAAAAAACAATAATAACAATAATTAAAAGATAACAGTAAATGATATCTAACGCGAATACATACAGATATATTTTAAGTTATTTTTTGTTAGTCTATATTGTTTCCCACTGCTGGGCAAAGACCTCCCCTTTTCCCTTCCAAACCTCTCTGCTTTGTGCGATTTCAGACCACGTTGGTCCCGCAAACATAACTAGATCGTCACACCACCTTCGCCGCGGTCTACCTCGGCGGCGTTGTCCTCCTAAGCGTTGCGTTAAGTTATTTACATGTTTTTTTTAATAAATATTTAAAAATATAATTAACTAGCTTCTGCCCGCGACTTCGTCCGCGAACCTATAACCATCCTCAAGAATTAGGCTATCCAATGCAAAAACATTTTTTAAATCCAACTGGTAGTTTTAGAGATTACAAACTTACAAACAAACAAATTTTACCTCTTTATAATAATGTATATATAGGTATATAAGATCCCATTAAAATTGGTTAATTATTTTAGCTCAAAATAAAATCACTTTAATCAGTTCTTTTTTGCTTGGATATCTTTGGTTAGACGTACTGCACGCTGTGTTAAAATTTGTCCATCTATTTTAATAGGACCTTATAAAGGGTTATTTTGATATTCAAAGAAAAATGCCATTTTTTTACCGACTTCCAAAAGGAGGAGGTTCTCAATTCGACTGTATGTTGTTTTTTTTTTGTATGTTTGTTACGCGATTACTCCGTCATTTATGAATTGATTTTGATGGTTCTTTTTTTGTTTGGTAGATCATACTTCAGAGGTGGTCCCATATAAATTTTATTAACTTTGCTTGGGTAGTTTTTGAGTTAGCTTCAATAATACGTATTTTTGCCTCACTTAGTATGTGGATGATATTATGATAACTTCCTGTCACTGTTATTTACATAGCAGGTAGTGGTATTCGAATTTGTGTGGGGTAGGTATCACAACTAAAAAGTGAAAAATAAAAACTTTTTACAAAAAAAAAACAACCGACTTCAAAAAAAACACTACAAAGTGAAAAATAACTTTAATTTCGGAAGTCGGTGACAAAGAACGAAAATTAAAAATCAAAGACACCGACTTCCGAAATTAAAGTTATTTTTCACTTTGTAGTGTTTTTTTTGAAGTCGGTTGTTTTTTTTTTGTAAAAAGTTTTTAATATAAATGATCGGATGTTTATTTCATTATAAAGAGGAAGGATTGCCGTTAATAGTGGAAAATAACATCAGGCAAATGACCACCACGACTACGCTTACAGGACCATATCCTTTTCATGAAATTTTTCATAACCAAATCGCAAAATGGCTGCCCTATGTCCTCGATAGCCTCACGAATTCCACCTTTGAGGTCTTGAATCGACGCTGGGCTGTTGGCGTAGACCTTCTCTTTCACGTGGCCCCAAAGGAAAAAGTCGCAAGGTGTTAAATCACAAGATCTCGGTGGCCAATTGTGATCACCTCTTCGAGAAAACACGGTCCGGAAACTTTTCCCATAAAAGATCAATGGTTTCATTGCTTGTGTGGCACGTAGCGCCGTCTTGTTGTAAGTAAACGTTGTCCAGATCAATACCATCCAATTCCGGCCATAAAAAATCATCAATCATCTCTCGATAGCGCAATCCATTCGGTCATCATTTGGTTATGGAAAATTTCATGAAAAGGATATGGTCCTGTAAGCGTGGTCGTGGTGGTCATTTGCCTGATGTTATTTTCCACTATTAACGGCATACCTTCCTCTTTATAATGAAATAAACATCCGATCATTTATTTTAAAAAATGGCATTTTTCTTTGAATATCAAAATAACACCTCTTATTGGAAAACACTGTCATCATCATCATCATCAGCCTATAAATGTTCCCACTGCTGGGACACAGGCCTCCTCTCTGTGAGAGGGAGTGGGCCGTAATCCACCACGCAAGCCCAGTGCGGGTTGGTAGATGTCACATGTCTTCGAATTTTCGGTTCTAGGACATGCCGGTTTCCTCACGATGTTTTCCTTCACCGTTTTGAGAGCAGTGGTGATGAAATAGTTTACACAAAGTAAAGCACTGTTTGGGTACGAACCTACGACCTACAACTCGTAAGTCGCGGCCGTTACCACTGGGTCACCACTGCTCTGGGATCTTTTACATATAAATAATATATAGTGTAGAATGGATGGAAAATCCAACAGAAAATGAATAAAAGGCATAATTTTATCATTAGTGACGTACCCTCCACAGCTGTCTACGACAATTTCAAGGGTAGGCTTGTCCTTTTCCAAATTGATAACAAAATTTCCGTTAGCTTCATTGTTAGATCCAGGTTTTAATGAAAACGAGTACATAATTTTATCAATAGTCACAAAAAGTAATTCTGTGGCCGGATCGTAGCCGACGCTCCCTATGTGTTGGTCTGGTTTTCTCTTAATTAAAGATTGTGTTTTTCCGCTTGCTATGTCGAAACTAAATACAGGATCGCTAATGCTGGTTTTGTAGACAAACAGCACCCGGTTGTGTAATGGGTCGTAAGTTATCCAATTGATATAATCAATCGTCTCCACTGAGTACGTTAGCATTTCGCCATAATAAAATTCTAGCAGTTTACCTCTGGCCCCGACAAGGTCTGAAACAGAAAAATTGCATTTTTCTAAGCTATAGTTAAATCTTCCCTTTTCTAGCGTTTCCTCTTCTTTCTATTTATTAATATGCCTAGTAATGCACTTCAGCAGCATATGCTGTGAGAAAAAATCCGTCAATTTACTGATAGAGATACCGCGAGGCTAGTCTATTTCAGTTACTTTCATAGTATTATGTCGTACGGTATTTTACTATGGGATCAAGTTTATTTTTATTCTGCAGAAAAGAGCCATCAGAGTTATATATGGCTTCCGCAGGCGCGACTCTCTAAAGGAACTGTTTAAAGATATTAACATCATGACGGTATCTTGTCAATATATCTATGAAAATATTATTAGTAAAAGTGGTGAAAGACACAATTATATCACTAGAAGTAGGGACGAAATAGTTCAACCGGGTTTCAGACTGGCTAAAGTGGACTCATCTTTCACGGGGTACTGTTTAAAATATTACAATAAAATACCTCCCCACGTACTTCAACTGAATGACACAAAATTTAAATCTTATATAAAACGCACACTATGCAGCCAAGCATGTCATAAGTTGGGGGATTACATCGCTAATATAAATGCTTGCCCTTCGTGTCCAATATAACAACGCGTTCAGGGCAGTGTTGGGGCTGCCCCGTTTCTGCAGCACCTCGGGCATGTTTGCGGAAGCGCGCACCGACTGTTTTCACGCCACCATGCGCAAGCGGTGCGCGTCCTTGGTGCGCGGGGTGTGGGGCAGCTCCAACACTGTCCTGGCGATGATTGCTCAGCGACTGGATTGCCCCTACTTTGGGCATTGTTGTAGCAGGCATATTGCTGGTGCTTAATTTGTCATTTCATGTAATGTTATTAATATAATAATTTAAATTTTTGCTTTTGACATAACTTCACTTAATTTAATTCATTGTCCTATTTAAATTTATTTTTATTTGATGTGTGCGTTTTGAAATGAATTGATCTGTGACTCAAATAATGACATTTATTTTTAAATTGACAAATATGTGTATTGTTTTTATTATGGGTCTTGGACCTCAAATGTTTTTATTTTGTAAACTCTGGTCCTGCTCGACAAGGGCTCATAAACTAATTGATTGGCATTTGAAAATACTGTTGGAGCTGCTGAAGATTTTAAAAACTATCTTTGCATTATATAAATTCAATCCCTTAGTATTGTATAATTGCATAACACATATGTGAGTACTATGTACCTACTATAAAGCTACCATTTACTGGGTACGTCTTTCATTGACTTGAATGTGCCCTGGCGGCTGAGAGTATGTCATACTCACTCTAATGTCTCGCTGGCGGTGGCGTGCGTGTTGGATCATTTAGCTCCCTTCAAAATGGTTGAGCTGAATGGTGCTAATCCATGCGTCATGTTCGTGAACGGGAGCTGTCAGTAGGGACTGGTCATCCCTTAGCTGCCACGGCTTATTAAAATTTAATTTTTGAATTGCCTTTCGTGTTTTATTTTTTATTATGGGCGCTTTTAACGTTCTGCATTGTTCTTACATGTATAACTTCAACATGAATGATGTATTCAATATTTTGTAACCATATTTTGATTTAAAAGAGTGTCTGTGGAGTTTCTTGCCTGTTCTTCTCCATAGTAAGTACCTACTATGCTTTGGAATGGGCAACTAGCTTCATCTTTCTGACTGACCGACCCCTTGACAATTCAAAAGTGCCTGTAATTGGTTTATTTGAAATAAATGCTTTGAGTTTTGAATGGATCTCAAATAACTTGCATTGAGTGGCCATAGGTTGTGGCCTAGAAAAAATAAAACTGGTTGCTAATTTAATTGTATAATTTATTATTTTTTGTTATATGATATTGATTTTACATTCTGTTCAAAATTCAAAAGTCATTAATTCAAACTAGACTGAGAATCAGCACTTTTCGAACGTCAAAATTACATAAGACAGTCCCCCAAAAACGCCTAAACTTCACCACTTCCTAGTGCCTTTAGCTGGGAAGAAGAAGTGGCGCAACAAACTCCCCAGCAGCACAGCTGTCTGTTCAAGTTAGAAAAAATTATTCTATACAATAGTACGCAAAATAATTTACAATTGCAATACAAAACATAATTTAAATGATAAATTATTGGCCAAATGTCAGCTAGCACACACCGATATACCAACCAAAAACACCGAGAACTATACTCAAGCAGAATTCAAAAAATAAAAACTAAACGTAAACAGAACTTAATATCTAAATAAAAGCCTCTAGACATTAAGGGCGTGCCCGCTTAGTGACTTGTATTACCGCTTAGTGAATTGTAAAATTTTAGGAAAGTCGTCTACTTTTACAGTCTTTGTAAATATGTGTGCACCATGTATTTTTACATTTATCACATAATTAATTTATCTGTCGTTGCTTCATTTATATTCTTTTTACCTATTGTAGTACAGCAATTTCACTCTAGGTACATCATCTTCACATATAATTATTTAACTAATAGATAGATAGAATATTCTTTATTATGTACACCATAAAAATTACAGACATTAATTTAGAAATTTTTCATTGGGTGACACAATGGGCGGTCTTATCGCTAAAAGCGATCTTACAATACTGCAGGTAGTCAGTGGTGTTCCATTTACATATACAACAGATACATAGATTCATAAAGCATATACTTATCTATATAAATATATGATATTCATAAAATTATAAACATGAAACAAGAGCAAGAAACTATATGTAATGATGATGTTTAAGGAGAGAGGAAGTACCTATACAAAATATATTAAAACATTTTAAAAGAGTAACGGTGGAGTTTCTTACCCATTCTTCTCCATATGAAAACTACCTTTTGGGAGAGGCGACTAGAATTAAATCTATCTTTTTGTAAATTTTGACGTTCAAAAGTGCCTTATAAGGGCCTATTTCAAATAACTGATTTGACTTTGACTTTGCCTGCGGGTGACAGACTTGTGAGTCTGTCACTCGAAACGGTAGAGTGCCGAGTTTTGGGCGCACCTCTTAAGAGGAACTGCAGCTTCTGGGTAGGTACGGTACCGTAACCCAACAAATACACGACTTTTGTACTTACCCCAAGAGAAGGAGTGCGCCAATCCCGCGCGCGCTAACAACGCCGACACACACTGGGTTCTATACATTTTATACTCAAGGCAACGTTGTTTGGACAGAGGTAGATGACGCGTCCAGTCCTGTTGACCGCAAGTGGAATATAAGAGCAAATCGCTGGATATCCTCAAAATTGAAACTATATATAACTATTTGCATCATCTATATTATATTGGTAACAATAGAGGCTCTCTGATAAGCGGGGTTTAATCGGCTGAATCTGGTAAATATATTTATATAAAATGTATATTGAACATAATAAATTTTATAATTGTTCATTACTATGACACATGAATAATTAGTAGAGATGGGCCGAATGTGGTTTGAACCGAATCCGAACTTCGGTTCAATTTCGAGAGCTTTCTCGAGAGTGACACGTCGTGACTTGTTGATGCATTTACTTCAATTATTGTTAGATGTACCGCGCCCGCACACCGCGCTTCCACCGCGTGACCTAATAAGAAGAACAGATTTTCTAGACTAATAAGAAGAACTGATTTAATTTAAGGTTTACATTTACAATGTTCCTAACTAAAATAAAAAACCATGAGTGAGTAAAAGACATAATTTTATTTTACAGTAATGCTGTTCTAATTCTATTAAATTTCAGTCAAAATAGTGCAAGTAGGTATTATTTTTCTTGAGCCGAATGTTCGGCATCTGAATCGAATTTCGGCCGAATGCCGAAGTTCGGTTCAAGCTGCCGAAATTCGGTTGAACCGAATGTGAACCGAATTTCGGCCCATCCCTGATAATTAGATAATGGTGCCGATTCCCTTGTTCACAAACTAAACTAAATTTAAGTTCAGTGCATCTTTTTCTTTCTATTTCATTAAAAAAAGGACAGAAGATAAATTTTAGTTTAGTCCTGTCAAATTAATCAGCGCCTGTCACTACTCCATACAAGTTGTTTACCAAATCAGCGCTTGACGTAAATTGACGTAATTTTAGTCGGCGAGTTTTTAATCACGTCTAAACTTGTATGGAGTAGTGACAGGCGCTGATTAATTTGACAGGACTAAACTAAAATTTATCTTCTGTCCTTTTCTTAATGAAATAGAAAGAAAAAGATGCACTGAACTTAAATTTAGTTAAGTTTGTGATCAAGGGAATCGGCACCAATAAGAGCAAATCGCTGATTATCCTCCAACATAAAACTGTGTATAAATAGCTGTTTGTTACATCTATTGTGGTAGGTAACAATTATCTCTCTGATAAGCGGGGCTCCAACAGGTAAACCTGGCAAAAACAACAGGTAAAAAATGGTATGGAAGATATTTAATACATTTATAAATAAATGAAAATCAACCTCGTTCATAATATCCACTACAAATACTAGCCCATTATTATTGATGCCTTTATAGGTGCTGGCAAAGACAAAAAAAAAAATTAACAGCGCACCCTTGCATACACCCGAGTTGTGAAATTAAAACACTCTTTTAGTTCTTGGGAACGTAGTATTATATCTGCCGTTTGTTGTCCCACTGCAGGGCAAAGACCTCTTCTCATACAGAGAAGGCACGAGCATTGATCACCACGCTTGCTTAAGAAGTTGGCGATTTCAGACTTGTAAATACTAGCTTCTGCCAGCGCCGTCCGCGTGATATACAAGGTAGCGCAAAATTAATCACTCTATCGGAATATGTTATAATTTTTGCAAATGGCGTCGTACGTCAATCATATTTGACATTTGTGAACTAAACAGCTAGAGCAGTGGTGGCCCAGTGGTAACGGCTGCGACTTACGAGTTGTAGGTCGTAGGTTCGAACCCAGACAGGTGCTTTACTTTGTGTAAATTATTTCATCACCACTGCTCTCAAAACGGCGAAGGTAAACATCGTGAGGAAACCGGCATGTCCTAGAACCGAAAATTCGAAGACATGTGACATCTACCAAACCGCACTGGGCCCGCGTGGTGGATTACGGCCCACTCCCTCTCACAGAGAGGAGGCCTGTGTCCCAGCAGTGGCAACATTTATAGGCTGATGATGATGATGATGATGATGAACTAAACAGCTGCAGACAAGCAATGGAGCGCTATACTCCACAAGAGCAGCCTTGGATCTAGATATTTTTTGAGGCGGGGCAAAATCTGCCGTCTGCCAATCTTTTGTGGGGATGCGCTAAGTTAGTCTCCAAGAAATTAAAATTTTCTCATAATGAAAATTTTGGCAGCACCATATTGATCAAATTGTATCGATCGATAATGCACCAATTCAACAGGGGCGCCAAAACTGTTGTAAAAAAGAAAAAAATAGAAAGATTGTAAATGTGCTGCGCGTCTCATTTATTCCAAAGCTGCTGTGTGCTGGGTGGTGCACTTGTCTGCTACCACGCTTGAAGTTGGCGCCCGGGGCTTGCCTCCCCCTAGATCTGAGGCTGCGCAAGAGCGTGGAGACCTTGCAGGGCGTGGCCGCCACTAGACTGGTTGTATGGCTCAGAGGTAGCCAGTTAGATACAGTTGAGTTGTTGGATATGAGTTGACGAAAACCACAGATTCCACGATAGTTTAGTTTATTCGTAAAAGTTACTCGAATGTTCCGTTGGATGCTAATCCGCGGTTATAGCGCTACGGCAGCTATTGGTCAACTAAACTACATATTATACATAGTTATAAAAGTAAATAAAATGTGCAGCGAAAAGTAGGTCGCGGCGTTAGCAATTTGCCTGTACGTGAACCGTACACTGGTCATTCGGTCGAGAATATCGTGGCTGTGGCTGCCGATATCGCTGAGAACGAAGAAACACCAACCAGACGATGAGCCACGCAATTGGGCATCACCAGACGGACCCTACAGTGAAAGGAGATGTTTCATTTTTGTATGGGTCTCCGGCTATAACATGTACACTTTACTGGGAAACGAACCCCTACATACAATAAAGACTGTTTTTTTCCATAATAACGACTACTTTTTGGGCACAAAATAAAAACCGAAAATGTTTGACGTTTGTCAGGAGAAATACGATCATCGACAGCTAGCCATTTTCGTCCAGAAGTACCTACAAATCTACAATCCACAAAAGCAGTTTTTTTTTTTTGTATGATGAATCACACTTTCTAATTAATCAAAAAACTTGTATCAGATAGCTATCTTATTATAGTACAGAAATTAGTTCCTTTCATATTTATTAA
This sequence comes from Agrochola lychnidis, assembly GCA_963680765.1. Lineage (NCBI taxonomy): Eukaryota > Metazoa > Arthropoda > Insecta > Lepidoptera > Noctuidae > Agrochola > Agrochola lychnidis. The sequence continues at coordinate 15,640,974 of OY796872.1, forward strand.
AATAACGTCTACGTGATATTATTATGTTAAAATGTAACATGATTTCTGGACGAAAGCAGTATGCAAGTAAGACAACGCCATGGTGAATAGAATACGGTAATAATTTGTTAAACTATTATTTTTTGTGCCGAAGTAATCAGGGGTATAAACAGGAAAGGATATTTTTCCTCAATTCGTGGAATTTTTTCCATCTCCTTTAGTGAAAAACTTACACATGTTCCCGTACAAAATGCAAACAGTGCATCAGTTAATTCCTGCTGACGGTTAGTCGCATGTGAATACTGTCAAGGCATCCTCAATCTCAACAACGAAGAAGACGATTTTGTGTCGAAAATTATCATGAGCGACGAGGCGCATTTCCACTTAAGTGGTTATATCAACACTGGCGGCAGCCACTTGACGGATATCATCTTTTCCACTTAACAGAAAAGGTCCAAATAAAGATTTCCATCATTTAAAATCATTTTTTATTTTTATTAAGTAAAAATTTTATATTTAAAAAAATTGATGATTAATTTTGCGCCACATAACATCATCACGTCTTGTTTCCCCGAAGGGATGGGCAGAGGTGTCCCTGTAGCAGGTACACCCACATTTCACCAGTTATGTTTTTAAGTGCCATGTAATAGGGGGCGAGCTTATTGCCATCAACCGGCCACAAATCCAGACTTCGAGCTGCTACTGAGAAATTTCAGATAGAAAAACCCAAGAACACTTTGCCCGACCCGGGAATCGAACCCAGGACCTCATGCTCAGCAGTAGCGCTTGCGACCACTAGACCAACGAGGCAGTCCGTAAAATGAAGTACCCGCAATTATTAATAGAGCCTGTTACTCAGTGATATTAAAATTCCACTGGAAAAAGAATTTTTAAAATCGGTTTAGTAGTTTTTGAGTTTATACATTACAAACAAACTTACATACAAAAAATCAAATATTTTCTTTTTATAATATTAGTTTAAATAAGTACAAGTTTTCTCACGTTGTTTTTCTTCACCGATGTCAGTAATATTCAAAATAAACTCGGAAAGTACTTAGGAATAAAAGAATGACTTTTTTCAATTAGGTATTAAAAAAGTCACATTGGTTCTTGCCCGAATTCGAACCCACAACCGCAATTCGGGCATGAGAGGCGAGGCCTTAACCACTGAGCCATGACGACTAGTAATACCAATTCTACAGAATCAAATACAGTTTCAATCACATATGCTTTAGTAATGATTTTTAAAGATTTTCAAACTCACAAGTATCTAAACTTTCAAGAACTAGAAAAGAAATGTGCTTGTTAAATTTTAGTTCACGACAACTAATTTTATTCCGCACCTTTTTAGTCGCGATAAAAAATTGTCTGATTTAGTTTGACAGTCAAAATTTTAGGTTAAAATCGTCAACTTCAGAATAACAAAATTGCCTTTTTCACTAAATTGACTAATCGACTAATTGACCGATTGATTAATCGACTGATCGACTAATTTCACTAAATTGACTAAATTAATTAAATCGGTCGAAGTGGAGGTGCTTGGGGGAGGCCTATGGTCAGCAGTGGACGTCTTTCTGACTTGTTCTACCCACACCTAAAGCGCGCGCTCCTACAGAGTCGTGATGTTTTAAGACCACGGCGAGGAGGGATTCAGCCTCGGAGTCAAGACGTCGCGGAACTGTTCTCGATTCGTGGTGCTCAGTTATTGTATTAGTTGTAATTTGTGATCATTGTGTTAATTGGTGATTTTAATAAATGCCGTCGCACCCAGTGTGTGTATAATTTTGCTAGTGTGATTAATTTGATAGTAAATTATAATGTGATCTGAACTGCAAACTGTTTTTCTATTGCGCATTAACCAACACTACCCACACTACGCCCACAGTAGTTAAAATATGCCTGAAAATAACGAGAGTCACATACCCGTCTCCGACATATACAGGGGTTATTGGTAAAACACCAACAACCTCTTAAGGGGTCATTGTACTCATCATTATGAACAACTTTTACTATAGTCCCAAACCTGAAATCGTGAAAAAAAAATCAGCTGTTCCCTACATTTTGACGAGATAAGTGAACATAAATGTAGGGAACAGCAGATATTTTTTCGCGATTTCAGGTTTGGTCCCATACTAAAAGTTGTTCATAATGATGAGCACATTGACCCCTTAAGAGGTTGTTGGTGTTTTACCAATAACCCTGTATATATTTATATCGATTTTAAATGCGTTCCTGCTTTATATCTATTTCTATTTCTGAATAACTGGATTTTCCTGATTCACCCGTTGGAGCCCCGCTTATCAGAAAGCCTCTATTGTTACTAATATAGATTTTGCAAACAGCTATTAATACATAGTTCCATGTTTGAGGATATCCAGCGATTTCCTCTTATATCCCACGAGCAGTCACCAGGGGTGGACGCATCATCTATCTCTGTTGAAACAACGTTATCTTGAGTGTAAAATGTACAGAATGCAGTGTGTGTTGGCGTTGTTAGTGCTGTACGTGGGGTTAGCGCACTCTTTCTCTTGGGGTGAGTACAAATGTCATGTATTTTTGGGGTACCTACCACACCTACCTTTATGTGCAGCAAGGTCATTGCTCACATGATTAAAATATGGACCCCGTCTCCCTACGGCTGCAGTTTCTCTTGATTAATGTATCAATAATCTATTTAATTTTTGTACCTGCCAATATTGTAATGGGATAAATGTGTATTATATTCCATATTTTTTTTTTTGGGGTATCATACCTACCCAGAGGATGCCAACGGCTGCAGTTTCTCTTAAGAGGCGCGCGCGGAACACGGCACTCTGCCGTCTCGGGCGGCAGACTCCCCAATTCTGTCACCCGCAGGCTACACCCTATGGCGGCTAGAGATCATTGTATGCTGTCCTAAACGGGCTGGCAAGAATGCAAGTAATTTGAGATCCATTGATAAGCGTATTTTATAGAAAGAAAATTAAAGGCTAGAAACGGGAATAGTTTAGCGTAACTTAGAAAAATGCTTTTCTCATGTTTCAGACATCGTCGTGACCAGAGGTACACAACTAGAATTTTATAATGAAGGATCACTAAAGTACTTAGTGCCGACCGCGATGAATCGTGAAATGTATTGGATAACTTACGACCCATTTCACAACCGGGTGCTGTTTGCCTACAGAAGCAGAAAATACGACCCTGCATTTAGTTTTGACATAGCTAGCGGAAAAATAGAATCTTTAATCAAGATAAACCCAAACCAAATCATAAGAAAACCCAGCTACGATCCGGCCACAGAATTACTTTTTGGGATTATTGATGAAATTAAAATATACTCGTATTCATTAAAACCTGGGTCTAACAATGGTGATAACGGAAATCTTGTGATCAATTTTGAAAATGATGACGTGCAACCCTGGGATCTTGCCGAGCTGTGGAGGGTACGTTGCTGATGGTAATTTAAGGTGGATTCGCAAATCTAGCCCGTGAAATTTAAATTTTCTTAAGTTTTTGCAATTTGCAGGTCAGTGTCAGGTTGTATCTTGTGGCTAAGTAATAACAGCCGCTCAGATCAATTCATCAGGTTAAGCTGCGCTTGCCGGGGTTGATCCGTGGATGGGTGGATCTTTCAAACTCAAACTCAAACTCAAATAATTTATTTCAATTAAACCATTTACAGGCACTTTTGAATTGTCAAGGAATCGGTCAGTCAGAAATAGGTATGAAGCTAGTTGCCCATTCCAAAGCGTAGTAGGTACCTATGGAGAAGAACGGGCAAGAACCTTTACATACCGAGACTCCTTCGTGCCTCGGAAAGCACGTTAACCCGTTGGTCCCGGCTGTCATTCGTGAATCTTTGACAGTCGTTACGGGTCGTCAGTGCCAAAAACGACTAAAATATATAGAAGAAAATACTTTAGTCCGCCACGCCGCGCCGCCGGTGTCCATTATGGGAGCCGGCGGTGCCAGCAGCCGATGTTTTTAATCTCGGCTGCCAGTAGTAACGTCATGCCCGTTCCCAATAGCGTTATTTTTGGGAACGCCCACCAGCAGCGGAGGCACTCCCTAATAAATATGTATTTACAGAATTATAATCATTGAAATCATTAATATGATCATTAAGTTAGATTTGTTCTCAAATGACATGATTTCATGAAAAAGTAATTCAATGGAACAAATCTAATTTTTATGATTATGTAAATGCATATTTGTTATGGTCGCGAATCATACTATGACCAAGATACAACCTGATACTGACCTGCAAATTGGAAAAAACTAAAAAAAAATTAATTTCACGGGCTACCTTTGCGCATCCACCTTAAGTCCATAAGTCATTGAGACTACGTTAAATTTTCTGTTAATACATAATTATTAAACTATATATAAATATTTATTTAAAAACGTATACAATTGTGAATATTTAAAAAAATACAAAAAAAAATATATTTTTAATTCATATATATTGTAATGCTTATAATATTTAAAACAACTTACTTAATTACTCAGCAAAATACAACATAGAACTTTGTGAAAATTTTAAGTTATTTACAAATTACAGGTATATTTACTGGACCACGTACCATGAAAGTAAAATAATAGAAAGGGTTCGATTTAATGGTTCCGACAGAGAAGTTATAATAGACAGTAGTATCATAATTAGAGATGCATTGACCATTGACCCACAGACACAGAAAATGTTCTGGATTGAATATGATAAAAATACTTTAGAATATTCTATTGAAAGTGCAGATTTGAATGGAAAGAACAAAAGAACATTACATCGTGAATCCACGGCTGACAAGGAATATTCAATCCCAAAAACATTATCCGTATCAAAAGATTTTATCTATTCCGGGGACGGCGATCGACAGTTCTTCTGGCAATTACCAAAGAATCCACCTCGCGACACAGATGTGAAACCCAAACAAATTTCAATGGATAACACAACATTTTATTCTAGATCTAATGGTTTTCCTGGTATAGCCACCAACTATAAAATTGACGAACAAACCCAGGGAGTATACAACTGTAAAGCACTAAAACGTCTGGTACCAAATTATTCAGAGACCGACGACAACGCCTCCCTCAATATTTCTACATATGAAAGCCTGCTTTGTGTCCATGGTACGAAAGTTAGTGGGGAATCTCGTTGTGAATGTACACAGGATTACAGCGGTGAGAGATGTGAGGTTTTCATCTGTCACAACTATTGTTTCCAAGGAGATTGTAGTGTCACTGCTGAGGGACAACCTACATGCAGGTAAAACATGTTCATTTAATATACTGTATAACCTATTAGTTATGGACCAGATATGACGACAACTCGACCCCCCTAGGACAAGTGGACCCCTAAAATTCGAGCCTCTGGCAACTCGATCCCAATGGACCCCTAAAATTCGAGCCTGTGGTAACTCGATCCCAATCCCTCCTGAACTAATTAGTCAAAGAGCGCGCTAAGCAGGCTCTGAAACTTAATGCACTCCGATATATAAATTCGGAGTCTAAGGGGATGATGGGGGCTAAAGTGAGCGAGCAAAGCGAGCACACTTAGCTCCCGTTATCATCACCCTTCAAGTTAGGTTCCTTTAAGCCCTGTGGACAGAATCAGGAGCCCCTGTCGGGCGGGGTTCAGTCGACTCTGCTCAAGCCGACGATTATAATGACGAGCGTCAGATTATCATGAGTCGGGTTCGAGTTGTTGGGGTCGAATTGTTCAGGTTGAGGTATCCTAGGGTTGGTTTGTAACGGGGTCGTGTTACCGACGTCAAAATCTTTCGGAGTCGAGTTGCCGTAGAATCATAGTCACATTTTGATAACTTCTTCGTTTATTTTTTGTTACCCTGCCTCATATATTCATAATTTCAGTTGTAATGCCGGTTACTCGGGGGAAAGGTGTGAAGTTTCCGACTTTCTTGTGAAATGTTTCCAAACAGTTTCTATGTTAAAGGACATCCTAACCACAGGTAAAAATCTTATTAATATGTCTTAAGACTACCACTCACAATCAGTTCTAGCTTCTACTAAATCCGTACTGTGTCTAATTCTTACGTCCTCAAGTTCGATCGACTTACTAGTTTCATCGTGCGCCACAACTTTGATGATAAATAAATCTAGTTGACGTTGGGGCACCATGCCAGCTTCCATAGTTACATGTATTTGTGCATTTTTACGTTTCGTTTACAGATGTGACGCCGGTTACTCTGGGCAAAGGAGTGAAGTCGACGTGTGCTTCAACTTTTGTTTGAAAAACGGCGCTTGTTCGGAACGAGCACAAGATGTGAAGCCGTTACTGCGACTGCTCAGTAGACCATAATCTTTTCTCAGTTTTGTTAGTGATAAGTCTGTAATTGAAGTTCATCATTCTCCATCATTTCAGAACTTACTAATTTCCTAGATACTTATTTATATCAATGTTTTGAACATTTCGAACAATCCATACCAAATATCATATAATTACAACAAATCAAAACATAATATTGTACAGTTTTAACATAGCTAACTACGAGTATTTACATTAGGTACTAAATTAAAAGACTAACTAACTATCTGTATAAATAAAAATAATAAAAACAAAACGACACTTAGGCGTCGAAGTATTCGTCCGCATCGCTGTCATCCGGAAACGTGCCCAGAAGACTGGCAGCATTGCCACGTTGAATGGCAATGCTAATTCTTTGGCCAAAGAACGAGCCAGCCAGAGGGCTGGCTCGTTCTTTGGACCAGAGGGTCACGTGAAGTGTCGACCAGTCGACGAGAAATATCCTTAAAAAGGAGACGCGCACTCGGGCCCCATGATCCGAGCGTTTCGACCCCAAACGGCTCAAAACTGTAGTTACCAATAAGGTTACAGTATTTGCGCCGCTTGAGGGTCTCAGCAGCCGCAGCAGCGGCGCCAGCACAGGCCGTCGTGCTAGGAACATGAGATGGCGCAAGGGTGTCGACACAGGTCGCATCCCACACCAGAGGCCTACCCATCTTCCAAGGCAACAACGTCATCCCGTCTGGTCTCTTCCCGTCGTCACGTACCAAGCCATTTGGTTCTAATACCGCTGGTACGCCGGCGGTGACAAAGGCTCGACGAATAATGTCGTTGATGCTGGCGTGCCGTGCTATGCGACCTGCGCTCCTGCAGCAGGACAGTCCATGGCGCCCGAGACTGTCGACAACTTCACCGCAATGACACCGATGCGGAGCAACACAAGGTGCACCCAAGCGGAGACACGTAGCGAGCCGAAACGATGAGTTATCCATCATAGTGCCTATGGTGGATGACGGGAGCGCCTGAAGCCACAAGCCTGACTCCCATTCTCCCACAGCCAGCAGACGGGCGCGCTCAACAGTATTAGGTGACGTGTTTAACAGAGTGTTCTGTATAATACTGCAGAGCGGCACGTCCCATCGTCTCTGGGAAGAGGGGTTGTCGGGCAGATCCGTATTGGGACAAGCCATTTTCCAAGCGTTCAACGCATCGGTCAGGCACGGTACCTCAAAATCGGCCAGTGAGGAGGATAAAATGTTCCTGGTTAATTTATTGGTACTGTGGACCGAGGAGAGGAACGCCGGTAAACTTATACTTGAAATTTTGCGGAATTGTTATTGTTTTTGTTAATATTGTTAAATTTTTTGACTTTGATAACAAAGCAACCCATTTGTCAGTTGTTAGAGCAGAGTCAACTATATGTACGGTACTTACACGTGCGTGTACGACCAGCACCCTAATTATGTTACACACTTTCAATCACAATCCGAATGTTTTTAAGGATTTTGCTAATCCATTCCTTCATGAGTTTGAAAAATTCGTCTGCTCAACAACGTTAAGGGGGAAGCGTCAGGGTAGCCCGCGAAATACAAATTTTCTTACGTTTTTTTCCATTTTGCAGGTCCGTGTCAGGTTTTGTGTTGATTAAAATATGATTCGCGGTCGTAACAAATATGGCTTTACTCAGTTATAATCATAACAATCAGCAATACAACTCCATATGTTAGGAAAGGTGTCAAATGTTATGATTTCATGAAATCATGACATAAGACACCTTTATCTTCATCTTAATCACTATTGCTAATAGTAATGATAATAATTGAGTAAAGCCATATTTGTTACGACCGCGAATCATATTTTAATGAACATAAAACTTAAAACTGACCTGCAAAATGCAAAAAACCTAAGAAAATTTTAATTTCGCAGACTACCCTGACGCTTCCCCCTTAATAACTCAATGAACCTGGGGGAACTATCAAAATGAAACCCATTGTGTCCAATTAGCATTTCATGTGTGTTACGCAGTTACCTCGCAGATGTATGAACGTAAACGAAGCAAGCAACGAAGGAGTATGTAATAATAATAATAATTGCTTTATTTTCAGGCAACTAAGGCCCATAGACAAAATACATAAAATAATCTTACAAAATAATAAACTAATACATAATATAAAAAAATAAAACATCACTAAAATCTAGTTACTACGTTGGGTCGGCGACGTATTGCGCTAAGTCGTGGTGGCATGTAGCCTTCCGCGAAAACGCCTGTACACGACACCCGTCGGCCAAAATTCCTCCTTCATGAAAGTCTCAAGATGATGAGTCGGAACTCGCACCACAAAAGATTTGAAATTAATCTTATGGCGCGACTCCAACTTCTCGACTCTCAAGGTGAACTTGGTCTTCGTCCTGATGTACTCCACAACCTCCTCTACCTTCGTGGTGTGATGTAAACGTGACACGTACAGCTGCGTCGATGGAATAGCAGGACGCAGCAACATGTCGGGACCAGTCAATGCGGTACCGCACTGATTGCGACAAGCAGGCTTCTTCTTCTTGTTCTTCTTCTCCACGCGAATGAAGCTTTCTTCATCGGCATGTCCTTGGCTTGTTACCCGGCAGCAACGAGCTTCGAACTGCTTCGGAGGGTCTTTGGGCACCCCTCGTATTGTTGGGTTAATGATCGTAGCAGGTGGCGTTCTGAAGTTTCTGCCTACCCCCACGATAAGAACACGTGAGTCTATCTGTCATCATAATGGTATCACGGGGCCCTTGCTGAAGTGGATGGAATCATACCTCGCTAAACGTGAATTTTATGTTGTGGTAAATGGTTTTCGCTCGACCAACAATTCGCTGTCCTCGACGAATAAAATGGTAAATGTGCTATTACGATAGTTTTAATTTTATTGCATATTCGATATTTAGAGGTCCGATTATACTCTTGTCAATTTCAACCGACTTCCAAAAAACCACTACAAAGTGAAAAATAACTTAAATTTCTGAAGTCGGTGTCTTTGGTTTTGTATTTTCGTTATTTGCCACCAACTTCCGAAATTTAAGTTATTTTTCACTTTGTAGTGGTTTTTTGAAAGTCGGTTGTTTTTTTTGTAAAAAAAGTTTTAATTTCTCGCTTTTTTGTGGGTCAATTTATAATTTATCTAAGTTACATTAACCTAATGCTAACTACTCATCACCTTTTACAAAATATTGCTTTTCCCGATGCAGGGACGTTCATCGTTGAGGTCTCCTGGTACTTTACCATCAGCTCCACTTCTCCATATGCATTGTGACGAGCATAAATTGCATTGCAACCATATTAAAGTAATCGAATCGCAACCCGTGAAATACTTATTATTGAGTAGTTCCGGTGGCTATTTGTGGTCTTCATCATCAGTTCCACTTAATTAAATGGTGCTTTCCAAGAGCAACTGCACGAAGTACTATAAAAAATACCCAAATCGCTGTAGGTTTGCCTATAATATTTGAAGAGATCCCTCGATTTCTCTAGGATGCCATCATCAGATCCTGGTTTTCTTATCATGGTACCACCCTTGGGATATCTTCTTTCCAACAAAAAAATAATCATCAAAATCAGTTCATAAAAGATGAAGTTATCCGCGAACACACATAAAAAAATGTATACGGTCGAATTGAATAACCTCCTTTTTTTGAAGTCGGTTAAAAAATCACTTTTCTTTTAGTATTTGAACAATTCCGCTAAGATATTCACAAAAACATTCTTTTATTTTTCCTGTAAAATTTAGTTTTTACGATTACGATTTTATTCGCCGGGGACAGCAGAATTATCGCATGACTTTCGGTGCTCCGCAGGGTTCCCACTTGGCCCCCATTTCATTTATCATTTTTATAAATGATCTCCCCCACTGCCTTAGATTTTTATAGTGTTTTTAGGGTTCTGTACCTCAAAAAGAAAAAACGAAACCCTTATAGGATCACTTGTGTGTCTGTCTGTCTGTCTGTCCGTCTGTCACAGCCATTTTGCTCCGAATCTAATCGACCGATTAAGTTGAAACTTGGACAAAACGGACCCAAATACGGACGTGTAACGTAAATAAATGAATTTTGAATATGGGGGTCACTTTCGGGGGCAAACAAGAAAATTTAAAAAAGTTAAATGAATTATTGCGAGGACCTAAATACATTTAAAAATATTTAAGAAAATAGATGAAAATTGACCATTACCCCTTATCTCCAAAACTACAGAGCCTAAAATTAAAAAAAAAAATACAGAGAATGGTTCTGTACCCATAGATTACAGGAAAACCTATAAGAAGTCTATGGTCATAAAATAACGTGGTAAATCTCTCAATATTGTGCGTACAAACTTATATTTGCGCTGGGAATGTATGGGAGAACATGTTTTTCAACTACAATGATAAGTCTGTATTTGGGATAAATTCATCCCAAATACGCCAAATTAACCTTTCATTGTGCGTGGTCCAACACGCACTTGGCCGGTTTTTTGTACGCGGATGATTTAAAGATTACATGGAAAATCCAATCGTCATATGATATTGAGCTCCTGTAGAATGATCTGAACAGAGTAAATGAATGGTGCAAGAATAACAAAATGGAATTGAACTTCAATAAATGCTACCGCTGCAAAATGCTAATGCTGCTTCAGAGCAGTGGTGGCCCAGTGGTAACGGCCGCGACTTACGAGTTGTAGGTCGTAGGTTCGAACCCAGACAGGCGCTTTACTTTGTGTAAATTATTTCATCACCACTGCTCTCAAAACGGTGAAGGAAAACATCGTAAGGAAACCGGCATGTCCTAGAACCGAAAATTCGAAGACATGTGACATCTACCAACCCGCACTGGGCCCGCGTGGTGGATTACGGCCCACTCCCTCTCACAGAGAGGAGGTCTGTGTCCCAGCAGTGGGAACATTTATAGGCTGATGATGATGATGAAACGCTACCACCAAACGACGACGAGTATGTTTACCTAGGACAAACTGTCCAGCTAGGTAGGTCCAACTTCAAGAAAGAGGTCAATCGTCGAATCCGACTCGGCTGGGCAGCGTTCGGGAAGCTACGCAATATCTTTTCGTCCCACATACCACAGTATCTCAAGACGAAAGTCTTTGACCAGTGCGTGTTGCCAGTGATGACCTATGGTACTGAAACGTGGTCACTCACAATGGGCCTTATCAGAAGGCTAAAAGTCACCCAAAAAACAATGGAGAGGGCTATGCTTGGAGTTTCCCTACGTGATCGAATCAGAAATGAAGAGATCCGCAGGAGAACCAAGGTAACCGACATAGCCCGAAGAATTGCCAAACTTAAGTGGCAATGGGCAGGGTAAATTGCTCGCAGAACAGATGGCCGATGGGGTCGAAAGGTTTTGAAGTGGCGACCACGTACCGGAAGACGTAGCGATGGACCGATGACCTAATGAAGGCCGCAGGAATCCGCTGGATGTGGAAAGCACAAAATCGGTCGAAGTGGCGGTGCTTGGGGGAGGCCTATGTCCAGCAGAGGTCGTCTTTTGGCTGAAATGATGATGAAATGCTACCACCTGTCATTTTCTAGAAAGGTTCACTCCATCCATTCGAGTTACTTTATAGACAAACATAAAATTCATGAAGTAGAAACTATAAGGGATCTAGGAGTCCTATTCGATAAAAAGTTACTTTTATCCCCCACATCGAGAACACTATTAAAAAAAACCGGCCAAGTGCGTGTCGAACCACGCACAATGAAATGTTCCGTAATTGGGATGAATTTATCCCAAAAACAAACTTAACTTTGTAATTGAAAAATATGTATAGGAATCCCATACGGAATGTATTGGAAAACATGTTTTTGCAACTGCAAAGTTAAGTTGGTCAATTATTACTCGTTAACTTGTAGAGCCTACTTAGCTATGATAGTTTTCCTTTTAATTTCGTTATATAAACTACTGCTGTGATTTTTTTCACACATCAAAAACCAAGCATTTAGCTGGCGTGGCAAACACTTGACTCTAACAAAAATTAGCACTTTGAAGCTTAATATTGCTTTTCATTTATCAATGATACCCCACAACAAGGGTTGAAAAAAAAAACATCACCACTTAACGTGTATGTGAGGTACCCAAAAAAAAATGTTTTTCATAATTTTGTTTTACCACTTTGTCGGCGTAATTAATATGTATACCTATGCCAAATTACAGCTTTCTAGTACTAAGGGTCTCGGAGCTAGACCGTGGACAGACAGACAGACGGACATGACGAAACTATAAGGGTTCCTTGTTTACTACGGAACCCTAAAAAGCTTCCAAAATGTTGGGATTTGTGCCACGCAATGCCAAGGGTTTCAAACAGGCCAGCACTCAAATATTGCTGCATGATAGCCTTGTACAAAGCATACTAGAGTACTGCAGTGTTGTATGGAGACCACATTGCGCCACTCATAAACTTCTATTAGAAAGGGTCCAGAAACGATTCCTATGGCACCTTACAGCCATGTGTCCCGTCTGCAAACTTTCAAGATGTTCTCGTTATCGACTCGAAGAAAAGTTATGGATGCCCTGTTTCTGTACAAACTCCTCAGAAAGCAAATAGACTGTCCACAGTTATTAAGTCTCATCAAGTTTCGTGCCCCAACCCGCTGTCCTCGAAAACCCATCACTCCGCTCTACCCGCCCTTGCGTAAAACTGTCCTAGGTGCTAACTCACCTATACCGCGAAAGTGCAAAATCCTAAACGGCTGTAGTGACCAGTACCCTAATTGCGTTACTTATTTTCGTAAACAATTTTGCCTATTTTTTTTTTAATTTTGGCAGTTCAACAACATTCATTGCGTTATTTATGTTGTTGAGCAGATTTTTTTTTTCCAACCTATGAAGCAATGGATTAGCAATCTGTTTTAAATCGAAACAGATTGTGATTGTGTTGTATTACGCAATTAGGGTACTGATCGACATACACCACGATAGCAAAGGGAAATTTCGTAAATTAATTATAAAATACTACTCGCCCAACTAAGGCATAATCTGAATTGTCAGTTTATTAATTTTTCATACTTTCATACTTTAACGTTATTTTAATTTAATGTTATTTAATTTTTAATTTATTCTCTAATGTAATTCTCTAAAATAATTTATCTGCTACTCTTTTTTCCAATCTATATAATATTTTTCTTTTTAAAATTAACTTAATTCTATTCTTGATTTGTTAGTTGTAAATATGTTTGTGTATATTATATGTTAACATAGTAAAAAAAATAAAAAAAATTGTGTTATGTTGCTAGATGTATGCTTTGTTTTTACATCATTTTAAATCAGCCATTATTATCAATTAATTGCAGTAATAAAAAATGTTAAATCCAAAGATATAGTGCATGTGGTATTAGCCTTTAAATAATAATGTTACACTTATAAATGTGTATCCTGTACTTTTAAATTAAACGAAATGAGTAAACAATAAAATTGTAGACCAACCTATTAATAAAAAATATATGTGTATGTAATTCCATGACTTCTATCCCAAAGGGTGCCAGGATATCAGGAACGCATTCTATCAATTTTTTATTAATTTTTATATAGGGCATCTCGTAGTTGACCTCTGAGATCATGACTACTTAACCGGGCTTTCCTGTGGGTGCCTTAAACTCATCATCTGCCTAGCCTTTTCCCAACTATGTTGGGGTCGGCTTCCAGTCTAACCGGATGCAGCTGAATACCAGTATTTTACATGGAGCGACTGCCTATCTGACCTCCACAACCTAGTGACTAAGTAACACGATACCCGTTGGTAAGACTGGTTGTCAGACTTTTTGGGCTTCTAACTACCCGTAACGACTGTCAAAGATCTACAAATGACAGCCGGGACCAACGGCTTAACGTGCTTTCCGAGGCACGGAGGGGACTTGGTATATAAAGATGGTCACCCATCCACGGACCAACCGCGGCAAGCGTAGCTTAACCTGATCGATCGACCCGTGCAGCTGTTATTACTTAGCCACAAGCCCCTTAAACTACTACACTTAAAACCTCCAGCCAGGGGTTATTCAACTATGCTAATTAAAATTAGGTAAACGCTCGCTAAGGGCACCCCCTGTGGGGTACGAACCTCGGCTTAGGGCGTCAACCGGAGGGAGGACATCAAGGATGGGACGGGCTGGATTCTCTCAACTCTCGACCATCATAGACGTCACAACCAGAATGTTGCGCATCTTTTCTGAAGCAACCTAACTGCTACTTAAAAATTGTCACAAAACATTCGTAGCCTTAATGCAAATTTTGATAATATTATTCTCCTCCTGCAAAGATTACAATTTTATAGTGACGTAATAGTTCTTTCTGAGTGCTGGTTGTCGTGCGCTCGAAATCTCCCTGTATTAGATGGATATTTAAGTATGTCTACTTCTTCCCATTATAACCAAAATGATGGTGTGGTAGTACGTATTTGTAAAAAGTAATATTAAAGCCCCTCTTGAAGAACCCTTTATACAAGACGCAAACTGCTTACTTATTAAAATTAATAATGATGTGGCTGTTTTGGCGATATACCGCCCTTTTTGTTTCAAAAGCATAAATAATTTCATAATGTCCTTACAGACAGTAATGGATAGTTTATCATCATACAGGAATATTATAATCGTGGGCGACATTAACATAAATATTGCTACCAACAGCTCCGATCGCTTTTTGTCAGATTATCTTGATTTTATATCCCATAATGGACTTTTACCAGCATTTAATACAGCAACACGTGCAAAGAGCTGCCTAGATCATGTAATCTTGAAGTCAAAATTACCAATAATCACGTTTATAATTCAATCCCTTATTACTGATCATGCACCCATACTTTGCTGTGCTGAAATTAAAAACGTTAAAAAACAATTAAAGAAACAAATAATTAAACTTGATTTTGAGGCCATAAAGTTGGCATGTGATCATCTTGATTTTTCATCTATTTTTAGAGCGATTAACCCAAATGCTGCTATGGCTATATTTATATCTAAAATTACACATATTATCCATATAAATACAAAAATTTTAACTGTATCAAATAGGTTTAGAATATTAAAACCATGGATGACACTAGGACTCATCAGGTGTACTCGTAACAGGGATCGGATGCACAAAAACTCAAACAAAATCCGGATAACTTAGTGCTCGAAATCACTTATAAACGCTACCGGAATTTCTGTAATAAAGTTATTAATAAATTAAAGCGAGAATACGAAAAAAGGTTACTCAGGGAAGCAGGTAATAATAATAAAAACATATGGAAAGCTATAAATAATATTACCAATAGAAAAATTCAAAAAGATAACTCATTAGACCTTCTGTCAATGGAGTCAACCCCTCACCTATCTGTCAATGCTACTAATGAGTTCTTTGCCACCATTGGCGAAAATTTAGCAAACAAAATCACCCCTCCTACAGGGTTACATTATTGTACAGATCACACGCCTTTAGCTGGCAATTCATTTATTCTCCTTGACACCGACGAAGATGAAATTGAAAAATTAATCATTGGTTTGAAAAGTAACTGTGTTGCTGGCGATGATGGAATCTCAGCCGACATATTTAAACTGTTGAAAAATAATATAATAGCGCCGCTTTCGCATATCTTTAATATGTGCCTAGAGATGGGCATTTTTCCTGAATCACTTAAACGTTCTATTGTAAGACCTATTTTTAAGGGTGGAGATAGGAGCCGTGTCACTAACTATCGACCTATTTCAATTCTGACCTCTCTATCAAAAATCTTTGAAAGAATAATTAATAAAAGACTTACAAATTATTAAGAAAAATAAAACCTGCTTTCTAACTAAACATCAATTTGGTTTCCGTTCAGGCAAGTCCACGGAAGATGCATTAAATGATTTTAATGAACACATTGTCAAAACAATAGATAACAAAAAGAAATGCCTTACTATATTCCTCGACCTAGTGAAGGCTTTTGACACGGTTTCTATTCCCACTCTAACTAAAAAGCTAAATCGACTCGGTATCCGTGGAAATCAACTTAAATTACTGTCCGATTATTTATCTGGAAGAACACAAAGGGTAAAAATTGGCAGTTATACAAGTGGTGGCCTACCTGTCACCCATGGAGTACCACAGGGTAGTATCTTAGGTCCAACGTTGTTCCTAGTATATATTAATGATCTTACTCTACTTAATATTGAAAACTGCAAAAAATTTCATATGCAGATGATACTACCCTGACATTCCATGGTAACACCTGGAGTGAAACATTCCAAAAAGCACAGGTTGGTTTTAACATGGTCACAAAATGGCTTGCTCAAAATTACCTTTTTCTTAATATCGAGAAAACCAAATACATCTCGTTCTATATTCGCAACCCAGGTGAATCGCTGCAATCATCACATCGTATAACCTGTCACACCTGCAGCCATGATGAATCTATTCATTGTGCTTGTCCCTCCCTTTCTGCCGTTGAGTCTATTAAATATTTAGGACTCATATTTGACAAAAATCTTAATTTTAAAAATCATCTAATTAATCTTTCAAACAGAATACGAAAACTTATATATGTATTTAAACAAATAAGACACTCGGCCAATGCTAATATTATGAGAATGATGTATTATTCTTTGTGTCAAGCGGTTATAACCTATTGTATTGCTTGCTGGGGCGGTGCCAGTAAAACGCATAATTTAATTGCTGAAAGAGCTCAAAAAACCTTATTAAAGGTGAGTTACTTTAAGCCCAGGTATTATTCTACCACTGAGCTTTACAGGGAATGTGAGGTACTAACTGTACGTAAACTCTTTGTGTTAGCCTTAGTTATGAAACAGCATTCCTGTGTCAAGCTAAGTGACTGGACTGATAAAGGAATGATAGAAGACGTTTCGATCTATTAAGGTCGGTACCCTGCAGAACATCTTTTGCTTAAAAATTTTACATGTTCCTGGGCCCAAGACTATTCAACATTGCAAACAAACAGTTGAAAATCTTCTCCATGACAAAAACCGAGTGCAAACTGAATGTGATCACTTGGCTTCTATCACTAACTTATGAGGAAACTGAAAACTTTTTTAGCGTACTTGCATAATGTATTTATATTTTTAAAAGAAAATATTATAAATGCTCATTCCTAAGTTTTCCTTTGACTCACACACACATACCCCAACACACACATCCTCCCCCCACACACACACGCACACACCCCCACACACGCACGCACCCCCCCCCACACACACAAACACTCACCAGCACAACACCGTTTATCTGTTTTTGTCTTTTTATTTGTTTCTTTTTTGTTAATTTTAATTCTAGTCTTGCACCTAATACAGTTCCTAATTCTTGTGCTTAGTATAAAATAATTTAAAACTTAACTTACCTATTATAACTCATCTAGATCATATCAAATTTATTCCTGTAATTAAAATAATTAATTTAAACCTTCACTTTTGTTCAGTTCATCACTATTTCGGGTGCTGCATTTGTTTTAAATTATTTCAGAAGGTAGGCACAATAGCATCGCCTATAATGATAACGAGGGTGGGCGCTGATACCTATATTTACAAGATATTAAGTTATCTTAGCTTAGGTATTGGCTGCAACTCGAACTTACAACCTTACTTACCTTAAGGCCTATTTTCACTGTAAACCATGTTTTATATTACGTGCAAATAAACAATTTTATTTTTATTTTTTATATAGAGTCCTCGTTTTTCTCTGTAAAAACATGTTGTAAAGTTACAAGCTAAGAATAGCTAAGTTAATAGGTTATTGAAATTGTTTTTTTATCAGTGACAATTATTATAAAAGCAATTAATTGAGATCTAATGCGTGAACAAATAAATGTTTTTTAATGATATCAATCTCTGCAGGGGGTAAATGAATTGCTATGCAATTAAAAACTAGTTAAGATAAATAAAAAAATCGTTAAGCTACATTGTTGTTGTATTATTTTAATAATAATTTATAATATTTTTTATATAATATTAATAACATCAGATCACGACTGTATTTCTTGAGAAATAAATAGAGGTATATCTCGTACACCCACATTTCCGCGTTGTTGGAAGTTAGTTTTTAAAATCCTATGTAATAAATAGGTAGCGAGCGAGCTAATTGCCACAAACTATTCATAAATTCAGACTCTAGAAAGCTCACTCATCCTCTCTAGAAAACGGAGGATCCTCGGAGGCCTGGTGGGCAACTGCCCGACGATTGTTGTCGTCGTCAAACTAATGACATTACAATTTCACTAGTGAATTATAATTGCACGAAACTTTGTCAACCGCATCCATTTCTCACAATTTAACGCACTTTTTTTAGTGTTATTATAATTTCACGGGAACGCTGTAGTGATTTTATAACAACCCTAGGTATATTATGAGTCAGTGATACTGATGACCTATGGTACTGAAACGTGGTCGCTCACAATGAGCCTTATCCGAAGATTAAAAGTCACCCAAAGGGCAATGGAGAGGGCTATGCTTGGAGATTCCCTACGTGATCGAATCAGAAATGAAGAGTTCCGCAGAAGAACCAAGGTAACCGACATAGCCCGAAGAATTGCCAAACTTAAGAATGCGGCGACGCATGAATTGTCCGTACAAACGTAGTACATAAATCATTTGCAATTTGAGCATATTTCCACCATATTATGTTGATATTCGGATTGAGACAGTATTTATCTAGGCTCCTACGTCTTTTTATTTCCAAAACTTACCTTTAAATGAAGTGTAAGCGAATTGCATTTCGTACATTTTTACAGCGTTAATGACATGTTTTCATATTGTTTTTTCTGTATTATAAACAACAATATATGTAATATTGTTTCCGCAGAAGCATAGTTTATGTTATCAAGTTACAAATTATTGAAAAAAAAAATGGAAATACATTAAGTTTTCATTCATAATTTTTTGTATTACGGAACACATCCAAATTTATCATAAATTTTCGAAAGCTAGTAGTACTATCGCCTCAAGCAACAATTGTCAATGTGTGCGTGGTAGTATTGCTCACTCAGGCACTCACACTAGCGCAACGTGCTTGGAATTGAATTTTGCAAACATCTCGATTTGTAGTTGCGAGCCGTGTCGCCGGCCTCTTAAGTGGCAATGGGCAGGGCACATTCCTCGCACGGATGGCGATGGGGTCGAAAGGTTCTGGAGTGGCGACCGCGTACCGGAAGACGTAGCATTGGAAGGTCTCCCATAAGATGGACCGATGACCTTGTGAAGACTGCAGGAATCCGCTGGATGCGGAAAGCACAGAATCAGTCGAAGTGGATGTGCTTGGGGGTGGCATATGTCGAGCAGTGGACGTCTTTCGGCTGAAATGATGATATTTATTATTATGAGTCAAAGGGAAACGCCTATTCTTGGCCATGGTTTGCCCAGCAATGTGGTATGTACAAAAAAAATACCCATTTAGTAACTAAAATATTGCTATTATTTGTTTGTAACTAAATCTCCGAAATTAAAAGCCGATTTAATCAAGACACTCAATCGTTTATTGCCTTATCTAACATTTCCGGTTGTTGGTCAATCTTGTCAAAGTAGGGATGGCAACTTTTCCTGAAAAAAATCGAAACACTCAAAACCGGTTTTTTCACAAAATGGATTTTGTATTATGTACCTAGTTGTAACCATCAACTCAGCCTATCGCCGTCCACTGCTGGACATAGGTCTCTCCACTGGCCATCGGTCTTTCGACGAATATGGCCAGCCCACTGCCACTTCAGTTTGCTTACTCTGCAAGCTGTGTCGGTAACACCGGTTCTTTTCCGGATAACTTCATTTCTGATCTTATCTTTCAAAGAAACTCCGAGTATAGCCCGCTCCATAGCGCGCTGAAAGACCTTGAATTTGTAGACTAGCCCGACTATCAGTATTCACGTTCGGCACTGTATGTCATAACGGGCAGGACGCACTGGTTGAAGACCCTAGTCTTCAAACACTGCGGAATTGACGACGAGAAGGCTTGACGAAGTTTTCCAAACGCTACCTAACCTAACTGGATTCTTCTGTCGGTTTCTTTCTCAAAGTTGTGCCTACCGAGCTAGATGACTTGCCCTAGGTAGACGTACTCCTTCAGAACTTCGAGAAACGACCCTTCAATGTGGATTGGACTCAACAAGAAATGCGAATTGTACATGACTTTAGTCTTGTCCAAATTCAGGCCGAGGCCAACCCACCGAGACTCCGTGCAGCATCTGATCCAACTGTTCCAGCGTCTGGTCAGCGTCAGTTTTTACGCTTTTGTTATTTTAATTAGAGACAAAAAAATGTTTCGGACTTCTAAATACGGTTTTGAAATATAGTTTTTTCGAAAAATCGAAGTCATATCGCATCCCTACGTCAATATTAATCGTAACTGACAACTGATTGACATTGATATTTCACATTTTGTTTGGTGCTATATTTTTTCTACTGCATTTTTCTATTTGATTTTCCGACGAATTTGATTACGATTATGGACACTGTAACCGCTCCCGATGACGACCTTGGCTTTACATTGGATTCTGTACCCGCCTCCTACGACGACACCGGCTTGCCAATGGATACCATACCTGTGTCTCGGGAAAGACCTGACACAAATATGAAACCTGATTTACACGAACTTATCACCTTACCATCTCTGTGACAACTGTGGCGTGGATACACAAAGACTTAAGAGACTTACTATGTGGAAGTTCGGTCTACATTTCAGCAATGAATTGCATCACAACAAGTAAGTTACTTTATGAACATACAAGGTACATACTCAGCAACTTTTATTGCAAAGCTACGTAACGTTAGGTTTAAATTTAATAATTCAGTTGGTTAGTGTCAAGGAAATCAAAGAAATAATTGAAGTTTGTTTTGTCTCAAACCATTGCCACATATTTTATGTGACATAGGTAATGAATTGTATGATCATCAAAAATGGTATCACGAGACCTGAGTCATTCAATGTATTTATACGTACATAAAGACCTTTTGATGGTACAGCATGTTAATAAGTATAAATTCTTTTTATGACAGTATGCAATCATGTTTCAGATAATAGTCTGGTGTGTCACCAATGTTGGATGTTGGCAAGGAATGCACAACAGCCTTCTCCACCGAAAGAACGAAATGTTATGCATCGACAAATATGATTGTGTAAACTGTGGTTAATATGTACTAAGAAAGTACTTTCATTATCTATACCAAAGCAATACAGGCACAAGAAACATACATAAGAATTGCAGAATGGATTATACCAAAACTACAAATATGTTTTTTATTAACCTTTGATTTTTATAAATGATTTATAAAAGACCACCCGAGTTCTATGTAAAAAATAGTGATTGTTTCTTTATCTATGACGTCAACCCTAATGCCTATCATTCGTTTCATTCATGGGCGTCACTTGGCCAAAACCTCTTTATCAAACGGGCATTTCCCTTTGTAGTGGGGACTTCGTGCGTTTTGATTGGTCAACTCTTCGTCATCCGCCTTTAAGATCTGCATAATAACGTGTAGAAGTTTATTCATTTTATGATATAAGTAAGGCATGACACTGAAAACGGACCAATCATTAACCGTCTCACAATTTGACGGGCTTGCACATACAATGAAATTGTGAAAATATTACTTCCTTGCAATATATCACTGCGTGGGTCCAGTTGAATTATAATGTCACTAAAATGAGCCTGTTAAATTGTGAGAAATGGAGACGGTTGACAAAGGAGACGTTTCATTTTTGTATGGGACTCCGGCCATAACATGTACACTTTAGAAAACCTAGGAAACGAACCCCTAAATACAATAAAGACTGTTTTTTTTTTCATAATAACTAATACTTTTTGGGCA
Organism: Agrochola lychnidis; assembly: GCA_963680765.1. Taxonomy (NCBI): domain Eukaryota; kingdom Metazoa; phylum Arthropoda; class Insecta; order Lepidoptera; family Noctuidae; genus Agrochola; species Agrochola lychnidis. Next base: position 15,662,973 of record OY796872.1, read on the forward strand.
AAAATAAAAACCGAAAATGTTTGACGTTTGTCAGGAGAAATACGACCATCGACAGCTAGCCATTTTCGTCCAGAAGTACCTACAAATCTACAATCCACAAAAGCAGTTTTTTATTTTTATAATGAATCACACTTTCTAATTAATCAAATAAGTTTTATAAGATAGCTATCTTAAATATAGTACAGAAATATATGCCTTTCATATTTATTTAAATGACGTCTACGTGATATTATTATGTTAAAATGTAACATGATTTCTGGACGAAAGCAGCATGCAAGTAAAACGACGCCATGATGAATAGAATATGGCAATAATTTGTTAAGCAAAAAATATTTTTCCTCAATTCGTGGAATTTTTTCCTTTTTTTACATTAACGTACATTTTATGGCCGAAAATGAAACATCTCCTTTCGTGCAATTATAATTTCACTAGTGAAATTATAATATCACTGGTTTGACAATATCCCTGCGACATATATATGCTGATCGCGCGGTAAACTCTGCTAGCGCGATGCAGGATATGTGTGACGTCATATCTTTGATACATAGTTCTCATGTGGCGATGTAGATGCCGCCACACGTTTAATATTAAAGTTTTATCTACTCTCATAGCGTAATATTCGAATTATAAAATTCAAAACGAGTTTATATTGACACACTTTATAAACACAATACCGAAATTTAAAAATAGAATCATATTATAAAAAAATTCTCTAACAAAATAATACTATAAAACAATTTTTTTTTCTATTACGAAACAGGGCTATTCCGAGAAGTTAATATAACCAAGGAGTTTCCATCAACTTTTACATTGGAACGTTTAAACGGGGGACAGCAGCACCCGCTGTAGCGCATGTGCGGTGATGTGCTGGTGCAGACGACATTTGTTGTATTGAATTCCGTGGGATTTTTAAATTTATTCTTGATCTTTAACTTTGATATTTTATTTAGTATTAGATTCAATCCCAATGTATGAGAGTAGATAAAGTAGTGTATGAAATTGCACATAACTAGGTATTAAAACATTCGTGTGATATATATTAAAAACCTCGCCTACGGCTCGGTTTTTAAACACACACTCATTTTAATACCCCTCATTATGCAACAGTTTCATAAACTACTATTATAGACACCTTTCGAAATAAATTCTATAAATGATGGTGACAACCGCATCAAAATCTGTTACACTGTTTAGAAGAACAACGCGGTCGCACAGACAGATACGAATAGCGACTTGTATTATAATAATACTGTCGAACCTGGGTAGGCGAGAGTTCAAGGGACGGCGATCTCTTTTTCGCTTATAAAAGTTTCTCACTAACTAGATTTTCTAGCTTATAAAGGTATAGGAGCGGCCTTGCTCACTTATAAAGGTTGAGGCTCATTGGGAAAGGTTGAGAGGAACAAAAACAATGTTATTGCCACGAAATTTAAGAATGAGTCATAAATAGCAGATGTTAAATTACACACGACTGTCGCTTATAGAGGCACAGGCAAGTAGCAGTCTCAATTCAATTCAATTCAATTCAACAATCATTTATTCTCTCTTCACAAAGGTGACTTAAAGTTAATGTGTACAAACAAAAATGTTTCGGCTGTATTCCACCTTTGTGAGAGACTGGTGCCTGATATAGGTTTTGGGAAAAACCTGTGTTACAGGTCACCAGGCCCCCCCACGGATAGAATTAGCTTTTGCAGGGTTATCGTGCAAGAGTCGAAGTTAAACATACCTAACAAAGAAAAACTAAGTAAATTTAAAACAATATGCTTAAAACTAATAAAAGAAGAAGTAAAACTTAAAAAAAAAAAATACCTACCTATAATTATGCAGAGGTACTGAGTCATGTTGTGAGTGACTGTTTATCTTGTATGAAGTGTTAGACTAGTAAGAGATGTAGTAGGTATGTGAGTAATTCAGATGAGCAGTGTGTGAGTGAAAGTGACCTTTGTGGAGTGAGTGAAGCGAGAGTTGTTTTTCAAGGAGGTGAGGAACAGCTATGTATGTGTAAGGTTGGTCAAAATAAGGATTATTTCAGAACGGTCAAAAGATTCTTAGTTTATAGAGGTCCACGAGTGTAAAACGGCTATCTCTTATAGAGGTTTCAGTTTCTTACTTGTAGAGGCTTAAGAGGGTTAAAATGAAGGGACCCGGCCATTACTCTCATTTTAAGAGTTTTCTCTCTTACCCAGGGTTGACTGTACTAGCGACCCGCCCCTTTTTCGCATAGTTTTTACTACTTCATAAAACATCGAGATATCTTTATTATAAGTAAGTTTAAAAAGGTTTATCCTAAAAGTTGGCAACGTCGTAAATAGCTGTCAAATATTTACCTGTTTTGATTAATTTAGCAATATTACTGTAAAAAAATACACCACTACAATACAACTAACACACACACTACACACACCACACACACCCTACACTACTATACTACACTACTTTCTATAATACTTTATGTCTGTAATTTTTATGGTGTACATAATAAAGAATATTCATCTATCTATCTACCCATGGAATTAAAAAATGTGGCTAACTAGGGAACTAAAATTTTGATTATGAAATGCAATAATTAATATTGTGACACCGAAAACTAAATAGTTTTAGATGTAAAAAAAGTATTTGGAAACTTTCCAAATGCCTTTTTTAGGGTTCCGTAGTAAACAAGGAACCCTTATAGTTTCGTCATGTCCGTCTGTCTGTCTGTCTGTCCGCGGTCTAGCTCCGAGACCCTTAGTACTAGAAAGCTGTAATTTGGCATAGATACACATATTAATTACGCCGACAAAGTGGTAAAACAAAATTATGAAAAACATTTTTTTTTAGGGTACCTCCCATACACGTAAAGTGGTGATGTTAATTTTTTTATTTTTTTGCCCCATGGTGAGGGATATCATTGATAAGGTCCTTTAAAAATATTGTGAGTTTGTGAAAACCATTTTTGGATTCAGGGATTCGTTTGCGAAATATTAAGCTTTAAAGTGCTAATTTTCGTTAGAGTCAAGTGTCCCCCCCCCCTGCCGGCTAAATGGTTGGTTTTGGGTGTGTGAAAAAAATCACAACAGTAGTTTATATAACGAAATTAAAAGGAAAACTATCACAGCTAAGTAGGCTCTACAGGTTAACAAGTAATAATCGACCAACTTAACTTTGCAGTTGCAAAAACATGTTTTCTCATACATTCCGTATGGGAGAACATATTTTTCAACTACAAAGTTAAGTTTGTTTTTGGGATAAATTCATCCCAACTACGGAACCCTTCATTGTGCGTGGTCCGACACGCACTTGGCCGGTTTTACACCTAAAACGGTTACAATATCAAATTCAGTGTTATGATTGCAACTCATTATTAATATTCTAGTTCGCTAGTTAGCCACATTTCTTATTTCCATACAGTAATATTGCCAAATTAATCATCATCATCATCATCATCAGCCTATAAATGTTCCCACTGCTGGGACACATGCCTCCTCTCTGAGAGAGGGACTGGGCCGTGATCCACCACGCAGGCCCAGTGCGGGTTGGAAGATGTCACATGTCTTCGAATTTTCGGTTCTAGGACATGCCGGTTTCCTCACGATGTTTTCCTTCACCGTTTTGAGAGCAGTGGTGTTAAAATAATTTACACAAAGTAAAGCGCCTGTCTGGGTTTGAACCTACAACCTACAACTCCTAAGTCGCGGCCGTTACCACTGGGCCACCACTGCTCTTTTCACCAAATTAATCAAAACAGCGAAATATTTGACATATCGACCCTGTTATGGAAAAACATCGTAACCGACAGAATGTAGGTATTTCACTTTTTTATTGTAACGTACAGCTAAAATAATTTAGAACCTAATACAAAAACACTTAAACCCATATTTGCATTAACGTCGAAATTATAACTGGCATTAGATAGTATCGCAAAAGACAAAAGTAAAAGTTTGATATTTATGAACAATTAGAATTATCGTAACTAACATCGTAAGTAACGTTTGTCACTTACGATGAAACATAGTTTTATGAACTACCCAAAATCTGTGTTGCGTTTAGTTATCTTTAGTTATATTGTATATAAGTACTTAATTTATTTTGTTTATTGGATCGAAGATCGACTCCGGTACCGGAGTCGGAGTCTTTTCACACGACCTCAACATAAATATATCCCCGCCCGCTGGGAATGTTCAACACCGTCTATCAGGAGGAGTGTGTGGGCATCATACAAGCGGTCCACGCCATAGAAGCCAGGAAAGTTACTGACACCTACGTTCGTATACTCTCCGACAGCGCTTCAGTTCTCCAATCCTTACGGAAAAAATATATTACTTCGAAGTTAACACTAGAATGTCACAAAATACTAGAACAGGTAGCGGTATCTAGCCGCAACACGGTGACACTGCAATGGATAAAAGGACACATCGGATCGCTGGGTAACGACGCAGCTAACGTATTTGCTAGAAGAGGATCTACGAGTAGCATGGCAGTCTGTGAACCCGAGCCTCAATCCCCTACAACCAAATATATACGCAGGTGGCTACAGGAGTACCACACACAAGTGGAGTACTGGTGGACCTCGACACCGGGCTGCAGGCAGTCCAAGGAAGCTATGCTGTCCTTAGATAACAGGCTAACCAGGCGTTTATTACGCCTGGACAGGAACGGCCTTGCCTTTGTACGTATTTTTCTGTTCCTTTCTTCTTGTCTGTTTATATGTGTGTGCATAAATGGTTAAATAAATAAACAAATAAACGGCCTGCGCCTGGTGACGGGGACCATCACGGGACACTGCTCGCTAAACAAACACTTCCACACAATAAGCATAACGGACAGTCCTCTGTGCAGGGCGTGCATGGAGGCTAATTAAACCGTCGCGCACGTGCTCTTTGAATGCACAGTCGTCACCCAGATTAGACCAGAAACTCTCGGGTCACCCAGATGAACAGACCAGGAGTTTTAATTAAGACGCAGATATATGACAGTGACCTTGAAAGGTCAGCTTGCGTGTTCTGTACTGAGCTCACGCAACGCGTCGTACGTCCAGCCAGTAATAGGACTCGCCCATCAAGGAGTGTTGTCCCAAATTGGACGCATTATTAATTTATTACACGTAAAACAAAAGGTATTTTAATAAAACACGTATACTAAAATATTAATAATTTAATTACCTTTAAATTGGTGAAGTTTTCAGAAAAATACGCTTGATAGATTTTGCGTCATTCTCAGTTTTTTATCCGCATTTGACATAACTTTACAAATTAATTTCACTATGTAATATAAACATAATCAAAAATATGCCTATATTAAAATATTAAAAAATGCTCTAATTTAACTTTTTTTTTTTTTTTTCATATCACTAACACTACTCGTTTAGACGTCAACTTCAGTATAAAATAATTAAAAGTCAGTTATCGTCCCCTTAACTTCTGGAGGGAGGTGGGCTTGTTGGAATAACCACCAAACGGCCGCCATGGCTCACGCACAATGGTCCACCTTACGGACTAAGTGCGGAAACCAAAACCCTATTACATAGAACATAAAAGTATATTGTTTATTTGTAGAAAATACTGTATTCTGATTGTTTGATTGCCTATTTATTTGAATGAAGTAATATTCAATTTGACATTTTTATAATTTTGAAATGTTATTCTTATTAACTTTAAACACTAAAATTAATTTAAATTTGACTACTGTAATTCTTGTTTCTGAGTAACAACTAAACGCAACTTTTTAGAACTGTTCTAGTTCAAACTTACAAGACCTAATTTTATTCTTTTTAATAATAAATTAGACCCTATGTCATGTGATTTTCATGATCTGGGTAGCAAGCAATTTTTTCTAAAATACAATAGACGTGGATATATTTAGTAACCTGTTCCGCTGAGCTATTTCTAAAGAGCCATAAAAAACTCCTGAAATGACTGACAGCACTCAGCGCTCGGTGTGGCAACACGCCGTGTTCGAGTTCGCAACAAGTCCATCGTCATCCTGAGGATGCCTCGTTGAGAGGTGAAACACGTGTCGATTTATTTCAGGAGTTTTTTATGGCTCTTTAGAAATAGCTAAGCGGAACAGGTTACTAAATATATCCTATTGTATTTTATAATGGATTTCCGCAAGGTCACGCCTGAATAAATTAACAATATTTTCTAGTTAATAAATAAATTAGGCCCTATGTCATGTGATTTTTAAGATGTGGGGTAGCGAGCAAGTATTTTTGGACCTTACGACGGCCCTGACGGCCGTAATATTTGGAGAAAAAACACAGTGCATACATTAGTTAGCCTTAATTATAGAGAAAAGTAATAGCGTAAATGACGATTTTTGAAAACAAAAAGAAATCATGACCTTTATTTTTATCTTAAGCGACAAAAGTACTCATTATTTAACTCTTTCTGCAATAATTTAATTGATTTTACGTAGAGCCTAATGTGTTTCGTAGAGCCTAATGTGTTTTGCAATATATACAAAAACCGGAGATCTATAAATAACGAATAAAAAATAATCAATAAAATACCTCTCCTGTAAAATTTCATAAAAGTCGCTTACGATGTTCTTCCATAACAGGCTCGATATATTTGCTCACTTTCAAAATAAACGCTCTTAATAATAAAGTATCTGACACACAAAGCTTTCAAACAAAATTATTTCTAAATGATAGTTTAAACCGCACAATAATGTGTAGCGTGGTTTAGAAGAACAACGCGGTCGTGCACACAGACACAAAAAGCAACATGAATTTATAATATTGTGAAGAATATTATTATAAATTATAGATATAGAAGCTTCGACATGTGAACCAAAATAATATTACACCACAATTTCAATAGAACTTAAAGATAACATATCAACAACGTAGTTACACGCTTACATTTTTGCTGACGTTAATAAAATGTTTTATCTACTCTCATAGCGTAATATTCGAATTTTAAAACTTCAAAACGAGTTTATATTGACATACTTTATAAAAACAATACCGAAATTTAAAAATAGAATCATATTATAACACTTTTTCTCTACTAAAATAATGCTATAAAACATTTTTTTTTTTTTTTGTATTACGGTACAGGGCTAATTCAAGAAGTTAATATCACCAAGGAGTTTCCATCAACTTTTGTAATGGAACGTTTAAACGGGGTCAGCAGCATCCGCTGTAGTGCATGTGCGGTGATGTGCTGCTGCAGGCGACATTCATTTGTTTTGTAGTAGTGAATTTCGTGGGATTTTTAAATTTATTCTTGATCTTTAACTTTGATCTTTTATTTAGTATTAGGTTCAATCCCGATGTATGAGAGTAGATAAAGTAGTGTATGAAACTGCTCATAACTAGGTATTAAAACCCCTCATTATGCAACAGTTTCATAAACTACTATTTTTAACCGACTTCCAAAAGGAGGAGGTTCTCAATTCGACTGTATGTTGTTTTTTTTTTTGTATGTTTGTTACGCGATTACTCCGTCAATTATGAATTGATTTTAATAATTCTTTTTTTGTTTGGTAGATCATACTTCTGAGGTGGTCCCATATAAATTTTATTAACTTTGCTTGGGTAGTTTCTGAGTTAGCTTCAATAATACGTATTTTTACCTCACTTAGTATGTGGATGATATTATGATAACTTCCTGTCACTGTTATTTACATAGCAGGTAGTGGTATTCGAATTTGTGTGGGGTAGGTATCACAACTAAAAAGTGAAAAATAAAAACTTTTTACAAAAAAAAAAACAACCGACTTCTAAAAAAACACTACAAAGTGAAAAATAACTTTAATTTCGGAAGTCGGTGACAAAGAACGAAAATTAAAAACCAAAGACACCGACTTCGAAATTAAAGTTGTTTTTCACTTTGTAGTGTTTTTTTTTAAGTCGGTTGTTTTTTTTTTTGTAAAAAGTTTTTATTCAATTTAATAGCTATTTGTTCGAAGAGGAACACTTGCTCAGCGGGGTAATTGCGTAACCCACTAGTGACATTTTGCAAAAGTGACGTTATGCGTCAGGACCACTGACAAAAGGGATGATGACAAAAAATATTTTTTTTTTTACCGTCTGGTAGATTATTAAATAATATTGGTCAAGTATTTTTTATTTTTTTAGGTTAATAAAAGATAACGGTGATACATTGAGTGAAAATGTGCCATGAGGTCACGAGTATGTAGATCTTACTTACTTGTGACGTAGGGACCCCCACTCCCCAACTTTACTGCATTTTATCTAAGTATTTTTTTATTAATATGATAAAGCAAAAAATACGTGTCTAATATTTTTTGATTATCTGACTGACGGACTAAATAGAATTTATTTGGGACGCAACCAGTGTCGACACGCGCCATCCAATGTTCTTAGCACGGCGGGCTGTACTGGCGCCGGTGTTGCGACTGCTGAGACCTTCAAGCAGCGCAAATACTGTAACCTTATAACTAACTACAGTTTTGAGCCGTTTGGGGTCGAAACGCTCGAGCCACGGGGCCCGAGTGCGCGTCTCCTTTTTAAGACGCAGATATATGACAGTGACCTTCAATGGTTAGCTTGCGTGTTCTGTACTAAGCTCACGCAACGCGTCGTACGTTCAGCCAGTAATAGGACTCGCCCATCAAGGAGCGCCGTCCCAAATTATACGCATTATTAATTTATTACACGTAAAACAAAAGGTATTTTAATAAAAACACGTATACTAAAAGATCAATAATTTAATTATATTTAAAATAGTGAAGTTTTTAGAAAAATACGCTTGATGAATTTTGCGTCATTCTCAGTTTTTTATCCGCATTAGACATAACTTTACAAATTAATTTCACTATGTAATATAAACATAATAAAAAATATGCCTATATTAAAATATTAAAAAAATACTCTAATTTAACATATATTTTTTCCAAATCACTAACACTACTCGTTTAGACGTCATCTTCAGTATAAAATGATAAGAAGTCAGCTATCGTCCCCTCAAGGAAATTTCTCGTCGACTGGTCGACACTTCACGTGACCAGAGGGCTGGCTCGTTCTTTGGCCAAAGAATTTAGCATTACCATTCAACGTGGCAATGCTGCCAGTCTCCTGGGCACATTTCCGGATGACAGCAGTAATTACTTAAAGTCGTACCTACATAAAATTTAAGTTTCGTGATGGCTCAGTAAAATGTCGTGATGGCGCAGTGGTCTCGCCTTTCATGCACGAGGTTATGGTTTCAAATCCAGACAAGTACCAACATGACTTTTTACTTACTAAGTTTATCTTGGACAACACTGATATCGGGTCTAGGAAAACATCGTGAAGAAATAGACTTATGATCCTAACTTCCTTGATATTATAAATGCGAAAGTAAGTTTGTTTGTTACGCCTTCACGCTAAAACGGCTGAACGGATTTGGATGAAATTTGGCACATATATAGATGATACCCTGGAAAAGAACATAGGATACTTTTTTTTTTCCACGAGATCGAGACTTATGCGGGTGAAACCGCGGGGCGCAGCTAGTAATATTATAAATACGAAAGTGAGTTTGTTTGTTACTCAATTACGCAAAAACGACTGAACGGATTTGGATAAAATTTGGCAGACAGATAGACCATGACTTTGGTAGGGACATAGGCTTATATTTTATCCTGGATCGCAGACATAGTCGCGGGCAACAACTAGTTTAATTTAAGTCTAAAAATAGCCAACCCGTCTTGAGCAAGCATGGTGACCAATGCTCTTGTCTTGTCTGTATGAGAAGAGGCCTTTATCCAGCAGTGGGACTGTAATAGGCTGGTATTATCCTATACTATTAAACAAGCAATATTAATAAGCAATATTTTGTAATCACGTTCTCGAAAACGGCTCTAACAATTTCGATGAATGTTGCAATATAGGGGTTTACGGGGGCGAAAAATCGATCTATGTGGGGAAATCCGTTTTCTCCGTATTTTCACCCGAGCAGAGCTCGGTCGCCCAAAGTTTAGAACAAGATAATAAATAATGACATAATAATAACATGGCAGCATGGAATTAGTAAGTACCTACTATCATGGCAGCATGGAATTAATGTAAACTATCCTATACTATTAAATGACCATTCTCTATTTTCACCGGAGCAGAGCTCGGTCGTCCAAGTACCTACTTATTATAACATAAAATAATTTATCTACTCTCATAGCGTAATATTCGAATTATGAACTTCAAAACGAGTTTATATTGACATACTTTATAAATAGAATACCGAAATTTAAAAATAGAATCATATTATAACACTTTTTCTCTAACAAAATAATGCTATAAAACAATTTTTTTCTATTACGATACAGCGCTAATCCAAGAAGTTAATATCATCAAAGAGTTTCCATCAACTTTTGGCGGGGGACAGCAGCACCCGCTGTAGCGCATGTGCGGTGATGTGCTGGTGCAGGCGACATTCATTTGTTTTGTAGTACTTACTGAATTTCGTGGGATTTTTAAATTTATTCTTGATCTTTAACTTTGATCTTTTATTTAGTATTTGTTTCAATCCCAATGTTTGAGAGTAGATAAGTGTATAAAACTGCACATAACTAGGTTTTAATACCCCTTATTATGCAACAGTTTCATAAACTACTATTTTTCAATTATATTTTAAATCTATTTACATGAAGATTCCACCATGCCTTGAGTACATGTCGCCTTTAAACACTTAGAAAAACAAAGAAAAATGGTCCAAGAAAAACAATTTATTATGATTTTCTGAGAATATTTCAAGAACAATAGTCTATGGCCTCTGATTGCATGCCTCAATGGGTCAACAGACCGACTATTATATAATCGGCCGTGAAAAAATAACGCGGGTAAAAAGTGATTGTAAAAAACTATATCGCAAAAAAATGTCGGTCAAGCTCAATGTTTTGGTTTTAGGGATCGTTTTCAGCGATAGAAAAACCATTCGCCTTGTTAGGCTGATCCGGAGCTCGTGGCTAAATAATAACAGCCACACGGGTCGAGGTCGGTTCATGTATGGGATCCATTATTTATCGAGACCCCTCCGTGGCTCGGAAAACACGTTATGCCGTTGCTCCCGGCTGTCATTCGTAGATCTTTGACAGTTCTTATGGGTAGTCAGAAGCTCAAAAGTCTGACAACCAGTCTTACCTAGGGATATTGTGTTACCTAGTAACTGAGTTGTGGAAGTCAGATAGGTAGTCGCTCCATGTAAAATACTGGTATTCAGCTGCATCCGGTTAGACTAGAAGCCGTTTCCAAGATAGTTGGGAAAAGGTTAGGCAGATTGATTGAGTGAGATTGATCCGGGCAGTAATAGTACCTTTTTTTTAGTTGCCGTGTTCCGCGTACGTGATTCCCATGTCTTGCAATGCGGTCATGTGCTTTCCATCAGGAATTTCTCAGTAAACCCGGAGCCATTTAAGGTCGGTTGATGGCAATATGCCCCTATTACATGGGACTAATCCATTCGTCATGTTCGTGAACGGGCACCGTCAGTTCGGACTGGTCATCTCTTAGCTGCCACGGCTTATTTTTAATTTTTTTTTAATTGGTCTTTGATTTATCTTTTTATTACGGACGCTTCTAACGTGCACGTCTTTCTACATTGTTCTGACATGTATAATTTCAATATAAATGATGTTGCCAATATTTTGTAACAATTTTTTATTTAAAAGAGTGTCCGTGGATTTTCTTGCCCGTTCTTCTTCATAGGTACTACTGTGATTTGGAATGGGCAACTAGCTTCATATTTCTGACTGAGCGACTCCTTGACAATAAAATTCAAAAGTGCCTGTAAATGGTTTAATTGAAATAAATGCTTTGGGTTTGAGATTGACTCACATAATAACGAGCGAAATGTGCATACGTGTGATACACTCATACATGCAAACATGCATAACCTCACGCCTTCTTCCTATGGGCGTAGGCTGAGACTACAAACCGCCACCTGCTACGATCCTTACATACTCCTTTTGCCTCGTTTACGTTCATACATCTGGTCATACACGCACGCCGGTTGCGAGTACTACGCACTTGGCCTTTCTGAAAAACGTCACCAATAAGGTCATTTGTGATTATTATACTATGTACCTATATTATGTAAATAATACACTTCACATCGCTATTCGGTATATGCGTTTTTTACTGTGTTATATTCGGTTATATAGTGTAGAAATTCGAATAACTCGAACACACCGTCCACACATCGTCATGAACAGCGAATATGCAAACATTCAAGAATATTTTTGCCAGTTGCTAATCTGAACGCGTTCACCGCACTCTACTGAGCAGGCCATGTGTGAACGGTAAACAGACTTATTCGGTATATTCGCAATCCTTTGATATGTGACCAAAGACCGACAACCCGGCGAATTTAGATAGTGCAATCCACGAAGACGCGCCCCACTCCGCTCCGCTCTGTACTAGAGTTCAGCTTACAGTACAGTAATCGCGGAGTGGGGCGCGTCTTCGTGGATTGCACTATCTATACGAGTGTTCGTGTATTTGCGTATTCATCTTATTCGTGAAAAATAGGCAAATATGGGCGAATAGATCGAGTAACTTCACATCGTCGTATTTGGGCAAATTTGCGATTTGGAAGAAAGAAAGAAAGAAAGAAAGAAAGAAAGAAAAATATTTTATTTGGGGCACGCACAGGAAATACAGACAATTAAAAAATAAAATGAAATAAGAAAGGAGCATTTTAAACTAACAAACTAACAAAAAATAGTAACGACCTGTGCGAGGCCAAAAAGGCCCATATCTCAGCATAATGCCGCGATATTTTAATAAATACCGCGGCGCTGGTATTCTGATAGGGCCCGCTGTGATGCCACGGACACACCTACGGACATACATAATCCCTCTAAGGGATTTGAAGTGCCACCATAACGAAAGTCAATGTTAATGCCCATTTTCTCTGAAAATAGGCGACACCTACAATAAGTACGGTAATTAAAAACTAGGTAAAAAAAAGAAATTCTATTTAGTCGTATTTCAGATAATAAAAAAATATTAGACACGTATTTTTTGCTTCATCATATTAATCAAAAATAACTTAGAAAACACGCATTAAAGGAGTGGGGGCTCGCAGCGTCACAACTCAATATTAAATCTAGCAAGGCGTGACGTCATAGCACATTTTAACTCAATGTATCGCCGTAATCTTTCGATTACGTCAAAAAAAAAAATACGTGTTAAATATTTTTTAATAATCTACAACACGGACTAAAAAAATCTTTGGACACAGGCCTATTATTAATGCCTGAATCATTGCATCGTTGGATTTTCAACTCTCGGTGTTGAGTCGATCGTTTAAAATCCAACAGTGTGCTTTATTTAAGTATTCATTTATAGTCTACAAGTGAAATAGTTACCTAGTTACAATAATTTATTATTATTCACTTTTCCAATAACGATAACTATCATTGACAGACGTTCTTATTTCGTTAAGGAAAACTAAGCAACTGTAAATTATAAATTACAAGATTTCCCTTTAATTTTACGAAGAATCTCTGAAGTTAGAAGAAAACGGAAGTTACCAATTTTCCTCTTTTGTAATTATTTCAGTGAAAGCGTAATTGATATCCTTCACCCAGAAAGTGGTCTTGTAATAGTTTGACAAAAGAAACAATGGATGGATTAAATGAAGTCAATATTTTGTATTTAACTATTATTTTGATTAAAACTGTCCGTGGAGTTTCTTGCCCGTTCTTCTCCATAGGTACCTACTACACATGGGCACGCCACAATTGCGGCGATAAGACCCCTCTTTGAGGAGTGGCTTGAGAGACGCCACGGCGTCCTCACCTTCCGCCTGACGCAGGTCCTCACCGGACACGGCTGCTTCGGGAGGTTCCTGTTCAGGATAAGGCAGGAGGAAACACCCGGGTGTCACCATTGTGTGGATCGGCCTGAGGACACGGTGGAGCATACGGTAGAGGTCTGCCCGGCTTGGGCGGAGCAACGCAGTGTCCTCGTAGAGGCGATCGGCGGCGGTGATCTCTCGCATCCGGCCCTGGTTCAGGCCATGGTACGGAGCGAGAGGAAATGGCAGGCCGTCACCTCCTTCTGCGAAGCGGTAATGCTCGCGAAGGAGGAGGCGGAACGCGTGAGGGAGAGGCAAATGTCGCGCCCTCACGCCCCTAACCGCCGCAATAGGAGGAGACGCCCGGGACAGGAATCGCGAACCGATTTCCGGCCACCGTAGGCGCGGGCTTGCGGACGGTGAGCAATGGGTAGCTCGCCGTCCGATAAGGACCAAGCCCGGGTCGACGGCGCGTTGTGTTCCACGCGTGCCTCAAAGAGATGTCAGCAGAACTGACGGGGTCCGCTAGGGCCAATGCCTGCCGGGGGTTCGAAGAAAACCGATAGGGACATCGTGGCCCCCGGCAACGGGGCAACCGAAGGAACACGGGTGGGTTTTAGTCAGTAAGAGTCTGACACGCGCTCCCGCTCCGCCCAGAGCAGGAGAAGTTATTTCACAATTTCCCGGAGAAGAAGAAGTTATTTGATAATTTCCCACCCAAAAAAAAAAGGTAACTGGCTTCATCTTTCTAACTGACCGCATAAGCCTATGCTTAAGCACAAGGCCTCCTCTCTGTGAGAGGGAGTGGGCCATAATCCACCACGCGGGCCCAGTGCGGGTTGGTGGATGTCACATGTCTTCGAATTTTTGGTTCTAGGACATGCCGGTTTCCTCACGATGTTTTCCTTCACCATTTTGAGAGCAGTGGTTAGTTGATATGGCTGCAAACAGTAACTATGGAGTTTCTTGCCCTTTTTCTCCATACAAAACTACCTTTTGGAAGAGGCAACTAGAATTAATTATATTTTATTGTAATGACATTCAAAAGTGCTTTTTATGTGCCTAATTGAAATAATAGATTTTGAAGGGACTACTGAGATAAAGGCCGATAGAGATATAGAGGTATGAGGAACAGGGTGTAAAGTTCACTCATCCTCTATAGAAAAGGGAGGATAGAAAGGGTGGGCTACTAACCGGCGATTGATGTCGGGACGTTGAATATACTAGTCGCGCGGTAAACCTTGCTTGCGCGATGCAGGATTTTTTTTTATGCAGACATAATTCGCATGTGGCGATGTATATACCACAGAGATAATGAAAGAGAGAGAGATGTGAGATAAGATGGTATGTCCTTTCTTTGGTAGTGTTCGTCGAGTTGAGCTCCTTAAGTTCTGAGTTGAGCTCCACGATTACTGACAAATGCTTGCACTGACTGGACAGGTCCACTCAAATCTGTGTGGTTCTTTCCTCAAAATACCATTTCAGACACTGTCCTCATATGACCTGACCAAGATTATGTCTGGACATTAAAAGAGACTGCGACCTCTGAGTTTATTTCGGCCTTTTTTCTTCTCAGAGTAGTCAGATAGGAAACGCCGAACTCATCTAGCCAATTTTTTTTTATCTGACTTGTAAAAGTTATTCCTACATTTCTTCTTCCGTTTCGTTAACAAAAATACGTATAAAAATTTGCGAACGAATGTACTAACATGCGTAAGCTTATTTAGATCGACGTTAATACTTATGAACGAACGTTTTCAGTTATTATGAATCGTAACAAGACGAAAAATCTAAACGAAAAAATGATGGAAGCAATATTATGTGTGACATGTATTCTGGAGCCAAATATAAAAAAAACCGGCCAAGTGCATGTCGGACCACGCACAATGAAGGATTCCGTAGTTGGGATGAATTTATTCCAAAAACAAACTTAACTTTGTTGTTGAAAAATATGTTCAGTTGCAAAAACATGTTTTTGCAACTGTAAAGTTAAGTTGGTCGATTATTACTCGTTAACTTGTAGAGCCTACTTAGCTATGATAGTTTTTCTTTTAATTTTGTTATATAAGCTTTTGCTGTGATTTTTTTCAGATACCGAAACCAACCATTTAGCTGGCAGGGGGCGGGGGGACACTTGACTCTAATAAAAATTTGCACTTTAAAGCTTAATATTTCACAAACGAATCCCTGAATCCAAAATATCCAGAATATTTTTGAAGGACCTTTCCAATAATACCCCTCAACATGGGTTAAAAAAAAAAACATCACCACTTTACATACGTGTAGGAGAGGTAACCTAATTTTTTTTTAATTAATATGTATACCTATGCCAAATTACAGCTTTCTAGTACTAAGGGTCTCGGAGCTAGATCGCGGACAGACAGACAGACATGACGAAACTATAAGGGTTTCTTGTTTACTACAGCACCCTAAAAAACCTCAATGCAATGCCATGCATCAAACGAAATATTGTAAGTTTATGCCACCACATGCTGACCACAGTGACATTGCCGAGGCGTTTAGAGAGCACTTCACTGTGCGGTCACCCTTAGGTCCCTCGTCTGGTGAGGTAAGCGGTGGTGAGCCCGTGGTGACGGGGCAGAATTTAAAGATACCTGCAAAGAGTGTAGCTCAAATTATTAAAAAAATGCAGCGTGGAAAATCACCTGGTCACGATGGGCTCAGTATCGAGCATTATAAATTTGCGGGGGTTCATTTGTCGCGAGTACTGTCTATGCTTTTCAGTCTGTGCATAGGTCACTCGTATTTGCCGGAGCCGCTAATGCGGACCATAGTTGTTCCGATAGTTAAGAATAATAAGACGGGTGATACGTCTGACATTGGTAACTACCGGCCCATTTCACTCACTACCACACTAGCGAAGATACTTGACAGTCTGCTGAATAGCCGCCTCACAGCACATGTTAAGTTGCACGATGCCCAGTTCGGGTTCAAAGCAAGAGTCTCAACAGAGAGCGCTATTCTGAGTCTGAAGCGAACTGTCATGTACTACACAGCGAGGAGGACGCCGGTACTTGCGTGTTTCCTCGACTTGTCAAAAGCATTTGATCTGGTTGCATATGACGTACTGTGGGGCAAGTTGAGGGACGCGGGTGTGCCGGCGGAGTATACCTCCCTTCTCAAATATTGGTACTCTAACCAAAAGAACCGGGTGAGGTGGGTGGGTACTCTGTCGGACGAGTACAGGCTGGAATGCGGAGTTAGACAGGGGGGGTTAAGCTCGCCTTTGCTGTTTAACCTCTATATCAACCGGCTCATCGAGCGACTGAGCAGTACACATGTCGGCTGTCACATTGACGGTACGTGTGTTAACAATATAAGCTATGCAGACGATATGGTGCTTCTCAGTCCCTCGATGGGTGGGTTGAAGAAGTTGTTATCGACCTGCGAGGCTTATGCGGAGGAGCATGGCTTAGTTTACAACTCGAAGAAGAGTGAACTTCTTGTATTTAAGGCACCCAAGCAGCAGCCGCGCAGTGTTCCGCCCATAAGTCTCAACGGCGTAGCACTGAAAATTGTTGACAGTTTTAGATACCTTGGCCACATTGTCACGAGCGACCTAAGAGATGACGTAGATATAGAGAGGGAGCGCAGGGCGTTGTCTGTGAGGAGCAATATGCTTGCCCGCAGGTTCGCTCGTTGTACTACAGACGTCAAAGTAACCCTTTTTAAGGCGTTCTGTCAATCCTTTTACACGAGTGGCCTGTGGGTGTCATACACGCGCCGAGCCTACAACGTCCTGCGTGTTCAATTTAATAATGCTTTTAGGATGCTGTTGGGGCTGCCATGGCGTTGTAGCGCTTCAGGAATGTTCGCGGAGGCTCGCACAGATGGCTTCCATGCCATCATGCGAAAGAAAGCGGCCTCATTACTACAGCGCCTGCATGGTAGTGACAACAGCATTCTAAAAATGATCGCTGCTAGACCGGACTGTCTCTTTCAGGGACACTGGGTGGGGACAGTCATAGGTCTGCATAAATAAATAATCTTGTAAAAAATAAATAACAATACTAACCTATTTATTTAAGCACCATTGTTACTAACACCAATATACTAACAAAATTATGGACCTTAGTCTGAAATAAAGTTTTATTTAATTTAATTTTATACAAAAAAGGTACCTAATAAAAAATTAAAAAGTTTACCTAGTTATTGTTCTTGCCGCCAGCCCCGCCTTTGGCTCATAATGTGCCCGACTGGCTCCTATTCTCTATAAGTCTGTGCATCTTGGCTAGCCTGATCAGAATTTCATTCAAAAACACAAAACCAATAAACCAAATTAATTTGACAAGACAAACCACTTTAGAATTAGGGCTTTAGAATGTTTGCGGTTTAGTAAGCCATACTACTCAAATAACATGAAGGAAATATTCTCGATCGAAACAATTACTGCTTTATTGAGTTTCGGTTTTTATCTTTACATATAAATCTTATAATTATATACAATCTAAAACTAAATTAAATGACTAACTATATAAATAAATACAAAGACAAAATTACACTTAGGCGTCGAAGTATTCGTCCGCATCGCTGTCATGTGGAAACGTGCCCAGAAGACTGGCAGCATTGCCACGTTGAATGACAATGCTAATTCTTTGACCAAAGAACGAGCCCGCCCTCTGGTGAAATGTCGACCAATAGACGAGAAATTCCTAAAAAAGACGACCCACACTCGGGCCCCATGACCCGAGTATTTCGACCCCAAACGGCTCACCTGTAAGGTCACAGCATTTGCGCCGCCTGAGGGTCTCAGCAGCTGCAGCAGCAGCACCGGCACAGCCCGCCGTGCTAAGAACATGGGATGGCGCGTGTCGACACAGGTTGTGTCTACACCAGTGGTCTACCCACCTTCCAAGGCAACAACGTCATGCCATCTGTTCTCTTCCCATCGTCACGTACCAAGCCGTTTGATCCAAATTAATTTCGGTTTTCAGAAAGTCAATTCTGAATTGTGTCATTATTAAGACCCTCTCGCACTAAACTTACCTATGTGTTAAATACTGGTATTCAGCTGCATCCAGTTAGCCTGGAAGCCGACCCCAATATAGTTGGGAAGCGGGGAGGCAGATGGTGTATGTATATTAGGTAATATATTGAAGAAATAAAATAATAATAATAATAACCGCCGTATCTCTACGTTGATGTCGTGGTGGGGCTTGCGCGCTCCGAACTATAAGGTCTGTGCTGATAGAATTCACTTTGCCCGAACAAGTCTGGGATGAGGAGCCAGACTAAGAGAGATACAAAAACCCGCAGGGCAGCATGTGGCGAGCTGTTGGGCAGTAGCGACCCCACGGACCCTATCTCCCGGGAGAAGTCTTGTTCCTCACCTCTGACTTGCCTTTATTGGCCGGCTTGAGTGGAGAGCCGCAAGAGCAAACGTGCTCAGAGGAAGGAAGTATTTCAGTAAGATGCTGGTAGGGATTTTGACCGTACTTCCGGGATTGTCCTGATAGCCGTGGAATACCTTTCCACTCCTCATAAGCACGTCAGGACATGTTGCCCCTTGTCGCTACGACACTTTGTGCTAGCGGCCGTTTTCGGAGGCCCATTATTGAGTGTGCAAGTCACCTCCTGCCATCTTATCCGTGTACATATAAAACATTGATTAGGCAGGAGACATAGTCCTTCCATAGTTCCAGGTCACCAGTCAACATAAGCCACCCAAACCCATAGCCCAATAGATTTGTTTCCATATTCTGCAATAGTCCTAAACCAACCGGGGGTTGTCCTTGGGTGCACTTGCATAGTGCATGCTAGGATAATCGTCGGTTAGTGCCTCATTCCATATAAAAATGTCTAAGGGGCCTCTGCGAGTTGGCTTCAGCCCCTCGTACGCCTTCCAAAAGACCGGGACCCTAAGGTCCCGAGATATTTAAATAATAATAATATAATAAAATGATGAGTCTATTTCATTTTAGAAGAGGAAAATAACATAATATCTAACATAGGAAAACCGCAAGGAAATGAAATCGTTTACGTGACAAAATTAATAAATTCAATCTGACGTCTTCTTTTGAAATAAACTTAGGTTTCGGGATCTTACTGCAGTCTACGTCAGTCTTATTCGTCACTAGCGCCCCGCCCCTGCTTTGCTCGGGTGCAATGTACTGATGTGGTGATATTTCTAAACATACTGTGCTAGAACTAAGTGAAATGCAGTATCTAGGCAGTAATGAAATTGTTCATTCTGTAAATATGATATCGGAATCACTTTTACACGTCATATAAAAAAAATATAATATATGCTAGATGTGGTCAGCGTTTCCTATCTGACTACTCTAAGAAGAAAGGCCGAAACAAAACAGGAGGTCACAGTCTCTTTTAAAATCCAGACATAAATTTTGGTCAGATTATATGAAGATTAGTGTCTGAAATGGTCTTTGAAGAACCACACAGATTTGAGTGGACCTAACCAGTCAGTGCAAGCATTTATCGGTAATCATGGAGCTCAATGGAGCTCAACAACTCGACGAACAATACCAAAGATAATGACGTCTAGCGCTAAACGTATTTAAAACATCGTTCTGTTTCAGACACTCGTTTTAAGATGACAGAGACGGAATGATGTTTCAAATATGTTTAGCACTTAAGAGGAGGCTCCCTAAATTGCATGTTAATTTGCATTAATATTCTGAAAAAGTCACGCATACAATCAAAATGGAACTTTAGTGTATGATTTATTGGATATTTTTCTTTCCGAACATAAGACAGTTACGTAATTGGAACATTTTCGCTCTATTCATTTTTTATTCGAAAATCATGTCCTTAACAAAAACAAGATTACTCGGCTTTTATGACTAAAATAATTATTAACAGTAACAAAATATAGTTTATTATCCAAATGTAAGATATTTTTTCTCTCGATCAATTATTAATTTAGTTATGAACGAAATAAGATTTGAGACTTACGACATTTAGTTCCGTGCTCGAACACGATCAAAGAGCACACGCGATATTCAACTTTATCACTGATGTGTTAGCGTTTAGCACATAGTGGAGTAGTGACCCTGCATGGGGCGGAGTTTGCGTGGAAATTGTGTTTGGAGTGCCTGGTCTTAATGCATTTAGTGAACTGTGGTGCACTGACAGACACTTGGACGGCTTTCGCTGTATAACCCTTGCAAGAAACAGCCATCTTAGTTCAAATGGAATCATCATCTGCCGAGCCTTTTCTCAACTACGTTGGGGTCGGCTTCGAGTCTAACCCGATGCAGCTGAATACCAGTATTATACATGAAGGTACTGCCTATCTAACCTCCACAACCCAGTAACTGGATAACACGATACCCCTTGGTAAGACTGGTTGTCAGACTTTCGGGTTTCTAACGACCCGTAACGACTCTCAAAGATCTAAAAATGACAGCCGGGACCAACGGCTTAATATGCTTAATTCAGATGGAATAAACTAATTAAACGTGCTAAAAGTGGATACTTACCACAAACCACAATAAAAATAAATGTCTACGGAACCTCTTTCCGTTTTTCAGTGCACACTTAACACAACAAAATGTTCTTTTATAAACATTATACTTATTATCTCACGAATTCTTTTGACTCAATCGTTTTTTTGTCGATTAATCTTATTGGGACGCCATGGTATGTAAACTCTATTTGTGGTTTAAAAAATAATAATATTGTTATCATTTGGCTTCCAACTTCCAATTTTGAGGTTGCAGCGGCTCACATGTAAATTATTTTGCATACTATTGTTTAGAATATTTTTTTTCTAACTTGAACAGACAGTTGTGCTGTTGGGGAGTTTGTTGCGCCACTTCTTCTTCCCAGCTAAGGAAGTGGTGAAGAGTGGGCGTTTTGGGGGACTATCTGATGTAATTTTGACATTCTAAAAGTGCTGATTGTCAGCCTAGTTTGAATAAATGACTTTTTGTTTTTCTAGAATTGCTACTTTTACAACGTTGGCATGGCACGGAGCGACTGCCTATCCGACCTCCACAACCCAGTTACTGGGTAACACGATACCCCTTGATAAGACTGTTTGTCAGACTTTTGGGCTTCTGACGACCCGTAAGGACTGTCAAAGATCCACGAATGACAACCGGGACCAACAGCTTAATGTGCTTTCCGAGGCACGGAGGAGCCTCGGTATGTAAAAATGGTCACCCATCCACGGACCAACCGCGGCAAGTGTAGCTTAACCTGATCGATCGACCCGTGCGGCTATTATTACTTAGCCACCTTTTGTACGGTACATAAAAGGACTTAAATGTAAGTGCTTCCGCTTATATTTTTCTTACTTCTCCTCTTCTTCTTCGTAGAACTCTTGACAGAGCGGTCGAGGTCTTCATGTAGCTTATTGTCCAAGGGCTGATGTGGTTCGCCTCACGATTTCTTGCCATCTACTTCTATTTTTAGTGTTTTAGTCCACTCATACATGGGTTCGGCAACTGCGGATTTAATTTGGTCAGACCATCGCGTGGGTGACCGTCCACGTGGTCTAGTGTCCTCCACTCTACCATGCCCTCTACCCTTTTCTTACTTACTTCAGTAAAATCCCATTTATTTCATTACCACCAATCCTGGCAAGCGTACTTAACCTGATAGATCGGCCCATGCGGCTGTTATTATTTAGCAACGAGCTCTTCACTGAATTTTACGGATCACAGCACCTTTAAGGCGACGATAACAGACTTTCAATGATTTTATACTGAAGATCACGTCTAAACGAATAGTGTCAATGGTTTGAAAAAATTATAAATTAAATTAAAGCATTTTCTTATTAACTTAATATAGAAATATTTTAGATTATGTTTATATTACATAGTGAAATTAATTTGTAAAGTTATGTCTAACGCGGATAAAAAACTGAGAATCACGCAAAATCTATCAAGCTTATTTTTCTGAAACCTTCACCATTTTAAAGATAATTTAACTATTGATCTTTTAGTATAGGTGTTTTATTAAAATACCTTTTGTTTTATGCACAATAAATTAATAATGCGTCTAATTTGGGACAGCGCTCCTTGATGGATGAGTCCTATTACTGGCTGGACGTACGATGCGTTGCGCGAGCTCAGTACAGAACAAGCAAGCTTACCACTCAAGGTCACTGGCATATATCTGCGTCTTAATGATCAATATTCTGGAATACTCCGAAGTTTTACAACCACTTCTGTTACGGTATTGTAAGCATAATCTATTTAACCTACCAACCGTTTATGCATGACCATTGCACGGTGCAAAAACCTTTTGGCCTGTCTACGATAAAAATATTTGTCGAATGATTCATTTGAAGGCTGTGTCCGCTTTGAAGGTGGCTTTGTGACTTTGGCTTAGAGTGGTAACGTTCTTAACCGAAGTCCGATAAGAAGGAGGTTCTATGGCCCGGGCCCCCAACAAGCTTAGCCCGCCATTGTGATAACCTACCAAACATTATTATTTCTGGGTATCTATACTCATCTCAAAAGCACAGCCCGCACTGGGAACGTATTTTTTTTTTTAAGTTTGTGCATCTCGTAGTTGACCTCTGAGATCATAACTACTTAACCGGGCTTTCCTGTGGGTGCCCTAACACTTAAAACCTCCAGCCAGGGGTTATTCAACTATGCTAATTAAAACTAGGTGAACGCTCGCTAAGAGCAGCCCCTGTGGGGTACGAACCTCGGTTTAGGGCATCAAACGGAGGGAGGACATCAAGGAAGGGACGGGCTGGATCAATGTTTTGATCATGATTATTAGTCGGGGAATTTAAAGCTACGTGCTCAGCTGCAACAACTGTCGGGGGGAGTATCATTTACTCGGGGACGCGGTCGCGATCGCAAAGGACCTTGGTAGCGAGGTCGGAATGACGGGAGGCGTCTGTTTTTGTACACTGTGCTGGTTTCCCTACTGCTCTCCTGGAGGAGGGTAATGGGGTCGTCAGGGTCGATAAGGACTGGGAACATAGCTAAGTTTATTTAGCTTGGCTCATGTAGCTACCGCGTGTTTGCATACTTCGATTCACATCGCGAACTATGAAAAAATACATGACCGAAACTAAACTTACTTAGCTTCGTTCAGCAGTGTGGCCTGCGATAAAGACTTGTATTATTGTTTTGTGTTTCCAGGAATAAAGTAATAATGAAAAAACTGTAGATAAAAGAAGATTATTCCATTGAAATTGTATTTTATTTTTGTAAACTTTGTTATCTAAAAAATACTGTTTTTTATTAATTTAGCTCAGTTGTTGATTTTAGCATGTCATTCACATTTGTAGTTAACGCGCAAAAAATCTTATTTGCAATCACGCACTATACTGACCCTGAGGAGTGAGACGTTAATTAATAGGAATAGAATACGAATAGAATATAACAGAATAAGAATAGAATATAATAGAATAAGAATATAATAGAATAAGAATAGAATAGAATAGTTCAAAGCATTTATTTTCGAAAAATAACATTTCGTAACATAACATATAAGCTCATTTATCTATCGCGATTTATTTCAATCGACGTCTTCTCAGTTCATCAGCCAAATGTATATTAGTTTTGTCTAGGTAGGGCTGCTTTATCATCGAAGCCGAATAACCTGGCTATTGGTTTAAATTTATGCCTTGTGCCGCGAATGCACATGCTGGTGGCTCGGATTATTGAGATGATGAGACTAGATCTTAGCCAACCCATCAATACACTCATGGGCCTGTTCCAGTGGTCGGCGATTGCAGCTCCAAGATAAGCTCCAATAATAGAATAGAATAAGAATAAAATAATAATAGAACAGAATAAGAATAGAGTATTTTTTATTTGCATTATACATGTACAATAATGGTCTTAATGTTAGGGATAACCCTATTGGCATTAGCTCTACATGTCTCGCCATGGACTGGTATACAAATGTTTTAAACAAAATAAGTTAATAATTTTGAAAGAAAGAAAGAAAAGAAAGAAAAATATTTTATTTGGGACACGCACAGAAAATACAGACAGAAATAAAAAATTAATTAAATTAAAAAATAAGAAAAGAGCATTTTAAACTAACAAACTAACAAAAAATAGTAACGACCTGTGCGAGGCCAAAAAGGCCCATATCTCAGCATAATGCTGCGATATTTTAATTTTTTTTTTTTTTTTGTAGCATTCATATAAACAGTACATTCAAACAGTCATTATATTTACTAATACAACAACACTGATTACAGCAATATTACAAAATTGTAATTCTAACATTTTTACAATGTCTATAACTTGTTTTCAATCAGTAACAATTTTTATCATCAAAAAAATCCTTTACACTTTAAAAAGTATTTACCTAGGTATATTAAAGTAATTTAAATTTATAGTACTTCAGATGCAGTTCCATAATTTCTTTGGGAATATTTAAAAAAATATATGACATAATGTGTTTTGGGTGTGTGGGATTCTTAATCGTGTTGGGTCTCAATGAGTTTATTTAGAATTTATGTCGCATGTCATAAAAAATTTAAAATGTTCTTTAACAAAAATACTATAAAAAGCCTCGTTAAGGCTAGGAGTTAAATTTCAAGACAGCGCTGCAATCCTGCAGCGCTGTCTTGAAATTTAACATCCGTTATGGGACATATTCCACAGATTGCTCTTGAGCGTTTTTCTGCACCAAAAGAACTTTATCTATATTCGTGAACACCATACCTGAGTAACGAAGACACATCCGTGGTAAGCAGTAAGAGCAACTGCTTCACTCGCAGTACGTCTTAAACGTTTAAGAGCAAATACAAATTGGTTTAGATTTTTACGCAGGAGATTTATATTGTAATTTCCAATTACAATCACCATCACCATCAGCCTATAATGTTCCCATTGCTGGGACACAGGCCTCCTCTCAGTGAGAGGGAGTGGGCCGTAATCCACCACGCGGGCCCAGTGCGGGTTGGTAGATGTCACATGTCTTCGAATTTTCGGTTCTAGGACATGCCGGTTTCCTCACGATGTTTTCCTTCACCGTTTTGAGAGCAGTGGTGATGAAATAATTTACAATGCTGAACAATTACAATGCTGAACGAGAATTATTCCAAGTTTAACTTCATTAATTTGTTGTCCTTGAGATTTATTTGTGAAGGAGCTCTAATTCTATAGTAAATAAATGAATAAATTTCGGGGAAGTACTCTACCACCATAGGTTGATATTTCTGCCCCCAAGTAGCGTTTTCTTTTTTGTCATTTATGTGCCAGGGGGACCTGCAAACAACTTAAGAATATTTGAATTTCGTGGGCTACCTTAACGGATCCCCCTTATACCAAAATACATAATAATTAATAATATTATTAAGTTTCAGTTTAAAGGATATAGGACGGGTGCATGAGCAATTTACACAACACTTAAGTTTGGCAATTCTTCGGACTAACCTTATTTCTCCTACGGATCTCTTCATTTCTGATTCGATCACGTAGAGAAACTCCAAGCATAGGTTTATATGTAAAACACATTAATATTTAACTTAGATACAGCACAGTAACCTTAACGTTTAGACATGTAAAGAAGAAAGAAAATACGTTTATTTGCAGTAAAGAACAAAAACACGAAAAAAACAATTTAGGGGAAAATATGCGTCAAATCCAAGCAAAACGGCCATCACTCAGCATAATGCTGCGACCCTATGCGAGACAGAGTCACAGCACTGGTTTTCAGCGACAGCCGGCACATGACGCCACATCAGTACATTGCACCCGAGCAAAGCAGCTAGTGACGAATAAAACTGACGTAGACTGCAATAAGATCCCGAAACCTAGGTTTCGGGATCCCCAAAGATGTCAGATTGAATTTATTAATTTCGTCACGTAGACCATTTTATTTCCTTGCGGTTTTCCTATGTAAGATGTTATTTCCCTACTCTAGACTCATAATTTTTATTAGAATTACTAGCTGACCCCGGCAAACGTTGTTTTGCCAATTATTTGGTTGGGGTGGACAACCCTTATCACTTAGGGGTATGAAAAATAGATAGTAGCCGATTCTCAGACCTACTGAATATGCATTTAAAATTGGTAAAAATCAGTAAAGCTGTTTCGGAGGAGTAACTAACATTGTGACACGAGAATTTTATATATAAGATTTACTAACTAGCTGCATCCCGCGGTTTCACCCGCAGAAGTCTCGATCCCGTGAGAATATCCATGTGTTAATCCAGGTTATTAACTGTGTGTCAAATTTCATCCAAATCCGTTCAGTAGTTTTTGCGTTAAGAAGAGACAAACATACACACACACTCACAAACTTTCGCCTTTATAATATTAGTGTGATTAATAAATAATATGATTGTTAATTCAGTATACCCTTGGGATCCGCGGCGGAATTACGAGAAGAAAAGTTTTTTTGTTGTATAGGTATTAAGTCTGGGCAACATATAGGCTATAATTTATTTTGGAAAATAGAACACAATGATGCAGAACTGCAACAGACCAGCTAAAATATAAGAGATAAAAATGGTGCCATAGCAAAAATTATTCCACGTGAAGAGCATTTTCTGCTGTGAGGATTAATTTGAAGATCTGGAACACCTGTTGTGGAACTCCAAAGCCCAGCGACACTATAACATATACAGGGCGTCCCAAAATTATTTGACATGAAGGGAAAGTACCTTAAATATCGTAGATAGGGTATTTTGCTGAAAGAAGACTTTATATTATTTTTAAAAGTTAGTAATTCTGCATTCAAAGATTTTCTAAAAATTACTTGCCTCGTCTGGGAATCGAACCGACTTAAATGTAAAAAAAAAACACCCCTACTTTTATGATACCAATCGAAAGAATGGCCAAAAAATAATAACTCTTCTTAAGTAACATAGTATTTTAAAAGAAAGGATCAGCGTGAAATTAATCATTTTAATCAAATTAAAAACATACATGAAACTGCCGTAGTCAATTAAGTGGGTATTTTTTTGTAAATTAATTAATTAAATGCTCAAAATGTGATCCCTCTTGTCTGGTACGAGTAGTACGGTACGAATGGACCGATTAGATGGCCGGCCAGATCCCCGGACCTTATACCATTAGATTTCTTCTTTTGGGGATACATGAAAGATATGTTATACAAAAAGCGATACGAGAACGTGGGCGAGTTACAAACAGAATTGTGCCATATCATATCGAGTATTCACCATAAAATGGTAAGAAAATCAACAGGCAGCGGACTCATTAAAAGATTGGCGATTTGCGTAAGACAAGAGGGATCACATTTTGAGCATTTAATTATTTAATTTACAAAAAAATACCCACTTAATTGACTACGGCAGTTTCATGTATGTTTTTAATTTGATTAAAATGATTAATTTCACGCTGTTCCTTTCTTTTAAAATACTATGTTACTTAAGAAGAGTTATTATTTTTTGGCCATTCTTTCGATTGGTATCATAAAAGTAGGGGTGTTTTTTTTTTACATTTAAGTCGGTTCGATTCCCAGACGAGGCAAGTAATTTTTAGAAAATCTTTGAATGCAGAATTACTAACTTTTAAAAATAACATAAAGTCTTCTTTCAGCAAAATACCCTATCTACGATATTTAAGGTACTTTCCCTTCATGTCCCATAATTTTGGGACGCCCTGTATAGGAATGACGTCTTAGCAAAAGTTGTTTAGTGTGATGGTCATTTCTTGTTGACTTACAAAAATTTAAGATCTGGAACGTCTCGAATCATCTCGTGCATCCCGTTGTTTTCCCGTCCCCGGGCTCTTCGAATTCGACATCAGACGTTTCAGATCTTCGATTTTAACGACCCCGTTGTCGCTGGCATAAGCAACAGGGATTCGCGTACGAAGTCGCGGGCAGAAGCTAGTAAATAATAAGTGTTTATCTACTAATTTTTTTGAAGGGAAAACTTCTTTAGGAGCGTTGAGTATTTTTGAGATGGGACTAAACCATTGATTTCGCGACACCATGACGACACCTCATGTTTGTAAACGCGATTGTGCTCTTTATTTAAATAAGGTTACGGACCAATCTTCCATACAAGTATTTTTCTTCCACCTAGGCGATCTTCTTCAAGTTTTCACTGCTATCAGCACTCCCGGAGTGCCACCACTTTTTTTTTTATTCATCATCCACCTAGCCTTTTCTCAACTATGTTGGGGTCGGTTTTCACTCTAACCAGATGCAGCTGAATACCAGTATTTTACATGGAGCTACTGCATAACTGAACTCCACAACCCAGTTACTGGGTAACACAATACCCTTGGCAAGGCTGGTTGTCAGACTTTCGGGCTCTTACCGATTACCTACCTATTTTACATAGTGGGTATTTTTTTTTTTACTTTATAATAATAAAATAATAAATATTTACTCAGTATTAAAAATTAGTAAAATATTAACATAAAATTTTAGAAATAATTTACAAAGGTATTATAATGTTAGATGCCTGTACTAGGATAAACCTGTATCACAGGCGGCATGAGTTCACACTTTATGGTACTTGTAGGACAATAAAATTCATAACAATATTTAATATACAAAGTCTTGAAATAAAAAACAGTCTGATGAAACCACAGATTAAACTAACTCATTAATTTACCTACAGTAGGTACAATTTAAGTCACGTCCGCCTAAGATGTATTAGCAATTTTAAATCATTGAAATTTCCCCGATATTTTCCTTAAGAGGGGTGCGCTAAGGTCATGCGTCAATAGTTTTCTGCAGATTTAGAACTAAAATAGTCCCAATATTGCTACTGGCATATGCCACGTTTTTGGACATGTAACACATCTCGCCGTCCCCGAAGAATAAAATTATAACTACAAAAAACTTTTTACAAAAAAAAAACAACCGACTTCAAAAAAAACACTACAAAGTGAAAAATAACTTTAATTTCGGAAGTCGGTGTCTTTTATTTGTAAAAAGTTTTTATTTTTCACTTTTTAGTTGTGATACCTATCCCACACAAATTCGAATACCACTACCTGCTATGTAAATAACAGTGACTGGAAGTTATCATAATATCATCCACATACTAAGTGAGGCAAAAATACGTATTATTGAAGCTAACTCAAAAACTACCCAAGCAAAGTTAATAAAATTTATATGGGACCACCTCTGAAGTATGATCTACCAAACAAAAAAAGAATCATCAAAATCAATTCATAAATGACGGAGTAATCGCGTAAAAAACATACAAAAAAAAAAAAAACAACATACAGTCGAATTGAGAACCTCCTCCTTTTGGAAGTCGGTTAAAAACGCAACTTTTCGGGAAAAATAAAAAATATATTTTCGTCGATTGCTCCAAGAAAGATGATGTTAGAGTCACGAGAACATAATTCTATGACTGTTTGTCATACATTTAGATAATATTATATTAATACTTTATTCTCGTAATTTAAGGCTTGTGTTAAATCTTTGAATACTATTGTAATTAGCTGTAAAAAATTACGAAAAAAATTGAGCAGATGTATTAGTACCCACAGATTCCAAAAATGACGATAATGGCAGTTGTCATTTTATTCTCCGGGGACAGCGATCTGTCTGTTACTATTTTCTGCCAATAAACGCATTTTTCTTTCTTTTCTTAACGGCTGAACGAATTTGGATGAAAGCCATCACGGATAGACCCTGGCCTGGGTAAGGACATAGTATACTTTTATACCGTTAGTAGGTACCTACGTTTCCGTGAGATGATTTCCGGCAAAATCTAGTAAAGATCGTCTAATTTTAAATTGCACGCCCTCCCACTATAATTTAAATACAAATATTTCAAATAGGGCTTCCAATCTCGGTATACTGAAATACCGCATGATTTCATCAGTCCCGCGCACTGCGGGATTAGAGCGCGGAATCCTGCGTGATTTGCGGGATTGAAAATAATTACGGGCACATCCTTTCAACACACTGACGCTGCGCGCGCCTCGGCAATGCATACGGACTACAGGCGCGAAAATTGTCGGCTCAGCTGCGTTGCGCGTGAACGCCTTATTGTTTACTTTGCTTTTTCTAATAAATACCTATTTCAAACTTTAAGCATGCTATGTTTTACTACTCACTGTTAACAACTTATCGAAAAAAACTTTTACAAAAAAAAAATAACTGGACTTCAAAAAAGTCTTTAG
This sequence comes from Agrochola lychnidis, assembly GCA_963680765.1. Taxonomy (NCBI): domain Eukaryota; kingdom Metazoa; phylum Arthropoda; class Insecta; order Lepidoptera; family Noctuidae; genus Agrochola; species Agrochola lychnidis. The sequence goes on from OY796872.1 coordinate 15,693,733, forward strand.
TTTTGAAGTCGGTTTTAAAAAAAAAAATATTTTTCACTTTTTAGTTTCTGGTCCTACCTACCCGAATACCACTACCTGCTATGTAAATAACAGTGACAGGAACTTATCATATCATCCACATACTAAGTGGAAAAAAAAACTTATTATTGAAGCAAACTCAAAAAGTACCCAAGCAAATTTAATCAAATGTATATGGGTCCATCTCTGAAGTATGACCTACCAAACAAAAATGAACATCAAATCAATCAAACATACAAAACATACAATCTAATTGAGAACCTCCTCCTTTTGGAAGTCGATTAAAAATGCGGGATCCCGTTATACCGAGATAATTATACTCGCCTATACCGAGATCCCGATGCGGGATTGGAAGCCCTAATTTGAAATGTGAATGCAACAAACAGTGGAGGGGCGTGCAATTTTAAATTAGACGATCTTTAGCTAAATAAGTATCTACCTATCGAGAATTCGAGATGCGAGTTCATAAACCTGTTCGTCCTTAGACCGTTATTTCTGAGAAAATACAACAGTATTTACCTACACCACTTTATTCAGGCGGTTTCTTAGGTCTGTTGATTCATCTTGGGTTTTAATTGTAAACACATTTTTGATTCGACTCACCTTGTGGAAAAAAAATTAAGTAGGTAGGTATTGTGGAAATTCACAGTTCCCTAAAGATACTGCAAAAATTAGTCATAGACACAAAAGTAGTTTGTTTGTTTTTTGTAAAAAAGATAAATAATGGTCAAAATAAACCTAGTGAAACTTCACGAAAGTGATGAGTGTTTACTACCCGCGGCGTTGTCCCCGAAATCAGCTGCGGATAGATACTTGAAATAAAATTATCAATTTAAAAAACATTTTTTGTTTTTGTTTTAACATGAACAGTGTTATAAAAAGAAATAAAGAAAGAAGGAAAAATATTTTATTTTGGCATGCGCACAGGAAATACAAACAGTAATAAAAAAATAAAAAAGGAGCATTTTAAACTAACAAAATAACGACCTGTGCGAGACCAAAAAGGCCCATATCTCAGCATAATGCTGCGATATTTAGAAAAAAAAAATCGCGAGAATGAATAATATCGAGTCCCATCGTCTGTGGAGATTCGACAGTTTTGTTTCCCTTATTTAAATGATAAATGATTTTTTTTTAAGCCTACACTGCCCACTGCTGAGCAAACGCGCATCTCAAATCCTCCATCCCACCTCAATCCAACCCTTGCGATACGCGAAAAAAGTATTTTATTAATAGAGATAAAAATTATCAAAATTAGGTGACAAACATGAGAGGCTTTGCTAAATTTATTTTCAGTCATTCTGCTTAGTACATGAAAAATAAATAACCAGTGCACAAACACGTGATTTTACTCATCATTATGAATAACTTTTACTATGGGACCAAACCTGAAAACGCGAAAAAATGTCAGCTTTTCCCTACATTTTGACGAGTTATGTGAACATAAATGTAGGAACACTAGATTTTTTTTTCGCGATTTCTGGTTCCTACTTATATAAAAATAATTACATACTTATGGTACCTATCTCAGTATCTCTATGGTAGAGGAGCTCGTGGCTAAGTACTAACAGCCACACGGGTCGATCCATCAGGTTAAGCTACGCTTGCTGGGGTTGGGCTGTGGATGGGTGACCATTTCTACATACCGAGACTCCTCCGTGCCTCGGAAAGCACGTTAAGCCGTTGGTCCCGGCTGTCATTCGTGGATCTTTGACAGTCGTTACAAGTCGTCAGAAGCCAGTCTTACCAAGAGGTATCGTATTACCCAGTAACTGGGTTGTGGAGGTCAGATAGGCAGTCGCTCCATGTAAAATACTGGTATTCAGCTGTATCCGGTTAGACTGGAAGCAGACTCCAATTTAGTTGGGAAAAGGCTAGGCAGATTGATTGGTACCTATCTATCATTCACGTTTTTGATCTGTGCTCGCGACGACGATGGTATACGTTTATTTCGTGATTAAAAAATGTCGACTGTATCTACTTTTTTGCCATAATCATCAGCCCATAATGTTCCCACTGCTGGGACACAGGCCTCCTCTTTCTGTGTGAGAGATTGGGCCATAATCCACCACGCGGGCCCAGTGCGACTTGGTAGATGAGAAATGTCTTACTACGCAATATTGTTATCCGGTACCTACCTAAATTAAGTTGAGGTTGAATGACTGATAAGGAGTTCAGCCTAGCTTCTCATGTTACCTAATTTTGATAATTTTTATCTCTTTAATTTTTTAATTTTTAACAGCTTCTGCCCGCGACTTCTGCCACGTGAAATTTCTTGTTTTATCATTAAATTATATTCTTCGACACTCGGTAGCATCGTAGCTTCTCAGTATTGAAGACATATTTGGAATCGAATCAGTAATTCCGAACATTAAAACTCCTTCATACAAATTCACATTTTAATCGACTTAAAAAAAAGGAGGAGGTTCTCAATTCGTCGGGTTTTTTTTTAAATGGATTTTCCCCGATTACTCGAAGACGGCTGGACCGATTTGAAAAATTCTTTTTTTGTTTGAAAGGGTATACTTTCAAGTTGGTCCCATTGTCATTTGGTCACGAGCTGACGTTAGAATCTTAGAGAAATCGAGGGAACTCTTCAAATATTAAAGGCACATCTATAGCGATTTGGGTATTTTTGATGAGCAGTTGACATAAGGCTATTGTAACTTAGATAAATTACAAACCAACCCACTAAAAAGTGAAAAAAAAATCTTTTTTACAAAAAAACACAACCGATTTCCAAACTACAAAGTGAAAAATAACTGTAATTTCGGAAGTCGGTGTCAAAAAACTAAAATACTGATCTGATCCAAAGACACCGACTTCCGAAATTAAAGTTATTTTTCACTTTGTAGATTGGAAGTCGGTTGTATTTTTGTAAAAAAGATTTTACCTCTTATTATAATTAAGTATAGGTAAGCCTCACACCCACAGGCGCGTTTTTATCAGTTGACAATAACGCAAACGGCGTTATTATCGACTGATAAAAACGCGCCTGTGGGTCATCATCTGCCTAGCCTTTTCCCAACTACGTTGGGGTCGGCTTCCAGTCTAACCGGATGCAGCTGAATACCAGTATTTTACATGGAGCGACTGCCTGTCTGACCTCCACAACCTAGTGACTAGGTAACACGATACCCCTTGGTAAGACTGGTTGTCAGACTTTTTTTTGGGCTTCTAACTACCCGTAACGACTGTCAAAGATCTACAAATGACTGCCAGGACCAACGGCTTAACGTGCTTTCCGAGGCACGGAGGGGTCTTCACCCATCCACAGACCAACCGCGGCAAGCGTAGCTTAACCTGATCGATCGACCCGTGCAGCTGTTGTTACTTAGCCACAAGCCCCTACTAAAAACGCGCCTGTGAGCTTAATAGCGTTTTTATGCATCAAAAGAAGTCGCATTAAGTTACCAACTACTACCAGCAAAGAAGCCTTTGTACCATTTCATCATCACTTGCATCTAAGCTAAATTAATTATTATTGTTGCGTACTTAATTACTTTTGAAGCAAAACACACACTGAGAAACTATGTCAAAGAATTGACTACTCAGCTTATACAAATTATATAGTTTTAAAATAAGTTGTAGTTAGGTGTCCTTTGCTGACACCCATTAAAACATTACAATGAAAATAATGCACTTAAGTTGTAGTGGCATCTTCTGATGGGTCAATTAATCCGGATAATTTTATGTAGACATTTTTTTTTATCTGTCGAAACAATAATGGTAAAATTTAATAACCCAATCAATTAGTTTACAGTGAATTTAAGGGCTAAGATAACTCAATTATTCTACTGTGAACAAAGCTGAACATTGAATCATGATCTAAGGTACTTAAGAATACCCAAATTTATTTACATCATCGGAAAACAACATTTCATAACATAACACAAAGTCATTTATGTATCGCGATTTATTGCAGTCGACGTCTTTTCCTACATCAGTTTTGTCTAGGTAGGGCTGCTTCATCGTCGAAGCCAAATAACTTGGCTATTGGTTTAAATTTATACCTTGTGCCGCGAATGCACATGCTAGTGGCACGGCTTATTGAGATGATGATTCTTGAATCACTACGCTCATGGACCTGTTCCAGTGGTCAACAATTGCAGCCCCAAGATGTTTTACGAAGGTAGACATTTGTGGGGCGAAGATTCCGTCAACAGATGCAACAAGGGGGGTGAATGTCGCATGTCGCATTTCGCAAGCGTTTGAATATTTCCTTATTTTTTTTTTCTTCTTCGGCGTATTTTAATACAGACGCGACAGGGCGTGAAATATAAGAAGGAGCGTCAGTGTCTACGACACGGATATCAAATAACACCTCCCTCTGAGCATCCCAAACGCAGAAAAGGTCCAAACGGAGGCAGGAAAGGTCTCCGCGTAGTCCGCAATCTCTTTCGGAGATTATGGCGTCTTTGACTACATTTCCCCATGCGTGTTGACATCGCAGAATGGGTCCCTAATTGCATTGAGACGACGTGTTTTGTAGACATTTTTGTAATGCTAATATCAGATACTTACAAATATCTATTTATTATCATTTGTTTATTTTTTTTCCACTTTCATATGACACCGAAAAAATTACATATAGAATTGAACATTTACAATTTGCTTTTCGATCAATCAGAGCGGGAATGAAAGATGCCGAAATCCAAAATTGTTGGATTGGTTCACTAATTAATTACTTTTCACTTTTAATTCATTTTGGGTTCAGACGTTTCACATCGAGTGAAAACATCCTGAATAAAAGACATAAATGAACAAAAAGTAAAGCTGATATAAGCTTTAATGACACCGCAAACAAAAGCAATCACGTAATCATTAAAAAATAATTAGTTACGAGTTGAATGATTGATAACGATATAGTATATATAGTATTACACAATTCGATAATATAATTAAACATATTGCTCAACATTTTACAAGTGCCTAAGCACTAATAATTTTAGTTTATAATAATATCTAATTATCAGGTCAAAAGGCCATCATCTGCGTGATTTTATGTATATACAGACCGTATATGATAACCTCGGAAATAAACCTAAATAAAATGAAAGAACGCAGATGTAAACGCACGAAGATGAGATGTGAAAAAGGAAGATAGAATTTTAACAAAATATTGGAATGTAGATCAGTTTTTTTGACACAGAAAAACGCGCATACAAAAAGACAAGGCAATTCAAATAATAAAGAAAGATAAAATATAATAGATCTAATCAGGAGAACAGAGGCTTGTGACTTAGTAATGACAGCTGCACGGGTCGATCGATCAGGTTAAGCTACGCTTGCCGCAGTTGTTCCGTGGATGGGTGACCATCTTTAAAGTCAAAGTCAAATAATTTATTTCAATTAGGCACAAAAAGGCACTTTTGAATGTCAAAATTTACAAAAAATAGAATTGATTCTAGTCGCCCCTTCCAAAAGGTAGTTTTCGTATGGAGAAGAATATGCAAGAAACTCCACCGTTACTCTTTTAAAATGTTTTACAATATTTGTAGACTATAATTATATGTGAAGACGGTACATCTGGAATAAGATTACTATACCACAATAGGTAAAAATAATTAAAAATGAAGCAATGACATAAAAAATAATTATGTAATGGATACATGGCGTTCACATATGTACAAGCATTGTAAAAGTAGGTACCTATACGATATTCCTAAAAAAAAAAAATACTAATAAGTCAGTGTGTGAGTTCAAGTAATCACAGAATGTAAAATAAATGTTACAATAATTAATTACACAATTAAATTAGCAACCAGTTTGATTTTGTCTAGACTCTAAATTGTCCTATGGAGCATGCTTCCAAGCATTCTTATCTAGGATATAATCCTCTAATTTGTAATATGCTTGTTTACATACCAAGACCCCTCTGTGCCTCGGAAAGCTTGTTAAGCCGTTGGTCCCGGCTGTCATTTGTAGATCTTTGACAGTCGTTACGGGTAGTTAGAGGCCCAAAAGTCTGACAACCAGTCTTACGAAGTGGTATCGTGTTACCTAGTAACTAGGTTGTGAAGATCAGATAGGCAGTCACTCCATGTAAAATACTGGTATTCAGCTGCATCCGGTTAGATTGGAAGCCGACCCCAACATAGTTGGGAAAAGGCTAGATGATGAAAATCAGGAGAACAGAACAGAAATAGTCGGCAGCTGCACGTCACTACTATGATAAGAAGGCTTCCATTCAGCATGATGGCGTGATATGGAGGACCCACAGCACAGTGCTGATAAGTGCATTAGAGAGCACAAACACTCACCAGCACACCCCCGTTTATCTGTTTTTGTCTTTTTATTTGTTTCTTTTTTGTTAATTTTAATTCTAGTCTTGCACCTAATACAGTTCCTAATTCTTGTGCTTAGTATAAAATAATTTAAAACTTAACTTACCTATTATAACTCATCTAGATCATATCAAATTTATTCCTGTAATTAAAATAATTAATTTAAACCTTCACTTTTGTTCAGTTCATCACTATTTCGGGTGCTGCATTTGTTTTAAATTATTTCATAAGGTAGGCACAATAGCATCGCCTATAATGATAACGAGGGTGGGCGCTGATACCTATATTTACAAGATATTAAGTTATCTTAGCTTAGGTATTGGCTGCAACTCGAACTTACAACCTTACTTACCTTAAGGCCTATTTTCACTGTAAACCATGTTTTATATTACTTGAAGGTGCAAATAAACAATTTTATTTAATTTTTATTTTACATCCGGCTTACTCTGGACAGACAGACCTGCCAGTAATCTTGCTGATTAGCTTATTTTTTACCATAGAATGAACTACAAGCAAGGATCTAGAAAAAGATCTGCAAGAATCGTGACAACAGAGAGAAAAAGAAGTAGCACTGGTGACAGAAAAGCAGGGTTGGAAATTGTGGGTAAGATGCAAAGGAATGAGGACTCAAACTCAAACTAAACGCATGTATTTAAACCATTTACAAACACTTTTTAACTGTCATGAACATCATCGAGGGGTCGGGTTCAATCGGTCGGGTTTCTACGATTCAATTTCAACTCTTTATTAGTGGCTTTTATGGACATGATATTCATTCAGATTTATTACAGTTGTAATAACATAATTGAGTTTAATTAAAATAAGTTTTTATTTTTATTAATTAATTTATCTTTTATATAGATTCTTTTCTATTTTGTGAATGTGAGAACGCTTTAGGCTTAGTGGACTGTAGATCTGTTGACTATTTTCTATTTTGTTAAGTACCTGGAACTTATTGAAAGACCTACACTGTCCTCCCATACCTAGTAACACTGTTATTTGAAAGTATTGTAAAAGCCAATTATTTTTAAAAGAGTAACCGTGGAGTTTCTTGCCGACTCTTCTCTATAGGAAACGACCAATTGGAACCGTGCGCCTAGCTTCTGACGTTTCATAAGTGCCCATGTAGGTTTATGTGAAATAAAATATTTTGAATTTGAATTTTAATTTCCAGTGTAACCAGATGCAGCTGAATATTAGTATTTTACATGGACCTGAGCTCCACAACCCAGTTACTGGGTAATACGATACCCCTTGGTAAGACTAATTGTCAGTCTTTCGGCCTTCTGACGACTCGTAACGAATGTCAAAGATCCACGAATGACAGCCGAGCCCAAAGACTTAACGTGCTTTCTGGGGGCCTACCACCAGCTCATAAAGCAGTATTATTTTAATATTACTTCAGTGTGGGAAAGAGATGAAGCTCTACAGGACGTATAGCTCCATCTCTTTCCTTCACTGAAGTAATATTAAAATAATACTGCTTTTGAGCTGGTGGTAGGCCCCCTGAGGCACGGAGGGGTTTTGATATGTAAGGATGGTCACCCATTCACGCGGTAAGCGTAGTTTAACCAGATCGATCGACCCGTGCGGCTGTTAATACTTATACTACTACTGAAATAATTATTTCCATAATTTATACAATTAATGATATAGGTAACGAAAATCATAATAATAAATATTTATTTATCTGAACATCAAATTTAAAAAACAGGCTCTGGTTCATAAGATAAACAATCTTAATTAGAGAAAGGTGTATGAGGTAGGAAGGTCCTTTTTTTTGAGTGAGAAATTGTCAAATAACTTCTCCCGCTCTGGGCGGAGCGGGAGATCGTGTCTAGACTCTTCCTGACTAAAACCCACCCGTGTTCCTTCAGTTGCCATGTTGCCGGGGCCACGATCTCCCTTTCGGATTTCTTCGCAACCCTGGCAGGCATTGGCCCTAGCGGACCCCGTCAGTTCTGCTGACATCGCTTTGAGGCGCGCGTGGAATACAAGCCCGTCGACCCGGGCTTGGTCCTTATCGGACGGCGAACTACCCATTGCTCACTGTCCGCAAGCCCGCGTCTACGGTGGCCGGAAATCGGCCTGCAATTCCCAATGCCCAAGGCGTCTCCTCCTGCGGCGGTTAGGGCCATGAGGGAGCGAAATTTTAGTTAGGAAGGTCCTTAGTTTTAGATCAAAATGTTTGAAGTATGAATGTAGTACAAGAAAATGGGCAGATCAATGAAAAGTTTGATAATGTGTTAGATGATAAGTAAGTGGATAGTAGAAAAGACATGCTACATAAACCATAAGAGCAAGAAGATATTGATGGCAACATGAATTGGTGACGTAACTTTTAACGATCAAAAATTTCTGAAGCAAAACCCGTTTTGAATAGAAATTAATTTCGATTTTGATAAACTATTGTAGTTCCAATAAAACCGACAATTAATCATTAACCAATTAAATTTCACATGCCAAGAAAGCCCTTTAATACTAGAATCTTCGGAATCACGTGTCGGAAATATGATCCCACAATAATAGACTCTCTTAATCAGTTGTTACGAAACTATGTTTTATAATATGTTGACCTCTTCGTTGGGGAGCACGTGGCCAGTCTAGTTTCGTTATCACTTATCACTAGTTCATGTTACGACATTATCTTCACGTGGTGGCTGACAAGACGTATTAGAAATATTTATTATTATGGCGCAAGAGGATTGTGTCAAAGATGATATGGCTAGAAAGGGAATGACTACCGATGACTACTAGAAAAGTATGGAACAAAAAAAACATGTTACGTGGAGCCCAAACAAATTGGGATAAGATCAGGAGGATAAAAATGGTGGAAGAGGAATAGTAGTAATAGTAATAAAGTTTATTTACCAAAATAGTTACAGGAATGAAAGAACAATGTCGTGAGGAAAGTTCTGAGTATGCTACAGAAGTAAGCAGGCCTAAGAAAACGACCAATGAACTATGTGAAAGATGATATGACTATAAAGGGAGTGACTGTCGATGACTACTAGAAAAGTATGGAAGAAAAAAAAACAAGTTGCGTGAAGTCCAAATAAATTGGGATAAGATCAGGAGGATAATGATGGTGGAAGAGGAATAAAAGAACAATGTCGTGAGGAAAGTTTTGAGTATGCTACAGAAGTTAGCAGCCCCAAGGAAACGACTAATGAACTGTGTAATAGATGATATAGCTTGAAAGGAGACGAATGAAATAAAATGCACTCTGTTTGCTGGAACGACGCACACGGCTAATAGAAAAATAGACCATTATAAGAACCACAAGCGGTTTGTCCGATGGGATTCCCCCAGCAAGCGACGAATTTCCATACAAACCTTAATTCTTATGAAATTTTGCACAACAGCAACAGCTTTTATAACGAAGCTGGGCTCTAAGGAAGAATTCACCCCTTAAAGGGGTTATACACCGCGACATTTTAGTCGCCTTACAAAAGCAGCCGACTTCATGTATCTAATGGCTAATGAAAATTCATTTAAAAAAAAATGATAAACACCGTGATATTTTAGTCGTCTTACAAAGGGCCACTTAATGTACCCGACATAAAATACCTCTAGGAGCAATTAAAAACCGGCCAAGTGCGTGTCGTCCGTAGTTGGGATGAATTTATCCCAAAAACAAACTTAACTTTGTAGTTGATAAACATGTTCTCCCATACGGAATGTATGGGAAAACATGTTTTTGCAACTGCAAAGTTAAGTTGGTCGATTATTACTCGATAACTAGTAAAGTCTACTTAGCTGTGATAGTTTTCCTTTTAATTTCTTTATATAAACTACTGCTGTGTGTTTTTTCACACATCCAAAACCAACCATTTAGCTGGCAGGGGGCTTTAAAGTGAGCTTTAAAGTGCTAATTTTTGTTAGAGTCAAGTGTGGGGGACAGTTGACTCTAACAAAAATTAGCACTTTAAAGCTTAATATTTTGCAAACGGATCCCTGAATCCAAAAATGGTTTATGTTTTTGTAAGACCTTTCCAATGATACCCCACACTATGGGATAAAAAAATAAAAAATAAAACATCACCACTTTACGTGTATGAGAGGTACCCTAAAAAAAAATGTTTTTCATAATTTTGTTTTACCACTTTGTCGCCGTAATTAATATGTATACCTATGTCAAATTACAGCTTTCTAGTACTAAGGGTCTCGGAGCTAGACCGCGGTCAGACAGACAGACAGACGGACATGACGAAACTATAAGGGTTCCTTGTTTACTACGGAACCCTAAAAATTGTTACAACATTTCAATTTTTTTTTAATGAATTTTTAGTAATCATTGGATACGTGAAGTGGGCTGCTTTAGTAAGGCGACTAAAATGTCGCGGTGCATAACCCCTTTAAGGGGTGAATTCTTCCTTAGAGCTCAGCTTCGTTATAAAAAGAACTATTGTGCAAAATTTCATGCGCCGCGGCCTTAGGCTGTGCGTTGTCTATTAGTGAATGAATGAATTTTAAGATTTTTATTAAGTCGATTATTAAGAGTCAAAAAGTATCAAGAGGGCTTAGACAAATTACAATCAATTTTTTATTGTTTCGTATATTTTTAAAACGATTTTCAACCGGATTGACATTTAGCTTTTCGTCAATTTAATTTTTAAGTGCCCGTTATACCCGTACCCAAAGGAGACTTAGTAATAGGATTTCCCTATTTCTAAGTCTCCGCTGTTCGTCCGACCGTTCGTCTGTTCGTCAGCGGGCTGTTTCTCATGAACCGTAATAGGTACACAGTTGAAATTAACAACAAATGAAAATTAAATCCTACTACAGTCGAACCTGGATAAACGACAGTTCAAGGGACCACGATCTCTTTTTCGCTTATAGAGGTTTCTCAGTAACTCGAGTTTCTAGCTTATAGAGAATAGAGGTACAGCAGCGCCTTTTCTCACTGATAGAGGTTGAGGCTGATTGGAAAAGGTAGAGAGAAAAAAAACAATGTTATTTCCACGAAATTTAAGAATGACTCATAAATCGCAGATGTTAAATTACACTCGACTGTCGCTTATAGAGGTACAGGAGTGGCTTTTATCACTTATAGAGGTTGAGGCTAATTGGGAAAGGTAGAGAGAAAAAAAACAAAGTTATTTCCACTTAATCTAAAAATGCGTCATAAGTAGCAGATGTTAAATTACACTCGACTGTCGCTTATAGAGGTACAGGAGTGGCTTTTATCACTTATAGAGGTTAAGGCTGATTGGGAAAGGTAGAGAGAAAAAAAACAATGTTATTTCCACTTAATCTAAAAATGCGTCATAAGTAGCAGATGTTAAATTACACTCGACTGTCGCTTATAGAGGTACAAGTTAGTAGCAGTCTCAGTTATAGAGGTCCACGAGTGTAAAACGACTTTCTCTTATCGAGGTTTCTGTATCTCACTTTTAGAGGTATTAGACGGTCAAAATGACGGAACCAGGCAATTACTCTCATTTATAGAGTTTTCTCGCTTACACAGTTCTCACTTATCCAGGTTTGACTGTAATATTGTAAATGTGAAAGTTAGTGAGGATGGATGTTTGTTACTCTTTCACGCAAAAACTACTGAACGGATTTGGATGAAATTTAGCACACAGATAGTTTATAACCTGGATTAACATATAGGGTACTTTTTATCCTGATATTCCCAAGGGATCGACATTTATGCGGATGAAACCGCGGGGCACAGCTAGTAAGTAAAATTTATAATTAAAGGGGGACCCCAAACAAGAAACGAGTTTTTTCGGCGTTTATTGTTCGATCTTAAATACGGTGCGGAATCCTTCGTGTGCGAATCCGTTTCACACTTGGTTGGTTTTTTATTTTTCCATTATCATTATCGCTGATAGATTGGCCCCAAGTATCCTACATCCTACTTCCTACTAATACTAAACGCGATAGTTTATGAGGATGGATGAATGGATGTTTGTTACTCTTTCATGCAAGAACTACTGAACGAGTTTGGATGAAATCTAGCACACAGATACTTTATAACCTGCATTAACACACAGAATACTTTTTATATCGATATTCCCACGGGATCGAGACTTATGCGGCTGAAACCGCGGGGCCTATAATAATATTATAAACGCAAAAGTTCGTGAGGATGGATGGATGGATGGATGTTTGTTACTCTTTCACGCAGAAACTACTCAACAGATTTGGATTTAATTTGGCTCACAGATAGTTTATAAGCTGGATTAATATAAAAGATACTATTTATCTCGATATTTCCACGGAATCGAGACTTATGTGGGTGAAACCGCTGGACGCAGCTAGTTATTTATATTTGCGATTCCTTCTTTTCATAATTATTTTTTTGGTATAAATATTTTTGCCCATGATCTAACAGGCTACAACTATATTATGCTGCACGGGTGGATCGAAGGTTAAGCTACACTTACCGCGGTCAGTTCATGGATGGGTGACCATCCATAACATAATCCAGACCCCACCGTGCCTCGGCAAGCACGTTAAGTCGTTAGTCCCGACTGTCATTCGTAAATCTTTGACAGTCGTTACGGGTCCAAAAGTCTGAAAACAGTCATACCAAGGGGTATCGTGTTACCCAGTAACTGGGTTGTGGAGGTCAGATAGGCAGTCGCTCCATGTAAAATACTGGTATTCAGCTGCATCTGGTTAAATTGGAAGCTGACCCCGATTTAGTTAGTCAAAGGCTAGGCAGATTGATTGAATTAATACCTATCTAAGTAAACGACATATTTTATGCGTACGTACGATGAACAATCACGAACAAACAAAATGTTTTATTAGAACAAAAGGTTATCTCTCAGTTATACTTCGATAAAAATCCAATTGTTTGTAAGTTTACGTAAAATGTATGGAATTATGTTACTTCCTTAGAGTATGTACCTATTCATTGCCATTACAAAGATGGTTTGTTTTCAAGCTTATCAGTCAATTTTTTCATAATCTTACTAATGAAAGTGATTGAGTTTTTTTTTATAGCTGCACTAACTTCTGCCCGCAAATTCGTCCGCGTGTTTTTTTTTTGTAATGTTATACTGGGTGGCAGGGACATCGACGCGAAAACTGAAACCATGGATTCTGTACATGATTCTGAACCCCCGTGCGTTGAAATTTTTCGTAGGTTATTTTAAAAAAATCAGCAATTCCATACATTTTGACCGCGTAGGTATTGCAGTTTTCTATGAAACAGGAGATTTTTTTTAATGACCGACGAAAAATTTAAACGCAGTGGGTTTCAGAACCATACAGTACTGAATCCATGGTTTCAGTTTTCACGTCGATGTCCCTGCCACCCTGTATATCCTATTACACTCGACAATACTGGAGCATCCCATTAGTAAAAGAATATTTGGAATTGCATTAGCAATTCCGAAAATTACCCCCTACAAAAAAACTCACAAATATCTCTTTAAAATATTACTAGCTGCGCCCCGCGGTTTCACCCGCATAAGTCTCGATCCCGTGGGAATATTGGGATAATAAGTATCCTATGTCCTTCTCCAGGTCATGGTCTACCCATGTGTCAAATTTCATCTAAATCCGTTTAGCCGTTTTAGCGTGAAAGCGTAACAAACAAAGTCACTTTCGCATTTATTTAATTAGTTAAAGATAGGATTTAGAGATTGGACTCAAAATCCAATTCTGCTAGGTTTAAAGTTATCAAATTGCAATTCATTGATCAATTCTCTTCCATAATTATGTAAGTATCTTCAAAAAGTATTTTACGGAGTAAATTATCACATCGGAACAAACGGAAGGCAATTTCCAAAAAAAAATTGTTGGCGTTTTTTAATAGATTTTGAGTCCCAATTTTTTTTTTCTATAACGCTTTGTCTCTTGGCCTGCAGCTAACCTGATGGTAAATGATGATCAGGCCGAAGGTGGAAGCGAGCTTCACCCAGAATCCTCAACCAAAGAGCTGCCGAAACACAACAATGCTGTTAACATTGTTGTTATGGCGACAGATTTAGATAAGATGGTGGTAGCTAGCCAGGCGGACTAAGAACAAGCCCTACCACCAACCAAACCGAACAATTTTTCGACCCCGGGACCTCTGGGACTGAGACAGGTGTCTAACCACTAAACCACAGACGCAGAGGCGGTTAAATGGATTTCACAGAAGTAGATGGTGGCTTTTGCCAAGAAGACACACCTCACCTCACACACTGACTTATTAGTATTACTTCTAAAAAAAAGCGGCCAAGTGCGAGTCGTACTCGCCCATGAAGGGTTCCGTAGCAGCAAGTAACATTGAATGAAAGGTAAATTGCGGTTTACGATTTATGACGTATTAAAAAAAAAACTACTTGCTAGATCTCGTTCAAACCAATTTTCTTTGGAAGTTTACATGGTAATGTATATCATATATATTTTTTAGTTTTATCATTCTCTTATTTTAGAAGTTACAGGGGGGGGACACACATTTTACTACATTGGAAGTGTCTCTGGCGCAAACTATTTAGTTTAGAAAAAAATGATATTAGAAACCTCAATATCATTTTTGAAGACCTATCCATAGATACCCCACATGTATGGAAATGATGAAAAATTTTTTTTTGAGTTTCAGTTCTAAGTATGGGGAACTCCAAAATTATTTGATTTTTTTCTATTTTTGTATAAAAATCTTAATGCGGTTCACAGAATACATCTACTTACCAAGTTTCAACAGCATAGCTCTTATAGTTTCGGAAAAAAGTGGCTGTGACATACGGCCGGACAGACAGACAGACATGACGAATCTATAAGGGTTCCGTTTTTTGCCATTTGGCAACGGAACCCTAAAAATTAGGAATATCGTATAGGTACTTTTGCAATGCTAGTATTTTTTTTCTATCATTGCTTCATTTTAAATTATTTTTACCTATTGTGTTCTGCCTAGCCTTTTCCCAACTATATTGGGGTCGGCTTCCAATCTAACCGGATGCAGCTGAATACCAGTATTTTACATGGAGCGACTGCCTATCTGACCTCCACAACCCAATAACTGGGTAATACGATACCCCTT
Organism: Agrochola lychnidis; assembly: GCA_963680765.1. Taxonomy (NCBI): domain Eukaryota; kingdom Metazoa; phylum Arthropoda; class Insecta; order Lepidoptera; family Noctuidae; genus Agrochola; species Agrochola lychnidis. The sequence goes on from OY796872.1 coordinate 15,709,024, forward strand.
GGTAAGACTGGTTGTCAGACTTTCGGGCTTCTGACAACCCGTAACGACTGTCAAAGATCCACGAATGACAGCCGGGACCAACGGCTTAGCGTGCTTTCCGAGACACGGAGGAGTCTCGGTATGTAGAAATGGTCACCCATCCACGGACCAACCCCAGCAAGCGTAGCTTAACCTGACAGATCGACCCGAGCGGCTGTTAGTACTTAGCCACGAGCTCCTCCTACCTATTCTGGTATAGTAATCTTATTCCAGGTTCATAGTCTTCACATATAATTATATATTTAATGTTTACAAAATATTGTAAAACATTTTAAAAGAGTAACGGTGGAGTTTCTTGCCCATTCTTCCCCATACGAAAACTTCATTTTGGAAGGGGCAACTAGAATCAATTCTATTTTTTGTACATTTTGACGTTCAAAAGTGCCTTTTATGTGCCTATTTGAAATAAATTATTTGACTTTGACTTTGAAGTGGGAAAGTAAAAAAAAAGGATTTTACCAGTACTATTATTACGTTTACCACAAATCTGACATGCACAAACACCCAGAGAAAACTAAAGTTCATCGGGTTTTCACTCTTAAATTCATAATTTTTTATACGGATACGTTTTAAGACCATCGCGTCCACGTATCACCGCGTGGGTCAGTTTATCGGTCGCCGCTAGGGAACAAAGGCCATGATATAAAATATTACCATCTACCACTACTCTATTAATTAGACAAGATAAACATGTCGCAATCAAAAAAAAATATTGCGTAACAAAAAATATATTAATATCAACAAAACCACCAATTGAACACAACGAATCTTACACAATGTTAACTGTAGCAGAAAACCACGTATTTTTTGTATAAATATAAGAAACTTTGCAGCCATAGCGACCATTTGTGCATACGTCGTTGTCCAATAAACAGCTCCGTACTTTTAAATAATTCACAAGCTGGTAGTCCTTTTAGAATAAAACAATTAAACCATTCTCCTTTTTTTTGTCGATCGCGGTTACCTTGGCTGTTCACACGTAGGTCACAGTAACACTAGTTGGCGCCAAATCGAAGTGTCAAAGTGACGTTTGAAAACGCGCGAATCAGTCCATTTCTTTTTTTTTTAATTTAACTTTTTAATTCGTGAAAATGAGGGAGCTGAACGGAGTTACCACTACCATCGAGAATAACGGAGTTATTGTGGCAAAGAAGAAGACTGAGAACGGAAGCAGTGAGTTTTGTTTCTTTTATTTAATTTTCTTATTTGCGTTTTATTATTTATGTGAATAAGGTAAATTGTACGTACTTACTTGAATCTAATTTTATGAATGAACGAACAGTAGTCATTTGTAGTGACAATGAAGTTTACGTTGCGTGTTCATAATTCGTTATTTTGTACTGAAGTTAACTATAATTGATACTACCTATCAATACCTCTCTTTATCAGAGTACACCCATTAACTCATTATCTGTCACGATGCCTCATTGAGGTGGATAACAATTAAAATTCTATTGTGTCTCGTTAATGACAGTTGAAAGGTTAAACAGTGATTAGATTACAAAGAAACCAACTTTTAGGAAGGAACAGACTTTCTTAAATTAAGCATTTTAATTCACTATTTTTTATGGATCATTTTTCTAATTCTACCTAGAACTAATTTTACATAATATTGTTCTAAATACGGCATCGAAAAGTAGTTAGTATTTTTGATCGTGTGTTTTATCGATTATGGAAATAATCTATTCTTTTTATTTTAAGATAATAATTACTATATTAGCTGCACCTACTAAATATTAACACTTATAAGAAGCATTTTTGTGCGAATTTGATCATCATACTTTCGACTGTGGTCACCGTGTATTGAACTGACTACAAAGATGTTTCGATTATCTCCATTTTGAGACTCACATACAACATATAAAAAACCCTCTCCGATCCGAAAGGGGTAATAGGTACTGCAATAACATTACCAAAATTTAAATAAATAAAAAGTTATTGCTATTTAAAATTCACATTTTTAGTACCTAAATTACCCCAAAAAAATTTTGACTTGTAGACACCCGCTAAACGACGGCTCCCCGCGCTCCATGTAGTAAACCGGTCTAATTCCCCATTTAAAAAAAACGTGGCGAATTTTTTTTTTTCCTTTTTTCTTAAAATTTACCACTTGAATAGATTCTCAGTACGATACCTTTTTTTTTTTTTTTTTGGGTGGGAAATCATCAAATAACTTCTCCCGCTCTGGGCGGAGCGGGAGGGCGTGTCAGACTCTTACTGACTAAAACCCACCCGTGTTCCTTCAGTTGCCGTGTTGCCAGGGGGCCACGATTTCCCTATCGGTTTTCTTCGAACCCCCGGCAACAACACCCTCACGGATCGAACAGGGTTTTTTTCAAATCAAATCATATCAAATCAAATATTTTTATTGTGGGCATAGGTTATACAGACAGATGTTAGGTAAATTACAGTTCCATTATATCCTGCCTAATAGGCATACAATAATTATGTCAACATGCAGTAAAAAAAAAAATCTTAGGCATCACTTAGAAAGTAAATCTTAGAAAATAACAATTTCGACGGTTGAAAGGCTAATTGATCAAAGCGACATTTTGTAAAACTTGCAGAAGGATGGATTGGTTGTTTTTTTTTAATCATAATAAGATCTTATTATGATTTATTGATTTAAGTAAATAAAAGTCTATCAAAAAAAATAACTATGATCCGTCCAGGAGGACGAATCATAAAATTGCAGGAGCAAGTTTTACAAAATGTCGCTTAGATCAATTAGCCTTCAACCGTCGATTTTATTATGGTGACAGATTGTAAGTAGGCACTAATTATTTAGAAAATCTTGGATCGTGTAGTAAGCTTTGTCAATTAAAAGATTACGCAATTTATGTTTGAATTGTGGCAGTTCTTTGGTGCTTAAAATGTCCACAGGTATCTTATTGTAAATTTTTTGCCATTCCAAAAAAAACTTTTGCCCATAAGAGCAATTCTTTGTGGTATACTTTTTACATGTTGTTTTAACCAGTCAAATGACAGTTGTAGAGGTAGGCCGAGATCATTATTATTTAGTAAATTAGCTTCACGTTTTACTCCTATTAAGCAGATAGCACATTTAATTTTGCCCATAAGAGCAATTCTTTGTGGTATACTTTTTACATGTTGTTTTAACCAGTCAAATGACAGTTGTAGAGGTAGGCCGAGATCATTATTATTTAGTAAATTAGCTTCACGTTTTACTCCTATTAAGCAGATAGCACATTTAATTTGATATTCGCTCATACGCCATGCGATTCATATTGATTTTGTGAACGTAATTGATCGACTGAAACAAAGAACCTAATTAATGCCTTATCTAGCGTAGACAATTCCTAGACACGTGTCTATGGTAGGTATTGTATTGTGTTTGATAAGAAAATTATATAACGTCGAACAATTATAATGTAGGTACCTAAACTATTTTAAAGTATTTAGGTACATCCTACCTAGAGTAGGTAGGTCTATTGCATAGACTTTGGTGTTATAGAAAAAGTTTATATTCTACTTTTTCTTCTATCTTCTTGTGTGGTTAGTGACTAAACTGCACGCGTAGCATGACCACCGTAGAAACGAGTTTTGTCGACGGAAGAATAGACAAAATGACAGATAAACAATCACAATCTGTCATTTTGTCTATTCTTCCGTCGACAAAACTTGTTTCTATGGTGGTCGTGCTACGCGTGCTGGTGTCAGAGTTTTAAAGCTGCCCATTTGGCTTCACATGCTGTCGAGAAATATCTCTCGGGTATACCGGTTTCCTCACGATGTTTTCCTTCACCGTTTTTGAAGCAAGTGATAATTATACAATACGCACATGAATCCGAAAAGTCAGAGGTGCGTGCCTTGGGTTCGAACTCGAGACCTATGACTTGGCAGTCTGATGGTCAGACTACTAGGCTATCACTACTTATTCTGTTTTTCTTCTATATACCTATACTCCGTTTGAAATAAGATTAGACATTTAACTAAACCTTTTTTACAGTCCGTTCAACCGATTTTAACTTTTATTGCGATGGTGGCATGACAAATGGCAGCTGCAGTAAACAGTTGGTTTGTAACCACTTTTTTTGCTTTTAATGCCATCCTTATGCCTACGGTATAGAAGTCAAAATCGGTTGAACGGACTGTAAAAAAGGTTTGTTTAAATGTCTAATCTTATTTCAAACGGAGTATATAAAATCAATTGCAGTGCGTTAATCGCAAAAACTCGAAAATGGCGCGACCGATTTGTTTTTTTTTTATTTATTCGCCTCAATTCTGCGATGGTTTAGGAAAAAATAAAATTAGGGAAAGCCCAATGGAACAGCCGAAAAATCGAAAAAATTCGAAATTTTATTCACGTGTTACAAAGTTCACTGGGTCATCTAGTCAGCTATAAAAGCAGGTGTTCGTCCTATTTTGAAAAATATCCACATACATCTGCACAAATATTTTGAAGAAGTAGTATGTAAGTTTAGTGTGTAGTTTTATGTAGGGGTACTGATCCGATTTCGAAAATTATATCACTGTCAGAAAGCTGAACTATTGCTGAGTGCCATAGAGTATGTTTTATGTTATAGTTGACCACTATGCGAGCGAAGTCGCGGGCAGAAAGTAGTCCTTTATAAGCACATGTATTCCTTAAGAAATTATACTTCTTTTTTTTGCTGTTGTTGTATTTTGTCTTCCTTTTCTAATTGTTATCATGACTTTTAGGTACCTATACAAAAAGTATTTAAAAGGTAATTGAAACCTCAAAACGTTTAAAAACTCACTCAGTACCTATAGTGTTAGAGATTTATGGCAAAAATTATTAAATATTTTTATTTAGTTATATTATAAATTTATAACTAAATTAAAATATATTCGAGCTTTTTTTTGGACCTCGTAGCTAAGTAATAACAGCCGCACGGATCGATCCGACAGGTTAAGCTACGCTTTCCGGGGTTGGTCCGTGGATGGGTGACCATCTTTACATTCCGAGACTCCTCCGTGCGTCGGAAAGCACGTTAAGCCGTTGATCCCGGCTGTCATTCGTGGATCTTTGACAGTTGTTACGGGCCGAAAACCCGAAAGTCTGACAACCAGTCTTACCAAGGGGTATCGTGTTACCTAGTAACTAGGTTATGGAGGTCAGATAGGTAGTCGCTCCATGTAAAATACTGGTTTTCAGCTGCATCCGGTTAGACTGGAAGCCGACCCCAAAATTGTTGGGAAAAGGCTAGGCAGATGATGATGATTATAACCCAATGGTGTAATGTCATGATTTTAAATCCATTTCTTGATACAAAGTAATTTTTAATTACTCTTAGGAATTGTAATTAATTACTGTAGATTCTATGCGTCCATAAACGATCAAGAATATTAATCGAGTTACAATCGATCGCGACTTCATTGATACAAATATTTCCATCGTTGACATTATACAGGGTGTTATTCGTTTGGGTTTTTGTTAGTGGGTTATACAGAGTTACTTATACATTAAAAAATAACTTAAAAATATTTTTTACAAAATATTTTAAATATTTTTCTGTTTATAAGTATTGTTCGATAGTCTTGTTTAAGATAAGTAATAATATTGTCATGTTATTTTCAAAGCAATTTTAACTATGACATTTTAAAATAAATTAAACTGCGTTATCTCATAGTTTGACATGTCTAGCCAATTTATTTTATTATATTGATAATATATCATCAAAAGTTATACTTATTAAAAAATATAATCATCTAATTCCAAAGCTTTTTATATACCTAATTGGTCGAAATAAAAGAAAATAAAAGATAAAGATAAAAGATTATTTATTTGTAAAAACACGAGTATACAGAACCTATAAATTGGAGTTCGTGAGGTCTATTTTGTAAAAATCTCACCTTCAAAACTTAGGTGAAGTGAACTGTCATTCCACTTGATGCCAGGGACTATTGACAGGTCAGAAGTCAGGAATAGTTTTTTTTCTACACGATTTTTTCTATCCATCTATGTACACACGACTACACATCAAGCTATATTTTTCCAGTATAAGCTGACCTCGCATTGTACGGAAATTATATGCAATGCGAGATCAGCATAAACTGGAATGTATAGCTTGATGTGTAGCCGTGTGTACTTACACATGAATTTCAACAGTAAAGGCTCCCGGAGACAGGCACGACGCGATTCTGGTGGAACAATTTCTATGAAAACTTCACGGAAATTGTTCTACCGGTGTTACGCCGCGCCTGTCTGAGGGAGCGTTAACACTAACACATGTACATGATCTTTCAATTGTAGCTGATGAAGGAAAATATTTACGTCTCCATAGAAGAATCGTATTAAAATTGTAATTATTCGAAAAAAGTGGGCAAAGTTGGCATGTTTCACGGTAATTACAAGGGAAACAATCCTATACTCCGTTTGAAATAAAATTAGACATTTAACTAAACCTTTTTTACAGTCCGTTCAACCGATTTTGACTTCTATTGCGATGGCGGCATGACAAATGACAGCTGCAGTAAACAGTTGGTTTGTAACCACTTTTTTTGCTTTTAATGCCATCCTTATGCCTACGGTATAGAAGTCAAAGTTGGTTGAACGGACTGTAAAAAAGGTTTGTTTAAATGTCTAATCTTATTTCAAACGGAGTATAGGTACCTCCATCTTCCATGACAAACCTAAAATGGAACATTTGTCATGATCACAGATAGCAAAATAATTCACAACTGACCAAAAGCACAGTTTCACGATTTTTTACTGACCAAATTATTTCACAACAATTTTGATAATAACTTACAACAAGATGTAAGTTACATACTTAATTAATAAAATAATTGTTATCTAAATACATTATGTCAAGTTAGATAATTTTAATTTATCTTCTTCAATTAAGTATAATTGTTTATCTAATTTCAAAGGCTGAAAAACATGTTATCAGAACGTAAGTTTTTTTACGCACAAAAATAAATTAGTTTTTTATTTGAATAAAAAACATGGCTTCCACGAGTAACGATAGGTACTTTAAAACAAAACCAGTTTAATTTGGCCTCTTTTCTAAATTGAAACTCAAACTCAAAGCATTTATTTCAAATAAACCAATTACAGGCACTTTTGAATTGTCAAGGGTCGGTCAGTCAGAAAGATGAAGCGAGTTGCCCATTCCGAAACGTAGTAGGTTCCTACCAACTTGCTGTTTTGAAACTCCGTACTAAGCTAAGCCAATTCAAAGTCAATATATTGCCACTCATGTGCGGCCTACAGTACTACTACCACCTTTTCTGACTATCAATTGTTTCTAACTTAGCTATGTGCAATGTTTGAATATTTGAGTCTTCAATTTGCACTTCTAGGAAGATATAGTCCGGCTACAGAGACAATGTATTTCTGACACCTGTCAGTTGGACAAGATTAGGAACTAATAAAGTTTAAGGTTGAAGTCACGGGCTCGAACTCATTCGTGGACTTGGTCAAAAAGCACGCTGTGTCACCTGGCATCGTATCCGACAGAGATAGTATCAGTGATGAGGAGTTAGACGCTGGTCTACATGCAGAAACTCTAGTTCTCACGCACACAAACACCGTTCAGAACGATTTTAGTAAAACGAGCGCGTAAAAATTACGAAAAGTCCTTTGGAAGGTGGAGTTTTATGAAAAAACTACTGCATAAATCAATTACGCATAAAGTTTATTATAATCTTCGACAATTGAGCTTTGTCGGAACGAGCTTTGTTTTGGAGATTTTATACTTCTTTTATTACTTATTTACCCCAAAGTTGCGTTAAAATTAGCAGGAAAAACGAATCTTTGTTAGCTCATAACTTTTTAATTGCTTTTTTTTTTACTATTCTGCTTCTGTACAGACAAAATTAATAATAAGACAAAACGATTTCATGTTTTACTTTGGATGTACAATGTGTAACAGTGGAGTAAAACCCCCCCGAAATTTGAATGGAAAAAGTATCGGCTAGTTGCGCCTTAAGTTCGTAAAACACGTATTCTTTTGTACTCAGTATTTGCAGTCCTTATACAGTGATCATTAGTGTCGTTGCTATAAGGTCCCTGTCAGATGTAAACTAACTGTCAAAGGACTGTCAAAATCGAAAAAAAAAATTATCTTGGTTACCTTACCGGTTTTTTTTTTTACTGGTCAAATTAGTTGTTGGAAATGAGGTAGCTACCTACCCGTTACGTTTGATCCATTATTTACGGGACACCCTGTATAACTGACAGGTGTGTGAAACGCATTCTCAAATTATTAACAGTGTAGTAGAGTTTTTTGGGGTATCGCGTTACCCAGTAACTCGGTTGTGGAGGTCAGATAGACAGTCAGTCTATGTAAAATAGTTCTTTGTGAAAGATCTCGCCGTCTAGACATTGTCCAACCATCATTGAAACGGATTTGAGAGGATTAAAAAATACAGTGTGATTCTTCATAATGTGCACATATCGAAATGAGGGAATCTATGCTTAATTTTAAAGACAAAAAAAATATTTTAAAAAATCTAAATATTTTTTTTATACTTTTTACGGAATTTAAAAAAAAATTGTAACAAAACTGTGTAACTTTTAAACTGAATCAGCTATCGCGATGAAACAAACTCCATAATGATTGGAAGTAAGTAGGCGTCCACATAAAATTAAAATTGAGAAAAAGACCCCTCAATTGAATGAAAATAAACATGTTTTTTTTTAAAAATCTGTATTTTTTTCATCAATGTTTACAATAATTGTAAAATTATAAATAAGATGCCCAAGAGAAAAAAAAAATTTGATACAAAAAAATAATAAAAAAAAACAAAAAAAAAATTTTGACCATTTTTTCCATCGATAAAATTAAGCATAGATTCCCTCATTTCGATATGTGCACATTATGAAGACACACTGTATAAGTAAAAAGTAACCAGTTCAATGAGTATTGAGAAAAGAATGTCTGGACTTTTTAGCAAAAGTACGTTTTTTGTCAGGGCTTTTCAAATTTCGAAATGATATTTCTATCAACTTGGCCTACCCTACAAATGATTATGGTGTCTACACCATAATCATTTTCAGGGTAGATAGGTCAAGTTAGCCAGTTAAAACAACAAAAGTCTACAAACTTCTGGGTGGCCTAATTAAAATAACAGTAAATCCTTTATTTCGGTAAACTCTAGGTTACATTAATTATGTTCTAACAATGTGTTGAAACTAATCTTCGCATGATATACCATTTTCCGGCTGGTTTAATGGCACCCGGCGCGGTCTAGTAGTTCCAAGGCTGTGTGATGATTAATACAGGCAATTAACTACTCGCTAAGTTAGGTACGGTGACCAGTTACTTACGAGTTGTCTTGGAACAAATATTTATAAACGGTGATTTTGTTTTTTTAAGCTATTGCATAGCTTTTATCGCGGGCTTTGAGCGCGGCGACCGAATCAAGAAATTCCGTAACGTAACGAAAATAAAACCTAACACCCCCCACTCCGCCTACCATGTAATGACGGTTCCCATGACAACGTGATGTTGTCATGGGAACGTAATTTTTGTTTTATGTCATCACGTCATCATCCCAAGTGTAGCGTTGACAAATAGGAAGTATGGAGGTTACAAATGCTATGCAATAGCTTTACCGCGGCAGTCCCCGAGTACCACACGTTTTTTTTTTTGTATTTTTTTTTTTGTTGCATTACGACGCCTTAGAGTGAAAACCTCGTAAGTATAAAAGAAGTAACTTTTCAGGAGGAAGAAAAAACTGCGTGCTGTAAATTTTTATACGGCGTCTTTTATGTTCACAGTTCTGGATATAAAAGCGGGTTAAATTTCCTTATTAATTAATAAAAAAACATAAAAGACCAAAACCAAAACTTTACGTCACGAAGTGTTTTCTTCCTCCTGAAAAGTTACTTCTTTTACACTGACGAGGTTTTCACTCTAAGGCGTCGATTACAAATCTTAAGCTTGCCTATTGGTAAATAGTTTATTGTACAGACGTCAGCACATCAAGCTACCCGAAACTGTCAAATTTTCCCAACCAACTTTGAACCTTATATGTGAGCGATAAAGTTGAAAATCGATTAAATAAATTTGAGAGATTGTAGTAGCTTGATGTGCTGGCGTCTGTACTAGGTAATGGAAAAGAAAAACCACCATCATCATCATCCACCATCGTCCATCCATCGTTTCTTTGGTCTTCCCCTACTCTTATAGCCATCCTCATTAATTCTCAAAACTTTCCTCACGACATTTTCCTCATTCCCCCCGCATCACATGCCCATACCATGACAACCGATTTCCGCACAATTTTTCAGTCACCGGTGCCACTTTCAGACTTCTTCATAAGTACTCATTTTTTATTCTATACACTCGTGTAACACCACACATCCCTCTTAGCATTCTTATCTCATCTGCATGCAAACCATTGATTTAGAAATCCTCTTAATTTAATTTGCGGATTATAAAAAAAAAAAACACAAATTATACTGGTCGTCCAAACTAACTTAGGATTTTTTACTGTATAATTTTTGAATCACATGGCGATTTCATACTGCATTTGTTTTTAATTGTATGAACAGTGGGATGTTGATCTATGAACCCAACTTTTTACCATATAGAACACCGTCGTGTGAATGGGGCCTAAGACTGCCTGTCCACTAGAGCGGAGCAAGGCAGCCAGGCGGAGAAAAGTGCCAATATTAACCAATAGGAGCGGATCTCTGAGGCGGAGTTTAGATTCTATTGGTTAGTACTGGCACATTTCTCGGCTCTGCTGCCTTGGTCCGCTCCAGTAGACAGGCAGCCTAAGAGTATTAATGAACCTAGGGGTTTCTTGAGATTGCTAGGTCCATGCCATTAGTTGCTGGCTTAAAGGCAAAGTTCAAAACCTGACCTGATTCCCTAAAAAACACTTATTATTTTACATAAGTTATCAATATCATTTATTAAGCATTTTTTATTCATTAGTAAAGTCCAGCTTGTGGCTTGTGCCTAAGTAATAACAGCCGCACTGGTCAATCGATTAGGTTAAGCTACGCTTGCCGCGGTTGTCAGTGGATGGTGACCATCTTTACATACCAAGACCCCTCCGTGCTTCAGAAAACACGTTAAGCCGTTAGTCCCGGCTGTCATTTGTAGATCTTTGACAGTCGTTACGGGTAGTTAGAAGCCCAAAAGTCTGACAACCAGTCTTACCAAGGGATATCGTGTTACCTAGTAACTAGGTTGTGGAGGTCAGATTGGCGGTCGCTCCATGTAAAATACTGGTATTCAGCTGCATCCGGTTAGACAGGAAGCCGACCCCAACATAGTTGGGAAAAGGCTAGGCAGATGATGAGTAAAGTCCAGCTCCACTTAATATTTCAAGTAAAAAAATAGGTGAACCACAAATAATAGCATGGATAGGACAAAATACAATGTTATAAACTTACAAACACCTTGCCAACGTATCTTTGCATTATTGTATTGGAATGATAGTCATTGCCTTGATTTTATTTTCATTGCCAAATTAACATAAAGAGTTGATTGTAATATTATATAATTAGTTAGTAACAAACAGAAAATCATTGAACTCGATTCCTGAAGGCCTATTGAAATTAAACTGTAATCAAGTCAATGGTGCCGATTCTCTTGTCACAAATGCCTCTAAACTAGACTAAAAATCACCAAAATTTAGTTTATTCCTGTCAAACGACGACTTCTCATTCTGAAATAGACTAAAGTGACACAACTTAACTATATTTTAGTTTGGCAGCACTAAGATGGTACTGAGATATTAGTTTAGTGAAAATGGCAATTTTGCTATTCTGAATTTGACGTTTTTCACCAAAAATTTAGATTTTCTAACTAAATCTGACTATTTTTAATCGCGACTAAAAACGTGTGGAATAAACTTGGTTGTCATGAACTTTAATTCACACTAACACCTCGACTTCAGATGCAAAAACAGTACTGAATCTTTGTTTTCTTTTGCTTATATCTCGAAAACGGAAATTTCTATATTAATGTCTGTAATTTTTATGGTGTACATAATAAAGAATATTCTATCTTTCTATCTATCCAATCTCAAAAATAATAAAAATTTCGACCCCCTTTATAAAACCTTTAAACCCCTAACAATCTTTTACATGTAGGTAATAATTTTTCTTATTTTCCATACAAAAAGTGAAAAATTCCATAGAAAACACGTCGAAGCTGCCTCCCTGCGCGCCTCCGGCTCTAAAAAGATTCGCGTGGTTAGGTATCACGTGTGGAGTCGCGATTGTCAAATTCGATTTAGATGTGTCAAAATTATTTTTAAATTAAGGGAATTTCTTTTGCAGAATAGCTTTGAGATTCTCATAGTCAAAAGTAAGGAATTTTAGTGATAGTTTAGTTCGGTGTACAAGAGAATCGACACCACTGTCCAACTTCCCAAAGTTAATAAGATTTATTGTAATTTATTTATATGAAGTTTTTTAAAAAAAAATTATTAATTAAGGAACAAAAAATAAATGAACTAAAACATCACAAAAACTTCAATAGGTTTTTCCGGATGTTGAAACACTTTTAAAGCAATCTTAATATTAACGAAATAATAATATAAAACATTGTGAGGTAGTTTGTAAATAATAACTAAAAAAGTACAAAAATGACGACGGTGCTAATTACTAATTGAATAAAATTTATAAAGGATGATGCATATTCAAAGAGAATCAAAGTTTTTTTAATTTTTTTGTAATTAATACGGTAGAACACCAATTACATTAATTAACATAGAAAAAACATTTTAAAAAATTGACATTTATGTTGTATATAACATAACATACATAACATCACGCCTTGTTTCCCCGAAGGGTTGGGCAGAGGTGTCCCTGTAGCAAGTACACCCACATTTCGCCAGTTATGTTTAAGTCCCATGTAATAGGGGGCGAGCCTATTGCCATCAACCGGGCACAAATCCAGACTCCGAGCTGCTACTGAGAAATTTCAGATAGAAAAACCCAATAACACTTTGCCCGACCCGGGAATCGAACCCAGGACCTCATGCTCAGCAGTAGCGCTTGCGACCACTAGACCAACGAGGCAGTTGTATATAATTTTTTTTTTTAAACTAACATGGTACAGTGGACTTCCCTTGCATACTTTCTCTCACAGTACTCCAGACATATACGCATAATTAATAATTTGAATCAACCAAAACATGACATATCCAACAGCGTTTTTACTATAGGCTTTCAGAAATCAGGAAATTATAATTCAAAATATAACATTACTTTAGTGAAAACGGGCAAATGAAATAATACCATACTTTTTCTTTTTTTTGTTGGGATGTTATCAAATAACTTCTCCCGTTCTGGGTGGAGCGGGAGGGCGTGTCAGACTCTTACTGACTAAAACTCACCCGTGTTCTTTCGGTTGCCCTGTTAGGGGGGGCCACGATCTCCCTATCGGTTTTCTTCGCACCCCCGGCAGGCATCGGCACTAGCGGAACCCGTCAATTACCATACCTACCATACCTATGGTAGGTTTGGTATGAAGAAAAACATTGTGAGGAAACTGGCATGCCTGAGAGATATTTCTTGACGGCATGTGAAACCAACTCAGAGGCTCATGGGCGGCTTTAAAAACTCTGACACCAGGTTGGTCACTAACCACACGAAAAAAAAAAGACCTATTATTTACATAATTCATGATACTCTTGTTTTACTTATTATTTCACTAATTCCATTTGACATAACATCTTAGCAATGTCTCACAAGTCTTGTCAACATGGCCACCCCAACTTAATGTAATAATCTATTCAATTAGTGTTTACAGTCTTCAATTATTTTAGTATACAACTTGAACGTACTTGTAATTACTAATTACTAAGAAATACATTCAATTCTAACTATAGAGGTTAAGGTAAATAGTAGACAAAACGGTTTTTTAATTTTTTGCGTTTAGTTTTTATTCAATTTGTTTTTTTAGGGTTCCGTATCTCAAAAGGAAAAACGAAACCCTTATAGGATCAGTTTGTTGTCCGTCTGTCTGTCTATTGCTGGGGCCACACCAACGGAAAACGCCGTTAATTATCGCGATGATAGACTTTATTCCGACGGGTTAAGGTCCATCATCGTGATAATTAACGGCGTTTCCCGTTGGTGTGGCCCGAGCATATCAAGACCCATTTTCTCAGGAATGCGTAGAGGTATCAAAGTGAAATTCATATCAAATACTCAAGTCTACTGTCCCTTGGAGCTGTGAAAAAATCAAACGTCTAAACCAACGCAATCAAAAGATACAACCGTTTATGCTGCAAATTTTTGACACTCGCAAGGGAATCAAAACCTACAGGGTTTCCCGTGAACTCGGAATCTTGAAATTTGCTACGAAGCAACGTCTTATAGCACAGATAAAGGAAAAATTGCGAAAAGCATACATTTTTATTTACATCATATAATAAAAATATTTTTAACAATTTTAAACTTGTAGTAAGTTTAAAATTGTTAAAAATATTTTTAGTCAAAATCGGTTGAACGGACTGTAAAAAAGGTTTGTTTAAATGTCTAATCTTATTTCAAACGGCGTATAGTAACCCATAAAACTAACACCTTGTAAATATATCTATACCGTTGACAAGGCACTTTATACCTACCTGTAAAATGTCAATTAACAAACAAATTGCATTAGTCTAAATCTAGGTCAATTATTTTTACTTTAACGTCAAAAAATAAAGACACTATCACATCGCTTCATCATCAAAACTATGAGGTTGCTGATTACATTGCTTTTGAGTTTGCTAATAATCTATACAAATAAATAAAATTTGAAGTGTCTGTTTGTAATGTCAAAATAACAGCTTTTTACAAAATGCATTTGAATGTATTTACAGTACTTATAACAAAAAAACAATTTTTAAATTTTTGTCTGTCTGTCTGTCTGTTTGTTCCGGATAATCTCCAAAACGGCTGGACTGATTTTGACGGGACTTTCACTGGCAGATAGCTGAAGTTATAACAAATAACTAAGGCCATTTATTTTATTTTAGAAAAATAATTAAAGACCACGCGGTCGAAGCTGCGTGCCACAGCTAGTTTAATTTAAATAATAATTGAACACAAAATAAATGAACATGAATATCTCAATGGTATGGTATGTTGCAATTGCAACGTCTGAGCATAGGGTCCTGGGTTCGATTCCAGTGTTGGGCAAAGTGTTATTGGGTTTTTCTATTTGAAATTTCTCAGTACCAGCTCAGAATCTGGATTTGTGCCCGGTTGATGGCAATAGGCTCGCCCCCTACTACATGGGCTTAAAACATAACTGGCGAAATGTGGGTGTACCTGCTACAGGGACACCTCTGCCCAACCCTTCGGGGAAACAAGGCGTGATATTATGTTATGTGTTAAAATATAAGTTTATATTTTAAATAGCTTCATACCAATAGGCACAGTTACATAATAAGTAAGTTAATTCTTGAGAACAATAACCTCTTTGCGGTCGTCGGAGTCGGTAAACCATTCGTTTAATATTACTAGCAGTGCAGTAATCTAACACCTACGTATATAAGCTGATCATTACATATCAGTTGGTGATTTATTTCATAATAACATTATAATTATGTATTTGGCATACTTAATTAATTTTGTTCACCGCGCGCCTCAAAGAGATGTCAGCAGAATTGACGGGGTCCGCTAGGGCCAATGCCTGCCGGGGTTGCGAATATGGGCCGAAAGGTAAATCGTGGCCCCCCAGCAACATGGCAACTGAAGGAACACGGGTGGGTTTTAGTCAGTAAGAGTCTGACACGCTCCACCCAGAGCGGGAGAAGTTATTTGATAACTTCCCGCACAAAAAAAAAAGTACAGACACATTTCGCCAGTTTACTTAAGTCCTGCGCAACTTCTGAGCATGAGGTCCTGGGTTCGATTCCCGGGTCGGGCAAAGTGTTATTGGGTTTTTCCATCTAGAGTCTGGATTTGTGCCCGGTTGATGGCAAGGCTCGCACTAACCTGCCCTACACAACAGAAACAAAGAAATAAACCATAAATCAACAAATCTCGTTCAGCCAATATCTTTCACTGACTCAAGGCTCGCCTAGACAAAGATTTATGATACATACATACATATATAATAAGCTTTAGATAACAGGCAGCTGCCCGCGACTTCCTTTGCGTGTATTTTGTATTTCATATTATTTTTATACAAACTCGAGGATAAAAAAACTTTTTTACAAAAAATACAACCGACTTCCAAACTACAAAGTGAAAAATAACTTTAATTTCGGAAATCGGTGTCTTTGGATCTGTATTTTAGTTTTTTGACACCGACTTCCGAAATTAAAGATATAGTAGGAAGTCGGTTGTGTTTTTTTAAAAAAGTTTCATTTTTTTCACTTTTTAGTGGGTTGATTTATAATTCATCTAAATTACAATAGCCCAATGTCAACTGCTCATTAAAAATACCCAAATCGCTATAGATGTGCCTATAATATTTGAAGAGTTCCCTCGATTTCTCCAAGATTCCATCATCAGATCGTGAACAAATGACAATGGGACTAACTTGAAAGTATACCCTTTCAAACAAAAAAATATTTTTTCAAATCGGTCCAGCCGTCTTCGAGTAATCGGGAAACATACATTAAAAAAAAATCCAACGAACTGAGAACCTCCTCCTTTTTAAAGTCGGTTAAAAAGTAGCCTATGTCCTTCTCCCTGTCAAAAAACATGACCAGTGAGACTATGGGCGCCTGCCTAAATGTTAAAATCAATGTGCAGCAAATATTATTTTATTTTTGCAATAGGTTCTGTGGTTTAAACGTGAAAAGGTAACAGACAGACAGACAGATGGAATTAATTTCGCATTTATAATATATATAATTATAATATGATATATAAAATATTATATCTACACTAAAATTCTAAAAAGAAAAAAGTTTTTTTTTTGTAATGAAAAATCTCAAAAACTACTGGACCGATTTTAAAAATTCTTTCACCAGTAGAATGCTATATTATCACTGAGTAACATAGGCTGTAATTTATAAAGATATCACGCGGACAAAACCGCTGGTGGAAGCTAGTATATAGTATAATTATCTTACAAACATGCGAGTACACAACTATAAATGGACATAGACAATCTTTCAGAGGCTTTATCTGTGAGGGTCTACAGCCTCCCACTTCATGCTCACTTACACATTCAAGTTTGGGGTGACCACACTGGAAGGTTATTTTTTTGGGATAAAGATTTCGCCTATGTCTTATTTTTATACAGCAATAGTTAAACGAAGTTGTTGAGTTGCAAAGAAAAGTGTAGATAAAAGGTGATAAAAGGCTTGAAGAAAAGGTTCAACTCAGTTTTTAAGATAGGTAACTTTCCATTTTTACTAAAAAAAAACAATCATTTATTACGCATAATTTAAACCCCTGCTAATAAAAGAGTTAGTGTAGTTAATCAGTTTGTTTACACTTTAGCCGTTTTTAAAACCTTTTTTATCTATCGACGAGAAACATTATAAATTAATATATATTTGTATGTGAAAAACATACAAATATATATTAATTTATAATGTTTTTTAAAACAGAATGGTCCAAAAAGTGACGTTAAAAAAATATTCGTCATAGCCAGGGGCATTTAAAATTACCCCATGTATTTTCGGATACCCTTGGGCAAGAGAAATATATTTTTTTATGACGTTACTTTTTTGACCCCACTGTATATACTTTGTTTTTATACATTTTTATGTAATTTGTTATCTTCTATGCATAACGCTCATTCATTTGCAAATTAATCACTCTTTTATTTTTGTATAATTTAAAGTAAACCATTTTTTTAATTTTTCTGCATGTTTACACTGTCTACATTCAATTGCATAAGATAATGATAAGTGGAAGCGCGGAGTCTCCTAACACAAGCAATTCCTTGCTTAAAAGGTGATCTCCAATATTATTGTGTCTAAATGCATTTTGTAATTGAAATAAATAATTTTATTTATTATTTTATTTTATCTATATCATTTTTTTTTTCTCTTTATTTATTAGGGACTTGTACCATTAACAGGTCATGTCAGCCCCATCATTTCCTTAAGTAAGTTACTTACAAAATTTTCTTAAGACTATTAAATATAAATTTATAAATAAGCTTAGCTTTATTGCTTGCAGGATAAGCCAGAATACTTTGAAATTTACCCAAATCGAATGCACTTAATTTTAATTTTTTACATAAATGTTGCCTTTCAAAATCATTACGAATACAATCTATAAGGAGGTGTTGGACATCTTCTGGTTTATCACAAATTATACAGTTAGGTGAAAGGGATTTCTTCATTAAAAAGGAATTTTTTTTTAGTGGTACATGTCCAGATCGTATTCTAAAAGCTACTTTAAGTAATTGCCTACATAGTTTAACATCGGTAAACCACGGTATCCGAGGAGGCTCACATTGCATAGTTTTGTACCATATTCCTTTTTCTCGAGATCTGATGTCAAAATGTTCTTTCCACTTTTTTTGCCATATTGTCTTGTACCGTTATCATTCAATTATGCTTTTGTGTGTTGTGCTATGTCTGTTGTGTGCACTGTTTTTTTGTTTTATCTATCTAAATTAATTAAATACAGCCAAGTGAAAGCGATTTGATCTAGGCTGTAAGTTTGCATAGCTAAAAATAAAACCACTTTTTTTACTGCATATCAACAAAGATCAAAGTCACAAAACAGGTTCTCACTAAAACAGACTAACAGTTGCTAGTCGGTAGTCAATAGCTATACAATGTCTCGGCCACGGTCATTTTTATAATAGCCTTGACAATTCAATTGATTGCCGAATTGCAAGGCGATGGCCGTAATGATAAATATTATTCAACAAGTGATTGTCATAATGGTTTACAAGCGAGACAGCAAAGAGAGTACGGTCTACTTTTTTTTACGACTTATAATGTAAACACTTTACACACCTTCACCTTCGTCATACAGGATGTCCTAGTTCAGGGGTCGAGACCTCATTGATGTAATGTGTACTGAAGTTTGGAAATTACTATTACTATTACCTTTTGTGTAAGAATCTCACCGTGAGAACTAAGGTGAAATGAGCTTACATTTATTTATTTAATACTTTAAGCACACAAATGTACAGAGGTGGACTTAATGCCACAGGTATTTTCTACCAGTCAACCTTTGGGTGATGCAGAAACAAACAAGTGCAATAACGAAAATTGTGGAATTAATATTTATTTAAATATAAGGATATACATATACCTATTCAAAATTAAGAATATAATATATATACCTAATTATATATGAATATAAAAACAAATAAATATACTAAAACAAATAAGACAAACAATGGGAAAACACTAACATTGTGATGATACTGCTACTTCAGCTGTCATTTTAATTGATGCTAATTATTGACAACTCAGTGGGGGATGCGCTAAGGCAGCCCACGAAATTTAATTTTCTTAAGATTTTTACAATTTATAACAAATATGGCTACAGAATTATAATCATTAGAATTACCAATACAACCACTTAAGGGGACGATAACTGACTTTTAATGATTTTATACTGAAGATGACGTCTAAACGAGTAGTGTTAATGATTTGGAAAAAATATATGTTAAATTAGAGCATTTTTTTAATATTTTAATATAGCCATATTTTGGATTATGTTTATATTACATAGTGATATAAATTTGTAAAGTTATGTCTAACGCGGATAAAAAACTGAGAATGACGCAAAATCTATTAAGCGTATTTTTCTAAAACCTTCACCATTTTAAAGATAATTTAATTATTAAATAAATAAATTCTTTATTGCCATACAAATATTACAGGATAATTATTGATCTTTTAGTATACGTGTTTTATTAAAATACCATTTGTTTTACGTATAATAAATTAAATATGCGTCTAATTTGGGACAGCGCTCCTTGATGGGCGAGTCCTATTACTGGCTGGACGTACGACGCGTTGCGTGAGCTCATTATAGAACACGCAAGCTAACCATTCAAGGTCACTGTCATATATCTGCGTCTTAAGTTAGAATATTCTTCAATATCCTTTTCATTCGGTCACCCTACTCTAATCCCTATTCGTATAAAATTACATTTAAGAACACTTGAATTCTGAACCTTCGTGCAAATATTAGCCACAGAGTATCTATTACTGACCTATATTCTTATTTAATATACCTAAATACATATATTTATGTATATCAAAGGTGCCCTAGTTTTGTATAGCTTCCACGTGTGACGCTTTAGAACCGACGTCCGGCCCTTTGTAGCTACCAACCTTGTTGCACATAACATCACGACAATCCCCGAAAGGGTTAGGCAGAGGTGTACCTATCGTACACCCACATTTCGCCAGTTATGTTTAAGTCCCATGTACTTAATAGGGGGCGAGCCTATTGCCACCAACCGGGCACAAATCCAGACTCCGGACTGAGAAATTCCAAATAGAAAAACCCAATAACACTTTGCCCGACCCGGGAATCGAACCCAGGACCTCATGCTTAGCAGTAGCGCTTGCGACCACTAGACCGACGAGGACAACCAATTTAAATATCATCATCATCATCATCAAAATAGTACATAATCGTCATCAATATATCGTCGACCGTAGGTTCAATTGAGGTAAGGGACAAAATACGATTTTTCAGGAGAGGCCGACAAAGTTTTTTTTTGTCGGACTAAATCGCCCATACCTTTTTTTCTTATTAACCTTTTTCGGTCTGTTTTTCTTAAGTTAGAATTTTTTCATATTCACCATTCGATAGAGCGAAAAATTCTGAACAAAACTGTATACTCAACTCATTTTGGGTATTTTGTCCCTTACCTCAATTGAACCTACGGTCGACGATATGTAAAAGCCCCCCAGACAGGCGCGACGCGACCCTGATAAAAAAAATTCCATTAAATTTTCACGGAAATTGTTCTACCGGTGTCGCGTTGCGCTTGTCTGTGGGAGCCTTAAACCATAGATATCTCTTTAGACTCACGTTTCCTGTAAGTAGGTACGATGCGTCAGCATGATAAAACAAGGTAAATGGTTACATTTCTCGTCTCGGGAAAATATATGCAAGGTGTACGGAATCCCCCTAGCTTTTAAAGAACGAGCAGAACCGGTTTGAGCTGATTGAGTTTAGTAATGAAAGACGTAAATAGAAAATATTATGGTAATGGTATGTAAAGAAGATTTGCGTTGGGGTTATTTTGACATGCATTATGAACGTTTTTCCATTACGGCATTCTCAACAGCTCGTCTGCATTTTCCTTGTTTATGGCAAAATAATCTCACATATTCCCCATGGGACCTAAGGTAACATTATTGGTGAAATATGGGTGTGGATCTTTCGAAAAATGCAGCCGTGCTTTTTTTTTTTTAACTATGGCCTCTCGCAGTTTTGACCACTAAGGTCTTGGCTGCTTAACCGGACTTTCCTGTGGGTGCCTTAAGCTACTACACTTAGAGCCTCCAGCCAGGAGCAAATAAACTATTACGCTCGCTAAGGGCACCCCCTGTGGGGTACGAACCTCGGCTTAGGGCGTCGCTGGGGGGAGGACAGCAAGAAGGGACAGGCTGGATCAAACTTAGATTTTCATTATGATTATTATGCGGGGTATTTAAAGCTACGTGCTCAGCTGCAACAACTGCTGGCACCTCGTTATCGAGCAAGGGTCGGGTCGGGGAGGATGCAGCCGTGATATTTTAATGTATATTTATATAATAGACACACCCAAGACTGTAATTTTTTTTTCGTCATGTTTTTATACGACTTAATTTGTACAAATTAATTAAGGATCAATCATAAAACTCTATTAATCATCACAAAAAGGACGGAAACTTAGCACAAGCAAACCACAGGCATACTTAAAATTAATAATTTCAAAGAATTGACCGCGGAAGTCAAATCTAGGAAGCAGGAGGTACGTACTTCACCGTAAAACTATCTGCATGGGTTTTTACAAAACTTAGGTGACAGAAATCATTAAAATCCTTGACTCAACGCCTTGGAAAACCCCATGAAACACACACTTACGTATTAAAAAATTTCCTTTCAACACCGCCATTTTGATTTACGAAAGTGTGAGACGTTATTGACAGCTGTCATATTTTTTTTAAGTAGTTATTGTTGTTTTTCCTTATTCTGTCATTGCATACGTTTATTGATATTGATTTTATTGATGAAGCTGAGATTGAGTACCGGGTCAGGTAAAAGTTATTGGATTTTTTGTTAGCAATTTCTGATACCTAATTGCAAATGGTGTTGACTTGCCCCTAATGGGGCATAATACCGACATTTAAACTGAGGATTTCAAATAAATTTTTTAAACCCAAAAGTTCAACTAACCTAGAATTCTTAAATTCAATTTATTACTCTAAGTACGCTGTCCACAGATAAAGAAAAAAAAAATCAAGTTGGCCATAAAGACACAATTTGAACGTCAAAATTAACAAAAAAATATAATTGATTCTAGTCGCCCCATCCAAAAAGTAGTTTTGTGTGCAGAAGAATGGCTGAGAAACGCCATAGTTACTCTTTTTAAATGTAGCCGAATCGAGACAAAGCTTTTTAAAACTAGTTTAAAATCGTTTTATAATTCGAACGCCAACTGCCCGGTTATAGAGATCTTTAAGGTTTTTCTGTAATGACGTTCACTAGGTGGCAGCACTTTGACGTCACACCTGTCAAAAGTGTCAAAGCGCATATATTTTCCTTAGTCGTGACTGAATGATAAACGAATGATGAACGTCATCACATATTTTATATGAAGGGTTTATTTATAAAAACATCCTAAAGTTAAGTGACGGTCAAATGTCAAAAATGTATGCTTAAACAGTCACTAATCATTACTTAACTTTAAGCAACGTTTATAAGTAAACCCCTCATTGTCGAAATGGAAGAACTCTTGTCAAAGAGGCGACATCTAGTGGCGTGAATTCTCATTAAATCCTCATTGGAGACGGTTGTAAAAAAGCTAGCTTATCAATGATGACGCAGACGTTCGATTTCTAATTCGATACTTGCGTATAGTCACGTATGCTCTGTGATAAAAATCTTTAAAAATAGAAACAATGGGAGCAATTAGATTTGCATTTAGTATCGATATAATTTATATTCTGTTATACACCGTGACATTTTTGTCGTCTTACAAAAGCAGCCCACTTCATGTATCCAATGACTACTAAATATTCATTACAAAAATTATTACATACAGCGTGACATGTTAGTGGTCTAAGGGCCACTCAATGTACTCGACATAAAATACCTTTTTTTTGGGTGGGAAATTATCAAATTGTGGGCGTGTCAGACTCTTACTGACTAAAATCCACCCGTGTTTCTTAAGTTGCCATGTTGCCGGGGGCTACGATTTCCCTTTTGGTTTTATTCGCAACCCCGGCAGGCATCTGCCCTTGCAAACCCCGTCAATTCTGCTAACATCTCTTTGAGGCGCGCGTAGAACACAACGCGCCGTTGACCCGGACCTAGTCCTTATCGGACGGCGAGCTACTCATTACTGCTCAAAATTCCTGTAGGAGCAATTATAAATTTGTTACAATTTTTAAAAAATGTTTAGTAGTCATTAGATATATGAAATGGGCTGCTTTTGTAAGACGACAAAAATATCACGGTGTATAATAAGTAATTGTAATAGGGAGTAAACGCATCGAAAGAACATACTGTCATTGTAATGACAAATACCGTATTGTCCGTATCGGCAAACGTAGTGGGGGAGGCCCCCCAGCTAGATGGACCGACGACTTTAAAAAGGTGACTGGGACAGACTGAATTCGGGCGGAGGACAAGGTGTTGTGACGCAGCCTGGGAGAGACCTATGTCCAGCAGTGGACTACAATGCGCTGAGGTAATTGATGCCACTTCAGCTTGCTTACTTTACAAACCTGACTATACACAGTGGGATAATTACAGCCTGATATTTAATCTCCGAACCCTGTCATCAGAATAATGTTAAGCGAATGGACAAACTGTACCATCATCTGCCAGCCCGTCCCATCCTTGATGTCCTCCCTCCGGTTGACGCCCTAAGCCGAGGTTCGTACCCCACAGGGGGTGCCCTTAGCGAGCGTTCGCCTAGTTTTAATTAGCATAGTTGAATAAACCCTGGCTGGAGGTTTTAAGTGTAGTAGCTTAAAGCAACCACAGGAAAGCCCGGTTAAGTAGTCATGATCTCAGAGGCCAACTACGAGATGCCCTACCTAAAAAAAAATGCCATCATCTGTTATTGACAACAATGTTTTTTTTTTTCAAGTGAAAACTTCTTTAGGCGCGTTGGGCAGTTTTGAAATGGGACTAAACCATTGATTTCGTGACACTGTGACGACACCAGCTTTTGACCATTAAAAAGACATCAACGCGTTGATTACCGCGGTGCCGATTTGTTTTTAAGTTTTCACTTCTGTCGGCACTCCCGGAGTGCCACTGTTTTTTTATCACATCGTGGTATCTCTTCACCTGCATTTTACCTGATGGTAAGATGATCAGGCCGAAGGTGGAAGCGAGCTACACCCGGAATCCTCAACCACAGAGGAACTGGCTATCTTAACTCTAACTGCCGAAACACAACAATGCTGTTAACATTGTTGTTATGGCGACAGACTTGGATAAGATGATGGTAGCTATAGCCAGGCAGACTAACCAAACTGAGCAAAAAATTTAGCCCCCACTGGGAATCGAACCGACCTCTGGGTCTGAGACAGGTAGTCTAACCACTGGACCAAAGAGGCGAACATGCCAATTTTTGCAAATTATAATTAGAAATTGAAACTAAAAACCAGTTGGCTATAATGTTAATGCCGTTAGCGGCCATAAAGAGTTGATTAATATAAAAACTATCATAAATCAGCCTGTATACATCCACTGATGAATATTTCTCTCTCAAACTCAAAGCATTTATTTCAATTAAACCATTTACAAGCACTTTTGAACTGTCAAGAAATTGGTCAGTCAGAAATATGAAACTAGTTGCCCATTCCAAAGCGTAGTAGGTTCCTATGGAGAAGAACGGGCAAGAAACTCCACGGACACTCTTTTAAATAAAAAATTGTTACAAAATATTGGTTACATCATTCATGTTGAAATTATACATGTGAGAACAATGTAGAAAGACGTGCACGTTAGAAGTGTCTCTCATAAAAAGATTAAAAAAAACTATTCAAAAATTAAAAATAAGCCATGGCAGCTAAGAGATGACCAGTCCCAACTGACGGCGCCCGTTCACGAACATGACGCATGGATTAGCACCATTCAGCTCAACCATTTTGAATTTTCTAGTATCAGCACAAAGTAGATTCTAAACAATATGTGAAAAAAACCCTGTCCAATCCGAAAGGGGCACATAGGTACTGCAACAACATTACCAAAAATGTATTATTATTGAAAATTAAAAAGTCCGCGACTGCCGTGACTTCGTCCGTGAAATTTCTTGTTCCTCGTCGCATCGCATCGCCCGCACTATGACTTCGTTTTTGCTTAGCGTTCCTTCTGACTTTTTTCTTTTTATTCGGCTCCTAAGGGTCGTAGAGTGATCCGTCTTAACGTTTTTCATTTTGCTAGGCTCCTGAGAGTCGTAGGAACCTTAGGAGCAAAATGAAAAACGCTAAGTGAAAACGAGGTAGCAGCGCGGGCGATGCGATGTAACGCGGACGAAGTCGCGGGCAAGAGCTAGTTATTTATATGGCTAAATGTGGATGTGCTTCACAACTCTGCTTACCCTATAAAGAATGCATGATATTATAATGTAACTTCTATCGAATAAAAGTAGGTAATATTATAATAATAACAAGACTATTTCCGATTATGTTACACAATTTTATTTGATAATTTTGAAGAAAATGCATTAATTTTACACGTGATTTTCAAACACTAACCGTGACGCTAGCAAAATTAAGTAAGAATTCAGAACAAAACCGACGTCAAAGCATTTCGCAAACATTCGATTTCTTGATAATTATTAGCAAGTACTTTTGTCTTTGTGTGCGCAAACGCTGAGTCATTGGTTCAAACGTTTGCGCCAATGTCAATAACCAACGTACGGGTCTCTATGACGTGACAATTTTCAATGACATGACGCATTAATTATATCGTCATTATACCGGAATAAGGGCATTTATTTTTTCCCGTTTTTTGTGGGTAAAACCTTGTGGTCATTTTTATGGTTTTATTTATTTAATTTCTGTGTATTCTTTAAAACCATAGTTTCTATTTCTAGTTACTGACCGAGTTTGTTTCTAGAAAACGGGCCTTGTGTTTTTTTACGATAAACTCATTTTACTATATTTTTTTTTTGCAATGTTATAGGATAGACAGACAGACAAAGAAAGTGTGTGAGAAAGAAAAGTCTATATCTTAAAAAAAACAGTGGCACACCGGGAGTGCCGACAGAAGTGAAAACTTTAAAAAAATCGGCATGGGGGTAATCAATGCGTTGATGTCTTTTACTCCACGCACCGCGATAATCAACGCGTTGATGTCTTTTTAATGGTCAAAAGCTGGTGTCGTAACAGTGTCGCGAAATCAACGGTTTAGTCCCATCTCAATAATGCCCAACGCGCCTTAAGAAGTTTTCACTTCAATAATAAAAATTGATTAGTGTAGTAGTACCTAGATCCCAATTTATTTAGGGTCGTCGCAAGATGTCTTTTTCTTCTATACCTACTTCTCTATCAGTCATCATTTCGGTAGTCACCCCATTTCTATCCATATCATCTTCCACACAGTCCATCCATCGTTTCTTTGGTCTTCCCCTACTCTTATAGCCATCCACATTCAGACTCAAAACTTTCCTCACTACATTTTCCTCACTCCTCCTCATCACATCATCTAATAAATATTGCACAAAATACATATTTTCTTTTCCCAAAACATTATGACACTTCGAGTTACTAATAGCTGCATACCGTAATTTGTAACATTAGTTACTATTAACTACTGTCCAAATTATTAGGGAATCAATTAGTAAATATTTAATGATGGAAAAGTTCACTACATTATTCCAACCAGTTTTAATTTATACTTAAATTTATGCTTCACAGAAAGCAATTATACTAATGACATAAAATCTATAAACACAAAAAAATAATACATATTAATAATTTAAATAAAAAGGATTCACTATATCAATTTAATAACTATTAAAAATAACAGACAAATACATAATCTAATCTAACTACCCACTGCAGGAGTTTCTGCCTATGCCACACAATTATGTCTTTTGCTAGTGATATACCTACCTATAAATAAATAAAAATATTTAAATCAAAAATGATTAACCTAACCTACCACAACACTGAATTATTAATGAAAAAATAAATAATTCATAAGTTGATATATAGTGTCAACGTATAAAATTATATTTTTTTTATAATTATTCTTAAGCATTTAAAACGATAAATTCTTAGATTTTTCAATGTAAAAACATTGATAAATTAAGTGGTAAATTCGTACTTATAAATTATTAGAAATATAAAATTTATAAAAAAAAATAGATACGCTTGCACCCTATTACGTGTAACTTAGGCATAATTTGCAAAATGTAGGTGTATTATACATACATACGTCTCTGCCTAAACCTTCGAGGAGTACAGCGTGATGTTATGTCATGCTATCGACCTCCACATTTTTACGAAGCAATACCTACTACACTAAATCAAAGTCCAAACGGATGCTTTCAATAATAAATATCGAAATTAATAATTATTGTTAATTAAATAACAGTCGACGTCAAATTTTATCGGTATCGACTACCGGTATTAGTGAATTTATGCAAATTAATTTAAATTAAATAGCTGTTATAATATAGACCAGTCTTTGAATGAATCAACGGAACTTTTTTTACATCGATCACGAAAACGTTTTAGTTGAAATAAGACAGAAAATGCATTTGATTTTTAAACACCCCTAATTGCCTCGGAAATAGGGGTGTATTTAAATTTTTACTCTTTTCACCCCATACTTGGGAGATGCTGAAAAAGTGAAAAAATGCTCTTAGCTTGCTTGTAAATAACATTATTTTATGAGACCATCTTGATATTAAAACATACAAAAATAAATAAGATTTAATTAATCATTGATAAAGTGTATATGAGAAAGTGATTTTAATCTCTTTACAAATACGTTGCACAGCTAAACTAAAGTACTGATTTTGACGAAACTTGGCACAAGGGTAGCTTGTTACCAAGAAAATATAATTCAGTAGTTATATTCCTGAAAACTGGAAAACTTTTCACGTAGGCACGTAGAGTCACACCCACGTCCTTCTTATTCATTAGTTCTAAGTAAGTCTAAATGTTAGTTTAGTTAACTTACAAATAACAAATCTTATAAGGGTATAATAATATAGGGTAGTATATGTGTTTAAGCAACGTAATTCTTCCCTTTCAATTTAACACACCTAGTTAAAATTGTAGACGTAAAAGTAAACTCAATCGAATCAGACTTCCAAATCGAATCGAACCAATTAACAAACTCAACTCTTAAACTCTAATCGATTCATCAAAATTTGATGCGAATATCGATGCTTAGACTCATTCACAGTAGTTATCGATTCCCAAGTTTTGACGCATGCGCAATAAACGTAGCTAAAGTACAAATATCATCTGTTGAATGCTTGACACAGTCAGTCAGCCATCGCCGTGTGTCCAGACACATCGTCCACACAAATTTAATTTATTTTTCCGTGTTTTCTGTTTTAAAAAAAAACCCGCGAACCGTAAGTAGAGATAGCAAAATAACTAAAATACTTTTTTTTTGTTAAGCGTTCGTTCTGTGCAGTTTTTATTTTTTGTGAAATTGTTTTTTTTTATTGAACGAGAGTGAGTATGTACAGTGATATAAACAAATAGGTGTTTGCCTTCGTTTATCTCGATTTATCACGAGTTATCAATGTGATTTACTTTTTATATTGGTTCCGGTTCCGGTCTTAAACCTAGGTCAAAACTTGACCTAGGTTTGTAATGTTTAGTCATTTGTAACTGCGTAATGTTTTTTTTTCGATAAACTGTTGCGTGATTGAAACAATTAAAGATATCAAGGTTTGCCTGTACCACGTTTTCATTCATAATTATTCGAGGATAATTATGTAGCGTGTTTTGATATTAAACGTTATGCAATCTACAATAGTTTCTGTTAGAAGTTAATTATTTTGATGGAGAATGTTTGACTACATTCCTTAAAATTGTGATTGTTATCAAATTAATTTTTAAGTGGCACTTGACCTTTTTGTTCAGGCATAAAAACTGCCTAACTAAGGTCTAAGTTAACATTGATTTCCTAGGGCTATAACTTTTTGTAAATAAGAAAAATCGTTCTGTTTGTAATGTTTATTCGGACGTATAATTTTGTTCTGTTTAAATCGAAAAATAATAACTGTTAAAAGGCCACCGCCAAAATTGACGCACATTTGGGCGCGTTTTAGAGCATTTTGCATTACTTTTCGCAGTCCTTCTGGAGATAGAATAACCTAGAAGTGACGACGTTCTTTTCTTGTAGAGTATACATATCTAGTGTACCATGATTTTACGATGTGTTCTTCTCAAATGTCAAAATCGCAATGACTAGACATTCCATTTTCAAAAATGAGAGCATCTTTGAAAGAGATGATAGCTTATGCGCCTCTTAGTATACAATGTGTAACCTGAAAATAGTTTGATCAGAATAACGAGCAGAATCAATTGAACCACTTTTTAATATAGGTCACATTTTTCAAAAAATCTTCATTAAAATCGTTGCCGTGTCTATTTATTAATAGGTCAAGCCATCACATGCGCAAACCCGCCAAAATAGGTAAACAAACACAAATTATTGTCGACCAATTGAAATTTTCTAATACGCGGAATAATAATAGCTTTTATTTCAATGCAAATATGAATCTTACGAACTAAAACAGCACATAAAACCTTTACATTTTATTTTATGTTTTTTTTTTCTCTGGAATACGTCAGTTGAATTAAAAATCAGTTGGGGTGTCTGAGGTTTTGCGCATTTAACGTTACACGTTGTATAGTCATAGGTAGATATGTTTTGGTCAATTTAGCATTCTCAAACTCAAACCATCTATTTTAATTAAATTGTCAGGGAGTCAGTCAGTCTGAAATTTGAAGCTAGTTGCCCATTCCAACTCGTAACAACAACACCTATGGAAAAGAACAGGCAGGAAACTCCATTCCCCGTAAACTGAGCTTACTATCAATTGAGCCAAGGGGCTCAAGAGGCTCATGTGACTAAGGAGTCACATGAGCCTCTTGAGCCCCTTATTTTTTTTTTTCTGTTGGAAAATTATCAAGGGCTCTTCTAAGGGCGTGTCAGACTCTTACTGACTAAAACCCACCCGTGTTCCTTCGGTTGCCCTGTTGCCGGGGGCCACGATCTCCCTGTCGGTTTTCTTCGCACCCCCGGCAGGCATCACACCCTTTTTGATACCCACAACAATTGTAACAGAGTCCACAGTTGCATAGATTACGATTCTTCACATTATACTACAGATTTTGATAGATATTATCTCACAGAGTAAACAATAAGATAATTTGCACTATCACTGATAAATTACTCATCGTTTTTATCAGCCCATTAATATTCAGAGCCAAGCAATTTATTACCCAATAACTATCATAAACAGTCAAAGGGAAATTGCCGTAGATATAATTTTGATTTATTTCCAAACATAAATCTTTACATATTATTATAAATTTAAGATACTTTTCGTGTTTGTCTATGTGAAGGTGTTGTTCTTCAAAACTATGCAATCGATTTTGATGCGGTTCCCACTATCATTAAGAGAATTTGTTCCGGAAAGTTTATGTGTTTACATTAATATTAAAATACGTAATGATAAAGATGTATTGGTGGTAAAAATCGTGCGAGTCAGGAGCAGGACGCTAATATTAAATGAATTAAAGAAAGATAATACATTTATTTAGCACAGACAAAAAGGCACAAAACATAATTATAAAACAAGTAAAAAAAAAAAAAAAAACAAAGTGTCCAATTTTTTTTAAAAATAAAATCAAGATCGAAGTTACTAAATATATTTTCAAGGTTTTAATTAATAAGATACTTAATTCTGGTTATTATTATCTGTAAATGTATTTTATTAAATAATTGTGTCTAAATGTTTATTGCTTTAATACAGTGGGTAAGGTAGAGGTACATACAGCTACACATCAAGCTATAATTTTCCAGTATAAGCTGACCTCGCATTGTACGGAAATACTATACAATGCGAGATCAGCATAAACTGGAAATGTATAGCTTGATATTAGCCTTGTGTACAGAGTCTGGATTCGTGCTCGGTTGATGGCAATAGGCTCGCCCCCTATTACATGGGACTTAAACATAACTGGGGAAATGTGGGTGTGCTATAGTTGCACCTCTGCTTAACCCTTTGAGGAATACAAGCGTAATGTTTTGTTATGTTACAGTAGGTAAATGTAAAGTAGATTTAGTTAACTGGTTATGGTATGTTCAAAGTAGTGTTAACGAAAATCACGGTTTGTGCAAATAACAGTACGGTCAGACTACTAAGTGTTAATAAAAATAATAAGTCTTAAAATAATAATTTGCAGGCAATTAAAAAATTGCCTACAAAAATATTATTTTACTTAAACGTTGACAATCATGACATGATTACAGCGTGTAAGACATACAGAGCATCTAAAAGGAACTGAAACGAAATTGTTTATTCTGTAAATAGGATATCGGAATCACTTTTACACGTCATATAAAAAAAAGCTAAATGGAGTCGACATTTCCTATCTAACTATCCCTAAGAATAAATGCTTAAACAAACTCAGGACTCTCTATAGACCCTTTCCTGCTAACATTTTCTCTCGAAAATAAATTATGTAGGGTTTTCAAGGATCTTTTGTAAACGTACCTACCAATTTCAACCTACTCTTAATTTTTCAAATCTTAAAGAGGAGAACCATTTTTTAAGCTAAATTCATATTTACAAAACCTCAAAAACTAATTAGCCAAAACATTGATTTTCGTATAAACATAATAATTCCCAAATTAAACACAAGCACCCTTTAAACCCTTCACGATGACGATATTAAGTTTCATAAGATGGTGATCGCTATTGGCCGGTTATAGGAGATCGTTATAAAATAATTGATTTCCTTTGAGGATAACCCTATTTGCGCTATACGTTAACTCAGCAAACAGTTTTGCTTTATCAATAGATTTTTATATGAAGATTTTTGGCTTGAATATAAATGGAACCCAAGATTGTTTTTCATTGAAACATGTATATCGATACATATTAGATGCAGTTTTCAAAATTATTTAGAGAATTTTTTCCGGAAAATTTATCCTATACTATTAAATGAACAATATTTGCATATATATATTTGTAATCCCGTTCTCGAAAACGGCTCTAACGATTTCGATGAAAGGTATAATATCGAGGTTTACGGTGCGAAAAATTGATCTAGCTAGGTCTCATATCTGGGAAAATTCGTTAACTTCGTATTTTCACCGGTCGCCCAAAGTTTAGAACAAGATGGCTACCTTAGAATAATGACATCGCAGCATGGTATTAGTGTGTATTATCATAGCAGCATGGAATTAGTAGGTACTATCCTATTCTATTAAATAAGCATTCTCTATTTTCACCAGAGCAGAGTTCGGTCGTCCAGGTACTGTGTGTAAGACATGTATATTAAACTTATTACAAAAAAATCTCGATGATTTTTCAAAGGGATGAGTCACTAATGTTTTATATATTAATATGATCATTATTGTAACGGAAAGCTTAGATAATAGGATTATAATGATGGTCTTTAATTTAGCTATTATTTTCTTTAATGATTGGGTAATAATGACGTCTTATTAGTTTTAAATAGGTTAATCTAATGCAAAATACTTGAAATCATTAGTTATAGAGAGTCTTAATCGATTAAATATAATACATATAAGCAAGTGTGCAATTTCTGTGAGATATAATCTTTTTAAGTTGGTAGAAATATGTTTCAAAAAAATAATTTATTGAGTGTAAAAAATAACATCACTGAAAAAAGAAAAACAAGCATTATTATCAATTAAATCATTCTTTTCAGTTGGGTATTTGTTTTTTTTTAAATAATTTGTTATATTTCAAGCCTTTTAGTTTATTTGGAATTGAATCATTACTAGCTTTTATTTGATATTAATATTGTTGTAATTTTATTTTTAAACAAGAACCTTTTTTTTAATTTGCAGATAAAATATATAAATATTATTTAGCCTATGTCATTTTCAAAATTAAGTCAAATCTAACAACATCTCACATGTTAAAGTCCTTCAAGCCATTTAGGCTACAGAGCGTGCCTACATACATACCCGCAAAAAACATTACCTTCCTTCTGGAGCAATTGGGTAAAAACAAAGTGCAAAAAAAGAAGATTTGAACAATCATAATCCCTTATCGACTACCTTCCCATTCAATTTAACCAATCTTGTATGTCCACTATAAAACATCGAAGGTAAAAATATTTGCCTTCCATACAACCTTTGATTACTATCAAACGACCCTTTTCGTCCTTAAATATAACCCAAAAAAGAAAGAGTATGAACCTTAAATTCGGTAAGCTTGAAATACATTCACAAAAAATCCGAATTAAGTAATCATTCGACCATTTCGAATTAAAACCTCGACATTGAGAAATAAAAGAAAAAAGTTCGAAACCGCAATCTTTTTTTTACAAAATAATTTCGAGTCCTTACTTTTTTTGTTGACGCTACGCTTGTGCCCGCGCAAAGGACACGCGTTCACTTTTGCAACAAGGACATTAGGTACTAGCGTTAGAACTATAACGTATTAATTATTATTATTATGCTGTCCGTACTTTTAAGTGAAGGGGAATTTTATTTTAACGTTATTTTAATTGTTAAATTTTGAGGTTATTTCGTGATAAAAATTATGTACATTGCCAAAAGTTAACTGAATTAGAAGGTAAAAATATGCAAAAAAATCTTATGCATCGAATTTATTAACGGATTATCCCTAAACCAAATATTACTATGATCATATTCAGTAAAAAAAAACATCGACGAGCTGACATTATTTTCCCGGTAAAACACAATGATTAATCTATTCTTGTTCTAAATCAGAGACAAGGCAACGGAACTAAAACATAAATCCTAGTCCAGATCCTGCATTAAAATAAAATAGAGCCATATTTTTGAATACTAACGTGAGAAAAACCACATATTATATGAATATGCTAACGTTGGGTTTTTATTAACATTTATAATGATTAAACGTCACCAATGTATTCTGTTGATTCATTAATACGACAAAAACTAATGTATGCGCGGGAAAAATGACAGATGACAACTGGTTTTGGGGTTCCATAGACGAAACTGTTTGACATTACAATTTTTTAATGCTAAAAAGATTAGGCAGAGGAATGCTATCATTCATCCACAAGTAATTAAAAAAAAAACTATTCTCAACGATTTTTCAGCTGGAGACGTTCAATTATATTCGATTTTTATCACGCGAAACAATACTCTATTGGATTTTAAACTCTTGGCGCTAAGCATTGCGTTGAAAATGCAAAAGTGTATTTTTTTTTTTTTGACGCGCTGTGATGCAATCTGTTGCATTGTCAATGCTCGGGTCAACACCGTGAGTTGTAAATCAAATGCGCGATAAAAAAATCGCCATGTAGACCTGGGTACCTCAAGTACCAAACCCACATATGACCTCTAGAGCGACTTTGATTGTTTTATTCTCCTAACTATGCTAAGGTCTGCTAACCAGTAACCGCAGTCGTCAAGCTCCTTAAGTTCTGAGTTCAGCTATACGATTACTGACAAATGCGTGCATTGGCTGAACAGCTCCACTGTTCTTTCCTCAATATACCATCTCAGATACATGGTCCTCATATGGCCTGATCAAGATTATGTCTGAATTTTAAAATAGATTGTAATCTCCGAGTTTATTTTGGTATTTCTTCTCAGAGTAGTCAATTAGGAGACACTGAACCCATCTAGTTTTAAGACATTTAATTTTGACGCGCAAAAGTAAAGAAATTATGACATAAAAATCAGTTGTGTCTAAACGAGTATTTTAATCACAAATATAGTATACTTTTATAATAAACACTTTTACTCACATTTTACGGTCATTAAAGCTGAAGCAGAGCCAAGATAATTGCATTTGGACCACTTAAAACGAGTCAAAGCCCAGTTCAACAACAATGGTCGCGTTGCAAATCCATTTATGAAGTTCAAAGTTCAGACAAGCCTTGATCACAGATGAAACTTTATTAAATGGTTAGGTACACGAGGAGTTTATGTATAAAATACTATTTATACCGTTTATTTGTTTGAAAAGCTGCAGATTTAGGTTTTCAAAGTAACTTCAATGTATTAAAATTGTAGTTTTTTTGTAAATAAATCCTAGTATTATTTATGTATTAAATCCTACTTCCTACTAATAATATATAATATATAAAATTCTCGTGTCACAATGTTAGTTGCCATACTCCTCCGAAACGGCTTGATCGATTTTTATGAAATTTTATATGTATATTTGGTAGGTCTGAGAATCGATCGTAATCTATTTTTCATACCCCTAAGTGATAAGGGTGGTCCACCCCAAACATTTATATGGTAAAACAACGTTTGCCAAATTAAAAATATGACAGTTTGGATGTTTGGAAGTTTGTTACTTAATCACGCAAAAACAGCTGAACTGATTTGGATCAAATTTGGCACACAGATATTTTATAACTTAGATTAGCACATAGGGTATTCGTCAACCCGATAGTTTTTACCTCGATAGTACGTTCCCGTGAGATAATTTTCTTTAGTACTTTTAAATAATTTCTCTCATTGCTTGATGACTTCCGTTTTCAATCAGGTTAAGGTCAACTGTAGCGACAAATATTTTTAACCTATATTTTAACGATAATCTATTTTTAAATTCCAAAGTTCGTAAGTAATTAAGCGAAATAATTACTTATATCCTTATTGCATACGGAACCTCTTTATCTATGTCAAAGATACTCATACATTTTTTGTATGTATTAACGAATCTAATGATGTGTATATTTCCATGCAAATAATTAGCAGACAGTCATTTATTTTATTGTTTCATCGTTTCTTGTAACATCGTGCAGTGTTCATTAAGATTTTCGTTAAGTATTAGGTATCACTGATTAATTACCAGCATCAATCAAGCCCATAAAAGTGATATCATTCTCATGCTTTGCAACAAATATAGCAGTAAGAAACGTGAATTCAACCACGTAAGACAGTCCCATAAGCGACCATTTAAACGTCTGATTTGAATGCTCTCAAAATCTTTCTAGATCATCTCATTTAAGATCTTTATCAGCAGACATGGGCATTCGGAACATGCTAAGAATTTTAATTAATTTCTTCGCTTGCTTTACATCCAATTTTAGGTTAATCACGTAAACAACCACTTTCGTTCTTTTTATTGTTGCTACTCTGATTTCTCTTTCCGTATTTGATGCTAAATGGCTTATTACTTACATCATTGAGTCTTCCATTGCTTATCCCAATATTTATCTTTCGAAGTTAAACGTTTCAACCATAACATTTGGAAGTCAATGTTTTAATGCACAAAAGCGTTGCGCCCAAAAGCATTGTTTGATTGTTAAATACCTTTGGAAATATTATCATTAGTTAACTAAGCATTTATAAAAACTAGGCTTCTCAATTCTAATCGGAATGCTCAGGTTTTCTCCCAATTTCTTCATTGATTTTTAAGATGAAATTGCCAACTTCTTTTAACAATCTTCAGCTTTAGGGGTTCTTATTTTCATCTATTTCTTCTATCAAAAATCTAACAATAATTAAATCTACTTCTATGCCATACTGTAGCCTAAAGACAACGAAATTATCACTACTCCATCTAAACCAATCTTGAAGGTCCATACAAAGGTCAGAACAGCAGATATAGTTCTCAAAATTCGCGATAGGTCCAATTACCGTAACAATGCAAAACCGGAAACTAAGAACCGCACTACTTCACTAATAGGAAGCAAACCTTGATTGCGACCTCAACTTTCATATGTGGGTAAACGAACCGAAAACGTATCAAGGTTGCATATCAAAATACCGGCTGCTACCGGTTTTTTCGTTATAGATTTGGACTTAAGATCACTATCTCAGCTCTAGACTTCGTTAATAGAGATTTACTTGACCATTTCAGACACTAATCTACATGGTCCTCACATGTTCTGACCAAGATTATGTCTAAACTTTAAAAGAGACTGTCCCTGTGACCTCTGAACTTGTTTCGGCCATTCTTCTCAGAGTAGTTTGATAGGAAACGCCGACCTCATCTAGTTTTTAAAATATGATTGCCGTATTAGTATTTGTACAAACCTACTTACAGAAATAAATCATTTATGATTGGATCTTTGTCATTTTCACTTTCATTCGTTTTGTTACCAATATTCTCTTCTACAGTATTTGTAAAGTCATTAAGTAAATTGTATTTAGAGACTTTAAATAAATCTGAACATTAAATATCATAAGATTTTACCTTTTAATCAACATTAGCTACTTTTCCTCACAGCTGAAGCAAACAGCCTCGGTCACCGAATGACGCTTAACCAACATTGATGGCAAATGTTTGTATAACACATTGGCTGTGACGTCAAACTAGATATACGTAATTATTACATTATAGCACATATATAATTAGACACGTGGTACAAATGGCAATGCACTTCGCCTTGCCAACGATTACTTTGCTATTTTGAAATAAGCTTTAACACGATTATCTAAACATATTTTGATCTACTTGTAACTATGGATTATTTGAGACCTTAGCCATTACATTATTATTTGAAACATATTTTATTTTTATCACAGTAAGGTCGTTTCTTCATTTGTAACTAAACTTTATGTTACAAGTAGTGCAAAACATTCCTTTGAAAATGTAGATATTAAAATACATTTATAAAATAAACTTTTAGGTATACGGAACCTTAAATCACATTGATACTCAACTACTCTCAAAAATCTCGTCAAACATCCTTTACGATTACGCCTATAAAAATATGCATATATTTGCCCTTAATTCTAAAAATATTTACAATTTAAACCATGCTCTATCCGGAAGCATTATTATTATTTATAACTGACGAAATAACAATTATATTTAATAACGAAACGATAAACGAGACACGGGTTATCATCATAATAAATTAAGTCACAATTTTAAAGAGATAACCCTGAGGTCTTCCTTTATAAATTCTCTCAGTCAAGCCGCACATTTGCACAAAACGGACGTATTTCAAATTCAAATACAGAACTGACTTAAAATTTAAATTTCGAAATACGAATTTTTAGTAAAAACAATATGGCCGCTGTTAACGGAAAGGATTCAGACCCGATCGTCCCTCCTTCGTCTTTGATCAGAAGGGTCAGTTCCCGATCTGTCAGAAATTCAATATCGGAAGAGAAAGAAAATGGTGACGGTCCTGTGAAGGGATCCTTTGTCAGTAAATACAAGAAGGCTCCTGAGGCGTTAAAGGCTTTCCATTTGACCGATGCTGAGAGTGAGCTGGAGGTCCCTGGGACACCAATGACTCCTAGAACATCTACCACACCTGGTTTGTATATTTGAATGACGCTATAATAGATAATCTTTTTAAACGTGTTCTTTCTCATTGTATTTCTATGCGTTCTATCTTTTACTTTTATTCTCTTTAAATTTATTTATTTTATCTTATGATGTTCAATGAATTACTTGGTTAACAACCACGTTAAAAGTATTCGATCGCACTACTTTTATACATTTTAAATTACTCTAAATCCTATTTGTTTACCTACCTAGACTACTTATTCCATCGCCTTCACATGAATACAATCATAGTGTAATTTATGTTATTATAACCATATTAACCTATATTAGCATTATAATTTTCCTTCACAGTTTCAAGGACCATAACCATTAAATTATGATACTACGGTGTTTCTTAACTAAAACTTAAACACTATTCACAAAACAATATCCAAATGTATATTGTTCTTGAACTAAAATATAAACATAGCCATGTGATGTTGGCATTGAAGATCTAATACTAAATTATAAACTGTATGTTGTGACTGAGAATTTTGTTCCTTTTAGGAGAGTTCAATCTCAGTTGGGATAAATATTTTAATTTTGGATTCGTCAAAGGCTTTCGACTGTGTCTTTCACTACTGAGATTATGATTTGCATGTGTTTGTTGTGTGACTTTAAAATTGTATGTATTTTGATTTATGGCATCCCACATAATTATGCTAATTCAAATATTTGTGGAATGCCACAGGGTACCTATACACAAAGTAAAACAGAAATGGATGGGTACTTATGAGTAACAGCCGTTTTAGGTCTGTGTGACCCCGTACATTTCTAAAACAGTCAAAAGCTGTCTAAATAGCTACAATTTTATGCAATTTGAATTTGAACAACGTCATAATTTATTCAAGGTAGGCTTCAATTTTTTTTTCTAACTAACCTATTTAATATTATTTATGTTTCTAACAATTTATGAACACGCAACTATCCGGAACGATTGCAACATATTTTATCAAATGTTTGGTTTAAGGCTCTAATTAAATAGCATGATCTGCAAAAAAAAAACTTGCAACGTTAGACAAATATTGCGTAATATTTTAGGAATTTATTTATTATCTTGTCACGTTTTTCCTATATCCCGTTAGAATTAATATATTTATAATTAGTTAAAAAGATTTGTAACTGTCTCATTCCCATTTTCTTAAGAATATTTTCTGTTTTCTGCCTTTGGTAATAATTCCAGCCATTCTTTAATTTGGCTCAAGAATGTCCCTAATGAGGGGCCTTATAGCTAAATAATAACAGCCACACGAGTTGATATTCAAGGTTAAGCAACGCTTTCTGAGGATGGTCCGTGGATGGGTGACCATCCATTACATATCGAGACCTTTCCGTGCCTCGGAAAGCACTTGAAACCGTTGGTCCCGGCTGTCATTCGTAGATCTTTGACAGTCGTTACGGGTAAGTTAGAAGCCCAAAAGTCTGTCAAGCAGTCTTACCAAGCAATCGTGTTACCCAGTAACTGGGTTGTTGAGGTCAGATAGGCAGTCACTCTATGTACAATACTGGTATTCAGCTGCATCCGGTTAGACTGGAATCCGAACCCCTACATAGTTGGTAAAAGTCTATATTTGGCAATAATTCCAGTCATTCTTTAATCCGGCACAGGAATGTCTCCATGATCAACGGGTTATATTGAACACTATGTTGTCAATGCCAAATAAAAGAAGATATTATCCTTGGTAATAAACCGTCGTCGGTTTTATAATCGACCATTGTGAACAAAAGTAACAAGAATCAAGTGACAGACATATTATGCGCGAGCGCAAAGTATAAGAAGATGTTTTAGGGCAGTATCAGATTCTTTGGAAACTTCTGAACTGGTTAAACTGACAATTTCTTAGGACATTATTTTGGAAAAGTTCTTCAGTTTCCCAAATGTCCTATTTACATTAACTTAGAAGTGAAATCGCAATTAAAGCTGATTTTACAAGTTAATATGTGTACTAATAATTTGCAGAAAAACTGCAAGAAACTATATTCATAATTGCAAAACAAATAAGTCCATATTCAACAATTTTGCAGCCATGCATATAAAATCTCCAATTAGCAAGACTGCAACATAATCTAAATTGCGTTTTGTCTATTTAGCGTCTACGACAATTTCAAAAATATAATTATGAAGCTCTTTACATGATTGTGCAATCATGCAAAAAAAACCCTTACTAGTAAGACAGAAATGAACTAAACTCCTTCTTGTCTATTTAACGTCTACTTCCACATTCAACACGATATCTAAGCTATTCTCATTATTCTTCTCTTTCCCTCATCTCAATTTATTTGGCGTCAGCGTAATATGTCTTTTCTTTCATACATCATCTCGGTCGGTCGCCCTTCACACAGTCCATCCATCGTTTCTTTGGTCTTCTCCTTCTCTTTTCCTCTACACTCTATTCTCCTATTCACAACTAACCTATTCTATTCTTTTGTTCCCAGGTCACGAGAACTGCACCTTCCACCATGACTTGGAACTGGACCACAGACCCCCCACCAGGGAGGCACTTCTCCCCGACATGGCTAACTCCTACAGACTACTGCTTACAGGTGAATATTTTAGCATAAACTTTCAATCCACGAGTTAATAAATATGAAGACACTTTGGACATGTAACAATATGCATGGTACCAACTTATCACTTCGACAGTCCTTAGACAGGAGTCATAAGAAAATCTGTTCAAAATTCAATGTATTGATGAATGATGGGAGCTGTCACCTATGCAAAGGGACTGTGTTAACGAAAAACTTTTGTCTAAACACTTTCGAAATGATGAATGAAATTGATCATTTTAAATGTAATATTTGTTCAATTAGCTAACGTATGTTCTCCGTTTCTTCAGGTCTTGGAGAGGACCCAGAGAGGGCGGGTCTGCTGAAGACTCCGGAGCGCGCCGCCAAAGCTATGCTCTTCTTCACCAAGGGATACGACCAGAGCCTTGAAGGTATGTTGTCATGAAATAGTCCTCTTCTAAATAACATCCGGTTGTTCACCCTCTACATCCGTTCCATCCATGTCAGCCGCCTTTTTCGGCCGTTAGTCCATTATCCTACACACAC
Organism: Agrochola lychnidis; assembly: GCA_963680765.1. Classification (NCBI taxonomy): domain Eukaryota; kingdom Metazoa; phylum Arthropoda; class Insecta; order Lepidoptera; family Noctuidae; genus Agrochola; species Agrochola lychnidis. The sequence goes on from OY796872.1 coordinate 15,750,597, forward strand.
TCGATTTAATTACAAAATTCTTCAAAAAACACAATTTACGATACAATTTAAGACACAAAGTTGAAAGATGTCACTTTACAGAGGTTTTTAGGTAATACAGGGAAAAAACATCGGATGACCGACAGCCAAAAACGGTGGCTGAGATGGATGGAATGGTAATAGGGTATCATCTATCTGCATCTTATTTGATAAACCCGCATTGGATTTATTGTTTATAAGAAAACGTCACCAGACTTTTAATGTTATACATAACGAAATAAGAAAAGTTCTTACATCATTATATTTTCACTTAGTGAGCTTTCAAATGAAAGTTATTAATTATAATGAGCCCATGTTGAACTCGATTCGGGTAACAAAAATAAATATCACCAACGCTCAAACTATAAAATACAATACGGAAAATGATGATTTTCAACCATTAATTAATTTACCCATATTTTAACTTTCAGAGGTTCTTAACAACGCCATATTTGACGAAGACACTGATGAGATGGTTGTTGTCAAGGACATTGAAATGTTCTCCATGTGTGAGCATCATTTGGTGCCGTTCTATGGCAAGGTGTCCATTGGATATCTGCCTCAGGGCAAAATCCTGGGATTGAGCAAGCTGGCTAGGTAAGAGACTAAAATTATTGAGATAGATTCTTGATTTTGAGATAGAGAATTTTTTGCAGCAGTCAGTGACAAATAATAATATGATACTAACTAAAGACCGTTGAACAAATCACATGACACTAAGTATCTCTCTTAAAATACAAAAAATATTTACAAAAACAACACGTTAGGAGATCTATGTAACTACGTCAGAGTAGAGAGTTAACTCATGCAAATATGCGTCAGTGCGAATTCAGTGATAAAGGCTAAAAAAACATAATCAGGGCAAAAAGGTAAAGTCAAGCACTGTTTCTAAAATCGTAAATTACTAACATTTGTTTCCTTTTTTTTCTACAATCTTGATTACTTGAGCATACACATTCGTATTTTGTCAATATTCACAATCTCAATATCGCTATCGGTATTCTTTCCTCTCTCTTTCTCTTTATTTATCTTAACATACATGACAATATTCTCTTCAATTATTCCAGGATCGTGGAGATATTCTCCCGTCGTCTGCAGGTGCAGGAGCGTCTGACCAAACAGATCGCCGTAGCTGTGACACAGGCAGTCCGCCCGGCTGGCGTTGCTGTTGTTATTGAAGGAGTGTAAGTATTCTTTACTTACAAAATTATTGTGTCATCATAATCTTCAGCCTAAGACCCACTGCTGGACATATGCCTCTGTTTGATTGTATCAGTCTCCACTTCCCTGTGCCAGTCTCGTACTGGTTTGCGATAGTGTTTAAGTCCATCAAAGTATTGAGAGGTAATTTCTAATGGCTCTACCTGTTCACCTTCTGTTTAGCTTCAACTTGTTAACTTACTAACCGCCTCTTAGACAAATCAAAAATACTTTCAAAGTGGTTCCATTTTAACTAACGGTTTGAGTTAGAGTTCTCTCCGTGTCTTAAAATGTAAGATGAGGAATCAGAATTTATACCACAACATTATCTTTTTCTGACATCTCATGATGACGACAAGTAAATAACAAATGCATCACAACATAACAGGCATGATTTAGATGCATAAAAGATTGGAATAATGAGCTGCGTAGAGACCATGATTTTTATCAAAGTAATGTGAATATCCCGGCTGATCACAGTGCGATTGCGTTTGGCAGAATAAATTGACAATTATATTGTGAGATAAACTCTTTATGGCAAGCATGCAAGCCATCCAAATCGTACTCTTTAAAATGTGAATAGCTTCACATCAGTCTCACTCAGCCTAGCGGACAAACAGGTTAAACTGTTCCATTGAGAGCGAGAATAGTTAGTTTTCACAAAAAAATTTAGATGGCGCTACGATTGACGATAGATCGTTGATCAATGTTTACGGAGTACAACGAAGTTCTTGATTTACTAAAGAGATGGCGACACTTGTAGTTAAATCATCTTACTTATTAGTACTGTATTTTTTCTCTACTTAAATATATTCTCTTTTACTGGTACTTTCCCGTATGATTTTTTAACCGACTGCACTCAGGGAGAATTATAAAAACTTCGTTTTGACGATTTACCGATTTTATAATATTTTTTTCTTTTTACAGGCACATGTGCATGGTCATGAGAGGGGTCCAAAAGATCAACAGTAAGACGGTGACGTCGACGATGCTCGGAGTCTTCCGTGATGACCCGAAGACGAGGGAAGAATTCCTTAACCTCGTACACTCCAAGTGAGAAAGCGAGATAATGAGTTTACGTTGACGAGTCCTTAATATTTTTTCTGGGGTTTCTTCTTTTTTTATTGTCTAAAATTTCCTTCGTATTTTTTTTTTGTCTGGAGAATCTTCATCTTTTTTCTAATTTTCTCTTTTGGTAAAAAAAACTATTTTCTATTTTAATTTATTATTGAAAAAATATTACGGACGCCCCCAACTTCACGTGTGGTTTAATTCCTAAGTTTTTAGTTAAGTTGTTGCTTTTAATTGCTCTATTTTGGTAATTTATAATTACTTTAAAGAACAATTTTAATTGTTGAAACAAAAAAAAAATGAAGCAGCTATTTTGTTCCTTTTTTCCTAATTTTTATTTCTTTGCAATAACAAACTCAAAATAACCACTTACTTAACTGCTAAAACAGTATTTATTATTACGATAATAGGTATTAATTTCTCAAAATAGACAAACAGATACTGCCTTAGTTTAATAGTATAATTTAATATTCTTTGCAATTATGTTTTTGATTAGTTTCTTTTCTATTTAATTATTTCTTTTAATAATTAAATAGCACCATTTTCATTTTAAGTAAAAAAGATACATGACAATAAAAATGACAAAAGAATATTTATTAATTTAACTTAAATTTTAGTGGGGAATGTGATAACAATATATATTGCCCAAACTTATCACATTTTCCAAAGTAAAATTATATTTTATTAAGAGATTTAGTACAAAAAATAATTATTAAAATATTTTATAAAAATTGTTGAAAGTTTTTTGGACCGATTAGCTTAATTTTTGACAAAAATCTCAAGCATAAAATGGCTGATGTTTGACATTTTTGACATATTTTTTTATATTTTTTAGTAATAGTAAAAAATGCTAAGAGCCGATGATGTTGCCTTAAAATGTGAATGTACGAATTTTTGATATGTTTTAACTATATCATGATTTTATAAATAAATGTTTTTTATTTTAAGTTAATTACGCTTTTTATTACACACCTGTATAGGACCATTACCCAAACACTTAAATATTGTCATTGACTTTAAAATATTTATTTTATTTTACTTTATTTAAATAGCTTGCACATACAAATAATATAAACTGCTGCATGTGATAAATGCATATAGTTTAATTTCTCCCCTATTACAAGGGACTTAAACAATTATATCTGACTAATACCCATTTACATTACACGTATCCTCCGTTTATTACAGGCAAATAACGGCTAAATAATGACATTTTTTGTCTTGACTTGACTTTAGAGTTTTTTTTTTAATCTAAATAGTAAACAGATCACATTGATTTATATTTATCGTGAAATAACGTAATATTACGTTTATATCGAAATAACGAAAGAGTGACAACCGTTATTTTTCAAATATAACAAAAAAAAAAAACAAAAAAAAATAGAAGGAATTGGGAAAAATATATATGGAGTAGATAAATGCCTAAAAAGTGCTGAAAATCCAACAGCACGTTTTATCTAAGCATTCATTTAGGTCTCGCGTAGTGTTAGTGAAAACAGGCACAAATATATACCAAAACAGATCTGCCTACTCCTTCCGGGAAATATAGGCGTGATGTTATGTTGATCTTATCTGTCTGTACTTGCCTACTAATTAACTGTCGTTCTTCATTTGTTTTTAACCGACTTTTAAAAAAAGAGGAGGTTCTCAATTCGTCTGTATCAATATGTAAAAAAAAACCCTGTCCGATCTGTGAGGGTAATTATTCAGAAAAAAATAAAAAAATAATCGCCACTTTTTTTCAATGGGGAATCTTACCGGGTTATTACATGGCGGCTGTCGTTTAGCGGGGAAATTTTGCTATTTTTAATGGATTTGGGGTAATTTTGCTACTAAAAATGTGAATTTAAAATAGTAATAACTTTTGTTTTCAATAATAATAATATTTTGATTACTATTTGATAATGTTATTGCTGTACCTATGTGCCTCTTTCGGATCGGACAAGTTTTTTTTTACATATTGTTTATACGTATTTAAAAATAATATGTTCATCGATATTTTTGTCAATTGTGGACCGATTTTGAAAAATTGATTTTTTATTTGGTAGAAGAAGCTCGCGCAGTGGTTCCACGTAAATTTTATTAACTGTCCTTGGGTAGTTTTTGAGTTAGTTTCAATAATACGTATTTTTCCGCTTAGTGAATACTGATTATGTTATAATAACTTTCTGTCACTTTTATTTATTTTCATAGCAAGTAGTGGTAAACCAATTTGTGTGGAGTGGATACCACAACTAAAAAGTGAAAAATAAAACCTTTTTTTCAAAAAAATAAAACACAACAACTTGAAAAATAACTTAAATTTCGGAAGTCGGTGTCTTTGGTTTTGTATTTCCAAAAAAGCTATGTAGTGTTTTATTATGTCGATTGTTTTTTTTTTTTGTTGTAAGAAACTTTTGTTTTGCTGTTCAACTATTTGCTATAGACAATTTGCTAGTAGTAGTGATAAGGAGTAGCAGGAATAAAATGCGTCTTTAAATACTTTACACATTCAAATAGATACTTAATCTATTAAAATTATTTATTATTATTCTTTTTTTTTTTTTTTTTTTTTTTTTTTTTTTTTTTTTTTTTTTTTTTTTATTATAATTTTTTTTAAAAAGCCTTTTACTGTCCTATCGCAGACTTTTCCCAGCTATTTCTTTATTTATTCAAACTTTATGCACAAGTATAAAATACTGTACAAAGGCGGACTTAATGCCTGAGGCATTTTCTACCAGTCAACCTTAAGGTGATGCAGAGACAAAACATGGCAGGTGCAACACAAGTGATAGATAACTCGAAAAAGAATAAATACTAATACATAGATATATACATACACACAAAATAAACTTAGTCAGGAGAAATAACGATAGGTAGAGGAGAAAATGACTTTAGTCTGCTTCGACAGTCTATTAAATTAAATTGTTTATTCTGTAAATAATATCGGAATCACTTTTACACGTCATATAAAAAAAATATTAAAAATAAGCTAGATGAGTTCGGCGTTTCCTATCTCACTACTCTGAGAAGAAAGGCCGAAACAAACTCAGAGGTCGCAGTCTCTTTTAAAGTCCAGATATAATCTTGGTCAGGCCATATGAGGACCATGTAGATTAGTGTCTGAAAAGGTCTTTTGAGGAAAGAACCACACAGATTTGAGTGGACCTGTCCAGTCAGTGCAAGCATTTGTCAGTAATCGTGGAGCTCAACTTAGAACTTAAGGAGCTCAACTCGATGAGCAATACCAAAGAAAGGATATTTGGGTAGGCCGCAAAAACTACTCAAACTGCCAGACCATCACTAAAACTAGAAGAGAAATAAAAATAATATCCACATAGTCCTCACATTCACAATAGTTAAATAATATAATACTTTACAAAGTAATCATGTCATTTTGAATATAATTTTCAACAATGTCAACGTATTTATAAAACTGGTAATGTTGGCTAACCACTTGCAGTTAAATACCACCCGTATTTTTATTTACATGGGGCAACTGTCGATCTCCACAACCCAGTTACTAGGTCCCTTGGTAAGACTGGCTGTCAGACTTCTGGGCTTCTGACTGAAACTCAACTTAACGACTGTTAAAGATCTAACTGTGCGTTCGCACTGGCGAAACATTTACAGCGAAACATGTTGGAATCTCTATTTTCTGTCAATTTTCCATAGAAAGTTTGACAGGCACTAGAGATTTCAACATGTTTTGTTGTGATGTTTCGCCAGTGCGAACGCATAGTAAGAATGACAACCGGAACCCGCCGTGGGACACCACCAGTGTTGCCAGATGAGGAAATTGCGCATTTTCAATTTCCTCATCTGGCAACACTGGTGGTGTCCCTCGTGTAATGTTGTTTCAAAAACGCGGATTGTCAACAAAAAATGCGGAATTTCTTGTTTTATAACATTTACATCGATTTTTTTCGCTCAATTCAACTTCTTACAAATATGAAATAGTTTTTCAACTCGTACAGTTCTCCTACACAAATTACTGAAAGGATTTCAACAAAATACTTATATTGTAAGACTGATAGGTATTTTACTAACCCTTTGTTAACCAAACCGTGAAACACAATGGAATATTGTGTCTATAATTGCTACTAGCGACCGGATCGAAGTAAAATAATGTCACTGTAATATTGTAGGTGTGGCGGATGTTAAATGTAAATCATCATTGTTCACAGTTTTTGAAAAAAAAAAAACATTAAAGTCAAAGTCAAATCATTTATTTCAAATAGGCCCTTGTATGACTTGAGAACGTAAAAATGTACAAAGTAATAGAATTCATTCTAGTCGCCCCTTCCAAAAGGTAGTTTTCGTATGGAGAAGAATGGGCAAGAAAGTCCACCGTTACTCTTTTAAAATGCTTTACAATACTTTGTATAGATACCTACATTAGTTTAATAATTATATGTGAATACGATGCACCTAGAATAATCATAATCATTTATTTGTCAGAATAATGTTTTCAAAAACCTAAGTACCTGGTACTTGTTGATAGGCCTACACTGTCCTCCCATACCTATTAACACTGTAATTTGAAAACATTTTAGAAACCATTTATTTTGAAAAGAGTAACCGTGGAGTTTCTTGCCGGCTCTTCTCCATAGGAAGCGACCAATTGGAACCGTGCACCTAGCTTCTGACGTTTCATAACTGCCCTTGTAGGTTTATGTGAAATAAAATATTTTGATTTTGAAAAAATTTACCATGAAAATGCTATTATAACATAAATTATCATATATTACATTTAACATAATTAGGTATCCAGTTACGATGTAAGGATTTTTCGAAAATTCTCATGTATTTTAGATCTGGGTGAAATGGAGAGTTATGTCAGACTGGAACCAACTAAAACCTTACAGTGTTCCTTCATTAACCTTGAGTCGGGAGTCCAAGTTTTAGCAGTATTTACAACCAGTTTCTAACTACTTAGTGAGGGCTATAAAAAAAAGGATTGTGTGGTTTTATGAAACCACGGTAAAAGTGAAACTTTTAAGCAAACTATAGGCGCCGCCATATTGGCCTTGGCTGCTCTGACGAGTGCCTTTCACTTTATCCCTACTCCGCAGCCGACCGTCACGCGACATGCAACACACAGACGAAAAAGTTTGAGACGATGTAATAAAAGTTTCACTTTTTAAAATGTACTGACAGATTGACAAACTAATGTCGAATGATTACAATCAACAGCAAGCTTAGCATGACCATAATAGAAACGGGTTTTGTCGACGGAAGAATAGACAAAATGACAGATGAACAATCACAATCAGTAATTTTGTCTATTCTTCCGTCAAAAAAACCCGTAGAAAACCCGTTTCTATGGTTGTCAACGCGTGCCGTAGTCACTAAGTTTTGACAGCTAGATATATTTTTTTTTTCGTTTTATTCCCCCCTTTTTTTCATATTTTATATTTATTTGGTTAGTTTGTTTACTTTCTGTTTGGTGGTTGATGGGTTTAATAGGCCAGCCACTTAAAACACCGTAGGTCGCAATAAAATGATTTTTTGGCATATTGTTAGGTTGAGATACCAATATTGTCAAACCAAGTTTGCAGCTTCAAAAGACCTGTGCCAACTGCGTGGTGCTCGAAAAACCTAGAAATGTTCGGAACTTCTTCAGTTTTTGGCTTATTATTTCTAAAAAGTGTATTCTGACACTCAAAAAATGGCTGGATTGACTTTGTTGTTCTTATTTCAGCCAGTCAATATGAGTTTGGCAATCTGTCATATTTTTTTTGTGTTAATTGACTTATTAGAACCTGGGTGATACTTACACACATGCTCTCTACACCAAAGGCCACATGTCTCACCACCATGTTCATGTGTGATTACGCTTTTCTTGCCATAGGGTAACCAGAATGCCATGTCCACCAGGAGCCCCTCCTTCGAAGACCTCTAAAGATGAACAGAGCTCGAACCCTCTAGAAATGTTTATATCTAAATAAAATTATATTTTCTTGGCATTTAGTTTCATTTCAACTCATTCAAACATATTTTTATTTTATCATCATTTTACCCCGCCCCCCCTTTTTTCCCTATGATCACTGTGAGAAATAAATACGCTTTTTTAGAGTATACCCCATTGGCGATTAGCATAGTAAAATCTGCCCAGCCTTTTTCCAACTATGTTGGGGTCGGCTTCCAGTCTAATCGGATGCAGCTGAATACCAGTATTTTACATGAGCGACTGCCTATCTGACCTCCACAGCCCAGTAACTGGGTAATACGATACCCCTTGGTAACACTGGTTATTGATCCGTAATGACTGTCTAAAATCCACGAATGACAGCCAGGACCAACGGCTTATCGTGCTTTCCGAGGCACGGAGGAGTCTCGGTATGTAAAAATCCCCATCCACGGACCAACCACGTCTTACCGACCCAGATGACCCCATAACCCTCCTCCAGGAGAGTAGTAGAGCCATCAGTACCGTGCACAAATACAAACGTCCGTCATTCCGAACGCACCGCCGCACTGTGGGAAAGCCCCATACAAAGCCGTCTCAAAACCGTTTTACGTGAAAGTCATTGTAATGGAATAAAATTAATAAATTAATATAGTCTAATAAGTAAGCTTTCTTTTCGCAATTTTTTTGTTTTTTTAAATTTAATCATAATGTATATAAATAGGCATCAAAGCTAACTCATGTTCAATGAGGTAATTTAAACGCAATACGTTACTATAATTCAACGCCACATTACTCAAAAGTTTTAGATATAAATGTACAAGTATTATACAGTTTTGGAATGCTTATAATGTCCTCATAACGTTTAGTAAATAATATTATATACATTGGTTAATAAAATTAAATTAACCAATATAGTTTAAGATGGTATATTTTTTGTGTATTTTTTAGTTTTAACGAGACTTTTTCCCTTTACCGCTGCTTGCCGCTGTCGAGATATTTGTTCTATTAAGATCTTTATACATTAGTATATACAAGGAGAAAATAAAAATTTGCGCATACTTGCGCTTTTTCTGACACGGGATCAAAACATATCGCGAGGTAAAATTATATTTTTTTTTCATTTCCGTTTTATTTCTCATAAAATTATTTTTTATCTATTAAGGTCAAATTTATAAAAAGTTAATTACAGTGATGAGTATTATTAATGGTTTTTTGTGGTTTTGATACAGTTTTGACCACCTTACTTGATGAAATATGGCCAATTATCTATTAGGGTCGAATTAAAAACAGGTTGGTTATGGGAAGAGTGCAAATTATCAGTTTCTTATCTTTTTGCACATTGCACTATTTCATTGGTCAATAAAAGGAAGGCGAACCCTGAAACATTCACAGTTGTTGGTCAGATATTCAGTTGCCCTCAAAAGCAGTTGTTGCTTATTTTAAAATATTCGCAGAAGTTGACTGATTTGAAAAATGGGTGAATTTGTTTGTAGTAAACGAGAGTTGTGCAATTTGTTGATAAATGAGCATAATGTAGAAGACTACTTACAAGAAAATTTCAATTTGTCACCAGAGGATATGGCTACTGTGGTCTCCTACATTCAAATAAACTTATTACTATAGTACAGCCCAACTGTACGTAAATAATTATAACGTATTATATGCCTTCCTCTGTGCATAAAATACTTATTTACGGCGAAAAAATCATTGAGTACTATGCTATTTTACCTATCGGACAATTGTGCGAAGACGCGCAAGAATCCCGAAATAAGGATTACAAAAAAATTTTACTTCATCATTCTAGAAAGTGTTCAAGAGCGGCTACCAATGAAGACGTGTTCCATACCTTATTGTACACTTCTGATCCATATATATCAAGTTTGAGAAATATCTCAGAAACAATATCGAAAGAACTTTTAGATGAAGCCAAGGCCCTTCTTGTTGTCAATGAAAATCTGTAGGAGCTTGCTAAATTGTGTACATATTTTGTTTTCTCGTTTGGCACTATGTATATTCCGTTTTATGTAAATTAAACAAACATATATTGTATTTTTTTTCATAAAAAATGCATGTATTTTTTTAAGTTTAATTTTAAAATTAATGAATAAACTGAATTTTTAAAATCAAAATTATTTCCATTAAACTTTATACATCCAAGTATATGTGTGCAAAATTACAGCTCATTTAGTTTTGAAACAACTGAGATACAGAGTTTTGAGACGAAACATACGCGATTTTCCCACTGTGCGCCGCCGAGGTCCTCCGCGATCGCGACCCCGAGTAAATAATACTCCCCCCCCCCCGACCCTTGCTCGACAACGCGACAGTCCGCATCGAAGCTGAGCCTGTAGCTTTAAATTCCTCTGACAATAATAATTACCCATGTTTGATCCAGCCTGTCCTATCTTACTGTCCTCCCCCCAGCGAAGCCCTAAGCCGACGTTCGTACCCCACAGGGGATGACCTTAGCGAGCGTTCGCCTAGTATATAAGTTTAGTTTACGTCCCTGGCTGGAGGCTTTAAGTTAGTAGCTTAAGGCAGCCACAGGATAGTCCGGTTAAGTAGTCATGACCGTCAGATCCGAGGTCAGATACGAGATGCACTACTAAAAAACAAAAACCACGGCAAGCGTAGCTTAACCTGATGTATCAACCCGTGCGGCTGTATTGCGACTTAGCCACGACCTCCTAACGCACGAACACGAGCTTCATTGCCTTTATCAACATGCTTGGGAAAATGGATTGGTAATCATCATCTCAGTAACTATAGGTAGTTATAAAAAGGTAAACAAAAAATAGCACGTGACGAGACAGCTGTCAAGTAACCGACTAAACGTAATACCTGTCACTTCAGTTGTTATGCTACGTCACAGTTGAACTCTTAAATTTAGCAACGTTATATTTCGTTGACGTTTAGAAATTGGGCTCTACACAATAGACAGATTACAAAATATTATAAATCAGACAAAAAAAATTGTGCTCAAGCAGTTACATCTACGAAAAGTAGTGAAGAATAAACGATAAAGTTTAACATACATTAATAAAAGAGGAAACTATAGATAAACACTAAAATAAATTTAATTTGGTTTTATTGTTTTTTTAACAAGAAAGTGTTATCTATAAAAACCCTTTTTACGATTTGTTTACCTTTTTTAACTACCTAAACCTATGGAGTATAGAAATATACCGTGAGGTTTATTTATAAACATTGCTTAAAGTTAAGTGACGTTCAAACGCCAAAAATGCATGGTTATACAGTCGCTAATCATTATTAAATTTAAATAACGTTTATAAATAAATTCCAAGGAATCTAGATAAATAAAAGTAATTAATAGTAATGGTTTTGCGAAAACTATAAAAATGCTATTAACTTGAAACCAATATGGCCAGCATTTTATGGCTTTTCTGTAGGTAACTCATAAAATGATCAGCTTGCAACTGTCTCACTGAAATTCAAAGAACTCTTCGCATACAGAGAAGGAAGGCTCACTACGCTTTGATCACCGCGCTTGATCACTGCTCGTTGGCAATTTCAGAACATTAGATATGTCGTGGATCTTAAAATTGATCATTTCATGAAATGAACTTCGACCGCAGGTCACATCATGATGTGGTCTGGCCAGATCGCTGAATACTCAACGTTTGATGATATGACCAGTTGACGCACGACTAATTCATGATGTGGCCACACATTAGTGACCACCCACCGGTAGAAGTGTTGATATCGCTGTGGTTTTGTTGTGCATCATGGCGGCGGCATACAACAAATCAAGTAGGGTGACCACGCAAAAAGTCGATGGGCTTTAAATGAGTTTACAAATATAATATTGTAGAAAACGATCAACTTGGAAGTAGCGCTCGCCGGCCGCCACCGCGGCATGAAATATAACATAGCATTTAAAATATGTTTAAAAAATTCGTCACTTATGTGGCACCTCCCGACCACATGGGTTAGGTTAGATCTGTGACCAACCGCGCGTGAGCCGAGCAAACGCAGCGAGCGGTACCGCGGCAGCGGCCGGCGAGCGCTACTTCCGAGTTGATCGCAGTTATTTGGCTATTTTTACTACACCTTAAACCATGGATACCCTACTTTAATGATATGGCCAAACGTCGACTGACACATCATTAAACGTTGACGTTCAAACGATATGGCCAATTTTAGCTGGCCATATCATGAAATGTTCAATTCTAAGATCTGGCCACGACAGATAAGACATAGGTTCAGGTTTCCTCACGATATTTTCTAACTCATCTATGTAAAGACAGCAGAACTATCATCTACTACATCACATGCCAATTCCTCGAATCATATTTCCCTTATTGATAAATAATTTGTAGGTATAATAACAATATTATAAGGAAAATGTAGCGGTGATCATTTAGATTGGAAAAGGAAATACATATACCTTCTGCAGGCACCTATAGTCCGTACAATCCACGAAGACGCGCCCCACTCCGCTCCGCGCCGTACTAGAGTTCAGCTTACAGTACAGTAATCGCGGAGTGGGGCGCGTCTTCGTGGATTGCACGGACTATACCTAAGTAATCTATTTAATACCGCCACTCCTGTCAATAACTTTTTCCTTTTTTAGGGTTCCGTAGTAAACAAGGAACCCTTATAGTTTCGTCATGTCCGTCTGTCTGTCTGTCTGTCCGCGGTCTAGCTCCATGACCCTTAGTACTAGAAAACTGTAATTTGGCATAGGTATATATTTTAATTACGCCGACAAAGTAGTAAAATAAAATTATGAAAAACATTTTTTTTAGGGTACCTCTCATACACGTAAAGTGGTGATGTTATTTTTTTTCTTTTTTTAACCCATAGTAAGGGGTATCATTGGAAAGGTCCTTTAAAAACATTGAGACTTTGTTAAAACCATTTTCGGATTCAGGGATCCGTTTGCGAAATATTAAGCTTTAAAGTGCTAATTTTTGTTAGAGTCAAGTGTCTCCCCCTGCCGGCTAAATGGTTGGTTTTGGATATGTGAAAAAAATTACAACAGTAGTTTATATAACGAAATTAAAAGGAAAACTATCACAGCTAAGTAGACTCTACAAGTTAACGAGTAATAATCGACCAACTTAACTTTGCAGTTGCAAAAACATGTTTTCCCATACATTCCGTATGGGAGAACATATTTTTCAACGACAAAGTTAAGTTTGTTTTTGGGATTAATTCATCCCAACTACGGAACCCTTCATTGTGCGTGGTCCGACACGCACTGGGCCGGTTTTTTAAGTTTAATCAGCCTATAATGTTCCCACTGCTGAGACACAGGCCTCCTCTCTGTGAGAGGGAGTAGGCCATAATCCACCACGAAGGCCCAGTGCGGGTTGGCACTTCTTTGTAATTTCATAAACGCTTGTTAGAAATACGCCTTGCCCTATAGCTGAAACATCCCTTATTACAGGTTTGAAAACCTACCCTATACACCACTGATCGACGTAGAAAAACATTGTGAGGAAACCAACCAAACACTTTATCAAGACAACGCAATTCGGAAGCAACCTTTCCCATTCTCTCTAATCAGAAGTCGAAAAAACCGTCAATTATTAGCCATAGAATATAGGTACCTACATACTATAGTATCGGTTGTTCAAGCCAGACGGTAGTCACAAACTACTGATATTCAGCTGGTTAGACTGGAAGCTGACCCCAACTTGTTAGAAAAGCCTAATTGCAACTTACCGGGCACACATGTCCCACGCTCATACCATGCCACACAGCACTCAGACGTTACAGCATCTTCTACATTGTAGAAAAGTAGACAAATATTTATTTCCTGAACACCAATAGTAAGAGTAACATAAGATTAAATGCCACCGTAAGATTGTGCGAACCGTTAGTTTATAAATCCATCGGTATTTTTAGTGAAAAATTGTGAACTAGGTGAAATGGGTTAGGTTAGGTTAAAACTGTGACCAAGCGCGCGCGAGCCGAGCAAGCGAAACGAGCGGTACCGCGGTAGCGGCCGTCGAGCGCTACTTCCTAGTTGCTCGCAGCTAGACAGCTTATTTAGTATTAGCGCAAGGTGCGTTACGTTGCAAGCAAGTTTGATACCAGTTCACAATTTTTCGACAGTTTATAATCTAATGGAATTATTACCGATAGATTAAGTACAAACGGCATACGAAGTACATAATTATACGATGACATAATATTATGTACAAAGTTAACAGTAGATGTCGACATAATTTTTAAAAGACACTTTTTTTGGTTGGGAAATTATCAAATTACTTCTCCCGCTCTGGGCGGAACGGGAGGGCATGTCAGACTCTTACTGACTAAAACCCACCCGTGTTCCTTCAGTTGCCATGTTGCCAGGGGCCACGGTATCCCTTTCGGACTTTCCCGCAACCCCGGCAGGCATCGGCCCTAGCGAACCCCGTCTTTCCTGCTGACATTTCTTTGAGGCGCGCGTGGAACACAACGCGCCATCAGCCCGGGCCCGGTCATTATCGGACGGTGAGCTATCCATTGCTCACCGTCCGCAAGCCCGCGCCTACGGTGGCTGGGAATCGGCCTGCGATTCCCGACGCCCAGGGCGTCTCCTGCGGTGGTTAGGGGCGTGAGGGCGCGAAATTTGCCTTTGCTCTCTCTGGGTTGCGACAATCGCACTCTCCATGTCGCCATAAGATCCCGCCGGAGCTCTGTCCGATGTGCCGTGATTTCTCGCAGCAGCGGAGTTAGGTATTTAGATTAACATTGAATGTTTTATAATGTGTTTCACAGTAATCTAATGATATGGTGACCTATGCCACAATGCATTATCGTCATACGTTTTAATAAGAAGTCATAATAATTAGCAGAGTTACTTACTTGTAATCTTTTCTTGTAAACTTTATCATAGAGTTCTGAAAGATAGAAACTACTGGAAGGCTCCTTACTTTTGAAGTGAAAACTTCTTTAGCATCGTTGTGATTTGAAACTCGATGAAACGAAAAAGCGACAGTAAAAAGAGACAGACACATAAATTCATAAGATTTAACGTGGGAGAAAATGAGATAGGAAGCATTATAGTGTGTGGGGGGGTGTGTCTACAACCTACAACCTACATTCTGCAGTTGAGCTTGCACTTACACCTAAACTGTATCCTTACCCAGAGAACCCAGATATTATCTACCTAATTGCCAAATCTCATCCGGATCTGTTCAGCCATTTCGGCGTGAAGTCGTAACAAGCAAACAAACAATGCAAACACACAAATTCCTAATAAACAAATACATTCTCGTATCTATTTTTATGTTGAGCAGGATATTAAACGACAGTATAACTCTAAATATTCTAACTATAATTCACGCACTACACACCCTCACACTTCACACTCTCACCCATACTCACACATAATCACTCACCCATACTCACACATAATCACACGTAACACGCGACTTGGCTCTTTTCTATGCATAACTCTCACTCATTTACCCTTTCAATTGTTTAATTTTAAGTTACCCATTTAATTTATTTTATTTTACTGCATGTTTACATTGTCTACACTGCTCAATTACATAAGATGATGATAAGTGGAAGCGCGGAGTCTCCTAACACAAGCAATTCCTTGCTTAAAAGGTGATCTCCGATCATATGTATGTAAATGCCTTTTTGTAATTGAAATAAATATTTTGTTTTTTGTTTGTTTGTTGTGTCTGAGGGTGTGTGTGGGGGTGTGTGTGGTGGTGTGTCTGAGGGTGTGTGTGGGGGTGTGTCTGTGTGTATATGTGGGGGTGTGTCTGTGTGTTTGTGGGGGTGTCTGTGTGTGTGGGGGGTGTGTGGGCGTGTGTCTGTGTGTGTTCTTATGTTCGTGGTTCTCTTTATGCTCTGCTTCGTACCCCCTCCACTCGTGTTTACCAAGGCATAGTGGGAGTTTGCTTGGGCCTCAGCGTTGTACACACGGCTACACATCAAGCTATACATTTCCAGTTTATGCTGATCTCGCATTGTATAGGATTTCCGTACAATGCGAGGTCCGCTAATACTGGAAATGTATAGCTTCATGTGTAGCCGTGTGTACGTGTGTTAATACGTGTTCGTGCGCGTACAAAAACATTTTTTTTTTTTAATTTTTGAAGGTTTCACTTCTACCACGTGTGAATTGTTTAATATTTCATTTTTTTTTTAAAGTTCTGGGTTTGCGTTTAGTACAGTCTACAAGAAAAAGAGAACCAAGGTAACCAACATTGCCCGAAGAATTGCCAAACTTAAGTGGCAGTGGGCAGGGCACATTGCTCGCAGAACGGATGGCCGATGGGGCCGAAAGGTTCTGGAGTGGTGACTGCGTACCGGAAGACGTAGCATTGGTTAGCTAGAAGGGCCGATGATCTGGTGAAGGCTGCAGCAATCCGCTGGATACGAAAAGCACAGAACCGGACAAAGTGGCGGTGCTTGGGGGATGCCTATGTACAGCAGTGGACGTCTTTCGGCTGAAATGATGATGATGACGATCTACAAGATAGAAAATTGATAACGCTAACTATTAATTAGGCTCCTGCAACACCTTGGCTTGCTTGGATGTCTAAAGAGCCCGCAATTTCACCGATGCATAATCAGTCTATTATGTTTCCACTGCTGCTGGGACGGACACAAGGTCTGTAAGAAAGAGTGGGCCATAATCCACCACGCGGGCTCAGTGCGAGTTGGTGGAAGTCAGATATCTTCAAATGTTTGGTTCTAGGACATACTAGTTTTGAGAGCAGTGCTAATTAAATAAATTATACAAATAAAGTACCTGTCTGGGTTCACGCCTACTACTAACAACCCGTAAGTCGTATGGTACATGGTACTATCGCTACTGATGGGACCTAAAATTGGATTGGATGATAGAATAAAAATATTTACAAAAGGCATCTTTCGATCAAGACCACCAATACCAAAATATAATATTACATGGGATCCAGGATTGGTACTAACCCATCTGGCTGGGTACTATCCAAATGAAGATACATCATTAGAAAAATTAACCAAGAAATTAGTCACCCTACTCGCACTGACAACTGGTCACCGAGTACAAACCCTATCAATGATGTCCATCCCCCATTATTAAATTCAATGATAATGGTGTACAAGTATACATACCTGATATCATAAAAACCTCTAGAAGAGGTAGTATACAACCAATGTTCCACTTGAAAACATTCACACAGAATAAAGAAATTTGCCTAGTCGACACTATTAGATCTTATACAATGTCGCCCATCGGCATGTGACCGCCCGCATTTTTCTGAATGTTCATAAAAAATTATTGAAAAATAACTATAAAAGGGGGGTCTATCTTAATTTTTTTTTTTAATTTTTTCAATTTTTTTTTCAAAATCCCTCCCTTTTATTTTACTTGTGTTATTTTTTTTAAATACGATTTTTTTTAGAAAAAAAATGTTATCACCTCCGTTTTTTTTTGCATGGTTGACAAATTTTAATAAAAATGTTAGTTAATCCGATAAAATAATTCATATGCTTTTAGAAATAAAAAACAGAATCCAAATCGAGCCAATAACATCGGAGATATGGCAAACGCTAATCAAAACATAAAAATTGTATAACATGAAAAATATTAAAGATAGACCCCCCCTGTGAAAGTTATTTTTCATGAATATTCAGAAAAATTCGGGCGGTCACATGCTGATGGGCGACATTGTATAGATAGGACAGGTCCTATAAGAAATGATATAGATAAATTAATTCTTATATTCAAGAAACCACACAAGAATGTATCAACCCAAACTATAAGCCGCTGGATAAAACAAACGTTGTAAGAAGCTGGAATAGATGTCACCATCTTCTCAGCTCACAGTACCAGACATGCATCAACATCTGCCGCGAACAGATCTGGAGTCAGCATTGATGTCATAAGGAAGGCTGCAGGGTGGTCTCAAAGTTCCGCTATGTTTGCCACACATTACGATAGACCTATCATTCAAGATCCAACCTTGTTCAGTATAATTGTTTATAATTATATAATATAATTGTTTATTTTATTTGAATTTATAAGTTATTTTTTTTGACTTATTTGTTACGAGTCAATTTATTTTTTATTTTATTTTATTGTTGACATAATATACTCATTAAAATGTTTTTGTTATGAGTTGTATTGCAATTTGTGATTAGCTAGCGACCTCGACAATTGATCATATTATTTTTTGCCTGAGCAACCAGCAGCAAGTTCGTCATGCTTCCTTAGATGTCACTGCTTGCGGTAGCGTCGGGGGTCGGGTTGCGTCCTTCCCTCAAATATGGCGAGGGGGGTAATGGCTGATCTTTGAGTTATGCTCGTGAACGGGTGCTGCTTGTGGTGACTGGTCGTCTTGCTGATCATGGTTTTGTTATTGTTACTAGTAATTAACTGTTCATTAATTTTACCCCGATGGTCCTAGTTTATCATTTATAACTGCCAATTACAGCTTTATGTAAGCGAGCACGCCCTTTTTGTCTGGAGGCTTTTATTTAGATAAGTATTTAGTTCTTTTTACGTTTAGTTTTTTTTTTAAATATTGCTTGAGTATAGTTCTCGATGGTTTTGGTTGGTATATTGGCGTATGCTAGCTGGCATATGGCCTATAATTTATCATTTGAATTATGTTTTGTGTTGCATAATGTAAGTTATTTTGCATACTATTGTATAGAATCATTTTTCTAACTTGAACAGACAGCTGTGCTGCTGGGGAGTTTGTTGCGCCACTTCTTCTTTCCAGCTAAAGGCACTAGGAAGTGGTGAAGGGTGGGCGTTTTTGGGGGACTGTCTTATGTAATTTTGACGTTCGAAAAGTGCTGATTCTCAGCCTAGTTTGAAAGTGCAATATGCAATACTATGACAAACACTTAAGGTTAACTTTAAAATTGTGACTATAGCGCTGGTACAATCAGCATTACTAAGTGTTTTGTCCATGGTAATAAGTGTTATGTCATAATTTAAATTAAAATCTTAATTAACACTGCAAAATGCCACAAGAAACAACGAAACAATAAAATAAATTACTGTCTGCTAATTATTTGTATGGAAATATACACATCATTCGATTTGTGAATACGTACAAAAAATCTACTGAGTACCTACCTATTATTGACATTGATAAAGAGGTTCTGCATGCATCGTCTTCACATATAATTATTTAATTAATGTATGCAAAATATTGTAAAACATTTTAAAAGAGTAACGGTGGAGTTTCTTGCCCATTCTTCTCCATACGAAAACTACCTTTTGGAAGGGGCGACTAGAATCAATTCTATTTTTTGTTTTTGACGTTCAAAAGTGCCTTTTATGTGCCTAATTGAAATAAATTATTTGACTTTGACTTTGAATCAGAATACTAGTAATTCAGGGCCATTACCACCGCCGGCCACCTCTGCTTTTAGGGCCACCAGTGCTCTCTCCAAAGATACTACATTTAAATGGAATTCAATTGGATGGGTTTTTTACAAGTTTTGCCTGGACACCCCTTAGTGCCTTACCTAATATATACAATATGAATTTAAATCCAATCCAGATCAATTCCCACTATTTTGAGTCCATTTCTTCAAAAAATCAGATCAGAAAGTTAATTGATAAACTCCGCGCGCGCGTTCACTGCGTCCGGCGCTCGGCGTGACAACACGTCGTGTTCGGGTTCGCGACAAGTCAATCGTCATCCTGACGATACCTAGTTGAGAGGTGTCACACGTGTCGATTTCTTACAGGTTTTTTTATGACTCTAGGAATAGTTAAGCGGAATAGGTTATTAAATATATCTACGTCTATTGTTTTTAACCGACTTCCAAAAAGGAGGAGGTTATATGTTCGTCGCGTATGTTTGTTTTTTTTTTATGTATGTCCACCGATTTCTCCGGCAATTGTGGACCGATTTAAAAAATTATTTTTTGTTTGAAAGGGTGTGCTCTCGAATTGGTCCCATATAATTTTATTAACTTTGCTTCGATTGTTTTTGAGTTAGCAGCAAAATACGTATTTTTTTCCCACTGTGATGTAGATGATATGATAAGTTTCTGTCACTGGTAGCAGGTAGTGGTATTCGAATGTGTGTGGGGTAGGTACCACAACTAAAAAGTGAAAAATAAAAACTTTTTACAAAAAAAAAACAACCGACCTCCAAAAAAAAACACTACAAAGTGATAAATAACTTTAATTTCGGAAGTCGGTGGCAAAAAACGAAAATACAAAACCCAAGACACCGACTTCCGAAATTAAAGTTATTTATCACATTGTAGTGTTTTTTTTTGGAGGTCGGTTGTTTTTTTTTTTTTGTAAAAAGTTTTTTTTAACTTACTGAAAAATTGGACTGGATTGGTCGTAGAACTATCGGTGTCAGCCTCTTCTATAGAACGATACCCCATTTAAATAAAGCCACTGATATTTTCGCCTTAATCTCTTTCATCTTGATGTATAGCAACCGCTTCGAGTAACCACGACCTCTAGAAGTTATCACGTATATTTTTCGTGGATAGTCAAAACATTTAAAACTTCTCGACTCCCCAGAGAGATTTTTCCATACAAAACTCGACCAAAACTAAGGTCATGTTGTGACAACCACACTGATAAACCGTTAATTAACTCGGAGTTATCGAAGTCTACTTTATATTTAACTATGGCTGCATATTCGCGATGTAGTTTGATATTATCTGTCATTCTGTGAGCACGTTCGAGGTAAGCTCTAATTTTCTATTTTTTTTTTTTTGTTTTTCTCATCGCCAAATCTGAGAGTCTAGAGAAAAGTGACAATGGTGCCGATTCCCTTGTTCACAAACTAAACTAAATTTAAGTTCAGTGCATCTTTTTCTTTCTATTTCATTAAGAAAAGGACAGAAGATAAATTTTAGTTTAGTCCTGTCAAATTAATCAGCGCTTGACGTAAATTGACGTAATTTTAGTTGGCAAGTTTTTAATCACGTCTAAACTTGTATGGAGACTGACAGGCGCTGATTAATTTGACAGGACTAAACTAAAATTTATCTTCTGTCCTTTTCTTAATGAAATAGAAAGAAAAAGATGCACTGAACTTAAATTTAGTTTAGTTTGTGAACAAGGGAATCGGCATCATTGGCTTTCAAACTGTTTCGTATTTCAAACACTTTCATCAAGATTATCTTAAGAGCTATCATATTCTAAAAGTTAGCAACGTCGCAAATAGCTGTCAAGTATTTACCTGTTTTGATTAATTTGGCAATATTACTGTATGGAAATATGAAATATCGCTAGCTAGTGAACTATTATATTAATAATGAATTGCAATCATAACACTGAATGGTCAGTTAACATCAGTTCCAAGCAAGTTTGAACTGAATATAACATCTTCAATTTTATTATAAAACTAACTTCTGCCCGCGACTTCATCCGCGTGAAATTACCTGCTCCCCCAACCCACCGCGTCGCATCCCGTCCCATCGCGTCGCATCCCACTGTGTCGCATCCCATCGCGTCGCATCCCATCGCGTCGCATCCCATGGCCCGCCCGCGCTATTACGTCGTTTTCGCTTAGCGTTCCTTCTAACTTTTTCTTTTTGCTCGACTTCTAAGGGTCCTAGAGTAATGTTAGCCTATATAGCCTTAATACAAAAAGATTTTTCAAATCCGACTGACAGTTCCAGATATTATCGTGTCCAAACGAAGAAACAAAAAACCGGCCAAGTGGGTGTCGGACCACGTACAATGAAGGATTCTGTAGTTGGGATGAATTTATCCCAAAAACAAACTTAACGTTGTAGTTGAAAAATATGTTCTCCCATACGGAATGTATGGGAAAACATGTTTTTGCAACTGCAAAGTTAAGTTGGTCGATTATTACTCGGTAACCTGTAGAGCCTACTTAGTTGTGATAGTTTTTCTTTTAATTTATTTATATAAACTACTGCTGTGATTTTTTTCACACACCCAAAACTAACCATTTAGCCGGCAGGGGGGGGGGACACTTGACTCTAACAAAAATTAGCACTTTAAAGCTTAATATTTCGCAAACGAATCTCTGAATCCAAAAATGGTATTGACAACCTCACAATATTTTTGAAGGACCTTTCCAATGATACCCCTCACGATGGGGTAAAAAAATAAAAAAATAAACATCACCACTTTACGTGTATGAGAGGTACCCTAAAAAAAAATTTTTTTCATAATTTTGTTTTACTATTTTGTCGGCGTAATTAATATGTATACCTATACCAAATTACAGCTTTCTAGTACTAAGGGTCTCGGAGCTAGACCGCGGACAGACAGACAGACAGACAGATAGACAGACAGACAGACAGACGGACATGACGAAACTATAAGGGTTCTTTGTTTACTACGGAACCCTAAAAAACAAACTCTTCAGCTTTATTAATATAATTTTATAATTTATAAATTACAAAATTATCCAAGTAGGTACCAGTTCTTTCAGATAACAATAAAACATCGATAAAGTCAGGCAAAGATTATTTACTGTTTACATGTCAAAGATCAGGAAAACACGACGTTGATTGCGTTGTCTATCTCACTAGCTAGAGCCCGTGGTTTCACTCGCATTTCTGATAAAACTGCTTACTTAACACACATTGCAGTATAAAACTGTTCCCTAATTGCGTAACTTATTTTCGTAAACAATTTTGCCTAATTTGTTTCATTTTGACAGTTCAACAACATTCATTGCGTTATTTACGTTGTTGAGCAGATATTTTTTTCCAACTTATGAAGCAATGGATTAGCAATCTGTTTCAAATCGAAATAGATTGTGATTGTGGTTTATTATGCAATTAGGGTACTGATTAACATCCTCACAGTTCAGGTCCAGTTGAAAACCAGCGTCAGATAAGGCACATTTTCCTGCTAATTTCTTACAACGCACTTTACAATTTTTATTTATTTTAGTTGTTTTAATAAAAACAGAGAACTCGGCAGAGCTCGTAATAACAGCCGCCCGGATCGATCCATCAGGGTAAGCTACACTTGCTGGGGTTAGTCCGTGGATGAGTGATCATCTTTACATACCGAGACTCCTCCGTGCCTCGGAAAGCACGTTAAGCCGTTGGTCTTGGCTGTCATTCGTGGATCTTTGACAATTGTTACAGGTCGTTATAAGCCCGAAAGTCTGACAACCAGTCTTACCAAGAGGTACCTATCGTATTACCCAGTTACTGGGTTGTGGAGGTCAGATATGCAGTCGCTCCATGTAAAATACTGGTATTCAGCTGCATACGGTTGGACTGGAAGCCCACCCCAACATAGTTGGGAAAAAGCTAGGCAGACAGATTTTTTGTGTTAATAAACAAAAAAAACTTGAATAGAACATTGATCCGTAACCTTGTCCTTGTCTAAATAAACAGTACAATCGCGTTTGCAAAAAAAAACTTCTAAAACCTTAAAAGTAAAAATACTTGCATAGAACATTGATCCGTAACGTAATATAAATAAAGATCACAATCGCGTTTACCTAAATGAGGTGTCGGTAACGGTGCCGCGAGTTTAATTGTTTTTTCCCATCTTAAAAATTCCCAACGCGCCTAAAGAAGTTTTCACTTTAAAAAAATGTAGTTGTGTTGTGTGCCTTTTAGTCTGTGCTAAATAAATCATCATCATCATCAGCCTATAGCAGTCCACTGCTGGACATAGGCCTCTCCAAATGCACGCCATTCAGCTCGATTCTGAGCAACTCTCATCCAGCTGCTACCAGCCACTCTTCGAAGATCGTCACTCCACCTAGCCTGAGGGCGTCCTACCTTACGTTTACCAATTCGCGGTCTCCACTCAAGAACACGTATACCCCAACGGTCATCGGTTCTACGGCTGATATGGCCGGCCCACTGCCACTTCAGCTTGCTAATTCTGTGAGCTATGCCGATAACTTTGGTTCTCTGCCGGATCACTTCGTTCCGGATTCGATCCCTCAGAGAGACTCCAAGCATAGCCCGCTCCATGGCTCGCTGAGCAACCTTAAATTTATGGACGAGCCGTACCGTGAGTGTCCACGCTAAATAAATGTATTTTCTTAATTCCCTAAGTGATTGCGTAAGAATGTAACCAGGGGGCCTACCACAAGCTCATAAAGCAGTATTATTTTAATATTACTTCAGTGTGGAAAAGAGATGAAGCTCTACAGAACGTATAGCTCCATCTCTTTCTGCCACTGAAGTAATATTAAAATAATACTACTTTTGAGCTGGTGGTAGGCCCCCTGTACCCTAATTGCGTAACTTATTTTCGTAAACAATTTTGCCTAATTCGTTTCATTTTGGAGAGTTCAACAACATTCATTGCGTTATTTACGTTGTTGAGCAGATTTTTTTTCCAACTTATGAAGCAATGGATTAGCAATCTATTTGAAATCGAAACAGATTGTGATTGTGTTTACGCAATTAGAGTACTGAACAGGGTGTAGAAAGTAGTGCTCGGCGCTATGGTGACCTAACACACCTTTCTCGTATTGATAGGATATGGTATATATGGTTTAAGTTAAAGTCTCGAATTATAGGGGAAATAGCTGTATTGAATCACTATAACACTTAATTACAAGAACTGGTAGAAAATGGTAAACTATATAACTAACTTAATTATTGGTAAAATGTATGGTAAAATGGTTTGGTAATGGTTTCGAGTACGTGGTGTCTCTAATGAGATCTAAACGTGAACTGGCCCACATTTAGGTGAACGAGCGAATGTGCATATTTGCGTTCGATGCAATTATGCATTTTCGCTGAGTGTTCGATTAACTCGAACACAGGGTTTGTTTACACTTTTATTCTTTGGTACAAACTATACTGTTGGGCAGTAGTATCTTCCTAATAACAAAAACTGATGTCGTCAATCATTCTGATGACCACGATAATAAAGGCAATTTCCTCTCTGGTCATTTGCTGAAATAGCTATTACTCATTGGCCGGCCAATTATGTCAATTTGCCATATTTACATATTGCTTTGACTGTAAAGAGACTGAACGAGTTCGTAATGCCCGTAATTTAACTGATTTTATTTTTTTAAAGCCGTGAACCCGGTGATATTTCCCATCGACAAAATAAAGACCTTATATAATAAACCTTTCATTCCCTTTTAGGGGATGCTTTTTACTTATTTATATGGATTGATAGAAAAGGAGGAACTTATGGCTAAGTATAACAGCCGCACGGGTCCATCCACCGAGTTAAGAGGCCGGCGACACGGCTCGCAACTACAAATCGAGATGTTTGTAAAATTCAATTCCAAGCATGTTGCGTTAGTGTGAGTGTCTGTCGGAGCGATATACACAGTGAGCAATACTACCACGCACACATTGACAATTATTGCTGGACGCGATAGTACTACTAGCTTTCGAAAATTTATGATAAATTTGGATGTGTTCCGTAATACAAAAAATTATGAATGAAAACTTAATGTATTTCCATTATTTTTTTTTTTCGATAATTTGTAATTTGATAACATAAACTATGCTTCTGCGAAAACAATATTACAAATATTGTTGTTTATAATACAGAAAAAACAATATGAAAACATGTTATTTACGCTGTAAAAATGTACGAAATTCAATTCGCTTACACTTCATTTAAAGGTAAGTTTTTGGAAATAAAAAGACGTAGGAGCCTAGATAAATACTGTCTCAATCCGAATATCAACATAATATGGTGGAAATATGCTCAAATTGCAAATGATTTATGTACTACGTTTGTATGGACAATTCATGCGTCGCCGCATTCTTAAGCTACGCTTGCCGGTCCGTCGATGGGTAACCATCTTTACATACTGAGGCTGTCATTCAAAAAAGTAACGGTGGAGTTTCTTGCCCATTCTTCTCAATACGAAAACTACCTTTTGGAAGGGGCGACTAGAATCAATTCAATTTTTTGTTAATTTTGACTTTCAAAAGTGCTTTTTGTATGCCTAATTAAAATAAATTATTTGACTTTGACTTTTTTAACATTCGTGGATCTTTGACAGTCGTTACGGGTCGTCAGAAGTCCGAAAGTCTGACAAACAGTCTTACCAAGGGGTGTCGTATTACCCAGTTACTGGATTATGGAGATCAGATGGGCAGTCGCTCCATGTAAAATACTGGTATTCAGCTGCATCTGGTTAGACTGGAAGCTGACCCCAACATAGTCAGTAAAAGGCTAGGCAGATTGATTTTTTGGATAGATAGAAGAGATTTTTTACTAATTTGAAATGATAATTATGCAGAACGAATGGCCGATGGGGCCGAAAGGTTCTGGAATGGCGACCGCGTACCGGAAGACGTAGCGTTGGAAGGCCTCCCACAAGTGAGACCATAGCGATGCTTGGGGGAGGCCTATGTCCAGCAGTGGACGTCTTTCGGCTGAAATGAAGATGATGATGATAATTATTACATTATTTTATTGTTATTCGCGTGCGAATTCACTGTATTTATATTCAGAATATTCGGTTAGTTGTGACAAATTATCATGGATATTCGCTGTATTTTACATCTAACAAAACACAGCGATCAGTCAGATACCAACATGCTTATTAGACTGATTATGGCAATTTCCTCTACCCGTAGTTTCCATTGTCATTGGCAAAGTCACCTTTAAAAATCGGCCAAGTGCGTGTCGGACCTCGCACAATGAAGGGTTCCGTAGTTGGGATGAATTTATCCCAAAAACAAACTTAACTTTGTAGTTGGTAAACATGTTCTCCCATACGGAATGTATGGGAAAACATGTTTTTGCAACTGCAAAGTTAAGTTGGTCGATTATTACTCGTTTACTTGTAGAGCCTACTTAGCTGTGATAGTTTTTCTTTTAATTTCGTTATATAAATTACTGCTGTGATTTTTTTCACACATCCAAAACCAACCATTTAGCTGGCAGGGGGAGGGGACACTTGACTACAACAAAAATTAGCAATTTAAAGCTTAATATTTTGCAAACGGATCCCTGAATCCAAAAATGGTTTTACAAACTCATAATGTTTTTGTAAGACCTTTCTAATGATACCCCACACTATGGGATAAAACAATAAAAAATAAAACATCACCACTTTACGTGTATGGGAGGTACCCTAAAAAAAATGTTTTTCATAATTTTGTTTTACCACTTTATCGGCGTAATTAATATGTCAAATTACAGTTTTCCAGTACTAAGGGTCTCGGAGCTAGACCGCGGACAGACAGACAGACAGACGGACATGACGAAACTATAAGGGTTCCTTGTTTACTACGGAACCCTAAAAACTGCTATAAATAAAATAAATCCTTCAAAGTCAAAGTCAAACTCAAATAATTTATTTCAATTAGGCACAAAAAGGCACTTTTGAACGTCAAAAACAAAAAATAGAATTGATTCTAGTCGCCCCTTCCAAAAGGTAGTTTTCGTATGGAGAAGAATCGGCAAGAAACTCCACCGTTACTCTTTTAAAATGTTTTACCGTATTTTGTATACATTAATTATATAATTATATGTGAAGACGATGCACCTGGAATAAGATTACTATACCACAATAGGTAAAATTAATTAAAAATGAAGCAATGACAGAAAAAATAATTATGTAATGGATACATGGTGTTCACATATTTACAAGCATTGTAAAAGTAGGTACCTATACGATATTCCTAAAAAAATTACAAGTGATACTAATTAGTCACTGTGTGAGTAATCACAGAATGTAAAAAAAAAAGTTATAATATTTAATTACACAATTAAATTAGCAATCAGTTTGACTTTGTCTAGACTCTAAATTGTCCTATGGAGCTAGACCAGCATGCTTCCAAGCATTCTTATCTAGAATATAATCCTCTAATTTGTAATATGCTTGTTTACAAAGAGTACTTTTAATATGAGTTTTAAATTTTCTTTCAGTTAACTTTAATATATCACAAGGTATTTTGTTGTAACATTTAACACAGTACCCCATAAAAGATGTTTGTACTTTGGATAATCTGAAAAATGGTTGATCTATTTTATCTTTATTTCTAGTATTAAAATTATGTCTAACTATAAATTGCAAAAATTGGCCTGTCCGCCTCTGTGGTCTAGTGGTAAAGACCACCTGTCTCAGATCCACAGGTCCCGTTCGATTCTCAGTGGGGGCAAAAATTTCTGCTCGGTTTGGTTGGTGGTGGCTTTTTATAAGTCCGCCTGGCTAGCTACCACCATCTTATCTAAGTCTGTCGCCATAACAACATTGTTGTGTTTCGGCAGTTAGAGCTAAGATAGCTAGTTCCTCTGTGGTTGAGGATTCCGGGTGAAGCTCGCTTCCACCTTCGGCCTGATCATCATTTACCATCAGGTGAGATGCTGGCCAAAAGCTTCGCCGTTATGGTCACCGATGTACTTACATAGATGTTTTAGTATCCTCACAAATTGGAAACCAAGCTAACGTTAGAAGTAATACACACGACTACACATCAAGCTATACACTTCTAGTATAATCTGACCTCGCATTGTACGAAAATCCTATACAATGCGAGATCAGCATAAACTGGAAGTGTATAGCTTGTTTCAAAAGTATCGAGTGAAAGTGTAAACAAACCCTGTTCAATGTTAAATTCTTACTCAATCACTCAATAAAGACACACACACACACACAAACAAACACATCATCATCAGCCTATAGCAGTCCACTGCTGGACATAGGCCTCTCCAATTGCACGCCATTCAGCTCGATTCTCGGCAACTCTCATCCAGCTGCTACCAGCCACCCTTCGAAGATCGTCACTCCATCTAGCCTGAGGGCGTCCTACCTTACGTTTTCCAATTCGCGGTCTCCACTCAAGAACACGTATACCCCAACGGTAATCGGTTCTACGGCTGATATGGCCGGCCCACTGCCACTTCAGCTTGCTAATTCTGTGAGCTATGTCGATAAATTTGGTTCTCTGCCGGATCACTTCGTTCCGGATTCAATTCGATTCGATTCGATCAAACAAACACATTCATCTGTAGGTAATTAGAAAGTTTAAACTTTTTATCTAACCACTTTTTTCAACAATTATTGTTTTATTGACATGTATTTTTTTTTTTGCTAACCTATTTTGACCCACTGCTGGGCTCCCCCATATTTTTCCAGTCTTCCTTATGTTGTCGTCCGGCCAGTCGGTAAAAAAAAGTCCAGATCGTCACGCCAGCTCTTTTTAGGCCAGCCCCGGTGGCACGGTTCCCAACTTAGGGGTTTTCCCCCCAGATTTAGGGGATAAAAAAGTAAGATGGGATTTTTTAGGGGTGACTTATTGTTAGGGGTATTTTTAGGGATTTTTTAACTACTAATATTTATTTATTTTATTGAAAATATAGGATCAAATGCGTTTTATTTTATGAGTTACGAACGATTTGGGCAGTTGCGCACAATTTTTTTTTTTTATTTACTTTTGGGGTTTTTTAGGGGGATTTAAAAAAAACTTGGGGAAAATTTTTGGTAGGAGTTGGCAACACTGCCCGGTGGCGACGCCCGTCATCAGGCACCCACTGTGTGGCGATCTTGGCCCATCTGTTTTGATGCATCCTATAGGTGTGACCCGCCCAATCCCATTTCAACCTCGCAGACTTATCAGTTTATCACCAACATCGACGACACCTGTCTTGGAGCGTATTATGGTGTTGCGAATTTTGTCTGTGAGTTTAATTTTTAAAATGCTCCATTGCTCTTTGGCAAACCTTGAGTTTGGACTTCTGACTTGAGCCTCGGTCAAAGACCGAGTCTGAGCGCCATAGGTTAGGTCATAACCTAACTTAAGATTAAATTGTAATTGAAAAATCATCGACAAAAATTGAGGTTATAAAATTAACCTCTTGTCAAATGAAAAACATCTTTATGGTGATTAAAAAATTTGAAGTTCGTGTTTAAGTATTCCAATTATCGGATCAAAGCACTAAATTTGTAAGCGACACTACAAATTGGCATAAACATTTTCTGATCCATTTGTGTACATTTTCAATAGATACTTTTAGAACCGCCACGTTTCACCAGTTATGCGTTCCTGACACCTGTCAGTTGGACAATTTCTAGTAGTAATAAAGATCAAATTCGCAAAGTACATATTCGTTAATATGAAACTGACAGGTGTCAAAAACGCATTGTCATAACGGCTGGACTGTAGTAAAAACCCAACATAAGCACCATTGTACCCAAGACCAGCAGTAGTTTGACCTTTTGAACACAGTCTGTTTTGCACAAAACATTTTTGAATTTTAATGACACTATCGCTCAGAGAATCAGAGCTTATGTATTTAAGTCCTAATCTATTAGTTCAAGAGGTCATTTAATAATATTAAACAAATATATAACGTAAAAGGTAAAGTTTATCATGAATGTTAACAATAACATTTATTAAGTTCTTGACAACAATTATATGTAAAAGATAAATTATGACAATCATGATTTCGGCGAAATTAAGTTCTGATAACATAACATCACGCTGTTATTCCACGAAGGGTTGGGCAGAGGAGTGTCTTACAGACTTTCAAGTGTAAAATAACTTGCGAATTGTGGTTGTACCTGTACATAAAGCTATACCTGATTACTAGTCATCGGATTTTATGCATTTGCATATGCAGTGGAGTTTCTTGCCCATTCTTGTCCATACGAAAACTATCTTTTAGAAGGGGCGACTAGAATCAATTCTATTATTTTGTAAATTTTGACGTTCAAAAGTGCCATACATGGGCCTATTTGAAATAAATGATTTGACTTTGATATTATAAATAGATGTTTTTGTAAATAATTAACATAACATAACATAACATCACGCCTTGTTTCCCCGAAGGGTTAGGCAGAGGTGTCCCTGTAGTAGGTACACCTACATTTCGCCAGTTATGTTTAAGTCCCATGTAATAGGGGGCGAGCCTATTGCCATCAACCGGGCACAAATCCAGACTCCGGGCTGCTACTGAGAAATTCCAGATAGAAAAACCCAATAACACTTTGCCCGACCCGGGAATCGAACCCAGGACCTCATGCTCAGCAGTAGCGCTTGCGACCACTAGACCAACGAGGCAAATAATTAATTTCCAATATGATAAATATTATAAGAGTAGCCTACACTACAAACAAAAGAATCGCATTTTTTAAATTCTTAGGTTTTTGTACCCCTTTTTGAATTCTATCATTTCAGTCCAAAGGCCAGACCTGTTTTTTTTTTTTTCATTTTATACCATGTATTGTGTTAAAGATTAATTTAAAAATATTCTTTTCTTAATTCCAGATCACAACATGAAGCTACTAATATTCTTCACGGCATCTCTCCTAGCGGGGTTAGCGTATTCCGCTCCAACCTCTGAAACCGCTGTCGTTTCTGAAGCTGCTCCCGCCTCCGACGACGAGAAACTCATCATCACCGAAGAATTCTTCCCAGACTCACTAGCAATATACACCGCTGAACATGACATTGTCAAAATATTAACCCCCCTTAATGCACTAAACTTTGATGACGATGAAGATGATAATGATGAAGAATCTGACTCGAACTCCATCACCTTCATCGTCCAAGCTGACATCAACGAGAATGGCGAAAAAGTCGACCAAGGTCTCTACATACTGAAGAATGGACAAGCAACTAAGTTACTTGATAACGGAAGGGATGCCGCTGCAGCTAATGATGACACCAAAACAGCTTACTTCGCTGCTAAAGACGGAATTTACTCATACAATGCTACCACAGTCAAAGCTGAGAAATATGGAACAGTGACTGATGATCTCATCGGTATCGCTAAAGTTAACGGCAGTGACGTCATCTATGCCCTGACAGCTGATAAAGTTCTGTACAAAGTCACAGATGAAGGAACGAACAAGGAGGTAGTCGACAAAGTAGTCAAAGCCAAGGAAATCATTTTGGATTACCAGAACAATTTGTATTTCACCACTAATGAAAACATTGTCTACGTGCTAGTTGATGATGAAGTCAAGAAGATTGAAGGTCTCCCTGCTAACCCAACTGACGTAAAAATCATTAACCCACCTTTCGTCATCGAAAATGGTATCCCTGTTATCATTGACAGCAAGTCTTACATCGCTTATGAAAATGGTACAAGTGAATTGGCGGACTTTGAGTTAAGAGTGAAGCCTACCGCTTACTCGATGGAAGCTACGCTCATTCAATACTACGGTTACAATAAGAAGGTTTACGAATACAATCTTCTTTCATTAATCTTCGGTGAAATACTGACAGAACTTAAATCTTTCTTGGACGATAAGACTGACTCTATTCAATCAATCGCAACTAGGTCCAGGGGCGATCTCAAGGCGTAAATCCTTAAAAAAATATATCGAACAGAATGTGTACAGGGTATGATGCGGCAGAAGACAAAAGTAACCTATGTTCTGTAATTTTAATGAAAAGTTGTAAAGCAAAGTCAGGGAAATTCTTAATTGTTTAGAAAAAAGTGACTACCAACTTAAATTCTCTATATATTCAAATCACCACTGTCATTGACAGTTGTAAAAAATGGCTATAAATTGACTAAAATACCTATAAAAATTGTATTTTATTCAAAAGTTAATTGATCACATATAGAAAACAGTTAGAATCATGCATTCTTTATGATCAAGTCTATTGTAAACACATCTGTAATATATCAATAGTTCGTTTGTGATACATTTCATTACAAATTTTGGAATCACCAGTCACCAGTCACCTGATTGATGGACCGTCCATAAACCTTCCACTTTCTTTAAATTTAATAATGTTTCTCTTTCTACGTGACGTCTGTTCTGTACTATCTACCTGTACTTCCCCATCGCTACCTTTTTTGTTTATAACTGTATGAGATCGATCATTAAATTGTGAAGTTAATTGGTTGCCTCATATCATACTTTTTACATAAACCTTTTCCCCAATTATTATTTTACTTTTCTCAACTCTTCATTTACCTGTCTTCCCGTTTCTTACCTTAACTGAGTCATCAATTAATTGCCCTTACTGTTGATGTATTTAGTTATAAAGAATTAAGAACAAACTAAAATACAACTAAAGCTTATCTTAAAATCAATGTCTATATAATAATGATAAAAATGAAACAAATATATTCACACTATGTAACATATCCATGAATTTATTTAAATAAATAATCTTGTATACCGTTAAAACCTAGAATAATTAAAAGAACGCGATGTTACCAAAAATAAAAAAGTGATAATTATTTATTTTCATTTGAACTAAACACTTTTTCCAACCCAAAATGGGCCCTCGTGGTGGATAAAAGCCCACTCTCTCTCACAGCGAGAAGGCCTATGTCCTAACAATGGGAACATTATTTTTACTGTCAGAGTAGGCCTACATCATCCTACTTCTGGGAAAAGACCTCTCCCTCTCCAGTCTATCCAGGGCTAATGTGGACCATTGGTCGTTGGTTTGTCCAACAACCTTTTACTAGCTTTTGCCCGCGGCTTCATCTGCGTGGAGGTCAGAAATTATTCCACAGAAACGTACTACCGGGATCAAAAGTATTCCAAGTCCTAACCCAGGTAGGGTTACCATCTGACAGGCATTTGCCGGATTTGACAGGCATTTTACGGTTGAGACAGGCGTGCGGCCGGCGCTAAGGTTACCATCTGACAGAAATTTGCCGGATTTGACAGGCATTTTACGGTTGAGACAGGCGTGCGGCCGGTGCTAAGGTTACCATCTGACAGGAATTTGCCGGATTTGACAGGCATTTTACGATTGAGACAGGCGTGCGGCCGGCGCTAAGCTGAGACAGGCATTTTTGAAATTCCCTAATAAGTGCACAGTTGAATAAAGAAAGGAATCGCTTGACACTAGAGTCAGAAAAAAATGAATTTTTGACGAAAATGACTTCGGAAAAAATATCACTCAGTGTGGTAAGTTAGTTTTTTCTAAATTCGTTTAGTGTTAGTAAATTATTCATACTTTTGAACTCTTCATTTTGAATGGATGCATCTTTAAAACTAT
This sequence comes from Agrochola lychnidis, assembly GCA_963680765.1. Lineage (NCBI taxonomy): Eukaryota > Metazoa > Arthropoda > Insecta > Lepidoptera > Noctuidae > Agrochola > Agrochola lychnidis. Next base: position 15,784,588 of record OY796872.1, read on the forward strand.
CTGCTGCGTATTATTTATTTTAAGACGTACAGTTTTTCTACTACAGACAGGCATTTTTCTGAAAAATCAGGCATTTTGTACATCCTAGACAGGCATCCTCCCTTACATAAATGGTAACCCTAAACCCAGGTCATAGTTTAACCATTTGCCAAATTTTACCTAAATCCGTTCAGCCGTTTTACCGTGAAAGTGTAACAAACAAACTCACTATCGCATTTATAAATTAGTAAGGATGTTGATGAAATGAATTTTCCTCAAGCTAGATGGAATGAGGATCTTTGCAAGGTACAGTAGCGGATCCAGGGGATCTAAGGGGTGCGGAGAAGTCCGAAAGGGATACCGTGGCCCCCGGCAACATGGCAACTGAAGGAACACGGATGGGTTTTAGTCAGTAAGAGTCTGACACGCCCTCCCGGTCCGCCCAGAACGGGAGAAGATATTTGATAATTACCAAGAAAAAATTTTTTTTTCTTTTAATAAAACGGGATCTAAGGGGCTCAAGCCCCCCCTAAAAGCATCTGAGTTCTTCCGTGACAAATCTAAAAGTGAACTTGATGTTATTATAATTAAACTAATAACTAACAAATAAATGATCTTTATCTTTATCTTCAGTAAGCATAACACTGCCTAAGGTACAATTATCAATAAGTATTATGTTTTCAAGTTTAAAATTTCTTTAGGATGTTTCGTTTACGTGACGAATTTTGAATCCGCGCGCCACTTTTCTACCACTGATGCTGCCTCCACCGCCAGCGTACCGCCCGCGCGGCGGCGCGTCGCCGCTTCTTTGTCGTGATACCTATTACATTACAAGTGTCGTTTTTAGTGCTTTTTCGGGTTCCGTACCTCAAAAGGAAAAAAACGGAACCCTTATAGGATCACTCGTGTGTCTGTCTGTCCGTCTGTCACAGACAATTTGCTCCGAATCTAATGGACCGATGGTACACATATGTATTTCATGACCCAAAAACGGACATGTTACGTACATAAATGAATGTTGAATATGGGGGCCACTTTTGGGGGCAAGTAAGAATATTTAAAAAAAGTTTTTCAAATAAAAGGGGAGATTTGCGAGTTTTTTTTTTTTATAATTTTAAAATAAATATATTTAAAGATGTTTTAGAAAATAGATGAAAATTGACCATTCCAGACCCCCCTTATTTCCAAAACTACAAAGCCTATTTTTTTTTTTTAATGCAGAGAATGTTTCTTCACTCATAGATTACAGGTAAACCTATAAGAAGCCTATGGTCTTAAAATAACATGGTAAATCTATCAATAGTGTGCGTACAAACTTACATTTGTAGTTGGAATGTATCGGAGAACATGTATTTCAACTACAATGTTAAGTTTGTGTTTGGGATAAATTTGTCCCAACTACGGAACCCTTCTGAGGTGCTAAACTGGTAGCCAAATTCTGGGCTGATTTTATTTAGATTGCCAACGACAAAGAAGAACAGTTAGGAAATTCAAACAAACAAAATGTTATAAAAAATACTGAACGTATTTAATTTTTATGCTCACATTAATCTTATTTTAAAACAATGTAGGACAATTTTTTTTAACATATAATTATTAACAATATTAACAACAATTATACAAATAGAATATAACGATCTTTTGGTGCTCCATCGATAGGGAGGCGCTGTTGTTAAACATTTGCGAAATTGTCACAGAAATTGTATTAACAAAACAAGATGGCCGCGTTAGGTCCAATTTTGGCCACACGCTAAAGGGACTTTGTAGAGTTTGTAGCGTTGTAGTCATTATTTGAATGTTAAGTTTTTGATAAAATTTAAATGTTAATATATTTAAAACTGAACGTGAGCAACGTGTGCTTAGTAAGTGTTGCTATATTTAAAATTTTAGGTATTTTGGTATTGTTTTAAATACTTGATACTCAAAGGAGTTTATTTTATTTTATTTTATTTATTTGGGAAAACAAACAGTGACACATTACATTTTATACGAATAAATAAAAAATACGGCCAAATGTGCAACCAACAACATTTTCCTCGGAATACAAATAAAAATAAACTTTACAAACCATGCTACGAGTATTTAAAACTAAAACTAACAAACTACAATAATTTAATTAGAAAACATTTTTTGTGCTAAATAGTAAAACAAATTTTAGCAAACAAAGAAATACCTATCAAGGCATGCAAATCTTAGCAGAAATTACTAAGTTATTTTTATAATGAGTTATTGACTAAGTGTTTTGAGTACAATATTTTTGAATTTACCAGCAGAAAGAGCAAACATATCAATATGATGGAACTGCTGGTTGTAGTTATCAGTTAGTCGACGCAGAGGTGCCCGCATACCTGCGTTACTGCGACAAGAGGTAACAGCAAACAGTGGCCGTGCGCGCACCCCGCGGTATACTGTCGTTCTAGGAACTATGTAACTTATTTTATTACGCATATCAATACAGTCATATACATTGCTACAAAAATCAAACAAAAAAAATTGGTTGCCTGTAAAGTCGGTATACGGGCGAAAGTTTTACGTGACAACGACGAAGGGACGCGTGCCTTTCACTTTTTATGTCTGTCTCTCTCGCTCTTAGGCGGGCTAACCATGCCCGAGTGGAAGGGACGCGTGCCTCTCACTCGCTCTCATTGTGAGCGCATAACGTGAGCGGAGCGTAACGCAGTTTCTTGAAGTGTCACCCGGCAAACCAATTTATAAGACGTTGTCACGTCAATACCGTCTCTAGGAGAGTGCGTCTTGATTTTAGACCAAGTAATTTATACTTCTTAAGTAAATCAGGTTACGACGGTTGTTCTTTTAGTTATCACTTAAAAATAAATAATCAATCATTCATCATCATAATTTCAGCCGAAAGACGTCCACTGCTGGACATAGGCCTCCCAAGCGCCCCAACTTCGACCGGTTCTGTGTTTCCCTCATCCAGCGGATTCCTGCGGCCTTCAGAAGGTCATCGGTCGGTTGGAGGCCTTCCAACGCTACGTCTTCATCATTATATACATAATCAGCCTATAATGTTCCCACTGCTGGGACACAGGTCTCCTCTCACTTAGAGGGAGATGGGTCGTAATCCACCACGCAGGCCCAGTGCGGGTTGGTAGATGTCACATGTCTTCGATTTGTTTTGGTTCTAGAATATGCCGGTTTCCACACGATGTTTTCCTTCACCGTTTTGAAAGCAGTGGTGATGTAATTATTTACACAAAAGAAAGCGCTTGACTGGATTTGAACCCACGACCTACAATTTGTAAGTCGCCGCCGTTACCACCGGACCACCACTGCTCTACTGCTATCTTAATCATTCAATTTCAGTTTCAAATAGCCTTTATTAGCAATCTTAAAACTAGTTTTACGGTTTATAATGCTTATAATTTTAAATTAAAGGTTTAGACATCAGAATTCTTCAGACTGCTTTGCTCTTTAGCATAGGTTCCCCAGGCTTTTCCGTAACTCACGATCATGAGTTTTTCTCCTCCATGTCTCTCCCGCAGTAGTTCTCAAATCGTCTTCTCATCTTTGAAATGGTCTTCCCTTTTTCCTCTTTCCTTCTCTGGGATACCATTCTGTTACTTCTCTGGCCCATCTTCCGTTTTTACCTATGATGACAATCTCTTCTCATTCAGTCTTAATCATTAGTTTTAATTAAAACAAAAATATGACTGCTAAGATATGCTAAGTAATTAATGATAGCTAATGATAGATTATTTTTTAGTCATGTCCCTGAGTAAGACATTTATTTCAAATTAATTCGCAAATCGTACAGATACTTTCTGCGTTCTGTCTGGCCAAGGAGGCTAAGCGTATCCTGTGACGCAGGTGACGCAGGTTCACGCAGCGCAGGGCAGAGCAGATTTTGTAATACATGAACGTACTGAGAGCTATGCACGCTGCGGCGCAGGCACTTGCGACACAGACATGTATGTATCTGTCCTGCTCTGTGTCTCGTTGTAGTGCCGGCACAGATTTTTGCGCGACGCAAGCATTTCATTACGTGTTTTTTACCACTGATTCATAATTTTGTTGCAGTATTGCTGGTAATAGCTAGGACGCGAACTTGTCTGTGTAGCTGCGTCGCAGCATGCGCTCGTGGCCTATGTCTGCCTCGCCTGCCTACAAAATCTGCACTATGCTGTGCTGCGTCACCTGCGTTTCAGCATTACGCTTAGCCTAAAGCTTTAAATATAAAGTAGATTATAAGACTTACTACGTTAACATTGTAAACCCAAATAAAGATTCTTTGGCAGCATCAATAACCGACATAATAATCTTAGTCACATCTTTCGGCCATTCAGTCGTGACACCAAACATAGACCTGATTAGGACTTCCATAACATTAAATTCATATATCTTCCCATCCAATGCTGCTACTAAGTATAAAGCAGCATCAACACTAAACGCTGATGGTGATTCTTTTATTACCAAATCTTTCTTCTCATAAGTCCCGTTTGAATATAAAACATATAGCACTCCATCACCAAAGAAAGGTATACAATTCTCCATAATGAATGCAGGTCTTAAAAGTTTTAGATCTTTAAAATCTTCTATAACACTCGCTGTCAAACTAAGTACGGAACCATCAGACTTGATAATATGAGTCATATGATCTCCACATCCAACATAGTATATATTGTTAGACGTATCGAGTACAAATTCTAAGGCACAACCTATGCTTTTTATCCTAGTTTTAACAGTGCCATTATTTTCTATTTTGTACACTTTATGATCAGTATTTAAAATATAAATAGCATCGCTACCATTAGCTTTTTGTAGTTGGATGATATCGTCTCTAAAAGGACCGAATTTCTTAGCTGAGAGAGTATCAGGATGATATTTATACAGGCCGTCTTTTGCACCAAAGTATATTTCTCTCTCGAAACTGTAATCTGCTGTTGAGTCTCTCCCGCCTTCTAAGATTTCGAATGCTGCTAGGCCTTCTAGAACGTAGATACAGCTGCCTCCGTCTGACTTTGGATCTGACACGGTAAAGAAGATTGATGGTATGTCAGAAACTTCTGCTTGAAGGTACCTCTGGCCGTCTGCTGGTACCAATAATCTCGTGATGTTAAAACCAGATGCGAAGATAATTTGCTCATCTCTGAACATTGATGTCCCCTTTGGCCGTTGCTTCACATATTTCACCGTGGCACATAGTGTTATTAAGAACGATGTCATATATATTGATGACCGCATATTTGATGATTCTGTAAATAAGAATAAGAAAAAAAATATTTAGTTCCACAATATTAGGTAAACAAGGCGGCATTCAAAACCCCCTACCCCTGCTAAGCCCCTGACTGCTGTGCTGTAGCGATAGCTGATACAACGACAAAACAAAGTAAAACCTACTCCATCTATACTCCGTTTGAAATAAGATTAGACATTTAACTAAACCTTTTTTACAGTTCGTTCACCCGATTTTGACTTCTATTGCGATAGCGGCATGACAAATGACAGCTGCAGTAAACAGTTGGTTTGTAACCACTTTTTTTGCTTTTAATACCATCCTTATGCCTACGGTACAGAAGTCAAAATCGGTTGAACGGACTGTAAAAAAGGTTTGTTTAAATGTCTAATCTTATTTCAAACGGAGTATAGTTGATAGTAGTAGGTATTACTTGATACTTATCCTTCTTAAGAGGGGTAAGAATGGCAATGGCGCATAGATTACTATCAAATGTGTCAGTTCATTGTTTAAATGTAGGTATAGCAGCAATCTAAACGTTAACATACAATGATATGGTGATCATTTGACAACAGTTGTTTATATTCCATTATTTATATGGGATTTAAACATAATTCGCAAATTTATGTCTATCCTTTCAGGGATCACATGCATGAGGCTATGTTATTTGAAATAGTCTTGTGTCTTGTATGTTTGATGTCTTGTCTTGTCGTGTGTCTTGTTTTGTATTTTTTTTTTCATTTTATTTATATTTTGTGTTTCACGAACTGTGTCAAAATAAATGTTTTTCTTTCTTTCTTTTCTTGGTTGCCCCGTTGGTCTCGTGGTTGCAAGCGCGACTGCTGAACGTGGGGTCCTGGGTTCGATTTCCGGATCGGGCAAAGTGTTATTGAAGTTTAGAAGTTGGCGGTGTGATACCCCCGTGCCTCAGAAAGCACGTTAAGCCGTTGGCTCGCGCCTGATCTCTCTCCGGTCGTGTCGGATTGCCGTCCCATCAGACTATGAGAGTGAGGGAAGAGGGAGTGCACCTGTGTCTGCGCACACACGCCTGCACTATAATATCTCCCGCGCCGAAGGCTGGTCTCCATTGAGATTGGCCGCCATGGCCGAAATACGGTCTGGAGAATTAAATATAATGTTAAATAGTAATAAATAGCAGTGATAGCCTAGTGGTGTAACCGTCGGACTGCCAAGTCATAGGTCTCGAGTTCGAGCCCAAGCCACGCACCTCTGACTTTTCGGATTCATGTTGTATAGTTATCACTTGCTTCAAAAACGGTGAAGGAAAACATCGTAAAGAAACCGGAATGCCTGAGAAATATTTGTCGACGGCATGTGACGCCAAGTTAGAGGTCCATGGGCGACATAAAAACTCTGACATCAAGTTAGTCACTATTAAAAGAAGAAGAACGAATAAATAGCCAACTAAAATAGTCAACAGCGGCAATGAGTCTATATTTAGGGGCACCAATTTAGTGGTATGAGGAACAGGGTGTAAAGTTCACTCATCCACCATAGAAAAGGGAGGATCCTCCGACCAGACGGGTGTTGTGTCTGGCGGGCAACTGCCCGTCAGTTTGAAGTTGAAATCTTGTATGTATGTCGATCGCTCGGTAAACTCTAACTGCGCGATGCAGGATTTGTGTGATGTCATGTCTATGATGCGTAGTTCGTATGTGGCGGTGTAACCGCTACATATATCACATGAAACCCATCGACGAACCATTCGAAACATATCAATAGGCCTGTGTCCAAATTTTTATTTATTAGTCCGTCTTTCAGAAAATAAAAAAATATTGGACACGTATTTTTTATTTTTTGACGTTATCAAAAGATTACGGCGATACATTGAGTTAAAATGTGGCATGACGTCACGCCGTGCTAAATTTTATACGACGTTGTGACGTAGCGAGCCCCCACTCCCCAACTTTAATGCGTGTTTTCTAAGTTATTTTTGATTAATATGATAAAGCAAAAAATACGTGTCTAATATTTTTTTATTATCTGAAAGACGGACTAAATAGAATTTAATTTTTTTTACCTAGGAAACTACCCTATTACTTACATCAAAGCTATTAATTTAAATTATGTGAACGAAATATCTACAGTACAAGCTTCTGTATTCAAAAATTACATCATTATCACTAGTTCTAAGAGCATAAAGTTCACACTATCATCATTATCTGCCTTGCCTTTTCCCAATTATCTTGGGGTCAACCACCAGTCTGACCGTATACAGCTGAATACCAGTATTAGGGTTCCGTACCTCAAAAGGAAAAAACGAAACCCTTAGATCGCTTGTGTGTCTGTCTGTTTGGCTGGCTGTCCGTCCGTCACAGCCAATTTGCTCCGAATCTACTGGACCAATTTAGTTGAAAAGTACACATATGAATTTGTGTGACTCAAAGACGGACGTGTAACATAAATACATGAATTTTGTATAATATGGGGGTCACTTTTAGGGGCAAATAAAAAAATTAGAAAAAAAAGTTTTGCAAACTGTACCGTGTGACATATCAAATGAAAGGGCTTGCTTTGAGGATCTCAAATATAATTTTGTTACAATTTTAAAATAAAGATATTTAAGAAAATTTATGACAATTTACCATTCCATCCCTTATCTCCAAAACGACTGAGCCTAAAAATTTGAAAAAATACAGAAAATGGTTCTTTGCTCATAGTTTACAGGAAAACTCATAAGAAGTCTATGCTCCTAAAATAATACAGTAAATCTCTCAATATTGTATGTACTCACAAACTTACATTTGCAGTTGGAATATATAGCAGAACATGTTTTTCAACTACTACGCTTGGGATAAATTCATCGCAACTACGGAACCCTTCATTGTGCGTAGTCCGACTCGCACTTGGCTGGTTTTTTACATGGAGCGACTGCCTATCTAACCTCCACAGCCCAGGGCCTCAAGTCTGCTATTACAATAGTGTCAGAATGGTCTATCATTGATCTCATAATTGTTGATTTTGACAAGTTTGGTAATCTACTAATATAATGACGTCGTTATGACTTTCCAATGGTCAGCCACTGACACTCCATTGAAAGAAATGGCACTTATTGGTAATCTCGTACATAATGACAAATGAATGACTGACTTAGGCGGTATCATTGGTCGTATTGTATGACAATGCCATTATAACACAATTCTATTATGAGACCACTGGCCGACCAATGATCGACCATTATGAATTTAGCAGATTACGAAATTTTAGCAAAATGACAATGGGATCGTGTTGGAATGACGAATTTATAAAATAACAGACTTGTGCCCCTGTTACTGTGTAGCACGATACCCCGCATAAAGATGACAGTTATAATGAACCTAACAGCGCAAGGAGAACCGTCGAAACCTACTAGAATGCATGCATAACTCCACCTATGAAATAGATGACCAAGACCGAAATGCCTCACATACACCCTGACTGGAGTTTCCTATGGAATTCAACAGACCCTCGCCGACCCTGGCACACATGTTACGTACTCAGTTCCCTCACCTTGCATGTGTTCAGTTATACAACGAATGCACGCGATTACTTGGCGGTGCGTGGAAGAAAATCGTGTGCGTGCGCATTGTTTTGCTTCGTCAGAGGTTTTTTTAATACCAGAAATAGGCGTGGTTGTTTTACTTTCCTAGTTAAACTCCAATAATTTGGGGATGGCGGCAATGAATGCCTTATTTTTCCATAAAACTTAGTTAGCTTTCTATGGTATAGATCAAGGATGTTACGGAGCTTCGGTTCCGGTTCCGATAACTTTGAATCGGAGTTATACCGAAGTTCAAAACGCAGTGATGCACGTGACTAGACCGCGTACAAACAAGTTTTACTCATCGCCAGTGTAATTTTAGATTATTTTATACACGCTCGCGCTCGAAGTCTCAGTTTATTGTTTTGTTTGCGGATGTTATCGCTAACTAGCTGCACCCCACGATTTCACTCGCATTAGTCTCGATTCCATGGGAATAAAGGGATAAAAAGTATCCTATGTGTTAATCCAGGTTATAAGCTATATGTGTGCCAAATTTCATCCAAATTGGTCTAGCCGTTTGAGCGTGAAGAAGAGACAAACATACACACACACTCACAAACTTTTGCCTTTATAGTATTAGTGTGATTGTTTCATTAAGCCTAGCATAACACATCTTTCTTCTACTTCCACCTTCGACTCCGGTTTCGGTTCCGTTTCCGATTCCGATCAATCAAATTTATAGCCTTTTATTCCGAATCCGGTTCCGGAAAAAACGACTTCCGTAACATCCCTGGGGGTCTACCACAAGCTCATAAAGCAGTATTAATTTAATATTACTTCAGTGTGGGAAAGAGATGAAGTTCTACAGGACGTATAGCTCCATCTCTTTCTCCCACTGAAGTAATATTAAAAGCCCCTGGTATAGATCTCTCGTCTCTCCCACAATCCATCTATTGTTTCTTTAGTACTCCCTTACGGTTATTCAGGGTCAAATAATAAAGTGGCGAAACTTTACAGACGGAATGGGTATCGATATGTAAACAAGATAAAACAAAAAAAAAAAGATTTGCTCGTGGCCGTTGACCCCGTTATCAGTATGAGTTCAGACAATCATTTTTTTTTTTTGGTATATCGTTTTTAGGGTTCCGTACCTGAAAAGGAAAATACAGAACCCTTATAGGATCACTCATGTGTCACTTTTCGGGGGCAAATTGGAAAAGAAAAAAAAAGTTTTGCAAACTGTACCGTGTGTCGTATCAAATGAAAGGGCTTGTGACAATCTCAAATATAATTTTATTATAATTTTAAAATAAATACTTTTAAATATATTTAAGAAAACTGATGAAAATTGAACATTCCATCCCTTTTCTCCAAAACGACTGTGCCAAAAAATTTGAAAAAACAGATGGTTCTTTACTCATAAAATACAGGAAAAATTATAAGAATTCTATGGTCTTAAAATAACATGGTAAATCTCTCAATATTGTGCGTACAAACTTACATTTACAGTTGGAATATATGGAAGAACATGTTTTTCAACTACAGTTAAGTTTTTTCTTGAGATAAATATTCATCTCAACTACGGGACCCTTCATTGTGCGTGATTGGACATACTCTTGGCCGGTTTGTTAGGGCCCTCGCCCACGGCGACTTTTTATAGCGATGCTGTCGCGCGTCCGCATCGATACAGTCGCGAAGCGGTCGCTGGCTGTGTGCCCTCGCCCACGGGCCCAGATTCAGTCGCGATGCAAACGCGATACTGTCGCGATGCAAACGCGATTCAGTTACGGCACAAAAATACCTGCGATCGCTACAGTTGCAAGATGGACTCCGTTGAGGTAACATTAGCCACTCTCCCTCCGTTATCTCCCCGATATCGTCCGACACGGTCGCGCGTTTGCATCGATACAGTCACGATGCTGTAGCGCGTTTGTAGCGCGTTGCAAATGTGACTAACACGCGTTAGTAGTGATGCTGTTGCACGCTTACGAAACGCGCGACAGCATCGCTACAAAAAGTCGCCGTGGGCGAGGGGCCTTAGATATCGATATTATCACGTCCCTGAAGTTTAATCACCTAATTTTAACCTTATACAAGCTTAGTTTTTGTTTATACTAAACCTCTTAAGGGGTCATTGTACTCATCATTATGAACAACTTTCACTATGGGACCTGCGCTGAAATCGCGAAAAAAAAAACAGCTGTTCCATACATTTATGTTCGCATAACTCGTCAAAATGTAGGGAACAGCTGATTTTTTTTTCGCGATTTCAGCATTGGTCCCATAGTGAAAGTTGTTCATAATGATGAGTACAATGACCCCTTAAGAGGTTTAGTATAAACAAAAACTAACGTTGTATAACCATCCATATTCATTCTTAAAACTTTCCTCATTACTTATCCTCGAATCATTAATTAGTCCAAAATTGAATGGGTCCACAACCAAATATACCGAACCTGAAACAGTTAATGAAGAATGCGGCTCCTACTGCCCATATAAAAAAAAACTATTTATTCTCATTGGTTTCTTTAATTATTGCCCTTTTAGTTTTACTGAGAATGATTTTTTAAAGAAGTATCTTCACCTATAAAACCTATTAAAAGGCTTACGAAAATTTTTAAAAACTCACGATAAAATATAAGTAGGAATCCATTACAACCATGATTATACAACATTACATGTTGTACAATGGAAACGAACACGATGCTTCCTGCCACAATTAGATATATAGCAGTAAAAACACGATTAATAAACATTTACAAACAAACAACAACACAAACATACAGACAAACAAAAGAAAATAATTATAAATATTAAATTTTTATAGTTTGGTAATTATTATTTTACTTATCATAATTATTCAGTGAATTTGTGTGTTGATTAATTATTTATTTAGTGACAGTTTGCTTGTGAATTTATATTCTGTGCAATATTTAAAGTTTTTATAAAAGTGACAGTTTAAAAGGAATTATTTAGCGGAATAACTTATTAGTGAATTTCTTCGGCTTCGTCCATAATCATCCCCAGTACCCTAATTGCGTAACTTATTTTCATAAACAATTTTGCCTAATTTGTTTCAATTTGACAGTTCAACAACATTCATTGCGTTATTTACGTTGTTGAGAAGATTTTTTTTTCCAACTTATGAAGCAATGGATTAGCAATCTGTTTCAAATCGAAACAGATTATGATTGTGTTGTATTACGCAATTAGAGTACTGCTCGAACTCGCCCGCTTTTTTATATGCCTATCAGCAGCAAGGGTACAGATTGAAAAGTGCTACGATGTAGAAAATAAATACTCTTGGTAACTACAGTCATATCTAATGGATAGTCAGATTCCAAAAATCTATAATTGGATGGCATTAGTAGCTTACCCTCCTGTCCATATCCCAACTTCAGATAAGCGTTCAAGTCTTCTTCTTTACTAAATTCCATCTGAGTAGTCATAATCATATCATCTTTCACGCAACCCATCCATCTTGTCTCTGGTCTTCCACTACTCATATAGCCATTCACATTCATATTCAAATCCATTTTAACGACCCCTTTCTCATTCTTCCGCAAACATACCTGTATGATGTTGCCGTAATATTCTAATGCACAAGTGTATGCACTTATGCAGTATGGATCCACAGATGCTGCACCATCCGCTCCCTCACTTTCATAATTCATAGGATGGCTATCTGTCACGAATAGAGATCGGTACAGAACCCACGTCTTTACGTGCTCTCCAAGGAGGTGGTACAACACCAATTCTTAACTGAAGGCTGCTAAGAATTCCCTGTCAGAAAACCCGATAAAATTTTCGCGCGACCCTTTTTTTTTGGGTGGGAAATTATCAAATAACTTCTCCCACACTGGGCGGAGCGGGAGAGCGTGTCAGACTCTTACTGACTAAAACCCACCCGTGTTCCTTCAGTTACCTTGTTGCCAGGGGCCACGGTATCCCTTTTGGACTTTTCTGCGCTTTTCTGCGACCCTGGCAAGCATCGGCCTTAGCGGACCCTGTCAGTTATGCTGACATCTCTTTGAGGCGCGCGTGGAACACAACGCGCCGTCAACCCGGGCCTGGTCCTAATCGGATGGCGAGCTACCTATTGCTCACCATCCGCAAGCCCACGCCTACGGTGGCCGGGAATCGGCCTGCGATTCCCGACGCCCAGGGCGTCTCCTGCGGCGGTTGGGAGCGTGCCGTGAGGGCGCAAACTTTACCTCTCCCTTACGCGTTCCGCCTCCTCCTTCGCGAGCATTTGGCGCGACCCTGGAACGTACCCGAGATTTCATGAATCTGCGATTCATGAAATCTCGACTAGCTACAATCTTACGTCACTCACTGCTTACGTCAGATAATGACGAGGCTTGCAGTATGTATTTTATGTACAGCCCAATCGAATCATTTTATGTAGTTTGGTCACAGCTACTGCATCGATGATCTAAGCGCGCTTTTCATTTGTTTCCAACAATGTGTGACCGTTCTATTGATAATGGAAAACGTATGAGAAGAAACGGCATTCAACTACTTTACATGTAGTTTTGCCTTACTGTAAACATGACGTTCTATCGTCATTGTATAGTAAATATTATGCAGGGTTAAATTAAATTAGATAATATGGTAAAACAAAAAGTAAATTAATTTGATAATTTTTTTTGTGGGGTCATCGACTGCAGTCAATCGAAATATCAATTTTAAAAAAAACAGTGTCACTCCGGGAGTGCCGACAGAAGTGAAAACTAGAATATTTAAAAAAAATACTTCCAAAACCTTTACAGTAAAAATATTTGCATAAAACATGGATCCGTAACATAGTATAAATAAAGAGCACAATCGCGTTTGCAAAAAGGAGGATTTTTTTTCCCATCTTAAAAATACCCAACGCGCCTAAAGAAGTTTTCACTTCAAAAACAGTTTATTTTTTGTTTAAACTTCAAATACGTAATTGGTATCGGTATTTAAACACGATAAAACAAAATAAAACAGATTTTTTCAACTCATACTTTAAATAAGAACACCCCCAGAGGTCGGTGACACCACCCCAAAAAAAAACCTTTTATTTTATCGTGTTTAGATATTTAGTACCACTGACGTCTGTGGAGTTTTGCAAGATAATTTGATTTGACCCTGTATTCGTAGTAGCACCATCGTAAAAGTATGCTATTAAAATAGTAGCAGTGCTATGTGGAATTTTTGTTACGTCCTTTTACGTGTTTAAAATAAAACAATTGAACGCACGCAAATTGTTAATTGCTGGGGAATTCAGTGAAATGTTAAATTAGTGTTGAAAAAGTAAACAAGTTACGTAAAGTGTTTTTTTTTTTTTGTTGTAAACAAATATGTCAAGTGAAAATTATTGTGTTTAAATGGTTAATTTGGAGCTGTTTTTATATAAATACTAGATGCGCCCCACGGTTTCACCCGGATAAGTCTTGAACTCGTAAGAATATCAAGATAAAAGTATCCTATGTCTTAAGTCATGGTTTACCCATATGACAAATTTCATCCAAATCTATTCAGCCGTTTTAGGGTGAAAGCATAATAAACAAACTCATTTTCGCATTTATAATATTAATATAATATTATAATTCATAATATTAATATAATAAATTCATAATATTAGTATTGTTAGGTCAATAAAATACGTGGGTCAACGACAGACTGATATATTTCCCAAAAGTAAACTAACTACCCACCACCATACAATTATGAGTACCGACCGATGTTACATCATATTATAATATGTATATATAAGTTAGGATAATAGATAGCGAACCGTTTGATTTAAATAGTGTGATTTAACATGCAAAAGTATTTTTTCATACTTGTGTTTGTTTACTAAATCAGATTGAATGATTGATCGATGTTATTTGGTCGATCAATCGACGATCGAACAGTCGTTGTGGTTACATCCTAACATGGAACATATTACTGTCAAAATGCATGATGATGTGTCCTACACATCTCTGCCCACTCCGAGATATAAGTACAAGCGTCATGTACTTGTTCTTTTTTTGTGTTTGTGTTCTTTTTGAAGTGAAAACTTCTTTAGCATCGTTGTGATTTGAAACTCGATGAAACGAAAAAGCGACAGTAAAAAGAGACAGACACATAAATTCATAAGATTTAACGTGGGAGAAAATGAGATATGAAGCATTATAGTGTGTGGGGGGGTGTGTCTGAGGGTGTGTGTGGGGGTGTGTCTGAGGAAGTGTGTGGGGGTGTGTCTGAGGGTGTGGGGGGATGTGGGGGGTGTGTCTGAGGGTGCGTGTGGGGGTGTGTCTGAGGGTGTGTGTGGGGGTGTGTCTGTGTGTGTATGTGGGGGTGTGTCTGTGTGTTTGTGGGGGTATCTGTGTGTGTGGGGGATGTGTCTGTGTGTGTTCTTATGTTCGTGGTTCTCTTTATGCTCTGCTTCGTACCCCCTCCACTCGTGTTTACCAAGGCATAGTGGGAGTTTGCTTGGGCCTCAGCGTTGTACACACGGCTACACATCAAGCTATACATTTCCAGTTTATGCTGATCTCGCATTGTATAGGATTTCCGTACAATGCGAGGTCCGCTAATACTGGAAATGTAATGTGAACTGCTTGATGTGTAGCCGTGTGTACGTGTGTTAATGCGTGTTCGTGCGCGTACAAAAACATTTCTTTTTTTAATTTTTGAAGGTTTCACTTCTACCACGTGTGAATTGCACACGTTTTATTTGCGTCATGTTTACCGCAAATAAACGTATTTATTTCTTTATTTTCTTCTAAACAATAAGTATAACATTATGTTATACTCCTCGGTTTTTGATAAACTCCTCAGTTTTGTTTACTCAAAACCTTGAGGTTATTGTACTCATCATTATGAACCACTTTTATTAAGGGACTAATCCTGAAAACGCGAAAATATTATTAGGTTATTGCGTAACACACTATGCGTAACGCACTGGCTTTCATTTTGACAGTTCAAAAATGTTAATTGTGCTATTTAAGCAGTGATAGCCTAGTGGTATGACCGTCGGATTGCAAAGTCATAGGTCTCGAGTTCGAACCCAAGGCACGCACCTCTGACTTTTTGGATTCATGTGCGTATTGTATAATTATCACTTGCTTCAAAAACGGTGAAAGAAAACATCGTGAGGAAACCGGCATGCTTGAGAGTTACTTCTCGACGGCATGTGAAGCCAAGTCAGAGGCTCATGGACGGCTTTAAAACTCTGACAACAGGTTAGTCAGTAACCACAAGAAAAGAAGATTGTGTTATTTACAGACAAATATTTCGAACATACGAAGCAATCGATTAGCAATATCCTTCAAAATCTTATAATTATTGTGATTGATTGTATGTTAAACAATTAGGGTGCAGTAGATTTGAATTCGCGTTTTAGGGTTGGTCCCACATAACAAGCGCTTCATAATAATGTGTAAGTACAATGACCCCTTAATAGATTTCGGTTAAACAAAAACTAAGGTAATATTAAAGTTAATTAATTATTTACAAAATAAAAATAGATATTATAAACTAACTTAACTACAATTATTTACAAATTAAAATATAGCGTCGAAAAATTCATCCGCATCGCTGTCGACTGGTAATGTACCCAAGAGACTGGCCGCATTGCCACGTTGTATGGCAATACTTAGCCTCTGGCCAAGGTAAAAACCAGCCCTTGGGTCACGGGAAGTGTCAAATAGCCGTTTTGAGATGTCACGGATGTATTATATTTGAAAAGATTGAAAAAAAAAAAGTACCTACCAACATTATTTTTAATATTAAATCTTTTACGACTTACTTATTAAAACCCGTAATCAGGTCACGGAAAACTAAGGTTATATATTTCGTCTAAGACAGACAATCTAATCGTAATACTCACAACAGGAAGTACTAAAACACCCTATTTAAATCCGTAACCATTTTCGCATACAAATATTATTTCTCTGCTGGCCCCATTTTGATAGAGGTGCATTCAACCTCAAGTGTAGGGCATTGATAAAGACAGAAGTTGATATAAATAAAATTATGTTTACACGAAACAGTAACTGATTTGATTTCTGAGAAGCAAGTTGTGATTTTATTGAAGTTTAAGAGTAGGTAAGTGATCTTTGCGTGACTTTACTGTGATATCATGATTAGCAATCATTAAATGACAATGTGGATAATGTCGTGAGGAAAGTTTTGAGTATTAATGTGATGGCTATAAGAGTAGGGGAAGACCAAAGAAACGATGGAAGATAATATGGGTTAGAAAGGTGGTGTTATGTTATGGGGTTTGGTTTCCGCACTTAAGGCGCAACTAGCCGATACTTTTTCCATACAAATTTCGGGGGGGTTTTACTCCACTGTTACACATTGTACATCCAAAGTAAAACATGAAATCGTTTTGTCTTATTATTAATTTTGTCTGTACAGAAGCAGAATAGTAAAAAAAAGCAATTAAAAAGTTATGAGCCAACAAAGATTCGTTTTTCCTGCTAATTTTAACGCAACTTTGGGAGTAAATAAGAAATAAAAGAAGTATAAAATCTCCAAACAAAGCTCGTTCCGACAAACCTCAATTGTCGAAGATTATAATAAACTTTATTCGTAATTGATTTATGCAGTAGTTTTTTCATAAAACTCCACCTTCCAAAGGACTTTTCGTAATTTTTTACGCACTCGTTTTACTAAAATCGTTCTGAACGGTGTTTGTGTGCGTGCGAACTAGAGTTTGTGCATGTAGACCAGCGTCTAACTGCTCATCACTGATACTATCTCTGTCGGTCACGATGCCAGGTGAGATAGCGTGCTTTTTGACCAAGCCCACCAATGAGTTCGAACCCACGACTAGTTCAACCTTAATCCGCCGGGTGGACTATTGTGCGTGGGCCATGGCGGCCGTTTGGTGGTTTTTCAAATCAGCCCACCTCCCTCCAAAATTTAATTAAATCTCCTGGTCTGTTCAGAACATCTGTGAAAAATCTGGGTGACGCCTGTGCATTCAATGAGCACGTGCGCGATGGTTTCCTCAGCTACCACGTACGCCCTGCACAGAGGGCGTTATGCCTATTGTGTGGAAGTGTTTGTTTAGCGAGCAGTGTCCCGTGATGGTCCCCGTCACCAGGCGCAGGCCGTTCCTGTCCAGGCGTAATAAACGCCTGGTTAGCCTGCTATAGAAAGGGGGTGACTATATAGATGATGACTAATCGAGAAGTATGGAAGACAAGACATGTTGCAACGACCAAAATTAATTGGAAAAAAGGTAGGAAGACAATCAAATAATTTGTCTTAGTGTTCAAACTAGGCTCTCATTGTTACTGTTACTGCCTGCATCATCTAACTGCTGAGCAAAGTCCTCTCCCCAGGACTTCCAACCTCTTGCGATCCAGGGCAAATGTGGAGCACTGGTCGGTTATTTTGCCTAATTCGTCCCGCTATCTTCTGCGGGTCTACCGTAACGCCTTTTGTCTGTGTCAGGGTTCGATCAACAATAAATAGTTCTAGATTTCCGATGAACGCATTACAAACGGCCGGAAAATAAGACTTCGTTTTTTCAACCTTATTGCTTGGAAATTATGTTTTATTTTTCCTTGTTTGTTTTTTTTTAAATATAATAACTGTAAACAATAATAGACTTTATGTTTGAATGTTTTATGCAATCGCGGCCACTTGAGCGATGTGTTTTTGTTCCTAATCCTTCATCTACAGCTATTGTTGATCAGAGGTGTCAGGGCTCTAAATTGTGGTTATATTGGCCCATAGCTCTTTGGGTCTACAGCAGCCGTGTGCAGCCCAGTTCCACTTCAGCTTAGTGGCTTTTTGTTCATTCATTTTGCTCTACATTGGCTAACTTTAAATCTTTATTGATTGTACAACACTGCTTGTAACATTACCCTCCTGCTCTCATCCCAATTTAAGTGAAATCGACGCAGCACGTTCTTCCATACATCTCTATCCGCCATCATCTTAGTGGTCACCCCATTTCTATCTAACCATCATATCATCTTAGGTAATACGGGCTGGTATCCGCAACTCCACGTCAAAGCGCGTATTTTGCGTACGGGTGGGAAAATCTGTTATTCGATCCACCCCAGCTCCTCAAAGAAGGCCAGCAACGCCTTGGTGTCACTGACAATCTCACGTAGGGTACCTGGGTTACCGAAGTACTTTGCCCTGTATGTGGCGACCACGGGGCAGTTTAACAGCATATGAGCTACTGTCTCGTCGTCTTCCATGCAGGCTCTGCGGTGTTTATTAAATGACCCATGGCCAGTTAAGGCAGCTGTAACTGTGCGCAGCTGCTGTTTTGTTAATCGGAGAACCTGTTTCGTGAGGCGGCCGTCGATTGTAGGGAGAGCCTTCTTGGCCTGCCTGCACTCACCGTGGTCCATCTATAGTTTGTGATGTTGTTCCCTGGTTCATTTCCTTACCAGAGTGCGTAGGTACCCGAAGGGGAGTAGCGTAATGGGTTCAGGCCCCACTGGTGCCATGCTCGACCCCCTTCTGGCAAGTTCGTCGGCTGCGTCATTGCCCCGCGAACCACTGTGTCCTTTGATCCATTGAATGGTTATATTATTGAGGTCACCCACCTGGTTGAGGCGCTGGTGGCACTCGTATATTAGTCCAGAATCAACAGTGTGACTTTTTAGCGCTTGCAGGACAGCCATGCTGTCTGAGAGTATTCGTATCATCATATCATCTTACACACAATCCATCTATCGTTTCTGAGGTCTTCCCCTACTCTTATAGCCAAATTGATACTATAAACTTTTCTTATGGCATGATTCATATTCCTCCGCATCACAGGCCCATACCCTGACAACGTATTGTCACACCACACTGTAGTCAACATTATGTGAAGGTGTGGCTCGTGCCCGTGGTGTGGTCGGTTTGTGGATGGGTGAACATCCATTGCTTATCGAGACCCCCGTTGGTTCTGAGTATCATTCATAGATCTTTCACAGTCGTTACGGGTAGTCAAAAGCCCAGAAGTCTGACAACCAATCTTTCCAAGGGGCACCCAGTAACTGAAAGTGGAGGTCAGCTAGGTAGTTGGTCCATGGAAAATACTAGTATTCAGCTGCAGCCGGTTAAACTGAAAGCCGACCTCAACATAGTAAAAAAAGGCTAGGCAGATTGATTAACTGTAGTCAACATTATTTTCTAAGTTAACCATTAAGTTTCTTGCAGGTTCTTCTCTTATTCAAGGCAATGGCACGTAAAATTTTATCGGAGAGGCAACCGGATGGCGAGTGGTAATCTGGGTCTTGAAGTAATACCGAACCCCCCCGTACCGTCCGAATGGACCCCAAATGGCCCGTCCATACACACAAATTCCTTGCACATAATAGAGCTTAAATTTTGAATGCTATGTCAAAAAAAAAATGTTAGGCCCCCATCCCCCATATCTCCGCCCCTGTCCATTTGGAGTCCATTCGGACGGTACGGGGGTTCAGTATCACTTCAATACCCAGATTACTACTCGCCATCCGGTTGCCTCTCCGATAAAATTTTACATGCCATTGCTTTAACTATCTATAAAAACCGACATTATGATCCTTAATTTTACTTTTCATAACTGCCTGTAATGAATTATCTTTCTACATATCCTTACATAATACGTATATTTTAGAACGCATCGTATTCATGTCAGTCTGTCTGTGGGTGTGTTAGTTACTCAAGAATCAAACGGATTCGTGATTTTCTATCTATTAATGTTCTTTTCTCGCTGCCTTGTTAGTATAGTGGTCACAAGCGCTACTGCTGAGTATAAGGTCCTGGGTTCAATTCCCGGGTCGGGCAAAGTGATATTGACAATTAAACCATTAGACATTTTTGAATTGTCAAGGAGTCGGTCAGTCAGAAATATGAAGCTAGTTGCCCATTCCTAAGCGTAATAGTATCTATGGAGAAGAATGGGCAAGAAATCTACGGACACTCTTTTAAATAAAACATTTTAACAAAATATTGGTTACAGCATTCATGTTGAAATTCTACATGTGAGAACAATGTAGACAGACGTGCACGTTAGAAGCTTCTATAATAAAAAATAAAAAAAACAAAGAACAATTCAAAAATTTAAATAAATTAAAAATAAGTCATGGCAGCTAAGAGATGACCAGTTCCAAATGAACTCGCCCGTTCATGAACATGACGAATGGATTAGCACCATCCAGCTCAACCATTTTGAAGGGGTTGCGTTTTTCTATTAGGGATTTCTCAGTAACAGCCCGGAGTCTGAATTTGTGCCCGGTTGATGGCAATAGACTCGCCCCCTATCTAATACATGGGACGATGGCGAAATGAGGGTGTACATATTATGGGTACACCTCTGCCTAACTCGTCGGGAAAACAAGGCGTTAAGTTATTTTTGTTCTAAATTTCTCTTCTCTAGCCAGGATTTCACACCTATTATCAGAGGAAAACGTCATTGACTCCTACCGCTGCGCCCGCGTTGCTACGCGTAATTTTAAAACTGATATCTTTTAAACTATTCATTTAAATGATAAGATTTAAGGCATATTTTAATTTAAATTAAATACCCAATTGAAATAACATTTTTTTTTAGATAAGGATTAATACTAGACCGGTCAAAAAAGCTTCGGAAATAACAATTAATTTTTTATCAAATTCTGAAAGGTAAAAATGGTTATTGTGGGTCATCCTTAGAAGATAGACATATGTCATTGCGAACTTTTTGTTGAACTTTTTAAGATGAACAATACCGTAGAACATAAATTTGATGTATCTTTTCGGTTAACGCAGCGCACGCCAGTAAAGCTCCCAGTCGGAAAGATTTTTTCCGACTTCAACAATAATCGTCATATTTCAGCCAATTTACACAAAACCTTAATGAATTATACACTAAAACCTTCCGCATGAATCCGTCCATTGCTGAAAACTGTGTGAAAATCCGTTCGGTAGTTTTTGAGTTTATCGCGTTCAGACAGACAGACAGACGCGGCGGGGGATTTTGTTTTATAATAATATATGTAAGGATAAGGATAATGATTTTCTGGTATTTAAAAGCTGAACGTCAAAACAAGTTTTGTGTTCGATTTTTTCTGAAAATAATATCACATAGTTTGTAATTGTTATTATAGGCATGTGACCCGAAATTCATCTTGATAATTTATCTTTTTACGCATGTTAGGTTAGTTTACATAATACCTAACTATAATTATTGTAATATAAATAGATCCACAAGATTATACATAGCGCGATTATGAGAGCAGTGGTGGCCCAGTAATAACGGCCGCGACTTACGAGTTGTAAGTCGTAGGTTCGAACTCTGGCATGGACTTTACTTTGTTTATATATTTCATCAACACTGCTCTCAAAACCGGTGAAGAAAAACATCGTGGAGAAACTGATCAAAAGTTCGAAAATGATGAGATGTCGAAAATTCTATTTTCGACAGGCTGGAGGCAGGAGGCCTGTATCCCAGCAGTGAGAACATGATGGCTGATTATGATGGTGATAATACTATAAACAGATCGTTACGAAAGGGTTTTCTATTCCTTTCGTTCTTAAGAAATGTGTAGTCGACTTTTTAAACGACCTGTTGGGCTTGACCAACATATACGATAAATTAGCAAAACAGATTGCTAAATTTTTTGGGCTAAAGAACTTCATTAACTTTAGTAGAACAAACTATGTCCTAAATAGTATCGCCATATTTTTGAACAAGCAGACGCAGATCATAAATAAACTAATGAAAACTAAACTCTATATTCTCTTACTTACAGACCAAAATGCTGCCACTACTATTCCTGATGATTATAGGAACAGTTTACACGGAGAAGGAAAACTGTTCATACCTATACGATGGAACGGCTTACGACAGATCAGCGATCCTTACAATAAAAGGATTACCCACGAATTTAGTCTTTGATCCAGTCAATAAAGATCTCCACTTCACTCTGATAGACCTAGACAGTCTACAGAACGATAATGTTCAGACTAAGATGGAACAATATTTCTTAAGAAATAATCAACCAATCAAAATCGATAATGTAAATGGTCAAGCGGCTGCAGTTGATGTTAAAAAGCAAAAAGTATATATAGCAAGTGATGACGGACTACATTTCCTAAATGCTAGTGACAAAGCTCAATTTTTAAGTATGAAAGATGAAGATATTGTACAACTATTCAAGCCTCATAATAATGATAAATTGTATGCTGTATTCTTCCCCGAAAACGATGTGTTTATGATTGACGTCCAAAGAAACGAGAAGCATAAAGTAGAGAATGTTCCATGTGCTTTTATTCTAGCTGTAGACGATAAAGACAATATTTACTATGAATGCGATTCCAAATATGTTAAAGTAATGCTTAGAGGTTTTCAGGAACCTGTAGAATTTGTTGGTATCCCGAAGAATTCTGCTAGAGCTATTACCGTCGACAATTCCTCTAGAGTCATATTGGCTACAAATGATGGCCTCTATATGTTGAAACCTGATAATATTATTCCAATAAAACTTATGGACTTAGATTATGTTCCGTCTGGTATTACATTTGATGAAGAAAATTTCTATGTATCGACGAATGGTATTATTTATAAGTATATTGACTGTGAATACGAATAATTAATGATTATCTTTTATTAAATCGATGTTGTTGAATTTTTTTGAGTTATTATTAATTGTATGTTCCCCTTGATAATATTGTTCATATATTTAGGCGTGTGATCTTGTTTCTCCACCTAAATTGATCTTTTAATCTTAATCTTCTAAATTAATCTACATGAGATTGCGCTGCTAGTATCTTGCACAAAATCCGTTGTCTTAAGAGTCCGTCCACGAAATCGATTGATTTTGATCAATTTTGTTCATTAGTTGTGAAAAAGGGAAACAGAATTTAAACAAAATTATTTGTGATTTGAAAAATTGAATTCTTAGTCTTGTACATAGTGGAAAGGGATTTTTCATATAAATTAAGGATTCGTGGAAAATCACTAAAATTCGCAACAAGTTTTCCAAAAACTGGGAAATTGATTTTGAAAATTAAAAAAATATCATCTACTATGGTCTACTTGTATATAGGTGAACCACTTTTTTCAAGTTCCGTACAAAATATAGCATTTTTTTTTTTAAATTACCATTTTTTTTCTAAACCCTGTCAGTAATATATTTTTTCCTATTATTTAGCAAACCATATCAAGAAATTTAAATATCACAAATTAGTCTTCAACTATCCTTGAAATAAAATAAAAAAAATAATTTATGATTATACTAAATTTCCATTAAGTAAATCAAAGGCGAAATGAACCATATTTTCGAGAGTGCAAAAGTGATGCAACTATTAACAGGTGCTGTGACTGACACAAATGGTTTAGCACCACGAAAATTGTACTTTTATTCTTACACAGACTTAATGTTTCAATTATTTCAAGCTTTCTTACAACTAGATAAGTTATTGACGAAAAACGGTACGGTATTTTTTTCGTGTACGGACCCTTAAAGTTACTTGAAATAAAAAGCTGTGCTATCATTATTATCATCACGTCTTTGTGAACTTGCTGTTTACTACAGAAATCGTTATTTTCCATCTCTTTTATTCATTCAACATTTATGTTTTGACATAATAACAAGCAGCTAATTCGTTCGATTTACCTCCGAGATGCGAAATGCTTATTCAATAGAACAACAGCAGTAGTACATATTTCATTCAATTTTATTTTACTTGGTGACGGCAAACAAAAGAAGTTTAGGAGTATTAAAACATCAGCGTCCAGTCTAATAATAACAAACTGACATCACTTATCAGAGTAAAGAAAAAATGGACGGATTTTGTGAAGGATAAATATGGCTAGCAAACAATAAGATGACGATTGATAGAGAGGTGAGGAAAAAAAAGATGCAGGAATGTAATGGTGATCTACAAGAATACTCGAAGGAGACCTACATACTAATTGATGAGATCCTTAGTAAAAACCAAGAATCTATTCAAAAGGTATGATAGAAAAATATTGAATGTTCCAATATTGACCGCAAACCGCAAAATACAGGCATAAATTGAAGGAAGAAAAAGTCAGGAGCAGTGCCTCTTCCCAACAGTGGGACTCGACCGGTAAAAGACCAATAATGAATAAACGAAATTCTAACTTGAAATGATGAAAAGGGCATTTCAGTATTCGCTGAGGATTGGTAGCAAGCCCAAAAGAGTAACAGCATTGCCAAAATGGATACCAATGCTTATCTTTTTGAAAAGGTAAGCGGGAGCTTTTAAAAACATTACTCCCCGGAGCGACAACGATAGCACAACACAATGTTTTAGAAAGATGGATTGTCAGTTTTATTAGACACTTGTAATACATTTCACATACCTTAAATTATCTTCCAAATCTCCACACAAAGACTAGTCCTTCCAAAGGGCTCCTAACTAATGCCAAAATTTCTAGCCATCATAGGTTTGTTTTTTTTCAATTGAATGATGTGATTTTTCACCTGTAATTACACAAATTACATCACTATTCGACTAGTAGTAGTATGTACAGGGGGTTATATTTTAAAATTTTATTTACTAAACTTTTTAACATAAAAAGATGCAAAGGACGAAATCATGCCTGGTCATTCTCTACCAGTCAACCAAAGGTGGTGAAGAGAAAACATGGCACATGCGTTATGTTTGAGAGGCGAAATCAAAAAACATAAAAAGATATAAAATCAAATCAAATTTGAAGACCTAGAAATCCAGGATGTGGAATGGAACGGAAGACTATACTTTATACTTGTCAAAGAATAGATGAACGGACCTAAGGCAGAACGGATGTGAATGACGAAAAAACAGATGATGTAGCTAAACTTGGAAAAAGCTTATGTCCAAATAGAATTGGACAATGCCAACTACCAGCTAGATGAATACCAGTATTTTACGTAGAGCGACTGTACATCTGACCTCCAGAACCCTCATACTGGGGAACACGACATCCCTTGATAATCCTGGTTGTCAGATTGTTCTATTACAGTCGTTCTATTTTCAGAACCAACATCCTATATTTCTCGGTGAGAATATCAACATGGAGTATGTTTACAAGCATCGTGGACTCATGACACAATGGCAGATATTTTATAAAGACTACGGAGTCTGTTGAACGGACACCATTTCATTACAAACGGTTGTAGCAGATTAACGTACAGGTATTTATTATACATGATATTTTATTATCTTATAAAAACACAGTTTTTGCCTATATCTTGGGTTTTGTGAATACGAAAGTGGATTTTGTTAAATATTTTTAATGGAGTGAGGTCGTTTTTGGATATGGTTTTATTACCACCATTGAAGTGCGGTTTGAGATGGAAGGGTTCAAAGGTCATACAGGGTTATTGGTTATACGTCGGCAATTTGTCAAGAGAGGTCATTTGCAACCAAATTACCCCTGATGACCCCTATGCCAATGTCAACCATTTTCAAGTAATTTGACATTTTAAAATGTATGAAATAAAACATGAAATGTTCCCAATAACCCTGATATACAGGGTTAATGGTTATACAATTGTAATTTTCGAGTCATTGACATTTTAAATATTTATTTCATACATTTTAAAATATAAAATGTCAAATTACTCGAAAATGGTTGAAATTGGCGTAGGGGCATCAGGGATAATTTGGTTGCAAATGACCTCTCCTACATCCCCTAAACGGATTGCCGACGTACAACCATTAACCCTGTATATAGGAATAAGACGGGTTAAAAGTTTTCTGAAGCATCTTTCTATAATGCGATTCTCTGTGTTGTTCTGGCACTCAGTGAAAGGTTCGCTTTGCTCACTTTTTCATGTGTATTTGGAACTTTTTTCACAATCAAAACTTCAACCAAGTATTCAAGAAAAAAAAAAAAATCTCACTTACCAAGTGAAACCTTACTTCATAATTTCCTAGTGTTTAATTTTCTTTCAGTCTCACGAAATCGGGTGAGTTTAGAGTGAAGATACTCCTTACATACCCAAGAATACTGTTTTCTGTAACAGTTCAGATTTTTTGGATCAGGATTTCCGATAGCAGAGTTTTTAATATCACATCGTTCACTGACTATTAGGATATTGGGATCTATGTTCTATGTTGTGGTTTCCGCAGTTAGTCCGTCAGGTGGACCATTGTGCGTGATTATTCCAACCGGCCCACCTCCCTTCAAAAGTTAAAACTCCTGGCCTGTGCAAAAGATCTGGGTGACCCGAGGGTTTCTGTTCTAAACTGGGTGACGTCTGTGCATTCAAAGAACACGTACGCGACGGTTACCTCAGCTTCAATGAACGCTCTGCACAGAGAGCTGTCCGTTATGCCTATTGTGTGGATATTGGGATCATCACCATCATCATCATTTCAGCCGAAACACGTCCACTGCTGAACATAGCCCTCCCCCAAGCACCTCCACTTCGACCGATTCTGTGCTTTTCGCATCCAGCGGATTCCTGCGGCCTTCACAAGGTCATCGGTCCATCTTGTGGGAGGCCTTCCAATTTTTGGGATCAATCATTGGTGAATCCATTTTCAGCATGCTGGTGACTTCAAGAGTAAAGTCGAAAAATTGTGTTTCTATCCTTACATAACTTATTATAAGACACAATATTGTTAAAAGCATCGACTTATCGATCATCATCATCCTGCAGCCCTTATCCCAATAAATTTTCGGCCGACACAGACTCACATCCCTTTTCACCGTCATTTCAATGGTCACCCCCTTTTTAACAATTTCATCTTTCGGACAATCCATCCATCGTTGCCATCTTATTAAATATACTAGCTGTGACTCTTGGTTTCACCCGCATAAGTCTCGATCGTATTCAGGATAAAAGTTTTCTATGTCGTAACCCAGGTCATGGTCATGTGCCAAATTTCATCCAAATCCGTTCAACCGTTTTAGAGTTAAAGCATAACAAGTAAACTCACTTTCGCATTTATAATATTTTTTACTAGCTGTTACCCGCGACTTTGTCCGCGATCCAGGATGAAAAGTAGCCTATGTCCTTCTCCTAGTTACTAGGATAGGGTAGACTAAACCCATGTGCCAAGTTTCATCCAAATCTTTTCAACCGTTTTAGTGTGAAAGCGTAACAAACAAATAAACAAACAACTTTCGAATTTATAATTCCTTTATTTCATTTTAAAACATACTACATATTTACGTTTTTAAATATACTTTTAAAAAATTTAAAAATATAATAAAAACATTTTACAAAAAAAAAAACAACCGGCTTCCAAAAAAAAAACACTACAAAGTGAAAAATAACTTTAATTTCGGAAGTCGTTTTTTTGCCACCGACTTCCGAAATTAAAGTTATTTTTCACTTTGTAGTGTTTTTTTTTGGAAGCCGGTTGTTTTTTTTTGTAAAATGTTTTTATTTTTCACTTTTTAGTTGTGGTATTTACCCCACAAAAATTTGAATACCACTACCTGCTATGTAAATAACAGTGAGAGGAACATAACATATCATCCACATACTAAGTGGGAAAAAATACGTATTATTGAAACTTACTCAAAAACTACCTAAGCAAAGTTATTAAAATTTATATGGGACAACTTCTGAAGTATTACCTACCAAACAAAAAAAGAATCATTAAAATCAATTCATAATTGGCCGAGTTATCGCGTAACAAACATACAAAAAAAAACATACAGTTGAATTGAGAACCTCCTCCTTTTGGAAGTCGGTTAAAAAATAGTCGCCCACCGGTGTCGGGAACAGGGTCCAAGCCACCGGTGGTCAGGGCTCCTGAGAGAGGAACCATCTAACAATACGCGCCGTGTCCAGGAGAACCGCTTTCTGGATCAAGCCCCTAATCCAGCTGCCTAACGAGAGCCTCCTCAGGTGTTGGTTATTTATATAAATATATAATTAAAATTAGGATTATCATAATAGATTACTACCTCTGTAATACGATTATGCTGCATATGATAGGAAAATATTCATCCTAATGGTGGGAAATCAGACTTTTTTTGGAACTTTTTCATCATGATATCGTTAAATCAACAAATACAAGGGTTGGCCGGTTGTGTGATGTATAGAGCTCGCCGTGTCTAACATTTTTATCAACACGATGCATTCATTATTAATGATTGTACACCATTCAATAATTCAGAATTTCAGTACCTTATTGAGCCCAAATTCTTTTGCATGCCTTTTTAAGAAAACTAAATGCCTAAAGAGTGGGTCATGAAGGGTTGCAACGAAGGTTGAAGGTGTAGAATCAAATAAGAACATTAATAAAAACTTATAAATGTCCACAACTCGACCATTGATTGTTTTACTACCACGCCCACGGCGTAATTCACAACTCATGACATTCCAAAGTACTTATTTATATATTACGAATTCATTGAGGAACTTGCAACATCCGCACACTGTTTACTTTTTCTCGACTGTTTATTTTTCGAATACTTGTATTGCACAAATTTTATATAGGTAGGTTTGCATTGTTTCATCTTTAATAAGTATCATGAAATCCTGTTAAATGTTATTCACACGTTATATTGTCATGTGTATAGGTGGCCCTTCTTTGAATCCATTGCCTTGCTTAAAAAACTTTTTAATGTTCTACAACTGATTATTAACCAAAACAACAATGGGCTTAAGCTATCACCTTGGAGTATACCGCATTACATCCTATTTAAAACCGATAAAATAGAACCGTTTGTAATATCAAACTATCGAAAAACTGTATTGCGATTCATAAACTTAAAGAGATAAATAGGCATATTTTACTTATTAACAACCATGATCCTTTTCAATCGAGTATGAAGTAAGTCAAAGGCCTATTCAAAATCAGTCTAAGCAATTAACATGCTTTTCTTTATTCATTGTCTTGCCGATTTTTTCCAATAGGTACAAACCTATTGTAAAATTAGTCAAAACAATAACTTACTTTGTACTTCGTAATCGATATAACATCCTATTCTATAACATATAACCCAAGATATTGTTATGAGAATCTATTATAATAATTACTATTGTAATCATAATGTGGGTAACTCACAAAGTCGGTCATCGCGGCAATATTGAATCATAATCGTTAATTGTATCACTCTTGTGTCATCATATTAAACAATACTTATGCTCTCATGGATTGAAATATTTATATAACTGCATCGTATAGCGTAGGCGTTACACATCCGTTATCAGTTTTTCAATAAACATCAACAAATTCATACATTATGTCAACTTCTGTAATACCAAACGCCCTTCTTCATTGATCATATCTCTCATTCATAATTGATTGATCATTTGTTTCAAAGACTCAAGCCTCTATACATATCTATGTTTATCATCTATTTTAGTTATCTCAACATTTCGTTCTGTCCACAGATACCACAAACGTTTGTCATGCACTTAAGCTTACAATGAGGAGCCTACAAAAAATCTTGCCAATCGTTGCGTTGTTATTCAATGCGTATAACACAGAAAAATGTGAGAGAATCAAAATAGGAAACGAATTCTACAAACGGCAGTTGATAGCCACTATCGATGGGTACCCAACGGGGATGGTCATAGACCCAAGAACTGACCACATATTCTTCATCCTGCACAAAAGGAATTACACCAAAGGAATTCATTTGCTAAAACATGGGTCTTTGGGGATCAAGGAACTTCCAGTTTCCGATGATTTACTTGGACAATGTGTCGCCATAGACACGGTAAGTAACGTGATTTACATTGGCACCAATCAAGGACTCGTAACCTATGATTATTCAAGAACGGAAATAACAGCTGAACGCCCGATTGGAGACGATGATGTCCGAAGCATCTTCATTGATAAAACTGACAGTCAGATGTATATTGCAACGGGATCGAACCATGAAATATTTCGATTTATGAATGGTTCTGCGGCTGTCAAAAGATTCGAGAAAATTCCTAAAGCGTACAGTTTTATTTTGGACACCAAAGGAAACGCCTTTTACGA
Organism: Agrochola lychnidis; assembly: GCA_963680765.1. Lineage (NCBI taxonomy): Eukaryota > Metazoa > Arthropoda > Insecta > Lepidoptera > Noctuidae > Agrochola > Agrochola lychnidis. The sequence continues at coordinate 15,815,106 of OY796872.1, forward strand.
ATATATTGATGGCAGATTGTATTTCTTCTCAGTAGACTTGTATGAACCTATTCAGTACAAAGGTTTTACTAGAGAACTGAAGTATATCCTACAACTTAACAATAACGATGAAGCAATTGTAGCAGTGAAGGGATCGTTGTTTAGACTTTTTACTAGAAGTATTCTACCCGTAAAAATCGGACAACTAGGATTCAAAATAACAGGACTAGCCTTTGATGTTAAGAATAATATTATCATAGGTACTAAAGGAAAGATTTACAGGTATAAACCTATTGATACGAATGATCCTTGCCCAGCCGATGACTATTTCATGTCCAGCATTTAGTTTACTTTTATTTTTTGGGAAAAAAAATTTGCTACCTACTTCAAGATTTCGTTTTACAATGTCAACGTTGACGAGTTAGTTACCTTTATTGCCGAGTTATTTATAAGATATGTAAGGATGAACGGAGTCACCAACCTTTTCTCAACACGCAATTGTGTTTTCTATGCATGCTTGACTATCTTGTTTCTTTAAAAAAATATGTTACAATTTGAAAAGTTACGTTAATACTTCGAAAAATATTGAAAAATCTTTCGTAAATCTGTTCAAATTATTGTATTAAACTAAATATATCCGTGATCGTATCAATTTTGCTGATATTTCCTTGATTACGATGCAAAAACTATTTCTGATTGAAGTGTTTTAGTTTTTGCGTACCAAGCTCGACTAATTCCTTTTACGGTGTGAATCCACGTGAGAAAGTGCGTACACTATTATTAATTTGATTTTAACCTTTTATTTAGCTGTCTAGAAGTCTGATCACGATGTTAACATATTTTAAAAAGTGCTTGACGTACTGTCAGGGAAATTAATTTATTCAGCAAATTGACAACGTACGTCAATTTGCCATGTTACAGACATTTCATACAATTTTCAAAGAATGACAGTTGTGGTTTGAATATACGGACAATTTAAAATGGTAGTCAATTTGCTTGGTAATTATTAGTTTCCCGGACTTTACCTAATAGTTATTATTCGACAATATTTCACTGTTAACTAAGAGATCATTTACCTATCACAATTTTTTTATTACTAAAATATATTTAAAAATACCACCTGAATGTTTTTTATTTCAACTCTGTTCTGACGTTCCTTTCAAATCTGCCTAGCCTTTTCCCAACTATGTTGAGGTCAGCTCCCAGTCTAACCGGATGCAGCTGAATACCGTATTTAGTCAGTTACTCAGTAACAAAGTCTGACAACCAGTCTTACCAAGGGGTATCGTATTAACCAGTTACTGGATTGTGGAGCGACTGCCTATCTGACCTCCACAACCCAGTAAATGGGTAATACAATACCCCTTGGTAAGACTGGTTGTCAGACTTTTAAGCTTCTGACGACCCGTAACGACTGTCAAAGATCCACGAATGACAGCCGGGACCAACGCAACGGCTTAACGTGCTTTCTGAGGCACGGAGGAGTCTAGATGGTCACCCATCCACGGACCAACTTGGGCAAGCATAGCTTAACCTGATAGATCGAACCGTAAGGCTATTAATTATTACTTAGCGACAAGCTTCTGACGTTCCCTTGAAAGCGTAAAAAATGAAAAAAAAAAAAAAAAACGAGCGAGCTTTATAGTAGTAGTATTTGATGTGTAACAATGGAAAAAAAAAAACATTAACGGGTCTCGTCAAGGTCGTTTCTGACAGCCAACTCTAGCACCGCGCGCTCATTGATCAAATCAAATAGCGTGCGCTTCCCCGGCTTCCTGTGACATACTTCCATCCTTTTTCAAGAAATCACTCCCACAGATTTGATTTATTTAGATTTTTTTAGATTTCGATTGAAGGAAAGCGAGAGGAAAGATGTTAATAACACTTTTTTTTGGAAAAAAAAATAATTGCACTCCGGGAGTGCCGACAGAAGTGAAAACTTGAACAAGATTGCCTTGGTGGAAGAAAAATACTTGTATAGAACATTGGTCCGTAACCTTATCTAAATAAAGAGCACAATCGCGTTTACAAAAAAAAAAACTTCCAAAACCTTTAATGTAAAAATACTTGCATAGAACATTGATCCGTAATGAAATTCAAATAAAGAGCACAATCGCGTTTACAAAAATGAGGTAACGGTGTCGCGAGTTCAATTGTTTTTTTTTCCAATCTCAAAAATGTCCAACGCGCCTAAAGAAGTTTTCACTTCGAAAAACAACCACACTTTTCGAATTGACGTTCTAAAATATTCTAAATTAATACGCAATTTACCGCCATCATCATCATAAATTTCTCTTGACCATAGCTCAATTTATTTGTGATCGGCGAAACGTGTCTTGTTTTTTTTTTGCCATACTACTCTTTTATTCGTCATCTCGACAGTCACCCCCTTTACCAAACATTTTGTATTTTTCCTAAGTTGAGAAAAACCGAAACATACCATGTGTGTTAACTATAGATAGTTTTGAAGTGAAAACTTCTTTAGGCGCATTGGGCATTTTTGAGATGGGAAAAAACAATTGAACTCGCGACACCGTTACCGACACCTCATTTTTGTAAACGCGATTGTGCTCTTTATTTATATTACGTCACGGATCAATGTTCTATGCAAGTAGGAACTAGAAGTTTTTTTTAAATTGTTCAAGTTTTCACTTCTGTCGGCGCTCCCGGAGTGCCACTATATTTTTTTAGCACTTTTTTTTAGTTTTTTCCTCCTTCCTTCCAATTAGCGATATTTCATATTTCCACACAGAACAGTAATATTTCCACATAAATCAAAACAGTTCTCATCCATATTAAATAAAAAAACATAGATGTGGTCATTGCACAGAAGAAAATATAATTCTACATCAACGAAAAGATTACAAAACAAGACTTGACAAAATTGCAGTTGAATCATTTTAAAATAATTTCATTGAAACCGCAAAGCGACATCTATCGGAAACACTAGGAAGTAATAAATATGTTTCCGATTAGTTACGCTAGATGGCGCCACTCTCTTCAACTTGTTACAGCTTCTTTGATAAAATAATATAGGTATTGAACAATAGTAGATTTAACGTCGATTTTAAATGAAGTTATGATAATGTGCTAATGTTGTCATCTGATATAAATAGAAAACAGAATAAGCTATGTGACACAATTACCGTAGATTCATCTTTACAGGTAACTATAATCTCCCACAACACATATTCAACCTAATCAAAAAAGCTAAATACGTAATTAATTTAAAAACAAATTGTGAAAATAAATAAAGAATTATAAAATAAGAGGCAAAAAGATTTGGGCTCGTCCGGGATTTGAACCCGGGACCTCTCGCACCCTAAGCGAAAATCATACCCCTAGACCAACGAGCCGCTGAGATAGTTGGCGAAATAGCTATTCTAATATTACGAAGAAATCTAAAGAAACGACGTAATAAGATGTTTTATTGATCACAATGATCACACACACATTTACTAATTGTTAATACAAACTTACAAGATTTTGTTAGCTTACCGCATAGACCATAGAATGTCTGTACCACAGTATTTTAAAGCTCCCTCAGACAGGCGCGATGCGACTCCGGTGGAACAATTTGTATGAAAACTTCTCGGAAATTGATTTATCGGTGTCGCGCTTGTTTTGGGAATCTTTCTATGGAACCAGAAAAGGTACTTACGTCGTGCCATTTTATCACTACATTATTCAGACTTATATTTGCTTATAAGTCCAGGTTTCCTCACGATGTTTTCCTCCACCGATATCAGTAATGTACAAGATAAACTCTGTACCTTCAGTGAAAAGTGATGTAACTGGAAAATCATGATTTTGAGAAAATTAATGTTAAAAAAAAATCAGACTCTTTGTCTACTTCACTAAAATGAGTACTGATTACTGACATTGGTAAACAATATCTTAGAGCACGATTTAGTGTAAGAAGAAACATATTAATTTGTATAGTTTTTTTTTTTATAATTTAAAAAGAAATCCAGTTGTGTCACGTAACACAACAATATTAAAGTCGTTTTATGTGTAAATATCATAAAAAGTGCAGTTGAGTCTTTCTACTTTCCTGCCGTCCTGTCTACACGGAAAGTCATTTTTCTCTATTCTTCCGTCAACAAAACTCGTTTCTACGGTGGTCATGCTACGCGTGCTGGTAAGACTGGAAGCCTACCCCAACATAGTTAGGAAGAGGCTAGGCAGATGATGACAAATTCTTGCATAGTAAGTAGGTATTAGGTAAGTAATACGAAACGTAACTTTTAAAATTCTAGTCTAGTTCACAAATTTTGAAATATCTAGACACGAAACTGTGTGTTAGGCTAAAATTTAGCATTAGTTAGTTACGTGTTTAACCTCTTAACAATCTATTCTAAATTATCAACTAATTAGCATTTCCGAAACGTTTTAAGAATGTGGCGACGCATAAATTGTCCATACAAACGTAATACATAAATCATTTGCAATTTGAGCATATTTCCACCATATTATGTTGATATTCGGATTGAGACAGTATTTATCTAGGCTCCTACGTCTTTTTATTTCTAAAACTTACCTTTAAATGAAGTGTAAGCGAATTGCATTTCGTACATTTTTACAGCGTAAATGACATGTTTTCATATTGTTTTTTCTGTATTATAAATACCAATATTTGTAATATTGTTTCCGCAGAAGCATAGTTTATGTTATCAAGTTACAAAATTATCGAAAAAAAAATGGAAATACATTAAGTTTTCATTCATAATTTTTTGTATTACGGAACACATCCAAATTTATCATACATTTTCGAAAGCTAGTAGTGCTATCGCGTCAAGCAATAATTGTCAATGTGTGCGTGGTAGTATTGCTAACTGTAGGTGTATATCGCTCCGACAGGCACTCACACTAGCGCAACGTGCTTGGAATTTAATTTTACAAACATCTCGATTTGTGGTTGCGAGCCGTGTCACCGGCCTCTTAAGAAATGTAATTTTAAAAATCTAGTTTAGTATTAAATTTTAGATTGTAAAAAGAAAATGTTTGCATTTGAGAACAGATTTTGCATTAAAATATGATTTACTAAACTAGGTATTTGGTTAGTTATTTCTATATCAAATAATGACCAGTCATGTAATTGACGCCTACTCAATAGCATTTAGCAATTTGCCGCCAAAATCTTGTTTACTGCTTCGTTGGTCTATGAGAGATATTTATGCTTTCAGTGTGCCGATTTCCTTGTTCACAAATTAAACTAAATTTAAGTTCACTGCATCTTTTTCTTTTTTTTTATTAAGAAAACGATAGAAGATAAATTTTAGTTTAGTCCTGTCAAATTAATCAGCGCCTGTCACTACTCCATAGGTACAAGTTTAAGCGTGATTAAAAACTTGCCAACTAAAATTACGTCAATTTACGTCAAGCGCTGATTAATTTGACAGGACTAAACTAAAATTTATCTTCTGTCCTTTTCTTAATGAAATAGAAAGAAAAAGATGCACTGAACTTAAATTTAGTTTAGTTTGTGAACAAGGGAATCGGCACCACTGGCATGTTTTCTTTTCTGGTTTTAGACATCGAAAACGTCGCGTGAAGAAACCGCCATGTCCTAGAACCGTAAATTCAAAGACGTGAAATCCATCAACCCGCACTGGCCCGCGTGATGGATTACGGCCTAAGCCTCTCTCACAGAGAGGAGGCCTGTGTCCCAGCAGTGGGAACATGATAAACTGCTGATTATGCTTATGCTCATGCAGTGGGATGTCACATATTTTTGCAATATGAGCGGCACTTATTGCGATAAAGAAGACTGTTAGATTTTTTGCTGCCAAAGTGATGTGAGATATTTTTTACCACAAGGACATATCACAATCTTATGAATTTAAATGAGTATACTGTTTTTTACGCAATGAATCACATTTAAGGGTACTAATTATTTGTATACATAGATTAACTGCAGCATGCCCCCTTATTCGGCGCTAATGGTGGTCCTGCTGAAGGGAGCGTGACCACCTTCAAAGTCGAGTTTTTCGAAAACTACTAAGGTACCAATTTTGTCGTTCGAGCAGTAATTAGTACCAATTGGGTACTAATTATTTACTAAATATGGAAGCGCGATTGGCGTTGGTGGTCTTGCGGTAGTCACGGATATAAACGCAAGACATGTTCGATATTATTGCATTCTAAGAGATGTCATATCTTTTTTTAAACCGATACAGCATCCTATTTTTGGCATCACTTGTCTCGTCTGCGTCGGATAGTTTTAATATTTCTTCGATGTCAATTTCTGCTGCCACTTGTAGTAAATATGCCTTCCACAAATGATCAGATATATTTGCCGTCATCTTGACTTCAGATATTATCCAATGAATGAATCATGAAATCAGATATTATTGCCGGACTGTCAATAGTAATGTATTACTGCTCGTAACTGTACATGTACTTTTCCATACGAATAAGTACTCATACATCTGCACTTTTTGAGAATCTAATCAACGCCACTGATGTCGCTACTAACGTGGCCACCTTTTTTTTTTTGGGTGGGAAATTATCAAATAACTTCTCCCGCTCTGGGAGGCGCGGGAGGGCGTGTCAGACTCTTACTGACTAAAACCCACCCGTGTTCCTTCAGTTGCCATGTTGCCGGGGGGCCACGATGTCCCTATCGGTTTTCTTCGAACCCCCGGCAGGCATTGGCCCTCCCTGGCAAGCATTGCCACCTACTGGACAAAACTCATCTAAAAATATCGTCGACTCGAAAACAAGAAGATCAGGATTTTTTTGCCACTTTAGGGAGTATAGAAGCGTGATGTTTTGTTTTACCAAATTTAGTTTTAGATCAATTTAGTCATTCAACGCTTCATTTAACTATTAAAGATGTTCTCCTCCAACCAAGCGTTTATAATTTTAATTATTCGCAAACACGCAATATTATAAATTGATAATAGTAGCTACTAATAACATCTCAAAAACAATGGAATATAAACTATTAATAGGTTTGTGTACATAGTAAAGAATTAAATGATTATCAATTTGGTAGATTTTTATATATTTTTATTCACTAGCTTCGGTCCGCGACTTCGTTCCCGTGGAAGTCGTAAGACACCACAATATACTACAATAACAGCCACATTTTTATAAAACTTCCCTGTATACTACGTACGTTTGTAGTTTTGTTCTGAACAGCCAAAATATTCAGAGAGTCAGCACTGGTGACGCGGGAGCAAGCGACGTACAGGGGGCCTACCATGCACTCTTATAGAAGGTCAATTTCCGATGGAAAGTGAACTGTCGGGCTATTTTAGACCATGAACACGTCAAATAACAGGCGAGCCAGCGATCACGTGACTAAAGCCGGTCATTGGTCACGTGACAGCATTTCAGTGGTCTGACCTGCGATAAGCTGTACCATCACGTCCTTTTTGACGTATATAACCTTGAAAACTTAACTGCCTTGCAGTCATATTAAGCAGGTGTGAAAAACTAACTTTTATTGAACTGTTTTCTTTAATTTAAAACAAAAAACATAAGTACATGTTAATTTGTTTATATAAAACTATTTAGGCGGTCTTTAAAATTATAGATAACAAAACAAACAATATCTTTATCGTTTATTTTGGATGTGTGACGAAGATGAAAATAATTGAGTTTCTTGAGGAAGTTGGTGACAAAAACAGTGTGAAACAAATCGCTAAAATCCAAAGGAAAGTTTTATGTTCAATAAACTGGTACATATGTTATAGAAATGGTACTAGTAATTCGATGTAAAAGAAATACAAATCAAGAACACAATACGAGAATAGAAGAAAATAAAAACCAATACATTAATTTTTAATAGATGTTTTAGGCAAATATAATATTCGTAGTAAAATAACATCATAACATCACGCCTTGTTTTCCCGAAGGGATATTCGAATATTCGTAGTCTTAATATAAAACCAACTTACAGCTGCCCAGTGTTTAAAATCCAGTTGTCCGTGTGAGAAGCAGCTTGTCCTGAGGTCGACACCCGCAGCCTTCAGTGTCTGCCCCTGTGACTTGTTGATAATCACTTTTTATTCATCACCTGGTAACAAATCCACACTGAGAATCTCCAAATGAAACACAACCTACATCCTAATTCCATAACACACTCTCAATCACAATCAGAGATTTTTTAAGGATATTGCTAATTGCTTCAAATGTTTGAAAAAAATGTCTGCTACCTAAAAACTTACGCAATTACCCTGCTGAAGATCGACCAAGAACTGCCAGCACTCACGCTTGCCACTACAAAGGCCTGAGGAACAACGTGTAAAATGCCGCATCGTCCATAGAAAAGGGAGGATCCTCCGAACAGACGGGTGTTGTATCTATAAAGGTATGAGAAACAGGGTGTAAAGTTCACTCATCCTCCATAGAAAAGAGAGGATCCTCCAACCAGACGGGTGTTGTATCTATAAAGGTATGAGGAACAGAGTGTAAAGTTCACTCATCCTCCGTAGAAAAGGGAGGAGCCTCCGACCAGACGGATGTTGTACCTATAGAGGTATGAGGAATTGGGTGTAAAGTTCACTCATCCTCCATAGAAAAGGGAGGATCCGCCAACCAAACGGGTGTTGTATCTATAAAGGTATGAGGAACAGGGTCTAAAGTTCACCCATCCTCCATCGAAAACGGAGGATCCCCCGACCAGACGGGTATTGTATCTATAGAAGTATGAGGAACAGGATGTAAAGTTCACTCATCCTTCATAGAAAAGGGAGGATCCTCCAACCAGACGGGTGTCGTATCTAGAGGTATGAGGAACAGAGTGTAAAGTTCACTCATCCTCCATAGAAAAGAGAGGAGCCTCCGACCAGACGGGTGTTGTACCTATAGAGGTATGAGGAATAGGGTGTAAAGTTCACTCATCCTCCATAGAAAAGGGAGGATCCGCCGACCAGACGGATGTTGTGCCTGATGGGCTACCGCCCGATGGTTAATGTCGGGTTTATGTCTAATCGCGCGGATAACTATGCTTGCGCGTTGCAGGATTTGATGACGTCAAGTGTAAAGGGTAGTTCGCATGTGTCGTTATATCGCCACACCACCACAAAATGTAACAGTAAATAGCATAGATTTTTTTTCTGCAATAATTGTACTCTCAGTACAAATGTTCTTACAAACGGTGACAAAGTATACAAACATTCCGCCTCGCACCGCCGTGGAAATAAAATAAAAATAACAACAATAACACCTAATTTAAAATTAAATTATAAAAATAATATAATATATAATGACCCGTACGACCCTCGTAAACTGTAGTTATTGTCATTAACTATGTAAGTTCATGACGCAATAACTATAGTAAGGCTACTTGCACATTATGGCGTAACGTTAAACCATTAACAGTTGTGGAGAATTTCGTCCGGGAAATTACAGCCTACTACCACCACCAGCAGCCCGGAGTCCGGGTTTGTGCCAGCTAAGACAGCGCTACTGTATAAAAGCGTTGTATGCAGAGCGCCAATAATTTACAATAATATCCCTAAATGTGTTAAGAAATTAAATATAGACCAGTTTAAGAAAACATTTAAAAAAATACTGACAGAAAAAGCTTATTATAATATTAATGAATTTTTTAATGATAAATCCCTCTGAAGATACTGACTGAATCTAATCTATTTATTTTGAATCATGACTATTGACGTTATTTAATTTAATTGTTGATTTATTTATTATTATTGCTCATTGTACCTATCTTAATTTTTTAAATCCAATTGTCTTTCGACCAAATTTGTACACCAGCCATGGTCAAACATGTTGAGCCAAAAAATACTTTGTTACACCTATAATAAGCATCATACCATGTATATTATCTACACATGTTTTTGCAAATAAACGAATCTGAATCTGAATCTGATGGCAATAATCTATGCTTAATAATAATTAATAATAAGTAAGATAATTAATAACCCCACCGCCGTATCTCTACGTTGACGTCGTGGTGGGGCTTGCGCGCTCCGAATTCTAGGCCTGTGCCAGTAGAGTTTACTTTGCCGGAACGGGTCTGGGATTAGGAGCCAGACCAAGAGAGATACAAAAACCTGCAGGGCAGCATGTGGCGAGCTGTTGGGCAGTAGCGACCCCACGGACCCTATCTCCCGGGAGAAGTCTTGTTCCTCACCTCTGGCTTGCCTTTATTGGCCGGCTGGAGTGAACACTGATGAGGAACAGAGCTCCCGCCTCATTCTTGCCTTAATTGGCCGGCTTGAGTGGAGATTCGCAAGAGCAAACGTGCTCGGAGGAAGGAAGCATTCCAGTAAGATGCTGGTAGGGATCTTGACCGTACTTCCGGGATTGTCCTGATAGCCGTGGAATACCCCTCCACTCCTCATAAGCACCTCAGGACGTGTTGCCCCCTTGTCGCTACGACACTACGTGCTAGCGACCGTTTTCGGGGGCCCATTATTGAGCGTGCAAGTCACCCCCTGCCATTTTATCCGTGTACATTTAAACATTGATCAGGCAGGGGCCATAGTCCTTTCATAGCTTCAGGTAACCAGTCCACTTAAGCCACCCAAACCCATAGTCCAATATCTTTGTTTCCATATTTTGCAATAGTCCTACACCAACCGGGGGTTGTCCTTGGGTGCCCTTGCATAGTGCGAACAGGGATAATCGTCGGTTGGTGCCTCAATACTTAAAAATGTCTAAGGGGCCTCTGCGAGTTGGCTTCGACCCCTCGTATGCCTTCCAAAGGTCCGGGACCCCAGGGTCCCGAGATATGTCAAAGACATTTAAAAAAATTAATAATAACATTATAAAGAAGAAAGACTTGTATTTTTGTATGTAACGAATAAACTTAAAAACTACTGGACTGATTTGAAAAATTCTTTCAGTAATGGATAGCTGCATTATAAGCGAGTAACATAGGTTATATTTTATCCCCGTACTCCCACGGCAACGGGAACTACGCGGGTGAAACCGCGTGACGTCCGCTAGTAATTTATAATTTAAATTAAGTTTTCTAACAGAACAGACAGTGTGCCGCTGGGGAGTTTGTTGCGCCACTTTTTCCCAGCTAAAGCACTAGGAATTGGTGAAGGGTAGGCGTTTTGGGGGACTGTCTTATGTAATTTTGACGTTCGAAAAGTGCTGATTCTCAGCCCAGTTTGAATAAATTACTTTGTTTTTTTTTTAATATACTCGGCCTCCTATTACATGGTACTTAAATCCTATTAAATAGTACATAACTTGGCGACATGTGGGTGCACTATAGGTAGGTACACCTCTGCCTAACCCTTCGAGGATTATAGATATGTGATATCCACCAACCCACACTGGGCCCGCGTGGTGGATTACAGCCCACTCTCTCTCACTGAGAAGAGGCCTGTGTCCCAGCTGTGGGAACATTATAGGCTGATTATGCTACTATGTTACGTAAACCAATTTACGCTCATTGAAATTCTTGCGAATATATAAACTTTTTACTTTTGTGTTATGTTAATTTTATGAGTCTATTTAGATTAATGACATTTTGTTTTGGTTATTTATAAGTTCCTCGTTTCATGGTATAAATTATTATATAATGATATACACCTCCATTAATACTGATGTGGAGGAAGATGATGCCACATCTGTACCCCTCGTACAGCTCCGCCTGAATGGCTTTCGTATATGGAGGGCGGATACAGAGCCTGTGGTGTCTATGACGTACCGGCGCAGCGTCGCGCAGCAACGCACGCCATGCGCAGAGCATCCAGCTCCTGCGACCACCTGTATACCTGGCGCGAAGCACGTCCGGGCTGGACCCGGGGCATTGCCACGTCACATATGTTGGACATGGCCTCCCGGAACCACTCCGCCTCGTCGTTGATGTCAGCAGGCCTGTCCGATGATGACACCTAGGCCTGCACGATCGAGGCTTCCAGGAGGAGCTCCCGGTCCAGCTGCTTCAGCGCCCACCGCAGACCACTCGGGGCCTGTCGGACCGGCGCGCTCGAGGTCTGGGCGGAGACGTCAAACCGGATGTACTGGTGATCGGAACAAGTCTCCAACATTTCCCCGTAGAATTTCTCAATACGCTAATGACAAGTGGACTTCCGGTGTATATCATCCAGCTGAAGGTCGGTGTTTCGATTATGCTCCTTCGGAACTTAACTTCGCCGAAGCTGTGTAACGGAACCCGGCTTAAAGTCGTGTCTTTGCAGAGAAACGTCATCGAGGCGGAAATTCTAACAGGTTTATGGCGTTGGCGAGACAGTGTTTATACCGCGTATACCACTAATTACAAAGAATTACCAGTTTAAGCGCGTGCAGTTCCCTGTGAGCGTATGCTTTGCGATCAACAAGTCACAGGGGCCGATACCGAAGACTGAAGGCTGCGGGTGTCGACCTCAGGATAAGCTACTTCTCACACGGACAACTGTACGCCGCTTGCTCCCGAGTCCCCATTCCTGACTCTCTGTATATTTTAGTCCCTGAGAATAAAACTACAAACGTAGTATACAGGGAAGTTTTATAAAAATGTGGCTGTTATTGTAGTATATTGTGGTGTTTTACGACTTCCACGCGAACGAAGTCGCGGGCATAAGCTAGTTATTATATAATATTGCTATGGTCATTAGCTTAATAGGCCACAGCAGTTTTCTTTCCTGTACAAGTATTTATTTATTTATTTAACCATTTATGTACACACAAATAATACACAGACAAGACAAAAGGAACAGAAAAATACGTACATAGGTGATGCTTATTTCTAATGAAATTTCTTCCAGCATACCTGCGATAGGACAGAGGATAAAAAGAGATGTAGACACCGTGTGTAAGAGTAAAGAGAAAGTAAAATACATCAAATCAAAACAATTCACTTAATTAAATAAAACTAATCATATGAAAATATACTTACTTACATACATACAAACATACATACTTCTAAAATAAATAACACTAATATAATGTAACAAAAATCTTTATATATAATTCTTCTGTGAGTGTGTATGTCACTGAACTTCTCTCTAACGACTGGACCGATTTTGATGAAATTTTTTGTGTGTGTTCAAGGGGATCTGGGAATGGTTTAGATTCACAATTTTGTCCGCTGGACAATGTTTTGACAGGACAACGTCTGTCGGGTCCGCTAGTATATACATAAAATACGAAATAAATACCTACAAGTATGTCTATTTATCTCAGTTTGAAAACACCATGATAAAATCTGAATATATGCATGTAATGGGAACTTAGTAATTCGAGTTCAACAATTTTTTATGCTCTAAATGAACCGGGGTAGCAAAAAATAAAATGAAAGTTGTAACGGCCAATGGCCTAATGGCCGAAAGCCCCGATCAACATCTGTCGAGGTTCTCGTTTGGCGATCGGATCAAAGGCCTGATTCAGAAGGCAGTACTCCTCGATACAGCTCGCATTATGAGGAGGGTCTTGTCTCTGGAGCCCTAACTATCTATAGATTGGACCCTGCTCCCAACACCGGCGGACTACAAGTTTTTATATATTTTTAATTCAATTATTTTAAATTGAATCTACTTTACATTGTGAGAGCTAATCAATTTTTTCGCCTCCCCCATAAGTCCTAGGCCAAATATTTTTTTGATATTCGGATAGTTCATGACCTAAAGAGGTGCCATAAAGATTATGAATAAAAAATCGCGACTAATTAAAAAGTTATGGCAACAATGCGAAATTTTGGTTTATATATTATAGGACATAAAATTAATGTCATATAGATCATGAGTTTAACTCTTCTTTATTAATAACATGGGGGGCATGAACGATACCTGTAGCAGTAGGTATACACGACTATTCCGATGAAAAGTATCCTATAAAGCTTGTACACACATCTACATATCACACTGCACATTTCCAGTATAAGGCCTCTCATTGTGCGGAAATCCTATACAATGCGAGATCAGCATAAACTGGAAATTTATAGCTTGATAGGTAGCCGTATGTACGCTCGCGTTAGCTTAGTAATGTCTCGTCCTAGTGAACAACAACCTTAACTCTTTACTTTATTCTAACAAAACGTGTTCCCAGCACAATTTAAACTAACTTCGGTTTTCTTTGTTTTTAAAAGTGAAATTAGACTCCCATGGCTAAAAAACAAGATTGTGATCGACATAGCGCCATTGTTGCGATTATCGGTCAAGCGTGAGTCGTACCGTGGGAAATGTCTATGGTTCAAAAAAGTTTGTGAGTTTATCGATGTTTAAACACCTTCTTTGGAGTCATAATTTTGTCTATATTAATGACATGGTGTACATAATAAAGAATATTCTATCTATCTATCTAATAGAGAGGATTTTTGGCCTTTTTATGAATAAAGATTTTAGTAATTCGTTTATGTTGCTGAACTTGGACAAAGGAGGCTGGTAGGTATTTTGCAAGGAAAACAGCATATCCTAGAACCAAAAATTCGAAGACATGTGACATCTACCAACCCGCACGGGGCCCGCGTGGTAGATTATGGCCCACTCCCGCTGACAGAGAGGTGTGTCCCAGCTGTTGGAACATTAAATGTTGATTAGCATGCCATAGACGATTGGCTAAGGTTGAAGCGGTGAAAAAATACCCAAAATTAAAGCTCAGAATTAATTGTTAACATTAAATTAGTTAGCTGCAAAGGTGATGAAGAGGCAGCAGCGTCCTCCTACCTGCAATAATGTGCGACGGGGACCGAAAACCTTTATAAATTACGGTACAAGTATCGAAGAATTTTGGTTACCCAAGAAGAAGAATCATGTTACCCTATTTAGGTTACCATTTTAATACGGGTTACACACACACAGACGATGCGCGCCCTTTGACTAATGCCAACGACGTCACGAGATAAAGATATATATTTTTTTTTTTCGGTAATCCGTATTAATTCCGTATATCGCAGCATTATGCTGAGATATGGGCCTTTTTGGCCTCGCACAGGTCGTTACTATTTTTTGTTAGTTTGTTAGTTTAAAATGCTCTTTTCTTATTTTTTAATTTTATTTTATTTTTTATTACTGTCTGTATTTCCTGTGCGTGTCCCAAAAAAAATATTTTTCTTTCTTTCTTTCTTTAATTCTGGTTGTATTCAATTTAAAAAAAAACCTGTCAAAAATATAAATGTTGTAACCGAAAAAATACCCGTATGATAATACCGGTTTCGGTCCGTGCCTGTTATCATAATTTTTATGATTTTGACCTTCCACAGTTGAGGCCAATGGGGAGTCTAAATAATTGTGGTGTTTAACTTTCGTAACTCAAACGTTTTCTTACAGGATATGGTAATGATCCAAAATTGCTAGGTTAACTTTTTCAAATTAATTCCTGCAACTGTCTACAAACATTATATGCAAATAAAGTTATTAAAAAACTAATTGTAGCCTTTATGCAAAGGAATCAAAAAACTTAATAGCTTACTTTACAATTAGAACATTCTCTTAGTTAAATTCCCATAGCATACATTGCTGTTTTATGACATTTAAATTTAATTATCGCTGAACAAAAACTGCATTGGTTAAGTAACATCAAGGACCGAACTGTTACTCTCGTTACCAAGTATCACCTAAACATTGAAATACAACAGAAATTATCGTTATGTTTGACATTCATTGCTGATTTTATTCATTACGTTAAACCATACTGCATTCACTAAAGCCCAGTGAATGCAAAGTCATGCGATACTGCATGCATATCGAAATTTAAATTTTGTCATATCCACCTCCACACACGAGGTCGGCGGTTTATAACGAAAAACAAACCTCTTAGCGGCCAGTACCTATTTTATGCTGCAACGAGGCTGAATGCTTTTTGTTCAGTGCATTTAAAAAGTTATCGATCGTGATTTGAATTTGAAAATAGAACTGTCATCTTGTGAATTTGTGGTTTTGAAGAGTTTATTTTTTTAGCAAGTTCGTTCTCACATGCAGTGGATTTTTTGTGTTATGTAAGTTTTTTTGTGATTATAAAAAATAAATTAATATTAATGCCGTAACTTAATCGCTGAATTAAGACTTTAATATAATAAATAAGCAGGCCGTTCTCGAGGCTATTTTTGTAAACTTTAATAACCAAAATACAATGATTATAATAGTAGGATTTTCATACACATTGTCATGAAAAGGAAAGGCGTAGGTATTTGCGTAGTTTCAAAACTTTTACTCATTTTTAGTTAGGAAAACTTACAGAAAATCTAGGTCTATCAAAGTAAACTTGATCTATAAATAAGCTTATTTATTATTACTGTTGGTACTTTACATATACAACGTATCGCTACAATGGCGACATTAATTTAACACACGGGTAGGGCTAGTGGCCAGTAATCTAATTAATTGATTGAAAAATTTAAATTTTCGAACGCTCGTCGACATAGGGCTCTCCCTTTCCTTCAATTCGCCTTCTCTTTGAACATTATTCGTTTTATTTTCATTGATGCGATGTTATGATCCGTGATCCCGGTAAATGACCTCTGCGCTACAGTTTTTAAGTACAGGTTGCACCAAGATGCCATTTTAGAAAATTGAAAATAAATCGATAACATAAAAAGAAAACGCTAATCCGTATGCGTCTGTTAAATTAATGTCACCATTAAAGCGCCACGCTGTACATAATAAATAACGAACTGTGCTCCGCGGTTTTACCCGCATAAATCTCGATCCCGTGGGAATATCGGGATAAAAAGTACCCTATGTCCTAACCTAGGTCATAGTCTACCCATGTGCCTAATTTTATACAAATCCGTTCAGCCGTTTTCAAAAAGATCAGTTAAAATCAAATCTTTTCTCTTTATTTTCATTTAATATATTATATAATATTAGTTTAGAAAAGGAATTGGAAAGCGTATCATTTGAGAACAGCTGTACCGATTTGTCTATTTTTTGTTTGAAAATATTCGTAATAGTCCGAAATATGTTTATACGGAAAGAAAAATTGGATAATTTTCCCGGATTTTTTTCAAATTCGGGAAAAACAGAACGTCCTTTTTTCTAAGGCATTTTTGTATGAACTCAAGACCATATTGAAATTATAACAGGACAAAGGAAGTAGTCCACTTAGAGCACCCGTCCGAATAGCACCTGCGACTCAGCAGCCTACTGCTGGGATGTATTTGTTTTACAGGACGTTATTTAATTAAAGATATCGATAAAAATCACACATACTTACGTACATACGAAAGTTTTATCGATATCTTTCATTTAATAACGTCCTGTAAAACAAATACATCCCAGCAGTAAGCTGCTGAGTCACAGGTGCTATTCGGACGGGTGCTCTAAGTGGACTACTTCGAACAAAGCCTGTCCGGTCAGCAAGAAAACAATAAAAATTTATTCAAGGATACAACACATTTTTAATTCAAGTTTTAATTATACAATACTTTTACTTATTACAATGACAATTAACCACAATTAACAGTGATATGTAACTCAGACAAATTACGTAAAATGCAATTTGAATTAACATAATAAAACGTTTTTCCTTTCAATTTCTTTGCATTAGAAATAATAACATTAAACCATTTTATGAGAGAAAGCTTCAATGAATAAATAATACCTACTTAAATATAACTTAGTAACAATGCAAAATTATAAAGCATAGCATTGATAATGTAATTACTTCAGTTAATCACTCAGAGATTGACCCGTGCGGCTGTATATAATTACAGCCGCACGGGTCAATCTTCAAGGTTAAGCAACACTTTCCGAGGTCGATCCGAGGATGGGTGACCACTGATTATCACTGTGATCCATTAAATATCGAGACACTCCTTGCCTCGGAAAGCACGTTAAAGGCTCGTGCAGACCAGCGCGACACGCGACGCGACACAAAGGCACCGCTCGTCGCGCGACGAGAGGTGCCTTTGTGTCGCGTCGCGTGTCGCGCCTGTTTGAAGGAGCCTTAAGCCGTTGGTCCCGACTGTCATTTGTAGTTCTTTGACAGTTACGGGTTGTCAGTCAAGCCCGAAAGTATACAACCAGTCTTGCCAAGGGGTATCGTGTTACCCAGTAAAGGGTTGTGGAGGTCAGATAGGCAGTTGCTTCATGTAAAATACTGGTATTCAGCTGCATCTGGTTAGACTGGAAGCCGACCACAACGTAGTTGGGAAAAGGCTTGGCAGATTGATTGGTTTATTTCAAACGGTTTCGGAAACCCCAAGTCACACAAGAAAATAATAATAACATAACATCACGCCTCTAATTCCCGAAGGGTTAGGCAGTGGTGTACCTATAGTTAGTACAGCCATATTTTACAGTTATGTTTAAATCCCATGTAGGGGCGAGCTGCCATCAACCGGACAATCCAGACTCCGAACTGCTACTAAGAAATCCCTGACGGAAAAACCCAATAACACCTTGCCCGACTTGGGAATCGAACCCATGGCCTTATGCTCAGCAGTAGCTCTTGTAGCCACACGACCAAATAGGCAGCCGTAGATTTAAAAAAAAAATCTTGAGTTTAAACCAATATTATAAATGCGAAAGTGAACTTGTTTGTTCATATGTTTGTTACGCTTTCACGTTAAAACAGCTGAACGGATTTGGGTGAAATTTTGCACATGTGTAAACCATAACCTGGGTTAGGACATAGAATACTTTTATCCCGATATTCCCACATGGTCGAGACTTATCGGGTGAAACCGCGGGGCACAGCTTTGAATAAATAAGTACGAAAGTCAAGGCTACCCTTTTCTCTCCTAAAACGATTAGAAATCTAATTCTATTCCTATCATTAGTATATCGACCTTTGATATTAGAAAAAAGCCATCATACGTGTTCTTAGCTGTACATGATATCATTAAACCAGTGCTCTATCGTGGTAAGCTGTGCCTAATAACCAGTATTGCTCAGCAACAAGATTAGGATGCCAGAAAAGAAGGGTAGGTTGGTGATGACGACGAAGAGTCAATGGCCGCGTCCTAACCGAAAATGATAGTCGCACGAATACGCGATTGTCGCGCGATGACACGATCGCCGCCCGAGTATCCAATCATCGCGCTTGTTTATTTGATTATGATGTACTAGAAGAAGAACTCCCGCGATGAATTTAGTTATGTATGTAGATAAACGTCATTATTTAGGTAAACGATCGCGTATTCGTGATGAATGTAAATGTTGATTGATGGAGTAGGAGAGGAAGGCCAAAGAAAAGATGGAAGGATTGTGTGAGGAATGATATGAAAGAGAAGGGAGTGAATGATAGCGTGGCGGTTGACAGGGGAGAATGGAAAGACAAAACGTGGTGCGCCAACCCCACGTAACATGGGACAGGGGCAGGAATATGACGATGATGATGTTCGCGTATTCGCGCGACAATCGCTTTCAGTTAGGACGCAGGGTAAGATTGACTAAATAATTTCTGACAATGACAGACTTCAAAATCAAAGTCAAATAATTTATTTGAATTAGGCACATAAAAAGCACTTTTGAACGTCAAAATTTACAAAAAAAAATATTGATTCTAGTCGCCCCTTCCAAAATATAGTTTTCGTATGGAGAAGAATGGGCAAGAAACTCCACCGTAACTCTTTTAAAATGTTTTACACACATTAAATATATGATTACATGTGAAGACGATGCACCTGGAATAAGATTACTATACCACAATAGGTCAAAATAATTGAAAATGAAACAATGACAGATATTTTTAAATATGTGATGAATACATGGTGCTCACATATTTACAAGCATTGTAAAAGTACCTATACGATATTCCTAATTTGTTTACAAGTAATACTAATAAGTCAGTGTGTGAGTTCAAGTAATCACAGAATGTAAAATCAATGTTATACCGCTTTTTGTAGGGACGTTGGTTTTTTATTCCGAGAAAAATCTAACCATCATCATCATCATCATCATCATTTCAGCCGAAAGACGTCCACTGCTGGACATAGGCCTCCCCCAAGCACCGCCACTTCGACCGATTCTGTGCTTTCTGCATCCAGCGGATTCCTGCGGCCTTCACAAGGTCATCGGTCCATCTTGTGGGAGGCCTTCCAACGCTACGTCTTCCGGTACGTGGTCGCCACTCCAGAACCTTTCGACCCCATCGGCCATCCGTTCTGCGAGCAATGTGCCCTGCCCATTGCCACTTAAGTTTGGCAATTCTTCGGGCTATGTCGGTTACCTTGGTTCTCCTGCGGATCTCTTCATTTCTGATTCGATCACGTAGGGAAACTCCAAGCATAGCCCTCTCCATTGCCCTTTGGGTGACTTTTAGCCTTCTGATAAGGCCCATTGTGAGCGACCACGTTTCAGTACCATAGGTCATCACTGGCAACACGCACTGGTCAAAGACTTTCGTCTTGAGACACTGTGGTATGTGGGACGAAAAGATATTGCGTAGCTTCCCGAACGCTGCCCAGCCGAGTCGGATTCGACGATTGACCTCTTTCTCGAAGTTGGACCTACCTAGCTGGACAATTTGTCCTAGGTAAACATACTCGTCCAAAACTTCGAGCGTAGCGTCTCCGATCTTCATGGTAGTGGGTGTCACATGGGCATTTGACATGACTTTTGTCTTGTCCATGTTCATTTTAAGACCCACTCTTTCGGAGGCTCTACTGAGGTCATCGAGCATTGTACTGAGTTTCTCCATGGTCTCAGCCATGATAACTATGTCGTCGGCAAACCGAAGGTTAGTGATGTACTCGCCATTGATGTTGATGCCTAGCCCTTTCCAATCCAGAACCTTGAAGACATCCTCCAGTGCAGCGGTGAACAGTTTCGGAGAGATAACGTCTCCCTGTCTCACACCTCGCTGCAGAAGGATAGGTTTCGAGGTCTGGTCCTGGAGTCGAACTGACATAGTGGCGTTTTTGTACAAACACTTTAGCACCTCGATGTACCGATAGTCGATCTGGCACCGTTGAAGAGACTGCAGCACAGCCCATGTCTCGACCGAATCGAAGGCTTTCTCGTAGTCCACAAACGCTAAGCAGAGAGGCTGGTTATACTCTTCGGTCTTCTGTATAACCTGCCGCAGCGTATGTATGTGGTCTACGGTGCTAAAGCCTTTACGGAATCCGGCTTGTTTGGGAGGCTGGAAGTCGTCAAACCTGCGCGCGAGACGGTTCGTGATAACTCTTGAAAACAGCTTGTAGACATGGCTCAGAAGTGTGATGGGCCTATAATTCTTAAGCAGGGCATTGTCGCCCTTTTTAAAGAAGAGTACCACCACACCTCTGTTCCATGCCTGTGGCGTTTGACCCTCGAGTATGACGGAATCGAAAAGCTTCTGGAGGGCCTTAAGAACAGGTTTTCCCCCGGCCTTCAGGAGTTCAGCCGTAATTCCGTCATCACCCGGCGCCTTGTTGTTTTTAAGTTGCTTCAGAGCCATCCTAATCTCGTACAAGCTGACGTCCGGGATGTCTTCGGTATAGTGTCGGGTCAATCTAGCTCTTGGGTCGTTTGCTAGATTCGTAACGGGGTTACTGGTTGACGTGTATAACTGTCCATAGAAACTCTCGATCTCTCTCAACAGCTCAGGTTTGGCGGATACGATTCTGCCATTATTGGTCTTCAGTTTCGCAAGCTGGCTCTGTCCAATAGACAGATCTCTAGCAAATACCTTGGAGCCCTTATTCTGCTCTATTGCGTCCTTAATACGGTTCGTATTATAGAGTCGAAGGTCGCTTTTCAAGGACTTAGAGATCTGTCTATTGAGCCGCCGGTATTTAAGCGCATCGTCTGGAGACTGCAGAATCATCTCGCGCCTCTCCTCCATGAGCTGTAAAGTAGCATCAGAGAGCCTCTTGTTTCGATTTGTACGACGGGTCTTGAAAAACTTGGACCCGACCGTATGGACAGTTTCCACGAACCCATCGTTATAATCGTCCACGGAGCTCCCTAGGCACTCGAAACGATTCTGAAGTTCGAGCTGAAAGCTCTCGGGGTTTTGGACTTGGATCGGTGCTGGGCGGAGCGTAGACTTCATCAGTCGAGATCTTTCCAGCTTGATATTCAAGTTCAATGTGCCTCTTACCATACGGTGATCACTTCCGGTTTTCACCGCGTTGATCACAGAGACATCATTGAATACTTGCCTCTTCGTCGACATAATGAAGTCAATCTCATTTTTTGTTGCACCATCAGGGCTCTGCCAGGTCCACTTTCTGTGCTCACGTTTTCTGAAGAAGGAATTCATCATAAAGAGGCCTTCCTTCTCCATAAAACTGGCCAGTAGGTGACCCCTGTGGTTTCGACGTCCAACTCCAAATTGCCCCACTCGCAGCTCATCATCGTTTCGTTTGCCCAGTTTCGCGTTGAAGTCCCCCATGACAACGGTGAAGTGAGTTTTAGAGCCATGCATGGCTCTGGAAATATCCTCATACATGGTCTCCACCTCATCGTCGGGGTGTGACGAGGTCGGGGCGTAAACCTGTACGACCTTCAGCGAATATCTTGCGGATATTCTGAGTATAAGGTACGCCACCCTGGTCGACACACTCTCGATCTTCACCACGTTGCTCACAAGGGACTTATGGACGATAAACCCGACACCACCTTGGGACTGCTGGTCGCCCTCCCGGAAATAGAGCAAGTTCCCGGATTTGAGGATTATCGAGTCCTCGCCCTCTCTTCGGACTTCAGATAACCCTACTATACCCCATCGTAACTTGCTCAATTCTTCCTCGAGTTCGATGATCTTTTCGTCGGTCCGGAGTGTACGCGTGTTGTATGTTGCCAGGTCCAGTTTCCGGTGGTTATGGTAGCCGGATCTCTTCCGGGGATTCTTCGCACCCCTTGCCTCACCGTGGCCTTGACCGCTACCGTAGCCAAGGGCCGGTGGGCCGCCGGGCACTAGGGGCCGTTTCTTTTTGGTGCTTTTCATTTTTGGGGGGGGGGTATGCCATAATCGCCACGCTTGGCAGGCGGGTTGGCGATCGCAGTATGGTGTTAGAAATGCATAGAGAACGCTGCTGCCCATTCTCTAGTAAGTCCCTTAGTCGCCTTTTACGACACCCATGGGAAGAAATAGGGTAGTGCTATTCTTTAAGTCCGGCACCACACGGACATCCATCCAACCATCATCAAACTACATCTAAATAAAAACGATAAAATATGTAACTAGGAACCACTGAAATAATATTTTTAGATCCCTCCATTTAAGAGAAAAATTATGAACTATTTAAAGTACAAATATTTTATTTGTTGATGGCAACTATGATAAATATGATATAAATTGACACTTGG
Source organism: Agrochola lychnidis (assembly GCA_963680765.1). Classification (NCBI taxonomy): domain Eukaryota; kingdom Metazoa; phylum Arthropoda; class Insecta; order Lepidoptera; family Noctuidae; genus Agrochola; species Agrochola lychnidis. The sequence continues at coordinate 15,838,196 of OY796872.1, forward strand.
TACAGTCATTACTGTCAATCAATTGACAGTGATGACAGTAAAATGTGTCAATTTTGACAAGTTTACTATTTGAATATGTCAATATGACATAAATTGACACATAGTACTGACATTACTGTCAATGAATTGACGGTAATGACAGTAACATGTGTCAATTTTGACAAGTTTACTATTTTATGGGGTGTGTTCACTATATTATCCTACATAATTAGAAAGGTTTGTTCGTTTTAGGAGTAAATTCTTACTAAAATAAAAATCGATTTTTCTCAAAATTGGAGGTCTTTAAAAATGTATGATATAGTTAGAACTACTAGTTTTTGGGATGTCTGTCCAAATATATTTAACTTATTCTGGTTAGAATTATTGAATAATAAAAAACCATTTTAGGACATGTCCTTAGCAACCAATTTGATTTTGTCTAGACTCTAAATTGTCCTATGGAGCTAGACCAGCATGCTTCCAAGCATTCTTATCATGAATATAATCCTCTAATTTGTAATACGCTTGTTTACTGCATAGACCGTACAACTTCCGTGTTGACAAGCAATTCCAGGGTCTCAGTATAAATACAGTGTAAATGCATTTAGTGATCTTTGAACGAAGTGAAGGTTTCAGAACGCAGCTCCCATTTTTATCTTCACATCAATCTATGTCGTAACTGTAATCTTAATAATCTCACATGGTTTAAGTATACACAGCCACATGCTGATATAATTGACAATCTTTCGAAATTCGCAGGAAATAATAAATTAGTACATTTATACAACTATGCAAGTTGATCTGGTTTGAATATTCAGGTTAAAACATACTTTATTACTTACATCGTAATCACAAGACTTCTAAATGTCCATCATACCTACTGATTATATTTGATAACAATGTCTTTTTCATTCATACCAAGTATCTGCCCATATCTCTCGCCGGAACGCCCTTACCAATCTGCTGCGATTTTCGGTACCTCGGGTCGCTTGTCCAGGGGGATGGCGGAGTAGACCGAGAGGTAACGCGCCGGATCAACTCAGGATGGATGAAATGGCGACAGGTCACTGGAACAACTTGTGACCCACGGATGCCTCTCAAGTTAAAGGGGAAAATCTACAAGTCCGTGATAAGGCCTGTCGTATTGTATGGATCGGAATGCTGGGCCGTGAAAAAGACGGATGAAAAAAGATTGCATGTAGCGGAGATGAGAATGTTGAGATGGATGTGTGGAGTGACGAAAATGGATAAAATAAGAAATGAGTATATAAGGGGAAGTTTAAAAGTGGCGCCAGTGACTGAAAAGTTGAAAGGAAATCGTTTGGCCTGGTATGGGCATGTGATGAGGAGAGAAGAAAAGCATGTGACTAAAAGAGTGATGAACATAAATGTTGATGGATGGAGCGGGAGAGGAAGACCAAAGAAAAGATGGAAGGATTGTGTGAGGAATGATATGAAAGAGAAGGGAGTGAATGATAGCGTGACGGTTGACAGGGGAGAGTGGAAAAAGAAAACGTGTTGCGCCGACCCCAAGTAACATGGGACAAGGGCAGGAAGATGATATCATTTTTTTTACCCCAAAAATCCACCCTACGATGGATACTCGGCAAAAAATTCACCCCAGATGGGGTGAACAATTGGAATTCATATATCATATTTCTTCCGAGTGTGTCCCTCGACTATGTACAGTCGTTTAGAGAAACATGATAGAAAAACTGGCCCAAGTTAATTTACTAGTAGATTAGCATGCGCTATAAAATACATACATTCTTCTCCTTTGAAATGTCAAAGCTGAAATCCTTTGTAATTACCTATCATTCGATGATAATGACTGTGTTTGGGGTAAAAAGTCGTAAGAACAATCAAAAGTGATTTCCAATAATCCACCCCGTCTTGGGTGAACAGATCCACCCTTTTTTGGGTTGAAATTTATCAAATAACTTCTCCTAAAGGCGTTTGACTATTACTGACTAAAACCCACCCGTGTTTCTACAGTTGCCTATATGTTGCCAGGGGCCACGATATCCCTTTCAGACTTTCCCGCGACCCCGGCAGTCATCAGCCCTAGCGGACCCGTCAGTTGTGCTGACATCTCTTTGAGGCGCGGGTGGAACACAACGCGCCGTCGACCCGGGCCTGGTCCTTATCGGACGGCGAGCTACCCATTGCTCCGACTCCGAGAGTCCACCCTAGGACGGCTGTTTTAGAATGGACAAACGGAATAACCGATTAGGTTGACCTATTGCTCATTTACCGATATTCTAAGGACACACCAGTATTCTAAGTTTCTGACAACCTTCTCTCAGACGAAGATTACAAAAATCAATTAACCTACCTAGCCTTTTCCCAACCTTGTTGGGGTCGGCTTCCAGTCCAACCGGATGCAGCTGAATACCAGTATTTTACATGGAGCGACTGCCTATTAGACCTCCACAACCCCGTAACTGGGTAATACACTAATACGATACCCCTTGGTAAGACTGGTTGTCAGACTTTAGGGCTTCTGACGACCCGTAACGACTGTCAAAGATCCACGAATGACAGCCGGGACTAACGGCTTAACGTGCTTTCCGAGGCACGGAAGAGTCTCGGTATGAAAAGATGGTCACCCACCCACGGACCAACCCCGGCAAGGATAGCTTAACCTGATGGATTGATCCGTGTGGCTGTTATTATTTAGCCACAAGCTCCTCCACAAAGATTACAAAAATGTTGGATTTCTTATTTGACCATTATTTTTTACTTTAATCATACTCGTGTTTATTTTGGAAATTATATCTGATATTCAGCCATATCTACATTTTTTTCTTCTCCCAATCATCATCATGGCTTCATTTTTTGAAATCTGAAAGGCCTTGCTTCCCCGAAGAGTTGCGCAGAGGTATATTCACTTATAGTTCACCCCCATTTCGTCAAATATGTTGAAGCCCCATACAATAGGGGGCGAGTCTATTGCCATTATGAACCGGGCACAAATCCTATGATCTTTAGATTCACTGCACTTACACTGATGCATGTAAAAAATTTATGTGTTTATATCTAACGTCTTCAACGATTTGAACTCCTCAACTCTCACCCATTCAGTTGCCCTTGCTGTTGAGCCATTGCTAATTAATCTCGTATCATTTATAATTAAGATGAACATGTAGGTATGCGTAAAGAGCATCTTGCAATGAGATTCTTACGCCCAAGGCGTACAACTTTCGCTTATAACATGACGGTTTGGAAGAGGCGCATCCTTGCGGAGGTAGGGCGAAGGTAACAGAGTAAGCGTTTAGCAGCACGCTTTCCGCTTTAAAGCTTTGGTTTCGTAGTAAAATGGTTCCTTCATATTTTACTGGCCGTCATAAAAATCGATTTTTTAAATCCTTACATATTATAAAACAAAGTCCCCTGTCTGTCTGTCTGTCTGAACGCGATAAACTCAAAACCTACCGAACGGATTTTCAAACGGTTTTCACCAATGGATGGAGTGATTCATGCGAAAGGTTTTAATGTATAATTCATTAAAGGTTTTGTGTAAATTGCCTGAAATTTGACGATTATTGTTGAAGAAGTCGGAAAAAATCATGCCAACTGGGAGCTTTACTGGCGTGCGCTGCGTTAATGGATAAAGATACATCAAATTTATGTTCTACGGTATTGTTCATCTTAAAAATTTCAACAAAAAATCCGAGATGGCATATGTTTATCTTCTAAGGATGACCCACAATAACCATTTTTATCTTTCAGAATTTGATAAATTTTTTATTGTTATTTCCGAAGCTTTTTTGACCGGTATAGTATCAATCCTTATCCAAAAAATATTTTATTTAAATTGGGCATTTAATTTAGATTAAATGTGCCTTTTATTCATATCATTTAAATAAATAGTTTAAAAAATATCACAGTTTCAAAATTACGCGTAGCAACGCGGGCGCAGCGGTAGGAGTCAAAGACCTTTTCCTCTGTTATTAGGTATGAAATCTCGGTGGTACGTTCCCGTGGGATATTTTCCGACATCCACGCGGGCGAAGCCGCGGGCAAAAGCTAATATGATATAAAGGTATAATTTGAAATAAAGGTGTCAAAAACGCTCTGTATTTGAATAGCCGTTATTATGTGACCGTACACCGCTTTCAAAACAATCAAATCAAATTATTTATTTTTGCGGAAAACACAGTTACAATGGTGTTATTATATGTCCTACACGTTTCAAGTGATTCTACCTTAGCCTGCAAAATGTATACAATCATGGTTTATCAAAATCAAGATTGACATTGAATTATATAAAATTAAATAAAATACCTATTTTAAGATATTAAATTAATGGAATGTGCTTTGTTAAGAAATCAAAGCTTTAATGCTCTGGCAGTATTGTCACCACCACCCTTCACCGTTTCTTAGACCACAGTGGCTCTAAGAAATGTAGAAGGGTGGTAATTTTGTTGGTTCATCTTCCATCTCAGTATAAAACAAAATGATGGGTTTATCGTAGCTAAATTCAATTCGAGATATCAGTAAGATTTATTCAACAAAAATTGTCATGTTATCGTGTATCATTTTGGGCGGTATAGTACAGTATTTCGGAGCAAATTTTTCTATTGAAAAGCGATATCCATTTCCTCAATTTAGAGAATATTTTTGTCACGTTCTTGAACTTGGAGCCTCCTTTGTGAAATCGCTATCAGTGTAACCTCAGCCGATATGTTACAAGGCTTCGCGTGAAATGTCAGCACATTACACTCGCTATCGAGCTTTTTGTTCATTACCTCAACAAGTCTCATTTTCAGTATTATTATATGAATATCAAAATCCAGTTTAAGGTTCCAGCAGACCGGTGCGACGACTAGTCACAAATTATGTTAAAGATCATTTTCGCCAAACAAGTCCAGTTCAGCTTAGTGCCAAAGTAAAGCACCTGACGCTGGCTATAAATTGTATGTTTTAGAATCCAGAACTTAAATGAATTTTGAATCCTTGGCTTTAAGTTTATGAGCCATCTATTACACCTTTACCCTCAGAATTTCATTTTCTCAGAATTATTATTCAATTCCTTTCGCAAAACCTGGGCAGAAGTGCCAAAAGTCTCCATACAATGAGTGTCTGAAGATGAATGGCGCCGAGGGCAGCCAAAAAAGAGGTGACGAGATAACCTGGACTTAGATCGGGAGGACTGGTTTGAGGTGGCACGGGAAAAGAGTCCCTGGAAAGACTTGGGGGAGGCATAGTAATTTTTTTTTTTTTTAACTGGCACTCCGGGAGTGCCGACATAAGTGAAAATTTTAAACTTTAAAAAATCGTCACCGCGGTAATCAACGCGTTGATGTCTTTTACTACACGATGTCGTAAATTCCGTTACAGTGTCGCGAAATCAATGGCTTAGTCCCATCTCAAAAATGCCCAACACGCGTAAAGAAGTTTTCACTTCAAAAACAAAATATTTTGTTTCACATAAACCTACATGGGCACATATGAAACGTCAGAAGCTAGGTGCACGGTTCCAATTGATCATAACACTTTGGAATCAATTTTAATCTATATTTCGTCACCTTATCACGTTAGTAGCAAAGATACCGTATCCTACAATGAAGCTAAATCAATTAAACGTGTCTACAAATCATGTCCCACGCCCACAGCGAGCTTTACCTACTTCATAAATGCACAAATCAACAATATAGTTAACAAAACATAGCTATTTACCACGCCTGTTTCCTCAAATTGCGAAGCAATGAGTAACTATACACCGTTTGAAATAAGATTAGACATTTAAACAAACCTTTTTTACAGTCCGTTCAACCGATTTTGACTTCTATACCGTAGGCATAAGGATGGCATTAAAAGCAAAAAAAGTGGTTACAAACCAACTGTTTACTGCAGCTGCCATTTGTCATGCGACCAACGCAATAGAAGTCAAAATCGGTTGAACGGACTGTTAAAAAAGGTTTAGTTAAATGTCTAATCTTATTTCAAACGGAGTATAGATTTTAGTCAGAGCCTGTGCATACGATGAGTCGTGGCGGCGCACAGTGGGAAAAAAATGACTGTTTTTGTTCAAAAATCTGCCTACACCACAATTTTTGACGTCTCGCTGACATTTTTTTTTATACACTTTGGTGTGTCACTGCCACTTTTCCTTAAAAGTCAATACCATAACCTCATAAAATCGAGAAATGAAGCAAAAATAATTTCTAAAAGAAATATTTTAACAAAAATCAGTTTCCAGGGGTTTTTCAGGTCCCTGGTCTTGAATTTATTGTCTGTTTATAAAAATTCAAAATGGCGGAGACAAAAGAGCGGCCCAAAAAAAAATTGATTCATTTCCCGATTTTTAAAAGAATAAAAAAAAAGAATTTTTTATTTTGGAAAAGTGGCAGCACACCAAATTGTGTTATCTCAGGAGTTTATAAAAAAATGGCAGCGATACGTCAAAAATTGTGGTGTAGGCAGATTTTTGAACTAAAAAAGTCATTTTTTTCCCACTGTGCGGCACGGCGGCGCGGCGGCGTGGCACCCCGCCAGAGCAGTGTCGCTGCGGCGTTCTACATGCAAATATCCATGGTATGCCACACGATGCATTCCGGCAGCGGCGTCGCACCGCACGTACACCGGACTTGCAGTCCGCGAGACGAGGTGGGGAGGGGCGTACGTGTTGCGACACCGGAGCGGCACCGCTCAGTTGTTTGTTTGTGTGTTGTCAAAAACACAGATGTTTGACAGATGACAATTTACGCGCTATGCGGCGCGGCGTCGCTGCGGCATAACAACGTTACGGCGCCGCATAGGTACTGCAATCAAATTACAAAAATAAAAAACTGAAAATAAAAAAGTTTCTTTTTAAAATTCACATTTTTAGTACCAAAATTACCCCAAATCCATTTAAAAAGACAACTTATTTGTCCACAGTAGGTGTTTTTAGTAGGTACATGTAATATAAATTTAAAAACTATTCACATAATAATAACATTGAAAATACTATAAAATCAACAATAAATTTATTTAAATATTATATTCACTAAGATGTTAAATTTCAATAAAATTATAAATAAATTTCATAATTAAATTAAATTAAATATTATAAAATCACATTACAGTCAAAATAAATAAACCACTATAGTTTTGAAGACATTACTTCTCCCTTTAGGTACTTACGCCAAAGCGCAAAAAAATCTGTCCCGGGGTTATTCAATTCCGACTATGTTAAGTTAGGTTAGGTAAGGCAAAATACACCCAGCTCCGCCACAGTTAAACCACTGTAGTTTTGGAGACATTACTTCTCTCTTTACTTATGCCAAGGTGCATCAAAATCTGTCCCGAGGTTATTCAGTTCCGACAATGTTAGGTTAGGTTAGGCAAAAAACCCAGATCCGCCACTACACCTAGCTCCACCATAGTTTAAACCACTGTCGTTTTGGAGACATTACTTCTCCCTTTACTCACGCCAAAGCGCTTCAAAATCTGTCCCGGGGTTATTCAATTCCGACTATGTTAAGTTAGGTTAGGTAAGGCAAAATACACCCAGCTCCGCCACAGTTATTAAACCACTGTAGTTTTGAAGACATTACTTCTCCCTTTACTTACGCCAAGGCGCATCAAAATCTGTCCCGGGGTTATTCAGTTCCGACATTGTTAAGTTAGGTTAGGTTAGGCAAAAAACCCAGCTCCGCCACTACACCCAGCTCCGCCACAGTTTAAACCACTGTAGTTTTGGAGACATTACTTCTCCCTTTACTCACGCCAAAGCGCTTCAAAATCTGTCCCGGGGTTATTCAGTTCCGACAATGTTAGATAAGGTTAGGTTGGGCAAAACCTCATAAATATACTCTCAGTACGATACTTACCTAACAACACCCTCACGGATCGAACAAGGTTTTTTTTTACCTGTTGTATAAGTCCAGGTTTCCTAACTATATTAGGAGAAAACCTGGATCATAATAATCTGGAATCGCGTAAAATTGAACAAAACATTATCATCTTTACGTAGATATTTCAATGCACATTGTTCATATCAATTTGATCACAACATACGTTGTGCAATTGTCAAATGCTGTCCGTAATTCTAAATGAAGTGAGATCGGTACTGTGGTGGCGCCGGAAGTGAAGAGCGGCCATTACATTACATCATGGCATCACTTCCGGTGCTTGCGTCACGACGCGTGTCGTTCGCTTTTTAGTGCAGTAGGGCTGGCGCGTTTCGGTTTGTTCATTTTTATTTTTGAAGTAAAAACTTCTTTTGGCGCGTTGGGCATTTTTGAGATGGGACTAAACCATTAATTTCGCGACACTTTAACGACACATCATTTTTGTAAACGCGATTGTGCTCTTTATTTATATTACTTTACGGATCAATGTTCGTTGCAAGTATTTTACTTTAAAGGTTTTGTAAACGCGATTGTGCTCTTTATTTAGATAAGGTTACGGACCAATGTTCTATACCAGTATTTTTCTTCCACCAAGGCGATCTTGTTCAAATTTTCACTTCTATCGGCACTCCCGGAGTACCACTTTTTTGTTATAATTAATATTTTGATATAAATTCTAATGTAAAATGTTATAAATTATCTTTAAAGATTTATTACGTATTCTTTTCAGAGTGGTTTTTACCTTTTAACACACATTTGGAGACTTATATCATACATTATTAATATTTAATACCTACGAATAATATTATTCGTATTTATACATAACATGTTATGATCACTATGATTCACTATATGATGACTTATGATCACTTTTTGAGATGATTTATGTAGAGATTTGTTTTTCCGACGGTATCCTACTCATTCACAATACGTAATAAGTGATGAGAGCTCTTCTAATTTATTTATGAAATAATAAAAAAACCATCATGAGACGAAGGCTCCCTTGATAAATAATATTTATTTTTGTAAACGGGTAGTAAATAATACTTTTTCTTAACGTAACGTAACATAACATGGAAGAACAAAAGAAATTTAAAAAAAAACAGTGGCACTCCTGGAGTGCCGACGGAAGTGAAAACATGAAAATCGCCTTGGTGGAAGAAAAATACTTGTATAGAACATTGGTCCGTAACCGTATCTAAATAAAGAGCACAATCGAGTTTACAAAAAAAAAAACGTTAAAGTAAAAATACTTGCATAGAACATTGATCCGTAAAATAATATAAATAAAGAGCACAATCGTGTTTACAAAAATTAGGTAATGGTGTCGCAAGTTCAATTGTTTTTTTCCGTCTCAAAAATGCCCAACGCGCCTAAAGAAGTTTTCACTTAAAAAATTACAGTTAAAATGTGACAGCCCTAACCAAAAAAAATAGTTTAGAATAACTCTATTAACATACTACGTTCATCTTACTGGGTTATGTTAACTCATGAAACAATAATAAAAAAGAACTTTAATCTGCTCTCCATATTATAATGGGCATTATGTAAAAAAAGCGGCCAAGTGCGAGTCGGACTCGCACACGAAGGTTTCCGTACCACTATACAATATTTAATTTTAACAAAACATATTTAATAAAAACACACGTAACATAACATCACGCTTGTAATCCCCGAAGGGTTAGGCAGAGGTGTACCTATTATAATACACCCACATTTCGCCAGTTATGTTTAAGTCCCATGTAATAGGGGCGAGCCTGTTGCCATCAACTGGGCACAAATCCAGACTCCGGGCTGCTACTGGGCTGCTCCGGGCTGCGCCATCAAACGTAAAAGTTTGGCGAGTTTAGAATTAAGTAACACCTCCGTATTATAGTACCATTAAATAAATAAAAAAAAAAAACTGAGAAATTCCAGATAGAAAAATCCAATAACACTGCCCGACCCGGGAATCGAACCCAGGATCTCATATTCAGAAGTAGCGCTTGCGACCACTAGACCAAAAAACACACTAGATTAAAAAAAATAAACACTATACTCTATTTGAAATAAGATTAGACATTTAACTAAACCTCTTTACAGTCCGTTCAACCGATTTTGACTTCTATTGCGATGGTGGCAAGACAAATGGCAGCTGCAGTAAACAGTTGGTTTTGTAACCACTTTTTTGCTTTTAATGCCATCCTTATGACTACGGCATAGAAGTCAAAATCGGTTGAACGGACTGTAAAAAAGGTTTGTTTAAATGTCTAATCTTATTTCAAATGGAGTATAGTATAAAACACGTTTCTTGTATGGTAACTTTAATTTTAACTTTATTTTATTTTTATTATTTGTTGTTATAGTGGCTATAGTAGTACACATTGTAAAAAGGCTAGTGTATATTAAGGCTCCAGCAGACAGGCGCAACGTGACACTGGTAGAACAATTTCCGTGAAGCATTCATAGAAATTGTGCCACTAAAGTCGCGTCGCGCCTGTCTGCGAATCCTTCACGGTTCAAAGGATGGACGGACAGCGGAGCTTACGAAAAGTGCAATAACTCGAGTTTTGCGCCGAATTGAGATAAGTACATATTCGGAATTTGCTGAACGAGATCTATATATTCTTTTTAGACACTTTTTACGTATCTATGACGAATTTGCCTTGTATACCATGTATAGTGTTGGAGATACCTACAAACAAAATAAAAATAAAATCTTAACCCGCGTTTTTCTCGAAATCAGGTTTAACCTAGTTATTGCACTTTTCGTAAGGACGGCAGCTTAGTAATGGGGTCCTGTTGGCACTCTTTGAGTACGGAACCCTAAAAAGTACTTTAATGTACCTCTATACCGGATGATTTTTTTTACCGTCTCGAAATTTTTACAGGGTGTTCTACCCATGAATGTAAACAACTTTCACTATGGGAGCAACTCTGAAATCACGAAAAAAAAATCAGCTGTTTCATACATTTTGGTCAAGTAGGTATTGAACTTTTGTATAAACAGCTGATATTTTTTTCGTGATTTCATAGTTGCTTCCATAGTGAAAGTTGTTTATATTCATGGGTAGAACAGCCTGTAAAAATTTCGAGACGGTAAAAAAAATCACCCGGTATATAATGGGCATTATGTAAAAAGTAATGCAGTCGGTGATTATGGCGAAGTCGAGTGTTTGATGGTGAACTTTTGACATCAGACATAGTTGTTATAAACGGTGATTAAGTTATAGGTTGTTAAGAGGGAACAGGGCCTGCGATTCTCCATACAAATATATTCCCCTTTTTTCTTCCTGAATATTGCCTCTAGAGCAATCATTTTTTTTCATAAAATTAAGGTCTGCTGTAGACACGTCCCTGTTATTTCCTTTTTTTCAGCAACTTTGGTAAAGAAAATATGACCCTCCAAAAATTACAAAAATGCCTCATTTTTACCGCCGTGATTAGAGGACTACCAGACGAATTTGAAAAGTTTTTAACATAAAAGATACTGATAAGAACCTAGACATACTCTTTCTTAAAATTTTAATGTTAAAAATAATTGAATCGGCTCATTTTTCGAGGAGAAAAAAGGGGAATACCAAACGTCGTATTCATAATTTTTTTGTGATATAAATCGGTCTGAACTACAGCTGTCCCTATCGCACTCAACGGGGACAGACTTGAGGTAAGACGACGGCAATAGTTTCTTCAAATACCTATTTTTCGAATTCCTCGCAGGCCCTGTTCCCTCTTAATGTGATTTTAAGGGGCTTGTGGCTAAGTAATAACAACCACACGAGTCGATCGATCAGGTTAAGCTACGCTTGCTGGGGTTGGTCCGTGGATGGTTGACCATCTTTACATACCAATACGTAAAGCCGTTGGTCCCGGCTGTCATTTGTAGATCTTTGACAGTCGTTATACATATATATGTGTATAATTTCAACATGAATGATGTAACCAATATTTTGTAACAATTTTTTATTTAAAAGATTGTCCGTGGAGTTTCTTGACCGTTCTTCTCCATAGGTACCTACTACGCTTTGGAATGGGCAACTAGCTTCATACCTATTTCTGACTGACCGATTCCTTGACAATTCAAAAGTGCCTGAAAATGGTTTAATTGAAATAAATGCTTTGAGTTTGAGTTGCGGGTAGTTAGAAACCCAAAAGTCTGAAAACTGAAAAATTTACCGGGTCTGACAGTCAGACCCGCTACTGTCTTGCCGACTGGCTAAAATTTACTACAGAGATTTTTTTAAGATCTCTGGCTCTGTTTTAGCATGTAATGTCTATGTACAAGCACAGCTAGTAAACAAATATTTTCAAGCGAATTACAAAAGCCAAGTTTACAATTCTGCTCTTCCTCTTTTAACAAAAGCGTTACTTTCTAGCTGACAACGCTAACTGCGGTAACTTGACTTACGTCATCCGTCACTTGAGAAATGAAGAACAATGCACAATACCGTATTATATACTTACTTATTATGTAAAGAATGACGGGAAAATTAATTTAATTATAAAACCCGCTCTACACTCGCGCGCGAATCTTGCTGCGAATTCACGGCGCGAACCGCGGCGTGAACTCCACGTGAAAACGTGTCCCTCCACACTCGCAAAGTTTCGCAGTGTCGTTCGCGATCTCATAGAAAATGGACGCCGATGTGTCTGTTGCTGCTGCTGTGACGCTATGTGCTGTAGCGTACTACAATCATATTTTGTTTTAAAAATAACAAACAAATAAAAAAGAGATGGACAAAGAGAAGATGATGGATGAAAATCATTATAAAAAATCTAAGCTTATTAAAAAATCACGCTTGACCACTCCCGACAGCGACTCGTGCGCTACTGCGAAAAGCTGAGAGTGTAGATGCGTTCGCGTTCGCACGCTATGAATCAAGCGCTAACCCTTTGTCGCGGGACCAAAAACCGACACCGATCGGGGAACAGCGCGAAGCGCGAACGCGAAGGCGCGAAACCATCTACACTCGTGTTTCATGGCTTTCGCGGGTGTTCGCGCCGCGAGTGTAGAGCGGGCTTTAAAGTTAAATGTAGGGAATTATATTGGTATTGTTCTTCTCTAGATTTTTTGTAAGTGAAAACTTCTTTAGGCGCGTTGGGCATTTTTGAGATGGGAAGAAACAATTGACACCGTTACCGACACCTCATTTTTGTAAACGCGATTGTGCTCTTTATTTATATTACGTTACGGATCAATGTTCTATGCAAGTATTTTTACTTTAAAGGTTTTGGAAGTATTTGTTTTTGTAAACGCCATTGTGCTCTTTATTTAGATAAGATTACGGACCAACGTTCTACACAAGTATTTTTCTTCCACCAAGGCGATCTTGTTCAAGTTTTCGCTTCTGTCGGCACTCCCGGAGTGCCACTGTTTTTTAGCTAAGCTAGCTTGCCGGGGTTGGTCCGTGGAAAGGTGACCATCTTTACATACCGAGACTCCTCCGTGCCTCGGAAAGCACGAGCCGTTGGTCCCGGCTGTCATTTGTGGATCTTTGACAGTCGTTACGGGTCGTCAGAATCCTGAAAGTCTAACAACCAGTCTTACCAAGGGGTATCGTATTACCCAGTTACTGTGTTGTGGAGGTCAGATAGGCAGTCGCTCCATGTAAAATACTGATATTCAGCTGCATCCGGTTAGACTAGAAGCCCACCCCAACACAGTTGGGAACAGGCTAGGCAGATAGATTGTTCTTCTGTAGAATATGGACAATGTAATAATTATTTTTTAACCGAATTCAAAAAAAGGAGGTTACTCAATTCGACCGTATATATATTTTTCTTTATGTGTGTTCGCGGATAACTTCGTCGTTTATAAACCGATTTTGATTATTCTTTTTTTGTTGGAAAGGAGAAATCCTAAGGGTAGTACCATGATAAGGAAAACAGGATCTGATGATGGCATCTCAGAGAAATCGAGGGAACTCTTCAAATATTATGGGCAAACCTATAGCGATTTGGATATTTTTTATAGTACTTCGTGCAGTTGCTCTTAGAAAGCACCATTTAGTTAAGTGGAACTGATGATGAAGACCACAAATAGCCACCGGAACTACTTAACAATAAGTATTTCACGGGTTGCGATTCGATTACTTTAATATGGTTGCAATGCAATTTATGCTCGTCACAATGCATATGGAGAAGTGGACCTGATGGTGAAGTACCAGGAGAACTCCTCAACGATGAACGTCCCTGCATCGGGAAAAGCGATATTTTGAAAGGTGATCAGCAGTTGGCATAACAGGCATAACGGTTGGTTGGTTATCTTAAATATGTTGTCAGCAGGAAAGTACTGTATACCTTGTATTACGCACTGGCTGACTCAACTATTGGTTATGGCTTGGGAGGATATGGTCTTACATTCCCTACACACTTAAATAAAATTAACGTCTTGCAGTTAAGGTTACTAAAACTACTTATAGATAAAAAAACTAAGAAAACATTAAACAAAAATTATGATAAACTATTCAAAATTTGTAAAGCACTCCCTATCCATCTGAAAAGTAAGTTAAATATCTTGACTGAACAATTTAATAGTCAATACCACAAAGTGGAGCGTAAGCATATGTACCCAACTCGTTTATCTAAGAAGAAGACACTTGCTGTTCCAAAAGTAACAAACTACTTTGGTAAGCGCACAAGAAGGTACGTAGTACCAACGTTAGTTAATGAGCTACCCCCAAAACTGATATCGCATGTCAAGTCTAAGGACCAACTTAAAAGAGTTTTACAAAAACATTATCTATCATTGTGTCCATAGCTATGTCTGTAACAAACCTCACGTTTGCTATAATGCCTTTTTGTAAAATGTGAGATTTTTTATCTCGATTGTAGGTATATTGTTTTATTTTGTTATTTTATTTTATAGTTTACTTAGCATAATTAAGTTTTAGCACATAAATTTCAAATCAAAATTTGTAATCCAATGTTAGACGAGAACAACTGCCGACAAACTGTTATGCAGTTTGGCAGATTTTATGTATTTTATTGTAAGTACAGATTTTGAATAAATAAATAAAATAAGGCTAATGTAACTTAGATAAATTACAAATTGACCCACTAAAAAGGAGAAATAAAAACTTAATAAAAAAACAAACGACTTCCAAAAAAACACTACAAAATGAAAAATAAAATTTCGGAAGTCGGTGGCATATAACGAAAATACAAAACCAAAGACACCGATTTCCGAAATTTAAGTTATTTTTCACTTTGTAGTGTTTTTTTGGAAGTCGGTTGTTTTTTTTTTTTTGTAAAATTGTTTTTATGGTATACACGAATGTGAGCTGTGTTACGAGCCATTGTAGCTAGTTATGCCAATTGTCTTCATCTTCGCCTTTTGATAGATTCGTAACTGTGCCTGATCCTGAAAAACTTTGGAAATAGGGTGCCTCTGGGATGGATGGAGGGTTATGTCAAACTCCTGCCAATTGTGTGTGTGATGTTGTATCCAGACCTAGCCGCAAAGTTCACATGCTTCGTGTACCTAGACGGAATAATAAACTATTTTCAAATAATGTATTTTGTATGGCGACCAAAATTTTTAATAAACTACCGGATTGTTTTAAAACTTTAAGCTTTAGTACATTTAAATGTAAATTATTCAATTACCTCTTATGTAAATGCTACTACTCGATTAATGATTTTATGAATGAAAAATTGACATAAATATTACAAAATAATTATTATCACTCTAATTATTCTCTTCTTACTATCTTTGACTTAATGAATTCTTTTTGACATTTCCATAGCTGATTTATTTGAATAATTTGCAATTTGAATGTTATCCTAATTTATTTAATTTAATCAAATTAATTTGTAATCTAATAAACTAACCAAAACACTGACAATGGTGCCGATTCTCTTGTCAGAAATGCCTCTAAACTAGACTAAAAATCACCAAAATTTAGTTTAATCCTGTCAAACGACGATTTCCCATTCTGAAATAGACTAAAATGACACAACTTAACTATATTTTAGTTTGGCAGCACTAATATGGTACTGAGATATTAGTTTAGTGAAAATGGCAATTTTGCTATTCTGAATTTGACGTTTTTCACCTAAAATTTAGATTTTCTAACTAAATCTGACTATTTTTAATCGCGACTAAAAACGTGTGGAATAAAATTGGTTGGAACTTAAATTCACACTAACACCTCGACTTCAGATGCAAAAACAGTACTGAATATTTTTTTTCTTTTGCTTATATCTCGAAAACGGTGCGTCCAATCGCAAAAATAATGAAAATTTCGACACCCTTAACTCCTAACACCTAACCCCTAACACTCTACATGTAGGTAATTTATTTTGTTCCATACAAAAAATGAAAAAATCCATATAAAACACGTCGAGGCTGCAACCCCTGCGCGCCTCCGGCTCTAAAAAAATCACGTGGTTAGGTATCACGTGTGAAGTCGCGATTGTCAAATTCGATTTAGATGTGTCAAAAATATTTTTAAATTTAGAGAATTTATTTTGCAGAATAGCTTTGAGATTCTCATAGTCAAAAGTAAGGAATTTTAGTGATAGTTTAGTTAGTTTAGTTCGGTGTACAAGAGAACCGGCACCAATGTATTTTTACGCCAGAAACGGCAGAATATTATGAACTATAAAAACCATGTAACATCTCTGTAACAATACTCTCACAAATAAATGGACTATTACTATATAACTAAAACCATCCTATTTCTATGAATTGAAAGTGCTAAGTGTTGGATACGATCGTGAATGCAAAACACGTAAATCTTCTTCTTCTTTGCTTGTGGTTTTTGACTAACCTGGTGTCAGAGTCTTAAAATCACCCATGGGCCTCTGACTTGGCTTCACATGCCGTCGAGAAATATCTCTCAGGCATGCCGGTTTCCTCACGATGATTTCCTTCACCATTTTTGACGCAAGTGAATTATACAATCCGCACATGAATCCGAAAAATCAGAACTTGAGTTCGAACTCGAGACCTATGACTTGGCAGTCCGATGATCACACCACTAGGCTATCACTGCTATACGTAAATAAAAATCTGTGATCAAAGATTTCTCTGAATGCCTAAATAATCTATTTCTTTCAATACTAGTCTCTAAGTTGACTCTACACTCTCAGTAAAAAAAATATTAACAAAGAAATTCATTCAAGACCTAGAAAAATACAATTTATTTTGGTAGGTATCAAAGACTCTAGATTGGCTCTAGACTTTCCAAAACCTCCTCGTCACTTAGTCTATTATATTCACTAATAATAAACTAAAAATAACCGAAAGAATTTATAAACACCTAATTTAAAAACGTCGACTCACAACCCGGAACTTACATAGTTATTCTTCAACAATACGACAAAGATTATGCTTGGTCATAGACTAGCGTAATACCTACTTGCTAACCTGCCAATAGACAAGATAGAAGGAGTCATTCTTTGTTGTTTATGGTTACATATCGCGGTGGTAGGTCAGTGTGGTAGGTATACAACTTGCAAAATATGCGTTTTATTATTGTAACATATTATTATGCCACACATTATTATGCTTCGCTAAATTTACTCTGACAGACAGACAGACACACGATTTTATTACGCGGAAGTATCATAATTAATTATTTATTCATTTTTAAGGTTCCGTACCCAAAGAGTAAAACGGGACCCTATTACTAAGACTCCGCTGTCCGTCTGTCTGTCTGTCTGTCCGTCTGTCACCAGGCTGTATCGCATGAACCGTGATAGATAGTTGAAATTTTCACAGATGATGTATTTTTGTTGCCGCTATAACAACAAATACTAAAACACAGAATAAAATTAATATTTAAGGGGGCTCTCATACAACAAACATGATTTTTTTGCCGTTTTTATAGATAATGGTACGGAACCCTTCGTGCGCGAGTCCTACTCGCACTTGGCCGGTTTTTTTATTCTTCAGCTGCTCTCAAAATGGAGAAGGAAAACTTCGTGAGGAAAGCGACATGTTCTAGAATAAAAAATTCGTAGATATTTTGTGATATCTACCAACCCGCACTGGGCCCGCGTGGTGGATTACGGCCCACTCCCTCTCACAGAGTGGAGGCCTGTGTCCCAGCAGTGGGAATATTATAGGCTTATAGGTTTCTAGGCCCAGATGTTTAGGCTATTTATTTATTTACATAATCACTTACAACTATTTTTACAGGCAAAACCTAACCTATTGTCTGTCATTGAATTTACGATGCGTATTAAGTGGATTTCAGCCTTAAATTGCTGTAAAATCATGCGAAACGAAGACTTAATAAGAAAGAAAGAAAAGAAAATAAATTTATTTGATACAGGTTAGGGCACATAGTTTTCAAAAACAAAAAAAAAAACAGAAAAAATCAAAGAAAGCTTAAAACAGTATTGTGTGCCTCACGGCTGCGACAAATAGGCCCAGTTCAGCATAAATGTCAGACAACTAGTGCCTGACGCTGGTTTTCAACTGAACCTTATGTTACGAGTACGTTGTATAAATATTTAAAAATAGAAAATAAATAGATATCTATTTATTTTCTATTTTTATAATTGTATGTATCATATCGATTTTATTATTATTTGCTACACATATGTGTAGCAAATAATAATAAAATCGATATGATACATACAATTATGTTAAAAGATAATTAAAAATTTAAACAGTGGTATTCAACAAAATAGTTAAAATGGAATGGTTGCACAATAAACAAAGGACTGTCCGTCAATAAATAATAGATAACTTTATCATAAATTGCCATGAAGAACTCTTTAACGGTGTATTATAGAATCTCTATAGGTAATCATTGTCCTTTACAAAGTGAATGTAAGCCACGATTGTGAATAATTACCGCCATGACGAATCGTGTTTAAGGCTGAGATGTTTAAAGGTCTAGAGACTTAGTATTAGTTGTTAGGTTTATGTAAACTTTGGTGTTATTAAAGGTGTGAATGGTCTGGAATAATATTAATCATATTAAGACTTAAGGCCACGACTTACGTGCTGTGGGCCGTACTCAGACAGGCACTTTACTTTGTGTAAATAATTTCATCACCACTGCTCTCAAAACCAGCGTTGCTAGATTTTTTTTCGGGTAGTCCGGGATTTTGAACCCTTTTGAATAAAAAAGCGGGATTCTTTCTTCGAAAGCGGGACATAATAACCCCTCGAATGTCCCGGAATGTTTATGGCTGTCATTCGTGGATCTTTGACAGTCGTTACGGGTCGTCAGAAGCCCGAAAGTCTAACAACCAGTCTTACCAAGGGGTATCGTATTACCCAGTTACTGGGTTGTGGAGGTCAGATAGGCAGTCTCTCCATGTAAAATACTGGTATTCAGCTGCATCCGGTTAGACTGGAAGCCGACCCCAATATAGTTGGGAAAAGGCTAGGCAGATTGATTGATTTAAAAAAATATCAGCTGTTCCATACATTTTAACCACGTAGGTAAGCACTTAACCGACAAAAAATTTAAACGCAGGCGTTTCAGAATCATGTACTGAATCCATGGTAACAGTTGTCGCGTCGATGTCCCTGCCACCCTGTATACACTTGATTATGTAGTTCTAGGTAACACATCGTTCAAATATTTTTTGCAGTGAAGTACAGCTGAAAATATTTATTATAGCTTCTGCCCGCGACTTCGTCCGCGTGAAACTTGTTCCCCCGACCCATTCCGTCGGAAACTCGTAACATATCGCCTTCCCTATGTTCTTTCTGACTTTAGGTTCTAGCATGTTATATAGCCTCAGGAATTGGGCTATAAATTGCAAAAAAAATATAGCATAAGCTGGTTTTCCTGTCACGCTGACCGCACGCTCACGGTTAGCGCTGATGTCAATATACATGTATGTAGTTCAAGCGCTGAGCGGTCAGCGCGACTCAAAAACGCCCATATTAACCCATCAGCGCCGATCGTCAGCGAGCGGTCAGCGTGACAAGAAAACCAGCCATAGTTCCAGAGATTAACATTCAAATAAATCTCGTCGATTAAAATAAACTCTTCAGCTTTATTATTAGTAGGTATAGATATAGTTAAGAAATCTTAAAAAAAAGAGTGATGGTTATGGTTACCGTGCACCCAATACTTGAAAGAAAGTAAGTAGGTCAATAGTTAACAGAAAATGGACTGTCATACGAAGTTTCAGGCGACCATGTGCGGTTCATGGAATTAATATGTACTTTATATTACGGTGTACCTAGTTTTTTTGGGTGGGAAATTATCAAATAACTTCTCCCGCTCTGGGTGGAGCGGGAGGGCGTGTCAGACTCTTACTGACTAAAACCCACCCGTGTTCCTTTAGTTGCCATGTTGCCGGGGGGCCACGATTTCCCTTTCGGCGTTATTCGCAACCCCGGCAGGCATCGGCATCGCGCGTGGAACACAATGCGTCGTCGACCCGGGCCTGTTCCTTATCGGACGGCGAGCTACCCATTGCTCACCGTCCGCAAGCCCGCGCCTACGGTGACCGGAAATCTGCCTGTGATTCCCGACGCCCAGGGCGTCTCCTCCTGCGGCGGTTAGAGGCGCGAACGCGCGAAATTTACCTCGCCCTCACGCGTTCCGTCTCCTCCTTCGCGAGCATTACTGCTTCGCAGAAGGACCTAGTGTCATGCCCTGCATAGTCCTGCACTTTAACTGCCCTGCAAGTGGTATAGTACGGGTCCGGAGTGTTGTTAAGGCAGCTTACACTGACATTGAAAACTCAAAGACCGAATAAAGATCAATAATTTGATGCCAAAACCCATCTCAAGTCACTGCTTTCTTCATGACGTCACCACTTACATCACGCGTCAACAAACTCCACGCGAAATCTCGATACAGTCGCGAAGAAAAGTTACAAGACACTCGATATTTTGTAACAACAGTGAGAAAAAAGGGTACAATCGCGATGAGTTACTTTCAATTACTGTTTTTGTGGTAACTGTACTGACAAGCCGATTAAGAGCGACACGCGATTTAATTAAACGTATAAAGACGATGATACGGTTACGATATCGATTTAAAGCTCATGCAGACTGGTGTCGCGCGACGTGTCGCGTGGCAATTCTGCGATATTATCACCACGCCTTTCACACTACCGTGCCGCGGTATCGCTGGCACTAAGGTGATTATCACACTGTACCGCATCACACTGCACGCTGCGTGTCAACGATCTGAATGAACGCGCGTGGATGCATTTTCTGTGTGTTGGACTGTGCGTGTTTTCTATACAAACGGAGATACTTACAAGCAACGTTAAAACACGCATTCACTCGCTACGCTGCGTGATGCGTGAGGCCCTGGCAGCGCGACTTACAACGCGACACCAAATAAACATGTTGTATTGCATTGCCAAGAGAGTATTTTCTATGTCGCGGCGTGACAGATCGCTCCTGTGTGTAGTGTCGCGCGTGTTTTCTTAGAAATTGTTCTACGGATATAAATATCGCAAAATCGCATCAAGGCGGTGGAGTTTCTTGCCCATTCTTCTCCATACCACAGATTACTAAATAGTTACTACGTAACAGATAGTTCACTCAGTAGAAAATTTCCAATACCTACTGCTATAATAGCCTACTCCGTCGCGTCAGAAACCGCTGCATGCTAAAATGTGCCTAAATGCTCAAGCGTAAATTGAACAACGTGCATGCGCTTCGCTTGCGAAAACCGCACTGAATAAGGTCCGCAAACGGCCCGAGATCGCTCGGCCGGGCGGTAGGTAATTATAGCGCGCAAGTACATAGAGTGACGGAGGCCTGTCCATACGAAAACTATCTTTTGGAAGGGGCGACTAGAATCAATTCTATTTTTTGTAAATTTTGACGTTCAAAAGTGCCTAATTGAAATAAATTATTTGACTTTGACTTTGAGTCTGCATGAGCCTTGAGCACCGGTAATTGTTCTACCGCGAAGTTTTCTTAGAAATTGTTTTATTTGAGTCGCGTCGCGCTATCGCGTCGCGCCTGTTTGCTGGGAGCCTTCATACGACAAATCGCGCCAGTCTTCACGAGCCTTCAGAATGATGTTATATGAATTCGGCCTTGTTTATTTACCATAAATCTCCTGATAATAGGCCTGTGTCCAAAATTTTTTTGTCCGTCTTGTAGATTATAAAAAAATATTGAACATGTATTTTTTCTTTTTTGACGTTATCAAAAGATTACGGCGATACATTGAGTTAAAATGACGTATGACGTCACGCCTTGATTTAATACTGTGTTGTGACGTAGCGAGCCCCCACTCCCCAACTTTAATGCGTGTTTTCTAAGTTATTTTTGATTAATATGATAAAGCAAAAAATCGTGTCTAATATGTTTTTATTATCTGAAAGACTGACTAAATAGAATTTCTTTTTATTTACCTAGGCAATTACCTTATTCAAATAAAAGGCGTCCTCTGCTGAACATAGGCCTCCCTTAAGCATCGCCACAATTACAAGTCCCGTGGGTCTCGTATCCAACGCATTCCCGTAGAAATCTATCCACAATAATTTGTCTTTTGTTTCTACGGTGGATGTGTTGCTGTGTGTGATCGCGTCGGTCCACTGTGCCGTTATTGCTACGTAAGTAAAGTCCCCGTCACGAGAAGCTATAATTTTTGTAAATAAAGAACTTCTACCAAGTTACGTAGCGACAATTTAATCAACAACAAATAATCCCAAATTCAATGAAGTCAAAGTAACGTACGTGTTATACGAAACTAATGAGCAATTTCACTTGATCGGGTTATATTTTAGCGATATAAAGCGCTGTCGTCTAAGGTTTTGTGGTACTGGAACGCATCTGATTCATGGAACGTAAACATTTGTGCCACGATTTTGAAGTTCACGCTGACGTTGTCTCTGCTGTCTTTCGAGTTTCGAATGCGTCTGTTTGTTTGTGGTGTTTTCGCGGATTAGGTTATATTGTTTGTTTGTAATTAGATGTGTGTGTTAATATAATTATATCCCTGTAAAAAATAGTACAAAACTGTTTTTATTTTATTTTAAGTACCCAAAGACTGCAAACCCCTGAATGTGTGTTTACAAAATTTATAGCTTCTCGTGACGGGGACTTTTAGGTACTATCGAAAAAACGCATATCTGTACACTGTAAGGACTATTCTTGCTTGCCGCGCACGGGCGCTATAGTATCGCTTACCTACGAAAAAAAAGGGCCGCCGTCATTGGCCTTATAATAATCAGCCTATAGTGTTCCTACTGCTGAGACACAGGCGTCCTCTTTTCTAGAGGGAGTGGGCCGTAATCCTCCACGCGGGCCCAGCGAGTTGGTAGATGTCACATGTCTTTAATGTTTTAGTTCTAGGAGATATCGATTTCCTCACGATGTTTTCCTTCACATTGGTGAAGTTAGTGATATCCATGAAAAACTTAGAAAGTACATGATATGATTTGAAAAAGTAACGTTGGTACTTGCCCGGATTTGAACCCACAACAAAGTCAAAGAAAAACTTACAAAAAATAGAATTGATTCTAGTCGCCCCTTCCAAAAGGTAGTTTTCGTATGGAGAAAAAGGGGCATGAAACTCCACAGTTACTCTTTTAAAATGTTTTACTATATTTTGTAGAGGTACCTATACTCCATTTGAAATAAGATTAGACATTTAACTAAACCTTTTTTACAGTTCGTTCAACCGATTTTGACTTCTATTGCGTTCGTAGCATGACAGATGGTAGCTGCAGTAAACATTGGTATTGTAACCACTTTTTTTGCTTTTAATGCCATTCTTATGTCTACGGTATAGAAGTCAAAATCGGTTGAACGGACTGTAAAAAAGGTTTGTTTAAATGTCTAATCTTATTTCAAACGGAATATACATATATGTGAAGACGATGCACCTAGAAACATTGTAAAAGTAGACGATTTTCCTAAAATTTTACAATTAAAAAGTCAGTGTGTGAGGAAGTAATCACAGAATGTAAAATCAATGTCATATAACAAAAAATAATAAACTATACAATTAAATTAGCAACCAGTTTGATTTTGTCTAGATTCTAGATTGTTCTATGGAGCAGGACCAGCATGTTTCCAAGCATTCTTATCTAGGATATAATCCTCTAATTTGTAATATGCTGGTTTACAAAGAGTACTTTTAATATGAGTCTAAAATTTTCTTTCATTTAATTGCAACCTCAAAGTAATATTACCAAACCCTTTAAAAAACACTTGCAAAGCAGTAATGAATCCATAAATCTCAAATAAATGAAATCAGATACATATCAGACCCAAATAAGTGTTAATTGAGTAAAATTATTACTTAATATTAACTTCGCAAGTAAAGCGACGTTTTCGCAATGTCGACTGATATGTCTTCATTAATATGGTAATTGATTTAGGTATGCATAAGTAGAATAATCAGGATGTTACTTAAGTTAATTAGAATTAGCCCAGAAGGTACACTCATTAGTAATAGCAAAGTAACTTATGAAAGAACTTGTTCGAGGAAATATTATAGATACTACCATCATAACTCGGCTGCCTCTTATCAAAACCCAGTCATGATCATCATCATTTCAGCCGAAAGACGTCCACTGCTGGACATAGGCGTCCCCCAAACAGAGGCAAACTTCGCGCCCTCACGCACCTAACCGCCGCAGGAGGAGACGCCCTGGGCCTCAGGAATCGAGAGCCGATTTCCGGCCACCGTAGGCGCGGGCTTGCGGACGGTGAGCAAGGGGTAGCTCGCCGTCCGATAATGACCAGACCCGGGTTGACGGCGCGTTGTGTTCCACGCGCGCCTCAAAGAGATGTCAGCAGAATTGACGGGGTCCGCTAGGGCAACGCCTGCCGGGGTTGCGAATAAGGCCGAAAGGGAAATCGTGGCCCCCCGGCTGTTGAACCGAAGGAACACGGGTTTTAGTCAGTAAGAGTCTGACACGCCCTCCTGCTCCGCCCAGAGCGGGAGAAGTTACGAGTATTAGATAATTTCCAACACCAAAAAAAAAAAAGGCGTCTCCTAAGCACTTCACTGTACTTCGACCGGTTCTGTGCTACCCACATCCAGCGGATTCCTACGGCCTTCACCAGGTCATCGGTCCACCGGTGAGAGAGGCCTCCCAACGCTACGTCTTCCGGTACGTGGTCGCCACTCCAGAACCTTTCAGCTCCATCGACCATGTGTTCTGCGAGCAATGTACCCTGCCTATTGCCACTTGAGTTTGGCAATTCATCGGGCTATGTCGGTTACCTTGGTTCTCCTGCGGATCTCTTCATTTCAGATTCGATCACGTAGGGAAACTCGAAAACCCAGTAGTTGCTTCAAACTAAATTTGATAGCATTTTTTAATGTTTTTATCTTTTGTACAAATGTATTGTGCATAACACCTCGTAAGTTCCGGACACTTACTCGATTTTGAAATGGTCAAAATGACTTCAAATAGGTATTTTTTTATTGGGTTTTGAATATTATGGAGTATAGTTTTGGCGGTATTAAAATCTCCGTCATTATAACAGTAACTTGACATTTTTACGACTTGATGGGACTTTAAGAAAGTAAAGATTATGTGAAAAAGAGTGTGTTAGATCACGCACAATGAAGGGTTCCATAGTTGGTATGAATTTATCCCAAGAACAAACTTAACATTGTAGTTGAAAAACATGTTGTCCCATACATTCCAACTGTAAATGTTATTTTTGAACGCACAATATTTTGCCATGTTATTTTAAAACCATAGACTGAGAACTGATAGGTTTTTCCTGTAATCTGTAAGAACAGAACTGTTTTCTAGATTTTTTTGGAAATTTTAGGCTCACTAGTTTCGGAGATAAGTGGGGGGCAATAGTAAATTTTCATAAATTTTCCTATATAACTTTAAAACTTTTTGAGGTGAAACTCCTTTAAGCGCGTTGGGCATTTTTGAGATGGGAAAAATCAATTGAACTTGCGACACCGTTACCGACACCTCATTTTTGTAAACGCGTCAGTGCTCTTTATTTATATTATATTACTGATTACGGACGGTTCTATGCAAGAATTTTTACTTTAAAGGTTTTGGAAGTATTTTTTTAAATTGTTTTAGTTTTCACTTCTGTCGGCACTCGCGGAGTGCCACTGTTTTTTTTTTTTATTATCTGTCCCTTACTGGGTTTTGGATATAGAGCTGCCGACCTATTTCTGCCATCAAGCAGCGTGTCTGCCAGTAAAATTACAAACATAAAAAACATTACACTGTGTCTATAAGGTAAGGTTAGCCACGCATTGATAATTTACTCAGTATACTTAACCGGTATGATGATATACGTGGTGGAAATCACTTTCCATGAGGCAGGCCATTGGCCGGTTTTCTGACCCATGACGTAGCAAAACAACTTTGGTCTATAGCAGTGGGGTATCGGCAATGTAAATTGTCTTTGATCTCTGGCCCTGACATCAAACAATGGACAAAATTTGACAAACTTTTAAATATGGAATACAAGGCTTTTGGCTAATTTGCAAATGAGTATTTACATTTTTTTTTGTAATGGGCTTTTAGTTTGTGCAGAATAAACAAATTTTCTTTCTTTCTTTTATCGTATTACTCAGAACTGAGTTGTGTAGATCAGATAGGCAGTAGCTCCATGTAAAATACTGGTATTCAGCTGCATTGGTTTAGATTGGAAGCCGACCCCAACATAGTTGGGAAAAGGTTAGGGAGATTAATTTATTCTATAACTGTTAAATCTATTTATTCGATTTCTTTAATATCCCAAAATAGATCGTTTATCTTACCAATCGTAATTTATGATTGACGTTTGTCGATTTGTTAACATCAAAAACAAAAGTCATTTATTCAAATTAGGATCAGTATCAGCACTTTTTGAACGTCGAAATATGATTAGTCCCCAAAAACGCCCGCCGTTCACCACTTCCAAATGCTTTAGCTGAGAAGATTAGTGCTTTACCTGAGAAGAAGAAGAGGCAGAAGCAACAGCTATCTGCTAAAAACCTGAAAACACTTCTAAAGTATGAAATAACTAACAGCGCCCCGCGGTTTCACTCGCATAAGTCTCGATCCCGTGGGAATATCGAGACAAAAAGTATTTTATGTGTTAATCCAGGTTATAAACTATCTGTGTGCCAAATTTCAGCCAAATCCATTCAGTAGTTTTTGCGTGAAAGAGTAACAAACATCCATCCATCCATCCTCACAAACTTTCGCGTTTATAATATTAGTAGGATTAATATTATAAATTATTATATTTTATTATTATTAAAATAATTAATCATTATATTTTATTATTATTAAAATAATTAATCATTATATTTTATTATTATTAAAATAATTAATCATTATATTTTATTATTATTAAAATAATTAATCATTATATTTTATTATTATTAAAATAATTAATTATTATATTATAAATATTAAATTACGTAAATATAATATAATAAGTAAGATTTAAGCTTTGAACATTGAAAACACACTTACCTTATATATTCACGAAGATACAAGAAAGTTAAATTCAATTGAACCAGAGAAATCGATAAAATCAATCAGTTGTCAAAATCGATCAACGCCTGAGCAACAAAAAGACGCTATTAAGTATCAAAGATTGCTATTTATCTTCCTCAATTCCGATGGCATTTCATGATCTAACAAAAAAGCTCAACTAAACAAAATGAATGCACCTAATATGAATCCAATCTAATTGATCACATTTTCATTAAGTGTTGACATGGAACTGACAAGATTAACTATCATAGAGGTATTATGACGGTGCTTGTAATATTAGCACTATTAAATAACGTTTTATAAGCGCCTGCGCACCGGACGCAAGTGAAAATATACGGGAAGTTAATAATGCACGGTCACGTCTGCGCTTTCGTTTTTAAATTGTGTAAGAATGTTTTATGATTTGGTCTTTGTTGTGTGTTGTAGAATAAAAGATGGATTTTTTTGTAAAGGATTTTATAGGTTATTTATGTTTTAAACTTTCGTTTGAGTTGTTTGTTTACAATTTTATTCAGTAACGTTCGATATTATCCAGCAAGATGAGATGGCGTTAAAACATAGTGTAGGATTTTCTTTTGTAGTGAGTATAGTTGAGTTATTAATGCTTACTTTTGAAAAAGAATTTATTTTATTGAAGTTAATGTGAAAATATAGAAAAAAAGGTTCAGCAAAGAAGACATGAACTTTGCCGCCCGCCATCATAAGAACATTTTTTTAATGCCCTCGCGATAACTAAGATGATTCTAATAGTAACTCTGACACCTTAATTTACGAGATAATCTTAATTCTAACTATTAATCTTATATTAAAATTCTCGTGTCACAATGTTAGTTACCTTACTCCTCCGAAACGGCTTTACTGATTTTTACCAAATTTTATATGCATATTCAGTAGGTCTGAGAATCGGCTACTATCTATTTTTCATACCCCTAAGTGATAAGGGTTGTCCACCCCAAACAAATAATTGGTAAAACAACGTTTGCCGGGGTCAGCTAGTAATATTATAAGTGCGAAAGTGAGTTAATTTGTTAATTTGTTTGTTACGCTTTCACGCTAAAACGGCTGACCGGATTTGCATGAAATTTGACATATGGGTAGACCATGACTTAAATTAGGACATAGAATACTTTTTTCCCGATATTCTCACGGGATTGAGACTTATGCGGGTGAAGCCGGGAGGTGCAGCTTGGGTCGAATAAAAACATAGAAAATCCATAAGTAAAATTCATATTAACACAACCTTTCTACAGGAAACTAAACCAGATGGTAACTTTCGAAACAAATTCTCCCCCAGGACGTGCCCGCTCCTACTTCCCATCCGTATGTTTCCAATACTGACAAACGGACACATAAACTGGTTTAATATACATGTATATGTATGTATGTATGCACGGTCAGTGAAAGTATAGAACCATGGACCATGGTCATTGCGCTTGCGCTGGTACAGTGGTGGAGACAAGTTTTAGAAATGAAACTGTTCTTTTAAGTTTTTGTCTGTGTTTGTGATACATAGACTATAAAACACTGATCTCGATGGTCTAGTGGTCGCAAGCGCTACTAGGCCCTGGGTTCGATTCCCAGGTCGGGAAAAGTGTCGTTAGGTTTTTCGATTCCTCAGTAGCAGCCCGGAGTTTGAATTTGCGCCCGGTTGATGGCAATAGGCTCGCCCCCTATTACATGGAACTTAAACATAACTGGCGAAATGTGGGTGTACTATAGGTACACCCACTACCCTGCCCCTAGGAGAAACAAAGCGTGATGTTATGTTATAAAATATTGCAATACTTCCGACGTCCACGTAAAAAAACCTAACCTGTAATACTTTTTCGTCGAACTGTATACAAAACTAAGAAATTGAGTTGCAACTTAACCTCTGAATGCAATGAATTATTTTTTATTTATTTTATTATAATGCCATACTTAACACTCTGTTATACGCACAATTAATTTTATTATCGTAATCATAATATCATTCATTTGTTACGGAAGGAGACTTTGCGAAAGATATCTCGATGGTCACGAGTTATTTGAGAATGAATTAATATTTTGGTGCAGCTCCGACTTACCATTTGTAAGTACCTATACTCCGTTTGAAATAAGATTAGACATTTAACTAAACCTATTTTACAGTTCGTTCAACCGATTTTGACTTCTATTGCGTTGGTGGCAGGACAAATGGCAGCTGCAGTAAACAGTTGGTATTGTAACCACTTTTTTGCTTTTAATATCATCCTTACGCCTACGGTATAGGAGTCAAAATCGGTTGAACGGACTGTAAAAAAGGTTTGTTTAAATGTCTAATCTTATTTCAAATGAAGTTATAGGTCTTGGGTTTCCCAAACCTAAATAGGCAGACACTTACTCTGTACAATTTAATTTGACCACCACTGCTCTCAAATTGGTAAAGGAAAATAGGAAAATAAAGTGTGGAAACCGGCATATCCTAGATCCAAAAAAATCGAAGACGTGGTTGTGGTCCACTCTCTCACAAAGAGTAGGACTGTCCCCCCCATCAGTGGGAACATGATAGGCTAATTATGTTCTGGAAAATTCGCGTGCAAAATAGTACCAGGCCTTTTTTTTTTTTTTGAGTGGGAAATTATCAAATAACTTCTCCCGCTCTGCGGGAGCGGGAGGGCGTGTCAGACTTTTACTGACTAAAACCCACCCGTGTTCCTTCGGTTGCCCTGTTGCCGGGGGCCACGATTTCCCTATCGGTTTTCTTCGAACCCCCGGCAGGCATTGGCCCTAGCGGACCTCGTCAATTCTGCTGACATCTCTTTGAGGCGCGTGTAGAATACAACGCGCCGTCGACCCGGGCTTGGTCCTTATCGGACGGCGAGCTACCCATTGCTCACCGTCAGCAGGGCCGCACCTACAATGGCCGGAAATAGGCTCGCGATTCCCGCCCCGGGCGTCTCCTCCTGCGGCGGTTACGGGCGATCCTCAAATAGTAATTTGGTAGTGATATTACCAATTAAGCAATTATACTTCTGTATCAAGGGTACGATTAAAATCGATAGCCATAATTACATTATGCACTGAATAAATAATATTATTCACAATCATTAATATTTTAGCATACCTACCCAACTGGCGAAATGCGGGTGTACCTGCCTACAGGGAAATCTCACAACAAGGCGTGATGTTATGTTATGTTATTAATATTTTTACTCCAAAAATCACAATCATAAAATTTTAGCTCCAAAAATGATAAATAAAGACTCGGCAATCTATTTTTATTTATTAAAAAGTCGTCTAGTATCTAAACAAGGCTAAATTATCTAGATCTTATATAATACTAAAATTATAGTGGCCTACAAATTATATCATTGTTATATGCTAATTATTATGTCAATTTAAAAACTAGATTGTCAAAACGTCTATGAATTTATTATTAATTGGTTAGACCTACATTTTCAAGGTCGTTTTTAGTCAAGTAGACAATAATATTGCTCTCTAATTTATATTGTTGCCACAATCTTATAAAAGGTGGAATAATTTTATAATTTTCAACTGGGGCTTATGATAAACTAGCTACGCCCCGCGGTTTCACCCGCATAAGTCTCGATGCCGTGAGAATATCTGGATAAAAAGTATCCTATGTCGTAATCCAGGTCATGGTCTACCCATGTGCCAAATTTCATCCAAACTTGTTCAGCCGTTTTAGCGTGAAAGCGCAACAAATAAATAAACAAACTCACTTTTGCATTTATAATATTAAGTTAGGATTTGTATATAATGGTACTTCATCATCGTCATCATCGTCAGCCTATAATGTTCCCACTGCTGGGACACAGGCCTCCTCTCAGTGAGAGGGAGTGAGCCGTAATACACCACGCGGGCCCAGTGCGGGTTGGTAGATGTCACATGTCTTCGAATTT
Source organism: Agrochola lychnidis (assembly GCA_963680765.1). Classification (NCBI taxonomy): domain Eukaryota; kingdom Metazoa; phylum Arthropoda; class Insecta; order Lepidoptera; family Noctuidae; genus Agrochola; species Agrochola lychnidis. Next base: position 15,869,256 of record OY796872.1, read on the forward strand.
TTGGTTCTAGGACATGCCGGTTTCCTCACGATGTTTTCCTATAATGGTACTTAGCCTACTGGAATGGCTAAAAAATAGTTCATTTCATCTTGACCCTCCTGTCCTTCCAATTTATTTAATTTTTGAATCTCCATAATAGCCGTAATATGTCAGAATGCACGGGTCCTTTCTAGCGAACGATCTTTTATAGTTATAAAAGACCATTCGTCTTTGAATAGGAGCTCATGACTAAGTGCTAACTCATGACTACCGCACGGATCGATCCATCAGGTTAAGCCACGCTTGCCGGGGTGGGTCCGGATGGATGACCATCTTTACACACTGAGACTCCCGTGCCTCGGAAAGCACGTTAAGCCATTGGACCCGGCTATCATTCTAGGATCTTTGACAGTAGTTACGGGTCGTCAGAAGCCCGAAAGTCTGACAACCAGTCTTACCAAGGGGTATCATATTACTAAGTAACTAGGTTCTTGAGTCAGATAGGCAGTCGCTCATGTAAAATACTGGTATTCAGCTGCATCCGGTTAGATTGGAAGCTGACCCCAACCTGGTTGAGAAAAGGCTAGGCAGATTGACCTTTAATGTATTGAATATTGATAAATTACTGCTCTACTTTAGATAAACAAAGTTTAAACCTCAAAAAAAAGATTAAACCGATATTTATAATGGCGTCACCTAAATCCGTATTTTATTACATTATCAATGCATATTATGCATATCCTGCAGATAATTACGACCGGATTTAAATCAGCAATAATTTATTGGCTACATATAAATATTTATAAACAAAAACCAGCCTATTAGAATGTAAGGAAACCGGAGCAAATATGGATTTAAAATATTATACATAGTCAAATAATCGAAAAATATCATCGTAATCAGAGGTCTAGATTAAGATTATTGAACCTATGCCACTAGTTTATATAAAAGTATAAACACAATTTTTTTTATACCTGTTTTCTTCGAAAGTTTAGGCGCAGATGTAGTGTTACATATGAGACACATTTTTTTTGTATTTGGATTTTTGAGTTTTATTCCAAACTTGAACCGTTAAATATCATAATTAAAATCATAAATATCAAATCAATCATCATCGCTAAAATCATTGTTAAAATTAGTTTTTCAAATCAAATTACCTACTTGACCTAGGAATTAAAATCAAAACCTGAACTGAAACTACTTCTCTGTCATTTACCCTGGTCACTGTCATGATACAAATGAGGTAAAATTTAAATAATACATTTAGTAATAACTTAGGTTTTATTATTATTTCGTTATAGTAAATAGTGCTGATTCAAACATTAATAAATAGATATTTTACTATAGATCTCTAGAATCTTGAGTGCATTAAGGACTATATTGTGATCAATGATATTAATAGCAGAATATCTTAACCAAATAACATGTAAATTGTAGACTTTATATTAATGTGTTTTTATTTTTCTGTTACAGACAAGATGCGGGTTCAACTGAAAGCAGCAGTTATATTACTAATATTACATATAACTACAACAAGAACTGCTAAAAGCAACGGCCCATCAGTCCATGAAGTCATTAACGAACAAGCAAGGATAGATGAAAAGAGGCCTATAAGTTATGGAAATCCTCTTGCAGGGAACTCTCAACAAAATGCAAGGATCCACGCACAACACCAACAAGCCATGTTCAATGCAGAAAGGGTAAGACAACACAGAGCACAAATCCAAAGATGGAACAAGGCTCCCCAACAAGTCGACAGCTATATGAAAGCTTATCATGAATCACAAGAGAACCACCAACTTGCACTTGAACAAATGCAACAACCCACCCAGAAAGATAAAACACCGAGAACAAGACAAGAAAGGACTAATTTAAGAAGCAGGTCCCATCTTGATCCAGTTAAACTAACAAGAGCTGATGTTGTAGATAAAAATAGAAATCACAGATCGTTCGGTTCTGTATACCATAAAGTACTGAATAAGAATAAGATTAATACTTCACCAGGGACAACATACGATCAAGGAGTGACCATCAAACCTAATGGAAATATAGGATTGAATAACTTGGAGAGAGAACAAGCGAGTTTGTATACTAAGATATCGCCAAGTAAACCTCAATATATATATCCGAAATTGTACAGTCAAATGTATACATATGAATCTGCTGATGACATCCATGCACTAAATACTCTACTAGCAAAATCACCACAAGAACAAATAACACAATTGAATACATTGACACAAGTAAATAAGGAATATGGTAAAGATACACTTGAACAGCCAATAGATTTATTCTTTTACTTAAATAATCCTAACACAGCAGTAGATGACAATAGCAAATATAATGTAGAAAATGCCTACAATGGGCCGCATGCAAATGAATATGCAAATTACAACGACCATAAACCAATTACAGAAGAAGTTGTTGAAAACGAAGAGGCAAAAGCTGCTGCATTTAGACCACATCCTCTACAGCAAACACCAACACTAATGCCTCAAGTTTTTGAAGATCCAACTACGACGAAGAGCAATTATTACAAAATAGAAGTAGAACAAACTATTAGCGGGAATAACCACGAGAAAAGTGTCGAGTTTCCCAAGCCAAGTTATGCAGAATCAACATACGAAGCACCTTCAAATTATTACACTAAAGAACCAAATTCAGAAACAGTAAAATATCTGCAGTCCCAGCATTCTGGAGTTCAGCATTTATCTCATGATGGAACGGGGGTCTCAGCATACGGAGGCGATGATGTAAGTATTAAAAAAATTAGGCCGAAACGTCAGCTAGATTCAAACTTATTTATTTTAGAGAACGAACCTTTACCTGTACAAATACAAACACCACCTTTATTTAAAAATGAAACTCCGTCTAGTTCAAATAATAAAACAAAAGGTTCAGTGCTCATTGTGACTCAAAACAAATCTATTGGTAGTAATAATAATGGTATAATAAACTCAGATGATCAAACATCTCTTAATAGAACTGACAGAAATGATACGTTACCAAGCCCAATGGAATGGAAACGTTATAGAACCTTTGATGATCATCCTGAAGGAGAAGCGAAAGACTATGACTATTATGAAGACGATAATAATAACAAAGACTATTCGTACGATGGTGATTATGACCCTAATGACGAATTCAATCCACCAGACCTCGATTACCCAGCACAAAATAATTTCAGACAGCCAGCCCGATTCTCTAGACCCAATAGATTAAGAAATCCAAGTAACAAACAAAATTTGGACTCACAAAATAGCTTTTCAAATAGATTTGCCAATTTCAAGCATCCTAAATATAACGATTTTCATTCTGAGCCAAGTGATGAATACGGCCCACCTATAAACTACGGGCTTCCCAGTACCAGTTATGGGACACCATTCCAACAATATGGGCCACCTAAAAGCCAGTTCAGGGGTTTCATACCTGAAGTTTCTAGCCTGATTGACTCTTCGGAACCTGTTTATATGTTGACAGGGTCTCAATTAAAAGATTTAGTAGGCCAAAAGCACCTGAATGTTCAGCATTTGGATGTATTCCAGTATCCGTCTTTGACTAAACAAAAGCACATGAGGTACTCTAGGAGGATAAAAAAAAATAGACATAGTAGGTATAGGAGACCGAGAAACTTTGGAAAGTTTCGTAAATTAAACAAATTAATACACTATTGAGAAGTTAGATTTTTGAACAGTAAATGCTGTTGTATCGTTAAAACTAAGTAAATGAATTTACAATAGATAGCTGATTGTAAAGTTATTGACCCAATTGTCACAAACATGATGTATATCTTGCCGAAACTAGCTTTAAATAAAATGTAGGTCCCATTTCAGCACAGAAAAACTTTACAGTTTCAGTACAAGGCAAAGGTGACCAAAATATCAGTTACCATAAACCACATAATATACTGCCATCGACATATTTATACGACGTTTTAGCTTTAAGTTATTTATATATTAGTAGTATGCGCTACTTATAAACATAATTAAGTTTAAATTAAATTATTTAAATGTTTTAGACTAAATAAATTATGTAATTTGAAAGAGCTCTTATTTATTTATTACTTTCTACAAGTTTATTAAACAAGTTTATGTAGAAGAGGAAGGAAAAGTGGAAAGTTAGATGATACGTTAAATGTAAATAAAGTTAGATATTAAGCACTTAACATTGCCATTTACGAATGGTAAGTATAAATAATAATTAATTGTTGTCACTCTATTATTCAAGCTATAAAAAAATCTTAATGATTAATAGAGAATTCTCCAGCAATAGAAAATGCACTCACTATGTTAAATTCGACAGTTCGAACACTAGAAATAAAAGATTTTCGTCTTATAGTTTGTCAGTACCTTGAAAACTTTGACTATCGTACTGTTTTGTGAGGAAATCGGTATATCCTAGAACCAAAAATTTGAAGATATGTGACATCCACCAACCTGCACTGGACCCGCGTGGTGGACAACGATCCACTCCTTCTCACAGAGAGATTTGAGTCCCAGCAGTGGGAACAATATGGGCTGATTATGTATTAAGTTATGTAAGTTAATGTCAAGTAATTGACCAGTCATTGTGTTGACAACAGTAGTTTCTATTTAATCACGTGGACACTTGAATTGTGAAATTTGTTAAATTCAACAAGTACAGTTTAATATATTCGTCCGGAAGTTTCGATGACAAGAATAGTCAAGTCATGACATTTTGTGATGTAAGATTGTTGATGATGTTAAGTGATAATACCTATACAGTACTAGACTACATGCAACTGTATCTTAAGGCCCAGAATGCCACATCTACCCGTTTCTGTAGTAGAACAATATTCTATTTCCTAGGCCAACTTAACAGGGCACGCCACAATTGCGACGATAAGTCCCCTCTTTGAGGAGTGGCTAGAGAGGCGCCACGGCGTCCTCACCTTCGCCTGACGCAGGTCCCCACCAGACACGGTTGTTTCGGGAGGTTCCTGTTCAGGATAAGGCGCTGGAAACGCCCGGGTTTCCCCATTGTGTGGATCGCCCGGAGGACACGGTGGAGCATACGGTGGATGTCTGCCTGGCTTGGGCGGAGCATCGCCGTGTCCTCGTGAAGGCGATCGGCGACGGTGATATCTCGCGTCCGGCCCTGGTCCAGGCCATGGTACGGAGCGAGAGAGCATGGGAGGCTGTGATCTCCTTCTGCGAAGCAGTAATGCTCGCGAAGAAGGAGGCGGAACGCGTGAGGGAGATGCAAATTTAACCTAACCGCCACAGGAGACGCCCTAGGCGTCGGGAATCGCAGGCCGATTCCCGGCCGGACGCGAGATGCAGACACGGGCTTGCATCGAATCCCCGTAGGCGCGGGCTTGCGGACGGTGAGCAATGGGTAGCTCGCCGTCCGATAAGGACCTGGCCTGAGTCGACAGCGCGTTGTGTTCCACGCGCGCCTCAAAGAGATGTCAGCACAACTGAAGGAACGGCCGATGCCTGCCGGGGTTGCGAATAAAACCGAAAGGGAGATCGTGGTCCCCGGCAACATGGCAACTGAAAGAACACGGATGGGTTTTAGTCAGTAAGAGTCTGACACGCCCTCTTGCTCCACACAGAGCGGGAGAAGTTATTTGATAATTTCCCACCCAAAAAAAAGGTGTCAAAGTACCTAATCTCATTTGAACGGACAGCAGAATACAGGGCAGACATGAGACATCTAAACTTTTAACAAATAACTCTAAACAATGATTCGAGAATCCAGGACTTTTAACGACGGAATTGGGGTTTGCGACCTATAAATTTTCTTTTTTCGGACGTGCGGAAGGAACGGTACGGATTTCATCTCACTTGTTTTAATAAACTGTCCGGAACGTCGGACATTCCCCGGATGTCTTCAAAGTTAACGCATAACCCGGAAAAATTATATATACTTAGCTAACTTATCGCATCCATAATGTTCTAATGGTCATCGTAATTTCATGGTACGTTTGTTAAAGTGATACTATCAATATACGAGTACATAACACAGAACTTTTTCTTTGCAATAAAACTTAGTTATATGTTTCCTATTATAAAGTTTATTATTGTTGCAACAAAGCCGTATTTACGTCGTAATTAATATTGTATTATTTATCTTGTTACATTTTATCTAAGGCCCTCATGAATCGTGACTTTATCAGAAAGCTTCCTCATACCTAGATACAGGTAATTTATTCTAGAGAACAATAGATAGCAATGCCTATATCATGAGAGAATTATTATTTGAAGACAAGTCTATTAAGAACGTCATAAGGTTCCTTGTGTTAGAGAGCTTACAATTTATCACCTAGAATTCTAGATAGAAACTGGCTAAGTTACAACAGCTGCACGGGTCGATCGATCAGGTTAAGCTACGCTTGCCGCGGTTTGTCTGTGGATTTACATACCAAGACCCCTCCGTGCCTCGGAAAGCACGTTAAGCCGTTGGTCCCGGCTGTCATTCGTAGATCTTTGACAGTCGTTACGGGTAGTTAGAAGCCCAAAAAAAGTCTGACAACCAGTCTTACCAAGGGGTATCGTGTTACCTAGTTACTAGGTTGTGGAGGTCAGATAGGCAGTCGCTCCATGTAAAATACTGATATTCAGCTGCATCCGGTTAGACTGGAAGCCGACCCCAACATGGTTGGGAAAAGACTAGGCAGATGATGAATTCTAGATAGAAAGTCAGTTTCAGGTAATACTGGGTAATTTTTTTGGAAGAACGAACAGCTATAAATTTCTGAATAATATCTTGAATTATTTATACACACGTATTTACATTATTTAAAAACTAACAGACTTAAAATAATAATATGTACAAGTATATAAAAGGGGGGGAAATAATCATAGAGCATCAAAAAATTTGTCCGCATCGCTGTCAATAGGAAAAGTGCCCAAAAGGCTGCATTGCCACGTTGTATGGCAATACTGATTCTTTGGCCAAAGAATAGACCAGCTCTCTGGTCACGTGAAGAGTCGACCAGCCGCTTGGCGATGTCTTGAAAAACTAGGTGGGCACTCGAACATATTATCGCACAATAATATCTTACGTTTTTTGCCAATGACTTCCGCTAACCCATTGAAATGGCTGCTGCTCTGCTGGTAATCTTCCGGGCCTCAATGTTTGATTATAACGACAATACAAAACTCACGACCATGATCGACCCTTAGGAATGATTTAAGAGATGAGGAAATCCATCTTCAACAGTGTACAGACGCCAGCACATCAAGCTACCACAATCTGTCAAATTTATTTATTAGATTTTCAACATTATCATTAGTAAGTATAAGGTTCAAAAATGATTGGGAAAATTTGACAGTTTCGGGTAGCTTGATGTGCTGGCGTCTGTACATTTTAAGGGCTAATAAAGTTGGAATAACTTAGCTACTTTTGAGACATTTTACTGATCGATCGCGATCTTTGGACTTATAGTTTCAAATCAAAGTATCTAAGTATCAATTTAAAATAAACTGCCATAGTCAGTTTTTTGGAAGAAAACATCGACTAAGGACAGCCCCCAAATAGTAGATTGTTTACCAAGGGAGCAAACAACTATTTTTAAGGCGAGAGTGTTTCTTTGAATCCTGAGCGCAGCGAGGGATTCAAAGATTCAAAGATTCATTGGATTTTCATTTTGACCAAATTCACACTTTCTCTCTTTCTCTCTCTTGCCAGCCTGTTACTTGTTCATACAATGTTCGTGTTTGATCTCTTTGGTAATTGGAACTTTTAGTAACATTATACACATTCCAAATTCAAATCACTTTTAATCCCTAGGGATTAAAAAGCTATTTTAGTCCCTGTTTACGAAGAAAAAACTAGCTCTTTTTGAATAGATTTACTAGAAAATCTTGTACCTTAGTTGGTAGTATAGTTTATGCTTAGATATTACCAAAAAATATACTTTACCCCACTCCTCCATTCCAGATTCACTACGCAGCGAACTACGAATTCGGTTACCGGGTTCGCGACCATGAAACTGGCAATGACTTCGGACATCAAGAGGCCAAATCTGGTGACAGTACCCGAGGATCCTACCACGTACTCCTTCCTGATGGTAGAATACAGCAAGTCAAGTATTCAGCAGGACCTGATGGGTACCATGCTGATATATCCTATAATAATCTACAATGAGCGTTTAGCAAAGGTTCTGTGAAAATTGTGTGTTGATTTTCCCATTTTTTTGGTGGGAAATTGCGGAGTTTGTACGTGTTGTTGGAAGTGTCTTAGAGTGATGGTTTAATCAAAATTAGTTTAGTAGTTTTGGAGATTAGTGGTGCTTTTTTGTCTTTCTCTGGAATTAGTAAATCAGTTTTGATTGCACGAGTTTAATTTAAAAACTTGTGTCGTATTTAGTTGTAGAGACAAGTCAAGCAATATTTTAGATGTAAGAAATATGTAGTGCTAAAATTGTAAATATCAAATAATTTTATTTATTAAGTTATTTTCTCTGTAAATCTGATTTTGTACATAATAACAAATTAATTTAGTTTAAAATAAAACACAAACCAATACTATAATATTTATTTGAATCACAAATCACAATCAAAATCTTAAAAACTAAAACAAAAATATTTTTTACTTAATATTAAAACCTCTTTGCACCACGAAAGCTGTATGTTTACGGTCCAACGCCAGATCTAATATGGCGCCAACGAAAAACATCTCTCGCCATTTTATACACTATGGTAGCTTGAGGAAACGGTTAGAACAAAAGTTGTAAATGATATAATGGAAGAGAAACTAGAAAGTTGTCATATATGTCATTACGTGCGGGCGACATTACTGAGATTATGTAACCAATGGATGGATAAGGAAATATGGACATAATTTTAGAAATATGCACGATTTTAATTTTGTTAATTAAAATAACTTCCGTAGTTCCGTTCGTCGCTCGCGGTGTTTCTCGTTTTTCAAATGTTTTCAAACCATTGTGGATTGTTCCATTTTCAAATAACTGACAACGAATAAAAAATTAAAAAAATACATTTCATACAAATACATTATTTTTGAAATGAGAAGCTACCTAAGTATTCCTATTTTATTTTATTGGGGAGGTATTTTACTCAAGGGTTTGAGGGAGCTACCCTAGTTCATAAGTTTGTATGTAGGATCTTAAATATTTAATTGATGGATCCTAAAATTTTCTGGCTGTTTGTTGATTGTGGTAAGACCTTCCAATGTAGGCCTTTTGTGAAACCAATAATTTTTTCGCTTTATTTAGTGTGCAATAATGATTAGATAAACTGCTGAGCATGAATGAGATCCTGGGATCGATTCCCGGGTCGGTCAGTGTTATTGGGTTTTTCCATCTGGAATTTCTCAGTCGCAGTCCGAGTCTGGATTTGTGCCCGGTTGATGGCAATAGGCTCGCCCCCTATTACATGGGACTTAAACATAACTGGCGAAATGTGGGTATACTAGGCACACTTCTGCCCGAACCTTCGGCGATTACAAGCGTGATGTTATGTTATGTCTACTTATGCTTGTTTGTATACAAATTACTCATTCCTGGACTTGAGTTTCCGGCGAAAGACTTTCCGGGTGACTCTCACTTTCTTTTTGTCAGGAGATATACAGGGTGTTTGGCAGAACGTTGAACATACGAAAATGGTGGATAGGTGGGGTCATCTGCTACTTACTCAGCCCTAATTTATTTGGCCCTGGCCCCTGAATAAAAAAAAAATTGTTTTTTTTGCTTTTCTAGTTTCACCACTTTCTTAACTTTAAAGTGTAATTTTTATTAAAAATGGGTAAAACAGGCAATATTTTATTCAGATGTTGACTAGAAAAAAAGTTATGAGTCCTCAAACTTACAGAAAGATGTAAAAAATACTTAAATCTTAATTTCAACTTGGATTAAAAAAAAAATATCCAGGGCGCCAGGGCCAAATAAATTAGGGCTGAGTAAGTAGCAGATTACCCCACCTATCCACCATTTTCGTATGTTCAACGTTCTGCCAAACAGCCTGTATATAGAGCTATCATACTTAGGTAAATTGAATAGAGCCGTTTCATCTGATTATTTTGCCTACTACAAAAGATTCAAATTCAAATGATATCTAGTGGTTCAAGCAATGGCACGTAAAATTTAATCGGAGAGGCAACCGGATGGCGAATGGTAATCTGGGTCTTGAGGTGATACCGAATCCCCTCGTACGGCATTGAAACACACAAACTCCTTGCACTAATTAGAGCTTAAATTTTGAATGCCATGTCAAAAAAAAATGTTTTGCCCCCATCCCCCATATCTCCGCCCCCGTCCATTTGGGGTCCATTCGGACGATACGGGGGGTTCGGTATCACTTCAAGACCCCGATTACCATTCGCCAATTTTACATGCCATTGCCTTTGAATTAGGGGGAAGGGATTGTGTTTTGTTTTCGTAGTGTTTTTTTATTATTATTATTATTTTCTTTATTTCATTAAAATACTTATAAATTACATTTTTAAATATTAGAATATAAAAAATATAGAAACATTTAAAAATATAAAAAATAGTAGCCCACCGGTATCGGGAACAGGGTCCAAGCTACCGGCGGTCAGGGCTCCAGAGAGAGGAACCTCCTGACAATGCGAGCCGTGTCCAGGAGTACCGCTTTCTGAATCAAGCCCTTGATCCAGCTGCCCAACGAGAGCCTCCTTAGGTGTTGGTCGAGGCTCTTGGCAATTAAGCCATTGGCTGATACGACTATCGGCACAATGATCGCTGAGTCCACATCCCACATGTCGACAACCTCGCGAGCCAAGTCAAGATACTTGATTTGTTTGTCTTATTATTATTATTTATTTAGTTCATAATATTACAGTTTTCGTTTTACATAACATCTGCCAAACTGCAAAGCAATTTGTCGGCAGTAGGTCCTCGTGGATTTAGCTCGAATCTTTGCTTGAGTAGACATAAAAACTAAATCTAAGTTAAAACTAAAAGATGGCTATGGCTATGGCTCTGTAGGCAAACACTCTGTATGTTAATACAGAGTAGTTACCCACACAGCCACAGATTCTACAAGTTCTACAGCTACCATACTCAGCGGCATCAGTCAGCGAACGTCATGAGACTATCCTATAGTAGGTACCTACTCAGTATAAGGTAAGCAAACTTAGTACCCACGACCTTAGCCCACCGAAGCCGCCAATCGGACACAGCAACTATGGACACATCGACAAGTAATGCTTCCTTAGGACACTTTTTAGGTGATTTTTACTTATGACGCGATCGATCATTCCCTCAGGCAATTCATTTAAATCCATCGTCTCGTACGCTTACCATAATAATTGTTTACATTTGGCACCTGTAGTTTCTTTTTCTTTGCAAGTCGGGTTGGGTTGTTATGTACTTTTTCTTTTTTATGTTTTTTAATATTGTGTTGTTCAAGAGTCGTTTCAAAGTCAAAGTCAAATAATTTATTTCAATTAGGCACAAAAAGGCACTTTTGAACGTCAAAAATAAAAATAGAATTGATTCTAGTCGCCCCTTTCAAAAGGTAGTTTTCGTATGGAGAAGAATGGGCAAGAAACTCCACCGTTACTCTTTTAAAATGTTTTACAATATTTTGTATACATTGATTATATAATTATATGTGAAGACGATGCACCTGGAATAATATTACTATACCACAATAGGTAAAAATAATTAAAAATGAAGCAATGACAGAAAAAAGAATAATTATGTAATGGATACATGGTGTTCACATATTTACAAGCATTGTAAAAGTAGGTACCTATACGATATTCCTAAAAAAATTACAAGTGATACTAATTAGTCAGTGTGTGAGTAATCACAGAATGTAAAAAAATAATAATAATGTCATAATATTTAATTACACGATTAAATTAGCAACCAGTTTGATTTTGTCTAGACTCTAAATTGTCCTATGGAGCTAGACCAGCATGCTTCCAAGCATTCTTATCTAGAATATAATCCTCTAATTTGTAATATGCTTGTTTACAAAGAGTACTTTTAATGTGAGTTTTAAATTTTCTTTCAGTTAACTGTAATATATCACAAGGTATTTTGTTGTAACATGAGAGGGGTAGGTAGGTACGGGTTGCACGCGAGATATTAGATTTTTTGCTTGCTTTATACGCCCTCTTAAGATGCTACGATATAGGTAGTTGCAATTTTTACACAGAAAACGGAAATATACTTTAAACATGCTTTTAACAGTGCCCGGTGAAGCACTCGTGGGTAACTGGGTATCAACTGGCGCATGAGTCGATTGAAGGTAAGCTATATATATATATATTTCATTTATTGCGGATCACACATAAAGGTACATACAATCCATATAGTATTAGTAACAAAGACTTAGAAACTATGTTAGTAAAACTTACAAACTAACCAAACAACTAATAACTACGTGGCTCAACACAAGTTGGCACGTGCCTCCGCATCCAGTGCCTAATAAAGGGGTTGTCCACCTTGTCGACCAATGTTTTTAGGATGCTGTTGGAGCTTCCGCGCAACCTACCTATTATTGACGCCGCCCGCTTTCTCATTAAGGCATGAAAATCATCAACACGGGCTTCCGCGAACATCTGCGAAGCGCTACAGAAGCGTGGAAGCCCCATCAATATCCCGAACCCATTATTATATTGAACGCGCAGGACGTTGTAGGCCCTCTGCGTATACTTTACCCACAAGCTGCACGTGTAGAAGGTTTGGCAGTAGGCCTTAAAAAGATACACCTTCACATCCCCACTACAACGTGCAAACCTGCGGGCTAACATATTGCACCGAACCGCCAACGTCCTACACTCCCTGTACAAATCTGCATCATCAGATAAGTCCTCCGTGACCAAATGTCCTAGGTCCTTAACCTGAGCAACACGCTGCAAAGGTGTTCCGCTTATAGTCACTGGAGGAAGGTTACCTAACGATGCATGTTTGCCGTGCAGCTATGCTTGCCGTGGTCGGTTCATGGATGGGTGAACAATCATTACATATCGAGACCCTTCGTGCCTCGGAAAGCATGATAAGTCATTTGTCCCAGCTGTCATTTGTAGATCTTTGACAGTCGTTAAGGGCAGTCAGAAGCCCAAAAGTCTGACAAGCAGTCTTACCAAGTTGTTATAGTTAACGGTTATAATAAAACAGAGTAATAGAATGGAGGAGCTTGTGGCTAAGTAATAACAGCCACACGGATCAATCCATCAGGTTAAGCTACGTTTGCCGGGGTTGGTCCGTGAATGTGTGACCATCTTTACATACCGAGACTCCTCCGTGCCTCGGCAAGCACGTTAAGCCGTTGGTCCCGGCTGTTATTCGTGAATCTTTGACAGTCGTTACGGGTCGTCAGAAGCCTGAAAGTGACAACCAGTCTTACCAAGGGGTACTGTATTACCCAGTTACTGGATTGTGGAGGTCAGATAGGCAGTCGCTCCTTGTAAAATACTGGTATTCAGCTGCATCCGGTTAGACTGGAAGCCGACCCCAACATAGCTGGGAAAGGCTAGGTAGATTGTTACAGACGCAAAAAACCATTTTAGAGAGTAGATAACTAACATCCTGTTTCTTTTTTGTTTAAATTTAAAACTAATGAATAGATATTAACTCTTTCCAAAATTTAGTTTTATTTATCTTTTGGCATCTCATTAGTGATGTAATTTGTAAAACGTTTTTCGAAAAGGATCTACTTTCTATAAATATTAAATAATTTTGTCTAGTCCAAAATGGTGCTAAAACAACTTAGATTACTATCTACGTTATCTGGTTTTTTAATTCCCACGCAAAAGTATTTAAAGAAATATTAAATCACTTCATTTAAATTCTAAACTGTTTTTTGTGAATCTATCTTATTAACATAGCGGAATTATTCAAATAAGTACCAAAAGAAAAGTGATTTTTTACATTCATTACAATACACCTTAAAATCTCGTAACTTCTGAAATAACCGTAGGAAATGAATGAAAAAAAATTGACAGAGTGTAATAAAACTCTAAATATCGAATATGCAATAAAGTTAAAACTATCGTAATAGCACATTACCATTTTATTCGCCGGGGACAACGAATTGATGACGATACCTTAGGTAGGTAGTGTGAAGCTTGCTAAAAAGTTTAATTAGAATAATATCAAGCACGAAGAAGTCAGATGCTTTTGGGGGGGACCCTGAACCCCTTAGCCCCCCCGGATCCACTACTGCTTCTTAAAATTGTGAATTGGAGTGCCGCTCCCGGAATATCCCGAAAACAAGCGCAACCTCTAGAGCAACCCGGAAAATGGCGCACTTTTGTGATTAAGATACTTTTCTGTGTACGTAGGTATTCGATCTCATTTCAATCAATCACCACAAAAAAATACCTAATTCTATTAACTTTTTTTTTTTTACAAGAACTAAAAATAAACAATCTACGGAAATGAGTCAGCTATAATGACGTTACTGCGCCGACAAACGTATCTAATTTACTGATCAGATTACCTAGGACAATAGAGAAACCTTGATAAATTCTAACACTTCAACAGCTAATTAGGCAGCTAGGTCAAGGGACTGAGGCTGTAATGAAGGTAGTCCTTGATTCTGACGGGATAATGAAGAATGATATCTTTGTTTCTTGTCAAATCTTGTCATATACAAGATGATAGCATTCCGCATCCAAAATGCACTTACAGATCAAAATAAAAAACATTTGGGTACCTAGGGGACGGACGGGCAAGAAGGATATTCTAACTTTGGATAAAAAGAAAAACTAGTGTAACATAATTTATATTTATCAGTTACTTATTATTATAATCTTTGGACATTTAGCTTTGTTATTTGAGATCAAACATAAGAAAAAAATAAGCCTTCTCAAACTCAGATCATTTAAAAAAATAACTGTCATAATCCGTTTTGGCCGACCAGGGCGGGAAAAATGGTTAAGTACATATTTACCTATTATATATTTACTTATTATAGGTATAATTAGAAAAGATGACGCAACCAACAAAAGGAAAGTACGGCATTGACACGTCTAATATTAACAGACTTTAGTGAAAATATCGTAATTTAGACATCCAAGAATGTATAAAACAAACACGATGTTCTTACAGCTGTTTTTTACAAATTTTTGCTTCGAAATTGTAATTTATCGCACAGAATTTAAAGTTACACTTCCAAGTGGTCGGCGGACCACTGTCGGTTAGCACGTCTGTGGGACGCGTTGAGCAGTACTAGCGCTGTCTCTTTTTATCGATCAAGCAGCGATTTGATGGTTTTATTCTTCTTGCCCGATATCTCCTTCTTGCCCGTCCGTCCCCTAGTATAAAAAAATTTGGCTGAGAATCGAAACTTCTAAACTTAAAAAAAATACAAAAACCGCCGACAGCCAAAATCGTCACCAGGTATCTAGGTACTTCTTTGTCTTTTAGCCGCAATGTTGTAAGGTATAAAGGTAAGGTTGTAGGTAGGGTGCTGGTTGTTTCGCCATTATAAATTAACATAATTTCGTTACACGCAAAATTCCTACAACCGTGTTTTCATGCATGAATAGTCCATTACTAATGTTAAAGAATTACGATTTCCTTACAAATTGCTACTTGCCATCATAAGTTTTAGCTGATAGGTATTGGTGCCGATTCCCTTGTTCACAAACTAAACTAAATTTAAGTTCAGTGCATCTTTTTCTTTCTATTTCATTAAGAAAAGGACAGAAGATAAATTTTAGTTTAGTCCTGTCAAATTAATCAACGCTTGACGTAAATTGACGTAATTTTAGTCGGCAAGTTTTTAATCACGTCTAAACTTGTATGGAGAGTGACAGGCGCTGATTAATTTGACAGGACTAAACTAAAATGTATCCTCTGTCCTTTTCTTAATGAATTAGAAAGAAAAAGATGCACTGAACTTAAATTTAGTTTAGTTTGTGAACAAGGGAATCGGCACCATTATCTACTTAACTTCAACACGACTGACATGTACAAATACATTTGTATTTTACTAAAAGGTTACTACTACTTGAATCATTTTGAAAGTTTTATTGTTATTAAACTCGAATATGTATTTTGAAATCGTTTAATTATTTTCGTTTCATAATAGGTAGGTTTACCTACCTTGATGTCAGATTGCGATATCAATAAAAAAAAAGTAATTAATTATAAGGCACACAACTGCATGAGCAGTGGGGACGTGGAAACCGCCGCCACATACATGTTGTAGAGTGTAGGTTCGAACCCAGGGAGACGGGTGTTGTGTCTGGTGGGCAAATGTCGGGATGTTATATACAGTATGATTCTTCATAATGTACCTACACATATCGAAATGAGGGAATCTATACTTATTTTTACCGACAGAAAAAACATTAAAAAAAAATGATTTTTTATATTAAAAAAACATTTTTTTTTTCTCTTTGGCATCTTATTGATAAATTTTACAATTATTGTAAAAATTGATGAAAAAATACAGATTTTTGGTAAAAAAAAAACGTGTTTATTTTCAATTGAGGGTAGTTTTTTTCACAATTTTCATTTTATGAGGACGCCTAATTACTTCCAATCATTATGGAATTTGTTTCATCGCGATAGATGATTTATTTTAAAAGCCACACCGTTTTGTTACAATTTTTGTTTTAATTCCATAAAATGTATAAAAAAATATTTATATTTTTTTTAATATTTTTACTGTCGATAAAATTAAGCATAGATTCCCTTATTTCGATATGTGCACATTATAAAGAATCATAATGTCTGTATATGCCGCGTGGTAAACCTGATTGCGCGATGTAGGATTTTGCGTGACGTCACAATGATGCGTAGTTCGCATGTGGCGATGTAAATGCCACAGGGTATTCATTAGTAAGTACCATCGCGTTAACGCATATCGAACCGCTTTGAAAACAAAATCCCGTGCAAACGACCCTTTTTTTTCGTAGGTAAGCGATACTATAGCGGCCGAGCGCTACAAGCAAAAATAGTCCTTACTGTGTACAGGTATGCGTGTCTTCGATAGTACCTTGTTTTCTGATTTCTTCTATTTACCAATGGCTGGCAACAATAAAAAGTTATAGGCTCACGGTCACGGATAGCTAAATACAACAATAAATGAAACACGCAAAATGACATCTTTTTATTTATTTCACTACCCAAGAGTATTGATCTAATACTTTTTAAACAATTTTAGTATGGCTACAATACGCCCTTAATCAAAATAAGTTAGTATGAAGTTTCATTACGTTACTTGTATACAAAATGCTTTGATTGAACACGACTCTTCAATTCTTGATTTCAACGCATAAATTTGTCGATCATTTGGCTTATCTGAAGCTACTCACCTAAATATTTGAACACATGTAATGTAATGTGATAATACCCACCCTTTTTCGGGTCGTTATGATTCGGCACAGCCGCATGCGGCATAATCGAATATTTGCAAATACAGGCAGGGACATCGACGCGAAAACTGTTACCATGGATTCAGTAGATGATTCTGAACACACCTGCGTTGAAATTTTTCGTCAGTTATTTTAAAAAATCTGCTGTTTCGTCAACCGACGAAAAATGTCAACGCAGGGGCGTTCAGAATGGCCGATAAGGACCTGGCCCAGGTCGACGGCGCGTTGTGTTCCACGCGCGCCTCAAAGAGATGTCAGCAGAATTGACGGGGTCCGCTAGGGCCGATGCCTGTCGGGGTTACGAAGAAAACCGAAAGGGAGATCGTGGCCCCCGGCAACGTGGCAACTGAAGGAACACGGGTGGGTTTTAGTCAGTAAGAGTCTGACACGCCCTCCCGCTCCGCCCAGAGCGGGAGAAGTTATTTGATAATTTCCCACCCAAAAAATAAAAAACGGGCGTTCAGAATCATATACTGAATCCATGGTAAAAATTTTCGCGTCGATGTCCCTGCCACCCTGTATTTATATTATGTTCAAGAAAAAGCCCTTGGCTTAGCTCGAATTGTGCCGAACCGACGCGAATATTATTCAGGGCGGGTACAATATGGCCTATAACTTGGCAGGTCTGAACATAGGCTCTGCGAACTTTCGCGCGTGTTCTCTCACACTCGCCTCTTATCACCATTTGGCTCTTAAAAAATAATATTGCGCAGTCTTCTGCCCGAAGTTCGCAACTGCCAAGTTATATCAGCCGTATTGTAGATGCTGAAGAAAGTTTGCCGATTGACACTCAGCCGAATGTGTAGTCATTGCTTCGGGTCGGCTCTGTTGTGCAACAAATACTGCCGAGTCGAAGTAGCACCCCTTAGCAGCCCCGGATCTAGATTTTTTTTGAGGCGGGGCAAAAACTGCCGTCTGTCGCCCCCGCCAATCTTTTATAGGGATGCGCTAAGTTAGCCTCCGCAAAATGAAAATTTTCTCAAAATGAAAATTTTGGCAGCATCATATTAATCAAATTGTATCGATCGATAATGCGCCAATTCAACAGGGGCGCCAAAACTGTTGTAAAAAGAAAAAAATTGAAAGATTATAAATGTGCTGCGCGTCTCATTTATTGCAAAGTTGCTGTGTGCTGGGTGGTGCACTTGTCTGCTACGCTTAAATTTGCCGGGGCACGGGCCTCAGCTTGCCCCCCTAAGATCCGGGGCTGCCCCTTAGTACAAAATAATTTGTATTGACATTTTGAAACTATGTTATTGACATCTAAATAAGTAAAGAGTTACTATTCAGTAATAAACTTAATATGAGCCACAAGATAAGTTCCCAAAATCGACTAAATAATATTCCATTTTTCACTATGTTATTGTTACAAACATATACCAACAAAAAATACACATACACGATTAAATATCCAGTTTTTATATCTTATATTATGCCTGGAGAGCGTATGTACAATAGGTACAGTCGGCTGGAGAGAGAAATCTCACCCCCTAGCAATGTATTTTTACATTGCTAGGGGGTGAGATTTCTTTCTGCAGCTGACTGTACGACCGATGCATCATGGCCGGTGTGAACATAGGCTCTCTGAACTTACGCGCATGTTCTCCCACTCACACTCGCCTCGGTCGCCATTTGGTACCTAAAAAAATGTTATTGCGCAGCCTTCCGCGCCAGGTTCGGACCGGCCAAGATTCATCGAACGTATTACACGATTTTAACCGAATAAACACTACACAACAAAAGGCAATCAATTAAAAATCGACTAAGTATGTAATCACAATCGCACGAATTATCTTAATATTATTACAATAGCAAAAATACGTTTACATTATTGTTCTTATAAAGAACTTAATCATGCTCACATTTATTATTTTAAAGAGGTAAGCAAATCCTTATCGGGGATATTGTCAAAATAATATAAGTGAACTAATTTTTATAAAATTCAATTTACACTATAGCGCCGATACCTACAGATTTCTTTTGATCACTAACTCGGATAAGAAACTAGACTTATTTAAAACTATATGTGGAAATAGTATTTTTTTTTTGCGATTTCTGACTTTTCTAGTTCTCAGACCTGTTTTTTTATTATTTTATGTAACAGGGTCGATTGGCATCAAAAAAAGGTTGTGAATCTGCCCATTTTCTTGCCGACTGTATTTTTTTTTCAAAATCTGTGAATGCAGATCAACATGTCTCAAAAAGTTAAGGACAGTCTCCTAAGACGTTTTCCTATAACTACAACGATTAAGGTACCAGCTCTTACTGTCCCGTCTCAAAAATCCACCCTATAAAGACTAATTATACTTAACGTTTTCCGAACAGCCCGATGCACATTTAATAACAGCTCGGAACATGAGGCGAGTCGCTGCGCAGTACAATTTCACGTGTCAGCGGGGGTGAGGGGTGCGGTACTGCGCAGAAAGTAGCGCACTTCAGAACCGCCATTAAGCTTGACGCGTACAATACCAGGCGCGGCCTTCTTCACAACGATTTCGTATTTCCTCGTCCGCGTTTTCCCTAATGTCGTAGAATATTTTATCGGGACGAGAATTTATCGGTTTCGGAGCGATATCGGCGATAATGTAAATCGAGACTATATACTATACAATTTTCGACTAACATACTATACACAGATTAAACTATAATAAGGTCTAAAGTAACTGGTGAAATAAAAAGTTTAATTATTTTGAAACTATATTTGTGTTGAGAGTTATATTTTTTTTACGTCATGCTCCGCAGCAACCCCATCATCAGTTTTTCCATTTATAAGTTTATAATATTTTTGTACCCAATATGTACTCAATTTGTACATACTTAAGAAAAAAAATACCTTGAAAGGTTAAGTGTACAGACGTTGCTGGAGAGATGCTCTACAGCGTAATAAAAATGAACTTAACCTTTCAAGGTACTTTTTATAAGTATGTACATATTGAGTACAAGAGTATTATAAACTTATAAATGGAAAAACTGATGGTGGGGTTGCTGGGGAGTATGAAGTTTTTTTTTTGTATTTATTATTATAATAATGTAGATAAAATATTATTAGGTACAGATTATACTTTAGTTAGATAGTACCGAATATAAAAGATATAATAATTACAAGATGAATAAATGGTTTTTTGTAAAGTAAAGAATAATAATATATTAGGTATATGTATATTATATATATTTATTATATGATACGTTAGCAGTAACGAAATCTTAAAGTAACTAAATAATATAAACATAATAATTATGGCTGTCAGAGACGAGGAAGCAAAATTTTAATAAGTTTAAATATTACACAAGTAATCGAAATAATAAAAAACCTTGTGTACCACACTCTAATGTATTTGTTCATAATTCGTTCTTCAAGTGAATTATCGGAAAATATCGTTCGGAAATCCGAATTATTGGACCAATTTTACAGAATGTGGTCAAATAGGCTTTTAATTTTTTTTACACTTATTCCCAATTTATAAGGTATACAAAAAAAAAGGATTAGGCGGATTTTGACATAAAATTTCAATTAATCTAAAAGAAAATGTTTGTTTTGGATATCATACGTATACAACGCACGCGAGCACGCACGCATCGCACGCATTTACTATATTGCCATTTCCTACTAAATACATAATGAAACACTGAACTTCTAAAGAAATGTAGAGCAGTCATAATAAGATCATTCGCCTGAAAGTTTAGTTTGTAGCAACCTATTAATTTTATCAAAATAATTAACATAACAGCACAAATGCAGGGACGGCGGTAGTGTGGGCAGAGGGAGCTAAATACCCCCTAAAATCAAACGGGGGGAGCCGTGCCCCCTCTAATTTTACTACTGCTATCCTACACAGAACTTTGTTTATTTCATAAATGAAAAAGTGCATGTAAGTAAGAAAAATTGTCGGAGAGAGCAGAGCTTAAGAATATTTTTTATGAGGCAGAAGCAGACACAATCAAGACAGTGTGGCGGCTTGCGCCACAGGAAGGTACCTACTATTTTGTACCGTGATTTGCTCTTTGTTTTGACGGAAGTTAAAGTACCTATATGTACACTAAATCGTTTTTGGAAGGGGTGACCAAAGAAGTTTGCCCCCTGTCATGGAGTACTTCATTTTTGGAAGGGGGTGACCAAAGTTTGCCCCCATGTCATGAAGTACTTCCGCGGTCCCTGCACACCTGTAATCTTTGAAGGGTTAGACAGAGATGTATCTACAGTAGGTACAGCCACATTTCTGCAATTATATTTAAGTCCCATGTAATAGGGGGCGAGTCTATTGCCATCAACCGGGCGCAAATGCAGACTCCGGGCTGCTACTGAGAAATTCCTAATGTAAAAACCCAATAACACTTTACCCGACCCGGGAATCGAACCCAGGACCTCATGCTTAGTAGTAGCGCTTGTGACCACTAGACCAACGAGGTAGTTCAAAAAAAATAGTATTTTTATTTAGTATAATAATCATTCTTTATTCATGAATATGAGACAACCATACAGAGTAACTTAATAAGTCCAGGATAGACCAAAAATCGTTTAGTTATTTTGACAATAAAATTTAGGCAGGTCAACAGTTGTAGAATATGAAATGGTAGATTGTAAGAATAGTTTGGTTGTCTTTGGACTGATTCGCCCTATCCCCTCGTACTGGTATAAAAGGGTATCACGAGCGATAGTCTTCCTCAACCTTAGAACAACAAATTCCCACAAGGTTCTAGCATCATACCAACCGAAGATCTCAAATGTTACGAGTCGACACAGGCTTCAATAGTGTTTAAATGATTCGGTAATAACATGAAAATGGCTTGACTTATTGCAACTATGAAAATATTGGAACATATTAATTATAAAAGGCACAGTTTGGCTTCAAATCCAAATATATCTGGCAGTGTAGTTTCAACCGGATTTACCTGGCAGACTTTTCAAGCTAAATTACAGTATTCCCTTTACGACCGGAGCGACCGACGAGAGCTGGGCAAAAATTTATATAGGGTAAGCACCAAACGCTTTGTCTAAAGTTTAGACTTAGTATAAAATTAGTTTAGACTCTAAATTAATTATATAAAGAGAAAAGATTTGATTTTTTGTATGTTTGTTTGTTTGTTTATTTGTTAACTGTTCGCTTTCAAGCTAAAACGGCTGAACGGATTTGGATGAAATTTGGCACATGGGTAGACCATGACCTGGGTTAGGACATAGGATACTTTTTATCTTGATATTCCCACGGGATTGAGATTTATACGGGTGAAACCACGGGGCCCAGCTAGTTATTATTATCTTCAATGCGGGTTTTTTTTTTTGGTAGGGCTTCTCGTAGTTGACCTCTGAGATCATGACTACTTAACCGGGCTTTCCTGTGGGTGCCTTAAGCTACTACACTTAAAACCTCCAGCCGGGGTTATTCAACTATGCTAATTAAAACTAGGTGAACGCTCGCTAAGGGCACCCCCTGTGGGGTACGAACCTCGGCTTAGGGCGTCAACCGGAGGGAGGACATCAAGGATGGGACGGGCTGGTCCGTGGATGGGTGACCATCTTTCGATTCATGATTTCATCGATGGCCGGTGCGAGATTTTTATATACCCATTTTACAATGTAAATAAATACTCTATTCTTACAGCAATAAAGTTCAATATTGTACTAAAAATATTTCAGTTCTCGCCTCGCACATCCTCGCGCATCTAGACCTTTTACACCAAAGATGGGCAGGATAGAAATTTAACATACAAATTTCAATTCTCGCCCATCCCATCCACGCCTCGCCTTGCTGGTGTAAAACCACCTTACTGTCGCCACGTCCTAACCGAAAGCGATCATCGCACTCTTTTATATGAATACTAGCTTTTTGCCCGCGACTTCGCCCGCGCGGATTTCAGAAAATATCCCACGGGAACATACTACCGGGATAAAAGTACCCTATGTGTATAATCCCGGTAAACAATGTATTAATCCCGTAATACATTGTTTACATCGCGCGATCAATCAAGTCGCGTTGGTACGTCAAAATTCGCTAAGGATCGCGTCGATCGCGTACTCGCGCGTCGGTCGCTTTTGGCACAAAATAGTACAGATGAGACACTCCGCAAAATTGTATAAATAAAAAGCGAGTCTTGCTACGACACAATAAAGTGCAATTCACGTCGCGCAGCGCTAATTACCTACAGTTATATTCACCTTGAAGTTGCCTCTCTTTCTATCGCGTAACTCTTATATCTTCTGACTATGTTAGGCCTCTGCCTCAAATCTTGCGGGCAGCGGGGCGGCAGCGGCAGCAGCGCGTTCAAATGCATAGATTTATGTAGAACTGGCCTCGAAAGCAGCGGCGCGGGGAGCGAGCGGTTCCATATAAAACTATGTGTTGCCGCGCCGCCGCCGCAACCGCCCCGCTGCCCGCAAGATTCGAGGCAGAGGCCTTACGCCCACTGAATTCGACAAGTCGAGCCCGCCGCGTATCTACTTGTAGGTTCATACCTAAAATGTGTCCAATCTATATTCATCTGTGCTTTTGGTTAGAACGAGGAGTGAATGTTTCCACGATGCTAATAATCTTGCTAGTAGACATTATTCTTCAGTATTATTTTGAATAGTTTTGTAATACACACATCAAAATTCTGCAGCATGCCATAAACAATATCATTTTAGAATCGTTGCAAATCACGAGCAGGTCATATGACTTTTATGTCATCGACATAAGGTTTAAATTCGAACGATTGACGTGCGCTCGAGAAATGCAACAACTATATACTTCAAATAAAATTCACAAAGTTCTTATAACTCAACTAGTTATTGATTTTTATTGCGATTTACTAAATAAGTGAATACATAACTTATGTATTTATAATTTACTAGTAATTTATATGACGAAATAGGCGTTACTAAAAAAACAAAAGAAATATTTAATACAATTTTTGACGTACATTAAGCGTCGAAAGGTCCGTAACTGTCCTCATAACGTAAGCTCGAAACGTTGCCTTTTTCCAATCTATACAAAGCCAGAACACAGCCATAGGAATCTGCTCACGTTTACAATGGTGCCGATTCCCTTGTTCACAAACTAAACTAAATTTAAGTTCAGTGCATCTTTTTCTTTCTATTTCATTAAGAAAAGGACAGAAGATAAATTTTAGTTTAGTCCTGTCAAATTAATCAGCGTCTGTCACTCTCCACTCCAGTTTAGACGTGATTAAAAACATGCCGACTAAAATTATGTCAATTTACGACAAGCGCTGATTAATTTGACAGGACTAAACTAAAATTTATCTTCTGTCCTTTTCTTAATGAAATAGAAAGAAAAAGATGCACTGAACTTAAATTTAGTTTGTGAACAAAGGAATCGGCACCATTGTAATGCTATTTTTAAATCTGTGATTACAAAGTATACACGAATTTTGCGTACTGCTCGTGTACAGTTTGTAACGTGGACGCGCGCGTTCTGGTTCCAAACTATAATACATCACTAAAGCTAAGCGTATGCTGAGACGCTGGTGACACAGGTTCACGCAGCGCAGGGCAGAGCAGATTTTGTAATGCATGTACAGACGCCAGCACATCAAGCTACTACAATCTGTCAAATTTATTTAATAGATTTTCAACTTTATCGCTGACATTTAAGGTTCAAAGTTGATTGGGAAAATTTGACAGTTTCGGGTAGCTTGATGTGCTGGCGTCTGTACGTACTGACAGCTGCGTACGTTGCGGCGCAGGAACGTGCGACGTAGACATGTTTCTGACCTGCTCTGCGTCTCGTTGTAGAGCCGGCACAGATTTCTGCGCGACGCGTGCAGATCGTCACTTGTTTTTTACCACTGATTCATAATTTTGTTTGAAAGACAGATGGTTGTACTAGCTAGGACGCGAACGTGTCTGTGTAGCTGCGTCACAGCATGCGCTCGCGGCCTATGTCTGCCTTATCTGCCCTACCCTGCAAAATCTGTACTGTGCTGTGCTGTGTCACCTGCGTCTCAGCATACGCTTAGCCTTACGCCTGACAAGAGTTTTAAAGATATAGTTTAATAAAATAAAACAGAAATGTGAACTGGGTGAAATGGGTTAGGTTAGGTTAGAACTGTGACTAAAAAGGCGCAAGCCGAGCGAGCGAGGCGAGCGGTGCCGCGGCAGCGGCCGGCGAGCGCTACTTCCAAGTTGTTCACAACCAGGCAGGCTATTTAGTTGGATACCAAACAAGTTAGATATCTATACACGATTCACGAGTCCGTATGCGTACTGGCACTGTATATTATGGAATAAGGTAGTTAATTAGGTCATTGCGAAGATACGCGAGTATTTGCGTACTACTCTTGTATAGATTCAAAAACCTTAGTAAAAAAAAGTGATTTCCAATCTATACGCGATTAGCTTCACACCCTTGCGTTCTGGCCTTGTACAGAATGGAAAGACGCTGCTCCGTTGCGTATCGTGCATGCGTTGCGGCCGGTGCGGGCATTGGACGACATTGGTGTCAATTTGACGATATCCAGCGTCAATTTGAGACAACCCAAAAAATAGAAAATAATCTAAATTACAAAATGATTACTCAATAAGTTGTACTTACATTCTTAGCGTCATTATTTCCGTCAAATTATGCACTAATAATGTCAGTTACTATAATAATAGAATAATCAGAAAACTAATTTGAGAAAATCCTAGAAATCAATATTTTTATAAAAGAAAGAGTGCAATGTGCGTGCCGCTAAAACTCAGAAACGAGTGCCGGTACGATCAAGGGAGTTGTATGGTGTGGTAGCCCTCCATCACCCGTCCATGAACAAGGTTCCCGTTTTTAGCTGAAGGGCGTGCTTTTGAAGATATAAGGGCTGGAAGTTTCGCCCTCAAGAAATTTCTAGAACAGTCCAGAACATTCGAGAGTATTCGAGAGTATTCCACAGCATTCTGGAATGTTGTGGAATGTTCGAGAATATCACTGATCATTGTGGAAAGGTTTTAGGTTTGTGTAGGGGTACGTAGGTAGGGGTACATAGGTAGGGGGTAAGTAGGTAGGGGTAGGTATATAGATGTAGGTAGATAGGGGTAGGTATATAGATGTAGGTAGATAGGGGTAGGTATATAGATGTAGGTAGATAGGGGTAGGTAGGTTGGTGTAGGTAGGGTAGGTAGGTAGGATAGGTAGGGTAGGTAGGGTAGGGTAGGTAGGGTAGGGAGGGTAGGGTAGGTAGGGTAGGTAGGGTAGGTAGATAGGTAGGGTAGGTAGATAGGTAGGGTAGGTAGATAGGTAGGGTAGGTAGATAGGTAGGGTAGGTGCGCCGTAGATAAGTACTTAGTGCTATCCGCGCGAAGCTAGTAATATAATATATGGGAACTAGGACAAACAATACATCGCTGTTATCATTCTGATTATTCTACGACATATAAGTTTATAAAACAAAATGCACATTTTAAACATATTGTGGTCTTGATTACATTTTTTTTAATATCGACCTTAAACTATAAGAAAATATAAAATAAATAACCTTACAGGTTTTTTCAACAAACGATAATTTGCAAACATAAAGTTTTCACTTCAGCAGATAGAACAATTTAATTCCTATCTTACTTAAAAAAACAACCTCACTTTTCAAAGCATCTTCCAAACTCAACTTTCAACCTTACCACAACGCAATAAAGTTCAATTTGAATCTTAATCTAATTTCTGTTTTTTACTGTCGGGTACGTTTAGTTCAACGCCGCTCAACATTAGACTGCGCTTGAGTTTGCTGTCAAAATTCTTTGACAGATTACTTAGACTTCGTATTTCGTTGGTGATTCCTCTTATTTTGGCCATTGTGGACATTGATCTGGTTTTCGGGCTCTGTTTTTCACCCGAAGTCGATGGGGCGGGGCTGAAACGACTTTCGTCTAACTTTTGAAGTTTTGGAGGCGGTTCCGAGTCATCTTCGGAAAGGCTCGGCATTTTGATCACCGGCTTTCGTGGTTTCATGTTTGGCAGTACTGTGGAAGAAAATTTTGGTTAATTTTTTAAGTGAAAACTTTTTTAGGCGCGTTGAGCATTTTTGACATGGGAAAAAACAATTGAACTCACGAGACCGTTACCGACACCTCATTTTTGTAAACGCGATTGTGCTCTTTATTTATATTACGTTACGGATCCATGTTCTGTGCAAGTATTTTTACTTTAAAGGTTTTGGAAGTATTTTTTTAAATTGTTCAAGTTTTCACTTCTGTCGGCACTCCCGGAGTACCAGTTTTTTATATTTATGATTACCCTTTATATGTCTGCATTACGAAGGAGTTTGGTGACGTAATGCAAATAATAAAAACAAAGTTGCCTGTAATTCAACAACCAGTGGGGTAAATGCGTAACAGACATAAAATAAAATGACAACTGATCGCAATGACAGTTCACAAACGTTCATTGCGTTATTTACGTTGTTGAGCAGACGAATTTTTCAAACCTATGAAGCAATGGATTAGGAATAGCCTTTAAAACCCTCGGATTGTGATTGAAAGTGGGTTACGCAATTATATTGCGGTACTCACCGATGCCTGCCGAGGTTGCGGGAAAGTCCGAAAGGGATACCGTGGCCCCTGGCAACACAC
Source organism: Agrochola lychnidis (assembly GCA_963680765.1). NCBI lineage: Eukaryota > Metazoa > Arthropoda > Insecta > Lepidoptera > Noctuidae > Agrochola > Agrochola lychnidis. Next base: position 15,897,061 of record OY796872.1, read on the forward strand.
AGGCAACTGAAGGAACACGGGTGGGTTTTAGTCAGTAAGAGTCTGACACGCCCTCCCGCTCCGCCCCGAGGGGGAAAAGTTAATAACTTTCTCAACTAAAATACTTCTTCGAATATGTTCTTTTATTAGGGTTCCGTACCCAAAGGGTGCCAACGGGCAATATTACCAAGGCTACGCTGTCCGTTTATCCGTCTGTCACAGGATTGTATCCACTTGAAATGTTTCACAGAGTGTGTTCTGGCAAAGCAACCATCCCTTACTGTAGGAGCCAATGGTTGTAGGCACCGTACACTATCACTTAGTTAATGTTGGTTTAGTTATGAAGTACAAAGAAAGAACCACAAGTTGTTGAGTTTAAAGTTATATTAAAATGTATAAAGTTCACAAGTTAAAGTGGTAGCGATTCCTTCTCTTGACTAGTGGTTAGTTCCACAGTTATAGTCTGACTCGATGTGCATTACTTAAAACGTTATAATTATAGCCTAATATTAGTGACGCACGACATCCAAGTAGGTTGCTGCGTTTGCAAAGTAAATGTACGGTTGATGAGACCGTACACTTAGTTTTATAGCTCTTCGCTTTGTGAAGAACTACCACATATTTCTGCGTATCTGCGCATCCGCATATCGGGGCGGCGTATGCGCGTCGGCGCAGCGCGCGCCTGTCGATACGGCGCAAGTGCGTGTCGATACGGCGCAAGTGCGTGTCGATACGGCGCAAGTGCGTGTCGATACGGCGCAAGTGCGTGTCGATACGGCGCAAGTGCGTGTCGATACGGCGCAAGTGCGTGTCGATACGGCGCAAGTGCGTGTCGATACGGCGCAAGTGCGTGTCGATACGGCGCAAGTGCGTGTCGATACGGCGCAAGTGCGTGTCGATACGGCGCAAGTGCGTGTCGATACGGCGCAAGTGCGTGTCGATACGGCGCAAGTGCGTGTCGATACGGCGCAAGTGCGTGTCGATACGGCGCAAGTGCGTGTCGATACGGCGCAAGTGCGTGTCGATACGGCGCAAGTGCGTGTCGATACGGCGCAAGTGCGTGTCGATACGGCGCAAGTGCGTGTCGGTGCGGCGCTTGCGCCTATCAGTGCGGCGCGTGCGCGATATTTATTCGTACACACAAACATGCAGTCCGGCGCCGTCGCAGCTCCGGCGTCGTGTAAAGGATGCCTTAAGCTTCTAAACTAATACACAATTAATTATTATCTATTGTTTCGAGTCTCCCGGGACTCTTGCTGTAGGAGTTAATAAAAATATCTTACGTTTATTATTCCTCTTGGAGGTGCCAATGGGTAGCACGGACAGGTCCAACTTGATCTGTGAGGAAAAGTGACGTAGTGACTGTGGTGACGGGGCCGCTACTTCAACCGCAGCATTCGCTGGAAACATTAGAGAGTTTTGATGAAGCAAGATAGTATAGACAGATGGACTTAGAATCATCATCATCACCACTTCGACCGATTCTGTGCTTTCCGCATCCAGCGGATTCCTGCGGCCTTCACAGTCATCGATCCATCTTGTGGGAGAACTTAGAATATTACTTGGAAAGGCCAAAACGGAAAGAAATGGCGGCAGACTAGGAGAAGGTTGGCAAGACGAGATCATTTTATTGGGAATTTGTTGGCAAATCATGGATAGTGAAAGCAAAAAAAGGTGGAAATTACTGGAGGAGGCCTATACCCATCCTTTTCTTAAAAATTCACGCTATCAGTTGGCGCCACTTAATGAATATAAAATATATGATGACGTTCATCATTCATTTCATTCATTCGTTCATCGTTCAGTCGCGACTAAAGAAAATATAAGCGCTTTGACACTTTTGACAGGTGCCCGGACCTGACGTCTCAGTGCTGCCCCCTAGTGAACGTCATTTCAGAAAACCCTCATTAGATTAGATTTAAATTTATATGTTTTTAGGATTCTAGGTTGCTGTTGCCCGCGGTTTCATTTACATTCTAAGGTTAATTCCTCATGCACCCAAATGAAAGGCAATCAAAATGAATCTGTCAAACCTTTTCCCAACTATATTGGGGTCGGCTTCCAGTCTGACCTGATGCAGTTAAATACCAGTGTTTTATATGGAGCGACTACCTATCTGACCTCCACAACCCAGTAACTAGGTATAATGCCATCCACGAAGACGCGCCCCACTCCACTCCGCTCCGTATTAAAGTACAGCTTACAGTATCGCCGAGTAGGGCGCGTCTTCGTCGTAGATGGCACTATCTGGAACATGATACCCCTTGGCAAGACTGGTTGTCTGACTTTCGGGCTTCTGACTACACGAAACGACTGTCAAAAATGTAAAAATGACAGCCAGGAACAACGGATTAACGTGCTTTCCGAGGCCCGGAGGGTCTCGATATGTAATGGATGGTCACCCATCCACAGAACGACCTCCGCATGCACAACTTAACCGTGGATCGACCCGTGCAGCTATTATTATTTAGCTACGAGTTGTTTTAATCCAGGACAAAGTAAATGTGTATGCTAAATTCAATCCAGACTAGGGATGGCGATCTGAGATCGATTAATCGAAGAATCGATTTTTCAGGCCCAAAAGATCGATTTTTTAAATCGATATGCAGTACTGAATCGATTCAGTGAATCGATATTTCACCCTTGAAAATCGCCATTCGATTTTTTCGGCTTGTGAGCGCCTTTTTAGGGTTCCGTTGCCAAATGGCAAAAAACGGAACCCTTATAGATTCGTCATGTCTGTCTGTCTGTCTGTCTGTCTATCTGTCTGTCTGTCTATCTGTCTGTCTGTCTGTCTGTCTGTCCGTCCGTATGTCACAGCCACTTTTTTCCGAAACTATAAGAGCTACGCTGTTGAAACTTGGTAAGTAGATGTATTCTGTGAACCGCATTAAGATTTTCACATAAAAATAGAAAAAAAACAAATAATTTTGGAGTTCCCCATACTTAGAACTGAAACTCAAAAAAATTTTTTTCATCAATCCCATACGTGTGGGGTATCTATGGATAGGTCTTCAAAAATAATATTGAGGTTTCTAATATCATTTTTTTCTAAACTGAATAGTTTGCGCGAGAGACACTTCCAAAGTGGTAAAATGTGTGTAACTTCTAAAATAAGAGAATGATAAAACTAAAAAAAATATATGATGTACATTACCATGTAAACTTCCACCGAAAATTGGTTTGAACGAGATCTAACAAGTAGTTTTTTTTTAATACGTCATAAATCGTAAACCGCAATTTACCTTTCATTCAATGTTACTTGCTGCTACGGAACCCTTCATGGGCGAGTACGACTCGCACTTGGCCGGTTTTTTAATTGCTACATCGCAAGTGATGAGTGGAACCGCTTGGATCCCAGTAGAATTGACAGACTTGTTTTTGAAAAGTTTATATATGAAGCATTGGGAACTTTAAGTTTTTCATGTTATAAATACATTTTGAAAATAAATGTCTTCGTTCATACCTGATCTGACTTTGATATGGTAATAAAATAATTGTTATTGTCAAATTCCCTGAATTAAAAAAAAACTGATTTTACTGATAAGAGATTATTTATTCTGGTATCTTTTTTGTTTTTCATAAAATGGGTTTATATTTACATTATAAATGCAAACTTGAAAAAAGAATCGATTTTTTAGAAATCGATCTTTTAGACCTCGATTTTTTTGTGAATCGATACATCAGCTTACGATTGGAATCGATTTAAAAATCGATCTTTTTCGGAAAGAATCGCCATCCCTAATCCAGACCCTTTCAGTAATATATGCGTAATTAACGCACAAGTATGCGTGACGCCATTGTAACCACAAATAGCTCAGATTCTTGCGCTAACGCATCATCCCACGCACGTGCATACAGTCAAAATTTGGGCTATATCCTTCCATGTGTGGCCTACACAAGTAAGGGTAGATAAATAATAAGAACATTTACCAGCAATAGCCTTCCCTCCGACCGCTTGGTTCGTGTGAAACAGTTCATTGTACCTTATATCGAATTCTTCTACACGCTTCTTCATTTCTTCTGTAATGATATAAAAAAACACGTACAGTATTTCTATTATATAAATTATATTAAGTTAAAAGAGTATTAACAACTCTATATACTTCCAAGTCGATTGAGAGCGTCCGGCCTGCACCAAGTACAAAAGGCAACTGATAGAAATCCGACAACTGACGAAACACGAAGTTTGCCGAGGGTTTTTCGAGTCTGATCGCGGTTTTCTTCTAAACTTCAAAAGGGTTTTTGATAACGTTTTCTCCAACATTTAGAGAATTTATTCCAAACATTTATGTGTGTAGTATGCATTAATTTTAAACTTACATATAATAAATAAACATCGTTTTTGGTCAAGTCTTATAAAGGAGAACATTCACCGTCCATACATTTTTGGGCTAAATGTAAAACTGCCGGCCAAACAAAAAAGTATATATATTCCGTTACAACATGTTATTCTCTTCACTTTTCACTATGGGACCAAATCTGTAGGGCCATTCCCTGCACTGTTATACGAGTTTGATAAATCTAAAACCAGTTAATACTAGTGATACCTACGATTGATACCTATTTCAACAGGCTAATACTAGAAAAAAATAACTTTATTTCGCATACTGTAGTTATATGGAGAATAACCGTAAAGCCTAGTTTCACAGTAAAAGATAATAACTGTAATGTTTACTAGCATAAAAAGCTATTACTATAATCAGATTACTGTTATTCTCTCTAAAACATACTGTATTTTTCAAACTCGTATAACAGCGCAGGGAATGGCCCTACAGATTTGGTCCCATAGTGAAAAGTGAAGAGAATTACATGTTCTAACGGAATATAACATTTTTATTGTTTGGCCGGCACTTTCATAATTTAGCCCAAAATGAATTTTCTCCTTTATAGATGTATGAATCTGTTTTTTTTTTAAATTTATGTCAGGTTAAGTACTAAATAAAAACTATGAACATAGTTTTTATTTTATGAAAGTTATAAATGGCAATAATAAGCGCTTATTGTACATTATTTACCTGTATAAAAATATCTATAAGTTATATAATTTATATTACCTTATATTTATTCTTCAGAAAGCTTCCAGTCTAATTATAGTGGATATTATCTTACCAAGCACATTTTCCTGTTCCCGCTGCTTCTGGTTCATTTCTCTGATCATCTTCTGTTGTCGCGCCACGGTCTTCTTATGCTCCATCGACTGTTGTCATGCCAGAATTCATATTAATACTTTATTGTTAGTCAACCGACTTCCAAAAAAAAAACACTACAAAGTGAAAAATAACTTTAATTTCGGAAGTTGGTGGCAAAAAACGAAAATTCACAACCAGACACCTACTTCCAAAATTAAAGTTATTTTTCACTTTGTAGTGTTTTTTTTTTGAAGTCGGTTGTTTTTTTTTTGTAAAAAGTTTTTTTTTATTAATTTGACAGGACTAAACTAAAATTTATCTTCTGTCCTTTTCTTAATGAAATAGAAAGAAAAAGATGCACTAAACTTAAATTTAGTTTAGTTTGTGAACAAGGGAATCGGCACCATTACCCTTACTGTTAGTTCTATTAAACAGAGATAATAAAAGTAGGTTTAAAAATTAACAATAGTGCAAAGAAATCTGACCTCTATCCTCCATAACATAAAGCACGAATCAAGAAAGATTTATACCATATAAAAGCGACATCTACCGATGAGTAAAAAGACTATCTAACTAACCTGTTTGCAGAACGCCTTGTATTGTGAGGCGAGGAATAATGACAGCTTGGCGTTGAGGATCGAGCGGCGACGTAGATGGGCCATCTCCTGACGCATTGCTAACGGGGCGAGCACCGCTGTGGGTGGAAAGACAAATTAATAATAATAATCGTTTATAAAGGCCACATTTACAATAAACACCTTAACAATCTTCTTTATTTTGTGTGGTTAGTGACCAACCTGTTGTCAGTTTTAAAGCTGCCCATGGGCCTCTGACTTAACTTCACATGCCGTCGAGAAATATCTCTCAGGCACGCCGGTTTCCTCACGATGTTTTCCTTCACCGTTTTTTAAGCAAGTGACAATTATACGATACGCACATGAATCCGAAAAGTCAGAGGTGCGTGCCTTGGGTTCGAACTCGAGACGTCTGACTTGACAGTCCGACGGTCACACCACTAGGCTACCTTATCAATTAAAATAGATAAGAATCCCCACCGCCGTATCTCTACGCTGAGGTCGTGGTGGGACTTGCAAGCTCCTATGTACTCTATGTTTGTGCTGGTAGAGTTTACTTTGCCGAAACAGGTCTAGGGTGAGGAGCCAGACCAAGAGAGATACAGAAACCCGCAGTCTGCGTAGTTTAGGTAGCTAATTTATATTGACCTTGTAAAGTCTTACCGCAGTCGCTCCATGTAACATATTACTAATATTCAGCTGCATCTGGTTAGAGGGGCTCGTGGCTAAATAATAACAGCCGCACGGGTCGATCCATCAGGTTAAGCTACGCTTGCCGCGGTTGGTCCGTGGAAGTTTTTTTTTTTAGGTGGGCCGTCTCGTAGTTGACCTCTGAGATCATGACTACTTAACCGGGCTTTCCTGTGGGTGCCTTAAGCTACTACACTTAAAACCTCCAGCCAGGGGTTATTCAACTATGCTCATTAAAACTAGGTGAACGCTCGCTAAGAGCACCCCCTGTGGGGTACGAACCTCGGCTTAGGGCGTCAACCGGAGGGAACACATCAAGGATGAGACGGGCTGGTCCGTGGATGGGTGACCATCTTTACATACCGAGACTCCTCCGTGCCTCGGAAAGCACGTTAAGCCGTTGGTCCCGGCTGCCATTCGTAGATCTTTGACAGTCGTTACAGGTCATCAGAAGCCCGAAAGTCTGACAACCAGTCTTACTAAGGGGTATCGTATTACCCAGTTACTGGGTTGTGGAGGTCAGATAGGCAGTCGGTCCATGTAAAATACTGGTATTCAGCTGCATCCCGTTAGACTGGAAGCTGACCCCAACATAGTTGAGAAAAGGCTAGGCAGATGATGAATATCTTACCGTTCGAGGGTCTGGGGACAGGCTGCACGGCTCCCTGTTGCAGTCTCTTCCTGAAAGCCGGAGATATCTTGTCGTCAAAATGTTCTATGGCCATGCTGGATATGTCTCTAAGCTCCTGTAGCACTTCGTGAGCTCGTGGGGGTGTAGTTGATGTTTCTACTATGGTGAGGACCCGTCTTATCTCGTCTATTACCTGTGGATGTTAAAAGGCTTTGTTTAATGTTCTGTTATTCTAAATGGAAGCACATTGGACTGGAGTACCAGTCTTAAAATGGCTTTGTAAAGATGAATCAATCTTTGAAAGTAAAACTTAGTAATTCAACCCAGATTAAGGCAATAAGGATTAAACACATAAAAACGAGCAACCCGACATCTCACCTTGGTCATTAGCAACCTTAAGGTAACAAGCAACATTAAAGGGGCGGGGCTTCGTCAAGGTCGTTTCTGACGGCCAACTCAAGAACCACGCGCGCGCATTGACCAATTCAAATAGCGCGCGCTTCTTCGGCTTCCTGTTACACACTTCCGTCGCTTATCACGAAATCACTCCCACAGATATCAGCAAAGCGAGAGAGAAGATGTTACACATAAAAAAGCTTTATTAACTTTGCAGTCAGATCTTGTATGAATAATGTTCATTACACAAGATCATGGTACTTACTTTGGGACATGTCCTAACATGTCTCGCAAATGGCATACTCGGACCCAGGTGGCTGAAGGCTGTAAGCCTGTCCAACTTAAAGCATAAGTTAGCCATAGACTAAATAGACTACAGAGCTCGATCACGTGATTCAACCTCTTTCCTGCTGAGAAAATTCAACTGACCTTCCCAGGAATAAAGCAGCACAGTCCATTGTCTATGAACTTGGAGTACGTCATATTGAGCATAGAGATACGCGTCTCTATGGAAGTCAGGATGTCGCAATGCCGGGAAAGATGGTGGTAACTGAAACAGAATATGCTAAGCTTTTAAATAATTATTCAAATTAACCTTAAAGCAACGTTCTCATTGTGTTGTGACAATTATTATTTCACTCAAATTTTCGCGCACGACAGAAAAAAAAAACAAAATTACAAATGAATATTATTTTTAATTTTTTATCCAATAGAGGATCCATATGCATGTTATTTATTTTTCTATAAGTCAGTAATAGAAACCCAAAGAAAGTATTAAAAGTCAAATTCAACTACTGATTGTTGCTAAAAAAAACAAAAAAAAAAACCATTTTCTACTACAGCTCAAACGTCCGTTACTGTCGCGGCCATGATGTGACGTCATTATCCACGATAATGCTTTGTTAACATTATTCTTTTTAGGCCTAAATCATATTAATTTTAAATTATTTTTGTCACCCTTAGTTACTTAGATACCGTAGTGGGATTTCAAGCAGTAAGTATGCTAAGGTAGGATACGCTATGAGTCACATAGCTTTTTACGTCACTTCGGGCATTGTCGAAGACAACGCGTTTCGAGTAAAATTACAACAAAAAATGATGAATTGTAAACTATGTAAAGAAGTACCCAGGTTCTTTGGGGCCATGCTCAGCCAGAAAGCTTTCCACCAATGTATGGAGGTCATGGATAGCGTAGCGTAGTACAATTTGTAGAAATATTTGGTCAACAAGGGGTATCGTGTTACTGGTGTTACCTACTAACTAGGGCCGCATTCCGACTTACGCCAAAAGTGATAATATCGCGAATCCGACCAAAGTCCAAAGTCACAATTAAACTCAATAACCCTAATATTTTGTGACTATTAAATTTGGTTGGATTTGCGATATTATCACTTTTAACGTAACTCGGAATGCGGCCTTCGTTGTGGAGGTCAGATAGGCAGTACATGTAAAATATTGGTATTCAGCTGCATCCGGTTAGACTGGAAGCCGACCTCAACATAGTTGGGAAAAGGTTAGGCAGATTATAATGAAACTATTTGCGCGCCACGAAAGAAAGCCCTTTGAAGAGGCGCTAGTGTCTATGCCATTGCATCACATTAAATTAAAAAAATGTAGTTCCACAATTTTCCGCGGGCCTTCTTTCGTGGCGCGCACTGTACTTAATGCATTACAAAATGAAATAAAATTACAATTTGTTTCTTGAATCCTATACAGTATATATTTAAATAACGAAAAAGTTTTGAAGATTTTCATATTATTTATATTTATAGCTATACTTACTTATGTTATCTGGTCAGGTTTTAGTAAATATAAATACTACCGTGCAAAAGAAACTGCGGGCAAAGCTAGTTAAAATAAATCAAGCCACGACATTTAAAACAGTACCCGTTACCACTATTAATAGTCACGACACAGTGAGAACTATTGCTATCTCTGTCTTTAACAGAGATTTCGATGAAATGAAAGAAGTACCCAGGTTCTTTGGGGTCATGCTCAGCCAGAAAGCTTTCCACCGATGTATGGAGGTCATAGATGGCGTAGCGTAGTACCATTTGTAGAAATATGTCACCAAGTTCAGTGTTAGGTCGCTGGTTAATGTTGGTTTCCTCAGCTCTACCCCTGAACATGGTAAGTTTTAATAATTAACTTCGGCACTTTTGGTGGGTATGGGTTTACCCTTACTAATAAACGCTGTATAAAGTTACTGACATAACATCAGTCCTGTAGTCCTGTATCATCATTACGGTGTCATGCATGTACCCTCCTCACCCTTGCAATTTTTTTAACAGGGATGTTTTTTTATCAAAATATTTAATCAGATCTATTTTATTTAAATCGGATTAATTTGATTTAAATCACATTTTTATTTATTTGATATTCCAATCTTTTTCATTTGGAAGTCGATTATTATTTAAAAAAAAACGATTTGTTTATTTTTATATAAATGAAAAAGAATCAACATTGCAATTCTTCTTGCAGGTTGTCTGTAAAAGATCGCTTTTAGCGATAAGACCGCCCATTGTGTCACCCAATGTAAAATTTCTATATTAATGTCTGTAATTTTTATGGTGTACATAATAAAGAATATTCTATCTATCTATCTATCTTCTAAAATTATCAATATTAGTCACATAACCAGTGATCGGAATAGGCTGACTATATTTGCCTAAACTTCGGAGAACAGAGACAGAAAGTGGAGACTTCCTTACGACTATATTTTTTTTCCCGGGATTCGGGAAAAATCTTCAGTAAGTTGAAAATAAGCTTTATTTAAGATATGTAAAGGCTATTTTTAATGAAACTTACAATTATCAAATTTTCGGGATTTTCACGTAAAATCCCGAAATAAATAATCTAACTTTAATTTATGTATTCGAATTATATTTACGATCCAACTAACCGTTGTATCAAGCCATTTTGTTGTATTCACGCTTTCACTAATCAATCACGAATGACATATTGACCAAGCAAAAATACATCAAGTCGCTTGTTTACATTTCGGGGAATACCCGAACTGTGTAGGTAAATATAGCATTGTAGTTGTAGTTTATGTCGAGAAAGTCCTGTGACACTTTTTGGTTGATTTTGTTGCATTAAAAAGGTACTGATATAAAAACAATTTTAAAAAAATCACTACATTTTAATCGCGATTTGTATCACTGATTTAAATCATCTCAACCCTGTTTTTTAACGCGACCATTTTTCTATCGTGGTCTGGATTTTCAGGTCTCGGTGATACGCGGCGCATTGAGCATCCAATAGAATGCATTCCAGCGCGTCAAAAAATACACTGTTGGATTATAAACTCTCAGCGGTAAGCAGTGCGTCGAAAATTCAGTGCGCGATAAAATATCGCCCGTGGGTAGGAGGGTTTGTAGAAGGCTAGTCTGTTGACCGGTCTTAAATGGTTCGGAGGCCATTAAAAAAGTTTATGCAGTTAGTAGACAACATCATAACAAACGAAATTTTGTAAGATGATAAAGTTTAAAAATCAGTCTGAACTGAATTAAAGTAGTTTATTCAGGGTGATTTTTGGGATGGGACTTCAGGGCGAATTCTGAAACTATGGTAGTAGAGCAAAGGGGTCACAGGAACCATAACCTCGATATTTTTTTTATATAGTATTTTTTGTTTTTCAGAACAAGTCGGGCCCGATTTTCAGACTTCTCGCTCGAGCGAATGACGCCTCTAAGTAAGAGATAGAGATACAGAAAAATGCTGATCCGTGCGTGTTAGTGCGATTTCACCCTTAATACCTCAAAAAAATTATGGTAACACAGGTTATGCATGGCAGAACATTGACATCAAGTCACATCATCATTCATTCATTTTTAAATTGACATTAATTTGAATCTTGTGTTACTAAAACTAGCTAGCAAAACTGCGCAGACGTGGTAATAAATTAATTTATTGTTTTATCATTGTTTAGAACATGACAAAACACAAAATAAATTAATAAAATGATTTTTTTGTGGGGTCGTCGACCGCAATTCTGCCCTGCTAAGCCGAAAGGTGCTATCTCAATCAGAGTAAGTTTTGAGAAAATTTACCTTTTGGTACGGTACAGATGCCACCAGCACATCAGGCTACTACAATCTGTCAAATTTATTTAATAGATTTTCAACTTTATCGCTGAAGTTTAAGGTTCAAAGTTGATTGGGAAAATTTGACAGTTTCGGATAGCTTGATGTTCTGGCATCTGTACATACGGTAGTTGCCTAGGTAAAAAATAAGAAATTCTATTTAGTCCGTCTTTCAGATAATAAAAAAATATTAGACACGTATTTTTTGCTTTATCATATTAATAAAAAATAACTTAAAAAACACGAATTAAAGTTGGGGAGTGGGGGCTCGCTACGTCACAACGCAGTATTAAATCTAGCAAGGCGTGACGTCATGCCACATTTTAACTCAATCTATCGCCGTAATCTCTGATTACGAAAAAAAGGAAAAATACGTGTTCAATATTTTTTAATAATCTCAAAAATCAAGGACAATTGTAAAAAAAATTGTATTTAAAGGAAAAATTGAGATATAAAAACTTCTTAGTGGATTTTATAAATGTTTTAAGTTAGATAGCGCTATTTGGCTTATACCATTAGATACGAAATTGTTAAAGCTATTGAATGATATAAAAAACAGCTAAAAGGGCGAATCTCAGAGATAGTGCCTTTCGGCTTAGCAGGGCAGAATTTGTGTAGTCACTTGGAATATCAGTTTAAGAAATCAGTTTTTTTGTGTTAACGTCTATAAACTAAATATTAAAAAACAAAAGTAAAATACAATAGACGTGGATATATTTAGTAACCTGTTCCGCTTAGGTATTTCTAAAAACCCATAAAAAGCGAATGAATGAATGAATGAATGAATGATATATTTATTTGCAAGAATATAGGTACATATGTTCTTAAGTTCTATGGGTTTCACTATATTCGGCATTTCAGCCGTGCAAATATTTAGATTTACATCTTGGTTATACTTATAGCATGCAGTAGGTACACATTTAATAATTAGCAATAAAATAAAAATACTAATAATAATTTCATAATTTAAATTTAGATTACAATGCAATTAATAAAATTAGTACGATTCTATTCATTTAAAATAATAATTTATATTGAAAATAACGATCAATAACAATGATGTCAAGTCAATAAAAAATAGCAAGATTAATGAAATGTGTCAATATTATATAAGTAATGTCAATGTGTACATGTCATGATAATTATAATAAATAAGTTTTACATTTTACACTCAAAATATTCATTGATGGAATAAAAACATCGCTCACACAACCAGTTATACAGTTTTCTATTAAATTCTAAATTCGAAGCACTTCTAAATTCTTCGGCTAAGTGGTTATATATTTTCACTGCCATGGTATAACAATTTTACTTCATCTCTTTCCCACGCAGTACGAGTGCGAGCACTGAGTACACTCCGCTCTCGGTGTGGCAACACGCCGTGTTCGAGTTCGCAACAAGTCCATCGTCATTCTGAGGATGCCTCGTTGAGAGGTGAAACACGTGTCGATTTCTTTCAGGAGTTTTTTATGGCTCTTTAGAAATAGCTAAGCGGAACAGGTTACTAAATATATCCACGTCTATTGTATTTTATAATGGATTTCCGCAAGGTCACGCCTGAATCAATTAACTATCTAAAACAAAAGTAATCAGATTTTCTCAACCCGTACCTACTTCAAGTAACAAGACTACTAGCGGTCGCTGACCCACGAAAAACACATCAAATCTTTGTATTTTATCGTGTTTAAATATCGATACCTTCTACGTCTGCAGTTACGCCAGCTAATTTACTTTGACCCATTAAAGTCCCTATAAAAAGTCTTTTTAATTTGAGTAAATTAAGTTTGTGTAATTTAAATATGAAGGTCGAACATGGAGGACTATCAAAAAAAAAAAACATTTATGTATTAATTACCCATGTTTGCAAACGAATAAATGATTTGATTTGATTTGAACTTTATTCAGTGTTTGTTAGTAAGGTTTAATACAATCACTATACGGGTACCGTCGCTCTGACTCCCTTCGAGGAAGCTGTGCTTTCACGTTCTTGAGGGCCATGGCGTGACGTCTTTCAATCATCATAAACCCACGGTTTAGCATCCGCATGCTTATCTCGTTGAATGCTCGGGAAACCTGAAATTGTATGAGTTTTATGTAGTGAGAAGTATTTTCATCATCAACTCAGGGGGCCTACCGTCAACTATTATCTTAATCTTACTTACTGTGTGGGAAAGAGATGAAGCTATATGTCCTGTACAGCCCCCATCTCTTTCCCAAACCGAAATAAGATTAAATAATACTGCTATAAGAGTTAGTGGTAGCTCCCAGTCAAAAGAAGTCCTCTGTAGAGAAAGGTCTCCTGAAAGTCACCAGAGGAAAGATTAATATGGAAAAAATAAATGTATGAATATATGTGTACGTTTTTTTCCATATTTTTCTTTCATTACATATTTTTTATTCTTTCTTTCTTTTGTTATTATTTATTTTGAAGATATTTTTATTGCGATTGAATACCTTTCCTGCAAATGACATTTAGTCCTGTAATAATTTTAGGTGTTTAGTTGGTTCATCCTCTAGGAACTACTAAATTGTAAATAGTCTACAATAACAGCATATTGGGAACATTCTTGAAAAATAAAACAAGGACCTTAGAAATTGGTTGTCTTGATGATTAACTCAAAAGTTGGTATAATCATCAAAAAATTATAAATGAAGAAACACATGATTAAATATTTTTCAGAAATCAACTTTTGTTGGGGTGAAAAGAGAGGATACAGTTTAGATTGGAAAATTCTTTTTCTTTGATCAGTAAACTTTAAAATTGATCTGAATATTAATCTAAATAAAGAAAGTAACTATTCATTTTCGAAAACTACCTTTTAAAGGGGTGTTGAATTCTGTGAGAGGGGAATACGATGATTTAGTTCAGACAATCATTTACGTTTCAAAAAATTTCAATTACAAAATCATTTATAGTACAAAATTATGATATTAATTACTTGCAGTAGCTCTAATTGGAGTGGATTAGTACTTAACAAAGTACATAGCCACACTCAAAGCCACTTATTACAAACTAATAACACATTGTTCACAACAAATTAATACAGCATGAGTTTTTACTGCTATGGTGGCTATGCCAACCGTTTTTTTAGAGATAGAATAACTTTTTGAGTGGAACAAACTGTAAATATAAGTTGGTTATTAATAAATAAATTTAAAAAAAAAGTTTTGATGATAGAAAACCATCCAGTGTTTTAACATCTTAACCCAATAACACTGCCCAACCCGGGAATCGAACCCAGGACCTCATGAGGAAATATAATGTTATTTTAATATCTTAAAAATACAGATATGTTATTGTTAGAATTTTACTATCAAGACTGTCTGACAGTACTTACAAATGTTAAGATATGGAAAAATATCCATTATTCATTTTACAACTATGTAAACGTTCAAGTAAATCGGTTTAATATTTCTAAGTAGGTAATGTTTTTTACATGTTTGTTTACATAAAGTAGATTGTTTAGATTCAAGTTTTCTGGTGACTTCACAAGGAAATGAAAAGAAAAATACGAAGCAGATTATCTTTAATAGTGTTTGAATGATTGTACTTAAGTATTTATATTTTTTGTATCTTGTTATATGTGAATGGGTGCAGCACTATGTCCTTATACATTGTTCTTGAACAGAATATTAAAATCCAAAACAATTTTTATATTGTATTGAATATAACTGTAGCAGCAGTAGGCTTCATAACAAGACAAAAAAAAAGAATTTTATAATCGGCGATCCAGGATGTGCGTCGATATTAACGGCCAGAAGATGTACCAAACGA
Organism: Agrochola lychnidis; assembly: GCA_963680765.1. Classification (NCBI taxonomy): domain Eukaryota; kingdom Metazoa; phylum Arthropoda; class Insecta; order Lepidoptera; family Noctuidae; genus Agrochola; species Agrochola lychnidis. Next base: position 15,912,324 of record OY796872.1, read on the forward strand.
GCATAGAGTATTTACATTAGCGAACAGTTATAAATAGAAGTATATAAATAAAGTACATAGGCAGTACATGAAACGCCTAGAACGTTGCAATGAATGAACTCGTTACGTGAGAATTATGAACTGAAATACATGACTACTACTTTCAATATTAGATTTTCTAATTGAACAAGCTTGTTTCTATTAATAAATTGCATGAACAATCACTCACCAATCTATTCTTTGCGATTTCATCGTAGGATAAATACGAAAATACGTTTTCGATCATAACAACGGGAAGCCCCAAAAGATCCATTGTCACTCACTGCACAAACAACCAATTCAATAGCACAAAATAATATATCGCAGGCACACGCGAAAACGAATATAATTGCAATGTTTACACATTTAAATTAAAACAAAGTGGTTATAATTCGCGATGTTTCTTTAGATTCTGTGATGGTGCAGCGCGTCTATTACTTTCGCACTTACGCATAAATAGTGAGAGAGAAAGAGATAAAAATACTATGTATTGAGTTTTGACGTTGGTCACAAACGCTATCTTACTTCACGCCAAAGCGAAGACTTTAACGACATCTCTTATCATTTTACGTAATCAAAGTACAAAGGAAAGTCTTGAACAAACAAGCGTGTAATCAAATGTATAATTGGCTGAATAGAACGAATGATTTACATCATTTTATATTTATTTGCCATCAACTACTAACCACTTCATTTACAGATTTTCTTGGAGTTGGAAACTCTCGTTGACTGAACGAATATAGATTAGACGATAGATGGCGCTGCCATCAAAAATCAAAACTATTATCTTCACGCTATACTAAAATTTGTTATCCTAATTGATTTCTAGAAAATATAGAATCGGTATTGCTGCAGTTGCATTCTAATAATAGAATCAACAAGTGAAACGAGAGCTGTATTCATTTTATAAATTTACATGAGCGTGATATTCGCTGCATTCGTTAATATTTCGTTATCGTATGGCTTAATTGGGAATCTACCATTTTATCGCACCGTTGATTGGTAATTGTTCAAACCTTGATCCTAACTAATAATAAACATGTGAAAGTGAGTTTGTTTGTTTATTATGCTTTCACGCAAAAACGGCTGTACGGTTTTGTATGAAATTTGGCACATGGGTAGACCATGGCCTGAGTTAGGACATAGAATACTTTTCATCCCGATATTGCCACGGAATCAAGACTTATGCGGGTGAAACCTAGGGATGTGAGATTAATGGAAAATAATCGATTAAATAAAAATCGATTTTTCTTTATTCAAAATTAATCGATTTGTCAAAAATCGATTTTATTAAAAATAAATAATCGATTTCTGCGAAAAAATCGTTTTTTTTTGTATTATTTAAAAAAACATGCTTTTCAAATTCCAATAATAAACCTAAGATTCATATTAACAATTTTTCAGATAAAAATCAAATAAAATTATATGAATAAAAAAATAACCAATTCAAAACTAAAAATCAAAGGTTCCTTTAAAATTTCAAGGTAAGGAATTAGGAAACCAAATAGCATTATTGAAACAAATTTTAGTTCTATTAATCGTTTTATTTATTATAATAAAAATTAAATGATGAGCATCCCAACAAAATGACAAACTTATTGTCTCAAAAACTAAAATATAAATCAAATAAAAAATAAATGCCTACAGATGGCGCCGTTTTTATTTAATCAACTTATACGTATGAACTTAATTCGAGATTTTTCATCCAACGCATAGACGGCGCTGTTTATAAAATTGTAACTTACTACTAGATTTTTTCATCCGTCTCATAGATACAAGCTGTTTCTGAAAATCGATTTAAACACGTAATTTAAATAATCGATTTACTAAAAATCGATTAATATTAAAATAAAAATCGACAATAAAAAATCGATTATTAGAAAATAATAATCGATTTAAATAAAAATCGATTATTTTTTAACATCCCTAGTGACACCGCGAGGTGCAACTAGTTTACGATAAATCTATGAAACTCGCAGCTCTTTGTTTAAGAGTAGGCAGAAAGTGCTGAACGCGCTGTGCTACAAGTGCTACGACCCTTCCATGCTTACTTTAATTACACTTGTTTCTTCTACGTTCATACATTATGATAGGTATTCGTCAGTGACAGCGCAAGACTTTGAAGGCTCGTGCAGACCAGCGCGACACGCGACACGACACAAAGGCACCGCTCGTCGCGCGACGAGCGGTGCCTTGGTGTCGCGTCGCGTGTCGCGCCTGTTTGTATGAGCCTTGATGTGGGCGAAGTACATTTCGCGACGCCCTCTTGTGCTCTGGTCTGATGGTGGAGCGAGAAGACGATTTTTTTTTTAAAAACAGGAATGGGCTGTTCAAAAATATTGCGGGTCCTTAAAATCTATTTTTCGATTCATGGATCTATTTGGATAATATTAAGCTTTAAAGTGCTTACTAATTTTTGTTAGAGTAATTGTACTACGAAACCCTTCATTATGTGTGGTTCAACACGCACCTAACCGGTTTTTAATTAATTTTAGTTCATTTTACCGGACCGATCAATATACACTACCTATTTAATAATCGTTTTCAAACAATGAACGACATTTTGTTCTCACATCAAAATAATACTGACAAAAATACAAAATAATATCACATACGTATGGCACAACACTGCGAGCGAAGTGATACTTTGATTGGCTTTCTAACCGTTGAGAATTGAGAAGCGTGAAAGTAACGTAAACAAACAGAATGGGAAATCCCCAGCTCTGCCCGGCGGGGATTCCCAGCGATAGCAACGCAACGCCAGCAAATGTTGCTAAATTAAATAAAAACAAATTTTGTAAGTATGTCAATATATTTATCGTTTTATGACGAGTAAAATTTTTTCGTCGCGTTCTTAGCTTTAGCGAGGCCCCTCTGACCGCGAGGCCGTAGGCTGTGGCCCACGTCGCCCACGCCTTACGCCGCCTCTGGTATTCGTCACAACTTTCTTTATGTAGATATGATCTCTCGTTTATAAGGCTTCCCCAGTTTCAAGGTCTGTGTCCCAAAACTATGGAAACCCACAACTAGAGCTGTTATTTGCCAACAACGTGGTTGTCGGTGAAAACGGGCATGACGAAAACGGGCATTTAACTAAACTAAACCAATTAATACATCTATGCCTTTAACCCACTGTAACCGTTGACTAATGTGGTACGGCTTCCAACTGAACGTGACATCATGATCTCGTGTATGACAGTATTTTAGCGCACAAACTTGCGTGGCGTGTGGTATTAAATAATGTACTTATGTCATGCATGGTGTCATTTTGCACACTTCGTTGCTCGAGTCTGTCTGCAGATGACCAGCTCTGCCGAAGGAATTCACTATTCCGAGCCTCTGCCTATCTTAGATTCTCAGTGCAAAACGGTTCTTTAACAGGAAACGGGCAATCAATCAGTAACAAGTCTTTACCCTATATCGGAGTAACGTATTTAGGCCGGGACTCCACCTCAGAGAAGTGCGGAGATGGAGATGTCCATAACGGAGACGAGAATAGATATGTTTCAGCTAGGGTGTATCCACCGAAGCTGTGCGGAGATGCGTGCTGGCTAGACTGGAGCGGAGATGTCTGCTGGCTAGAGCGAAATTGAGCTGCTTGCGGCGAGCGTTGGATGTTGAGGAATACACATCTCTTCTCGTCTCCACTGCGCGCCGTCGTCGCCAGCTTGCGAGGCACAGCTCACATCTCCGCTTCATACCGCCCAGCTCAAATCTCCGCTCCGACCGCGCCATATACAGTTTATTAAAGATTATTATTAAAAACTTGCCTACTAAAATTACGTCAATTTACGTCAAGCGCTGATTAATTTGACAGGACTAAACTAAAATTTATCTTCTGCCTTTTTCTTAACGAAATAGAAGGAAAAAGATGGACTGAACTTAAATTTAATTCAGTTTGTGAACAAGGGAATCGGCACCATTTTATTCCCTGTTCCTTACATTTGAAATTTCCACCGTCGATATGAAGATGGCACTTTTTAAACTTGGTTGATGTAAAGATGGCGCTGTAACTAATAATTTTAACAGGAAAATTAAAAATACAGATATAAATATTTCATAACACCAAATACTTTAATAATAAAAAAAACTTAAAGATTTAACTGAATGTCGGTAGATCACAGTGTTTTTTCCTAACATGGAACCTCAGTGATGTATTGTATTTCGTTGCGAACGGACACACTTCACATTTGAACCTCTTAACCGTAGAATGCTTATATTTATGCTGCACAAGATTGGCTGGTAAAATCGTTGCATAGTCGCATTGGTCACACATGTACCGCTTTTTCCCTGTCTCATGAGCTTCCTCATGATATTTCAATATGTATTTATTCATCGATTGGAACGGGCACTGCGTACATTGGAGTTTGACTCCTAGATCTGCATGTTTTCTTTTATGTTTCTCCATAGCACCATCGTAAAACGTCTTATACTTGCAACCAGTGTATTCACAGTGAATTGTTTCGGCATTTTTATGCCTCAGCGTGTGTTGTGTCATACTTACTCTAATATTCGTCTTAAATTCACAGTATTTGCACTGCATTTCAGTATCCGTGTGAAGATTCTTTATGTGTTTTTGTAATTCGTTTCCTGGGAGGATCTCACCACATATTTGACACTGTGTTTCTTCTATATTGTGATGAGTTGCTTCATAGTGTAATTTCAACTGTTCCCAGGTCAAGTATGTATCTGGGCACTTGGTGCATTGGAAGCAGTCCTTTATATCCTGATCTTCTCTTTTTATTTCTACAATTTCTCTGTCTTCTTTCGTCATATCTTCAGGGCGACCATGAAATATATTTATATGACGACAGAGATCAAATTCATCCTTAAAAGTCGCACTACATTGCTCGCATTTTTGCATGTGAACATCAACATGATTTGAAGTAGGGTGCTTAAATAATATGTGCCGTCGATAACTCTCTTTTGCTTTAAAAACTTTTTTGCAGTATCGGCAAGTGTACGATACTTTTAAATGCACTTTCATAAAATGCGGTTTTAACTGTCGTTTGTCGTGGAAACCTTCGTTGCACAGATTGCAGAAGACTGTTTTAGGTGAATCTATTTTGTGGGTGCACCTCAAATGTTTGGCTAAACCACCTTGTGAAGCGAAGATCAGTCCGCAAATATTGCACTCCTTGATAGCTTTTACGTGAGAATGGTTGAGATACATCTCTCGCGTATCAAATTGTTTGTTACAAACTTCGCAGTGAGATCCTTTGTCGTGTTTTCTTCTCACATGCCTCTTCAAACTCTCGATTTTATCGTAAGACAAGTTACAGATCCGGCACTTCAATCTGAAATCTTCTCTCAACGCATTATGCTTCCGTCGCATATGAAGTTTTAAGAAGTTAATAGAAGAAAAGACTAGAGGGCATTCTTTACAAGTTATCTCACCAGTTTCTTCATTTTTACAATTCTCAAAATAATTTTCAGTATTTTGTTCTTGTTTTATACTTTCGTCAGACACGTGATGCTTTCTCTGGACGTGTCTAGCGTAAGTTTCTCTTTTCGTAAATATCTTAGGGCAGAACGGACAGTTGTACCATTGATTGATTTCAGGTTTCTGATTACTTGAATGTTTACGTTGTATATGAACTATCAAACTTCTGTACTTATCATACGTTAAACCGCAGTCTTTGCAAACGTGTTTAAAGGATTCCTGGAAAGAGCCATGTTTTCTCCTCATATGCATGCGTAACCGAGCCATTCCTTTGAAGACCAAAGCACATATTTCACAAGTCCGTTCCTCTCTATCATCTGGCCTTGAGTCAGGGCCGTGTTTCCTCTTAATATGCGCTACTAAACTGTTCTTCATTTCGTAAGCCATACCACAGTAATCACAAACATGTTTGAAGGACTTTCTAAAAGACTTATGTTTTCTTTTCTGATGCATTCGTAGAGTTTTCTGTGATTGAAAGACAAGATGGCAGACTTTACAGACGTGGTTTGGGGCATGTTTGGATGGCACTGGCATCTCGTTTTTCGAAATTTGAAACATTTCGTTGCTATCGGCAACAAATGGTTTCCTTTCGTTGATGACGCTCTCGAATGTGAGAAGAACGGCGTCGTGGTTTTGCGGTTCTGTTTTCACCACTGGTTCTTGAATATCGTCGTTGTGATGACCTTCGTGAACCAGGCCGTTATCTCCAAACTGGAATTTGAAAATTAAAGTATGTGAAATGTTTGCCCAATTTTAGAAGCTTATTATTAGCTATGACTTGTTAAAAATACGGTTATACGAAAACCGAAAAACCGACATCGATATCTTGTTAACAGCTTTTTAATTGGAGTTTTTGTCGTAGCCGGGTTTTAGTTTGAAACTTTTCAATTATTTTGGGTTTAGGGATCATTGAGGGTGGGTAGTGGGTACCCACTTCTTTTTCTAAAACTCAACAGATATTAATTCGTTTTATTTAAAACAATCAGAGTGAAACACATAATAAAACAAACACAAACTTAATTGTTTTATGCACATATGAGGTTTATGTATAGGTACAATATAATTAAAGATGAACAATATAATTTCAGAAAGTAGGTACTGATTGGTGATTTTTATAATTATAATTCTCTACATATTTGTTACGGCCGCGAATCATATTTAAATCAACATACAACCTGATACTGACCTGCAAATTGCAAAAAACGTAAGAAAATTTGAATTTCGAGGACTACTCTGGCGCTTTCGCGACCTATCTATAGATACGAAACACGATATATTGATCTTATATTTTTTTCAGTACCTAACACTACATCTGCTATATAAGCCGCCATATTGGATTTTATCTGACGTCGCATATAACCCGGGGAACAACATGACGATCCCAACACTCCTCTTCGTTTGTCAAAATACGATGAGTAATTTAGGAGTTATGAAGGAACAGATGAACATAAATGCATATCATAATCCTCCTTTGGCTTTGGCGTAGTAAAAAGGGGCCATAGAGCTACATGGAGGGTTCATACTATTTATGAAAAACATGTCTAAGAAATAAGGGAAAGGGCCGAAAGATTTAACACTGCAGTAGAAGTAGGATTGTTACTAGTAGGGCAACACTAAGACTTCAGAAGAACTGACTACCCCCACTCCCAGGCCAAAGCTACGGGAGATCAAAAGTCATTTCTTCAAATTAGGCTGAGGATCAGAATTTTTTGAACATCAAAATTACATAAGGCATTCTCTTATTGGTTTACCTGGGAAGAAGTGGTGTAACAAACTCCCCAGCAGCACTTCTGTCTGTAAAGTTTGAAGAATAGGAGACAGCTGACAAAGTACCTTGAACTCAGTTTTTAACAAAACTGTTTTTTCTGAGACATCACTGACATAGGTAAAAGCAAACCGCTTGAGAAAACCTCGACTTATAATAAATATAAGTCTGAAATCTCCAACCCGTCTGGAGCTTGCGCGGAGATCAATGCTCGTGCTTTCTCTGTGTGAGATGAGGCCTTTGCCCAGCAGTGGGAAAACAAATAGGCTGGCATTATTATTATATACTCACATCATTAAAATCCAATTCCACTTCTATATCCTCAACCTTAATTTTAACCTCTGGATCCAACAGAGTTATTGGTTCAATCTTAACACTCATTTTGTCATCAATGTCTTTAAAAGGGTCTTCTTGCTTCTTTTTCTTCTTCTTCTTTTTCTTCTTAATTTCATAAGACATCGGCTCCTCTGGCAAAAATGAGGTAGGATCTTTTCTTGTTGCTTCAACATTTTCTATTTTAACCTTAACTTCTAGATCCATTGTTGCTTAGTAATTTTATTCTAAAATAGAGATAATTATTTTGTTAGTAAATTATATCTTGACATGTCTCTCATAAAAGATTTGTTGAGATTATATATCCAGATTTTATTATACAGATCACAATAAGTTACACTACAATAAGTTTATTTGAATCCAGATAAACACGTATGTTTACCTGGATTCAAATAAACACATATATTTATCTGGATTCAAATAAACTTATTGTAGTGTGCTTAAATGAATAATGCAGATAATTAGGTATCCTCATTAAAACAGTACAATCATAAACAGTGGTTCGTTATTAGATTATGGGAAGCTGAATTCTCTTAAGTGTGATAAACAAATCAGTACAGCTATTACTAATTACAACAATTGGTCACACTTATCCAATTTGATGTAATTGGTGATAGCTGATCATTCTAAGCATTCAAAATAGAGGTCATCGGGACACTTGGAGAGGTTAATTAGTAGACCATTGGAAGCTAAACATTATCACATCATTTATTTTTTAATTGGAGTGACAGTCAGTAGCCTACTACACCATGTAATAGTTAATAATATGAGATGAAAGCTATAAAGCTTATAAATTCTTCACACTTCTAGCATTATAAAATTATATACACTAATCGACTTATCAACCGGTTTCCCCATAAAGCTAGATTGTTTGGACAATAGAACCTGTTTGGTGTAAACAGCAAGCTTCAGTTTTCTCAAAAGCCATTGTTTCACAAAAATGTATATCTTACTTAAAACATTATTATGATCAGACAAAAATCCAAATTCTATAAAGATAACACTATAAATAACGCTACGATATGTATTCAAGGACGATTTGATAATAAAAAAAATTGATACATTAAAGTAAAATAACTGTACTACTTCAAAACAAAGTTTTATAACCAAAATTTCGGTAAACTTGAACACGCATACAAGTATTATAAAAAAGCAATAAAATGTAAAGGTTACTCATGTCGAACAACGAATGATATAGCTAAATACACGTCATTTACTCATAAAACTCACCTAGTTTATCTTTAACATAACTTCTATCACTGAAAATTCACAACATAAGTAACTATGGCCGTAACTTTAAACAATAATTGATTCTGTAAAAGCTTAGAATCTTATTATATAACCAATACACATACTTTACCGACACCTTAGTGCTAAAAATCAATAATTTTGTATTATAAAATCATTATGAAAAATGGCCAAAGTGGCCTTCTTTTTAGCGACTATTGACGTTTTCAAGAATATTTGACATTTATGAAGCAGTGTTGTCATCACTCATCATTATTAAGTTTACAGAAAAAAGATATTTTTCGTGAAACGACAAATGAGAACAAATTCTTGACTGTGCACGGAAACGGTATGATTAGGGATCTCGAATTTTGTGTGGTGCGTTCTTCCATAAGTGATCAATGATTGAACCCCGCTGCCCATAACTATCTGCACGGCATTGGCACTTTATGCTTGTAGTCCAAAGAGCATGCTTTAGCTGTGTTGGGTCGTGTTGTGAATTGATGCAAGTGCATAACTATGCGTTTGCACTGGCGAAACGTTCATAACAAAACATGTTGAAATTTCTAGGTCCTGTCAAACATTTTAAGGGGGAAGCGTCAGGGTAGCCTGCGAAATTCAAATTTTCTTATGTTTTTAGCATTTTGCAGGTCAGTGTCAGGTTTTATGTTGATTAAAATATGATTCGCGGCTGTAACAAATATGACTTTACTTAATTATAATCATTACAATCAGCAACAGTGATAAAGGAGTCAAATGTCATGATTTATGGAGTTATATTTGTTATTGTTAGACTGATACGACTTGACTATTTCTGATATAATCAGTTTATTCTACAAATTACAATATTTGTTGTTTTTTCCACATAACACATAAGACAGAACAAAAGAAACATCTTTAGTTTTTTACAAGAGGTCGCACATTGCAAGCTTAACCAACCTTATTAATATTGCTGATTGTAATGATTATAACTGAGTAAAGCCATATTTATTACGGCCGCAAATCATATTTTAATCAACATAAAACCTGACACTGACCTGCAAAATGCAGAAAACGTAGCGTTTGCAATGGCGAAACATTCAAAGAAAACATGTTGAAATTTCTAGTTCCTGTCAAAAATTGTATGGAACATTGACAGAAAGTAAAGATTTAAACATGTTTTGTTGTAAATGTTTCACCAGTGCAAACGCACAATAAGTAACAACATAGCGGCATCGATGACAGAGCCAAAAAGTCGTTTGCGTTAAATAAATATGCGCTTGGAGTTGTTAACGCATTTTAACAGTGTCATACGATAGTTTGCTCCCAATATCGAACTCATTTTATCGGCTCCTTTAACCACCTATACTACTATTACTACCACAAAGCACGGAGACGTCTAGGTCGCTGCCTAGTCGTCTCGTGACGTGACGTGACTGCTGATGCTACTACTATAGATGGCATTATCATCAATACTTTCCGTATAAATCAAGCGTGTCAGTGGGTGTCACCGTTCTTATTTACTTGTGATATGATACGCCCAATGGGATATGGGTCAAAATAAATGTACATACATGTTATTCACATGGCATTCACATGTAACATGTCTCACATGTTGAAAACGTTTGTATTTTTCATTCATTTGTAACTTTGCTTCCTTTGCTCGGAAAAAAAAAAATCATCAAGTGAGTGATAAGTTAATACAGTGTGAGTCTTCATAATGTGCACATATCGAAATGAGGAAATCTATGCTTAATTTTAACGACAGAAAAAATATTTAAAAAATCTAAATATTGTTTTTTATACTTTTTATGAAATTAAAAAAAAAATTGTAACAAAACTGTGTAACTTTTAAACTGAATCAGCTATCGCGATGAAACAAACTCCATAATGATTGAAAGTAAGTAGCCGTCCACATAAAATTAAAATTGAGAAAAAAACTACCCTCAATTGAAAATAAACATGTTTTTTTAGTAAAAATCTGTATTTTTTTCTTCAATTTTTAATTGTAAAATTTATAAATAAGATAATAATAAAAAGAGAGCAAAAAAAAAATTTTTTTAAAAAAAATTTTTTTGTAAAAATTTTTTTTTTTTTTTAAACTAAAAAAAAAAATTACCATTTTTTCCGTCGATAAAATTAAGCATAGACTCCCTCATTTCGATATGTGCACATTATGAAGACTCACACTGTATAGTAAAAACATACACAATAGAAGTTCATATAGAAAGAAAAAACTTTTTTTTCATTTTCCATTTTCAATGTGATTTTATGGGGGAATTAGGGATGCAAGAAGTGCGAAAAAGTATCGATATACCTAATATAATGTATCGTATCGATATTTAAAACAAATATCAAAAAAATAAAACGATTTATCGATATTTTTTGGCACTTCTTGCATCCCTAATTTGAGCTTGACGCAAATTGTGCAGCACTAATATTAAAAATTCTACCAAGGCCGTCACGATATATTCACGTCCGTCAATGTAGTCACTACGGGCGCAGCGCAATTCCTGCAGACGGAGATGCCCACACCAACAAAACTCGGTCGGGTTACCTCGAGTGCCACACTTCCCAAGGGGCGCGCGAGCTGGTAATGGTGCGGTGGCAAGTGACGCGATTGGTGTGACTTATGAAAATACACGCTCGTGGGACATCCAGCTTAAGGCTGGGGCTACATTGTGACGTATTACGAATTTTACTTCGTGCGCTGTCTCTCGCACACCACTTGACATCTCGCTGAACAACAGAAAGCGCACGAAGTAAAGTTCGCGATAAAGCGACAGTGTAGCCCCAGCATTAAAAGTGGGCGTGAAAGAACGACGAGCTGGCTCAAGGGATCGTATCCAAACACTTTAATTGTCAAAGTCAATGGTTTCAATCAAAATTATTAAATGTCAACGTCAAGTCAATTTGCAACTTCAAGTCGCGATAATTTTATAACCAAACAAAATATCGAAAATATTATTTTTATCTATTATGTGCATATAATTACATAATGTTTCAGTCTGTCTTAAAACGTTATTTAATTCTTCACAAATTGAAGTCATTCAAGGCGCCAGTTTCTTCACAATTTAGAAGAATTCACGTTTCTTCAAGTAAGTTTTTCTCCTTCTATTTACTTAAGTGTATTTCTGAGAATATAAATTTATTTGCGTACCTATGTTTACAGATTTATGGCATGGGGAATACGAATGGCAAGACCCGAAGTCTGAAGATGAGGTGTAAGTATTAAATTGAGTATTTTTTATTTTATTTTGTAAGGCGAAACAAACAGTAGTAAGTATATTACAAAATAAATTAATGCCACTCTGTTATCTATCGTAAAATTTGCGATATCGCGAAATTCGAATAAACATTGGTAATGGACCGTAAAGTAAAAAAATATTAGTAGGTATATTCTTATCAAATACTTGATATCTGTTAATTTTATTACTTTACAGTTACTCTAATGAGGCTTAATTACTGTTTTCAGTGTAAATATAACGTACATAGACAAAGATGGCAACAGAATAAAAGTAAGAGGTAAAGTTGGTGACAATGTAATGTACCTGGCACATAGATATGAGATTCCTATGGAAGGTTTGTATATTTTTTATTTCATACCTTTTTTAGGTCCATTTGCACTTCAAATAGATGAATATAATATTAACCGGACAGGAAAAGACTATTAAATAATAATAACACACAACATCATGCCTTGTTTGCCTGAAGGATTGGGCAGAGGTGTACCTGGAGCAAGTACACCCACATTTCGCCAGTTATGTTTAAGTCCCATGTAATAGAAGGCAAGCCTATTGCCATCAACCGGGCACAAATTCAAACAAATAGTAATAATGTCTAATTAAATTTGCGAATTGTGCAATGAACTTGAAGTCTTGAGCACTAATTGCACTATCAATGAGGACCTAATTATAAAATAAAATAAGCTTATGCCCGTTTTCTCAAACACTATACTCCGTTTGAAATAAGATTAGACATTTAACTAAACCTTTTTACAGTCCTTTCAACCGATTTTGACTTCTATTGCGTTGGTGGCATGACAAATAGCAGCTGCAGTAAACAGTTGGTTTGTAACCACTTTTTTGCTTTTAATGCCATCCTTATGCCTACGGTATAGAAGTCAAAATCGGTTGAACGGACTGTAAAAAGGTTTGTTTAAATGTCTAATCTTATTTCAAACGGAGTATAGGTGACACCAAAATGTATGCCTACTTAAAAGCACACTGTTGGATTTCAACTCTTGGCGCCGAGTGTTAAAAATCCAAAAGTGACTTTGTCAATAAAACGCATTTAGATGTCACCTAGTGTTAGTGGAAACGGGCATTAGAGTCAAATATGTCTAGTAATGTGCAACCCAAACACTATTGTAGCCAAAAAAAAATGGCAGCGGCACTCCGGGAGTGCCGACAGAAGGGAAAACTTGAACAAGATTGCCTTGGTGGAAGGAAAATACTTGTATAGAACATTGGTCCGTAACCTTTTCTAAATAAAGAGCACAATCGCGTTTACAAAAAAAATACTTCCGAAACCTTTAAAGTTAAAATACTTGCATAGAACATTGATTCGTAACGTAATAAAAATAAAGAGCACAATCGCGTTTACAAAAATGAGGTGTCGGTAACGGTGTCGCGAGTTCAATTGTTTTTTCCCATCTGAAAAATGCCCAACCACAGATAATATAATACTACGTACAGATACCCAATCCCATACAAAGAAATGAACCTCCCTAAGTCTGGCTATTGAACTGGCTGTTTTTTTCCCTCCATTTTATTAACAGATGGCAGCATAAGCGACTTTTACAACGCCATCTAGGAGTCGACTTAGATACTTAAGATTATCTACATCGCACAGTGCGTTCAAGGACAAGCGTAATAACAATACAACAAAAAAAAATCTCGAGTTGGCGGAATAGTTTCATTTGTGCGAGTGAACTAGCAATTTTCACGCTGCAGCGAATGTCTCTTTGTTTTTTAGCATTTCAATGCTTTCTTAAATCTAGATTTTCTTCTCCTCGTTACCAAATCTACTATTGCTAAAACTGAAATCACGCCTTCGTCCGAACTCATTTTGACAGTAAGCCGACGTACGCACGGACGTAATAAAATAGCGGCGACATTTATCGCACACTGGAATTTCAACGCTATGCTTAGCACCGAGAGTTGAAAATCCAACAGAGTGTTTTTTCAACGCGCTGGGACGGGAGTGCGTCTCAACGCGTTAGATTCTCAACGCTCGGCTTAACACCGAGAGTTGAAAATCCAGTGCGTAATAAAATCCCGCCGCGATTTTATTACGTCCGTGTGAACGTCGGCTAAATGTTTTTAGAAACATTAAATAAAAACCGGCCAAGTGCATGTCGAACCACGCACAATGAAGGGTTCCGTAGTTGGGATGAATTTATCCCAAGAACAAACTTAACTTTGTAGTTGAAAAACATGTTCTCTCATACGGAATGTATGGGAGAACATATTTTTGCAACCGCAAAAAGTTGATTGATTATTACTCGTTAATTTATAGAGCCTACTTAGCTGTGATAGATAGTTTTCCTTTTAATTTCGTTATAAATACTACTGCTAGGATTTTTGGAACGAAGTTTTGGAACGAAGTTTTGGAACGAAGTTCCATATCGCGCATTGTGAAAGGGGGCTAGACGGAAAAAATTAAGACCAAAAGTTGTAACGACACTTTTTTATTTTGGGGGGGGTGTGTCTGAGGGTGTGTGTGGGGGTGTGTCTGGGGGTGTGTGTGAGGGTGTGTCTGAGGGTGTGTGTGGGGTTGTGTCTGGGGTTGTGTGGGGGTGTGTCTGAGGGTGTGTGTGGGGTGTCTGAGGGTGTGTGTGGGGGTGTGTCTGAGGGTGTGTGTGGCGGTGTGTCTGGGGGTGTGTGTGGGGGTATGTCTGGGTGTGTGTGGGGGTGTGTGTCTGGGTGTGTGTGGTGGTGTGTGTTGGGGTGTCTGGGGGTGTGTGGGAGTGTGTCTGAGTGTGTGTGGGGGGGTATGTCAAAGGGTGTCTGGGGGTGTGTGTGGGGGTGTGTCTGGGGGTGTGTTTGAGGGTGTGTGTGGGGTTGTGTCTGAGGGTGTGTGTGGAGGTGTGTCTGGGGCTGTGTGTGGGGGTGTGTCTGGGTGTGTGTGGGGGTGTGTGTTGGGGTGTGTCTGAGGTTGTGTGGGGGTGTGTCTGAGGGTGTGTGTGGGGGTGTGTCAAAGGGTGTATGGGGGTGTGTGGGGGTGTGTCTGAGGGTGTGTGTGGGGTGTGTCTGAGGGTGTGTGTGGGGTGTGTCTGAGGGCGTGTGTGGGGGTGTCTGAGGGTGCGTGTGGGGGTGTGTGTGGGTGTGTATGTGGGGGTGTGTCTGTGTGTTTGTGGGGGTGTCTGTGTGTGTGGGGTGTGGGGGTGTGTCTGTGTGTGTTCTTATGTTCGTGGTTCTCTTTATGCTCTGCTTCGTACCCCCTCCACTCGTGTTTACCAAGGCATAGTGGGAGTTTGCTTGGGCCTCAGCGTTGTACACACGGCTACACAACAAACTATACATTTCCAGTTTATGCTGATCTCGCATTGTGTAGGATTTCCGTACAATGCGAGGTCCGCTAATACTAGAAATGTATAGCTTGATGTGTAGCCGTGTGTACGTATGTTAATACGTGTTCGTGCGCGTACAAAAACATTTTTTTTTAATTTTTGAAATTTTCACTTCTACCACGTGTGAATTGCACACATGTTTTTTTTTCTACGCATAGTGAAAAATTTCATATAAAACACATCAAGGTTGCCCCCCTGCGCGCCTCCGGCTCTAAAAAGATTCACGTGGTTAGGTATCACGTGTGGAGTTGCGATTGTCAAATTCGATTTAGATATGTCAAAATTAATTTAAAAAAGAGAATTTATTTTGCAGAATAGCTTTGAGATTCTCATAGTAAAAAGTACTTCAGGAATTTTAGTGATAGTTTAGTTAGTTCAGTTCGGTGTACAAGAGAATCGGCACCATTAGCTACCTATCTACTTTTAAAACGTTTCGTGCAATCCTTTTTAGGGTTCCGTATCTAAAGGGTAAATCGGGACTCTATTACTAAGACTCCGCTGTCCGTCTGTCTGTCACCAGGCTGTGTCTCTATTAAGACAGTTGTTTTCACAGATGATGTATTTCTGTTGCCGCTATAAACTCAAACTCAAAGCATTTATTTCAAATAAACCAATTACAGGTCCGCTATAAACTCAAACTCAAAGCATTTATTTCAAATAAACCAATTACAGGTACTTTTGAATTGTCAACGGGTCGGTCAGTCAGAAAGATGAAGCTAGTTGCCCATTCCTAATCATAGTAGGTACCTATGGAGAAGAACGGGCAAGAAACTCCACGGACACTCTTTTAAATCAAAATATTGTTACAAAATATTGGTTACATCATTCATGTTGAAATTATACATGTGAGAACAATGTAGAAAGACGTGCACGTTAAAAGCGTTCATAATAAAAATATAAAACAAAAACAATTCAAAAATTAAAATAAACCGTGGCAGCTAAGAGATGACCAGTCCCTACTGACAGCGCCCGTTCACGAACATGACGCATGGATCAGAACCATTTAGCTCAACCATTTTGAAGGGAACTTAAGACGCAGATATATGACAGTGACCTTGAATGGTTAGCTTGCGTGTTTTGTACTGAGCTCACGCAACGCGTCGTACGTCCAGCCAGTAATAGGACTCGCCCATCAAGGAGCGCTGTCCCAAATTAGACGCATTATTAATTTATTACACGTAAATTTAAAGGTATTTTAATAAAACGCGTATACTAAACGATTAACAATTTAATTATCTTTAAAATGGTGAAGTTTTCAGAAAAATACGCTTGATAAATTTTGCGTCATTCTCGGTTTTTTATACGCGTTAGACATAACTTTACAAATTAATTTCACTATGTAATATAAATATAATCAAAAATATGCCTATATTAAAATATTAAAAAAATGCTCTAATTCAACATATATTTTTCCCAAATCACTAACACTACTCGTTTAGACGTCATCTTCAGTATAAAATCATGAAAAGTCAGTTATCGTCCCCTTAATGATGCAACACACACGCCATCATCAGCGAGACATTTGAGTGAGCATGACATACTCTCAGCCGCTGTCAAGCTTGTTCAAGTCGATGAAAGACGTACCCAGTATTTGGTAGCGTTATAGAATGTACATGTTCACAGTGCACACGTGATATGCAATTACATACAATAAAAAGAGATTGAATTTAAACAAAGTAAAGATAGTTTTTACAATCTTTTCAACAAATACTAAAAAACAGAATAAAATAAATATTTAAGGGGGCTCCCCTACAACAAACTTGATTTTTTTGCCGTTTTTATAGATAATGGTGCGGAACCCTTCGTGCGCGAGTCCGACTCCCACTTGGCCGGTTTTTTATAGAAAGGTATCAGTAAAATGATAAAAATATATGTAGGTAGGTACTTGCCAAAAACACGTATAGATTTCTTTCAGATATTATATTTCTACGTAAAGTAGGTAATAGATTATAAAAAAAAAACAGTGGCGCTCCGGAAGTGCCGACAGAAGCGAAAACTTGAACAAGATCTTGGTGGAAGAAAAATACTTGTATTGAATATTGGTCCGTAACGTTATCTAAATAAAGATCGCAATCGCGTTTACAAAAAAAAATACTTCCAAAACCTTTGTACAAATACTTGCATAGAACATTAATCCCTAACTTAATATTAATAAAGAGCACAATCGCGGTTACTAAAATGACATATCGGTAACGGTGTCGCGAGTTCAAGTGTTTTTCCCATCTCAAAAATACCCAACGCACCTAAAGATATTTTCACTTCAAAAATTGTTTGATTTACTACTAAACGTAAAATAACAGCGACAGATGTGATGACAAATTGAATAATACGCCATCTATTGATTGCAAAGAGCTCTGAACAAAATGTTTCATTTATCATTTTTGTTGAAAATAGATGATTTATGAGTTTATATAGATAAACCAACATTAAACAAGAAGTTTTGATTTTTACTAATCATAATTACGCCAAAATCAGCCGTTTATCGCTTTTTAGTGATTGTTAATTTCATATTTGTTACCTATGCTGCCATCTATGATTCTTTTTTCAGAACTAATTATAATTTGTTCGAGTTGAGACCCCATGGCCCAACTAAAGAAGTTTTTTACTTCAAAAATATTTTTCTTGAAATTGCTCTTCTATGCTCTTAAAAATAAACTTTCAATATTTTTCAGGAGCATGTGAAGCCTCCCTAGCTTGCACAACATGCCATGTATATGTACCACCAGACTACTTTGATAAACTACCCCCTTCAGAGGAGAAAGAGGATGATCTATTAGATATGGCACCATTTTTAAAAGAAAACTCTAGGCTAGGTTTGTATGAGAAAATACCCTTTATTTTTGTTAGTGGAAAGAATCTTTAAAAGATTATAAATGTAAATAAGGTTAAGCTTACACCCCATTGTTAAAAAATAACACATAAAAAAATTATGATTTGTTGTACTTTAACCCTTTGTACGAAATTTGTACCAAGTTGACTAATTTCACTTTAAGGTAAATTTTTTCATTAAAAAATCAACTTTAAAATTATAGTCAGGTGGTTACAGGCGTTGTACAAATTTCGTTTCTGCCCTATAAAGGGTTAAATCATTTTTAAAATGATTGTAAATATGACATTAGTCAAATAAATACCTCATTTCTGCCTTTCCCTTTAAAGGTGCGAGTTTACGTATGAAAAGCATTATGATTCAGTCATCTCTAATTTTCTATGTAGTGTAGGGTAAAAATCTTAACTGAAAAAGAGAAGGGGGTGAATGATAGGGTGACGGTTGACAGTGGAGGGTGGAAAACGGAAACGTGTTGCACTGACCACAAGTAACATGGAACAAGGGTAGAAAGTTGATGATGATGATGGTAGCAATTTTAATTGGCTTCTGTTTACTGTCACCCTGCACCCATGACTTTTTTATTGCCATGAAATCATGACAGTTTTTTTTTGCATAGCCTACACCATTGTAAATTTACTTAATAAAATTATGAAATTAATTCAGCTTAAAATTTTCAGGATGTCAAATAACCCTCACCAAAGACATGGAGGGCTTGGAAGTAGAACTACCCAAAGCAACGAGAAACTTCTACGTAGATGGACACAAACCAAAACCACACTGAGTTGGAACAAATTGTTACATTGTAAGCTTATTTACGAACAAAATCTGACCAGCACCTCTTCAAAAAGATATAATGAGAATTGTGTGATTGCAAAACATTTTTGGAGGAGTTTTAAAGGTTACTGTAGTGTAGAAGTAGGTTAGATATCTACTGTCTTTCTTCCCGTAAGTGAAATATGGATTTGTCCAGTGTGAATAGATTGTACCCAAATGGCCTTTGCAATGGCAGCAGAAACAATAATTGATCTGAAGGTCACATTTCCACATGCAAGAAAACTAAGAAATGTCTGACACAGTCTGAAAGTAACTTACAAGTATAAACATACCAGCTTTTGCCCGCGTGGATGTCGGAAAATATCTCACGGGAACGTATCATCGGTACCGGGATTACATAACTAATAGGAGAGAAAAAGGTCATTGACACCTACCGCTGCGCCCGCGTTGCCGTCAACTATAATTATTTTGTTACGCGTAATTTTGAATCTGTGATATCTTTTAAACCGTTCATTTAAATGTAATGATGTTAAGGCATATTTTAACCTAAATCAAATGCTCAATTTAAGTAACATAGTTTACTGGATAAGGATTAATAGAATACCGATCAAAGTAGCTTCGGAAATAACAATGAAATTTTTTATCAAATTCTGAAAGATAAAAAGTTATTGTGGGTCATCCTTATAAGATATACATTTATGCCATCGCGGACTTTTTGTTGAAGTTTTTAAGATTTACCTGTAGAACATAAATTTTATTTATCTTTCACGGTTTACGCGGCGCACGCCTGTAAAGCTCCCAGTCGGCATGATTTTTTCCGACATATTCAACAATAATCGTCATATTTCAGCCAATCTACA
Organism: Agrochola lychnidis; assembly: GCA_963680765.1. Classification (NCBI taxonomy): domain Eukaryota; kingdom Metazoa; phylum Arthropoda; class Insecta; order Lepidoptera; family Noctuidae; genus Agrochola; species Agrochola lychnidis. The sequence goes on from OY796872.1 coordinate 15,932,124, forward strand.
CAAAACTTACTGAAATATACACCTAAATCTTCCTCATGAATCACTCCGTCTATTTGTGAAAACCGTTCGGTAGTGTTTGAGTTTATCGCGTTCAGACAGACAGACAGACGCGGCGGGGGACTTTGTTTTTTATTATGTAAGGATAGGTACCTACCTACATTTGCTGCACAGTTTAGGGCCTTATCACACTGTTGATTAGCGAGCTTGATTCCAGCGAGGACGCGATCGCTGCGTGTGCGTAGCGAGCACGCCACGTAATGTGAGCGTACAAGGGAGTTACTGCTGGACATAGGCCTCTCCTATTGCACGCCATACAAGCGAGTGTACAATTATGAAAACGCAGTGAACACGTCGCGTAGTCGCCGTTAGTTCGTTTCGCACGTTTGTTTTCTCGCATTGAGAGCACTTTGTTTTCTCGCATTTTTCCTAGTTTTGTCGCATGTGGATATGAGCCCTTTCAGAAATGGAATAGAGGGATCGGTACCCTAAGCCGACGTTGATTTTTTTTCGGGCACTTGATTTTCAACGCTCTGCTTAGCGCCGAGAGTTGAAAATCCAACAATGTTTTTTCGACGCGCTGGGACGAGTGCGTCCCAGTACGTTGGATTCTCAACGCTCGGCAAAATACCGAGAGTTGAAAATCCAGTGTGAAATAAAATCCCACCACGATTTTATGCCGTGGTGCGTACGTCGGCTAATTGCGTTACACATTTTCTTTCACAATCCCAAGGATTTTGAGAGAAATTCCTAATCCATTGCTTCATAAGTTTGAACAATTATTAAATTTTATTTCCTTTTAATTTAGTATACTCCATTTGAAATAACATTAATAACAATAACAGACATTTAACTAAAATTGTTTTACAGTCCGTTCAACCGATTTTGACTTCTATTGCGATGGCGGCATGACAAATGGCAGCTGCAGTAAACAGTTGGTATTGTAACCACTTTTATGCATTTAATGCCATCCTTATGACTACGGAATAGAAGTCAAAATCGGTTGAACGGACTGTAAAAAAGGTTTGTTTAAATCTTGTTTCAAATGGGGTATAGGTACCTACACAGCTTAAAAAGCATAACATAAGTACTCCAAAATACAGTACACTAGAATAGAATCTTAGATCTTGCTTGGAGCATAATGTAAATAATTTAGTTAAGTATTTGTTATTGATGAAATGTTGTATAAAATAAAACAATTATCATTACTTGAGACTGTTTTATTTTAATCCTTATACTTAAATCAGTCTTATAAACAAAGTACCTATTGGTAAAATATCATCACAAAAAGTAAGAGTACCTAAATGCCCAGAAAAACAGCATTTTCATATTGTATGATTGCAGGATTCTCATGTTAGGTAAAACTTGAACCTTTAGTAAAAACTACCCTCCTTCTGGGGCAGTTGGGTAATAACATTGTCTTTTTTTTTTTTGGGTGGGAAATTATCAAATAACTTCTCCCGCTCTGGGCGGAGCGGGAGGGCGTGTCAGACTCTTACTGACTAAAACCCACCCGTGTTCCTTCAGTTGCCATGTTGCCAGGGGGCCACGATGTCCCTATCGGTTTTCTTCGAACCCCCGGCAGGCATTGGCCCTAGCGCACCCCGTCAATTCTGCTGACATCTCTTTGAGGCGCGCGTGGAACACAACGCCGTCGACCCGGAATTGGTCCTTATCAGACGGCGAGCTGCCCATTCATTGCTCACCGTCCGCAAGCCCGCGCCTACGGTGGCCGGAAATCGCCTGTGATTCCCGAAGCCCAAGGCGTCTCCTCCTGCGGTAATAACATTGTCTGAATGCATTTTTACGACTTCTTCGACTTTACGCGACTTACGAGTTGTAGGTCGTAGGTTCGAACCCAGACAGGCGCTTTACTTTGTGTAAATTATTTCATCACCACTGCTCTCAAAACGGTGAAACAAAACATCGTGAGGAAACCGGCATATCATAGAACCGAAAATTCAAAGACATGTGACATCTAGCAACCCGCACTGGGCCCGCGTGGTGGATTACGGCCCACTCCCTCTCACAGAGAGGAGGCCTGTGTCCCAGCAGTGGGAACATTATAGGCTGATGATGATGATGATGAATTTTTATTCATTCCTCAATCTGTTATCGCTGTTATCTTGCAAAATGTTCAGTATAGATAGCATACTTGTATCTAAATCAAGATATTATGCTATTTAAAGACAAACATGACTGATGATATCAACATATGAAGGACTGCTCAGCACATAATAAAATTATTTAAAAAGTTGCATGTGTACGTAAATTGTTAAATAAATATTTTTGTGGTAAAAATTCAAAAAATATTCAGATCACGATTAAACTTATCACAACAATTATTTAGATAGGTACTATCTAAACATTTAAACTATTTAAAGCTACATAAGTAATAAGTACTGATTGTATAAGAAACAAAATTAATTCTTAAAACCAGGGATGTAACGGAAATCCGTATCCGCAACTGCGGAGCATCCGCATAAATTTTGATACCTATCTGCAAAACATCCGCTTCCTCATCCGCATCCTCATAGTTTCTATGGGGATGTGACCCTACGTTGTTCGCTCAAATAGTGAGTTTTGTTAAACTCGCTCCGAGTCAAATGAGTGAGAGTGACACGTTCCTATTGCCTGAATTCGCAGTGACCCTGTCCTATGACAGACGATCGGCCGCACATGGCAGTGGTGGCATGATTGTGGTGTTAGGTGTCAAAACAAGGGCTATTTTTCATACGACATCTGCATCCGCACCCTCATTCGCATCCTCAATAAGGAGTTTTCCAATATCCGTATCCTCATCCGCATCCTCAAACCCGATTATCTCGATAACCTCATCTGCATCCTCATCCGATAAACGACATCCATTACAACCCTGCTTAAAACCTAGTTCTCACACTGTTTCTTTTATGACTATCCATGTGTTTCTTTAAACTCTGTTTATAAACAGTACTATAACTGCATTTATCACAATATATCATATTCTTTGTCTTCTCATGTTTTAGCCAATGACTGGACAACCCTGACTTAGCTGCACATCGGTACACACAACCGTTGAACGTACACATATATGGTTTATCATTTGTATGTGTCCGTTCATGTATCTTCAAATTCGGTGGATGATATGTTGTATATTCACAATAGGAACATTTTATCTGATTGTTGCATGAATGTGTTTTCTCATGTTGTTTGAAATGTGATAATTTTGATGTACTGTAACCGCATGTAAAGCAGTAATGTAGCTTTCTTTTCAACAAGTCATGTTTATTTGATAAATGAGTTAATAAATCGGTATTGGTATCAAATGTTGCATGACATATGAAGCAAGATTTATGTATGTCATCAATGCCATGAATTTGTATGTGTTCTTGCAAAATGTTGGTATTTTTAAACCCCTTCTTGCAAATATGGCATTTCAGTTTTCTTCTTCTAATTTTGTCTTTTGCGGTGCCTTTTATGCGGTTATAATCATCAAAGTGTTTGTTCTTTACATGGTGGCGTACTGTTTGGATAGTAGAATATGAGTTATCACAGAATTTGCAGAGATATCTTCCCAGATTATCCACAGTTTTGTACCAAGTTACTTCATTTTCTGATTCCTGGAAAATCAAGATAACAAAGTTTCACTAAAGATTTATAATTTTGAAAAAATATCAAGTATTTTATTTACTTCTACTTACAACAGAGTATTCATTTTCATTATTTACTATAGTTTCTTGATTTTCTAAGATCTCATTAGTATCATTTGAGTCCTGGAAACAGATATAGGTAAATAATTGACTTGAAACTAGCATTACATCTCCAGAATAGACGAATAATGACAATGATATTTTTTTAATATTTTTTATATTTTTAAATGTTTTTATAATTTTAATAATTTTTATAAGAATATTTAAAAATTTAAATTATATGTTTATAAATGAAATAAAGGAAACAATAATAAATGTCCCCTGTGTACTTCATATTTCACAGTAATTAATGAGCAAAGACATTGAGTTCAAATTAAGTGTAGAAAATGTCTGTAATTAAATGATAACAGCCTATAAAGTCAATCTGCCAAGGGCAGAGAGTGCCTCCCAGATATTAATGTTGTTTTTTAAGTTGCCACTACCCCAGTATGAACAAAAAACTGCTGTACCTATATCAATTGAAGTTTCTCAAACCTTGAATAATTTTAATGCACCTGGAGAAGAAAATACGAATTACTGACATTGCTCAAAAAGCCGCAAAGTTGAAATAGGACAGGGCTGGTCACGTGTGCCGCATGCCCAATGAGCTGTGGGCCAATATAGTCACTATGCGGTGCCCCGAGACAGCTAGAAGGCGTCGCGCCGCACCCCTCAGATAGCGGGATGAACTAGACAAAAGAAGCGACCAGTGGTTCACATTAGCCCTGGAATGCAGGCACTGGAAGTCATGGGAAGAGGCCTTTGCCCAGCAGAGGGATGATACAGGCTATCAGTAACCCAGAGAGGGCCGAGACAGGAGACTAAAACGGTGACAGACAGCTTACCTACTCAATCCTAATCCTATCATTAGTTAGATAAATGAAAAAGTAAAAATAAACCAATTATCAGTAAAGAATGTTTGTCTAGTTCCTAAACGAACACTTTGTAGTTGTGGATATATTTTTTTACTATAGGCGTAGGAAAAAGGTGATGAAGTTTGTCTGGCTAAAAGCCAGAATTCCTTGATATTGCATCACTGAAATCGTGACTAACAATTACAGTTTAAAATACGATTATATATACGATATTTTTATGTTTTTTATATCTTTTTTATGGTTTTTACTGTTACTTACCCGTTGATTTATATTTTCATCACAAATATTTGATGTTAGGTAATCTTTTGTGGCACATGTTGGTTTTACCCTATTCTCACACAGAGGATCAGCGTCGAAAGACTCAAAATATTCGATTTTTATTTCCTCCTCTTCCTCGTTTTCACTCATCGTGTGATTATTTTGTTATTGTATTTTCAACAGCTTAAAAAAGTAATCTCAACAACTTCACACAATAACAAATAATGACGTTTCACAGTTCAACGACCGTTTGACGGATTTTTTGGCATTAAGTAATTATTCCAAAAAGCTACCATTGTCTTCTATTTACAGTGTTTCACAATAGTTCAAAATAATTTAATTAATTGAAAGGTTTCGTTTATTTTAGTTCATTTTTGTAACTTTTTTACAATTACTGAAAAGTTCTGGGTAAATATAAATATTTAGTTAAATGTACTAATTCAGTAGTGATAGTTTATCTATGGCAATCCGCTATCTGCGCGTCCCGCTCCTCATTCGTTCGCGACTCAATATATTTCATTCGTTCAATCAGTCTGCTCGCGGCCGCCATAGAAGGAGGTGTTGCCGGTTTCGTTTCCAAGAAAACGCGTTTCGGTGTGATTTGTGTTTTGTTTTGTGGTGCACGATGGCTTACAACGGTAGTGGTGGCAAGAGACTGTGTACAGGGACCGACCTGGACGTCGAAAGGGTGAGTAACAATATTTATGTACACAATTGTCAAACCTCTATCTACCCGACGAAAATGGCCGTGTTTTGTACATTTCCCGTTCCATGTTCGTGTTTCAGTCACGAAACGCTTTTGTAATAGTTCCTGTAATCATCCGATTAATGATAATGATCGTTTGTTGACTGTTACTACGTTTAGTTTACGCGTCTTGTCATGATCACGTTACGTTGTTGATTTCTCGTTTTGAGGTTACGTTTTGTTGACACATGATTAAATAAAAAAAAATCTGTAGGTCGGTGCGGATTTAAAATTTTCTTTTCTACGCTTTCAATCTGTTGCTAGGGATTTTTTTTTGCTGCTACATTCACGAAATAAACGAAAATAGCTTCTTGCCCAGACACTGTCAATTAATGTGATTGACAACGCTCGGTCATTAGGCCTTTTGGTGTTCTTGTTCGCGGGAAACAGAGGTAATTCCCGTTTTCTAGGTCGATAACGACACCACGATACCTACCGGGTTTAGCAGTCGAACACCTTACTGATTTATAAATAGGAATCTAATTATCGACGCTTTAATATTGTCTGGGATATTGTTTTCCTTTTTCGCCGCGAACGGCACGCAGTTTTATTGACTAGGCATTCGATTTATGAAATTAAAACTACCTATGCTTTTCGTGTAAACGTTTTTACTTTGATCTATTCGCACCATCTTACCAAAAACAATCACATTCGCATGTTTAAGAAACGAAAAGGTATTTCATTACAAAGTATGTACTTATGAAAAATTATTTCTGGTTGTAAGATTTTCACGTCAAAATGATTTTTATGGAGCCTTTGTTATGATTAAATTAAAATTGAGAAGTGGGTAGGCATAAAACAGTGTTTTCGCACACAAGACGTAATTAAAACGGAAATTTAATTTATGTTTCAATTACTTCTGAATTATGAAAGGAGTTTTTTGTAAACATTGAATACTTATGTAGATATAGTAAAAACTTTAAAAAGTTTTAAAATAAATAGATAGACATCGGTAAAATTACGTATAATTTGAGTTATGGATCTTTGATGACTGTCTTACAAGAGATCAAAGTGTACTAAATTAATTTACGATCATAAAATGTTTATTGCAAACATTTATTACGTCGGTTCCCTGTTTTGATTGAAAACCTATTACTCTCCTAGATTTTAATAATGATAGCCTGTTAAAAACAGAACCTTTCAGTATTTAAGGGCAACACTGGTGCTGATTCCCTTGTTCACAAACTAAATTTAAGTTCAGTGCATCTTTTTCTTTCTATTTCATTAAGAGAAGGACAGAAGATAAATTTTAGTTTAGTCCTGTCAAATTAATCAGCGCCTGTTACTACTCCATGCAAGTTTAGACGTGATTAAAAACTTGCCTACTAAAATTACGTCAATTGACGTCAAGCGCTGATTAATTTGACAGAACTAAACTAAAATTTATCTTCTGTCCTTTTCTTAATGAAATGGAAAGAAAAAGATGCAGTGAACTTAAATTTAGTTTAGTTTGTGAACAAGGGAATCGGCAGCTCTAACGAACTAGGTTACCTAAGAACTTTTGTGAAAGTAATAGGATACCATAGGAAAGTACTTATATTTACACATTAGCTAAAATCCTGCAAAAAGCAGAGTGGCCTATGACGAAAATATCTCATCATTTTGGTTCTTTTTGACTGGCTTTAAATCCAAATCAGTCTTAGGAGAAAAATCTTTTTTTAAACTTCTTAAAATAGACACGAAAACACAATTTAAATCAACCAATTGTTAATAAATTCAAATCCCACACTCAATTTGTTTTATTACACACTAAAGTTAAGCTAAATGATGTGTGTATCGCTATAATCATTCAAACTTCAAAGGTGTTCAAAGACTTGACTTCACTTTGAAGATTTTCCACAAATTTTAATTGAATTGCGTTGATAATTGTATGTTAATATCTCCCCCTTTGTAATTTAAATTGGAATTCACGAACGAAGTTGCAATTTAAGAAATATATTTGACAACCTGTGCAGAGGAAAAATAAATTACTGCACTATGGTTTTGTTTGATTGACACATCAATTGACAGTTGACACGAACGGGTGATTAACCCTTTCAATGCGGTAACCTCTATTCGACACATACCTATTTTGTTTCGCTTCACGATGCGTAACGTGTAGTTCCGTATTGTCGTGTATTAATGAATGCCAGTGTTACACTACATACAATCAAATTGTAAGCGATTTTATTTTTGGAACGAATGAGAGCTAGACCGAAAAAAGTAACATTTTGACAGTCGTGACACATTTTTTTCTTCATTTAGTTAGTCTCAAACGTTGGTAATTTATTTCATTGTGCCTGTTTTTAAACCAACACACGTTTTGTCCCGATATAAAACGCCATTTCGATGTATCGAGGGTCCATCATATCGATTTATCTCAGTGTCGTTTATCCTTTATCACGCTTGCTAAGGGAATAATTCCATCGGCAAAATATTTTATGGCTTTTTTATCGTGCCGTGAATGCCTTAAATAAATAGTGTAGGCGGTAAAAGTATTTTCCTTTGGCGTTTAAGGCTCAATTTCATTGCCGCGGAACGGAGTCGAAACCGAGTTTTATAACGATATTGGACATAGCAAAATGAACTTTATGTCAAATTTCTAACGTACAAACAAGATACGAGCTTTTTACTGCGGGAACTACTGTTCATTATGCTTTGTATAAACAAATTGAGCATAAGGTAACACAAAGTATCTTATGAATTTACACACACTGGCGATTCAAAATTCGCGCTGAAACGTACTCGGACTCCGTGCACTGCATATAGTCTCTCGTAGACAGGCTCGACGCGACGCGACACCGGTAGAATAATTTCAGTGAAGTTTTCATAGAAATTGTTCCACCAGCGTCGCGTCCCGCCTGTCTGTGGAAGCTTTCAAGCGCGCGAATAAAAAACGCGCGGTGAAATTCCGCAGTACAGGCTAGGCCTAAAGGTTTCCAACAAACGCGTAGAATCACAAGAGACGTAGGTAGGTAGGTATAAAACAAACTCATTCTATTTCTGAAGTGTTTAGTCTACTCGTTTAGAATCGACTTCAGAAAATCTTGATATAAGTTACTATTCAATCGATATTCCGTATCAGTCGTCTGGCTATTATTACGTAAAAAACGGTAAATAAAAAATACAAGTTGTTGTTTTTATGCGTGGATAATGGAACTTACATAAAAACAATATCTCCAATACCGCGGTTTGTAAAAATCAAAAATCATTTATTTAAATAGGGCTGAAAATCAGCATTTTTGAACGTCAAAATTACATAAGACAGTCCCCCAAAACGCCCACCCTTCATCACTTCCTAGTGCTTTAGCTGGGAAGAAGTGACGCAACAAACTCCCCAGCAGCACAGCTGTCTGTTAAGTAAGTAATAATAAGAATCAATGCTTCTGTCTCTTCGCTGTGGCCTTTTTTTGGGTTGGAACTTATCAGATAACTTCTCCCGCTCTGGGCGAAGCGGCGGAGGCCGTGTCAGACTCTTACTGACTAAAACCCACCCGTGTTCCTTCAGTTGCCTGTATTGCCAGGGGCCACGGTATCACTTTCGGATTTTCCCGAGTGGTAGCATTGCAATAATGTTCGTGTAAGCATGTGCTCATAAAATCGGTCTAAATAAGTCGACTATGACAACTGTGTACGTTGTGCAATAAACAAATAAATACAATTTGCATTTTTGTAACTTGACACGCAAAAGGCAAATGACGCAATAATTATTAACATTATAGGACCATCCTGTAATATTATCACACAGTTTATTTATCATATATCTGCGTCTTAAGTGGCAATGGGCAGGGCACATTGCTCGCAGAACTGATGGCCGATGGGGCTGAACGGTTCTGAAGCGGCGACCGCGTACCGGAAGACGTAAGCGTTGGAAGGCCTTCCACAAGGTGGACCGATGACCTTGTGAATGCGAAAAGCATAGAACCGGTCGAAGTGGCGGTGCTTGAGAAGCCTATATCCAGCACTGGACATCTTTCGGCTGAATTGTAATCAAAACAATGTAATGGATTCTTATCAGAATCATCTACATCTTCGTTGACTCAATAATTGCTTTTTCTTAACGAAGCAACAAATATTTCTTATCAAATATTACTTTTTGCTGATAAGCGTATCGGAATAAATATTATTTTCAACATACGATTTTAAGCTTGAGTGATTAAGGCTCGCGTGTAAATCTGTAAGAAGCGCCACTTCTAAAACATTTCTAACTACAAATAAATAATAATTGTGTACAAATTCTGTATTTTACATTTATATATGTTGGGGTTGGCTTCCAGTATAACCAGGTGCAGCTGAATACCAGTATCTTACATGGAGCGACTGCCTATCTGACCTCCACAACCCAATTACTGGGTAATACGATACCCCTTAGTAAGACTAGTTGTCAGACTTTCGGGCTTTGACGACTCGTAACGACTGTCAAAAATCCATAAATGACAACCCGAATCGACAGATTAACGTGCTTTCCGAAGCACGTTCACTGTTGTAGATTTTTTTAACCTAAAATAAATAGAGACGCAAATGAAAGGTCCATTTTAGGCAAACTGCTACCTTCTAGAGAGCTTATTTTATCTCTAAGACAATATTTCAGTTCTGTTCCCCAGTCCAGTCTAAAGAAAAGTATTTCAGTCCATTTCATTCCCCCTTTTTTCCAAAAAGTGTTAAAAGTTAAATACACAAACTTAAACGGATATAATTGCCAGCGAAACATTACTTGTGCCAGCAAAAATAAAGCAAAACTAAATGTATGCAAACGTATGCACACAAAAAACGGGATGCGAAAACCAGTATAAAAAAGTTTATTTACGATTTCCAAGTCGTCTATGACCGACCCGACGGTCAGAAGGTTAAAAAATAAAGAAGTATGCAATAGAAAAAGTCGCGCGTATTTAAAAATATAATCGGTGTCATTTTTCTAATTTGGCAATCTCGATCATTGAAGTGTCATCAGGTAGTTTGAAAATAGATCGTTATTATTTGGAAGGTATATAGCGGTAATTGTACGTTTTGATTGCAAATTCTTTCTAAGTCATATTTATTGAGGTTAGACCAATGTTAATGCTGATATGTCAACTGGATTGATTTAAATAATTGGCGCTGACAATTACGTTAGCATTTGCCAATACAATAAATATTATGTAAGTACATAATTGAATTTTAGTGTACATTCTGAACATGGAATGTTTATTTGAATTTTCTACTCTAATTTAGCCGTTAGTTTCGAAGACTAATAGACAGACGAAATGATGAGAATGTCACGAATGGTTGTCAGTAGTCGAAAGTATTCTACATTTAACTATTGAGGCTAAATAGTCTATGGTATTTTGTATTTTCAAGAAATAAAACTAAGTGAAACTATTACAGCGGCAGCATTTGGCATGCTCAAATGCTGCTGCAGTTTCACCATAGAAATAAAGAAGAAAAAGAAATAGGTTTAGAGATGGTGTCCTGTCTTATCAAACCCACGCAACTACAGTCCGGCCGTTGAGAGAATGCATTCCTGACACCTGTCAGTGGGACAATTTCTAGTAGTAATAAGCATCAAATTCGCAAAACACATTCATTAGTACGAAACTGACAGGTCTGTGTCAAGAACGTCAGTCGACAGTCGGACTGTATTCAGTAGGTCGATAAGTCTCTTATCGTTTATTGAACCACTAAAAATAGGAGAACCACGAAGATTGAGAGATTGGAAAATCCCTTGAGTGCCCTTGACCTTTTGAGGGTTTAGCAGAAGACTACAGAGGAACGCTAAGAAAACAATTTGTCGAAAATCTAACCCTGAGGTGGTCAAACAGTAGGTTGAGGTTTGAAGTAGCAGGCAACAGTCTTAAACAAAGATTTTACTCATAAAATAGCAATCAAAACAACGTTTCAATTCAATTTGGATCCTTACCCGGCACAGATGTGGTGGCATCAATTAATTGTAACAGCCGTCATCTGTTAGAATCTCTAATCATAGAAGTTCTACAACTTGTGCAACCGCTTACTGATTTATGTAATTTTGCTTTGATACTCATTTGTGGATGATATATTGATTCTTGATTGCACGCTTTGTTTTTTTTTTTTGTATTAAATTAATAGTCTTTTGTGTTGAATGGTGGGAATTTTATCATAAGTGTGGCAACATTTCATGATGTTGTTCGAAAGAGTTTGAATACAGGCTGCTTTGTTTTAAGTATTGAAAAAAAATGTCATAGACAATTCTGCAGTCAACGAGCAAAAATAAAAGAAAGTATTTTCCATTTTAACGCTCGTGTCGAACAAAGCGATAACTAGTTATGCTAATTTACCAATTTATTAATAAAATTGGATGTGCCAATATGCGCATGATTCGTTCTAACGGCACATTTAGTTTATACCGTTTTGCTATAAAAATATGTTAAGTAATTGGCTTTTGTTTTAACGTTTTTATTGTTTCTTTATCGAACCGTTCTAGTTAAAAAGGCATGTATTAAATAAACGTAGACGTTGTTCTCGCGATTTCACATGAATGAAATAAAAAGCACATGGCTGCAGTACAAATAACTCGATGCTAAGTCTCGTTGCGTGTGTTTTGTTCTTTATATTTGTCAAGACGAGGACATGCGCTGGCATCGCAAGAAACGTCTCTTTACAAAAGAAATGCGTAAATCACGAAGATATATTTAACTATAATTGTAATTAACCAAGAAACACACTTTAAATGTACAAGTTTTATTAATATTGGGGCGCAGACAGATGAAAATTACCACATATTTCTTTATTCATAAAGGTTTGTTTGTAAAAGAATTTCGCTCACCCGCAAAAAAATTAAGCGGATTAGTCAGAAATAAATCAGTGTGAGCACGCGTTCGGCGCTCGCATGTGTCTCCAATGTAAAACAATACAATAGATTATTTCAGAATATCCACTTTACACAGCGATGCGTGACTATCTCACACACACATCGACTTTGTGAATGAGACAAAAATATCGACAATGCTGACAGAGAATGTTTTTGTTTGACTCTTCCCAGTCAGTTTATAATTATTCTCCGCTATGTGAACCTTTGTTCGTCTCGATTTTGGGATAACATTGTCTATTGTCACATCGTCGTCGGCCGTCTGTGATTTTCTTTCGGCAACCGTCGCACGCCTGACATTTCCGAATGAATCACGCGCACGTATCTTGCCAAGGGGGGCGTGTCATACCGTCTACGAGCCAGATAGTTCGCTGACGTGATTGGGTGATGTTCGTTTACAATAGTTACGCCCTTTTCGGTTGTGACCGTGTTTTTTGTATTTGGAATTTGATGTTGCTATGCTAAAAAAAGTTTGGTATAAGGAAATGTTTTGGCAATTTAAATAAAGAATGACATAGTTATCGAGTAGATATTAAGGATATTACTGTAGATATTACTATATGAATACGAATGTTGTGTGTATAATTTGAGTTGGAAGCACAGAACCGGTTAAGTGGCGGTGCTTCGGGCCTATGTCCAGCAGTGGACGTCTTTCGACTGAACTGATGATGATTTAAGTTGCTTTATATTGATTTTTCCATTAGATTTGATAAATAAAACTACGTAAAGTACCTATAGTTCGCGCAATCCACGAAGACGCGCCCCACTCCGCTCCGCGCCGTACTAGAGTTCAGCTTACAGTACAGTAATCGCGGAGTGAGGCGCGTCTTCGTGGGTTGCACGGACTATACTTAACTATTTTAAAAAAAAACACGAAGTGAAAAACTGTTCATAAACAGTAAAAAAAGTTGGCCAGCCGTTGGCGCCAAAACTAATAATAATCTTTTGTCTCCCGCGATGAAAATTCGTTGAATCTGGTGCCAATGTTTTAAGGGGACGATAGCGGACTTTTAATGATTTTATACTGAAGATGACGTCGAAACGAGTAATGTTAGTGGTTTGAAAAAAAAATATGTTAAACTAGAGCATTTTTTTAATATTTTAATATAGGTATATTTTTGACTACGTTTATATTACGTAGTGAAATTAATTTGCAAAGTTATGTCTAACGCGGATAAAAAACTGAGAATGACGCAAAATCCATCAAGCGTATTTTTCTGAAAACTTCACCATTTTAAAGATAATTAAATTACTGATCTTTTAGTATACGTGTTTTATTAAAATACCTTTTGTTTTACGTGTAATAAATTAATAATTCGTCTAATTTGGGACAGCGCTCCTTGATGGGCGAGTCCTATTACTAGCTGGACGTACGACACGTTGCGTGAGCTCAGTACAGAACACGCAAGCTAACTATTCAAGGTCACTGTCATATATCTGCGTCTTAAATCATACTCTTGGAATGTATCCTATTATATATATAAAATTTATTTAATTAAGTAACAAAGGACTCATTGTGTTAGTACACTTAAGAACTATGTTAGTTTATTTTTTTCTATTCATTTTCATTATTTCTATCATATTCTTTGCTATTTTATTTTTTTGTTTATTTTATTTTGTTTTTTTTTATTATGAGACTTGAAAATAATTATCGGGAGCACAGCAGTGCCAAGTCGAGTAAAACAAACACAGAGACACAACCGTACCATCTTTTCTCGAAGCCATTCAGGATATTTTCAACCCCCTGTAACTTCGTTGTGGATAAAGCTAAAAGCCTGAATTTTCAGTGACCAAGAGGGCTTAGTATAACTATGTATATTCTCAAATTACATTCAATTTGAACTAGTACTTTAAGAACTATTGCAGGTCAAAGTTCCTTAATTTTGTCACTGACATACTCACTCACTCACTCACTTATCGATCATCAAAATTCAAAGGTAGCAGACACACAAGCTTCAAATTTTGAACACAATTAGTTTTTAGCCTATAAAGCAAGGAAAAATTAAAAATACCGCAATTTCAGTCTTGATTTCTATATACACGAACTGCATAAGTAACTTTGTAATCCTATATAAATTAAATGCTATTGCAAAGTTACTTATGCAGTTCGTATATCTAGAAAACGGATACTTGGTTACTTTTTAAGTTCATGGAATTTTTCGTCACTTACATTAGCAAAATAGATAGGTTCAGTATTTCTATTTTCTTAATGATCCTCGGGTATCATCGGATTTCCGAATACAAACGAATGCTAATTTTCATGTCACCTACCCAATAAATAACTCAGGTTGACACAAAACTGTCCCTTTATTCCCTAAAATGTTTGATGAATAAATATCACGAAGGCGCGGCCCGTCCATCAAATATTATTATACCTTAATAGGTACCACAAATCAATCCTGCCCTACATTGCTTAGAACTAGAACATTTGATCAATAGATCAGCCTTGAAACACAGCAATGTACTACAGAAATCAAATTTCGATTCAATGGATCGATTACCTATTGAGGTTGGGAACAGGGCTGCGAGTAATGTCGAATGGTTATATAATATCATGTATTAGGTACCTAATTGATTAGTAGTACTGTTCTGTATGGATGGGTAACTGCGTTTTCATTGTGGTCGTGTTCATAGATTAGTTAGATGTGTTGTATCTTTGGGGATATAATGGTGCAAAAAAAGGCCCAGGAATTGCAGTTTATATTATTTAATTTTGCGACGGCAAAATTTTACAAGCTTTTCTTTCGGGTATTGGCGGGAAAGTCTCCACAGATAAATTATAAAAGTCACAATGTCACTATGACATTGAAAGCGATGGTGTTGTCATGTTAAAAACACATGTAAAATGTTGCCAGTTTATGAAGGCTTTTTGTAAAGCCTGAACAAGATGGGAATGTCTTGTCAGGTGTTATCGTAAATTGATCACCATCAGTAAGTGCACATATGGGATTTAAAAGGAAGGCATTTCATGCATATTATTTTTGGCCATCTCAGACACCAGCACCCTAATTGCGTAACACATTTTCAATCGAAAAAATTGTTACTACTATTAAATTAGATTTGTTACAGCTGTAGGTCCCCATACAAGAACCGTGTTTTTTCGGCATTTTTTGCTGTATCTTAATACGGTACGGAACCCTTCGTGTGCGAGTCCAACTCGCACTTGGTCAGTTTTTTCAAGATGTGTACTCATATTTGCTCGGGTTTCGTTTGCCACCTGAGCTTTAAGACCCTAACTAACATCCACACACACAGCCCCGATCAAAACTAAAGGTAAAACTGCTCATCTAAGTATGAGCTCGATTAGATCAATCCAACGTTCATTAAATACAGGAAAGTCTGCTAATACTGGAAGTCTCAAAGATCACGTAGCATTGAAAATTGGTGTGATCTACGGAAATCGTGAAGAGTTATTCCGTTGAGTCCAATCTCTTGATATAGGAAATAGCTGGCTTGCTCTCACGTCCACATATAATTTGCAGAATTCTTAAATTGCAGTAATGACCGACAAAATGGGTATTGAAACTCTGAAATCTATTACTAAAAACTAATTGCTTTTTTACTTTACTTACTTTTTAATCTGCGTTCAGCGCTCGGTGTAGCAACACGCCGTGTTTGGGTTTGCGACAAGTCAATCGTCATCCTGAGGATGCCTCGTTGAGAGGTGAAACACGTGTCGATTTCTTTCAGGGTTTTTTATGGCTCTTTAGAAATAGCGAAGCGGAACAGGTTACTAAATATATCCACGTCTATTGTATTTTATAATGGATTTCCGAGGGACATAAGGCTACTTTATGGGACTTAACAGTAACTAACGAAATGTGGGTCAGAGTGTTTCATACAGCTCTGCCTAGCCCTTCGGGGAATACAGGCTTGGCATCATGTTATGTAAGTACGGCCATATTAATAATATTCTATATTTTTTTATTAAATTCGATTTCTTACAGCTCATGCCATTTAGTTTAAATAGGTCTTTATTTTTATTTATTTTTTTACATAGATTTGTAGCGGTTACACCGCCACATACGAACTACGCATCATAGACATGACGTCACACAAATCCTGCATCGCGCAGTTAGAGTTTACCGAGCGATCGACATACATACAAGATTTCAACTTCAAACCGATGGGCAGTTGCCCACCAGACACAACACCCGTCTGGTCGGAGGATCCTCCCTTTTCTGTGGTGGATGAGTGAACTTTACACCCTGTTCCTCATACCATTAGATTTAAATTACCGAATGTTAAAAGTAGCGAATGTGACATCATATTGAATGGAGAAAAACTGGAATTTATTAATGAAACAGTTTTCCTAGGAATCACGCTGGACGAGAAATTACAATGGGGACCTCATATAACATCTCTTGCGGGGCGGCTAAGCTCGGCCGCTTATGCTATTAGAAAGATAAGACAGTTAACAGATGTAGAAACCGCGCGTTTGGTATATTTTAGCTACTTTCACAGCATTATGTCATATGGCATTTTACTGTGGGGTCGGGCTGCTGACATTGAATCCGTCTTTATTTTACAAAAGAGGGCTGTCAGAGCCATTTATAACCTATGTCGTCGCGAATCTCTCAGGGAACTTTTTAAAAGGATTAATATTATGACGGTACCTTGCCAATTCATTTATGAAAATATTATGTATGTAAGGAAAAATCCACATCTCTTTAATAAAATAAGTGATAGACATAATTTTAATACTAGAAATAAAGATAAACTAGATCAACCATTTTTCAGGTTATCTAAAGTACATACATCTTTTATGGGGTACTGTGTTAAATGTTACAACAAAATACCTTGTGACATATTGCAATTAAATGAAAGAAAATTTAAAACTTATATAAAAAGTACACTTTGTAAACAAGCATATTACAAATTAGAGGATTATATCCAAGATAAGAGTGCTTGGAAACATGCTGGTCCTGCTCCATAGGACAATTTAGAATCAAGACAAAATCAAACTGGTTACTAATGTAATTGTAAAATTTATTACTTTGTGTTTTATGACATTGATTTTACATTCTGTAATTACTTCCTTACACACTGACTTATTAATTGTAAAATTTTAGGAAAATCATCTACTTTTACAATGTTTGTAAATATGTGAGAACCATGTATCTATCACAAATTAAATTATCTCTCGTTGCTTCATTTTTAATTGTTTTTACCTATTGTGGTATAGTAATTTTATTCTAGGTGCATCGTCTTCACATATAATAATTATTTAACAAATGTACGTACATATACAAACAATATTGTAAAACATTTTAAAAGAGTAACGGTGGAGTTTCTTGCCCATTCTTCTCCATACGAAAACTACCTTTTGGAAGGGGCGACTAGAATCAATTTTATTATTTTGTAATTTTTGACGTTCAAAAGTGCCATACATGGGCCTATTTGAAATAAATGATTTGACTTTGACTTTGACTTTGACACTAAAGATTCTTTTCTTTTATATTTTGTGAATGTGAGAAAGTTGTAGGCGTAGATTTGTGGACCATTTTCTATTTTGCTAAGTACCTGGTGTTCATAGGCCCTTGTACATTGTCCTCTCATACCTATTAATACTGTAATTTGAAAACACTATACAAAACCATTTATTTTTACAAAAGTAACCGTGTAGTTTCTTGCCGGCTCTTCTCCAGAGGAAACGACCAATTGGAACCGTTGACTTAGCTTCTGACGTTTCATAAGTGCCCATGTAGGTTTATCAGGAATAAAATATTTCGGCTTTTGAATTGAATACTAGAACATTCTCCGATATCAAAAAAAATTGCTACCATCCCTAGTCCTACCGTGAATGTACGCAATAAAGCATGAAATCGAAATTATTCATGTTCTATCTAAGTGAAGATACGGGCGGCATTCCGTACGTAAATACTAGTAGTAATAGTCAGGTAGAGTACTAGCAGGAATGTTGGTGGAATTCCTTGGATTGTAAGCAATTGATGTCTGTTTTAATATTGTTTGACGTAACGTCATAGACAACAAACTATTACGTCTATATTAAAGAAGCGCTTCGTCCATTACCGAAGGCGTTGAGAATCGCACTAAGTGTTTAGGGCGTAGGTATGATATGCCCTGTTTTGTATATGTGGTATTATTTCTCGGACCATGGTAACTTCTCAACCACAGCGGTCTTTAAAGCCTTGCAACTGTGTAAAACATAATCCTATACTATTAAATGAGCAATATTTATTTGTAATCACGTTCTCGAAAACGGCTCTAATGATTTCGATGAAAGTTGCAATATTGGGTTTACGGGGGGAAAAATTGATCTAGCTAAGTCTCATATCTGGGAAAATTCGTTTTCTCTATTTTTACCTGAGCAGAGCTTGTTTGCCCAGGTACTGTCAACAAACAGAACTCTCCCATCTTGTTTCGGATGTTGTTAGTCTCGTATGTTAAGTCAATTGCTGAATGCGTATCGGGCATGATTTCAACCCCGAGATTTCCACGACACCTACGACACAATAAAGTGCAATTCAGGTCGCACAGCGCTAATAACCTACAGTTATATTCACCTAGAAGTTGCCTCTCTTTCTATCGTGTAACTCTGAATTGGCCCGACAAGACGGGCCCGCCGCGTACTTGTAATTTTGTAACTTCAGTTGAGCTGCACGATTACTGACAAATGCGTGCACTGACTGGACAGGTCCACTCAAATTTGTATGGTTCTTTCCTCAAAAGACCATTTCAGACACAAATCTACATGGTCCTCAAATGAAATGCTCTGACCAAGATCATTTCCGGATTTTTTTTTTTTTATATACACATTGACATTAATGATTTTTATATACATATACAATGACGTGAATATTTACTTTTAAAGTATTATATTATTTTAATTATTGTGAATGTGTAGACTATATGGGTCATTCCTTTTGTTTTGTTTTTAATTTTTTTCTCAGTTAGTTTTAATCATGGTCTGACAGTTTGAGTAATTTATGTGGCCTACACAAATGTCCTTTTTTTGGTATTGTTCGTCGAATCGTTGAGCTCCTTAAATTCTGAGTTGAGCTACACGATAACTGACAAATGCGTGCACTGACTGGACAGGCCCTCTCAATCTGTGTGGTGCTTTCCTATAAAGACCACTTCAGACACCAATCCACATGGCCTTCACATGATCTGACCAAGATTATGTCTGGACTTTAAAAGAGACTGTGACCTCTGAGTTTGTTTCGGCCTTTCTTCTCGGAGTAGTCAGATAGGAAACGCCGACTTCATCTATTTTTTAAAATATGATTGACGTGTAAAAGTGTTTGTACAAACCTACTTACAGAAATAAAATCATTTATCATTTATCATTATCATTTATCATATCTAAACTGCGGACTGTCCCGTCTGTATTCATCTGTATCCTTAGTAAAAATCTGAAATTGATTAATTCACTGACATTAAACAACGCACATTCTAAACGGCTGAGTCTAGAAGCATGAAATTTTGCACAAGAGTTCATAAAAAAACGAAAGTGCATGAAGATTCAACCCCTATATATAGGGGATTAAAGTTTGTATGGAAGTTCCTCATTTTTGCTAAAGGGAAATACCATTGGGCACAGCTTGTAAATACAGAAAAAATAGCAAATGTCGTTTACAATAATCTGCCTTTAAATTACTTTTATTTCTGTTATGGTCTGAAGTGTCAAAATATCAAATTATTTTATTTCACATAAACCTACAAGGGCACTTATGAAACGTCAGAAGCTAGGTGCACGGTTCCAATTAGACGTTTTCTATGGAGAAGAGCCGGCAGGAAACTCCACGGTTACTCATCTAAAAACAATTGGCTTTTACAATACTTTCAAATAACAGTGTTACTAGGTATAGGAGGACAGTGTAGGTCTTTCAATAAGTACCAAGTACTTAACAAAATAGAAAACAGTCAACATATCTACAATCCACTAAGCCTACAGCGTTCTCACATTCACAAAATAGAAAAGAGACTATACAAAAAAAAAAAAAACCTATTTTAATAAAACGCAATTACATGATTGCTATTACAATTGTAATAAATCTGAATAATTATCATGTCCACAATAATGAGTTGAAATTAAATCGTAGGTGTCAAGGCAAAGCATAGTCTTCCCATTTTCATTGAAAGCTGCTTTCTATAAACTATTCGAAAATAACTTTTCGACAGCATTTACCTATAACTTCGAGTATTTTCCCATTCCTTGTTACTAGAAGACTTTGTACCTATTTAACTGAGCATCGAGTTTAATATCATACCTTATACAAAGGACTACGAATTTAATTAACTGTTTTATTTCAAGGAGTATTGTGTACAGTCAACAAAAGTAATAAGTATGCAGACTAACTACAGTACCTAGCTGTAATTATGGCACATTGAATTTTACCTTTGTAGAGCGTCGTATCTGTCCATAAACAGAATAGCAATAGACAAGTCACTAAATAATAACGAGCCAAAGACACTTATTAGGTCCATTAGTAAAAATAAACGAGACATAAATATATGTTCACTCGTATCTCCTTCACGTATGCAAACTTTTTGTGTGTCCCCAGTTGTTACCTGATGCACAACAAACATCAGCTGTCACCGTTTTTTTGGAAAATATTACCCGACTATATTAAAAAGTACCAATTTACAGATGACTGTCAGACTATCGCAACTTCTTAAAGCATACGCTGATAGCTAATCTATACAATACTCTAAGTGGCTGTCACTCAACCAGTCAGACATCTTTAGTCAGACTCCTTAATCTACAGCAGCAAACACGATCTCTCTCTTCTCGAATGTTTATCACACATGGTGATGAGGTCAACCTTTCTTCTCTCTTTCTGTCCTTGCGATATTTTGTCATAGTTGAAACAATGCATCTTGTCATGTTTCTGTGCACTTCATCTTTACCTCATCACTTCATCTTTAGGATTACCTCGGAATCTTTTGTTTTGAAAAGACAGCTGTAGCCGTGCCAAGTGCATGTCATCCATCTGGCATCCAACATAAAATACCATATAACGCACGCAATAATAATGAATATTCTTTGCGTATTTCTTGCTTGCATACCAAAATTCTTTGGTTGTTTCTACATTTATTTTATCTTACTGTATTTTATAAACCGTTCAGTTCGGCAGGTTCATTTGAATGCGAATCTTCCGTTTGAAGCCCTCTCGACATGCCATCGGGCATAAAATATAAACTCCAAACGATTTCAAAATCTATACCGTCCAAATAAAGTCTGAATTCGTAAAATTCTGAATATTCTTCACGGAACGAAATATTGTCTTTGAAAACACTATGTTGGGGCGAAAGGAATATTTTTAAATCTTGATATACTAGTAGAAACTGTTGGTTTATGGTTTAGACATGGCAGAGTATAAAGTAGGAAGTTTGGTAGTAAATATGGAGAGGCATTTTATAAATCAAAATGCGATGTAGTTAGTACTTTGCATAAACATGTCTTCATTGAAATTCAAACTAGATTTTATACTGAGAATTATTGAAGTTAGTATAACTTACCTGCCTACTAAAGTACCTCATAGTGAAAGAGTTCTCCTGAAAAATTCAACCATAATTATTTTTGCTTCCAGTATTGTAGTGTCCTGGTTTTAAAGCTGACCCTTCAAACCAGGACACTGCAATGCTGGCAGAAAAGCATGTAATGCTGGGAGGGGTTTTCTGGTCAACTTATAAGCTTATAAGCCATTTTTCCTTTTTCTCTGAAACCTTCAAGGCATCAATCAACCCCATGAACACCATGGTTTTGTAGGTATAAATAAAAAAAAAAACGTGTGTAGTCGAGGGAATGAAGTTCCGCCGCACGTTTGATTTAAAACAAAAACATTTTTGCAGCCGCCATCTTGGATTTACATTTTAAATCTCACTATTTTCGCGGCCGCCATTTTGGATTTTCATTTTGACCAAATTCATGCTTTCTCTCTCTCGCATGCAGTGTACTCAGGCCGATATGTACAATTTTATCCCACGACACTGTAATCACTTTACTCTTTTCTTTTGTTTTTTTTATCGGCGTACTCTCTCTCTCTTTCTTTCTCTTTGAATTAGAAGAAGACAGTCGCAAGTATTAACACTTTTTTAGCATGACAATTTCTGAAAGTTTACAAGCCGCATTAAAGAACTTCGTTCCAATAAAGAAAAAATATAACTTACATGGGCAATGCCATCAAAAGTTAGGTGCACGGTTCCAATTGGTCGATTGCCATAGGCACGGGTAACCGCTTTCCTTCAATAACCGTCGACCTGTTTTTCATTCATAACGTAACGAGAATTTCTGTAGTACGATAGTTGAGTCATAAAAACCGAGATTGAGAAATAAAATAAAAATCCAGATCTTATATTTTCAACACTAGCCGTCTGTGAACAAGGTGTTTAATATTTTTGTGGCGCGATATTCAAATTGTGACAGAGGACTGTTCAAAAAATGTATGGACAAAATTCGAACACTAGTTTTTAGTACTAAAAAATTCTCTAAAATTATAATTGTTTTTTGTTCACATGCATTCAATATTCTTTATGTTCATAGAGTTATAAGATTTTACATTTTTAAATACAACTAATAAAAACCGAACCGAATCATACTCGATCCGGAATTAGGACATAACAGAGGACTGTTTTTAGTGGCTTTTAGACCGAATTTATGAAATGATTATGATTTTAAATGATTGATTAAGCTTGGCTCCTTAAATAACAGGTTATATATTATGTGTTTTAATAAATAAAACTATGCATTAATATAGCTAAAGTAAAAAAAAAATGCTTGGACCATGATTTTCCTGTTAGTAGAGAAAGGCCCATTTAAGGTTTTTGACACCGACTTCCGAAATTAAAGTTATTTTTCACTTTGTAGTTTGGAAGTCGGTTGTATTTTGTGTACAAAAGATTATTTTTCACTTTTTAGTGGGTGAGTTTGCAATTTATCTAAGTTACAATAGCCTAATGTCAACTGCTCATCAAAAATACCCAAATCGCTACAGATTTGCCTATAATATTTGAAGAGTTCCCTCGATTTCTCCAAGATCCCACCATCAGATCGTGACCAAATGACAATGGGACCAACTTGGAAGTATACCATTTCAAACAGAAAAAGATTTTTTCCAATCGGTCCAGCCGTCTTCGAGTAATCGGGGAACATACATGAAAAAAAATGTATATATCCCGACGATCTAAGAACCTCCTCCTTTTTTTGAAGTCGGTTAAAAAATATAAATGTAAACGAAAAAATACCCGTATTGATCATACATACCGGTTTCGGTCCTTGATTTAGAGACTGATGTTTCGCAGTTGGGTTTATCATTTCAAAGATTGACATTGGAATGTTAAGATCAGATATTCTGCTAACCATCAAGCCGTTATTGCTTCCACAAGATTTTACTGTATTTAAAACGCATTGACTGAATTCTTGCACCGAAGCGTGCAGCCAAAACATACAATGTTGCAAACCTGGTGTATCTCAACTATTATGTCATACATTTACATACATAAATAATTGGAAGATGTGCTGTTTGATCATGAGTCTTCAGTTTATAGCTGTTAGTATCTATCTTGAAGAGAATTATGGTTATAACACTTGGTGTAGTGATGTCAGGTTATGAGATGATGCGAGGAACCGAAACACCTGATGTGACTTGTGATTTTCAGGATATTAAAGGCTGATTTACATTGATATTAGTGAAGTCCTTTGACGTCTGTACGTGACACTTTACAACGAAAACTTTATACAAAAAAAAAATCAACCGACTTTTTTGTTAAGTTTTTATTTTTCACTTTTTGAAGTGAAAACTTCTTAAGGCGCGTTGGGCATTTTTGAGATAGGAAAAACAATTGAAGTCGCGAAACCGTTACCGACACCTCATTTTTGTAAACGCGATTGTGCTCTTAATTTATAATAAGTTACGGATCAATGTTCTATGCAAGTATTTTGACTTAAAGGTTTTAGAAGTATTTTTTTTTTGTATACGCCTTTGTGCTCTTTATTTAGATCCAATGTTCTATGCAAGTATTTTTCTTCCACCAAGGCGATCTTGTTCAAGTTTTCACTTCTGTCGGCACTCCTGGAGTGCCACTGTTTTTTTTTTTAATTTTGATTGTGGGCTACCTGCTATGTAAATAACAGTGTCAGGAAGTTATTATAAACATCATCCACATAGACTAAATGGGAAAAATAAATATTATTGAAGCGAAAAGAATTTTCAAAATAAGTTGATCCACAATTGACGGAGAAATCGCCAGAAAACATACAGACGAACATAGAACCTCCTCCTTTTTGGAAGTCGGTTATAAAACTATCTAAGTTATCTGTCACTTTTGAATACATAACTTGCTAATTGAACTAAACTCGCTATTCAACTAATGTAAATCAGCAATAAGAGAAGAGATTTTTGTATGAGCGTACCGCAATAACATGATGGATTCATTCAGTTAAATTCGGTTTATAAATTAATTAAATTACACCGCATATTGTTGACTTTTTAAAAGATTTTAGAAAAAAAAATCGTCCGTTCCAATTTTCGTGTTCCGAACACTCTTCGTGTCATGTATATCGTGTGCTTTGATATCGAATCTTCCCCAATTTCAAAGCACATCCTTCAAAGCTTCCAATATAGAAAACCGTTTAATTCTTTACACGCTTACTGACCTTCCTTTTTAGGGTAGTAAAAAACTAGCGAGCCTTAGCATATGATCTGTAACATCTGACATCTGACCTTGGTAATAAGTAACATTAAAGGGGCGGGGTCTCGTCAAGGTCGTTTCTGAGTGACAACACTAGCGCCGCGCGCGATTATTGGTCAAATCTAATAGCGCGCGATTTTCACGAAATCATGATTGCAGGATCAAGCGAGAGGAAAGATGTTACACATCATAACCAGCCTACGACTCATGGCAGCATTTGCTTTTTCAAATAGGAAAACGATTAACAACCTTGCTTCCAAATTATACCACTACACTCAAATGAAGCGTGACACACTATCCTTACCCACAAATTGTAGCTAATAAATATTATAAAACACCAAATAAACATAAACATACTAGTAATGACTCATAAAAGGTATGCGGGATAAATTTAGCGATACATGTCGCGAGCACTGAGCACTCTGGCACGTATCAGACGTTAGGCGCACGCGCAGCTTTGATGTTTCTTGTTAAACATGCGATTGTTACTGGTTTATTGACCGCTGTATGGATTTAAGGGAGGTTTTGGTATGTTTTAGGTGAGTGAATAGCATGAATGGAATTGAGGTTCTGGTTTTAACAGCGGGTACGCAAAAATGTTCCAGGTGTGGTGGTTTCTTCGAAAGGTAGAAAAAATTTATAAAGGGAGATGTAACTGAATCTTTCGATGAAAAGCGTTGCGATAACAGAAACCCTCAGGGAAGTAGTTACCGTTCATAATAGACGCTTATGTTCAGCAGAGCTCATTTACGAGAATATTAAATGAAAATTCTCCGTCCGAAACGGAAACCATTTTTCGTTTTAGGGGTGTTACACACAGTCCGGGTTGACATGAATCGACACAGGCTGGGGGCGTCAAAATCGAATGTATACAGGGTGAACAAAATCTAATGATGATGACAAAATCTAATGTGAAAGGTGTGGTCAAATTTAAGAATGTGGTACAGAACATCAAACTGAAGAAGTTTCTCTATGGGACCAACACCGTAATCGCGAAAAAATTGTCAACTGTCCCATAGAAAACTTCAATACCTACTCGACGCAAATGTATTCAAACTCAAACTCAAAGCATTTATGTCAATTAAACCATTTACAGGCACTTTTGAATTGTCAAATAGTCGGTCAGTTAGTCAGAAAGTTGAAGCTAGTTGTCCATTCCAAAACGTAGATCTCTATGGAGGACAACGGGCAAGAAACTCCAAGGACACTCTTTTAAATATACGAGTAGATATTACAAAATCCTGGGTACATTATTCTTGTTGCTTCTATATGTGAGAACAATGTACAAAAAATAATTAAAAGCAATTGAAAATAAGCCCTGGCAGATAAGAGATGACCAGTCTTAACTGATGGCGCCCGTTCACGAACATGACGCCTGGATCAACACCATCCAGCTCAACCATTTTGTAGGGAATCGAATGACTCAAGTATAAGACGGCTGATTATTTTTCGGGAATACGATGATCGTCACATGTAGAAACTTCTTCAGTTTGATGATCTGTACCACATCCTTAAATTTGACCACACCTTTCTGGTACACCCTGTACTTTACCTCTCGCCGTTTTGCCCATGTGTCTAAACAATAAATACCAAATTCATAAGTGCCTTGGCGGATATTTTTTGAAGTGAAAACTTCTTTAGGTTTTTTTTTTTTTTGGGTGGGAAATTTATCAAATAACTTCTCCCGCTCTGGGTGGAGCGGGAGGGCGTGTCAGACTCTTACTGACTAAAACCCACCCGTGTTCCTTCTGTTGCCCTGTTGCCGGGGGCCACGATGTCCCTATCGGTTTTCTTCGAACCCCCGGCAGGCATTGGCCCTAGCGGGCCCCGTCAATTCTGCTGACATTTTTAAGCATCGTTGTGATTTGAAAGTCGATGAAACGAAAAAGCGACAGTAAAAAGAGACAGACACGTAAATTCATAAGATTTAACGTGGGAGAAAATGAGATAGGAAGCATACAATGTTTCTTATGTTCGTGGTTCTCTTTGTGCTCTGCTTCGTACCCTCTCCACTCGTTTTTACCAAGGCGTAGTGGGAAATTGTTTGTGCGTGTTCAAAACTTTCTTTTTTTAATTTTTGAAGGTTTCAGTTCTACCACGTGTGAATTGCACACATGTTTTTTTTTATCATTATTTTCTCATAAACAGCATAGATCGGACCTCCAATTCCTACAAAATCTTGATTCTGTACCAAAAAAATAAAGATATTATGTTTCCGAATCCAAATAAATCGAGATTAGATTATCCTTAGTATTCTGTCTAGTCGATAGCGACGGGACTTCTGTCATCAATATCAGCCCAGAATTTAGGTTATCTTAAAAGATCTCCGTTCCCTTTCTTTGCTTTGAAGAAATTAGGTTCTTATTCAATCCGCTTGATTTTTGAACGCCGTTTTAATACTGATTTTGTATTTGAAGGACTGTGGCTCTATAACGTTTCGTAGGATCAGACGATAATGTAATCTAGGTAGAGTCTAGGAATAAACTTCTAAGGGCAAATTTCACACATCTTTACCGCGTTCAAGAACTCTTTATTGTGGAATATTTACACTGACAGCTCTTGATGGTTTCACAGCTGTTCGGGAGACCCGTACGGGTAGTGGCCGCAGTGCTCTGAAACGAAGGAGTTAGTACGATACGGTTGCTAGCGTTGTACGGGCTCTACCCGGAGCGGGTCGCGTACGGACCAATCCGCGTCGCTGTAAAACAATGTTCTAGCGCCTCGCGTGTATCTCCGTTCTGGGTCCGGGTCTCCTGGACAGCTGTGAAACCAGCCTTAGATGAGCTGATAGCTTTCCGTTTCGTTGGTGAAATTCGCCCTTAACGGGTTGTAACTCAGTTCTCAGACCTGATTGAAGATCGACATCACGAAGACGTTTTAGAATATATTCCTGAGACAGGTGTACTGGTCAAAAAAACTTTGTTCTTAGTTAGACGCTTATTTTAAAGTTGTTAGAAAATCTTTCAGCATGAGTTAGTATCCTTGCTCAATGAAGTCGACAAAAGAACCAATCAAAACCACAGATGAATACAGATGGGTTCACTCCGCATTTTAGCTATGAAGCTACAAGTACGCGGCGGGCCCGTCCTGTCGGGCCAATTCAGTGAGTGTAACGTAGTCAGAAGATCTTAGAGTTACGCGATAGAAAGAGAGGCAACTTCTAAGTGAATGTAACTGTAGGTTATTAAGACCAGGCACTCCAAACACAATTACCACGCAAACTCCGCCCCCATGCACCCCACCACTCCACTATGTGCTAAAAGCTAACACAACAGTAATAAAGTTGAATATCGCGTGCGCTCTTTGGTCGTGTTCGAGCACGGAACTAAATGTCGTAAGTCTTAATTCTTATTTCGTTCATAACTAAAGTAATAATTGATCTAGAGAAAAAATATCTTATATTTGGATAAAAATTTCAATAATTATTTTAGACATTAAAGCCGAGTATCTAATCTTGTTTTTGTTTCAAATAATCTTTAAAAAAGACATGTTTTTCGAATAAAAAAATAATCTAGCGAAAATTTTCCAATTACGTAACTGTCTTATATTCGGAAAGAAAAAGATCCAATAAATCATATACTAAAGTTCCATTTTGATTGTATGTGTGACTTTTTCAGAATATTAATGCAAATTAACATACAATTGCCGAGAGGGAGCCTCCTCTTAACGCTGTGCGACCAAAATTGCACTTTATTGTGTCGATTCGAGAGTAGCTTTTTATTTAAATGTTTTTGCGGAGTGAACCATTTGTATTGGTCTGTGTCAAAACCAAGGACGTAGATCGCTTCCATCACATTTACATGCGAGTAAACTTTTAAATTATAATAAAGCCAATTCTAAGAATGTAAGTAGATAGATACATAACAGCTCATAAATTTAACGGCCCGGACATTGATTCTACATTGTCAGAAATATTAAAGGGGACATTAAATTCAGCCGTAACTCTGCCTTGAACCATTATTATGTCTTGTTTATGACGCATGCGTCTCGTAATCTTTGACGGTGCAGTTGGATTTCGAATTTGAATTCAAATGATGTACATTTAGGTCAACATCTTGATTGTGGCGGGTATTTCGATATTCGTGGTTGTACACATGGTGAGATTGTTTGGTGTTCAGGCGATAAACGGACTGCGTTACCAAGGCACCTGGCGTTTATTTGTTTAAAAGATTTTATTTTTTTAAATAATTTGGTTTCTAATCTCAACAACTTGTATATTTAAGTAGTTGAATACAGTCACAGTTGGTTTTTCATAAACCAAGTCTGAATGTTACCAGAGCGGGAGAAGTTATTTGATAATTTCACACCAAAAAAAAGGTCTGAATGTTACTGTCAAAAAGGTGTTTTTTTTTTTCAAAAGGTGTTTTTTCCAACAGACCTCCAGTGTTAGCCATAAAAAAAAATACAAATAAATTCCCTGATTCCATTATTTCAGCCTGTAAGCCACCCACTGCTGGGTATAAGCCTCCTTTCCTTTCTGCCATACCTTCCAGTGCTGTGCATTGTTTTTGGTCGCTTTATGTACATGCCTTTACAAAAATATACATGCTTCAAATTATGTTAAAGAAATCAGTCTGCCTAGCCTTTTCCCAGTTATGTTGGGGTCTATTTCTAGTCTAGCCGGATACCAGTATTTTACATGGAGCGACTGCTCACCACACCTCCACAACCCAGTTACTGGGTAATACGATACCCCTTGATAAGACTGGTTGGAAGACTTTCAGGCTTATGACGACCCGAAAGGCTCGCAACTTGGGCTAAAGAAATCAACTGGCAAAAAATATAAATTGAAGGAATGATATTGTAGCGGTTACACCACCACATACGAACTACGCATCATAGACATGACGTCACACAAATCCTGCATCGCGCAGTTAGAGTTTACCGAGCGATCGACATACATACAAGATTTCAACTTCAAACCGATGGGCAGTTGCCCGCCAGACACAACACCCGTCTGGTCGGAGGATCCTCCCTTTTCTACGGTGGATGAGTGAACTTTACACCCTGTTCTTCATACCACTAAAATATGAATACCCCTATAGGAAAGAGACGTGAGTTTTATGTATGTGTAAATCAAATTGGCCACGAGTACACGATATCGATCATATGCAAAAACAAATGCAATGCTCCAATTTAATTTTGGTGTTTTTTTTATTGCTCTTTTGTATTTCCTGTGCGTGTCCCAAATAAAATAATTTTTTTTTTCTTTCTTTTTCTTTCATACCAATATCTTTTGCCGACTGTACAATATTGGGTATCGTGTTACTCTCCAGGCATTCAATCGAGGTCGAGTATAGACGGAAGCTGCGGTGTATAGGTAATTGTAAACGTTATTATTCGGAAGGAAATGGTTTGAGCTTAGCTTGATTGATAAATTACTGGTGTTATGTTAGGTAATATGTGTATGTGATATAGAGGGTTTTGTTGATGTCAAATGGATTGAAATAGGGTGGGGTATGACGAGTAAACAGAAAAAAAAAACAGGCCAGAAGTGAAAACTTGAACAATTTAAAAAAATACTTCCAAAACCTTTAAAGTAAAAATACTTGCATAGAACATTGATCCGTAACGTTATATAAATAAAGAGCACAATCGCGTTTACAAAAATGAGGTGTCGGTAACGGTGTCGTGAGTTCAATTGTTTTTTCTCTTCTCAAAAATGCCCAACGCGCCTAAAGAAGATTTCACTTTAAAAAAAAATGCTTTTTATTGTATCCAAATTAACCAAAGATTTGTAGTGGAAAAAGTGAAACTTAAAAGGTGTCAACAAAACAAAAATAAAAACAGTGGCACTCCGGGAGTGCCGACAGAAGTGAAAACTCGAACAAGATCGCCTTGGTGGAAGAAAAATACTTGTATAGAACATTGGTCCGTAACCTTATCTAAATAAAGAACACAACCGCGTTTACAAAAAAAAAAACATAATGTATAGTAATAAGTCCTAGGAAATAAACAGACTGTCCTTGTTAAGTTGGATATAAAAGACAAGAGAATACTTGAAAAAAAAAAATTGGCACCACGATAATCAACGCGTTGATGTCTTTTACTCCAAGGTGTCGGTAACAGGTCGCGAAATCAATGGTTTAGTCCCATCTCAAAACTGCACAACGCGCCCAAAGAAGTTTTCACTTCAAAAATACTTTGTGGGTTCAGGAAGATTCGTTACTAGAGCATGGTTTTTTTTAGAATGGTTTTTATCCATCTGCCCGACTATGGCAACGCCGAATGTGAAGGTCACAAAATGTCCTTGACTGGTTTAAGATAATGTCAATGAACTTTTAAAACCATACATCTAGAACACGTATAAGATACACTTAGATAAGAAACCAGTTTATTTTAATATGAACTGGATTATCTACAGACGTTTAAATTACTTCGATTTCCGCCTCCCCATGACTTAAATTTAAAGAAAATTAATCAAATTCAAACCAGTCCTTCCGTTACGGATTAAAAACAAGCTGATCTTCCAGAACGCAGCGATATTTCAATTAAAAAAAAAAATATATATATATAATCTATTCTAAATTCGAATCCTGTGATTGGTAGCATCATCTGTCATGGCGTCTTCTTAATCAAGTGCCAACAACCTTTCACCTTTAGTGAATCTTTGATGACCATAGATAAATCATTTGACGGCTCATTATCGAACTATGTGACTGCCAACTGCCAATTTTATTAATCATAGACAGTTTACTGACATTTTATATTTTTGCGTTTTTATTGCAAGTATCATGACAGGTTTTTTGTTGATGAGTAATCCGCAAATATACCTTTTTCCTGCTCTTTTATGAGTTTATTTCGTATTGATTGCACTTTTTCTTTTGCCTCATTATTTTCCTGCAGGCGTTCTCACTTATTTATCACCATATGGTTACCAAATACCGCATACAGATCCTGCAGCACCTAGCAAAGTTGAAATCACTCATGGGGTCTTTAAGGGCCTATACTACCTCAAATGAACTTAGCATGATCCTCTATTATTTCGAAAATACTGCTGCATTCATTTTGAAAAAAATATATGTTAAAGTTAAGGAATAATGTTAAGTACTATGTTAGACAAAAACACGATTCCATAAAATTTTCTCTATAGAAAAAAACTCCAAAGTTACCTCCAAACCGAACCGTAAACCGCTGGTATTAAAAAAATACTTCAAGTTAGATCATGAAACTTTGCATAATTGCTGAACTAACTATAGCAGCGACTATGTTTTTATTTTTTTTTAATTACCATTATTTTCGCCGTAAAAAGCAATTACCTAAATTATTGGCACTTCGGAGCCGCTAGCACCCCATTCCATCGGTATGGTGGGAGTGAGGTAAAAAGTGAATTTGAGTTGAGGTAGTATGGGCTCTTAATATGAGACTCGTACAAAAGTATTTTTAAATACCTATCTTTTACTTGAATTTCTCTGTATGGAAACCGTTTCTGTCTATCTTACTTGAAAGTAATATTAATAAAATATTCCACCAAACAGCACTTATCAAAATTTTGATTCAGTGCGGTTAGTGGAAGTGCTCAGATGCGGTTCGGGCAAGTGCTGTTGAAACCAGTGCTCGGAGTGGAATACCTCTATTCTTAAGCCCATTTCATTTCAAAATGTTTCATTTCACATAAACCTACAAGGGCACTTACGAATCGTCAGAAGCTAGGTGCACGGTTCCAATTGGTCGTTTCCTATGGAGAAGAGCTGGCAAGAAACTCCACGGTTAATCTTTTAAAAATAAATGGTTTTTACAATATTTTCAAATAACAGTGTTAATAGGTAGGTATGGGAAGATAGTGTAGGCCTTTCAACGAGTACCAGGTACTTGACAAAATAGGAAATGGTCAATCAGCAGGTTCTTGCATTCCTCCAAGCTCATCATCTGCCTAGCCTTTTCCCAACTATGTTGGGGTCGGCTTCCAGTCTAACCGGATGCAGCTGAATACCAGTATTTTACATGGAGCGACTGCCTATCTGACCTCCACAACCTAGTTACTAGGTAACACGATACCCCTTAGTAAGACTGGTTGTCAGACTTTTTGGGCTTCTAACTACCCGTAACGACTGTCAAAGATCTACGAATGACAGCCGGGACCAACGGCTTAACGTGCTTTCCGAGGCACGGAGGGGTCTTGGTATGTAAAGATGGTCAACCATCCACAGACCAACCGCGGCAAGCGTGGCTTAACCTGATCGATCGACCCGTGCAGTTGTTGTTACTTAGCCACAAGCCCCTCTTAGGTGCTGTTATAATCAGCATTCCTCCAAGCTCAAACCAATGTTTTTATAATCTACTAGCTGACCCCGGCAAACGTTGTTTTGCCAATTATTTGTTTGGGGTGGACAACCCTTATCACTTAGGGGTATGAAAAATAGATAGTAGCCGATTCTCAGACCTACTGAATATGCATATAAAATCTGGTAAAAAATCAGTAAAGCCGTTTCGGAGGAGTAAGGTAACTAACATTGTGACACGAGAATTTTATATATAAGATTATTTATTTATTTGCTAACATGTAAAACACTGGTTAGTAGGCATGCATTAAAATTTCATGACACAGTATAGACATGCACCCTGTAAGGACACTGCAAATGTTTACATATCAAATGATTAAATTACATAATTACATATTGATTCTAATTATAACAATTCATTACATTTGAATAAACATTAATTAATTAATTTTTACATTTTATTTCAAATGAATTATTATTATTATTTTCACATTTACGTCAAGCTCAATCGATCCACAATAATTGTCAGCTTTAAATTCCTCAACGGTATAGTAGCCTCTCTTCATTAACAGAGATTTCAACTGCTTCAAGAAAATTCAGTCATTTGGTAGGGATTTTAAACTTTCCGGTAGCTTATTAAATAGTCGGGCTAGTCTTGAATATGGGCTTTACCCGATATATATTCTATTACTCTTTCAATCGGTTCCTATGCCAATATACCCGGCTCGGTATTTGCTGGCACACACTGATAACCATTCATAATAATCTGAGCTGAGATGTTAAATCCGTTACACTGTTTACTTTGGACTTGCATGCAAGCGGATTTAGATGAATTCTGAATAGGGTTGCTGTTTAAATGTTGTTTGGAAATATTTATTTGGATGTTATGCTTGGATCGTTTGGTCACAAAAGGTGTTTACAATGCAGATGTTAGTGGAAAGTGCGGGAGATGACGCCCTAGGACATCATAGTGAACTTGTTGGTGTTCTTCAGAAAAATCAGGTGCATAGTACTCGCAATCGGCGTGCTTGTATGACCAGATGTATGAACGTAAACGAGGCAAAAGGAGTATGCAAGGATCGTAGTAGGTGGCGTTCTGTAGTTTCTGCCTACTCCCTTGGGAAGAAGGCGTGAGTTTATGTATGAATGTATGTTATGTATTTATTTGATAGCTTTTGACTACGATTACAATCTCATCCTAGGTGGATTACTTCATGTAAGGGCATGCTCGAGCAGTTAGCCAGTTACACGGACCGCTCGTAAAGTCATTATCAATAGCTTGAAGCTGCCATTGATAACTGCAGCAGTAGTCGGGTTGCAACTGCTAGATCAGTCACAATTTAATCGACGACGACGGATTCGATCCGCGCGACGCGGAGGTAGGATGAAGAGCGCGGGCGGGGGGATAACTGCACGAGAGCAGTCGACATCTCGAGAAGTCAGTCTATGCCTGGCAACTGCTTGACTGCACGATGAAATTTCACGGTGCTGCCGACCGCCCGGAGCAGTCGCTACTGCTCGAGCGGTTCCATGTATATAGAAGACTGCAGTTCAATATGCAGTAAGCTGAGCGGTCAGAGCGGCCATACACAGGCAGCTTGTATGGCCGTTCTTAGAACTCGAATTTAAAGAACTCTATGTGATCATCAGCATCGACTCAGTTTATTTTTTGATTGACTAACGAAGATCAAAATATCTTTGCAAACTTGAATATTAATGAATATTAAATATTAATGATTAAATACTTCTGCTATGCTATGCATAATCATCATCTGCATAGCTTTTTCCCAGCTATGGCATAATCAGCCTATAATGTTCCCATTTCTGGGACACAGGCCTCCTCTCGGTGAGAGGGAGTGGGCCGTAATCTACCACGCGGGCCCAGTGCGGGTTGGTAGATGTCACATGTTTTCGAAATTTTGGTTCTAGGACATGCCGGTTTCCTCACGATGTTTTCCTTCACCGTTTTGAGAGTAGTGGTGATGAGAATAATTTACACAAAGTAAAGCGCATGCACCCAGCTGTGATGCATGACAATTTAAAAATAATACTTTAGCTAGGTTATAAAGGTTTTTATGTAAACGAAAGACTGGCTGTCGCTATTTGAGAAGACTGTCATAAAGCCTAACATACTTTGAATAATACCATCGCGAGTAAATCCTTCAGTAGCTACACGTCTGAATTTTACCCTGATCTTCTACTCTACACTAATATTAAAAAGAGGAAAGATTTGATTGTTTTTTTGTTTGTTTGCATTGAATAGGCTGCGAAACTACTTGATCGATTTGAAAAATTCTTTCACTGTTGGGAAGCTACACTATCTCCGGTGAACATAGGCTATATTAAATTTTCAAAAACGTTAGGGATCTATACTAAAACTCCAATAATGTAACCCAAGGTGTGAAAAAATTACCAAAAAACTTTCTTACATCGCGTGCGCTGCGAAAACTATTGATTATAGAACAAAATAATGTACTACGTCTTTGCAGAACATATAATTATCTACAAAAAATATCACGGCAGCATATGTCTAACTATTATAGTTATGTCAAAATAAGTGTTTTTTCATTTAAAAAATATTTATAAATGCCACCGCTATAAAAGCTCTTTTATTTATACTTTGGAATTAATCCTTATCAAAATAAATGACTTCATATTTAAGTCTGCTTCAAAACCATACTTTTTGAATTATTCAATTTGGACATTCCATTCGAAAGATATCACTCACAAGTTTAAAAATGTAAGTTATTTGAAAAATGTCGCATGGTCGCCGCTCACACCGCTCGGTTAGACGGTACCATAATAATAATAAGCGATGTAAGCGTCACTGGGGTAAAAAAATAAAATAAAATACAAAAAAAAGATAATTTCATATTCGAATTTTCTTCATTTTACTCTTTTTTAATGACCCCACGCAAAATCGAGAAAGTACGTATGTATGGGTAAAAGTTATAATTTTTTACACACACACACACTCTGTGTGTGTGTAAAAAATTATAACTTTTGAAATGTTTGTTTAAAACCCGTGCGAAGCCGGGGCGGGCTGCTTGTGTAATATAAATCGGAACACATTCCATGACATTCAAAACAGAAGTTCACGTCAAATTAAACAGGCCCCAATTATTGGAACGCGATTGAGGGCTGCCATTCAAGTTTCCAGTTGAAATGGGAACGATAAATAGGTTTAAATATGGGCTATCTGATATATGGAGGACTTTTGGGGTAAAAATAAATGATGTATAAAGGATAAGTGATGGATATTACCCACGTCAAAAGGTAGTGAGCAGCAGCGTCCTACTGTAAACCAAAAATTTGTATGTACTCAGTAAATGTGAAAAAAAAAACAGCTGTCTTTGTGAAGCCCATAGTCACTTATGTACAGTAACATAGTCTAGCTGATAACATAGTCGACGGAAGAATATACAAAATGACAGATTGTTATTGTTCATGTGTAATTTTGTCTATTCTTCCTATTCCTGTCTATTCTTCTTGTCTGTCGACAAAACCTGTTTCTACGGTGGTCATGCTTAGGGACACGGTATCGAATAGAAAGTATCGATACTGTACTCATGAGTAGTATCGAAAAAAAAATATCGTACTCATAAAAGTATCGAAACAAAAGTATCGATACTTCAAGGTATCGAGTACTTTTCTTAGGGCCTAATGCGCATAGAGCATAGGTCAATATCAGTCAGTAAATAACGTCAGTTTAACTTCAGTAGGGCAGAACATGAAAAAACAAATGACAAAGGTGAACGAGTGAGTGAATGAGTGATTGATTAGTGTAGTAAATGAATGAAGGAAAGGTTAGGAATTTAATTGTGAACGAAAGGAACAATTTCGAGCAAAGATCGATGTAATGTTTTAGAAGGTTCAGAACGAGTGAACTAGATGGCTTTGCCATAACCATAAACATAAGCCGTAAGGTCGCGTAAGGCAAGTTTTAAGTGGGTAATTTCTAAGATTAACCATTTAAAACTTAATTTCTTATTCGATACGATACCTGCAAAAAAGTACTCATTGAGTAAAAGTATCGAATGCAAAGTATCGAGTACAAAAGTATCGGTATTGTATGGAAATGTACTCGATACCACAAAGTATCGATACTTTTTTCGTGTCCCTAGTCATGCTACGCGTGCTGGCCATCAGTCCATCTCTACCAACAAATTGTATTTTCATCATAAAGGTATAATTCCATAGCCGACCGTAGACGGCTACGGAATGGTACCTTAACGGAACAAGTCCACAAAATTTCAACTCAATAGACACAATGGAAGTTGTCCAAAATTGTCTTGCAAGATTCCGTCTAAACCTGAGATGATTGATTTTGCGAGTGAACAAGCGGAAGAAAAACTAAGGCCCAAGAATGACAGCGTAGTCAAGGAAACGTGTTCTTTCAAACTGATATACGTCCTTAAAATAATTCTGATAAAGTTCAAAGTTATATTCTGCACGAGGGCTGCACGTTCTATCCGGACAATCATGCATCAATGGTGTATATACATCACCACCAATTGAATCTAAATAAAACCTTTTAAAAATCAATACGCCCATTAGGTCCCTAGGTCCTACAAATCTAATTTACGATGCACACACGAAGATAGATGCTTTACATAATACATAACCTCATTTCGCGTTACTAGGTAAAGGGAAATTGTTCCATTTACTAGAGACCCGAGTACTTCTATTTTAGCCTACTGTGTTAGGGTTTATAATTAAGTTTACTTAAGTTCATTTAGTATTCTTCGTTGTAGATAATTTGTAGAGAATTCCTCTAATTCTCTGCTGCTTTTTAACCCCCCAACGCAAAAAAAGGGGTGTTATAAGTTTGACCGCTATGTCTGTCTGTGGCACCGTAGCTCTTAAACGGGTGAACCGATTTGAATGCAATTTTTTTTTATTTGAAAGAAGGTTTTGTAGCGATGGTTCTTAGATAAAATCGGTTCACCTGTTTGAAGATTATCATCTCTTTTCTAGTTGATGAATATCTGTGAGTATCTTCCACAGATCTGATCGATTTGAAATTTCGGTATTCTGTTACTTCAATGATATTAGAAGAACATAGTAACTTTGAACTGATGCTGTAGCGTCACCTGAAATTTGCAGGATACCCCAACTCCCTTACCAACTTACAGCAAAGGTATCGTGTTTGGGCTCATTGGAATGGTCTCAATGAATAGGTTATAGATATGTGATGGTCTGGTGATGGAGTAGGAAAGAGAAATGAGGAAATGTTTGTGTCGGGGTTTAAAAATTTTAACTGTTAAAATTGTACTTGTTCTTTGTTAGTTTGATGCTTTTGTTGCTTGATTTCGATTGTTAATTCGACAGTGAGCATAATAGTCTTTTTTGTGACGACTAAGCGGGCGTTTTTAGTGATATGCGGGAGTGACCCGCTTGCGTGGCACGCACAATTCACCTTTTCAAATATTATGTGGTTTATTGCCACGAAAAGCACGTTAAGCCGTTTGTCCCGGCTGTCATTCGTAGATCTTTAACAGTCCTTACGGGTGACAACCAGTCTTACGAAGAGGTATCGTGGCACCCAATAACTGGGTTGTGGAGGGCAGGTAGGCAGTCGCTCCATGTAAAATATTGATACTTAGCTGCATTCGGTTAGTCTGGAAGCCGACCCCAACGTAGTTGGGAAAAGGCTAGGCAGATTTGTGCGTGATGCGTGCTATATGCAAACGGAATGCAGATTGTTGACCCGCATGCGTGAGCAAATTTGCATGACACTAAACGCCTTTGCAGTTTTTTTTTTCCAAGAGGTCTTCAATGATTGAGTGTGATAATAAAATGTACTCTTTGTTAGATAGCATGTTCTGATTATCAGAACCAGTAAATATAGCATTTCCTTTACTGAGATATCGTCAAAGAAAGTGATTCTTGTTCGATTTGAGCTCCATTTAATGACCTCGTCGTGTTTTCGTGAAAGCGAACGAACTTCCTTTTACTAAGATAAAGCAAGTTCCCTTTGAGGAGTTTAAAGAGAACTTCAGCCATTTTGTTCCAGCAATGATTAAGATAGTCAAAGATTTAATATATATTCTTGCTTACCAAAATTTTGTCAGAGATATAGAAAAACTATATTTAGAATACACTCAAGGAAACGACAAAAAATAGAGCAAAACGAAAAAAACTAGCCAACTTAATTATAAAACATGCGATCCAAAACCATTTGCATTTAATCAAACAAGAATCTTCTAAAATCTAGATTCCTGACAGCCCTAATGTTACTAATAGTTTCACAACATCACATCACTAGCGACCAGATGTTTTTTTTTCCGTCTTCACACACTAAAATGTTGACATTTAGAATGCTAAGATTTTATTACTTGTGTATAATTATAATTTACGAGCTTATGATTCTTTCAGAAAGATTTATCACCACATATTTATTATTTTTATGTTAGCTAAAGATGACAGATGGTGATCCTTGCCTAGGAGTGCTTTCAAAGTTGACTTGACGTAATTTAGATAAATTGTGTATTGTCCTTTTCATTGTTAGGAAAAAGTGCGTACGTGGCGGATGATTGGGCCATATTCAGTTGGGTTCTGTAGTGGTATTGCAAGTTTATTGCAGTCTAAATTCGAGGTGTAGAAATTTGGTAGTGCAGCGTTGATATAGTTTTGAATCGACCTCCTATAAAAAAAAGGATTGTGTGGTTTTATGAAACCACGGTAAAAGTGAAACTTCTATAGGCGCCGCCATATTGGCCTTGGCTGCTCTGACGAGCGCCTTTCACTTTATCCCTACTCCGCGGCCGACCGTCACGCGACATGCAACACACAGACGAAAAAGTTTGAGACGATGTAATAAAAGTTTCACTTTAATTATCGAAGAGACCCTTAACTCTTTTTCACCGGTCACTCGAAGATTAACTTATTAAATTGAATTGTAATAGGTTTATTTTTATTATTGTTAATTTCCGTTTCACTTTTTATGAAGCCTACTCTGTACGTGGTACTCGTAAACTTTTTGATGACATTCGTAATAATTTACATAATAATATACGGCTGTAATATTATGAGTGAGCGGGCCACATTGTTTTGACAGACGAACACGTTGACATTATAACTTCCCTGTTTATCCACGGAACCCTAAAAAGGCTCTCTTTGTTTTGTCCTTTCACTTCTTACTTACATTATCCTGGATTATGTGTCAAATCTACTTTTTGCTTTCGCCGTGATTTATATCAGCTATTTCGTACTTGCTTCTTTCATTGTGTGAATTATCATGTGTAATATTGTTGAAAAGGGCTGTTTTATCTTTACTTGGCAGTTTTTCTTCTTGTATTATGGTTGACTGAGTATCATTAAATAGACTTCGATTCGTAAATTGCTGTGTTACTAGTATTTGCGGCTTCATTCTTTGAATTTATATGTTCACAGGTGTTTCGTTCCACTTTACGCGTTCAAGAATTGGCTCAAATAAATTGAACTAGGTATTTTCCGCGACTTCAACCTTCATCTAAATGAAGGTTGAAGTCGTGGGAAATACTTAGTCCACCCCCTGAGCAGGTTTAGTCCTTCTGGACTGGTAGAGTATCAAAAAGTATTTTCTTAGCACTTTTTCTTGCACCTCTATCTATAATTCTAAACCTCGCAAAGAATTTGTCGTCTAAACGTTTAGTGAAAAACAAACGAGTCTGCGCTCAGCGCTTGGTGTGGCAACACGCCGTGTTCGAGTTCACGACAAGTCAATCGTCATCCTGAGGATGCCTCGTTGAGAGGTGAAACATGTGTCGATTTCTTTCAAAGTTTTTTTTATGGCTCTTTAGAAATAGCTAAGCAGAACAGGTTACTAAATACGAGGTGCATTCAATAAGTACCTAGCCTCATCGCCAGAGGGCGCTGTACTTTCAAAAGAGTTTTACCACAGTGTAGCACATTCTTTTTTAATTCTTTTTTCAAATTTTCATTCCAATCCCTTCATTTGTTTTAATTTGACAACTTATGGAAGCGAACGTGTCGATCGGTTTTACAAAAATGGAAAAAGAGCAATATCGTTCGGTGATTCGATTCCTATTTTTGGAAGGGAAAACGCGCATCGAAATCAAAGAGCGCTTGGATGCTGTGTACGGTGACTCTTCTCCATCGATGGCCACCGTCAAGAATTGGTTCAACGAGTTTGCACGTGGCCGTACGTCGGTTTTTGATGAACCACGTCCAGGTGCACCGAAAACAGCTGCTACGGAGGAATACATTAAAAAAATCCATGATCTCGTATTGGCAGATCGCCGATTGAAGGTTCGGGAGCTAGCTGAGACTGTAGGCATTTCAGAAGGAACAGTGCATCATATTCTTCACGAGGAACTCGGCATGAGAAAGCTGTCGGCGCGATGGGTGCCGCGTTTACTCACACCAGAAAACAAGCGCAACCGTGAGACCACATCGAAGACGTGTTTGGCGCTGTTTAAGCGGAATCCAGCGGAGTTTTTGCGTCGTTTTGTGACCGTCGATGAAACCTGGATCCACTGGTACACACCAGAGACCAAGGAGCAATCAAAACAATGGATCCAGACCGGGGAACGTGCTCCAAAGAAGGCGAAAACTGTAAAATCGGCCGGAAAAGTTATGGCCACCGTTTTCTGGGATTCACAAGGTGTGATCTACATCGATTACCTCGAGAAGGGTAAAACAATTACAGGGCTTTACTATGCCGATTTATTGGGCCGATTCGACGCCGAATTAAAGAAAAAACGACCCCATCTGGCGAAGAAAAAAGTGCTGTTTCACCACGACAACGCACCGGTTCACACGTCTGCCGTTGCCATGGCCAAATTGGTCGAATTACGCTACGAATTGCAGCCCCATCCACCGTATTCTCCAGATTTGGCCCCTTGTGACTTCTTTCTGTTTCCTAATCTGAAAAAATCACTCGCCGGGAATAGATATGGATCGAATGAGGAGGTCATCGCCGCCACGGAGGCCTATTTTGCAGAGTTTAACAAAAACTATTTTTCGGACGGGTTAAAAAAGTTGGAGCATCGCTGGGCTAAGTGTATCGAACTAAAAGGAGACTATGTTGAAAAATAAATTGCCACTTTTCCAAAATTTTCGTTTACTTTTTGTAGGCTAAGTATTTATTGAATGACCCTCGTATATCCACGTCTATTGTATTTTT
The DNA here is from genome assembly GCA_963680765.1 of Agrochola lychnidis. Taxonomy (NCBI): domain Eukaryota; kingdom Metazoa; phylum Arthropoda; class Insecta; order Lepidoptera; family Noctuidae; genus Agrochola; species Agrochola lychnidis. Next base: position 15,974,481 of record OY796872.1, read on the forward strand.
AAACAAATCTTACGTGTTTTAGTTTCTGCGTTTTCAATCCTGTCACTATTTTACTTGTGAAAGATTTAATCCCAGTCCTAGGTCACATTTACTCTATTTATCTCGCCTGACCTACCTCCCGAAACCAATACTTTAGAAGCGTTTAAACAGTTACCGATTGCAGTGCTTAAATCACCACAAAACCGCGCTTGCGGTAACTAGATCTGTCACCTAGTTACAGATCTATTATTTAACTGATATTCTGAAGGAGGATTTAATCCTGGTTGCTGAAACCGTGATCAATTTGATCACACATCTCAACAGTTAACTTGACATGTGACAGCAGACATGAAAGCCTAATTAATCTTTTAGAAACGCGAGTGTGAGTATAAAAACTCTGTGTGACAGGAAAGATAGTACAAATAATCTAAAACTAGACGCTAGGTGACAGCAAAACACTAACAAAACAAAAGAAAACTAGAAGAAAACTACGAGAAAAAACGTGAAAAGAATAAAATTTCACATTATGACGTCGAGCGTTCGCCATATTGAATTTCCTGTGAGGTCAAGGACATGTTCTGGATGAAGACTAAACCAATATCGCCTCGTTTAAATTCGTTCAGCAACAAATATACAGCTTGATACATATAGCCTCTGAGACTAACATTAACTAGCTGTTTCACTTGCATACTTGGGAAATTTACCCACTTGATGCACCTGAATTAAAAGTATTTTACTTATTTCCAAGATATGGTCTATTTGTATACCAAATTACAGTCAAATCCCTCTACCTATGCGTTATTAAGTAGCTAATTTCTTGATATGAATGGGATTATTGACTCTCCCATAGTGGGGTAAATACAGTTCACACCTGTAAGAGCTCCATCATAAAATACTACGTCTGCAAGTACTTCATTTTTATTCACTGCATATCTACCTAATAGTAATAAGTCTGAATGTTCTCCATGCCAATTTGGATCGTTTCTGAGTAACAATGTCATCTGCCCGTCTGGCCGGACCGTCCGTCTGTCATCGTCCATTATGGATGATTGAACTTTCATACGTTCTGTTACATCTACTAATGACTAACAGCCATTTGTTATTTTTGTTTGGATCGATGGAAGGTCAGGCAAAGGTGAAATATCAACGGAATATTGTCTTGTTATTGACATTGAGTTTTTTGAGCTTGGTGACTGCTTTTGTGTCTGGCTGTCGGAAGGAATAGTTTTTTGTAAGCGATTTAACTACCTGTTTTAGGTATGAAGAATTTGTAAATGTCTATTGTGGAATGTTTGCTGTTTTATAGCTACAGAAAATATTACCTTTTGTGTTAATAATGTTTGACGCATAAACGATCCTTTAATGTCTTTATTTTTTTAGACTTTTCTTTAAAGAAAAGTAAAATCTAAAGTTGGTTTTCACAAAAAAATGGCAAGGGAAGGTCTGATTATAACATTAAAATAAACAACAAAATTAACTTAATCACAGGATAAACAAAAACGGATTAAAATACTATAAACATTCCAAAACAGATAATGTCGTCCAGATAAACTTTTTTTCATTACATCGCGTGATAACAAGAGTTGAAAGGAATGAATTATTATCTTATTGAGCGAACCGAGGCGTATTGTAAATACCACCGCGTTTGTCGCGGGAAGTCCACCATTACGTTTACAATACCAGCTTAACACGATATTTTGTCACGAATGGCATTTGACAGAATCCACTCCGTAGTTCCAAGCCTTAGTACAAGTGTTTTGTATGAGTTTTATTCGGAACAAGAAAGAAAGATAAAGGATGTAATGATACGGATCTAGGAGTATTTATTATTGTTATATTTGTATGCCAGAAAGTTTTGGAGACATCTATTTTGAATATGCCTACTGAAAGGCATGTCTCACGCAACTGTATCGCGTTTTATTAGATTAGTTATGTCAGATTAGGCTAATAAAGGTCTAATTATTATAAATTGCTATCTTTAGAACAAAAGGCGTTTTGCTGTGTTACTTTTTTCTTTTAGCATTGTTATGTATGTGTGTAGTGCTATGTAGGTGAGCGGGCTGCGCCCCGCCCCTCCCCGCGCCGGGTGGTAACATCCAAGGATTAAACCAGTGTGCAACAGACTAGCGAGTTTGATTGACAAGTGTCACCGTCCTTCCGTAATATATACTTCCATATCTAACACGTGGCGACGAGCGAACTCACATTTATAGCAAAATGTCTACGGGAGTGACTTATGGGGTTCTTTCCACCTTTGACCACCAGTCGCAAGAGTGGAATAGTTATAAGTTGCGATTAAATCAGTGGTTTATCGCTAACGACATAACCTCAGAAACGGACAAAGCGACGATCAAACGGAGGGCGATATTGTTAACGTCATTATGTGAATCAACATTCAAGCTTGCTAGTGACCTGGCGTTACCCAGCAAGGTGGAAGAATTACGATACGAGAATATAGTAAAACTACTCGACGAGCACTTCACACCAAAAAGGTTCGGGTTTGCAGAGAAGTCAATCTTCTATTCGGCAACACAGCGACCAGGAGAAACGCACACTCAATGGGCGGCCAGGATAAGAGGATTAGCGACTCACTGTGCGTTCAAGAATTTGGAGGAGGCCTTGCTAGACAAGTTTATCATGGGCATGGCGGCAGGACGAGAGCGGGACAAACTTTTCATGCAGGATCAGCGGGAGCTGACCCTTGCAAAGGCCATCGACTTGGCAGAGAGCATGCGCTGCGCGCGCGATGCCTCGTCGCTGGCAGCGTCGGGCACTAACGGCATCGGCGCAGCGGGCCCGGACGGCGTCTTCAACATTTCCAAAAAGGAAAAGTGCAGTGTGTGTGGATTCACTAATCACAAAGCAAATCAGTGTCGTTATAAAACCTATAAGTGTAAAAAGTGCGGAGATAAGGGTCATTTGCGAAAAATGTGCCCAAACGAGGGCAAAGTAAAGTTCGTGAAGGAAGTGGCTGTGGACGACGGAGGCGACGACGGTGAGTGTTTTTACAATATTCGGTGCGTGAAAGGGAAACCAATGACGGAGCGTGTAATTATCAGTGGTCTAGCTTTAGAGTTCGAAATCGATAGTGGTTCAGCAGTAAGTGTCATCTCAGAGAAAACCTACAAATCCAATTTTAAACGATTGCCATTGTCAGTCACCAACAAAAAGTTGTTTAGTTATACGGGGGAAAATATTGAAACGATCGGAGTTGTTTATTTGCCTGTATCGTATCTGGGCCGAACGCATACTATGAATGTGTACGTAGTGCGCGCAGGCGGACCGCCGCTGCTTGGACGCGACTTCATTCGTGAGTTTGACCTTGAGTTGGCGCCGGCACGTATACCTGTACATGCCGTGCTCGACCAAGCGCAAGCGGTATGCGAGTCTACTAACCATGCCAATATTGACAAGCAACTCCTTAACATGTTCCCTAAAGTTTTCTCAGGCAACCTCGGGTCTTTTAACAAACATAAAATTGATTTACATTTAAAAACCGACGCTAAACCTATTTTTTTTTAAAGCAAGACCGGTTCCGTACGCTCTAAAAGAACTGATAGACAAGGAGCTCGACCGATTATTATCACTAGGCATTTTGAAGCCTGTGGAACACTCAGAGTACGCATCACCAGTTGTGCCTGTTTTGAAAAAGAACGGTAGCATCAGATTATGTGCAGATTACTCAGTAACAATCAACAAACAATTAATAATCGATCAATATCCCTTGCCTACGGTACACGATTTGTTGGCCAAGTTACACGGGGGCATACACTTTAGTAAAATTGATTTGTCAATGGCATATAACCAATTTATTTTAAATGAGGAATCACAGAGGTTAACCTGCATTAATACACACCGCGGTCTTTTTAATTTCACTCGATTAGTATTTGGTTTAGCCAGCGCACCCGCCATTTTCCAGCGCTCAATGGAATGTTTGCTATCGGGTATTGACGGAATCATATTTTTACTAGATGACATCCTAATAACGGGTGCAAATAAAGAACAGCATAGGCAGAGACTCATCACGGTTTTACAACGCTTAGATGATGCCGAATTAACGGTTCAGTTAAGTAAATGTGAGTTCTTTAAAGACGAGATTTCGTATCTAGGGCACGTCATAGATAAACATGGAGTTAGGAAATCACCAGAAAAAGTCAAAGCAATTTTACAAGCACCTAAGCCAACAAACGTGTCACAGTTACAGTCGTTTCTAGGTCTAACTAATTATTACCGGAATTTCGTGCCGGACGCGTCATCCGTATTAAGTCCATTATATAATTTATTAAACAAAAATACAAAGTGGGAATGGACTCGCAATCACGATGACGCATTTATCCAAATAAAAAATATTTTAGCATCCGATAAGACATTAGCGCATTTCGATCCAAACGCCAAGTTAATATTAACTGTAGATGCGTCACCAACGGGGTTAGGAGCTGTACTGTCTCAAATAGGTGTTGAAGGGTTAGAGAGACCAATATCATACGCGTCCCGGACGCTGTCGTCAGCGGAAAAAAATTACGCGCAAATACAAAAAGAAGCAACTGCGATAATTTTTGGGGTAAGACGATATCATCAGTACCTATATGGTCGGTCCGAACCCTTCGTGCTACGAACGGACCATAAACCCCTGTTAGCTATATTCGGGCCCCACAAAGGCATTCCCGAAGTGACCGCCAACCGCCTGCAGAGATATGCTATATTTCTAGCTGCGTATAACTATACCATTGAGTACATCAGCAGCAAGCATAACAGCGCGGACTATTTATCTCGGGCGTGCGGGGGTAGCGGGGGACAGAGCGAGACGAAGGCGCCGGACGAACTCGTGGACTGCGAGGATCGCGCGACCTACGTCAACTTTGTAGTGGAGGGAGACCTACCGGTGACCCTAAATGACATGCGTCGCGAGACGGCTCGCGACACTCATTTGGCTACAATCAAGCGTTATATTTTAAACGGCTGGCCAAGGACAGTTAATGACGCAGGCTTAAAACCATTTTATAATTGTCGTACACAGTTATCTTACGAAAAGGATATCTTAATGCGTGGACATAAAGTCGTTATTCCCTCATCTTTACAAGAAAAAGTATGTAGGGAACTGCATAGTTCGCATTTCGGGATAGTGAAGATGAAGGCAGAGGCTCGCAAGCGGCTGTGGTTTCCTGGCATAGACGCGGCGCTGGAGCGAGTTGCGGGTGCTTGTGGGGTGTGCTGTGCACTGCGCCCCGCGCCCCCGCACGCGCCGCTCGCGCCATGGCCATTGCCGCCACACCCTTTTTATCGTATTCACATAGATTTCTTAGGCCCGTTCCACGATTACATGTTTTTAATTATTGTAGACGCGTATAGTAAATGGGTGGAATGTTATGATATGTCCTCAACTTACAATTCAAGGGCGGTTATAGGTAAATTAAATGATTTTATGTCGCGGTTTGGGGTTCCACACACGTTGGTGAGTGACAACGGTACATCTTTTACATCATTGGAATTTAGGGAGTTTTGTAAACTTAACGGTATCGAGCATGTCCTATCTCCGGTATATCACCCGGCTAGTAATGGGCAAGCCGAGAGTTTTGTGAAAATTGTAAAAAAGGGGCTAAAGGGTATAATTTTAGAAGGTTGTAATAAAAAAACAATTCAAGGTAAAATAGCAAAATTTTTATTCGACTACAGGAACTCTAAAAATAGTACCACTGATAAAACACCCGCGGAGATAGTATTCGGGCGAGCGTTGCGCTCGCGGCTGGATCTGTTAAACCCGACCGTGCCGACACCGTCGTCCACAGACCTAACTCAAACCGTCGCACGCAATCAGTCCTTACAGGCTAAATATTACCAAGGAAAACACAGAACAGACTTCACAGAAAACGAGAAAGTATGGATTACCAAAAACACAAATAATAAAAAACACAGTTGGATACAAGGAATAATAAGGAAAAAAATCGGCAATATAATGTACGTGGTATACCTGCCACATTTGGGTTACGAAGTCACCAGGCATATCGACCAAATAAGGACAAGACTACACTCATCATCAACCGACGACCAGGACTGGGACCCAGACGTGGTACCCGATTTAGCGACGCTTGTCGCCAATCACCCGGAGCCCATCACGCAGCCAGGAGAGGGAGGAGGGTCGGTCACGGACCCCGGACGGGGAACTCCAACGACTCAGCCGCGCGTCGCAGTAACGCACAGGCGGCAGGAAATTAGTCCAACCTTTTCGACACCTACGGCGGCTCAGTACGTCAGTGGTGATGATGATGATGATGACGACGAACAATCAGTAACGACATAGGTTTAGTGTAATTTTAGAGATAAATAGGATAAGAGTATTGTCTAGCATAAGGGGAAGGGATGTTATGTATGTGTGTAGTGCTATGTAGGTGAGCGGGCTGCGCCCCGCCCCTCCCCGCGCCGGGTGGTAACATCCAAGGATTAAACCAGTGTGCAACAGACTAGCGAGTTTGATTGACAAGTGTCACCGTCCTTCCGTAATATATACTTCCATATCTAACAAGCATGAATGTCAGCTTTGATCCACCCACTTGACGAGTAAGTTCCTCTTCCCGTTTGAACCCTTTTTCCAAAGCCAATTTTCTAGCACTTTCACACACAAATTGAGCAGATATCGAAGCAATATCAGAGATATGTGTCAGCAATCAGTGCTGTTCAAAACGTTCAAAATCACTTATCTCTATAGGAAATCGGATTTAAGGATCACAGAGAATATTGTCACTTAGACGGTGTCTATTTTCCTATTTATTTTTTCCCTTATATTGCTTAAAGTTTTAACCTTCGCGAATTTGAGCATGAACGTGTAGTGGATTATATGCAGCTCTTAGATTTTAGGATAAGTCATTTGGCTTCCGATACGGTAACGTCTAATTAATACTTTAATTCAGTTTGTGATAATTTGATCGATGTCAAAATAATCAGTATTATATGTATATGACACGAAATAAAAATCTATGAAACGGTAACTTACTCATTGATTTGATGCCGATTCGGTTTGTTATCGAATGGTTAATGAAATGATAAGCTGGTATTAGGTGTTATTAAAATATTTGCTCACTTTTTCATAAGCATTATTATTTGCCTTCAAAACGCAATAGCTACAGTTTTCCGTCTAACCTTATCTAATAAAATTCGTTACTGCAACAACGATATTGATTATACAATTTAGGGAGCGACTGATTGAATTATTTAGTTCATTGTTTGACTAATAACTTACTCTTTTACCGTTGCTATTCGTTTATTAAATGTTGTTTATTTTCCCCAATTTGGTTGCCAGAAATAATTTAGGGGTTGGTTCTGGTTGATTAATCATCAAAAATGTTTTGTCTTTAGAAATTATGTAAGTTTTTTCAAATTGTTTCCGTCATTTCCCTATAAGTTCCAGCCGATCAGTTCGACTAGTGACTTCAAAGTCCGAAACTCGTCGGGATATGCTAACACGTGCGAAAGCCATATGAATTTTGTGTCTCATCATCTACCTAGCCTTTTCCCAACTACATTGGGGTCGGCTTTGTTTCCAGTTTTACTGAATGCAACTGAAGACCAGTATTTTACATGGAGCGACTGACTGTCTGATTTCCACAACTCAGTTACTAAGTAAAACCCTTTGGTGAGACTTTAGGGTTTTCGACCACCCGTAACGACTGTCAAAGATGTACATGATAACTGGTACCAACGGCTTAACGTGCTTTCTGAGGCACGGAGGGGTATCGATATGAAAGGGATGGTCACCCATAGAGGCAAAGTTCGCGCCCTCACGCCCCTAACCGCCGCAGGAGGAGACGCCCGGGGCGGGAATCGCGAGCCAATTTCCGGCCACCGTAGCCGCGGGCTTGCGGACGGTGAGCAATGGGTAGCTCGCCGTCCGATAAGGACCAAGCCCGGGTCGACGGCGCGTTGTGTTCCACGCGCGCCTCAAAGAGATGTCAGCAGAATTGACGGGGCCCGCTAGGGCCAATGCCTGCCGGGGGTTCGAAGAAAACCGATGGGACATCGTGGCCCCCGGCAACAGGGCAACCGAAGGAACACGGGTGGGTTTTAGTCAGTAAGAGTCTGACACGCCCAAAGGGATGGCATCCATACACCGACCAACCGCAGCAAGCGTTTACTTACCCCTGGCCGATGGAACTGTACCACGAGCTCTTCTACCCATAATGTGTCTCGTGAAATGTAGGTTTATAAAATAGGTTGGTAGGGCCGTTCTAAATTGTTCCTACCTTATATGATTGCAAGAGGGCTCTGCGACCTTATACGACCTTCCTAATGGAGGGTCGTCCCACGTTTCCAATTTCCGGTTCGCAGAAATGCGAAATAGTCCTGTAAAAAAGGTAAAAATATTTTGTTTCAAGTAATGAAAATGTTCTCACAAAAGAAAGCCTAAGAATAAATTAAGCATTCTTAATCATTGATGAGGCTTGAAAAGATAAATTACAATGCTTTAATTAAGGTTTTGTGATACCTTGAACTTTAATTTATTTGAAAGCTCTGTTCAGTAAGTAATAGAAGCAGAAGAATTTTTAATTACTTACAGGATTTTGGATTTAAAAACTAACATATCTAAAGAAAGATACTCACTAGTATTTTTCACACTAATTTCATCGTAACGTGTATATTTTGAGTTATTATGGAACGAAATTCTTTAACGTTGCTTGTGGTAGGAGTTGACTGGGAGAAATTCTCACGAAAAAGCGTCATGCTCGAAAAAATCAGTTTCAAGGTTTTAATTGTCAAAAGTTTTTGTTTTTTTAATAGGAATTTCTCAGTAACAGGTCGTTGTCTGTATCTGTACCCTGTTAATGACAGTAAGCCCACCTCTTCTTACATATGTAATAAGAACCATCCTGCTCTGAAATAACTAATTTAATTCCGAATATAACTATTTAACCTCAAAATAGATACTAATCCCCGAATGAATCTTGAATTCGCTACCCCAATATCATAATCTAAAACTGTATAATAAAACTACATATTCACAATATTTCAGGGATAAGGAAAATAATATGCAACACAAAGATATTTTGTCTGTCATTTATATTTCATTGCCAACATCAAATTCAATATTCTACACCATACCATCACATCTCCTATTCCCCACATAATATCACAATTCAATCCGTATTCTAATATTTACCATGAAACTAATAGGTTACCTTAATTTACAGTAGATTTCTAACCAATACCATGCCAATCCATCTTTTTACCGAACCAGCCACTAAGCACATCTTACCGTCACGAGCGCCAGACCCAGAAGGCCGTTCCCGCGCTACGTTCTGACATATCGAATCTTTGGGTGTTGCCAGTACAATATCCAACAATTACGTATTTATAAATTGAAACCTAACACATAAGACTTATTAACTGGCAAAATGTGGGTGTACTACGTAGACGCCTCTGCCTACACCTTCGACGAATGTAGGCTTGTCATTTTACGTTATAATATCTTTGACGTCAGATTACCCAACATATATCCAAAGTTGATTATAACAGCTTAAGTCTGACGTCATGCATAAGCCCTGTGTTATCATTTTAGGGCGTCGTTTAAGGCTTTAGACATGGGCTAACGATTGACCGAATAACATTAGATGTTGGTCTAATGGTGCTGCCGCAAAATGGGAGTAGGTAATCATGTTTATCGTGCCTGTAAGTTGTGTTGTAAAACAAGAGCTTTGGTCCTGTCGAAATGTTGGTTACGATTCTGAGGACCAATAGTGGCGAATTAAGATTCGAAGGACCGATAAAAGTTTCGATGTGACTTCTGAGAAGAATTGTTGACTTACTTAAACTTGCCCACTTCTGTGAAAGGCTTATCGCCATGTTCTCCTTAACTAAGTTTTTTAAATAGGGTATCATTCATCATTTGCTTAGCCTTTTCCCAACTACGTTGGGGTCGGCTTCCAGACTAACCAGATGCATCTGAATACCAGTATTGTACATGGAGCGACTGCCTATCTGACCGCCACAACTTGGTTTTAGGTAACACGATACCCCTTGGTAAGACTGGTTGTCAGAATTTGGGGTTCTAACTGCCCGTAACGCCTTTCAAAGATGTACAAATGACAGTGGGGACCAACGGCTTAACGTGTTTTCCGACGCATGGAGGGGTCTTGGTATGTACAATAGGGGGGGGGGGTGTTAAATAAGGCGTCAGGAATTATAAATGACTTCCATATAGTCACTTAATAAATAAATTATCGATAATGGACTTTATAATCTTGGGGCCTCCAATAGATCGTACTCACAACTGTGTAAACTGGACACGTCGCCTAAAAATTTCTGTAACTGCAAAAACTTATCAAATTCATATTATATTAGCCTATCAGCCTACCCAGACATTATAACCTTTGCGTGCACGACCGACTCAAACGCCCAAAAAGACACACAACCCAGGAAATACCAAACAAAACAAACCGCTCAAAAGCACATGACATAAGATCTTCAACCCTACGGAAGGGATAATACTCCGTCCCCATTCGGTCACCCATCCGTCCGGCCACCGGCCTATGTATCTTGCACGCTAATTGTGCCATGTCACGCGAACCCATTGCCTTTTAAAGGGATACAAATATCCGGAACAGCGTGTTATTAGGGTAGGTAGGTATGTTTGTTTGTTTCCTTGTGAATAGGAGGCTCTCTCTTTATCAAACAATGGTGAGGTGTAAACAATTCATCAATTAAGTAGCTTCATTTATTTAGCGATGAATTTAGTGGAATATTTCCACCGAGGAGTTTTGTTTACGTACTTATTGCAATTCTTGTAGCATTATCAGCCTATAATGTTCCCACTGCTGGGACTCAGGCCTCTTCTCTGTGAGAGGGTGTGCTGTAATCTACCACGCAAGCTCGGCGCGGGTTGGTGGTTGTCACATGTCTTCGAATTTTTAGTTCTAGGACATGCCCGTTTCCTCACGATGTTTTCTTCACCGTTTTTTTTTATGAGCATGTTTCACGTACAACGTTCGAATGCAATTCATGTAACTAATATGAATACAATGACGTACTTTTGCTAAATGGGATCAATCATACTTCTCAATATTTAACCGGATCAAAACGATTACTATTATTATTTTTTCAGCTCCAGCTCACAATGAAGCAAAAAGATTACTATTATTATTTTTTTAGCTCAAAATGACAAGCTTTATCGTGTGTTGATGAGTTAATGAGAAATCAGAACCCATTTAGAACGACAGTCAAAATTAACAACTATTAACAGCAAAAAAAAAACATTTATTTTTAGATAGTTTAAATTATAATCTATCCATCGAAAACCGAAAAATTGTGAACTGGTATCAAACTTGCTTGCGACGTAATACTAATTAGCCTGCCTGGCTGCGAGCAATTTGGAAGTAGCGCTCACCGGGCGCTGCCGCGGCACCGTTCGCTTCGCTCGCTCGGCTTGCGCGCGGGATTAGTCATAGTTCTAACCTAACCAATTTCATCCAGTTCACAATTTCTCGACAGTTAATAATCTAACGAAAATAATACCGATAGATTATAAACTATCGGTTCTCACAATCTTACGGTGCCAATCTCTCACAAACTCCATCCAGACTTGCATTCAACAAAAAGCACAAAACATCTTCTATGAAATGCAACCACTAACACCCGCTTCCAATTGCAATACAAAATAAACAAGCTTCAAACGACTATTTATACAAACATTCGCTGCCCACGCGCAGATTTGATACGAGACATCGTAATTACGTGTTACTGCCGCTAGATGTCACTGTTCAACTGCATTAATCTTTTGAACGTGATATGTGAAAGAGTTTTGTCTTTTCTGTTTGTAGTTGTCAGAAAGACGGTAATTGTCAAAGGTTTTGATGGTTTAATCGAGAGTCGACGTTGGAACTAAATAAAGGATGTAGGCTAGCTCTATACAGTGATGGACATATTATATTCATAGTCTTCAGTTACTTCATAGATAGATACAGATGGTTCACTCCGCAAAATCATTTAAATAAAAAGCGACTCTAGCTACGACACAATAAAGTTTAATTCAGGTCGCAAAACGCTGATTACCTAAACTGCTGTGCCCAAAAAGTTATGTCCGAGAAAATGCCAAAAAACAAAAAAACGCGGGAATCATTGTTTCTTAAAAACCATGATTGTTGGACACATCAATTGATATTCTTTTCTGTCCAGAAACTCTTAAAGAAGAATTGTGGGTTAGACGCTTTCTAGTGATGGAATCATCATTAATTATGTTACTTAACGGCCTACAAAATTTTCATATATCTGGAGCTATTTATATTGTAAAAATGTTTCTTAGACAGAAAGATGGAGAATTTTGAACTCTATCACTTTCAATTAAAAAGTGAAAATTGAGGGGTTTGAATTCAATTTGAGGGGTTAACGGCTTTCTAGTTAAAGGACGGCAGTACAGTTATATTCACCTAGAAGTTGCCTCTTTTTCTATCGCGTAACTCATATATCTTCTGACTACGTTACGCTGTTACGCTTACTTTGGCCTGACAAGACGTGCCCGACGCGTACTCGCAGCTTCAAACTTTAAATGCGGAGTGCGTCTTCTGTACTATTCTGTGTTTATATTATGAAGCTAGCCGAAGTCTTTTTAGAATATTTTTTGACCTGATTTGTCCATGTGCTACTGGTATAAAATGTCAGTAGCTTTGCGGATCGTATTAATAACAGCCGCAACGCTCGGCTGTTATTCTAGATATAATATACTCGATGAGATTTTCCTACAAGCTTAAATATTTGTCATCTCAAAAACTCAATTAGAGTTTGAGAACAGTCTAATTTTGCACTAGTAAACAGAGTTCATAATAGTGTGGCGCCATCTACAACCCCACATGCGAACTACACATCACCTTGGCGGCACGCAAAATCCTGCATCGCGCAAACAAAGTTTACAGCGCGACGAGTATATAGTATACAACGAGGATGAGTGAACTTTATACCTCCCCCCAAACCTGAGCACGTAGCTTTAAATACCCCGCATAATAACACACATACATAACATCACGCCTTGTTTCTCCGAAGGGTTGGGCAGAGGTGTACCTGTAGCAGGTACACCCACATTTCGCCAGTTATATTTAAGTCCCATGTAATAGGGGGCGAGCCTATTGCCATCAACCGGGCACAAATCCAGACTCCGGGCTGCTACTGAGAAATTCCAGATAGAAAAACCCAATAACACTTAATTACCCGCACCCGCATAATAATCATGATGAAAATCTAACTTTGATTCAGCCTGTCCCTTCTTGCTGTAATCCCCCCAGCGAGCGTTCGCTTAATTTTAATTTAGAATAGTTTTCCACCACACGGGAAAGTTCGGTTAAGCAGCCAAGACCTTAGTGGTCAAAACTGCGAGATGCCCTAGTAAAAAAAAAAAACTTTACACCCTGTTCCTCATGCCTTCATAGTAGCTTGTTTTAACACTCTGTCGTCCTACATATTCTTAGTAAGCAGAGCCACGGTCACAGCATACTATTTCATTAATACAAGCACTGCCACGGTTATAGCTAGTATTTCATTTAAAATTGAGCGGTATGCACCTTGCTAGGTGTGCTAATTGGCGGTAAATGCCTTTACCGGCCGCTCATAGAATGAAATAGGTTTCGGTAAGTAATTGCAACCTCGTTTGTATTTAAGGGCTTCTGTTATGGAAATATGTATTGTCCATACAAACATAATACCTAAATCATTTGCAATTTGGGCATATTTCCACCATATTATGTTGTTATTCGCATTTAGACAGTGTTTATCTAGGCTCCTACAACTCTTTTATTTTTCCAAAAAAACGTTTTTAAAATGAAGTTTAAACGAATTTAATTTCGCACATTTTTACAGCGCAACTGACATGTTTTCATATTGTTTTTTCTGTATTATAAACAACAATATTTACAGTATTGTTTCTACTACAAATTATCGAAAAAAAAAGGAAAAATATTAAGTTTTAATTCCTCATTTTTAGGGTTCCGTTGCCAAATGGCAAAAAACGGAACCTTTATAGATTCGTCATGTCTGTCTGTCTGTCCGTCCGTATGTCACAGCCACTTTTTTCCGAAACTATAAGAGCTATGCTGTTGAAACTTGGTATGTAGATGTATTCTGTGAACCGCATTAAGATTTTCACACAAAAATAGAAAAAAAACAAATAATTTTGGAGTTCCCCATACTTAGAACTGAAACACAAAAAAAATTTTTTCAGCAATCCCATGCGTGTGGGGTATCTATGGATAGGTCTTTAAAAATGATATTGAGGTTTCTAATATCATTTTTTTCTAAACTGAATAGTTTGCGCGAGAGACACTTCCAAAGTGGTAAAATGTAACCCCCCCTGTAACTTCTAAAATAAGAGAATGATAAATCTAAAAAAAATATATAATGTACATTACCATGTAAACTTCCACCGAAAATTGGTTTGAACGAGATCTAGCGAGTAGTTTTTTTTAATACGTCATAAATCGTAAACCGCAATTTACCTTTCATTCAATGTTACTTGCTGCTACGGAACCCTTCATGGGCGAGTACGACTCGCACTTGGCCGCTTTTTGGTATTACGGAACACATCCAAAATTATCATAACTTTTCGAAAGCTGGTAGTGCTATTGCGTCAAGCAATAATTGTCAATGTATGCGTGATAGTATTGCTCACTGTAGGTGTATATCGCTCCGACAGGCACTCGCACTAGCGCAACGTGCTTGGAACTGAATTTTGCAAACATCTCGATTTGTAGTTGCGAGCCGTGTTCGCAGGCCTCTTTATGCTCGCATGTTTCTTGAAAATTGTAAGTCAAAGTTTTTAGGAAGCCCAATGCCGCTTTGAAAGTTACTATACTGCGTTCGCGATTTAATTTTTATTATAACCCGAACGTTTTCATCTATCCAAAGACAGCACCGGGGTTTTTGAAGTGAAAACTTCTTTAGGCGCGTTGGGCATTTTTGAGATGGGAAAAAACAATTGAACTCGCGGCACCGTTACCGACACCTCATATTTGTAAACGCGATTGTGCTTTTTATTTATATTATGTTACGGATCAATATTCTATGCAAGCATTTTTACTTTAAAGGTTTTGGTTTTTTTTTTTGTAAACGCGATTGTGCTCTTTATTTAGATAAGGTTACAGACCAATGTTCTATACAACTATTTTTCTTCCACCAAGGCGATCTTGTTCAAGTTTTCACTTCTGTCGGCACTCCCGGAGTGCCACTGTTTCTTTTTTTCAATACTCTTCTTCATCTCTTTCACCAAAATTACTTCCTTTTACTGGTCTTTTCATTCGCCATTTATTTGCAACATTACCACATTTATGAACAGCTGCCACGTGGAATAATTTTCTTTAAATCTTCAATAAAATAATCAGCAACTGAAAATTCACTTTGATATCCATTTGGAATTCTTAAAGCAGAATTTCCATAAATATCTCAGCCATAAAAAGGCCAATAAATGAGCGACTAATACCCTTCTTGTAAATCTCTGAAGGCGCGTTTGCGTTTGGGAGAGTAAGTAGTAGAGTACTGGCGGTATAGTATACAAACAACACAACTTTCCCGATTTCAAATCCGTCTCCACCACTGTCTTGATCTACTCACTGCTTTATAAACAGTGGGGTAATTGTTTAACACACCGATGGCTTTTGACAGATCAACAACATTAAATGCGTTATTTTCGTTGTTGAGCAGACAAATTTTTCGAACATATGAAGCAATGGCTTTGCAATATCCTTCAAAATCATCAGTGATTGAATTATCAATCACTGATGATTTTGAAGGATATACACACTAGTGTTACGCAATTAGGGTGCTGGATAGGAAAGACTAGATGCCATAGTATTCTATTATAATGATTTTGTACTACCATTATACTTTCTAAGGATGGATAGTCTTTAATTACATTGGAAAGGAGCGTTCTATGTCTGCAATGTATCTCTGTATGTATTGTGGCTATTTGCTATTCGCATCATGCGTTCGTTGCCGTTTAATTTGTTCATAACCTGTTACGTCACTTTTGATGATGATATCTGGCGTCATCTAGTCAGCCCTCGAGAATAAATTGTACATCACTCCACTAGCCCACTCTACCAATGTAAACACAACTCAACTAGTATTTTATCAGTGGGCAGATGAAAGTGAACGCAGTTAGATTCTTTAATTACACTGGAGAGGAGCGTCCTGTGTCTACAATAGTCACAAACTGCGATCGTAGGACAAACGTAGTGATTATGTCATGCGTTCATTGTCAGCCATTGAGAATAAATTGTACATCACTCTACTAGCCCACTCTACCAATGTAAACGCGTCTCAACTCGTATTTTATCAGTGGGCAGATGAAAGTAAGCGCAGTTAGATTCTTTAATCACACTGGAGAGCGACCTGTGTCTATAATAGTCACAAACTGCGATCGTAGGACAAACGTAGTGATTATGTCATGCGTTCATTGTCAGCCCTTGAGAATAAATTGTACATCACTCTACTAGCCCACTCTACCAATGTAAACGCGTCTCAACTCGAATTTTATCAGTGGGCAGATGAAAGTGAGTGTAGTTAGTAAGACGACATTAGTCACCAACTCACAAGTGGCTGGAGTAATTCAGTCCTTTAGTAATGTATTTGTACGTTGTTTTGTACGTTTGCATCGGGCTGCATGTAGTGCGCGATGTAAGAAGTATTTGGGTCGTTTGTGAGAGTGAATTGGCATTGGGAAGTAAAGATTTTTGTTGAATGAAATGTGAATGAGCACATTGTTGGTTTGATAAACATATGTAGTGTAAATTGGTCTCTTGTAATTACGGAATGGAGGATTATTGTGATGACGGTAGTGTCAATGATCGATATCGTACAGTGATAAAAGTCGATTAACACTTCAGTTTTTAAGGTTTCGTACCCGAAGGGTGCCTAACGGAACTATTACTAAGCCTAAAACTACCTTTTGGAAGGGGCGACTAGAATCAATTCTATTTTTTGTAAATTTTGACGTTCAAAAGTGCCTTTTATGTGCCTAATTGAAATAAATTATTTGACTTTTTTTTTTGACCTTCGTCGTTTTTCCAGCTGTCTGTCTGTATCTCATGAACCGTAATAGGTAGACAGTTGAAATATTAAATAATAAAAATTAAATAAAGCTAATAGTTAATGGGTGTCCCCATACAAGAATAGTAGTTTATGAAACTGTTGCATAATAAGGGGTATTAAAACATGAGTGTGTGTTTAAAAGCCGAGCCGTAGGCGAGGTTTTTAATGGTATCACACGTATGTTTTAATACCTAGTTATGTGTAGTTTCATACACTACTTTATCTACTCTCAAACATTGGGATTGAAACAAATACTAAATAAAAGATCAAAGTTAAAGAATAAATTTAAAAATCCCACGAAATTCAGTAAGTACTGCAAAAAAAATGAATGTCGTCTGCAGCAGCACATCACCGCACATGCGCTACAGCGGGTGCTGCTGTCCCCCGCCAACAGTTGATGGAAACTCTTTGGTGATATTAACTTCTTGGATTAGCGCTGTATCGTAATAGAAAAAAAATTGTTTTATAGCATTATTTTGTTAGAAAAAAAGTGTCATAATTATGATTCTATTTTTAAATTTCGGTATTCTGTTTATGAAGTATGTCAATATAAACTCGTTTTGAAGTTCATAATTCGAATATTACGCTATGAGAGTAGATAAAAGTATTTTCGGCGTTTTTTGCTTGATCTTAACACGGAATAACCCTTCGTGTGCGAATCCGAATCGCATATAGCCAGTAAAAAAAAATCTAAGTAATGAGCTAAATATTTAATAAAAATCCGTACCGAAATAAAATTAAAATAATTTTAACAACTATTTTATGAAATGCTGAAAATACAGTGTATCGAACATTTTGAGTCAATTTTGATGATGTTTGTAAAAGTAGGAGTGTTCATCGACTTTTTGTCTTCTACCAACTAAAAGTATTATAGGAAATAGGTAAAGATCATGTAACTCAAAAACCCTACGCTCCTTCACTGCTCGTTGCATATAATTTTTTTGTATGGTAATGTTTGTGGACCCCTTCAAAGGCAAAGGACTAGTGGGGTCAGTATTCCTTGTCTTTCTCTCAAGGCACGCACCTCTGACTTCGGATTCATATGCATATTGTATAATTATCACTTGCTTCAAAAACAGTGAAGGAAAATATCGTGAGGAAACCGGCATGCCTGAGAGATATTTCTCGATGACATGTGGAGCCAAGTCAGAGGCCCATGGGCGGCTTTAAAACTCTGACACCAGGTTAGTCACTAACTACACGAAAGGAGAAGTCTTTCTTGTATTGTTTTCCCTAATTGTCACTTTCTCTTCAGTGTCCACGACAGGATCCTTCTGGAGCCTTCGACTTCATGTTCTCACCTGTCTCCGCAAGACCATTAATAGTAGATTGTTATACGAGGGGCTAAAATAACCCATTGTAACGAGGTAGAGCGAGGGAGTAAATAGAAACCGAGTTATAATGGGTTTTAGCGCCGTGTGTTACACTCTACTTTTCACTACGATTGCGAGAAAATAAAATAATCCAATACAATAATAAATAGTTTATTTAATTTAAATGTACAATTTGTACAATTCTGGATATTTAACAAGATGTTTTTTTCCGGTAACTTAATTTCAGTCCTCTGTGAAGATGTTCTCACTAGATGATAACATTTTCACTGTTGTAAATTATATTACGGTCACCAATTCAATTTGTAATTAGAGAAAAATTCTAAAGATTTCGCGCCAATGCCTTTTTTATTTCTTCTGTAGCCGCAACGCAATGCACGCATTCTACCGAAGAGATAGCCGCATGTAGTTCCATTTTCAAAAATAAAATGTTCTTCTTTTATTTGTGAACCAGTAATAAGTCGAATCATGATTATTCTACATAAGAATAAAGACTTTTTCGTTTTTCAAGGCTCGTTGGAACAGACAAAAATTAAAAAGAAATTACTTTTTCTCCTAGAGCAAGAAATACTATTTTTTCCCCGCTCTGGTACTCTATAATGACGGCCTTTTTGAGCAAGAGGAGTGAAAAAATTATTATTTCCGTTAATAATTTATTTACCACTACGACTTATCACGATGGGAAGTGTTTTGAATCAAGCTGAAGTGGCACTAATCTATGTAAAATAGTTAAGTGATGCAAATTGCATTCACAATCAAAGAGCATTGCAGAACAGATTGTACCGTGAATTATTTAAACTGTAGTGTTTGTTACGCAGAATCTATTATTTTGTTTAAAATAATTAAGTTTATTATAGTGTTGTGAAATCAACATAAACCCCCGTCTTTTTTCATGGAGGTAAGTAAATGAACCTCTAAAATAAACTCAAGATTTAAATAATGATGAGCATAGGTTTATTCGACGTCCGTCAGTCTTGTATGGATCACTTTGGAAGCTTGTTGACAGACAGGTTTTTTCTACGGCGCGGTTTATACGCCGTGTGTAGTCACGGTCATTGATCACTATGGAAGCTTGTTGAAAGACAGGTTTTTTCTACGGCGCGGTTTATACGCCGTGTGTAGACACGGTCATGGATCACTATGGAAGCTTGTTGACAGACAGGTTTTTTCTACGGCGCGGTTTATACGCCGTGTGTAGTCACGGTCATTGATCACTATGGAAGCTTGTTGGCAGACAGGTTTTTCAACAGCGCGGTTTATACGTCGTGTAGGCACGGTCGTCAGTGTTGTATGGATAGGTTTTTTGTACGGCACGGTTTATACGCCGTGTGTAGGCACGGTCGACAGTGTTGTATGGATAGGTTTTTTGTACGGCGTGGTTTATACGCTGTGTGTTGGCACGGTCGTCAGTGTTGTATGGATAGGTTTTTTATACGGCGCGGTTTATACGCCGAACCGTAACGAAACCGTTAAATGTATAAAAGGACCTAAGAGGTTTTCAGTTGCTTCAATTACAACTTTTATTTATTTATACAGCTAGAATATTTTAAGCGGACTTTGGTCAAAATTCATTTCATATTCCACTAACATAACATGACGCCTGTATTCACCAAAGAGTTAGGCAGGTTTTTCCATCTGGAATTTCTCAGTAGCAGCCCGGAGTCTGGATTTGTGTCCGGTTGATGGCAATAGGCTCGCCCCCTATTACATGGGACTTAAACATAACTGGTGAAATGTGGATGTACTATAGATACACCTCTGCTCAACCCTTCGAGGAAAGGCGTGATGTTATGTGAAAAACCCAATAACTCTTTACCCGACTCGCACTAGAACAACGACATGCTTTAAACAATAAAACATTAGTTTTGAACTGATTTGCGACGGGTCTTTTGTAGAAGAGACAATGCCTTTTGAGCCTCTGAATTTTAATTTTAATCATTATTAAACAAACCATGAGAAACGCCATTTTCATACGTCCGTGGGAAAATGAAAATAGCCTAAATTAAATGAATTTTTATATTGTTGGACAGTCACTCGCACGTTCATGCCTACATTTTGACTTTAACTGCGCCTTTATTTCATACCAGTAAGGACTATTTTCGTAGTTCAAGTGTTTCTAAACCATCGGCTGATGGTACTGTTCGGTAAATTATTACCGTTAATTTCTATGGTGGAATTCCCATGGTATTTTTGGAGTTAATTGCGTTAGTTATTTTAATGTCAACTGTGTCACGCAAACTGTCCCTTTTCGTTATGCGGTTATATTAATTTGATGTTTTTGTTACAGGTATGTTTTTGCTGACCTAAAATAATGGATAGTGGTAAGCTAGTGTATAGATAAGATATGACAGTAACAAGTTCTTTAAGTGCGTTGTGGCATACACGGACAACTTGCGATCGCTGCTGGTGTTCAGCAACAGCCATTTGTAAAAACTTAAAAAAAAAACGTGTGGCACTCGGGCATAGTATAAAGAGAGGAAGTAAGTTATCTTCATAGAAACGCACCGCGCGCGGCTTGTATGTGTGCGTGGCTTGTATCTATGCGTCGCCGCACGCACACTTAACAAAATCTCGGCTGTTTTAGAGTGCGCCAGTCGGGGCTAACGCCGCACAAGGTTTGCACGTCGCGGCTTTTTGGCACTGCTAAATGTATGAAAAATGAATAATAATCGCAGGAGAAATTATTGCTGTGCGTTTGGGTGTCTAAATAATTCATCGATTCCAAAGTTGTCTCTGTTCAGATTACCTACTGAACAGAAAAGGTAACCAAGTCGCATATAATTTTTACTTGATGACGAGATACCTTCTTATTTTTTGTTGTGTTAGTTATCTATCAGACAGACGAAGTAGGCAGGCCTACTTTCCCACTAAAATGTATTAGGTACCTACTTTTGATCTGTCAATTGATATGCCGCTAATGCTTTCTCTTGATATGCCCGATTTCTCAGTATTGTAGGTATAGTAAAGTAACTAAGTACTTACAGTTATAAAATCATAATTTCAAATATTTGACGAATTGTGAATCAATCAGCCATTTTCTAGGCACTGAATTAAAATTTAAGTAGTTAAAAGTGACAACCCTGAGACAGGCAAGTATGGTAGGCAATTATATCGCGGATTGGGCCTGAGATAGCCTACTTGAACTCTTTATACTATGACTCGGGGATTGCCGCGGTACAGCTGTTGCATAGCATTTGTAACCTCCATACTTCCTATTTGTCAACGCTACACTTGGGATGATGACGTGATGACATAAAACAAAAATTACGTTCCCATGACAACGTGATGACCGGGGTTCCAAGTAAACTGACTACCTAATGAAAGAAGAACATAGGTGGCACAAACAATTTTAAAATCTAAATACAAACTAACACCTTAACAACTACAAATCTTCATCGGAAACGAAAAACTAGCAAAATCTTTAACGGAAAATTAACAATAACAATATGAAAAACAAAATAAAAGTAAACAACATGCAATAAAATATCTTTGAACAAATACAAAAAGAAATCCCTGTGGCCGGGATCGAACCCGAGAACAAGAAATGTCGATCCACCGTTGTGCCTCGAGACCGATCGATTTCTTATTGACCGAGGCGAATATGTTGAACCGTCATTACATGGTAGGCGGAGTGGGGGGTATTAGGTTTTATTTTCGTTACGTTACGGAATTTCTTGGTTCGGTCGCCGCGCTCAAAGCCCGCGATAAAAGCTATGCAATAGCTTAAAAAATGATTCTCGCCACACCCGTAACTGTTAGTGACTTGCAGAATGCATGGAAAGTGCTCTATTTTGACGTATATTTGCTTTCTTATGTTGTGGTCCCACTGCCCGCAATCTCACAGGCCAGATCGTGCGAGGACAGGCCGACAGGCTCTGGTAACTGTGGTGGGAATGCTCGAATGAAGGGCCGCGACAGGTCTTAACAGGCCGCGGCTTTAGCTATCTCGTGATGATGGAATGAGATTACTCGTACTTTATGGAATCATTACTGATAGTCTATTTAAGTCTTTGCTATAATGAACCTCTGAGTTATCAAGCATAACGTGAACGCGGTAATTAATCTTCTTTAAAAGCATTAAAAATAAAACAGCCGACATAGCCTGAAGAATTGCCAAACTTAAGTGGCAATGGGTAGAGCACATTGCTCGCAGAACAGATGGCCGATGGGGCCAATAAGATCTCGAGTAGCGACGGCGTTCCGGAAGACGTAGCGTTGGAAGGCCTCCCACAAGGTGGACCGATGACCTTGTGAAGGCCGCAGGAATCCGCTGGATGCGGGAAGCACAGAACCGGTCGAAGTGGCGGTGCTTGGGGGAAATGATGATGATTAAAATAGCGAAAACTTAACAAAATAAGATAAGTAAGCTAGTAAAGACAGTAAATCAAACGACAAGTTTAACAGCAAATACGCGACCAAAAGATTGATATTCATCCTAAAGTGAATAATGGACTTATATTTATTTTGACACGGTGTCAGCTTGTTCCTCCCTCCCCCACCTCCTCAGAGGACCGGTTTAGGGGGTTGAGGACAGTTCCATTAACTATTGTATAAACATTTGTCAATTTTATTATATTGTTAGTATTTTTTTGGATGGATAGTTCTTTTATTCGATTTCTAGGTGTATTGTTGTGATTTGACGGCCTGAAATCGCCATATTGGATTTTTATTTTGTAATAATGTATGTCTGGCTTTTGACCTTTGATATAGGTTGGAGGGATATCTAGTTCTATTGAGGTTTTTTTGGATAGGCATTGACCGCGTTCGTAAATGTGGGATTATTTACGTTGGCAAGTCTGTCTGTGTATTGAAAAGTATTGAATACTTGAGTGTCTAAATTTGCTTCCATAGTGAGAGGCAATGCATAAACTTATGACAACAAAATCGGGGGATACAGTTTCATGCTGCAGCTACATATCTATCATCTACATCCAAAATTTCATTACACCACTCGATAGCTAAATTATAAAAAAAAAACAGTGGCACTCCGGGAGTGCCGACAGAAGTGAAAACTTGAACAAGATCGCCTTGGTGGAAAAAAAATACTTGTATAGAACATTGGTCCGTAACCTTATCTAAATAAAGAGCACAATCGCGTTTACAAAACCTTTAAAGTAAAAATACTTGCATAGAACATTGATCCGTAACGTAATATAAATAAAGAGCACAATCGCGTTTACAAAAATGAAGTGTAGGTAACGGTGTCGCGAGTTCAATTGTTTTTTCCCATCTGAAAAATGCCCAACGCGCCTAAAGAAGTTTTCACTTCAAAAATCGTCTCAAAGAAAATATTACACGTATTCAAGTGAAGAACACACGGCCGTGTCCACGAGAGCCACACCCCATTTTTTCCAACTATTTTTGGGTTGGCTTCAAGTCTAACCTGGATGCTGAATACTAGCATCTTACATGGAACGATTGCCTATCTGACCTCCACAACCCAGTCTCGATACCACTTAGTAAGACTGGTTGTCAGAGAACTTCAGTTTTTTGACAACCCGTAACGCATCAAGTTCCTCATCTACTAATCAATCATATAGGTGCCAATATGCGATAATATATATTTTTTAATTTGCGCGTTTTAATTCCAAATATATTTTAATAACTTCGCGTGTAAAAAGAGACGTGTTTCATGAAAGAAAGCGGAAATAATTTGTCTTACATTATGGCAGACTTTAAAAAATTTAATGAGGTCGTTAAAGGACAAAAATATTCAATACTTTGACGCTAAATGCTGACCGCCGCGCGTCGTCGACTTTATAAGTAAAAAAAAATGTCTGTATAAAAAAACCGTTTTTTTTAAGTGAAACCTTCCTTCGGCGCGTTGGGCATTTTTGAGATGAGAAAAAACAATTGAACTCGCGACACCTCTTAACTTATATTACGTTACGGATCAATGTTCTATGCAAATATTTTTACTTTAAAGGTTTTGAAAGTATTTGTTTTGTAAACGTGATTGTGCTCGTTATTTAGATAAGGTTACGGACCAATGTTCTATACAAGTAATTTTATTCCACCAAGGCGATCATGTTCAAGTTTTTACTTCTGTTGGCACTCCCGGAGGGCCACTGTTTTTTTTTTTGTATTGTCTGCCTATTTAAAGATTCGCTTTAACTGAACAAACGCTAAGACTAATGTGTCCAGTATACTTCTCTGATTCTAAAAGGAATCTTTTACCTACACGCTACAAAATTCACCAAATTAAGAGACGAAATTTGAATAACTAAAATCAAAAACCGGCCAAGTGCATGTCGGACCACGCACAATGTAGGGTTCCGTAGTTGGAATGAATTTATCCCAAGAACAAACTTAACTTTGTAGTTGAGAAACATGTTCTCCCATACATTCTGTATGGGAGAACATGTTTTTACAACCGCAAATCTAAGTTGGTTGATTATTACTCGTTAACTTGTAAAGCCTACTCAGCTGTGATAGTTTTCCTTTTAAATTCGTTATATAAGCTACTGTTGTGAATTTTTTCACATATGTGAAACCAACCATTTAGCTGGCAGGGGGGGGGGGGGACACTTGACTCTAACAAAAATTTTCACCTTAAAGCTTAATATTTCGCAAACGGATCTCTGAATTCAAAAATGGTTTAACATACTCACAATGTTTTTGAAAGACCTTTCCAATGATACCACACATGGTGGGATAAAGAAATAAAAAAAAAAACATCATCACTTTACGTGTATGGGAGGTACCCAAAAAATAATGTTTTTCATAATTTTGTTTTACCACTTTGTCGGCGTAATTATTATGTATACCTATGCCAAATTACAGCTTTCTAGTACTAAGGGTCTCGGAGCTAGACCGCGGACAGACAGACAGACGGACATGACGAAACTGTAAGGGTTCCTTGTTTACTACGGAACCCTAAAAAGGAACGATCAAAAACTTGAAACATATCAAATTCATGAACCGAATCTCGCCCACGTGATCTTTCCAAGATAAAAAAAAATATAGAATTTATAACCGTCTTTATGAATACTTACTTTTGTTTACATTTTGTGTCAAGATTTAGTGAACAGAGTCATCATCTGCTTAGCCTATTCCCAACTATGTTGGGATCGTCGGCTTCCAATCTAACAGCTGAGTACCAGTATTTTTCATGGAGCGACTGCCTATCTGACCTCCACAACACAGTTACTGGGTAATACGATATCCCTTGGTAAGACTGGTTGTCAGACTTTTGAATTTAGATCTATGAATGACAGCCGGGACCAACGGCTTTCCGACACACGGACACTTCTCGATATGTACTGGATAGACCCATCCACAGACCGACCGTGGTCACCCATCCACGCTGCCACGGGGCCCCTTCCGTATTTAGTAAACAAAGAATTGTTATGATCAATTTCAACCCACTACTTGGCTTAAGTGGCAATGGGCAGGGCACATTGCTCGCAGAACGGATGGCCGATGGGGCCGAAAGATCCTGGAGTGGCGACCGCGTACCGGAATACGTAGCGTTGGAAATAGGGACACGAAATAAGTATCGATACTTTGTGGTATCGAGTACATTTCCATTCGATACCGATACTTTTTTACTCGATACTTTGCTTTTGATACTTTTACTCAATGAGTACTTTTTGGCAGGTATCGTATTGAATAAGAAATTAAATTTTAAATGGGAAATCTTAGAAATTACCCATTTAAAACTTGCGACCTTACGGCTTATGTTTAAGGTTTTGGCAACGCCATCTAGTTCACTCGTTCTGAACCTTCTAAAACATTACATCGATCTTTGCTCGAAACCTGAGAGGGGCTTGTGGCTAAGTAATAACAGCTGCACGGGTCGATCGATCAGGTTAAGCTACGCTTGCCGCGGTTGGTCCGTGGATGGGTGACCATCTTTACATACCAAGTCCCCTCCGTGCCTCGGAAAGCACGTTAAGCCGTTGGTCCCGGCTGTCATTTGTAGATCTTTGACAGTCGTTACGGGTAGTAAGGGGTATCGTGTTACCTAGTCACTAGGTTGTGGAGGTCAGATAGGCAGTCGCTCCATGTAAAATACTGGTATTCAGCTGCATCCGGTTAGACTGGAAGCCGACCCCAACATAGTTGGGAAAAGGCTAGGCAGATGATGATGATCTTTGCTCGAAACCGTTCCGTCGGTTCACAGTTAAATTCCTAACCTTTCCTTCATTCATTTGCTCACTCGTTCACCGTTGGCATTTGTTATTTCATGTCCTGCCCTACTGAAGTTAAAATGACGTTATTTACTGACTGATATTGACCTATGCTCTATGCGCATTAGGCCCTAAGAAAAGTACTCGATAGCTTGAAGTATCGATACTTGTTTCGATACTTTTATGAGTACGATATTTTTTTTTTTATTCTACTCATGAGTACAGTATCGATACTTTCTGTTCGATACCGTGTCCCTAGTTGGAAGGCCTCCCACAAGATGGACCGATGACCTTGTGAAGGTCGCAGGAATCCGCTGGATGCGGGAAGAACAGAACCGGTCGAAGTGGCGATGCTTGGGGGATGCCGAACTGGACGTCTTTCGGCTGAAATGATGATGATGACTACTAGAAACCACTTAGCCTTGGTCAGGTGGATACAATCAGTTTTTTCTTCATGTCTAGATCAGGTTTTAAGATAACAGTAAACTTATAAACACATTAAAAAGTGATTTATATACAATAACAAGTTGTGTACAAGCATTAGGTAAATAGGTTCTGATTTTTGTGTACTTTGTGAGTTCGTTGTATGATAGAGATCGGTTAATCTAAGTTTACTTTTGTTCAGATCTGTAATAATGTGTTCAAAAAGGACGAAATCAAATGTTATCCTATACTATAAAGCCGTGTACGCACGTACGAACACGAAAATAGCGAACACAAAAATCAAATCTGAACATTCGGTTCGTACGTATGGACGGCATATTCGAACACGAATGCGAACATAGTTCGAGTCGAGTTCGCGCACAACAGTCGCTGCTGGTCGAGAACTGAGGTACGGGTAGGATTAGCTACCTCTGCCGCCCCGCCCGCACCCCGCCAAGATCTATACGAACAGTTTTGTTTCGAAACATTTATTAAAGCTCTTCGAACACCGTCCATACAGAACATACTAAAAGGATCGCCGCAAACATGTTTGACGAACAGAGTATTCGATGTTCGTTAGTGGTACGCACGTGCGAAACAAGGTTGTTGCGTATCATGCAACGCAACAAATTTGTTCGTACGTGCGTACACGGCTTTAAATGAGCAATATTTGTATATGTCGTGGGCGTCTTAGAATTGATCAGTTCATGAAATGATCGACAATGGTTGTGTTTCATGAAATGTCCAACTAAAATTGAAACGTCAACGTTTAATGATATGTCAGTCAACGTTTGGCCATATCATTAAGTAAGGTATCCATGTAAATATTACTGGCATTCATTAACTTTTAGCAATCTGGGTCAATGGATAAATAAAACATTTTGAATAGCTTTCATTCTAGAAGAAAAAATCAGTGTGCTACGAGCTATCCGTCACTTCATTGTGCCCTTCATAAGTTCTAGATTTTCGCATTAAGAAGACTCCGCATACTTATCAGACAGGGTTGCCAACCGTACTATAATATATAGCATTGTACTATATTTCGAGTCTGCATACTATATACTGTTGAAGAAATAAAGTACGCAAAAATACTATATTTTCAACACTGAAATCTAACAAACAAATAATTCATTTAAAAAAAAGTGACCGCTACTCCACTACTCTGAAATGACAATATTAAATGAAATTTTTGCAAAGTAAATAATGTAGTGAGTTTACTGACAAAACTACAGGCCAAAAATGGCAGCATATTTTGAATGGCGAGAAAAAAGAAACGGAAGCGTATCTCATTAATAAAAAATGAGCTTTTGATTTACATTAATTTAAACATTTAATGTTATAGGTAAATCTTTATGACGCTTGAATTTTAGACGTATGTTTTTTAATGCAAGAAGTGCAAAAACATAGTTTTTATAAAAATAAATAAGTAACAAATTTAACTTTGTCTATTTTTAGCTTTTTCCGTAAAATACTATATTTTTTTAAGTATACTATATTTATTTTTATAGCTTATTTTGAAAAATACTATATTTCACCGAAGAAATGTTGGCAACCCTAGTATCAGATCACATACTTTCCGATCTCTGTTCAAAATTCCTCGATTTCTCTTTAGTCTGCATTTTTTCTGTGATGCAGAATAATCAGCTCAGCCTTGCATTTGAACAAATCGATATAAATTTGCACAGTTCCAACAAATCTATTTACTAACCAACACATTGCACAAGCACGTATCCGCCTGGTTTGATGCAAATAGCTTGACATCAGTCAGGCCTGTCAGTTTGTGTCGTCGGCTGATTTATGACCGACCCAATGTACCAGCGACGATGTTACTGACTCCGACCTGTGTAGAAATGGTAATTATAGGTATTTTTGGTACTGAAATGCGGGTAAAAGTAAAATAATTTACTAAGTTTTTTGAAGTGATAACTTCTTTAGGCGCCGCATTGGGCATTTTTGAGTATATAAATATTTTTACTTTAAAGGTTTTGTAAACGCGATTGTGCTCTTTATTTATATTATGTTACAGATCAATGTTCTATCTAGCTATATATGTACATATATAAACTCACGCCTTCTTCCCATGGGGAAAGGCAGAAACCATAAAACGCCGCCTGCTCCGATTCTTACATACTTCTTTTGCTTCGTTTACGTTCATACACGCACGCCGGTTGCGAGTACTACGCACCTGACCTTTCTGAAGAACATCACCAATAAGGACACTATGTCCTAGAACGTCCACTATCGGCGTTTCCACTCACATCTGCCTTGTAAATACCTTTTTTTAGTCGCCTTTTATTCATCTTCGCAACATGAACAAACCAACTCTAAAAACTTAACACCAAAATCAAAACTACATCAATTTATTGTTTCCCATAGATATCTAGATCAATCGTTTAAGATCTAGGTCACCCGAGCTAGTCTAGTACTATGGAACCGGTTTGATAGTGAACCGCACACCTGGCGAATGTGTATACTCGTAAATATATAAGTTTAGGTGTATAAATAGGAGGATAGTTGGATTATTTGTTTTGGTTCGTCTAGTCTTTTTGTTGGCATATCTTTATTTATTAACCGACTTCCAAAAAGGAGGAGGTTCTATATTTGTAGTGTTTTTTATGTATGTCCACCGTTTTCTCCGTCAATTGTGGACTAATTTTGAAAATTCTTTTTTTGTTTGAAAGGGTATGCTCTCGAGGTAGTCCCGTATAAATTTTATTAACTTTGCTTGGATAGTTTTTGAATTAGCTTTATTAATACGTATTTTTTCCCACTTCGTATGTGGATTATATGATAAGTTCCTATCACTATTATTTACATAGCAGGTTGTGGTATTCGAATTTGTGTAGGGTGGGTACCACAACTAAAAAGCGAAAAATAAAAACTTTTTACAAAAAAAAAACTGCCGACTTCCAAAAAAACACTACAAAGTGAAAAATAACTTAAATTTCGGAAGTCGGTGGCAAAAAACGAAAATTCTAAAGCAAAGACATCAACTTCCGAAATTAAAGTAATTTTTCACTTTTTAGTTTTTTTCATCAATTTAAACTATTGCCGCTCTTAATGCCCTGTAAGATGTAAAAGGTTTTGTAAAAAGGGACATAGTGTCTCAGTGAATATATTTATGTATAGAGCATCCTACAAATAATACCTATGGGTGAAATACAGGGTGTTTTAGGAAATGTATAGAGAGTACCTAGTCCTTAGGAGAGTTAATGAAAGTCCTCGTTAAGGTGATTATTTAAAAAAAAACTGTTCCAGAAACGTTACTGTTTCACTTCACATCTGGCAGAGAAGCTTGACGCTAAAACGACGATTACAAACGTCGTCATTACTAAAGTCGTAAAAAAAACAAAGACCTAGATTATTATATAGGCATAGACTTTTAAGGTTATCTATACAGACACCTAGCCTAAAAAGTCAATATTTGCTGACTAACAAACGTTAAAGGAACAATGTTATTTGCTCGACAAATATCTTTTTGCTGATATTGGTACCCAATTTGGAAATTTTCACGGTCGTCCATTGACGCGTGGAGTTCTAGTCTAGACTCCTACTTACAGACTTGTCGAAGCGTCAATGCTCTTAATTAGATCGACGGCCACCACGTAAAATATCGAAACTGCAAAACCTCTACTTTACAGGAGAGCGATTCTAAATTTAGATTTAGATTTTTGTCGAACATGAAATTCGAAAATTTTATATTACCGATGTATCTAAAGTGGAAAATTTTACTGTTTTATACTGTCAACTATAGTTTTTGATAATTATTATACTATTTCTAATATTACACATTCGATAGTTTACTTGGTTACTGCTGGTTACTTTTTTACCGAATATGCCAATTTCAATTTTATTCAATTGAAAAACAATCGAGGGTATAAAATTAGTACATCATTTTTATATAAAATCATACATCTTACTTGCTATTAGTGCAATAAAACGAAAATGGCTTTTTTGTAATTTCGATAGTATACGTGGGGGCCGTCGAGATAGGTTCAATATCTTGAACGTATTTTCTTTTTGGAACGAAGTTCTTTTACGCGGCTTGTATAGTTTCAGAAATCGTCACGCTAAAGTGTTAATATACTTGCGACTGTCTTCTTCTAATTCAAAGAGAAAGAAAAAGGGAAAGACAGAGAACGCCGGCGGAAAAAAAAATAAAAGAAAGGAGTTAAGTGATAACAGTGTACTAAAGCTCGAGCTGTGATTTTAAAAGGATACCTAGTGTTAACTGTGAGGTATATTTGATTTTGTGTTGGAGAAATAGAATAAGTAAGTACATGAACAAGTGTTTTATTTCTAAACCTTATTTTCAAAAGCCATGAACCTGAATAACAGTTAATTTTCATATTTAAACTATTACTAGATTATCTGTAAGAATACAGAGTCTAGAGTTGTGTAGAGATAAAATTGTACACATCGGCCCGAAAACACTTCATGCCGGAGAGAGAGAAAGTGTGAATTTGGTCAAAATGTAAATCCAAGATGTCGGCTCTGAAAATTTTCAAATGTTTCATCATGGTTATCGTTTTCATGGTTTTCAAGGGTGCAAAAGCCGATAGTGAGGTCAAAATATAAATCCAACATGGCGGCTGCGAAAGTTATCAAATTGTTCATCATGGGTGTTGTTTTCATAGTTTTCGAGGGTGCTAAAGCCGATATGAGGTTAAAATGTAAATTCAAGATGGCGGCTGCAAAAAAATTGTTTTTGTTTTAAATCATATGTGAGAAAGAACTTCGTTCCTGACGGGGGTCCCTCGACCGTACACGTTTTTTTTTGTGTTGGCAGCACTTGAAGTATTGCTATAGTCTGTTCTAAAAGTATCTCAAGAAAACGTAAACAAACGGTTCAGGAAACGTACCTGTGAATGTCAATTTGTAGTGCTACTTACAAATTGAGTGCTTTGATTCGATTATTCGAATACTTATACCCGAAATTATTATTATTTTGTTTCACGTTGAAGATGTTTTCCTTTGACAATTGATGTTATTCTATAACCTCAATTTTCGTCAATGGTTTTTCGATTACAATTTAAGAGCGTTGATTCTGAAAGGCAACGTCGCAAATAGATGTGAAATATTTCGCTGTTTTGATTAATTTGGCAATATTACTGTATGGAAATAAAAAATGTGGCGAACTAGAATATTAATAATGAGTTTTAATTTTAACTCTGACTTTGATGTTGTAACCGTTTTAGGTGTAAAAAAGGCATTTGGAAAGTTTCCAAATACTTTTTTTACATCTAAAACTAAATATTCGGTGTTACGATATTAATTATTGCGTTTCATTTTAGTTGTCTAGTTAGCCACATTTCTTCATTCCATACAGTAATATTGCCAAATTAATCAAAACAGGTAAATATTTGACAGCTATTCACGACGTTGTCAACTTTTAGGATAAACCCTCTTAATCATGTTATTTAAACAATAATAATTGTTGGATAAAGCGATGAGGTGTAAAGCTGAAACCTTTTAAATACAGACGAATGTGTTCATAATTCCATTTAGTGAGTTATTGCGTGATAATTCGTAAACAGCCAGAAGGGTATGTTTACACTTTTATTAGATACTTTTCGAACCATAGTCAGTGTTGTTGTGGCAATGACACTAGAAATGTCAGTTTTTTTTTTGTAGAAAAAAATGTACAATCCTCACTAACACCAGTTTTCTGAAAAGCTCACTATAATGAAGTCAAAAATTCGCGAAGGTGCTCGTGGCCAAGTAATAACAGCCGCACAGGTCGAGCCATCAGGTTAAGCTACACTTGCCGGGGTTGGTCCGTGGAAACCTGACTTACATACCGAGACTTTTCCTTGCCTCGGAAAACACGTTAAGCTGTTGATCCCGGCTGTCATTCGTGGATCTTTGCCAGTCGTTACGGGTTGCCAGAAGCCCGAAAGTCTGACATCCAGTCTTACTATAGGATATCGTATAACCCAGTAACTGTTCTCTGGAGATCAGATAGGCAGGCAGTCACTCCTTGTAAAATACTGGCCGACCCCAACATAGTTGGGAAAAGGCTAGGCAGATTGATTGATTGAATGAAGTAAAAAATTTGCTAACAGAATTTCAAACTCATGTCTTGATTGGCTATCTGAATTATCAACAGCCAATAGAATCGCGTGACATTCACCGATCAGTTTAATACACATACACATAAACTCACGCCTTGTTCCCATGGGGGTAGGTAGAAACTACAGAACGCCACCTGCTACGATCCTTACATACTCCTTTTGCTTCGTTTACGTTCATACATCTGGTCATACACGTACGCCGGTTGCGAGTACTACGACCTGACCTTCCTGAAGAACATCACCAATAAGGTCACTATAATATGTCCTCCTAGGACGTCCGCTCTCCCCGTTTCCATTCACATCAGCCTTGTAAATACCTTTTGTCAATTAATTTAATCTGTTCTAAAATTTCATGTTGGCTGTTGTAGAATAACCAATTATAATTTAAGACAGATTAAATTAAACAGATTTTCTGAAACCGGAGGTAATTTGTTGAATATGATAAACACGTCTAGAAAGCTTAGTGAGAAAATTATTATCTGCCTACACAAATTCAGCAACATAATTTTAGTCCAAAGTATATGGATATGGTCGTAAAATGTTAAACTTTATTTAACATTTAACAAACATATCCATATACTCATAAAAATTCCAGTTCAAATCATTTAAAACTCCAGTTGTGCAAAAATCATGTTAATTTTTGAGGATTTGTGACCGGTAGATGGCAATAGGGTTGCCACCTGTCATCATCATCCACAGCCCGACTTCACCCACTGTTGAGCATAAGTATGGCATAAGGCTCTCTTTTCATGTGTCAATCCCCACGCTCCTGTTCCTGTCTCATCCAGGTTTTGGTCACAATGGCAACAATGTTGTCCGCCCATTTTGCCGCCGGTCGACCGACACATATCACATAATTATTATTATGACTTCATCTCTGCCTAATCCTTCGGGGACCATAGGTGTGACGGTTAAGGGGACGATAACCGACTTTTAATGATTTTATACTGAAGATGACGTTTAAACGAGTAGTGTCAATGATTTGGAAAAAAATATATGTTAAATAAAAGCATTTTCTTAATATTTTAATATAGGCATATTTTGAATTATGTTTATATTACATAGTGAAATTAATTTGTAAAGTTATGTCTAACGCGGATAACAAACTGAGAATGACGCAAAATCTATCGAGCATATTTTTCTGAAAACTTCACTATTTTAAAGATAATTAAATTATTGATCTTTTAGTATACTTGTTTTATTAAAATACTTTTTGTTTTACGTGTAATAAATTAATAATGCGTCTAATTTGGGACAGCGCTCCTTGATGGGCGAGTGCTATTACTGGCTGGACGTACGACGCGTTGCGTGAGCTCAGTACAGAACACGCAAACTAACCACTCAAGATCACTGTCATATATCTGCGTCTTAAGCTTCGTGCAGACTAGCGCAACAGCGCGACGCGACTCTAACAAAGCAATTTATAAGATAACTTCACGAGGTTTTATGCTATGTCATGTCATATTAAGACGCAGATATATGCCAGTGACCCTTTTTTTTTTTTGGGTGGGAAATTATCAATTAACTTCTCCCGCTCTGGGCGGAGATCACGGATCGTGATCAGATCGTGGGCGTGTCAGACTCTTACTTACTAAAACCCACCCGTGTTCCTTCGGTTGCTATGACATGCAGTGACCTTGAGTGGTTAGCTTGCGTGTTCGCAACGCGTCGTATGTCCTGCCAGTAATAGGATTCGCCCATCAAGGAGCGCTGTCCCAAAATAAAACACGTATACTAAAAGAACAACAATTAAATTATCTTTAAAATGGTGAAGGTTTCAGAAAAATACGCTTGATAGATTTTGCGTGATTCTCAGTTTTTTAATCCGCGTTAGACATAACTTTACAAATTAATTTCACTATGTAATGTAAACATAACCTAAAATATTCCTATATTAAGAAAATGCTCTAATTTAACATATTTTTTTTCCAAATCATTAACACGACTCGTTTAGACGTGATCTTCAGTATAAAATCATTAAAAGTTGATTATCGTCGCCTTAAAATGTCAATATTATTACATTTATCCCGCTTATTCCAAGTTGCAGGTTAAATGCTTGAAAGTAGAGTATAAAATAAATCATTATCCTAAGTAAAGAGTGTCAGAAGCTTTAAATAAGATGTAAGTTATTATCTCGTGTAGGTACCCGACCTTAGGTTAGGTTTATTCTTTAGGCCCATAAATCTAGACTATTAATCTTTAGACCTCTGCGAAGAATCATGAATATATTCTCTAAAGTTTAGTGATGGTACATAGGTGTTTAAATATCCGAATTTTTTATGATAGTCTGTTTTTTATCGCTTTTGAAGATGTAATTTTTTTTAAATCATCGGATTGTTATTTTAATTTACGTCTTCTTTCTGAGTCTTTGACGACTCAGTGTCAAACTGAACTGTTATCAGATTGGAAACCGACCCAATATAGTTGGGAAAAGGCAAACGAGACGTATATTTATCATATTAAAGCCTTCTTCTTCTCTCATTTGATGCTGTGCCCGACAGGGTCCACAATATCAAGACTATCAGGTATATCTACACACAACAAACAAATTTTTCGATCGCAGAGCACTCTTTAATGCTTCGCATTATGAGTCGTGCAATTGGACACGACACAATTTTTTTTTTTTACTGAACTCTATTTTCAAACATCGCCAAAATACTTGAACATACCGTGCCAATTCCGAAATAATTACTGTTCCTGGTTTTTTTACTCTTTTTTTTCGTAAAACAATTAGACTCTTATGTTGACCTAGTAAAACAAACTTGTATGTAATGTCTGCTTGCGTAAGACGCTTTTTTTATAGCAATTATTTATTAAAAATATGGTCTTACTTTGGATAATATCTTAATTCTTATACCGGCTACAAAATGTTTCGGTTATTTCGAAGAGGCAGCTTCCTTCCCTAAGGCTCCCAGAAGAGGCAGCTTCCTGCCCTAAAGTTCTCGCAGACTGGCGGGAGGCGACGGTGCGTCGTGATTCTAGTAAAGTCCCGCAGCGCTGTCGCGTCGCGCCTGGAGCTTTTAAAGTCTACCCATGCGACTCCTATAAAGAGCCTTTGTCATGGATAGAGAGAGAACAATTAAAAGTTGACGGATTCTTAACCATTGCATTTTTTTTTAAATCATACGAGGGTCATTCAATAAATACTTAGCCTACAAAAAGTAAACGAAAATTTTGGAAAAGTGGCAATTTATTTTTCAACATAGTCTCCTTTTAGTTCGATACACTTAGCCCAGCGATGCTCCAACTTTTTTAACCCGTCCGAAAAATAGTTTTTGTCAAACTCTGCAAAATAGGCCTCCGTGGCGGCGATGACCTCCTCATTCGATCCATATCTATTCCCGGCGAGTGATTTTTTCAGATTAGGAAACAGAAAGAAGTCACAAGGGGCCAAATCTGGAGAATACGGTGGATGGGGCAGCAATTCGTAGCGTAATTCGACCAATTTGGCCATGGCAACGGCAGACGTGTGAACCGGTGCGTTGTCGTGGTGAAACAGCACTTTTTTCTTCGCCAGATGGGGTCGTTTTTTCTTTAATTCGGCGTCGAATCGGCCCAATAAATCGGCATAGTAAAGCCCTGTAATTGTTTTACCCTTCTCGAGGTAATCGATGTAGATCACACCTTGTGAATCCCAGAAAACGGTGGCCATAACTTTTCCGGCCGATTTTACAGTTTTCGCCTTCTTTGGAGCACGTTCCCCGGTCTGGATCCATTGTTTTGATTGCTCCTTGGTCTCTGGTGTGTACCAGTGGATCCAGGTTTCATCGACGGTCACAAAACGACGCAAAAACTCCGCTGGATTCCGCTTAAACGGCGCCAAACACGTCTCCGATGTGGTCTCACGGTTGCGCTTGTTTTCTGGTGTGAGTAAACGCGGCACCCATCGCGCCGACAGCTTTCTCATGCCGAGTTCCTCGTGAAGAATATGATGCACTGTTCCTTCTGAAATGCCTACAGTCTCAGCTAGCTCCCGAACCTTCAATCGGCGATCTGCCAATACGAGATCATGGATTTTTTTAATGTTTTCCTCCGTAGCAGCTGTTTTCGGTGCACCTGGACGTGGTTCATCAAAAACCGACGTACGGCCACGTGCAAACTCGTTGAACCAATTCTTGACGGTGGCCATCGATGGAGAAGAGTCACCGTACACAGCATCCAAGCGCTCTTTGATTTCGATGCGCGTTTTCCCTTCCAAAAATAGGAATCGAATCACCGAACGATATTGCTCTTTTTCCATTTTTGTAAAACCGATCGACACGTTCGCTTCCATAAGTTGTCAAATTAAAACAAATGAAGGGATTGGAATGAAAATTTGAAAAAAAGAATTAAAAAAGAATGTGCTACACTGTGGTAAAACTCTTTTGAAAGTACAGCGCCCTCTGGCGATGAGGCTAGGTACTTATTGAATGCACCTCGTATGTCTGCATTCCATCGGTGTACAAATAATAGTTTACATATTTGTCTATCCACTACTTCAACCATGAAATCTTTTTGACTTTAGATATAGCCAACTTATATATTGTCTTTCACTTCAAGACTCAATCTGCCTAGCCTTTTCCCAACTAAGCATGTTGGGGTCGGCTCCCAGTCTAACCGGATGCAGCTGAATACCAGTATGTTACATGGAGCCACTGCCTATCTGACCTCCACAATCCAGTAACTAGGTATAATACGATACTCCTTGGTAAGACTGGTTGTGGACTGGTTGTCAGACTTTCGGGCTTCTGACGACCCGTAAAGACTGTCAAAGATCCACGAATGACAGCCGGGACCAACGGCTTAACGTGCTTTCCGAGGCACGGAGGAGTCTCGATATGTAAAGATCGTCACCCACCCACGGACCAACCCCGGCAAGCGTAGCTTTACCTGATGGATCGACCCGTGCGGCTGTTAGTGCTTTGCCACCAGCTCCTCCACTTCAAGACTACCATCGTCCTTCACATATCTTTACCCATCCTAAAGTCGGTGATCGATATTAGGGTGCAAATATGTGAAGGTAGGGCAGGCGTGTTCTAGGTAGTCTGTCTGCAGCAGCCAGGCTACAGCAGTCAAAACAACATATATAATGTCTAATTGGAGCCCGCACACTAGGCAGCCGAGAATTTTCTCAATATTCCGGCTACCGCAGCAATTTTAATTATTTTTTTTGGGTGGGAAATTATCAAATAACTTCTCCCGCTCTGAGTGGAGCGGGAGGGCGTGTCAGACTCTTACTGACTAAAACCCACCCGTGTTCCTTCAGTTGCCATGTTGCCGGGGGCCACGATTTCCCTATCGGCCAATATTCGCAGCCCCCGCAGGCATTGGCCCTAGCGGACCCCGTCAATTCTGCTGACATCTCTGTGAGGCGCGCGTGGAACACAACGCGCCGTCGACCCGGGGCTACCGCAGCTTGGCTGTTGCTATTTGGCAGTCTAGTGCGCGGGTGCACTAAAGCATTACTCATTATACGCACTTGTCAAAACAAAACAAAAAAAGAATATCCATTGTATTTCCATTTCTCCCGAACGTAATCAACTTGACCCAGTGTAGCAGTAATTAATCAGCTGGTCCGACAAGCGAGCTGGCAGTTTTCATAATTAGTGACGCGCCGGTGTCGGATTTTTGACAAATGTCCGCCCTAGGGATGGGACGTTTCGAGTTTAGTGTTTGATGTTTCGAGACGCTGAATTTAGGTGCGATGTGTATTATTTGGTGGAGAGTAATTGTTGTTGCAGTGAGTTATTGTATATTGTCAGGGCAAAGATGTTTTACACAGTAGATTTTTTAAGCTATTGCATAGCTTTTATCGCGGGCTTTGAGCGCGGCGACCGAATCAAGAAATTCCGTAACGAAAAAAACCTAACACCCCCCCACTCCGCCTACCATGTAATGACGGATGATGACATAAAACAAAAATTACGTTCCCATGACAACATCACGTTGTCATGGGAACTACGTTCCAAGTGTAGCGTTGACAAATAGGAAGTATGGAGGTTACAAATGCTATGCAAATAGCCTTACCGCGGCAGTCCCCGAGTGCCACACTTTTTTTTTTTAGCATATTTATGCACTTTCAACAAGAATATTCTAAAATAAATTATCGTAGGTCTACTACAAGGACTGCTTATTCCTTTTAAGTAAAACTATTTTAGTAGACTTGCAAAAGCTTTGGCGTCTTCAGATATTTAAGTATTGAAGGATTTGGCATTATACTAGTAGGTAGTCATGAGCCTTCTTAAATACTTACCTTAAACTTACGCAGCATTCAAAAGCATTTTTTTCGAGGAATAATGATAGCAAGTTTGAAGACCTACCTATTTCATTCACTGGTATCTATGGTTTCTTGTTTCTTTGTTAATTAATTTTTTTGGGGTTTGATATTATCAAATAAGTAACTTCTCCCGCTCTGGGCGGAGCGGGAGGGCGTGTCAGACTCCTACTGACTAAAACCTACCCATGTTCCTTCAGTTGCCATGTTGCCAGGGGCCACGGTATCCCTTTCGGACTTTCCTGCGACCCCAGCAGGCATCGGCCCTAGCAGACCCCGTCAGTTCTGCTGACATCTCTTTCAGGCGCGCGTGGAACACAACGCGCCATCGACTCGGGCCTGGTCCTTATCGGACGACGAGCTACCCATTATTCTTTGTTCCTAACACCATTCTATCAATACTTTGGAAGAAAATCATACTGATAAAATTATACTAAAGAAAAACTATCTACGAAGTAGGTATATCTTTTTAAAATTAATTTAATTCGATTCTCGATTTGTGTTACATTGCTATAAATGCTTTGTTTTTACATAATTTTAAATCAGCCATTATTCTCAATTAATTGCAGTAGTAAAAATGTAAAATCCAAATATATA
Organism: Agrochola lychnidis; assembly: GCA_963680765.1. NCBI lineage: Eukaryota > Metazoa > Arthropoda > Insecta > Lepidoptera > Noctuidae > Agrochola > Agrochola lychnidis. The sequence goes on from OY796872.1 coordinate 16,014,325, forward strand.
GTGCATGTGGTGTCAGCCTTTAAGTAATTTTTGCACCTATAAATGTATATCGTGTACTTTTAAATTAAATGTGTAAACAATTGTAAGCTAAAATAAATAATAAAAAGTATAGAATCTACAGAGCAAGGAGACGCCTCAGCGGCCAGTGTTGGAGGCGGCATTGTCAACTTTTTCTATAGACACCAAACGTGTCACCGTTTACTCGCACTACGATCCCTATGACGTGCAAAACAAAAATTATGTAGTGTATTTTTGATGTGGGAAATTGTTTATATACTATCTATTATTAAATACTGAACATCACCCTTAAATATGACCACACCTTTCGGATACACGCTGAAGAAACTGACGGCTTTGAGGGCGGTCCGTGACAGAAGAGGTCTACGCACTTTCGACGTCATGATTTTTATTTTGCCATCTCTAGACGCTGCCGGTGCGGCGATTCCGAGCTCTGTGATAGAATCTCATGTTTATACCAACTCTTTTGTCGGAGCTCTCACCGTGGCATCACCTTTTCATTCTTTTAGCACTTTACGAGTGTGAACCTGCCTTTTTCCTGGAGCATTGTAGCGTTCTTGTGAATGTATAAATTTTTTGAATTACTGCTGAATTTAATATTGTGATTTTTTTTAAGTGCAAACTTCTTAAGCGCCTTGGGCATTTTTGAGATGAGGCTAAACCATTGATTTCGCGACACTGTAACGGAATTTACTGACACCGTGGAGTAAAAGACATCAACGCGTTGATTACCGCGGTGCCGATGTTTTATTTTTCAAATTTTCAGTTCTGTCTGTTTTTTTTTGGTGTCAGAAATAAAAATTTGTTTAAAAAAAAATGCTGTACCTATACATAATTTAATCAAACAATCAATTAATTTTAACTTAGTATCCTCTTCGCTGTGTGACCAACTCAATCGAAGGCTCCGTTTGAGTCCAAAACGAGTTTAATTAACCCGAAATTAGATCTATTCTTATTAGCAGCCTCCTTTTTCGTGTCCATGGTATTTACGTCTTTTCGTATTAATTGGAGTTGAAATTCAATTGCCACCTGAATCGTGACAGCAGTGACCCAATGCTGGGCAAAGGCTGCTCCATTACCTAAATCAATTTTATGATTCTTCTTTCTAATTTCCAATCACCTGCCTAGCCTTTTCCCTGTTATGTTGAGGTCGGCTTCGAGTCAAACCTGATGTAGCTGAATACCAGTATTTTACACGGAGCGACTGGCTATCTGACTTCCACAACTCAGTAACCATGGCCTGAACCAGGGCCGGACGCGAGAGATCACCGCCGCCGATCGCCTCTACGAGGACACGGCGTTGCTCCGCCCATGCCGGGCAGACCTCCACCGTATGCTCCACCGTGTCCTCAGGCCGATCCACACAATGGTGACACCTGGGTGTTTCCTCCCGCCTTATCCTGTACAGGAACCTCCCGAAACAGCCGTGTCCGGTGAGGACCTGCGTCAGGCGGAAGGTGAGGCCGCCGTGGCGTCTCTCCAGCCACTCCACAAAGAGGGGTCTTATCGCCGCAATTGTGGCGTGCCCAAACACGATACCCCTTGGTAAGAGTTCTTGGACTTTTGGGCTTCTGACGACCCATAATCACTGTCAAAGATCCACGAATGACAGCCGGGACCAACGGCTTAGCGTGCTTTCCGAAGCCCAATCAGCAATCATGAATGGTATAGAATAAATATAAAAGGAAAAGCCTATTTTTAGCATGACCTTTAAAGTAGAAGCCTTTACATATAAAATCTAATTAAATTGCCACGGTAACCCCTTTCCGATCTTGTTTGTCCTGTGTTTGGACGTTTCAACTGTAAACAATTTGCGAGTAGATAAACAAAATTCAATGGAGATGTTTTGAGTTTTCGTCTGTGTAGATTTTAACTTCAGTAGTATTGTTTTATACAGAAAAATTGTGTTGTTATCATGTCTGCAATAAACAAATGTTAGCTGCAACTTCAGACCAGAGGGAGTTACGAGTGACCAGCCCTATATAAGCCAACGGAAACCGGCGCGCGCTCTCTTTTGGCTGAAAGGCGTGCGCTCGTGAACATCGACTTAGGATATCGTGTCATTTATTTTTATTTAAAATATTTTGTTAATTATTAGAATATCGCTTTATTGTGTCAATTATATTTTTTTTTTATTAAAAATCGTTTTAAATTCCTAAAATCAGAAGTGGGATTGAATGCCATTTTAGCCGCTTCAAGTCATTTCTGGTTCCATTATAATGTCGAGTAGAAAACGTGCAACTCCGCGAGAGCGCCCGTCTTCGCCTAATTTAGGTAACCTAGCAGCGACGATGGAAGCAATCCTCAACCGCCTGACAACGCTAGAGCAGCGCGCCGAAACACGTGCTACCACGCCGCCGCCGCCGTTGCCCGCCCTTGCTGAGCCATCGCCAGCCCTTGCAACGAGCGTGCCACGTGGCGAGAGCGTGGCCAGCACCCCGAGCGACGCCAGAAGCTCAGCTATATCGACAACAGCTTCACCGGACATCACGGAGCGTCTCATCGACGCGCTAAAATCCATAAACCCGGTGAGGTCCAACCAATATTATGTGTCGGATTTCGATCCTAGCATTCATGACGCCTATGCGTGGTGTGACGAAGTGGATCGAGCTCAATCGCAAAACCACTGGGATGAAAAAGAGTGCCTAGCCCGTGTGGGACTATCTCTAAAGAGTGACGCACGTTCCTGGCTGCGCGAGTGGACCAGTAACAATCGTACTTGGTCTAATTTCAAATTAGAGCTCAAATCACTTTGTCCGCGACGCATTGACGTCGCTAATATTCTTTTTGATGTGATGTGTAAAGAATCTGATAAGTACTCCACGTATGCAGACTACGCGCGAAAATCATTATTACGATTACGTATTGTAAAAGGATTAAGTGACGAATTATTGTGCGCCATTATTGTGCGCGGTATAAAAGATCCACAAATACGTGCAGCCGCCATAAACGCAAAATTAACACCAGAAACGATCGTGGAATTCTTATCAATATATGTGAAATCATGTCGTTCAAGCGTAAGTGCACCTAATCATACTCAGACACGCAATAGCCGATGCACTGATTCCTCCACCGAACGATTCCGTAAGCGTCCTACGATAAATACAGATGTACGCGTACGTTGCTATAATTGTAACCGAACCGGACATAAAAGCAAATACTGTTCAAAACGAAATAAGATCGATGACAGTAATATTAATAAAAATAAATCCGCGACTACCCCCGAATCTACTAACAAATCCGTTCCTAAAGTTGTGTGTACATTTTGTAAGAAAGTAGGTCACACTGAGGATACTTGTTTTGCAAAAGAACGTTCTGAAACGCGAAATAAATCTAATATCAATTTTTGTCGCGAAATAACGTGCGACAGTACTAAAAGGGATGTCATAACAGCAGTAATCAATGGAGTACCCACCGATGTTCTGATTGATAGTGGTTCGAGTATTTCTTTAATATCAAATGATCTCGTCAAACATTTCTCATGTCGCACGACCTCGAGTGTACAGATATTGCGTGGTTTAGGTGGAATAGAAATGCGTTCCGATTGTTTCGTAACTTTGTCGATAGAATTTAGTGACGTTACGTTAGAGGTAGATCTATATGTTGTGCCCCGTGATTACCTTAGTGCGCCAGTGCTTATCGGTACAGATGTACTAAATAGGAAAGGCCTCGCATACATTCGAACTGGCGATTCCCAGCGAATAATTAGGAATAGTTCGCTTGTAAATAACTTGACACATAGTGAACCGACTGTGCAACTTGATTCGATCAACACACAACTGTGTGGTGATGAAAAAGCGCGTTTATCGTTTGTATTGAATAGGTATTCAAAATATTTTCTGAGTGGAACAGCGACAACCACTGTAAATACCGGAGAGATGCACATTCGGCTTACTAGTGAGGAACCTGTAAATTATCGACCCTACAAATTATCATATGATGAAAAACTGCGTGTTCGTGAAATTGTTAGTGACTTAAAGGAAAAGGGTATAATCCGTGAGTCAGAGTCTTCTTATGCGAGTCCGATCTTGTTGGTAAAAAAGAAAGACGGATCAGATAGAATGGTTGTTGATTATCGAGCTCTGAATAACATAACGATAAAGGACAGATACCCTCTTCCTTTGATCGATGATCATATAGATAGGCTTGGGAAGTGTAATTATTTCACTGTGCTGGATATGGTGACAGGCTTCCATCAAATAAGAATCAACGAAGATTCCGTGCACCGAACTGCATTTGTGACGCCCGAAGGGCATTTTGAATATCTCAAGATGCCTTATGGTTTGGCGAACGCTCCTGTAGTTTACCAGCGAATTATATCTGATACATTGAGATCTCTTATTGATGCAGGTCAGGTCCTAGTGTATATCGACGACGTAATGCTATTGAGTGACTCCGTAGGGGACGGCTTGTTCTTGCTCGATTCTGTTCTGGAGATTTTAACAAAGGCGGGTTTTTCTATTAATTTAAGAAAATGCACCTTCCTTACCACTGAAGTGGAGTATCTTGGGAGGACGATCAGTAAAGGTCAGGTCCGGCCGAGCGTACAAAAAATAGACGCACTAGCCAAATCTCCGATTCCTAAAACCGTTAAGCAAGTGAGGCAGTTTCTCGGTCTGGCCGGCTACTTCAGAAGATATATCCCAGGATACGCTACTAAAGTGGCCCCCATCGCTTCTTTGACTCGCAAAGATGTTAAGTTTAATTGGGGTAATGACCAGGAGCGGGCAAGACAAGAAGTCCTCTCGATTTTGACTAGCGAGCCTGCGTTGTTAATTTTTGATCCATCTTTGCAAACCGAGGTACACACTGACGCAAGTTCGTTAGGATACGGCGCTGTATTAATGCAAACGGGAAAAGACGGTCGTAGGCATGCAGTAGCGTACTATAGTAAGGTCACTGTAGGGGCGGAACCCAGGTACCACTCCTATGAGTTGGAGACCCTTGCTGTAGTTAAGGCCTTGCAACATTTCCGTCAATACCTTGTAGGTAAACATTTTAAAGTAATTACCGATTGCAACGCCTTAAAAATGACTCAGCGTAAAAAGGATCTCCTGCCTAGGGTGGCACGCTGGTGGATGTTCCTACAAGACTATGATTTTACCCTCGAGTATCGAAAAGGTCAGTTCATGCCACATGCTGACTATCTCAGCCGTAATCCAGTTAACCTTTGCGCCGTACAAAAACCAGTTAACTGGGCTCAAGTGGCACAGGCCGCAGACGATGAAACGGTTACTTTACTCGAAAATCTTGATCAGGGCCAGTTAGATAGTTCACGGTATGTAAAGAAAAACAATTTACTTTATTATAAGTACAACCCGATAGGTGAGCAATCACGATTGTTATGTTATGTTCCAAAGGGTTTTAGGTTAAGTTTGTTACGTGTATTTCATGACGAACACGGACACGTTAATATTGAAAAAGTGCTTGATTTAATATTAAAACACTTTTGGTTTCCTAACATGCGCCAATTCGTCAAGAAATACATAGGTCATTGTATCGTTTGCCTAACACACAAAAAGGTGCCTCGTGCCCCTCTACAGCCAATTGTATCGTGGACGAAACCTGTAATACCTTTTGATACCGTGCACGCGGATGCACTTGGCCCTTTACCCGAATCGAATGGGTATAAATACATTCTTATTATAATCGACGCTTTCACGAAATATTGTTTTTTGTATCCTATGTATAAACAAGAAAGCGCGGAACTAAAACGAGCGTTTACTAACGCGGTGTCCATTTTTGGTACTCCGCGATTAATAGTTTGTGATAGGGGCAGAATGTTCGACAGTGCCGACTTTGGCGAATGGGCATCAAATTTTGGTATTCAGATACATTTCATAACACCCGAAATGCACCAAGAGAATGGCCAAGTAGAACGGTATTGTCGAACAGTACTGAACATGGTTAGGATAGATGTAAATTATAGACACGAATCCTGGTCCAATGTACTTTGGAGGCTACAGCTTATACTGAACATTAATAAGCAGAAAAGTACTCAATGCTCAGCATTAAATCTGCTTATCGGCTGTGACACAACTACCCCTGCTATAAATGCTCTCATCCGAGATATAACTGTAGACGGTTCCACACCAAATCGCGAAGCTTGGCGTGAAATGAGACGACAAAGGGCTGAGGATCTATTGGCTCAAAATCAGGCTAACCAAGATGCGCGTGTCAATAGAAATAGGAAGGCACCTAAAGACTTCGCTGTGAACGATCTGGTTTTTGTAATTAAATCATCTCAAACTGCTAATAAACTTGACAGTGGCGTCCGGGGTCCATATCGTATCATAAAAGCTCTGCCGAATAGTCGATATGAATTACGGCTCCTAGCGGGCTCTTATGGAAAAACTACGCAGGCAGCCGCGGAATATATGATACCGTGGCGAGGCGAGTGGACCCCCGAGACCTGTGCAGCCTTTTTTGAATGTAAGATTACTAGTTTTTATTTTGCTTATCATAAAGTTTCAGCTTCCTATATGTATATGATTAGATGTTTGCTATGGCGCTTTAGGTACTTATACTTTATCTTGCCTACTTATACACATCACGTGGATATCCAGGTGATCTGGATCAAACTCTTATAAGGCCTTGTGTGGCATTGAGTTGAATAAGAACAGACAGGTATGTTGATGCTGTAATGTACATGTAAGACCTGGATGGCTTCGGCATAAGGCATTGCACTGTGTTGTTTTCGTGTAAGGCCTTGTGTGGCATCGAAATAGCGTCCCATTTAGCTCGTGTAAGGCCTTGTGTGGCATCGAGATTATGTCGTATTCATTTCATGGAAAAACCTTGTGGCATTGGAGTAGTATCCTATTTGCAGCGTATAAGGCCTTGCGTGGCATCGCTCATTAATTTATTTCATTAAACATAACGTGTTGAAAAGTATAAAAGCGCATAGTGACATCTTGGCCCATCCATGTATAAAATTTATTGATGAACATGATGTATGTTAGATCTAACATGTATGTGTTTGCCTCTCCAGGTTATGAAGATTCGGTTGTTGAGATTGCTTCAGAGCCAGAGCAAAGACCATCTACGGAGAGCATCGAGGACGCTGCTCAGTCAGGAGAAGCCGTGTTAGCTGCAACTTCAGACCAGAGGGAGTTACGAGTGACCAGCCCTATATAAGCCAACGGAAACCGGCGCGCGCTCTCTTTTGGCTGAAAGGCGTGCGCTCGTGAACATCGACTTAGGATATCGTGTCATTTATTTTTATTTAAAATATTTTGTTAATTATTAGAATATCGCTTTATTGTGTCAATTATATTTTTTTTTTATTAAAAATCGTTTTAAATTCCTAAAACAAACATAAATTTAATCATTAGTAACCTGTTCCGCTTAGCTATTTCTAAAAAGCTATAAAAAACCCTGAAAGAAATCGACACGTGTTCGAGGTATCCTTCGTTCCTCTCAACGAGGCATCCTCAGGATGACGATTGACTTGTCAAGACAATTCAATCGTCATCCTGAGGATGGCGTCATTGTATTTCATAATGGATTTCCGCAAGGTCACGCCTGAGTCAATTAACTATCTTAAAACATAAATTTAAAAAAATTAAAACCCCCGACACAAACATTTCCTCATTTCTCTTTCCTATTCCATCACCAGACCCTGTTCACCATCTATCTGTAACCTATTCATTGAGACCATTCCAATGAGCCCAAACACGATACCTGTGCTGTAAATTGGTAAGGGAGTTGGGTATCCTGCAAATTCCAGTTGGTGCTGCAGCATCAGTTCAATATCATTGAAGTAACAGAATACCAAATTTCAAATCAATCAGAGCTGTAGAAGATGCTCACATCCATTCATCAACTAGAAAAGAGCTGAGAATCTTTAAACGGCTGAACCGATTCTTGAATCATAGCTAAAATACAAAAACAATCGGTTCAGCCGTTTGAGAGTTGCGATGGCGCAGACACACAGATTCACACATTAAACTTATAACACTTCATTTTTTTCGTCGGGAGAATTTAATTTCTAAAAAAATTCATAACAGTCGCAACGCTGACAGTTTTTAGACCATTTGAAAATGTCATGCCATTTCGTTTAGCTATTATTATCCACGTGCATTTTTCGGGCATACCTTCAGACTCGTAAACAGTTTCTATTGTATTCAAATAGCTGGAAAAACAATAGTTTTCCTTTTTTTTTTACTGCATCGTTGGTCTAGTGGTCGCAAGTGCTAGTGCTGAGCATGAGGTCTTGGTTTCGATTCCCAAGCCGTGCAATATTTTTTTGGGGTTTTTCGTTACGAATTTCTCAGAAGCAGCCCGGGGTTTGAATTTGTGCCTGGTTGATAACAATAGGCTCGCTCCCAATTATGCAGGACTTACAAAACAACATGGCGAAATGTGGGCGTACACTGTACTGGTACACCTCTACCTAACCCTTCGGGGATTCCAGGCGTATGTCAAAAATACCTATCTATACACACACAACCTACTGTCAAAACAACTCACATCCAGTAAACAATTTAGCAGTAATAATAAACGAACAAAAATGTTCCGGTTGTGTATTTTTCCGTACAAGCCTGCCTGTCATGGTGGCTAGGGATGTTTAAACGCTCCATCAGACGTTTCAGTTGTTTTTCATCGCTTTTTGTACAGACTGTGGTTATGATTTAATTTGGGAGATGGATGGAAGTGGCAACGTCAGATTCGGTAAAAATATGAAGGGTTAATCTGAATTTTAAAGGGGATTAATTCACTGGGGAGTAAAAAAAAGCGAAAACATAATTATAGACTAGAGGATGCCTAAGACATGACAGAACAAAGGGAATTGTAAATCCAGATTTTCTCACTAGAGTCTATTCGAATCCTTGTTACCCACTGATGTTGCTTATTTCCATTTAAAAACGAATAGTTATCTTATATATAAAATTCTCGTGTCACAATGTTAGTTACCTTACCCCTCCGAAACGGCTTTACTGATTTTTACCAGATTTTATATGCATATTCAGTAGGTCTGAGAATCGGCTACTATCTATTTTTCATACCCCTAAGTGATAAGGGTTGTCCACCCAAACAAATAATTGGCAAAACAACGTTTGCCGGGGTCAGCTAGTGTTCGTGTAAAATTTACTTGATATAAAAATTACAATTTATAATTGAAAAATTCATAAAAAAATCCAAACCCACATTTGTTTACGCATTCGGAATCTAAATCGCGAACACAGTATATGTGGTTTTTCTTTAAATTTATTCAGAATTAAGTCGATTTCTGTTAAGCCACAACTCATAACAGAGTTGTCAAATCAATCACCAAATTAACAGAATTGTAAGCCTCTTTATTTTATACAGAAAATTCTTGTCACCTTTTAATCAGTTACTTTCAATATACTTCTCAGGATAATCCTAACCGATTCCTATTATACCAGTCTGTAAGACTATTACAAAACACAAAGCTCCATTCCAGGTGTCTTTAAATTAGTGTAAATTGGTGTCGTGGTACTAAATGAGACTATAAAGACCTTACGTAATCCTATATTAATTATTTAAGTACTAAAAACAAAGGGACCTAGTACGAACGCGCGACTTAAACGTAACGTAAATTCAAACCCCTGGCTGAAGTTTTTAAGTGTAGTAGTCATGATCTCAGAGGTCAACTACGAGATGCCCTACCTAAAAACAAAAACATGAATATGAATAAAGTTACTAAGGGGTTTATTCATAAACGTTGCTTTAAGTTAAGAGACGTTTAAACATCAAAAATGTGTGATTAACGCTAACGTTTAAGTGTGTGTAAGTAAATATTATATGCAAAAAAAGGTTTTTTTATTATTTTTAAATCGTTCGAATACATTACTTCGGCGCGTTCGTGCAAAGTTAGGTTTTTAGTAGACTCATTTTTGTTAGAGTACGTGTGGGTTTTGTTTAATTAAACGTGAATGTATGTAAAGTTGTTCTAATTAACTTTGTTGTAGATTACTCTTTTATTGTTCTTTTCTTGCAGGGCTTGGTGTGGCAGATTTTTTGTAGAAAAAGTTAAAAAAAAAACGAGCGAGCCAAACAGTAGTAGTCGCATATGATGTGTAACATCTGACATCTCATCTTGGTAATAAGCAACATTAAAGGGTCACCTCGTCAAGGTCGTTTCTGACGGCCAACTTTAGCACCGTGCGCGCTCATTGGTCAAAACAAATAGCGCGCGCTTCCCCGGCTTCCTGTTACACACTTCCGTCGCTTTTCACGAAATCACTCCCACAGATTTCAGGAAAGCTAGAGGAAAGATGCTACACATAGAAATCCATCACCTAGGTGCCTTGGACGCCTAGCAGTACTGCTATTTTGGTACCGGTAGACATAAAAAGCATATTGGATTTTTAATCATCTTTCTGGGTGATGGAAATCACAATATATAGACATACAGGGCTGTAGATGTACTCGAATTTAAGAGGGAACGAAAATTGTCATAGACATACGTTGTCTTAATATCAGGTAGACTATATATATAAATTATTATACTGTGAAAAAATAGTGGAATACTAATTGTATTTAGAACTGGTTAATTGTGTAAGAGGAAGACTGTCCTACCGTGATACAGTTTCGACTAGTATGGAGGACAGTGTGAATTCAAAAAAAAAAAAAACAAAAAAAAAAAGTCATTTATTCAAACAAGGCTGAGAATCAGCACTTTTCGAACGTCAAAATTACATAAGACAGTCCCCCAAAACGCCCACCCTTCACCACTTCCTAGTGCCTTTAGCTGGGAAGAAGAAGTGGCGCAACAAACTCCCCAGCAGCACAGCTGTCTGTGAATCGAATGCTACAACCTAAATAACAATATCAGTGTTAGTAATAATAATTGTTAGTGAGTGATTAGTGCTTGAATACGAACTAAAAAATTATCATGTGATGTAAGTACTTAACGAACAACACTTATCAAGACGTTAGAAAGGTGAGAAATATAATATCACATTATTGGTTAGTATTGAAGTGCAGGAATGTATTTATTTACGTTTGTAGTGTCTACCTACTAAATATTTAAAATACCAAATTATATATTCGACGGTGAAAGGCTAATTGATCTAAGCGACATTTTGTAAAACTTGCTCCTGCGATTTTATGATTCGTTCTCCTGGACGGATCATAGTTATTTTTTTTTTAATCATAAAAAAAACAACTATTTGATAGGCTTTCATTTACTTAAATCAATCAATCATAATAAGATCTTATTATGATTTAAAAACAACAACCAATCCATCCTCCTGCAAGTTTTACAAAATGTCGCTTAGATCAATTAGCCTTTATTATGGTTGTACTTTTATGATGCAAATAAAGTTATTATATTATATCTACTAGAACCGTCACATAAAATACTGGTAATTACGAAAAAGATAACCAATTATTCCCTTTTTCTGCCAGAGATATTTAGATAGGTATCAGACAATTGTATCAAATTGACTAAACCCATTTCACACCTTCCTTTCAAAAAGATAAAAGATACTGCCAACATAATCTCGAATCCGTACAATAATGAAAATCTGAAATGCCATTAAGATTTCTCTTAACGTGAATAGCGTTAATGCTTCCGCAGACAGGAGCGACGCGACAATTTCCATGAAGTTTTAATAGAAATTGTTCCACTAAAGTCGCGTCGCGTCGTATCGTGGCGCCTGTCTGCGGGATCCTTACTGGATATTATAAGGAATGTAATATTCGTACATTTAAACGTTTTCGAGACAAAGGGTAACCCTCAAGGCTGGAGTAAACTGTTGTGCATTGTCTGCCTGTCTGTTTGTAAAGTGGCTGTGTCTATAAAGTATAATTTTATGAGATTAGAATTTAGCAGCACTGACAAAATTGGTTTCTTATTTCATGGGCTATTTTTGTGGCGAAAATTATAGCTATTCAGCGAGGTTGGCAGTGGCGCTCAAAGTCAAAGTCAAATCATTTATTTCAAATAGGCCCATGTATGGCACTTTTGAACGTCAAAATTTACAAAATAATAAAATTGATTCTAGTCTCCCCTTCCAAAAGGTAGTTTTCGTATAGAGAAGAATGGGCAAGAAACTCCACCGGTACTCTTTTAAAATGTTTTACAATTGTTTGTATAGGTACGTACATTAGTTAAATAATTATTATATGTGAAGACGATGGACCTAGAATAAAATTACTATACCACAATAGGTAAAAAGAATTAAAAATGAAGCAACGACAGATAATTTAATATGTGATAGATACATGGTGCTCACATATTTACAAACATTGTAAAAGTAGACGATTTTCCTAAAATTTTGTAATTAATAAGTTAGTGTGTGAGGAAAACTGCTAACTGTCCAGGGTCGATATGTTAAGACGTATCTTAGGATCATCATTCGTGAAAATTCTTTTAATGGTCCTTTCAGAATACCAGCACTGCGGTATTGTTTTTTTTTAATACCGCGGCATTATGATGAGGAGCGTTTTTGGCCTCGCACAGGTCTTTTTGATGTGAAACATCTATAGCGGTGGCTCAGACCGACTGTTGGCGTGGCGACGCTCCGCCATATTTATTTCCTGTCGTACTACTATCCTTTTATGCATATTACCTGTACCTACATAATAATTTCGTTGTTTCACATCTGCCAGGCGTCCCACGACGGCTCATTTTTTTTTGTTTTTGTTATAAAATATTGTTAATTTTGTTAGTTTAAAATGTTCCTTTTTACTTTTTGTATTTCCTGAGCATGTCCCAAAAAAAAAAAATGTGTGGCACTCGGGGACTGCCGCGGTAAAGCTAGCATTTGTAACCTCCATACTTCCTATTTGTCAACGCTACACTTGGGATGATGACGTGATGACATAAAACAAAAATTACGTTCCCATGACAACATCACGTTGTCATGGAAACGGCGGAGTGGGGGGTGTTAGGTTTTTTTCGTTACGGAATTTCTTGATTCGGTCGCCGCGCTCAAAGCCCGCGATAAAAGCTATGCAATAGCTTAAAATTGTTTTTATTTCTTTCAGTTGTAAACGTATTTCTAAATATATTTTTTTCACTTTTGCATATATTTTGTCTTAAGCTTCTTCTAAGAAACGTCGATTTTCAGTTTACATCTGTTACCGACAAAGTCGGGCACAAAACTTCCCGTTACCTAAACCGTACACATTTTTGTGTACTTCATTGCTGAAATTATTCACGAATACCGTGTCATATCTTATGAAACTTTTGCCTGGATACTCCACTGCCAGCAAATTATTTTCTCTGAATTCAAGGTTCGGGAAGCAACTGAAGAAAATGTTGACCGTAAATATTTATTATGACCGAAGATCCATTTGAAGGCAAAACTGTTCATTTATTTATTTATATATACTTTATTGTACTCCACAAAAATACATAACAAAAAATAAATCAAACTACAATATATATAATGGGCTGCCTTATCGCTTTCCGCGATCTCTTCCAGGCAACCTTTTTTTTTTTGGTTGGGAAATTATCAAATAACTTCTCGCGCTCTGGGCAGAGCGGGAGGGCGTGTCAGACTCTTACTGACTAAAACCCACCCGTGTTCCTTCAGTTGCCGTGTTGCCAGGGGGGCCACGATTTCCCTATCGGTTTTCTTCGAACCCCCGGCAGGCATTGGCCCTAGCGGACCCCGTCAATTTTGCTGACATCTCTTTGAGGCGCGCGTGGAACACAACGCGCCGTCGACCCGGGCTTGGTCCTTATCGGACGGCGAGCTGCCCATTGCTCACCGTCCGCAAGCCCGCGCCCACGGTGGCCGGAAATCTTCCTGTGATTCCCGACGCCCAGGGCGTCTCCTCCTGCAACCTTGGAATGGACAGTGATTTGCCTGGACATAAAATGGGGCTGTCGTTAAAAGTAACAAAATGACAAATTATTTTGTTTATTTTTTTTTGCAGTAATTTTTTGTGGTTTTAAAATCGCAGTCTTGTTATTTATGCACAGGATATACATATTGTAACTTACTAGCTACTCAAGTGTTATTTAGAAACGTTTAAACGTAAAATATGTATGAAGCAAACGTTAATCATTACTTAACTTTAAGCAACGTTTATGGATAAACCCCTCAATGTGTAAGCCCACGTTCAAATAACGCGGCGGGATTTTATCGCGCACTGGATTTTCAACTCTCGGTGTTGAGCCGAGCGTTGCGAATCCAAAAGAGTACAACCCAGCGCGTCGAAAAAACAAACTGTTGATTTTTTTACTCTTGGCGCTAAGCAGAACGTTCAAAATCCAGTGTGCGTTTGAAAAACCTGGGCTTATGGCACAGAGTAGTTAGCAAATGAAGTGCTCAGACGCATTACTAAAAGTCAAATTAATCTCACGCATAATTAAGTCACCGTTATGGACTTATGGTTGGAGCCGATTACGTCGTATATGACACGGCTTAGTTTATTCCATGTTCAATGTTAAATGTAAGAAATTGTTGAACACAACATGTCTTTATTTTGGCGTATTTTCGGAGAAAATCTTCGTCACATTTCTGGCTTAGAAATTCACTTCCAAAAAAGTCAATACAGCTCAAGTAATTTAGGGATAATACGCGTGAGGATCCCTAAATATATCACCGCAGGATTACGAGGGTTCCGTACATTGAGCAAGTTTTAATGAGGTTTGGGACAGAAACTAAGGGTCAAGATGTCTTGTTGGGGACCACTGTGGTGTGCCGAATTATGTTTTGTAAGTGTTCGATGGGTTATGGAGATTGTGGTTCTGTCTTGATTAAAACTCAAATTAAGCCCGTATGTTCTTTGGTTATCAGGCAACCCTGTTTATCTTCGCTAAGCTTTGTTTCTCCAGTCGCGAAGTTTTTAATCTGGTAGAAAATTTTAAAGCGAAAGGTCACTCATTTATTCGTTGACTAAACAGATAAATAAAATTGTCATTGCAGTCGGGGGACCGTTGTGTCGTTGTGTGGAACATTTTTTAATCTAAGAGGTAAGCCTGTCACTCGGGATGATGTAAGTGTAAGAATAACAATATTATTATAATCACGATTTAGGTTATTCAATTGTTATTATTTGTGTTAGTGACAAGAATCCTGTCAGTTGTCATAGACACGTAAACAGTCTTGTATTTTTCGTCTGGTAATATGGACAGATACCCGTCACTAAAGAGTAATCGACTAATTTAATGTTAGTTGGCTGTTGAGAGTTGAGATTGGCTGTTGAGAGTTGCCATTCATTTTTATTTTGAAAGTGTGACAGTTTCGACTTTTGCACGCATTGAGGATTGAACCGTTGAACGGAGCGTTGATATTTTGCTGTGAGAATTAAATCAAAGAATATCCATACAATCGTTGTTTCATTTCTGAGTTTAGGACTAGATCCGACATAAGGATTCTGACGATACATCCAAATCTGTTCAAGCTTTTAAAAGTTATGGTGGCACAATACATACATACATACACGAACCCTGAAAACATTACACTCCTTTTTGTGCAGTCGTGTAATTAGAGGTATTTTTAACAAATTCTGACTGAGATTTGAATGCGAACGTTCTTAAAAATACGGGAATTGCTCCTCTGATTGATGTTAGTAGTTACGCAAAGGTTGTTGGCCCCTTCACCGATCTTAACCGATGTTACCCGAACAACAAATTCCTCGTTTTACTTTCAAATCTTGCGCAGGATCATCAAGTAATATGCCGAAACATTCCATATACTAACGTGATTATTTCTTAAGCATACATAAATATAGTGTATTGCTGTTTCGTAAATAGCTCAATTGAATCGTGCCTGATAGGGTTGCCAATTTGATGTGAATCAGTACCCTAATTGCGTAATGCAACACAATCAGAATCTGTTTCGATTTGAAACAGATTGCTAATTCATTGCTTCATAAGTTGGAAAAAAGATCTGCTCATTAACGTAAATAACGCAATGAATGTTGTTGAACTGTCAAAATGTAACAAATTAGGCAAAATTGTTTTCGAAAATAAGTTACGCAATTAGGGTACTGCTTTCCTCTCGCTTTCCTGCAATCTGTGGGAGTGATTCGTGAAAAGGGACGGAAGCGGTGCGAGAGTTGGCCGTCAGAAACGACCTTGACGAGGCCCCGCCCCTTTAATATTGCTTATTACCAAGGTGAGATGTCAGTTAGATGTTACATATCATTTGTGACTACTGTAAGACTAGCTTGTTTTTTTTTTAACTAATAACTATTATAAGGTTACAAACTACCATTAATTCAGCTTAATACTGGCCCTGTTGCTCTCATCTCGCCATTTTGTATTTAGCTCTGAAAATAAGTTTCTGGTTTATAAAATGTCGCACATGAGCATGTGACCGCCCGTATTTTTCAGAAAATTAGTTTTTTTTTGGAAAAATATTTTTCGTATTATTCAATTTTTTTTTTTTTTGAGTAGTGTTTCCCATGTCTCCGATGTTACTGGCTCGGTTTGGATTCTGTTTATTATTTCTAAAAGCTTAAATGAGTTATTTTATCGGATTACCCAACATTTTTCATCAAAATTTGCCGACCATAAAAAAAACCGGAAGTCAAGATATTAAAAAAAACACAAGTGTAAGTCTATAAAATCATAGATTTTGAAAAAAAAAAATATGATATGGTAGTGTGTCCCCTACAATATTTTCGTAATAGATATGTGTCCCCAATATAGTAGGGAAAAAAAGGCTAGGCAGATTGAGATGATTTGGTGACTATTTTCTATTTTGTTAAGAACCTGGTACTTGTTGAAAGACCTACACTGTCCTCCCATACCTATTAACACTGTTATTTGAAAATATTGTAAAAGCAATTATTTTTAAAAGAGTAACCGTGGAGTTCCTTGCCGGGTCTTCTCCATAGGAAACGACCTTTAGTGGTATGAGGAACAGGGTGAAAAGTTCACTCATCCACCGTAGAAAAGGGAGGATCCTCCGACCAGTCGGGTGTTGTGTCTGGCGGGCAACTGTCCATCGATTTGAAGTTGAAATCTTGTGTCTATTTCGATCGCTCGGTAAACTCTAACTGCGCGATGCAGGATTTGTGTGACGTCATGTCTATGATGCGTAGTTCGTATGTGGCGGTGTAACCGCTACAGACCAATTGGAACCGTGCACCTAGCTTCTGACGTCTCATAAGAGGGTAGGTTTATGTGAAATAAAATATTTAGAATTTGCATTTGCATTTAGTGTTGGCAACCCTACTCGTAGATGACAAGCTAGCTATTCACCACTAGGTTCATTTGCAATTACCATATTGGAATTTGCTTCGAATCTGTGCCTTGTATTGCTAGTTTCTAGTGAAATGTACTCAGTAAGATATCATAGGTTTTGATATTCGTTTATTAATCAAAGGACTGGTTGAAGGATACAGTCTCTAACTACGTGAGGAATCCGTCCTTTTAATTTGAAACATGTTCTAAGTATGTATTTCTATCTATCCTGTACTAGCTGCGCCCTGCGGTTTCACCTGCATAAGTCTCGATCCTGTGGGAATATCAGGATAAAAAAGATTCTAAAAGTAAAAGTATTCCCAACCCAGGTCATGGTCTTCCCATGTGCCAAATTTCATCCAAATCCGTTAAGCCATTTTAGCGTGGAAGCCTAACAAAGAAACAAACTCATTTTCGCATTAATAATATTACTGAGGACTAGTTTTGACTATACAGTTAGACAGTCAGATTCAGAGAGTTGTTTAAAATACTGATGCCTTTCATTCGTCAGACAATCCAACGTACATAGCTGCTGTCTTCAGTAAGTATTCTGAGCATCTACGTATGCTTCAATCCAGGCCCAAGAACCATAAAAAAATCCCTTATAAAAACCTAATCTTCAACAAAGAAAGTGAATGAAAAGCTAATAAAAAAAGCCATTTTAGGCTTACTTTGGGCGTAAAACTTTCTGGCCTTTCGACCAAATTGAAAAGTTACTTTAAAACCCCACTCCACAGGTCCACATTAAAACTTTTTGCCCCAATTTGTTGGATCAAGATTTTAATTTAACAAACATTTCGACCAATTAAATGATAATCTTTTGTTTCATCGGCCAATGGGAACGCTGGATTGAAATCGCCAATCTATCAAGCTTATCACGTAGCAATTCTGATTGCACGCGTGAAATACAAATAAGTACTGAAATCGTCAGATACAGTCCATCAAATAGATTGAATTTTCACGTATGAGGAAGTGTTTTTATTTATCTTCACATTGTTGTTGTTTTGGGGTGAACTGACTTTAGAGATACCCGCAATAATGGTCCACGTTCTCTGCGATCTATTAGTTTTGCATAATGTTCCCACTGCTGGGACACAGGCCTCCTCTCTGTGAGGCGGTGGGCGGTAATCCTCCACGCTGGCCCAGTGCGGGTTGGTAAATGTCACATGTCTTCGAAATTTTGGTTCTAGGATTTTGGTTTCCTCACGATGTTTTCCTTCACCGTTTTGAGAGCTAGATTTGCACCGTTAGATGTATTTGTTTAGAGTCACAATGTTTTACTGAACTAAGTACTCTCTACTGCTATACCATGATTGTCTCTTAGCAAAATAAGTTTGATCTAAAGACATTAAAGTTCTTCTAGAAGAAGAGCAAAGAGTTAATTGTTTTTTTGAAGCGAAATCTTCTTTAGGCGCGTTGGGCATTTTTGAGATGGGACTAAACCATTAATTTCGCGCCCTGTTACCGACACCGTGGAGTAAAAGACATCAACGCGTTTATTACCGCGGTGCCGATTTTATTTCAAGTTTTCATTTCTGTCGGCACTCCCGGAGTGCCACTGTTGTTTTTGCAATGCCTATTTGAAATAGCTAGACGCCTACAGGTAGGATTGGTTTGCACAAGGTTGAGATAGAGAGAATTGGAAAGGGGAAACTCAAACCTTTGCAAGTGGGACAACATTGAAAATCTATCTATGCTAACAATAAAGCTGAAGAGTTTGTTTTGCAATTTGAAAAATTCTTTTTGCATTTGATAGCCCGATTCTTCGGGAAGGTTATTTAACATCACGCTGCGACACTTAGGAGCCGAGCAAAAGAAAACAGAAAGAACGCAAAGTGAAAACAAAGTAGGTAATAGAGCGAGCGAGCGATGTGATGCGACAGAGTTTCCACCACGCGGAAACAGCAAATTTCATGCGGAAGAAGTCACGGGCAGAAGCAAGGAAATAAAAAAAAACAGTGGCACTCCGGGAGAAGTGAAAACTTGAACAAGATCGCCTTGCTGGAAGAAAAATACTTGTATAGAACATTGGTCCGTAACCTTATCTAAATAAAGAGCACAATAGCGTTTGCAAAAAAAAATACTTTAAAGTAAAAATGCTTGCATAGAACATTGATCCGTAACGTGATATAAATGAAGAGCACAATCGCATTTACAAAATTGAGGTGTCGGTAACAGTGTCGCGAGTTCAATTGTTTTTTCCTATATCAAAAATGTCCAACGCGCCTAAAGAAGATTTTACTTCAATTATTTGAAATAAAGCTTTGAAAACACTTGAATTCATTCCATACACTTCTGTACGGCTATTTAATTCTAGACCAAGTTACGGTTTACAAAAAGTACGAAAATCCCGCTCTCCACCAAGATTTCTTTACAAAAAGAAAAGGCGGAAGAATCAGATAGCGTCCATCAAGTGGATTGCTGTATTGACAGGGCAGCTTTTTGGGCAAGGAAAGTTTTTATTTGATCGTACACTTATTTTTGTGGGAGGGGGATCCCAGAAATAATTTCGGTGCGGAAGTATGATAGAAAATGTAAACATATTAAAGTGAATGAGATCCATTCTGAGTTTTGCTCGTAACTCAATTCCGGTCTTGTTTATATAACTGTTAAAAAATACAATAGACGTAAAATATTTAGTAACCTGTTCAATTTAACTATTCCTAAAGTTGCCACACCGAGTGCTGGACGCTGTGTTCGGGTTCGCCACAAGTCAATCGTCATCCTGAGGATACCTCGTTGAGAGGTGAAACACGTGTCGATTTATTACAGGGTTTTTTTATTCAAATTCAAAATATTTCATTTCACATAAACCTACACTTATGAAACGTCAGAAGCTAGGTGCACGATTCCAATTGGTCGTTTACAATGGAGAAGAGCCGGCAAGAAACACCACGGTTACTTTTTTAATTAATGGCTATTTAGGAATAGTTAAGACGAACAGGTTACTAAATATATCAATGTCTATTGCAGGGCTTCCCAAACTTATTTTTACTGTGACGCCCCTGTGAATTTGCCATTTTTTTGCGACGCCCCTAGCGCCTAGTAACAAGTTATCAGAAAAACTCCAAATAACAGTAATAATTTTTATTAGAAAATAAGAACAAAAATTAAAAGAGGTATTTATTTTACTTTGTTTGCTGGCTACTAATGAGAAGTATATGCTTGCTTTTCTATGCATAGTCTCTCAAAACGGGGCTCAAGTTTAGAAATCGCCACTCTCATCTCTTTCTCTACATTGAGAAAGTGAGCTCCAAAATTCAAGCAGTTTGTCGTTGTCGTATTGGAGCTTAAGGCTGGAGTCACAGGACAATTCTATTAAGTAATTGTTCTTCTTCTTCTGTCGAAAGTGTTGATAGTAGTAAGGTTGACTGGAAAGGGTTTCTAATCTATGTGGATCGCCTCACGACGTGGGATAATGCCGTGACGCCCCAGGGCGTCGCGATGCACAGTTAGGGAAACCCTGGTCTATTGTATTTTATAATGGATTTACGTGACGTCACGCCTGAATTAATTAATTATATAACTGTTACAAATTTAAAATAGCTGTATAAATCACATGTTTTTGTCTCAGTATTTACTATACTCCATTTGAAATAAGATTAGACATTTAACTAAACCTTTTTTACAGTCCGTTCAACCGATTTTGACTTCTATTGCGTTGGTGGCATGACAATGGCAGCTGCAGTAAACAGTTGGTTTGTAACCACTTTTTTTGCTTTTAATGCCATCCTTATGCCTACGCAATAGAAGTCAAAATCGGTTGAACGGACTGTAAAAAAGGTTTGTTTAAATGTCTAATCTTATTTCAAACGGAGTATAGTTAGTAACACACAGAGGAGTAATGTTAACTAATCTTGTCAAATCCGACAGTCTCAGCCAAGCTGTGCTCACTAATCAGACGTGTGGTACGTTTGATTGGCTGCTGCAGTGCTGTTTATGTAAGACTGATGCATATGTTATTAGCCTTGTATCATTTAAGTATCAAGAGCTAGTCTCATCCTCAGACCAAATAAAAAGATAGTGCTGTCAACTTTCAACAGTGAAGTGAAGCCGGTTTCGTAAACATGTGTGCACTTAGTGAGGTGTAGTGTGATTGTAAATGGTTGTACATGTGTGCGTGTGAGCGTGTATGCACAGAGCGGAGGTGTAGTTTTGGTATGCTTCACTTTATTGTTCGCAGCGCTTTGTCTTGGTTTTTTATTTGGTCTGAGGTCTTATCGTAATGATTTAACTGGAAAATTCTTTCAAATTACAAACAATTCCTCGAGACTGCCTCGTTGGTCGCAAGCGCTACTGCTGAGAATGAGGTCCTGGGTTCGATTTCCGGGTCGGGCAAAGTATTATTAGGTTTTTCGATCTGGAATTTCTCAGTAGCAGCCCGGAGTCTGGATTTGTGTCCGGTTGATGGCAATAGGCTCGCCCCCTATTACATGGAACTTAAACATAACTGGCGAAATGTGGGTATACTATAGGTACACCTCTGCCTAACCTTTCGGGGATTACAGGCGTGATGTTATGTTTATGTGTACTAATCATTTTGAATTTTGATCGTCATGGATTTAAATTAAAACACAGTCTCGAAAATAGCCCACTCTATACTGCTTCCATGTCTAAGACGCAGAAAAAAAAACAGTGTAGTCAACTCCCATTTTCAATAACTAAAAATCCAGCGCTATAATCACGATGTTTTGGTAGACGAATTGAAGGCAGCAGTA
The DNA here is from genome assembly GCA_963680765.1 of Agrochola lychnidis. Classification (NCBI taxonomy): domain Eukaryota; kingdom Metazoa; phylum Arthropoda; class Insecta; order Lepidoptera; family Noctuidae; genus Agrochola; species Agrochola lychnidis. Next base: position 16,036,180 of record OY796872.1, read on the forward strand.
TTTAAATCATAGTCCAAGTCAAATCATTTATTTCAAATAGGCCCTTCTTGGTACTTTTGAACGTCAAAATTTACAAAAAAAAAACGTGTGGCACTCGGGGACTGCCGCGGTAAAGCTATTGCATAGCATTTGTAACCTCCATACTTCGTATTTGTCAACGCTACACTTGGGATGATGACGTGATGACATAAAACAAAAATTACGTTCCCATGACAACATCACGTTGTCATGGGAACCGTCATTACATGGTAGGCGGAGTGGGGGGTGTTAGGTTTTATTTTCGTTACGTTACGGAATTTCTTGATTTGGTCGCCGCGCTCAAAGCCCGCGATAAAAGCTATGCAATAGCTTAAAATAAAGTTTAAAAAACTGTAACCCGACTACAGGAAAATAAAAATGATCTAAAAAGTACGAAACAAGCAAATATTTCAGACAGAAATCAAGACATAGGTACAAAAATGGTCAAGGTAAAGCCGTGGTCGCATGCCTGTATACCATGTTGGTGCCAAGAACACCTACAAAATTATAATGGTGGCATTTTTGTACCTATGTCTTGATTTCTGTCTGAAATATTTGCTTGTTTCGTACTTTTTAGATCATTTTTATTTTCCTGTAGTCGGGTTACAGTTTTTTAAACTTTATTTTTTTATTTTATACTTTTCCGTTTTTACACTTGATTAACGTAAATAAGAGTAGAGTAATACAATAGTTCAGTAATTAACCTATTTTAAATTCCAATAGCAGTGCATAGTGCTTTGGACGAAACCATAGAGCGATTTATTTCGACGCCAACACCATATATCGATATCGAGCTTCGAAGAAATCCAAAATATAAATATTTCGTTGTACTTCTTTTTCTTCATAAGAGTGGAATTACAAATCGGTACTTCTTATTAAGATTTGATTAACTGCACGTTGGTAACATCTTGCGATACTACGTAGCGCAGTCTCACTTTTGCTTGTTTTTAACGATTTAAACATATTTGTTTACTTTGAAAATATAATATTATATACATATTTGTAATGTGCTCATCAAGACCTTTCTTTTGATACCAAACATATCATGATCATCCCATTTTAATTTTTTTCGAGGTTAGAAATTTACGTGGAAAGTCCACCAAATTAAATTTAGGGAAAAAGTATATAGCCTATGTCACTCGGACCATTATTACGAATCTATTGATACCTCATTTATCAAAATCGGTTTAGCAGTTTAGGCGCTACGGTGGAACACACGTAAAAACATACATACATACAAACATACATACATACATACAAACATACATACATAGACTGCTAAAATCATAACCCTTCCTTTTGGCTTTGCCGTAGTCGGGTAAAAAATAATTTATTGATACTCTCAGATTGGAGAATGCGGTACATCGCTTCTGCATTATCGTTCTCTCATCCCGATGGAGAACGATGGCCTTCCTATTCCTTGCTGCTTATAAGCAAAAATATCTTTCCACCCGTCCAACATTTTCCACTCACTCCAACACCAGCAACTTAAAAGGCTATCCCTATAAAAAGAACGCCCAACAAACTTTACAATCCCGCATCCAATTTGGTAAAAAGCAACACTATACCAAAGCTGTTTACTCAAGTACACCCCGCCACACTTAATCATCGCGATCCGTACTTACGCGTATATAAAACGGGAGAAACTTGTTATCACCATCGTACACCCGCGCTATGGGTGTAGTTTTGACACAGAGGAGGGAAGAACTGGAGTGGTCGTTTATTTCTGGGTGGGAACCGGCTAACCGAATTAGAAAACCACTTGAAGAAAATGTAAAAGCAGTTTAATGAAGTTTCGTAGATTTCCTTATCTTGTGTGATTATAAAAAGTAGTGAGAATGCTGCGTGTGTAGTCGGGTTGAACTCTGGGTGTACAGAAGCTATTAGAATATTGTTGCTTGTGGGGTCTATTAGAGGCTGTTTTAAATTAAGAAACACCATTGCATTGCCACTCTGCCGCAAAATCCTTAGCTGGTTTGACGAGTGCTGGAATTTCAGGATTATCACAAAAGTTCACTCACACAGAAGGTGGTATTTATTTTTGTCTTACGTACCGCTGTTTGCCTCAACTTTATTACTCCATTTGCTGTTTACTCCGTGTCCTATAACTATAGTTTCGTTTTTTCACCGTATCCTCAATGTCGAGATAGCAATGACGAGGGTTTTTGCAGGTTACAGTAGTCCAGATTTTTCTTATCTTTATGCCCTTTTCACCTATAGGGGCGAACAAAGTTTTTAGTGATACTGACTGTACTTGATCGAGTGTATTTTAAAGCAAATTCTGTTGGAAAGGTATGTTATTTTTGATTTCATTGCTGAAACTCTGTCACGTGGTAACATCTTGTAACTATTAAATGAACAATATTTGTAAATATTTGTAATCGCGTTCTCAAAAACGGCTTTAACGATTTCTATGATAGTTGCAATATAGGGGTTTACGAGGGCGAAAACTCGATCTAGCTAGGTCTCATATCTGGGAAAATTCGTTTTCTCCGTATTTTCACCCGAGCAGAGCTCGGTCGCCCAAAGTTTAGAACAAGAAAACGAATAATGACATGGCAGCATGGAATTAGTAAGTACTATACATGGATTAGTATGAACTTTCCTATACTATTAAATGAGCATTCTCTATTTTCACCAGAGCAGAGCTCGGTCGTCTAGGTACGTACACACGGCTAGGCATCAAGCTATACATTTCCAGTTTATGCTGATCTCGCACTGCATAGGATTTCCCTGCAATGCGAGGTCAGCTTTTACTGGAAATGTATAGCTTGATGTGTAGCCGTGTGTATTAGTTTTTAAATGGCATATATTACCTGATGATGAGAAAAATATTTATAACGACAACATCAGTTAATTCTATAGTATAAAAAAATGCGTAAGTATTCAGTCTAATTAACGGTTAAATTTTTATGAAGATTTGTTGACTGCCTCGTTGGTCTAGTGGTCGCAAGCAATGCTGCTGAGCATGAGGTCTTGGATTCGATTCAAAGTGTTATTGGGATTTTCTGTCAGGGATTCAGTAGCAGCCCGGAGTCTGGATTTGTGCCCGGTTGGTGGCAAAAGGCTCAAAAGCCAAGTCAGAAATCCATTGAGGGTATAAAAACTCTGTTACCAGGTTAGTCACTAACAATAAAACACAAAACACGAAAAATAAAGATAAAGCAATAGGCTCGCCCCCTGTTACATGGGACTTAAACATAACTGGTGATATGTGGGTGTACTATAGGTACACCTCTGCCTTTCCCTTCAGGGAATACAGGCGTGATGTTATGTTTAATTTATAACCAAGATTTGAGGACTTCAAAAAAAATCATGTAAATTCCTCTCATAAAATTTCGGGCCACTAAACCAGCGAAGTAGGTATAAAATAACATTTATATAATTAAACTAGCTGACCCCGGCAAACGTTGTTTTGCCAATTATTTGTTTGGGGTGGACAACCCTTATCACTTAGGGGTATGAAAAATAGATAGTAGCCGATTCTCAGACCTACTGAATATGCATATAAAATTTGGTAAAAATGCCGTTTCGAAGGAGTAAGGTAACTAACATTGTGACACGAGAATTTTATATATAAGATAAACATTCCAGACATGTTTAAAAAAAACACAATTCTTTCATTGACTCAACAGACGGCCTATTGAAATGACACATACTTGACACTATTGTTTTTCTTTTATTGCTACATCTGCAAGCATTTAGTTTTATTTTATTGTCCATTTCCGTTGTACATAATTAGCTATAATTTATTGAACACATCAAGAAAAAAATGTTAAAATATCCGTTCATGTGTTGCCATCTTTCAAAAAGATGTTTAAAAGGAACGAGTCTCATTTTTTATATGGCAATTTATCAATCTGCTGTGGCTATTATTGCAGTCTATGGGTACTGATGGACGTTCCCCAATGATCTCAGTTGAATATTTAGTAAAGTTATCTGTATTTGCCTTAATATTTTTTTTTATTATTAATAGTTCCGATTACCTTAGTAATGCATGAAATATTTTATAAATTAATTAACCAAGTTATTAGTTTAATTATAAAAATTAGAGACTAACTTAAGGCGACGATAACCGACTTTTTAATGATTTAATACTGAAGATCACGTCTAAACGAGTAGTGTTTTAATGATTTGGAAAAAATGTATGTTAAATTAGAGCGTTTTCCTAATAACTTATTATAGAAATATTTTAGATTATGTTTATATGTATTACATAGTGAAATTAATTTGTAAAGTTATGTCTAACACGGATAAAAAAAACGTGTGGCACTCGGGGACTGCCGCGGTAAAGCTATTGCATAGCATTTATAACCTCCGTACTTCCTATTTGTCAACGCTACACTTGGGATGATGACGTGATGACATAAAACAAAAATTACGTTCCCATGACAACGTCACGTTTCCCATGACAACATCACGTTGTCATGGGAACCATCATTACATCACGTTGTCATGGGAACCGTCATTACAACCTAAGCGGAGTGGGGGGGGGGTTTTATTTTCGTTACGGAATTTCTTGATTCGGTCGCCGCGCTCAAAGCCCGCGATAAAAGCTATGCAGTAGCTTAAAAACTGAGAATCACGCAAAATCTATCAAGCGTATTTTTCTGAAACCTTCATCATTTTAAAGATAATTTAACTATTAATCTTTTAGCATACTTGTTTTATTAAAACACCTTTTGTTTTATGTATAATAAATTAATAATGCGTCTAATTTGGGACAGCGCTCCTTGATGGGCGAGTCCTATTACTGGCTGGACGTACGACGCGTTGCGTGAGCTCAGTAAAGAACACGCAACCCGACCACTCAAGGTTACTGGCATATATCTGCGTCTTATCAGATCATCATCATTCTCCTGCCATTGTCCCAATTTATTCTTCTTCCATATTTCTCTATCAGTCATCATCTCGGAAGTCACCCCCTTCCTAGCCATATCATCTTCCACACAGTCCATCCATCGTTTCTTTGGTCTTCCCCTACTCTTATAGCCATCCACATTCATACTCAAAACTTTCCTCACGACATTTTCCTCATTCCTCCGAATCATATGACATATCATGACAACCGATTTCCACACATCTTTTCATTCACCAATGCCACTTTCAGATCAGAGAATTAAAATTGTGTTACCTAGTTTTTTTGACTTAAAAATGTATAATTAATAATTAAAAGGTAAGATGCATCCACCATTCAGCATATAATTCGAATAAATAAAACCGGCCAAGTGCATATCGGACCACGCACAATGTAGGGTTCCGTAGTTGGGATAAATTTATCCGAAGAACAAACTTAACTTTATAGTAGAAAAAAAAAATATTTCATCAGAATTTATGGGAGAATATGTTTTTACAACCGCAAATCTAAGTTGGTTGACTATTACTCGTTAACTTGTAAAGCCTACTCAGCTGTGATAGTTTTCTTTTTAAATTCGTTATACAGTGTGAGTCTTCATAATGTGCACATATCGAAATGAGGAAATCTATGCTTAATTTTAACGACAGAAAAAATATTTAAAAAATCTAAATATTGTTTTTTATACTTTTTATGAAATTAAAAAAAAATTGTAACAAAACTGTGTAACTTTTAAACTGAATCAGCTATCGCGATGAAACAAACTCCATAATGATTGAAAGTAAGTAGCCGTCCACATAAAATTAAAATTGAGAAAAAAACTACCCTCAATTGAAAATAAACATGTTTTTTTAGTAAAAATCTGTATTTTTTTCTTCAATTTTTAATTGTAAAATTTATAAATAAGATAATAATAAAAAGAGAGCAAAAAAAAATTTTTAAAAAAAAAATTTTTTTGTAAATTTTTTTTTTTTTTTTAAACTAAAAAAAAAAATTACCATTTTTTCCGTCGATAAAATTAAGCATAGACTCCCTCATTTCGATATGTGCACATTATGAAGACTCACACTGTATAAGCTACTGCTGTGAATTTTTTCACATATTTTTTCAACTAACCATTTAGTTGGCAGGGGGACACTTGACTCTAACAAAAATGTTCACTTTAAAGCTTAATATTTCGCAAACGGATCTCTAAATTCAAAAATGGTTTTGCATACTCACAATATTTTTGAAAGACCTTTCCAACGATACCCCACACCAAGGGATAGAAAAAAAAAAAAACATTTCCACTTTACGTGTAGGAGAGGTACCCTAAAAAAATATATTTTTCATGATTTTATTTTACCACTTTGTCGGCGTGATTAATATGTATACCCTTGCCAAATTACAGCTTTCTAGTACTAAGCGTCTCTGAGCTAAGCCGCGGACAGACAGACAGACGGACATGACGAAACTATAAGGGTTCCTTGTTTACTACGGAACCCTAAAAAACCGAGTTGGTACTTCCCTATTTCTAAAATTAGAACGATTATTCTAAACAAAAAGTTTGATTATTTAAAGCCCGAACTTCATATTCCCGCCATTTGCGATCATTTATCTTAATAACGGCCAGCCATTCGTTTTCATCGCTTCAATTACAATCTTAGATCACGCCATAATGTTTAGATTTAAATAAGTAATATATTTTTTCATCATCATTATCGTTCGTCGGCGCAACATGTATTTTTCTTTCATACTTTACCATTACTAGTTAATTGATTCAGGCGTGACCTTTCGGAAACCCATTATAAAATATAATAAACGTGGATATATTTAGTAACCTGTTCCGCTTAGCTATTTCTAAAGAACCATAAAAAACCCTGAAAGAAATCGACACCTCTCAACGAGGCATCCTCGGGATGACGATTGACTTGTCGCGAACCCCACACCGAGCGCTGAACGCAGACTCTTTGTTCTCTGTTAGTCGTCGGTAGTCAATTCCATTCTAGCCATATTGTGGCGGCATCTCCATCGCCACATGCGAACTACGCATCAAAGACCTGACGTCACACAAATCCTGCATCGCGCTATTAGAGTTAACCGCGCGAACACCAAATATATGTCACCGTAAGATTGTGAGCACTGTTCGTTCATAATCTATCGGTATTATTTCCGTTAGATCATAATCTATCGAAAAATTGTGAACTGGGTGAAATGGGTTAGGTTAGGTTAGACCTGTGATCAAGCGCGCGCGAGCCGAGCGAGCGAAGCGAGCGGTGCTGCGGCAGCGGCCGGCGAGCGCTACTTTCAAGTTACTCGCACCCACGCAGGCTAGTTTATATTAACGCAAAGTGCATTACGTCGCAAACAAGTTGGTTACCAGTTCACAATTTGTCAGTTTTTCATGGATACAATAAAAACTATCGAAAAATTATGCGTTAAATTGTAAATGATTCACAATTTTCACAATTTTTCGACAGTTTATAATCTAACGGAAATATTACCGATGGATTATGAACTAACGAAGTTTATAATTATACGGTGACATATATAACTACCCCGACATCAATAGTTTGGCAGGTGTCCGCCAGACACGACAGCCGTCTGGTTGGAGGATCCTTCCTTTTCTACACCCTGTTCCTCATAGCTCTAAAATATAAATTTCACACAGTTCATCCATTGTTTCTAAGGTCTTTCTCTACTACACAATCATACGGTAAATATGATGAGAAACTGAATATACATACATACACACATAAACTCACGCCTTCTTCCCATGGGGGTAGGCAGAAACTTCAGAACGCCACCTGCTACGATCCTTATATACTCCTTTTGCCTCGTTTACGTGATTGTATTTAATTATAAAATAAGTAAAATTAAAAACTGCACATAATTAGGTATTAAAACACTCGTGTGGTACTGTTCTATCGCGTGTTTTAATACCCTCATTATGCAACAGTTTCATAAACTACTATTATTATCTTGATATTGTCAGCGAAGTTATCTAGCCTCTCTCCAATTTTTAATCAAGATTCGGTCACACTTGAAAAATATACAAAACATTGAAGAAATAGTAACTCCTACATCCCGGAATTTATGTAATAATTGAGAGACAGTACAGTTGCTGTCATTCGTCTTAATAATAGTTCATTTGTTTGAAGCGAATATGTCTGTCTGCCGCTTTATTTTAGATCGGTTGGGCCTTGAAAAGGGCGAGATGTGTTAAAAGAGATTTATTTCTGTGACGATTAATTTGATTTTAATTTTACTGTGTCGTGTGAGATTTAATGCGTTAACATAAAATACTAGCTTCCGCCAGCGGCTCCGCCCGCGTGATATCTTTATAAATTATAGCCTATGTTACTCAGTGATAATATAGCATTCTACTGGTGAAATAATTTTTAATATCGGTTGAGTAGTTTTTGAGTTAATCCATTACAAACATACATATAAAAAAAACGTGTGGCACTCGGGGACCGCCGCGGTAAAGCTATTGCATAGCATTTGTAACCTCCATACTTCCTATTTGTCAACGCTATACTTGGGATGATGACGTGATGACATAAAACAAAAATTACGTTCCCATGACAACATCACGTTGTCATGGGAACCGTCATTACATGGTAGGCGGAGTGGGGGGTGTTAGGTTTTATTTTCGTTACGTTAGGGAATTTCTTGATTCGGTCGCCGCGCTCAAAGCCCGCGATAAAAGCTATGCAATAGCTTAAAAATAAAATCTTTTCTTACAATATTAGTTTAAACTTACGACGTCTCTTGTGATGATTTGTTTATAAGCTAGTTAATAATGTTCCTATGTTCGGAAAAGGCATCCTATTTTCTAAGAAGATTTATAATAAGTTTTGAAGGAAGTTTTGTCATTATCGTCTTCGTCTAGATTGCACTTCACAACTTTTTATAAGTGTACTTTTTACCAGTTTTGGCACCGAACTCGAAAACTGCAGAGCACTTTTTAACAACTTATAAAAAACTCGATCAATATTAGAGCCTATGCACACCACGTTTTTTAAACGCGCCGTCGACGCGCGTTTGTAGCGATACAGACGCGATACGCACGCGAGTCAGACGCAGCCTGTAGACCTTCTGTAGGATAAAAGTGCGCCGTCGACGCGCGTTTCTAAAACGCGCGTCGACGACGCGTTTAAAAAACGGAGTGTGCACAGGCCCTTAGCTCTATGGTTTCAAATAGCACTAAGATTTCCATAATCTTCAGCCTAGCATTTTCCCCACTATGTCCGCACTATGCTTCCAGTCTAACCGGTTTCAGCTGAATACCAGTATTTTACATTGGGCGACCGCCTATCTGACCTCCACAACCTAGTTTCTGTAACACGATACCCCTTGGTAAGACTGGTTGTCAGACTTTTGGGGCTTCTAACTACCCGTAACGACTGTCAAAGATGTTCACATAACAGCTCGGAGGGGTCATGGTATGTAAAGATGGTCACCCATCCATGGACCAACCGCGGCAAGCGTGGCTTTACTTGATCGATCGACCCGTGCGGTTGTTATTACTTATGAAAATCCATACAAGAATTATAATAGCCTAGCTTTTCACTATGTTAGGTATGCTTCCAGTCTAACCGGATTCAGCTGTACTTTACATGGAACGGCTGCCTATCTGACCTCTACAACCCAGTAACAGGGTAACACGATACCCCTTGGTTTGACAAATTTTCATACTTTCGGAATTCTGACTACCCGTAAACACTCAAAGATCTTCAAATTACAGCTCGGACCAACGGCTTAACGTGCTTTCCGAAGCACAGAGCGATCCTATCGACAGACCGACCTCCGAACATTTGATCGACGTGTGCAGCTGCTATCTTAGCCACCATACAGGAAACCACGTCAATATTCACCATTATCCGCAGACAGGTTTTCCAATCGCCATTATAAAGCACATGATTAAACTGTAAAAATAAATCTGTACCTAAATTAATCATAACAAAACTCAACATACCGTTTGTTTAACGAGCCGTAGCTAAACATTCCAATATTTTAGCTTCCCCTATAACTCATATTGCAACAGGTGCAAAAAATACTAACCATGTTACGTATTTATAACTGTTTTGACGTTATTCTGTATTAATGGGCAGATTGCTCCGATAAAAGAAAATATTATATTTCTTTTTGATGGCGTAGGTATTGGTTTCTATGCTGGGATATAGGATTTTTATATGATTGGTATCCTAAATGTGTAGAAACGTGTGTTGTTTCGTTTCGTTCTGCGCGTGATGGTTGGAATTAATTCGACGCCACCGCTTTTTTAACCGACTTCCAAAAAGGAGGAGGTTATATGTTCGTCGCGTATGTTTGTTTTTTTTTTTTTTTTTTATGTATGTCCACCGATTTCTCCGTCAATAGTGGACCGATTTTGAAAATTATTTTTTTGTTTGAAAGGGTGTGCTCTCGAATTGGTCCCATATAAATTTTATTAACTTTGCTTTGATAGTTTTTGAGTTAGCTACAAAATACGTATTTTTTTCCCACTTGCTATGTAGATGATATGATAAGTTTCTGTCACTGGTAGCAGGTAGTGGTATTCGAATGTGTGTGGGGTAGGTACCACAACTAAAAAGTGAAAAATAAAAACTTTTTACAAAAAAAAAAACAACCGACCTCCAAAAAACACTACAAAGTGAAAAATAACTTTAATTTCGGAAGTCGGTGGCAAAAAACGAAAATACAAAACACAAGACACCGACTTCCGAAATTAAAGTTATTTTTCACTTTGTAGTGTTTTTTGGAGGTCGGTTGTTTTTTTTTTTGTAAAAAGTTTTTATTTTTTCTCAATAAGATGTTATAAAGATTTTACTTGAGAACATTTTTAAAACTTAAAAAAACTCATTACACTCATTGCGGGGATAAAAATTATAGCCTATGTTACTCGTTGATAATGTAGCTATCCAATGCTGAAAACATTTTTCAAATCGGTCCAGTAGTTTTAAGTTTATTCGTTACATACAAAAATACAAATCTTTCCTCTTTATAATATTATAAATATTATCATAAGTATAGATTAAAAAGTTTCATCATCAGTCTTCTCATACAAAATTCTCACGTTACAATTCGACGCCGGGTATTCAAATCCTGCTCATATCATTCCCCGCTTCCTCTCTAGCCCCACAGACACTCTTAGACACTAGATCGACTGATTGTGGAAATACCAGCGGTAATCAACGGTTATAACATAATTGGTTGCTTCCTGAACACTATGACTTAATAATAAGAAAGTTTTATTATGAAATGTAACGTGGTGGTAAGTGCCTGTGTTTCCGATGTATGATTAGAATATTTGTTTTGAATTCTATTTCAATTTGTAACCCAGAGTAGAAGGAATCTATAACACGGTATTTTTTATACTTATTAAAGTGAGAACGTAGAGCAGTGGTGGCCCAGTGGTAACGGCCGCGACTTACGAGTTGTAGGTCGTAGGTTCGAACCCAGACATGCGCTTTACTTTGTGTAAATTATTTCATCACCACTGCTCTCAAAACGGTGAAGGAAAACATCGTGAGGAAACCGGCATGTCCTAGAACCGAAAATTCGAAGACATGTGACATCTACCAACCCGCACTGGGCCCGCGTGGTGGATTACGGCCCAGTCCCTCTCACAGAGAGGAGGCCTGTGTCCCAGCAGTGGGAACATTTATAGGCTGATGATGATGATAAAGTGAGAACTTGGTAGTGGCCCTGGAAAATAATACGTGAAAGAATCTGAGGGAGGCCTTTGCTTAGCACTAGCAGATGGACAGTGGTGCCGATACCCTTGTTCACAAACTAAACTTAATTTAAGTTCAATGCATCTTTTTCTTTCTATTTCATTAAGAAAAGGACAGAAGATGAATTTTAGTTTAGTCCTGTCAAATTAATCAGCACCTGTCACTACTCCATACAAGTTTAGACGTGATTAAAAACTTGCCTACTAAAATTACATCAATTTACGTCAAACGCTGATTAATTTGACAGGACTAAACTAAAATTTATCTTCTGTCCTTTTCTTAATGAAATAGAAAGAAAAAGAGGCACTGAACTTAAATTTAGTTTAGTTTGTGAACAAGGGAATCGACACCAGTGACGACTAAATAAAAAAAAAAAATACGTGTGGCACTCGGGGACTGCCGCGGTAAAGCTATTGCATAGTATTTGTAACCTCCATACTTCCTATTTGTCAACGCTACACTTGGGATGATGACGTGATGACATAAAACAAAAATTACGTTCCCATGACAACATCATGTGTCCCATGACAACATCACGTTGTCATGGGAACGGAATTTCTTGATTCTGTCGCTGCGCTCAAAGCCCGCGATAAAAGCTATGCAATAGCTTAAAAATAAAAGAGGGGCTGAAAGTAACACTGGTTATCACCACTAGGCTCGCATGGTGGATTTCGGACTCCCTCTCATCTAGAGGAGGCGTGTTCCAGCAGTGGGAACATTATAGGCTGATTATAATGTTTTCCTATACCATTAAACGAGCAATATTTGTATATAATTATAATATATATATTTGTACTCACGTTCTCGAAAACGGCTCTAGCGATTTCGATGAAAGTTACTATATAGGGTTTTTTAAAATGTTGTGCTGGTGATATGAATGCCAAACCAACATCTCACATATTCTAATAATTTGTTTCCAAAATTTTGTTAGTTATTTTTTTGATTTTGTCATGTTTAAATTTGATTATTTTTGTTGCAGGTATGTACCAGGTTTTATTTCCATGTGATAAATTAGAAGAATCAGTGGTCGGTATGTAAAAAAGATTAGTCTTATCTTATACTATTAAACGAGCAATATTTGTATACATATTTGTTCTCATGTTCTCGAAATCGGCTCTAACGTTTTCGATGTAAGTTGCAATATAGGGGTTTACGGGGCAAAAATCTAGCTAGGTCTCATATCTGGGAAAATTCGTTTTCTATGTATTTTCACTCGAGCAGAGCTCGGTCGCCCAAAGTTTAGAACAAGATAATGAATAATCACATGGCAGCATGGAATTAGTAAGTACTATAATACATGGATTAGTATGAACTTTCCTATACTATTAAATGAGCATTCTCAATTTTCACCAGAGCAGAGCTTGGTCGTCTAGGCACTGGTATCTGTATGATAAGATGATATTGTTTTGAGAAACGGTTGGATATGTAGAAGAAAGGAGACTGGAAAAGAATAAGATAAAGATGGAATTAATAGTCCGAATAACGACTAAAAGAGAGCTAAATGGGAAAACTTTCAAAGCTTGATCTGAATAAAAAACATTGCTATAGATAGTGCAATCCACGAAGACGCGCCCCACTCCGCTCCGCGCCGTACTAGTTCAGCTTACAGTACAGTATCGCGCAGTGGGGCGCGTCGTCGTGGATTGCGCTATCTATAACCGCCTATCGATTTTCCTCCATCATATAATTTTCCAAACCAGACTCTTTTAACAAAATACCTGGTATTAATTTGACGTTAGTATAGATACTATGTCGAACTGGGGCCATGGTTTATAGTCCAATAAAGTTTAATAGCCAGAACGCATAGCGTGCGCCATCGCAGACCGAAATAACGGTGACTCCTAGTTCTGCTAATTGAAAATTTTATACTATAGGTAGAATAGAATTGTTGCCTGAATTATGTTGACAGTTTGAAATACAGAAAACAATGTAAACTTGGTTACAGTTTCTGCGAGACGGTTTAGTTAATCTGCTGCTAATTGTTATTTTGAATCGATTTGTCTCGTCACTATTAGGCCGTGCGCACTTTGGACGCGATTTCGTACGAATTTTACTCGTGCGAACACTTACGAACACGCACGAACGATCCCGACTTTCGAAGTAGGGGATCGCGCAGACTGAGTGCGAGTTAGTCGTACGTATAGTTCCGACGTCGGAAAACAACCCGAACTTGTTGGGATTGTTCGTGCGTTCAATTCGATGTCACCGGAACACTACCGATTTGACGGAGAAAAACGTATTCAGCGGACGCACTCAATTCGTACGACCACAGTCATACGTTTACGTACGATACAAATTTGTGTCCAAAGTGCGCACGACCTTAGAGTAAACGTGTTCTTGAGTGGAGATTCGAGGACGTCCTCAGGATAAGATCAAGTTAAATGGCATTGCGAAGGCCTATTTCCAGCATTGGACTGCTTTACGCTGATAATGATGAAGATGCCTGCCTCGTGTCCAGATGGCCTAATAGTTTCGCATGAAAGATTTCTGGTCTACCCAGATAATTCTTTGAGTAAGGTAGTGTCATAGATTTTTTCCATTTGGAAATTTGCAGTACTAGCATGAAGTGTAGACTTGTGCCCTTTTATGGCATGAAGCTCACCCAATTACATGGTGACGATGACATAACCGCTTGAAAACCACCGCCTACTATGTTTAGCAGAATACGTGTTATGATGAATAAAAAGCTTCAGACGCCAATACCTTCTTTAAGTCGTCGGTTCCTCGCCGTGTCCTCGTGGAGGCGATCGGCGGCGGTGGTCCAGGCCATGGTACGGAGCGAGAGGGCATGGGAGGCCGTCACCTCCTTCTGCGAAGCAGTAATGCTTGCGAAAGAGGAGGCGGAACGCGTTAGGGGAAGGGAAATTTCGCGCCTTCACGTCCCTAAGGCGCCCTGGGCGTCGGGAATCAAAGAGATATCAGTAGAACTGACGGGGTCCGCTAGGGCCGATGCCTGCCGAGGTCGCGGGAAAGTCCGAAAGAGATACCGTGACCTCTGGCAATACAGGCAACTGAAAGAACACGGGTGGGATTTAGTCTGTAAGAGTGACATGCCCTCCCGCTCCGCCCAGAGCGGGAGAAGTTATTTGATCGTTTTCCACCCAAAAAATAAATAAAAAAAGGTCGTCGGTTCCATATTTCCAACTATTTCTGTCCATTTAAAAACCAGCAAAATGTAAGTAAAGCATAATAACAAAAGTGATTGCATGCCAAACAACCATCAGAGATGCACCGCATACGATTTATATGGAAATGTTGAAGCGAAAATTGTTACATTTTATATTTTTTTAACAGTACGCCTGTCAATATTCACGCGATGTGCGCTGAATGCTTCAGCCTGTCAGTTATAAAATCGCGTACTTATTGTGTGAAGTAAATAAATATATAATATTAGCTTTTTTGCACACGACTACGCCTGTGTGGAGGTCGGGAATTATCCCACGGGAACGTACTACCGGGATAAAAAGTGTCCAACCCAGGTCATGGTCTACCCATGTGCCAAATTTGATCGAAATCCGTTCAGCTGTAAAGGCGTGAAAAGGTTGAAAGTTACTTTAATTTTCGCATTTATAATATTACTAGCTGACCCCGGCAAACGTTGTTTTGCCAATTATTTGTTTGGGGTGGACAACCCTTATCACTTAGGGGTATGAAAAATAGATAGTAGCCGATTCTCAGACATACTGAATATGCCTATAAAATTTGGTAAAATTCAGTAAAGCCGTTTCGAAGGAGTAAGGTAACTCACATTGTGACACGAGAATTTTATATATAAGAAGTATTAGTTATCCATCATAGTCGTCTACATTTCTTAATTTTTTTTTTCTGGAGTATCTGTCATGAACCCTGCGTTTTATAGACCTTGGCCATGTCATATACTGCGTGACGAATTTGGTCTTCGTGTCGTGCTGCCATAAAATATTATAAACCTGTAAGTAATTGTCTTACTACGGGCCAATGGCTTCCCAAACAGAAAAAACGTGCATTAATTACCACACTTGCATTAACAATTTTAGTGTTTGAAGCCACAATTTTTTCAGTCTCCTTATCATGATGTCTCAAGCTGATATTCAACAGCTTCACTTGAGTGAATGGTTTGACAAAAATGAACCCATTTATATCTCATTCCACGCTCACATAATACCAACTAAATTACTATAAAAATTAAATTTTGCTTATTTAATTTTTCGACTATCAGAGCGCAAGTGAAAGATACCGGATGCCGAAATCCAGATATCTTTGGATTGGTTCACTAATGAATTCATTTTTAGGGTTCCGTTGCCAAATGGCAAAAAACGGAACCCTTATAGATTCGTCATGTCTGTCTGTCTGTCCGTCCGTATGTCACAGCCACTTTTTTCCGAAACTATAAGAGCTACGCTGTTGAAACTTGGTAAGTAGATGTATTCTGTGAACCGCATTAAGATTTTCACATAAAAATAGAAAAAAAACAAATAATTTTGGAGTTCCCCATACTTAGAACTGAAACTCAAAAAAAAATTTTTCATCAATCCCATACGTGTGGGGTATCTATGGATAGGTCTTCAAAAATGACATTGAGGTTTCTAATATCATTTTTTTCTAAACTGAATAGTTTGCGCGAGAGACTGTAACTTCTAAAATAAGAGAATGATAAAACTAAAAAAAATATATGATGTACATTACCATGTAAACTTCCACCGAAAATTGGTTTGAACGAGATCTAACAAGTAGTTTTTTTTAATACGTCATAAATCGTAAACCGCAATTTACCTTTCATTCAATGTTACTTGCTGCTACGGAACCCTTCATGGGCGAGTACGACTCGCGCTTGGCCGGTTTTTATTTTCTCTTTTGATTCATTCTGTGTTCAGACGTTTCATTTCGAGTGAAAGATGTCGAAAGTAAAATGATATCAGTTTTGAAAGTTGAGTGCAGACTGTCAGCGCTCCGTGTGGCAACACGCTGTGTTCAGGTTCGCGACAAGTCCATCGTCATCCTGAGGATGCCTCGTTGAGAGGTGAAACACGTGTCGATTTCTTTCAGGAGTTTTTTTTTATGGCTCTTTAGAAATAGCTAAGCGGAACAGGTTACTAAATATATCCACGTCCATTGTATTTTATAATGGATTTCCGCAAGGTCACGCCTGAATCAATTAACTAAATATATGTCAATGAACTTAAACATATTATCATTCCTTTAGACAAAATCTCTTAGGGCCGGCGCCCACTGGCGGCATGGCACGGCAAGGGATTTTTATGCGACGAATAGGAATATAACTTATATGTATGACAATAGAATTGAAATTTCAGTGATAGTGCCTAAAGACGTCGCGGCATGCCTAAGGATGCCGCGGCATCGTAGCCGTTGAAATTTCAATTATTTTGGTATACTATTAAGTTATATTTCTATTCGTGGCATAAAAATCCTTTGCCGTGCCGTGCCACTAGTGGGCGCAGGCCCTTAGGCACCACCTGTAAAGGCATATAATTCTCTTTCACGTTCCACCAAATAAAATCCATCAGATAAAAATATGCAAGCCGTTGAAACCGGCAGTTCAAACGATCAGTCGGATCAATCCGTCTGTCAGTGTTCCAAGCTGTTACGTGCAGTGAATATTTCAGTCTGTCTAGTATTTTTGATAGCTTCTGATGTTCAGGAAACGCCTGTTGATTGTTAAATTTGACTGTAATATTTTTTGGAACAAATTGTTTTGTTTAAATTTTGTGCAATTTTTTTATTTATTTCAAATCGGACAATATGAACCAATTTGTTAGTAAAATACCTTATCATTAGTGTTAGTAGTACACACGGCTACACATCAAGCTGTACAATTCCAGTATAAGCTGACCTCGCATTGTACGGAAAACCTTTGCAATGCGAGATCAACATAAATTGGAAATATGTAGCTTGATGTGTAGCTGTATGTACATAAAACAAGGAAAAGTTTAGCTGGTAACTGCGGCAGGATGTGCAGAGAACGATAAAGCAAGGAATATGCTACCTGACCATTCTCCCCACATAGTGCCTCAGAAAAGGGGAGTAAGGGCTCTTAAGGATGCTATTGTCACTGACCCGCATTCTACACATCAGTGACTCGACTTTTGCGAATCACTGCATGGAAGCCGTCAGTCCGGTTCTGAGCAAACATCTCCGATGCGCCACAGAAACGGGCAGTTTCAATAGCATCCTTAAGGGGACGATAGCTGACTTTTAATGATTTTATACTGAAGATGACGTCTAAACGAGTAGTGTTAATGATTTGGAAAAAATATATGTTAAATTAGAGCATTATTTTAATATAGCCATAGTTATGTCTAACGCGGATAAAAAACTGAGAATGACACAAAATCTATCAAGCGGATTTTTCTAAAACCTTCACCATTTTAAAGATAATTCAATTATTGATTTTTAAGTATACGTGTTTTATTAAAATACCCTTTGTTTTACGTATAATAAATTAAAAACGCGTCTAATTTGGGACAGCGCTCCTTGATGGGCGTGTCCTATTACTGGCTGGACGTACGATGCGTTGCGTGAGCTCAGTACAGAACACGCAAGCTAACCACTCAAGGTCACTGTCATATATCTGCGTCTTAAAACATTATTGTATTGGATACGTAAGACATCTAGCGATATTTTAATGCTGCCGGACGGATAGATTAAATTAGGTATTATTTTAGCTTCTTGTTAATGTATTCAGACTAATTTATAATACGAGTGTAAGGTCTATTGCTGTTTCCTGTCTGATTGAGGCCTCTCATATTCAAATGATCAAATGCTAACCTAACTTATTATGCCTAGATTTTAATCTTGCAACCACCATCGATTTTCACATAATTTACTGTTCTCTTGCTGGCAGAAAGTCTGAAGTCCTAATGTTACATACAGGACACCTTGTTTAGGAAGAAATGCCATTTTAGCTAAGCTAATCAATAGATTTTTGCGTGTTAATCGGTCAAATTCAAAATCATTTATTTGCAAATATGGGTAAACAATGTGCAGATGTTTTACATTCACGTAATAATAGGGTAGTTTCCTAAGAAAAAAAAAGAATCTGTTTAGTCCGTCTTTCAGATAATAAAAAAATATTAGACACGTATTTTTTGCTTTATCATATTAATCAAAAATAACTTAGACAAAACGCATTAAATTTGGGAAGTGGGGGCTCGCTACGTCACAACGTCGTATAAAATCTAGCACGGCGTGACGTCATGCCACATTTTAACTCAATGTATCGCCGTAATCTTTTGATTACGTCAAAAAATAAAAAATACGTGTCTAATATTTTTTTATTTTCTGAAAGACAGACTAAAAAAAAAATTTGGACACAGGCCTATTGTATAAAACAGTCTTGGTATCACCATATTTTACGTTTCGGCATGCAAAGTACGTCTACAGTATAAACTCACTCCTCCCCCGAAAAACTCCATCTATGGTAGTCATTTAGCATCACGCCCTTCATTATAAAAACTAAAACAACATTTCTATTTATCAGATAAGCCTCCTCATGCATGTATTAACATATTTACGTATTATAATTTTCTAGCTTCAGCGAGATCTAATCTTCCTTCAATCTCGGAAGGACTCGATTATTTTACATATTGAGTGAATGTGTGTGGTTTCATCATAATCTTGTATATTTAATCTGAAAGGGTGTCATTTAATCTTACTTGGGGACTTGAAAATACTGAAATTTCTTCTTTTAGAGTTAATGGTAATTTTTAGGGTTCCGTACCAAAATGGTAAAAAGGAACCCTTTTGGTGCGACTCTGTCTGTCCGTCTTTCTGTCACAACTGGATATCTCAAGAACTACTATTGCTATCAACTTGAAATTTGGAATAGTTTTAGATGACGTTTGTTCAACTATTTTACAAATAAGAAAGAAATAAAATACTATATATTTTTTTACAACAGGGACTGAACGGGGGTCTTAAAAGTTCGAAGTGGGGCTACTAGGGTATGTGGGGTATCATATGAAAGAGCGCTATTTGCACATTCTCAAATATTTTCTTTTTTTTGAGGCCGCATAGTTTTCGACTTATGACGAAAAATTATTTAAAAAAATACCGTTCCCCCTCCCTAATCTCCGAAGTTTGCATAAAGAAAAATTTGAAATTATTCTATGTGATAGAAGTATATGTAAAGATTACAGGAAAAATAAAACGATGTCTCTAAATAGCACACTTTTTCAGATTTCATCAACAAAAATTACATTAGTTCCACTATCGGTCAAGAGATGGCAATGACCTAAAATTGCAATATTATACACCGCAGTGTGCAGTGTAAAATAGTCTGACGAACATAGGCCTCGCCTATGAAAATTTAAAATGATACGGAACCCTCGGTGCACGAGTCCGACTCGCTCTTGACCGGTTTTTGGTCACATGGGCCAAGCAGTAGGTCACGTTAATAGCAGCGTCAGTGGCATTCTTTAGATCCTCAAAAGAGCAGGTGTATTGACACTTGGGACATTCTAGCAAGTGGGTCATATTCTGGACAGCACTGCACTCCACATTGGGTGTTGGATTTTTCTATGATCCCTCATGTTGCCAAGTTGTGTTTGCGGTGAGGCAACCGATTGAGTTCTTTCATGTAAAGGTTACTGCAATTGGAACTGAAAGAAATGTTATGAGATAGAAAATAATATGGCACATCTTGGCGGCAGAAAGGGTTATAATCAGTGATCGGAGTAGGTAGATTGATTTTACGTACTCCCATCATGAATAGTCATAGAAATCATAACATGGATAAGCCTTTTTTCCGGGATTTCATTTTGGTACTTACGGGATTGAATCAAATATTGTTAAAGTAAGGATTTTAAACTACTACATTAGAAATTTATAAAATGCGATAGATAAACATTTAAAATATATTATATTATTTTTATAGTATACCTATCCTTTTCTTGGAGTTCGATCACCTATAAACTATTAAAAAGACAACAACAGGGTTTTTTTTTTTTTTTGGGTGGGAAATTATCAAATAACTTCTGGCGAGGGTGTGTCAGACTCTTACTCATTCATCATCATCATTTATTTATTCATTAACAATTAACATTAACCACTGACTAAAACACACCCGTGTTCCTTCGGTTGCCCTGTCTCCGGGGGCCACGATGTCCCTTTCGGCCTTATTCGCAGCCCCGGCAGAGCAAAAGGGTTAAACATTTCTTATTCATATTGATGTATTCTTTATTCTACACATTAAACATTTTTAATCATTTCAAAATCCCGGAATCCCGGAGGCATATCCATACTTATATACAGGGTGTCAGGGACATCGACGCGAAAACTGAAACCATGGATTCAGTACATGATTCTGAACCCTGAAAACCCGGAAAAAACAAAATCTGCTGTTCCATACATTTTGACCGCGTAGGTATTGCATTTTTTTATGAAACAGCTGATTTTTTTTTAAATATCCGACAAAAAATTTCAACACAGGGGGTTCAGAATCATGTACTGAAGCTATAGTTTCAGTTTTCGTGTCGATGTCCCTGCCACCCCGTATACTTGCCAGTTCATAGACCCCAAATCAATCTACCTACTCCGATCACTGGTTATAATCGATCTCTACACTGCTTCGTCCATAGCATTCCTAAAATGTTTTACCCTGAAACTACGTCAAGATCACATGCTTCCAATAAATCTTGATACTTGCCAAAACCCTAATCTTTATTGCCAACACTTACACTTCTGCTTACCCCTCTAGACGTGATTCTGTGGCGCCGCCGTCGATAAATATGTCCAAATCGCATCGCGTAGGCGATGTAGAAGCTTTTAAGTTTTAATGTATTTATTGGAATATTCGATATTGAATATGTATACTAACATTATAAATAAATGCTAAAGAAACTGTCTGTCTGTCTTTACCTTTTCAAGCCTTAAGAGGAGGCTCCCTAAATTGTATGTTAATTTGCATTAATATTCTGAAGAAAGTCACGCATACAATCAAAATGGAACTTTAGTATATGACTCATTGGCTCTTTTTCTTCCCAAATATAAGACAGTTACGTAATTTGAACATTCTCACGATCCATTTTTTATTCGAAAATCATGTCTTTTTAAAGATTATATGAAACACAAACAAGATTACTCTGCTTTTATATCTAAAATAATTATTGACAATAAGGAAATATAGTTTACTATCCAAATATAAGAATTGAGACTTACGACATTTAGTTCCGTGCTTGAACACGACCAAAGAGCGCACGCGATATTCGACTTTAATACAGATGTGCTAGCGTTTAGCACATAGTGGAGTGGTGGGGTGCATTGGGGCGGAGTTTGCGTGGAAATTGTCTTTTGAGTGCCTGGTCTTAACGGCTGACCGGATTCGGGTGAAATTTCGCTCACGGACAGACCATGACTTGGGTTAGGATAAAGTTTACATCCCGCTAGCACATTTTCGTTAGATAATTTCCGAACGCCACGCGAGCGAAAACGCGTGCTAAAGCTAGTATGCAATAAGGTTGTGAGATTTGGAGTAAAGCAGTCCTGTTATTGTGCACTGCATCATTATCATGTCAGCCAAAAGTTTTCCAATCTTCCACTTGTGGACATAGGCCTTCTCCAAGAATCACTAGTACAGCCGGTCCAGCCTTTTTTTTGGATGGGAAATTATCAAATAACTTCTCCCGTTCTGGGTGGAGCGGGAGGGCGTGTCATACTCTTTACTGACTAAAACCCACCCGTGTTCCTTCGGTTGCCCTGTTGCCGGGGGCAAGATTTCCCTTTCGGCCCATATTCGCAGCCCCGGCAGGCATTAGCCCTAGCGGACCCCGTCAAATCTGCTAACATCTCTTTGAGGCGCGCGCCGCCGACCCGGGCTTGGTCCTTATCGGACGGCGAGCTACCCATCGCTCACCGTCCGCAAGACCGCGCCTACGGTGGCCGGAAATTGGCTCGTGATTCCCGCCCAGGGCGTCTCCTCCTGCGGCGGTTAGGGGCGTGAGGGCGCGGAATTTGCCTCTCCCTCACGCGTTCCGCCTCCTCCTTCGCGAGCATTACCGCTTCGCTGAAGGAGGTGACGGCCTGCCATTTCCTCTCGCTCCGTACCATGGCCTGAACCAGGGCCGGACGCGAGAGATCACCGCCGCCGATCGCCTCCACGAGAACAAGCCGGTCAAGCCTGCATTACCCATATCCATAATCTTCAGAATCTTGTTTCTTACCTTATGCGGGACCTACTCACCCAAGTATCAACCTGCACAGTCTTCCCCAATCTAACTTACGAGTTGGCTCAGTTTTGCCAGATCCAGGTGAATATCTGTAGGCTGTTTTAATGCGGTCCATCTTAGTACCCGCCTCTTACTGCGCAGCAGAATTGCTCCTAACATAATCTTGGGAAGTATAGAGTCAGTGCTCTAATTTCGACCTTAACTCCTCACTCTTAAAGTCCAAAAATACTTAGTAGTAGGTAAGGTTCTGCATGCGAGGTTTGAAACTTGGAGTGCCTATCCAAAAGATATATAAAATAACATAGAGAATTAATGTTATAATTGAATGTTGTATTTACATAATGACTTAATTCTAGTCCATTTGATTTATTTTACAATCTATGTTCTTTGTCTTTTTTTGAGGAAACGTGTAGAACTTAGCTGTTTTAATGTATTACCAGTTTTATTATGTAGTTTTAAGGAAAACAATAGATTAGGTCATCATTCCAAGGTCAGTGCAGAAAGTCTTATTGATAAAATACTCTGAATAATTGTCATATATAAAAATACACCTAACAACTTAGGTATACCTATATTTACTGTAGGTAGTTGATTCGATGGTATTTTTTAATAATTACTGGTACATAAGACATTTCGGCTTCGTTTCTGGGGCGGGAAACCACAACCCAGATACAACTACACAAAAACATGTCTGTCCCAAATGGTAGTTTCGTGTGAAGAAGAACGGACAAGAAACCCCATCATGGCTTCTTTGAAAGACATGCTTTTCTCCCAAAAATATTCACAAGTACAATTTTAACAATTAAAATTTAAAAAACCCTGGGCACAAACATTTCCTCATTTCTCTTTTCTACTCCATCACCAGACCCTGTTCACCATCTATCTATAAAATATTCATTGAGCCCAAACACGATACCTGAAGTAACAGAATACCAAATTTCTAATTGATCAGACCTGTGGAAGATACACACATCCATTCATCAACTAGAAAAAAGCTGATAATCTTCAAACGGTTAAACCGATTTTGATAAAACACGTCTAAGAACTATCGCTAGAAAACCTGCTTTCAAATAAAAAACCGCATTCAAATCGGCTCATCCATTTAAGAGCTACGGTACCACAGATAGACACACATATCGGTCAAACTTATAACACCCCTGTTTTTGCGTCGGGGTTAAAAATGTCTTACACAACCCTAATTCGCTAGAACGAGACAGACATCGACCACTTGTATTCATTCATGAACTCAGGTATCCAAGCAGTATTAGGTTATTTTTAGCTGCCTGAAATTATTCTACATATACTCTACATATGCTATTAGTTATTGACCAAATAATGAGGTAGACTAAACTATGAGTGCGTTGAGTTTATCATAATAATTTAGTTTAATTTTAAAAGCATTCAAGGATTGTCGATTCGATAGTCAGGTCTGGCAAAGTTCAACTAGCTACTGCTCTTAAAAATATTTGTTCAATGTTGAATCAAGCCAAGCTCATCGCTTGCCCCTTCGGCAATTTCGCCTTTTATCACACGATATTATTTTTAAGCTATTGCATAGCTTTTATCGCGGACTTTGAGCGCGGCGACCGAATCAAGAAATTCCGTAACTTAACGAAAATAAAACCGTAACGAAAATAAAACCTAACACCCCCACTCCGCCTACCATGTAATGACGGTTCCCATGACAACGTGATGTTGTCGTGGGAAACGTGATGTTGTCATGGGAACGTAATTTTTGTTTTATGTCATCACGTCATCATCCCAAGTGTAGCGTTGACAAATAGGAAGTATGGAGGTTACAAATGCTATGCAATAGCTTTACCGCGACAGTCCCCGAGTGCCACACGTTTTTTTTTTGTACCAGCTGCTGCCCGCAACTTCATTTGCAATCCAGGATGAAAAGTAGCCTATGTGTTTCTCCAGGTCCTTAGCTACCTATTTGTCAAATTTCATCCAAATCCGTTCAGCTGTTTTAGCGTGAAAGCGTAACAAACAAAGTCACTTTCGCATTTATAATATTACTAGCTGCGCCCCGCGGTTTCACCCGCATAAGTCTCGATACCGTGGGAAAAAAAAAGTATCCTATGTTCTTTTCCAGGGTATCATCTATATATGTGCCAAATTTCATCCAAATCCATTCAGCCGTTTTAGCGTGAAGGCGTAACAAACAAACTTACTTTTGCATTTATAATATTAAGGATAGTTAGGAAGTTGGAATATCTTTGACAATCGTTACGGCTAGTCAGATTCCCGAAAGTCTGACAACCAGTCTTACCAAGGAGTATCGTGTTACCCGGAAACTTGTGGGGTCAGATAGGCAGTCGCTCCACGTTAAATACTGGTATTCAGCTGCATTCGGTTAGACTGAAAACCGACCCCAACATACTTGGAAAAAGGCTAGGCAGACTGATGTCTCGATATTTATCCTTACCAATATGGGACTTATCACTAGTATCGGCAATGAGTTGATTTTGTAACGGTTTATTGAAAGAGCTTTTACGAGTGAGGATACGTATGTATCAGATTGATTCTGGGTATGTCCAGAATCCACTCTGCTACCAACTTCACTGACCTGGGTTTAGTCGACGGAAGAATAGACAAAATGACAGATAAACAATCACAATCTGTCATTTTGTCTATTCTTTCGTCGACAAAACCCGTTTTTATGGTTGTCATGCTACGCGTGCGTAATCTTTTCAACACTACACAACCTGCTCTTGTTTACTCCACCTTGTATCGTTTCCCCAATGATGGAGGTTACGATTCGACCACTTACTTCATAGTTATTCGTACCGAAATAGCGACCGGTTATTTAACAGCCCTAAAATGGGGTGAAAAAAAAAAGTGGCACTCCGAGAGTGTCGACAGAAGTGAAAACTTGAACGAGATCGCCTCGGTGGAAGAAAAATACTTGCATTGAACATTGATCATTGATTACTATTGTATAGAATCATATCGATACTGGAAATTTCAATTGTCGTAAAGGACATTGTATTCCCTGTCCTTTACGACATTTGAAATTTCCAGTGTCGATATTTTTTCTAACTTGAACAGACAGCTGTGCTGCTGGGGAGTTTGTTGCGCCACTTCTTCTTCCCAGCTAAAGGCACTAGGAAGTGGTGAAGGGTGGGCGTTTTTGGGGGACTGTCTTATGTAATTTTGACGTTCGAAAAGTGCTGATTCTCAGCCTAGTTTGAATAAATGACTTTTGAATTTTGATCCGTAACGTAATATAAATAAAGAGCACAATCGCGTTTACAAAACCTTTAAAGTAAAAGTACTTGCATAGAACATTGATGCGTAACGTAACATAAATAAAGAGTACAATCGCGTTCACAAAAATGAAGCGTTACCACAGTGTCGCGAAATCAATGGTTTAGTCCCATCTCAAAAATGCCTAACGCGCTTAAAAAAAATCTCACTTCAATAAATCAAAGCCATGACCATAACCTTGACCTGAAAACTTTCCCATCCACATAAAACTCCTCAAACGGATCATTTACAATATTTGCTCTCTCCTAATACCAGAAACAAACATGCTCGTCATCTGTCAAACCTGATCAAACAAGGTCTTGAGAGGTTTTATCCTGAATATTTAATATCCCGGCTCTAAAGAGGTTCCACGAGGAACGATACGTACTTATGCATCAGGCGAATTCTGGGTATTCCACTCTACTACTAACTTCGCTGAACAGCGAATCTTTTCAAAACTACACAACCTACCTCCTTTCATCGTTTCTCAAATGCAAAGAGTTGAGATAACGTCACGGTTTTTCGTGCTTAAATACAGCCCTAAAATATCGTGAAGATAAATCAAAGCCTATTTTGACCTAGAAACTCTCCCATCCACACAAAACTCCTCAAACGGATCATTTACAATATTTGCTCTCTCCTAATACCAGAAACAAATATGATCTTTTGCAAAAATCTTTATCTTTCATCTGTCAAACCAGATCATACATGGGAGGGCTTGGGACGTTTTATCCCGAATATTCAATATCCCGGCTCTTCCATTAGCGTTAGATTGATATGGACTTGTGATCTATTGTTGGATTACATGTAATACCCTTTTATTGTGCCTATGTAATATGTAATTCGGTAGGATTAGGTTCGTGGATTTATATTGGGAACGTGTATTTACACATGTAATGAATTTTGTGAGGAAATAATAATATCAGTCCCACGGGTCGATGGGTAACCATACATTACATATCGAAACCCCTCCGTGGCTCAAAAAGCACGTTAAACCGTTGGTCCCGGCTGTCATTCGTAGATCTTTGACAGTCGTTACGGGTTGTCAGAAGCCCCAAAGGATCTTTTTATCCAGTAACTAGGTTGTGGAGGACAGATAGGCATTCGCTTCATGTAAAATACTAATATCGAGCTGCATTCGGTTAGACTGGAAGCCGACCCCAATATAGTTGGGAAAAGGCTAGGCAGAACGGAACGGAAGTGAAAACTTCTTTTGGTGCGTTGGGCATTTTTAAGATGGGACTAAACCATTGATTTCGCGATACCATGACGAAACCTCATTTTAGTAAACGCGATTGTGCTGTTTATTTATATTACGTTATGGATTAATATTCTATGCAAGTATTTTTACTTTAAAGGTTTTGTAAACGCTATAGTGCTCTTTATTAAGATAAGGTTACGGACCAACGTTCTATACAAGTATTTTTCTTCCACCAAGGCGATCTTGTTCAAGTTTCACTTCTGTCGGCACTCCTGGAGTGCCACTGCCATATTTTTAATTTGTGAAGAGGCCTTTGCCCAGCAGTGGGATGATACTGACTAACAGTAACAGCAATTCTCGAACGTCTTTAATCACTAATCTAGCAACCTGTTCATTGAATGCTCGTATATATTCGTCAAAGCGGTTACTCAAATGAATCCTCTAGTCTAGATTGTCATTCACTTCGTTTGTAACCGTTTGAAGCTGCACACATTCCGTGCACAGACAAAGTGTGATTGGGTCTTTACGTCACCGGGTTTTTAATTGCAGGTGTAGGGTTATGTCCGATCTTTGACACCAGATGGGGTGACTGTTGTGGTAGATACTCTGATAGTTGATTGTCGTACTGGGAGACGGAATGTTGTCATGATTGAGTTCGGAGGTACAGCTAATGGATTGAAAACTTCACAGGTGACATAATGTATGAAAAGTAACGTATAATTATGAACAAAAATAGCTGCTTAAAAGATTTTTCCCGAAAATGTGTAGCAGCCTCAGAGAGATCGTTTGATCAATAGTTCGTTTCACAAATGAGGTGGTTATAGTAATTGAGGTTTCTTAGGGGAAGCTCTTCATTGTGTATAGCAGTCATTCCTCCTTAATTCAATACCTATTACCTAAGTATTGGACTTAACAGGTTCTGCGAAAAGTAATTTACCTATTTCGAAAACAAAATTCGTATGGGATTTTGAAAAGTCATGACAAAAAGCATCCATTTGCAAAAAAGTCTGGACATAAAACTTTTAATCTTTCTGTTTTCAGAACTCATTTAGCTTTTTTAATTAAAAAAAAAAAGTGTGGCACTCGGGGACTGCCGCGGTAAAGCTATTGCATAGCATTTGTGACCTCCATACTTCCTATTTGTCAACGCTATATTTGGGATGATGACGTGATGACATAAAACAAAAATTACGTACCCATGACAACGTCATGTTGTCATGGGAACCGTCATTACATGGTAGGCGGAGTGGGGGTGTTAGGTTTTATTTTCGTTACGGAATTTCTTGATTCGGTTGCCGCGCTCAAAGCCCGCGATAAAAGCTATGCAATAGCTTAAAAACCCTATTAGTTTAAAAGTCTGGACGGGGGGGCCACATAACCGGACAAATCCGGACGGATAGTAACCCTAAGTGGGATGGATATAAAATTTGTACTACCAGCAACCAAACTATAAAACAACTTTTGCTCGATTCCTATAAACAGAAACGGATCGTTTTGCACACCAATGGTTACATTTTTACTGCCCAACTTGGCATATAAATAGATTCGTAAGCTAATTTTACCTGTGATAGCTATTTCCTTAAGAGAGGGTCTACTATACAAAGCTATGAGGTCTTTGTTTCATTATTGCTACAAATCGAGATGTTTGTAAAATTCAATTCCAAGAACGTTGCGCTAGTGTGAGTGCCTGTCGGAGTGATATACACCTACAATGAGCAATACTACACGCACACATTGACAGTTATTGCTTGACGCGATAGCACTACTAGCTTTCGAAAATTTATGATAAATTTGGATGTGTTCCGTAATAACAAAAATGATAAATGAAAACTTAATATTTTTCGATTTTTTAATAATATAAGCTATGCTTCCGCAGAAACAATATTATAAATTTTGTTGTTTATAATACAGAAAAAACAATATGAAGACATGTCATTTACGCTGTAAAAATGTGCGAAGTTAAATTCGTTTAAACTTCATATTAGAAAAGGTTTACGAAAAAAAAAAGATGTAAGAGCCTAGATAAACACTGTCTAAATCCGAATAGCAGCATAATATGGTGGAAATATGCCCAAATTGCAATTGATTTAGGTATTACGTTTGTATGGACAATTCATGCGTCGCCGCGTTCTTGATTTTAACCAATAACGGTCCGTAAATTATTGGAATCGGCCATTAGTCTTGTCAATTTAAACTAGGTACAGAGCAAATGTCTATAAAAGGCGACACGACTCAATCCAATTCTAACAAGATTCACGAAAAATTCATGGACGACAACCTTCCTCAAAAGGAAATAAAATATTCATATCGAAAACTGATGTCACCAAAGTAAAAATAAAAGTTGTTGAACACTAAAATGGTTTCGAATAAAATGTTTGAGTTATTGCAAAGGATTTACATGATGATTTGGCGTTGGATGGTGTTCATTGCTACTTTAGTAATATCTTAGTGATAATCTTTTGTATAAATGTTTAACAAAATACAATAGACGTGTATATATTTAGTAACCTGTTCCGCTTAGCTTTTTCTAAAGAGCCATAAAAAAACTCCTGAATGAAATCGACACGTGTTTCACCTCTCAACGAGGCATCCTCAGGATGACGATTGACTTGTCGCGAACCCGAACACGACGTGTTGCCACACCGAGCGCTGAACGCAGACTGCAGCTCACGGCATCGTAGCGCGCGGCTCTTTTCAATTTAAGTTGTAGTTACAAACCAGCACCCTAATCGCGTAACGCACTTTCAATTACAATCCGATAGTCTTGAGGGATATTGCTAATCCATTGCTGCATAGGTTTGAAAAATTCGTCTGCTCAACAACGTAAATAACGCAATGAACGTGGGTGAATTGTCAAAATGAAACCTATTGCGGTCAATTGGCATCTTATGTGTGTTACGCACTTAGCCCGCAGGGTTTGACTTGGCATATATGCTAATCGAAGACATTAAACGTAACGTAGATGTTATTTGTAAATTACTTCGAGTTCAGCATTATATTTTATAAAGATACTAGCTGACCCTGCAAACGTTGTTTTGCCATATAAATGTTTGGGGTGGACCATCTTTATCACTGACTACCCTACCTACCCTACCTACCCTACCTACCCTACCTACCCTACCTACCCTATCTTTTAAGTTGGATCAAACTGCATACGGTATGCAAATTTGATTAAAATCGGTTGAGTAGTTTAGGAGTCCATCGCGAACAAACAACGTGACACGTAATTTATATATATTAAGATAAGATGTAAACTATTCGATAACTAGTTTCCTTTCACTTTTCCATCAAACCAAAACATATTCCAATTCAATTTAAATATTAACTGTCAGGCGGTTCGAATGCTGAGCTGTTTCCTTACCAGCCTGCATAAAATAAGGTTGCTTATTGCATAAAACCTTACAGTACCTACTTGAATTTGATGTATCATTTCGCAAGGACGCCTTATAAACTTTAACATTAATATTGACTTGAGTGAAGCCAGGGGCCCAAGTCTGCTATTTTTATAAATTCATTCCAACACGATCCCTTTGTCATTTTGCTAAAAGTTCGTAATCTGCTAAATTCATAATGGTCGATCATTGGTCGGTCAATGGTCTCGTAATAGAATTGTGTTATAATGGCATTGTCGTACAATACGACCAATGATACCGCCTAAGTCAGTCATTCATTTGTCATTATGTACGAGATTACCAATAAGTGTCATTTCTTTCTATGGAGTGTCAGTGGCTGACCATTGGAAAGTCATAATGACGCCATTATATTAGTAGATTACCAATCTTGTCAAAATCAACAATTATGAGATCAATGATAGACCATTCTGACACTATTGTAATAGCGGACTTGAGGCCCTGGTCGGTCGGTAGTACATTTATATCTGTGCATATAAAGTCGCCTTTCGTGTCTGTATGTCTGATCGCGTTGTTCTTCTAAATTACGCAATGGATTTTGATTTGGTTTTCACCATCATTTAGAGAATTTGTTTCAAAGGGTTTATGTGTATAATAAAGTCGTAAAAACCGTGTGAAGCCGAAGCAGGTCGCTAGTATTTAACATAAAAACTGTTGTTGACAAACTTCTTCAACAGAGGTTTGCAATAAAATGTCTTATTAATGTTTTAGTAAAAATACTTTAATGTTTTAGTCAAAAAGGTATTTGTGTACTATTTACATTAATTTTACGACTGGTGCTCCACGTGTTTATAATAAAGTGTAATGGTCGTGACGTCATCCAGGGCGATGACTATGTCGTACTCGTATGTAATTTCGCGCTCTTTCTTAGTTTAGAATTTAAAGCTTATAAATTGTCATCGTAAAGGAGTATCTAAACATTGAGCGGCAAACGTGCGCGGCTGCCGCGCGCGGCCTGCAAATGTGTCTCATCTAGGGTCATACCTCCGATGCCGCAAGAAATTGCGGCACAGCGGACAGACCTCCGGCGGGATCTCATGGCGTCATGGAGAGTACGATTGTTGTTACCCCGCGCTGGGCACGCCACAATTGCGGCGATAAGACCCCTCTTTGAGGAGTGGCTGGAGAGACGCCACGGCGTCCTCACCTTCCGCCTGACGCAGGTCCTCACCAGACACGGCTGCTTCGGAAGGTTCCTGTACATGATAAGGCGGGAGGAAACACCCGGGTGTCACCATTGTGTGGATCGGCCTGAGGACACGGTGGAGCATACGGTGGAGGTCTGCCCGGCTTGGGCGGAGCAATGCCGTGTCCTCGTAGAGGCGATCGGCGGCGGTGATCTCTCGCGTCCGGCCCTGGTTCAGGCCATGGTACGGAGCGAGAGGAAAGTGCAGGCCGTCACCTCCTTCTGCGAAGCGGTAATGCTCGCGAAGGAGGAGGCGGAACGCGTGAGAGAGAGGCAAATTTCACGCCCTCACGCCCCTAACCGCCGCAATAGGGGAAAAAAAAAGGATACCTGTCTAGGATGTACAATATGCCTGATTTTTCAGAAAAATGCCTGTCTGTAGTAAAAAAACTGTACGTCTTAAAATAAATAATACGCAGCAGATAGTTTTAAAGATGCATCCATTCAAAATGAAAAGTTCAAAAGTATGAATAATTTACTAACACTAAACGAATTTAGAAAAAAACTAACTTACCAGACAGTGATATTTTTCCGAAGTCATTTTCGTCAAAAATTCATTTTTTTCTGACTCCTAGTGTCAAGCGATTCCTTTGTTACCCGACTACGGCAAAGCCAAAAGGAAGGGTTATGATTTTAGCAGTCTATGTATGTATGTTTGTATGTATGTATGTTTGTATGTATGTATGTTTGTATGTATGTATGTTTGCTTTTACGTGTGTTCCACCGTAGCGCCTAAACTACTAAACCGATTTTGATGAATGAGGTATCAATAGATTCGTAATAATGATCCGGGTGACATAGGCTATATCATTTTTCCCTAAATTTAATTTGGTGGACGTAAATTTCTAACCTCGAAAAAAATTAAAATGGGATGATCATGACATGTTTGGTATCAAAAGAAAGGTCTTAACGAGCACATTACAAATATGTATATAATATTATATTTTCAAAGTAAATAAATATATTTAAATCGTTAACAACAAGCAAAAGTGAGACTGCGCTACGTAGTATCGCAAGATGTTACCAACGTGCATTTAATCAAATCTTAATAAATAGTAACGATTTGTAATTCCACTCTTATGAAGAAAAACAAGGACAGCGAAATATTTATATTTTGGATTTCTTCGAAGCTCGATATCGATATATGGTGTTGGCGTCGAAATAAATCGCTCTATGGTTTCGTCCAAAGCACTATGCACTGCTATTGGAATTTAAAATAGGTTAATTACTGAACTATTGTATTACTCTTATTTACGTTTATCAAGTGTAAAAACGGAAAAGTATAAAATAAAAAATAAAGTTTAATAAAAAACTGTAACCCGACTACGGGAAAATAAAAATTATCTAAAAAGTACGAAACAAGCAAATATTTCAGACAGAAATCAAGACATAGGTACAAAAATGGTCAAGGTAAAGCCGTCGTCGCATGCCATTATAATTTTGTAGGTGTTCCTGGCACCAACATGGTATACAGGCATGCGACCATGGCTTTACCTCGACCATTTTTGTACCTATGTCTTGATTTCTGTCTGAAATATTTGCTTGTTTCGTACTTTTTAGATCATTTTTATTTTCCCGTAGTCGGGTTACAGTTTTTTATTAAACTTTATTTTTTATTTACTCAACTGTGCACTTATTAGGGAATTTCAAAAATGCCTGTCTCAGCTTAGCGCCGGCCGCACGCCTGTCTTAACCGTAAAATGCCTGTCAAATCTGGCAAATGCCTGTCAGATGGTAACCCTAGTCCCATCTGTATGTACTAATCTGTGACTGTACCCAGGCTATGAGCCGCACATAAACCAAATATTTTAAAATAACTACCATAGTTAACTCCCGTTTAATTTAACTGGCACATCAAGTGGTTTTCAAGCAACAAGTTCAGTTCTGATCGAGCATGTTCACTCGTTCAGTGCACTGAATGGAATCGAAATGAATGCGTTTAAACGTTGATTGATTTGAACGAAAACTCTCGAAGTTCCACGGAAATTAACGAAGTGGAATTTGATCGAGATTTTCTTTTTAATTTGATTTTTGTGGTGATGGAATTTAAAAAGGGAAGGTTTAATAAAAAATCAATCCGCCTAGCCTTTTCCCAACTATGTTGGGGTCGGCTTCCAGTCTAACCGGATGCATCTGAATATCAGTATTTTACATTTTCTGACCTCCACAACCCAGTAACTGGGTAAAACGACATCCCTTGGTAAGACTCGTTGTTAGACTTTCGGGCTTCTGACGACCCGTAACGACTGTCCAAGATCCACGAATGACAGCCGGGACCAACGGCTTAACGTGCTTTCCGAGGCACGGAGGAGTCTCGGCATGTAAAGATGGTCGCCCATCCACGGACCAATGGATCGTCCCGTGCGGCTGTTATTACTTAGCCACGAGCTCCTAAAAGGTTTAATTAAAAATGTGGGTGCAGATATGAATTTTGTGGGCCCATAACCTACTTATTTTTATTTACTCGCATAGGGCATTCACAGAGCTATTTTGATTTGGTCTTTTGTGTTTTGGCTCATTAGCAGATAAAAAATAAAACGTTCATTAACTGTCAGACTCAGGAAAAATATCGGTAAAGTTTTTAAATATTTGTACCGTGCAAAAATAGGACTTTTGTATACAGGATGGATTTTTGAGATGGGGCAGTAAACGCAAAGTCAAAGTCAAATCATTTATTCAAATAGGCCCATGTATGGCACTTTTGAACATCAAAATTTTACAAAATAATCAAATTGACTCTAGTTGCCCCTCTTCCAAAAGGTAGTTTTCGTATGGAGAAGAATGGGCAAGAAACTCCACCGTTACTCTTTTAAAATGTTTTACAATTGTTTGTAAAGGTACGTACATTAGTTAAATAATTATATGTGAAGACGATGCACCTAGAATAAAATTACCTATTGCTACTTTAAAATAGTTTGCCGTGTAAGTTTGTACACGGTGCGGTGGGGCTTTATCGGGTTGTGGCTTTGGGAGATTTTTGACTTTTCTAGTACTCAAACCTCAGTTAGTCCAATAGAGTGTTTTGATTCTTATAAGAAACAGAATCGATTTGCATCAAAAATATTTTTTGTGAAAACTGTCTATTTTCTTACTGACTGTATTTTTTTCAAAATCTGTGAATATAGATCAAAATGTCTCAAAAAGTTAAGGAAAGTCTCGTAAGACCATTTTCTTGTAGCTACAACGGTTAAAAGGTAGCTGCCCTTACTGCCCCATCTCAAAAATCTACCCTGTATATTGTATAGGTACCTATTAACGTAGAAAGCCAATTGACTTTGCAGCTGTAGAAATCTTACCAGCAAAGAAGCCTCAAAGAAATAAGATCCGTAATTCCCAGCACTAAAGGCTAAAACCGCAGAGCTAAGCGCCAATCAAGTCATCTTTGCTAGATAAACCTGCAACTAGTGTACAGTCGGCAATGTTCACGGTTGAGCAGTTATTAACCACAATATTACTAGTGTTTACGGACTACGTCCGATCCGAATCCGAATTCAATCCGAATTGGGAATGTTCTAAATTTTGGCTGACAGAGTTCGGATCTAGTGCGCATACAAATAGTACTACGGCTACTTCGGACCGACATTTCTCGGAATCGGATCGGATTCGGATAGGATTCGGATCGGACGTAGTGCGTAACGCTGTAAGTCTTCCTGTACATGACACCGGCGCCGTGTAGATTTTACACTCATTCTGATATATTTTGTTTTTTTTTATCTTGCGGTGCGTGCGACGCATGGGTGATATTTATTCGTATACACAAACATGCGGTCCGGCGCCGGTGCGGTTCCGGCGTCATGTACAGGAAGCCTAAGGGCTGAAGAGTGAAAACTGGTCAACCACCAATTTCGTCGAGTGTACTTCCTGTCGGCCTTCATTTTAACCCCTTTTGTGGCCTGCTAAGGCCAATAAACAGT
Source organism: Agrochola lychnidis (assembly GCA_963680765.1). Taxonomy (NCBI): domain Eukaryota; kingdom Metazoa; phylum Arthropoda; class Insecta; order Lepidoptera; family Noctuidae; genus Agrochola; species Agrochola lychnidis. The sequence continues at coordinate 16,071,900 of OY796872.1, forward strand.
TAGAATGGCCTAATCGCACTTATTTCTGAATCCTTGTTATCAATACTTCATTCTACAGTATTTTTAAACTGTAGCCTGGTATCAGTAACAATGCCATTCACCTCTAAACTTTTATACAAAATAACAAGCAGGTCATTGAACCACTTAAATACACCTACTCACACAAGTTTCCCTGCATTTCCCTCGCCAACACTAACGAAAACCCGATAAATCTGTTTTCTCGACTGTACGCGAAAAACTAAATAGATATCGTTTTTAACTGTTTTTATATCCTCGCCGCAATAAAATTTATTGTAATTCATTTGCACTTACAAATAGATATTGTAGCTATTGAGAAAACCGTTTATTTTTGGAAGAATGCTATAAAGTTTGCCGTCTGCCCGTCTGTCTGTATATTTAAATTGGTTTAAATAAGATTCCGTGGTTCATTCTTATCGATTAAACGTTTGTTTGGGTGAGGGTGGCGGTAATTTGGTTGTAACTGTTTTAAGTTAAATTTATTCTGGTTAATAATGTTTGAATTTCTGTTTGTTTCAGGTATGTGTTTGACTGCACTTCGCAACAATGTGTAGAGTTTCTTGTGGATTATGTTACTTAATTAGGTACTTGCCTTAGGTCAAAAATATGCAATGTAGGCTTTGTATACTTTGCTAATGACCGAAAAAAACTTGAACAAAATCGCCTTGGTGGAAGAAAAATACTTGTATAGAACATTGGTCCGTAACCTTATCTAAATAAAGAGCACAATCGCGTTTACAAAACCTTTAAAGTAAAAATACTTGCATAGAAGATTGATCCGTAACATAATATAAAATAAAGAACACAATCGCGTTTACAAAAATGAGGTGTCGGTGACAGTGTCGCGAGTTCAATTGTTTTTTCCCCATCTCATAAATACCCAACGCGCTTAAAGAAGTTTTTATTTCAAAAATTATTGTAGTGGACCTTCTACATGACCGATTCCTATAATTTACGGACCACTATTGGTTAAATTTAGACTCTTTTATCTTTACCAATAATGAAGCAAAGACCTCATAGCTTTGCATAGCTAAGGCATCTCGCAGTTAACCACTAAGGTCATGGCTGCTTAACCGGGCTTTCCTGTGGCTGCCTTAAGCTTCTACACTCAAAGCCACTCCAGCCAGGGGAAAAAACTATACTAAATTAAAACTAGGCGAGCGCTCGCTAAGGGCACCCCCTGTGGGGCATGAACCTCGGCTTAAGGCGTCGCTGGGGAAGGACAGCAAGAAGGGACAGGCTGGATCAGACTTAGATTTTCATCTTGATTATTATGCGGGGTATTTAAAGCTACGTGCTCAGCTGCAACAACTGCTGGCACCTCGTTTTCGAACAAGAGGGGGGAGGAAGTAATCGATCCGATTATAATTACCATTGTACCAAATCCTTTTCCAAGAATTACGTGTTGTAAAAATATTATGACAAAAGAGTATTCTTATTCTTTCTCTACATTAAAATATGCCAATTTTCTAACACATTCTTTGCTCTAATTACGACGTTTTCCGTACATTTAAAACAGTATAAAGTTTCAACAGTTTCCCGGAATGAACTGATACGTATGCTAGTGCAGGAACCACGGTGTTAGCTTTTGCTAGCGGCGTGCAAACATGTGTGTTGGGTCACGCTCACGCTCTATTTTGTTCGTGAGACTAGCTTTTGTCTATGGTTTTACTTGTGTGGAAAAAAGTTAATAGCGTGACGTTTAAATTTTTGTGGGATTAATAACTCAAATTATTTATTTTTTCTCTGTTTTGAGCTAGTGTGAACCAATCAATAACTCGAGTTATCGTATACTATTAAACGAGCAATAATTGTATATGTATATATATTTGTAATCACGTTCTCGAAAACGGCTCTAACGATCTCGATGAAAGTTGCAAAAAAGGGGTTTATAGGGGCGAAAAATCGATCTAGCGCTGTCTCATATCTGGGAAAATTAGTTTTTTCCGTATTTTCAGCCGAGCAGAGCTCGGTTGCCCAAAGTTTAGAACAAGATGGCCACTTTAGAATAATGACATGGCAGCATGGAATTAGTAAGTACCTACTATCATGGCAGCATGGAATTAGTATGTACTTTCCTATACTCTTAAATGAGTATTCTCTATTTTCACCAGAGCAGAGGTACTCATACTAAATCTTCATATCTATGCAATCGAATTTAGACAAGATGCTACAGTGTAAAATCGATGAAGATTTAACAGTATTTTAGTTTTGCCTACCGAAATCTTTAAATTTGCAAATCACTGAGCTATTTTTCGACCATTCTTTTCCAGCTTTGCTAAGTATAATGCTCTAATTACTGCTTTATGTTGGGTATCTCACCAGGCGTCCGATTGGTTGCGCAACTGACCGTACATTATTTAGCAAGGCAACCATGGTTTTGCTATCTTGATATCTCAGTAAAATATAGTTTTGATTCTATGGAAACAGTGTAGAGTTTCATCAGTTTCCCGGAACGTACTGATACGTATTGCAGGAACCACGGTCTTAGCTTGCTTGCGACGTGCAAACATGTGCGTTGAGTCACGCTCGGTTTTGTAACCCTGCGGGTTTGCTTGAGTAAGAACAAAGTAACATGTATTATTGCGTTTTATAGGACATCAATAGGTGCTTTGAATGCAGCCGAATTCTACAAGATGCTGCAATGAAAAATCATTGTTGAATTTAAACTTACCAACCGAAATCTTCAAATTGACAAGGCACTGAGCAATACCTTCGACCACTTTCGTCTAGCTTCGTAATGCTTAATTATGTTTTCCTTTCATTCAAAACAGTGTAAAGTTTCAATTTTTAGGGTTCCGTACCTCAAAATGATCTTATAGGATCACTTGAGTGTGTTGTGTCTCTCACAGCCAATTTCCTCCGAATCTAAAGGACCGATTAAGTTGAAATTTGGTACACATATGTATTCCTGTGACCCAAACACGGACGTGTAACGTAAATAAATGAATTTTGAATATGTGGGTCACTTTTGGGGGCAAATAAGAAAATTAAAAAAAAAAAGTTTATCAATCTGTCCCCTGTAACATATCAAATGAAAGGGCTTGTTGCGAGAATCTCAAATATCTTTTTTTAATAATTTTAAAATAAATACATTTAAAGATCTCCGAAACTACTGAGCCTAAAATTAAAAAAAAAAAATTACATAGAATGGTTCTTTATTAATAGATTACAGGAAAACTTATAAAAAGTATGTGGTCTTAAAATAACATGGTAAATCTCTTAATATTGTGCGTACAAACTTACATTTGCAGTTGGAATGTATGGGCGAACATGTATTTCATCTACAATCTTATGTTTGCATTTGGGATAAACTCATCCCAACTACGGAACCCTTAATTGTGCGTGGTCCAACACGCACTTGGCCGGTTTTATTTAATTCATTTTAAAACATAAAATGTCAAATAACTCGAAAATGGTTGACATTTGCATAGGACTCAATTCATTTGGTTGTAAATGATCTCTCCTACATCGCCTTGATTGCCGACATATTACCAATAACTCTGTATACTCATTGTCCTATGTAGTTTTAAAATAGTACCTTTTAGACAAGCAAAATCAACCAAAGAAGGAACTAATTAACTCACTGTTACGTATACGACTCTAGGAAATCGTATAATACGGATATAATGTCTAGATTTCAAAGAAATGTTCCCACGCTGTCTCTTATACTGCTCTTTACTGTCAGGTAAAGATAACTTGAGAGATCAGCCATATTGATTTCAACGTATTATCTCAAAGCAAAGTACTAGGAAGTTATAATTGGTCTTATGAGTTGATTATTTAAACATAATGGGTGTAGAAGAGATCTTTTTGAAGGAATTTGACTGTGAAATATATCTAACAAATATAGTCGGGCAGGGCTATTTCGACTTTGGAGTAACTCTAATTAATGACAATAATTCTACTGTATTCATGGTACAAGTATTTGAATTATATCTAAAATTACCCCACAGTCGAAATACCGCGCCCCGGACTATTTACTTTTTTCTGCCCATTTTTGAAGTGAAAACTTAGGCGCGTTGGGCATTTTTGAGGTGGGAAAAAACAATTGAACTCGCGACACCGTTCCCGACACCTCATTTTTGTAAACGCGATTGTGCTCTTTATTTATATTACGTTACGGATCAATGTTCTATGTAAGAATTATTACTTTAAAGTTTTTGGTTTTTTTTTTTTTTGTAAACGCGATTGTGCTCTTTATTTAGATAAGGTTACGGACCAATGTTCTATACCAGGATTTTTCTTCCACCAAGGCGATCTTGTTCAAATTTTCACTTCTGTCGGCATTCCCGGAGTGCCACTCTTTTTTTATGGAGTTATGGACCCAGACTTCTGGACGTATACCGATAACCATGTATTCACTGGCACCAATAATATCTATGTATTCCAGTGCACATGACTTTCTCCTATCAGCTTGCATGACTGACGTTTAAAACATTTTTTTTTTGGCTTGGAAATTATAAAATAACTTCTTCCGCTCTCACTGACTAAAAACCACCCGTGTTCCTTCAGTTGCCATGTTGCCGGGGGCCACGGTATCCCTTTCGGACTTTCCCGCAACCCCCGGCAGGCATCGGCCCTAGAGGACCCCGTCAGTTTTGTTGAAATCTCTTTGAGGCGCGCGTGGTATACAACGCGCCGTCGACCCGGGGCCTGGTTCTTATCGGACGGCGAGCTACCCATTGCTCACCGTCCGCAAGCCCGCGCCGACTGTTAATACCAAACGATGAATTTGTGATTTCCTTTTCCTTGGCATAATTAATGACTTTGTGAAATATGATATGGCTAGAAAGGGACTACCCAGATGACGACTGATAGAGAAGTATGGAAGAAACAGACATGACCACAAATAAATTGGCATAAGAATGATGACGAATTAATGACTTTATAATTTCTGACCTTGTTCCCAATTTTATCCAATACCCCTGTTGATATTTCCAGTTTGTCCAAAATCGGAATATCTTCAAACTCGGACATCTCACTCCAGCAAATTCTCAAGAACTATTTAAAAATAACTTCCATTTTTAGCAATTCTGCTGCAGTATTCGGAAGTGCCACTAGGAATAGTTCTCGGCCAAAGTTCAGCAGGTTTTTAGATGTCTAGACTGAACCAAAACCGAGTGTTTCTATTAATGTTCGTGCCAGAATATGTTATCAATCTTTTATGCTGGTATTTGGGGCAGTTATAACAGGAGTTAGTAAAGGAATTGGGTCGGATTTGGATGTACAGGTATTTGTTGGACTGTATATCTATCTATAGGCTGGTTTAGATCATGTGGTGGGTAAGAATATGACTAGTTGTGAGTGGTTTTTGTACAGGGGTTTTTATAAGTTTCTTCTTCTTACTCAATAAGAACAAATTAGTCTGGAACATTCTCACAATAAACCGGTACAATTCCAGAATTCTCATGAAGACTAAATATGAAATGTGAGTGACACATTATTCCGCGAACAAACAATGTCACAGTCATAACAGGTTTAAAATTAAAATACAAACAGATCATTATATCTGTCGACCAAACGTCAGGCACTTTGGCATTCCATTGAACGTTTACATCGTCATCTATATGAATTTACAAAACTATGGATATGAAGTCCTGTGTTTTATTGAAAATATTTTGCTTAACGCTAGAAATGAGGCAACGCATTACAGCAAGAATGTCTCTTTGCTTTCATGATTTTCTGTCTGTTCTATTAGTTTTGATCCAAAAGAAACTGCTATGGAACATTCCAGTGATTTTTGCGTGAGGATTTTAATAGGAATGTTACCTAGACATTAGTGATGGACTTATGTCTCGGCAACGTTCCTATTAAAATCCATTCTTATAACATTACTTTAAATTATATATGAAGATGAATAATAAATATAAGAAAGAAAGAAAATAATTATAATTATTATTATATAAAATATTGGTCAGGCAGGGGCCAGTCTTTCCATAGTTCTAGATAACCAGTTCACTTAGCCACCCAAATCCATAGGCCAATATCTTTGTTTCCATATCCTGCAATAGTCCTGCACAAACCGGGGATTGTCCTTGGGTGCACTAGTATAGTGCGAACAAGGATAATCGTCGGTTGGTGCCTCGTTTCATTAAACACGTCCAACGGGCCTCTGCGAGTTGGCTTCGGCCCCTCGTACGCCTTCCAAAGGTCCGGGACCCTAGGGTCCCGAGAAATGTCAAATACGTACAAAATAATAAAAAAACGTGTGGTACTCGGGGACTGCCGCGGTAAAGCTATTGCATAGCATTTGTAACCTCCATACTTCCCATTTGTCAACGCTACACTTGTGATGATGACGTGATGACATAAAACAAAAATTACGTTCCCATGACAACATCATGGGAACTTTCGTTCACATGACAACATCACGTTGTCATGGGAACCGTCATTATATGGTAGGCGGAGTTAGGTTTTTTTCGTTACGGAATTTCTTGATTCGATCGCCGCGCTCAAAGCCCGCGATAAAAGCTATGCTATAGCTTAATAAATAAAAATAACAACATAATAAAACAAAACAAACAAACAACAAACATTATACATATATAATAATTATAAATACATAATTTAAATATAAACTAGCTATATTTTTAAGTTAAGTGTCATCGGTTATGTCAATACAACAGAAAATTGTAATATCTTGACTTATTAGACTATTCGTATTTATAGCCAAACTTCATTACCAGTCAGTTATTTCAGAATGACGTCGTCTCCCAAATTCTTCGTGTACCAAGCCGCGTGCCGAAGCTAGTATAAATAATACATGCATTCACTGATAGATACAACACAGATCGTATGAATGGAGAGCGTTAGATGCGTCCGTCAAGGTCGGCGAGTCGAGCCAAAATAAACATTCTCATTGATGAATTAATTTTTTTGAATCTTACGCGCAGGCGCGCTTACAATTCTAGCTTTCTTTTTTGAAATACCCACGTTTTGTAAGATGAATCGATTTTTCTCTTACATTTGATCGTTTCGTAAACATCTAGTTACGAGAATAAAGAATGTATGTAATTTCTATTTTACTGCAGATAATGTAACTACAGTTTTATTTTATGATTTGTATATTTTTGTTTCGATGTTTTATGTGTATTGTATTGAACGAAAAGTAATTTATTGTTAGTCTTCCTGCTGTTAGTAATAGACTGAGAAAAATATGATGTTGAAGCCGAAAGGTTAGTGAACTGTAAATATTTATGATATTTTGCACGTCGAATACCGATCGCTCACTGTATAGTGAGTTATTCTTATGAAGCTGAGCCAATTTTATAAAACTAAAGTCTGTTTGGTATTATTCCATTGTAGGTGTTTAGTCTTCAACGCATCGATCACTATAATACAGTGATCGAGGCTTGAACACCATAATGCCACCTTCTTCATTGAATTTTAAATTATAACGCTAAGACCTCTTCACGATGATTTCCGCTAACGTGTGGCTACTTAAATAAATTTTCAGTAAAAATAAAATCTGTGGCGCTCCGGGAGTGCCGACAGAAGTGAAAATTTGAACAAGATCGCCTTGGTGGAAGAAAAATACTTGCATAGAACATTGATCCGTAATGTAATATAAATAAAGAGCACAATCGCGTTTACAAAACCTTTAAAGTAAAAATACTTGCATAGAACATTGATCCGTAACTCAATATAAATTAAGAGCACAATCGCGTTTATAAAACCTTTGAAGTAAAAATACTTGCATAGAACATTGATCCGTAACATAATATAAATAAAGAGCATAATTGCGTGTACAAAACCTTTAAAGTAAAAATACTTGCATAGAACATTGATCCATAACGTAATATAAATAAAGAGCACAATCGCGTTTACAAAAATGAAGTTTGTTACAGTGTCGCGAAATCGATGGTTTTGTCCCACCTCAAAAATGCCCAACGTACCTAAAGAAGGTTTCACTTCAAAAATTGTTAGGCGCAGTTCGAGCCGGGGCGCCGCAGTTTCTTAAAAACGCGTGATATAATAATATCAAATTTCTTTAACGATGTCTTATGTATTTAATATTTACAATGAATTACAAAAATGAATGTGCATTTCATTCCTAATGATGCAATCTTTCATCAATTGTGATATTTTTCAGTTCTAAGCAGATTTACAGCCGATATGAAACATCTTAAATTTCTAGCAAATTTTCTTACGGTTTCTGATACTGCCGTTGCTATTGTATTTGCTCGACACTAGATTTTTTAGGCTCATTGAATTCCTTATGATGCAAATTTTCTTCGATTGGGATTTTTTTAAATTTCTGATCAGATTTACGGCCGATATGAGTCTGTATATGAAATTATTTTTACCCGACTACGGCAAAGCCAAAAGCAAGGGTTATGATTTTAGCAGTCTATGTATGTATGTTTGTATGTATGTTTGTATGTATGTATGTTTGTATGTATGTATGTATGTTTGTTTTTACGTGTGTTCCACTGTAGCGCCTAAACTACTAAACCGATTTTGATGTATGAGGTATCAATAGATTCGTAATAATGGTCCGGGTGACATAGGCTATATAATTTTTCCCTAAATTTAATTTGGTGGACTTTACACGTAAATTTATAACCTAGAAAAAAATTAAAATGGAATGATCATGACATGTTTGGTATCAAAAGAAAGGTCTTGACGAGCACATTACAAATATGTATATAATATTATATTTTCAAAGTAAAAAATATGTTTAAATCGTTAAAAACAAGCAAAAGTGAGACTGCGCTACATAGTATCGCAAGATGTTACCAACGTGCAGTTAATCAAATCTTAATAAGTAGTACCGATTTGTAATTTCACTCTTATGAAGAAAAACAAGTACAACGAAATATTTATATTTTGGATTTCTTCGAAGCTCGATATCGGTATATGGTGTTGGCGTCGAAATAAATCGCTCTATGGTTTCGGCCAAAGCACTATGCACTGCTATTGGAATTTAAAATAGGTTAATTACTGAACTATTGTATTACTCTACTCTTATTTACGTTTATCAAGTGTAAAAACGGAAAAGTATAAAATATAAAAATTAAGTTTAATAAAAAACTGTAACCCGTCTACGGGAAAATAAAAATTATCTAAAAAGTATGAAACAAGCAAATATTTCAGACAGAAATCAAGACATAGGTACAAAAATGGTCAAGGTAAAGCCGTCGTCGCATGCCATTATAATTTTATAGGTGTTCTTGGCACCAACATGGTATACAGGCATGCGACCACGGCTTTACTTTGACCATTTTTGTACCTATGTCTTGATTTCTGTCTGAAATATTTGCTTGTTTCATACTTTTTACCCGACTACGGCAAAGCCAAAAGAAGGGTTATGATTTTAGCAGTCTATGTATGTATGTTTATATGTTTGTATGTTTGTATGTATGTATGTATGTTTGCTTTTACGTGTGTTCCACCATAGCGCCTAAACTACTGAACCGATTTTGATAAATGAGGTATCAATAGATTTGTAATAATGGTCCGGGTGACATAGGCTATATAAATTTTCCCTAAATTTAATATGGTGGATTTTACACGTAAATTTCTAACCTCGAAAAAAATTAAAATTATATGATCATGACATGTTTGGTACCAAAAGAAAGGTCTTGACAAGCACATTACAAATATGTAAATAATGTTATACTTTCAAAGTAAATAAATATGTTTAAATTGTTAAAAACAAGCAAAACTGAGACTGTGCTACGTTGTATCGCAAGATGATACCAACGTGCAGTTAATCAAATCTTAATAAATAAAAACGGTTTGTAATTCCATCCTCAATTCCTCTATGAAGAAAAACAAGTACACACGGCTACACATCAAGCTATACATTTCCAGTTTAAGCTGATCTGGCATTGTAAAGGATTTCCGTACAATGCGAGGTCAGCTAATACTGGAAATTTATAGCTTGAAGTGTAGCACTGTGTACAACGAAATATTAATATTTATACACGGGGCACTCAGAAAATTTTGCAATAGGTAATAAAAAAAAAATATACTACTGGTTATATTTTATTTATTAAATCTTTTCAAATAACTCTCCATTGGCGTCTATACACAGTTTCATGCGTCTTAACCAATTTTTATTACACATTTTCCAGTCCACATCAGACACCTCTTTAATCCCTGTTTTTCCTTGAGTTGATTTTTTATTTTGGGGAACAAAAATGACAAATCCATGATTCCGTAATGAAATCGTAAACGCGCCGAGACGAGCCTGCTTCAAATTTTGCTATCATGTCTCGGCACCATTCTACCCGAACCTCCTTCTGCGTTAGATTGTGTGGTAATCAGCGTGAAACTATCTTCTTTACCTGAAGATGCCCGTGTAGAATTTCATGTACACTTCCCGATCCAATCTGCAGTATATGCTGAATCTCTTCATATGTAATTCGCTTATTCACTTAAATTTAATTTTTCACAGCCAGCACGTTTTCTTATGTAACAGCCGTCATAGCCCTATGAAGGCCACTTCTTTCTTCGTCCGCCAAAGTTACTTGACCACGCTTAAATTCGTTGAACCAGCGGAAAACAGTCGCTTTAGAAGGGCTTTTGTCTATGAACATCATTCGAAGTCTTTCAAATGATTCTTTTGGTTTTAGTCGACATTTGAAATCGTACAAAATCATCGCGCTAAAATGTTCTCGTTGTAAATTCAATTTTCAGTGAGACGTTGCGCGCGGCGTTGTTGTAACGTTTAGCAAGTGTAAAAACGGAAAAGTATAAAATAAAAAATAAAGTTTAATAAAAAACTGTAACCCGACCACGGGAAAATAAAAATGATCTAAAAAGTACGAAACAAGCAAATATTTCAGACAGAAATCAAGACATAGGTACAAAAATGGTCAAGGTAAAGCCGTCGTCGCATGCCATTATAATTTTGTAGGTGTTCCTGGCACCCACATGGTATACAGGCATGCGACCACGGCTTTACCTTGACCATTTTTGTACCTATGTCTTGATTTCTGTCTGAAATATTTGCTTGTTTCGTACTTTTTAGATCATTTTTATTTTCCCGTGGTCGGGTTACAGTTTTTTATTAAACTTTATTTTTTATTAGATAATTTTTATTTTCCCGTAGACGGGTTACAGTTTTTTATTAAACTTAATTTTTTTATGCTATTATCAACTTCATACCCATTTTTAACTCAATTTAACGGAAAATAATATCTTTAGTCCTGGTAGTCCTTTGTCAACTCTTGAATTTACACCAGAATCACCGTTCTAGCTGAACACGTTTTTGCACTATACTAGTTGGAATTTCGATATATAGTGAAAAATAGAGGGTCGCGCGCATGCACCAGTACCCCAATTGCGAAATACACGATCAATCACAATTTGTTTCGATTTGAAACAGACGCAATGAATGTTGTTGAACTGTCACAATGAAACAAATTTGTCTTATCGTTTACAAAAATAAGTTACGCAATCAGGGTACTGGTCTGGCGATATGACGTCGTAGGCAAATTGTATCCAGCCTCAATTTTTTTTATAAATATGACCTATCTTTTGCATGCTCAACCATAACTCTAGCATTAAAAGTCTTGTAGTTATTAGCGATTGAAATCTTACTTGTTTTTGACGGTCAGAAATATGGAACGTTTTCACGTCAAAAAGAATATTACACCGTAATATAACGGTAGAACTCCAAAGTAGTGATTTAAGTTTGTAACACTAATGGTGTTTGGACGTATTGCGTTGTGGACGACGGGCCAGAATCTGCATTGAAATCTGTCAGATAAATGAATATTTATTAACCGGAAAAAATAATCAGAATTCCGTACATCCGTCAATGAACTAAGAAACTTCCATTGTACACACGGCTACACATCAAGCTATACATTTCCAGTTTATGCTGATCTAGTATTGTATAGGATTTCCGTACAATGCGAGGTCAGCTTATACTAGAAATGTATCGCTTCATGTGTAGCCGTGTGTATCTATTACACGTGTCGAATGGAGTCGCTGTCGACACTTGAAACACTGCTTACCTCACAGTAGCTAGCGTAAACATAATCAGTTGCTGTCGAAACAGCCTGTACTGCGTTCCGATAGCGTTTCGATATTCTATTTGTGATTATAAATATTGCTAAGGATGGGCGTTTAAATGGACACATGGCTGAATTTTATTAGGGAAGCATACACGTTGACCGTGTATCAGTTCAGCCGCTGTTCGGTTTATTGGTGATTCGCGATTAAGTAATTGTTGTGGTATGTTAATTTCAATATGAAGCCAAAAAAGTGTTATATGAGACATCTTTTTTCTACGTCCGCCTCCGATTCCGTCTCTGGTTCCGACTCCGACTCCGGTACCGAATACAATCAACCAGATTTAAAAAAATACTGGCATTCCGGGAGTGCTGACAGAAGTGAAAACTTGAAAAAAATAGAACGGCACTGGTAATCACCGCGTTGATGTCTTATACTCGATGCACCGCGGTAATCAACGCGTTGATGTCTTTTATTCCACGTTGTCGGTAAATTACGATACAGTGTCACGAAATCAATGGTTTAGTCCCATCTCAAAAATGCTCAACGCGCCTAATGAAGTTTTCACTTCAATAAAAACTCTGGCTCTGGTTCCGATAAAACAACCTCTGTAAAATCTACTACAATCCCTTTACAGTGATTTTGCCTTTGACAGTAACCCCAGGGACCAGCAACCTTATGATAATGAGAATAAGGATCACTTTGGTTTTGAGAGTGATGCAAAATCAGATGTGAAATAACTATGAAAGCACTGTAAGTGTGATGTAACACTTAATAAAAGTCATTCAAACGTCAAATTCTCTGTTATCGTAGGAAAATCACGCCGAACTGTGCTCTGCCTAAGTCCGTGGGCGGTTACAACCGTATCTGTCTAATTCTTTGTCTTGTAACACATTAATTTATTTGCGTTTAATCGCAAATCTGTAGCTTGTTTATTAAGTTTATGTTCTAATATGAAAATACTAAAGTATTCTTGCGTAGCTTTAAACGTGCATTTTTAACTCTCGACGCAAAAAGGGTGTGTCTGTCTGTGGCACCGTAGCTCTTAAACGCGTGAACCGATTTGAATGCGGTTTTTTTATTTGAAAGCAGGTTTTCTCGCGATGATTCTAGACATGTTTTCTCAAAATCGGTTGTGCCGTTTGAAGATTGTCAGCTCTTTTCTAGTTGACGAATGGATGTGAGTATCTTCCAGAGGTCTGATCGATTTGAAAGTTGGTATTCTGTTACTTCAATGATATTAGAGGAACTTAGTAACCTTGAACTGATGCTGCAGCATCACCTGGAATTTACAGGATACCCAACTCCCTTACCAACTTACAGCACAGGTATCGTGTTTGGGCTCATTGGAATGGTCTCAATGAATAGGTTATAGATAGATGGTGAACAGTGTCTTGTGATGGAGTAGGAAAGAGAAATGAGGATTTACCTGTATTACATGAAACTAGTTGAGTCTTGGCTTTCGTGGCGTCACGTTTTCATAGGAAAATTTCAGTAACTAGAGCTGCAATTACATCGCTTTTCTTGTTGTCTGCAAATAGAACCGCCATCATGCTATTTTCCTTTTATTACCCAAAATCTTAATTTAGTTTTTACTTAACACTCATTGTTAATTTACTACATTAAATATTATTCACTTGCCTGAAGCAGAGGTTCAACCTACTTTAGGTAAATAAGCAATTGTGCTCTATTTTAATTATTCAATCTGCCTAGACTTTTCTCAACTATGTTGGGGTCGGCTTCCAGTCTAACCGAATGCAGCTGAATATCAATATTTTACATGGAGCGATTGCCTGTCTGATCTCCACAATCCAGTCACTGGGTAATACGATACCCCTTGGTAAGAATGGTTGTCAAACTTTCGGGCTTCTGACGACCCGTAACGACTGTCAAAACTCCACGAATAACAGCCGGGACCAACTGCTTAACGTAGTTTCCGAGGCACGGACGAGTCTCGGTATGTAAAGATGGTCACCCATCACCCTGGTAAGCGTAGCTTAACTTAATGGATCGACCCGTGCGGCTGTCATTACTTAGCCACGAGCAATTAAGGTATTTATTGTAAACGTGCCCCTTTTATAAAAAAATGATAACAATTGTATTATTATATCTACGGAGTTGGCCATTCCATTTCCAAAGTTTCATTTGATGTTTTTTTTTTAAGTGAAAACTTCTTTAGGCGCGTTGGGCATTTTTGAGATGGGACTAAACCATTGATTTCGCGACACCATGACGACACCTCATTTTTGTAAACGCGATTGTGCTCTTTATTTATATTACGTTACGGATAAATGTTCTATGCAAGTATTTTTACTTTGAAGGTTCTGTTAACACGATTGTGCTCTTTATTTATATTATGTTACGGATCAATGTTCTATTTTTTTTTCTTGTCTCGCGTTTGACCAGTAAGCATTTCACCTGACATCACCACTATCTCTCTTTAGCCTTGGTTTTAAGATTACTGTGATTGAAGGGCAATTCAGTAATTCGAGTAAAGTTTTCATGGCGAAAACCTGAACGTAACACAAACAGATCTTCAAAATAACCCAATGCCTTTAGATATCGCATGGGGTATAAAATTATCCGTAACCTCTCTGAATTTCTCATATTAAAATTAAAATAGGTATGCTAATATCCGTGGAAAGTACCTCCTAGTCCATTAAGAATTAATTTTAACGAAAGGAATTAAGTGTTAAGATGTACTTGAGAGTGTAGCTTCTCTAGCTACCAATTAAAAGGTATTATAAAGTTGTCTTTGGAGCTTTTGCATGATGCTTGAACGTTACTAGTACTGCTAATGATTCTAGTAATTTTAATTTGTTTATGCGTCTGGCACATTACCTGGAAGCTGTTTATTTTCCAAGTTTCGAGAGTTCAAGGGAAAATAATTATTATTCTGAAAAGTTTTTCTTTTGTAGAATCCGCTCTTAGAATTGCCAAAAGGACATCCTTAATATTATAAATGCGAAAGTAAGTTTGTTTGTTACGCCTTCACGCTAAAACGGCTGAACGGATTTGGATGAAATTTGGCACATATATAGATGATGCCCTGGAAAAGAACATAGGATCCTTTTTTTTTTCCCGCGGGATCGAGACTTATGCGGGTGAAACCGCGGGGCGCAGCTAGTATTCAATAACTATATAGTTATTGCGGTTTTAAGAACATTTATTTCACTCAAAAAAATACAACTATTATAGTGAAACTTTTATTACACCGTCTCAAACTTTTTCGTCTGTGTGTTGCATGTCGCGTGACGGTCGGCCGCGGAGTAGGGATAAAGTGAAAGGCCCTCGTCAGAGCAGCCAAGGCCAATATGGCGGCGCCTATAAAGTTTCACTTTTACCGTGGTTTCATAAAACCACACAATCCTTTTTTCACTTCTATGAGGAAAAACATTAGAATTAAGATAAGCGACGGTTTCGCTTGGTAATAAACTAAAATAAAATAAAGTTATAAAAACGTTAAAAACATACAATTCACACATTATTCAGGTGGTGCTTTAATAGCCTTTTAAAAGTTGGAAGTGATTTCGATTCCTTAATTACTTTAGGTATAGATTTATAGAGTTCAGCCCCCTCATATACGACTGTCTTTCTACCGTAGTTTGTCCTCATCTCCAACACTGCAATTGTATATTTTTTATGCGATTCTTGCCTCTTTTTAACCGACTTCCAAAAAGGAGGAGGTTAATTTCGTCGCGTATGTTTGTTTTTTTTTTTATGTATGTCCACCGATTTCTCCGTCAATTGTGGACCGATTTTGAAATTTTTTTTTTTGTTTGAAAGGGTGTGCTCTGGAATTGGTCCCATATAAATTTTATTAGCTTTGCTTGGATAGTTTTTGAGTTAGCTACAAAATACGTTTTTTTTTTCCCACTTAGTATGTAGATGATATGATAAGTTTCTTTCTGTCACTGGTAGCAGGTAGTGGTATTCGAATGTGTGTGTGGTAGGTACCACAACTAAAAAGTGAAAAATAAAAACTTTTTACAAAAAAAAACAACCGACCTCCAAAAAAAACACTACAAAGTGAAAAATAACTTTAATTTCAGAAGTCGGTGGCAAAAAACGAAAATACAAAACCCAAGACACCGACTTCCGAAATTAAAGTTATTTTTCACATTGTAGTGTTTTTTTTTGGAGGTCGGTTGTTTTTTTTTGTAAAAGTTTTTTGTAACATTCTTATTTAGTGTGGTCTGTGTTACCAAGTCAATATCAACACCATCCTACTGCTCATATCCCAATTTATTTGTCGACGCAGCAGTTTTTAATTTCCATATATTTCTATAAGCTCTCAATAGTCACTCCCTAGCTATATCATCTTTCACACAATCCCTCCAAAAATTATCCTCACCTATACCTAAAACACTTATTAATAACTCTTACAACTATATTACAAAAAAACTTTTAACAAAAAAAAACAACCGACCTCCAAATAAAAACACTACAAAGTGAAAAATAACTTTAATTTCGAAAGTCGGTGTCTTGGGTTTTGTATTTTCGTTTTTTGCCACCGACTTCCGAAATTAAAGTTATTTTTCACTTTGTAGTGTTTTTTTTTGGAGGTCGGTTGTTTTTTTTTGTTAAAAGTTTTTATTTTTCACTTTTTAGTTGTGGTACCTACACCACACATATTCGAATACCACTACCTGCTACCAGTGACAGAAACTTATCATATCATCTACATACTAAGTGGGAAAAAAATACGTATTTTGTAGCTAACTCAAAAACTATCCAAGCAAAGTTAATAAAATTTATATGGGACCAATTCGAGAGCACACCCTTTCAAACAAAAAAAGAATTTTCAAAATCGGTCCACAATTGACGGAGAAATCGGTGGACATACATAAAAAAAAAAAAACAAAAAACAAACATACGCGACGAACATATAACCTCCTCCTTTTTGGAAGTCGGTTAAAAACTGACACAAATAGTAGTGGATCACCGCTGTGACAACCCATGTGAGATTGCACAACAGCGACCCACGAAAACACAGTCTAGGCGACTTGAAATCATGCTTAGGATTCTGTTGGAGCTGCTCCACACCTTGCACACCGTGGAACTAGGGATGGCGATTCTTTCCGAATAAGATCGATTTTTAAATCGATTCGAATCGTAAGCTGATATATCGATCCACAAAAAAAATCGAAATCTAAAAGATCGATTTCTAAAAAATCGATTTTTGTACGGTATGAAAGAAGACATTTTTTTTTTGGGTGGGAAATTATCAAATAACTTCTCCCGCTCTGGGTGGAGCTAGGGCGTGTCAGACTCTCAGAAATGTAATTATTACATGAAAAAATTCAAATTCAATTCAAAATATTTTATTTCACATAAACCTATAAGAGCACTTATGAAACGTCAGAAGCTAGGTGAACGGTTCCAATTGGTGGCTTCCTATGGCGAAGAGTCGGCAAGAAACTCCACGGTTACTCTTTTCAAAATAAATGGTTTCTACAATGTTTTCAAATTACAGTGTTAATAGGTATGGGAGGACAGTGTGTAGGCCTATCAACAAGTACCAGGTACTTAGTAAAATAGAAAAAGAGAAAAAGTTAAAGTTCCCAATGCTTCATATCTAAAAAAATCGAATGACGATTTGTAAGGGTGAAATATCGATTCACTGAATCGATTCAATACTGTATATCGATTTAAAAAATCGATCTTTTGGGCCTGAAAAATCGATTCTTCGATTAATCGATCTCAGATCGCCATCCCTACATGGAACCGCACCTTTTGCGCATGGTTGTGTAGAAACAATCCACATGCGCATCGGCGAACATCCCCGATGCACTACAGAAGCGGGGAAGCCCCACCAGCGTCCTACACGCGCATCTTAAACAACCAACAATTTTAATCAGCACTTCAAATTGATATTTCCATAACAGAATCCAATTTATTTCCGTTGGTGTCACTTGAGCAGGCATTGGCGCCACCAGGAATTCAGCTTACGCCATTACCTAAGAATAGCCTGACCGAATGGCCGGCCGACATCAATGGAATGGGCCAAGGTTTACAAGTGCTCAACAGGTGGAAATTATAGCCTGTAGGTGTGGTTAGGCATTGTTTGTTTGAACTTTGAAGATATGCCTGGATTGATTAGGCCGGAATTCTCAAACTATACTGAAGTAAGAAATGTTCTTACCCCTCGGTTTCTTAACCGGAGTTTTTTTATATTTCGATATTTGGTTTCTGAAGACTCGTTTAAAGAAAAAACTGCAAAAATTTCTAACTTTGTCGAATGAATAATTGTTGAGAGTTTATCGAAGAGCTCAGAATCTAGGCATTAGTCTTTCTAACGCTACATTAGAAGTGCCAGTATGAGATTTCACGCCGGCTTCAAATTGAGTTACATTTATAATATTATTATTATATTAGCCTGGAAACGTCATCCGCTGAATATGGACCTATCGATGACCACTACGCTTCTTTATTTTATTACCTTTTATCTTTATTTATCTGCCCAAACCTAAATTCGTTGACAATGTTATATGTGGCATCATAAAATCGCTCAAGTTTGTTTTATTTCGTCGTCCAAAGTCACAAACAGACTTAAGCATCAAATTCCTCAGAATCTTATTCACAAACAATTCCTATTTAACGACAGACATCGAAACCAGATCAAAGCA
This sequence comes from Agrochola lychnidis, assembly GCA_963680765.1. Classification (NCBI taxonomy): domain Eukaryota; kingdom Metazoa; phylum Arthropoda; class Insecta; order Lepidoptera; family Noctuidae; genus Agrochola; species Agrochola lychnidis. Next base: position 16,090,517 of record OY796872.1, read on the forward strand.
CACATTAAAAACTCAATCGAACATACGTCACAGCGGCCATTCTTCGAAAATACCAATCAATCATACGAGTTTATTTACCAAATTCTCTCGGTAACAGTGTTTGATGTGACGTAATATTGACCGCAACACGCACGAACCAACACCATCGAGCACGGTTTTGTGAACCTCGTGATCCCCAATACCGTGACGTGTTTAAAAACATGAAATAACCCTCCTTATGAATCAACAGTGCTTTACCGTATGCACAGTATCAACGACTTGGCTGTTAGCCAACAACCATTTTTCAACGTAAGATCTGGCACGGACGAGACGATTTTCCGGTGCTTTTTTCTGCATGATGGAATTTTGACAGGAGTCTCGTGATTGCTGTCACTATTGTGAGGTTAGTGAACTACGTAATGACGGAGCTTTAGTAATGTCAGGTATTTTTGGGGTGCGTATAATTGGATTCTACAAAATCTACAATGTCGGCAAGTTTTAATTGTTTTTGGCGTCATAGGCGTTAGAAATGTACTGTTTTGACTGCTGCTGCTATTTCTGTGCCAAATTAATTTTCGGTGGCACCTAGTGACTAAACATATTTTTTTTTTTCATCACACATTGTAATTGAGGAGGAAATTACCGTCAAAATATTGTAAAGCCAAATGGAAAAGTGAATCATTTTAAAACAACGCAAAGAAAATTGCGACAATAATTCCCGAGAAAAATCGCACTGTCGCATGCTATGCAGCAGTCCTTATTCTGCATACTATCCCAATCAGTTTCGTTAGTAAAACGACTTTATAGTCGCCCACACATTGCGTATAATCGCGATGTTTATTACTGTTGTAATGCTTTTCGCGTCTGTATGTCATGTCCTCCGTTTTCTCGGGAACACGGTTGACACGTCAAGTAAGACGTTTTTTTGGGTGATGCATTTTACGAAAGAATTTACTGCCGTTTTTTTTAAGACGTTAATGTGATGTGATTTAATATTTTAGTGCAGTTTATATTTTTGATTGGCCAATGAACTGCTTTTGTGCGATTTTGAGGTCGTTTCAATGTTTACGAATTTATTTCTGATACTTAATCTTAATCAATCGCCGGCCTTTTCTCAACTATGTTGGGGTCGGCTTCCAGTCTTACCAGATGCAGCTGAATACCAGTATATTATATAGAGCGACTGCCTATCTGACCTCCACAAGCCAGTTACTGGGTAACACGATACCGCTTAGTAAGACTGGTTGTATTTTTGGGTTTCTGACTCCAGTAACGACTGTCAAAGATTTAAGAATGACAGCCGGGACAAACGGCTTAACGTGCTTTCCGAGGCACTGAGGTTCTGATACTTTATCTAATAAATAAAAATAATGTTCATTTTACTCCCCAAATTACATTCAAATACATAATAAGTTGACAGATATTTTGACAAAATTTTATACTTTGTGAGAGATCTGAAGTCCAAACTAAGCCGTAATACTGCGTAATACACGATCAATCACAATTTGTTTCGATTTGTTACAGATTGCTAATCCATTGCTTCATAAGTTGGAAAAAAAATCTGCTCAACAACGTAAATAACGCAATGAATGTTGTTGAACTGTCAAAATGAAACAAATTTGTCATAATTGTTTATGAAAATAAGTTACGCAATTAGGGTACAGGTCCCCCGTTGTAACACATAGTAAAGAATCAACGTGGTACAATTGCGGTGTGTTGCTGGTGTGACTGATTGTATGTTTGTAAGAGTTTGTGTGCGTGTATGTGTGTGTGCGTGTGTGTATGCCTACGTTTTTTGTACATACAATATTTCATAAATATATAATTATAAACTTTTTATTTCGTATTGGTAGGTACTTGTAATAAGTTTTTTGTTATTCATATTATGTAAGTGTTTGGGTGATCTGTCTTTGTCATGGTAGTGAATTTAAATTATATTATTAAGTAGGTAAGTACTGTCATTAATCATCTTAGTTTTTTTTTGGGAAGTATTTTTAACTCTGCAAAAAATCTTGTGATGGCTTTTGAGGCATATGTCATTCTTACAAATATTTCGGTATTTATGACAAGGCGATTAATTAATCTGACGGCTTTGCGCTACGGGTTATTCGCCGTCAGATTATTATTCGATTCCTAAATTGGATAGTCTTCCAGATTGGGTAATATAGTGCATGTGAGATTTATTTATCTACACTAAATATTATAAACAGATTTTTTTTTATGCAGAATGCTATGTTATCTCTGAGTAACATAGGCTATAATTTATAAATTTATCACGCGGGCGAAGCCGCTGGCGGAAGCTAGTGTAAATATATGTGAGATTTTTTACTTATTGTTTTGCTTATTTAAAAAAATAAACTTTCGTATAAAGTCTAAATAAATATTTCAAGGAGAAAAGAGCTTAGGTAACATTTTAGGCACCCGCTTGTCACCTTTCGTCTTAACCTTTGTTCACAAAACACTCAATGTACACTAAAATGGTGTCACATGACGTCACGGCAATTAATGTGTTTTTCTTTCTAAAACGTCTGAAGATTGTATTTCTTGCCACATTAAACTTGTATGACGATGAAAACTATTACTAGGTGTCGTAGGAGGCAGGTGGCTCATTGCAGGAATATTGCAGATACATACCGACATACTAGAACAGGGATGGCGAACTTTTTTGCTTAAAGTATTTACGACAGAAAAAAAAAAAGATTTTATTAAAGGTTCCATTTTTAAAGTGAAACTTTTATTACATCGTCTCAAACTTTTTGGTCTGTGTGTTGCATGTCGCGTGACGGTCGGCCGCGGAGTAGGGATAAAGTGAAAGGCGCTCGTCAGAGCAGCCAAGGCCAATATGGCGGCGCCTATGGAAGTTTCACTTTTACCGTGGTTTCATAAAACCACACAATTCTTTTTTTAAACTCTGAAACTAAAAATACTGTTGAAGCATTCATCCACTCTCTTATATTTAAGTGAAGTGACACCTGATGCATTGTAATTTTTTTTTTACCGAAGACGTCATTATTTGAGGGAAGGTAGACATAATTAAAACAATGTTTACTCACATACATTTATTTACTGAAAATTAGCTGATGCACGCGATTTTTTTTTTTTTACTATTATCCAGTATGTAAAGTAGCCAATGTCCTCCAGGTCCCAGGCTACCTATCTGTCTTTCATAACGATCGGTTCAGTAGTTTAGACGTGAAAAGGAACCATACAGACAGTGTCTTAGTATGGATTCGACATCAACGTCGATTTCTAAGTTTTTTTATTTAATTAGTGCATACAATGCACTGTAGAGATCTGTACCTATTAAAAAAAAATCTTGGAATGCATTTCGATTTCGGATTTTAAATCAATGCTCTGCCCAGAATTTTCTATCGTGTGCCAAAGGTTTGCCACTCCTGTATTACAATCTTATTTATTGCTCTAAGTTGACTCATGCCGGTGACAAACAGATCATAAATGTTTTCCTCTTAGTATTAGATTCGAATAGAAATAAAAACAATGATATGTTGAGGTAGGTGATGTGACTGATGTGTCAGGTATGCGTATGCATCTTGAATCTTCTCAGTATCTGGTTTAAAATAGATTCTATCTGAAATAGAAGCGCACCACATGCAAAAATTTGACGAATACAGGAATTTCAACTCGGTCATCACCATTATCATGGAGCAGTGGTGGCCAGTGGCCGAGTTGTAGGTGTACCCGCACTGGACCCGCGTGGGAGTACAGCCCACTCCCTCTCGAAGAGAGGAGGCCTGTGTCCCAGCAGTGGGTACGTTATAGACTAATTATGCATCACCATCACCCGGTTTCTGAATTAAGAATTTGAAGTTGAGGATTTGTCAAACTCTAAGCATTAAAGCTCCAGCAAACAGCCGTGAGGCGACAGCGCGACGCGACTCTAATAAAACAATTTCTAAGAAAACTTTACGGTAGAACAATAGGCCTGTGTCCAATTTTTTATTTTTTAGTCCGTCTTTCAGAAAATAAAAAAATATTGGACACGTATTTTTTATTTTATGACGTAATCAAAAGATTACGGCGACACATTGAGTTAAAATGTGGCGTGACGTCACGCCGTGCTAGATTTTATACGACGTTGTGACGTAGCGAGCCCCCACTCCCCAACTTTAATGCGTGTTTTCTAAGTTATTTTTGATTAATATGATAAAGCAAAAAATACGTGTCTAATGTTTTTTTGAAAGACGGACTAAATAGAATTTTAATTTTTTTACCTAGGAAACTACCCTACTACCGGTGTCGCGTCACGCCTGTTTGCGAGATCGTAGCCCGCGAAATTTCAAAATTACCTTTTTTGCAAAGAAATTTCGATTGAACTTAAATTCTCGGTTTAGAAACCGGGTATAAGACTGAGCTCCTGATTGCATTAGCATCAAATTCATTATGTAGTGACAGAAATGAAAAAAAAAAAATGTCATTTTAATGATGTCAGTCATCATTTCCAGAATTTTTCCCAAAGTTTCTGCGTTTTTCGCAAATCGACTAGCACAGTCTGAACCTGTACCCTAATTGCGTAAATCATTTTCGTAAACAATTTCGCGAAATTTGTTTCATTTTGACATTTCAACAACATTGATTGCGTTATTTACGTTGTTGAACAGATTTTTTTTCCAACTTATGAAGCAATGGATTAGAAATCTGTTTCAAATCGAAACAAATTGTGATTGTGTTGTATTACGCAATTAGGGTGCGGGTGTAAGACTGAGCTCCTGATGGCATTAGCATCAAATTCATTATGTAGAGACAGAAATTTTAAAAAAAAAATGTTGTTATTTTAATGATGGAATCATTTACCATCTCCAGGATTTTTCCCAAAGTTACTGCGTTTTTCACAAATCGACTAGCACAGTCTGAACCAGGCCTTATTATCTTGACAACTCCGCCATTGACTGTCTGTCTTCAAAGCTCACACAGCCGGTCAATAAACGTCCATAAAATGACATTAACTACGCAAATAAACCGTGAGAGAACTCTAAACATTAATTATTTCACGATGCATTGCTTCAAATGAGTAATATGGACATTTTACACCTTTTCTTGCCAGAGAAGAATGTACTTTAATCTGTACAAAATAAAGTTCAAAATGTGTTGCGCTTTTGTTTTTGGGAGTGTTCAATCAAATTATGCGTGCTAGTTTCCTTGAATTTAGATTATGAGTTAGGTTTCAGTAGCAAATCATCATGAAGTTTAAGGCTAGTTTACAGAATAATTACTTTTATGTGTTCTGAGCAAAGTCGTTGGTCCCGGCTGTGATTTTGACAGTCGTTACGGACAGTCAGAAGCCCGAAAGTGCGTGACGACCAGTCTTACCAAGGGGTGTCGTGTTACTCAGTAATTGGGTTGTGAAGGTTAAATAGGGGGTCGCTTCATTTAAAAATATTCAGCTGCATCTGGTTAGACTGGAGGCCGACCCCAACATAGTTAAGAAATGATAAAAATATGATTGCGATCTTAAGGTGAATCCGCAGTTGTAGCCTGCGAAATTCATTCATCAATTATGGAAGAAATCTAACTTAGATAAATGTATTAATGATTCTAATTCTGTAAATACAATTCTGTTATAGTCACGCATCATATTTTGTTCAAGATACAACTTGACACTGACCTGAAAATTTGAATTTCGCGGGCTACAACTGCTGATCCATCTTAACTATGGAATCATCATCATCATCATCATCATCAGCCTATAAATGTTCCCACTGCTGGGACACAGGCCTCCTCTCTGTGAGAGGGAGTGGGCCGTAATCTACCACGCGGGCCCAGTGCGGGTTGGTAGATGTCACATGTCTTCGAATTTTCGGTTCTAGGTTATGCCGGTTTCCTCACGATGTTTTCCTTCACCGTTTTGAGAGCAGTGGTGATGAAATAATTTACACAAAGTAATGCGCCTGTCTGGGTTCGAACCTACGATCTAAAACTCGTAAGTCGCGGCCGTTACCACTGGGCCACCACTGCTCTCTGCTGAATACTAGCTGGGAATTAGCTCTTGAAAACTTCAAAAATAGATAAAAGAAGAAATGCTTTATTTCCAAACAGCAATGTATAACATATATATAGCTATAATATAACCTTTACTACTGTATCCGTGTGGAAAAGGCGTTATGTCAAATTGTATTTAGACGAATCCCGTGCGAAAAGCGGGGCGAAATTCGCTCTTGCCGCTTATGTCCACTAACTTGATGTAATGGAGGTGTTCAAACTGACGCGAATGGCTGCGTGACTTCCTAATCATTAAAACATGCGCATATTCATATCCCGCGTCCCGTGCGGAATTCGTCTCATCAATACAGCCGAAAGGCGTGCACTGCTGGACATAGACCTCGGGACCAAGCACCGCCGACCGGTTCTGTGCTTCTTGCATCCAGCGGATTCCTGCGGCGTTCACAAAGTCATCAGTCCACCTTCTGAGAGGCCTTCCAAAGCTACGTCTTTCGGTACGCGGTCGCCACTCCAGAACTTTTCCGCCCCATCCCCATCCCTATCTGTTCTGCGAGCAATTGATGGATCCGCCTCATTTTAACAAAAGCAAAAACGAAGAAAAACTCGGTTCCACTGTTAGAAATAGTGCCATCCACGAAGACGCGCCCTTCTCCGCGGTTATTGTACTGTAAGCTGTACTGTAATACGGAGCGGAGCGGAGTGGGGTGCGTCTTCGTGGATGGCATCATCATCTCCTGCCCTTGTCCCATGTTACGTGGGGTTGGCGCACTACAATTTTCCCTTGTCAACCGTCACGCTATCATTCCCTCCCTTCCGTTTCTTAACATTCCTCACACAATCCATCCATCTTTTCATTGACCTTTCTCTCCCGCTCTATCCATCAAAATTTAGTCACATGCGTTTCCTCTCTCCTCATCTCTCATACTAGGCCTTTCAACTTTTCTGTCACTGGCGCCACTTTTAAACCAGTCTTCGTGAATAACATTATCTATAAATATAACATCCAGTTTGATGAAGGAATCAATTCTAAAAAATATAAGTTACTTTTATGTATTCTTTCACTGTGTGGGTCATAAAATATATTTACTTGGTAACCCACAGGTTAATTTATAAATCAGAAAAATATTCTGCATTTCACAGGCTTCCTTGTTCACGGAATTTCTCTTTGAAGGTCTGGATATTTCCCCGAATATATTGTAGCACCTTTGAAAATTTCCTTGCTCATATTTAACACAAAAAGGAATTTGATTGAATTTTCTTGTACCTAATGTCGTTTTATATACTCTCAGAAGTCTCTATGAAGAAATATTTTTTGCTACACCACAATATTTTGTGGTTTTTGTTTCAAGCAATTTTTTGCAGTAATAAATCAACAATTTTACGGACAGTGGACATATATTATTATTTTGTCCCTTTTTTTTCCGTTCGCAATATATCACAATATTTCAGGGGATATGGTTAATATTATCGACTGACAATACAACTTTATTTGGGCGTTTTTAGCAACCGTAGTTATTGCATAAGCAGCGAATAAAGTTTCCACTGCTGGGACTCAGAACCTCCTTTCTGTGAGAGGGAGCGCGCCATAATCCACCACGCGAGCCCAGTGCTTGTTGGTACAGTACTATATTTTTTTTTGCTCAATCCTCTGCGTATTTCAATTAGTAATTTTCTCATTTTATATTCTCCTTTAAAACCTTCAAGTTAGGACGCCTTCGAACTGGAACACAGAAATGATTTTGATATAGACTAACTTCTTCAGACAAACTATTAGAAAAGAATCTCCACACGCCTCTTCTACTATCAATCTGCCTAGCCTTTTCCCAACTATGTTGGGGTTGGCTTCCAGTATAACCGGATGCAGCTGAATACCTGTATTTTACATGGAGCGACTGCCTATCTGACTTCCACAATCCAGTAACTGTGTAATACGATACCACCAGGTTTGACTGGTTGTCAGACTTTCAGGCTGCTGACGAGCCGTAACGACTGTCAAAGATCTACGAATGACAGCCGGGACCAATGGCTTAACGTGCTTTCGAGGCACGGAGGAGTCTCGGCATGTAAAGATGGTCACCCATCCACGGACTTACCCCGGCAAGCGTAGCTTAACCTGATGGATAGATCCGTGCGACTGTTAAAAGGAGTTCTACTAATAATCAAAACTAAAACAAACTTACACCATTTAACCTAAATAACATTCAAGCTACTCCAATCCCAAGAAAAACATGCTACCAGAATCAAGAATGACAGATGATCGAAATTACAAGCGAACGAATGAGTCAAAGGTAAAATTAAAACAAAAACTTTCGTCTATGCAAATATAATGAGTGTAAAATCCGTTTAGAAGCTTACCCTGGGTCTCCTCATTCAGACGAAATTCATTTATTTATTCAGGAGTTTTGAAGCGTTTCTACGTTAAATTGGGGCTTTTAAAGTAATCACATTTGTAGGTGTTAGTGTGTTCAAGTATGTTGGGAATTTGGTGTTTGATTATTTTTACTGTGATATTCAACTCCCGCCTTTTTTCATCCAGTGTTGAATATTAACTTCCTCCCCTTTTGAGCTTTGCTTCCCTAGTCTGTGCGATTCTCATCCAGGTCTTATCTGTGGTCGTTTGTAAGTCATCCATCGCCTTAAGATTTATATCCCCAAGTGTTCGTCTACCAACACTTCCTATAGTAAAAATGATGACTTGATGATAGCGCATCGGTGAAAGCATTTCTTTGTGTCTGAGAGATTGGTTTCTTGACTTGATCCCGTCGTCGTTTTATACGGTAGCCATGACTGTTGCTAAGCTAAGCTAGTATTTTATGCAATGAACACAAACCACAGAGTCTTCATCACGTATCTGTTTAGGTCACCGAAACGATGTCGATGTTACCGGGACTGCTGAGCAATGTACCGCTCGAGAAATATCAAACAGAATTGCACCGTTGCAATACTATTGCTAACCGCAGACAGATCTCAACCAGCTTCCGATAAGTAATGAACGTTCTTAAATTAACGGTAATCTGTTAACGGAGCTAAAGAGTAGAATATAAGATGCATATTGGCTACAGCTTAGATAAACCAAGAATGTCTTAAGGATTTTGTAATTGACAGTCAAAGACAAGGAATTAGGATAGTTGAAGAATGTGTAACGTAAACTTGAAAACAAATTATCTGATAAAACTCGTATGTCGCAAACAGACTGACTGACAGATACAACAGTGATGTCATCAAAGATCTGTATTTTGTTTTTCGATGTTTTGGAACCCTAAACAGAAATATAAATCCAACAAAAGACCTCTAGTCAGAAGTTGGTTAAAACAAAAAATGGCAACGTATAAAGAAAAATCTCTCAGCACGTAATATACAGATCAATAAAGTTTCCACCGTTTAATCTTTATAAATCAAATATGTAAAAGGAATGCACAGATTGTAGAATTCTGACAATCTAGCATCAAAGAAACACGACAATTAGACCGCTTAGCTCAAACCTAATGCACACAGATGTTTTAATTGCACTCATAATCATAGTAACATATTGTACAAGCACGGAAATGTACCAGTATTCAAGATTAAAGAGATCCACACGAAACTAGGCCATATGCTCGTTATTATCTGAACAATTATAATATTTTCAACCTGAACGTTGCACAATTTATTGACAGAAGTGGGTTATGGTATCGCAATATTAATGGGCTTTATATTGTATTAAAAGATTTCGATATATTATTATTTAAATGGGTTAGTGGGGATAATGGACGGTATTTTGGGAGAAATTGGAAGGTAGTGGATTATATTAAAAGAGAGAAGAAAGAGAAGGTATAGGAATGATATATGATAAAAGAAAATGCATCAGCACTAAGACATAAAGCTGATTCTAATTTCCTTGATCATAAAGAGAGGATTCCAGCAGTCATCTTTGGACCTACTGGACGAAATCAAACATATTTTTAAGCTTCCCTGATGATCCGCTTCCACTAGGATTTCAAAATGAGGAAAAGTTACTTCGTTCTCCAGACGATGGAGAGCATGCATGAGAAATCCAAACAAAAAATCTTCACCTAAGTTGCATCACTACAACTAATTTATCCAATCTTTGTTGGTTGCAATCTTAAGGTCTTAAAACCAATCGTCGTATTCAAGCATAATTTGATGAAGTTAAATCTTCTTACAGAAACCTAAAACACTTTATCCAATTATCATCATGACAATTAGATTTCATTTCTTGATAGCTCTAGCTTCGCTTAACACAAAATGCTCACCAAAAGCCATGTTCTCATTCAGCAAACAATACTAAATCAATCACATTTATTTCATGGCCCTTATCGCTTCCAGCGGCCTTATCGTTTTGCTGGCTAAAATTAATTAAACGTAGTTCTGTACAGTGCTTTGTTTCCCTCCAACTTGGTCATTTGCGATATTCTTCATAAATTGGAGCCCAAGTCAAAGGCGGAATCGGGGTTCAGAAAACTTAACAACCAACTAGGACTTCAAACCATATTGTTGTGACGTATGGTTTTCATTATGAATTTTCTATAGACAATATTAAGCAAGGTGATAATCCTTATTACTGAAATCTTGGTGTATTTCCTAACAGTCGCTTTCAACTTAACGTTTTCAATATCACTAGTATATGAATTATGCTCTAACGATCACTTGTTTAGGTTAATAGAAATGGCGCTTTTACATCTTTCTTTAACCTTTACCTCTGATTTGTTAGTCATGGTTGATGATCTTTCTTGATGGAAGAGGCCAAATCTGTTTTTAACAACTTTTGAACCGTTGAAGCGTTTTATGTGTTTCATCATGGTCATCATCATCATTTCAGCCGTTGGACGTCCACTTCTTAACATATGCCTCCCCCAAGCGTTTCCATATCAAGTGGTCCTGTGCTTCTCGTATTGCATTTATCGCTTTGCTCGCTAGCAAAAATTTCGCTCTTCCATACAACTAAAGTCGAACTCTCATTCCTTGCACCTCCTACACACAGTTGAAAACTTTCGAATCTTATTGTGCTGGAGAGTTCTGCCAGCTTATTGGTATTCGTCCGAGTTTCTTAGATATTACTTGTACTATTTAATTATAGGGAACTCACCGTATTGACTTTCGAGGCTTTAAAGAGAAAGAAACGGAAAATGAGGAAGTAATGAAAGTTCTTAGCGAAATATTTTATTTCACTACAACCAAGCTATTACTTCCAACGGTCATGAAAATTGGCGAGGATTTACCATTTCGTGAGTTTGAGAGATTGGTGGTAAAAAGATAGAAGCTAACCCTTACCTCCTCTCTTGACGTAAGGAACAAAGAACCGTCTTTGTAAAATTATGAGCAAGTCAACAAGGCAGAGCTGACTGCCCGAGTTGCGTCGGACGTGCACTTATGTACTTACGTGTGTGTTTCAAGTCGGTAGATATCATCGTCTTCCTACACTTATCCTATGTTACCTGGGGTGGACGCACAGGTTTACTAGTCAGCTGCCTGTCTGACACCAATCTTCCTTATGAATGCTATTCTTTTTTTTTTCGTATGGTTAGTGACTAACTTGGTGTCTAGAGTTTTTATGCCGCCCATGGGCCTCTGACTTGACTTCACATGCCGTCGAGAAATATCTCTGAGGCATGCCGGTTTCCTCACGATGTTTTCCGTCACCGTTTTTGAACAAGTGATAACTGTACAATACGCACATGAATCCGAAAAGTCAGAGGTGACTTGCATCACTGCTAACTTGGAATGCTATTGTTGGTAGTTTAGTCGCCACCATATGACTTGGTACTTTATGGTCTGCACTTGGTCTTAAGCTCCCTTAGTCGCCTCCTAGGACATCCATGGGTCGAGAATGGAGTGGTCACATTCTTACTTATTTTTATTTTTTTTAGGTAGGTCATCTCGTAGTTGACCGTGACTTACTAATCATGACTTACTAAACCGAGCTTTCCTGTGGGTGTCTTAAGCTACTACACTTAAAACTTCCAGCCAGGGGTTATTCAACTATGCTAATTAAAACTAGGTGAACGCTCGCTAAGAGCACCCCCTGTGGGGTACGAACCTCGGCTTAGGGCGTCAACCGGAGGGAGGACATTACATTCTTACTCCGTCCTGGAGTAAGAATGTAATGTCCTCCCTCCGCTTTCAAGTCAAAAAATTACTGTCACATCAATCAATCAATGATTTACAGCAGTACACTGCTGGACATAAACCTCTCCCAAAGTTGACGTAATATTCTATTTACGTGTACATTTCCCCAAATGTTTCATAGGTTATTTCGGCCTGACAGTGTTGTGGTATACAGGGTGATTGATGTAAAAATAATGGGATATATACACGCACTGACGGTTTGTTTGGATGTGTCAATAAAGAATGATGAGGTATACAAATATATATATATGTTTAGAGGTAGTTAAATGGTGGAAAGCTATTGGCTATTGCTGCCTATTCTCATGGGGGAAAAGCATTTATTGATATTGAGGTACCTACCTTCCTAGATGACCCAGTCTGGTGCATAGCGCATATCAAAGAAATAATTGAATCATGTGTGAATGACAAGTAAAAATAAACCGGTCAAGAGCGAGTCGGACTCGCGCACCGAGAGTTTCGTACCTACCCATTATACCGCCATAATAAAATTGGTATCATTTTTATTAGTAAAAAGATATGGGCAAATTTAGATTTTCGTGAAAACTTGTAAGTACCAAAATTTACCTTAATTTTCAACTTTTTTTCCTTTATCTGTGCTATAAGACGTTGCTTCGTACCATATTTCAAGATTCAGAGGTCACGGGAAGTACCCTGTAGGTTTTGATTCCCTTGCGAGTGTCGAAAATTTGCAGCATAAACGGCTTTATCTTTTGATTGCGTTAGCTTAGACGTTTGATTTTTTAACAGCTCCAAGGGACAGTAGACCTGAGTATTTGATATGAACTTCAGCTTGATACCTCTACGCGTTCCTGAGAAAAAGGGTCTTGACAGACAGACGGGCAACAAAGTGATCCGTTCCGTTTTTCCATTTGACGTAAGGAACCCTAAAAATTGATAAACATATTGCAAAAATTATATTGTCTAAGGAGTAAGGACTCAAAAGCCAAGACAATAAAGTATGCATTTAATTTCTACCCCTGCTTAAAACATACGAATACACTTTCCGGTGAAGCACTTTTAATTAGTGTTTTAAATGTTTCCATCTTCCTCCTCCTTTGTCCTAATTTATTTGGCTCTCTTCTATACTTCTAGAACCCATATCCAGTTCTATTGCAATATCAGACAACAATTTATAATAGGAACATACTACAAGTACTAATACAGGCCAGGAAGCGTTCATCAGTGTGGTCGGAATGTTATGACCTCGAGAACTCCGCAATAGTGCAATGCAGTTCGCGTATCTCCAATAGTCTGTCACTTAGCTATAATTTGTGCGGTATTACGGTGGGTTCACACGGCATGAGAATAACCTGTACCTAGTATCCGGTCGTGAATATGATTCATCGAGCTTTGACAAACCATCAGAGCAGTAAAGGCATGAACCTCTTAGGAGACTGCCCTTAATTTTTTGATTTATTGCTAACTGCATTCACAGATTTTGGTCAAATGGAACAGTCAAACTTCTCAAAAACAATTACAATTACTCAAAAAGATAAGGACCATTTTTGAACGGTTAAAGCGCATCACAAACGTAGCTATAATTATATTTCTATATTACATCACCAAAATGTGTGGATAGATATAACAAGACATATTAATATATATTATGGTATATTAAACCGCAGACCAAATGAGGGCAAAAATATATATTATAGTATAGCTAACGTGTGTGGTGGCTTTCTATAATATAATATACTAGCGGACCTGACGTTGTCCTGACCGAATACCGCCACCTATCGGGTCCGATTGTGAATCTAAACCATTCCCAGATCCCCTTGAACACACACAAAAAAATTCATCAAAATCGGTCCAGTCGTTTGAGAGAAGTTCAGTGACATACACACTCACAGAAGAATTATATATATAAAGATTACACAGTATATCGACGGTTGAAAGGCTAATTAATCTAAGCGACATTTTGTAAAACTTGCAGGAGGATGGATTGGTTGTTTTTTTAAATCATAATAAGATCTTATTATGATTGATTGATTTAAGTAAATAAAAGTCTATTAACGTGTGTGGTGGCTTGCTATAATATAATATATTACACAGTATATCGATGGTTGAAAGGCTAATTGATCTAAGCGACATTTTGTAAAACTTGCAGGAGGATGGATTGGTTGTTTTTTTAAATCATAATAAGATCTTATTATGATTGATTGATTTAAGTAAATAAAAATTTATTAACGTGTGTGGTGGCTTGCTATATTATAATATATTGCACAGTATATTAAATATGTTACAGCTACATCTGTGACGGGCTTAAGAAAGCGGCCCTTACTGGCCCGTTCCATAAATCTAGTCTGTCCGTTGTATAAAAAGTCAGGTAGCCAGGTAAAAAAAAGTACGTGTGCTATGATAATAAGTTGCAGTCTGCGTTCAGCGCTCGGTGTGGCACCACGCCGTGTTCGGGTTCGCGACAAGTCAATCGTCATCCTGAGGATGCCTCGAGGTGATTTTTTTTATGCCTGGTTACTAATTATATCCACGTCTATTGTATTTTATAATCGATTTCCGCAAGGTCACGCCTGAATCAATGAATTTTTTTTAAAAGTTGCAGTGTAGGTACAGCAGAATTCATAGCTTCAAACGTAACCCACTAAACCAAAAGACACACGATTTGTCTTCTCAACAAAGTACCGTTATTTACAATCCTCGCGTGACCCGAACCGATACAGTAATAAAAATAAAATTCAATACATCGCGTCTTTTATGCTTAAAACTTTGTGTGACTATAAACTATGTGGCCATAAACGCCTATTTCTCAAACATAACACTATGTTATAGTTCCCGAGTGGCTGTTATAAAATTGCCGAACTTAGCCTAGTATATTTTAAATCAGAGCCCCCTAGTGAATATGAGTAGCGTTATTTAGAGCTGTGTGTTCGGAACCTTTAAATGTATTCGATTGCTGTTTTTGAATTTTACTGTCGATGAGTTTTCGTTTGTACACAGGGTATTTGCGTATGACATTATACAGGGTGATTCTTAAATTAAAAACTGCAGAGACAAGACAAATAAATATAACCATGTCACCACTCCATTCACTCCTCACCACAAATATGGCTCTACTCAAAAAGAGCCATAAAGCTATATTTGTTACGGCCGCGAATCATATTTTAATCAACATAAAACCTGACACTGACCTGCAAATTGCAAAAAACGTAAAAAAAAATGAATTTAGCGGGCAACCCTGACGCTGCCCCCTTAAGTCTCGCGTACTTTCATGATATCGATTTTTATTCGTCCATCCTGAAAAGCAATCTATGTGACTTTGTAAATGCTTGAATGTAAAAAAATCCACCGTTGTAGCTTAATTTCATTTTCCACTAAAAGAAGTCTTTGGACTAAATAAAATATTTGAATGAGTTTCCCACGAACTTGAACCTCAATCAAACTTCACAACCTTGTACGTATATAAATAATCCTTGAATATTTCGGTCAAGGTTGAGAAAGCTTTTCCGAAGTTACTTCTGAACGTCATAAATTGTATGTTTGACATTCATACATACATAAAACTCATCTTTCCAAGGGGGTAGGTAGAAACTACAGAACACCACCTGCTACGATCCTTACATATTCCTTTTGCTTCGTTTACGTTCAAACACTGGTCATTCACGACATAGGTATACAGGTTATTGTGTTAACTATCATCTCATCGGGAACAAAAGAAATTACTTCCCGGTTCCGTATTGGAAAATTCTCCCCCACTTTCTTACACCTTTTCTCGACTGCGTAAATAGTCAAAAATCCATTGCTGACTCACCTAATCCGATTAAGATACAAAGAGAAGTGCTGTTAAAATGTGATAAAATCGAGTTCGCCCCCCTAAAATCGTAACTCGTGTAACAAAAGGGTACTTTTTTATTCTCTCCAACGTCACTAAAAAGGTTCTTATTAGTACCCCTTCTGGCCAATCGGAGTATCTCTATATCGGGGTTTTTCGTAATTTCCGAAGAGGTTTCCTTGTCGGAATATTTGAATTCGTTTCTAATAGATCGGATCGATGTTCGAATATGTGTTGTGATACTTTTTTCCAAGTGAATAAATTCTTTATGGATTATTGTTGATCCGTCTTATTGGAACATGTCGTGTGTAGTATCAAGTTCAAGATATTTATGAAGTTTATGACTTATGTTTTTTTTTGGGTGGTAAATTATCAAATAACTCCCGCTCTGGGTGGAGCGGAAGGGCGTGTCAGACTCTTAATGACTAAAACTCACCCGTATTCCTTCGGTTGCCCTGCCGGGGGCCACGATTTCCCTTTCGGCCCATATTCGCAGCCCCGGCAGGCATTGGCCCTAGCGGACCCCGTCAATTACTAGTCTTAGATCCCTCTAGAGGTCCCTATTCCCGAATTGCTAGGTATAGAACCAGAAAAAGGTAGGCAACCTAACTATTACATGTTCTGTATGCTTTGTACTTTCAATTGGAATCTAACTCGTTTGGTAAACAAATCAGACAAATATTTAAAAAAAAAAAACGTGTGGCACTCGGGGACTGCCGCGGTAA
This sequence comes from Agrochola lychnidis, assembly GCA_963680765.1. Lineage (NCBI taxonomy): Eukaryota > Metazoa > Arthropoda > Insecta > Lepidoptera > Noctuidae > Agrochola > Agrochola lychnidis. The sequence goes on from OY796872.1 coordinate 16,107,092, forward strand.
AACTATTGCATAGCATTTGTAACCTCCATACTTCCTATTTGTCAACGCTACACTTGGGATGATGACGTGATGACATAAAACAAAAATTACGTTCCCATGACAACATCACGTTGGAACCGTCATTACATGGTAGGCGGAGTGGGGGGTGTTAGGTTTTTTCGTTACGGAATTTCTTGATTCGGTCGCCGCGCTCAAAGCCCGCGATAAAAGCTATGCAATAGCTTAAAAATGTTACAGTACTTATTTTTAATTACTTACGAACATATTTAATTAGGCAACCTATTTACAATATATTTGTAAACATTTAATTCTCGTCCGGTACCTTAACAGATGGGTGAGGATCGATCTTACTTCGGAATACTTCGGATCCTATACCAAATAGTGTAATTGTAGTTAAATCACTTCACGTTCGAAACAGTTTCCAAGCAATGCAATCATAACCTTGAAATGTCTTTATGTCGTTCGATTCAATGTCGAGACCTTGTCAATACCTTCCCCTCACGAGGTTCTGATTGCTTTTATGAAAATTCTGTACCATTATGAGACATCTCGATCACAAGCTTAATGAAGCCTATACCTCCCCTCATACCTATGTAACATTTGTATCCGGCGTTTCTGGAGATAAATCAAGTATGGCTGCGGTGAAATCATTACCTTATCGACGTCAATATGAAAGGTTCTTGCTATCTCCTTCTCACACACAATACTGTATTCAAACAGCAAAAGTGAGGCCTCTCAAAAACTTTTCACTGCACATAAAACTATCAGAGTCATAGCTAATTCGCGTGAACCTCTGTCCTGTTTATAGCGCCCTGGTACTTTTCAAAACTTTGACACTAAAACGTCTGCACGAATGAGCGGTATTTTGATTGTATTTTGTTTTTATGATCAGTTAGTTGTCTTTTTAGGTTTTCTGTACACGCGATAGTTTGAGCCTCGATTTCATGCTCGCCTGGTAACAATGGTTGGTCGTTTAGTACGTAGAAAATGTTCTGCAGTGGGACAATACAGACTAGTTTAGTTAGAGGGGCTAATCTGTGAGTCTAGCAAAAGTTACAAGTTTTACCACATTAGGGGTTTTTAAGCTATTGCATAGCTTTTATCGCGGGCTTTGAGCGCGGCGACCGAATCAAGAAATTCCGTAACGAAAAAAACCTAACACCCCCCACTCCGCCTACCATGTAATGACGGTTCCCATGACTACGTGATGTTGTCATGGGAACGTAATTTTTATGTCATCACGTCATTATCCCAAGTGTAGCGTTGACGAAAAGGAAGTATGCGAGGTTACAAATGCTATGCAATAGCTTTATCGCGGCAGTCCCCGAGTGCCACACGTTTTTTTTCTTTTTCATTCATTCATTAGCATTACACATTAAGATTAACAAATGATAAATTAATAATACTAACATGTTATGAAGAAAAAGGCTATACTGACGAATGGACACAAATAAAACTGTTTTTTCCAAGTCGAACATACAATTCATATATCAATGTCCATTGGAGTTCTTCACAATATACAAGCTCAACAAAATATGAATGTCCCGCACAGCCATATCAAAATAAAACAGCTCGCCATTTTGTCAATGCAAAAGGATTTACGTTTATCAAAAACAGTCACGAGTTTCTATATAATGGTCGATAGAACCAATGCCCCGTGAATAAATAGAGATAAATGCGAAAGTACGAACCATCGGACGGCTGACACTCCCTAACGGGACTTTGTACAAATGTGCCTAATCGGTTAACGAAGTGTGTTCGGCTGTTTTCGTGTATCTACTATCTGTAAAAATATCATTAACAAAATGGATGACTCGTGTACTGTAAAATTATTGTCAAAATGGCTGACTAAACTAGAACCTAATAAAAAAAAAAGTGGTGGCACTCCGGGAGTGCCGATGGAAGTGAAAACTTGAACAAGATCGCCTTGGTGGAAGAAAAATACTTGTATAGAACACTGGTCCGTAACCTCATCTAAATAAAGAGCACAATCGCGTTTACAAAAGATAATACTTCCGAAATCTTTAAAGTAAAAATACTTGTATATAACATTGATCCATAATGAAATACAAATAAAGAGCATAATCGCGTTTACAAAACCTTTAAAGTAAAAATACTTACATAGAACATTGATCCGTAACGTAATATATATAAAGAGCACAATCGCGTTTACAAAAATGAGGTGTCGTCATGGTGTCGCGAAATCAATGGTTTAGTCCCATCTTAAAAATGCCCAACGCGCCCAAAGAAGTTTTCACTTCAAAAACTTTATGGACGTAGTTTTGCAACTTTGACAATTATTATGTTGGTGCAAAAATTTAATCTAACTAAAAATTAAATATGTAATTTTTCTTTTAAACTTGTGTGTAAAAAATAGTTTTAAAACCTTTGTGGATTTATAATGTGGCTTTTATGACGAGTATTTCTTGTTAAAATTTTCAAATATACCTTCAGGGCGTAGTTTTGAAACTTTGACAATCATTGTGATTGTGCAAAAATTTATACCTAATTTTAAAAGTAAACAAAGGCTGTAAAGAAGATACGTTTATTCTTCAAACGTATCTTCTTTACAGCCTTAAATATTTTCTATTGTTCGTCAAACTGGCTGTATAATTTTCTGCTTATTCATCTTTTAAAAAATAATTTTAACATTGAACTAACAATACCCTCTTTTTGTTACAGGTAAGACTCCAAGCTGATTACTACCCCCTTCTCCTAAAAATAAAAGAAAACCCTTAACGACTTATGTACACCGATGCGGTAAAATTTATGGCCTCACCATAAATTCTATGAGAAAAATCCTTCAACACAAAATATTGTGTTGTTTTCCGCATTATGTTTTATATAACAAATATATAAAAATGGCGATTCGTATAGGGATTCCCTTTATAGCGACAGATAAGATGGTCTGAATACAATGTGTCGGGACCATACAGCGTGTTGTGAAAATTATGGTAGAAAATGGCGGATAGTTTACCGATTATACGAAGAGATGGAAACGGTAAGTCATAGATATAATTTTCATTGTATGCGTTTACTTATCCCTGTGCCTCGGAAAGGACTTTAAATCGTTGGTCCCGACTGTCATTCAGAGGTCTTTGACAGTCATTACGGGGACCTAGAAGCCCAAAAAGTCTGACAACGAGTCTAAGGGGTATCGTGTTTCCTAGTAACATATAAAATACTGGTGTTCAGCTGTATCCGATTAGACTGGAAGTCGACCCCAACGTCGGGAAAGTTGGGAAAAGGTTAGGTAAATTGATTGTATGTGTCTACTTATCGCTCAAAATAATAATTTTATGAAAACGAAACATGTAAGATTAAATAAAAGGCAAAGCTCAATTTTTATTACTACTGAAATCAAAACATCTAATTATTACTTAAGTCTACACTTTGTTATACAATATTTTCGTAAACTAAACTTCAAATTAATTTAAAAAAATGCTAACCTTCATAGCGTTTAGTTTTACACCTACTTTAGTATTCAAAATTCTTAGGAAGTTCCTAAGAATGTTACTTATTTAATTACACTTTGTAAGTATCGCAGTAAAACTTTTAATTGATCGGATATAACTGTTGTTTTGAAGAATTCTGTTTTTAAAACAATAAATTAACACGAACGGCTTTTTGTTGAAATATGTCGTAGTATTTCTACTAAACAGTGTAATCATCAATGTTATTATAATCTGCCGGTTTATAGTGACCTGTCAATAGTATCAATCCCTAGCATCAAGTGGAATGTCAGCTCACTTCACCTTAGTTTTCTCAGTGAGATTTTTACAGTTCGGCAGTTCTTACTTAGTTGACAATGATACAGTAATAGTTAACTTAATAGAAGCATGGCGTGGAGTTAAAAGAAATTATTTGGAAAATCCAAAACTACACGCCTCCATAATTCTCATTCAAATACAGAAATATATGTAAACGACTTTTCATGAAGTATGTTTTGACTGCTTTTTACCCATCAATATGGGTAACATTTCTCACCTCGCAATCTTTACGTACTGTCAAAGACTATTTAGGTTTGCTTTGTTGATTGCTAGGCAACGGAAGACGGTCGAAGTTGGAAATATAAATTTATAAATATTTTTTTGAAAAGTACAGTATTAATCTCCATTAATTTATCTATACAATGGTAAATAAATTAAGTAGGTTCTTTGTACTAGCAGGAGTGTAACAAAAAAAAACAGTTGCGGAAAGGAGGCAAAACAAATTTTTCGATCGCAGAGCACTCTCTAATGCTTCGCATTATGAGTCGTGCAATAGTTTATTGTCCAGGTAATACAGTAAGCAGGTTCACAGGTTAACACCCAGTTGAGACAGCATGGGCAGATTAAAATCTTACCAAAAGCTAGGTTACAAAATATTATTTACCAGTGAGCCCCAAACTAGACCGTTAGTCTGAATCTTGGGGCTCGGGGTACGAATTCCATAGTGGAGACTAGAGAAGTGATTTCAGGGGTTGTATGGTCCACCGTAGGCGCGGGCTTGCGGACGGTGAGCAATGGGTAGCTCGCCGTCCGATAAGGACCCGGACCGGGTCGACGGCGCGTTGTGTTCCACGCGCGCCTCAAAGAGATGTTAGCAGAATTGACGGAGTCCGCTACGGCCAATGCCTGCCGGGGGTTCGAAGAAATCCGATAGGGAAATCGTGGCCCCCAGCAACAGGGCAACCGAAGGAACACGGGTGGGTTTTAGTCAGTAAGTGTCTGACACGCTCTCCCGCTCCGCCTAGAGCGGGAGAAGTTATTTGATAATAAGTGTTGTATGGTATATCTGGTGTGTTTGTGTGATGTAAGTTTATATTACTATTATTATGTTTTCATTTTATAGTCAGTCATCCTTTAAATAGATCTCATGAGGATTCGAGATGATAAAAACTTACTGCTTATTGTACAGTAATCCAGTTTTGAGTACCTACTATAATAAAAACAAATCGGTACACACACAGTTTAGATATAAAATTGTTAATACCGGTACCATTTTAAATTCGGTACACATTTTAAACTAGAACACTCTGTATACAGCGTCTCAGCGGTTTTACGACACAAACATAAAAGTTTTAGTTTTAATCGTACATTTACTGTTTTTTTAAAGCAATTTGTAATGGGTAATGTCGTTACTCTAATTTTTATGGATTCTCATTATATTCAAGTGTGCTACAATGTGCTTATCGTTATTAAATTACGTTGTTCATTTTTTGTTAATATTATTTTTAAAAAACTATTTTTAATGTATTTTTTCGTAATTGATGTGGAATCTATGTCATTTAAACAAAGCAAAAGGAATTAATGCACATCATGAAAGTAGATTGTTTAGAATTGTTTACTGAATCGATTTGTTTACTGACAGAATTGTTTACTGATTACCATAAGTAAAACAGTGTGTTTAAAATAAATGAAGATTATAAGTATTTATTTAAATATATAACTATATCAAGTGCACTAATAACAATATAAAAATATTCAAGCTACTTAATAATTAAATAATTAATGATAATATATAATTTAATATAAAAATAAATAAATAGATTGACCTACACATAAATAAAATACCTCAGAAAATAAATAAATGAGTAATAACATAAATAAATATAATAACTACTATTGCTGTTGCTGCAAAAAAAAAAACAAAATAATAATAGACAAATAGGACATAATTTAAATATTTAGTAATAAGCTTCCTCTCTCCTACTTATTTATAATTTTGCTGTGTCCGACAGGGTCCATAATTGTTTCAATTTATTTTTCCCTACCACCTGTATGTGTACATTATGGATTGCAATAAAAATAAACATAAACATTTCTGTCATTTTTAGTATGGGTAATTTTTTTAGTATCCCAAAAATAATAAAAAATACGAAACAATAAAAAAAAAAAAAAAAAAACCACTCTGCAATCGGCATTTTGTTCATGTTTTGATTGTTCGTTTGTTGTCTTTGGTCTCTGGCCCAGACATCAAGCAATGGACAAAATTTATCAAACTTTTAAATATTGAATACAAAAAAAAAAAACATCTGCTGTTCCATACATTTTGACCGCGTAGGTATTGCACTTTTCTATGAAACAGCAGATTTTTTTTAAATAACCGACGAAAATTTTCAATGCTGGGATTTATGAACCATGTACTGAATCATGGTAACAGTTTTCGCGTCGATGTCCCTGCCACCCTGTATATTGTGGCTCAGTTTTATTCTGTAGGTTGAACAGACGTATAGACACACGATTTTTTTTCCTTTATTACAGACTGCATCAGAAAGGAGTGGTCACTGATTTTTTTTCTCTCGATTACGATTTTTGTCCCATGGAGAAAGTTGTTCAGTTTGATGGTCTGTACCACACCCTTAAGACGCAGATATATGCCGGTGACCTTGAGTGGTTAGCTTGCGTGTTCTGATCTGAGCTCATGCAACGCGTCGTACATCCAGCCAGTAATAGGACTCGCCCATCAAGCAGTGCTGTCATAAATTAGACACATTATTAATTTATTATACATAAAACAAAAGGTATTTTAACAAAGCACGTATACTAAAAGATCAATAATTAAATTATCTTTAAAATGGTGAAGGTCTCAGAAAAATACGCTTGACAGATTATGCGTGATTCTCAGTTTTTATCCGTGTTAGACATAAGTTTACAAATTAATTTCACTATGTAATATAAACATAATATAAAATATTTCTATATTAAGTTATTAAGAAAACGCTTTAATTTAACATGTTTTTTTTTTCAAATCATTAACACTACTCGTTTAGACGTGATCTTCAGTATAAAATCATTAAAAGTCGGTTAACGTCGCCTTAATTCTGACCACACATTTCTGGTTCACTCTGTATTCAAACCCTTTAACACTCAAACATTCCTAGATTATTTTCACTTACCAATATTTACACATTCATGATTTTACGATTTAGCGATCGGTACCGACCGACAAGTATCGATGTTTATATGTTTATTTATTAACCCTTCATTGGTTTACGACTACATTTTAACGATACCTAGCCGACGATCGATTTAATGTGCATGTTGAGTGGTACGTCCGTGCAAACATGTATGATCTACTGTTTCTAGCAAAATAGAGACTATACTCCATGGTTTCGGTAGTTAAATAAAGGTAAACAAAAAAACCACTTGACGAGACAGCTGTCAAGTGGTTACTTGACAGCTGTCTCGTCAAGTGGTTTTTTGACTAAACGTAATACCAGTCATTTCAGTTGTTATCCTACGTCACAGTTGTACTCTTCAATTTAGCAACGTTATAATTCGTTGACGTTTAGAATTTGGGCTCTTTAAAAGAGACAGATTAAAAAATATTAAATTGTTATTATAAATCTAACAAAAAAATTGTGTTCAAGTAGTTACAACTACGAAGAATAGTAATAATAACAAATGATAAAATTTAACAAAAGAGGAAACTGTTATAACCCTTTTTACGATTTGTTTACCAAGACGCAGATATATGACAGTGACCTTGAATGGTTAGCTTGCGTGTTCTGTACTGAGCTCACGCAACGCGTTGTACGTCCAGCCAGTAATAGGACTCGCCCATCAAGGAGCGCTGTCCCAAATTAGACGCATTATTAATTTATTACACGTAAAACAAAAGGTATTTTAATAAAACACGTATACTAAAAGATCAGTAATATAATTATCTTTAAAATGGTGAAGTTTTCAGAAAAATACGCTTGATAGATTTTGCGTCATTCTCAGTTTTTTATCCGTTTTAGACATAACTTTACAAATTAATTTCACTATGTAATATAAACATAATCAAAAATATGCCCATATTAAAATATTAAGAAAATGCTCTAATTTAACATATATTTTTTCCAAATTACTAACACTACTCGTTTAGACGTCATCTTCAGTATAAAATCATTAAAAGTCGGTTATCGTCCCCTTAAACATAACTGACGAAATGTGGCTGTACTATAGGTACACCTCTGCTTAACTCTTCGGGGAATACAGGCGTAATGCGTCATGTTCGTGAACGGGCGCCGTCAGTAGGGACTGGTCATCTCTTAGCTGCCACGGTTTATTTTATTTTAATTTATTTAAATTTTTGAATTGTTATTATATTTTTATTACGGACGCTTTTAACGTGCACGTCTTTCTACATTGTTCTCACATGTATAAATTCAACACGAATGATGTAACCAATATTTTGTAACAATATTTTGATTTAAAAGAGTGTCCGTGGAGTTTCTTGCCTGTTCTTCTCCATAGGTACCTACTACGCTTTGGAATGGGCAACTAGCTTCATTTTTCTGACTGACCGACCCCTTGACAATTCAAAAGTACCTGTAATTGGTTTATTTGAAATAAATGCTTTGAGTTTGAGTTTGAGTTTGAATGTTATGTCATATGTTCACCAAGCAGCCTCTTTTAACTTGACCAAGTATCTCTCAGTAGCCTCACACATCAAATGTCTATTTACCGACCCCTTATTAGATACGTTGCCTAACGGGAGGTTAAGATAAGGGGTGTTGTATTTTTCAAAAGCTATTTTTGTCTGTGGCCTGTATAGTGTTTGCACAGTGTGCGTGGGTTTGATAAGAGGTCATAATGGTGGGGGGTGGGGGTGTGGTTATTTGTCCGTCGTTTCGTTGTGGAGGAAGACAGATTAAATGGGATGAAACTGTGTGAAATATTGCGGGATGTGAAATCTCGGTGATGTGATATTTTTTCTACAGTGTGAGTCTTTGTATTGTGCACATATCGAAATGAGGGAATCTATGCTTAATTTTATCGACGGATAAAATATTTAAAAAAAAAACTTTTTTTTATATTTTTTCGTTTGGCGTCTTATTGAGAAATTTTACGATTATTGTAATAAAAAAATAAAGTTTAATAAAAAACTGTAACCCGACTACTGGAAAATAAAAATGATCTAAAAAGTACGAAACAAGCAAATATTTCAGACAGAAATCAAGACATAGGTACAAAAATGGTCAAGGTAAAGCCGTGGTCGCATGCCTGTATACCATGTTGGTGCCAGGAACACATACAAAATTACAATGGCATGCGACGACGGCTTTACCTTGACCATTTTTGTACCTATGTCTTGATTTCTGTCTGAAATATTTGCTTGTTTCGTACTTTTTAGATCATTTTTATTTTCCAGTAGTCGGGTTACAGTTTTTTATTAAACTTTATTTTTTTATTTTATACTTTTCCGTTTTTACACTTGATAAACGTAAATAAGAGTAATACAATAGTTCAGTAATTAACCTATTTTAAATTCCAATAGCAGTGCATAGTGCTTTGGACGAAACCATAGAGCGATTTATTTCAACGCCAACACCATACATCGATATCGAGCTTCGAAGAAATCCAAAATATAAATATTTCGTTGTACTTGTTTTTCTTCATAAGAGTGGAATTACAAATCGTTACTATTTATTAAGATTTGATTAACTGCACGTTGGTAACATCTTGCGATACCTACTACGTAGCGCAGTCTCACTTTTGCTTGTTTTTAACGATTAAAACATATTTATTTACTTTTAAAATATAATATTATATACATATTTGTAATGTGCTTGTCAAGACCTTTCTTTTGATACCAAACATGTCATGATTATGCCATATTTATTTTTTTCGAGGTTAGAAATTTACGTGTAAAGTCCACCAAATTAAATTTAGGGAAAAGTTATATAGCCTATGTCATCCGGACCATTATTACGAATCTATTGATACCTCATTCATCAAAATCGGTTCAGTAGTTTAGGCGCTACGGTGGAACACACGTAAAAACAAACATACATACATACATACAAACATACATACATACAAACATACATACATAGACTGCTAAAATCATAACCCTTCCTTTTGACTTTGCCGTAGTCGGGTAAAAAGAAACTGATTTTTGCCAAAAAAAAACCATGTTTATTTTCAATTGAGGGTAGTTTTTTTAACAATTTTCATTTTATGGGGACGCCTAATTACTTCCAATCATTATGGAGTTTGTTTCATCGCGATAGATCATTTAGTTTAAACGTTATACCGTTTTGTTTACACTGGGATCAAAGTAGCGAACAAATTTTTAAAAAATCCTTAAAAAATACCTATTTTGATTTTTTAAAATATTTTTTCCGTCGCTAAAATTAAGCATAGCATAAAGACACACTGTATTGGTACATACCTACCTAATACGATTTGTAAATGGAATTAGTAAGAATACTGACATAATGTGTTTTATTTTATGTATTCGGTTTTCTCTTCTACTCTTACACACGTTGTCTACATCTCTTTAACTACTTTCCTATCGCAGGTATGCTGGAAGAGATTTCTATAGAAATAAGCATCACCTTTGTACGTATTTTTCTGTTCCTTTCTTCTTGTTTGTTTATATGTGTGTACATAAACTGTTAAATAAATAAATAAATGTAGTGGTTTTCAGCTGAAATTGAGCAACTTTTCAGATAAATATGATTAAAAAATTAAGTTAAGAACACGGCCTTAAATATATACGACAATTTAAAGAAAATTGAATATACAACGTGATGGTTTACAGCTAACCAAGTCCTTTCAACATGACATTCCTCCCTAAATCCAACAAAGACGTAAATAAATGTCCTCATAACAGGACAAAAGACATGAAACCTCATCGAACAGCCATTTAAAACTCAATGGAACACGTACCACGTACACTCCTCGATATGTCATCCGATACGCGATAAAGTTCCCTTCTAAATCAACGTTGTAAACACGAAAAACATGAACCGATATTAAATTCCTTGCCGTGAAATATTGCCCGTTGCAGCGGTTTAAAATTGCCCACAGGGCTGGGCAATACGGAATGCCCATAGGATATTTCTGTTATGGGGCGCGGTAAAAGCCGTTCGGGGCTTTTTGACCGAAAAACTGTTTCGAAGTTTGAATAAAAACGGTTTGTTTAAAAATGGAACTTTGTATTCGAAAAGGTGGTTTGGTGTTAGAAAAACAATGGAATATTTGTAACGTTTGAAAAACGGAAATAATTTTTATTGTTTTGGGCTGCAGGGTTTTCGGTCGAATCTTTTAATGTATTTTTACTAATTCCCGTATAATCTCACTGAATTGGAATTTGGTACTATAGAACATTACTGTCGCGGCCTGCAGCAAGGGCATTCATGGACGATTGTGACGTATGTGAGTCCATCAATACCTGGTGGCAGCCAAGGTATGAATAGTACATTTCTCAAATAATGCGCGGAAATTCAGACCAAGTAAATGAATAATACGACAGATATGAGTTTTCATAGTAATTTATTCGGCCGCTAAACACGACAGATATGGATTTTCATACAAACATTACCGGCCCGGCGCTCGTATGTATTCGACATTACCTTTCATTATTATTACTTCTTATAAATAATTTGAGATACATATCCGAAGATTATAAATTAAATTACAACAGACGTTATAAATAACTCTGCCTCATTTGATTGACATTTCGTGAAAAACATCTTGATGCAGTCTATTGTCTTCTCTTCACAATAAATAACTTCAGAATACAATATATTCATTATTATCATTATAATCTCAAACAACTCTTTGATTACGGAAATTCCTTGAAAAGTCACTTGCTCAGTATGTGTTTGTTCTTAACTTGCTGTTGCACTCGCGTCGCAGAAAAACTACTAATCTTATAGTCCGTGCAATCCACGACGACGCGCCCCACTCCGCTATACTGTACTGTAAGCTGAACTAGTACGGCGCGGAGCGGAGTGGGGCGCGTCTTCGTGGATTGCACGGACTATACAGTGTGAGTCTTCATAATGTGCACATATCGAAATGAGGAAATCTATGCTTAATTTTAACGACAGAAAAAATATTTAAAAAATCTAAATATTGTTTTTTATACTTTTTATGAAATTAAAAAAAAATTGTAACAAAACTGTGTAACTTTTAAACTGAATCAGCTATCGCGATGAAACAAACTCCATAATGATTGAAAGTAAGTAGCCGTCCACATAAAATTAAAATTGAGAAAAAAACTACCCTCAATTGAAAATAAACATGTTTTTTTAGTAAAAATCTGTATTTTTTTCTTCAATTTTTAATTGTAAAATTTATAAATAAGATAATAATAAAAAGAGAGCAAAAAAAAATTTTTTAAAAAAAAATTTTTTTGTAAAATTTTTTTTTTTTTTTTAAACTAAAAAAAAAAATTACCATTTTTTCCGTCGATAAAATTAAGCATAGACTCCCTCATTTCGATATGTGCACATTATGAAGACTCACACTGTATTTGAAAGTGAATTTGTTTGTTTGTTACGGTTTCACGCTAAAACAGCTGAACGGATTTGAATGAAATTTGGCACATGTATAGACCATGACCTGGCGGAGGACATAGGCTACTTTTCATCCAGGTTCGCAGACGAAGTCACGGGCAACAGCTAGTTATGTTATTTATAGGACATAGTACCAGTGTGACTTCATCTAAATACGATGATTTAGTACCTAATAAACTTTTTTTGTTTCTTTAATTAGCCTACACTGTCCTACTGCTGAGCAAAGGCCTCCCCCAAATCCTGCCATGCATTCTTTTCCAAGGCCACCTCCATCCAATCCTTGCGGTACGCGTCTAGGTCGTCTCGCCACCTCTTCCTGGGCCGACCTCGGTGCCGCCGTCCATCCTCAGGCACCCACCGTGTGGAGACTGTTGCCCAACGGTCACAATGCATGCGGCTGACATGACCCGCCCAATCCCATTTTAGCTTGGCAGCCTTTTTGCCTACGTCTTAGATAAAAATAAACTCACAAAAACTAAACTGAAAGCACAAATTTAATCAATCTGTTTCCACCAGTAAAGTCTGTCAGTTAGTCAGAAAATTGTCTCTAAGTAACCCATGATCAAACATTTGACTTTAAATATCCATTAGTAGGACAAAATACCGTATGTAAAGGATGGAAAGCCGAAATGAAATTTTCTCTAAAATTCAATTTAAACTTGGAACGTTTGCGATCAAATGCAAAAAGGCCGGATGTCCAGTCACGTTTATCCGACGGCCATCATTTATTACTGGTTTAAAAGTCGAACGGTGCCATTTAAGTGGCACCCCTAGATCGGCACGTGCCTTCAATTGTTGGGTGAAGTATGGTTTTACAGTTGTTGTACTCTTTTTTATTGCAAGGAATAAGATAAGTGTGTCTGGTACTCTGGGCACTTTGTATTTATTCATAGTGACGCGTTAATGGGTTTACTTTTTCAAAGTTTCACTATCAGTTTGGCTTTCCGCAACCCTAAACTTTCCTTAAATATTATTTTGCAATTGCATTTCATAGAAATATCGAAATAATCCATAATATTGACAAATTATGCTTAACAAGTGACATCCCTACATCCAAGGACTTATAACGGGTGTACACTTGCTTGCAAAATAAAAGTACACACGTGCAAGTTCCGATATCCGGGTTATGTTGCAGCAGATACTCGGTTTTATTTTGTAAATTTTAGATTCGCTATTTAGTAGCGTCCTTGTTTTTTTTATTAGTGGTGGATTAATTTTTTGTCATTTAAAACTTAGTTAACTGCCTACAGAAAAAGATGTTATACTTAGTTAAAGTGAAACTTTTATTACATCGTCTCAAACTTTTTAGTCTGTGTGTTGCATGTCGCGTGACGGTCGGCCGCGGAGTAGGGATAAAGTGAAAAGCGCTCGTCAGAGCAGCCAAGGCCAATATGGCGGTGCCTATAGAAGTTTCACTTTTACCGTGGTTTCATAAAATCACACAATCCTTCTTTTTTATTTCTTTGTTGCTTTGTGCACATATACCACACCATCAACCTACAGCAGTCCACTGCTAGATATAACCCTCTCAAATTACTCACCACTGAACTCGATCCTCGGCCTCTTTCATCGCATTACTAACCATCTCGCATAGATCGAAGACCACTATCTTACCGGATGGTAAGTGAAGATGCGGTCGATGATGGTGCTCGCTTGCCTCGAAGTAACCTTTTATAGGTTACTTCCCGGCAAGCTTGAGAGACTAGAAGACTCTCCGTTCTAAACCAATAACCCAACATTAACATATATAATTGAATCTATCAGCAGCCCTGAACGTCCTTGTATCGGTGTGCACTTACGTGCAGAATAAAGTGCCCCGGTATTGTGATCATATGTCCCCTATATCCGTTTTAGTTGACCTAGATACGTGGCTTATAATGTCGGATCTTTTTTTTTTATTTTCTAGAGATCCTCATCGCACGTGCTTATTAGTAGCGTAACTCAGTTTTTCTGTCCCCTCGTGTAGTGTGTTATTGGGAATGTTTTAATGCTTTCCGTGGAGGCATGGACTGAATTGAAATACTATATTTAGGGTTCCGTACCCGAAGGCTGCCAAACGGAACCTTATTACTAAGCCTCCGCTGTCCGTTGTTTCGTCCGTCTGTCTGTCAGCGGGTTGTATCTCATGAACCGTAATAGAGTTGAAATTTTCACGGATTGTGTATTTCTATTGCCGCTATAACAACAGATAATAAAAATAAAGAAGTTAAAAAGGGGTCCACATACAATTTTTGAAGTGAAAACTTCTTTAGGCGCGTTGGACATTTTTGAGATGGGAAAAAACAATTAAACTCACGACACCGTTACCGACACCTCATTTATGTAAACGCAGTTATGCTCTTTATTTATATTATGATAAGGATCAATGCTCTATGCAAGTATTATTACTTTAAAGGTTTTGAAAGTTAAGCTAAGTTAAGTTAAGCTTTTATCGCGGGCTTTGAACGCGGCGACCGAATCAAGAAATTCCGTAACGTAAGGAAAATAAAACCTACCACTCCGCCTACCATGTACTGACGGTTCCCATGACAACGTGATGTTGTCATGGGAACGTAATTTTTGTTTTTTGTTTTACGTCAGCACGTCATCATCCCAAGTGTAGCGTTGACAAAGTGGAGTTAGTGCCAATTTTTAAGCTATTGCATTAGCTTAAAAATTGGCACTAACTCCTATGCTTTTGTTGCAAAAACACAGGGTATCATTGCGTGCATCTGTGGAATTGATTCGAGCGGAAGAATTCACTTCTCCTCACTTTGTTCGAAAGCGTCGAGGCGACAACGTCAATATTACTTTGGTGTCGATATTTTTAAAGTAGCTGCTAATATTGGTTTGCCGACATATTACCAATAATCCTGTATATGAAGCAATTCTTTTGATTGATATTCTAAAGTTCTAGCTTTTGTAACTCGCCGTTAATATGATACATCAATATAAAACGAGTTCGATTTTGTGCTTGCTTGCTTCGTTGGTCTAGTGACCACAAAGGCTACTACTTAGCGTGAGGTCCTTGGTTTCGATTGGGGGTCAGGTAAAGTTTTATTGAACTTTTCCATCAGGAATTTCTTAGTAGCGTAGCAGCCCGGAGTCTGGATATGTGCCCGGTTGATGGCAATAGGCTCGCCCCCTATTACATGGGACTTAAAAACGGCAAAATGTGAGTAATAATAGGTACACCTCTGCCTAACCCTTCGGGGAATACAGGCGTGATGTTATGTTATATTTCGGCTTTGTATAGCGTTGTCCCTGTCACACATACATTTGTGATTTCTAAAAGTTTTTAGGTCATATTTGCGCACTGGCAGTGTAGTTTAAATTGATTCTATAATGTGATTAATTTTATGCTAACAATATGAATAACTAAATAAGTATTTGATAGTCGATTTGTGCCTGGTAATGTGTGAAAAAATCCCTGCCCAACCCAAAAAGGGCACAAAGGTATTGCAATAACATTACCAAAAAGTAATAAAAAAATCTTATTATTGAAGTGAAAACTTCTTTAGGCGCGTCGAGCATTTTTGTGATGGGAAAAAACAATCGAACTTCGCGATATCGTTAACGAAACATCATTTTTGTAATCGCGATTGTGCTCTTTATTTAGATAAGATTACGTACCAATGTTCCATATAAGTATTTTTCTTCCACCAAGGCGATCTTGTTCAAATTTTCACTTCTGTTGGCACTCCTGGAGTGCCACCACTTTAGTTTAGTCAGCCATTTTGACAATAACTTTACAGTACACGAGTCATCCATTTTGTCAATGATATTTTTACAGTAGGGACACGAAAACAGCCGAATACACTTCGTTAACCGATTAGGCACATTTGTACAAAGTCCCGTTAGGGAGTGTCAGCCGTCCGATGGTTCGTACTTTCGCATTTATCTCTATTTATTCACGGGGCATTGGTTCTGTCGACCATTATCACGTTTACACGTTATTCACGTTTTTCGTACCAACATTATCCTAATTTCTTTAAAAAATAGCATATTTTCAACATGGGTCATAAGTTATATGACTTGTAGACACCCGCTAAACGACGACCGCTTGCGCCCCATGTAATGAGTCGCTAAAATTCCCAATTGAAAAAAAAAAGTTGCGATTTTTTTTATAATTACCACATTTATAGACTCTCAGTACGATACATAACAACGTCCTCACGGATCTAACAGGGTTTTTTTTTGCATGTTGTACTCATAGCCTGTCTAGATTACCATCTGTTTTCGGAATTAAATTAGACTTCCAAAACAAAACTGTTTGTTACAAAAACAAAGCCTAAATCCGTCCCAAACCATCTAAATATAGGCCAAACAAAAACCCGGTCTCAAGTAACTTTACCTAAAAATATAAAATTACCAAACCATTGTTTGTTTAACTAAAAGTTTGTTAACTAATTTAATTAGCGACGCTCGCGCCCCTGGAGACTTTACTTCTTAATTTACAGCTTTAGTATTTAAGTCCTGGCTATATTTAAACTTGGCTCATTGTCTAAATAGTTTCCGAAGTTAGGCGGGAAACTGTCAATAGATTCTATTTGGTAATGGAATAGAAGATCTCGATGTGGCTTTGTTTATACAGCCTTTTAGAATGCTTTAGATTTTTTGAGCACTTGATGGATCGTATGCTTACTTCGAGAGCAGCAAACACTGCGTTACCGTGCTTCGGGTGATAGATCTCGGCGGTAACCGTAAGTTCAGGGATGTGTGGCCGGCTTTGGGTTGCATTTGGATTTCTCTTGGACGCAAATAATGTCGCAGTGAGTTTTGCGAAAGACATCAGAAAGAATTTCCGATTTGTCTTGTGAGAAACCTTCAATGCTAATCGAGATTACCCACAGAGCCGCTGCTGTGGGGAGACATTGCATTATACCCAAACCAATCGTTCCATCCGCTGAAGATCTCCCACCTGAACATGAGTTGTCTTAGGTAACCTGGAAGTCTTTAAACAGACGAAGCCGAAGCAAGCAAAACCTGTACAGGTGGAGATTCATCGATGACTCCGCCTTGGAGTGTAAATGTGGTGCTGTTCCACAAACGATAGAACACTTAATATCATGTCCTGCGTGTCCTGACAGCTGCACGTTACAGGAACTAATGGACGCTAGTGATGGCGCCAAACACGTTGGCGAATTCTGGGGAGAGTCCATTTAGATTGCCATCGACACGCAAGAAGAAGAAGCAGCAGTAGTAGTGGAGCTCTTTGTGAAGGAGCTCACCTTGAAAAGCATTACCACAATACCTACCTATTCCTGCCGCTAAAAAGTGTCACTATGTTCCAATTTCAAAGGTTTCAAAGTACGTATGAGACAATTCAGCTTTGTCTCTCGGATAGGCAAGGCTTTTGCGATGCCTCTAGTATTTAATATTCAAGGCAATGGCACGTAAAATTTAATCGAAGAGGCAACCGGATGGCGAGTAGTAATCTGGGTTTTGAAGTGATACCAAACCCCCCGTACTGTCCGAATGGATCCCAAATGGGGGGGCCAAAACATTTTTTTTTTTTAAATTGCATTCGAAATTCATTTGATAAGTCAGGAGTTCCAAGAATTATAGCGTAAGACATTATTTCAATTATAACGATGTTGGGGTTGGCATTTTTTTAAATTATATAAATTGGGTACATAGGTGCTTCAAAGTAACCGCATTTCCATCCGGTTGCCTCGTCAAAAAATATAAATTTTGTCCCCCTCATATCTCCGACCCCGTCTATTTGGGGTCCACTCAACTCCATTCGGACGATACGGGGGAGTTCGGTATCACTTCAAGACCCAGATTACCACTCTTCATCTGGTTGCCTCTCCGATTAAATTTTACGTGTCATTGCTTTATTTATAAGATGTCCCATAGCCGGCAGTGACTGTATATTCTATTATACATCTGGTCACTCCCATTACCTGAACTTAAAGACACCACATGTAACAATAGTTCTCCAAATTCCCTAAAAATAGGACACATATAATAAAGTAGATACTATATTTAACGAGACGATGGGTCACATTGTGCCCCACATGTTTACGTGCCCCCAGAGGGAGGCCTGACACATTTTATGATGCCCATCACTAGAAAATAAATTGGATTTCGGCCAAACGACTGCTGTTTGCACTACTGGATAATATAAGGTTTTTTTCATGTTATCGTTTGGGAAAATGGCCTGATAATTCACCTGATGAATAGTGGTTATCGACACCTACATCTTTACAACTTTGAAACATTTGTCGTGACAGGGTCAAAGTAAAATTTGTTAGCCAAACTCCGCAGACGTGAACTATCGATATCTAAACATGAAAAAAAAAATATAGAGTCCACGATCGTAGGTTGTGTAGTTAGTTAAGTACTTAAAATATCAGTTTAAAAACCAGTTTTTATTTTGTGAAAACTTCACAGACTTATCGAAATTGCATAGGTACACGATAAAACAAAGAAAAAACAAATTTTCTTAACTCATACTTCAAGTTACTGCACTTGGTCGTTGACTCCAAAAAAAAAAAATCAAAAGTTATATAAGTACTTGAAAATTTGAAATATTTGTTTTTTTTTGTGTAAACTTCACAGACCTGACAGGTATCGATATCAATACACGACAAAAAAAAACTGGCACTCCGGAAGTGCCGATAGAAGTGAAAACTTGAACAAGAACAAGGCGTGGTGGAAGAAAAATACTTGTTTAGAACATTGGTCCGTAACCTTATCTAAATAAAGAACACAATCGCGTTTACAAAAAAATATATTTCCGAAACCTTTAAAGTAAAAATACTTGCATAGAACATTGATCTGTAATGTAATATAAATAAAGAGCATAATCGCGTTTACAAGACCCTTAAAGTAAAAATATTTGCATAAAATATGGATCCGTAACGTAACATAAATAAAGAGCACAATTGCGTTTACAAAAATGAGGTGTCAGTAACGGTGTCGCGAGTTCGATTGTTTTTTCCCATCTTAAAAATGCCCAACGCGCCTATTAGAAGTTTTCACTTAAAAAAACGGATGTTCTCAACTCATATTTCAAGTAACTGCACTACGGTCGTTGACCCTAAAAACATCATACCATACCAATGTATTTTTTTGTTTGGGTATCGAAACCCATCAAATCTGTTGAGTTTCGCTAATTTAATTTGACCCTGCAGATAGTCGTCTTGATTAAAGTGTCGTTGCTTGTCTTGTACGGAGCTGTTCATTATTTAAATGCACACGATTAGGTAACTACAGTCCGGCCGTGTCGTGAGAATGCGTTCTTGTCACCTGTCAGTTTCACACTAACAAATAAGTGTTCTGCGAATTTGATCCTTATTGCTACTAGATATGGTCCAACTGACAGGTGTCAGGAACGCATTCTCTCGATGGCTGGACTGTATCGTCCACGATAATAAATCGTTACAGTGGAAATGGTATAGTGCTATAGGAATTACCAGATGAATTTCTGACCTTAGTTCAAAACCGAAATGACGTATATGCCTGTAACATAAGTCATAACATCACGCCTGTAATCCCCGAAGGGTTAGGCAGAGGTGTACTTATAGTACACCCACATTTCGCCAGTTAAGTCCCATGTAATATGAGGCGAGCCTATTGCCATCAACCGGACACAAATCCAGACTCCGGGCTGCTACTGAGAATTTCCTGATGGAAAAACCCAATAACACTGCCCGACCGGGAATCGAACCCAGGACCTCATACTCAGCAGTAGCGCTTGCGACCACTAGAACAACGAGGCAGCCAGAAACTCACGCATTCTTCCATAGGGGGTAGGCAGAAACTACAGAACGCCACCTGCTACGATCCTTACATACTCCTTTTGCTTCGTTTACGTTCATACATCTGGTCATACACGCACGCCGGTTGCGAGTACTACGCACCTGACCTTTCTGAAGAACCTCACCAATAAGGTCACTACAATGTCCCCCTAGGTCGCCTCTTCTCGGCGTTTCACTAACATCTGCCTTGTAAATACCTTTTGTAAGTCGCCTTTCATTCAACCTCTCACCATCACCAAACAACCATCATGACCTTGTCTTTTTCTGACCTTGACAATGGGGACGAACAATAACTTTAGCTTCATTCTCTAACATTGAATTGAATAGCACAGATAAATAAATACAGACGGGACACTGCGGTTTAGGTATGAAACTACAAGTACGCGGCGGGCCCGACTTGTCGGGCCAATTTAGTGAGTGTAACTTAGTCAGAAGATATAAGAGTTACGCGATAGAAAGAGAGGCAACTTCTAGGTGAATGTAACTGTAGGTAATAGGCCTGTGTCCATTTTTTTTGTCCGTCTTGTAGATTATTAAAAAATATTGAACACGTATTTTTTCTTTTTTGACGTAATCAAAAAATTACGGCGATACACTGAGTTAAAATGTGGCATGACGTCACGCCTTGCTAGATTTAATACTGCGTTGTGACGTAGAGAGCCCCCACTCCCCAACTTTAATGCGTGTTTTCCAAGTTATTTTTTATTAACATGATAAAGCAAAAAAATACGTGTCTAATATTTTTTTATTATCTGAAAGACGGACTAAATAGATTTTTTTTTGTTACCTAGGCAACTAATTAGCGCTGTGCAACCTGAATTGCACTTTATTGTGTCGTAGCAAAAGTCACTTTTTATTTAATGATTTTTCGGAGTGTCCCATCAGTATTTAATTAATCTGTGGGTATAGTAACTTTGCTTGTTTAAGTAGATCAAACAATTCAAACAAAACTTATGTCATTATCATTACTTGCCCTTGAACGGAACACGATAGTATTCACAATACATGACTGTATTTGCTAAGTAAAGGTCATGTAGGTATGCATTTTTAAGCAGCTGAGTATATATCTCTGTCTGGGAACCTATAGGTATAATCTATCGTATTGTTTTATATTTGCTTACCTGTTGCGAGTTCAAAACCTTGAATACACCGATGTGTGTTGTGTCTCATAATAATTTGAGCAAAGATTAAAAAAAAAAAAACAGTGGCACTCCGGCAGTGCCGACAGAAGTGAAAACTTGAACAAAATCGCCTTGGTGGAACAAAAATACTTGTATAGAACATTGGTCCGTAACCTTATTTAAATAAACAGCACAATCGCGTTTACAAAAAAAAAACTTCCAAAACCTTTAAAAAAGTAAAAATACTTGCATAGAGCATTGATCCGTAACGTAATATAAATAAAGAGCACAATCGCGAGTTCAATTGTTTTTTCCCATCTCAAAAATGCCCAACGCGCCTAAAGAAGTTTTCACTTCAATAAAACTTAATTTGTGTCTTTGATCTGTAAATCTGTTGTTATTATGACAAAACCCTAATTTGCTCAATTAACTACGTCGAGCAAATCGTGGGTTTCATTCATAGATTTAAAAAATCCTGGACTTTATCTTCTTCTTTCCGTGTGGTTAGTGAATAACCTGGTGTCAGAGTTTTAAAGCCGCTCATGGATCTCTAACTTGGCTTCACATACCCTCGAGAAATATCTGTCAGGCACACCGGTTTCCTTACGATGTTTTCCTTCACCGTTTTTGAAGCAAGTGGTGATTAGTGGGACTTCATTGTTTGATGAAACTAATTGCAATGGTAATGCTTGTTCCTTCTCTGTATATTTGCCTACGTCCACTGCTAGACATGGGCCTCCCCCAAGCATCGCCACTTCGACCAGTTCTGTGCTTCCCGCTGACTCCTGCGGTCTTCATAAGGTCATCGGTCCACCTTGTGGGAGGCCTTCCAACGCTATGTCTTCTGGTACGCGGGTGCCACTTCAGAATCTTTCGGCCACTTAAGTTTGGCAACTCTTCGGGCTATGTGTGAGGCTATATCGGTTACCTTGTGTCTCTTGAGGATCTCTTCATTTATTAACCTCAAATATTTCTTCTCTGTATGCCAAGAGGCAGCCCCCGGATCCAGATTTTTTTTGAGGCGGGGCAAAAACTGTCGTCTGCCGCTCCCCGCCAATCTTTTATAGGAATGCGCTAAGTTAGCCCCAGCGAAATTAAAATTTTCTCAACATGAACATTTTGGCAGCAACATATTAATCAAATTGTATCGATCGATAATGCGCCAATTCAATAGGGGCGCCAAAACTGTTGTATAAATGAAAAAATAGAAAGATTATAAAAGTGCTGCGCGTCTCATTGATTGCAAAGTTGCGGTGTGCTGGGTGGTGCACTTGTCTGCTACGCTTGAATTTGTCGCCCCCTGAAATTGGCGCCCGGGACACGGGCCTCGGCTTGCCCCCCCTTAGATCCGGGGCTGCCAAGAGATTATTGCCCGGCAATGTGAGACAGATCACCACGCTTACTAACAAGAATTGCATTGAATAATAAATCTCATCAAATCCTGTGTTTTGTCTTCGAAAACCATAATCCCGTTTGTCTCAATCTTGTGCAAATTAAATGTTTTCTTGCACTACAACTGAAATAAAGAATAGCTTCTCTGTAACACCCACTCTGTGAGTAATCGTGATGATGAATCATGAGGCCATTGCCTGGGTGATTTATAGTGCTAAACATACTTAGCACTAGTTTTATTACCTACGTTAGTATTTTCTCATCGAATAACATCGATTTTTCGAGTTCCGTACCCGAAGTGTACCGAACGGAACTCAATTTCTAAGCCTCCGCTGTCCGTCTGTCTGTCAGCGGGCTGTATCTCATGGACCGTAACCGTAGACAGACATTGTGTATTTCTATTGCCGCTATAACAACAATTAATAATAAAAAATAAAAAAACTTTTTTTTAACTATTTTAAATTAAAAAACCTAATGTTAAATATTGTACAGAATCCTTCGTGTTCGAGTCCAACTCGCATTTGGCCAATATTTTCTATTAAAGCCTTAGCGCGATTCGACACCGGTAATTTGGTCTACCGTGAAGTTTTCTTGAAATTGTTTTGTTAAGAGTCGCGTCGCGCCAGTCTGCACGGGGCTTAAAGTGAAATTTCTACTCTCGGGCTTCTTTATAACCTTAGATAAAGTGCGGCTTTGTGGACTCTAACATAGGGATTATGTCGAGTCCAGCACGCGTAGCATGACCACCGTAGAAAGAGGTTTTGTCGACGGAAGAATAGACAAAATGACAGATAAACAATCACAATCTGTCATTTTGTTTATTCCTCCGTCGACGAAACCCGTTTCTACGGTGGTCATGCTATGCGTGCAGGGATGGCGAACCTCTCTCCATCTACGTGCCATTTTTTCAAATTACATATTGGATGTTGCCATGACGTGCCAACAAACCATCTTGAATTAGGGACTCCTGGAAAAAATATTATATAAATACTTTCACAATTTATAAAAAAACCTTTTTTATTACAGTAATTTTAGTATTTATTTAAATTAAAGAACAAATTAGTCCGACTTCTGCTGTTGCAAACTAGATGACTCAAGTACCTAAATTCTTGAAATGATGTCGTGCCCAAATCATTTGGTTACGTGCCACCAATGGCACGCGTGCCATTGGTTCGCCACCCCTGGTCTAGTCTAATCTAACTAGCCTGTATGTTCCCAGTGTTGGGCAAAGGCGAAAAGAGAGTGGGAACTCTCTTTTCCACCCAATTCTGTTGCTAGTGCCCGCCAGTTCTTTCTGTAGGAGTCTTCTATTCATGTCATGTAAAGAATCAAATATCCTTTCCAGGAATTCACCATCCTTCAGTCTGCGTTCTTCAGTTCCAATTCTGTTCGTTTTAGTTTTACCCCTGTATGAGAGAAAGAAGAATATCGTAAGCTGGAAGATGTCCACTGCTGGGCAAAAATGTTCCTATTTTTACAAATAATCCATGTTTTTTTATCATTGTCTAAGAAAGAAGTAGTGTTCTTTAATTTATGTCACCCACTTAGCAAGAGAAATGATTTGAATCATCATTTATAAGACCAATTTACCATTTGATTTATAGTCTTTTATTAATGTTTTCTCTTTTATTTTTAAATTTTTGGTGGTAATGGCATTCCAAATGTTTTATTTATGCTTACTTTTTCAAGAAATGTATATTTGGGTTTGTGATGTTTATAATTAGATTTTTTGGAAATATTACTGGTGATATAGTGTGTTTCTTTTTAAACTAAAAAAGGTTGATGAATGTGGTGATAACTTCATAATCACCACACTATGTATAGACAGGTGATTAAAAAAATCTTACTTCATAAAGGTAGTTGATAATTATGACATCGATCGATTCGTTTCCTAGGTATTGGGTTGGTCATAAGATCGGCTTAATGTGACTGACCAAATTACTTAACTCACAAGCGATTACATTATTTTCCATAATTTTTCCAATAATGTAATATGACGAAAGTTTCTTTAAAATTCAATAATCACAGACGAGAAAGAAAATTACTTACATTTCAGAAAAAAACTGTATCTATCTGTAAAAATCTTGTCCCTGAAATCCGATTTTATTGCCCTAGAATCCGTTTTAATCAAATTAAAATTGTTGCTATACCAATAGGCCGACTTAAATTTTTATTTTTAATTGACCTATTTGCAAGCCATTGTCTTTACAATCGGGTTTTCGAGACAGAGTTTATAAATATCATGATAAATATTTTGGATTAATTACTGATGTTACTGCTAGTCAAAGTTTTATTTTATGAAGGCGTTCTATGGATCGGATGATACAAAAATGACCCAAAATTAATTTTTAATTTTAAGAATGCCATGTCCTTTTTACCCGACTACGGCAAAGCCAAAAGGAAGGGTTATGATTTTAGCAGTCTATGTATGTATGTTTGTTTTTACGTGTGTTCCACCGTAGCGCCTAAACTACTGAACCGATTTTGATGAATGAGGTATCAATAGATTCGTAATAATGGTCCGGGTGACATAGGCTATATAATTTTTCCCTAAATTTAATTTGGTGGACTTTACACGTAAATTTCTAACCTCGAAAAAAATTAAAATGGGATGATCATGACATGTTTGGTATCAAAAGAAAGGTCTTGACGAGCACATTACAAATATGTATATAATATTATATTTTCAAAGTAAATAAATATGTTTTAATTGTTAAAAACAAGCAAAAGTTAGACTGCGCTACGTAGTAGGTATCGCAAGATGTTACCAACGTGCAGTTAATCAAATCTTAATAAATAGTAACGATTTGTAATTCCACTCTTATGAAGAAAAACAAGTACAACGAAATATTTGTATTTTGGATTTCTTCGAAGCTCGATATCGATGTATGGTGTTGGCGTTGAAATAAATCGCTCTATGGTTTCGTCCAAAGTACTATGCACTGCTGTTGGAATTTAAAATAGGTTAATTACTGAACTATTGTATTACTCTTATTTACGTTTATCAAGTGTAAAAACGGAAAAGTATAAAATAAAAAAATAAAGTTTAATAAAAAACTGTAACCCGACTACGGGAAAATAAAAATGATCTAAAAAGTACGAAACAAGCAAATATTTCAGACAGAAATCAAGACAGGTACAAAAATGGTCAAGGTAAAGCCGTCGTCGCATGCCATTATAATTTTGTAGGTGTTCCTGGCACCAACATGGTATACAGGCATGCGACCACGGCTTTACCTGGACCATTTTTGTACCTATGTCTTGATTTCTGTCTGAAATATTTGCTTGTTTCGTACTTTTTAGATCATTTTTATTTTCCCGTAGTCGGGTTACAGTTTTTATTAAACTTTATTTTTTTATTTAGTTGAAGGAGTTCTTCTCCCTTAACTCGTAATCCGTAATTTCGGCGGAAATTACGAGCAATTCCTACTCCGTATCACCCACGGATATGAAATTAGTTTGGGGCCCGAAATAAAAATGAATGACTCCACGATTTGACAGTTGTCTACTCCCGATGTTTTTTTTTTTCTTAGCCATTATTGTCCTACTGCTGGGCAAAGGTCTCCCTACCCTCTTTCCACCTCACTCTGTCCAGAGCTTCCAAGCACCAATTTTTTTTTAAGGAGTCCGGTTCATCCCGCCATCTTCGTCTGGGCCTGCCGCGATGTCGTTTGCCATTAAGCGGGACCCACTGGGTCGTAAGTTTGGCCCATTGATCGTTTGACATGCGGCAGATGTGTCCAGCCAAATTCCATTTAAGCGTGGCAGCTTTCCGAGTGACGAAACGGATTGTTGTATTCTTAACCCGGTCCACAAGTTTAATACCAAGAATACTCCGTTCTATAGCTCTCTGGCAAACCCCGAGCGTGGACCTCTGCTGAATTGTCAAAGACCATGTTTGAGAACCATACGTGAGGATGGGAAGAATACACACGTCGATGAGTCTTCTCTTTAGGGATAGAGGAAGATTGCCCTTGTTTTTACTCATCGGAAAAAGTTACTTAATCGGGTGTAGGGTTGTTCACGTCGAAGTTTCGAACTTTTTTGGACGGGTCCGTATCTACGTTGACGGACTGAGAGAGTAGTTCCCTTCTTACCAACAAAACTAATAACCTTTGATAGCACGAAAATCAAGTCTGTCATCATCTACCTAGCCTTTTTCCAATTATGTTGGGGTTGGTTTCCAGTCTAACCTGATACAAAACTAGTATTTTACATGGAGCGACTGCCTATCTCTTCATTTCTGATTCGATCACGTAGGGAAACTCCAAGCATAGCCCACGGAATTGGTCGAAGTGGCGGTGCTTGGGGGAGGCCTATGTCCAGCAGTGGACGTCTTTCGGCTGAAATTATGATAAATGATGATGATGACTGCCTATCTGATCTCCACAATCCTGTTACTGTAAAATCGAATCTATATAGATCGATACGGGCTATATAGCCCGTATTTTAGCCATGGTTTGGTACGTTTACCAAACTGAGAAACTGACTTTCACGCTTGTTACCTAATATAGGTTAAATAAAAACTAAATTAAAAAAAAAAATGTTTTGTGTCATTGTTATCGAAGTAAACATTTCAACTAACAAAAACGTGTATTATTTCTCACTTTAGAATAACGTTGAAGTTTGAACGTGCTGTATATCGATGTCTAGTGCGTAGTAAAATGTGTACAGACCAGAGTAGTACCTAATGACTATAAAAATCGAGTTTGTATGTTTTGATCAAGATAAAGTTGTAACTATTTTATGTGTTTTATATGTGTGGTTTTTTACAAAAAGATTGGTCCTTGGAAGCTCTGGACAGAGAGAGGTGGAAAAAGGGCAGGGAGGCCTTTGCCCAGCAGTGGGACAATAATGGCTAAGAAAAAAAAAACTCTCTAAGTGAAACTGGTGATCTAATGATCTTAAAAACTTTAAAGAGAATATTGGTAGGTACTTAGTAATATTTTTAGTTTTGATATTGAGTTTAAAAGTGTGTTGGAATTATTCTTTCTGAAAGTACGTAAAAACACTCATAATTTGCTTTAAAATGTCTCGCATAAAACCATAGACATCCACCATAGAGACAATTTGGCAAAAACTCGCTATAAAACGTATAGTAAATTACGCAAATATTTTTTTTAATGTCTCACTACTCTGTGCCAAGTATAGTCGGCTCAAATTTATTTTATTACTCTGTATTTATTTGCACTGTTCTCATAAACTTATCATTTCACATTACTCAGTTCGATAATTTTGATATGGATGGAAAGATTTAAAATGATTGTTTATTTAGCGTTTATGACGCAGATATATGCCAGTGACTTTGAGTGGTTAGCTTGCGTGTTCTGTACTGAGCTCACGCAACGCGTCGTACGTCCAGCCAGTAATAGGAGTCGCCCATCAAGGAGCGCTGTCCCAAATTAGACGTATTATTCATTTATATAGATAAAACAAAAGGCATTTTAGTAAAAACGTATACTAAAATATCAATAATTAAATTATCTTTAAAATGGTGAAGGTTTCTGAAAAATACGCTTGATAGATTTTGCGTGATTCTCACTTTTTATCCGCGTTAGACATAAATTTACAAATTAATTTCACTATGTAATATAAACATAATATTAATTATTCCTATAAAATACAATAGACGTGGATATATTTAGTAACCTGTTCCGCTTAGCTATTTCTAAAGAGCCATAAAAAACTCCTGAAATAAATCAACACGTGTTTCACCTCTCAACGAGGCTCAGGTGTGGCAACACGCCGTGTTCAAGTTCGCAACAAGTCCATCGTCATCCTGAGGATGCCTCGTTGAGAGGTGAAACACGTGTCGATTTATTTCAGGAGTTTTTTATGACTCTTTAGAAATAGCTAAGCGGAACAGGTTACTAAATATATCCGCGTCTATTGTGTTTTGTAATGGATTTCCGCAAGGTCACGTCTGAATCAATTAACTAATTATTCCTATAATAAGTTATTAAGAAAATGCTCTTGTTTAACATATATTTTTTTCCAAATCATTAACACTACTCGTTTAGATCTGATCTTCAGTATAAAATCATTAAAACTCGGTTATCGTCGCCTTAAGAAGAAGTCTGAAAGTGGCATTGGTGACTAAAAAGTTGTGTGGAAATCGGTTGTTCTATGTGATGCGAAGGAATGAAGAAAATGTGAGGAAGGTTTTGAGTATGAATGTGGATGGCTATACGAGTAGGGGAAGACCAAAGAAACGATGGATGGACTTGTGTGGTAGATAATATGGATACTGAGATGACAATTGATAGATAAGTATGGAAAAAAAAGCCTTGGTGGAAAAAAAATACTTGAATAGAACATTGTTCCGTAACCTTATCTAAATAAAGAGAACAATCGCGTTTACATAAAAAAATACTTCCAAAACCTTTAATGTAAAAATACTTGCATAGAACATTGATCCGTAACGTAATATAAATAAAGAGCACAATCGCGTTTCCAAAAATTTGGTGTCGGTAACGGTGTCGCGAGTTCAATTGTTTTTTCCCATCTCAAAAATGCCCAATGCGCCTAAAGAAGTTTTCACTCCAAAAATACTTATGTCCCTCCCTAAAGCTTTTCAAAGCGAAACTTTTCTTGTTAGCAGTCATGTTTTCCCTCTATAATTAATGGTTTTCCAAACACTTCCTAATATGCCTCGATCACATATATTAGTATTGTTTATGTTCTTCAAACGTCATTAACGGTTCATTTATAACAACAATATTACCAACACAACCGCTCATTACTTTACAAACTGTTTCGACTTGACTTGTGTTATTAGTAAAACTATTACCAAAACGCACGAGTGGTTTTAGTTACAGATATTTGTAGGAAGTTTGGCATATTCCATTACAGTGTTACATTTGGCAATACACTAATAATTACTGAATGAATGTTGGTTCTGATAGGGATCGTTCGTTAATTACGTGAGGCGTTTAGGGGGGGAGGGTCGAGCCGAATCTCACTCAATCTCACGTGGGTCTCGGCAAATATCACGTAATTTTTGTTGCCGCAATACATGTAGGTTCCAGTTGTCACTCTTGAGACCATCACACATGAGTCCCCGTTGACTGAATTAGAATGCACATTCTTTTACGAATTTTAGTAGTTCCTATTTAAGTATTTTATTGTTCGATTTTCTTACTGTGATTCTAGACTGTATTCCATTTGAAATAAAATTAGACATTTAAGTAAACCTTTCTTACAGTCCGTTCAACCGATTTTGACTTCTATTGCGTTTGTTGCATGACAAATGGCAGCTGCAGTAAACAGTTTGTATTGTAACCACTTTTTTTGCTTTTAATGTCATCCTTATGCCTTATAGAAGTTAAAATCGTTTAAACGGACTGTGAAAAGGTTTTTTTAAATGTCTAATCTTATTTCAAATAGAGTATACGTTCTTAGCAGTCTTAAATAATAGTCGTAACTGGAATTAAATAAAAATAATTAATCAAATGATGTTTTTTTAAATAAATCCAACGCAATCAAGCGCAGATTAACGTATTTATTCACTATAAAAATACGCATTTTGAAAAATCTCACGTGAGATTAGGGTGGCGGGGAGGGGGTCGAGCCAAATCTCACGACATATCACCCAGGGGGGAAAAATCGCTGTAATCGTCTCACGTAATTAATGAACGACCTCTAATCATGAAATGGTTTTCGAATTTGTGTATCACCACAATGCTTGTTTCAGACTCAGGTTGTTAAAAACTGTTTGGATAGGTAGTTGTCGCCCGGTATACTCATACATTTGCTGTTAGGCATCTATCTACCTACAGCCCGCCCACGACCACAAGCCGATAGCCTGAACGTGTGACGGGCCAAAAGCCCTGTATTCAATGAGAAACAAAAGTCAAGAAACTTTGCTTAATAAACATCGATTTACTCAATTCATCATCATCTTCATTATTTCAGCCGAAAGACGTCCACTGCTGGACATAGGCCTCCCCCAAGCACCGCCACTTCGACCGATTCTGTGCTTTCCGCATCCAGCGGATTCCTGCGGCCTCCACAAGGTCATCGGTCCATCTTTTGTCTTGTGTCCTCAATTATTGTTGCTGGAAACAAAGTTCAAAAATTTCTCTACTCGTAGAGGCGATTTTTATGTAACCCAAGACACCCTGATGTCACCCAAGGACGAACTATTTTTAAACCCATTTAAAAAATTTCCATAAAATGTTAATCCACCCACTAAAGTTCTCAGCCGTCGTAAAAAGTCTTCATAAAGGCAGTGCTCTAAAAAAGACAATTAGCATTTTGAAACAGTAAAATGATAGTCTTTCGTAAAATAAAGAAGATGTTTTATTCGCAATGGCGGCGAAAGAAAACTGGCTACATATTCTGATTTTTAATTTGCTAGACTAATGGGCCTACCACATGCACAAACTTCACCACAGTTTTGCCTGCGCAGGCCGGTTTGTACACGGAACACTGTGTACAAATCGGCGAATTTTACCAACCACACGCACTGTGTTCCGTGTTTTAACCGGCCTGCGTAGGCAAAACTGTGGTGAAGCTTGTGCGTGTGGTAGGCCCATAAAATGATATTTGGTGTTGACAAAAAAATTACCCAGTAAATAATCTAGTTACCCAGTGACTCTCACCAAAGATCACTGAATCATTCTCTGCAAGAGGACCTTCACTGTTGTTGTGTTGTTTCTGTAATATTCATTATTTATCATTAGAGATCGGATATTCGGATGCATATTTACCTAAAGTCGAGGTGTTGGCTATTATGGAATGCACTTTTGTATCGAAAAAATCCCGGGATTCCCGGATCGACTTTAAGAGTTGTGATTATAGAATCGAATGTATTATATTACTAACGTTCAGGTGTTGGCTAATATGGAATGTACTTTTGTATCGATCGCAAAAATCTCGCGACTCTGGAATTGATAAATTTAGTACTTTTGATATATAGAAATGCTAGCTAATGTTGTAAAGTAGGTTGCCAAATTGGCATAGCACATAGCGACAAACAACTCGGTGTCCTGAGTTTCGTAAAAAAGTGTTCAGTGGGTATATAAATTTGTATGTTAACACCGCAAAAGTAACCTCAATAAGAGGACTGATAAGTCATTTCCATACCATGTATCTGATTAGTTGTGCATTCCCGGATGTTATGGAATTCCGGGATTTATGTAATTTTTTTTATTTATTAAGAAGCCACTTCTATAATTTCTTAGCAAAATATTAACTTTAGGTAAATATGCATCCGAATATCCGATCACTATTTATCATGTTATTTTATATTTAAAACAGGTCGATCGCAGCTGTCATTTTGGTTTACCAAATAAAAATCAAGAGTTTGTGTAGATTTAAGACAAATATTGTAATGTCGCATTTTTATTTAATTTTATGAAGGAAAACATCGTGAGGAAACCTGAGAGATTTTTCTCGACGGCATGTGAAGCCAAGTTAGAGGTCCATGGGCGGCATAAAAACTCTGACACCAGGTTAGTCACTAACCACACGAAAAAGAAAAGAAGATTTAATTTTGTTCAAGACATTTTCTTATTTTAACGCATCATTGCTTATTGCAAAATTCTAAATGAAATCTCATAAGCTCTTAGATAAACACAATATTGCTAAAAATATTAAGTCTGAAATAAACATGGACTTTAAGCATTTATTCACAATTTATTTACTTAATAAACTAGTTTCAACGTCTATTCTAGTCGTTCTTTGCTATATTCAGAACTTATTTCATATTGTCTCATTTACAATATTCATTTGAATTTTTTACTTCTATTTTACATAGGTACCGAAATCCGAAAGTTTGACAACCAGTCTTACCAATGGTTACCCAGGGTTGTGGAGGTCAGATAAGCATTTTGTCCCCACTGGGAATTGAACCCGACCTCTGGGTCTGATACTGGTGGTCAATTGAAAATTCAATATATTTTATTTCACATAAACCTACAAGGGCACTTATGAAACGTCGGAAGCTAGGTGCACGGTTCCAATTGGTCGCTTCCTATGGAGAAGAGCCGGCAAGAAACTCCACGGTTACTTTTTTCAAAATAAATGGTTTCTCCAATGTTTTCAAATTACATTGTTAATAGGTATGGGAGGACAGTGTAGGCCTATCAACAAGAACCAGGTACTTATTAAAATAGAAAATGGTCCACAAGTCTACAGCCTACAACGTTCTCACATTCACAAAATCTAAAAGAAAAGAATCTATATAAAAGATAAACAAAATAATAAAAAAACTTTATACAAAAAAAAAAAAAACAACCGACTTAAAAAAAAACACAAAGTGAAAAATAACTTTAATTTCGGAAGTCGGTGTCTTTGGTTTTTAATTTTCGTTCTTTGTCACCGACTTCCGAAATTAAAGTTATTTTTCACTTTGTGTTTTTTTTTAAGTCGGTTGTTTTTTTTTTTGTAAAAAGTTTTTATTTTTCACTTTTTAGTTGTGATACCTACCCCACACAAATTCGAATACCACTACCTGCTATGTAAATAACAGTGACAGGAAGTTATCATAATATCATCCACATACTAAGTGAGGCAAAAATACGTATTATTGAAGCTAACTCAAAAACTACCCAAGCAAAGTTAATAAAATTTATATGGGACCACCTCTGAAGTACTACCAAACAAAAAAAGAACCATCAAAATCAATTCATAAATGACGGAGTAATCGCGTAACAAACATACAAAAAAAAAAAAACAACATACAGTCGAATTGAGAACCTCCTCCTTTTGGAAGTCGGTTAAAAATAAGGACCTATTTAAACCAAATGTAAGGTCCATTACACCACAGAGGCGGTTAAAACAGAGACTGCTGTCAAAAATTACCCGATTGCTGCCATGCATTGCTGAAACATCTATCACAAAGGTGCTCATTTACGTCAAGTTATTCCATTCCTACGAAAAATGAATTTATCTCATATACTACAGTATCTCTCAGTAGTTTCTGTACTCCAGTCACGTCCCACAAGTTTTATTTACCACTGTATCATTGAATCTTTGTGACTAGCATGGTAGAATGGTAGAAATATCAGAGGACTTATAAATCGGGACGTGTCATACAGGGCTGCCACGCGAGTGTATTTATTTATTCAAGTGCGTATTAATAAACGAACAGACTGACGCTCTCGTCAGCATTTGATGTCCGTTTGTTGTTTTGACAGCCCCTGAGCTGTTGATAAACATGTCAGGTTTATGATGTTTCGGTTTGACAGTTTCGCCTGTGATGTGGTTTGCAGCATTCTTAGCTTCCGTGATTTACAGTTTTTTATTTAGATAGTATTTTAAAACTTCGTTTAATGGGTTGAGTGTTCTAGTTAAAGGAGTCAGATAAGTACAACGTATTTTTTTTTTGTACAGGTCCTGTATTAAATAAATGTTTGTAACTTTAGAGGAGAATTAGTTCTTATCATGAAAGGTTTTCGTATAATTTTTGCATAAATACCTGAGTTATAAACTTTCTTTAATATTCAGTGGGGTTTCTGAAAGTATTTATTATGACTTTTAAATCATTCTGAAATCCTTAAATATTTTGGTTTATGACAACTATTAATCTGCCTAGCCTGTTCCCAAATATCAAACTCAAAGCATTTATTTCAATTAAACCATTTACATGCATTTTTGAACTGTCAAAGAATCGGTCAGTTGGTAATAAAGTTGAGAGTCGGTTGAAGGTGATATGTTGGGGTCGGCTTCTAGTTTAACTGGATGCAGCTGAATATCAGTATTTTACATGGAGCAACTGCCTATCTGACCTTTACAACCGGGTAATACGATACGATAAGATAAGACTGGTTGTCAAATTTTCGGGCTTTTGACATCCCGTAACGATTGTCAAAGATCCACGAATGACAGCCGGGACCAACGACTTAACGTGCTTTCCGAGGCTCGGAGGAGTCTCGGTATGTAAAGATGGTCACCTATCCACGGACCAATCCTAGCAAGCGTAGAATAACCTGTTATTACTTAGCCACGAGTTCCTGCAGTTGTTTCTAACAACACTGTTCAAATATCAACAATATGCGTGTACTTTTTTCACATTTTCATGGATGTAGCAGCCCTACCCTTATGCATAAATAAAGGAACCTTTCCACTCTCCGGGGATTGATAGTAATTCTTCTGGACTGTTATGTATGGCTTGATTATGTGTTTGTTTATGTATGTATGTAACGCCTACGTAGTGATTGGGGCTTTGCTTTACGGTTGCATGTAATTTTGGGGAATAGATTGATTTGTGATGTTTTGCGATGGGATGTAAAATTATGGCGTCATGTCGAGGGTTTGGATGCAGCGTCCCCCAGTCTTCTTCTTTTCGTATGGTTAGAGATTAACCTGGTGTCAGAGTATTAAAGCCGCCCATGGGCCTCTGTCTTGGCTCCACATGCCGTCGAGAAATATATCTCTCAGGCATGCCGGTTTCCTCACGATGTTTTCCTTCACCGTTTTTGAAGCCACTTGCTTCATATTCACATGCAAATTTTACCAGATATTGACCAAACTAATCGGAAGTTGTTCCTGTCACTTGGTGTATATAAGTGCCAGGAAGACTTCTTACAGGTAAGTGTCATTTGAGAGTTTAGGGGATAGTGATAAAAGTCAATATCCTGGGATCCGCTTTTCCCCAAATAACGTTTATTTAGTGAGTCATCATTTGTGACTTAACATTATTGGTACCGTCATGGCGGGTTACTTTGACTCTAGGGCATAACTTTGGCCCAAATTGAGAAAATGTTTGAACTGTCCGCCGGTTCGCGCCCACACAACAGAACATCGTTACAGAAGGAACTATGATGCTCGGTAATTTTAGAGTCTAACTAACCCGCCATGACAGTATGTGATTGCTAATTTCTTTATCACTTCGACGTAGAGCAAGAAAAGAAAAATCCACAATCCAGCCCCCAATTACTTCAGTTGCCATTATCATCTCCCGTATTTTGAGTTCATAAAATATGCAAATGGAAGGACAAATGTACTTCATTAATATTAATCAACATTACAATTAAAAATCTTCCCTCAAAGAGCCACTCCGACTCTCATTAGTGCTTAAGATTCTCGCGAATAATGTCTTAATTTCTTATTCAAAAACCTAGGGGGGATACTTTTGGTCTGCGGTTGCTGAAAAAAAATACAGGTTTTAAAAATGATTTTGCTATTGTTTGGAAGCCTAAAGTTTCATCCTGGGAATTACGCACGTAATCGACTTGGTCTTTATCAGTGTCCTGAAAAGGCCTCCAAACTTGCTCCATAAAAGTCTTTGCGTTCCGTTTCCAGAGTTATCAGTTCATTGTTAAGATAGTTTTATCCAGAGCCAGGTGGAGCCAGGGAGCTAGGTCCTACGGCAGCCGTGACGTCTTGTGGCGTATATTAAATTCGAGCTGCTCACATATTTACACAATTTTCAGTACCTACTGCTAGTTTTTTTTTTTCTGTCATCGCAACCTAGCAAATAGCTTGAAATGACCGTCGCGCGCTGTCCAGCGACATCAAAATCGTCAAAAAAAAAAATTGGAACCAAAGATTTAAATCGTTAGATGTCACCGTACTTTAGTCGCGCGAAAAGTGTCAATACTCAGAAGCGTGAGCTAACATATCCCGAATACTATTCCGTTTCCCTGGCAGTCAAGTCACTGCGATATTGTGCGTGTTAGAACAAGGCATAAACGCGACCATCTTTTGACGCGGTAAGAATCTTACGATTTAAATCTTTGTTGGTTGGATGGTTTCTTTTTGGCTCTTAGTCAAAATTATTATGGTTTTATTGCAAGAAAACTGTTTTAAAGCAGACATTTTGCACCTCACAATTTGTGTGTATAATTTGACAGCTAGATCTTATTATATTTCACTCCTAGACCATATCAACACTTAGAACTTCATCTACAGAACCAAGCCGGGTGTCATAAGAACCGATTAAAGGATTAGCCGGGAGAATAGCCAGCATAATTCACCTGAAGACTAATAGTATTATAGTTCGGTAACCGATCCGCTTATCTCGACCCATCGTGATTATTGAACTGGCGGAGTTATTGGTTTGAGGTGTTGAGGCTTTGTTGAAAAGCTGACAGTATTTACTCTTTAGATTTGACTATCGATAGGATTAGAAAGGTTAGGTAGGGTTTATTGCTATGTATTATGTTTTGTTATGTGGTTTTAATCTTAATGTCATACACACATGCAATCTTGCATGCTTTGCTTGCTTTTCTCAATGTGCATGAAGGGCCTGACACGGCTGCCGACCGCGTTCCCGACAGAGGTGACCTTAGTTGACGACATTAGATGACGGCACAGCTGTTTGAAATTTGGCCGTAAACCACCAACTCCACGGTTGTAAACCATCAAGGTCACCTCTGTTAGGACGCGGTTCTCATCTATAAAATGAAAAAGAAGTACCTAGGTAACTTTTCTCGGTATTTTTCGAACCTGAATAAAGGCTCGCAGACAGGTGCGACGCGACTCTGGTGGAACAATTTCTATGAAAACTTCACTGAAACTGTTCTAACGGTGTCGCGTGGCGATTCTGCGATATTATCGCCACGCAACAGCTTCCACACTAGCGCGCCGCGTAATCGCAGTCGCGCTAGGCAGCGCGACACCAAAGGAATATTTTGTATGGCATCGCGTCGATAATCGCCGCGATGTCGGAGCGATAGGTTGCTCCTCGTTCTTCAGAAAGGCCAGGTGCGTAGTACTCGCTACCGGCGTGCGTGTATGACCAGATGTATGAACATGGACGAGGCAAAAGGAGTATGTAGGGATCGTAGCGGGTGGCGTTCTGTAGTTTCTGCCTATCCTCATTGGATGAAGGCGTGAGTGTATGTATGTAGGTCGTTCCTGTAGGTAAAGACGCGCGCGTTTTCAAAGAAATTGTTCTACTGATATATATCGCAGATTCGCGTCGCGCGAGTCTACACGAACCTTTAAAGCCTCATCTACCTGTATAATGATGATGATCGAAATAATAAAGCACAAATTCCAATTTACAGTTTTTTCGTGCAGAATTTTCAACCTTTTCAGCCTACTTTCAGAGCTTCCTTCATTGTCCTTTTATTTCGCCTTGACTACCTTATTGTTACTTCAGCATCCTGAGTTTTTAAAGGCTTTTTTGTTTACCTTGAATCTATATTATTTCAGTGAAAGGATAATGGAAATTTTAGGGCACGTTCTGATGGACAGTTTATTTTTTTGAAGTAAAAACTTCTTTAGGCGCGTTGGGCATTTTTGAGATGGGACTAAACCATTGATTTCGCGACACTGTAACGACACCTCATTTTTGTAAACGCATTTGTGCTCTTTATTAATATTATGTTACGGATCAATGTACTATGCAAGTATTTTACTTTAAAAGTTTTGTAAACGCGATTGTGCTCTTTATTTATATAAAGTTACGGACTAATGTTCTATACAAGTATTTTTCTTCCACCAAGGCGATCTTGTTCAAGTTTTCACTTCTGTCGGCACTCCGGGAGTGCCACTTTTTTCACAAAAAAGTGTCTTAATTTTGTTTTTGAACTGTGTTTTAATTTCCATTGTTAATATTGTTTTTAACACATTTGAGAACTATAAGATTAAGCTATTTCACATGTGATGATTTCCTAAAGATGGAATTTCATCTCCGTCTGAACGAAATATTTATGACCGTCATATTTTCAATTTATTTTAGTTAAGTGACAAATTGTTAAATAGAAATAAATTATTTCTAAACTCGACAATTAAGTAACATGAGATAAAAAAAATACCAGTAACACAGCAATCGAACTAAATCCCAACAATCGCAAAAAAACATTTTTCTGGTCGAATTCACCACATAGGTACCATCGCGAAAAACCCATAACTAACCACCGTAACTACTATTTTTGCTTGCAGCTCTCGGTCGCTATAGAACCGGGCCGGGGCGGTAACAGATGTGGTCATCGTATGCACGGGATTTTGTTTTCAAATTGGTTAGTTATAGGTTTCCGCGATGGTACCTATCATATTGTTCGGAACGTGTCAATCATTCTCTTCATTCATTTCAGTATTTGCCGTGCAAACATTGTTAACTACTCTATTGTGATTTTTGTTATTCAAAGTGTAGTAATGGCTTTTATTATTGTTTTTCTTTTGTTTCTATTGTGCAAATAAGTCTTGCAAAGTATGGGGCATTCTTTGTATGATTCTAAGACGCATGGTGCATTCATACACGCTCAATTTAAATCCAGTTTTCAGTTCAAATCGTACTGATAAGAATTATCACGATATTTGGGAATAACTGTAGCTGACAAAGTAAGTCTGACGCTAATAAAAGCCAATTTTGGGATACATAAGACTCATCATCATCATTTCAGCCGAAAGACGTCCACTGCTGGACATAGGCCCCCCCCAAGCACCGCGACTTTGACCGATTCTGTGATTTCCGCATCCAGCGGATTCCTGCGGCCTTCACAAGGTCATCGGTCCATCTTGTGGGAGGCCTCCCAACGCTACGTCTTCCGGTACGCGGTCGCCACTCCAGAACCTTTCGACCCCATCGGCCATCCGTTCTGTGAGCAATGTGCCCTGCCCATTGCCACTTAAGTTTGGCAATTCTTTGGGCTATGTCGGTTACCTTGGTTCTCCTGCGGATCTCTTCATAAGACTAAATAGAGGCAAAACTGTGAACGTCGTTTACAAACGAACGTCTATTTTTTAACCCATTACATGACGAGCCTCAAAATACAAGTAAAGTTAAACATTATTCAAAAACACTATTCCATTCCTGTCATACGTTTGAAGGTGCACTGATATTGTAAATAAGTTATACAAATCTCAAATTCTTTATTGCGTACTGTGAGCAACTAACTTTGCTGCGATACTCGGGATCGTGTATTGTGTAATAATTAAAGGACTTTAGAGAACACAAGATTATATTTAAATCAATAATACAAAGCAAAAGACAATATTACGCGACCGGCGCCATGGGCTCAACTTGTTTTTCTTACATTGACAAATGCACACCATATAAAAATCCTAATTTAAATATATAACGTTCGAATGTTCGGCTACCATAGCGTTCTTGCCAGCCTGCATAATGTGTGAGGTTGAATTCCAATAAGTCCTCACATGAGCTACGCCCCACTTGAATAAAGGGATCAGGCAGAGACCTTTATTCAAAGTATCCGAACAATCGTACCCTTCCTGCCTATACCTAACAGAAACGTTACCTAACGATGGCAATTAAAATACAAGGTGAGGTCTTTCTCTTGCAGGAGAAGGCTTAAGTCAGAACGTACGAATCGCAAAGTCCTGATACCAGGTTAGGTATCAGCCAAGTTAAATGACAATATGTGCTAACAGTGCACAAATAATTAACATACTTCTGTTTAAACCTCACTGTACCAAAACCACCGCAAAAGATACAGCAAGCCTCTGACAACAAACAAACAGATGTGACAGTTCACATCTACCCAGAGGGGGTTTATGAAAATGAACTCTAACATCCTAAGCCTTAACTCCATCGGACATAATTGAGCCAGAGGGAACGAAGGATCAAGAAGTAAGCGCTCAACAACATTAAAAACTCACGACCATACTCCAGAGGGAACATCTCAAAACCTCATATTATCCTCACAAGACTCACTCTTTATCGAATGTCAGTAAGTCCTGACTAAACTGTGAGACCTCAGTCATAAGTTGAACCAATTGTGTCAACTAGACACACCTTGCAAGGGCTATGCCCCCGTTAGCGAGGCTGGTGTCAACCAAGACAGAGTACTTCCCCTCCCTCCTGAAGGGATCACAGTTTCTAAAAAATATTTGCCTCTTCTAATTCGCATTAATAAATTCTGGAGTATGTTCATGCTAATTTGGACGAGACGACACATAACATTGAAGACGCAGACAGTGGCTCATTCCCTCAGACTTCTCAGCGATGTGAGGAGTGACAATACCTCACTCGCTCCCGGCAGCGTCCGATGATTGCTCCCCATAATATGAAACGAGAAACAAGTTATAATGCATTAGAATAATATTATATAATCTTCACTAAAATAATGTGCTAAAATAATGAAGTCTACATCTAAGTGTCATAATATAACAATAGAATAAGTGACATAAAAACTAATAATTAAATTCTACTATGAAAAGGTTTTAATCTATTGATATGTACAATATCTCTAAGTCTCCTGTTATTTAATCTCCTAATAACGTAATTTACATCAGATAACCGTCTTATTATTTGATAAGGCCCTTTATATAATCTACATAATTTAATGCTTTTGTCGGTTGTACGCCTGGGCGTATACACCATAACTAATTGATTTGGAGCAAAAGTTCTTACTTTTGCTTTTCTATCGTAAATGGTTTTCTGTTTTAATTGTGCTTTTTTTTAAATTGTTTAGTGCACAATTAATTAGGGCATTATGATGCATCTGTCGCTCTGTATAATTAATTACGCGATCATGACCATCATTGTTAACAATCATGTCGGTACGAAATAGGGGTTCCCTAGCATACATCAACATATAAGGTGAAATTCTAGTGCTTGATTGCTTACTGGAATTATAGGCATAACATACTAATGGTATGTAACTACACCAATTCCGTTGGTCAGCAGAGACATACATGGAGAGCATCTGCGTTAACGTCCTATTAAATCTTTCAACTAGCCCGTTTGACGCAGGGTGAAATGCTGTGGTAAAACATGATTTGGCACCGAAATAACTTATTGTTTCTTTAACCAACCGTGATGTAAAGACTGAACCTCTGTCCGACACAACTTCCTTAACACCCCCTAAACGACAGAAAACGTCTTCGATCAAAAACTCGCTGATTTTTTCAGCTGTGGCCCTCGGCACTGCTTTACAAATTGCATACTTTGTAGCATATTCGAGACATACAATTACATATCTATTACCATTCAGTGACTTTCTAAAAGGACCTAACAAGTCGATTCCTACTTTTTCCATTAAATGGGTAACTGCTACTGGTTGCAATTGGGCCACTTGTTGAGATTTCTTCCGCTCCTGGCACAACACGCAGCTCCTTACATACCGATCTATTTCATTCTCTGCGTTTTTAATAAAGTATCCTGCTCTAAACTTTGCTAATGTTTTGGCTAGCCCTAAGTGTCCGCCGGACCAGGGATCGTCATGTAGTTCATGCAAGATGTCCTGTAATAATCTTTTAGGGACCACTACTAATTCTCGAATGCTATTCGACCTCTTAGCTTTTCTACACAAAATACCATTTATAATGCTGAAACCTCTATAGACATTAGAATTATTTGCTGCCATCCTATCTAACAATTGTCTGCAGAATTCATCTTCTAATTGTTCATCCTTCATCTTCACTACTTCGATCTTATAAATCTGCATACCATCTTCTTGACACGTTTCTGGTTTCTGATCCTCTTCTTCTTGACATAGAGGGTTCCTACTCAAAAAATCTGCTACAACATTATCTCTCCCTGCGCAGTGAATGATATCAAACTCGTAAGACTGGATGCACAGCGACCACCTAGCT
This sequence comes from Agrochola lychnidis, assembly GCA_963680765.1. Lineage (NCBI taxonomy): Eukaryota > Metazoa > Arthropoda > Insecta > Lepidoptera > Noctuidae > Agrochola > Agrochola lychnidis. Next base: position 16,149,085 of record OY796872.1, read on the forward strand.
AACCTTCCATTCATATCCTTTCTATCTCTCAACCAACACAACGCCTTGTGATCTGTAACAACTTGAAACTTCAGGCCCCAAAGAAAATGTTTAAAATAATTTAATGCCCACACCAATGCTAGGCATTCCTTTTCTGTCGTCGAATATTTTTTTTCACAGTCACTAAGTTTCCTCGATGCATAGGATATTGGATGCATGATATCTAAACCCTGCATAAGACAAGCTCCGAGGGCTTCTCCGCTAGCATCGACGTAAAGGCGGGTCAGCATATGTTTATCATTTGAATAAAAATGTAATATAGGTGGGTTATTCATATAATTAATTATCGTGTCAAATGCCTCCTGATGCTTCTGTGACCAACAAAATTTTGTACCTTTTTTTAATAATTTTGTTAAAGGTAATGCTATTTCAGCGAGGTTGTGGATAAATTTGCGATAGTAAGAAAACAAACCCAATATTGATTTGACTTGTTTTGTATTGGTGGGAGGTTTCAATAATTTTAATGACTGTATTTTTTTTTCATCGGGTTTAACACCTTCCCCTGAGATTCGGTGCCCTAACACGGATATTTCATAATAACCGAAACTGCATTTATTCGGTTTTAAAGTAAGGTTTGCTTTCTTAAGTCGCAGTAACACGTCTTCCAAAGCTTCTCGGAATTCAGAGAAAGTCTTACCCCAAATTAAAATGTTGTCCACATAGCAGATGGCATTCTTGTATTTAATACCTGCTAGGACCTTGTCCATCGTTCTTTGAAAAACAGCCTGACTCGTCTTAAGGCCGAATGGTAGAACATTAAATTCATATAAGCCTGCTGGGGTGGCGAATGCCGTTTTGTGTTTATCTTTCTCGCATAAACGGTATTGCCAGTAACCTGAATTTAAATCTAAGTCCGCAAAATAATGTGCCCCCGATAAATAAATCATAATATCTTCAATGATTGGTAAGGGATAACTATCTGTAATAACTTTTTTATTTAATTTACGATAGTCAATGCAAAATCGCCAAGTTTGGTCAGGCTTTTGCACCAATACTACGGGCGATGCATACGCGCTTTTAGATTCACGAATGACCCCGTTATTTAACATCTCTTCCACTTGGGAATTGATAATGTTGAGTTGTTTTGGTGAAACTCTATAAGGCGGTCGATGAACTGGAGTTTCATCAATCGTATTAATTTCTACTTCTACTAAATTACAGCTACCTAAATCTGAGGCCTTAAATGCAAAGTTTTCTCTATATGAACAAAGAAGTTCTTTTAGTGCTAACTTCTCGGTGTTTTCCAATTTTGGGTTGATGTTCAATTCGTCCATTGGATCCGTACTTAATGATGAAATCATCCTCTCATCATTTTCTTGTATCAATTTTGAAAAATAAAGATAGTCGATTTTTGAAATTGTTTTAGAACTTCTTTTTTCTATAGGTACATGGCCACTTATGACAGTGTTATTTTTTATTAATTTGTCATTGTGGTTTTGATATACCAGGGTATTTGACATTGTCGTATCATTTTGATCAGAAAATTTACAAAAATCTGCACGGAAACGACCTTTTAATATTAAACAATTATTATGAAAATCTATGACTGCACCGTATTTGTGAAAGAAATCCTGTCCGAGGATCAGTTTCTGGTTTATGTTTTGAATTACCACAAAACTGTTAACAAATACACATGAGTCCACTATAAAGCTAATCTTCGTTTCTCCAACAACTTTTAAGCATGCACCTGAAATTGACTTCACAAAATGTTTCGCATTGTCACTGGTATATTTGAGGTTCAGCTCGAACATTAAATGCTCTGATATGCACGAAATTGATGCTCCGGTGTCTATCAGCGCAGTATAGGCCTGTTTAGCTATAATCACATTAATAAAAGGGTTATAATTTCTTTGCACGTCGTTTTCTTCTGGGAGACGATCGTTTCTGGACACAGCCTGCAGCTCCCAGTCATCCTCTAGCGTCTGTGTCCTTGGTAGTTTGGGTTATTAGGATTTTGTGGGTTTCTTGTACTGGGGGCAATTGGAGAATGATTATTTCTATTCGTAAATTGGTATCTCGGCCGTAAGTTATATCTCGGAGTGTGGAAAGTTTCCGCATCTCTACGGTCGCCTGACGAGCGTGGAGTGGTCGCCGCAGAGGGTGATGGCGCGGGGCTTGATGGTCTTGTAGCCATCGATGGTCTTTGGTAATCTACGAATGACGGGTGTTCTATTCTTACTTTGGTCAAAATACCTTTCGGAGGTTGTAAAGGTATATTTACCACCTCATGGTGAGCTTCCTCAAAAATTTCTTTTATTTGTTCGAGGGTGGCTCTGAGCTCAGCTTTTGACGCATAAATTTTTGTCCCCAGTTTTAATTTATAATCTGGTGTAACCCCTTTTAAAAAAATCTTTATAAAATGTTTCTCATCTTTGATGTCTGCTTTAAGAGCAAGTTCTGCCAATTTATAGAAGAATGCAATTACGTCTTCATTGGCTTCTTGGCGTGCGTTATAAAATTTTTCCACGTAGTCTATGCTAGTTGGAAATTCAGCTTTTAATAGGTCGCAAATTGTTTTAAACTCTAAATTTTCATTGTATATCAATTTAAAATACGCGAGAGCAGGACCTTGTAAGTATGCTCCTAATATGAGCGCTAAATCATTCTCTGGCCACTTATTTATGGCCGCCACAATACGAAATTGGATAAGGAATTCTTCGAAGCAAACTGCACCAGTGCCTGTGAAATGTACGTGTGACATGGTGCAATTCTTTCGTAAACCACTTAGCTTCTATCTCCGGCGTGGATCTCGTGTCTTCTTCAGCTCTCCGGAACTAGCTTTCGAAAGGCGCCTCCACCAATTGCTTGCAACTAACTTTGCTGCGATACTCGGGATCGTGTATTGTGTAATAATTAAAGGACTTTAGAGAACACAAGATTATATTTAAATCAATAATACAAAGCAAAAGACAATATTACGCGACCGGCGCCATGGGCTCAACTTGTTTTTCTTACATTGACAAATGCACACCATATAAAAATCCTAATTTAAATATATAACGTTCGAATGTTCGGCTACCATAGCGTTCTTGCCAGCCTGCATAATGTGTGAGGTTGAATTCCAATAAGTCCTCACAGTACCATAATGTATATAGTTGGTAGGGAAATAATTATATACATGATTAGATTCAAGTACATGATTCTGAACCCCTCTGCGTTGAAATTTTTCGTCGGTTATTTAAAAAAAAAATCTGCTGTTCCATAAATTTTGACCGCGTAGGTATTACACTTTTCTATGAAACAGCAGATTTTTTTTAAAATAACCGACGAAAAATTTCAACGCAGAGGGGTTCAGAATCATGTACTTGAATCCATGGTAACAGTTTTCGCGTCGATGTCCCTGCCACCCTGTATTAGTCACAATTATGGACCCTGTTGGGCACAGCATAGATCAAGTAGGAGAGAGGAGGAAGAGCACTGGTCGTTTAATGTGACAAATTGTATTATTAGTTAAGTAGTTAGTAAGTTATATATTTATTAATACAGAATTCAATTACTGCATACAAATTCAAATTCAATTCAAATTCTATGATCTCTATGTTCTATGGTTTGGTTTCCGCACTTAGTCCTTAGCCCACCTCCCTCCAGAAGTTAATTAAATCTCCTGGTCTGTTCAGAACGTCTGTGAAAGATCTGATCTGATCTCGGTTTCTGTTCTAATCTGGGGACCATGCAAAGAGCACATGCGCAACGGTTTCCTCAGCCTCCATGCACGCCCTGCACAGAGGACTGTCCATTATGCTTATAGTGTGGAAGTGCTTGTTTAGTGAGCACTGTCCCGTGATACAAATCTGAGAGTTAGTTGCCACAAACTTTATTAATATTCTACAAGTTTTCAAAGGCTGAATATCCTCATTATTAAGTTTTCGAATCTTGTCATTGACCAAAAGTTTGTAACCCTAATTGCCTGACATTCTTGCCTTCGTGACATATTAATACAGATGAGACATTTTGCAAAATCATTTAACTAAAAAGCGACTCTTGCCACGACACAATAAAGTGCAATTGAGGTCGCACAGCGCTAATGACCTTCACTTATATTCACCTAAAAGTTGCCTCTCTTTCTATCGCGTAACTCTAAGATCTTCTGACTACGTTACACTCACTGAATTGGCCCGACAAGACGGGCCCGCCGCGTACTTGTAGCATCATAGCTAAACTGCGGATTGTCCCATCTCTTTCATCTGTGCCTTCGTTACAAAATAGATATAGTCTTTTCCAAAAGTATCTGATAAAGATGTAAATAAACCCTGTTCAGGTTAAATTCTTATGTATCACTCACTAAAGGGAATTAGTAACCCTTTCATCTGTATTTTGAAGGTCTTATCTTTTTATTTCATCACTGTTTCCAAGAATTACTCTTTAAATAACATTATTGAATTGTAATTGAAAAATCATTGCCGAAAATTGAGGTTATAAAATTTATCTCAATAATTGTCAAATAAAAAATTAAAATTAGAATTTTTGGTATAAGTAATCAAATTAAAGCACTCAATTTATATGTGGCTCTACAAATTGGGATATTGGGATCCACAGATACTATCGAAGAAATGCATATCTAAGCAGTTTGAAAACAAAATCCCGTGAACACGACCCTTTTTTTCGTAGGTAAGCGTTACTATATCGGCCGAGCGCTACAAGCAGAAATAGTCCTTACGGTGTATAGAGATGTGTTTCTTCGAGTACGTTTTCTGATCCATTTGTTTATACTTTTGGAACAGAGCAGCCATCGTGCATCAATACAATAAGCGAAAACACGCACACATGGACACGCGCCACGTACAGTGAGTGCAAGCGCACTCACGACCGGCATTTATTTGATATCGCTGTAAGTACGCGTCTATGTGTGCGTGAGTTTTCCTTCCTTGTGTGTGTATTTTTTCGGGTGACCACTGAAAATCAGCGCTGTGCTGTGGGTCCCCATAGCACAGCATATGCTGAGTAGAAGCCTTCATGTTACAGTCATGACGTGCAGCTGCCGACTACTTCTGTTTTGAGCTCGTGATTATATTTAAATCTATTGTTTTATTTTATTGTTCTACTCGAGTTATTATCTTCTTTTTTTATGCACGTGTTTCTGTGAAAAATAAACTTATTTTTCTTTCTTTCTTTATACAGCCAACCCTCTGTACTAATCTATTTTGTGCCTGTCCGTTCGCTTTGAGGGACCCGTATATTTACTGATCCTGGTCGCAAATACTCCCGACGGTACCAGCGCCTTTGATGAAAGGTGTATTGACATTCAATGATCAAACTCAAAAGGTATTCGAATTGTCAGAGTGTTACACAAGAAGGTTTTAACTTCGCAAAGATAAGTATATTTAGGAAATGTTACATAAAAATGACGTAATACTTCAGGTATGAAGCAACTAGGTACAATCTAAGTATTTTGAAAAAAAAAACCCCGTGCACACGACCCTTTTTTTTCGTAGGTAAGCGATACTATAGCGGCCGAGCGCTGCAAGCAAGAATAGTCCTTACAGTGTACAAGTATGCGTTTCTTCGATAGTACATTACATACTTTGAGAATTGTAGATAGTTGAAAACGTGACAGGGGAAAGGTTACCTTCTCCTGTTAACTAGAACTGAATTTTAGTCGTTACGGGTAGTCTGATGGCTGAACGTCTGACAACCAGTCTTACCAAGTGGTATCGTGCTACCCGGTAAATGGGTTGTGGAGGTCAGATAGGCAGTTGCTCCATGTAAAATTCTAGTATTCAGCTGCATACAATTAGAATGGAAGCCGACCTCAAAACAGTTGGGAAAAATCTAGGCAAGATGTGTTTGTGTTTCGTAGATAGGGAAAGAGTTACCAAAAGTAAATGCCATCAACTACGAAAAAAATAAAAAAACGTGTGGCACTCGGGAACTGCCGCGGTAAAGCTATTGCATAGCATTTGTAACCTCCATACTTCCTATTTGTCAACGCTACACTTGGGATGATGACGTGATGACATAAAACAAAAATTACTTCCCATGACAACATCACGTTGTCATGGGAACCGTCATTACATGGTAGGCGGAGTGGGGGGTGTTAGGTTTTTTTCGTTACGGAATTTCTTGATTCGGTCGCCGCGCTCAAAGCTCGCGATAAAAGCTATGCAATAGCTTAAAAATTGGTTGTCTGTAAAGTCGGTTTACAGACGATAATTTTACGTGATAACGTCACAAGCCGAACGCTTAGGCCGATCGTGCCTCTCTATCGCTTGTTCCGCGCTCTCGCTTGCACGCTCGGCTCAGGCGGAACGTAACACTTTTTCGTGCGTGCAGCCGGCGTTCATCGATTTATAAGACGATATCACGTCAAAATATTTTTCTAGTATATTATTATCCGTCCATCTGAACCAACCCTTAACTCCTCGAAAGCGAATAAACAGACAGTTTCACGGCCCACAGGTCCCTTTTAAAGAATGTTTTACCTATTATGTCTATATTTACTTAGGACCTGGCCGAGTAAGACGTGACCTTAACTGGTTCAAGGGGTAACTGTACCTACCAAAATGTACCATTCAAGGTACCATTCGTTTTTTGCGGTCAACTTTTGTGAGGTAAATGGGTGTTTTGTGACTTACCTTGGTTTTGACCTTTCCTTGTTTTTACCCGACGAAAAAAAGGGGGAGGTCCTTAAGTCGACGCGCTTTTTTTTTAAGTGAAAACTTATTTAGGCTCGTTGGGCATTTTCGAGTGGGAAAAACAATTGAACTCGCGACACCGTTACCGACACCTCATTTTTGCAAACGCGGTTGTACTCTTTATTTATATTAGAAAGAAAGAAAGAAAAAGTATTTAAGTGTTTTAGTATTAGTGTGTGTTTTAGTTTGTGTTGTGTTGTGTTTTTTAAGTATTTTTGTTTTTTGTTGTATTACATTACGGAACAATGTTCTGTGCAAGTATTTTTACTTTAAAGGTATTGGAGTTTTTTTTTTTTGTAAACGCGATTGTGCTCTTTATTTAGATAAGGTTACGAACCAATGTTCTATACAAGTATTTTTCTTCCACCAAGGTAAGTTTTCACTTGTATCGGCCACTTTTTTTTAATGACTTTTAAAGGTGACCGCGCACTTATCCGAGCCGAACGCGTCGAACGAATTGAAGTCAACGAGAACGCTAGGAATGGTCATCCAGATTCGGATGATTAGACGCGGCCAGGTGTGTGAGGTTTCATGGAATTTCTTATAAAAAAATCTAAAATTTGTTTCGTTCGGAAACGGACGCGTTCAGTTCGGATAAGTGTAGGTTCACTTTACAGAGTAGTCCGTTTTTGACGATTCTTTTTCGTCATCATACATAAATGCCTCGTTTATCTAGTGGGGGTAAGCGCTCTTGCTGAGCATGAGGTCTTGGGCTCGGTTCCCAAGTTGGGTACAGTGAAATTGGATTTTTCCATCAGCGATTTTTCAGTAGCAGCCCGGAGTCTGGTTTTATTCCCGGTTGATGGCAATAGGCTCGCCTCCTATTACATGGGACTTAAAACATAAACTGCCCAAATGTAGGTGCACCTCTGCCTAACTCTTCGGGGAACACAGGCGTTTAGGCTTTTCCTCGTTGTTCATTTCGCGCCTTATTGATATGTATGAAGCGTATTTTCTCTTAAAAGGGTGTGCAAAAAGAAATGGTTTATTGGACTCATTCCAAGGCACGTTTCACAATTATTTTTGCTCATATTTTTTTCGCATTTTGGTGTTAACTTCGTTTTGCAGATGTTCTGATTAAGCGTTTATGTCATAGTATATCCACCCATTACTTTCTGGATCAACTTTGGATGGATAAAATGGTGACAGGTCACAGGAACAACTTGCGATCCACAGATGCCCCTCAAGTTAAAGGGGAAAATCTACAAGTCCGTGGTGAGGCCTTTTTTTAGGCGCGCGTGGAACACAACGCGCCGTCGACCCGGGCTTGGTCCTTATCGGACGGCGAGCTACCCATTGCTCACCGTGCGCAAGCCCGCGCCTACGGTGGTCGGAAATCGGCTCGCGATTCCCGCCCCGGGCGTCTCCTCCTGCGGCGGTTAGGGGCGTGAGGGCGCGAAATTTGCCTCTCCCCCACGCGTTCCGCCTCCTCCTTCGCTAGCATTACCGCTTCGCAGAAGGAGGTGACGGCCTGCCATTTCCTCTCTCTCCGTACCATGGCCTGAACCAGGGCCGGACGCGAGAGATCACCGCCGCCGATCACCTCTACGAGGACACGGCGTTGCTCCGCCCAAGCCGGGCAGACCTCCATCCGTGGTAAGGCTTGCCGTATGGATCGGAATGCAGGGCCGTGAAGAAGACTGATGAAAAAAGATTGCATGTAGCGGAGATGAGAATGTTGAGATGGATGTGTGGAATAACCAAAATGGATAAAGTAAGAAATTAATAAAGCTAGTTTGAAGGTGGCGTCAGTGACAAAAAAGTTGAAAGGAAATCGAATGGCATGGTATGGGCATGTGATGAGGAGGGAGGAAACGCATGTGACTAAAAGAGTGATGAATATAAATGTTGATGGATGGAGAGGGAGAGGAAGGCTAAACAGATAGATGGGTTGTGTGAAGAATGATATGAAAGAGAAGGGAGTGAATGATAGCGTGACGGTTGACAGGGGAGCGAGGAAGAGGAAAACGTGGTGCGCCAACCCCACGTAACATGGGACTAGGGCAGAAAGATGATGACGACATTCCAGTAAAGTACTCTAACTAATGCAAGACCTTCGAATGATGGCTTGATGGTATTGAAGAGTTTTGTAAGTTACAAATAGAACTGCCGATCCAGCCTGTCCCTTGCTGTCCTCAATACTCAATATATTTATTGCTTCCACGTGTGAACTTAGGGTGGTAGGTTTAACAAAATAATATGATCATTGTGGACCCTGTCGGGCACAGCAAAAGTAGGAGAGAGGAAGAGGGCTTTTAATTTTGTTACTTATTTAGTACCTATTTATTGTAATTATTTTATAAAACTTGTAAATTAAAATTTGTCATTTAAATAATCATTGATATCATAATAGCATTTAGATAATAGGAATAGTTTTAATTTGTTTATAAATGTATTCAATTTTTGTTCATTTTTTATTAATTCTGGTAATTTATTATATATTTTAATTGACATGACTAGTGTACTTGGTGAGTGCATTTTTAACTTAGAACCTGGTCCTCCCACTGCGACGCCCTAAGCCGAGGTCCGTACCCCACAGGGTGTGCCCTTACAGTGTAGACGCTTAGTTTATAAGTTTTAGGCCCTGGTTGGGGGCATTAATTTATTGAGGCAGCCACAAGAAAGTCCGGTTAAGCAGCCGACAACCTCCTAGGTTGACCTGTAAGTTGCCATTTATAAAAAATAAAACAAATAGATCTGAAAGCGGATTGGGGATGTTCAAAAGAGAGATGAAAATACCATAATCAACCATTTTGCTTATGAAGTCTTCAAAAATAAAGGGCATAAACAGTCCTTCGGAGAATTTCAAACAACATCATACCAAATTCCAAACAATTTCAAGTAAAATGATAATAGAAACACGTGTTGCAATCCGTTCAGCATGGTCTAATGACGTACAAGATGACGCCACAGCCGTGACGTAACCATGTGGGGATCATACTAGCACTGGGGAAACTTTAAATTTATGAAAAATCGTATAGCATCCTTGTTTAATAAGTTGTGCTTCTCCGAGGAGGAACTATTTATCTTCCAATTTTATAAGCCAAAGTTGAAATTTATTATTCATTTATTTCGGGCAACTAAGGCCCATAGAAATGACATATAAACAAATATCAAAGAATGTCATGATCAGCGATCGGAGTAGGTAGAGTGATTTTATGTACTCTCATCATGAATAGTCATAGAAATCATAACATGGATAAGCCTTTTTTCCGGGATTTCATTTTGGTTTTTCTTTTTTCTGACGGGATTGAATCAAATATTGTTAAAGTAAAGATTTTTAAACTACTACATTAGAAATTTATAGAATGCGATAGATAAACATTTAAAATATATTATATTATTATATTGTTTCTATAGTATACCTATCCTTTTCTTGGAGTCCGATCACCCATATACTATTAAAAAAACAGCAAAAGGGTTAAATATTTCTTATTCATATTGATGTATTCTTTATTCTACACATTACAAACATTTAAAATTCCTTAAAAAAGTCTTAATAATTTTAAAATCCCGGAATCCCGGGGGCATATCCATACTAATATATACGTGCCAGTGTATTGACCCCAAATCACTCTACCTACTCCGATCACTGGTCATAACATTATTATCACGTAGTCCCTGAATGGTTGGGCAGAGGTGTACCTTTTGTCAACCGACGAAAAATTTCAACGCAGAGTGGTCTAGAGTCATGTACTGAATCCATGGTAAAAGTTGTGCGTCGATGTCCCCTAGGGATGATGGTGATCAGGTAATAAAAAAACGTGTGGCACTCGGGGACTGCCGCGGTAAGCATAGCATTTGTAACCTCCATACTTCCTATTTGTCAAACAACATCACGTTGTCATGGGAACCGTCATTACATGGTAGGCGGAGTGGGGGGTTAATGAAAGAAGAACATAGGTGGCACAAACAATTTAATTTTAAAATCTAAATACAAACTAACACTTTAACAACTACAAATCTTCATCGGAAACGAAAAACTAACAAAATCTTTAACGGAAAATTAACCATAACAATTAAAAACAAAATAAAAGTAAACAACATGCAATAAAATATCTTTGAACAAATTCAAAAAGAAATCACTGTGGCCGGGATCGAACCCGAGGACAAGAAATGTCGATCCACCGTTGTGCCTCGAGACCGATCGGTTTCTTATTGACCGTGGTGAATATGTTGAACCGTCATTACATGGTAGGTGGAGTGGGGGGTGTTAGGTTTTTATTTTCGTTACGTTACGGAATTTCTTGATTCGGTCGCCGCGCTCAAAGCCTGCGATAAAAGCTATGCAATAGCTTAAAAAATATTTGACACATATTTTTGGCTTTATCATATTAGTAAAAAGTTACTGAGATAAAACGCATTAAAGTCGAGGAGTGGGGGACGCTACGTCACAATCAAGTATAAAATCTATATACTCGTGACGTCATGGCACATTTTAACTCAATGTATCGCCGTAATCTTTTGATTCCTTAAAAGAAAGAAAAAATACGTGTTCAATATGTTTTTTAAATCCACCGGACGGACTAAAAATATATTTTTAGTTATCATCCCTATAAACCGACGTACGCACGGACGTAATAAAATCGCGGCGATTTTTTTTGTGCACTGTATTTTCAACGCTTTGCTTAGCGCCGAGAGTTGAAACTCCAGTGGGCCATAAAATCTCGCCGCGATTTTATTACATCAGTGCGAACGTTGGCTTGTACAAAAATAATCACTGGTATCAATTTCTTCTATTAACCGAAATCTATGATTACAAAAGTGGATAATTCGTATTTTTTCTGCACATTCGCAGATAGTAGTCCTAGAAATGAAGAATTAGTAGATCGGTATTAGGTAAAATTATATAGCCATAGATATTAATTTATTATTCGTCTGGTCTTTTTTGTTGGTGTGATTTATTAAATTGACCTTTATAGGCGTATTGTAGGTAATTGATTTAAAGAAAAGAAAGAAAGAAAAATAGGTTTATTTGTCACAGAAACATGTGCATACATAAAAGACAAAGAGTAATCAGAGAACAACACAAAGCACGAGCATAGAACAAAAATTACTTAGGCGGCAGCTGCACGACATGACTGTGACAAGAAGGCTTCCACTCAGCATGATGCAGTGCTATGGGGGACCCACAGCACAGCGCTGATTTTCAGTGGTTGCATTCACCGAAAGGTTGGCAGAGGGTGTACCTATGTGCAAATCTACACCCACATTTTGCCAGTTATGTTTAGGTCCCATGTAATAGGGGGCGAGCCTATTGCCATCAACCGGCCACAAATCCAGACTCCGGGCTGCAACTGAGGAATTCCGGATGGAAAAATCCAATAACACTATGCCCGACACGACAATCAAATCCAGGACCTCATGCTCAGCAGTAGCGCTTGCGACCACTAGACCAATGAGGCAGTACCTACCAGGAACTGAAACCGGTATGATCAATACGGGTATTTTTTTCGGTAACAACATTTATATTTTTTAAAGATTACCTAAAATGGAATACAACCAGTTTTAATATCGGTTTATACTTTTTACATGTATTTTTAAAGGTTACCTTAAATTGAATACAATGAGTATTAAATTTTAGGTAACCGAAATAAAAATTACCTCTATCTTATACGAGTCGTCGGCATTAGTCAAAAGGCGCGCATCGCCTGTGTGTGTAACCGATATTAAAACGGTTACCTAAATGAGGTAACATGTTTCTTCTTCTTGACCTAGATAGCGGTAACCTTATTCGTGGAAGTAACCAAAATTCTTCGACACCTGTACCGTAATCTATAAAGGTTTTCGGTCTCTGGTACCTTCACAATTAACTCAATATTGTAAACTGATACAATTAATTTCGCAATTCCCAGAATTCCCTTAATTAAAAGCGGCTATTGTCATTTGATACTCCCTAATAAGATTACAGCTTCCAGTAAACATCTTGCTAACGTTTGTATAAGCAGAAAATACCCGGGAACCCGCGTATTGTTTGACAAAACATCAATTAGTTACGTGTAAGCATTCCGAATGTGTTCAATAAACAATTTTGTAACGACAATAATATCACGACTGTTTTTCTTCAGAGGGTTTGGCAGAGTTGTTTATTGCAACTATATTTCGCCGGTTAACTTGAAGATCCATGTTCCGGCTGTCATTTGTAGATCTTTGACGGTCGTTAGAAATATTGTGTTACCCAGGAGGTCAGATAGGCAGTCGCTCTATGTAAAATTATGTTAAAATGCGGAAAGCACAGAATCGGTCGAAGTGGCGGTGCTTGGGGGAGGCCTATGTCCAGCAGTGGACGTATTTCGGCTGAAATGATGATGGTGATGATGTAAAAGTATTCAGCTGCATCAAGTTAAACTAGAAAGTCTGGACAAATAATGATTTTTTGTGTCAAACGAAAAGACCACGTTAGAAACACCATCCTGCGCTCCATAACTCAAGTAGCGAATGTTGGAGAAAAAACCGCCAGGCTGAAGTGGGAGTGGGCCGGCCACGTCGCACGAATGCACCCGGAGAGAAGGGCAAAGATCGTCACTGGACGCCTGAAGGAGGACAACGCCGTCGATGTAGACTGTGGCGAAGGAGGTGTGACGATCTAGTTATGTTTGCGGGGTCAACATGGCCTGAAATCGCGCAAAGCAGAGAGATTTGGAAGGAAAAAGGGGAGGCCTTTGCCCAGCAGTGGGACACAATATTGGCTAACAAAAAAAAAAAAGTAGATTGAGGGCGAGTCTGTTACCGTTAAGCAAGTATAACAAATCTAATTATCTAGCTTATTCGCTGGCCCATACATTCGTCAACATTTACTACTTTTCGGTACTTTTCGTTCCGTACCTCAAAAGGAAAAACGGAACCCTTATAGGATCGCTCGTGTGTCTGTCTGTCCGTCTGTCACAGCCAATTTGCTCCGAATTTAATGGACCGATTAAGTTGTAATTTGGTACACATGTGTATTTCTGTGATCCAACACGGACGTGTAACGTAAAAAAATGAATTTTGAATATGGGGTCACTTTTGGAGGGAAAATAAGAAAATTAAAAAAAAAAGTTTTTCTAACTTTATCGTGTGACATATCAAATGAAAGGGCTTGTTGCGAAGATCTCATTTTTTTATAATTTTGAAATAAATAAATTTAAAGATTTTTATAAAAATACCTATATGAAAATTGACCATTCCTTATCTCCGAAACTACTGAGCCAAAAAAATTTGAAAAAAAAAAAAATACAGAGAATAGTTTTTCACTCATAGATTACAGTAAAACCTATAGAAGTCTATGGTCTTAAAATAACATGGTAAATCTCTCAATATTGTGCGTACAAACTTACATTTACAGAACAAGTATTTCAACTACAATTGTTAAGTTTGTATTTGGGATAAATTCATCTTAACTACGGAAGCCTTCATTGTGCGTAGTCCGCCACGCACTTCATCATCATCATCATTTTAGCCGAAAGACGTCCACTGCTGAACATAGGCCTCCCCCAAGCACCTCCACTTCGACCGATTCTGTGCTTTCCGCATCCAGCGGATTACTGCGGCCTTCACAAGGTCATCGGTCCATCTTATTGGAGGCCTTCCAACCCTACGTTTTCCGGTACGTGGTCGCCACTCCAGAACCTTTCGACCCCATCGGCCATCCGTTCTGCGAGCAATATGCCCTGCCCATTGCCACTTAAGTTTGGCAATTCTTCGGGCTATGTCGGTTACCTTGTTTACGCACTTGTTTAGTTCTAAATACGCTAATAGATATAGGGATGGTTAACACTGATCACGAGATTGGTCTTCCTTGGTAGTTTTGCTAGACGTATTGTACACTTTGCTACGCACTTAACACTTAACACACACGCCTGGATTTCCCGAAGAGTTAGGCAGAGGTGTATCTATTATATTACCCACATTTCGCCAGTTATAACCGCCCGATCGCCGCCGTTATTGTTACACCCGATTTAATTTAAAAAATATTTACATTTCGTGACGCCATACCTAACCTACGCACAGCTAGTGTTGAAAGTATTACTATTTGCTAAATAGTAAGATGGCCGATAAATATAATATGACAAGCAATTTAAATACATTACAAAACTATCCTGGAAACACCCACACGAATGATTGGTTAAAAATAATAGCAATCCGTTGAAATAAAGCTGTGTATACTCTTGCTATCCACTTCAGAAAACCGCTGAAAGACGTTTAGCATAATATTTTAAAAGTAACGTGCTGTGGAGTGAAGGAATAAATTCATCCTTTATAACGTTGATAGTCGATTGTTTTTTTAATTCGTAAATAAATCAGACTTTTTCTATGGGTGTAGGCAGAAATGTGCCACGGACATTAGTTTCTTATTAATGTGTAACAATCTTTCCTCTCGTTTTCCGGCAATCTGTGCACAGAACATATAAACTCTAAAAATTTGGAGTGATTTCGTGAAAAGCGACGGAAGTGTGTAATATGAAGCCGGGGTAGCGCGCGCTATTTGATTTGACCAGTGATCGTGCGCGGCGCTAGAGTTGTCACTCAGAAACGACCGTGACGAGACCCCGCCCCTTTAATGTTGCTTATTATCAAGGTGAGATGTCAGATGTTAATACATCATATGCGACTACTGTAAGGTTAGCTCGTTTTTTTTTACTTTTTCTTCATTGTTACTTAAACAATTACTATGTACTTTATTATTTACACACGTATTTACATTATTTAAAAACTATCATACTTAAAATAATAATTAATGTGTACAAGTATATAAAAGGGGGGGGGGGAAATAATCATAGGGCATCAAAAAATTCGCCCGCATTGCTGTCAGTAGGCAAAGTGCCCAAAAGGCTGGCAGCATTGCCACGTTGTATGGCAATGCTGATTCTTTGACCAAAGAATAGGCCAGCCCTCTGGTCTATTCTTACTATGTATATTTATGAGATAAAAGATCACCAAGTAATTCTTAAAAACTTGCAAGAAAAGATAATAAATATGATATTATTGTAAATAGGTCTGTTTTTATTGAACTTTAAAACTGTGGAATAATTTAGATTTATGCCTGTAATGTAGTGGACACTTTTCCAAAAAAAAAAAAGTGACACTCCGGGAGTGCCGACAGAAGTGAAAACATGGACAAGATCGCCTTGGTGGAAGAAAAATACTTGTATAGAACATTGGTTCGTAACCTTATATATATAAAGAGCACAATCGCGTTTACAAAACCTTTAAAGTAAAATACTTGCATAGATCATTGATCCGTAACTTAATATAAATAAAGAGCAAAATCGCGTTTACAAAACCTTTAAAGTAAAAATACTTGCATAAAACATTGATCCGTAACGTAATATAAATAAAGAGCACAATCGCGTTTACAAAAGTGAGGTGTCGTTACAGAGTCGCGAAATCAATGGTTTAGTCCCATCTCAAAAATGCCCAACGCGCCTAAAGAAGTTTTCACTTCAAAAATCTTTGAACATTATTTAGTGTATAAGCACGGTTAACGAGAATTTTCAGAAAATATCTATTCAGTTATAATCAATTTCATTCAGTCCATTCGTTAAATCATATCTTTTAAAACCATTCATGGTAAAGCAAAATAAATTGACATAATAATATTTAAACAGAAAATATTTAACTTTCTGATTCACTGAAAGTTCATATCAAAATACTGAAAATGCCATTCAGACAATCATAATTATATGCACGGATTTTAAAGGCAATAATTTATTGCAATTACAGTTGAATTGGGTTAATTACACAGTGTATTTTGTGTAAATTCATCAATGAATCGTGTGAAATGTGGATAAATGAACGGTTGTCATTTTATTTCAGGGCAAATGATGAATTGAATGCTGATAAGATTCATGTTAAGAGCCCTATTACATTTTTTACACCTCCGCTCTGTGCATATGTCGCAGTCGGATTGTATAATCCGCCGTATTACATTACGGCTAGATGTTATCAAAAACAGGGCCGTTTTGAAATGCGGCGGTTCAACGATTAGCCAGATTGTCATTGAGATACGTTCTTCAATAAGGCGGCCCACGTTTAGCCGCATCGTACTACTACGTATATTGTAGGGTGATCATACTTACAAAATAAAACAATGTTTAAAATGAATAGAAATCCTTTAATTGTACCTGAAAATTGTTCTTAAAGTCACTGTTCACGGACATATTCAGCACATTTTCTTTGTTTAATTCAAGAAGTTATAAGAACTTCGCAATTTAGTAACACACTTTCTGTGTCCGACGCCATTGTTGTTGTTATGTCAGCCAGCGCCGCGAGTGTTAAGAATCGGAACTAAAAACTGTCAAAGAGGCGGCTAATGGTGCCGATTCTCTTGTCACAAATGCCTCTAAACTAAACTAAAAATCACCAAAATTTAATTTATTCCTGTCAAACGACGATTTCCCATTCTGAAATAGACTAAAGTGACACAAATTAACTATATTTTAGTTTGACAGCACTAATATGGCACTGAGATATTAGTTTAGTGAAAATGGCAATTTTGCTATTCTGAATTTGACTTTTTTAACCTAAAATTTAGATTTTCTAACTAAATATGACTATTTTTAATCGCGACTAAAAACATGTGGAATAAAATTGGTTGTCATGAACTAAAATTCACACCAACACTTCGAATTTAGATGAAAAAACAGTACTGAATATTTTTTTTTCTTTTGCTTATATCTCGAAAACGGTGCGTCCAATCGCAAAAATAATGAAAATTTCGACACCCTTTATAAAATCCTTAAACCCCTAACACTCTCCATGTAGGTAATATTTTTTTCTTATTTTCCAAACAAAAAGTGAAAAATCCATATAAAACACGTCGAGGCTGCCCCCCCTGCACGCCTCCGGCTCTAAAAAGATTCACGTGGATAAGTATCACGTGTGGAGTCGCGATTGTCAAATTCGATTTAGATGTGTCAAAATTATTTTTAAATTTAGAGAATTTATTTTGCAGAATAGCTTTGAGATTCTCATAGTCAAAAGTAAGGAATTTTAGTGATAGTTTAGTTAGTTTAGTTCGGTGTACAAGAGAATCGGCACCATTGTCTCGCTGTATTACATTATAGCTAGCCTTGTTGAATAACGTATGGCGCCGAATACATTCCGGCGGTTTTTTATTCAGCCGCATTCAATCTGGCTAATCGTTGAACCGCCGCATTTCAAAATGGCCCTGTTTTTGATAACAGCTAGGCGTAATGTAATACGGCGGATTATACAATCCGACTGCGACACATACACGCTCACACACACATTTACAATCAAACTACACCTCACTAAGTGCACATACAGGGTGACAGTGACATCGACGCGAAAACGGTTACCATGGATTCAACACATGATTCTGAACCCCCCCTGCGTTGAAATTTTTCGTTGGATATTCGTCGTTCAGAATCATGTACTGAATCCATGGTAATAGTTTTCGCGTCGATGTCCCTGCCACCCTGTACAGTGCTTTAATTTATTTATGCATATTGTCAGTTTTTGTTGGGAAAACCGGAAAGCGCCCTCTGTCAGCACGACCACGACCAATTTTTGCTCACCGAAAAAAAAAAACAGAACGATCATGTATTCAAGACAATGCCGCAAGGTAGCTATTAAGTCAGCAGTAAGTACCTTACAAGCCCATATTTTACCGATTAAACCCTTTACCTTTTATTCTCTCACGACCCATAACGCCTTATTCAGAAAACTCAAGTATATTAAGCTGCCTATTCAAAACTGAACAATACCTTTCTTTATGAAGTACCCTCAAAAATCTGACTTCGAAAATGGAGGGTACTTGAAGCCTACGAGTACCCCATCAATTGATTTCGCAACGAGTCGCTCGAAATATAGGTAAATAAATATTGAGCTTTTAATTTTATATTTGTAGTGATATTTTTCGCGTTAAGGGTGGAACTGGAATTGTTTATCGTTGAAAAATATGAGCGAAGGTGTAAAATTCGTTGTTATTTGACTGAGAAATCACTGCAATCGGGCGGCGTGCGTGTATGACCAGATGTATGAAAAAGGAGTATGTAAGGATCGTAGCAGGTGGCGTTCTGTCTACCCCCAAGGGATGAAGGCGTGAGTTTATATAAATCACTCTCTGGCGACAACTGAAAAGTCAGATACCTACATGAAAAGTAAGTAACATTACGTAGGTACATAATTAGACATGTTATTTGACATAAGTAGGTATTTCTAATTATGTCTACCATGCTTTCCCTTTTTTCACCAACTTAAAAAAAGAATGATAATTTTAAAAAAAGTTTGCGGTTCCTTCTCACGTATGATTTAAAACAAACAAAAACTTTCTCGAGACCCCGAACCTGACTTTTTTTTTACGAAGTGTCTTTTAGCTCGCATGCACTGTTTTACCCACTTGCAGACGCCTTTTTGCATTCAAAAAACGCAATTCACACTTTCTCATGAAATTCGCAAAACGCTTTTCCTTATGTGACGATTTCTACCAGGCAACTCCTACCGCAAGCCGCGTTAAAGAACTTCGTCGCAATAAAATACTACAATCAGCAATAATACTGCCAAAAGGGATATTTACAACAATGACGCATTTCATCCTTCATTTGGAAGTTATATTAAACATTATTCAACAGTCAATATGAAAGATAATTTATTCCAAACTTTACTTCCCACATTATGACCTTACCAAGTAACCACACACTTCACACATCCTAAGCTCTACCGTACCAAAAACTTCAATTATAACTTTGTTAGTGCCTAGCTTAAACTTTAGCAACCCTTACTTAATGTGAAGTTCAGTCGGAAGGCTACTTTTAGAGCTTCTAAGTTAGAGTTGTAACTTTACATCGACGTAGGACTTACGTTTTTCGTAAATAAATAATTTTCGGAGAACGCTGTAAACTGCTTTTGGGATGTATGTTTGTAGGTTTGATAGGGACAGTGATCTCTGAGTTTGTTTGAAACACCATCCTCAACTAGTTCTAAAATGATACATTTTTTTGACGTGTAAAAATGTTTGTTCAAACCAATTTACCGAAATCATCATCATCATCTGCCTATAATGTTCCCACTGCTGGGACACAGGCCTCCTCTCTGTGAGAGCGAGTGGGCCGTAATCCACCACGCGGGCCCAGTGCGGGTTGGTAGATGTCACATGTTTACTGAAATAAATATCATTTATCGGTATAGCACATCCTAATGCATAAAGTATTCTTAAAGTTTTGTACCTTTTAAACCCCCGACGCAAAAAGAGGGGTGTTATTATTTTAACCGCTATTTGTGTCTGTATGTGGCACCGTAGCTCTTAAATGGATGAACCGATTTGAATGCGGTTTTTTTACATGATAGCCGGTTTTCTAGCGATGGTTCTTAGACATACTTTATCAAAATCGGTTCAGCCGTTTGAAGATTATCAGCTCTTTTCTAGTTGATGAATGTATGTAAGAGTATCTTTCACAGGTCCGATCGATGTGAAATTTGGTATTTTATTACTTCAATGGTATTAGAAGAACATAGTAACCTTGAACTGATGCTGCAGCATCACCTGGAAATTGCAGGATACCCAACTCCCTTACCAAATTACAGCTCAGGTATCGTGTTTGGGCTCATTGGAATGGTCTCAATTAGTATATGCTGAACAAAGTCTGGTGATGGAGTAGGAAAGAGAAATGAGGAAATGTTTGTGTCGGGGGTTATTAAAATTTTAACTGTTAAAATTGGACATGTTCCAGTAATATATAATCGCTAATTATGATGTAGAAAGTGGAATGTGTGAGGTATTCCAATCAGAGCACTGATTTCAACAGCAATTTTCTGTGCCACACCTGAGGCTGTTATGGTATATCTTAGGAAAGCAGACTGCGATAGGCTAGTTTCCAACGAAGATAAATAAAACTGTCTAATTTCATGTTAGTTTTTGTGATTAGTTGACTATACATCTAGTTTCTGAATCTGCCTGCCTAGCCTTTTCCCAACTATGTTGGGGTCGGCTTCCAGTCTAACCGGATGCAGCTGAATACCAGTATTTTACATGGAGCGACTGCCTATCTGACCTCCACAACCCAGTAACTGGGTAATACGATACCCCTTGGTAAGACTGGTTGTCAGACTTTTGGGCTTCTGACGACCCGTACCGACTATACACCTGGTTTCTGAATAGAGAATTCAATATTACAAAAAAAAAATCAAGAAAAGAAATACTAAACGACGACGAGACGCAAGAAATTTTAAATTCCGCGAGCTACATGGAAGAAATGCTAAGTAGAGTTTGACAAGTTCTCAACTTCAAATTCTAATTTCAGAAATCCTGTGTTAAATTACAACAATCTGGTGACTGGTCGCCTTGCTGTTCATGGTTTTGTTATTGTAACTAGTAACTGTTTATTTATTTTACCTCGATGGTCCTAGTTTATCATTTATAATAACTTCCAATTATAGCTTTAAATAGCTTTATGTAAGCGGGCACGCCCTTTATGCCTGGAGGCTTTTATTTAGATACGAGTATTTAGTTCTGTTTACGTTTAGTTTTTATTTTTTATTTCTGCTTGAGTATTATAGTTCTCGATGTTTTTGGTTGGTATATTGGCGTGTGCTAGCTGACATATGGCGAATAATTTATCATTTAAATTATGTTTTGTGTTGCATAATGAACTTACATTATGCATACTATTGTATAGAATCATTTTTTCTAACTTGAACAGACAGCTGTGCTGCTGGGGAGTTTGTTGCGCCACTTCTTCTTCCCAGCTAAAGGCACTAGGAAGTTGTGAAGGGTGGGCGTTTTGGGGGACTGTCTTATGTAATTTTGACGTTCGAAAAGTGCTGATTCTCAGCCTAGTTTGAATAAATGACGTTTGAATTTTGAATTTTTTGAATTCTGGCAATCATACTAGTCAACGCAAGTTCTAACAATAGAAAATTCCTTCCAGAAATCCAGGTCAATGCTAATCCCTCTTCTAACTTATATTCTAGTTCAAAACTAGGCCACAGTTCTGACATCCATTCTCGAAGGCTCATACCACATCATCCTTTGTATTACATGCACTCATAACGTCGGATAACGTTCAAGAATTTAATATAGCATGCGTGCATTCACGACCAAGTACAAGGAGAACAGCAATGTCCTTGTTTGTAGGGATTTATGGCATAAATGGTGTATGTAGTGTGGTTATGGGGGTGTATATTTGAAGCTATTAAATGTTGGAATTGTCTTGGGGAGCTATGTTTCTGGGTTAATGCCTCGGGTTAAATCTTTGGTTAAATGAATTGCTTGCTACAGCAGTGGAAATTATTGTAATTTTTGAGCGAAACGATGACAGTATGTTAGGTTATAATCAGGGATGTTGATTTACCGGAACCGGGACTGGAATCGGTGGTTTTAAATATGATTAATCGGAATCGGAACCAGAACCAGAGTCGAAGGGGGAAGTAGACGAAAGATGAGTTATGGGATGGCTTAATGAAACAACTGAAATATAATTCAGTCTCTTTAATCAGTCAAATATTAGCGATAACATCCACAAACAAAACAATAAACTAAGACTTCGAGCGCGAGCATGTAAAAATAAACTAAAATTACACTGGCGACGATTTAAAACTTGTTTGAACGCGCTCTTGTCACATGCATCGCTGCGTTTCGAACTTCGGTAACCGAAGTCGGAATCAGAAGTGTAAAATTAATCGGTTCCGATCTTTCGGAACCGGAACCGAAGTAACATCCCTGGTTATAATTGCCACAAAACAGACAAGAATGGCATAAAACACACACTGCAGTGGGACGAAAAAAAAAGTTGAAGTTGATTCTAGTATCTGACAATTGCCATCCCTATTCTTGCAGCTAAGTAGCAAAATAAGTGTATAGAAAGAAAAGAAAGAAAGTAAATACGTCTATTTGCGGTAAAAATGACGCAAAGAAAGAATAAAGTCACGAAAATAACAATTTGGGGGAAAATATGCGTCACATACACGCAAAACGGCCATCGCTCAGCATAATGCTGCGACCCTATGCGAGACAGAGCCACAGCGCTGGTTTTCAGCAACAGCCGGCGTTGACATGATGACGTCAACCGATGCACCATATAGTATATCTAATGGTGGTGGTGTATCTGTGTTCGGTGTCAAAGAATATTTTGTATCCGAAAGTTGACAAATCTTGACCAAACAATTTATCAGTACAATACTAAAATTAAAAGCAGTAGGTTCGCTCAACTGTAGCCCAAGTGTTGTAATAATCCGTGTGTTTTAACCAAAATGTTCCAATACCGTGCATCCAAGTAATTCACAAACTGCCCAACGTGGCAATTTGCTGGATAACCAAACGTAATATCTACGCAGTGTTCGGTAATTGCTGTTGCTGGTCGTAATAACTACCGTGATTGGTGTAACTATGGTGTTTGCTGGTCAATTTTGTATCGATGGGGTGTATTCGATGGGTGTTGTTAATGGTGTAGCCGCACGGGTTAATCTACCAGGTTAAGCTATGGTTGCCGGGGTTGGTCCGTATATGGGATGGTCATCTTTACATACCGAGACTCCTCCGTGCTTCGGAAAGCACATTAAACCGTTGGTCCCGGCTGTCATTCGAGGATCTTTGACAGTCGTTAGCCCGAAAGTCGGACAACCAGTCTTACCAAGGGGTATCGTATTACTAAGTAACTGGGTTGTGGAGGTCAGATTCGCAGTTGTTCCATGTAAAATACTGGTATTCAGCTGCATCCGGTTAGACTGAAAGCCGACCTCAACGTAGTTGGGAATAGGCTAGGCAGATTGATTTTTGAGTGTTGGTAATTGTAATGAAATTACATCGGATCGCATCGCAGACGTCAAATATAACTGCACAAAGATAGCAATGATCGATGACTCCTTAGTCCAGTGGTCGCAAGCACTACTGCTGAGTATGAGATCCTGGGTAGTTAATTGATTCAGGCGTGACCTTGCGGAAATCCATTATAAAAAAAAATAAAGTTTAAAAAACTGTAACCCGACTAAGGGAAAATAAAAATGATCTAAAAAGTACGAAACAAGCAAATATTTCAGGCAGAAATCAAGACATAGGTACAAAAATGGTCAAGGTAAAGCCGTGGTCGCATGCCTGTATACCATGTTGGTGTCAAGAACACCTACAAAATTATAATGGCATGCGACGACGGCTTTACCTTGACCATTTTTGTACCTATGTCTTGATTTCTGTCTGAAATATTTGCTTGTTTCGTACTTTTTAGATCATTTTTATTTTCCCTTAGTCGGGTTACAGTTTTTTAAACTTTTTTTTTTTTTTATACTTTTCCGTTTTTACACTTGATAAACGTAAATAAGAGTAGAGTAATACAATAGTTCAGTAATTAACCTATTTTAAATTCCGATAGCAGTGTATAGTGCTTTGAACGAAACCATAGAGCGATTTATTTCGACGCCAACACCATATAACGATATCGAGCTTCGAAGAAATCCAAAATATAAATATTTCGTTGTACTTGTTTTTCTTCATAAGAGTGGAATTACAAATCGGTACTACTTATTAAGATTTGATTAACTGCACGTTGGTAACATCTTGCGATACTACGTAGCGCAGTCTCACTTTTGCTTGTTTTTAACGATTTAAACATATTTGTTTACTTTGAAAATATAATATTATATACATATTTGTAATGTGCTCGTCAAGACCTTTCTTTTGATACCAAACATGTCATGATCATCCCATTTTAATTTTTTTCGAGGTTAGAAATTTACGTGTAAAGTCCACCAAATTAAATTTAGGGAAAAATTATATAGCCTATGTCACCCGGACCATTATTACGAATCTATTGATACCTCATTCATCAAAATTGGTTTAGTAGTTTAGGCGCTACGGTGGAACACACGTAAAAACAAACATACATACATACAAACATACATACATAGACTGCTAAAATCATAACCCTTCCTTTTGGCTTTGCCGTAGTCGGGTAAAAATACAATAGACGTGGATATATTTAGTAACCTGTTCCGCTTAGCTATTTCTAAAGAGCCATAAAAAACCCTGAAAGAAATGGACACGTGTTTCACCTCTAGACGAGGCATTCTCAGGATAACGATTGACTTGTCGCGAACCCGAACATGGCGTGTTTCCACACCGAGCGCTGAACGCAGAGTGAGATTCTGGGGTCAATTCCCAGGTCAGGCAAAGTGGTTTTGGATTTTACTGTCTTTAATTTGTCAGTAGCAGTCCGGAGTCCGTGTTTGTACCCGGTTGATGATAATAGACTTGCCCCCTATTACATGGGACTTGAACATAACTGGCGAAATGTGGGAGTACTATAGGTACACTTCTGCCAAACCCTTCGGGAATTACAGTTGTAATGTTATGTTATGCAATGATTATCGTCATCAGAGCCAAGTAACTATGTCTTATCATGTGCCGATCAAACACTGCTTAATGTCGGACAATCAAAAATTGAGCAGGACACTACCAATCTTCTTTACCCTGCGTCCTAACCGACAGTCGCGCGATTGTATTACGCTACCTGACGCGGTTACGATCGTTCACCTGGATAATGACGTACACATGCGACTTGATTGATCGCGCGATTATGTCATCCTAATCCTAAGAGCGGTTTCGCACGGTTCGGTTTCGTTTGACGTTCAAAAGTGCCTTTTTGTGCCTAATTGAAATAAATTATTTGACTTTGCACTAACGTCCGATTCGAATCCGAGAAATGTCGTTCCGAAGTAGCCATAGTACTATTTGTATGAGGGGTTGTGCACTTGATCCGATCTTTGTCCGTCCGAATTTAGAACATTCCCAATTCGGATTCGGATCGGACGTAATGCGTAACCGCTCTTACTAATAAATGTGAAAGTGAGTTTTTTTTGTTACGTTTTCACGATAAAACGGCTGAACGAAAATGGATGAAATTTGGCACATGGGTAGACATGGCACATGACCTGGAGAAGGATATTGGCTACCTTTCATCCTGGATCACAGACGAAGTTGCGGGCAACAGCTAGTACTCATATAAACGATCGCCTACTCGCGCGACTGTCGCTTTCGGTTGGGACGTGGCCTTACGTAACGTAGCTGTGTTTAAGTACACCCTCGGATGAAGAGGGGCAATATATTCTATCCATACCTAGGAATTTGATGGCATAGTACTGTATTTCTATTTTCTTGAATGTCCCTCGGGAATCATCGCATTTCCGAATACAAACGAATGCTAATTTCCATCAATTATTAGATTTATACATAACATAACATCATGCCTTGTTTCCCTGAAGGGTTGGGCAGAGGTGTCCCTGTAGCAGGTTCACCCACATTTCGCCAGTTATGTTCAAGTCCCATGTAATAGGGGGCGAGCCTATTGCCATCAACCGGGCACAAATCCAGACTCCGAGCTGCTACTGAGAAATTTCAGATAGAAAAACCCAATAACACTTTGCCCGACCCGGGAATTGAACCCAGGACCTCATGCTCAGCAGTAGCGCTTGCGACCACTAGACCAACGAGGCAGTCGATTATTAGAGATTATTAGATTTATCTTGTATAATAATTTGAATTCAGATCTAAGTACTTTATTGCTGTTTTGTTTTGATTTTCATGTGAACTATATAGACCTGTAGAACTATTTTCCTATTTGACGTGCCTGCGACTTTAGCAGCTTTCCTACCATTTAAAAAAAAATTACATTAAGTTAAAAGCGTATTAACCACTCTATATACTTCCAAGTCGATTGAGAGTGTCCGGTCTGCGCCAAGTGCAAAGGGCAACTGATAGAAATCCGACGACTGATGAAACACGACGTTTGCCGAGGAACATTAAGAACATAGTTGTACTGTAACTCATACAATGCTATCAAAATAACAATACCTTTGTAATTTTACTACTGTAGTAACCTTACCAGAAACAGTATTAGGATTGTCCTTGACTGAGACCGTATTAACTAAAGGAGATGTTTAATTTTCGGCCATAAAGTGTACGTTAATGAAAAAAAAGGAAAAAATTCCACGAATTGAGGAAAAATATTCTTTCCTGTTTATTCCTCTGATTACTTCGGCACAAAAATAATAGTTTAACAAATTATTTCCATATTTTATTCATCATGGCGTCGTTTTACTTGCATACTGTTTTCGTCCAGAAATCATGTTACATTTTAACAAAATAATATCATGTAGACGTTATTCAAATAAATATGAAAGGCGTGTATTTCTGTACTACAATAAGATAGCTATCTTATACAACTTTTTTGATTAATTAGAAAGTATGATTCATCATAAAAATAAAAAACTGCTTTTGTGGATTGTAGATTTGTAGGTACTTCTGGACGAAAATGGCTAGCTGTCGATAATCGTATTTCTCCTGACAAACGTCAAACATTTTCAGTTTTTATTTTGTGCCCAAAAAGTATTAGATTTTATGGAAAAAAACAGTCTTCATTGTATTTAGGAGTTCGTTTCCCAGGTTTTCTAAAGTGTACATGTTATGGCCGGAGTCCCATACAAAAATAAAACGTCTCCTTTGAGTTGATAAGTATTTGTTCTACGTAAAGCGCAGGCCACACTGGGAAAAAAGCTAAACGAACTTAGCTTAACGAACGAAGTACGTACGAATTATGGAAATTTATATGTAGACTTAACACTATCGCATTGGGGCAACCTGTAAAGATAGACCTGGTTTCACAGCTATCCGGGAGACACCGCACGGGCCGCCCGCACACGGGAGACCCGTACGGGTAGCACTCGCAGTGCTCTGAAACGAGGGAGTTAGTACGATACGGTTGCTAGTGCGGGCTCTAGCCCGTAGCGGGTTGCGTGCAGACCAATCCGCGTCGCTATGAAACAATGTTCTAGCGCCTCACGTGTGTGTCCGTTCCGGGAGCCCGTACGGGTGGCCCGCGCGGGTCTCCCGGACAGCTGTGAAACCAGCCTTAAGGTGTTGTAACAATAATAAAAAAAAAAAAGTAAGTAAATAATAAAATAAAGCTTTGTTCCTAGTGTGACCTGTGCTTTACGCAAGTCACCTATACTCCTTTTGAAATAAGATTAGACATTTAACTAAACCTTTTATACAGTCCGTTCAACCGATTTTGACTTCTATTGCGTTGGTGGCATGACAAATGGCAGCTGCAGTAAACAGTTGGTTTGTAACCACTTTTTTTGCTTTTAATGCCATCCTTATGCCTACGCAATAGAAGTCAAAATCGGTTGAACAGACTGTAAAAAAGGTTTGTTTAATTGTCTAATTTTATTTCAAACAGAGTATAGTTATTTGACAGTACATCACAATAAGGCACCTCTTCGGTCATTCCTATTTTACGCGACTATCTATCTTTACAACCCAATTACTAGGTAATACGATGAGTCCTCGTAAGACTAGTTGTCAGACTTTCGGGCTTCTAACGACCCGTAACGACTGTCAAAGATCCATTAATGACAGCCGGGACAAATGGCTTAACGTGCTTTTCGAGGCACGGAGGAGTCTCGGTATTTATAGATGGTAACCCATCCACAGACCAGCAGCGGAAAGCGTAGCTTAACCTGATCGAACGACTCGTGCGGCTGTTAATATTTAGCCATGAGCCAAAGATAGTAAGAAACCGGCCAAGTGTGTTTTGGACCACGCACAATGAAGGGTTCCGAAGTCATGGGATGAATTTATCTCAAGAACAAAATGTAATGTATCTTTTTTCGGACTTTTCCTTTACATGCGCTGTGAGAACTCGCTTCCTGCCAAACTTAATGATTTTAGGTCAACAGGAAGTACCCTGCAGGTTTTAATTTATTTGCAAGTATCAAAATATGTCGCATATATGACCGTATTTTTTTATTGCGTTGTGCCTTGAGAAAAAGGGTCTTGACACACTGACGGACGGACAACGAAGTGATCCTAAATTCCTTTTAAGGTACGGAACTCTAAAAAGGTCAAACCCCAATGTGAAACTGAAGGATATTTAATTAATTAAAATATCAAATTTAAAAGGACGCCCACCGCGTTTGGAATAATTGTCACTACTCCCAGCTGAATTAGGCCGTCTGACGTCATATAGGGCAATTTGTTTTACGTCCTGTGAATTTACGGGTCGGCTTCATAGGACTCTGGTATATACCTAGTTAATTAAATTACGTTTTAAAGCTTGTGGAGTAACTTTATCCTTCAAAGAATTGTAAGTTTTTACAAGACTGCCCAAAAGAGGAGTTTCAGGGTTCATGTATGCGTGTGAGTTTCTTTATTCCACTATAACTTTTAAATGCCTGAACTTCTTTAGGCGCGTTGGACATTTTTGAGATGGGAAAAAACAATTGAACTCGCGACACCGTTACCGACACCTCATTTTTGTAAACGCGATTGTTCTCTTTATTTATATCACTTTAAGGATTAATGTTCTATGTAAGTATTTTTCTTCCACCAAGGCGATCTTGTTCAAGTTTTCACTTCTGTCGGCACACCCGGAGTGCCACTGGCATTTTTTTAAGTCTCCTGGTCACTAGTGCTACTGCTGAGCGTGGAGTCCTGGGTTCGATTGCCAGGTCGGGCAAAGCGTTATTAGATTTTTCCATTAGGAATTTCTTAGTAACAGCCCGGAGTTTGGAAGTTGGCGGTGTGATACCCCCGTGCCTCGGAAAGCACGTTAAGCCGTTGGTCCTGCGCCTGATCTCTCTCCGGTCGTGTCGGATTGCCGTCCCATCGGACTATGAGAGTGAGGGAAGAGGGAGTGCACCTGTGTCTGCGCACACACGCCTGCACTATAATATCTCCCGAGCCGAAGGCTAGTCTCCGTTGAGATTAGCTGCTGTGGCCTAAATACGGTCTAGAGCAGCGGTCGGCAACACGCGGACGTCTTCCTTGCGGCCCGTGAATGTTTTGTAAGTAAGTTACAAATAACCCGCAAACTTTTTCAATTGTAAATTATAGAAAAATATATATGCTTCTCGTCTCACAGATGAGCATTTGAGAGCCATTCTACGAATTGCAACTACAAATTTGACAGCTAACATACAATAGCCTCCCAAATGCAACAGACATCACACTGAAATTAGTATAAAATCGGTTACCGGTTTTTCTAGCTATAAAGCCCAAACATATAAACATAATGTAAGAATAACGTGTACGAATTAAATTTCGTATGGTTTAACAATTTTTTATAGCTTTATGTATCTGTGTATCTGTTGTATATGTAAATGGTACACCACTGACTACCTGCAGTATTGTCTCTCCTTTTCCATTTAAATCCATCCAACGGTTGTCTGTAAAAGATCGCTTTTAGCGATAAGACCGCCCATTGTGTCACCCAATGTAAAATTTCTAAATTAATGTCTGTAATTTTTATGGTGCACATAATAAAGAATATTCTATCTATAGCATTTATATTTTTCTATGGGATGTGACCAATTTATACGTAGGTATATTGGACTTCTAGGGTTAATATCACAAGTGCGTCCCGCCTTTATTTTAAGGCTTGTGCAGACCAGCGCGATATCGCGGGCGCGACACTGGTAGCGTTGCCTGTCGCGCCCGCGATATCGCGCTGGTCTGCACAAGCTTTTATTTTGCCACCTTGTGGCCCTTGTCTGCCAAAAGGTTGCCGACCGCTGGTCTAGAGGGCTATAAATGACCCAATTAATGTTGTTGATTTATCAAAATGAAAGGCATTGTGAGTTTGTTACGCAATTTACCCCGTGAGATAAATTTATTGCATTTTCCTACTCCATTATCAAGCTCATCTTTATCTCAATGATAAAGAAAACTCTCACCACCATATTCTCGGCCGTGGCCGTTAATTGCAGAGGCTGTGAACAGGGTCACTAATTAGAGAGCTCTTTCATCAACACGCCTGATTGAGGTCGCGATGACACTGATATGCGCACGTTTGGCTTTTGTTTAGATAGGAAAGGGGTTTGGAATGGAAGTTTTATAGAATTTTGTTATATGTACAGTCTGAGCCAGAACTTGCCAAATGGAAATGTGTGCACGCATACTCAAAAGTTTACAAAACGAGACTGGATGTATGAAGATCAATAGGTGTAGGTATTTTGTTACAGTTGCCAATCAGAAAATGCCTAATCGGGAAGTAGCCAATTAGATGATCTTTTAAGCTATTGCATAGTTTTTATCGCGGACTTTGAGCGCGGTGACCGAATCAAGAAATTCCGTGACGAAAAAAACCTAACACCCCCACTCCGCCTACCATGTAATGACCGTTCCCATGACAACGTGATGTTGTCATGGGAACGTAATTTTTGTTTTATGTCATCATCACCACGTCATCATCCCAAGTGTAGCGTTGACAAATAGGAAATATGGAGGTTACAAATGCTATGCAATAGCTTTACCGCGGCAGTCCCCGAGTGCCACACGTTTTTTTTTTTTTTTGAAGTGAAAACTTCTTTAGGCGCGTTGGGCGTTTTTGAGATGGGAAAAACAATTGAACTCGCGACACCGTTACCGACACCTCATTTTTGCTAACGCGATTGTGTTCTTTATTTATAATTATCTTACGGATCAATGTTCTATGCAAGTATTTTCACTTTAAAGGTCTTGGAAGTATTTTTTTAAATTGTTTAAGTTTTCACTTCTGTCGGCACTCCCTTAGTGTCACAGATTTTTTTTAAAGAATTTGTTAACGAGAATGGATGAATTGACAATAATTTCACCGTTTTTATTTTATAGTAACTAAATAAATGGTAACCGATCATATATTTGAAATAAATCAAATTAATAATAGATTTGCCAATCCGATACCTAAATTACCTTTACCATTTAGTCAGACTAAGAAAAAAAATAATTTTGTGTGCTTCAAGTGGTAAGGAACCAAATGGAAGATAACAACTTGTTTTTCCTTGCATTTCGAGTCGTCAAACAAATCAGAATATTCTTCTAATTGAAATTGAATTTAAGAATTTGTTCAATTACTAATAGAACCAGCGTGAGTTTGGACCTGAAGTATACAGTATGTTTGGAAGCTGTATCCAAAGCCTTAGATAAGGGAGTGATAGTTGACACCATTTGGAGCATGTTTTAAAAAAGGTTTGAACGATTCAGGATAATTTTTTAAAGACAAACTACTATTTTTTTTTTTATTTACTTATTTAAACTTTTCACACACAAAAAGGTACAAAGGCGGACTTAATGCCTTAGGCATTCTCTACCAGCCAACCAAGGGTGGTGAAGAGATTGGATGGCAGGTGCTCTGTTTAAGAGGAACAAAGAAAAAAATTTTTTTTTTTCTTTCATAAGTTTCTACGACTTCAAAAGTGTCAAGTATTTTCTGGGGCACTGTTGGCAATTATCAGTCAGAAAAAAAAGGGTACTGAAAAAAATATGTAGTTAAAAAAACAAAGAAAAAACGTATTTTGTCTAAGACATGTATAGCTCAAAATGGTGTCAATTTTCACCCCCTTAAGACTTTGCACCTCACTTCCAAACACCCTGTATAACAATCAAAACTTTTGAATATCCAAAAGAACGACAAGCCTTTCATCAAACCAGACCCGGTCACGAAAAACGCTTACATCATAAAAAAATACATAGCACACTTGAAAAACCCAACCTTGACGAAAAACTAACAAAACAAAGGACCCATTACCAGGTCACGACCCGGGTCCTTGATTCACAGCAACACTTCGATATTTATTTTTAGCTAAAAGTAATGGCGGCCAAGTATTTTTCTGATATGTTTATTAGTATTAGCCGGTCGACTTGTTGGTTTGTACTACGCTATTACAAATGGAACTGAATGGGGCTATTTTTGTGATGCTCGTTTGTTTGTGAAATAAATTGAGATTGATCTGCTTGAGTTTTGTTTGTTGTGTTGTGTGAATTTGAGGGTCGAGCCATGTTGGCGCTAGGGATTGCAATTCGGAAAACCGGATCCGGAAATCCGGCGGATCGATTAAACGTTTACCGGATCCGGTGATAGCAATTTTTGGCAAAATAATCGTGCTGTTGCATGAGTTGGTACTTTAAATGCGTGATGCGTGTGCGTGTGAGTCGTTCGACGCTGAGCCACCCCGCGGGGAGCCCCTCCACGCGGCGCCGCCAATCCGAACCACGTGACTACGCTCAGTATTATTCCACTCCTCGTTCGGGTTACAAATGTGTGTTTTTTTGTAGCTGTATGATTATTTACTGACTACAAAGCCAGTGTAGAAGCTGAAAGGACCTTTTCGGCTGCAGGCTATATTTTTAGTTCTATTAGAAGTCGATTGGCAGATGACACAATTAATACTATTTGTTTTCAATGACCTTGTGAAGGCCGCAGGAATCCGCTGGATGCGGAAAGCACAGAATCGGTCGAAGTGGCGGTGCTTGCTTTCGGCTGAAATGATGATGATGATCCTTTTTTCAAAACCAAAAGTTATTTTTTGATACTGATGTACTTAAAATAATTATTTACCGTAAGTTGATTAAACCAAAGTGTATATTTTATATTACAAACTCATTATTGTAATCATTATTAACATTCTCAAATTATTTTGATCTCTGTAAATAGTAATGACGCAAGGTTTAAATTATGTTAGATTTAATAAAGCTTAGTATAATTTTAAGTTCTAATATGAAAAGTAAAAGTTGATTTAATTTACCAAGTTTTTTTAAACAACCTATTTATACACTTACACTTACTAGATTAACTCATCAATAGTCCATTTTGGAACGAAAAGCGAAAATTATCCTGATTTGATCAATCTGGTCGGATCCGGCCGGATCGATGAAAATTCAGCCGGATCCGGTCGGATTGAAAATGACGTTGGATTGCAATCCCTAGTTAGCGCCACGGTTAGGTTTTGAAAGCTCGAAAATGTGAATAAGGTTCAGAACTGAACAATTGTGAACATGGTTCTCACAATAACAGATCAAATGGTCACTTTTACCTTATTAGTCTTTACTTAACTCTTGTACAAGAGTTAAGTAAAGACTAATAAGGTAAAAAGTGATTAAAGTGAGTGAGTGAGTAATTTGTACAAATTGGAGGTGGAATCATGACTTCCGTTAGATAATGTATAGGACTACCAGGACTGCAGAAATGCCTCGTAACTATTTAAAAAAAAAAACAGAAAATATCGATGGTTGAAAGGCTAATTGATCTAAGCGACATTTTGTAAAACTTGCTCCTGCAAGTTTAATGATTCGTCCTCCTGGACGGATCATAGCCATTTTTTTGAAAAAAAAAATCATAAAAAACAACTATTTGATAGACTTTTATTTATTTAAATCAATCAGTCATAATAAGATTTTATTATGATTAAAAAAAAAAACAACCAATCCATCCTCCTGCAAGTTTTACAAAATGTCGCTTAGATCAATTAGCCTTTCAACCGTCGATATATTTATTTTAAACATGTCATAATTCCACACAACATAAAAACTAAACTCAAAAAAAAAATTATTGTGGGCCTCACGGCTGCTAAAATTGGCCACCCTGCCTGAATAATATAACAATTTTTTTTTTTTAATAAAGTTTTTAATTTGTTTTTCTTTCCCTCCATGAAAAAGCATTTTCATATAAACATCCACCAGAGTTAACTCTTCATACTTCTATCCCATACCCTCCTCAACTCGCGACCATAACTTAGCAAGTCCACAATTACCAAGCCCTGGAGCACTGCTTGTACCAAATTGACAGTTCGTCCCACGTCACACAACCTTTTGTAGTTAATGCAAATTGCAACCCTGGCCCAACTATTTGCACAGATGTAGAGTTAATGGAAGTGACATGTTTTGGATATTCGAAGATGAATGGAAACATCTTACTTAAAATCATTCAATTCCAGTGCTGAACAGTACCCTAATTGCGTGATACATTATCAATCACAATTTGTTTCTATTTTAAACAGATCATTCATCCATTGCTTCATAAGTTGAAATAAAAAAGCGACCAAGTGCGAGTCGTACTCGCCCATGAAGGGTTCCGTAACAGCAAGTAACGATAAGTTTACGATTTATGACGTATTAAAAAAAAACTACTTACTAGATCTCGTTCAAACCAATTTTCGGTAGAAGTTTACATAGTAATGTACATCATATATTTTTTAGTTTTATTATTCTCTTATTTTAGAAATTACAGGGCACACATTTTACCACTTTGGAAGTGTCTCTCGCGCAAACTATTCAGTTTAGAAAAAAATGATATTAGAAACCTCAATATCATTTTTGAAGACCTATCCATAGATACCCCACACGTATGGGATTGATGAAAAAAAATTTTTTGAGTTTCAGTTCTAAGTATGGGGAACTCCAAAATAATTTGTTTTTTTTTTCTATTTTTGTGTAAAAATCTTAATGCGGTTCACAGAATACATCTACTTACCAAGTTTCAACAGCATAGCTCTTATAGTTTCGGAAAAAAGTGGCTGTGACATACGGACGGACAGACAGACAGACAGACAGACATGACGAATCTATAAGGGTTCCGTTTTTTAACGGAACCCTAAAAAATCTGCTCAACAACATAAATAACGTAATGAATGTTGTTGAACTGTCAAAATGAAACAAATTAGTCATAAGTTTACGAAAATAAGTTACGCAGTTAGGGTACAGGGCAGCCTCTTCCAAATTGCACTCAACAGCCTCTGTTTTTACCTGTCGTAGCTAGTCTGCCCCGCCATCTTCTTCAGAACGTCAGTCCATGTTGCGTCTGCAGGGGGACGTGGCGTGTTACGTTTACTGATTCGCAATCTCCACTCTAGGATTCCTTTGATGTTTTGTGTGACTAAGATTAGTTAATTTAGTTGAGGAGTTAGTCGTTATTTGTAAAAGCACGATGGGATTGACATCGTAGCAAAAAAAGGATTCCTTTGATCTAATGACAATCGATCTTTCAATAGACCTCACTTCCACTTCAACGTCGATTCACCTTGATCTTTTTGTCGGCTTCTTTAGCTAAGTTGTCTATATCGCGCTAAATGACTTGACCCAGTATCATTGCCGTTGTTATAGCTTTGAGTTCAAATAGTAAGTGCCACCGATGCCAGCAATTGTAGCCACATCCAGCCTCTCTATAAGCAAGAGGTCCGTTTAATTAAGCTGGCCCCAAACCTTGGTGTCGTTATGTTTGAACTATGTTACCGTTTTGTCGCTTATTAACTTCACAGGGACTCCACTTGTGTAGACTGGGTTTAGGCACAGATAAATACAGATAGTTCACTCCGCAAAATCATTTAAATAAAAAGCGACTCTTGCTTCGACACAATAGAGTGTAATTCAGGTCGCACAGCGCTAATGACCTACAGTTATATTCACCTAGAAGTTGCCTCTCTTTCTATCGCGTAACTCTTATATTTTCTGACTACGTTACACTCACTGAATTGGCCCGACAAGACGGGCCCGCCGCGTACTTGTACCTTCATACCTAAAATACCGAATACTTACGCAAAAAAATGTCGAAGGAACGTCGGTCTTCATAAGTGCTTTCGTGCCCAAACCTTATAAAAAAAAAACTTACGACATCCCAAAAATATAACATTTTTACTCAAAATATTCCAGACACTTGCGTAAAAATGCTATCAAAATAAATGTTCTTTGTTCTAGAATGATCCTAATTTCTTTGTTTTTCTTTTTCAGGTACGTACTAACTTCATTAAAGAAAAATGGCGGCTTATTTTTTTGAGGGTAGTAAGTATGGTCGTGGAAAATACTGGAATAATACTGGTGAGAAAAGAATTTTCCTTTCTAGGGTTCCGTACCCAAAGGGTGCCAACGGGTCCCTATTACTGAGACTCCGCTGTCCGTTCGTCTGTAACAGGGCTGTATCTTTTAAACCGTAATAGGTAAACATAATTATGAATATCTCACAGAGTGTGTACCTACTACTATGGCCGCTATGACAACAAATAATTAAACATAAAATTATAAAAACCGGCCAAGCGCGTGTCGGACCACGCACAATGAAGGGTTCCGTAGTTGGGATGAATTTATCCCAAAAACAAACTTAACTTTGTAGTTGAAAAATATGTATGGGAAAACATGTTTTTGCAACTGCAAAGTTAAGTTGGTTGATTATTACTCGTTAACCTATAGAGCCTACTTAGCTATGATAGTTTTCCTTTTAATTTCGTTATATAAACTACTGTTGTGATTTTTTTCACACACCCAAAACTAACCATTTAGCCGGCAGGGGGGGGGACACTTGACTCTAACAAAAATTAGCACTTTAAAGCTTAATATTTCGCAAACGAATCCCTGAATCCAAAAATGGTTTTAACAAACTCACAATATTTTTGAAGGACCTTTCCAATGAAAGAAATATGATTTAAAAAAAAAAATTAACATCACCACTTTACGTGTATGAGAGATACCCTAAAAAAAATGTTTTTCATAATTTTGTTTTACCACTTTGTCGGCGTAATTAATATGTATACCTATGCCAAATTACAGCTTTCTAGTACTAAGGGTCTCGGAGCTAGACCGCGGACAGACAGACAGACAGACGGACATGACGAAACTATAAGGGTTCCTTGTTTACTACGGAACCCTAAAAATGAGTGTCCATACAAGAAGAGTGTTTTCTTTACAAAAGTATTTTTAATAAATATGCTGTATTAAATATTGTATGGTGGTACGGAAAACTTCGTGTACGAGTCCGACTCGCACTTGGCCGCTTTTTCTAATAACAAAATGCTTTTAGTTCGATACTATTCGGCCTATTTTGTATCCTTCGATGCCCCTTATTAATGTTTTTCGTCGAGCTCGACGGGTTTTACGTGGAAAGGATTGCTAAAGTTCAAACAGAAATACAAAGAAAAGTAAATAAAACTGTAGGTACACGTGGGAGGTGCGTATTTATTTTATTATAATTATTTTAGAACTTAACGAAGAGTGGAACTGAATATTAATTATGTTAAAATGATGAATGCTATAATTTCCATCATTCTCTTTTAGAATTATACACAAATAATTTCACTGAAACGAACCTATTATCTGTTCTTAAACTTTTCGATGAAAGCCAGGCCAGGGCCAAATAAATTAGGGCTGAGTAAGTAGCAGTTGACCCCACCTATCCACCATTTTCGTATGTTCAACGTTCTGCCAAACACCCTGTATAATATAAACCAGTCACGTCTTAAAAGCTAAACAAAACCGCGTCCCAAAAACTCTATCCTTAAAGACCTAAATACACAAAACTGTAACTACCCTCCCCAACTTATCTAAGCAGGTGATAAATAAATATTATCTTAACTAACTAAGTACTTTACCTTTTATCTAACAATCAGAATTAAACCTCAACAGTTTACCTTAAAATAATCCTTTTTATCCCTTTAGAGGACTTAGGGTCAACGCATACAGAGCAGCAAAATGCTCGAGCAGTTTTTCATTGATAATGAACCATGACACTACTTTACAAGAGTTTAAAATAGCGTGCATGAGATGATTTCCTGTGGCGTGTTTTCGAGCATGTTCGCGCATATTTTCACTCAAAATTAACTTGTCAGCAAAGAACATCTTAACTTAAAAATAATTCTTAATGCCTTTAGAGTACTTAGAGTTAGCGCAGGCAGCGCAGCAAAATGCTCGAGCAGTTTTTCATTGATAATGAACCATAACACTACTTTACAAGAGTTCAAAATAGCGTGCATGAGATGATTTCCTGTGGCGTGTGTTCGAGCATGCTCGCGCATATTTTCACTCAAAACTTGTCAGCAAAGAACATCTTAACTTTAAAATAATCCTTATTATCCCTTTAAAGGACTTAGGGTTAGTGCAGGCAGAGCAGCACAATGCTCGAACAGTTTTTCATTGATAATGAACCATAACACTACTTTACAAGAGTTCAAAATTGCGTACATGAGATGGTTCCCTGTGGCGTGTGTTCGAGCATGCTCGCGCATATTTTCACTCAAAACTTGTCAGCAAAGAACATCTTAACTTTAAAATAATCCTTATTATCCCTTTAAAGGACTTAGGGTTAGTGCAGGCAGAGCAGCAAAATGCTCGAGCAGTTTTTCATTGATAATGAACTATAACACTACTTAACAAGAGTTCAAAATAGCGTGCATGAGATGTTACCCTGTGGAGTGTGTTCGAGCATGCTCGCGCATATTTTCACTCAAAACTTGTCAGCAAGGAACATCTTAACTTTAAAATAATCCTTATTATCCTTTCAGAGGACTTAGAGCCAGCGCAGGTAGAGCAGTAAAATGCTCGAGCAGTTTTTCATTGATAATTGATAATGAATCACAACTACTACTGAGTTCAAAATAGGGTGTTGGTGATAATTCCCCATGGTGTGTGTTCGAGCATCATTTTGCTGCCCTTATCCCAATTAATTTGTGGTCGTCGCAACATGTCTTTTTCTTCCATACTTCTCTATCAGTTGTCTTATTAATATAAAAAAACAAACTTTATCATAATAAAATTCTTGACTCAAAACTTGACAAGAAAGAATTTCCTCGAGCTGCTTGCTCCTCTGTCTGCGCTGACCCTTAAACTATCGGAATGATTGAGGTCCGTTTACATTACAAACGGATCGTTACGAATACTGAGTGGGTAAGACGATTATCGCTTGGGATGGGAACAGATAGTTGACAATTACGGATAGTCGTAAGGTCAGTAGTCTGTGTTTGAGCCGTATATTTGAGGAATTTATGATGAAGATCCAGGATGAAAAGTAGCCTATGTCCTTCTCCAGGTTAAGGTCTACCGCTGTGCCAAATTTCGTCCAAATCCGTTCAGCCGTTTTAGCGTCAAAACGTGATAAACAAAAAAACAAACTCACTTTCGCGTGTAATATTAGTTAGAATTTGTCTTGAAGTTTGCCCCACTTTCAATCTTGCTGACTGACGAATTTTTTCATCTTGGTATAGCCTATCTATAGTATACATACATACTGTATTTCTATTTTCTTAATGTCCCTCGGCAAACTTCTCTTTTCGTCACGTTTCGGATTTCTATCAGTTACCCTTTGCACTTGGTGCAGACCGAACTCTCTCAATCGACCGTGGAGTATAATATTGTAGTTGTTAATACTATTTTAACTTAATGTAATTTATTTAAAAAATGGGAGGAAAGCTGCTAAAGTCGCAGGCACGACAGATAGGGAAATAGTTTTACAGCTCTTTAAAGTTCACACAAAAGTCAAAACCAAACAACAATAAAGTACTTAGTTCTGAATTCAAATTATTATACACGATAAATCTAATAATTGATGGACATGGAAATTAGCATTCGTTTGTATTCGGAAATGCGATGATACCCGAGGGACATTAAGAAAATATAAATACTGTAAGCTCAAAATAAGAAAAGGTATGCCTCAATGACCATCATCATCCTTTTTCCTCAAAAATTCTACTTATTCATTAATTTGCTAGTAATTCGAGCTTTAGGTACCAAAATTGGCATTCACTTAACTTCCTGACAGTTTAAGGAAATGCCAAACCACCCAAATGATTTCGGTACCAATTTGTCGTTCGCCAGCGACATTTACACGAGGGAATCTAAAATTGTGTTCCCTTTACATTTGTTCGTTCACTTTATCATTTAATATTTTTATCGTGAATTTGCCTGACATTATTCCTTTGGGATGTCGTTTTGACATTGTGCGAATTGGGTTGTGTTAAGGAGTGTGCAAAATTCAATGTGCCCAGTTTGTTTTGGTATTTATAAGACAGTGTGGTTTGCAAAAGAAAATGCCAACGTTTTTTTTTTTTTGCTGTCACTATATTTCCCCATTCCATCAATTTAGGGGTTAGCCTGTGTCTTTCAGGGTTCAACTTAAAACTTCTGTTTGGTCATCTTCATTAAAAAAAAATCGGTTCAGCGGTTTTGCTGTGAAAACGTTATAAACAGGCAGAGATACAGAGAAACATATTCGACATAATATAATCGTATGGTTTTCCCTGCGTGTATCTCGGATTTTGGACACGCCATCATAAATGTTGCTTGTATGAAAATCGACCGTCTTGTGAAATCTAGGAGCTCTTTAAACTCATTTGTCAAAACTCAAAGCATTTATTTCAAATAAACCAATTACAGGTACTTTTGAATTGTCAAGGGGTCGGTTAGGCAGAAAGATGAAGCTAGTTGCCCATTCCAAAGCCTAGTAAGTACCTATGGAGAAGAAGGGCAAGAAACTCCACGGACACTTTTAAATCGAAATATTGGTTACATCATTTATGTTGAAATTATACATGTGAGAACAATGTAGAAAGACGTGCACGTTAAAAGCGTTCGTAACAAAAAAAAAAAAACAATTCAAAAATTAAAATAATTAAATAAACATACCTACTTGCGAAAGTAATGAAGTGGTAAGAATATTAATAGCGAAACTGGACTGGCTCAGAATGCGCCCGAATCACATCTTAGACACCATCTTCTTGCTTTTCGTTTTCGGTACTAGTACCGCTAAGAACACTATTCCGCGCCAAGGGTGAACCCGCCTTAACCAGCCCTAAACAGCCTCCCATTAAGGTGATATAATATTACAATTGTCGCGAATTATACGTCCGTTATCACTGTGGTTATGATATAACCGTATTATTTATAACCTCGTTATGTTAGTTATTTTGATAATTTAACTGTCTCGTAAATTGTGAGTTACCGAGAAGACATTTGTAGGAAATGTGTGTTTTTCAGTGAATTACGGTTATTCACACTGTGGTTGAAGTTGAATCTCTTAATTCATTAAAGTAGACGTTTGTATGCGCTTAATAAATATGTCCTGTCTGTTTTAATTATCATGTCAGCGAACTTAGAAGATTTATGTTCGAATTAAATGCGACTGAATTTCATTATGGTCTGTGCTCTATGGGCAAATTGGCCATATTTTTACCCGAACACGGCGTATTGCCACTAGGATTGCCAACTTTTTGTACAAGAAATAAAGTATATTATGGTAAAAGTGGCAAAATAAACAGTATTTCGGAAAAATAAACAGTAGCTAGAAAGAAACAAACTTAAAAAAACAACCGTCTTCCAAAAAAAGAAACACTACAAAGTGTCAAGTCTTTGGTTTTGTATACCTAATTAACTTTTTGCCACCGACTTCCTTTTTATTTAGGTATAGCTCTGGATATATCAGTGAAAACAGTATATTCGTATACTTTATTTTTGTTGAACAGTAAATAGTATTTTTTAAAGTAAATTATAACTTGTTTCCCTTCTGAACGTAAATCGACACAGTCCACTCATACATATATCAATTGGAACCTCATTGTGATACACTGTCTCTTAAGATACAGAATACCCTAGTTTAAGAGACAGAGTTCAATCTATTGTGTGCAGATTTCTGCAACATCCAAATGTTTTATGTCTATGTTCTCTACCATAAATTAAAAATTGTAAACCAGTAGTGCGTTTTTCTGTATATGTTTTTGGGAAATAAAGAAATTACTTAAATTACTTACTTATTTTAGAGTGGAAAACAGTATAATACTGTTTTTAACAGTATAGTTGGCAACAATAATTGCCACACCGAGCACTGGTCGCAGAGAACCAGCGACCAGCACTTGGCTTGG
Organism: Agrochola lychnidis; assembly: GCA_963680765.1. NCBI lineage: Eukaryota > Metazoa > Arthropoda > Insecta > Lepidoptera > Noctuidae > Agrochola > Agrochola lychnidis. The sequence continues at coordinate 16,191,114 of OY796872.1, forward strand.
CAACACGCCGTGTTCGGGTTCGCGACAAGTCAATCGTCATCCTGAGGATGCCTCGTTGAGGTGAAATACGTGTCGATTTCATACAAGTTTTTTTTATGGCTCTTTAGGAATGGTTAAGCGGAATAGCTTACTAAATATAATAACGTCTATTGTATTTTTTAAAGAACACGATACTTCTAACCTTAGAACCAAAACACATACACGCGATACGATTTCGTATCGTGGCACGTTGCGCAACCTACCGTTATAATAAAAAAATGAGCCTGACAGCAGTCTCATATGATGTGTAACATCTGACATCTTGGCAGACAGTACCAACCTCTCGGAAAATGAGTTGGTACCATCTGACGGCCAACTATAGCACCGCGCGCGCTCATTGGTCAAATCAAATAACGCGCGCTTCTCCGGCTTCCTGTTACACACTTCCGTCGCTTTTCACGAAATCAATTCCACAGATTGCAGGAAAACTAGAGGAAAAATGTTACTCATCAAAAATAATTATCAACAACGTGCAACGATGCGACGTCGTCGTATCGTGTGTATGTATTTTGGTCTAAACATCCAAATGCTAGAAGGATTATGGGCACTAGCTTTGTAACTATAAAAAAAAAAAACGTGTGGCACTCGGGGACTGCCGCGGTAAAGCTATTGCATAGCATTTGTAACCTCCATACTTCCTATTTGTCAACGCTACACTTGGGATGATGACGTGATGACATAAAACAAAAATTACGTTCCCATGACAACATCACGTTGTCATGGGAACCGTCATTACATGGTAGGCGGAGTGGGGGGTGTTAGGTTTTATTTTCGTTACGAAATTTCTTGATTCGGTCGCCGCGCTAAAAGCCCGCGATAAAAGCTATGCAATAGCTTAACTGTGTTGCGCTATGCAAAAATATTGCAATGTCCCTTTGCACTGTTTCATTGAGAGCACTGATTACAACGGCACTTGACCGAACTGCACCTAAGCTGTTCCAATAACCACATCGAAACAAAATCTTGAAAAATGCGGTTCGATGGATCAGTTTGTAGCGGTCACTTAAGTATCGGTTCAAAAATACTAGAGATGGGCCGAATGTGGTTTCAACCGAATCTGAACTTCGGCCGAATATTCGGTTAAAATTAAAAGTTCGGCCGAACTTCGGTTCAATTTCGAGCGCTTTCTCGAGAGCGACACGTTCGTCGTGACTTGTTTACGCATTTATTTCAATAATTGCTAGATGTACCCTGCCCGCACACCGCGCTTCCACCGCGTGGCCTAATAAGAAGAAAAGATTTTCAAGACTAATAAGAACTGATTTAATGTAAGGTTTACATTTACAATGTTCCTAACTAAAATAAATGACCAAAAAAAGGACATAATTTTATTTTACAGTAACGCTATTCTAATTGTATTAAACTTCAGTCAAAATAGTGCAAGTACTTAGGTATTATTTTTCTTGTGCCGAATGTTCAGCATCTGAACCGAATTTCGGCCGAATGCCGAAGTTCGGTTCAAGCTGCCGAAATTCGGTTGAACCGAATGTGTACCGAATTTCGGCCCATCCCTGAAAAATACAAGAAACCCAGCAAACCCTTCAAATAATAAGAAGTCATGATGACAAAGGGCTCATCTTTTCTGATCAGCAACATAAAAGATGGCGGCCACAAAGGCTTCCAAAACGGACTATCAGATAATCTTATTTTTTGTTCGCTGAATGAAATCCGTTCGGCACAAGCTGTATCAGCTATCCCGACTTATAAGGACACTATAAAGAAAATAAAGAAGTTCCATTTGTAACAATCTACGGTAAAGAAAATGAAAGTTTTGTTACGTGTATTAATGCTGCAGTACGTTTCCATACAAGTGCGGAAAAAAATACTGCTTGTGCAATTTTAGTGAGTTATGCAAACTGCTTACTAAACCTTGCTGTTTACACTAAGAGACAGCCCTAGTTGAAGTGAAAACTTCTTTAGGCGCGGTTGATCATTGACGACACTTCATTTTTGTAAACGCGATTGTGCTCTTTATTTATATTTTGTTACGGATCAATGTTCTATGCAAGTATTTTTACTAAGGTTTTGTAAACGCGATTGTGCTCTTTATTTATATAACGTTACGGATCAATGTTCTATGCAAGTATTTTTACCCGACTACGGCAAAGCCAAAAGGAAGGGTTATGATTTTAGCAGTCTATGTATGTATGTTTGTATGTATGTATGTTTGTATGTATGTATGTATGTTTTTACGTGTGTTCCAGCGTAGCGCCTAAACTGCTGAACCGATTTTGATGAATGAGGTATCAATAGATTCGTAATAATGGTCCGGGTGACACAGGCTATATAATTTTTCCCTAAATTTAATTTGGTGGACCTTACACGTAAATTTCTAACCTCGAAAAAAAATAAAATGGGATGATCATGACATGTTTGGTATCAAAAGAAAGGTCTTGGTATATAATATTATATTTTCAAAGTAAATAAATATGTTTTAATCGTTAAAAACAAGCAAAAGTGAGACTGCGCTACGTAGTAGGTATCGCAAGATGTTACCAACGTGCAGTTAATCAAATCTTAATAAATAGTAACGATTTGTAATTCCACTCTTATGAAGAAAAACAAGTACAACGAAATATTTATATTTTGGATTTCTTCGAAGCTCGATATCGAAATATGGTGTTGGCGTTGAAATAAATCGCTCTATGGTTTCGTCCAAAGCACTATGCACTGCAATTGGAATTTAAAATAGGTTAATTACTGAACTATTGTATTACTCTTATTTACGTTTATCAAGTGTAAAAACGGAAAAGTATAAAATAAAAAAATAAAGTTTAATAAAAAACTGTAACCCGACTACGGGAAAATAAAAATGATCTAAAAAGTACGAAACAAGCAAATATTTCAGACAGAAATCAAGATATAGGTACAAAAATGGTCAAGGTAAAGCCGTCGTCGCATGCCATTATAATTTTGTAGGTGTTCCTGGCACCAACATGGTATACAGGCATGCGACCACGGCTTTACCTTGACCATTTTTGTACCTATGTCTTGATTTCTGTCTGAAATATTTGCTTGTTTCGTACTTTTTAGATCATTTTTATTTTCCCGTAGTCGGGTTACAGTTTTTTATTAAACTTTATTTTTTTATTACTTTAAAGGTTTCGGAACTATTTTTTTTGTAAACGCTATTGTGCTCTTTATTTAGATAAGGTTACGGACCAATGTTCTATACAAGTATTTTTCTTCCACCAAGGTAATGTTGTTCAAGTTTTCACTTCTGTCGGCACTCCCGGAGTGCCATCACTTTTTTTTAAAGATTTATCTATCAAGCCACGCATAAGTAAATCTGCTGCCATGCGTTGCCATTTACTTACTAATCAAAGGACATTAATCAATCGTAGAAGTTGTCATGTAAGAGCGCTTTACAAAAATTTGGGTTTGAAGCATAAAATCTACAGTGTCAACATGCAATTTAGCATTTTTATACAGAGTACAAAGCTCTTTGTAGCGAGTGTATTAATTAAACTTTTCGCACATTTTGCTATTGATTGATTTTGTGTCTTTTTTTGTAATGTGCATTTTGTTTGTGCGGAATAAACAATTATTCTTTTTTTAATATTCTTTTCTATGGACGACATAGCGTTTAAAAAGCGCATTTGGTTTTTTCACGTGTGTGATCCTTCTGTTCCTATTTTTCATGATACACGATTGAGTTACGCATCCACGAGCCGAAACAGATCCGTTTTGTAGAATCGTGTGCTTGTTAAATGGAAGGAATTCTTTGAACATCGATAAAAGTGTTGTCAGTTTCTCCCCTTGTGTGTTTTCTGAGGTGTGAGATGTGAAAATTGCTATAAAATATCGACAGTTCGACAGTACTTGCGATTCCGACGTGTCGAAGTGTCAAGATCTTGAAAGAAAAGTCATGTTCTTAGCCCACGTTCGAACGGACGGAAAAATATCGCGGCGGGATTTTATCGCGCATTGGATTTTCAACTCTCGGTGTTGAGCCGAGCGTTGAAAATCTAACAGAGTGCAACCGAGCGCGCGTCGAAAAAAGACACTGTTAAATTTTCAACTCTTGGCGCTAAGCAGAGGGTTGGAAATCGAGTGTGCGAAAAACAATCGCCGCGGGGAAAAATCGTCTATACTACCTGGATTTAAACTGTTTGACACACAAACATCGCTCGCTGTTCTTCCTATTAGCAGTAGATAACATTGAGTTGGTTGTTCCAAAATTTGTTACGTAATCAGATTCTGAATTTCAATACGTATAGTTGCTATTACTTGATACATATCAAACTCAACTCAAAACTCAAAGCATTTATTTTAAATAAACCAATTACAGGCACTTTTGAACTGTCAAGGAATCAGTCAGTCAGAAAGATGAAGCTAGTTGCCTATTCCAAAGCGTAGTAGGTTCCTATGGAAAAGTACGGGCAAGAGACTCCACGGACACAAATTATACATGTGAGAACAATGTAGAAAGACGTGCACGTTAAAAGCATCAGTAATAAAAATAAATCTTCGTCTGTACTCGGAATTGAGTTACCTCAACCTTACAATATGTCTGACTTATTAAAATTTCCAACTCGCCAATCTGTCCACATAACACTATCATCATTAGCGTGTTTGATCATTTAAACACGCTTCCATATCACACAAAATTATAATTTTATAATTCTCCTTCACAACGAAAATGCCTAAACTATATCCCATACAAACATTATTCTAATAACCGTATCTTCTAAAGACCGTAAGACCAAACATCGTAACCATTTAAAAACGGTTAATCACAATCTTGAGACACAAGATAACCGTTATGACGGTCGTAATCGAAAACCGTATTAACAAGGAAACGGTATTTACTTGGTTGAAGTTATGGTTATTTGGGAAAGGTAGTTAGCATGTTTTGGGCCTATATGGTTTGAGTTTGCGAGATAACTGTGTCTATCTTTTCAAATGGCATCAGTTTCTGAAAGCCTTATCATGTCTCCGATCAGGGAAATCTCATTTTACGGTGGGTTTGTATTAAACGAACATAGAAACAGAACAAGAGCATCCTTTTCTTGATGTTCGTGACATTTTAGTATGATTAAATCAACGAAGGCGTTCGAGAAGCTACGCAATATCTTCTCGTCTCACATACCGCAGTGTCTCAAGACGAAAGTCTTTGACCAGTGCGTGTTGCCAGTGTACCTATGGTACTGAAACGTGGTCGCTCACAATGGGCCTTATTAGAAGGCTAAGTCACCCAAAGAGAGGGCTGTGCTTGGAGTTTCCCTACGTGATCGAATCAGAAATGAAGAGGTCCGCACGAGAACCAAGGTAACCGACATAGCCCAAAGAATTGCCAAACTTAAGTGGCAATGCGCAGGGCACGTTGCTCGCAGAACAGATGGCTGATGGGGCTGAAAGGTTCTGGTGTAATGACCACGTACTGGAAAACGTAGCGTTGGAAGGCCTCCCTCAAGGTGAACCGACGATCATGTGTAAGTTGCAGGAATCCGCGGGATGCGGGAAGCACAGAACCGTCGAAGTGGCGGTGCTAGGGGGAGGGCTTTCTTTTTGGTTGGGAAATTATCAGACTCTTACTGACTAAAACCCACCCGTGTTCCTTCGGTTGCCCTGTTGCCGGGGGCCACGATCTCCCTATCAGTTTTCTTCGCACCTCCGGCAGGCATCGGCCCTAGCGGACCCTGTCAATTCTGCTGACATCTCTTTGAGGCGCGCATGGAACACAACGCGCCGTCGACCCGGGCCTGGTCCTATGTCCAGCAGTGGATATTTTTAGGCTGAAATGATGAGATGAATTAAACGAAAGAATGCTCTATCCCTGTTAACATAAAAATAATTTGGTAGTGTGAGGATAGAAATTTCACTCGGGTCTGATTGGTTGACTTATATTAGACTATAGATTAAATTGAATACAATATCTGAGATAATGGATTAATTAGCTTATAGAGCCTTCGCAAAATGCTTCATGTGAAAAAAATGTCGTTTACAAATCCTCTTCTTCTTAAAAGCACAATGTGCCACGTCTCGAATCAATTTACATATATGTATATTCTCTTAACCCTTATGGGGTTTTCCAGTATCTGCTCATACCCATCCTTCATTTTATCACAACCGACATTAATCAGATTTCACCGAACTTCAAGATATATCTTATCTAAATAACTGAACAGTGTTCAATAAAATCTGACAGTAAAGTTTGGAGATGAAAATCTTCAGTAAACGTTTTATTGGGACCGCGGTCTTCAACCCTGAAATAAACGATAACGTGGTGCTCCTTATACGAGACGTTACGATCACGATACGACACGAAAGGATTCGCGTTTCATGAACAATCATTATCTCTAACTTGACGATTTTGCAGGTTTTTTAAGGCACTGCTTTCACTGTGTCGGGACACGTCAGATAAAAAGCTTGTAATAAGAGAAGGGACAATACTACCTACTGTAAAATTATCATATCGGGAATATCGGGATAAAAAGTATCCTTTGTGTTAATCCAGGTTATAAACTACCTGTGTGCCAAAATTCATCTAAATCCGTTCAGTAGGTTTTGCGTGAAAGAGTAACAAACATCCATTCATCGTCGCAAATTTTCGCATTTATAATATTACTAGCTGCGCCCCGCGGTTTCACCCGCATAAGTCTCGATCCCGTGGAAAAAAAAAAGTATCTCATGTTCTTCTCCAGGGCATCATCTATATATGTGCCAAATTTCATCCAAATCCGTTCAGCCGTTTTAGCGTGAAGGCGTAACAAGCAAACTTACTTTCGCATTTATAATATTAAGGATTAGTAGGATAGGGTAGTAGGATGACAGTTAGCCCACGTTCGCACGGACGTAAAAATATCACGGCGGGATTTTATTGCGCACTGGATTTTCAACTCGGTGCTAAGCAGAGCGATAAAATCCCGCCGCGATACTTTTACGTCCGTGCAAACGTGGGCTTGATCATTCCGTGTCTTCTACCTAAAATATCCTAAATTTATTCCTTCACTGACAGACAACGCACAGCGTAAGCCGCTGGGTCTACAAGCATGAAATTTTGAATCTATGAATAAAGTTAACTCTGAAGAATTTTTTGACAATTCATTCCCTGAATGGCTTAAATAGGGGATGGAAAGTCCTATGAAATCTCCATTTTAATAAATATACAAGCCACGACAGTTCGACACGTTTTCTCTTTCTTCGAGGGATTTAGGGTCGATACACTCGCAACGCAGAAGCTTCGGGCATTCCCTAAGTTGATTTATTTTGTTTGTGTGTCGGCCTTAGCTGTGTGCATGCACAATTTGGAATTCAGTAGGCTTTTTCCCAATCGGTAACATCAGTCGTAATTATAAAACATTTAACACCTTTAGTGTACGGTGAAAAATCGTCTGATATAAAAAAAAAAACCTAAAACATAACCCTTACATCGACTTATCAGCAAGCAAAGTTCTGAACGCACACGCGATCCGCACCACATGGTAGGGTTGCCATCCTTGAACATACATATTATTAAATTCCAACTTTTTTTCCTTACATTGTACTATTTCTTGTTATCGTCGCGCCTTCTCCCCTGGGGATGGCCGGAAGGAAGGCCCGTGTTTATTATTTAACTAAAGTTTTGTTTTCTGTTTTGAGGGTAGTTTTGATGGGCTCTAACTGTTATTTATGAAAGGTGTTATGAATTGTTGTAACGTAGTTTTGGTGTTGAAAACTATTTTCGAGTATTTCAAGATTTCTTTAAGACAAACTGTGCTCTGAATTCTTGAGAAACTATCAATAAATTTTATCTACATCCATGCTATAAAACCTCTATAAAAATTTCAGATACAGTTAGCTTATGGCCAACAATAAAACAGCCAGTGTCATAGAAATCATTACCTCATCCCAATGAGTGATACAATGTTGTACTAAATTTCATTACGCAACTCGTTTCAATGTTAAAGCGGGGGACAGCACACCCGCTGCACGCATGTGTGTGTGATGTGCTGCTGCAGGCGACGTACATACGTGCAGTTGTACTGAATTTCGTGGGAATTTCTTTATTCTTGATCTTGAATTACAAACACCTAGTGGTTTCAGAAACTTTATAGAGGATTCTTATCATGGGTGTAGATAAAGTATACGGCCGCGACTTACGAGTTTGTAGGTCGTAGGTTCGAACCCAGACAGGCGCTTTACTTTGTGTAAATTATTTCATCACCACTGCTTTCAAAACGGTGAAGGAAAACATCGTGAGGAAACCGGCATGTCCTAGAACCAAAAATTCGAAGACATGTGACATCTACCAACCCGCACTGGGCCCGCGTGGTGGATTACGGCCCACTCCTTCTCACAGAGAGGAGGCCTGTGTCCCAGCAGTGGGAACATTTATAGGCTGATGATGATTATGATGATGATGAGATAAAGTATTGTATGCAACTGTTATAATTAGGTATTATACAACAGTTGCATAAATAACTATAATTGTATCCAACTTTCGTTGGGTCCTAGTTCTCGGTTAGTTGTTCTAGGGCTCTTCTAGGGCTGTCCATGAACTATATTTGTCTGTTCCCAATCTTCACAAATAAATTCGCTAGTTTTCTTTTGACAGCTCATTGCAGGCTACTTCAGTATTATATTTTCCAATAAAGCATCGAATACGACATATAAATTAAAAACAAAACCCATTAATAATTTTCAATCCCACTAATTAACCATAATCGTCTCTTCATAAAAGCAGATACTCTCAATTAACCTCGCACAAAATGCTCTCACAATTAATACCATAAACCCAACTTAATATCTCTATCAAATTACTGAGAATACCGGACATAATTAAGCTTAATAAAGCCAAATAGTTTCCACCGCGAATAAAACCACAGTTAATGGAACAATCTAGCCTTTTGGTCATACATAAATTTTAAATCAAATTATAGCAAGCGAAGCTGCTGTATATAGTTGTAGTTATTGTCCTTGCGATTCACGAGCGCACGTCATATAACTTATGCCGTTGCCATAAGGTTCAAATTGTAATGATTGACGCGCGCTTTCGATTTGCAACGACTACACCACAATACGGCAGTAATGACATTTTGTCCGGAAAAAGCGGTTCGGACCGGACTTAATCGGTTTAAACCGGTTTTACTTTTCGGTTTTAGAACAATATAATTTGGCGGTTTAACTCGATTGTGGGTTGAAAGCGATGTCCTCGGAAATAATGTTTCTGACGGATTTTTGTATGTGCGTGGTACGTTTGTGAGGTCGTTTCCATGAAATTTTTAGTATGGAGAGTTTGAAATTGAATTTGTTTTCCAGATTTTTTTCAGTACTGTTTGAATATGGAGTGGTACTGTTTCAACTAGGAATTTCAGAGAAGCCTGGATACGCTTAGTCTTTGGCAATACTCGCCCCATACATGGAAATTAAACAAAGCCAATGGAACGGTGTACTTACGTACATTGCTACCTACCCCATTACTAAATACTGGCGCGATGTTTCTTACAATAATGTAAAATTCTTGAGAACGTGAAAAGGGAGATAATTTTTATGAGTTGACGTGACGCGTAGCGGATCGGTTATCAGCTACGAGCCTACGACGCTGTAGCTACGTCGGCGGCGTAGCAACGATGAAGTTTGCTACGCCGCGCCGTAGCTTCAAAAGGCATTTGTTTTCATACCAAAGAATCAACAGTTTTCTGTTGATATTTTACGTTTCACAATAAATTATTTCTAGCAAAAGCCTGATTTCATTGACGCTGTCTTCAGGGATTCAGGAATTGAACATTAATGCGTAAGTCCTGAATAAATTTATGAGCTGTTATGTATTCATAGTACTGTACTGTGGCGTCACCTATTGGGAATTTATTTGGCAGAAATAACTTATGTGTTTTATATGTTGTATTGTATTTTTTTTTAAACCCGCTTCTGGTTTTCCCATTATGACTTGGTGATGACCGTGATGATTTAGGTCTTGCCAAATTCCTTCGAGCTTAAAAATCAAGTATATTGACTTGAAAGAGCATGGCAGTTGAGAGAATGTCAAGCTCACTTAAATGTCTCGCTGATGGTGGCGAGTGTGTTGCATCATTCGGTTCCCTACAAAATGATTGAGCTGGATGGTGCTGATCCACGCGTCATGTTCGTATACTGGCGCCGTCAGTTGAGACTGGTCATCTCTTATCTGCCAGGGCTTATTTTTAATCTTTTATTTTCAATTGCTTCGATTATGTTTTGTACATTGTTCTCACATATAGAAGCAACAAGAATAATGTACCCAGGATTTTGTAATATCTATATTTAAAAGAGTGTCCTTGGAGTTTCTTGCCCGTTCTTCTCCATAGAGATCTACGTTTTGGAATGGGCAACTAGCTTCAACTTTCTGACAACTGACCGACTCTTTGACAGTTCAAAAGTGCATGTAAATGGTTTAATTGAAATAAATGCTTTGTGTTTGAGTATGAATCTCCATAGGTTCATCTTTTATCATCCAATTCATTAATGTCCAATAGAAAGAGCAGAAATCACATACTAGACTTATATTTATGGAATTTATATGTAACTTATTCTATTAATTATGCCTACTCTAGGATGCATATTCGGTACGGCTCGCAAATCCTTCCATATCCTGAGGGCACGTCTTCCTTACCATTACCGTGCCACCCGGTCTACTCCCTGATATGCAATGGCCTCTTCAGCCCCATGAGACACGAGGCTCCAGGGGCTAGTGCAAATCTTGGGGTTCATTCGATTTATCGAGTCTGGTTAAACCACGCTGAGGTTCAGTGCATTTCATTCATTCAATCAACTTATTCTATACATTTTGGACGCTGTGCTGTCTGATAATGGTCTATTACTTGAATTTGACACCCCACTCCACATGGAAAAAACAAAAATAAGGCACGATTTCAACTACGCTAGTTTCCTAAAATATTTATTACCTTTCACAGTTTTATCAAAAGATTGATAAAAAAACGAATAAATGCACAGTTACGTTATCAACCGAATTACGTCATACATACCGTATTGCCGCACTCGTACGTTAATTAAAACGATATAATAAAGTTGTGCCGCCATTTTGACGACGGCGATAATGGCTGGCAGGGCTGTCACTTTTGGTTTATGTCTATTTTACATTAGAAATATATCTTCTAAGTAACAATACAGGGTGTCAAAGACCATAGCCGCCATAGCCGTTGTCTACGTACATCAAACTATACTCCATTTGAAATAAGATTAGACATTTAACTAAACCTTTTTACAGTCCGTTCAACCGATTTTGACTTCTATTGCATTGGTTGCATGACAAATGGCAGCTGCTGTAAATAGTTGGTTTTTAACCACTTTTTTTGCTTTTAATGCCATCCTTATGCCTACGCAATAGAAGTCAAAATCGGTTGAACGGACTGTAAAAAAGGTTTGTTTAAATGTCTTAATCTTATTTCAAACGGAGTATAAGTAACATTGAGTATTATTGGCATGAAAAATTGCTATTTGCGGCACCGCGCAATGTAACGCAAGCAAAACATTGTGCATATGGATGCATGCAAAGGTATACTGGAGTTGGGAGATCTTTAAAGATACGTTATAACATTTTTAACTTCTTTTCGTAAAAAAAAGAGTTGGAACTTTGACCTAGAATATCTCTGTAAACAGTACAAAAAAAAACTCACAATACCGGGGATTATAAGTGACACTCGGCTTCGTTAAGCGTCTTTTAAGAGCAATAATCGTAAAATTTATTGCATCATAAATGTTTCACACAACGATCATTGCAAGGTTCTAGTTTGAAAGCTTTCGGTACCGATAAAATTAAAGACACATGAGCCATTTCCGCTTTCTTGATAAGTCGAAAAAGGCATGCTGGTCTTGCTCGTCAATAACGAAGCACAGACATTTTTCGCACGATTGATATTAGTATTCAACGCATGCCTGAAAATGGACGACGCCACCGAGTGTGGCCTAGAAAAAGTTGGCGAGGTGACCCTGGACGTGTACCGCGAGGGCTGGTTTGAGGTGATGCGGGAATTGTGTTCCTGGATGGTCCTGGGCCTCAAGTCAAGGCCCCCAAGTCCATCCTGGAATACCTTTCCCTTGAAGGGACAATTTGAGCTAGAAAAACATAATATAACGTATGCATTAGGTGCACAAGTCGACAGAGATACAAAAGTAGAGGTATTAGATACGCATACACATGTTCTCTCAACCACGTTCCTGCCTGAAGCACAGATTCAACCTGTTTCAGGCAATTAAGGAACTGTGCTCTTTTTCAATTGTTATCTATTATTAATGTGCCCCATTTATAAACTAAAAGATTATCATAATTATTATCACCACAACTAAAAAATTTCACGTAACAACCCCCGAACACTACTTATTTATCCACCCCTTTCCTAAAACACAATGCATTTTACCCCCATTCACATAGTAAAGAGAAAAATATAATAAAAAAACATAAACAAAAACGTGGGACAACCCTAATGGGTTCACTTTTTACAAAGCGACGCGCAGGTGTGAACTGTGCGCTGATTGGTCGGTTTTATTTCGAGTACAATTGTTTTAAAATAGGTGTGCACTTTGTTTTGATATGCACGCGATATGAGTAAAAGGATTGTAACGGCTAGGGCTGCGCAGGGTAGGCTGCGCAGGCCGTTAACGGTTAGGTAGAAAGAGGTAGGTAGTAAAACAGCTAGATAGGTTTATAGATATAATTTATATAGGAAATGTCGTGGGTTAGGTCCTGACACTGAGTCTGAGCACTCGCACACTTAGGTTAGGCAGGAAGGGTACCGTCCTTGGTAACACATGATAGATGTGGGGGGCCTGCTCAGCACAGGCACCGTAGTAGGCTGGACGGCCCTCGTGGGCTGCTGGTAGTTAGCGCTGCAGCACGTACTCTCGGCGGTAGGCCGCAGGTAGGCATTGGGAGCACGTGCTAGGTCGCCTGTCAGCACAGGCCCGCGGCGGTAGGCCGCAGGTAGGCAGGCCTTTGTCAGCGTGCAGCCTGCGCCCGTACAGAGACCCCTAGGTCGGGGCACACAGTCCTGAGAGTCACTCCCTTCAGGGAGGCAAGCGGCAGTCGAAATGACAGTGTCCTTAGGAAATTTGTGTTGTGCCACGTTTGTAGTGATGTGGTTAGTTACTTACTAATTGATAGAAAGCATCACTCGGCTAATAATAGTTGAGACCGCTCACAACGCTCTGTAGCAGTAGATCCTGTGATCTACTGTGAATTTTGCATAAGAACTGAAAAATATTGTTTCTCCTGGCTAAACTGTTCAGCGGTCTTCAAAGACAAATATATTTATCCGCCGACGCTTTTCGAAGCAGCGATTACTGGTTAGGTACTACAAATTACTTGGAAAAGGACATATGGGTGTTTATTTATAAACATTGCTTAGCGATTGTTTAACAATATTATTTTTGACGTTTGAACGTCACTTAAGACGCAGATATATGACAGTGACCTTGAATGGTTAGCTTGCGTGTTCTGTACTGAGCTCACGCAACGCGTCGTGCGACCAGCCAGTAATAGGACTCACCCATCAAGGAGCGCTGTCCCAAATAAGACGCATTATTAATTTATTACACGTAAAACAAAAGGTATTTTAATAAAACACTTATACTAAAAGATCAGTAATTTAATTATCTTTAAAATGGTGAAGTTTTTAGAAAAATACGCTTGATGAGTTTTGCGTCATTCTCAGTTTTTTATCCGCGTTAGACATAACTTTACAAATTAATTTCACTATGTAATATAAATATAATCAAAAATATGCCTATATTAAAATATTAAGAAAATGCTTTAATTTAACATATATTTTTTCCAAATCACTAACACTACTCGTTTAGACGTCATCTTCAGTACAAAATCGTTAAAAGTCAGCTATCGTCCCCTTAACTTTAAACAACTTTTATAAATAAACTTCTACATCGCCAATTTTCATACAAATAAAAAAAACACAGCTATCCACGGGCAAATTGGTCACAGTTAACAATACAAGAAAGAATAGTATGAATTGATTACCAGCTGTCACCAAAATCCCTCTAAGCAAAATGCAAACATTGCGCCACTCAGCAGAAAGTGCGTAAAAGTAAGACGTAGATAATACTCTCAAAAAGAGCAATAAATTGCCCGGAGCAGTAAATAGGAATAAATCGGTGACACCCGTTTGTGTGGTAACAATACACATGCCAGCGAATTATGGGGGAAAGCAGGAAGTATGGTTATGTTTATGGATTTTTATTCTGAACAAGCCTTGCGCCTGATGGTATTTCACATCGGCAAAAATGGGGAACTTTCATACAATATTTCATCCCCTTTTAAATATATTCCTCTGTTTCGTTATAAAAGGAAATCTTGTACAAAATTTCACGCTACTGGGACACGTGAACTGCTGTCGTTGTCAGTCAGTAAACGTCAGACTTTTCGGATTCATGTGTGTATTGTATTATTATCACTTGCCTCAAAAACGGTGAAGTAAAACATCGTGAGGAAACCGGCATGCCTTTTTTTAATATTTTTTTTGGGTGGGAAATTATCAAATAACTTCTCCCGCTCTGGGCGGAGCGGGAGGGCGTGCCAGACTCTTACTGACTAATACCCACCCGTGTTCCTTTAGTTGCCATGTTGCCGGGGGCCACGATCTCCATTTCGGACTTCTTCGCAACCCCAGCAGAAACCGGCATGCCTGAGAGATATTTCTCGACGGCATGTGAAGCCATGTCAGAGGTCTATGGGCGGCATAAAAACTCTGACACCAAGTTAGTCACTAACCACACGAATAAGGTAAAAGAAAGAAAGTCAGTAAATGAATGGATCTTCTTTTCTTGTCGATGGTACTCTCCTTTGTTTTTTTTATCATTTTTAAGCTATTGCATAGCTTTTATCGCGGGCTTTGAGCGCGGCGACCGAATCAAGAAATTCCGTAACGAAAAAAACCTAACATCCCCCACTCCACCTACCATGTAATGACGGTTCCCATGACAACGTGATGTTGGCATGGGAACGTAATTTCTGTTTTATGTCATCACGTCATCATCCCAAGTGTAGCGTTGACAAATAAGAAGTATGGAGTTTACAAATGCTATGCAATAGCTTTACCGCGGCAGTGCCCGAGTGCCACACGTTTTTTTTTTTTTTGTTTGAACTCAGTAGGAGGCTACGTTGATTGCGGTATCAGTGGCATTCTTTAGGTAATCCAAGGTGCAGGGGAACGGGCACTGAGGACATTTCCAGCACACGGGGCATGGTCTGATCAAAAGCACCGCACTCACACTTAGTGTTGGGTGGGTCAGTAAACCTCCACTTCGACAAATTTTGTCTGCAGCGAATGAATGGATGGATGGTGTATTAAGTAGATTTTTAGTAAGAAACAATCTAGGAAATTGCTGGCGAACAAGCTAACCTAAACCAGTCGTAACAAATCCGAAGCTCGTCGTGACTAGTTCGGAACTAGCCCGAAGCTATCAAAATTTAGGACTAGTCCAGCTAGATTATGATCCAAAACTTGAATCCACTTAAATATACACAATCTATCCTATCCTTCACCATAAATAAATGTATGTGCATAGGAGGAAAACTGTAACACTGTAACCCTCTTCCACTGCCCTTTTTTTCTTATCCGCAATCAGGAGGGGTCGTTGTCGATACAGGGTTAATACAGATTGCATGTAAATAGATGTAGGCGGTATCTTTACGTGCGTTTGTGTTCATGGATGAGTGGATGTTGCATTTGAGGGTAGTGTGGTGGTAGCCGTGGAAATTATCTATAAAAGGTGGGGTAGAAAGAAGAGCTGCTGATTGTGTTTTGTTTTGATTTGCTTGCTTCTTGTCTTATGTGTCGTGAGGTGCCGTTCGGAGACTGAAAATAATATTAATAAACTGTTCCACCGAACCACACACAAAAGAAGTAACTTTTCAGGAGGAAGAAAAACTGCGTGCTGTAAAATTTTTGTATGGCGTTTTTTATGTTCGCAGTTCTGGATATAAAAGCGGGTTAAATTTCCATATTAATTAACTAAAAAAACATAAAAGACGCCGTAAAAAAATTTACAGCACGCTGTTTTGTTTTCCTCCTGAAAAGTTACTTCTTGTTTACACTTTCGAGGTTTTCACTCTAATGCGTCAACTTATCAAAATTTTGTTTCAGTGCGGTTAGTGGAAGTGCTCAGTTGCGGTTTGGACAAGTGCTGTTGAAATTTAAAAAAAAAACATAAAAGACGCCGTAAATTTTTTTACAGCACGCAGTTTTTTCTTCCTCCTGAAAAGTTACTTCTTGTTTACACTTACGAGGTTTTCACTCTAAGGCGTCGACTTATAAAAATTTTGTTTCAATGTGGTTAGTGGAAGTGCTCAGGTGCGGTTCGGACAAGTGCTGTTGAAATCAGTGCTCTGGGTGGAATACCTCGTTTTACCTCGCCCCTGCCTCGCACGGATGCAATGGCAACATGTCAAAATATCGAGATTTCTGTCCTATATCTAAGTTAAATAATGATGTTAAATATACATAAACCAGCCAGAATAAATGCTCTAAATGATGGTGAAACCGCATCAAAATCCATTGTGTAGTAGACCTACTATGTAAAAATGATGTGGAGAGATTTTCTTAGATTTTTTTTTTTAAGTTGATAGTTGACTCCACTATCAACTTTGCTGAAAATCAAAAACCAATTTGGATCAACCAAACAGACAGATAGAAATCTTGACATCTTGCTAAACTATCGAAACTATTTAGATGAAATTTAACTCTCTAAGGTCACTTAGTACACGACTCGAGAAAGCTTGATTAATTAACTTCTCAGTAAAAACTTTTTATTACTCTTTGAAACCGCGAACATAATTTATAACTAAATAAAAGCACAAACCACTTTAGACAGCACCTTTTACTACCAGACTTAAGTATTAAAGCACTTGTGAAGTAAATTGAGTAGAACTTAATATTATAATGGTTTTATTTAAATACTTAAAACCATTAAATTATTAACTAAGTTCCACTCAATTTACTTCATTAAGTGCTTTTAGTGAAACTCTAAACCCATAAAAAATATGCTTTCTTATTAGGTTTGGAAAATTCTTTCAAAGGCGGTTTGGGGGCAAATTGCTGAGTAAGTGAAATTATTGTGTTGAAAGTCTGAAACTATTAGACTGAAACGTTATAGTCAAGCGTGACTAGTGGAAATAAATGTGGAAAATAAACCCAGTGGAAAATGGTACTGAACATTGATGTCTAATCTAAATATGAATATTTAGGACTAATTATTATTGTATTTCTCTTTGCCGAGAAGCTTCCAGAACCAAAGTAGAAGATATAATAAAGAAAGTAAGACAGTTGAAATGGAGACGGACAGAACACATGCCGAGAGATAGTAAGTTAAAATGGACAAAAATTATAACAGAGTGGCAACCACGCGATGGCTAAAGGAAAAGGGGAAGACAGGTAAAGAGATGGATAGACGACATAAGAAAAAATTGAGGTGCTACCGTGCTACCTGGTCTAGAAAAGCTAAAGATATTATTGTATTTATTTTATTTTTGAGTTAACTTGTTATTTCACTGTATGCACCGGTTGACGTCATCACGTCAACGCTAGATGTCGCTGAAATTCAGCGCTGTGGCTCTGTCTAGCATAGGGTCGCAGCATTATGCTAAGCGATGGCCGTTTTGTGTGGATGTAACGCATATTTTCCCTCAAATTGTTATGTTCGTGTTTTTGTTCTTTCTTTCAACATACATACATAAACTCACGCCTTCTTCCCATGGGGATAGGCAGAAACTACAGAACGCCACCTGCTACGATCCTTACATAGTCCTTTTTGCCTCGTTTACGTTCATACATCTGGTCATACACGCACGCCGGTTACGAGTACTACGCACCGCATCTTTCAATATAATATTCAAGATTTTCGTTTCCCTAAGACTAAATGCCAATATCTCATGTGTGACATAGCACCGGAGACCATGTCCCATAGCACAGTATCATGCTGAATGGAAGTCTTCTTGTCACAGTCACGACGTACATCTACCGACTATTAATTACTATTCTGTGCTCATAGATGTTTTTTTTTTCTTTTTTTGAAGTGAAAACTAGGCGCGTTGGGCATTTTTGAGATGGGAAAAAGCAATTGAACTCGCGACACCGTTACCGACACCTCATTTTTATAAACGCGATTGTGCTCTTTATTTATATTTTGTTACGGATCAGTGTTCTATGCAAGTATTTTTACTTTAAAGGTTTTTGAAGTTTTTTTTTTTTTTGTAAACGCGATTGTGCTCTTTGTTAATATAAGGTTACGAACCAATGTTCTATACAAGTATTTTTCTTCCACCAAGGCGGTCTTGTTCAAGTTTTCACTTCTGTCGGCGCTTCCGGAGTGCCACTGTTTTATATTTAATTATTTTTTTCGAGTTCATTTATCTTTTTTTATGCACTTGTTTCTGTGACAAATAAATGTTTTTTCTTTCATGACATAGATTAATAAGTTTACAAACATTTTGTTAAGTGGCGTGCAGACAATCAGTTTTATCGACAATAAGATAAATGATAAAATACTTCAATATGTAAGGGTAAAATAAATAAAGCCTGCAAGTGTTGATACTTCATTGAGTCCAGGTTACCCTGTGCCATCCGGCTCGCTTCAACCTTACTGATTGACTAATCTTTCCACGACAACTTCTGTACAAAACGTTCTGAAAAATCTCGGCGTGAAAACTTAAGTAAAATTCGCTGTCGAATGACAGCTCACATCACTTCAGATTTTTTTCATAATGTCAATCGTCATCCCTAACAGGTCATTTTACCTGCTAGGGTTGACGATTGACAGCTCACTTCAAACTCACTTCACTTAAAATTTACGCAGTGAGATTTGATGGGATAGATAGGCTGGTGTTGACATGAAAAAAGATGAAGAGATCCGTTCACCAATAAGGCTATTGAAGACGTGACTCTAATTCTTAAACCAACCTCGTAAACTAATGAAACAGTACTTTCTCTCCCCATTTTCGTATTCAACCCTAGAGCGGATGAAAAAGAATAATGGCCGTTTGTTTTTTACTTTTCTTCTCAACCCCCTTAAAGCCAGTTTCCACTGCGTCGTGATCGTGATTACATACAGTCGTCGTGTTAGAAGTGTCGTGGCTTGACATATACCACAAGTCTACGACAAGATTAACTGTCATCCGTGATCATACAGTGCGATTTGTCATTTTCTTCTTCGTCATTTCGATTATTCCAGAAACTATTTATTTATTTAACCATTTATGTACACACAAATAATACACAGACAAGACAAAAGGAACAGAAAAATACGTACAAAGGTGATGCTTATTTCTAATGAAATCTCTTCCAGCATACCTGCGATAGGACAGAGGATAAAAAGAGATGTAGACACCGTGTGTAAGAGTAAAGAGAAAGTAAAATACATAAAATCAAAACAATTCACTTAATTAAATAAAACTAATAATATGAAAATATACTTACTTACAAACATACATACTTCTAAAATAAATAACACTAATATAATGTAACAAAAATATAAAAATAAAATACAAAATAAATACCTACGCAACTATGACGAAGTGGAAAGGTAGTGTTCTTTCACTCTTCTTTTAAATACTGCAACAGTTTGGCAGTCCCTAATGTCTGGCGGAAGTGAATTCCACAACCGCACCGCGTGCACAGTGAAGGAGTAGGAGTAGAAATCAGTGGAGTGGGGAGGTGACTATTCTTTGTTCCGACCAGAACTCATCTACATCGACAGCGTTGGCAATGGCCTCGCACATGTCTTTCATAGTGAAGATTGTATGCATGAAAAGCAGGAATGAAGATTAGGCATTATTTGTGAAGCAAGCTCAACTAAGGTTCACAGTCGCACTCCGGATCATTCCCATTAAGAAAAGACAGTCGTCCCAAGATAGAAAAAATGGTGGCACTCCGGGAGTGCCGACAGAAGTGAAAACTTGAATAAGATCGCCTTGGTGGATGAAAAATACTTGCATAGAGCATTGGTCCGTAACCCTATCTGAATAAAGAGCACAATCGCGTTTACAAAAAAAAAATACTTCCGAAACCTACCAAGTAGAAATACGTGCATAGAACATTGATCCGCAACTTAATATAAATAAATAGCACAATCGCGTTTACAAAAATAAGGTGTCGTCATGGTGTCGCGAAATCAATGGTTTAGTCCCATCTCAAAAATGCCCAACGCGCCTAAAGAAGTTTTCACTTCAAAATGTACATGACAGTCGAAATTGACTCTAACTCAGTGGCTTCGGGTTGAATCACATCGTTACCTCCATTATAAGGATCATTAAATTTTTGCCCAAATTATTTTATGGATGAAGGAACTCTGCGCTTTCTTGTTGAAAGCTTGAGGAGACACTTAACGGAGTTTTCTTTTGTTTGTAAGATACTACAGGATGTCCAAATTAGGTATACATCTTTTTTCTGTCTCTATTTGAATTCGGCGCCAAAAACAAGAAATTCATTTATTTATTTTTACTGAATAAAAATAATTTAATTTGAGATAGTTGTTTAATCATTAATAATTATTCAGTTTAAATGCGACAAAAATAATTTTAAGGCTCCCGCAGACAGGCGCGACGCGACACCGGTAGACCTATTTCCGTGAAGGTTTCGTAGAAATTGTTCCACAAGAGTCGCGTCGCGCCTGTCTGCAAGAGCCTTTAGAGAATTTAAATGACCATAAAAACGACGTAGCTTCAGTAGTCCGAAACAGATGGAAAAATACTCAAAATTATCAACACAATAAAATTGTTATGAAAAGAAGTCCATTTCGATCAACTTGTAAACAAACAAAATCTCGGGAGCGAGGAGCAAAAGTGATCCACCAACGACTTTTTAAGGTTACCCTCTGCATAGTTAATCAAACAAACTATAGTTAGAGAAGATCTAGATCTAATGCTAACAAGAACACTATAAATTGCATTTAAAAATACCTTCTGCAACTACAAAATACACATCTGTCACTACGAACGATATCTTCTTCACCAACAATTTATTTCCAACTGTATTTCTCTTCAGTTACTGTATCTTTCAAGTGAACAGTATTTGATGTTTTATACGTACAGATATTGGCTGGCGACAAATTGTCGTCTTTTGACATTGGTGCAGCTGTAATGAACGTATTCAGTGTGTAGGGAGCCTTAGATGCAGGGTTGGCAAGTGATTTTGAAGTTGAATTGTGTGACTATGATTGTGTTTTATTTATGAATGAATTAAATGCACCCGTGCACCGTGGTTTAACCAGACTCGATTAATCCAATGAACCCAAAGATTTGCACTAGCCCTTAGAGCCTCATATTTCATAGTGTTACAGAGATCATTGCATACCAGGGAGTAGACTGGGGACTCGGTAATGGTAGGGAAGACGTGCGTGGACATGGATTGATAAATGTTAAGAAAGAATAATAATAGCGAGCAATATGAAGTGATTTAATCGGTCATTTAGTTTAAATTTCTGTAATTAATCATGGGAATTATAGAGACTCTTTAACAGTTGTAAAAATTTGTGAATCAGTATCAAAATAAAAACATTTACTTGAATGTTAAATAACAGGGCAAGCAGGACACTTAGACCACCAGATAATTCCCACTTCCAGCATTATCTCCGACGCCCGCAGGCTTCTGCAAAGAAAAAGATAATACGGTAATAAGTCATTATCAGCTCGTAAAGTCTGTTTCGGGAATTATAATTTTATTAGTAGCGCCCCGCGGTTTCACCAGCAAAAGTCTCGATCCAGTGGGAATATCGGGATAAAAATATATCCTATGTCCACACCCAGGTTATGGTCTACCCCATGTGGCAAATTTCATCCAAATCCGTTTAGCTGTTTTAGCGTAAAAGCGTAATAAACATAAAACAAAACAAAAAAAACTATATTTTTACAAAGGGCTAAAAACATTTGTCTATATCGTCAACTGCCTAGCCTTTTCCGAACTATTTTGGGATCGGCTTCCAGTCTAACCGGATGGAGCTGAATATCTACCAGTATTTTACATGGAGCGACTGCTTATCTGACCTCCACAACCCGGTTATAGGTATTTGCTTGCCATAACATTTTCTAAAATATATCCCCTCAATCCAACTGCGTAGGTTGTTTGTGGTGATACTATAAAAGTCACCTGCAATCATCATTAATTATTTATTTCACAAAAAAATATTACTTCGTGTAAAAAATTGAAGAAAAAAAAATCTTGGCAGCCCTTGTCTCTTCCCATTCGAGAGCACGCTGTAAAATCATGTTTATA
Source organism: Agrochola lychnidis (assembly GCA_963680765.1). Taxonomy (NCBI): domain Eukaryota; kingdom Metazoa; phylum Arthropoda; class Insecta; order Lepidoptera; family Noctuidae; genus Agrochola; species Agrochola lychnidis. The sequence continues at coordinate 16,213,349 of OY796872.1, forward strand.
TTTTTATGGACTATAAAGTGGAGAAAAAATACCGAATGCATGACTTATTTCTTTTGAGCAATCATGTGTTAGGTTTTTTTTACATTTAAATATTTAATATGGTGGAAATACGGAGTGACATTTTCTAATTAGAGCTAAGAAAGTTAAAATTGTGACTACATAATAACTACCGCACGGGTAGATCACCAAGGAAAGCACTTTAAGGCGCAACTAGCCGATACTTTTTCCATACAAATTTCGGGGGGTTTTACTCCACTGTTACACGTTGTACATCCAAAGTAAAACATGAAATCCTTTTGTGTTATTATTAATTTTGTCTGTACAGAAGCAGAATAGTAAAAAAAAAAGCAATTAAAAAGTTATGAGCCAACAAAGATTCGTTTTTCCTGCTAATTTTAACGCAACTTTGGGAGTAAATAAGTAATAAAAGAAGTATACAATCTCCAAAACAAAGCTCGTTCCGACCAAGCTCAATTGTCGAAGATTATAATAAACTTTATTCGTAATTGATTTATGCAGTAGTTTTTTCATAAAACTCCATCTTTCAAAGAACTTTTCGTAATTTTTACGCGCTCGTTTTACTAAAATCGTTCTGACCGGTGTTTGCGTGCGTGCGAACTAGAGTTTGTGCATGTAGACCAGCGTCTAACTGCTCATCACTGATACTATCTCTGACGGACACGATGCCAGGTGAGAACGTGCTTTTTGACCAAGCCCACCAATGAGTTCGAGCCCGCGACTAGTTCAACCTTAAGCCGTTGGTCCCGGCTGTCATTCGAGGATCTTTGACAGTCGCTACGGGTCGTTAGAAGCCCGAAAGTCTAACAACCAGTCTCACCAAGGGGTATCGTATTACCCAGTTACTGGGTTGTGGAGGTCAGATAGGCAGTCGCTCCATGTAAAATACTGGTATTCAGCTGCATCCGGTTAGACTGTAAGCCTACCCCAACATAGTTGGGAAAAGGGTAGGCAGGCAGATTTGGGTAGATCATCAAGCTTAAGCAATTCTTGCCGAGGTCATACTAAAACCACTCCGTGCCTCGAAAAGCATGTTAAGCAGTCGGTCCCGGCTGTTGTTCGAAGATCTTTGACAGTCGTTGCGGGTAGTAACAAGTTCAAAAGTTTGACAACCAGTCTTGCCAGGGGTTATCGTGTTATCCAGTAAGTCATCATCATCATCATTTCAGCCGAAAGACGTCCACTGCTGGACATAGGCCTCCCCCAAGCACCGCCACTTCGACCGATTCTGTGCTTTCCGCATCCAGCGGATTCCTGCGGATGATGATATCCAGTAAGTGGGCTGAAGAAAGTCGCGCCATGTAAAATACTGGTATTCAGCTGCATCCGGTTAGACTGGAAGCTAACCCCAACTCAGATGGGAAAAGGCGACCTAGATGATGAGTTAAGAAAGGAAGAAATAAAAGTAATTGAATAATTGTGATAACAGTGAAGTCTCATCTGGTATCCGTTGATATGAGCCACGAGCCACTATGAGCTATGAGCCACGCTAGTATCGCAAATACGTGTTTTATAAAACTGTCCTAAAACCAAATTAACTTGCAGACAACTTACAAATAACAAGCTATTAAAAAAAACCGACCAAGTGCGAGTCGGACTCGCGCACGAAGGGTTCCGTACCAATATCTAAAAAATTGCGGTTTACGATTTATGACGTATTAAAAAAAACTACTTACTAGATCTCGTTCAAACCAATTTTCAGTGGAAGTTTACATAGTAATATACATCATATTTTTTTTTTACTTTTGTCATTCCCTTATTTTAGAAGTTACAGGGGGGGGGGACATTTTACTACTTTGGAAGTGTCTCTCGCGCAAACTATTCAGTTAAGAAAAAAATGACACAAGAAACCTCAATATCATTTTTAAAGACCTATCCATAGATATCCCACACGTATGGCATTGATGAAAAATTTTTTTTTGTTTCAGTTCTAAATATGGGGAACCCCCAAAATTTATTGTTTTTTTCTTTCTAGTTTTGTGTGAAAATCTTAATGCGGTTCACAGAATACATCTACTTACCAAGTTTCAACAGCATAGTTCTTATAGTTTCGGAAAAAAGTGGCTGTGACATACGGATGGACAGACAGACAGACATGACGAATCCATAAGGGTTCCGTTTTTTACCATTTGGCTACGGAACCCTAAAAATCCGTATTCAAAGTATTTCATAATTATTTATGCTACGCTAATAAAATTTCCAATTTTCCATGTTCTCTTTTACATCTAATTGAAATTTTAATTAACTACTGTTAACAATTAATTAAATGTGTTGAAATAAAACGTTAGTTAGAAAGATGGTTGTTAAGTAGCTGTGAAATCGATTTGATATTCAATTATTTAATGTGTGAAATTATTGTTTGAAAGTTTAATGAAATTCTCTCGACTAATTCATTTTTAGTGTCTACTTTGGCGTTACTGTCGCATTTAATTTAATTGAAAAATACATTAAAATTGCGTTTACTCTTTAGCTTGTCATTGACCTCGCCGAATACCTCCAATAAGTTCATGTAAAAAAATAACAGTGGCACGACGAGAGTGCCGACAGAAGTGAAAACTTGAACAAGGTCGCCTTGGTGAAAGAAAAATACTTGTATAGAACATTGGTCCGTAATCTTAACTAAATAAAGAGCGAAATCGCGTGATTAAAAAAAATACTTCCAAAACCTTAGTAAAAATACTTGCATAGAACATTGATCCGTAACTTAATATAAATAAAGAGCACAATCGCGTTTACAAAAATGAGGTGTCGGTAACGGTGTCGCCAGTTCAATTGTTTTTTCCCATCTCAAAAATGCCTAACGCGCCTAAAGAAGTTTTCGCTTCAAAAAACTACAATGCTTTATTTTTTTCATCAATTCGTCTTGATCAATATTTCTACTTCCTCTCTATACAAAAGTAGATCACAGCTTCACTCAAACACAAAGCTCCATTAATGTAGGGAGATATGAATGAATATAATTCCCACATCAACTCGGGTCAAGGTTTCACAACAGCTCTATTAAATTAACCCGTTGTTTAAATTTTCTATTGTTACCCTATTTGCCAACCCTGGCTACATTAGACCGTCAACACCATCACGCGATACGATACAGTCAGCGTGAAAACTATTGGGACGAACAGACGGTTCAAAATGATCAAAACAGTAAGTACGGTTTACTGTTTTGATCAATTTCTCTATTGTATAAAATTCTAGTTGTCGTGTACTGTTTTCATACTGAGTCTAAAACTCTCCTTGTGTCGTTTAGATCTTAGTTTCTGGGCATCTTTATTGCGTATCAGTATCACACTGGAAATGATAATAATTCCTTTCATTTTTGTCAATTCTGCAAAATCCATCGATTAATTTTTTATTTCGAGCAAACGCATTTTTCAAACATAATTATGAAGCAGTGGATTTTGTTTAGTATATTGTGAAATTGAAAGGGGTTTTGTTATTTCGACTATGTTACGTTGTTACGGTGCTGATCATTTTGAACGGTCTGTTCATAGTTCATCCCTGTTTGAAGCTGACTGTACTTTTGACGTCCATTGTTCTCACCGATTATGTTAGGTGGTTATTATTAGCCATTTCAGCGTGTCTGAGTGCAGGCTTCAGTTGAGTTACAATAGACTTTTCTGGGAAGCCGATCGACTTTCGTTTGAATGAGTCTGTTATTGTAATATTGACGGTAATTTAAGCGGTAGTAATATTACGGCTGGAGCGCAGGTTAACGAGTAAGATGACGTGATATGTGTTTATTCCTAGTGCAAACATGTAATATTTTAATTAATAATGTTAGAATTTAAAACTAATAATATACTATCGAAGAAACGCATATCAAAGTCAAAGTCAAATAATTTATTTCAATTAGGCACAAAAAGGCACTTTTGAACGTCAAAAACAAAAAATAGAATTGATTCAAGTCGCCCCTTCCAAAAGGTAGTTTTCGTATGGAGAAGAATGGGCAAGAAACTCCACCGTTACTCTTTTAAAATGTTTTACAACGTTTTGTATTCATTAATTATATAATTATATGTGAAGACGATGCACCTGGAATAATATTACTATACCACAATAAGTAAAAACAATTAAAAATTAAGCAATGACAGAAAAAATAATTATGTAATGGATACATGGTGTTCACATATTTACAACCATTCTAAAAGTAGGTACCTGTACGATATTCCTAAAAAAAATTACAAGTGATACTAATTAGTCAGTGTGTGATTTCAAGTAATCACAGAATGTAAACAAAAATGTTATAATATTTAATTACACAATTAAATTAGCAACCAGTTTGATTTTGTCTAGACTCTAAATTGTCCTATGGAGCTAGACCAGCATGCTTCCAAGCATTCTTATCTGGAATATAATCCTCTAATTTGTAATATGCTTAATGCTTACCTAAGCAGTTTGAAAACAAAATCCCGTGCACACGACCCTTTTTTTCTTATGTAAGCGTTACTATATCGGTCGAGCGCTGCAAGCAGAAATAGTCCTTACGGTGTATAAATTAGTCATTATCTTATACGAAAATAATTTACGCAATTAGGGTACTAATGTCAGAGTTTTATAACCGCCCATACATACTAATAACTTCCAAACAAATCTCAAAACACACTCAATGTAAAAAGGAATTTAATAAAACTAACCCTCAGGAAACAAGTCTAAACTAAATTGACCCAATGAAAGGGTCAAAAATACAATAAGGGCACAGGGGAGGCGAGGGTCAAGTCGACACGAGTTTCCAAGTGACCATCTCTTAGGAGGATACATACGAAATACTCAATGAACTGCTGTAGTGTGACCATGGGATAGATAGTATTTAGAATAATTTAATAAAATTTTGGTTTTTTGTTTGTTTATTTTATTTTAATAATATTTATATATTTTACTAGTTTCTGCCCGCGACTTCGTCCGCGTGAAATTTCTTATTCCCTCGACCCATCCCGTTGCATCGTCGTTTTCGCGATCTTTCTTTTTTGAAGTGAAAGCTTCTCCAAGCGTGTTGGGCTTTTTTGAGATGGGAAAAATAATTGAACTCGCGACACCCGACACCGTTACCGACACCTCATTTTTGTAAACACGATTGTACTCTTTATTTATATTACGTTACGGATCAATGTTCTATGCAAGTATTTTTACTTTAAAGGTTTCAGCAATATTTTTTTTACAAGTTTTCACTTTTGTCGGTACTCCCGGAGTGTTTTATTTTTGCTCGAGTCTTCAGGGTCCTAGCGTGATTTTAAATAGCCTATAGCCCTTTTCAAAAACAGGGCTTTCAAATGCAAATAGATTTTTTTCAAATCCGACTGGTAGTTTTAGAGATTAGCGCGTACAAACTAACTAAAAACAAAACTTTTCTGCTTTATTATTATTAAGTATAGATAACTAGATAAAATTTTGTAGGTTTTATGAACAATGTAAAGTTATGATAAGTATATTTAAGGTGTTAAAGTAAATAAATAAAAAAACATAACTTTGGATAGTATCTGAAACAAATAATATGAATTGTAGTTCCTAGTTCTTTGACTCCTCGATAACTGGCTTTTCAATGCCAATGTTTTTATTCCATTTTTTATGTGGTCCTAAAATCAAACATTATTTTTACTAATTTGTCGCCGGCAATAACTGATGATTGAAGCAGTGTAAGCTTTATTCTGTTTTACACCTCTAAACGTCCCTGAACCTTGCATGTTTGCTGCGAAATTGCATATAGGAGGAAAAACTGTTTATTTTGTCACATAAACACGGTCATATAAAAAATTACAAGTTAGGTCGAATACTTACTATTTAAAAATAGTTATGTATCGTGAACTGTTTCATTGTTATTAGAAAAGCTATTTTTGAAACTCAAAACACCTATAAATGGATTAAGTAAATCATATCTTCGTCCCATTGTCAGCAGCAATGATTACAATTCTCTTTGTTCTTCAAAATAATGCGAAGTATGAATAAAATTGACGTAAAACTTTATGTCGGTACTCGGTAGTTAACCATACGACATATTTATTCCCTCGTATATGTTTACAATCTTGGTTTTTGTATAACTTCGCTATATTTCCCTTGGGAGGTAATCAAAATTTAAGGTACCACGGTTTTTGATATTCCCCGTCTTAGTCGAGTAATAAAAACTTATAGTGCTAAAAAGATACAACCTTGTTAATTCAGTAACGTAATTTGCAAACAAACACAACCAGCATAATATGCCTCTTAGGGCTTATTTCAGAACAATATACTTACAAAACCAAGCTGCAATCAAGTTAATCCTCCCAACCCAATCATAACACGACCTCAAAACATGGAAAATGTCAACAACGTACACCTAAATTACTCGAAAGAACGCTCAAATATTAACCTGCTTTAAAATGAAAAACATAAAAGGAGGACATGGAAAGACCTCAGGGATTTACCTGTATACCCAGGTGCGTCAGCCGGACATAATGCGGAATGTCCGGATACAAAAGAATATCCCGCCTGCAAATCCCCGGAAAATTTTAAGACGCTTTTAAAAATAACACTGTCCGGCCTTGTGTGGCCATTGTGGTGACCCTACTCGCTCCGGACCGTGTAATCCGTCTTGAGTCTAACATTTTTATGTTATTATGGACACACTAACTCGATTTCTTCATACAGTTCTGAATACGTGTTTTTCGGGTATTTTTGAAGTATCGATGTTACTTTTTGCTGGTGATAATTTTACGATATTTTTAGGGTTTCATACATAACTGTCGTCAAGTTCTTTAGGGGGTAATAAACATGTTCCATTTTTAGCCGACGAAAAAAAAGGAGGAGGTTCTCAAGTTGACATGTATATATTATACAACGTGTAACGTTAAATGCGCAAAACCTGAAAATAGTTTGATCAGAACAACGAGCAGAATCAATTGAACCACTCTTTAATATGGTCACGTTTAAAAAAAAAACCAATTAAAAACGTTGCCGTGTCTATTTAATAAGTCAAGCCATCACATGCGCAAACCCGCCAAAATAGGTAAACAAACACAAATTGTTGTCGACCAATTTAAATTTTCTCATACGCGGGATAATAATAGCTTTTATTTCAATGCAAATACGAATCTTACGAACTAAAACAGCACATAAAACCTTTACAATTTTTTTTTAATGATTTTTTTTCTCTCTGAAATAGGTCAATTGAATTAAAAATCAGTTAGGCCATAGTATAAAGAGTTCAAGTAGGCTATCTCAGGTCCAATCCGCGATATAATTGCCTACCATACTTGCCTGTCTCAGGGTTGTCACTTTTAACTACTTAAATTTTAATTCAGTGTCTAGAAAATGGCTGATTGATTCACAATTCGTCAAATATTTGAAATTATGATTTTATAACTGTAAGTACTTAGTTACTTTACTATACCTACAATACTGAGAAATCGGGCATATCAAGAGAGAGCATTAGCGGCATATCAATTGACAGTTCAAAGTAGGTACCTAATACATTTTAGTGGGAAAGTAGGCCTGCCTACTTCGTCTGTCTGATAGATAACTAACTCAACAAAAAATAAGTAGGTATCTCATCATCAAGTAAAAATTATATGCTAGAATAAGTGACTTGGTTACCTTTTCTGTTCAGTAGGTAATCTGAATAGAGACAACTCTGGAATCGATGAATTATTTAGACACCCAAACGCACAGCAATAATTTCTCCTGCGATTATCACTCATTTTTCATACATTTAGCAGTGCCGAACAGCCGCGACGCGGAAACCTTGTGCGGCGTTAGCCCCGACTGGCGCACTTTATGAGTGCGCCAGTCGGGGAACAATAAATTATTAAGGTCTTTACTGAATTTTCAGACTGCAGTTGCAAACTATGTATATAATAAAATAAAGCTTATTTATTAATAATATATTAATTTAATTCACACTAAAACTAATTTGCGGCTTTATTAATTTGCTCGTTATTAGGATTGTCAAATCCTGGAAAACATTAATTAAGTAGGTTTGTTTATAAAAATATGCCATAATTGGCTTATCCAACTAAACTTAACAAAATGTAAGCATGAAAAAGCGTAGCAAAAATAGAATCTAGACAACGATAAGATCGACATTCAGTAATATAATTTTTTCATAAACCTAAACGAGAAAAAAAAAGCACCAAAATATGATCAAACAAAATCTAGCCTCATTACAATTCGAAGTTACCTCAATATGCAAGCACTAACCTTTCAAAACACATCCGATCAAAACGCACAAAAATTCCTCACAACTGCTAGTTGACAATCTCGAATGCGACTTACATCCATAACGAATAATTTACAAATCGTTTGCTCCAGTTGAAAGCTATGTCGACTTGTACGCTTTGTCGTTAATTTGTCGACAGAGGCATCCTTGATCGCTCAGATGACATACTTATCACACTGAACTAAATAAACTGTATGTAGGTGTGGTAATTTAAGTAAACCATCAATTTATAATTTATATGAATAGTATTTTTTGTTTGAGAATTTCCTTCAATATTTTTTTGACAGCTTTCAAAACCTTTATTGAAATAAGTAGAAACTCATTTAACCATTCGTATCGCCCGAACGTGGATCCACGCGAGACACGCGAGACACGAGTTTCATACATTCAAACACACTCTACTACATTCTTGAGGGGTACTCCCCTCTCCTACTTTTTACTAATTAAATGTTTAGGAAAATACATCTATACCTATACTATAAGCAAGAAAAATACAAAAATAATTTATTTTATAGACACATACATGGCAACTGACACACTTCACAAACCAGTTTTGATTATTTTATGTGATACCATATAGCTGATCACTGTCTCTTAAGATACAGGTCACCCTAGTTTAAGAGGCAGGGTTCACCCAATTCATGTACAGACCCTGTGGTCACAGCATAATTATGTAATTCCTGTCTTTACGCTTATACCAGCCAGTTGTAATCCATCTTTTACCTAATTTTTAACCATAACAACAATAATGTATTCTCTCGTATAATGGTTTTTTAATTGTTTCTGTAATTACGACATACGAGAGCTTAAAAGTACATTCACAGGGTCTTTTAGGAGTCCAAGAGTTGGCTGCTTAGCCAGAAAGTTAGTTGCCCTACTCATGTCATTTATCTATGTCAAATCATAACTATAAATCGTTTGCTACACTTGGCTAGGCTATGTCGTCTTGTAACGTTTATCGTGATTTCGTCGACAGAGGTATCCTTGATCGCTCGGATGACATACTTATCACAATGAAGTAAATAAACTATAAATATGTAGGTATGAAAATTTTAGTAACCTAACAATTCTGCCCCCGATAGAAAAAAAGACGCATCTAATTTTTTTTTCAGATTTGAGTTATTTACCAGGCAGATGCGCATTTTTTTTCTGATTCCGGCAATGTATATGTCACCTATACATAACTCAAATCTGGAAAAAATGTTAGATGCGTCTTTTTTTCTATCGGGGGCAGAATTCATATGGATGGTGTTTTTTGTTTGAGAAATATCCTCGATTTTTTTTGACAGCTGTCATAACAAGCTTTTTTTTTTCGTTATCCTATATTGTGTCCCACTGCTGGGCAAAGGCCTCCCCTATTTCCTTCCAAACCTCTCTGCTTTGTGCGATTTCAGGCCATATTGGCCCCGCAAACATAACTAGATCGTCACACCACCTTCGCCGCGGTCTACCTCGACAGCGTTGTCCTCCTTCAGGCGTCCAGTGAGTGAGTGAGTGAGTGACAAAGTGTCATAACAAGCTTAATTTTGTTTTTTATTATTTTATTTGTCGATAAAAACTATTTACAAAATTAATAGGCCTAATTTAGCTAACGTATTGGTGTCGAATCCACATGTCGAATGGATGACAATAATTAACAAAAACTTTGATTTGTAACGTCCTGTCGTTAATTTGTCGACGGAGACATCCTTGATCGCTCAGGTAACATATTTATTGCTTTTATTTATAACTAGCTATGCCTCGCGGTTTCACCCGCATAAGTCTCGATCACGTGGGAAAAAAAAGGAAAAAAAATGTTGTTTTCCAGGGCATCATCTATATATGTGCCAAATTTCATCCAAATTCGTTCAGCCGTTTTAGCGTGAAGGCGTAACAAACAAACTTACTTTCGCATTTATAATATTAAGGATTATTAGTTAGGATTACGCATAAATAGAGTATATTACAGGTGTATAAGTTCTAGGTAAGTAATAAATCTGTTTAGAAAACTAGGAATTTTATACGTCGATAGTTTTTGTCTGATTTAATGTTCTCGCAATTTTTTGACAACCACTGTCAAAAATGCATTTTTGTTTTGTATTTTCCTCGAAATTTGTTACTTTTTTTATGGCAGTTTATATAACCTCTCCGATGTTCATCAGACTGCTGCATATGTTTGTCGTGTCTCCTTTACTTAAGAAATTATGACCGCCATTTGGAAGCTGTATCGCGTTGTACGTTTTGTCATTAGTTTTTCGACAGAGAGGTTTCTAATTGTTAAGACGACATACTTATCTCATGAGTTCGGAGTATTCAAGGGTGGAGATAAATATGTTGTTTCTCAGTTTATGTGGTTTTTCGTTGATTGAATGAATGAATTATGCTCATATAATATGGTTTTGTTGTACTTGTCATGTGTTTTTTAATGTACAGTGGCTGTTTGCTTTAAACAAACATTACTTTAAATTAAGAACGCCCGTGCACGAACAGCAGAAATTACATTTAAAAAAATCCATGCTAATGTGACAGCTGTCACTTTACACTTTTAAGTTTTGACTGCTGTCAATTTGCACTTTCCTGTTATGATGTGGCATCATAAACTCGCCGTTTACATACAATTTATTTATCCGCTCAAGTCGTATTGTGATGTTTATTTAGACATTTGTTTGTCAACGGTGCCATTCTTGATTGTTGGGATGACATACTTAAGATATGTGTAGGAATATATTTTTAATTAAATACGGGTGGGAATCATCTTGAATAATAACATTTTAAAATGGAAAGCATTAAAGAATCCTGCGCGAGTGAAAATACTTGTGTACTGTCTGTATGAATAAATTAAGCATATTTTATTCGGAAATGTGACAGGTGACAGACGTGCCTTACAACAAAAATTAAAAAAAAAAAACAGTGGCACTCCGGGAGTGCCGACAGAAGTGAGAACTTGAAAAATAATCGACACCGCGATAATCAACGCGTTGATGTCTTTTATTCTTTTACTCCTTGGTGTCGGTAACAGGTAACAAGGTCGCGAGTTCAATTGCTTTTTCCCTTCTCAAAAATGCCCAACGCGCCTAATGAAGTTTTCACTTCAAAAATCTAAGATGTCCCAAGTCCCAATCTTTTCGTTCCTTTAGTCTACGTTCGCACGAACGTAAAAATAATGCGGCGCGATTTTTTCGCATACTAGATTTTCAACGCTCTGCTTAGGGCCGAGTACTTATTGAAAGACCACTGACTTATTAATTACAATTTTTTTAGGAAAATCGTCTACTTTTAGAATATTTGTAAATATGTGAGCACCATGTATCTATCACATATTAAATTATCTGTCGTTGCTTCATTTATAATTCTTTTTACCTATTGTGGTTTGGTAATTTTATTCTAGGTGCATCGTCTTCACATATAATTATTTAACAAATGTACGTACCTATACAAACAATAAGTTATCATGGCAACAAGTTATCATGGCTGAGACCATGGAGAAACTCAGTACAATGCTCGATGACCTCAGTAGAGCCTCCGAAAGAGTGGGTCTTAAAATGAACATGGACAAGACAAAAGTCATGTCAAATGCCCATGTGACACCCACTCCCATGAAGATCGGAGACGCTACGCTCGAAGTTGTGGACGAGTATGTTTACCTAGGACAAATTGTCCAGCTTGGTAGGTCCAACTTCGAGAAAGAGGTCAATCGTCGAATCCGACTCGGCTGGGCAGCGTTCGGGAAGCTACGCAATATCTTTTCGTCCCACATACCACAGTGTCTCAAGACGAAAGTCTTTGACCAGTGCGTGTTGCCAGTGATGACCTATGGTACTGAAACGTGGTCGCTCACAATGGGCCTTATCAGAAGGCTAAAAGTCACCCAAAGGGCAATGGAGAGGGCTATGCTTGGAGTTTCCCTACGTGATCGAATCAGAAATGAAGAGATCCGCAGGAGAACCAAGGTAACCGACATAGCCCGAAGAATTGCCAAACTTAAGTGGCAATGGGCAGGGCACATTGCTCGCAGAACGGATGGCCGATGGGGTCGAAAGGTTCTGGAGTGGCGACCACGTACCGGAAGACGTAGCGTTGGAAGGCCTCCCACAAGATGGACCGATGACCTTGTGAAGGCCGCAGGAATCCGCTGGATGCGGAAAGCACAGAATCGGTCGAAGTGGCGGTGCTTGGGGGAGGCCTATGTCCAGCAGTGGACGTCTTTCGGCTGAAATGATGATGATGATGATACAAACAATTGTAAAACATTTTAAAAGAGTACCTAACGGTGGAGTTTCTTGTCTATTCATCTCCATACGAAAACTACCTTTTGGAAAGGGGCGACTAGAATCAATTTTATTATTTTGTTAATTTTGACGTTCAATAGTGCCATACATGGGCCTATTTGAAATAAATGATTTGACTTTGACTTTGACCTAGACTGTCCTCCCATACCTAGTAACAATGTTATTTGAAAGTATTGTAAAACAAGGCTGATGTGAAGGGAAAGGCCGGGCGGGGACGCCCTAGGAGGACATATTATGCTGACCTTATTGGTGATGTTCTTCAGAAAGGCCAGGTGCGTAGTACTCGCAACCGGCGTGCGTGTATGACCAGTAGTGCTATTCTGTAACCATCTCACCGTGTTATCTTAGGTGAAGTGAGCTGTCAGTTGCTAAGGATTGGCACCATTGGCAGCTCACTTCACCTAAGCTATCACGGTGAGACTTTTACAGAATAGCACTACAGATGTATGAACGTAAACGATATAAAAGGAGTATAAGGAGTGTAAGGATCGTAGCAGGTGGCAGGTCGCGTACATCCCAGCAGTATGCTGCCGAGTCGTAGGTGCTCTTCGTGGACAAAAATGTAAAAATAAATTTTAATCCACTAAGAGTGATTAATTTTTTTTGATTTTTGATTATATTTATTTATTTTTACTAGGCTAGGTGCTATTCGCGCAGGTGCTATTCGGACGGGTGCTCTAAGTGGGCTACTTTATAAAAACACATGTCTAAAAGCCAATCAAACATTTTACATTTAAAACTTATTAATTGGAAACATTCTCAGGGCTGTTGGTGTTTTATTATAAATTTTAATTGTCATACAACTGGCATTTCTACTTTATAATTGCAATCTCTGAGCAGATACTCTTGTAGCACTGTACCTACCGAAGTTAAAGTCAGGAGTAACAAACTTTTTGTTTATTTTTGTCCCAAACATCAGCCGCGCGATTTATTTAGGATTATACAGGATCATAATTACGAACGCTTTCGAAAATTTCGCTTTTTAAAATCTCTGAGATTAAGTGACGAAATTGGGATTTCCTTAAACAGGTCAAGTGTGAGCTGGATTAATTTAGATTAATGTTGTTTTTGTTTTGTTTTTGAGTTGTTTATCTTGAGGTTAAATTTTTAATTGATGGGTAGAATGTTTTTAAACGCGGTTGCCCGTGTTTTTGAGGTCCTGGGTTCATTAGTCAGTTAAGAAATTACAGTAACTCCCTATAGGCCTATTTAATAGACCTACTCGTATTTGGCAATAGACTCACATCCCACAAAACATGAGACGTCTATAGACTTATAATTTTTGGAACGTCCGGACAGTTAATTATGTTTTTAAGCTATTGCATAGCTTTTATCACGGGTTTTGAGCGCGGCGACCGAATCAAGAAATTCCGTAACGAAAAAAACCTAACACCCCCACTCCGCCTACCATGTAATGACGGTTCCCATAACAACGTGATGTTGTCATGGGAACTTAATTTTTGTTTTATGTCATCACGTCATCATCCCAAGTGTAGCGTTAACAAATAGGAAGTATGGAGGTTACAAATGCTATGCAATAGCTTTACCGCGGCAGTCCCCGAGTGCCACACGTTTTTTGTCTCTTTATTTATCTTATCTAGAGGAGCTTGTGGCTAAGTAACAACAGCCGCACGGATACACCAGGTTAAGCTACGCTTGCTGGGGTTGGTCCGTGGATGGGTCACCATTTTTACATTCGGAGACTCTTTCGTGCCTCGGAAAGTACGTTAAGCCGTTGGTCCCGGCTGTCATCCGTGAATCTTTGACAGCCGTTACGGGTCGTCAGGGGCCCGAAAGTCTGACAACTAGTCTTACCAAGGGGTTGTATTACCCAGTTACTGGGTTGTGGAGGTCAGATAGACAGTCGCTCCATGTATAATACTGGTATTCAGCTGCATCCGGTTAGACTAGAAGCCAACCCCAACATAGTTGGGAAAAGGCTAGGCAGATTGATTGATTTTCTTATCTTATCTTTTTGTATCCACATGTTTCTGTGACAAATCATTGATCTATGTTTCATTATTTCATTGTACAATTTTATAATATTTTTTAACAGTATAATAGAAGCCTCTTAGCTTAACACTATAACGTAACATCACGCCTTTAATCTCGAAGGGTTAGGCAGAGGCATACCTATAGCCTATAGTACACCCCCATCCACTTAGCTTATTTGCAATTATTCTTATTTCACCCCCTATTTGTCGCTGACAAATATTGTAATAACCCTGTCTTTGTTGTCGCGCAGACACGTAAAAAGCTTAAATAATATTCTCTATCCATACAAAAACGTAGCACATAAATAATCTCCTAACAGTCAACGCTAAAATGCGAATGATAAAACAAAAATACAAAAATGAGTCACGACTTGTAACATTTCCACCGCAAGGCCGTGGGGCGGGTAACCCGGTTAAAACTCATCCTTCCAATTTGTTCCCGTGTACCTTTGAAAGTACACGGATTTTAATTATTTGTGTTACGGAATTATGGCGGTGAGAGAGAAATTAATTTTTACTTTTTCGTATGTGCTTCTGGTTTTTGAGTCTCTAGTTTAAAATGGCGACGTACTGAACCATTTTGTTAAAAACATTCAGAAACTAAAGCTATTTTTGTATAAGTGTAGGAAATACATTACAGAACGTTACATGCCATTCTCGTTTTACTTCTTCTAGGCATACCTACATGTGGTCATACACACGTGTGATACGAGTATTTTATTTTTATATTTAATTATTTATGTATACACATATATAAAAAGACAAGAAGAAAAGAACAGAAAAATACGTACAAAGGAGTACCTACTACGCAACTGAATATTTTTGAGGACTTATTAAATCTTGAAACAAATAATTTTAACGATGCGTTACCGAACTCTAATACATATCTAAATTGAAAAGCCTGATATTTATATATATCTGTAATTTCTTAGGTGTTTAACCTTCAAACTAGAACACAGCCCTGCAGCTTAGTTCCTGTGCTACTTAATTTATTAATGTAAACTTTCATAAAGCTTGTCATATCATTTCAATACGCCAGACTAATGACTGTCCAATTTTTAACAAACCAACTTTACCAAAACTGGATAGCGAACTCAATCCCATGAAACCTGCTGCTACTAAAAACACTCCAATTTTTTCACCCCTTACACTCATCCGATCCAAATTTCACCCCCTCATAATTAAAAACTCACAAGCAACAATAAACAACCCGTCAACCCATTTTCCTATGCCATTGTGAGCTAACGAGGCTGCGTGGGTACTTTGAAAGTAATTTCTTGTGTACTTGCCGTACAAGTGCTTGAAAATTTCATATTTGTCAAAAGTAAGCCTTTGTGACGTCAAAGTGTTGGTTAAGATGTTTAATAAAATGTTGTTTAGCAGAGTTGAAATGAGGATGTCAGATTTTTGATGAGATTGGTTACCGTTGTATTAAAGAAAGGCTAGAATAAGACGGCCTGCCGATATCTACTGCAGAGCCAATTGTTGTTGGAGTATGTGAGCCCTTGAGAAGACTTGGCTTGGGATGCCCTTCACTAAGATGTAAGTGCCCTTCAGTAAGATGGATTCACGAACTAGAAAAGGTTGCGCAGCTAGTCTAGATGTATAAGGATGTATTAGGGGTATTGTTCAGCAATTAAGAACACAGAGCTTAAAACCTGAACTTATTCCTCTGTATTTAATCATTTTCCTTGTCTGTCGTGAACTTTGTGTTGCTTTTCTTTGTACGACTCCGCAAGTGCGTGAAACTCGACTTAATTAAGATTTAGACTTAAATACGTGTGAAACTGTCGTGTCGCAATTTGGAATTCAATTCACAATCTTCACAATAAATGAAAGAGTTTTGTTATTTTCTGGCTCAGTTATACACGGAGAGACGGATGAAAATGGAAACACCGGGAGGGGATACCTTTGATGGACCTACACTGATCTTGTTGGTGGTTATGTCCTTCAAAAAGGTCAGTTGCGTAAGACTCGCAATTGGTCCCCCAGTGACGCCTTAAGCCGAGGTCCGTCCGTACCCCATAGGGCAGACCCTTAGCACGTAGTCGCTTAGTTTATAAGTTTTATTAAAGCATTCACAGGATAGCCCGGTTAAGTAGCGGTTAACCTCCTTTTTTTATTTTTTATTATCGTAGTGGAAATCCTCATGGATGTCCTCTGCCCTGGGGTGGGCAGAGGGGTCTGTCAGACTCTTACTGACTAAAACCACCCCGGTGTTCCCTCTCACACTTGCGTCGGGGGCTGCGGGTGCAAATGCGACTTCCGCTGCCCCGGACTGGTGACGACCCGCGCTCTGCGGGCCCCGATCCGTAGGGGGAGTGAAACTA
Organism: Agrochola lychnidis; assembly: GCA_963680765.1. Lineage (NCBI taxonomy): Eukaryota > Metazoa > Arthropoda > Insecta > Lepidoptera > Noctuidae > Agrochola > Agrochola lychnidis. The sequence goes on from OY796872.1 coordinate 16,230,144, forward strand.
CCCTAATAACGTCTTATAGAGGCGCGCGTGGAACACTACGCGCTACCATCTCGGGTCCTGTATGATGGGGGGCGACGGATATCCCCGAGTCCGCCATCCCTGGACCCATTTAGGGGGGCTGGAAGAGGGCATTATCTGCCCTCCGCCGACGCCCAGTGCGCCTGCTGCGGGACGGGAGAGTACTGGTGATCTCCCTTTCCCTTTCCGCAGCCTCCTTCTGCGAGATAACTGTTTCGCAGAAGGATACCACCGCGTCCCAAGACTCTGCACTGCCGACCATCGAACGAACTACGGTCGGCAGCGACCTCCTAGGCTGACCTGCGAGATGTCTTGCACAAAAAAAATAAAAACTCAACTGGTGCGCGTGTTTGGCCAAATGTATGAACGTAGACAAAGTAAACGGAGTATGTAAGGATTGTAGCAGGTGGCTTTCTATAATGTCTGCTCACCCCCATGGGAAAAAGGGGTGAGTTAACGTCTGTATGTTATAAACTAACTGTATTATGTATGTTGTGTAAACAAAGCTTTATTAAATTTCCGTCCACAACTGTGTTTTCAACCCGCAGGCCACATTTTAACAAACAGCCCAAAAATGTTAGGTACTGGTACAGTCAGCGTCAAAAATATTAGAACGAAGTGTCGCGTGTTGGTTCAAAATGATCAGAACAACAGTCAAGAATATTAAACTATATCTCAATGACGCAAGAGGTGTTTCAGAATGAATACTACACACGATATTTTGACAAGAAAGTCCAATAGATTTAAAAAAAATATTTTCCAAGTTGTTCTAATCATTTTGAACCGTCTGTTCCTGCTCCTATATTTTTGTCGCTCACTGTACTACCCCCAATTCATCACGCACAGTGTACGGCAAGGGGGTGAAGGGGGTGAGGTGTCATATGATTTCAACCCCTCAGTGTTAAATTAACGGTTCGTTTGTGATAATTTGTACGACTGTATGAAATGACAACGGGTTTTTTTTCAACCTTTTATATTTATTAACTTTTTTTTTTGTGTAAATGGCCTGTCAGAATTGTAATTAATGAGTGGTGTATTTTTGCGGGTAGATTGTCTTTATTTTTTTGTAGGGAGGTAGGTTAAATGGAGCGATCGGGTTTTTGATAAATATTGTATGTAGAACAAATTATTGGACGTGTGATGTGTCTTTGTTTTCTTGTTGCTATGACGTGGCAGCAATTAATCAAATGCTTTCAGTTTATAACATTGCAGGATTAGGGTAACTGTGCCCAGGCGTAAATATGGCACTTCGAGTCTTAGGCCCGTTGTACACGGCACGGTTTTTTACGGTACCGGCGCGCTAGCCGCAACGAAAAATAATTGTGTGAGCTTGTTGACACGGCAATCCACCGGTTTTCTGGCGTAGTGTCGCCGTGTCGTCAACAAATTTCTATAGTGATCCATACAACGGATCTTAAAAGGAGACTGTCTCAAAGATATGAGTGACAGTGCCGATGCTCCACAAAGCAGAACTTAAAAAAAAAAACATGGTATTCCATATTGCCTAAGATTGTTTGTCCACCATCTTTGCATTGTATAAACTCAATCTCTTTTGTATTATATAATTGCATAGCACACTATGTGAGCACTATGTACTAAAGAGTTACCATTTACCGGGTAATATGTCTTGCATTGACTTGAATGTGCCCTGGCGGCTGTGAGTATGTCATGCTCACTCAAATGTTTCGCTGATGGTGGCGCGTGTGTTGGATCATTTAGCTCCCTTCAAAATGGTTGAGCTGAATGGTGCTAATCCATGCGTCATGTTCGTGAACGGGCGCCGTCAGTTGGGACTGGTCATCTCTTAGCTGCCAGGGCTTATTTTTAATTTTTTGAATTGTTCTTTTCTTATCTTTTTATTACGGACGCTTCTCATGTGCACGTTTTTCTACATTGTTCTCACATGTATAATTTCAACATGAATGATGTAACCAATATTTTGTAACAATTTTTTATTTAAAAGAGTGTCCGTGGAGTTTCTTGCCCGTTCTTCTCCATAGGTACCTACTACGCTTTGGAATGGGCAACTAGCTTCATACCTATTTCTGACTGACCGATTCCTTGACAATTCAAAAGTGCCTGTAAATTGTTTAATTGAAATAAATGATTTGAGTTTGAGTTTGTCACGTCAACAAGAACGAAATGACGGCGTCGAAGTAGCGATACATACATTTAAAATGTTCTACGTTCGGTTCGAATAATCTCGTTTCTCATTGACGTCCCGTTGACGGTGGCGGTGCACAAACAGCGTAATACTGTACTCTCTAGCTAGATGATTCATGACGTTACGAAGTAAAGTATAAACGTCATATAAATATCTATGCTTGTAATAATAAATGGTGCGATGTAAATACACAAAATATTATCTCAAAATTAATGCCACGTCATTTATAGCACTCAACATACATGTTCAACAAAACCATTAAAATGTCTTTATCCTTGCCATATTTCAGTATTCTGATACATTTGTAAATCGTCGCAATAAAGACTTCATGCACTGCGCTGAGCTTAAGCCACAAGTCATAAATACAGACACAAAATATTAACGCTAAAATTAAATTCAAATAAAACTGGAAATGTACTTAATATTCCATTATGTAATCCCTTCAACAGGCTGAGCATTATTCAACACGAAAATACCAAAATTAAAACTTGTATAAAGCAGCATAAAGTAGGAAATTCCCTAGTAGATGTGATAGTTGTTTAAACGCAAAACATATATTTGATATTAAACCTTATTGCACACATGATATAGTGGATTATTAAGTAAAGTTATATGGATGTAAAAACCGTTTCAATGCAAGGGAGAAGTTATCTTAGTCTCAAAAATATAAGGTTGGATTTTCTTCAATGCAATCGCCGCATTGTTAGATTGGACGCGAACGCCACCGAAGCGGGAAATTCAAATAAGGAACTAAGGAGTCCTCGTTAAGGTAAAGTTTTGCGGGACTTTGAATAGTTTCGGACCAATTTCTGTGTTCTATACAGGAGGTGATTTAAATTCAAATTTCTATGTGCCTTTCTATTTGTGACTTTGTTGACTTTGAAACCTAAACTTAACAGCTATAGGTACCTATAGCTGTTAAGTTTAGGTTCGAGTTGGTAATTCATATTTATTGACTGGTTTAATACGATTTCTTTGTATTAAAAGTTATAAATAGAAAGCTTACCGCAAGATTGTTTTTGTTATTCACTTCGTGAGTGCAAACATAAATAAATCTAACGCTTTGAAATGACATATGAATATTTCTGATGGAAATGTTAGGAAGTTCAAGCAAAATAGATATCCAAGAAATTTGTTAGTTTTAACTAACAAATTTCTGCTCTAGAGCAGTGGTGGCCCAATGGTAATGGCCCCGACTTACGAGTTTTTAGGTCGTGGTTTCAAACTCAGGCTTTACTTCGTGTAAATAATTTCATCACCACTGCTCTCAAAACGGTGATGGAAAACATCGTGAGGAAATCGGCATGTCCTAGAGCCAGAAATCCGAAGACATGTGACATCTACCAACCCGCACTGGGCCCGCGTGGTAGATTACAGACAGCCCTCTCGAAGAACAGAAGCCTGTGTCCCAGCAGTGGGAACATTATAGGCTGATTATGCTACAATATCCACTAAAAGTCACTACTCTGCTAGTCCAATTTAGATTAACGTACAATTTTGTAGTTGTAGTGAAGCTCTTTGTGAAGGAGCTCGTTCAGGAAAGTACCACTGCAAATATTTCTGACGTCAAACAGCGTTGCTGTGTTTCGGATTGAAGTATCTATTTGGGACTTGTGGGTACATAAATGATAAAACACTTGACCTTTCTCCTTGAAATGGCAAAGCATCTGCAGTATTACAGATGAACATAGACGATGGTGGCCAGTTGGGATGATACCTGGGTCAAAAAAAAAAAAAACTATTTTGTCCGTAGATAAAACACTTTAAAGTTGAGGAGTGGGGGTCGCTAAGTCACAAGTAAGTATAAAATCTACATACTCGTGACGTCATGGCACATTTTAACTCAATGTATCGCCGTAATCTTTAGATAACATTTTAAAAAAATATGTGTCCAATATTTTGTGTTAGTTTTTTTTTTTTCACCCAATATCATGCATATGAATCTACTTTTCCAGCCAAAAATTACGGTAGGAGGCTGCATTGATTGATTAAATAAATATCAAATCAATCATACCTGTCAAAGCTTTTCCCAATCATTAAACGAGACGCGAATACCATTAATTCATTTTTCTTATCAAGTTCTTGAGTACCTCCATGAATAAAAGGGGGTGAAATTCTGAAATCACGAATTTAATATTTGGACCCTAAGCAGCAACCGTTTATCATAAATAACAAGTGATCCGTTTTAATGCCGTTTACCAAAACTGTTCATAATATTGTTCTCCGTAAAATAATCGCATGCATTATTCATGGCCCGAAATTGTACCATTTCGTTACTGCTCTTAGATTGATGGTCGTTTAGCTTCGCGGCCATATTTTTAGTGTAGCTATACAAGGAGTAACAATTGGTTCAACTTTTGGGTTAGTGAAACTGTTGGTTCAAAAGATTATCTTAAGATTTTGTAGAGAAATATTTATTTTGGGCTATTTTTGAAATTTAGTACCGGCTGCGGCTAAACCAGCGCATAACATATTGAAAAGTTAAGTTTAAAAAAAAGGCGTTTTGTTAGGGTTCGATATCGAATGTCTTCAAATAATTTAATATTGCGTTGTATATGTCGGAGTTTTCATGTCAGAAATACAGCTATAAAACAAAAAAAAAAACACAAAAGCCGTAAACTCTTAAAAAAAGTCGATAAAAGGGGTGAACGGGGGTGAACTATAAAATGTTAGTTGTGTTGTGTTTATGTGAAAACCTTGTTTTTATTAACATTCAAATAACGTACAAACTTAAACCACACACTATTATCTAATCTATTTTCGATTCAAACTTAATACGTGGGATCCACTTCGGATTCCGAGCGGGGTGCTGTGAAATTAGGGCTTTAACTAAATTACATCGGCGACTGTGTTTTACCTACTGATCGTATCGGGGATGTAATCTTGTGAGCCAGCCCTAGGAGATGAGAGATAGCGATATAATAGTACATAGTTAGTGGGTACATTTTGTATGTATAATTGTGTAGTATTCATTGTTAATATTTAGTTAATCAGTGTCATTAATGTCTTCATTACTTATTCAAATGTGTTGTTATGCTACCATCATACCTACCCCTGAAACATTCTTTCAGAAATTAATTATTGTTATTTGCAGAGTTAATTTCTAAAACGAATTCCTAAATTCAGTTTTCAACTGAACAAGACCGCTACAAATAATATTATTACCTGTCATTTGTTAAAAAAAGCAAACCTGCTCCGCCGCCATTTTGTATTTCACCCCTTTTGTTTTATACATATCCCCATCATACCTAAATAAACAGTATGAAATTGATAGTACCAGTAAAACTAACTACAACATCCTTATATTCAAAATCATTCCAATAAATACAGTAAACATCATAAATCTGGTATAAAATCAACTAATTTGTCAACTATCCGCCTAAAGTTCATGTTTCAACCCCCCATTTAACCCTTCGCAGTCGAGTCGCGATGATGAATATTCATACAGAGCGTTATTACGTTTGTTTAGCGTAACAGTAAGTTGTTTGTAGCAATTAATAGCGAGCGACTACCGCCATTTTGTTTTCGTTGAGAAATGCGTCGGCGGAGGAAGAGTTGAGATTTTGACAGAGTAGGTTATTGATATTAGAGAACACTGTTTTTGTATTTACGAAGAAACAAATGGAAATTAATAGCGCGTGAAAAATTGTTCGTCATTGATTTTGGAATTTATAATTAATTTACTTAGTTTGAATTTCTGTGCATTATTTGAGAAAAGTACTATATAAGCCTTGGCCGCAACCAGGCAATTAAATCATTTACAGGCACTTTTGAATTGTCAAAGAATCGGTCAGTTAGTCAGAAAGCTGAAGCCAGTTGCCCATTCCAAAACGTTGATCTCTATGGAGAAGAACGGGCAGGAAACTCCAAGGACACTTTAAATATAAATATTACAAAATCCTGGGTACATTATTCTTGTTGCTTCTATATGTGAGAACAATGTACAAAAAAATAATCAAAGCAATTGAAAATAAGCCCTGGCAGATAAGAGATGACCGGTCTCAACTGACGGCGCCCGTTCACGAACATGACGCGTAGCTCAGCACCATCCATCTCAACCATTTTGTAGGGAACCGAAATTTTCTTTGTGTGATATTCTATAGTTATAAAATTAAGAATAACTCCCAATATCCTACTCGTAAAAACTTTTCTCATGATATTTTACTCATTTCTCCGAATTACTTACATGGGGTATTCCATGACAACTGACTTCGAAACAACTTTTCAATCACTTAGTTCCTAACACCATCACCAATCCTACTAATAACTCCTTGCTTACTACAAACCGTCAACCGTCAGCCATCCCGCTGCTTGCTAAGCGTACTAATGCTTTACACTCGCATGACGTTCGGCCATTTAATTGAAGTACACGTCTACTCTATGGTCTATGCCCCGAAGAAAGTCTGACGTCGTCGCAATAATACATTAAAAAAGTTCTTGTTACTGTATTTCTTACCAATTGCAATAGCTACCTAGTCGCTAATATCATATCCAATTCTACTAGTAACTCCTCGCTTACTACAAACCGTCATCTTAGCATCATCCATCCCGGTGCTTGCTAAGCGTACTAATGATTTACACCCGCATGACGGGCAGCCATTTAATTGCAGCACACGTCCGCTCTATGATCTATGCCCCGACGATAGTCTAATGTCGGCGTATTTGTGAACTCATTACTAGTTAGAAATAGACGGAGTAATGTGTCCGTAATCCGCGATTTGCATAGCTGTCAGTGGTGATTGTTGAATGTTTTCTTTGATTTTGTCGAGAATCCTAACTAATGTGTATAATATTATAATGCGAAAGTGAGTTTGTTTGTTTTTTACGCTTTCACGCTAAAACGGCTGAACGGGTTTGGATTAAATTTGACACATGGATAGACCATGACCTGAATTATGACATAGGATACTTTTTATTCCGATATTCCCACGGGATCGAGACTTATGCGGTTGAAACCGAAGGGCGCAGCTAGTAGAGAGATTGAGCTAGTAAAGAAAGAAAGAAAATACATTTATTTAGCACAGACCAAAAAAAAGCACACAATATAATTAACAGCAGATAAAATAAAAAATAAATAAAATGAAAATCAAATAAAAAGTGTAAAGAACGATGTAGTAGTGGAGAGAGATTCTGTTTGTCGAGGGATGCATATCCGGTATGGCTCGCAAATCCTTCAATATCCTAAGGGCACGTTCTTCCTTACCATTACCGCGTCACCCGGTCTACTCCTTGATATGCAATGGCCTCTGTAGCCTTATGAAACATGAGGCTCCGGGGGCTATTGCAAATCTTGGGGTTTATTCGATTTATCGAGTCTGGTTAAATCTCACTGGGATCGGTGCATTTCATTCATTCATTCATTCATTGCGTAATGTGCTGAAAGCTTGTTACAGGTTTAGGTACATTTAGGTATGATACTTTTATTATATTTGTTGAAACTCTGAGAAATTTGTCCTTCTTCATCTTTCTGCCCCATGTTACGTGGGGTTGGCGCAATCCTTTTTCTTTTTCCACTCTCCCCTGTCAACGGTCACGCTATCATTCACTCCATATGAATATGAAATCTGTCCATATGTAAATTGGAAATAACTTTTATTATATTTGTTGAAACTCTGAGCAATCTGTCCTTCTTCATCTTTCTGCCCCATGTTACGTGGGGTTGGCGCACCACATTTTCTCTTTCCACTCTCCCCTGTCAACAGTCACGCTATCATTCACTTCATATGAATATGAAATCTGTCCATATGTAAATTGGAAATAAGAAAGGCGTTTAGTTAAGTTATAATTTCATTGTCAGTGAAATTGTAAAAAAACCTTTTTTTTTTTGCAATCTACATAAGGCTTCCCTATCTTATTACTAAAGGCACCCGCAAGCAGACGCGACCCAAATAAAACAATTTCTAAGAAAACCCCACGGTAGAACAATTCCCAGTCTGTTTGCAGAAGCCTTAATTAGGCAGCGACAAATAAAACCGCAAACCTCAGGACCGCATTTTGTGTCTGCCAGCTATTCATAGTAGGTATTCGTAGAGGACCACATAAGTGACGCCTTTAACCTTCTGAGTGACACGACAGTAGTATTCTGTTAAGTTAAATTGGAACATAATTTGAAATAATTCCCATTTGTTTTTAAAGTACTTAAATCATCGTGAATTTTTTACTCATTTGTTTTTAAAGTACTTAAATCATTGTGGATTTACTGCTCATTTGTTTTTAAATAACATAAAACTGTGGATTTTCTACTATTTTTAAAGTACTTAAATCATTGTGGATTTACTGCTCATTTGTTTTTAAATAACATAAAACTGTGGATTTTCTACTATTTTTAAAGTACTTAAATCATCGTAGTTTTTCTACTCATTTGTTTTTAAGTACTTAAATCATCGTGGATTTTCACCTCGACGCTGTCCGAATACCAAAGTCATGTTTAGAGAACACACTACTGTCCTTAAATCTTGTAAAGATCACAGGACTAGAAACGCCATGACTTATGAGTAATAAACACAATTGAGGGGAACTGGTCATTCGGAGCGCGTAAACGATAGATTTATTCCCTGTGTTCGTGTGATTTATGTACAAACACTTTCGTTTAAACGTTTTGGTGGTAATTTGTGCCAAACCGGTGCGCTTTTTGCAGTGAAATACATACGTACTAGATTTATAGGTGAACACTGCTATGTATTTACTAAAATAATTAAACAATCTTAATTTTTTTATTCTACAATCGGCAAACTGCTTCCTCATTTCAGTCAAAAGACGTCCACTGCTGGACATAGGCCTCCCCCAAGTACCTCCACTTCGACTGATTCTGTGCTTTCCGCATCCAGCGGATTCCTGCGGCCTTCACAAGATCAAACTGGTTACCATGTCCTTAACCTTTCAACTGTCATTAACGAGACACAATAGAATTTTAATTGTTATCCACCTCAGTGAGGCATCGTGACAGATAATAAGTAATATAGTAGGCTAGTATTTGACAAAGTGTCAAAAATAAGTTACCTATCAGATGGATTGACAAGCGTCCTTGACCTGTGCTGCGCTTTTAAACGATGTTTTCTGCATTCGCCTCATGAAGTTCGTCCCGACATATTATATTCCTTGTACGTCCCCCACATATTATTATTCTTTTTTGGCTCCGAAAATCATTCGCTATTGGACATGGCGTTTGTTCAGAGATTAAATTTGAAAGTTGTAATATTGCCTTCTGTATATTGGCAACCCCTAGTGTCACTTTACGTACGCTCACGCCATTGAAAGAAAAAACAGTTTTGCAAACGTTTATAGTTCGGGCCCCGATCTTAGAAATGACTTTTATGTCAAACGCAGTTTTCTTACAGGTATTTTCTTTATTTCAGAGTAATGGCAACAACTATATGACGGGCGAGCCGCGTCGCAAACGCGAGCCGCCCGCGCGACCCAACCACATCCTGCTCTACACCATCATCAACCCGGCTTATCCCATCACTGTGGTAAGTACTTACATATGTAATTACTGATTAATACAATAATTTTGGTTCGGAAAAAGATGTAGATTGAAATTCTGGCCACACTGATACGGGACGTGGGACGTGACTGCGCGCGTCCTTTGTTTTTATGATTAGGAAGTGACGTGACTATTCAGTCCATTTTGAACACCTTCATACGAGTTAGTTGACAAAATTGGCAAGAGCGAATCTCGCGCGGAATTTGCTTTAGTTAAGGATCATGCACACACGTCAGTCACATCAACGTAAAATCGCCGATCAGTCACATCAAATAAATTAATAGTTTAAAAATACTCTAGAAAAACACGCTTTTATAAATGCACGTAAAAATAATTACGTGACCTTTCTCACAAGTGCAAACACGACTATGATACAATATTCCATCATGGAATGCCAGTGCCTATCTTCCGGCTTCATAATCAGACCTTGAAATCTAATCGTGGTCAAAGTTCATTACAAGACTTTTCTAAGAAATCCAAAACAGCTATGATACGATTTTCCATCATGAAGTTCCAGTTCATATCTTCCGGCTCCATTATCAGATCAGTTCGACAGTACCATATTATTGTATTGTCATCAGAACTACATACAGCTGGCAATTTTCATTACGCTACGACCCTTGGAAGATGGTTAAATTAGTTACCGTAGATTCCATTACATAGTTAGTTACATACAGGTCGACCTAATAAAAGCGTGTTAAAAATATAGTTATGTAGAAGTTGTAGGACGTTGTTTACACACATCAGTCACGTCACTACCGGCGCATCACCGGCAAGTCAAAACACGTATTGCTACGAACGAAACAGGCGTTGCTATGACTGACTTTTGACCATCTGTTCACACACGTCACTGAAATTGACGTGACTGATCGGCGACTTGATGTTTGACGTGACTGACGTACGTGACGCATGAGCCATTAGAGCTTTAGGAACTAACTACAGGTAAAGACTGCAGTTAAACCTCGCGAAACCTTTACAATTATGTGGGCATGCAGCGAATATTTCCAACTTAATATTCGTCGTCCAGGACATGTCTTCCTTAGACTTCCATGCAGTATGCACTCTTAAAGCAAGTCAATATTAAACGAAATGTGAAGTTTGATGTTATTTTGTAACAACTGTAAACTGTCACCTTGACCTTATCTACAAATGCTTATGGATATAACGAAGAAAAAACTCAATAACGTAGCCACACGATTTTAATCTTTAAATAGTCTAGTTTACGATCAATATCCAATTTCTCCTAAATCCGAAACCAATTAAAACATCTTGTATTTAACAAGAAAAACAGAATAACTCCTAAGAAGAACTCGAAATTATTCGGTTCGTAATCGTACATGATCGGTAAATTTCGTCGATTCCGATACTATAGCGACAGCGTCATTTAACGGTTAAACGCACTATTATGAGTTTGATAACTTTGATAGGGTTTTGCTCGACTCCTGTAATCTTTGATCAGGCATATAATGAGTTCATATTAGCTGGCAAAGTTAAATAGACAACTGTTAGTTGATGTCATTCTTACGGCTATGAAACAATTTTGTGCTATGACGAACGCAGGACTTGTAACGGTATTGACGGGGTTCGCTAGGGCCAATGCCTGCCGGGGTTGCGAATAAGGGCCGAAAGGGAAATCATGGCCCCCTGGCAACATGGCAACTTGAGGAACACGGGTGGGTTTTAGTCAATAAGAGTCTTTCACGTCCTGCTCCACGCAGAGCGGGAGAAGTTATTTGATAATTTCCCACCCAAAAAAAAAGGACTTGTAACGGTACCAAAAGCTTGTCAGTAATGTTGGTTTTGTGTTTTATTTTGACAGATCGAGACTAAGAATGCTATCGTTCTTAAAGATTTTTGAATTGTCCCTCTGAAATAAGAAAATCTTTATTTTTAACCGACTTCAAAAAAAAGGAGGAGGTTGTCAATTCGTCGGGATATTTTTTTTTTTTCATGTATGTTCCCCGATTACTCGAAGACGGCTGGACCGATTTCAAAAATTCTTTTTTTGTTTGAAAGGGTATACTTTCAAGTTAGTCCCATTGTCATTTGGTCACGATCTGATGATGGGATCTTGGAGAAATCGAGGGAACTCTTCAAATATTAAAGGCACATCTATAGCGATTTGGGTATTTTTGATGAGCAGTTGACAAAAGGCTATTGTAACTTAGATAAATTACAAACCAACCCACAAAAAAGTGAAAAAAAAAAAAAAAACTTTTTTACAAAAAACACAACCGACTTCCAAAATACAAAGTGAAAAATAACTTTAATTTCGGAAGTCGGTGTCAAAAAAACTAAAATACTGATCTGATCCAAAGACACCGACTTCCGAAATTAAAGTTATTTTTCACTTTGTAGTTTGGAAGTCGGTTGTGTTTTTTGTAAAAAAGTTTTTTTTTAGTTTGCATTTACATTCTAAGCCACAGTAATCAGCTTAGTTCTAGATAAACAGTTTTAATCTAGACTTGCCATCCCTAAGACCAATCCGCAAGTTTCATTCGAGTTTGAATGTTCGCAAGTTTTCATATTGTTGTTGCTATTAAAGCTGTACTACGTTTGTGCTAGTCTTTGTGTTGGCCACTTTATTCTGCTCTAAAGAAGAAATGTTTCTTAAGTTTTAATTGGTTTTTATTGTTGAGCGTATGTTTAAATTATCTGTGGTGCATTGAAATGGCTGTGTTTACCTCTCGAATACCTTAAAAAGTCGCGATCTTCGATCGATCGTCTAGATCGCATCCTGATTCAGTCCTGCGACCAAATCATCAAGAAATATGAAAATCTATCTAAAATTCCATCATTTTATCTCCTTATTTACCTACAACAATGTAAATAAGTCTTCAGTTTGAACAGGCATGGGGTCATAACCTGGTCAAATGGGGGAAGGATATTTCGCGAAACCATTTTCAACCGCTGCCGCCACAATCCGTGCGCTTCTGGCGGAAACACTTCTCGTACCCGCTCGGCCAATAAGGGCTAGTCGAAACTTCCTTAAAATAGACAATGCGCAACCTTCTTTCTGACCCCATAACACTCCTCCAGGAGAAGAATAGGGCCACCAGTACAGTGCACAAACACAGACGCCTCACGTCATTCCGACCTCGCTGCCGAGGTCCTTTGCGATCGCGACCGCGTCCCCGAGTAAATGAAACTCCCCCCGACCCTTGCTCGATAACGAGGTGCCAGCAGTTGTTGCAGCTGAGCACGTAGCTGTAAATACCCCGCATAATAATCATGATGAAAATCTAAGTTTGAGGAGCCTGTCCCTTCTTGCTGTCCTCCAGGGGGAGGGAACAATGCCCTAAGCCGAGGTTCATACCCTACAGGGGGTGCGAGCGAGCGTTCACTTAATTTTAATTTAGAATAATTAATTTGCTCCTGGCTGGAGGCTCTTAAGTGTAGTAGCTTAAGGCACCCATAGGAAAGTCCGGTTAAGCAGCCAAGAAAGACCTTAGTGGTCAAAACTGCGAGAGGCCATAGTTAAAAAAAAAAAATGTGGCACTCGGGGACTACCGCGGTAAAGCTATTGCATAGCATTTGTAACCTCCATACTTCCTATTTGTCAACGCTACACTTGGGATGACGACGTGATGACATAAAACAAAAATTACGTTCCTATGACAACATCACGTTGTCATGGGAACCGTCATTACATGGTAGGCGGAGTGGGGGGTGTTAGGTTTTATTTTCGTTACGTTACGGAATTTCTTGATTCGGTCGCCGCGCTCAAAGCCCGCGATAAAAGCTATGCAATAAATAGCTTAAAACCTTATTTTTGACTATAGTCGTCTGACGTCCGTCAACGGGGCAGCGCACCAAAAAAAAAGTACTCTTTTATACAATTTACGAAACTTTATCTTCGCCCCGAAACCCTATTGTGTGTATGTTAAAGTCTTAATTTTATCTTTTTCTGTATCTCCTCCGAAACAAAAGACACAACTTTACCCCCTTATACACAACTTCACGCTATCAACACAAAGAAGCTCAGCAGACAGACATATCATGCTGGAACAATTTTAAGTTGGCCACGTATTTCAAAATTACACGCTCTATGAAACTTCAGAAGCGGTTAAACTTTAAGTTTGGACTGATGTGTGGGGATTAGTTAAGAAGATATAGTGTGTTTACATTGTTCTTGAGAATAGGATTTTGTTTTTAAACGTTATATTACTTGGGACAGAATTGATGTATTATAATATTAGTACCTGAGTGACCGAGCTCTGCTCTGGTGAAAATGGAGAATGCTCATTTAATAGAATAGGAAAGTTCATACTAATCCATGTATAGTACCTACTTATTCCATGCGGCTATAATAGTAGGTACTTACTAATTCCATACTGCCATGTCGTTATTCTAATGTCACTATTCTCATGTCATTATTCATTATCTTTTTCTAAACTTTGGGCGACCGAGCTCTGCTCGGGTGAAAATACGGAGAAAACTAATTTTCCCAGAAATGAGAGCTAGCTAGGTCGATTTTTCGCCCCCGTGAACCCTCTATATTGCAACTTACATCGAAATCGTTAGAGCCGATTTTGAAAAAGTGAGTACAACAAACAAACAACAAATTAACAAAAAAAAAACTACTACTAAACTACTCAACTCTCTACACCCCCCCCCCCCTCTCTCTACTTAATAACTTTATTTGTAAATAACAAATATTGCTCGTTTAATACTATAGGATTTATTCTTCTTCAGAAAGCTAACAGTCTAAAATCTATTTAGGTAAACATACGATAAGCGCTTACATTTGTTATTTAGAAGCTATGTATTACTTATATTTATTTATTTGTTACGGACAAAAAGATTTAACAGACATGTAACCCACACCATTGTCCATGTTCTAACAAAAGGTTAAAAGAAGTGCTGAAGACAAGTGATAAAAAATAAAAATAAAACAAAAGTTAGCTTAGCTTACTTTAACTTAAATTATTCGCTTAACAAACTATATGTACCTATGTGATTCAAAGTCAAAGTCAAATAATTTATTTCAATTAGGCACAAAAAGGCACTTTTGAACGTCAAACCAAAAACAGAATTGATTCTAGTCGCCCCTTCTAAAAGGTAGTTTTCGTATGGAGAAGAATGGGCAAGAAACTCCACCGTTACTCTTTTCAAATGTTTTACAATGTTTTGTATACATTAATTATATAATTATATGTGAAGACGATGCACCTGGAATAAGATACCACAATAGGTAAAAATAATTAAAAATGAAGCAATGACAGAAAAAAATATTGTGTCATGGTGTTCACATATTTACAAGCATTGTTAAAGTAGGTACCTATACGATATTCCTAAAAAAAATACAAGTAATACTAATAAGTCAGTGTGTGAGTTCAAGTAATCACAGAATGTAAAATAAATGTTATAATAATTAATTACACAATTAAATTAGCAACCAGTTTGATTTTGTCTAGACTCTAAATTGTCCTATGGAGCTAGACCAGCATGCTTCCAAGCATTCTTATCTAGGATATAATCCTCTAACTTGTAATATGCTTGTTTACAAAGAGTACTTTTAATATGAGTTTTAAATTTTCTTTTGTTGTAACATTTTGTGATTAATAGCTATTGGTGTTTTAGAAGACAACTATAGTAGCGCCTGTCAATTGGCAAAGAGTAAATTATGTAAACAACTGTGCTGAAAGAAAGTTCAATTACTCTTAATTTTCACACAATTTTTCAGCAGACTTACTAGATGTTTTCAGCAACACAATATAAACACACAGCAATCTATCTCTCTGAACCAGCCAAGTTTGCGCCATACTTCTTCTTATCTAAAATCCTCAATTTTGAGTCGCGAGGCTATAAAACGGAAACAAGTGAAGTCTGTAACCATACTTCAAGCTGATATCTAAGGAGGTTTACATACTGAAGAAGGTTGTTTGAGAAATTCGAGCATTATTTTGACAACCTTCTTCAAGATAATTCGAACATGCTGTACTGGTCAAATACATGCGAGCCTGGCTGGAAATGTTACTCTGAGAACTCTTAACTGTCGTATAATTTAAAAATGGAACGAACTTTTTGCCTCAACACATGGCAACCAAGGAGGTAACTTATCAAAGATTCTATTTAAATTTCGATTTGGCTTGCAGATAGAGCTGATTAAAGTAAAGAAGAAACAAATGAATATAATGGCGCGTGAAAAATGATCGTTGTTCGTCATTGATTCTGGAATTTATAATTAATTTACTTAGTTTTAATGTCCGCGCATTATTTGAGAAAAGTATATATATAGCCTTGGCCGCAACCAGGCATTGATGGACTCACTTTTCACGATCGTCCATTAATGTTTACTATTTATTAATCTTTCTTCATGTAATCAAAAAGTATCCTATCAACATGGCCAGAACTTCACTTCATCAGTTTCGAAGTGAACTTTACCGAATAAAATAACTGATAATTTACAATGATGTCCCACTTTGCCTGCCTGAAAGAAAAACTTATACTTTCTTTATAATAGAAAAAAAATCCTTAGTAGGTACCATAAGCCCATTTCAAAAATCGCTTTACAAGCATCCACGCTAACACCCCACCATAAAACGATCCTTAGAATTCTATCGAGCGTGCACTCCATACTTCTACACTTCCATAGTGTCACCAAAGTTAAAGTAGTTACAGTTTTTATGGATCCTTAGCAAGTTGAGGTCGTTACATACAATTGTTAGTAGAATTGTTAGTCGATAGATAATGTATCTAGGTGTTGGAAGTGTTTCCAAAGAAATTGTGACTGAAATTGAAAGAGTTTCTTTTATTGCATTTTTTTTATTTTTATTTCCGCCCTCACTCTTTCCCAATTCTTACAACTTAACAAAACATTGAGATTTCTTTATTATATACAGTGTGAGTCTTTATAATGTGCACATATTCAAATGAGGAAATCTATGCTTAATTTTATCGACGGAAAAAATATATAAGAAAAACGTTTTTTTTTTAATTTTTTTAACAAAACGGTGTTAACTTTTAAACTAAATGATCTATCGCGATGAAACAAACTTCATAATGATTGGAAGTAATTAGGCGTCCTCATAAAATGAAAAATGTGAAAAAAAACCTACTCTCAATTGAAAATAAAAATGTTTTTTTTTTAAAGCAAAAATCTGTTTTTTTTTCTTCATAAATTTTTACAATAATAGTAAAATTTAAGACGTCAAACAGAACAAAAAAAAAAAAATTTTATATATTTTTTCCGTCCTTAAAATTAAGCATAGGTGGGATCATTTCGATATGTGTACATGATGATGCCCGTTAGTAGATGAATTCGTTTAGGATCAACAAGCAGAGCAACAAAAATTATAAAAAGAAAGCAGAAGAAAGGAGGAAGGAAAGACAGAAAGAGAGATAAGAGAGAGAGGGGAGGAAAGCAACTAAGGCGGAAGGAAGGGACAGTAAAGCAGTGGCGTAGCTACCTTGGGTGGCACCCGGTGCGGAAGTTGGTGGTGTCACCCCATCGAAAGTAAAAAGCAATAAATTTTATACAGGGTTACTGGTAACTCGACGTATTCCTTGCAGGACGTCATAGTAGGGTTAAAATGCAACAAATTAAGCCACCAAATGTTCTACCGAAATTCAGTAGTTTTTGAATTAGTTAAGAGTTTTAGTTTTTTATGAAAAATCCCAGATTAAATTACCTAAATATTTACAAAGATTACCTCAGTGGGCGTAGCCAGCGTGTTAAAATTGACTCCGTTTTTAGTGACAGTGAGTTTATCAGCTACGGTATACCTCAGGGAAGTATCTTGGGACCCACACTATTTCAAATTTATATAAATGATCTCTGTCAGTTACCCCTCATTTGTTGTGACATATTTACCTACGCAGACGACACAGCACTTTTGATATATGATGAGACCTGGGACAAAGCAAAACATAGAGCTGAAACGACCTTGCGAACTGTTATGGACTGGCTTTCCATTAACCTCCTGACGCTCAATGTTTCGAAAACTAAAGTGATTCAGTTTCTACCACCAAATTCACCCAAACCACCAACTGATTCAACCAAAATAACAGCGCATATTTGTCATGAGGCCTCAACTTGCAACTGCAATGACCTCGATATGGTATCATGTATTAAGTATTTAGGTGTTCATATCGATGAGAGACTAGACTGGCGTGTTCATACGGATACTCTATGCTCCCGGCTTCGTAAACTAATTTATTTATTTAAAGAGCTCAGACATTCGGCCGACATTGAAACAGCTTCGCTTGTATATCGTTCCCTATGTGAGTCGATTATTACTTACTGCATCCCTGTGTGGGGGGGTACTTTCAAAACCGTGATGCTTAAGGTGGAACGAGCTCAGCGGGCTGTTCTCAAAGTTATGTATTTCCGTAAAAGGGACTACCCCACAGCCCAGTTGTACTCCGAAGCCCAAGTACTCGCGGTAAGAAAACTTTATGTCCTCCGCACTGTCTTGCGTCGACACTCTACGATGCCGCTAGATAGAAATCTATCTAATCGGCGGATTGGCTTTCCTATCTGTGAATCTGTTCAGTGTCGTTCTGCGCTTGCCCGACGACACTTTCGTGCCCAAAGCTCCAAAATGTACAACAAAATAAACAAGAATCTATCAATTTATAAACTTACCCTGCATAAGGTCAAGCAGAATCTTAAGTCATGGCTACTGTCCCTCAATTATGAAGAAACAGAGCAAATTCTTGTAACTCTTTCGTAATACGAAGTCTACGCTATGAGTGGCACTCAACTTCACCATTACGCGCGATCCCAATCAATCTTTCCTAAACATTCAAATCAATTTACAGACACACTCAAACACACACACACATACACACAAACACGCACGCATGCACACTACACGCATACATACAATCACCATTACAGGCTATTTCTAACCATTTATTATTGTTTTGTATTATTTTAGTCTTTTTTATTTATTTTTCTCCTTTGTTAATCTTATTGCATAAGTTTTCAATTGTATTTCCTCCCGGGAGAGGGCACTGGCTCTTGTAACACAGGTTAACCACCTAGTACAAGTGTCAGGGACTTCACACATTTTGTAACCATTTCGTATGTAATAAAGATTATTATTATTATTAAATCATTTGAAACCAATTTAAAAATGATTTACGGCGCGACTGTACTGAAATTTAAATTATTATCATAGTTGACGCCGTAGCAGACCTTTATTAATAATTAAAAGTTGAATAATGCCTAAAACTTTGGCAAATATCACTAACCAAACATTTAATTTTTTGTAATTTTTGCTATTACTTCATAAAAAATGTAGTCTAGTGCAAAAAAAAAAATGCTACACCTGGTGTACAAATTACTAAGAAAATATCCTTGTCTTATCAGCTATCCAAAAAGGTATGAAAGTTAATACAAAATCATGGACTACATTATGAAAATCGTTTTTGATTTAGTACAGGCGTGCGTTTCACAAAAAGGTGATTATTCGAAAAATCAAAAACAAAATCGTGAACATTATTATTCTTTTTAATCAATATTAAAAACTTTAATTACACACATTTCACACGTCTTGTTCGATGTGCTGCCCTCGGTTTCGAATACATGTTCTTATTCGCTTCCTTACTTCGGTTTTTGTTATTCTTGATGTGATTGTTGCCCTCATCTGGTCCGCCGCATTTGTAATTCTCTCCCTTAGTTCTTCAATTGAATTTACTGGGGTCACATAAACTAGATCTTTCATATGACCGCAGACGTAAAAGTCTAGCGGCGTCAGATCAGGGCTTCGTGCAGGCCACGGAATCGGCCCACCGCGCCCTATCCATCGGTTTGGATAGTTTTCATCCAGCAATTGTCGAATTGTGATTCGGAAGTGGGCTGGACATCCGTCATGTTGGTAAATCATGTTTGCTCTTCTTTCTTCCGGTACATCCGTGAGCAGTGCTGATAAATGATTTCTGAGGAAATCTTCATAAAGTTCCCCATTTAGTGTTCGGGGTAAAAAATGTGGGCCAATTAATTTGTCGTCAATAATACCCATCCAAACATTAAGCGAGAACCTTCGCTGGGATGCGGTTGGTTTCAGTTTTTTAGGGTTTGCTTCTGCTTTCGGTGCCCAGTAATGTAAGTTGTGGTAATTTGTGATACCATCACGATCAAAACATGACTCATCGGTCCACAGAATGTTTTTTAAAAAGTTTTCGCTGTCGGCGTCGGTACTTAGCATAAAACGACAAAATTCAAGCCGTCTCGGCGGATCTCCTTCTTCTAATGACTGGACTGGTTGGTAATGGTATGGATGTCGGCCTGACAAGTGAACTACAGACCAGACTTTCCACTGTGACATACCAAGCTCACGCGCTACGATGTTTGTCGATGTGTTAGGATCGTCAATAAAACGTTGAAGAATAAGCTCCTCGTCCTCAGCCGTGTATCTCCGGGAACGACCAGTGTCAACTTGCCTGCTTCTTTGGACGCTGCCAGTTTCAGATATTCGCCGATAAGTCGATCCGAAGACACTAACGTGGGGGAGTCGGCGGTTGGGAAAGCGAAGTTGATATTCTCGCCGCGCCTCAGCAGCGTTACCGTCACAAAGTCCGTAACAGTACATTATGTCAGCGTATTCAGGATTAGAATATGCAGCCATAGTCAGCGCTTATGAAGGCACAGCACAGCACAAGAGCAAGATACGCAGCAACAGTTAGGGAAATAGCCAGTAACAAAACACGAGCTTGCGCGACGTAGAGTTGAAACTAACTAACGCTGACGACCAAATTTTGCAAAATCGCACCCCCTGTCATGCCGAGAGAACAATAGCGACCAATCACAAAGCTCCCCGAGTGTTTGGAGTTCAAGCGCAGGTAAAAACTACGAATAATACGAATACGAAACAATAGGTTGACCGTCTCGCAATTTTACCTGCCCCCCATAAAACTCTTCTCTTCCCTGGCACACATGCAAAAGTATTGACAATCATACCTTTCTGAATAACTGATAAGACAAGGATATTTTCCTAGTAATTTGTACACCAGGTGTAGTATTTTTTTTTTGCACTAGACTACATTTTATGAAGTAATAGCAAAAATTACAAAAAATAAATGTTTGGTTAGTGATATTTGCCAAAGTTTTAGGCATTATTGAACTTTTAATTATTAACAAAGGTCTGCTACGGCGTCAACTATGATAATAACTTAAATTTCAGTACAGTCGCGCCGTAAATCATTTTTAAATTGGTTTCAAATGATTTAATCTGGGATTTTTCATAAAAAAACTAAAACTCTTAATTAATTCAAAAACTACTGAATTTCGGTAGAACATTTGGTGGCTTAATTTGTTGCATTTTAACCCTACTATGACGTCCTGCAAGGAATACGTCGAGTTACCAGTAACCCTGTATGATAAAGGACATGGATCATTTATTATTTATGATATTGAAGAAATAACAAAACACAATAATAACTAAGACAGAAAAGGAATTGTTATACAATTCAAATTTCTTGTTTCTAGCTTTGACAGCTGCAAACTCAGCAATAACTTCATCGAAATTTATATTTTGTATTGCCTCGTGTTCGATGACTAATATACCAAGATTACTAAGCCGCGATTGGGTCATTTTTGCCCGCAAATAGTTTTTTATTAATCCCCCACGACAGCGTCAGGCTCTTTTGCGGGAATCCCCGAATTTATACATAGAGCTGAGCTAGTGCTAGTGGAGGAATCCCCGAAAAAGAAATTTTTGTGTTAGCGATTTTTTTTTTGTTTGTACATTGTTCTTAAAGTTAAGAGACTGGGTGGGTGTCACCTCAAAAAAACTGACACCCGGTGCGGCCCGCCCCCGCCGCTTTGCTACGCCACTGCAGTAAAGCTACGGTTTCCTAAGACTGCGGTAGCCGCCACATAGCGTCCGCAATTTACCGTCGTTTGACGTCACTAAAACGTTATTTTATGAAAGTAAGTTGGTGTTTCCGTAGTGAGCGTTTCTGACATCCTAAAGTCAAACCCCGCCGTCATTATTTTCATGACGGCCGTCACTGTGACCGTTATGTGGCGGCCACCGCTCTTCTAGGAATCCGTAGCTAAAACACACAAATTTCTTTCCGTTGAGGGGTTTGTTGCGCCACTTCTTCTTCCCAGCTAAAGGCTCTAGGAAGTGGTGAAGGGTGGACGTTTTAGGGGACTGTCTTATGTAATTTTGACGTTTGAAAAGTGCTGATTCTCAGCCTAGTTTGAATAAATGACTTATTTTTTTCAAATATGAAAAAAATAAGTCATTTCATTTTAGTTTATTTCATTTGAGTTTTTTTTTGGCACAAAGACATTGAATGTCTAACCAATGCTTAAAACCTCTTTCTCTCTTAAAATTTCCCTAGATTCGTCTAAGTTAACCATTTCTCAGCAAGAATTTACGAAATTAATCTTCTCAACTCAAGAATCTTCCCAATCAAACATTTCTCAAGCCAAATACGCTAACTTTCCTCTCAACAACTTCCCTACCTAACCCTCTCCCCGCTACAGGCACAAAAGGCACATTACATCAACGAAACAAACAATACTGTACACTAATTTGAGCCTCAATGGTACGAAACGAAACGTTGCGACCTGTTGCGTTGCCATGCGATTGTACACGCCATTACCGACTAGCAATGGAATGGGATAGTTTTTGAACTTTGGTACTTTTGACCCCGCGTATGCTAAAGCGGATAGGAGAGGGTTGTGATTTTCATGTGTTTTGTTTTGTGTACAGGGTGTTGTGGGCGATACATATGTTATAGGGAGGCTATTATAGAGTCATGGCTGGTTTATTTAATCCTGGATCCTGATCCAAGTCTGGCTGTATTTGAGATACCAATAATCACAGTTTTTGAATTTTAATAATTACGTAACCAAACAAAAAAAAATAGTCTATAACGTTCCCACTGCTAGGACACAGACTGGGGCAGGTAATTACAACATCATTTATATATGTCACCGTAAAATTATAAACTTCGTTAGTTTATAATCTATCGGTATTATTTTCGTTAGATTATAAACTGTCGAAAAATTGTGAACTGCGACAAATCATTTACGATTTAACGCATTATTTTTCGATAGTTTATATTGTATCCATGAGAAACGAGCGTAGTGAGCGCTGCCGCTGCCGCGGCAGCGCTCACTGCGCTCGCTCGACTAGCGCGGTTGGTCACAGTTCTAACCTAACCTAACCCATTTCTCGCAGTTCACAATTTTTCGACAGATTATGATCTAACGGAAATAATACCGATAGATAATAAACTAACCGTGCTCACAATCTTACGGTGACATATATAAGCATCTTTCTAAAAGCCACATTTAGTAATGTAGAAGATGTGATCAGTCAAAAGACAAAATATTTATTACAATTTGACCATTTTACAAAAGTGCTTCGATAGAATTTTCTAATAGTCCGTCTGTTGGTCAGAAAGTTATTGACTTATTTACCTGTTCCAAAGTGTTTAATTCATTTACTTACTGTTAATAAAAATGTGAGACATTCAGGGATTGACTTTATTTTATGAAACACCCTTTATCTACTGCGCTGTGTCAGCGACGCTACATCCCATTTCCAAAACTTTATTTTGCAGAAAAGTTTTGCAACGTAACTTTAGGGTAGGTGAAAAATTAAGTTGTCGAGTTGGGCAATTGACAAAATGGGATGACGCTGAAGTGTTGTTTTCGTTGAGAATGAGCATGTAGACAGAGTTTAGACATGTTATCTACTGAAACTAAGTGGCACATTCAATGATGTGTAGGGCATGTTCTAGTGTGATGGATGTTTTAACAGGAATTGGAAAAATAAAGAAGAAAAATGTATTATTCTGTACAAACAAGACGCACATTATAAAATAATATAACATAACATCACGCCTTGTTTCCCCGAAAGGTTGGGCAGAGGTGTCCCTGTAGCAGCACACACCCACATTTCGCCAGTTATGTTTAAGTCCCATGTAATAGGGGGCGAGCCTATTGCCATCAACCGGGCACAAATCCAGACTCCGAGCAGCTACTGAGATATTTCAGATAGAAAAACCCAATAACACTTTGACCGACCCGGGAATCGATCCCTGGACCTCATGAGGTCCAGGGATCGATTCCCGGGTCGGCCAAAGTGTTATTGGATTTTTCTTGGTCTGGCTCAGCAGTAGCATTTGCGACCACTAGACCAGACGCAAATAAACTATGTAGATGATGGTGATGTATAAAATAATATATGTAGTAAAAAGCCTCGTATTCGAAAATAAGAGAAATTAAAAAAAGTTTTACTATATTGTCTATTACTTGATGTCAGAGATTAATTGGTCGCATCAAGACCATGGACAATTCACATACCTAGCTTAATAAGTAAATCGAGTGCTTTCTGTCTTTCAAATTGTAAATAGAAATAAACTTTAATCGTTTGACATAAACTTTCTTTTGCGTTACCAATGGGCGTACGAAAAGAATGGTCTTGAAAATGAGAACACTAATCTGAATTGCTGTCGTTTCTACATAGGCAACAATACGAGATGGGCTATCTACCTATCTCCGGGTCCTAAAAGCAATATCAATAAATCTGCTGTCTATATGGCAGCTGACCGCTAGGGTTCGTTGATTTAAACTATACTCCGTTTGAAATAAGATTAGACATTTAAACAAACCTTTTTTACAGTCCGTTCAACCGATTTTGACTTCTATACCGTAGGCATAAGGATGGCATTAAAAGCAAAAAAAGTGGTTACAAACCAACTGTTTACTGCAGCTGTCATTTATCATGCCACCAACGCAATAGAAGTCAAAATCGGTTGAACGGACTGTAAAAAAGGTTTAGTTAAATGTCTAATCTTATTTCAAACGGAGTATAGTTATACAACCAAGCAACAGATGGCTACAAAGGAACCCACAAATATAGATACACGGAAATCAGAAAAGGTATGCGTTTCGATAATAATCGTAATTTCAAATTAGTACGAACGTCGCGCCACAGAGACGAATCTTCTAAGTTTTGCACTACCGCGCTTTGTCATAGGGGCACGAGTCGTGAGCACAGCTCGCGCATGTTACAATTTCGGCCAATGACAGTAGCCGAATGACACGCGAGAGGTCCAATAGGCGACGAGCATCGATTGACGAACCAATCGCGTGCAGCTCGGCGCCCCCCGGCTTCTTCATTCCGCCAAACAGACCGAAAAATTAACTACTGCGCAGTGTCAGTTTGTGCTCACGACTCATGCCTTCTACCTTATCACTACGCGTTTGTATGTAGTTTTCTATCTGTCGAGTTAGCTACTCCGGTTGTCGTCTGTTACTCTTAAATTTTGAAGAGTCGTGTGGAATAGGGTAGTTTCCTTGGTAAAAAAAATTAAAATTCTATTTAGTCTGTCTTTCAGATGATAAAAAAATATTAGACACGTATTTTTTGCTTTATCATATTAATCAAAAATAACTTAGAAAACACGCATTAAAGTTGGGGAGTGGGAGCTCGCTACGTCACAACGTCGTATAAAATCTAGCACGGCGTGACGTCATGCCACATTTTAACTCAATGTATCGCCGTTATCTTTTGATTACGTCAAAAAATAAAAAATACTTGTCCAATATTTTTTTATTTTCTGAAAGACGGACTAAAAAATAAAAATTTGGACACAAGCCTATTGAGTAAACAACATTCATATTTTATGGCATAGGCTTTCAAAAACTGGGGGTAAAGCCTCCGAAAATAACACAAATCCATAATTTTCACCCAACCGTATCAATCTCCCATAGGCCCCACTTCCCATAATTACAATATTATGGTAAAACATCCCCCATACATTACTGCTGTCGACAATTTGTCACGGCGCGAAGTTATAGAGACAGACGCTATGGCACAAAATAGATAGATGCAGAAAGTCGGCTCCATACAACGAGCGAAAAGGCACGCACATACACAACAGTACTAGGATCATTTAGCGCGCGGCCGAAATCGGAACTAATGCCGCCATATTGTTTTTCAATACAATATCTCTAACAATTTCATAAAATGTTTACTAACAACGCCCCCCTGTCAATGTCATTCAGGCGCCAAAAGATTTTTGAAGCACTCTAGGGGCGCTTGTACTGAGAGTGCAAGCGCACTCGCGACCGGCATTTGTTTGAGATCGCCGTACGTACACGTCTATGTTTGCGTGCGCCTGTATCACTCGTTGTATCGAGCCAACCTTTTGTATCGTATCTATTCTGTGGCGGTGGGTACTAATGTAACAACTAATCGATCATGGGTTCGATGCTCGCTCGAGGTAGGGATGTTTTGATGGGGTTCAGATGTTATGTTTTTGAGGGTGGATGTTGTAGGCTTTATTTATGATAGATTGATTAATTGCTTGTTTGTTTATACGTACAGTCGGTGTACAGAGTTGAGTATCCAACTAAGCAAACATGTAGAAAGGTACTTTCCTTCGTACACCGAAAGTACGTTACAGTCAAATCTGGATAAGCCAGAGTTCAAGGGACCGCGTTCTCTTTTTCGCTTCTCACTAACTCCAGCTTATAGAGGTACAGGAGTGGCCTTTCTTACTTATAGAGGTTGAGGCTGGTTGGCAAAGGTTGAGCTGAACAAAAACGTTAGTTCCACGAAATTTAAGAACGTGTCATAAATAGTTTTTTTTTTTTCTTGTCCTAGGGTTCAACAATAGGATGGACCCTAATCTCATTACAATCTAGCCTTATAAATAGACTAATAAGTAATTTAATTATAACCTAAACTATTATCTTTGCTAAGAATGTGTCCAATAGCACTTTTCTTATTGTCTCTATTAAGGCGAATACACTTCGTTCTTGTGTTTGTTTGGCACTTTTGTACTTTACACTATTCACTAACACTAAACACTAGCTCGAACGGTTTAGTCTTCTAACTATGTTTGTGTGGTCGAGAAGCTGGATTGCCTCGACGTTCACATTCTGATGAAGTCTCTTTTCGTGAGCTTCTGCAAATTTCTGGATCACTCTTTCGACGAACTCAACTTTTAGGTCCCGGTGGAGGTCATCATTTCGTATGTACCAAGGTGCATTTACAATTTCCCTTAGCACTTTGTTCTGGAATCGTTGTATTATTAATATATTCGTTGTAAATAGTATGTAGATGTTAAATTACGCTCGACTGTCGCTTATAGAGGTCCGGGCAAGTAGTGTTACTTATAGAGGTTTCAGAGGGTTAAAATGACGGGACCCGGCAATTACTCTCATATATTATAGTGTTTTCTCGCTTACCCAGTTCTCACTTACTCAGGTTTGACTGTATATGATTTTGCAAAATTTTAGAAATCTTTAGTACATGGTTAGACATGAATCCCTAGTCTATATATAGACTTTAAAATGCATTGGTCATTGCACTAACTATTATATAATTATCACTTACCTCAAAAACGGTGAAGGAAAACATCGTGAGGAAACCGGCATGCCTGAGAGATATTTCTCGACGGCAGCTTTAAAACTCTCGAGACACCAGTTTAGTCACTAACCACGTTTCATTTCACACGAGATGAAGGTTACTCTAACTGAGTATATCGAAAGTTACTATACAAAACACTTTAGCCAATGTAATATAACATCATAACGCTTGTATTTCACGAATGGTTATAGGCAGAGGTGTAGGTTAACCTATACCTATACACCCACATTTCGCCAGTTATGTTTAAGTCCCATGTAATAGGAGAATTACTAACCTACTAGTTACTGGGTTGTGGATGTCAGATAGGCAGTCGCTCCACGTAAAATATTGGTATTCACCTGCATCTGGATTGACTGGAAGCCGACCTCAACATAGTTGGGAAAAGGTTAGGCAGATTGAATAGGGGGCGAGCCTATTGCCGTAAACCGGGCGCAGATCCTGTCTCCGGGCTGCTACTGAGAAATTCCTAACTGAAAAACCCAATTTAAAAAAAACTCGACCTTTTTTTTTATTGGTGGGAAATTATCAAATAACTTCTCCCTCTCTGAGTGGAGCGGGAGGGCGTGTCAGACTCTTACTGACTAAAACCCACCCGTGTTTATTTATTTAAACTTTTCACACTCAAAAAGGTACAAAGGCGGACTTAATGCCTTAGGTATTCTGTACCACCCAACCAAGGGTGGTGAAGAGATTAGATGGCAGGTGCTCTGTTTGAGAGGAACAAAGAAAAACGTGTGTTCCTTCAGTTGCCATGTTACCGGGAGCCACGATATCCCTTTCGGACTTCTTCGCAACCCTGGCAGACTTTTCCCGTCCTGGGAATCGAACCTTGGACCTCATGCTCAGCTATAGCGCTTGCGATCAATAGACAATCGAAGCAACCCAATTATATACTCCTAGACGTGTAAATTATATAGGCGTCGACGTGTTTTTAACCGACTTCAAAAAAAAGAAGGAGGTTCTCAATTCGTCGGGATTTTTTTTTTTTTATTTATGTTCCCCGATTACTCGAAGACGACTGGACCGATTTGAAAAATTATTTTTTTGTTTGAAAGGGTATACTTTCAAGTTGGTCCCATTGTCATTTGGTCACGATCTGATGATGGGATCTTGGAGAAATCGAGGGAACTCTTCAAATATTAAAGGCACATCTATAGCGATTTGGGTATTTTTGATGAGCAGTTGACAAAAGGCTATTGTAACTTAGATAAATTATAAACCAACCCACTAAAAAGTGAAAAAAAAAAAACTTTTTTACAAAAAACACAACCGACTTCCAAACTACAAAGTGAAAAATAACTTTATTTTCGGAAGTCGGTGTCAAAAAACTAAAATACTGATCTGATCCAAAGACACCGACTTCTGAAATTAAAGTTATTTTTCACTTTGTAGTTTGGAAGTCGGTTGTGTTTTTTGTAAAAAAGTTTTTTAAATATACTACTTTAGTCAAACGATTAAGCAGTATAAGTACATTTACGCCTATGGCTGTACGGTGCTGTATATGTAAATAAAGCTATTTACATTAGCTATTTAGACTCACGATGGAGTGAACAAATCGATTGAGCGTGAATGTGGATAAAGAGCGTTTATCCTAAAAGTTGGCAACGTCGTAAATAGCTGTCAAATATTTACCTGTTTTGATTAATTTGGCAATATTACTGTATGGAATTATGAAATGTGGCTAAATAGGGAACTAAAATATTGATTACTAGCGAACGTCACGCGGTGTCACCCGCGTAGTTCCCGTTCCCGTGGGACTACGGGGATAAAATATAGTCTATGTTACTCGCTGATAATGTAGCTATCCATTGCTGAAAGAATTTTTCAAATCGGTCCAGTAGTTTTTAAGTTTATTCGTTACATACAAAAATACAAATCTTTCCACTTTATAATATTAATATAGTATAGAAGTATAGATTATTATTACTATTAGTATAGATGAAATGCAATAATTAATATCGTAACACCGAACATTTAGTTTTAGAGGTAAAAAAAGGATTTGGAAACTTTCCAAATGCCTTTTTTAGACCTAAAACGGTTAGAACATCAAATTCAGTGTTATAATTGCAATTCATTATTAATATTCTAGTTCGCCAGTTAGCCACATTTCTTATTTCCATACAGTAATATTGCCAAATTAATCAAAACAGCGAAATATTTGACATCTATTTGCGACGTTGCCCACTTTCAGAATAAATGCTCTTTACACGTTTTGAAGCCCGTCCCATAGCAGTATATGGGTTTTGTCGGTAATCATGAAGTCCGTAGTTAGTTTTTTTTACGTATTTATTTAATGTGCAAGGACTTTGTCAAGCTATTAATTTACCGGAGCTATTTAATGTTCATATTCCCTTATAAATCTTATAATTGCAAAAGTAGTGTTAAGTATTCCTTAACTACACTTTTATTTGTTTATACTTCTAATATCTGGATGACGGTATGTTTTTTGGTAGTTTTCTAAAAATGCCCCCCCCCCCGAACCCCCCCTGCATACTAAATTTAATGAAAATCGTTGGAGCCGTTTCCGAGATTCAGATTATATGTAAACATATATACAAGAATTCCTCGTTTAAAGGTATTAGATTAAATACAGATGATTTTTCTAGGAAATTCTTATAATTATACTTTTGTTCCACCGTTATCTTATAGTTTCGTCTCGAGGAATATTTTTTAAATAATTTGCCTGATCCAAATTTGAATACGGTCGCTAACATATTAAATTTCCACCTCCAGATCAGTAGCCTAATTGCGTAACTTATTTTCGTAAACAATTTTGCCTAATTTGTTTCATTTTGACAGTTCAAAAACATTCATTGCGTTATTTACGTTGTTGTGAAAAAAAAAATTCCAACTTCTGAAGCAATGGATTAGCAATCTGTTTAAATCGAAACAGATTGCGATTGTGTTGTATTACGCAATAAGGGTACAGGTTCAAAACCTAACTTATAGGTTCCTATTGGGAAACCAAATCAGAGGTGTTCGGGATACCAGACTGAATTTCATTCTATTGAAGATATACAACGCTCAACCAATAACGTTTGTGAAGGTTCGGAAACTATTTCTAAGTAACTTTTACAAGTATTTTGAAACCAACTTTTGCGACATTTAAAGGTTCTTTTCTTTCCTAGTAACCTACACAATGTACAGAAATACTTCGTATATACAAGAGTAACTTTGCTCAATATAATTCCAAGTTGTTTCATATTAAACTACGCTTTAAGGAATTTGTTCACTCGCTGTTTTATTTCTAAGCTGTGTTATTATCATGAATACAGTAGGAGATATTTTCTCTGTATTTTTATTTGTGGTTGTTTTGAGGAAGTGTATATATGACTTGATAAAGCTATGGACGCATCTACGTTTTAAATCTGTAGATTTTTTTGTAAAAGTTGAGATTATAAAACATTTATTGAAACCTTTTTTGGGGATTTTTCTTCGTACTGTTGGACATAGGTCTCCCTCCCCCAAGCACCCAGCCACAAACGAAAAATCGAAAACCTCTAAAGGGGGTTCAGGATCTCAAAAAAATATGTTGTTCCATACATTTATGTTCGCAAAACTCGACAAAAAGTATGAAACGCCTGATTTTTTGACCCCTCAAAAGGTTTTAAGTTATTTCAATTTGATTACACCTAGTATACATTTTCAACTAATTATCGTCTCTCAAAACTTTTATAATATGTTCGTTATTATTCCCCATTTGAGGAGGACTGTCCTCGTTCGAAGATGTGCACACACCATTACAGTATTCTCGGTGACCCTAATATCCTAAGGTAAGGTTTTCTTGTTACATGGAGCGTTAGAATCGTCCTTTTATAAGCTTTCTAATCTTTATATTTATCTAACGACCCACCTTGAAGACATTTTGGGGGATACGGAATCCTCTCGGGAGTGTTTTAAGATGTCTGCTCTGTATCTTAGTATCTTTTGTATCTCATAAAATGTAATCACTTTTATTCATGAATGTAATTAAGTGTTATTTTAGCTTTCTTTGATTATGTAATTTTATCTAATAGAAATTAGGTATCATTGGTTTTTAGGTAATTAGTTAGAATGCGGGGTAACTAATTTCGAATTTGCTTAGAAATGTTTTAGTGAAGACATATATTTGTAGACTTTTCACTATCGTTGGTACCATCAGTAAGAAATTTTTTGTACCTAGTTGAATATCGAAAACGTTTCTTTATGGTTTGACCGACACCGCCTTAGGAATTCGCTGCGAGGCGGGGGGCGGACGCCGGCACCGTGAGCGTTGAAGAATGAGCGATGCGGCAGCGGGACGCCGTGAGCGTTGACGAATCAGCGGCCTGCACTACGGTACAACGGTATCGGTCAAACTATTGTAGTAATAGGTCTTGTTTTTCTAGGTAAACTTTAAAGGTAACCTTTTAAAACTTAGTTGGATAAGTAAATGGGACTACTAATAATGTGACACATACACATGATGCAACCTTTTGGTGATGTTCTTCAGAAAAGTCAGGTGCGTAGTACTCGGCGTGCGTGTATGACCAGATGTATGAACGTAACAGAGGAAATGTAAGGATCATAGCAGGTGGTGTTCTGTAGATTCTGCCTACCCCCAAGGGAAAAAGTTACGTATTATGATGCAGTTCATATTTATAGAGAAAAAAAAAGTGGCACTCCGGCAGTGCCGAAAGAAGTGAAAACTTGAAAAAAAAATCGGCACCACGGTAATCAACGCGTCGATGTCTTTTACTCCACGCACCGCGGTAATCAAGCGTTGATGTCTTTTTAATGGTCAAAAGCTGGTGTCGTAACAGTGTCGCGAAATCAATGGTTTAGTCCCATCTCAAAAATGCCCAACGCTACTAAAGAAGTTTTCACTTAAAAAATTACAATACAAAGTTTCAGCTTGAATCCTTTATTTACTACACCTATTTTACCTATAAAAATGCTTAAAATATACCACAAAAATTCAGAACATTTCTCTTTAGAAATAAAATTACGTAGATACCGGTCCTAGGACAATATAAAATAACTTGTTATCTACTATTTTATGATAATGTCGACAGTCATATCTCTGCCGTGCCAACGCCAGAAAATGTGTTACTATTATTATGTTACAATATTAGTCTTTCAACGTGACAGTTATCTGAATATTATAGTACTAGTGTTTTACTATATTTTGGTACTTATGTCTTTTCTTTTAGTGACTAATTTTGATGTTGAAACGCACCATATTAAAACTATATCAGAGAAATTAGAAACTACTCTTTTGAAGATGGAAAGAGTATTCACTGGAATACCCCTCTCAGAATTATTTTTCGCCAAATAATCTGAAATTAAAAATGATTATGACTAAAAAAGCCGATTGCGGAAGACGAAGAAAAAAACGTGTGCCGTCGGGGGCCACCGTCAGGAACGAAGTTCTTTCTCACGTATGATTTAAAACAAAAACAAAAATTTTGCAGCCGCCATCTTGCATTTACATTTTGACCTCATATCGGCTTTAGTGCCCTCGAAAACTATGAAAACGATACCCATGACGAAAAATTTTAACATTTTCGCAGCCGCTATCTTGGATTTTCATTTTGACTTCACTATCGGTTTTTGCACCCTTCAAAACCATGAAAACGATACCCATGATGAAAAATTTGAATCAGCTGCCATCTTGGATTTTAATTTTGACCAAATTCACACTTTCTCTCTCGCAGTGTACTCGGGCCGATGTGTACAATTTTATCCCACGACACTGTAATCACTTTACTCTTTTCTTTTGTTTTTTCTGCCGGCGTTCTCTCTCTTTTTCTCTTTCTTTTTAGTGTGACGATTTTTGAAAGTTCACAAGCCGCGTTAAAGAACTTCGTTCCAAAAAAACAATAATTTTGAGAATCTAAGACTCTCACCACCATTTCGTGAACGTTATCAATTCTACATAATTATATAGCTTCTGCTCGCGATTTCGTCCGCGTGAAGTTTCTTGTTCTCCCGTTCCAACCCATCGCATCACCCGCCCACGCTATAATGTACTTCGTTTTCTTTTTTTGCTCGGCTCCTTAGGGTTGTAGCGTAAAGTTAATTAGCCTATCATACTAGGAATTGGACTCTCATAATCAAAAAATTTTTTTCAAATCATGCTGGTTGTTCAAGAGATTAGCGCGTTCGGACAATAAATAAAAAAACAAACTCTTCAGCTTTCTTATTAGTATAGATATAGTTTTTTTAGGTAGGTACAGTAAACGTATCGCCTTCGATTTTCTATAGAATTTGTATTCTAACATATTGCCAGTCTAGAAATCCTTTCCTTCAAAAGTTAAGGCGCCCAACGTAAACTTTGAAACTTCATATGAAATTGGAAAACTCAAATTGAAACATTCCCGATTTCTAAGAATTTCGACATTCTCCACCTCAATACAAACTAAAATAAAACCTTAATACACAAAGTCCATCCATTGAATCTCAGCGCATTCTCTGTCCATCAAAGTTTCGGAACAGCCATCAAACTATCACCGTCCACAATAGTTCGTCCAATAAAACTTAGCGACAGTGGGACAAACTTGTATGAAATGTTGGCCCACATTTTATTAGCTTGTACAATGTGGTATAACCGAGTTTGTTTTACTGCTGATGTTTCTATTACACTATTTTGGTTTATTGTTGCTTCTCGACTTGGGGAAGATGGAGATTTTGGCTATTTTCTTCTTTTAAAAGGGTCTTAAATGAAAGTGTGAGTGGGTGTTTGAGTATTCTTTTAACAGTGTGTTTTAAAAATTAACGATCACAATATGTACCTATTAAAATAATTGTTTTTTCTTCAGAAAATTAAAATCTTTTTGAAGATGATAATAGAAGAAAAAAAGAAAATACGTTTAATGAAGCCTATACATTTTTCCCACTTTATTGTCTGTGTTACTGTTTACACAGTAATTTGGAACCTTTCTCAGCTTTCCATTGCACTATTGACTTTAACCTGTAGTGGCTAAGATGGAGTAGGTAGAAAGAGTACTAGTAACAGAAACAATAAAAAATTAAACAAACGTGCAAACAGACACGCCTTAACATCGTAACAACTGTAAAAGCACGCATAAATTAACCTTAACAAAACTTCTTCAGCACTTACAAACACTCTCAAGAGCCGAGTGTTAAAAACTAAAAGTATAAAGCTCCAACTTGTCGAGATCAGAGCCGTATTAAGAGTCGGATACAAAGTTGATATGTAGACCGGAGAGAGAGTGACAGGTTCCTCTGTCGTACCGATCGTAATTATTAAATGATTGGTAGACGTATTCCTTTTTAGGGTTCCGTAGTAAACAAGGAACCCTTATAGTTTCGTCATGTCCGTCTGTCTGTCTGTCCGCGGTCTAGCTCCGAGACCTTTAGTACTAGAAAGCTGTAATTTGGCATAGGTATACATATTAATTACGCCGACAAAGTGGTAAAACAAAATCATGAAAAACATTTTTTTTGGGTACCTCCCCGATACGTAAAGTAGTGATGTTTATTTTTTTTTATCCCATGGTGTGGGGTATCATTGGAAAGGTCCTTTAAAAACATTGTGAGTTTGTAAAAACCATTTTTGGATTCAGGGATCCGTTTGCGAAATATTAAGCTTTAAAGTGCTAATTTTTGTAGAGTCAAGTGTGTGTCCCCTTTTTTTTACGAAAAATTAGACGAGGTCGGCATTTCCCATCCGACTATTTGAGAAGGCCGAAAGAAACTACGAGTAGATGATAGGAAGCGGGTCATTATGCTGACCCTCTAATCTACTAAAAACATTGTTATCATAATCATTAACTTGATTGCCCATTGTTGAACATGTGCTCCTAGTGACCACTGTAACAGAGGATAATTGGCAAATTAACCACATTTGTTACATTAATTAGCGGCTAAATAGCCCTTAGTTGCCTATCGTAGACACTCTATGGGTTATCTTTGACCGCAACTACAGAAAATGTGCTGTTAAAATTGGCTTCATTACCATTTAGCACATAGAAGTCCTCTGTAGAACCTCTCCTGTTGCATTTAAAACCCTCTCCCCCAAAAATAACTTACGCAAAAGTGACCAACAACCATCAGTAACAAAAACCACTCGTTTATAAATATAGAAACCGAATAAAAAAAGTTGGGAAATACACTGGTACTGGGATGAAAGAGTTTGTTAACATGATTGTGTTCATTTTATGAGATTTCCTCTCGATGGAGCGCGCCACAAGTTGTGTGAAAGTTTTATCCATTTTCATGTCGAATTGCCATTGGCACGGACTGCAAAGAAAATGTGGCTTTTTATTTTTGTCGTTTAATATCTATCTTAGACGTTTATTTGTGAACTTTAGCTTCTTAATGAAAGGTCAAAGGGGAAAATAAATATAAAAATAGTTGTTGGCTTCTAGATTATTTATTTATGTGAGACTATGTGTTACCTTGCTTCAAAGGGGTGCAATCTACTATGTGACGATATGTCAATACATCGAGATTTCTGTAGTATATCTAAGTAAAATATGAACTACAGCGGGCGGTGTACGAACTCCTCCGTCCTAACAGACCTCTGTGGCGGCTGTCACCAAGGTGGCAGCCTGACGGTTTTGATAGGGGCTTGCCAAGTGGTCCCGACCGGCATATATTGTTATAAAATTGATGGTAAATATAAAATTTGACCCTCGTAAGAAGCACTTTTCTTTAATCTGACCCACCCCGACCACGTTCTGCGCCAGAATGTGGTCGGGGTGCTTTGAAATCGTCAGTTATTTAAAAAAAATCAGCTGTTCCTTATATTTTGACAGCGTAGGCGCCGCGGGTGCGCACGTTTCTATGTAACAGTAGTTTTTTTTTTTAGACCGACGAACTGTTTCAACGCAGGATGTTTCAGAATCATGTCCTGAATCCATGGTAACAATTTTCGCGTCGATGTCCCTGCCACCCTGTAAACGAGAGCTAAAGTAGACATTACTCCTTTAGGTCTTAAAAACCAAACAAATCAAATAAATCTTTATTTCTCTTACCCAACATTGTTCTAACTGTGCCACAATGTTGCACACGAGAACAGTCGCAAATGGACAAAGGGCTGCAGTCGTCGACAAATGCGTTCATTCAGCATCGATTACTGTGTGGCGACAATGTGGGTCCAGCTGAGCTATTGTGCACTTGACTATGTGTTTATTAGAGGTTATTTCAAGCTGGGGTCTTTCTATGGTCTTTCTTATCGTTCTTAGAATTTGGTCAGAGTAGCAATTTTCTCTTGTCAGTGTCCCCGATATTTAAAATTTAGCTAGTTTAGAATAGTATAGAATATAGCTTTTATCGCAGGCTTTGAGCGCGGCGACCGAATCAAGAAATTTCGTAACGTAACGAAAATAAAACCTAACGCCCCCCACTCCGCCTACCATGTAATGACGGTTCCCATGACAACGTGATGTTGTCATGAGAAATGTGATGTTGTCATGGAGGTTACAAATGCTATGCAATAGCTTTACCGCGGCAGTCCCCGAGTGCCACACGTTTTTGTTTTTTAACCGACTTCCAAAAAGGAGGAGGTTATATGTTCGTCGCGTATGTTTGTTTTTTTTTTGTTTTTTTTTTAATGTATGTCCACCGATTTCTTCGTCAATTGTGGACCGATTTTGAAAATTCTTTTTTTGTTTGAAAGGGTGTGCTCTCGAATTGGTCCCATATAAATTTTATTAACTTTGCTTGGAATTTTTTTGAGTTAGCTACAAAATACGTATTTTTTTCCCACTTAGTATGTAGATGATATGTTAAGTTTCTGTCATTGGTAGCAGGTAGTGGTATTCGAATGTGTGTGGGGTAGGTACCACAACTAAAAAATAAAAACTTTTTACAAAAAAAAAAATCAACCGACCTCGAGTCGGTGGCAAAAAACGAAAATACAAAACCCAAGACACCGACTTCCGAAATTAAAGTTATTTTTCACTTTGTAGTGTTTTTTTTGGAGGTCGTTGTTTTTTTTTTGTAAAAAGTTTTTTTTGTTCTGACAAAGTTCAAGTTCAAAATACAAAAACTGATTTTAGGTCCGAGTCTAAGTTGTCATTCTGTATTAAGAACTTTACCGAAGTTGGAATAAGGTTCGAAAAGGTTCGAATGGTACGAAAACTGGAGTTTGTAGTGAGACAGTCATAGTCTTTCTTGGAATTTGGTCAGTGAAACCAATTTCTTTTTTCTCTCCCATATACTCAGGTCTCCCCCATATTTTTTCAATTTTCTTTATGCCTTCTGCGTCCAATCAGTTAGGAACGAGTCCGAATTGTCACGTCAGCGTTACTTAAGCATGCCTCGGTCACGACCATATTTTTGGATAAATTCCTAGCTTGTGATAATTTTATACAGTGATTTATTTGTAAAGGTCCTAGAGATCTACTGCCATTTTCTATAGTCTGTCTCTACCGTGATCCCAAATGAAAGTCTTGAACTTTGATTCAAAGCTATGCTTTCTTGGCTTAACCCAACATGGTCTTTACAGCTTTCTAAGCTACACCAGTGGCTATAAAGGTCAGTTCTGATATCTGCGATCTATTTCCGCGTAGCTGCATAATCCAACCTTCCATGAGGCAAAGTCAGGCAAAGTGTTATTGGGTTATTCCATCAGGAATTTCTCAGTAACAGCCCGGAGTCGGGATTGGTGCCCGGTTGATGGCAATAGGCTCGCCCCCTATTACATAGGACTTAAACATAACTGGCGAAATGTGGGCACACCTCTAGCTAATCCTTTGGGGAAATACAGGAGTGATGTTATGTTATGTTATGTATAATCCAATATGTTGTGAATTGTAATAAAGTTTATACAGTAACACTATGGCTTGTATTCCGAGCTCGTTTACCGCATCTCGACTAATATTTGTATGGCTAACAGACCAGTACCCAGACTGTTTGTGTATGGTATTAATTGCATCTGTGACACGATATATTAATTACTAGCTTCTGCTTGCGACTTCGTTCGCGTGGAAGGCGATAAAATACAGCCCGTGTTACTCGCTGATAATGTAGTTTTCTATAGATGTTTTTTTTTTTTTGAATTGGTTAAGAGTCTTATTACATTTTTTACGCAAATTCATGATTTTTGTCCCTGAAATTTTCAGCAGCAGTAAGATATTTTAATTATTTGATTATGAATAAAGATAGTGCCATTCTCATTCTTGTTGGAGTTAAAAAAAACAGTGGCACACCGAGAGTGCCGACAGAAGTGAAAACTTGAGCAAGATCGCCTTGGTGTAAGAAAAATACTTTATAGAACGTTGGTCCGTAACGTAATATAAATAAAGAGCATAATAGCGTTTACAAAAATGAGGTGTCGGTAACAGTGTCGCGAGTTCAATTGTTTTTTCCCATCTCAAAAATGCCCAACGCGCCTAAGGAAGTTTTTACTTCAAAATCAAATGTTTTCTCTTTATAATATTTGTTGAGAATAGTTTCTACCCGCAACTTCATCCGCTGGAAAATTCACCGCGTCGCATCCCATCGCCTGTCCGCGCTATTCCTTCGTTTCCACTTTGCATTTTTTCTGACTTTTTTCTTTATGCTCGGCATTGCCCTGCAAAAAGGTAAGAAGATTTGAATTTCGCGGGCTACCGCTCCGGATCCACCTTAAGTCCAATGTAATAGGGGGCGAGTCTATTACCAACAACCGGGCAGGAATCTAAACTCCGACCTGCTGAGAAATTTCAGATGGAATAACCCCAATGTTATTACTACTACTTTATTAACTTTTGCTTGAAACGGCCATCGCCCAATCACATTAGTTACTATGGCTTCCAGAAGCCTTGATCGTCAAAACTCGGAAAAAAACCGACGCTCAATAAGCTCCTAAAGTTATCAAACTTTCTCGGAACTTGGAAGACGCAACGAAGTCCGCCAAAATCGAATTTCAAAGAAAAAGAAAAGTACCTAAAGAAAATGTACGAAAACACACGCGAGCTCCCACAATATTAAAAGTAATAAAGCAGCTTGTAAAACAATAACTGCCAAACGCAAGAACCCCATATTTCTGAAATAACACTTAATTTATCAAGCGAACTTGTAAAAACATGATGAAAGAACCCCTAGCGTTTGTTTTTATCTTAATCTTTTAGAGGTGCTGCACACAAGTTCGGGTCGGCATGATTCGGCACAGCTGTGCGGCAAAATTAAATTGGTATATGGAGATACCGGCTTCTGCCCGCAACTTCGGATTGGGTCCAGATATTTCTAAGTGTTAATCTAGGTTATAAACCATCTGTGTGCCACGTCCAAATCCGTTCAACCGTTTTCGCGTGATTGAGTAACACATAAACATTCAAACATACAAACTTTCACATATATAATATTAGTAGACGTTTTCCCGAACATGTTCGGGAAAAAGCTGATCGGTTTATCTGAAATTGTGCCGAGCCGACCCGAACATGATTAAGCGAGGGTAGATGCCGAACGTGGTCGGCCGACCGGCACGAGCCGAATATGTGTTCAACAAATACTGCCGAATAGAATATGCCGACCCGAACCTAATATGTAGCATCCTTTACGTAATGAAAGAGCCAAAATGATCCCTCAGCGTTTGTTTAGATCTTAATCTTTTATGTTCAACACTCGTCGAGACTTTAAAAAAGGGCTTTCATGATGTTTTTTCAAACTAACAGGCACTTTGAATGTCAAGTAGTCGGTCAGTTAGCCGGAAAGTTGAAGCTAGTTGCCCATTCCAAAACATAGAACTCTATGGATGTATTTAAATGGGGGGCCTGGAGTTCTAAAATACAGATCAGATCTCCCATAAATTACAAAAAATTGTCAAAATACCTGTCAACATAATATGAATAACTTTAGGCCGACTGCTTAACTGAATCCGTGAGCGGTGCGGGAGGGGTGACAGTTGTCACAAGTTGACAAATCACTGAGCTCTCGCGTCACGACACCACACCCCTCCCGCACCGCGCAGCTACCTCAGGAACGGACTCAGTTAAGCGGTCGACCTTTAAGTAAAAGAATGTCATTTGTGGAGATTAATAAACATAATTTTATTTATTTAATAATTAACACGCTTCTTTTGTAGGTACTAGCGACACGAACTAAGCATAAAAAAGCTATTCAAATGCACCAGTATAATTTTTTGCTCCATGCCTTTTATCATTTTCCTACTTCTGACTTACTGTCTCAAACTTGTTCTGCCATATTATCTTTTATACCCGTTTTCTGGATTGTGAATTTATCAAACCCTACTTTAGCCTCACTGAAAGTAAAAGCTCGTGAAATTCCAAATACATTTTGAAAAAAAAAAAAAAAATGTTGAAACCGGTTGTTAACATCACGCCTGGAAACCCCGAAGGGTTAGGCAGAGGTGTAGGTACATCAGTTTCAATCAGAATATATGTTTAGTAAATTACTAGTAGTTAAATAA
The DNA here is from genome assembly GCA_963680765.1 of Agrochola lychnidis. Classification (NCBI taxonomy): domain Eukaryota; kingdom Metazoa; phylum Arthropoda; class Insecta; order Lepidoptera; family Noctuidae; genus Agrochola; species Agrochola lychnidis. The sequence continues at coordinate 16,270,499 of OY796872.1, forward strand.
ATAGTAATAGTTAAATATATCGACACTGGAACTTTCAAATGTCGTAAAGGACAGGGAATACAATGTCCTTTACGACAATTGAAATTTCGATATAATAAAACTATTCTTAAATCTACTGTAATGGTAGCCACACACGTAACGATTTGCTTGCGCAAGCAAATCGGTAGGTATCTACGTGTGTTGGAAGAAATTTGCTCAAATTTCTATTATTGTGTGATTTTCAATTTTCGATTCCAAGCTTGCGCAAATGTGCTTGAGCGTGTGTGGACATGCGTTCAAATTTCAGTAGATTTTTTTTATCAACAAAGAAAATACTCACAACACACCTTTTTTTTTTTTTTTTTTTTTTGGGTGGGAAATTATCAAATAACTTCTCCCGCTCTGGGCGGAGCGGGAGGGCGTGTCAGACTCTTACTGACTAAAACCCACCCGTGTTCCTTCGGTTGCCCTGTTGCCGGGGGCCACGATTTCCCGATCGGTTTTCTTCGAACCCCCGGCAGGCATTGGCCCTAGTGGGCCCCGTCAATTCTGCTGACATCTCTTTGAGGCGCGCGTGGAACACAACGCGCCGTCGACCCGGGCTTGGTCCTTATCGGACGGCGAGCTACCCATTGCTCACCGTCCGCAAGCCCGCGCCTACGGTGGCCGGAAATCGGCTCGCGATTCCCGCCCCGGGCGTCTCCTCCTGCGGCGGTTAGGGGCGTGAGGGCGCGAAATTTGCCTCTCCCTCACGCGTTCCGCCTCCTCCTTCGCGAGCATTACCGCTTCGCAGAAGGAGGTGACGGCCTGCCATTTCCTCTCGCTCCGTACCATGGCCTGAACCAGGGCCGGACGCGAGAGATCACCGCCGCCGATCGCCTCTACGAGAACACGGCGTTGCTCCGCCCAAGCCGGGCAGACCTCCACCGTATGCTCCACCGTGTCCTCAGGCCGATCCACACAATGGTGACACCCGGGTGTTTCCTCCCGCCTTATCCTGAACAGGAACCTCCCGAAGCAGCCGTGTCCGGTGAGGACCTGCGTCAGGCGGAAGGTGAGAACGCCGTGGCGTCTCTCCAGCCACTCCTCAAAGACGGGTCTTATCGCCGCGATTGTGGTTTGTGATTTTTTTTATCAACAAAGAAAATACTCACAACACACCTGGGCCTCAAGTCTGCTATTACAATAGTGTCAGAATGGTTTATCATTGATTTCATAATTGTTGATTTTGACAAGTTTGGTAATGTACTAATATAATAGCGTCATTATGACTTTCCAATGGTCAGCCACTGACACTCCATTGAAAGAAATGGCACTACTTATTGGTAATCTCGTACATAACGACAAATGAATGACTGACTTAGGCGGTATCATTGGTCGTATTGTATGACAATGCCTTTATAACACAATTCTATTACGAGACCATTGACTGACCAATGATCGACCATTATGAATTTAGCAGATTACGAACTTTTAGCAAAATGACAATGGGATCATGTTGGAATGACGAATTTATAAAAATAGCAGACTTGAGCCCCTGGACGGTCACTAAACAGAAATAATATCGTTACAAGCAAACTTGAGCCGTGTGTGTTCAATACCGGCGTCAAGCAAAGGATACATTTCATTTTTGTATGGGACTCCGGCCATAACATGTACACTTTAGAAAACCTGGGAAACGAACCCCTAAATACAATAAAGACTGTTTTTTTCCATAATATCTAATACTTTTTGGGCACAAAATAAAAACCGAAAATGTTTGACGTTTGTCAGGAGAAATACGACCATCGACAGCTAGCCATTTTCGTCCAGAAGTACCTACAAATCTACAATCCACAAAAGCAGTTTTTTTATTTTTATGATGAATCACACTTTCTAATTAATCAAAAAAGTTGTATAAGATAGCTATCTTAATATAGTACAGAAATACATGCCTTTCATATTTATTTAAATGACGTCTACGTGTTATAATTAGGTTAAAATGTAACATGATTTCTGGACGCAAGCAGTATGCAAGTAAAACGACGCCATGATGAATAGAATAGGGCAATAATTTGTTAAACTATTATTTTTTGTGCCGAAGTAATCGGGGGAATAAACAGGAAAGAATATTTTTCCGCAATTCGTGGAATTTTTTCCTTTTTTTACATTAACATACACTTTATGGCCGAAAATGAAACATCTCCTTTGCGCAAGCAAATCATTACGTGTGTGGCTCCCATAAGTAGCTGTGATTGGTTGAACAAAATAACAACAACAAATCAAGTCACTTGGGATTAGAGATCCGTAAACAGAATAATTGGTTAATAAATTGATAGTCTGTCAGCAAAACGGATTCAAGCAACAAATCCCCGTGTTTTCCAACGAATTTTACGTGGAGAAGAATCCCGAATTTTTAAGCTCCAAAAATTATTATCGCGACTCTTGTTCCCGGAATCCAAAAAAAAAAGGCAAAATGTTTATTGTTTAAACGAGTTTTTGAAACAGATTTTGTTCAGGGGAAGTCGGCTTTTGTAAATTTTATCGGCTTTCACAACCGTTTGCCGTGTTTTCTATCAATTTCCTTGTTTTGCGCGTTTTCTTTTTACCGGACGTACGGTAGTTATTCTATAGATTGATTTCGAGAAAACCTGGAGTTGATGGGATTTTCCACGTATTTTATAGGGTATTTAGGAGTGTTCCTTATTTTTACTTGAAAGGGTAATTGGATTTGCAGTCGTATTTATTTAAATAAATATAACATTTTTGTACAGATAGATTCCCAACCTACAGTAACCTACTTGGAAAATAATATAATATTCTTTACTATATCGATATGGACAACAAATGTACAGAAGCACCGTGAAGTCCGCTAGGCCCCTTCAACTTATTTTTGAAGTGAAAACTTCTTTAGGCGCGTTGGGCATTTTTGAGATGGGACTAAACCATTGATTTCACGAAACTGTGACGACATCTAATTTTTATAAATGCGATTGTGCTCTTTATTTATATTGTGTTATGGATCAATGTTCTATGTATGTATTTTTACTTTAAAGGTTTTGTAAACGCGATTGTGCTCTTTATTTATATTATGCTACGGATCAATGTTCTATATATAATGTGGGTGTACCTACTACAGGTTACACCTCTGCCCAACCCTTCGAAGAAACAAGGCGTGATGTTATGTTATGTTATGTTATGTTGTCAATGTTCTATGCAAGTATTTTTACTTTAAAGGTTTTGTAAATGTGATTGTGCTCTTTATTTAGGTAAGGTTACGGACCAATGTTCTATACAAGTATTTTTCTTCCACCAAGGCGATCTTGTTCAAGTTTTCACACTGTTTTTTCCAGTTAATCGGCGTCCGGTAATGTACGATTAAGTGGAGTAAATATTACCGGTACAAGTACCGACGTCAAAGCTTCTATACTTAGGTATCTATCATAAACTTAGCTGCCGGGTAGCCGAAACCGACTATCCGGACCCGGCAGCAAGAGCACGTGAAGCCACTAAAACTTAACAATCTCATAGACTAACAATATTCTCGACAGTATGATAAAATTATGAAGACAAAGTTCAAGGCAAGTTTGAATACTATCTATAAATACGGAACTGTATCGTTTTCCGTTCCAGTAGTAGTGGTAGTGCTAAGTAATCAAACGTCCCGCTGTTTATCGCCTTTTGTTGCGATCCGTTGCGGACCGTTGCGGCCCGTTCATTGTTTCCGTTCATGGAGTAATAATCGAATGGAGGGTTTATGGTGTATTTCTTTTTTGTGTCATTCGTTTTTAGTGTCATCAGTGAGATAAATCGATGATAAAAGCCCAAAAACTTCCAATGATAAATTTGGGCTTTTTCACAGATAACAAAGAAAAATCATGAATTTTGACATAATAATCAAACTTGGCCATCAAAACGATTGAAAAATAATCTAACGAGTGCATTCTTTAGACTAGTTTTAACGTAAACCCTTTACTTACATGTTCTGGCAGCCACGGTAAAACATAAGATCCTTCATGCTCACTTATTTATAGCTTGCAAAGACGTGGTTCTGGAATAAAAATCCGGCACAAAAGCGTGCATGTGTTACACAGCATTGTTAATCCATTTACTCCATACTCCATAACTTCTTGTTTCCAGTCGACCACAGACACTCATCTCGCCGGCTCCCTTTCGAGTTGCGATCGAAAATGTTTAGTATTACGAATGCATCTGACTGATGAGATTCTTTTTGTTTCAGAATGAATTGTTTCGGTCTGTTTTCAATAGATTTGCTTGTTTGTTTCTGTTTATAACCTTTAGCTCGGAGTCTGCTTTGTCACCTCCAGGTTATCAGGCAATCAGGAATGTAAATAAAATATTGTAAAACCAATTTTTTAAAAGAGTTACTATATATTTTCGGTCCATTCTTCTCCATACCAAATTACACGAGTGATCCTATGAAGGTTCCGTTTTTCCTTTTAAGGTAAAAAGAGAAAAACGGGACCCTGATAGGATCACTCGTGTGTCTGTCTGTCCGTCTGTCACAGCCAATCTACTCCAAAAATTAAAAAAAAAAGTTATGGCACTCCGGGAGTGCCGACAAAAGTGGAAACTTGAACAAGATCGCCTTGGTGGAAGAAAAATACTTGTAAAGAACATTGCTCCGTAACTTTATGTAAATAAAGAGCATAACTGCGTTTACAAAAAAAAAAACTTTCGAAACCTTTAAAGTAAAAATACTTGTCTAGAACATTGATCCGTAACGCAATACTAATAAAGAGCATAATCGCGTTTACAAAACCTTTAAAGTAAAAATACTTGCATAGAACATTGATCCGTAACGTAATATAAATAAAGAGCACAATCGTGTTTACAAAAATGAGTTGTCGTCATGGTGTCGCGAAATCAATGGTTTAGTCCCATCTTAAAAATGCCCAACGCGCCTAAAGAAGTTTTCACTTAAAAAAAGTAAAAAATATTAAATTGATACGTAAAAAAACTCTGTACACGCCCATTTGTCTTTAAACGTGGAAAGACAAGTGCATATTTTTTTTTGTATGTATGGAGATGGACGCCGCTATACTATTGCGGGTTAATTAAAACATACGGGGTTGCTTTATCTAAGCTAATGCCGTTACATCCAGCACAAAGGTAATGATCTCACAGATACCCTGATAAACTGAAAAGGACCACGAACAACATGTTCACCTGAATTTCCCTAAAATCTTCACCCAAAATATCCACCTCAAAGTACGATAGCTTTCAACTAAACCACATTACGGAAAATATCCATTTTATAGCTAAAAGGAGTTCCCGATAACACAGCGGTGTAAAGATAAGCAGACATCTTAAATATTAAGCATGCTTGTACTTAACGTAAGCTGAGATTCGATACTTTACTAGTGACGGGATAACACCCCGGGATTTTGGGAACGGGATTTAACGGTGGTTGTATCTGATTTGTGTTGTTAAAATAAGTCGGTAATTGGGAAAATGTGTTGTATTGTAAGGTCCTTATGATAAATTCCTGTATTTCTCATGAGATTATTACCCTTCTTTTTGGGTTTCGCCGCAGAGCTCTACATTTCTAATTTGTAAAGTGACATTTTCATTATGTCACTTTTTACAGCTCAAGCGCTTTGTTGAGATTGTTTTATTTTTATTTATTATAGTCTTATAGTGTTTCGGAGCGACTAGTTTTAATAGGTTTATGCATTTATTTAAAAATATTATTTCCTCAATTTTCGTTATTGCTCCTACCACTGATTTTCTCTGCATCACCAAAAGGTTGACTGGTAGAAAATGCCTATAGCTTTCGAGTCTGCCTAAATTATTAAATAAATAAACAATCCAATTGTAGTGAGTTCAAGCGTTGACAACATAAATCAATAGCCACTAACTATCTAAGCCAATCATGAATTTTCAGTGAGTACGAGAAAAGTTATTGGCTATAATATATTACACCGTTGGCAACTACAGCAACTTCTACAGTATTGGCTATCACATCGCGTACAAACAGTAACAAATAACAAAAGTTCTGACATCTACTTTGAATTTCCGAGTCAACTTGAAAGTTCAACTTAAAAATAAAAGTTCCCGGGATGAACTCGTTTCGCAACACTATCTGTGTGCTTATCCCGGACGCCGGACTTCCGGCTTGTGACGTATCGTACGACGTATTAGAGCTTGTAGTAAGCGGGAGTTAAATTATTATGTGCACTCTGATGCCTTGGTTATCGGTAATGAGATTATGATGGCAACACTTTGTGGATAGGACGATTTTATGGATAAGTAGGTATTGGTGATTTGAAGAGCAAATGGGTTAGTAAAGGTCTTCGTGATAGGTAGAATGTTTTTGATACCTTATTGTACGTGAAACTTTTGGATATTTATTAAACAAAGCAAAGGATTCTTCGACGCTATCCTATGAGGGACATATCGTGCTTGAAAGTGGATGGCTATAAAATTGGGGAACCCAGAGAAACTATGAATGGTTTTGTGTAAGATGATATTGCTAGAAATTGGGGTAGATACTAAGATAACCGGCTAATAGAGATGTAGGTGTTAGCGCGGGGACCAATAAAAAGAGTGAACTGTTTTGTATAAGGTTTTGTTATTACAAAAAAAAAAAAAACTTTTTCCAAAAAAAAAAAACAACTGACTTCCAAAAAAACCACTACAAAGTGAAAAATAACTTTTATTTCGGAAGTTGGTGTCTTTGGTTTTGAATTTTCGGTTTTTGCCACTGACTTCCGAAATTAAAGTTATTTTTCACTTTGTAGTGTTTTTTAAGTCGTTTTTTTTTATAAAAAGTTTTTATTTTTCATTTTTTAGTTGTGGTATTTACCCCACACAAATTCGAATACCATTACTTGCTATGTAAATAACAGTGAGAGGAACTTAACATATCATCCACATACTAAGTGTGAAAACATCCGTATTATTGAAGCTAACTCAAAAACTACCCAAGCCAAGTTATTAGAATTTATATGGGACCTCCTCTGAAGTATTACCTACCAAACAAAAAAGAATCATTAAAATCAATTCATAATTGGCCGAGTTATCGCATAACATACAAAAAAAAAAGCAGTTGAATTGAGAACCTCCTCCTTTTGGAAGTCAGTTAAAAAAAGATTCCCAGACAAACAGTATGTAATTAAAATAATAACCCTAAGTTATTATGAGTCAAGTTTGTAGTGGGGACTTCGTGCATTTTGATTGGTCAACTCTTCTTCATCCGCCATTTGCTAAAAGACAGTTATAAACACAAAAACCGATAAATGACTATTTTTTAATTTAACGGCCTTACATATACAGTGAAATTGTCAAAATATTACTGCCGTGCAATATCACTGCGTGGGTCCAGTGGAATTATAATGTCACTGAAATGAGCCTGTTAAATTGTGAGACATGGAGGCGGTTGACAAAGTTTCGTGCAATTATAATTTCACTAGTGAAATTATAATATCACTGGTTTGACAATATCCCTGCGACATATATAAGAATCGTGGAATATATGAAGTATACGTAGCAAGTATTGGGGACTTTAATCACACGGCTTTTCGGTAATTGCCGGGAAACTTCCTCCGCGGTACATCGTCTCGCGCGTTAATCGCTTTGAGGAACATTTGGAGGTAATGTGGCGATAATCACCATCTTTGGATAGCAGTTTATTTCTATATGGACTAACACTTTGCAAACCCCTTGAACTGGTATGAACAAAAAATAAAAACTAAATAGTTGACGAAAAAAAAAAAACGTGTGGTACTCGGGGACTGCCGCAGTAAAGCTATTGCATAGCATTTGTAACCTCCATACTTCCTATTTGTCAACGCTACACTTGGGATAATGACGTGATGACATAAAACAAAAATTACGTTCCCATGACAACATCACGTTGTCATGGGAACCGTCATTACATGGTAGGCGGAGTGGGGGGTGTTAGGTTTTATTTTCGTTACGTTACGGAATTTCTTGATTCGGTCGCCGCGCTCAAAGCCCGCGATAAAAGCTATGCAATAGCTTAAAAATCTTTAATTTAAAATGACTTACATGAAAGCTGAACCTTGGAATCCAAATTTACCTGCATGCCCAATGTTTTGGGCCATATAGGTTTTTGGATTAAATTTTTTCATTTTGACAACGTGTATCTGATATCATATCAGTTATCACAATAATGGTCAAGCGACCATGGCATAGTTTTTCAAAATCTTCGGTTTCCGTATTGAATTGTCTCTTAGAAATTTATAGCCATCCAAAATGATGACGTCGAGAATCCCGGGATATCGGACATCACTATTGACATGAAGCGAAGGCGGCTTATCCCAGGCGACGTCCGGTTACTTATCTAACGAAGCTTTCGAGTAATCGTGTATGTTATTCATACTGTTTGTTTGCGGAGATATACTGTGTCAATTACATACAATGTCATCCATCGGCTTGTGCCGAAAAATTATCAAAAAATAATTTTAAAAGGGGGTTAGCTTTAATATTTTTCATATTATTCAGTTTTTTATGTTTTGAGTAGCGTTTGCCATATCTCCGATGTTATTGGCTCGATTTGGATTATGTTCATTATTTTAAAAAGCTTATGAGTTATTTTATCGGATTAACTATCATTTTTTATTAAACTTTGTCAACCATGCAAAAAAAAAGAAAAGATTTTTTTCAAAAAAAAAAGTGTTACTTCATAAAATCATAGAGATTTAGAAAAAAAGAAATAAACAAAAAAGTCAAGATAGCACGCACGCACACTTAAACAAAATCTCGACCGGTTTCTCACGAGAAACGGGTCGAGATTTTGTTTAAGTGTGCGTGCGGCGACGCATATATACTATGGCGCACACATACAAGCCGCGCGCGGTGCGTTTGTATGAAGATAGCGTACTTCCTCTCCTTATACTATGTTAGTACGGAGCGGAGCGGGGCGCGTCCTCGTGGAGTGCACTATCTATACATATAAACTACTAGCTGACCCATGCCCACTACGTTGGGCGGTAAACATTTTAACTTGTGATGAAATTATGAGTGTGGTTCGGTTAGTACTGAGTGCTATGATTTATTTCCTGACTGCCAAAAGGAGGGTTTTGTTTTTATTGAATATAATTGCACAACGCCATCTATGGGTAAATGAATAAAACGTCCGTACAAAGCATGTTCTAATGCGGTTCGTGAATGGACGGCAGCATTTTGCGATTTAGTAATTTTATATTATCTCCGAAACTATTTAACCAATTGACATACTGTTTTGGGAAAATCGTATCTCTATGATGTTCTTGTGATCATAATAATATTTTTTTCGATAAGGTTTAATATTTCGTTGTTTAAAAAATCGTCCAAAGGTAAGTACGTCGAAAAATACTTTTTTTAACACATAAAAGCTACTATATCTGCTAAAATATAAAAGATAGAAATATAGTGTCGTGGACTTTTTTGTAGAACTATTCAAAGTGGACCAGGTTGCCATACATTGTTTTCAATTTTAAACAACTGTTAGGACAGCGCATGCAAATAACTCTGTTGTAAGAGTTATTTTTTTCCGCCTGGCCAGACAAAAATTGAGATAGTTCGGCTAATATGCATGATATCTTTATAATTTATAGCCTATAGCACTCACGAATAATGTAGTTTTCTACCAGTGAAACAATTTTTAAAATTGGTTCATTACTTCCGGAGATTACCCCCTACATACAAACTTACAAACAAATCTTACCTCTTTATAATATTAGTATAGATACAGTTTTTAAAGTCGACAAAGTATGGGAAAGCTTCTTGCAAGCGTCTATATAGTCTGTTGTATCCACTTTCCTTTAGATAGTCGATCTGGGTACATATTCCTTTATTGACCATGCTTCTCTGAAAGAGAGCTACTCATTCAGTTTTGTGACTAGAAATAATTTATGGGACTTGTGGTTAGAAGCTACTGCTCAGTCAATTTTCGTTCGTCTAAAATTGGCTGAACGGTATTTTTTGCTGTAAATTGTACCGAATACGCGACGAGGCGGACAAAAAAACACAATTTGACATTTGTAACATTACTGTAAATTCTATTGTCTAGAAATAAACTCGTTACTCCACTATTTAATATTTTCTTTCTTCTCAAAAATAAAACGTCACTTTAAAAGCAAGAAAATAAAAACAGGAATAAGAAAAACTTAATTTGATTAAACTCATTCTGGACGTTGCGATGACAAATTGTGAGAAAATATTGTTTGCGGACGATAGTTGGGTCTTTCACCCTGGACTGGAATAGCTGCCATTTGAAATGTTGTCTCCGTTTGTTGGTGCTATTTTTATCTTATGATGGAAACTGTACTTCTTTGTAAACTAAAACATCTTCTGGTAAATGTTGTCTAGAAAGTATGTTGTGTTGTATAAAAAACTTTTTACAAAAAAAAAACAACCGACTTCCAAAAAACACTACCAAAATGAAAAATAACTTTAATTTCGGAAGTCGTGTCTTTGGTTTTGAATTTTCGTTTTTTGTCACCCCACACAAATTCGAAAACCACTACCTGCGATGTAAATAACAGTGACAGGAACTTATCATATCATCCACATGTGTCCTAAGTGGGAAAAAGTACGTATTATTGAAGCTAACTCAAAAACTATCGAAGGAAAGTTAATAAAGTTTATATGGGACCACCTCGAAAGCACACCCTTTCAAACAAAAAAAGAATTTTCAAAATCGGTCCACAATTGATGGAGAAATCGGTGGACATACATAAAAAAAAAAACAAACATACGCGACGAACATATAACCTCCTCCTTTTTGGAAGTCGGTTAAAAATCCTAACTAACTTTTATTAATGTAGGTTCTCGTCAATCTCATGCGTTTGTTTTATAAAGGCACGTACTGACAGACGAACAAAGATTACTTACGTTTCATAATAATTATGGTAAAAAGTCTGGCAACCAATCTTGCCAAGGGGTATCGTGTTACCCAGTAACTGGGTTGTGGGGGTGAATTAGGCAGTCGCTCCGTGTAAAATACTGATATTCAGCTGCATCCAGTTAGACTGGAAGCCGACCCCAACATAGCTGTAAGGATGACCCACACGATTTTATTTCTCTAAAGTTCATCATCCTGATTCTCACAAAATCTGACGAGCAAAGGCAGACATTTATTTTCTCTATAACAACGATATAAAAAGCACCTTTACCTATTTCACCCCTCTCTGGATTTCGCCCCCATCGGTTATCGAATATTTTCTATTGAAATCACCCGAATTGGGATGACAAGCACTAACTCGGATCTCCTCATTGAATTTTTTTGATCTCGATAAAATATTGTAGACCTGAAATGCTTCAAGAAAGTGACAGGTAAGACCTATCTACGCCTACGTGTACGTTTCGCTGAAATATTGCTTGGAAATTCTGAAATGTAATTCGTTTTAGGCCCAAGGTTTATGCAAAATTGCTTTTATAATTTCTTACGCGTAGGTAACCTAATTATATAGTTTTCTTAACCGTAATTCAGAAAGTACTGTAAAAAAAAGTATTTAGGAACATAAAGAATTGCATTGCAAAAAATATCAGTTCCTTAAACAGTCATATCTAATATCACAAAAAGTTAGTTTAATAAAATAGATGTATGTTTACTAAATTGATGTTCATCATACGTCTTGATATAACTGCATATCTATTCCGAAAAAAATATTTCTTACATGACTCTTCTTAGGTTATTCACATCAACAAACCTCATATTACATCACGTTACTAACAACACAGAATCAAATACCATAAGCTAAACCAAACATTAATACCAAACTATTACCATAATCTGACTCTATTACCGCGATACGGTGATAGCGAAACTTTATGTCGTTTCACCCCCTTTCGTCCCTTCTCACCCCCGTTTCAAACCCATTTCACCCCCTCAGCTAATTCACTTAGTTAGTTATCATACATAGTTTTGAAGTTATCTCGTTATGGTGCGAGAGTTTCGATATATTTTTGTATTTAATTTAAAATTGTACATAGAAGGAAACTCGAGAGGTTTGTATATATGTCAATATTTTTCCATATTATAGTTGCCAAGGATTTGAAGTTTTTGGTTTTTAGTCTGGTATTTCGTACTGTAAAAGTCATCATCCTCACATTTCAGCCGAAAAACGTCCACTGCTGGACATAGGCCTACCCCAAGCACCGCCACTTCGACCGGTTCTGTGCTTCTCGCATCCAGCGGATTCCTGCGGCCTTCACCAGGTCATCAGTACACGTTGTGTGAGGCCTTCCAACGCTACATCTTCCGTAATAGGGGAAAAATCAAAGAGATAGGTAGCAGCACAGCAATATCGAAAAACTCGGACGCGGTATTTTCAATCTAACTGTGGCAATATTTGTTTTCAGAATGACTATGTGCACTATTTTCTGGTTCTGTGGACGTTCAGAAGCTAAAAAAATACTGCGATCTTGGAATCACAAAAATATAAGGTGAATAGGTTCACCTTATATTTTTGTGACTGCTGTAATGAAAGTGATGGCAGCGGCCACTTTTTTATTTATTTTTGCCATCTCCGTCTGGGCCTGGCGCGATGACGTCTGCCACTAAGTGGGACCCACTGGGTCGAAAATTTGGCTCATTGATCTTTTGACATGCGGCAGATGTGTACAGCCCAATTCCATTTAAGCGTGACAGCGTTCCGAGTGACATCGGGAGGAGCTCGTGGCTAAATAATACCAGCCGCACGGGTTGATCCAACAGGTTAAGCTAAGCTTGCCGGGGTTAGTCCGTAGATGGGTGACCATCTTTACATACCGAGACTCCTCCTTGCCTCGGAAAGCACGTTAAACCGTTGGTCCCGACTGTCATTTGAAGATCTTTGACAGTTGTTACGGGTCGTCAGAAACACGAAAGTCTGACAACCAGTCTCTTACCAAGGGGTTTCGTATTACCCAGTTACTGGGTTGTGGAGGTCAGATAGGCAGTCGCTCCATGTAAAATACTGGTATTCAGTTGCATCCGGTTAGACTGGCCGACTCCGACATAGTTGGGAAAAGGCTAGGCAAGCAGCTTTCCGAGTGACATCAGTTATTTTAGTGATGGAACATATTGTTGTATTCTTAACCAGTACCCTAATTGCCTAACTTATTTTCGTAAACAAATATACCTAATTTGTTTCATTTTGACAGTTCAACAACATTCATTGCGTTATTTACGTTGTTGAGCAGATTTTTTTTCCAACTTATGAAGCACTGGATTAGCAATCTGTTTCAAATCGAAACTGATTGTGTTGTATTACGTAATTAGGGTACCGGTCCATAAGTTTAATACCAAGAATACTCCGTTCCATAGCTCTCTGGCAAACCCCGAGCGTGGACCTCTACTGAATTGTCAAAGATCATGTTTGAGAACCATACGAGAGGATGGGAAGAATACACACATCGATGAATCTTCTCTTGAGGGATAGAGGAAGATCGCCCTTCATTCGATCTTTCATGGCCCAATGGTTCTTCCAGGCATTTTTGGTGCGTCTTGCAACTAATTTTTTTTGTCTTGCCTGGACAGAGACTATTTGACCAAGATAGAGATACTCATCGATTTTGCTTTGGATTTGTCAAAAAAGGCTCTCTGGGAAAACACACCAATTTTCTTTCATAATAACGTTTCAGTGACGTCATTCGCCGGTAAATTGCGGACGCTATGTGACGGCCACCGCTCTTTTAGGAGACCGTAGCTTTACTAAACGTATCTTACCTACTATATACCGTTTTTCCAATCTACATAAATCTATCTTAGCAAATTCTTACTTAAAACAAGTAAGCAAACACAAATATGGAAGTCTTATAGGTTTGAAAGAAACCTTACCAGTGCGCAAGACTATTAGGTTATATAGCTTACGACAATATACTCTTCTATGTCATTCCTGTTAAGAAATAGACTAAGATTTTAATAAGTAACTATTTGGTTTCTGAGGTTCACTCAGATAAACTATAAACCAATAAGTATATGTAAACTAGATAAAGGATACCTCGGAGATGCAGCTTTGACAAGCTAGCTGGTCAATGTTGGCAATACCGAAGGAAAGAGAGCACGAGGCTGGTCGCCAACACGATGGTTCAACCAAGTAAAAGAAGCTACGTCCTCAAGCAAATTTTAGCAGCTGGTGATGGCAACTTTGGACCGGAGTCGATGGAGACAGAGTGTCCGTTTAAAGGGTGTCCAATGACCACGATCCTCAGTAATGAGGGACCTATTGAAGAAGAAGAAGAGAAGGATACCTTGGATACCGATCAGAAGGAGGTTGAAAACACCAGTTTTGATAGTTATTAAGAGAAACAATGACAAGAATGAAACTATGAAACTGACCCTGTAAAGGAACGGGTTCGTCTGCGACATTAGTTATAATGAGGGCTCGGGTCTTAAGCCTCATATGATATACACGATTTACACATGGTTAGGTATATGTCTTAGGGGTCTGGTGAAACGTTCTAAATTAAATAAGTTAAATGAAATTTAAGAAGACGTGGTCGTGTTGCTGAAAATTTTAAGTATTCTCAGGACACCATTGTTATCATTATCGATGTGCATAAAACGAGGTATTCCACTCAGAGCACTGATTTCAACAGCACTTGTCCGAACCGCACCTGAGCACTTCCACTTCCGCACTGAAACAAAATTTTTATAAGTACGGTTCGGTGGAACAGTTCATTAATATTATTTTCAGTCTCCGAACGGCACCTATGTAAAATATTTTTGTAGTGATGGGATTGTTGTGAGTTGACTCACTCTATTGAATTTTATTACGATACAGTAACATGACAAGTATACTTTATAGAGTGCATACCAAAAACTTTTTGTTACTTTTACCTACTATTAGTTTGAAAAAATAAAAATACTTTGAAATTAGTCTGCCAAGTACACACGGAGAACAAAGAGGTGCAGAATTAGCCTAGATGCAAGATATCGTATCATGATCTTCACTAAACGTTGACATCAGCACGATGACATCAACCTAATCTGTAACATCAACAGGTGCTAAGCGTACTACTTACAGCCATCACTAATAATGTCCTCTCTGTTATAATTAGAGCGACAAGCCGCACTATCTGTACCGACAGACGCCGTTATGCGAGCACAATGGTAAGGTTGTGAGTGCGAGATAGTGGTGATTGTCAATGTATTGCCCACTTCTTCTCCGTTATCTTGAATCCATAATATTTATATAAATATTATAAAACACAGTCACTTTTCTTTTGTGTCTCTGTGTGACCGCATACACAATGGATTTGGATGCAGTTTCCACTATCATTTAGAGAATTTATTCTGGAACGTTTGTCACTACATAGTATAAAACAAAGTCGCTTTTTCTGTCCCTATGTACGCTTAAATCTTTAAAACTACGCAAGGGATTTTGATGCAGTTTTTTTTAATAGATAGAGTGATTGAAGAGGAAGGTTTATATGTATAATAATTCGGTTTATACCCGTGCGAAGCCGGGGCGGGTCGCTAGTATATAATAAATGAATGTTAAAGTTAGATTTAGGACAGAAATCTCGATGTTCTGACATGTCGCCACATCAGCATCGCTAGTTAGTCAACAAGTCAGATCTTTTTGTCTTACTTCTCAGTTCAGATTTGTCAACTAGCAAGGCCACGCCACAACAGTCCAGAGTCAAAATAGCTAAGTAACAAACTTCTAGTGTAAAATTTGTTAGTATGGTAATTTTTGTAATCAAGTGTAAAAATAAATTTTAAGAGTTTACGGCTAACTTAAGCCCTGTTTTGGGCTGTAATAATGAACTACGGCATTTTTTCATTGTCAAGAAAGGAATCCATATTTTGCTCTTGTGTTCTGCCAACTCTCCAAATATCGTAAAGCCTTGAAGATGTAACCAATAACGTCTTTACTATTATAAATTAGTATGGACATGCTGAGGTGTATCTAGTCGGGACAGATGGCTATTATGTATATTGAGACGATCACACAATACTGGATTATATGGACCAGATAGCAGAGGTCAGTGGTGCTCAAACGTTGCTCGGATCAAGGTCTTTTAAATACATTCGCTTTTTGTGTTTCCGAAGAGGATATAATCGTTCTCAATGATTGGTAAATGTCTGGAATTATTAGGGAAGTCCAGCTTTTAGTTTCAACTTAAAATCTGAGACAGGTAAATTTTGTTGGGGGGTATAAGTATGTGTCAAACTTAATGGCGGTTCTGAAGTGAGCCACTCTCTGCGCAATACGGCACCCCTCACCCCCGCTGACACATGAATTTGTTACTGCGCAGTGACTCGCCTCGTTTTCCGAGCTGTCATAGAGTTTGTAGTAGATGGGACTTTTCAGGCAAACTCTTTCACAAAAAAAAAACTACCTATTACACATGTGTTGTGTTTAATCAACCGGCCATAAAAACAAACCTCAATCATCATTAGCCTATATCAGTCCACTGCTCTATAGCAGTGGTCGGCCTATGCCGACCGCTTAACTGAGTTCGTTCCTCAGGTAGCTGCGCGGTGCGGGAGGGGTGTGGTGTCGTGATGCAAGAGCTCAGTGATTCGTCAACTTGTCACAACTGTCACCCCTCCCGCACCGCGCACGGACTCAGTTAAGCGGTTGGCCCATGGACATAGGCCTTTTCAAGCCATAATTATAGCGTTTGGCCTCTCTCATTCAGCTGCC
The DNA here is from genome assembly GCA_963680765.1 of Agrochola lychnidis. NCBI lineage: Eukaryota > Metazoa > Arthropoda > Insecta > Lepidoptera > Noctuidae > Agrochola > Agrochola lychnidis. The sequence continues at coordinate 16,287,067 of OY796872.1, forward strand.
ACTGGCCATCTTGCCATGATGCGAACTGGAAATCATCTGCCTAGTCTTTTCCCAATTGGAATCGGCTTCCAGTCAAACCCGATACAGCTGAATATCAGCACCTTAATTAACACACTTTTAATCACAATTGGAGAATTTTGAAGGATATTGCTAATCCATTGCTTTATAGGTTTGAAAAATTTGTCAACTCAACAATGTAAATAACGCAATGAACGTGGGAGAGCTGTCAAAATGAAACACATTGCGATCAATTGTCATCACAATTTACTCCGCTAGTTTTTTACATAAAGCGCATGATGCTTTGTTAAGTGTAAATTTAGCTTAAGACCAGGCACTCCAACCACAATTTCCACGCAAGCTCCGCCCCCATGCACCCGCCACTTCACTATGTGCTAAACGCTAACTCATCAGTAATAAAGTTGAATATCGCGTGCGCTCTTTGATCTTGTTCGAGCACGGAACTGAATGGCGTAAGTCTTAATTCTTATTTTGTTTATAACTAAAGTAATAATTGATCTAGAGAAAAAATATCTTGTGGCTGGATAATAAACTACATTTTCTTACTGGGAATATTTATTTTAGATATAAAAACCGAGTAATCTTCATTTTATTTAAATAATCTTTAAAAAAAGACATGATTTTCGAATAAAAAATGAATCGAGCGAAAATCTTAGAATTACGTAACTGTCTTATATATTGAAAGAAAAAGATCCAATAAATCATATACTAAAGTTCCATTTTGATTCATTGTTTCAGAATATTATTACAAATTCCATAAGTCAAGTTAACTTACATTATCACTAGAGATCGGATATTCGGATGAATATTTACCTAAAGTTGAGATGTTGGCTATTATAGAATGCACTTTTGTATCGAAAAAATCCCGGGATTCCCGAATCGACTTTAAGAGTTTTCATTATAGAATCGAATGTATTATATTTACTCACGTTCAGGTGTTGGCTAATATGGAATGCACTTTTGTATCGATCCCAAAAACCTCGTGACTCTGGAATATAAATTTTGTACTTTTTATCTATAGAAATGTTAGCTAATGTTGTAAAGTAGGTTGCCAAATTGGCATAGCACATAGCGACAAACAACTCGGTGTCCTGAGTTTCGTAAAAAAATGTTTAGTGGGTATATACATTTTTATGTTAACACCGTAAAAGTAACCTTCATAAGAGGGCTGATAAGTAATTTCCATATCTGATTAGTTGTGCATTCCCGGATGTTATGGAATTCCGGGATTTATGTTAATTTTTTTATTTATTAAGAAGCCACTTCCATAATTTCTTAGCAAAATATTAACTTTAGGTAAATATGCATCCGAATATCCGATCTCTAATTTATTTATTTATTTATTTATTAAAAAACCAACTTATACTAACAGTTTGCACCACACATACAAGTTATAGGTCAATATTTATCAGTAATTATAATTACACTTACAATCATAAAATTAGATTAAATTACATAAAAATAGACAAAATTTATTGAAATTAAATGAAATTAGTCAAGATTCGGCAAAATTAGATTAAATTAGACAAAATTAGATAAGATTAGATAAAATAAGACATAATTGGGGTAAAAAAAAACAAAAAAAATTGGAATAAAATTATTAATAATTATAAACATTAATTTTTTCACTCTGAGATTGTACTGGGAGTGGCAATAGATTCCAAGTATCGAGTAGCAGTGTTCAGGAATCTCAGTTCAGTACTCGCGAAGACATCTGAGGATTCGTCATACAGCAAAATGTTGTTAATATGAGTTAGCGCTAGGTACAATGGACTGGTCTTGAGGGTTATGGTACTGGTTTGAGGTATTGAGAATAGAGGACGCTGGCGAGGGCGTAGTGTGTGTCTAATGGGTAGTGGGATGTTAAAGCAGATGTGCTGTAGTAAAAAGGAATTGAAATGGGTACCACGAATTAGCCGGATGAAATATTTGACAAGACCAAGATTTCTCCTTACTTCTAAACTTTGGTAGCCCACCATACCTAGCACAAATGGTGTAGGGTACATATACGGGTAATATCCATACAGTTTTAAGTATAGGTAGCGAACAAAAGACTTTTGAACCTTTTCGATGACTAGTGTATACACTTTTTCATGTGGGTTCCAGATTGCACAGTTAGTCTCTAGCAAACTGCGGATGAAGGAGTTGTAAAGTATCGTTAGGGCTTGACGATTTGTGAAAATTTTGGCCTGCCGCAAGACAAAACCTAAGTTTTGACGGGACTTGTTGCAGGTCTGTAGTATGTGCTGGTTAAATGTAATCTGTGGATCAAACTGAGCACCCAGATCGCGTACGGTTAAAACACGTTTCAGGGGCTCATTGTTCAAAGTGTATATGTTGTGTATGGGTTGTGTGTTTTTCGAGTAGGTCATGACCGCGCATTTACTAATGTTTAGTTTGAGGTTGTTTACCGTGCTCCAAGTGTGAATGTTGTCAATGTCGAGTTGAAGTGTGGCCGTATCACTAGAGTCAGCCACTGGAAGAGCAACTTTGACATCATCAGCATACATTAAGACTGTGGAGTGTTTTACGTATGAGGGAAGATCGTTAACTACTATTAGAAAAAGAAGGGGCCCAAGGTTAGTGCCCTGCCCTATGCCAGAAGTGACCGAGTAGCGCTCCGAAATGGCATTATTGTATGTTACAAATTGCTTGCGGTCGTGCAGATAGTTCGCGAAGAATTTAAGCGATGACACAGAGAAACCCGCTAACGCCAGTTTACTTAGAAGTATGTCGTTATCAACCCGGTCAAACGCCTTCTGGAAGTCAAAATACGCTACATCAATCTGCTTTTTGTCGTTAACATTTTTGGCTAAGAGTGTAGTAATATTTAATAAATTAGACGTGGTTGAGCGATTTGGAAGGAATCTAATTATCACATACGAACTTGTAACTCCTAACAGTGGTTCAGTGAGTCAGTTAAGTGACACTATGTTAAGATGTCGCGCTTCTTCGACTCGGCGTTATAAACTTAACTTTGAACTGTAATGTTTAGTTAAACTTGCTACCTTTACGTAACGTACGGATAAGTTACAGATGTTTGTTTTATTTAGTAATGGGATAGGATAGTTTGTTTTGTGGATTACAGAAAATAATTATGTAGATATTTTTCTGTACATTACATGATTAATTAATTGTTCGTTGCTGGTAGCGTTCTATAGTTTCTGCCTACCCCCTTGGGAAGAAGGCGTGAGTGTCAAACTCAAACTCAAATAATTTATTTCAATTAAACCATTTACAGGCACTTTTGAATTGTCAAAGAATCGGTCAGTCAGAAATAGGTATGAAGCTGTAATAAGTATGAATGGGCAACTGCCCATTCCAAAGCGTAGTAGGTACCTATGGAGAAGAACGGGCAAGAAACTCTTTTAAATAAAAAATTGTTACAAAATATTGGTTACATCATTCATTTTGAAATCATACATGTGAGAACAATGTAGAAAGACGTGCATGTTAGAAGCGTCCGTAATAAAAAGATAAAAAAAAGAACAATTAAAAAAATTAAAAATAAGCCCTGGCAGCTAAGAGATGACCAGTCCCAACTGACGGCGCCCGTTCACGAACATGACGCATGGATTAGCACAGTGTATGTTTGTAATCATAAATAATCTTTTGTGCGAAAGATCATAAGTCTGGTAAGAGTCAAATTAATTATCTATACCAGCTTAAGTAATAAGTAGAGTCTGGCCACGCTAAGTCTGCAGTGAAATAAATGGGCAACCCCAAAAAGTTTTTATATATGGTATACTTTTACATCAGTCAGCTAAGTCAGTTTCGGGGTACTTGAAATGTCAGATTGCTTACGCTATATGTTGTTTTCACAAAATAAAGTAGAAAAATGGTTAAACCTATTAAAACTAAAGTGCGGGAGTTATTATATAATTTATGATATGTAAATTCCAAAATCTGAAGAACATCACGATGTCGTCCTAAACCAAAAACGACAATGTTTACAAGATATCGAAAAGTTGACGTGTAAGTAGATCTAATGATTTTGATATTTTGCCTTTTGATTTTTGCCTAAAAGATTATGTGTAATAGACTATGTCGTACCTATGTTCTACCTCCATACGATGACAAAACTGTATCAAATCCACACTGCATCGTGTTAAAGTGACTATTCTGACCAGGAATAAATCAGAATATAAACAAAATAACCTATCAAAAACAAAAAGACAAACAAAGTATCAAATTCTTTTTTCGAAGGACAGGATGGTGTTGCCGTCTCTAGAGTTTCAAAATCCATCCATTTTTTGAAGTGAAAACTTCTTTAGCATCGTTGTGATTTGAAAGTCGATGAAACGAAAAAGCGACAGTAAAAAGAGACAAACACATAAATTCACAAGATTTAACGTGGGAGAAAATGAGATAGGAAGCATTATACAGTGTTTCTTATGTTCGTGGTTCTCTTTGTGCTCTGCTTCGTACCCCCTCTACTCGTGTTTACCAAGGTATAGTGGGAGTTTGCTTGGGTCTCAGCGTTGTACGTGTGTTAATACGTGTTTGTGCGCGTACATTTTTTTTTTAATTTTTGAACGTTTCACTTCTATCACGTGTGAATTGCACGCATGTTTTTTTTTTACTTATGCAGACTTAGCGTGGTCATATGGTGGCCATACTTTAATGTACGTGAATCGCTTGACTACCATTTACTTATTTAGTGTTGTAAAGTTGCCAAATAATTCCTGTGTATGCGTAGATAAGACACAAATCATTTGTCGTGCTGACACACGATACGGTACAGTTTGAGCACCACTGCTTGCTTACGACGACAGCAGTGAGCGTCTAAGCATACGACAGTTAGTACAGCGATCGGGGATAATCGAGATCAGCTGCACCTTGCACCTGTATGTAGATGACCTGTAGGTACGTACAGCGTTTGATCTTGTGTAGGTACTATAGATATTTTTTTATTTAATCTTTATTTAAGGGATTTTTGTACACATATGCGATGATGTCAATCCCATCGTGCTTTTACAAATACTGACTAACTAAATTAACCCCCCCCCTACCCCCATGGGAAGAAGGCGTGAGTTTATGTATGTGTGTATGTATGTAGTCACACAAAACTTAACTTAATCTTTCCGTGACATCTCAAAACGGCTATTTGACACTTCCCGTGACCCAAGGGCTGGTTTTTACCTTGGCCAGAGGCTAAGCATTGCCATACAACGTGGCTATGCGGCCAGTCTCTTGGGTACATTACCAGTCGACAGCGATGCGGATGAATTTTTCTACGCTATATTTTAGTTTGTAAATAGTTCTAGTTAAGTTAGTATATAATTTTGTTATTTCTATCGAATTAGTTATAAGTTATTTACACACTTATACATAATATGTGTAATGTTTAATAAAATGACAAAAAAAAAATCTTAAAGTCACAAAATTTAAGGGTTATTGAGTAATAATTGTGACTTTGGACTTTGGTCGAATTCGCGATATAATCACTTTTGGCGTAACTCGGAATGCGGCCTTAATGTGCTTTCCGAGGCACGGAGGAGTCTTGGTATATAAAGATGGTCACCCATCCACGGACCAACCCTGGCAATCGTTAATCTAATTACTTATCTAAAAAAGTATATAATATTTTTTTAGCTTCAGACGTAGGCTTAGCTAAAATACTATGGAACATTCCAACATCCATTACCGACAATTTTATCGCGTTGAAAAGTGCGTTTCTTTTGCTTGTATATCGGACACATTCCATCAACACATGCAGTGCATCCTCAATTCTACCACACACCTCACAGTTAGGAGAGTCCGTGTACTAATAGATATGCAGGTAAGATGAATGGCGAGGTGTCATAGTTCATAACTTATAGTGGTGTGAAATTCACATCACATTTGAAAAGAGTTATAGTTGTTGGTATATACTTACAAGGCATCATGCATATTGGGCACGCCACAATTGCGGCGATAAGACCCCTCTTTGAGGAGTGGCTTGAGAGACGCCACAGCGTCCTCACCTTCCGCCTGACGCAGGTTCTCACCGGACACGGCTGCTTCGGGAGGTTCCTGTTCAGGATAAGGCGGGAGGAAACACCCGGGTGTCACCATTGTGTGGATCGGCCTGAGGACACGGTGGAGCATACGGTGGAGGTCTGCCCGGCTTGGGCGGAGCAACGCCGTGTCCTCGTAGAGGCGATTGGTGGCGGTGATCTCTCGCGTCCGGCCCTGGTTCAGGCCATGGTACGGAGCGAGAGGAAATGGCAGGCCGTCACCTCCTTCTGCGAAGCGGTAATGCTCGCGAAGGAGGAGGCGGAACGCGTGAGGGAGAGGCAAATTTCGCGCCCTCACGCCCCTAACCGCCGCAATAGGAGGAGACGCCGGGGCAGGAATCGCGAGCCGATTTCCGGCCACTGTAGGCGCGGGCTTACGGGCGGTGAGCAATGGGTAGCTCGCCGTTCGATAAGGACCAAGCCCGGGTCGACGGCGCGTTGTGTTCCACGCGCGCCTCAAAGAGATGTCAGCAGAATTGACGGGGTCCGCTAGGGCCAATGCCTACCGGGGGTTCGAAGAAAACCGATAGGGAAATCGTGGCCCCCGGCAACAGGACAACCGAAGGAACACGGGTGGGTTTTAGTCAGTAAGAGTCTGACACGCCCTCCCGCTCCGCCCAGAGCGGGAGAAGTTATTTGATAATTTCCCACCTAAAAAAAAAAAGGCATCATGCATATAAGAGCAGTGGTGGCCCAGTAGTAACGACCGCGACTTATGAGTTGTAGGTTCAAACCCAGTCAGGCGGTTTACTTTGTGTTAATTATTTCATCACCTACCACTGCTCTCAAATCGGTGAAGGAAAATAAAATCAATCTGCCTAGCCTTTTCCCAACTATATTGGGGTCGGCTTCCAGTCTATCCGGATGCAGCTGAATACCAGTATTTTACATGGAGCGACTGCCTATCTGACCTCCACAACCCAGTTACTGGGTAACACGATACGCCTTGGTAAGACTGGTTGTCAGACTCTCGGGCTTCTGACGACCCGTAACGACTGTCAAAGATCCACGAATGACAGCCGGGACCAACGGCTTAACTTGCTTTCCGAGGCACGGAGGAGTCTCGGTATGTAAAGATGGTCATCAAAATGGTCAAGTGTAAAGATGGTCACCCATCCACAGACCAACCCCGGCAAGCGTAGCTTAACCGGAAGAATCGACCCGTGCGGTTGTTATTACTTAGCCACGAGCTCCTCAAATCGGTGCAGGAAAACATCGTGAGGAAATCGACCTGTTCTTGAATCAAAAATTCGAAGACATGTGACATCTACCAACCCGCACTGGGCCCGCGTGGTGGATTACGGCCCACTCCCTTTCACTGAGAGGAGGCCTGTATCCCAGCAGTGGGAACATTATAGGCTACTTATGCTTATGCATGCTTATAAAATAGCCTGTAAAGGCCATCCTTGAATATCCGAAGTACACTGGGCAGACAGCTTCCTACAGCTGCTAATATGCTTAAATCGTTGATAGTAGAAATTAAAAAAAAAACGTGTGGCACTCGAGGACTGCCACGGTAAAGCTATTGCATAGCATTTGTAACCTCCATACTTCCTATTTGTCAACGCTACACTTGGGATGATGACGTGATGACATAAAACAAAAATTACGTTCCCATGACAACGTCACGTTGAACTTTGTTCCCATGACAACATCACGTTTCCCATGACAACATCACGTTGTCATAGGAACCATCATTACATGGTAGGCGGAGTAGGGGGTGTTAGGTTTTATTTTCGTTACGTTACGGAATTTTTTGATTCGGTCGCCGCGCTCAAAACCCGCGATAAAAGCTATGCAATAGCTTAAAAATGGTTGCTATGCCCTGCCCTATACCCGTTAATTGAAAAATATGACACAGTTACCTAAGTAGTGGTCCTACTTAGGTAACTGTGTCACATTTTTCAATTCAATTAATTTATTACCGGTACATTACAATCGTTAGTAGTTATTATAATCATCCATACATATTTTTTGTTATTTTTATTAATATAATAAGAAATAGACACACAACAATAGAAACATTGGATCAGGATCGCACTACTCCTATATGTGTTTTTGTCCAATGCTCCATAAAGGAGAAATACATATCCATTCTCCCTGCAGTAAGCTGTAGGAAGCTGTTGGGGTTGCCGCGTATGCGGCGCATCAGAGATGTTATTTTTTTAAGTTCTGTGTTGAGCTCCACGATTACTGACAAATGTTTGTACGGACTGGGGACAGGTCCACTCAAATCTGTGTGGTTCTTTCCTCAAAAGACCATTTCAGACACTAATCTACATGGTCCTCATAATTATGGCCTGACCAAGATTATGTCTGGACTTTAAAAGAGACTACGACCTCTGAGTTTGTTTCGACTTTTCATCTCAGAGTAGTCAGATAGGAAACGTCGAACTCATCTAGCTTATTTTTTTATATGACGTGTAAAAGTGATTCCGATATCCTATTTACAGAATAAACAATTTCATTTCATTTTGCGATGTATCGCATGTTTACATATGCATAAAATATTTAGAAATTCTAAAACTTCTACACTCTCCAACCACACAGCGAGCAACGTTTAATTGAATTTCCAACTTCGTAAACTAAAACGTGAGTTAACTCTCTAAATACTTTACCTCAAACTGGACCAAATGTAGACCAACCAATGCACAACTGGCGAAGCACCTTCCTAATACATTTAGTACTAAAGCCCATCGTTCACAACGCTATTCAAAAGTAACCAGTTACAAACTCAAAGAAAAAACAAGAAATAAAGAAAAAAAATTGTTTATTATGCATAAATAAGACGCACCTTATTCATTACAAAATAAACATAACATAAACTAAGTAGCCAAAAGTCTCATATTCAACAAAATTAGAAATTAAAACATTTTTTTAACAATATTATCTATTGTCAAATTACCAATACTACTACAATTTAGTAATGTTTACTTATGTAAACTTAGTAATGTGCACTTATGTGCACATTACTAAGTTGTAAGTAACTATTATAAAATCCATAATGGACGAATGGATGACCCCTGTAACACAGGTTTTTCCTAGCATTGGGGGTCATTGTTCAATATTTTGTATCAGGCTAGTTCCACGTGTAATTAAGTGTCAACTGTGTACTTTTTACGTCAAATGAAAATAGTTAAGTAATTGGTAATAATATATCGACCCTGGAAATTTCAAATGTCGTAAAGGACAGGGAATACAATGTCCTTTACGACAATTAAAATTTCCAGTATCGAAATATTACCAATGCGTAGCCAGAATATCACAGCACTACAGTCCAGTCGTCGAGAGAATGCGTTCCCGACACCGTGGCACCTGTCAGTTGGACAATTTCTAGTAGTAATAAGGATCAAATTCGCAAAACACATACTTTTTGTGAGTATGACAGGTGTCACGAACGCATTCCCTCGGCGGCCGGACTAGTATTTCAATGGCGATCCATAAACAGCGCATTATTAACTAATTAGTGATTGGTTGCGTCGTTCTTTTATTTTGTTTTCTGAAGCTCATCTCGCAGGTCCTTCATCGCCTTAAAGGTCTTCCTCATTCAGTTTACTCATTAGTGATTTGAGTTTGTAATTCGTTACTTGTGACCAGCGTTGTGGACAACCGGCCTAAGAGTTTCATACATAGGTCCAATTTCTGCCGTCATTGAGACACGGGTGGTCGTAATTACGTACTTATAGCCATTTGTGCGACATGGGTTCAGTATAAGGAGGCTGTTATTTCTTGGGGAAGGCGGTAAAAGAGAAGATAATGTTTAGGCGTGGTTACTTGTTTAGGTTATCGTCATCAGGCAGCTGGGGCCTGTCTACGTTAGTAGTTACTTCAAAAAGAAATGGGGTCGCTATTATATGAGCTCTATAATAGGTATGATGCCTAGGTAAAAAAAAATGGCAGTGGCACTCCGGGAGTGCCAACAGAAGTGAAAACTTGAACAAGATCGCCTTGGTGGAAGAAAAATACTTGTATAGAACACCGGTCCGTAACCTTATCTAAGCAAAGAGCACAATAGTGTTTCCAAAAAAAAAAAAAAACTTCTGAAACATTTAAAGTAAACTAACTTGCATAGAACATTGATCCGTAACTTAATATAAATAAAGAGCACAATCGCGTTTACAAAAATGAAGTGTCGTCATTGTGTCGCGAAATCAATGATTTAGTCCCATCTCAAAAATGCCCAACGCGCCTAAAGAAGTTTTCACTTCAAAAAAAAACTAGTCCGTCACTCAGATAATAAAAAATGTTAGACACGGATTTTTTGCTTTATCATATTAACAAAAAATGACTTAGATATAACGCATTAAAGTCGGGGAGTGGGGGTCGCTACGTCACCAGTAAGTATAAAATCTACATTTTAACTCAATGTATCGCCGTAATCTGTTGATAACGTAAAAAAATAAAAAATACATGTGCAATATTTTTTTATAATCTTTCTGACGGACAAAAAATATTTTTAGTCATTATCATAATTACAAAAAAAAAACTACCAAAAAAAAATCGCCTCCATTCCTTTAATTGCCCTTTACAAAAGGCTATGACCTATCAAAAGTACATTTCTCCGCGTAACTTTTCCTTTTGCCCTTAATTTTTTTCCGGCTAATAGATTTTAACAGCATCGTTCGTTTCAATAGATAAACGTAGAAATACTTGAGGCAATGCTGTTAGTTTGTATTTTATGTTTTTATTCAGAACTGAGGCACGTTTTCGGAACGTTACTCACTGCTTGATAAAGTTAGTGTTTTGTGAATGTGAACGGGACTTTATAGGGTTTGCGTGATCGTTTTTTAAAGTGTGTTTACAGCTTTAAGCCTCATCCAGACTGGTGCTACGCGATACAACTATTTCTAAGAAAATTTTACGGTAGATCAATTACCGGTGTCGCGTCGCGCCTGTTTGCAAGAGGCTTTATGCAAAAATGTAAAAAACAAAACCCGTAATGTTTAAGTCCCATGTAATAGGAGGCGAGCCTATTGACTTCAACCAGGCACAAATCCAGACTCCAGTCTGCTACTGAGGAATCCCTGACGGAAAAACCCAATAAAAGTTAGAGCGAGCTCTGTGTTCAGCGCTCGGTGTGGCAACACGCCGTGTTCGGGTTCGCGACAAGTCAGTCGTCATCCTGAGGATGCCTCGTTTAGAGGTGAAACACGTGTCGATTTCTTTCAGGGTTTTTTTATAGCTCTTAGAAATAGCTAAGCGGAACAGGTTACTAAATATATCCACGTCTATTGTATTTTTTAACCCAATAATAGTTTGCCCGATCTGGGAATCGAACCCAAGACCTAATATTTTACTGTAATATGAGATATAATATTGGTATGACAAAGGATACGTACTTAAGAACGCGGCGACTCATGAATTGTCCACACAAACGTAATACCTAAATCATTTGCAATTTGGGCATATTTCCACCATATTATTTTGTTATTCGGATTTAGACAGTGTTTATCTAGGCTCATACATCTTTTTTTTCCAAAAAACTTTTCTAAAATTAAGTTTAAACGAATTTAATTTCGCACATTTTTACAGTGTAAATGACGTCTTCATATTGTTTTTCTTTATTATAAACAACAATATTTATGAAATTGTTTCTGCAAAAGCATAGCTTATATTATCAAGTTACAAATTATCGAAAAAAAAATAAAGGAAAAATATTAAGTTTTCATTCATCATTTTTGGTATTACGGAACACAACCAAATTTATCATAAATTTTCGAAAGCTAGTAGTGCTATCGCGTCAAGCAATAATTGTCAATGTGTGCGTGGTAGTATTGCTCACTATAGGTGTATATCGCGCCGACAGGTACTCACACTAGCGCAACGTGCTTGGAATTGAATTTTGCAAACATCTCGATTTGTAGTTGCGAGCCGTGCTCGCAGGCATCTTAAATACTATCAGATTTCCGGCCACCGTAGGCGCGGGCTTGCGAACGGTGAGCAATGGGCAGCTCGCCGTCCGATAAGGACCAAGCCCAGGTCGACGGCGCGTTGTGTTCCACGCGCGCCTCAAAGAGCAGAATTGACGGGGTCCGCTAGGGCCAATGCCTGCCGGGGGTTCGAAGAAAACCGATAGGGACATCGTGGCCCCCTGGCAACACGGCAACTGAAGGAGCACGGGTGGGTTTTAATCAGTAAGAGTCTGACACGCCCTCCCGCTCCGCCCAGAGCGGGAGAAGTTATTTGATAATTTCCCACCCAAAAAAAAAAGGCCTCTTATACTGTAACTTTCAGTTGATTATTTTTATGCTCAAATTCAGAGCTGAATTCCCCAATGCTGTAGTCTATTCATATTTTTCTCACTGACAATTTCAACAATTCTTATAAGCAATAACAATAAAACAAATAGCGATCCCGATCGTGTACTAATGGCAGTTACCAACTGTAATAACATTATCAGTATACAAGTTGCTGGCTCTTCGCCTACACATTATTATTAGAAATAAATAAATAATATACGCGTATATTCCCCACGGCCACATGTGACTTGTAAGAATATAGACGATGATTGACTAGACTACTAGCTTTTGCCCGGGGCTCTGCACGCTATTGAATTCCACACGAAGGATTCTAGTGTTCAGTCACACATTATGCGAAGTTATAATATGAAATTCGATTTAATTTTTTTTTTGCTAAGCTTCCACATGGAAGACGTAGCGTTGGATGGCATCCCACAAGATGGACTGATGACCTTGTGAAGGCCGCAGGAATCCGCTGGATGCGGGAAGCACAAAATCGGTCGAAGTGGCGGTGCTTGGGGGAGGCCTATGTCCAGCAGTGGACGTCTTTCGGCTGAAAATGAAGCTTCCTCATTGTTGATTCCCAGAAGACCCCCGAAATTTCGCTTTTTTAAGGTTCTGTTAATTTTTTTTTTATGTTTTGCTAACTGTACTGTGTGACATATCAAATGAAAGGGTTTGTTGTGAGAATCTCAAAAATATTTTTTGTACAATTTTTAAATAAAACTTTTAAAGATATTTAAGAAAATTTATGAAAATTTACCATTCCTGACCACCCTTATCTCCAAAACTACGAAGCCAAAAATGTTGAAAAAAAAAAGTACACAAAATAGTATGGTAAATCTCTCAATATTGTGCATACAAGCTTATATTTGCAGTTGGAATATATGGGAAAACATGTTTTTCAACTACAATGTTGAGTTTGTCCATGGGATGAATTATTCATCCCAACTACGAAACCCTTCATTGTGCGTGGTCCGACACGCTCTTGGTCGGTTTTTTTTTTTAAAGATTTTTATCATATCCTTTATGGCACCTGTTTAGGTCAGGAACTATCTGAATATCAAAAAAATTTTGGCCTAAGTCTTAAGCGGGAGACATGAAAATGTTGATTCGCTGTTACAATCCTTAATATTATAAATGCGAAAGTAAGTTTGTTTGTTACGCCTTCACGCTAAAACGGCTGAAGGGATTTGGATGAAATTTGGCACATATATAGATGATGCCCTGGAAAAGAACATAGGATACTTTTTTTTTTCCCACGCAATCGAGACTTATGCGGGTGAAACCGCGGGGCGAAGCTAGTGTATAATAATAGACTAGTGGACGTCACGCGGTTTCACCCGCGTAGTTCCCGTTCCCGTAGGAGTACGGGTATAAAATATAGCCTAGGTTACTCGCTGATAATGTAGCTATCCATTGTTGAAAGAATTTTACAAATCGGTCCAGTAGTTTTTAAGTTTATTCGTTACATACAAAAATACAAATCTTTTTTCTTTATAATTTTAGTATAGAAGTATAGATATAGATAATGAAATTCAGTACAATATTATTGCCCAACCACACCCTTTTTTTTTTAGCTATGATGAGTTACTTTTAGTTAGGTTTGCATGTTATATAATTTGATATTGGTGCCGATTCCCTTGTTCACAAACTAAACTAAATTTAAGTTCAGTGCATCTTTTTCTTTCTAATTCATTAAGAAAAGGACAGAAGATAAATTTTAGTTTAGTCCTGTCAAATTAATCAGCGCTTGACGTAAATTGACGTAATTTTAGTCGGCATGTTTTTAATCACGTCTAAACTTGTATGGAGAGTGACAGGCGCTGATTAATTTGACAGGATTAAACTAAAATTTATCTTCTGTCCTTTTCTTAATGAAATAGAATGAAAAAGATGCACTGAACTTAAATTTAGTTTAGTTTGTGAACAAGGGAATCGGCACCACTTTCAAGCAAGTGATGTGATGTGATTCAAGTCATCCTCCTACCCTAATAATAACTCACTTAACTTACATACTATTCATATGCCAGGTATAATTAAATAATGACTTCCTAACATGCAATAGTACTAGGAAACTATAAATGAATGGAGTAGTTCAGAACTTCGAAAGCAGTGAGCATAAAATTTTATAGCATGTTGCCGCTCCACTAATTCTTGTTAGTAGTAAGTATCGATATCACAAGGAACATGTTTTAGATGATAATTAGGAAATTAGTGAGGTAATTTTCGATTATTAGCTTATTATGGGGTTCTGGGATGTTATACTCCGTTTGAAATAAGATTAGACGTTTCACTAAACCTTTTTTACAGTCCGTTCAACCGATTTTGACTTCTATTGCGTTGGTGGCATGACAAATGACAGCTGCAGTAAACAGTTGGTTTGTAACCACTTTTTTTGCTTTTAGTGCCATCCTTATGCCTACGGTATAGAAGTCAAAATCGGTTGAACGGACTGTAAAAAAAGGTTTAGTGAAACGTCTAATCTTATTTCAAACGGAGTATAGTCTGCTGCTATAAATATTCAGGACGTTTGATGACTTATATATATTTCAGCTACAAAATATAAAACTTATAAAAATCGTCGATTTTAAAATGAAAATTGTATGGCTTTAGAATTTAGAAACTAAACGTAGCTTTATTGATAAGGTTTTTAAAATCTGTTTTGTGATTAGTAAAAAAATAAACAAACAGCCTGTATGTATTCAAATTCAAAAATTAAAAATTCAAATGAACTTCATAAGTGCCCTTGTAATTTCACATTAACTTACAAGGGCACTTATGAAACTTTAGAAGCTGGTTCACGGTTCCAATTGGTCGTTTCCTATGGAGAATAGCCGGCAAGAAACTCCACGGTTACTCTTTAAAAAATAAATTGTTTATGTAATGTTTTCGAATTACAGACTTGATAGGTATGAGAGGACAGTGTATACCTATCAATAAGTACCAGTGTAGTGTATACATAGTGTTTTATTATAAACTAGCGGACCCGACAGACGTTGTCCTGTCAAAACATTGTCCAGCGGACAAAATTGTGAATCTAAACCATTCCCAGATCCCCTTGAACACACACAAAAAATTTCATCAAAATCGGTCCAGTTGTTTGAGAGAAGTTCAGTGACATACACACTCACAGAAGAATTATATATATAAAGATTATTTTATGCGTGGTGTTGGTATGCTAACTCTACACTATCAATAAAATAGTGTCAGCTCCACTATTTTTCTCTCATCGCAAAATCAATATAAAAGTTTAATAGTATCATAAAAAATATTTTTCACAAGTACGTATTTAGTCCGGTCTATGAAAAAATCCTCAGTTTAATAGGTAAACACTTAAAAAAGTCGTAAAAAATGCAGACATTTTTTTTTAATATAGTTGTTAAAGTTAATATAATCGGATGTCATAAAAAAATAGTATGTTTCTATTAACGACCGGTCGTTTAAAATTTTATGCATTTGTAATTTTCTCTACATTTTTCTGCACTCTTTTTTATGTGACATTTTATATTTTATTTGTTTTAAATCGTCTCCGTTCTTTTTTACGCATCTCTTTTATTTTCTCGCCTTTTTACGCCGACGTTATTCGGCCAGTTTTTTTTTTCTTTCACGTTATTTTAATTGACACAGTGACGGAGTTGTAATACAAACCTTTTTTGCTGACTGTCCTAGATTAAATATTCCTGCATCATTGGATATTTTTAAAACATTATATGAAATTTACAGAAAAGCAAGGCAGTGCAAAATCAAGGGATTGTGTTTTTAGTTTTTTTTTTTAAACTAAATGAAAATTTTTCAAAGGGCCTATTTATTTACTTATTTTAACAATAAATATGGCGGTTTGACAGCTTTTGTATAGAAAGTATGTCAAACTGTCATATTTTTCTGCAGAAAAAAGTTCTCACTATTGAAAAATCAGCCCTAACAAAATAACATTAATTCTTATCACGCTGTGCATAATAATCAACCTGCCTAGCCTTTTCCCAACTATGTTGGGGTCGGCTTCCAGTCTAACCGAATGCAGCTGAATACCAGTGTTTTGCATAGAGCGACTGCCTTTCTGACCTCCACAACCCAGTTACTGGGTAACACGATACCCCTTGGCAAGATTGGTTGTCAGACGTTCGGGCTTCTGACTACACGTAACGACTGTTAAAGATCTACGATTGACAGCTGGGACCCACGGCTTAACGTGCTTTCTGAGGCACGGAGGGGTCTCGATATGTAATGAATTGGCACCCATCCACAAACCAACCGCGGCAAGCGTAGCTTAACCTTCGATCGACTCGTGCAGCTGTTATTATTTAGCCATGAGCCCCCCTGTGCGTAATAGTATGTACTATTAATAATTTTCACAGATGGTCGAATAATTGATAAATCAACCGGAATCCTATTAAAATTATCGCACCCAATAGCTGAATAAACTGCATTACTGGTTTAAATACAGCGTGTTCACAATTGGCGCATAACTCATTGCTAAGCTGCGTTTATTCAGATAGTTAATTGCTGTTAAACGAGAACACCTTTTGTAATTGGGGTGTGTGGTAATGTATTAAAACTGGGATTATTATCTAAAGTAATGTTAAATATAGTGCTATTTGTTTAGAGTTATTTGGGGACTGCTTTACCTTTTAAATAAGTACTTGCCTACAGTATATACTATGCTGGCGATTGCCTTACCACGTAGTTAACAAAGCTCTATTAATCTGAATTAATTCCAGATTGTTCACTTTGGATCTCGAGTCAGTAGAGTTTAATGAGCTTGAAAAAAAAAGTGGTGGCACTCCAGGAGTGCCGACAGAAGTGAAAACTTGAACAGGATCACCTTGGTGAAAGAAAAATACTTGTATAGAACATTGGTACATAACCTTATCTAAAAAAACTTGTACAAAGTGAAAAATAACTTTAATTTCGGAAGTCGGTGTCTTTGGTTTTGAATTTTCGTTCTTTGTCACCGACTTCCGAAATTAAAGTTATTTTTCACTTTGTAGTGTTTTTTTTTTTTGAAGTCGGTTGTTCTTTTTTGTAAAAAGTTTTTATTTTTCTCTTTTTAGTTGTGGTACCTACCCCAAACAAATTCGAATAGCATTACCTGCTATGTAAATAACAGTGACAGGAAGTTATCATATCATCCACATACTAAGTGGGAAATAATACATATTATTGAAGCTAACTCAAAAACTACCCAAGCAAAGTTAATAAAATTTATATGGCACCACCTCTGAAGTATGACGTACTAAACAAAAAAAGAATCATCAAAATCAATTCATAATTGGCGGAGTAATCGCGTAACAAACATACAAAAAAAAAAGAAAAAAAAAATACATTCGAATTGAGAACCTCCTCCTTTTGGAAGTCGGTTAAAAAGAGCACAATCGCGTTTACAAAAAAAAAAAACTTCTGAAACCTTCAAAGTAAAAAAAACTTGCACAGAACATTGATCCGTAACGTAATATAAATAAAGGGAGTAATTGCGTTTACAAAACCTTTAAAATAAAAATGCTTGCATAGAACATTGAGCCGTGACGTAATATTAATAAAAAGTACAATCGCGTTTACAAAAATAAGGTGTCGTCATGGTGTCGCGATATCAATGGTTAAGTCCCATATCAAAAATGCCCAACGCATCTAAAGAAGTTTTCACTTCAATTAAATGAAAAAAAAAGGGTGAAATATTATTATACTTAAGTTTTAAATACTAAAACTTACACTGGTAGGTACTGGCAAGGATACGGATTGTTTAGAAAATGGAAGATCAACAAAAATTGTCTGTATATTCAAGACGTTCTTTCTTTTCAAACAACAAAAAATGGATGGTTTTCTTGTACTTGACGAAAAATTTCCCTGACGGTGCATGGCAGATGTTAAATAAACGACAAAGTGTTTGAAAAAAAAAAATACGCGTCGACTTGAGAACCTCTCTCCTTTTTTTCGTCGGTTAAAAAGCAGT
The DNA here is from genome assembly GCA_963680765.1 of Agrochola lychnidis. Taxonomy (NCBI): domain Eukaryota; kingdom Metazoa; phylum Arthropoda; class Insecta; order Lepidoptera; family Noctuidae; genus Agrochola; species Agrochola lychnidis. The sequence goes on from OY796872.1 coordinate 16,305,273, forward strand.
CATAAATCATTCGAAACTCATCTCATCTTTAGCCTAGCTTTGTCCAAACTATGTTTAGGTCGGCTTCCAGTCTAACCGGAAACAGCAAGGACCGACTTGCCTATCTGACGTCCACAGCCTAGTAACTTGTTATTACAATGCCCCTTGGTAAGACTATCATTCACTGAAAAGATCTTATAAAACACTAGAAACGCTGAAATATAGCCCAACAACACCCACAGCCCCCCAATAAAGCAATTACAGCACTCCAACTCCTTGATTACCACTCCGAACCCTTCTAAAAACATTAATCTCGCTACCTAATTTGTTTATCTGAACTGTAAATTGTGTAAGAAGAAAAATATCTCGGCAACGTGACAACAAAGAAATGTCTTTCATTAAACCTGCGGGCATTAACAGAGGAAGGATCGCTGTGGCTTCAAGACTTGTTGTAAAAAGAGCTGCAAGTTAGAGGCGGAAGCGGGAGTGGATACATTAGTTAATGGCAAACTAGATCAATTGGGAGGAGGAAGCGGGTGCAGTTAGATAGTGAAAAGCTTGAATTGTTCGGTGATTACAGAAACTGGCAGTCTTGTGAAACTTTACGTTTAGCTTCAAAGTTGCAATAGTTAATTAATTCAGCCGTTACCTTGCAGAAATCCATTATAAAATAAAACAGACGAGGCATCCTCAGGATGACGATTGACTTAGAAATAGCAAAGCGGGACAGGTTACTAAATATATCCACGTCTATTGTATTTTTAGTGTGTAAAGAAAAAATTGTTTAAAATAAATATACAAAGGTTTTCTAAATGTTTGCTAAAGACTACACACAGTGCCGGTGGCACGGACCGTTGGCTTTTGCCGAGCGGCACGTGTCGCGGCTATTTTGTCTGGCAAGCCGGGCGCACAGTGGGCTGAAACGGGCCGGTAAAGGACTTAGCATTTTAAAAAAAAAAGTTTCTTTTTCTGAAATTTTAAATATTGTGTTGGATTTATCTATCGATTATAAGTAATTATTTCTATGAGGGTCGTTCAGATAACTTAGTATTTTCGGAGTTATAAATATGCAAAGTAATTTTTGTATGAAGCAAAAGAAAAAAATGTGAAAATCTCGAAATTCTCAAATTTTCTCAAAGAATTGACTCTACGTATGCATAGTACGTATATTTGTCCTATTTTAGCGCCTATTCTCGGGTTGCGATTTTCTGCGATTTGGTCGCAATTTCAAATTTTGTTCTCTATTCCACACCACCATAGAGGTTAAGAACTAGGCGCGTTTTTTTTATGTAGTGGTCTCCCCTTTAAACCTAATCCACTAAGGACTAATAAAATAAATAAATAAATAAGTTAAAATCACAATCACTACTGGCCACTGCACTGTTTTAATTTAATCACTGTCAAGGGTATCCACATTAACGAATGCAAAATTTTCGTATTCGTCATCATCAAATGTTTCCGCTTGTTCAATTACTAATAAACTTTGTGCTTCTACTGACAAAATTTTATGTTTTCTGCGAAGTTTGTGACGTTTCGCTGAGATGAGTGGATCAGAGCTGGTCAATAAATTATTTAAAATGTCTTCATTTGTAGTTTTTCTACTGCATTTCCTGGAATGGTGTTGGCGGTACCTACGAAAGTCTTTATTTCTAGCTTCAGCAGCTTCTTCAGATAGCTGTCCAATTGGTATTAGACCAAAACTTTCAATAATAGCTGCACCATGCATAAGAACTTTATGAACACTTGAAGGCATATAATACCAGCTATATAATTCCAAATACAGTTGCATGGTCACTTGAGCATATTCGTGAAATTTCGCTGTGTCAATGTGGTAACCTGATGAAATTGCCTCTAAAATGATTGCAAATCGCCTTATTAATTCTTCACTAACACCAGTCATGTTTGGATTTGCAACCCTAAAGCCTCATCCGGAGAAAACACAGGTTTTGTTTCTTTAACAGATATGCACTTTTTAACTTTTTTTACATCTTGGGGATTCTTTAGTAAATGTTTTAGTATTTTAGCAACCTCCTCATTCCCATCCGCTTTCAACTGCTCAAAATATGCATATTTTATTTCGTCCGAAGAAAAATGAAAGTTTTCTGCACGTCTTTTTTTCTGTTTAGGCGCTAATTCACAAAAAGGTTTTCTTGGACTTTGTTCGGTGGAGACACCGACAGAAACTTGATGGTGATACGTACTGAGTTGATGTACTCGGTGCTGGTTGATCTTCATTACTGCCTATTAAACACTTAATAAAGTCTGGCCATATTATGTTTTCTTGTAACCATTCAGTATTTTTAGTTCTGAATATATTTTCTTTACGATAAGCGTTTTCCCATCTTCTATTTAAATTATAACAAAATTTTGCACAAAACAACTTTAAGGTCTTTTCGTGATCATCATTTAATTCGACTAAAAATTTGACCTTATCTCACTACACAAACTGTCATTATTTTTAATACTGCCACTGTTTTTTAAAATAACGAAAAGGTCAAGGTTTGTCACTAAATTTTCAAACATTTTCACAAATACAAAATAACAAATAAGTAAGTAATGAATGTGTGGGGGTAGTGCGTCTATTATGGTGGGTAATAGAACACTGAAGTACGTTTGAATGGCCGCGACTTACGAGTTGTAGGTCGTAGGTTCGAACCCAGACAGGCGCTTTACTTTGTGTAAATTATTTCATCACCACTGCTCTCAAAACGGTGAAGGAAAACATCGTGAGGAAACCGGCATGTCCTAGAACCGAAAATTCGAAGATATGTGACATCTACCAACCCGCACTGGGCCCGCGTGGTGGATTACAGCCCACTCCCTCTCACAGAGAGGAGGCCTGTGTCCCAGCAGTGGGAACAGTATAGGCTGATGATGATGATGAAGTAATGAATGTGTGGGGGTAGTGCGTCTATTATGGTGGGTAATAGAACACTGTACTTCAGTGTTCTATTACCCACCATAATAGACGCACTACCCCCACACATTCAATGAATGAATGCAACCGAACATTCCGTAGAGACCCTATCGTTGCACCAATCACGTTACGACACGTCATAACTTGTTGTTGCGCTCGCGCACTCTTATCCCTTGATTCCCGGAAATAAGTCTCAAAACAAATTACGTCATACCTACCTATGGTGGTGGAAAATGTCGAACATTGTTTTTTTTTAAAGAACTAAGTAGGTATTGAGGTTTTCAGGCCGTTTAGTATACATTATTTTCAATTTCAATTTAATTGGAATAAATTGCTTAACTAAAATAACATGACTCTTCATACAAATTTGATATGGCTATATCTCCGAAAGTACTCGTTAAATTAAAAAAAGTCAAAGAATAAAAACGTTTTAAATTTATGCCTAGATACCAAAAAAATACATTTGATCTCTTAAGACCCAACCTTGTAATCCCAGCCCACTGTGGGGCGCACTGCGGCTTGCGGCAAGGCGGTACTATGTGTAGGAGCCTTAAGACTACGATTAATCAATATCCTGTCTTATGTTAAGTGGAGTGTCATGGGTTCAGTTGGCATTATTTTCAGTAGTACTTCACTAAACTGCATATTAAATAGTAAAAACAAAACAATTTAAAGAACATTGGGAAAAGCCAACCACGAACTCAAGCAAGTGATATAGTGGCAGCGGTTTGACGGACTATGTACCCGATGCTAAGCCACCATGGTCCTATCAAATTGATTGCTAGAGCCGGCTGTTCTAAATCCTGCGGCCGACTGTGTCCGTGGGCCTAGCCTAGGCTTTGCTGTGCGGCTTGCCAGGGTTTATGGGGTGCCTGTGACGTAGATACTTTAGTAATATGTAGTAATGTGCGATGTACGGTTTCTGCAAAGGCACTTGTGTTGTAAAATACATTACGTCGTCGTGCAGTGAAAACCTCGTGATTACTTACATGTAATTTTACAGGGGAAAAAAAAAAAAAACGTGTAGCACTCGGGGACTGCCGCGGTAAAGCTATTGCATAGCATTTGTAACCTCTATACTTCCTATTTGTCAACGCTACACTTGGGATGATGACGTGATGACATAAAACAAAAATTACGTTCCCATGACAAAATCACGTTGTCATGGGAACCGTCATTACATGGTAGGCGGAGTGGGGGGGTGTTAGGTTTTATTTTCGTTACGGAATTTCTTGATGCTGTCGCCGCGCTCAAAGCCCGCGATAAAAGCTATGCAATAGCTTAAAACAAAACATTTTTCTTTACGAGGTTTTCATTGCACGCCAACGGTTTGTAAAGGTCCCGCAATTTTTTAAATGTTTTTTTAATTTTTATGTACCACAAAGCTGGGAGAGAGAGAGAAATTTGCATGAGAATTATTGTAAACTACTCTTATGTTAGATTTTTATATCTCTTCTATTTCTACCTGGGCAAATCCTTAGGGCACAGCTAGTTAAAATACTAATGCAAATAGGCCTGTGTCCAAAATTTTTTTGTCTGTCTTGTAGATTATTAAAAAATATTGAACACGTATTTTGTTGTTTTTGACGTAATCAAAAGGTTACGGCGATACATTGAGTTAAAATGTGGCATGACTTCACGCCTTGCTAGATTTAATACTGCGTTGTGACGTAGCGAGCCCCCACTCCCCAACTTTAATGCTTGTTTCCTAAGTAATTTTTTATTAATATGATAAAGCAACAAATACGTGTCTAATATTTTTTATTAACTGAAAGACTTTATAATCATTACGTAAAAAATTAAGTTAGATTAAAATTGCTTATTAGTCTTATAGGCTAGATTGTAATTAATTATTAAGAACTAGGTTCTTTTTAATAAAGGATAAAAAAAAAAAAAAAAAAAACTGAAAGACGGACTTAATAGAATTTCTTTTTTTTTACCTAGACAACTACCGTATTCCAAACTCTAAGTAATATCTAACCAAAGCTTTATCTCATGTGTTTTCGTTTCAATATGGGCTCACAAAGACCATTTAATTATGGTTTAACTCGATTTTTATAACTGTGCAATTGAAGCTGTCAAAATCGTAGGTTGAATATTGAATTCTCCCGCTCAGTTACCTCCTCAGTGCCCCGACGCCTCTTAAATACGGTCTTACACAACACGTGTCGTCTCCATAGTTATTTTATTATTCTTTAATTTGTTATTGTTATTATTTTTACCACATACACTGTAATATTTTGACGTTGACAGGCAAACAGTTATAAAAAGCGGGTTATAATTATGTCAGATTCTCAGTACATTTAGAATTAATATCGTATCTGGTCTAAAGATTCAAATCATCATGATGCGGTTTTGTAATTTACGTTTATGTTTCAAAACCGAATTCATTTGACAGTAGAAGTAATGTCAAACAATTGTAACCAATGAGAATGCGTTTCAATATGCGCTAGTGGCGCCATTAGTTCCACAATTCGCTATCTGGTAGAGTTATTGTTTATTATTACTGTTTTAACAAATAACCGTTGTTTTTGATGACAAACTTGAATGGTTTTGTGGTTATTTAAAATTGGATTTGTTGGAATTCGTTTAAAATTGGTTTTGCTTTGTGTTTGAGTATCATTCACAATAACTAATTGAATAGTTTCACGTTGTTCGTATAAAAGTATTTAAGGGGACGATAGCTGACTTTTAATGATTTTATACTGAAGATGACGTCTGAACGAGTAGTGTTAGTGATTTGGAAAAAATATATGTTAAATTAGAGCATTTTCTTAATATTTTAATATAGGCATATTTTTGATCATCACTGCTCTCGAAACGGTGAAGGAAAACATCGTGAGGAAACCGGCATGTCCTAGAACCGAAAACTCGAAGACATGACTGTGACATCTACCAATCCGCACTGGGCCCGCGTGATAGATCTCACTCCCTCTCGAAGAGAGGAGGCGTATGTCCCAGCAGTGGGTACATTATAGGCTGATTATGCCATTAATTTATTTTTATTTAATTGATATTGTTTTTCGTTACGCGATAAGGCCCATGTAATAGCGACGAACTAACTGTCAAGTTTATACAAGGTCAATTTAAATTAGCGAACAAAACTTCAGTCAAGCAAAAATAAAATTATATTATAAATATTTAATTTCGAGAAGCTGCACTAACAGTGGCCGTTGACCCCGTTATCAGCTGTAATTACTTGAAATTATTTATTTACGCACACACCCCCCCACACGTACACACGGGGGGTGTGTACGTGTGGGGGGTGTGTGCCCCCCCCTCACACACACATTTTTATATTATGAGTTTAGAAAACTTTTCATTTGTTTTATCATCGTCATCACATCTGTAAAGGCGCTCCCTCACCGGTAGCATTCGCCTGTAATGTAATAGATCAGATTCGAACATTACGTCAGTGAGTGAGGAGAATCGAGGTAATGGTAAAGTCGAATCTTGGATTGTAGGCCAGTCACCGTAAACACAAAATTCGCGTCAGGTCACAAAAATTACGGCTGCACTCAAATTGTATAAAACTTTGTATATTTTAAAAATGCACTGTCTGACTTACGTAAGATGCACCTTTTAGAAGTTTATGAGTCAAAAACTGGAAGATGTCCTAAAATTTCTAGGTTTTTCGAGCACCACGCAGTTAGCACAGGTCTTTCGAAGTTGCAAACTTGGTTTTATACTATTGGTATCTATCCGAACAACATCCCAAAAAATCTGTGCAGTAAAATTTTATTTGTATTTTTCTTAAATGAATGGCCTATTGTTACATTATAAAAGAAAGAAAGAAAAATTGTTGATTCTGTACAAACTAAACGCAATTTACAAAAAAAAAAAAATACTTGGAATACACATTTACAAATTAGCCAAAAGCCTCGTATTTAAGATTCATAACGAATAAAAGTTTGTAAATTTTTGTCTATTGCTTGATGTCAGGGCCGGAGACCAAAGACAAGATAGATAAGAATTTAGATTGAGAGGTTATAGACGAATGCTCCCGGTGAGTGTGCGCCTTAAAGTTTCACCAGCAAATTTAAATTGACCTTGTATAAACCGCTATAAGCCTATGACTCGCCCCACAACAAAACCATTATCAAGGAAATAGTAAGAAAGCAATTAGTTGGCGACAACGCTGCAAATAACTGAGACTTTTCGACTAATAACATTGTATCTACGTTTACGTAAATATGGACAAAGTAACTAACTACCTGCTTTTATTTGAACTGATGGCAAATACTCCACAAGTCCTGGTACTGTTTACAATGTTGTGTTAGGTTAGGGGGTCTGCACACATGTCCGGCTCGGCATGATTCGGCTCAACCGGGCGGCAAAATCTATGTAGATACAAATATGTTCGGGAATTAGCCGCTTGGCTTAGCTCGAATTGTACCGAACCGACCTGTACCCTAATTGCGTAATACAACGCAATCACAATCTGTTTCGATTTGAAACAGATTACTAATCTATTGCTTCATAAGTTGGAAAAAAAATTTGCTCAACAACGTTAATAACGCAATGAATGTTGTTGAACTGTCAAAAGTAAACAAATTAAGCATAATTGTTTACCAAAATAAGTTACGCAATTAGGGTACTGAACATGATTAAGCGAGGATAGATGCCGAACGAAGTTTTCCGATCGGCACGAGGCGAATGTGGGTAGTCATTGCTTCTGGTTAAACAAATATCAGCGTTATCAGCGTGAGGTATATTTACCTGACACGTTCTAAGCTGGACTCCCATAGTGCAACCTTGAGAGCCACACCGCACTTTATATATTCGTTATTTGGTATAAAGTATGTCATAGTGTCACTTTATTTCTTTAATATATGTTTTTTTTTTGTTGGCACCGTTTTTCATATTATATATTCATGTTATTTATCATTTAATTGTGATTTTGTGTGTTGTGCTATATCTTTTGTGCACTGCACTGAAAACTGGATAGATGGTTTATCTATATATCTAGCAAAATATGATTTTTAGTTTGTAATTTATCGTCTTACAATTTTTTTCCTAATTTATGTTTAATGGGTATTTTGTACCGACCTTTTTTTCTCGTTTTTATGTTATGTGTTTATCAGTGGAAACTTGTAAATGGCCTTCAATTTTATATTATTTAAGAACACTGTGTAAGTTAGCTGTAAGTTTCCCGAATAGAATAAAACTAGTACTTCTGCGAACAGTAGACCTCGCGAGCACAAACTTTTTTACAACAATTAATACACCACTAAAGTTATTTAAAACCGGATATTTACCATGTTTTTTTTTACAAAATATCCCGTTTTAAACAACTTTAGTAGTAAAAATAACCATGTCAGTTTAAAATCCTATAATTAATACACGTTACTAAAAAGCATGTGCTGGCAAGACGATAATAAAACAAAAATACACTTCCCCAAAACTAACTGTTAACACGAGATTATTTTTGAAGCTACTTTACACCTAGCAAAACTCAGTCACACAAAATCTTTGACGGGAATACCGCCGAATTCGAATGTGCCGACCCGAACATGCGGTGTGTAGCACCCCTTAGTCTTTCGTTAAAAGTTTTACAAGTAATACGTTCAGTTAGTCTTTCTATTTGAAGTTGCTGGCTGTCTTCATTTAAAATTGTGTTAATTTTGTTGTCTTCTACAAAATAGAGCTTTTAGTCCAGTTTTCTTAAACTAATTGGATTAGTACAATTTAGAAGCTCTTGTTCCTAGCTAACAGGTGGGGTACACACAATGTTGTATTTCTTTTAACTAAGTGAAAACTCCTTTGTCAAAGTTGTATTTACCAGTTGTAGTTATCCAGGGGTGCTCAAACCGTCGATCGCTAAAGCTTACAAAGTCGATCACGGAAATTCTTTTACCTTGTTTTGTAATAAGACGGTTATAATATAAAATTACGTGATTTAAAAAAAAACTTTTTTTTTTTGTTCTGCCTGTAATAAAACACTATTTATTTTTATTTTATAAGTCTGAACACTGCTGTAGACAAATGTACCAATTTGCGTTCGGGTCTATGACTGATCCAAGGCCTACTACAAGGACTCAATCAATCTGCGTAGCCTATTCCCAACTATGTTGGGGCCGGCTTCCAGTCTAACCGGATGCAGCTGAATACCAGTATTTTACATGGAGCGACTGCCTATCTGACCTCCACAACCCAGTAACTGGGTAATAATACAATACCCCTTGGTAAGACTGGTTATCAGACTTTCGGGCTTCTGACGACCCGTAACGACTGTCAAAGATCCACGAATGACAGCCGGAACCAACGGCTTAACGTGCTTTCCGAGGCACGGAGGAGCCTCAATATGTAAAGATGGTCACCCATCCACGGACCAACCGCGGCAAGCGTAGCTTAACCTGGTGGATCGCCCCGTGCGGCTGTTATTACTTAGCCACGAGCTCCTCTACAAGCCTACAACAAGGACTACAGGCTACTAAAGAGCGTTTATTCTGAAAGTGGGCAACGTCGCAAATAGATGTCAAATATTTCGCTGTTTTGATCAATTTGGCAATATTATTGTATGAAAATAAGAAATATGGCTAACTAGCGAACTAGAATATTACTAATGAATTGTATTATTATAACACTGAATTTGATGTTGTAACTGTTTTAGGTGTAAAAAAGGCATTTGGAAAGTTTCCAAATCCTTTTTTACATCTAAAACTAAATATTTGGTGTTACGTTATTAATTATTGCATTTCATAATCAATATTTTAGTTCCCTAGTTAGCCTCATTTCTTAATTCCATACAGTAATATTTCTCAAAACAGAACAATTAATCAAAACAGGTAAATATTTGACAGCTATTTACAACGTTGCCAACTTTTAGGATAAGTGTTATAATAATTTAGTCTATAATTACAGTCAATCCACAAATTCAAAAAAGAACATGCTGTATATTTTGAGCTAGATGTAATGTATGACTTCAGAATACCTAAAATGGAGATTTTATTAATTTCCCCCTTTTTTGAAGTCGGAAGTAAAATGGGCTTTCCTGTACTCTCATAACCGTGGTTATAAAAATTTGTTTCTCAATAATACGACATAATATTGAGAACATTTTTAGAACTTCAAATATAGTGATAATAAAAACTTTGCCCTACAAACTAAGTAGATACTTATTGTTTTTATGAGTTATGGGTATAAAATTGAAAATGTATGATCATATTTCTTTACTGTAAAGATTTATGTTTGTTACTGTCAACTCCATAATCTTACTAGAACAACACATTATTGCACCATAATCTCCTAAGTTAACCCATAAATCGCAGTATAAACTCGTAAATATTATAATTATTTACTCTGCGGCACAACTTTGTGTTTAATAACGCCAGTAACGCTACTATGAAGTATCATTCCCTTTAACTGACGTCTTCCCTATACACAGGATTTTTGATGTACGGCCACTAGATTAGCGGTTTAGAAAACAGGAACATTATCCTACTAACTAATCCTTAATATTATAAATGCGAAAGTAAGTTTGTTTGTTACGCCTTCACGCTAAAACGGCTGAACGGATTTGGATGAAATTTGGCACATATATAGATGATGCCCTGGAAAAGAACATAGGATACTTTTTTTTTTTCCACGGGATCGAGACTTATGCGGTTGAAACCGCGGGGCGCAGCTAGTACTTTATAAACACGAAAGTTTGTGAGGATGGATAGATGATTGTTACTCTTTCACGCAAAACTACTGAACAGATTTAGATGAAATTTGGCACACAGTTAATGACCTTTTTTTTTTGGGTGGGAAATTATCAAATAAATTCTCCCACTCTGGGCGGAGCGGGAGGGCGTGTCAGACTCTTACTGACTAAAACCCACCCGTGTTCCTTCAGTTGCCATGTTGCCGGGGGCCACGATTTCCCTAGTTTATAACCTGGATTAACACATAGGATACTTTTTAACCTAATATTCTCACGGGATTGAGACTTTGCGGGTGAATTCTCGGGGCGCAGCTAGTTATTTTTAAATGGCTTTGATATGTCAAAGCCATTTAAAAATAACTAGCGAGATATGTCTCTGGACCATGCGCTCCAGCACGCGTAGCATGACCACCGTAGAAACGAGTTATGTCGACGGAAGAATAGACAACATGACAGATTGTGATTGTTTATCTGTCATTTTGTCTATTCTTCCGTCGACAAAACTCGTTTCTACGGTGGTCATGCTACGCGTGCTGTCCTTTGGAAGACATACAAGGGGCCGAAGCCAGCTTTTAGAAGAAGGGAGTCCAGCTCATCCCGTCATCTCCTTCTGGGTGTCGCGTTGTCGTTTTCTGCTGGTATATTTTCGCGATTATTTTATGTTATGTTATATAAATTATGTAGGTATATTGTGACATTTTCATTATTCAATTTCCCAGGTGTTAGCTCAAGAACTATTTACATTATGAAGATATATTCTAGGAACGATTATTATTTGGTTATGAGAGAAATCGTTATTGGATTTACAATGATTTTGGTTTGTACATACTGAATACTGCTGTACTATTTTTTTTTCGGGTAGTATTTAAACGCAAATCAAAAAATATCCTTTTTCTACGCAATAAGATTCCGAATTCCCATCAAAATTACTGATTGCACAGCAAAATATTCAACTCAAAATATCACTAAACACACTACAATTTATTTTCGCAGCGTACAGCGATTTTTCCTAAAGCAAAAGCTTTTTCATCAATGCACAGCTAATAATCTTAATGCACATTATACATGTTAACTCTTTTTCTTTTAAATATAGCTTCTATTTTTATATTATGTATAGCAGTTTTTCTAAATAAAACAGCATTTTATTAGTCACAGTCGTCTTATTATTTATTAATTACCACATAATGAGATCAGCAAAAAAAATTATTAAATTAGATACAAAATTGTAATTTATTGAATTATTAAAGCGGGTCTTGCTTTCGCGGGGCGTCCACGCTTCCTTTTTTGCCCAATAGGCACATTTTTAGCTTCTGCAGGTGGCGCCACGTACTTGAGTCGGATCGCAAGTCCGATGATATGCTTGCACATATAGTTCTTAAAAAAAATGGGGCAGGTGCATTTTCCGTTGACCCAGGCGGTTTGTTGGGTGGGCAAAGCAACTCTCCAATATGCGAAAGCGTTCTTTTTGTAACCATCAAAAGTGTCCCAATCTTGAGTAAATGTCATGTCACACTCCCGACGACACGACCTAGCGCTATCTCTATCTTACTCGCTCGCGCCACTCTGCACTCCAGTGACGAAAAAGCGCGCGAAGCCGCCAACCTTTTATTCAGTTAATTTGTTCTGCTTTTAGAAATAATGCAATGTAAAAGGATTTTTTTGTTATAATAATCATTAAATTTGCCGAGCATGGCTTCTTGAAAATTAAGACAAATATGATGAACAGGTTTTGTTTTACTTACTGGTTAATATGCGACTGGGATAGTTATTTTGCTATGAAATATGGAAAATTTGCTGTGCAGTCAGTATTTATGCTATGTATGTAGTATTTTTGTACAAAAATAAATTTAACAGTATTGCATTATGAGGAAAAAAGTAATGTTATATTGATGTATAATTTTGTTTTATCTGCAGTTTGAGTTTTGTTAAACATTTAGTTCATTTGTAGTGAAGTAAGTTATTAGATGTAAATAAGAATATAAATGATGAGTATGTATTGATAGGCGATTATTTATTTGATATGCAATTTATAATATCCCTTTTTTTCTATGTTTTTAGGTACTTACATAAGAAAAAATAAGATAAGTAGGTTAGGTTAGGTTGATATTTAGGTACATAAAAAAAAACAGATTTCTGAGCACAAGTATTGTGACCGGCAGATGTTTTGTCCTGCCTACGTTTTAGGTCATTCGTTGGCCGATAGGATTAACTGCTGGCCACTCAAATTACTCGCCACTACAAACTCCTCACTTGGAGATTGACAATATACCTACTGTTCTAAATAAACTTACAATCTTATCTTATATATAAAATTCTCGTGTCACAATGTTAGTTACCTTACTCCTCGAAACGGCTTTACTGATTTTTACCAAATTTCATATGCATATTCAGTAGGTCTGAGAATCGGCTACTATCTATTTTTCATACCCCTAAGTGATATGGGTTGTCCACCCCAAACAAATAATTGGCAAAACAACGTTTGCCGGGGTCAGCTAGTAATTTCTATAAATCCCGACCACATTTGTTTTTTGACCCGCCATTTTCATAGCCCCGCACGTTCGCAAGTAGAAATTCCTAACAACGTTCATCGTTATCACATGCCTGTAGGCAAGTAGGAGGGATGTAGGGGGCAGGGGGGGCACCAGACACTCACCTGACGATACCTGTTTAATGATGAGGTGGCTCCTGGCTCCTCTTCACAAATACATTTAATAGTATTAAAGGAAAATAAAAATTGAGATATGACAAAGTTTGAAATATAAGAAGGTGCTTGAAAATTGAGTGTGGGTCTGTAAAGGTGCCGCTTGCAGCGTTGTTTGGAATCATACCTTTAAGTGTGTAATGGTTTGTTCGGTACAACGAAGTGATAAGTTAATACTGCTTTGTGTTTTAAATGAGCATTGGTATCTACTTATTTAAAATAAACGGGATACAAAAGTTTAGAGATGTAGTAAAAGCTACAAAGGATAGTGTATAGATGGACAAAGAACCCCATTTTTTTTTTGTTAGTCTATATCGTGTCCCACTGCTGGGTAAAGGCTTCCCGTTTTTCCTTCCATGCCACTTTATTTTATGCCATTTTAGCCCCGCAAACATTATTAAGGATATAATTTTCTATAAGGTTTTTGACTATAGTGAAGTTTTAAAACAGCGAGGTAAACTGTGAAAGCGAGTGAAAGAAAAAGAAAGAAAATACGTTTATTTGTGATAAACTGACGCTATGAAAAAAACAAATACACGACAAGAACAATTTGGGGGAAAATATGCGTCACATCCCTGCAAAACGGCCATCGCTCAGCATAATGCTGCGACCCCATGCGAGACAGAGCCACAGCGCTGGTTTTAAGCGACAGCCGGCGTTGACGCGATGCCGTCAATCGGTGCAGCATATATCGATACCGGAAATTTCAATTGTCGTAAAGGACATTGTATTCCCTGTCCTTTACGACATTTGAAATTTCTGGTGTCGATATGTAGTGTCAGTGCAATAACAAAAACAAAATAAAACATAAAATAAATACAATATCGAGTCCTAAGTGTTTATATAAAGATAATATTTAAAATGGCAACATTTCGTGGGTCCGTGGCTTAGGCCCCCAGTGGTCGAGCAGGAAAAAAGCTTTATTATTATGGTGAAACACTTTTCTCATTTACTGTACTAAGTGAAAAAGCACAAAAAATAAAAGATATTAAATTAATCGAATAGGGGGCGTCGGCCACAGGTGCCTCGACCACTGGGGGTCTAAGCCACGGACCCCATTTCGTTCCATCGGCGAGTCACACGCCGCTGCCATATTGCAATCGGTGCGTGCTGGACGGACTAAAAATTAAAGCCTATATTTAAGTCAACATAAGCGTGAAACAGTGCCATTCGCAAATAGGGTTCCCAGATCAAAATATCAAAAATCCGGAGAAAATTCCTGACATTCCATGAAATTTCCGGACAATCTTGTTAATTTTTTATTAAAATCGTTACGCATCGTGCAAGTAAATAAACTAACCAAATCGTTTGCCAAATCGTTCGAATTTTGACACGCGCGCGGTGAAATGTTAAGGGATGAGGGGGAAGCGCCTCTCTGCATTAAATATCAGAAGTAATGTAGTAGATTTAGAATAAAAATAATTTTGATTTTCTTTGATTTAGAATAAAAATAATTAATAAATCATTTGGTTTTTTCATTTTTTATTTCACTCTTCACTTATTTGTAGAAATTCCGGTTACGATTCCCCCCGCATTCCGGACAAAGACCTATATTTCCGGACTTGTCCGGAAAATTCCGGACGTATGGCAACCCTATTCGCAAATAAAGGGCCGTTTGTCCAGCTTTAGGATATGACAAACTTACAGCGGGTAGGGTAGTGACTCAAAGAATTCTGATGTCAGCTGGTAAAGTGAAGTTTCTAAGTAAAATGTGATGACTTCTTAGCTCTAATTCGAAAATACACATCCAATTAGATCGTAACACTCGATAGAGTAGGTATAATAAAGATTTATCGTTTACAAGCTATTACGGCGACCCATTAACGTTAGCACACGTAAGTATGAAATATACGCGAGTCGATAAAGACGAGATGGCGGTAGTTCTAGGTTTTAGCGTGTAGTGTAATGTTTGTAGTACCCTCCTTTGGTGAAGAATAACATTTTTGTATATCTTTTGTATCTGATGGCATTTCAAACTCTGAATATTTGTTTTTTCTTTTTTTAAGTTTAAGATGAGTTAATTATCATTTCATACATTATTTATTTTACAATATACATCATCATCATCATCCTATAAATGTTCCCACTGCTGGGACACAGGCCTCCTCTCTGTGAGAGGAAGCGGGCCGTAATCCACCACGCGGGCCCAGTGCGGGTTGGTAGATGTCACATGTTTTCGAATTTTTCGGTTCTAGGACATGCCGGTTTCCTCAAGATGTTTTCCTTTACCGTTTTGAGAGCAGTGGCGATGAAATAACACCTGTCTGGGTTCGAATCTACGACCTACAACTCGTAAGTCGCGGCCGTTACCACTGGGCCACCACTGCTCCCTACAATATACATCTAACACTAAAATATATAAATTATTAGCGGACCTGGCAGACGTTGTCCTGCCCGAACAGCGCCACCTACAGGGTCCAATTGTATTTTCAAACCATCCAGAGACCCATTTAAATATACACACAAAATGTCATCCAAATCGGTACAGCCGTTTAGGAGGAGTTAGGTGACGAACACACGTACAGAAGAATTACATATATAAAGATGTATAAGTATACAGAGGATAAAAATTAATAAAGGAACAGCTCATTGGGCATAAAAAAATTCATCCGCATCGTTGTCAGTGGGAAAAGTGCCCAAAAGGCTGGCAACATTGCCACGTTGCATGGTAATGCTGATTCTTTGGCCTAAGAATTGGTCCGCCCTCTGGTCACGTGAAGAGTCGACCAACCGCTTAGCGATGTCCCAAAATACTCTGTGAGCACTCTGACTGTTTGAATGTTTTTGAATTTATTGTATTTATGATTTTCTTTTATTTGTTCCAGGTAAGTTTCTGTTTCGTATTTCAAATCTGACATGGAAGAACCTCGTCACACGTAAGTCAAGTTTTTCATTCTTTAGTTATAGCTGACGAGAGGAGATGGAATCTTTTTGACCACGTAACTCAATTTGGCGATTAAGGCGACGATAACCGATTTTTAATGATTTTATACTGAAGATCACGTTTAAACGAGTAGTGTTAATGATTTGGATTTTTCTTTAAATTAAAGCATTTTGTTAATAACTTAATATAGGAATATTTTAGATTATGTTTATATTACATAGAGAAATTAATTTGTAAAGTTATGTCTAACTCGGATAAAAAACTAAGAATCACGCAAAATCTATAAAGCGTATTTTTCTGAAACCTTCACTATTTTAAAGCTAATTTAATTGTTGATCTTTTAGTATACGTGTTTTATTAAAATACCTTTTGTTTTATGTATAATAAATCAATAATGCGTCTAATTTGGGACAGCACTCTTTGATGGGCTAGTCCTATCACTGGCTGGACGTACGACGAGTTGCGTGAGCTCAGTATAGAACCCGCAAGCTAACCACTCAAGGTCACTGGCATATATCTGCGTCTTAATAGTCTTCTGACAGACATTGTCCTACCGGAAATCCCATTTCTAGCTTTTCATATGCGAGCAGACCATCCCACATACCGGATGAGTTTTTTTTACCGTCTCGAAATTTTTACAGGGTGTTCTGTTCTACCCATGAATATAAACAACTTTCACTATGGGAGCAACTCTGAAATCACAAAAAAAAAATCAGCTGTTTCATACATTTTGGTCAAGTAGGTATTGAACTTTTGAATTAACAGCTGATTTTTTTTTCGTGATTTCAGTGTTGCTCCCATAGTGAAAGTTGTTTATATTCATGGGTAGAACAGCCTGTAAAAATTTCAAGACGGTAAAAAAATCACCCGGTATTCTCTGAAATATAGGTAGGTACTTCTAATATAAACCATAAAACTTACAGGTACAACAAATTGCTTCGAGTTTTAATATGAAACATGTTAAGCTTATAAATCATGGAGTCTCGCGAAGTATGTTAAGGGTGGACTAATAAAACGCAAAAGTTTTCGCATCGTTTGAGTTGCGTTTGAGTGTGCGAGTGAAATTCGTATCTCGAACTAGACACGACTGTACGTACACCTACGGGGGGTTGAGTGGAGAAAGCTTTTTTGTTGGTGATTAATTTTATTTTTCTATGCTTGCCGATTCGTGGTCTCCACTCAAGAACACGTCTACCCTCACGATTATCGGTTCAGCAGTCTTGTACCATCCACTGCTGGCCTCTTCCTTTTGGGCCATCTTTTGCTGGTCTGTGCAAGTCTTGTCCAGGTGTTCCCCGCGATGTTCTGCAGGTCGTCCACCCACCTGGCTATTGATCTGCCAACGCTCCTTCTATACCAATCTGTTCGGCTAATATGGCCGGTCTATTGCCACATTAGCTTGCTTATTCTGTAGGCTATGTCGACCTCTCTGGATTCTTTGTCAAATCACCTCATTCCGGGTTGGATCCTTGTTTAATTATAAATTCCCAAAGTACCTGTCTTCCCACTAGTGTTATAACCAGTTATCGGATGCGTGCAATAATTGGGATTTATTGCCGTTATCTGAATATAAATGCGGTATTCCGGGAATTTGAGAACTTGCCACTAAGTTGTAAAATCAATAAAAAAAAGTCATTTTTACACACATAAACTCACGCCTTCTTCCCATAGGGGTAGGCAGAAACTACAGAACGCCACCTGCTACGATCCTTACATACCTAGTCCTTTTGCCTCGTTTACGTTCATACATCTGGTCATACACGCACGCCGATTGCGAGTACTACGCACCTGGCCTTTCTGAAGAACATCACCAATGAGGTCAGTATAATTATGTCCTCCTAGGGCGTCCCCGCCCGGCCTTTCCCTTTACATCAGCCTTGTAAATCCATTTAAGTCAATTTTATCACATTCAATCCTAGTAATTGCACGCCAAAATCCGATGACTGGTTATAACTAAATATCAAATATCTGTCACACATTGGCATGATCACTTTCTTACAATAAATTGTTCCTTTCTGCTACTTCCATTCTTTTAGGCTTTTGTGCCTAAAATAATGGAAGACGCAGACACATAAACAGGTAGGATATCCCACGAATTACAGCTTGTTAAACAAGCATAGGTCCCGTGTGTCCCATCCGCTGGTTACTTACAGGGTGTTTAATTTTAAATACCCGCCGCGCCGCGCCTCACGATATTTTAATTACAAGCTACCGATAAATTATATGGGCGTGCCTCCCGTCCGAACGGATAGGAACACTTTAATTTTGTTAGTATAATGTCGTTTTTGTGTAAATAGCAAGTCTAAAATTAGACTTGCTAAGTTTTATGGTAAATATCTTAATGTTTGGAAAAACTACCAGATAAGACGTAGATTTTCATAATATTACCTATCACGTACAAACACTGGTGCGACGCTGTAATCGTAACACTATACAGGTTGGCACGGACATCGACGCGAAAACTGTTACCATGGATTCAATACATGATTCTGAACTCCTGCGTTGAAATTTTTCGTCGGTTATTTTTTTCCGTCGACAACATTAAGCATAGATTCCCTCATTTGTGCACATTATAAAGACTCAAACGGTAAATAAAAAATCTATTGCCGTGCGTTAATCACACAAAAACTCCAAAATGGCTCAACGGATTTTTTTTTTTGTTTTTTCACCTCTGTATACGGGTGTGGCTTAGGAAAAAATAAAATTAGGTAAAACTCAAAGGAACAGCCGAAAAGTAGAAAAAATTGAAATTTTGTTCACGTGGCAGGTACGTAGTTCTCCGGGTCATATAGTATTGAATAAAAAACTGTTATGACACAGTGGAAACAGTCCCTTATACTTCCAGATAACGGGAACTTGTTAAAACTTGCCCGTTCAAAGTTTATGTCTGATTGAAGATACGAAGTTGGAATAATTTACCTTTTCATCGATCTATTGGTTAGGAGACCAAGTGTATCTTTGCTGGGAAACTGGAAGAATACCTTCAGAATCACGATTTAAATTTGTAATTGGTTTGTGGAGTCTGAATTTGTATGTTCTGATTACTTGGTATAAGTTTTTGGTTGTAAGCAGGTAGATGATAATATAGGTATATATGTTTTTGTAAAAGGTCTTTTAACGGATATCATTAGGATGATCAGTATCAGCATCCTTCAAACCTTTATAAAAAAAACCACAACGACTTTCTGTGATAGTTTTTAACCGACTTCCAAAAAGGAGGAGGTTATATGTTCGTCGCGTATGTTTTTTTTTAATGTATGTCCACCTATTTCTCCGTCAATTGTGGACCGATTTTGAAAATTTTGTTTGAAAGTTTATGCTCTCGAGGTGGTCCCATATAAATTTTATTAACTTTGCTTCGATAGTTTTTGAGTTAGTTTCAATAATACATACTTTTTCCCATTTACTATGTGGATGATATGATAAGTTCCTGTCACTATTATTTACATAGCAGGTAGTGGTTTTCGAATTTGTCTGGGGTAGGTACCACAGCTAAAATGTGAAACAAAAAATACAAAAAAAAAAAACAACTGACTTCCAAAAAACACTACAAAGTGAAAAATAACTTTAATTTCGGAAGTCGGTGACAAAAAACGAAAATTCGAAACCAAAGACACCGACTTCCGAAATTAAAGTTATTTTTCACTTTCTAGTGTTTTTTGGAAGTCGGTTGTTTTTTTTGTAAAAAATTTTCATTCGTTTTACTGCAAATCGCGTCTTTACTGAATATTGCACGTACCTTTTTATCTCTAGGTACATCACCCAATGGTTGATGGTAGAGAATGCCTTTAGTAATAAATCCACCTAAATGCGGGTACATTATGAATGTAGTTAAAGAAATAATATGGTACGTTGACAAACCCAAGAGAGAAAGAGGGAAAGTAGTAGTATTCTCTCGACTTGTAACATATTTAAATCTCGGAACGCGGAAGAAAGGAAATATGACAAATATCATTCTTATTTTACGTATATTTAAATGTGTCACCTTCAAAAATTCCAGTCACATTGCCTCGTAAAACAATGAATCAAAACTTTCCAAGAATCCGGGAGGATGTGGCTATTCCATCTTGTATTTCTTAAAAGCTTTTTAAAACAATTGCTTCCAAAAATACTATCGAGGTCCGGTGCGGCTTGTCAATTTTGACAGCTGTCAAGTGTCAAATTTGACATGTGTCATGCGAGGGCGTCGGATGTTGATATGCGAAACTAGTTAATTATAGCTTGGTTTTGTTGCTGTGTGGTTTAGTTACGATGATTTTGAATATTTTTGGGATAGAAAATTTTATAATGGTTTATGATGTTAATTTATATAGGACGAAATTTTTAAGTAGAGTGCAGGTAGAAAACCGATACAAGAAACATAGAGAAAGCGACTGAACGAGGTGTGAGCTCGATTTCGGAGAAAAGTAATACTGTACAGAGCATAGAGCTGTAAGTTGCTTAGCAGTATTTTCTTCTGTTACCAAAAATTTTCTTCTTTGCGGCTTTCTTTTGCGAAAAATCTCATCTAAAAATGAACATAATTTTTCGCCAATTTCCTCCTTCAGTAGATAATTTTCAAAAGAAAAACAATTGAATTCATCGTAGGCCTCTTAAGAGGAACATCTCATTTTCCACATCAAACGCCATAAAAGTTAAATTAAATAGGTTGTTAAGATGAACGAGGTTATTTTTCAAGTAACAAAGAAATAAGCTAATATAACCTTATAATTCCTGTAATGATAACACGTTTGTTATTAGTCGAAGGCATGGGCAGATTTTATAATTCCCATGTAATCTTAAGTAAAACATTTTCCACTAACTCGGCACGAATACAGATTCCGGGCTACTGAGAAATACCTAAAGGAATCCCTAGAACACTGCTTGACCTGCACCCTAGTTGAGTAATTTGAAATATGGTATTCTGTTACTTCAATGATATTAGAAGAATATAGTAACCTTGATCTGATGCTGCAGCATCACCTGGAATTTGCAGGATACCCAACTCACTCGGCTCATTGGAATGGTCTCAATGAATAGGTTTATAGATAGATGGTGAACAGGGTCTGGCGATGGAGTAGGAAAGAGAAATGAGGAAATGTTTGTGTCAACGGTTTAAAAAAAATTAAACTGTTAAAATTGTACTTGTGTGTTACGGAATTACCTCGCTGTGGTTCTAATCTAAGATATCTATGCAGAGGGCATAATCTAGTAACCATTTAGTATCTAATCTTATACCTATTTATTTCTAGAAAACTTAGTCAGACATTAGCTAAAAATTTTTAGAATTGTGAAAACGTATCCGTGAACACAGTCTTAATGAAAACACACACAAACGTTAAAGATAACTCACACTCCACAAAAACCGTTTGCATATACAAAATAGAACTCCATTTTTTATCAATATCTACCTAGCCTTTTCCCAATTATGTTGGGGTCAGCTTCCAGTCTAACCGGATGCAACTGAATACCAATATTTTTCACGGAGCGCCTGCCTATTTGACCTCCACCACACAGTTACTGGGTAACTCGATACCCCTTGGTAAGACTGGTTGTCTGACTTTTCTGACTTCTGACGAGTAACGACTGTCAAAAATCTATGAATGACAGCTGGCACCAACGGCTTAACGTGCTTTCCGAAGCACGGAGGGCTCTCGATATGTAATGGATGATCACCCATCTACGAATCGACCTGTACGGCTGTTATTATTTAGCCATTTTCATATCGATACTATTTTTAAACTTCCCGATACGGACGAGTCTGATAGGGCGGTGTTAATAACTGTGAAATTGATAGTCTTTGATGTAATCGTTTTATATTTACGTAGAGCGAGTTCGGAATGGATTCCATGCTTTTATTATGAAGATAGGGGGATAAAAGAAACTGGATAAGTACATGATTCTGCGTTTTATCCTCATGTCTGAGATTTGAGGAACATATAAGGAAAATCTCGGAAATGGTGGTTCGTATATGGTTTTTCGAATAATACTGGTTAGGACATTTCTGAAAGACTTTAAATTAAAATGTTGCTAAATGCGTCGTTGGTCTAGTGGTCGCAAGCGCTACTGCTGAGCAATGAGGTCCTGGGTTGAATTCCCGGGTCGGTCAGTGCTATTGGGTTTTTCTATCTGGAATTTCTCAGTAGCAGCCCGGAGTCTGGATTTGTGTCCGGTTGATGGCAATAGGCTCGCCCTCTATTTATTACATGGGATTTAAACATAATTGGCGAAATTTGCTACAGGGACACCTCTGCGCAATCCTTCGGGGAAACAAGGCGTGATGTTATATAATGTTGCGAAATTTTGCATCTGTCTAAAACCTAAACGGTGAAGGAAAACATCGTAACGAAACCGGCATGTCCTAGAACCAAAAAGTCGAAGACATGTGACATCTACCAACCCGCACTGGGCCCGCGTGGTGTATTACGGCCCACTCCCTCTCATAGAGAGGAGGCCTGTGTCCCAGCAGTGGGAACATTATAAGCTGATTATGCCATCTGATTGTCATCTAAATCAAACATAAGATTTTACTCAAAAATGCATGTAATGTGGTCATTATTTTGACAACCTTGTTTGAGCAAAGTCGACCTTGCCGTTCTGTTTCAAGGAGCGGCCGGCAAAGTTTTGCTGGTCGCTCTAACAGGCCGGCAAAACATTGCCGGCCGCTATTTTGACGTTTAACGTTTTAAAAAAACAAATGCAAAAAGATTTTATTTAAAACACAGCTGTTTGTATTTATAGAGATAGGTACAAAAAGATTTTATTCCATATTTGGCTGTATAGTTCCAACTACCATTGTTAAAAAAAAAAACAAAGAAGTAACAAAAGCGCGGTTCAGCGAAAATTTTATTTTTATTTAGTGACTTTTTTGCTAAAAATGAGCTCTCAAAGCGAAAATTCTTCCGATTCAATGTGTTTAACACCGCCAGACATTAAAGATGAAGCTAAATTCGTGGTTGAAAATTTAATACCGCGAAACTCAAAGAAAAAATATAAGCTTGCATATGAAAAATTTGTGCAGTGGAAAATCAGTAGGAAATCTAAATCTTTACTTGCTGGTTTTATTTAGATTAGGTACTTGCATTTTTGAGTAAAGCACTATACAAGCCTTGGCCCACTATGACTGCTTCGCTGGTCACGCTATGATTGCCTCGAGCTAGCTTAGCTACGCTCTAGGCCTTCCAGCTTGGCCATCATTGTAGCCCTTGCTGTCCTCGCTGTGTCGGCCTCGACCTACGGCCTCGGCCTTTATCTCAGCTCGTCCATCAAGTGCTGCACGCTGACCGCGCTGTGTCGGCCTGGAGCTGCGCTACGCTGCGCTGTCGGCCATCATCAGCGCGACCAGCAAAGTAGTCATTATAGACCGCGGCAGTAATGTACTAATACAACAGATTTACTGATCACCATCTTGATTAGGCGTTTAGAAATAATTACATTGTATGTAATACGACACGATACATATTATACTCAGTTTAGTGGTTAATTAAGTTTTGATTGGGGTTAATTAGAACTAATTAGTGGTAATGAATTTGATCGTATCTTTGAAATAGGGTGGTTAAGTCGTCACTATAATATTAGAACGAAGTTCTTCAACGCGGCTTGTTAACTTTCAGAAATCGTGACGGTAAAAAGTGTTAATACTTGCGACTGTCTTCTTCTAATTCAAAGAGAAAGAAAGAGAGAGAGAGAGAGAACGCCGGCAGACAAAAACAAAAGAAAAGAGTAAAGTGATTGTGGGATAAAATTGTACACATCGGCCCGAGTTCACTGCATGCTGGAGAGAGAGAGAGAGAGTGTGAATTTGGTTAAAATGAAAATCCAAGATGGCGGTTCTGAAAATTTTCAAATTTTTCATCATGGGTATCGTTTTCATGGTTTTCGAGGGTGTTACAGCCGATAGTGGGGTGGAAATGTAAATTCAAGATGGTGGGTCTGAATATTTTCAAATTTTTCATCATGGGTATCGTTTTCATGGTTTTTGAGGGTGTTAAAGCCGATATATGTAAATCCAAGATGGCGGCTGCAAAATTTTGTTTTAAATCATACATGAGAAAGATCTTCGTTTCTTAAGGGGGTCCCCCGACCGCATACATTCTTATAACTCGCCAAGGCCAAGCTCGACTGTTGAGAGTAAGATCCTAGTTTCGATCCTCGGGTTGGGAAAAGTATTATTAGGGCTTTCCATAAAGAATTCCTCACTAGTAGTCGCATGTCTGGATTTGTGTTCGGTTAATAGTAAGACCGCGTGCACTTTGGATTCGAATTTGTATCGTACGTAAACGTATGATCATGGTCGTACGAATTGAGTGCGCACAATACGTTTTTCTCCTTCAAATATGTAGAGTTCCGGTGATACCGCATTGAACATACGAAAAATCCTAACAAGTTCGAATTGTTTTCGGACGTCGGAACTATATGTACGAATATGTACAACTAACTCGCACCCAGTCTGCGCACTCCCTTTGTACTTGGTAGGTCGGGATTGTTCGTGCGTTTTCGTATGGGTTTGCACGAGTAAAATTCGTACGAAAACGCGTCCAACGTGCGCACGGCCTTACACGCTCGCACACACCGCTATAGGGAATCTGAAGCGATGTTAAGTGTTTTTTTTTTTTCTTCTTTTTTCTGAAGTTCTGTTATTAAGCATTATTCCAAATAAAGCTGTTACAATTTTCGTGAGACAGCTAAACAATGTCATCTTCTTTATATATATAATTCTTCTGTGAGTGTGTATGTCACTGAACTCCTCCTAAACGGCTGAACCGATTTTGATGAAATTTTTGGTGTGTGTTTGAATGAGTCCCTGGGTGGTTTAGATTCACAATTGGACCCGGTAGGTGGCGCTGCGATCGAGTTATAGGAAACAGGACAACGTCTGTTCGGTCAGCTAGTTATTCAATAAATTCAATGTATTCAATCAGGCTGCAGGACCTCTTCGAGTACAGTTACACACAAAGTACGAATCAACCTTTTATGTGAAAACTTTTCACTTTAAAACGACGTATAAAAACTTATATCGTACTTTAACAGGTTAGAATTACATTTAATGTCTAATACTTTGCTATCATGATAAATATGTATTTTATACAACGTGTAACGTTAAATACGCAAAACCTGAAAATACTTTGATCAGAACAATGAGCAGAATCAATTGAACCACTTTTTAAAATAGGTCACTGGCGAAATGTGAGTGTACCTGCTACAGGGACACCACTGCCCAACCCTTCGGGGAAGCAAGGCGTGATGTTATGTGTGTCACATTTTTCAAAAAATCATCATTAAAAACGTTGCCGTGTCTATTTATTAATAGGTCATTGCCATCACATGCGCAAACCCGCCAAAATAGGTAAACAAACACAAATTGTTGTCGACCAATTTAAATTTTCTCATACGCTGGATAATAATAGCTTTTATTTCAATGCTAATACGAATCTTACGAATTAAACCAGCACATAAAACCAAATTTTTTTTTAATGATTTTTTTCTCTGAAATAGGTCAATTGAATTAAAAATCAGTGTCTGAGGTTTTGTGCATTTAACGTTACACGTTGTATTCTGTTACTCTTTTAAGACGCAGATATATGACAGTGACCTTGAAAGGTTAGCTTGCGTGTTCTGTACTGAGCTCACGCAACGCGTCGTACGTCCAGCCAGTAATAGGACTCGCCCATCAAGGAGCGTTGTCCCAAATTAGACGCATTATTAATTTATTACACGTAAAACAAAAGGTATTTTAATAAAACACGTATACTAAAAGATCTATAATTTAATTATCTTTAAAATGGTGAAGTTTTCAGAAAAATACGCTTGATAGATTTTGCGTCATTCTCAGTTTTTTATCCGCGTTAGACATAACTTTACAAATTAATTTCACTATAAACATAATCAAAAATATGCCTATATTAAAATATTAAGAAAATGCTCTAATTTTTTTTAATTTTTTTTTTCAAATCACTAACACTACTCGTTTAGACGTCATCTTCAGTATAAAATCATTAAAAGTCAGTTATCGTCCCTTTAAAGATAACCTCAAATGTAACTTAGCAGATACGAAAGATCTCAAAGGGACACCCACGATTCGCCAGTTATGTAATAAAATTCTATATAACAAGGTGTGAGCCTATCCCCAGCTTCCAGTCCAACCAAAATTCCTTTGCCCCGCCACACTGTACTGAATAATGCAATAGCTATGCTAAATGTTCCTCGCTCGTCCTAAATCAAATGAAGTAACTATAAATCATACTGCTCTCCCATAGTATTTCAATAGCTGTACCGTTATAAATTTATATGGCCAAGCTAAATAAACATGTTAGATCTCAATGCGAAGTTATTGCTTCCTTCCTCGAGGAAAATAACTCATAAGTTAAACACTAGTTTTAGTTTAAACAGATGTTGGAAATATCTTATGTCGCTTCATTATAATCATGTATTTTTGGGTTAGACCTTATTGAGCGCAAAAGCGAGGACGCGCCTATCCTCAGCAGTCGGGAGAACAAGGCTCCCAATGATTATAATCATCATCTTCATAATCAACATATATTATAACAATCGACGCGCAATCTGTTACCATCTATTTAGTACATGTTTCTGAACACTCCTTTTTTTGGGTGGGAAATTATTAAATAACTTCTCCGAGGGCGTGTCAAACTCTTACTGACGAAAACCCATCCGTGTTCCTTCAGTTGCCTATATTGCCAGGGGCCACGTTAACCCGTTTGGACATCTCCGCAACCCTGGCAGGCATCGGCTCTATCGGACCCCGTCTGTTCTGCTGACATCTCTTTGATGCGTGCGGGAAACACAACGCGCCGTCGACGTGGACCTGGTCCGCATTCTGAACACTCCTGCGTTGAAATTAGTCGGTTAAAAAATATATATATTGCACCTATTGCAATTTTCTATGAAACAGCAGATTTTTTTTTTTGATAACCGACGTAATAATATTTCTACTACTTAGTCTAGAATCATGTCCTGAATTCATGGTTACAGTTGGCGGGTTGATGTCCTTACCATCCTGTTTATTATATTTAGGACTTCTCCTTTTTGGCCCTTAAGAAGGAATCTTGGTCTGTGCGAATCTCATCCAAGTCTTACCTCGGTACCTTTGTAGGTCATCCACCCCCATCTGGCTGTTGATCAGCCAACACTCCTAATAGCGCAGTTAGGGCTTCAAGTGCATTTTTCTAGGAAAATAATTTCTTGCATATATTCTTTCTCTACGCAAAGAAATACGTTGATCCATTGCTTTGTGGCTGCTTGAAAGAAAGACGAAAAAGTAAGATATAAATTAAAAATCCTCTGAACACTTCCTCACAAAACTGTGCCGTGTCCATTTGAGTGTATTTGGTTCCAGTCCCGCAATCGATAACACTTCCTAGCTGTTTATTTGGCAGACATCTGCAACATAATGGTAGATACAGAAGATCGGTTCCATATCGTAAATGCACGCACACATAGACATTAGACACGCCTCACGTACAGCGAGTGCAAGCGCACTCGCGATCGGCATTTGTTTAAGATCGCCGTGCGTATGTCTGTTCCAAAAGTATCTGATAAAAGTGTAAACAAACCCTGTTCAGACGTTCCTGACACCTGTCAGTTGGACAATTTCTAGTAGTAATATGGAATTATGGATCAAATAAGCAAAACACAACAACATATTCGTTAATATGAAACTGACAGGTGTCAAGAACGCATTCTCTCGACGACGGGACTGTAGTACATACTTACGCATCTAACCTTCAAGAATATTTTAATAATTCTGAAATCTTTTCTCTTATGGCCTACCAAATAAATATCAATTTACGCACATTTTTCATACTACCATTGAAGATATTTGCCTATTTCAATATCTCGAAGCTAATTAATTTATATTTCATTCTGAAATTCATGATACAAATTATACTAACCGTGTTTTATCCTCATTCACGGTGTTTGAATAATCATAAGTAACTGGTCGACCAAGGTCTGCTCGAGTGAAAATTGAGAAAACGAATTTTCCCAGAAATGAGAACTTGGATCGATTTTTCGCCTCCGTAAACCCCTTTATTGCAACTTTCATCGAAATCGTTAGAGACGTTTTCGAAAACGTAATTACTCATTTAATAGTAGGTATAGGATATGACACTTTTTGTTTGCTAAATGTTTACCATTGGCTTTTGCTTGGAATTTGAGGTGCTTCATGTGATAGGTATTTTAAAAGATTAATTATTGTTGCAAACCGGTGAAGTGAAACATCGTGAGGAAATTGGTATGTCCTAGAACCAAAAGTTCGAAGACATTTGACATTTACAAACCAGCACTGGGCCCGCGTGGTGGATTACAGCCCACTCCCTCTCACAGAGAGGAGGCCTGTGTCCCAGCAGTGGCAACATTATAGGCTGATAATGCTAAGTATTGTTGATATTTATTTCGGTATTGGGAATATCCTATCCTAATAATATTAAACGAACAATATTTGTTTGTAAATATATTTGTACTCACGTTCTCGAAATCGGCTCTAACGATTTCGATGAAAGTTGCAATATAGGGGTTTACGGGGGCGAAAAATCGATCTAGCTAGGTCTCTTATCTGGGAAACTTTGTTTTCTCTATTTTCACAGCCTCGGGAATGTGATACGACGTTGGTATACCTGGACGATATGTTTATTTATATTTTCACCCGAGCAGAGGTCGGTTGACCAGGTAGGTACTGTATGTAAGTATGGGATGGAATTCATGGCCATGCTATTGGAGAGGCAGTTCACTGCTGCAAAAAACTGTACATAGGCCGCAGATTTTTTGCATTGTCTACATGTTTTGAGTAACCTGTATGCCAATTGACTGAGGTAATCCTAGGAAAAGCCTTCAAGAAATATTCGATCAGAGTTTCTTGCAGTGAGCCAGCGTAGCAATCGTTCGCCTTCTTTACGAAACGAGAGAGGCCCTCGCAGTGGGACAATTGGCTAATATAAATGATTAAACTTCGTCATCTAAATTCTACTCACCGCAGTAAAATTACAGACAATTTTCAGTAACAAAATATAATAAATTACATTACAAAATAATAAAATGGCGCTACAGAACGCAACGTGCGTCTTGGGAGCGCTAAAATCACGCTTAATCATGCCACAGAGTACAATAAGGCCATGGCAGATTGCAGCGTTACAATGTTGAAGCGAGAGTTTTTATTTTAGCTGTCACAGGTAGCGAAAGTACGATTGTTTGAATAAATGAAACGTGTTTTAGGCATGGATAGGTTAGGTATGGTAGAAATACGAGACATTTCCTAAATGAACCGATTTTCAAGCCATGTTACTCAAGTCAAGTCAAATCATTTATTTCAAACTAGCTGCACCCCGCGGTTTCACCCGCATAAGTCTCGATCCCGTGGGAAAAAAAAAGTATCCTATGTTCTTTTCCAGGGCATCATCTATATATGTGCCAAATTTCATCCAAATCTGTTCAGCCGTTTTAGCGTGAAGGCGTAACAAACAAACATACTTTCGCATTTATAATATTATAAGGATAGGCACATAAAAAGCATTTTTGAACGACAAAATTGACTAGAAAAAAATTGAATTAATTCTAGTTGGCCCTTCCAAAAAGAACCGTCCTACGTTATGGCTTTTTTGCATGTTATGTTACGGTTTTTTGTTTGATTTATTTGTGATACTATGCCTTTCGAAAATACTATAAAATGAGACATTATTAAAGTGAGTTTGAATTCCAAAACTCACGTATAAATTACACGATAAGAAGATCCATTCTAATTTGTCAAGCTCAGAATATGTATTGCTTCGTTAAAAATGTAATAAAATGCGCCATTTTGGAGCGTCTTGGAGCGCTGGAATCACATCGTAGATAATAAAAGTGTTGAAGTGGTGACAGATAACCAAGCGCTGTTGTCGCGATATGTAAAGCAGAATTTTTATTTAAACTGTTGTTATGATTTTGCAAGTATAAACAACCAACCCATGGCAATACCGGTATTATTCCGGTGTTAAAAATGTCAAAACCGGGATAACGTTATTTTTCTTTCTTTTTTGATTTAAGGTAAAAAAGCACCTCTTTCTGTCACTTGTGTTATTATTATTTTTTGTTGTATCGAAATAAAACCATTATGAATGTTTAAAAAACAAGTCTTAATAAACTCCTTTTAATTAAGAAATACCTATTTAAAACAAAACGATAGTTATTAACATAAAAATTAAAAGCAATAATATTCAGGAAAATAAATTACTAAGGTCAACAACACATCTATCAAATTATTATTAGCTGTTTACTGTAATTTTTCTTTAAATAAAATAATATTAACAAAGGAAATTATAAATAAACATCCGCCAAGCAAGGAAAACTAATTAGTTACTTCAAAGATAGTTTTCAGTTAGTTTTTGTCCCTTCTATTTCTGGAAAGGTTTTCTCTACTTGTTTCCATTATATCTTAGTAATGTTTGTCGATGTCGACACCTATGGAAGCTTGTTACACTGAATTTAATAAGACTGTAACATCTTTTGCAAATGGTAACTACAAGCAAAATCAAATATGGAAGTGATGGCACTCCGGCAGTGCCGACAGACTTGAACAAGATCGCCTTGGTGGAAGAAAAATACTCTTATAGAACATTGGTCCATAACCTTGTCTAAATAAAGAGCATAATAGCGTTTACAAAAAATAATACTTCCGAAACCTTTAAAGTAAAAATACTTGCATAGAACATTGATCCGTAATCTAATATAAATAAAGAGCAGCATCGCGTTTACAAAACCTTTAAAGTAAAAATACTTGTATAGAACATTGATCCGTAACGTAATATAAATAAAGAGCACAATCGCGTTTATAAAAATGAGGTGTCGTCATGGTGTCACGAAATCAATGGTTTAGTCCCATCTCAAAAATGCCCAACGCACCTAAAAAAGTTTTCACTTCAAAAATAGAAGCGTTACTTTACTTTAAAAAACTCACATGATTGGGGTTCGAACAAACATCACTAATATCAAGAGAAAACCTGGTCCTTAGGTACATATCTGGGTTCATCATCTGCCTAGCCTTTAAGATAGTTAATTGATTCAGGCGTGACCTTGCGGAAATCCAATATAAAATACAATAGATGTGGATATATTTAGTAACCAGTTCCGATTAACTATTCCTAAAGAGCTATAAAAATACCTGTAAGAAATCGACACGTGTTTCACCACTCAACGAAGCATCCTCAGGATGACGATTGATTTGTCGCGAACCCGAACACGGCGTGTTGCCACACCGAGCGCTGGACGCAGAGCTATCCACGCGGGGTTCGGCGTCCAGCGCTCGGTATATTGTTTTTTTTTTGCCTGGCCTTTTCCCAACGATGATAGGGTCGGCTTCTAATCTAAACGGATGCAACAGAATACCCGTATTTACATGAAGCGACTGCCTACTGACCTCCTCAACACATTTACTACGTTACTGGATAACGCGGTATCTCTTGGTAAAACTGGTTGTTAGACTTTCAGGCTTATACTTGTTTGGGTTACTGGCTCTGAAATCGGTAACCTTTACTAATTAAGCGTGGTATTTAATGCTCTTCTCTGTATAAGAAGAGGCCGTAGCCGTACAGTGTAAAAGTTACAAGCCTGTAAATACAATAATAATTTAAAAATGCTTTTACCATTTTTATAACCACAGACTACAAACCACAGCAGTGTAACAATAAAACATATTCACAACAACTTATCAGACATTCAGTGTCGACCTAGTTTTAAAATAAACCGTATAATGTACTCGTTGCCTTATTATGGAAATATTACCGGCGAGCGGATTAAAATGAATAGTTTTGTCTGTGGTATTGGTCTAGACTAGGTGTCGTTTTTAGATTAAATTTTTGTATGACATACATAAACTCACGCTTTTTTCCCATGGGGGTAGGCGGAAACTACAGAACGCCACCTGTCTTGATCCTTAGAATACTTAAAAGTACGAGAATAGAGTTGCCTAGGTAAAAAAAAGAAATACCATTTAGTCCGTCTTTCAGATAATAAAAAATATTACACACGTATTGTTTGCTTTATCATATTAATCAAAAAGAACTTAGAAAACACGCATTAAAGTTGGGGAGTGGGGGCTCGCTACGTCACAATGCACTATTAAATCCTGCAAGGTGTGACGTCATGCCACATTTTAACTCAATGTATCGCCGTAATCTTTTGATTACGTCAAAAAAGAAAAAATACGTGTTCAATATTTTTTAATAAACAAACGGACAAAAAAAAAATTTTGACACAGGCCTATTGCTCTGGTCATACGCGCAAGCCAGTTACGAGCACTACCCACCTGACCTTTCTGAAGAACATCACCAAGGTCATTATGTACGTCTAGGGCGTCCCCTTCCGGCGTTTCCACTCACATCTTCCATCACTCTTTTGTATGAATATTGCTAAAATGTTCCGCTTTCATTTCCAAGGTCCCTTTTTGCGATGATACGGCTATTTAAAATACATTTTTCTGGAAAACAGACGCTATTTAATTTTCAGTGGTTATTCTGGTTAAAATCTAAACCTCTCACTAAAGAGAAATAGTAACTCAGTCTAATTAGAAAAGAAAGAAAGAAAAAGTATTTATTGAGACTCGCACAGGAAATGACAAATTAAACTACAACACACAAAAATAAAATAAAAAAAACATGTGGCACTCGGGGACTGTCGCGGTAAAGCTATTGCATAGCATTTGTAACCTCCATACGTCCTATTTGTCAACGCTACACTTGGGATGCTGACGTGATGACATAAAACAAAAATTACGTTCCCATGACAACATCACGTTGTCATAGGAACCGTCATTACATGGTAGGCGGAGTGGGCGGTGTTAGATTTTTTTTCGTTACGGAACTTCTTGATTCGGTCACCGCGCTCAAAGCCCGCGATAAAAGCTATGCAATAGCTTAAAAACAAAGTAAAATTAAAACAAAAGCAGAAATAAATCTCAGCATATGCTGGTCTAATTTTTGGCATATATTGGCATCCACAAATACGTTTTATGATCCATTTGTTTACGTAAAACGTAAGTTTTCATCAGATACTTTTGGAACTTACACTCGCTGTGATCGATATACTGGAACTTACAGCAATTAGTTGCTACACTGTGAATGAATGAATGAATGAAATGCACCGATCTCAGCGTGGCTTAACCAGACTCGATAAATCAAATGAACCCCAAGATTTGCACTAGCCGCTGGAGCCTCATGTTTCATGGGGCTACAGAGGCATTGCATATCAGGGAGTAGACCGGATGGCGCGGTAATAGTAAGGAAGAACGACCCGTAACGATATTTACGCTTGCAGAAGTACCATTTATAAACCATACCAATTTTGCAAGCATTTATCCTAACAACCAAACCAAAATTAAATATATAATTTCATTACGTATCAAAAACCCATCAGTTTTATACAATGGCCATGCCAAATCTAATTCATTTACAGAAATTAGCAATCTACGTATTATTTTAGCATCGCTTTGCGGTTTTTCCAATTATTTTAGCGGTAGTCGATAATGATGTTCGGTTAAAATTAAATTAATATTTTGATTGGCACAGCCGCCGTAAATGATTAATTACGCGCTTTTGTTATAAAAATTTATTTGTTTTAAACGAGACTTATTTTAATTAATTTTTGACGTAATTTTAAATGACGACGTTTTAACCGTTAGGCCGTCTGTACACACACGTTTTTCTTGCCGTGAAAAATTACGGTTTATTCGCCGTGTGTAGGCACGATTGGTCGGTTGTCAGTATTGTATGGATAACTATGGAAGTTTGTTGACGATACGGCGGCAACACGGCACAGCGTTGTCGCCTTATACCATAGAACCATGTCATATACAACGTCACACGATTTTTCTACGGCTCGGTTACCGTAAAGAAACCGTGTATAAAGAAGCACGTGCGCGTGTACATATGTCTGTAACTGGCACAAATATAAGCAAGTAGCTTGCATGCCATTGTGTCACTCACCTATCAGAAGTTGTTATAGAGCGAAGGAAACGATCGACACATTTAGAAGACGCTTACGGCAGTATCTCATGGATTCGCAACAGAAGCAAGACATGATCAACCTTAATGTTTCATTGATATAAATTGTATTATGATAAAGTTATCTATTATTTATTGACGTACAGTCCCTTTAGTCCTTTGTTTATTGTGCAACCATGCCATTATAATTATTTTGTTAAATACCACTGTTTAAATTTTTAATTATCTTTTAACTTAATTGTATCATATCGATTTTATTATTATTTGCTACACATATTTATTTATTCTTTATTTAAATATTTACACACACTATAAAACTGATTTACATCCGTAAGACGTACTCGTAACATAAGGTTCAGTTGAAAACCAGCGTCAGGCACTAGTTGTCTGACATTTATGCTGAACTGGGCCTATTTGTCGCAGCCGTGAGGCACGCAATACTGTTTTAAGCTTTCTTTGCTTTTCCTGTTTTTTTTGTTTTTGAAAACTGGGTGCCTTAACCTGTGTCAAATAAATTTATTTTCTTTCTTTCTTTATGGCTTAATGGCATGTAAGTTACTCGCATGCTTTTGTGCAAGTGGCATGTGTATTTCTAGCTTTAGATATAGTTGTATGGTCGACCTCGTAAATGCTCTACCGCTTTTGATTACAATTCCCATTTAATTGAAACTCTAAATGTCACATAGACAATATATTTTTACCCGACTACGGCAAAGCCAAAAGGAAGGGTTATGATTTTAGCAGTCTATGTATGTATGTTTGTATGTATGTATGTTTGTATGTATGTATGTATGTTTGTTTTTACGTGTGTTCCACCGTAGCGCCTAAACTACTAAACCGATTTTGATGAATGAGGTATCAATAGATTCGTAATAATGGTTCGGGTGACATAGGCTATATAATTTTTCCCTAAATTTAATTTGGTGGACTTAACACGTAAATTTCTAACCTCGAAAAAAATTAATTTGGAATGATCATGACATGTTTGGTATCAAAAGAAAGGTCTTGACGAGCACATTACAAATATGTATATAATATTATATTTTCAAAGTAAATAAATATGTTTAAATCGTTAAAAACAAGCAAAAGTGAGACTGCGCTACGTAGTATCGCAAGATGTTACCAACGTGCAGTTAATTAAATTTTAATAAGTAGTACCGATTTGTAATTCCACTCTTATGAAGAAAAACAAGTACAACGAAATATTTATATTTTGGATTTCTTCGAAGCTCGATATCGATATATATATGGTGTTGGCGTCGAAATAAATCGCTCTATGGTTTCTTCCAAAGCACTATGCACTGCTATTGGAATTTAAAATAGATTAATTACTGAACTATTGTATTACTCTTATTTACGTTTATCAAGTGTAAAAACGGAAAAGTATAAAATAAAAAATAAAGTTTAATAAAAAACTGTTACCCGACTACCTACGGGAAAATGAAAATGATCTAAAAAGTACGAAACAAGCAAATATTTCAGACAGAAATCAAGACATAGGTACAAAAATGGTCAAGGTAAAGCCGTCGTCGCATGCCATTATAATTTTGTAGGTGTTCCTGGCACCAACATGGTACCTATATAGGCATGCGACCACGGCTTTACCTTGACCATTTTTGTACCTATGTCTTGATTTCTGTCTGAAATATTTGCTTGTTTCGTACTTTTTAGATCATTTTCATTTTCCCGTAGGTAGTCGGGTAACAGTTTTTTATTAAACTTTATTTTTTGTCTATGTGACATTTAGTGACCTTGTCGTTTTGTGACGTGCTAGTAATATACAAACCTTAGGGTGGTAAAGAAGTGGGGTTGCGGACGATGAGCAATGGGTAGCTCGCCGTCCGATAAGGACCAAGCCCGGGTCAACGGCGCAACGTGCTCCACGCGCGCCTCAAAGAGATGTTAGCAGAATTGACGGGGTCCGCTTGGGCCAATGTCTGCCGGGGCTGCGGCACATCGTGGCCCCCGGCAACAGGGAAACCGAAGGAACACGGGTGGGTTTTAGTCAGTAAGAGTCTGACACGCCCTCCCGCTCCACTCAGAGCGGGAGAAGTTATTTGATAATTTCCCACCAATAAAAAAAAGGGTGGTAAAGAAATTACTAGTTCGAGGCTATATATCTCAAATAATAGTTTCTCAGTATTCCTTCTTTTTTTCCGCTTCAGAACAATTTTAAAGTGAAATTTTTATTACATCGTCTCAAACCTTTTTGTCTGTGTGTTGCATGTCGCGTGACGGTCGGCCGCGGAGTAGGGATAAAGTGAAAGGCGCTCGTCAGAACAGCCAAGGCCAATATGGCGGCGCCTATAGAAGTTTCACTTTTACCGTGGTTTCATAAAACCACACAATCCTTTTTTTCTTCATATAAGCCGCATTAAATTAATGTTTTTTTTATCTTGTTACAGGTACGTACCAGGTTTTATTTACATCCAAAACAAGTACTTAGAATATGGGTATGTAAATACGTGACACGTTTCTGAATTACTTTAACCTCAAACAACATAGCTGATTATGTATTCTTTAAGACAGCACCTCTCGAGAAACATTAAGAGTATAGACAGCAGTGCATTTCTGAATGCGGCAACTATTACGTTTATCTGCCAAGCAAGTCGCGTATAGCAATGCACGTTGACAAAATTATAATGAGAGAAATATGCTTCAATTCAAAGTAAGTTTCCCGCTAACATAGTTCACACGATAAAATTCGTATCCACAACCACTTGTTACATTGTTCCCTATATTTCCGTACAACCAAACTCGACACGCAATCTTTTCCGATTCAAAATCATCGTCTGATTGTTTTTTAATCAGGAAATCGCGTGCGTGAATGATGCAACGCCCCGACGCGTCCGCACACTTCAGTAGCCGCGGCGAAAGTGAGCCGATTCTATAATATATGGATGTGTCATGAGCTAGCGGAGGATATTTCCGGTGTTCAGTGTCGGGTAATTTGAGAATTGTTTGAACATGCTCAGTTGAATTAAGTCTTGTGCACGGAATCTAGGGTTTCCTGTTCCGCTCCTGTGTTTGCTACTGGTTCTAGGAATTGTACATATCGTACTGACGTTTGTTAGATACTGTCTTTGAGGCATAAGTCTTTTATCTTTGATTGTATTTCAATTTCCCTATTCATATTTATTTCATGGGCTATTTTATCATTGCTAACAGCATCTAAAGTCAAATCATGGAACTGCTGGACATAGGCCTTCCCCAAGCACTGCCACTTCGACTGGTTCTATATTTCCCGCATCAAGCGGATTCCTGCGGCCTTCACAAGGTCATGGGTCCACCTAGTGGGACGCTTTTAACGCTAAGTCTTCCGGTACGCGGTCGCCACTCCAAAACCTTTCGACCCCATCGGCCATCTGTTCTATATGTTCACTATTATTAACAATCGTTAATTCTATATGAAACAGAAAATAGTTTTATGATTGCACTATGCTTTTATTACACTGCAATGCATTTCACAAAGATTCTATATTTCCACTAGCAATTATTTCATTAACAACACCCACGGGAATAATATTGTCTTCATCCTCATCGAACAATACAGCTGCAATGAGCAAGTTATTTTTAGCTTACTTTGGCGAAATAAGTTATTTCTACCCGCTAGTTTCCACACTATGTGACCTTTAAGCATTCACTGCTGCACGTGGCGTGTAATTAATCTCAGTAAGGCTTGAAGTTTCCTTCAAGTGAAGGTAAAGAGTAGTTTTCTTTAACTATTTTATGTTCTTCTTGCACTTTTTGCTTTGCAAGGTTTTCTGTTCTCTTGGTGGTTTTAGTGCTTCGTAACTTACCTAGCGAATGGCCTTGCTTATCCTGACCGAGATTTGTAACCTTGTTAGATGCTTAAGAGGGTTTCAATTTTGGGTAAGAGACTTCCCATATTCTTTTGAGCTTTGTAATTCTTCGTTGTATGAACGTGTTGCGCCGTTCTCAAGTGACATAGGACAAGATCAGGAAGATGATAATGATGAATTCATTGTTTGTAGCATGGTTCATCTGTGTTTATGTTGCCTTTGAATTTCACGGCCTTAAAAAATAAATGCTAATGGAGTAGATTCAATTTTATTACTGACAGACCCTAATCTATTAATAATATTTATCTTTTCGGGGCTTCAAATTCCAATCTTCAAACACATTACCAGATCAATCCTTGTACTCTCAAATCAGAACTCAAATAAACAACCCTTATATTAAACTCAATCTCATTACATCCTAAAAAGAGTTCCTGTAGATACGATCGATGGCAACAAGTCACATTTGAGGACCGTGCGAGCGAGACAGCATGTTTGCCGAACATGAACGGATTCGCTCCACAGCTTATTAAATGGAGGGTAGATTTCAATCGTCGGTCGCCAAACATTGCGATCGTGACGGGCTCAGGGATGGCAGCCTGATTTGATTTGGGTTTACTCACATATGGAGATTTTAAGAATGAAAAATTCCTTCACGGCATTGTAACCTTTGCTATCATTACATCAAATTTCAGATTTGTTATTAATGATAAATTAATGACTAGCAATACTGCTTATAGATTCATTGATAACGTAAGTTATTTCGAATTAGATCATTTGATTTTAGTAATTGATTGAACTATGGAACAGTCGGAGATACCAAGCTGAAATGATGGTGATGAGGTGATCAAACTTAAATGTCTCTCAAGTCATGCCATTTTAGTCCCAACAGCACATACAATCATACTCAAATGGAAAGCTACTGAATAATATAAAACGCAATATAAAATCCAATTAGGAGACTCATAGCTTTGGATATTAAAATAACGTTTCATATGAATTCTACGTCCTGCAATATCAAGTTGAACTAAAAGATCGCAATAGCAGATTGCAGGCTCATAACTTTATAATACAATAGTAACAGCATCGTAAACTGGATCATATACCAAAACTACGAGGAATCTTTACTTAAGTAAGGTATTAAACTTGGAATATGAAACGAAAATTCGAAGGATATCAAGGAAGAAGCTAGACCTACGTACATAGGTATTGTGTAAAAGGCAGACTAGGGATGCAAGAAAAGGATATTAATAAAAAAATAAAATTTAATAAAAACTGTAACCCGACTACGGGAAAATAAAAATGGTCTAAAAAGTACGAAACAAGCAAATATTTCAGACAGAAATCAAGACATAGGTACAAAAATGGTCAAGGTAAAGCCGTGGTCGCATGCCATTATAATTTTGTAGGTGTTCCTGGCACAAACATGGTATACAGGCATGCGACCACGGCTTTACCTTGACCATTTTTGTACTTATGTCTTGATTTCTGTCTAAAATATTTGCTTGTTTCGTACTTTTTAGATCATTTTTATTTTCCCGTAGTTGGGTTACAGTTTTTTATTAAACTTTATTTTTTTATTTTAAATTTGAGTGTTTCTCTCTCTTCTATTTTTACCCGACTACGGCAAAGCCAAAAGGAAGGGTTATGATTTTAGCAGTTTATGTATGTATGTATGTATGTTTTTACGTGTGTTCCACCGTAGCGCCTAAACTACTAAACCGATTTTGATGAATGAGGTATCAATAGATTCGTAATAATGGTCCGGGTGACATAGGCTATATAATTTTTCCCTAAATTTAATCTAGGCGCTACGGTGGAACACACGTAAAAACATACATACAAACATACATACATAGACTGCTAAAATCATAACCCTTCCTTTTGGCTTTGCCGTAGTCGGGTAATAATTTATTCAAACTAGGCTGAGAATCAGCACTTTTCGAACGTCAAAATTACATAAGACAGTCCCCAAAACGCCCACCCTTCACCAACTTCCTAGTGCTTTAGCTGGGTAGAAGAAGTGGAGCAACAAACTCCCCAGCAGCACAGCTGTCTGTTCAGTTAGAAAAATAAATAAAATTTATTCTATACAATAGTATGCAAAATAATTTACATAACGCAAAACAAAATTTAAATTATTAGCCGCATGTCAGCTAGCACACGCCAATAAACCTACCAATCAAAAAAAATATCGCAAAGCAGAAATAAAAACTAAATGTAAACAGAACTTAATAAAAGCCTCCAGGCATAAAGAGCGTGCCCGCTTACATATAGCCATATTAAGCTGTAACTGGAAGTTGTAAATGATAAACTAGGACCATCGAGATTTAATAAATAAACATTTAAAGAAAGAAAGAAAGAAAGAAAAATGCGTTTATTGGCATTACAGCAGAAAAAATACACCTTATAACTATAAAAACAAAAAACAATGATTATAATGCCAAAAGGGCCTCAGCTCAGCATATTGTCAGATGACAACACAAAGTGTACCACCTGACGCTGATTTTCAGCTGCAACCCACTAACTTTAATTACTAGTAACAATAACAAAACCATGATCAGCAAGACGACCAGTCACCACAAGCAGCTCTCTTTGTGGCATCGCCATAATAGGCCTGGATCCAATTTTTTTTTTAGTCCGTCTCTCTGAAAATAAAAAAAATATTGGACACGTATTTTTATTTTTTTGACGTAATCAAAAGATTACGGCGATACATTGAGTTAAAATGTGGCATGACGTCACGCCGTGCTAGATTTTATGCGACGTTGTGACGTAGCGAGCCCCCACTCCCCAACTTTAATGCGTGTTTTCTAAGTCATTTTTGATTTATATGATACAGCAAAAAATACGTGTCTAATATTTTTTTATTATCTGAAAGACGGACTAAATAGAATTTAAATTTTTTTACCTAGGAAACTACCTTATTCACTAACAGAAAAGCTCCTTCCGTATGAATTCTTACAGGTATCCGTATAAACGTAGGTCCTGTATACCAATTTCTGCAGACAGCATTACTGCAATGACGGAAAAGATTGTGATGCTTGCTTCTGGAAGATATCTTAGATATATTGCAGTTGCAATAGATATAGTTATTTGCCCAAAATCAGCCCTTGATCAGTTTCTTTACAATTTTGACACTATCCTTAATTTATTTTTTGGTAAACTGCACCTAACTGGTGAAGAGAAATTCGTTAATTCGTCCGATGCTGGTATGCTAGATAATACAACTGTAGAAATACCTGACAAGCTAAGCCATAGCCGAAAACACGAGAAAAATTCAGTCAGATCTGTCGAAAGATTTAGCCAGATCTGTCAGTAAGTGGCATCCTTAATTCCCTAGATTGATGTCCTTCTCACATATCGGAGTTTACGAGTCAAAGGTCGGTTTGTTCGGCTCATTTCGATTTATTTTGTCGTCAGTAAATATTTTTATGGAATCGGTTTCGTGCTCGGATGTGTTGCGCGAAGATATCTCGGAGATCTTGCGAGGTTTTTCTCTAAATCCTAGGAAGTGATTGAGAATTTGATTCTGATAGCTAATAGTTAGCTATATTTGGATTTCTTTGGGAAGTTTTAAAGTTGTTTATATATTTCTTGGATCGTGTTGTAAGCCAATTTTTATTTTAGAGATAACTCGGCAGCTTTGTCTCAACTAACTCACCTAAGAAAGAACTAAGGTTTTTGTTCGTCTAGTACTTTATTTTCCTTTACCGAGTCTTTCGCCATTATTGATTTTATATTTATTTTCTCCGCTCGGTTTTGGTTGTTAGGTGTCATTTATTCTGATATTTTTGCCATGAAATCCTATACATTCCCATATCAAACACTCAACCCAAATAAAAAAAAATCATTTACCTTAAAAAATCAAAAGCGAAATCCAATCTTCTCCAGTCTTTCGATTCCCATCTCAGTTAAAAGTATATTAAACGCACATACCTCTTAAGACAGATAATAAACGATGTTCAGCACATTATTAAAAGGAGGGTAGATACGAATCTACTTAGCAAACATTGAGCGCGATTGATGTCTGATCACAGACGTTAGGAGTATCGAATCTCTTTCCATCGGTGTTTTAAGATGAAGCTGTTCGCTTTTATCTTAGCGCTTAAATAAAAAAAATCTTTTAGATTGGATGATGTGACTTTTTTCAGCAAACTCATACTTAAACTCAAAGCATTTATTTCAATTAAACCATTTACAGGCACTTCTGAACTGTCAAGGAATCGGTCAGTGAGAAATATGAAGCTAGTTGCCCATTCCAAAGCGTAGTAGGTACCTATGGAGAAGAACGGGCAAGAAACTCCACGGACACTCTTTTAAATAAAAAATTGTTACAAAATATTGGTAATAATCATTCATGTTGAAATTATACATGTGAGAACAATGCAGAAAGACTTGCACGTTAGAAGTGTCCGTAATAAAAAGATAAAACAAAGAAAAATTCAAAAATTAAAATAAATTAAAAATAAACCCTGGCAGCTAAGAGATGACCAGTCCCAACTGACGGCGCCCATTCACGCATGGATTAGCACCATTCAGCTCAACCATTTTGAAGGGAGTTAAATGATCCAACACACGCGCCACCATCAGCGAAACATCTGAGTGAGCATGACATACTCACAGCCGCCAGGGCACATTCAAGTCAATGCAAGACATATTACCTGGTAAATGGTAACTCTTTAGTACATAGCGCTCACTCAGCTCAATTAATAGAATGATTAATTGATAATAGCTACCGGGCTATATCCCACACATACTGACCCTACACACATACTGTCACACAGGTGTGGGTGTCGAACTCAGAGGCGACGTTCGACGAAGCCGAACTTTTTCTAAAACTAGGATGTACAATTATTTATGGCCATCATCATTTCAGCCAAAAAACGTACACTGCTGGCTAAGCCTCACCCAGGCGTCTTGAGGGACTTCACGCTTCTAACAATCAGGAAGCTAAGAAAGGATCACCCTTTATAACTTGGCCAGTAAATAAAAAAGTCCCTTCACGCTCCACGTGCGGGTCATAAAAATATTATACTACCCTCTCTTTGAACTGTGTCATATGTTGGAAGTATTGTTCTGTCGTTAGGGGTTCGCGGTTCCGTGGTAATGTTATCGCTACGTGTAAAAATGTGGTTATACGAGCAACTTTCAATTATTGCCGGCAACAGTTGCTGGAGGTAATGGAGCAATCTAGTTTACTAAATTCCTTCATATCGCTCAATATCATCTCTCATAACCATTTTTTATTTATTTATTGATGTAACCTACATCTAAAAAAAAACTGAAATCGTGAAAAGGGACAGAAGTGTGTAACAGGAAGCCGGGGAAGTACGCGCTATTTGACCAATGAGCGCGCACGGTGCTAGAGTTGGCCAGCAGAAATGACCTTGACGATGCCGCTTTAATGTTGCTTATTACCAAGGTGAGATGTCAGATGTTACACATCATATCCAACGAATGTAAGGATAGCTCGTTTAAAAAAAATACATTATAATATTACAGTATATGAAAACCAAATCACTTATATGCTAAATAAAAGAGAAAGGAAAAGTATTGAGCCTGGCTAGTTTGCCTCACTCAATACCGTGTAGCGAAATCTTCAGCAACGATCTAAAGAACTATACTCCATTTGAAATAACTAAACCTTTTTTACAGTTCGTTCAACCGATTTTGACTTCTATTGCGTTGTTGGCACGACAAATAGCAGCTGCAGTAAACATTGGTATTGTAACCACTTTTTTTGCTTTTAATGCCATCCTTATACCTACGGTATAGAAGTCAAAATCGGTTGAACGGACTGTAAAAAAGGTTTGTTTAAATGTCTAATCTTATTTCAAATGGAATATAGCATCGCTGTAAATTGCTCGATGTTGCCGTGACGTCATAGTTTGTCATAATAATTTCCAAGGATTTTGCAATAAATCGCTCGATTTTACTGGGATGACCATAGTTCACCACACACAGTTGCCAAGAGTTGTGCAATTTAAGTTGCCCGTTTAAGTGCACCTTAAGGGTTGTTAGTTGCATGGGTTCCGTGTGGTTTTTATGGGGTAAAGTTTTGGTTTATTGGTGTTATGTGTGGTTATGGTGTTATCTATGTAACTAGATATAGATTCAGTCTTAGGGCTCGTATGCACGGCACCACCGCCGCACCGCCGCACAGTGGGAAAAACATGACTTTATGTTCAAAAATCTGCCTACATCACAATTTTTGACGTAGGTATCGCTGCCATTTTTTATACACTCCTGAGATAACACATTTTGGTGTGTTACTGCCACTTTTCCTTAAAAGTCAAAAAATCGGGAAATGAAGCAAAAAACAATTTCTAAAAAAATATTTTATCAAAAATCGGTTTCCAGAGGTTTTTCAGGTCCCTGGTCATGAATTTATTGTCTGTTTATAAAAATTCAAAATGGCGGATACAAAAATGCGGTCCAATAAAAAAAGGTGATTAATTTCCCGATTTTTAAAAGAATTTAAAAACAAAGACATTTCGATTTTGAAAATTGGCAGTGACACACTAAAATGTGTTATCTCAGGAGAGTATAAAATAAAAATGGCAGCGATACGTCAAAAATTGTGGTGTAGGCAGATTTTTGAACAAAAAAAAATCTTTTTTTCATTCATTCTTTTTTTCATATCATTTATAAAGGGCGTGAACTTTTTTTGCAAGCGGCAAGCGATTGAAAAAAAAATGTTTAAACAATAAGCATTAGCGGCGCGGCATCGGGCTGCCAACGTTGCATATACACAGCTTAGAGGCGCGGTGGCGGCGCGGCGAGGGCGTCATGTCACTGAGCACTTTTATAATGGATATCGATTAAAAAAGGGTGATAACTAGTCAACAATGAAAGGTTACCTAAGCGGTTTCATATATCCATGTTAGGTAAACGGCACTGCTGTGGTTCGGTTTGATAGTACGGACGCAAGTGAAAGTGCAGCCTCATTAAACTCATCTTAGGCTAGGGTTACCGTCCGTCCGGATTTGTCCGGACATGTCCGGCGTTTGGCCCTCCGTCCGGACTATGGTCTAACTATAGAAAAAGTAAACAATACAAAATTTTTAGGAATAAT
Source organism: Agrochola lychnidis (assembly GCA_963680765.1). Lineage (NCBI taxonomy): Eukaryota > Metazoa > Arthropoda > Insecta > Lepidoptera > Noctuidae > Agrochola > Agrochola lychnidis. The sequence continues at coordinate 16,350,243 of OY796872.1, forward strand.
AATTGACAGCCAATCAACTTGGAAACTGCAAGCAGAAGATATCTGTAAACGTTTAAGTACAGCCGCTTTTATGTTGCATAATCTGTCAAAAAAAGTAAATTTACCGACAATATTAGTTGCTTACCATGGTCTAGTAATTTCCATCTTAAGATTTGGTATCATATTTTGGGGTAACTATAGTGAACGAGAAAGCATTTTCAAAGCTCAAAAGCGCTGCCTGAGAGCTATATTTGGTCTTAAAATGACGGACAGTTGCGTATCTATATTTAAGTCTCAAAAATTATTAACCTTCCCATGCCTTTATATCCTAGAATTAGCAATATTTGTAATAACAAATCGATGTCTATTTGCAACTTTAATAGAAACTAGAAAACGAAGTACAGCTATGAGATCGCAATACCAGAATCTATTATGCACGGGAGTATTTAAAACTAGCTTATTTAAAAAAAATGTAATTTGTATGGCTCCTGTTATCTTTAATAAAATACCTGACCAAATTAAAAACTTACCTTTGCAAAAATTTAAAAAACGTTTCACAGAATTACTTGTAGATAAATGTTATTATTCTGTGCAGGATTTCTTAAATGATAAGTTTTTGTAATATCTTAATTATCCTCTACTTTTGTATTACATTTGCATGCTGTAATAAGGCAGAATGTAAATGGATCCTATATGTATGATTTAACAACTTATTTTTATGTACCTACATTCTAAGCAAATAAAGACCTATTCTATTCTATTCTATGCCCGGCCTTCTCATTTGTCCGGACATTTCGATTTAAGGGGATTTAAAAAAAGATAAATGATTACTAAAAAAATAAGAATATAAAGTTAAATATGGACTTGCAAATGTCATGCTTTTTGTCAGGACTTTTTCTAATGTCGAAATGGTAACCCTAACTTAGGCCCACTTCCTCCACAAATCAGTAAATACGTTTACCGCTGAGCATATGTAAATCATCATTCTGTCTCAGTTATCTTCAAACGATTGACAGAAATAGAACGATGTTTTAAGCGGGCCTTAGTGTCGAAGTCAGTAGCACATAGGCAATTAAATAACTTCTTGAGTTGCTAGATCTATAGGCGGTAAGGTAAGCACTTTCCATCAGATAGGCTTGCTTGCTCGCATACTAAAAGTCGCCGTAAACAAAAGTAAATTATCAAAAACTTGTGATTTATATTTGCTTCTACATTTTACACATTTTTTAAATCTTTTTTAAGCTCTCATATTTCCATTAAATCCAGTACATTAATAATTACCAGCAAAAAAGCTTCCAGAGCTTTCTAAAACAAAAATACAGTATAATTTCACCTAAACCTGTTATTTTTTTTAAATTATGACATTAGCGGAACCACCCCAGGTAAACAAGGTGCGCTTTTGGGCGTTTGTTTAATTTTTTACCACCACCACCCTGTATGAATGTGGTTTTTGGTACCTTGTGGGGGCGAAACGGATGAAAAGGATAAAAATAAATATGAAAGTTTGTTCGTTTACTTTGTTTGGTGCTTTTGATGTCGGTAATTGTGTGGAAGGACTGGTTATTGAGGTTCTGTTGTTCGTTCCGCATGACTTTTTGGTTTTTGTGTTTAATTTTTAAAGGTTTCATGGCTAAATGATATCAGCCATACAGATCGACTTGCCGCGGTCAGTTCGGTAGATGGATTACATAATATGGAAATCCTTCCATGCCTCGGAAAGAAAGTTCAGCCGTTGGTCCTGGTTGTCATTCGTAGATCTTTGACAGTCGCTAAGAGTAGTCAGAAGGCCAAAAGTCTGGCAACCAGTCTTAGTGAGAGGTGTCGTGTTACCCAGTAACTGGGTTGTGGAGGTCAGATAGGCAGTCGCTCGATGTAAAATACATATTCAGCTGCATCCGGTTAGACAGGAATCCGACTCCAACATAGTTGGGAAAAGGCTGGGCAGATTGGTTGTTTACTTACAGGTCTGTTTAGCTGTTTGATTTGGACAAATTTCTCAATTGTTAAGCTGTTAGTCTAAATATATCTTTGGTGTTCAAAAACTAGATATAGCTAGGATTTGTTTTAGTTATATTTGCTTGTCTGTTCCTCTTATTTCTTAATTTGATTACGTTACTTGACTCAATTAACCTACACTGAACTCTTGTAACTTTAGCTCGGAAAAATTGTGATAAAAGAAATTCAATTCCCCAAAAATCTTTAGAAAATAGTTATATATATAGCATACTCTTCGTTATGTACATCATAAAAATTACAGATATAAATGGTATTTCTATTTTCTTAATGCCCCTCGGGAATCATCGCATTTCCGAATACAAACGAATGCTAATTTCCATGACCATCAATTATTTGATTTATCTTGTATAATAATTTGAATTCAGAACTAAGTACTTTATTGTTGTTTTATTTGATTTTCGGTTGAACTATATAGAGCTGTAAAACTATTTTGCTATCTGTCATGTCTGCGACTTTAGCAGATTTCCTATAATTTTTTAAAGTTAAATAAGTATTAACAACTCTATATATTTCCAAGTCGATTGAGAGCGTCTGGTCTGCATCAATTGCAAAGGGCATATGATAGAAATCCGACGACTGACGAAACACGAGGTTTGCCGAGGCACATTAAGAACATATTTGTACTGTACATCAGTTTTTTGCAGTTTACATACTACTTTATGATACTTTTGACCCAACTCTGCACTTGATAAGGACCTAATTTAAAACGTGCTCTGAAGTTATATGAAAGACCGCAGACTAATCCCCAATGACAAACCACTTCTATTTCATTACAGTTTCACATAAAACATATATTGATATAATAATAAAGATTTCCAATAAACTACAGCTATTCGCTTGAAAGTCACGTGCCCGAGTTTACACTAGCGCATGATTGAAATCTTTGTAATAATGTCGGTTAAATCGCTTCGTTTACTTTGTACTTTATTATGAACTCGGGTTTATGCTCGGTTTGATAGGTCACAATAGGGATGAACCTGCGAAAAAAAAAAACTATATAGGGTGGCAGGACATCGACGCGAAAACTTTTACCATGGATTTAGCACATGATTCTGAACCTTGCGTTGAAATTTTTCGTCGGTTATTAAAAAAATCTGCTGTTTCATTGAAAAGTGCAATACCTACGCGGTCAAAATGTATGGAACAGCAGTTTTTTTTTTAAATATCCGACGAAAAATTTCGAGGCTGCGGGTTTTAGAATCATGTACTTACTGAATCCATGGTAAAAGTTTTCGCGTCGATGTTCCTGCCACCCTGAATAGTTCGTCAGTCAGATAATAAAAAAAATTATTCACGTATTTTTTGGTTTATCACAGTAATAAAAAACCGGCCAAGTGCGTGTCGGACCACGCACAATGAAGGGTTCCGTAGTTGGGATGAATTTATCCCAAAAACAAACTTAACTTTGTAGTTGAAAAATATGTTCTCCTATACGGAATGTATGGGAATATACATGTTTTTGCAACTGCAAAGTTAACTTGGTCGATTATTACTCGTTAACCTGTAGAGCCTACTTAGCTGTGATAATTTTCCTTTTAATTTCGTTATATAAACTATTGTTGTGATTTTTTTCACACACCGAAAACCAACCATTTAGCCGGCGGGGGGGGGGGGACACTTGACTCTAACAAAAATTAGCACTTTAAAGCTTAATATTTCGCAAACGAATCTCTGAATCCAAAAATGGTGTTCACAAACTTAATCACACAAATCCAATATTTTTGAAGGACCTTTCCAATGATACCCCTCACCATGGGGTAAAAAAAATAAACATCACCACTTTACGTGTCTGAGAGGTACCCTAAAAAAAAAATGTTTTTCATAATTTTGTTTTACCACTTTGTCGGCGTAATTAATATGTATACCTATGCCAAATTACAGCTCTCTAGTACTAAGGGTCTCGGAGCTAGACCGCGGACAGACAGACAGACGGACATGACGAAACTATAAGGGTTCCTTGTTTACTACGGAACCCTAAAAATGACTTAGATAAAACGCATTAAAGTTGGAGAATGGTCGCTACGTCACACGTATAAAACTACATACTCGAGACGTCATGGCACATTTTAATACGTGTCCAATATTTTTTAATAATCTACGTGACGGACAAAAATCAGTCTGCCTAGACTTTTCCCAACTATAAATACCAGTAGGTATTTTACATAATAATACCAGCCAATTATTATTCCACTGCAAAAGCCTATTTTCATACAGAGAAGGCAAGAGCATTGATCACCAGTTCACCATTCTTGCCCAAGACCGGTTGGCGATTTAAGACTAAAAGCGCCTTTTCTCATATGCGCTGCAGCGATGCGACATCATGATCATAAATAAGAATGATAAAAAAAACAGTGGCACTCTGGGAGTGCCGATAGAAGTGAATACTTGAAAAAAAATGGCACCGCGGTAATCAACGCGTTGATGTCTTTTACTACACGGTGTCGGTAACAGGTCGCGAAATCAATGGTTTAGTCCCATCTCAAAAATACCCAACAAGCCTAAAGAAGTTTTCACTTCAAAAAAATATTTTGTTGTTTTTTCGTTTCTGCTGCAATTTTTCAAAAGTATAAATTAATCTTCATTAAATTATCTATACAATGGTATATAAATTAAGTAGATCCTGTGTGCTACAGGAGTGTAACAATGAAAGCAGTTGCAGAAAGGCGGCAAAACATTTTTTTCGATCGCAAAACACTCTCTAATGCTTCGTATTATGAGTTGACAATATAACAGAAAAAATGACTTGATTAACAAAGGTAACAACAATAATAACGTTGCCTTAAATCATTTATTCATTTGTTAAACATAAGTACAATGATAATGTCATTTAAAAACATATTGCAGCGCATCCCTAATTCACCACAAGCATACAAAAAGAATCCTTAATACCCTACACAAAAAAGAGAAACACCCAAATCTAACGAACCCCAATTTCAAATACATATTCATGTTGTCAAACAAGATTCTGTAATATTTACCTTTGTTACCTTTTCATAACATCTTGTTAAAAGTCAGGGAGACAATGAAAGTGCGACGTGCACCTGGACTAAGGGATCACACAACACAAAATTTATACAGAAAACCCATTTCAGACAACGCAACATTCATACTTCCATACTTATAGTACATCACCGTTGCGGCCTGCAATAGGGGCATTGATGGTCGAACGTACACATACGCGAGTCCATCAATACCTGGTTGCGGCCAAGGCTTGTAATTTTCTCAAATAGTGCGCGTAAATTCAAACTAAGTAAATTAGTTTTAAATTCCAGAATCAATGACGAACAACGATAATTTTTCACGCGCCAATTTTTTTTTTTTTTACTTTAAACAGCTCTATTTGCAAGCCAAATTGAAATTTTAATACAATCTTTGATATGTTACCTCCTTGGTTGCCATGTGTCGAAATAAAAAGTTCGTTCCATTTTTAAATAACACGACAGATACAAGTTTTCATAGTAACTTTGCCGGCCGCCTCCTCGCGTGTATTTGACCATTACAGCATTTTCGATTTATCTCGAAGAAGGTTGTCAAAATAATGCTTGAATTTCAAAGCTTGTTTGAGAACATAAAATGCAAAAGTTACTCTGTCAGTCTTTTATCTTTTCACAGATTTCGTAGAAATTAGGCACACAGGTAGATCATGACCCGGGTTAGGACTTTTTATCCCGTGGGATTATTTTCAAAAATTCAAAAGTCATTTATTCAAACTAGGCTGAGAATCAGCACTTTTCGAACGTCAAAATTACATAAGAAAGTCCCCCAAAAACGCCCACCCTTCACCACTTCCTAGTGCCTTTAGCTGGGAAGAAGAAGTGGCGCAACAAACTCCCCAGCACAGCTGTCTGTTCAAGTTAGAAAAAAAAAATTCTATACAATAGTGGGTATGCAAAATTATTATGCAACACAAAACATTATTTTAATTAAGTATAAATTATTGGCCATATGCCATTTCGATTTAAACGCGGGCGACGCCGCGTTCAAAATCTCATTCATCATCATCATTTCAGCTGAAGTACGTCCACTGCTGGACATATGCCTCCCCCAGATAGTTAAAAAACATGTACCTAATAAATGAGCCAATAAGTAAATCAAAGTCAACTTAAAAAAAGATTTTAGTAATATTAAGATAATGTACTCGTATAAGGGTTCGAAAATAAAGGTATTTCGAACTACACAATACAAGTACACACAATCCATATAGTATTAGTAACAATTTAGTTTAGTTTATTTCATTTCATATTCAACAGGTTTAACAAATAAATTGTAGAGGCCTTTTTTTAAGTATGCCGCCGTGCCAGAAGACCTCCCTCTTCCATAACTATGTGTATAACATACAAAGCCTGTTAATAACAGAATTTTAACAAAGAAAGTACAATAACAAAACAAGAACTAGAGAATTAAAAAAAAATATTAGGTACTTGAATTCGTAAACTGAAACAATTATTGTACTAAATTATAAAAATAATGCCACGAAATTGGAACCTAGTCGTGTATGACATTGAGCTTGTTTTTATTAGTAACAAAACTTAAAAACTGTGTTAGAAAACTTTAAAAAACTAAAACAACTAATAATGACGTGACCCAACACATGTTGGCACGTGCCTCCGTACCCAGTGCCCAATAAAAGGACTGTCCACTTTTTCCAATAATGTTTTAGTGTCAGTAAATTTTTCGTTCAATAATTTACTGTCTACCCACGTTCCGTACCTACCACCGTGCAATATTTAAAAAAAGCGCTGTAAAATAAAAACAGTTACAGTACTCCGGGAGTACCGACAAGTGAAAACTTGAACAAGATCGCATTGGTGGAAGAAAAATACTTGTATAGAACATTGGTCCGTAACCTGATCTAAATAAAGAGCACAATCGCGTTTACAAAAAAAATACTTCCAAAACCTTTAAAGTAAAAATACTTGCATGGAATATTGATCCGTATTTCCGTAACGTAATATAAATAAAGAGCACAACCGCGTTTAAAAAAATGAGGTGTTGGTAACGGTGTCGCGAGTTCAATTGGTTTTTCCTATCTCAAAAATGCCCAACGCGCCTAAAGAAATACCGCCGTTTCTTAATATGTCTCTATTTGAAAGTTTTCTAGAATTTTCTAAAGTGGATCTTCTGTATATTGTCTGATCCACGACAGGGGTAAGTAACCCCTCATTAAAATAGCCACAGTAGAAGTTTGGCTGTGAATGCTGAGCCATTTCGTGTAGATATTTATGTACCTAGCAGGGGACAGTTTGTCTGGGTCTAGTCTTTTTAGGGTTAAAAAGTTTTGTGTTACTGTTACCTACGTGGTGTATGTTAGAACAGAATTGTAGCGTGCTCCACATGCAAACTACGCATCACACTGACGTCACGCAGAGTTTACCGCGCGACCAGCATATATACAACGTCCCGACATCAATCGTCGGGCAGTAGCCCACCAGATACAGCACCCGTCAGATCGGAGGATCCTCCCTTTTCTATGGAGGATGACTGAACTTTACATCCTGTTTCTCATACCTCTATTCTTTGATCTCTAATCTGCGTGGTGGTGACTATTGCCATTTCACCTATTCACCATCATTGAAAGTTCTGCTTCCTCTTCTTGGTCAATCATTTTAATAATAGGGTAATAGGTTCAGTTTGAGGTATTCCACTAGCAAACACTAAACACGAATTATTAAAAAGTTTTTTGAAGTGAAAACTTCTTTAGGCGCGTTGGGCATTTTTGAGATGGAACTAAACCATTAATTTCGCTACACTATGACGACACCTCATTTTTATAAATGCGATTTATTTATTTATTTAATCTTTTCACACACAAAAAGGTACAAAGGCGGACTTAATGCCTTAGGCATTCTCTACCAGTCAACCAAGGGTGGTGAAGAGATTGGATGGCACTGTGCTCTGTTTGACGGTGAGCAATGGGCAGCTTGCCGTCCGATAAGGACCAAGCCCGGGTCGACGGCGCGTTGTGTTCCACGCGCGCCTCAAAGAGATGTCAGCAGAATTGACGGGGTCCGCTAGGGCCAATGCCTGCCGGGGGTGGCAACATGGCAACCGCCCAGAGCGGGAGAAGTTATTTGATGATTTCCCACCCCAAAAAAAAAAAAAGGTGCTCTGTTTGAGAGGAACAAAGAAAAAAATTATTTAAAATATATCATTAGAAATAAAATAACAGTGCATAAATAGGTACCTATAATACACATACATACATATTTTATATAATATACATATATACAAATTCAAGGGAGAAGTATTGAGATGACTCTATTCTTATTTCTGCAATTTCCGCTTAAATGCATTGCGATTGTGCTCTTTATTTATATTACGTTACGGATCAATGTTCTATACAAGTATTTTTACTTTAAAGGTTTTGTAAACGCGATTGTGCTCTTTATTTATATTACGTTACGGATCAATGCTCTATGCAAGTATTTTTACTTTTAAGGTTTCGTAAGTATTCTTTTTTGTAAACGCGATTGTGCTCTTTATTTAGATGAGGTTACGGACCAATGTTCTATACGAGTATTTTTCTTCCATCAAGGCGATCTTGTTCTGTCGTTTGTTCTTGTTGTTTCTTCGTTTTTGGAATAAAGTGTAAAAGGTTATGTCAACTTACTAAGGATGGAAGTTAGCAGCAATCACTCAACTCAGCTTATAGCCTGTCCTCTGCTACACATAAGCCTCTTCCAAATCCCGCCACACCACCCAGTTCTCAACTGCCCGTATGTCTGTCATCCTGAAGCGAATTAATTTTAAAACCATCAACCAGCGGGGTAATTGCGAAACACACTTACAGTAGTAGCAATGGCTTTCATTTTGGCAGTTCAACAATATTCATTGCGTTATTTACGTTGTTGAGCAGACAAATTTTTCCAACATGAAGCAATGGATTTGCTATATCCTTCAAAATCATTCAAATACCGCACTACAGTATCTCTTTTTTTTTATGTCCCTTGGAAAATTTCGTGTTTCGTCAGTCGTCGCATTTCTATCAGTTGCCCTTTGTACTTGGTGCAGACCGGACGCTCTCAGTCGACTTGGAACTATATAGAGTTGTTAATACTCTTTTAACTTAAAGTTATGTATTTTAAAAATGGGAGGAAAGCTGCGAAAATCGCAGGCACGAAAATTGTTTTACAGCTCTATATAGTTCACACGGAAATCAAAACAAAACAACAATAAAGTACTTAGTTCTGAATTCAAATTATTATACACGATAAATCTAATAATTGATAGACATGGAAATTAGCATTCGTTTGTATTCGGAAATGCGATGATTCCCGAGGATTATTAAGAAAATATAAATACTGTACTTCCATCGCTAAGCTCCTAACTTACAAAAACATAACTTTCCTCACTTCAACTAAAACATTCGTACACCAACAATGAAACAGCAACACTTTCCCTCCCTGAGCGTATCCCATGTCGTCACCACTAGCGACCCTTCTCACGGGTCACGAGTCACGCTTACACGTGTCGTGCCCGTCACCTTCACGTCGCGTCCACGTCACGTTCACGTCAGTTAGTTGTTACGTGTGGAGTTAGTTGTTACGTCATCTGTACAGGTGATTGGTGTTATGATGCTTCTTCTGTGTTAGCATCGTTGTGATGACGTGGGTTAGTAAAACAAATAAGAATAAGTTAGTTTATAAAAAAATGTTTAATTAATATAAGATAACATCACGCCTGTAATCTCCAAAGGGTTATGCAGAGGTAAACATGGCGTACACCCACATTTCGCCAGTTATGTTAGGTAATAGGTAAAACGGGCTGGTATCCGCAACTCCATGTCAAGCGCGTATTTTACGTGCGAGTGGGAAAATCGGTTATTCGATCCACCCCAGCTCCTCAAAGACGGCCAGCAACGCCTTGGTGTCACTGACAATCTCACGTAGGGTACCTGGGTTACCGAAGTACTTGGCCCTGTATGTGGCGACCACCGGGCAGTTTAACAGCACATGAGCTGCTGTCTCGTCGTCCTCCATGCAGGCTCTGCACAGCGGACTGTCTGTGACTCCTATGACAAAAAAGGTGTTTATTAAATGACCCATGGCCAGTTACAGCTGCTGTAACTGTACACAGCTGCTGTTTCGTTAGTCGAAGAAACCGTTTCGCAAGGCGGCCATCTATCGCCAGTTATGTTTAAGGCCCATGTAATAGGGGGCGAGCCTATTGCCATCAACTGGGTACAAATCAGACCAAGGACTGCTACTGAGACATTCCTGATAGAAAAACCCAATAACACTTTGGTCGACCTGAGAATCGAACTCATGATCTCATGCTCAGCAGTGGCGCTTGCGACCATAGTGAGTATATAATAGTAGTTTATGAAACTGTTGCATAATGAGGGGTATTAAAACATGAGTGTGTGTTTAAAAACCGAGCTGTAGTCGAGGTTCAATAGTATCACACGAATGTTTTAATCAGGGTTGTAACGGATGTCATATAACGGATGAGGATGCGGATGAGGATATCGAGATAATCGGGTTTGCGGATGCGGATGAGGATACGGATATTGGAAAATTCGTTATTGAGGATGCGGATAAGGGTGCGGATGTCGTACAAAAATAGCCCTTGTTTTTTATAGTATTTATATTTGTTTTATAGGTTGTAGGTAATATAATCATTTGGTAGGTTACCGTAGCTTAATTCAACTGTAAAAAACTTCACTTCTACTACGAGCAAACAAAAAGAAAACAATGACACGCGACCCGGCACCCTGTAACTCAAATTGTGACATGTGACACCACAGTCGTGCCACCACTGCCACGTGCAGCCGATCGTCTGTCATACGATAAGGATATTGCGAATTTAGCCAATAGGAATGCGTAACTCACTTATCGGCCCGCTCATTAACTCGGCGCGAGTTAAAAAAAAAACACTATTTGTGCGAACAACATAGGGTCACATCCCCATAGAAATTATGAGGATGCGGATGAGGATGCGGAGCTTTCAAAATCAAAAGTTGAGGATGCGGATGTTTTGCGGATATCAAAATTTATGCGGATGCTCCGCAGTTGCGGATGCGGATACGGATATCCGTAACAGCCCTGGTTTTAATACCTAGTTATGTGCAGTTTCATACACTACTTTATCTACTCTCATACATTGGGATTGAACCTAATACTAAATAAAAGATCAAAGTTAAAGATCAAGAATAAATTTAAAAATCCCACGAAATTCAGTACTACAAAACAAATGAATGTCGCCTGCACCAGCACATCACCGCACATGCGCTACAGCGGGTGCTGCTGTCTCCCCTTGAACGTTTCATCACAAAAGTTGATGGAAACTCCTCGGTGATATTAACTTCTTGGATAAGCCTTGTATCGTAATAGAAAAAAAATTGTTTAATAGCATTATTTTGTTAGAGAAAAACATGTTAATATGATTATATTTTTAAATTTCGATATTGTGTTTAAGTATGTCAATATAAACTCGTTTTGAAGTTTATAATTCGAATATTACGTTATGAGAGTAGATAAAGTAATTAATCAACTCGAACTCTAAGCGCATTTGAGCTGATGCGATAGCTCGAAGTAATATTATGAGATTGATACATACATGAAACACACACACAAATGACACTGCCATGTTACCGGGTTTAGGGGCTGTCATTTACGAACTTGCTTGTACATGTTTTACAAGCTTTTTCAGACCTAGATCGACTTCTTTGAATGGATTAACAGACCAGAATAAACTTCTGTCTGCTTCAATACTCTCCACTTGGGTGTCTCTTAAAATTTCTATGCATGCTATGTCATCTATACTTATCTAAACTAATATTATAAAGAGAAAAGATTTGATTTTTTGTATGTTTGTATGTTTGTTTGTTTGTGATGAATAAACTCAAAAATTACTGGACCGATTTGAAAAAATGTTTGACCAGTAAAATGATATATTATCACTAAGTAACATAGGCTATAATTTATAAAGATATCAAGAAAGAAAGAAAATACGTTTATTTGCGGTAAATATGACGCAAAGATAAAAAAATCCGGCCAAGTGCGTGTCGGACTACAAACAGTGAAGGGTTCCGTAGTTGGGATGAACTTATCCGAAATACAAACTTAACGTTGCAGTTGAAATACAGGTCTCTCTCCCATACATTCAAACTGCAAATATAAGTTTGTACGCACAATGTTGATAGATTTACCATATTATTTTAATACCATAGACTTCTTATAGGTTTTCCTGTAATCTATGAGTGAAGAACCATTTTCCGTATTTAAAAAAATAGGCTCAGTAGTTTCGGGAGATAAGGGGGAGGGAGAATGGTCAATTTTCATCTATTTTCTTAAATATCTTTAAATGCATTTATTTAAATATATTTGAGATCCTCGTAACAAGCCCATTCATTTGAAATGTCACAAGAAACAGTTTGAAAAACTTTTTTTTTTTTTTTCTTATTTGCTCCAAAACTGACTCCCATATTCAAAATTCTTTTATTTACGTTACACGGCCGTGTTAAATACATATGTGTAGCAAATTTCAACTTAATCGGTCCATTAGATTCGATGAGAGCACATTGGCTGTGACTGATGGACAGACAGACAGACACACGAGTGATCCTATAAGGGATCCATTTTTCTTTTTGAGGCACGGAACCATAAAAACACGTAAATAACAAATCACGCGGGTGAAAACGCTGGCGGAAGTAAGTAATATTATAAAGTGGTAAAAAAAATTACGTGGACGAAGTCGCGGGCAGAGGCTAGGCTTCAATATACACCTATCTAATCCCCCACATAATATCGAAGGTGCAAAATTTTAAATGGCTTCTATAGTTCGTCGATACAGATTAGCGGTAGAAGTTTAATTACTTGAAGATTTACCTCCGGAGCTCGGTAATATGTGACCTTGTGACAGATACCTGTGCTGGGGAGAAGTTGTAATAGGATTTAGTAGGGGTGCTGATAAGAGATGTTGTAGCTGTGTTATCAGTTTATTACTGACTGAGGTAAATACAATAGCTTTGTGTATTTGAGAAGAAAGTCGATGTATTTATATTATTTTAATTGCCCGCGGCTTCGTCCGCTGTAAGGTCGGAAGTTATCCAACGGGAACTTACTACCAGAATAAACGGTATCATATATTCTAACCCAGGTCATGGACTATCCTTGTTCCAAATTTCATCCAAATCCGTTCAGCCGTTTAGGCGTGAAAAGGTAATAGACAGACAGACAGAGTTACTATCATATTTATAATATTACAATAGTATGAATTTGCCTTGATTAATATACTAGATTCAAAATACTTTTCATCCATAAAGTGCTTGCTACACGGCTTCCAACTGCGTCCTCGACAGAGGTGACCTCGGTTGGCGACAGGCAGAGCTGTTTGAAATTTCATGTAATTTATTTTCTCTTCACAAACAATGGCATCCTATAATTTAGACAAGCTCGTAAAACTGTGAAAATAGTTTTTGAGAGACTGGTGTCTGCACTAGGATTACCTGTATAGCAGTGTTTGAAATTTGGTCGTAAACCACCATCTACATGGTTGTAAACCACCAAGGTCACCTCTGTCGGGACGCGTTTGGCAGCCGTGTAGCTAGCACTTTAAACAGACGGATGAAGGTCGTTTCTAGGTTGGATCCTCTACTAATAGCGTCAATATCACACACCCTACACCCTATATCTTCCTTACCGACCCTGACGACCCCATTACCCTCCTCCAGGAGAGCAGTAGGGAAACCAGCACAGTGTACAAAAACAGACGCTTCCCGTCATTCCGACCTCGCCGCCGAGGTCCTTTGCGATCGTGACCGCGTCCCCGAGTAAATGATACTCCCCCCCGACCCTTGCTTGATAACGAGGTGCCAGCAGTTGTTGCAGATGAGCACGTAGCTTTAAATTCCCCGACTAATAATCATGATCAAAACTTTTATCCAGCCCGTCCCATCCTTGATGTCCTTCCTCCGGTTGACGCCCTAAGCCGAGGTTCGTATCCCACAGGGGGTGCCCTAAGCGAGCGTTCACCTAGTTTTTATTTGCATAGTTGAATAACCCCTGGCTGGTTTTAAGTGTAGTAACTTAAGGCACCCACAGGAAAACCCGGTTAAGTAGTCATGACCTCAGAGGTCAACTACGAGATGTCCTACCTAAAAAAAACCGGCCAAGTGCGTGTCGGACCACGCACAATGAAGGGTTCCGTAGTTGGGATGAATTTATCCCAAAAACAAACTTAACTTTGTAGTTGATAAACATGTTCTCCCATACGGAATGTATGGGAAAACATGTTTTTGCAACTGCAAAGTTAAGTTGGTCGATTATTACTCGATAACTAGTAAAGCCTACTTAGCTGTGATAGTTTTCCTTTTAATTTCGCTATATAAGCTACTGCTGTGATTTTTTTCACACATCCATAACCAACCATTTAGCTGGCAGGGGGGGTGGACACTTGACTCTAACAAAAATTTGCAATTTAAAGCTTAATATTTTGGAAACGGATCCCTGAATCCAAAAATGGTTTTCACAAACTGATAATGTTTTTGTAAGACCTTTCCAATGATACCCCACACTATGCGATAAAAAAATAAAAAATAATACATCACCACTTTACGTGTATGCGAGGTACCCTAAAAAAAAATGTTTTTCATAATTTTGTTTTACCACTTTGTTGGCATAATTAATATGTTACATACCTATGTCAAATTACAGTTTTCTAGTACTAAGGGTCTCGGAGCTAGACCGCGGACAGACAGACAGACAGATAGACAGACGGACATGACGAAACTATAAGGGTTCCTTGTTTACTACGGAACCCTAAAAATAAGAAACACTTTATATCTAACTTACTTATGTTTAAACATTTCTAATATAGGTATCCTGTGGTCTGTAAACTCAATAAGATATAGCCTTACGTGACTGACACGGTACCTGGGACTCATTGGTACCGTTCGGTACTTTACAACGGGACAGCATTTTAAGTGGGTAGAACGTAGAACCTATTAATATGCCTCCGTAGTACTTGTAAAGGTACATTAATTTGCTGTTAGACTTGTAAATAAAGGGCAAAGTTACTTTCTTGTATATTAAGGGGACGATAACTGACTTTTAATGATTTTATACTGAAGATGACGTCTAAACGAGTAGTGTTAGTGATTTGAAAGAATTATATGTTAAATTAGAGCATTTTCTTAATATTTTAATATAGGCATATTTTTGATTATGTTTATATTACATAGTGAAATTAATTTGTAAAGTTATGTCTAACGCGGATAAAAAACTGAGAATGACGCAAAATCTATCAAGCGTATTTTTCTGAAAACTTCACCATTTTAAAGATAATTAAATTACTGATCTTTTAGTATACGTGTTTTATTAAAATACCTTTTGTTTTACGTGTAATAAATTAATAGTGCGTCTAATTTGGAACAACGCTCCTTGATGGGCGAGTCCTATTACTGGCTGGACGTACGACGCGTTGCGTGAGCTCAGTACAGAACACGCAAGCTAACCATTCAAGGTCACTGTCACATAACTGCGTCTTAAAACAGATCTCCCAATTTAAATAATAATGTATTTATGAGATATACAGGGTGGCAGGGACATCGACGCGGAAACTGTTACCATGGATTTAGTACGTGATTCTAAACACCCTGCGTTAAAAATTTTCGTCGGTTATAAAAAAAAAATAGTTTTTACATACATTTTAACCGCATAGGTATTGCACTTTTCCATGAAACAGCAGATTTTTTTTTTAAATAACTGCCCCGAAATTTCAACGCAGGAGTCCAGAATCATGTTATGAATCCATGGTAAAAGTTTTTGCGTAGTAGGATGTGTGTATGTTTCGTAGGATGGATTTTATTTTGCAGAGTGAACGTCCGGAAAAGGCCCTTAAAATTACAGTGTAGTCAAAGAAAAGTATAATTTTAAAGTTACGTTCTTAATGTACTTCAAATAAAGTTAAAATTTCAATTCGAAAAATTACGTCTCCTTGACTACGCTGTCATATAAGGGTCTCACAGTTGTCTTTCGCCAAATTAAACTTCAACTAGCTTCCGCCAGCGGTTTTGTCCTCGTGATATATCTTTATAAATTATAGCCTATGTTACTCTGTGATAATATAGCATTCTACTGGTGAAAGAATTTTAAAATCGGTCCAGTCGTTTTTGAGTTTTTTCATTACAAACAAAAATACAAATCTTTTCTCTCTGTAATATTAAGTTGAGATTATTACATCAAGAAGCCGTGTGCACGATGGGATTTCCAATTAGCAAAAATTACGATTACATCCCCTGTTTATTTACAAAAATCCGACTTTATATCTCGAATTCGTAATGAACTTAAAATTAAAAAAGATGGGTCTCCCCTTTGACATTTTGTACTGTCTCCTTTACACAACCTAATTTCTACTCATTTTTGTTGCAGGTACGTAACAGCTTATTATCGCCCTCCAAAAACTGTCGGTATGTCTTCAAAATCACACACAAATATCAATCACTCAACCAAAAACACACTCACGACCACCACCACACCACTACCACACACACACCACCACCACCACACACCACTCACTTAATCTTTCACTCTACCATAAAGCTGCATATAATATCATAACATCACGCCTTGTTTCCCAGAAGGGTTGGGCAGAGGTGTACTTATAGGACACACACATTTCGCCAGTTATGTTTAAGTCCCATATAATAGGGGGCGAGCCTATTCCCATCAACCGGGCACAAATCCAGACTCCGGGCTACTGAGCAATTCCTGATAGAAAAACCTAATAACACTGCCCGACCTGTGAATTGAACCCAAATTTCGCACCATCACGCCCCTAACCGCCGCAGAAGGAGACACCCTGGGCGTCAGGAATCGCAGGCCGATTTCCGGCCGGCGCGGGCTTGCGGACGGTGAGCAATGGATAGCTCGCTGTCCGATAAGGACCAGGCCCGGGTCGATGGCGCGTTGTGTTCCACGCGCGCCTCAAAGAGATGTCAGCAGAACCGACGGGGTCCGCTAGGGCCGATGCCTGCCGAGGTTGCGAAGAAATCCGAAAGGGAGATCGTGGCCACGGCAACATGGCAACTGAAGGAACACGGGTGGGTTTTAGTCAGTAAGAGTCTAACTTCTCCCGCTCCGCCCAGAGCGGGAGAAGTTATTTGATAAATTCCCACCCCAAAAAAAAGAAAAAAAGGACCTCATGCTCAAATGTAGCGCTTGCGACCACTGGACCAATGAGGTATATAATATCAGTACATAACAATCGAGCGGCTGTAGTCAAGTGCAGGCCAGTCTAAGTTCTAAATCTTTAAAGTTGGGACAAGTTGGAGATGCTCCTAACAAGTTAGGAACTGCAAGCGGCGGAGAATGCGGGATGGCTTTTATATAACCATTCATTGGAGGGGAAGAGGCTTGAAATTTTGAAATGTCAAACTCAAAATGCATCTTTTTGGCTCTTCAGTTACGGCGATGATCCTTGCAGTGATGTCTTATCTGTTTTTGGTGATTAAGTTGCGGACAGAACCGGTCAAAGTGGTCATCTTTGGGGGAGGCCTATGTAAGAAAGATAGAAAGAAAATACGTTTATTTCCGGTAAACATGACGCAAAGAAAGAAAAAAAAACCCGTAAATAAAAATTTGGGGGAAAATATGCGTCACATCCACGCAAAACGGCCATCGCTCAGCATAATGCTGCGACCCTATCGAGACAGAGCCCCAGCGCTGGTTTTTAGCGACATGATTACGCGCTGATGTCTTGCAGTGGACGTCTTTCGTCTGAAATGATGATGATGAGTAATATGAAATGTTGGAATCTCTCAGTTGTGTTTGTCAAACCAGAATACCCGCGAAATCTGGCGTTTTTTTCTTTATTCCCGACCTCTTTAGGTCATGAGCCCTCCAAATATCAAAAAATATTTAACCTAGGTCTTATGGGGGAGGCGTGAAAATGTATTCACTGTTGCAATGTACAATAGATAGGTACACGGCCTAAATTGATGCGGAAATCGCTAACGGGTGGCGTACACGTAGCTTTAAATTTGCTTTCGGCCGAAGTATGCTCGAACGTCTTCGGCCGAACTCGGTCTTCCAAACTAAACCTATGTATGCAGAAGAAAGAGAGTGCGTACCTACACCCTAGTTATCGGACGTCATCGGACGATGTTGATTGAGGTAGTGTACGTATATATGTTTGGTTTGACTTTGAAATAAGTGTCATCATATCGATAAATATAAGACTAGCTGCGCCCCGCGGTTTCACCCGCATAAGTCTCGAACCTGTAAAAATAACAGGATAAAAAAGTATCCATGTCCTTGCCCAGGTCATGCTCTACCCATGTGCCAAATTTCATCCAAATACGTGCAGCCGTTTTAGCGTAAAAGCATAACAAACAAACTCACTGTTAGGATATTGGTTTAGATGAACAAAATTTATCTTGGTTCACGGTAAACACCATCAGTATTGTATAAGTATAGCGTGTCCTTTTACAGAACTAAGTGTAAAGTTGATTATTGTTATAAAGGAAACTGAAAATCACTTCAGTTTTCAATTCACTAAGCTCACAGGTGTTCTTAAAGTTTCCAGCACTTAAGTTACAATCTGTTATAGTGGCGATGGCGACCCACTTTCACTTCTAATAATTTATAAAGTGCTAACTTTATAACTTTTATAAAGGGATTTTCGTTATTTTCACTAAGTTATGCTTTTAACACTGATTAAATTACTTTATCTAACTTAATCTATTGCTTAATATAAGTAAGTTGAAGTTTGTTTGAACGCGTTAATCTCTGAAACCAGTCGGATTTGAAAAAATATTTTTGCTTTTGATAGCCCAATTCTATAGACTATTTAATATCACTCTAAATCCTTGTGGATTTATCTTTTGAACCAACATCAAAATTCACCTACTTAAACCAAGGCTTCATACATTCGTATTTGTGACAAGTAAGACAAATTCAAATCTTTATTGCATATTACATGTGTTTACATGGTCTTAATAATAATAAAGTTCACATGGACCCTGTCGGGCACAACAATTACATAAAATATGAGTAGTAGCATGATTTAAAATAAATGCAGTAAATATAAATAAAAAATAATTATCATTAAAAAATCTAATAAAATTACATAATATAACATCACATTTGAATTTGTGATATACGTCTTTGCAAATTTTACCTCTAGAAATCATTAGGAAGAATCAATATTTATTTCAAGTACCTAAATAAGATCACACACAAATTGAATGGAACAATTCATATCACAAATAGAAATTATATTAATAAAATAAATTAATAATTATGAATTATTCAAAGTTCAATTCATTTGAAATTAATAATGTCACAGATTAAATTAATATAAAAAGTCAAATATAATATTAAAAAATTCAATTCACTTCAATCAATCTGCCTAGCCTTTTCCCGACTATGTTGGGGTCGGCTTCCAGTCTAACCGGATGCAGCTGAATACCAGTATTTTACATGGAGCGACTGCCTATCTGACCTCCACAACCCAGTAACTGGGTAATACGATACCCCTTGGTAAGACTGGTTGTCAGACTTTCGGGCTTCTGACCACCCGTAACGACTGTCAAAGATCCACGAATGACAGCCGGGACCAACGGCTTAACGTACTTTCCGAGGCACGGAGGAGTCTCAATATGTAAAGATGGTCACCCATCCACGGACCAACCCCGGCAAGCGTAGCTTAACCTGGTGGATCACCCCGTGCGGCTGTTATTACTTAGCCACGAGCTCCTCGAATTCAATTCACTTACAATAGATATTTATGAAAAAGTCAAATTAAATTGTAATAAAAATTCAATTAAAATAAATAATATCACAGATTAAAATAGTATCATAAATTCAAATAAAAGTCAAATAAAGTATAATAAAAATCAATGTCTAAAACTGAGTGCAACATGGCCGCCAATAAATTCCACGTGTCTTATGTATTCGTTACTTTTGCTTGTATAACTATGCTGATGTACCGAGCGGTGTGTTTAGTGAGGTGTAATAGGGATGGAATATATCGATTATTTGAATGTTGTAGGGATTCGGTGAAGTTTTAATCGATTTTTTGTTCCTTTTTTATCAGGCTTCATATCAGAAGGCCGGGCATTCAATCACTGTTAACTTCGTGTATTCGTGTGGACTGTATTATTTCTAGTAACTTTATTCCATTTGGAACAACTTACTGATTATAACAATTTTATTGCTTACTGAATTCGTATTACACACCACGCACATTAGATGGCGGACGGAAGAAGAGAAATTGACAGATTCTAACACAGACTAAAAACGAATTAAGTTTATTTTAGTTTTAAAGTGAAACTTTTATTACATCGTCTCAAACTTTTTCGTCTGTGTGTTGCATGTCGCGTGACGGTCGGCCGCGGAGTAGGGATAAAGTGAAAGGCGCTCGTCAGAGCAGCCAAGGCCAATATGGCGGCGCCTATAGCTCGCTTAAAAGTTTCACTTTTACCGTGGTTTCATAAAACCACACAATCCTTTTTTATTTATTTAAACTTACACACACTATTTTTACAGGATGATCCCAATACAATAATGGTTTGCCAACACACCAAATAAATTGAAAAGCAACTTACAATATACTTAAAAATCTAAACTTAATCAAAAAATACAAAGCAACACTAAACTCTATTAAAAACACAATTACTATCTTATATATAAAATTCTCGTGTCACAATGTTAGTTACCTTACTCCTCCGAAACGGCTTTACTGATTTTTACCTAATTTTATATGCATATTCAGTAGGTCTGAGAATCGGCTACTAGCTATTTTTCATACCCCTAAGTGATAAGGGTTGTCCACCCCAAACAAATAATTGGCAAAACAACGTTTGCCGGGGTCAGCTAGTAATCTATAAAATCTTAACCTAAAACACAAAATCAGACTTAACACAGAGTATTAATATTTAAATGTAACTAACAAAATTCAACAACAAGTATTGTTGTGTTGCCATAAACAATTACACGAGGGAACAGGGCCTGCGAGGAATTAGAAAAATTGTTTTTGAAGAAACTATTGGCGTCGTCTTACCTCAAGTCTGCCCCTGTAAAGTGCGATAGAGACAGCTGCAGCTCAGACCGATTAAATCACAAAATTTTTGACGAGATCAACGTTTCGTATTCCCCTTTTTTCTCCTCGAAAACTGAGCCGATTTAATCATATTTTACATTAAAATTTTAAGAAAGACTATGTCTATGTTCCTATCATTTTCTTTTATATTAAAAACTTTTCGAATTTGCCTGGTAGTCCTCTAATCATGGCGGTAAAAATGGGGGATTTTTGTAATTTTTGGAGGGTCATATTTTCTTTATCAATTAGTTGCTGAAAAAAAGGAAATAACAGGGACGTGCCCACAGCAGACTTTGATCACATGAAAAAAACAATTGTTCTAGAGGCAATATTCAGGAAGAAAAAAGGGGAATACGGACAACTGAAATTGTATGGAGAATCGCAGGCCCTGTTCCCTCTTAAGCGGTTGGTCCCGGCTGACATTCGTTGATCTTTGACAGTCGTTACAGGACAGGAGCCCTAACAAGTCTGACAATCAGTCTTACCAAGTACCTACCTAACTGGGTTGTGGTGATAGGCAGTCGCTCCAATACTGGTATTCAGCTGCATCCGTTTTAGACTGGAAGCCGGCCCCAAATAAGTCGAAAAAAGGCTTGGCAGATTGATTTTGTTGGGATTCGGTGATCTTATCGAAACCTATTTAATTTTTAGAATACTTCATATTATCTGGTTTTTATACTAGTGAATCTAGTCCTTTGTTTTTATTTTATGAATATGTACGTTGAGGCTAAGTGCTATCATAACATAAATTAATTTTATAATTCTGTGTAGCGGATTTTTCCTGCTAAACTGCTGAATTAAAAATCATAACAACTTTTATTTTTACTTTTTTGTTTTAAATTATCTCATAAGGTAGGCACAATAGCATCGCCTATAATGATAACGAGGGTGGGCGCTGATACCTATATTTACAAGATTATATCTTAGCTTAGGTATTGGCTGCAACTCGAACTTACAACCTTACTTACCTTAAACCTGCAAATAAACAATTTTATTTTATTTTATTATAACTTTGCGGTGGGTGCCTGAGGATGGACGGCGCCGCCGGGGTCGGCCCCGGAAGAGGTGGCTAGACTACCTAGACGCGTACCGCAAGGGTTGGATGGAGGTGGCCTTGGAAAAGAATGCATGGAAGGATTTGGGGGAGGCCTTTGCTCAGCAGTGGGACAGTGTAGGCTAATTTAAAAAAAAAAATTACTGTGCTTTTCCACGGGTTGCTCCATGTAAAATACGGGTATTCAGCTGCATCCGCTTAGACTGGAAGCCGACCCCAACATAGTTGGGAAAAGGCTAGGCAGATTGGTTGACAATCAGTCGCTACGACAAAACCTATAAAAAATTACTAAAACTATTTCTAGCCTATACAAAAAGAAGATTCAAAATCGATACCAAATTCCATTCTCAACAAAACATCGATTCTATCGATAAATCGTGCTCGCAAACGTACATAACCCTACCCTGCAGACTTGTTGAACTTATATTCGTTTTGAATTATTCAGTTGTTTGACCCCCGTCCTCTCTCACTCGCTAAAGGGATAAACTCTTGTACAGGCCGCCATTTGTCTATGCCTGTTTTACTTTTTCTTTTTTGTATTCTTTTTTTTTATTGCGTCGCGCGTTTTCGCGGTATGATTGATGACTGTCCTTTGTTTATTATGTTTTAGTTTTAGGTGGGGATTGTAAGCTGTCAGTGCTGTCACCTATTTATTTTTTAGGAAAATCGGCGTTTTTTTTTACGTTTTTGATGGGGGTTATTAGGCAATTTTAAGAAAATTCGATGGATAAGATTTATCGTTAAGTTAATGAAGTTCCCCCTCTCACAGAGAGGAGGCCTGTGTCCCAGCAGTGGGAACATATTTATAGGCTGATGATAATGAAGTTGCTTTCTTTTGATTGTATAAGGCTGTTAAGCATCATCGTTCAAATTATTTTAATAAACGCATGAATCGTAAACGATATCTTGGCATCCGTCCTTCGAGAACTCTTTTATAAATAAGTTTAGTATACCTAAATACAGATCGCTTTGGAGTATTTGTAAAAATTGTAGCACGTGGTGTTCTGTAGTTTCTGCCAACTCACATGAGTATAACAAAAACTATCCTTGCTCTAAAATAACTAATTTAATACCGAATATAATTATTTAACCTCAAAATAGATACTAAACCCCAAATGAATCTTAAAGTCGTTACCCCAATATCATAATCTAAAACTGTTTAATAAAACTACATATTTAAAATATTTCAGGGATAAGGAAAATAATATGAAACACAAGATATTTTGTCATTCATTTATATTTCTTTGCCAACATACAATTCAATATTCTACACCATACCATCACATCTCCTATTCCCCACATAATATCACTATTTAATCAGTATTCTAATATTTACCATAAAACTAATAGGTTACCTTAATTTACAGTAGATCTCCAACCAATACTATGCCAATCTATATTTTTACCGACACAGCCACTACCACGTCTTACCGTTACGAGCGCCTGACCCAGCAGCGCGTTGTTCCGCCATTTTGACCTATCGAGTATTTCAGTGTTGCTAGTACAATATCCAACAATTATGTATTAATAAATTTAAACCTAACTGAGCAAAACGCATAGTTTAGGTATTTACTTACAAAAAACAATACTATATCCCGCAAAATACACAATCCAATCGAATCTATACATATTACAAATTAAAGTCGCTTTTCGTGTCTGCCTGTGTGATCGCGTTGTTCTTCTAAACTGCGCAACAGATTTTGAAGCGGTTTTCACCATCATTTAGAAAAAAAAATCCGGAAAGTTATTGTGCATACATCATGAATGTTTAACTTGCATACAATAAATAAATCTCAATGTTTTGGTAAGTCGTTAAAAACTTTAAATGAATAAAACAACAGATAGGTAGAAAAACAGTAAATGTTGAAACAAATTTTCTTACAATCCAACTTTTCACCAAAGAAACAAGATAAAAACGACACCTCCTTCTCAACGCCTTCCCAATCTGAGCAGGTAACGTCTGCTGTGGGAATTGACAATTCCCATCGACTCCTCGAACGAACAGATATTTTGTTCGTAATAAGCACCGCTTGCATTTGAGGGTTAGACGAAATTCTTACTTTTATCGAATTGAAACAATCGTGTGTAGCTGTTTTTTTTTTTTTTCATATCTTATAGAAAAGCTATAGCGATTGGCTGAGCACAAATATATCTACTTTGAAGAAAAAAAACACGTATCGTTTTTGGAATTAATTATATAAAAAATTGGTATGACTTTAATTTTGTTAGGACTGAAGCAAGTGACAACACTGCACTAACCTAAACGTTGACAGCTGCATATTCAGTTGTTACTCACTATGGCAGAGTGTTGGTCAAAAGGAAATTGACAAATTATCATATTTGCTCTACGAATAATTGGTGACCGCAGTTTTATTAGCAGATAAAAGGAGATTAACCCTCCTGTGCCAGCTGGAAAAAAGTATATTTCCTAGATATTCATATTTTTTCACCTAATTATGTCTTGGTTTTTCACATAGAAACTTTAGGGATATCGCGCACTCGGCCAGTCGTGGTCCGTAGTCCGTGGCCCGGTCTGCGGCTAGTTGACCGTTGCAACCAAGTGCGCGATTCGTATCGGTTTCTATAGTTTACCTGGTCGCTGCGACCACTGGTCGTGGTCCTGGCCGTCTAGTGATTGAGATCCCTAAATGTCTCGTGCAGACAAACAGATATCCAGACTTTACCAATTAATTTCTACTTAGTTTTTGACCTGTGCGAGGCCAAAAAGGCAAACAAATTGGTTGTTTTTCTGTTAAACAAACCAACCATATTATAATGAATAGATTATATCGTGTAGTCCTCCTGTATTCACAGCGTCAGTAAAGGTAAGTGTTGGCATCACGTAGAAAATGAGAAAAATCTCTGCCGACATAATAATATACTCTTGGGAGTGACGTCGGAATTTTTACAGAGTTATGACTCTCGGAGATTAGAAATTGGATTTTCTATTCAACTTTCTTGTAAGAGGGTTTAGCAAGTTAGTTTTTTTGGGTACCGTACCCGAAGGGTACCAAACCGAATCCTATTACTAAGCCTCCGCTGTTCGTTCGTGTGTTTGTCAGCGGGCTGTCTCTCATAAACCGTAATAGGAAGACAGTTGAAATTTTCATAGATTTTGTGTTGCTATTGTTGCTATAACAGCAAATAATTAAAATAAAATAAAGGGACAAAAAGGGGAATAAGAAACGTTTTTTTTTTCGGCGTTTTTTCGTTTTTTTCGAAACCCTTCGTGTGCGAGTCCAACTCGCTAATGGTGCTTTGGCACTGATAAAATCTTCACAATAAAATTAGCTACATCGAAAAACCTTGCAGTGTCCTTGCAGTCCACGTTTCGGTGAAAAATTTAAATTAAGGCGAGGATAACCGACTTTTAAAGAATTCGTACTGAAGATCACGTCTAAACGAGTAGTGTTAATGATTTGTAAAAAATAAATGTTTTAGAGCATTTTCTTAATAACTTAATAAAGGAATATTTTGGATTATGTTTATATTAAAAAGTGAAATTAATTTGTAAAGTTATGCATAACACGGATAAAAACTGAGAATCACGCAAAATCTATCAAACGTATTTTTCTGAAACCTTCACCGTTTTAAATATAATTTAACTATTGATTTTTTAGTATACATTTTTTTTAAATTAAAATACCTTTTGTTTTATTTATAATAAATTAATAATGCGTCCTAATTTGGGAAAGCGCTCCTTGATGGTTGAGACCTATTGCTTGCTGGACGTACGACGCGTTGCGTGAGCTCAGTACAGAACACGCAAGCTAACCACTCAAGGTCACTGGCATATATCTGCGTTTTAACAGTCGATCAAAAAATTCAATCAAATGTAGAAAGATTTATTAAGTAAAAACTAGTAAAACGCATTTTAATTTTCAAACACAATCAACTTACTTAAAACTCTCGTTACAATAAAAAAATTAACAATGGTTTAACTTTACCAAGTTACTATTACAGCAAGTTAACTCTTAGTACGGCTTCAACCAAGTTGCCAACCTTACGCTTATGATTGGTTTCCCTCATGCTAACTTGAACTTTGTTTGTTGGAATGACTTTGAAACACACACATAAACACAGTAAAGAGAAGAAAATAATCCTTAATATTATAAATGCGAAAGTAAGTTTGTTTGTTACGCCTTCACGCTAAAATGGCTGAACGGATTTGGATGAAATTTGGTACATATATAGATGATGCCCTGGAAAAGAACATAGGATACTTTTTTTTTTCCCACGGGATCGAGACTTATGCGGGTGAAACCGCGGGGCGCAGCTAGTCTTATATATAAAATTCTCGTGTCACAATGGTAGTTACCTTACTCCTCCGAAACGGCTTTACTGATTTTTACCAAATTTTATATGCATATTCAGTAGGTCTGAGAATATGCTACTATCTATTTTTCATACCCCTAAGTGACAAGGGTTGTCCACCCCAAACAAATAATTGGCAAAACAACGTTTGCCGGGGTCAGCTAGTAATATTATATAATATTAATATATAATAATAATAAAATATTAAAAAGAGGAAAGATTTGAATTTTTGTATGTAATAGCTGTGCAAGTATTTTTACTCTAAAGGTTTTGGTTTTTTTTTTTGTAAACACGTTTGTGCTCTTTATTTAGATAATGTTACGGACCAATGTTCTATACAAGTATTTTTCTTCCACCAAGGCGATCTTGTTCAAGTTTTCACTTCTGTCGGTACTCCCGGAGAGCCACTGTTATTTTTTTCATTCCGCTTCTAAAGTAAAGATGGATACATTGAAAATTAGAGTCATTTTTGAATACGAGTTCCGACTTAGAACTAACGCAGTAGAAATAGCTAGCAATATCAATGCTGTATTTAAAGAGGATTTGGCTAGTGAACGCACCGTGCGTTTTCGGTTTAATCGCTTTTGTAGTGGAAACTTCGACTTGAAGAATGAACCCCGAGGAAGACCAGCCACTAAGTATACTGTATCCATGTAGGTCGAGATTGTAGCTCGTTGGTTCGAACCCAAGCAGATGCTTTAGTTTCTGTAAATAATTTCATCACCACTGCTCTTAAAACGGTGAAGGAAAACATAGTGAGGAAACCGGCATGTCCTGGAACCAAAAATTTGAAGAGATGTGATATCTCATCGCCCCGCACTGGGCCCGTATTGTGTATTACGGCCCACTCCCTCTCACAGAGAGGAGGCCTGTGTCCCAGCAGTGGGAACATTATAGGCTGATTAATATCCTGTATCCAACGTCATGGCAAACAGAATATGATACAGGCTGATGCTAATATTTGTCTTCAAAACTCCTAATAAAACGTTGCCAGAGCAACTTCCTTTTAATATTTGAACAAGAAAAAACACCAATTCCAACTTGTGTAAAAACGCATTTATATCGCTAACTTGTTGAATACAAGGAGAGGGTGACACGGTGTGAAATATTAACCCGCGTCCAACTTGCGTGCGAAGGAGCGCTTTTAAACACATCCTTTATGTGACAGGGGTACGGGTGTTGAAATGCTGGTTGATAAGAAAGTAGGAAATACTTGTATTGGATGCACGATCGGATATTTTTCATGTTTTTGAAACCCAAATTCAAAGAATTTATTACACACCAGCCGAGCCCCGCGGTTTCACCCGCATAAGTCTTGATCCCGTGAGAATATCGGGATTAAAGTAACCTATGTCCTAAACCCAGGTCATGGTCTACCCATGTGTAAAATTTCATCCAAATCCGTTCAGCCGTTTTAGCGTGAAAGCGTAACAAAGAAACACACATAAAATCAAATCTTTTCTCTTTAATATTATATATATACATTGAATATGCACATATCAAAATGAGGAAATCTATGCTTAATTTTATCGACGGAATAAATATTTAAAAAAATCTAAATATATTATAATAATATTATTTTTTTCGATTGTGATGAAGTTTGTATCATCGCGATAGATAATTTAGTTTAAAAGTTACACCGTTTTGTTAATTTTTTTTTAAATCCATAAAAATTATATTTAGATTTTTTAAAATATTTTTTTGTGAATCGGTAAAATTACACATAACATCACACCTTGCTTCCCCGAAGGGTTGGGCAGAGGTGTCCCTGTAGCAGGTACACCCACATTTCTCCAGTTATGTTTATGTCCCATGTAGTAGGGGGCGAGCCTATTGCCATCAACCGAGCACAAATCCAGACTCCGAGCTGCTACTGAGAAATTTCAGATAGAAAAACCCAATAACACTTTGCCCGACCCGGGTATCGAACCCAGTACCTCATACTCAGCAGTAGCGCTTGCGGCCACTAGACCAACGAGGCAATCCGTAAAATGTCTCTTTAAAACATGTACCTAATTACGGAATTCAAACGTTATTATGAAATAAGTGGTGCCAATGAGTCAAAAAAATGCTCACCCAGAAATAACCATGTGCCTAGCTTTTTCACAGCTACGTCGGGGTTGGCTTCCAGTCTAACTGGATGCAGCTGAATACCATGGGGCGACTGCCTATCTCACCTCCACAACACAGTTACGATATCCCTTAGCAAAACTAGTTGTTAGAGTTTCGGGCTTCTGACAAAAAACTGTCAAAGACAAACGGCTTAACGTTGTTTCCGAGGCACGGAGGGATTTTGGTATGTAATGGATGGTCACCCATCCATGAACCGACCGCGGTAGGTGTAGCTTAACCTTGAAGATCGACCCGAGTGGCTGTAATTATTTAGCCACGAGCCCAGTAACATACCTATAAACTTTAAATGTCACCCATATTTAACTTTAGTACCCAAAACTCCACAATATTTATCTCCTCATTTACAGGTAGTATGTAAAAGGCGTGGAGTTTAAAATTTCGTGTATGTTATGATAAAGGGAGCCCTTTATAATTTAATGGCCCCTTTCATACAGGATGGAGTGTAAACGGTTTAAGTGGGCCCACTTTTATGACGTAGGTGGTTGCTGGGTGAATGGCCACTTCAGTTATTTAGTTGAGGTAGAATGGTTTAGGTCTATGAGGTAGTTGGTATGAAGTGAATGTTGTTTGGTATTGGAGAGTAGATTTTGCCTTGATTGAAAACTTCATGCCAATAATTAGCTTAGTGCTCATATACTAAGCGGTTGCCTCTGCCGTTGTGGCGTGCCACTCATGTGTATGAGCACTTTGGTATGAAGTGACTGTTGAATCTAAGTTTGTCTTGGTTGAAGGATTTTTCATAGTCCATTGCCTACCCTTTTTTTTGGGTGGGAAATTATCAAATAACTTCTCCCGCTCTGGGCGGAGGACGTGTCAGACTCTTACAACTAAAATCCACCCGTGTTCCTTCAGTTGCCGGGGCCACGATCTCCCTTTCGGACTTCTTCGCAACCAAGGCAGGCATCGGCCCTAGCGGACCCCGTCAATTCTGCTGACATGTCTTTAAGGCGCGTGTGGAACACACCGCGTCGTCGACGCGGGCCTGATCCTTATCGGACGGCGAGCTACCCGTTGCTCACCGTCCGCAAGCCCGTGCCTACAGTGGCCGGAAATCGGCTTGCGATTCCCGACGCCCAGGGCGTCTCCTCCTATGGCGGTTAGGGGCGTGAGAGCGCGATGTTTGCCTCTCCCTCACGCGTCTCGCTTCCTAGGATGCATATCCGGTACGGCTCACAAATCCTTCCATATCCTAAGGACATGTCGTCCCTACCATTACCGCGCCCCCGGTCTACGACCCCAGGTTTGATATGCAAAGGTCTCTGTAAAACCGTGAAAAATGAGACTTCAGGGGCTATTGCAAATCTTGGGGTACATTCGATTTATCGAGTCTGATCAAACCACGCTGGGGCCGGTGAATTTCATTCAATCATTCTTAGTGGAGTTCCTTAACTTTGGAAAACATACCAAGTATGATGAAAAGCTGTGCATACCTGTATGTTTCGCCGGGTGTAGTAGGTCCACTGAGTTCGGTAAACTCCAGGCTGCTGCTGGGAATTTTCTGACAGAAGTCTTATTAACGCTGCTCTATCTAGCCATCGAACCTGAAACTTTACTGTGACAGCAGCCGCTTTTACGCTTATTAGACCTGGCAGTCAGACTTTAACACTAAAGGACGAAAGCTGTTAATTTAAAAAAAAACAGCAATAGTTAAATTGACAAGTGAGAGGACTCAAACTTTAAAACAAGATCAATCAGCTGAAGGTGATACAAACACAACAACTTCCAAGAAAATGATAATAGCCGATAAAATGGAAATGGAAACTCCTCGATTTTTTATTTTCACAGCCAATCCGATTCAGAAGATTTGTGACTCTCACAACGGAGATTCTATTGACTTATTGAATCTTTAGATGTTATTTATGTTCGTTCACGACCTTTTATTGCTATTACTTGTTGATACTCACACCAGAGGAGACATTAAAATGAAATCAAAACTAAATATAAGGAATCTTTGACAGAAGTCAACAAGGGGAGAAACTAATAGTAATAAGGCGGAATATATCACTCAGATATTGTATTTTAGGCCTCATAATTAACTACTAAGCGTTCCCCACATTATTCCTTTAACAGTCAATTAATTCTCAAAAGACAAACAGGCACGCGTATACTCATACCAAATCCGACCCAACTTGTGCTCACTGTATCTAATTAATTTTCCAACATTTAAAACTTTCATATTTGTTGAAGAGACGTGTTTACACTGCAAAAGTTAAGCGTCGAATGAAAATTGCCGCGCGAGTCGCGTTTAAAATTTGAATTTAGAACGTTCACGGTAACCGTCGACGTTTATGAATGCGTTCCGAAATTAGCCTTTTAATAGTCTCTTTTGTGTTCGGATCAGGGAATCTGCCTAGAAATAAATTATGTTAATTTCTTTTTAGATTAAAGGGAAGAACGTGTTTTGTAACAATATGTGGTAGCAGTTACGGTTTTCTATAAAACTTGGACTTTGATGATGATTACGAGTACTGAAATAAAACTTCGTTTATAGTGTTAATTAAGGTAACTATTGTTTTTACTGAACAGTTGTTTGGATTTATTATGGCAATTGTAATTTTAGAATAGCACTTTGTAATGAAAGTGGAATAATAAATGTTGCAATGGATTGAAATTTTAAGATTTTATCTTACAGTTTAGTATTTGGATTTAAATTATGCGGTTCAGTTTAAATTTATTTTGTAATACAATTATATGGTTATGTCCTAAACTATAAATTTCATGTGTATGTTTATTTTATTTTCAGTTGAGAACAGATTTTTAACCGACTTCAAAAAAAGGAGGAGGTTCTCAGTTCGTCGGATTTTTTTTTAATGTATCTTCCCCGGTTACTCGGAGACGGCTGGACCGATATGAAAAATATTTTTTTGTTTGAAAGGGTATACTTTCAAGTTGGTCCCATTGCCATTTGGTCACGATCTGATGATGGGATCTTGGAGAAATTGAGGGAACTCTTCAAATATTAACGGCACATCTATATTGATTTGGGTATTTTTGATGAGCAGTTGACATTAGACTATTGTAACTTAGATAAATTACAAACCAACCCACTAAAAAAAGAAAAAAAAACTTTTTTACAAAAAATATAACCGACTTCCAAACTACAAAGTGAAAAATAACTTTAATTTCGGTAATATAAGTCGGTTGTATTTTTTGTAAAAAAGCTTTTTGTACACTTCATTTGTTTAAACACTGCATCACTTTTAGATTTTTAGAGCAATTCTCTGAACTGTCAACGTCAACATTGTTTCGTTGCACAAAACGGTTGGTGATTATTCGTCCTGTAGGTAGACCTCACAATAAAAAAAGGGGATAAAAACTGCCACTTGCTCACTTCAGATGGCGCTGATCTCTAGCGTCTTATAATTTGACAGCTAGCCACACATTTTTTGTAAACAAGCGACTTCTTTAACGTATAATTAATTATTGAGCCCCGTTGCGCAGCTGTTTACTGCAAAAATACGGGGACCCATGTATTTGCCAAAGATGTTATAAGAAGAAAACTGTGGGAGAAAGCTCTCCGAAAAAAATTGGAATCCGATATTTCGTCGACACAAGTCTCATACATATTTATCTAGTTTTCGTATAATTTGTGATCGACACAAAAGTGAACATAAACACAACAATGGCGGTTTAAAGACGTACAACTGTGCTGCCATCTGTTCTGAGCTTTCACTTTTAAACCTCATTGCTTTAAACTCACCTATTAATGCGGCCCCTGATTGTTGGTACGTAAACAGACACAAATCTCAAATACACAGTCAGACTTAAGAGACATTTAGACTGTGATTTTTGCGTTAAATGGGTAACTTTGGCGTTCTTATTTTGAGAAACTAAAAGACTTCAACAACCATAACTTATTGAGTGGTGGAGAATAGTTATTAGTATAGTATATAGCGGCCTCGCTTTTCGCAACTTTTTTAAATCTATTTATATAAAGCCAAACTTCCGGAGTAAGTTTTTGTCATGGCAGCATGGAATTAGTAAGTACCCACTATCATGGCAGCATGAATTAGTATTACTATACATGGAATTAGTATGAACTATACTATACTACTAGTAGCTCTGCGAACAGCAGACCTCGCGAGCACAAACTTTTTTACAACAATTAATATTCCACTTAAGTTATTTAAAACGGGATATTTACCATGTTTAAAATAGGATATTTTGTTAAAAAAAAACTAAGAACTTGATAAATAATCCGTTTTTAAGAACTTTAGTAGTGAAAATAACCATGGCAGTTTTCAACTTAAAAAAAATCCGACTGCAGTTGTAGGTTACTAAAAGCATGTGGTGGCAAGACAATAAAACAGAAATTAACTAACCCAAAACTGACAAACTACTATCTGCTAAACACGAGACTTTACTTTTGAAGCTACTTTACACCTAACAAAACTCAGTCACACAAACTATTTGACAAGCGACAACGACAACGCGAATCTAGCAGTGTACAAAAGCGCCATCTGGTGACCTTATTGTAAAACGTAATTCGGAAAATCATTTTCAGAATTCTCTAGTTTTGTGATGAGAGGGTGGTCCCAGGAGGCCAATTCTCGCGTTTGCACAAGCAGAGGCGAGGCGCTAGAATTGTACAGTTAGGAAGTTAAGATTAGGATAAGTTCAGATTAGCAGTTTTTAACCGACTTCCAAAAAGGAGGAGGTTATATGTTCGTCGCGTATGTTTGTTTTTTATTTTTATGTATGTCCACCGATTTCTCCGTCAATTGTGGACCGATTTTGAAAATTCTTTTTTTGTTTGAAAGGGTGTGCTCTCGAATTGGTCCCATTTGCTTGGATAGTTTTTGAGTTAGCTACAAAATACGCATTTTTCGGAAGTCGGTGGCAAAAAACGAAAATACAAAACCCAAGACACCGACTTCCGAAATTAAAGTTATTTTTCACTTTGTAGTGTTTTTTTTGGAGGTCGGTTGTTTTTTTTTGTAAAAAGTTTTTTATGTAATACAAAATAAGCACTTTATTGCCTCTTAAAAATCTTACAGTAAAACATTGCAAGTCTACATCTCGTCATCTCCCGCCATAATGCTGTAACAGTCAACGGAGTAAACTAGGTTAATGTGCTCATAAAGCAGTTACAGTCTTTGCCTTGAACTTGCATTCGTTCGACGAGAAATAAAATTACGTTACTGTCGAACCAGTGATTTTGAAGGAAGGAAGGTGGAAAAAAATGGCGACGATTTCAGCTGTATCTTATACTATTAAGTGAGCAATATTTGTGTATATATTTTTTTTTTTGTAATTACGTTCTGGAAAACGGCTCTAACGATTTCGATGAAAAGGTTTACGGGGGCAAAAAATCAATCTAGCTAGGTCTCATATATGGGAAAATTCGTTCTCCGTATTTTCGCTCGATCGCCTAAAGTTTAGAACAAAATGGCTACCTTAGAATAAAGACATGGCAGCATGGAATTAGTAAGTACCTACTATCATGGCAGCATGGAATTAGTATGAACTTTCTTATACTATTAAATGAGTATTCTCTATTTTCACCAGAGCAGAGTTCGGTTGCCCAGGTACTTAACTATTATAGCTAGAAGAAAAAACATCACATAAAAGAAATTAATTTTGGAAATGATGCTGTAAGCAAATATATGAAAAATCATGTTTATTATGATCGTTATTTCCCGTCAAGCTTCTTTCCCGATTCGCCGCTATAAAAAAATACTTAAACAAAAGCGTCATTTCATAACTATTTTCATCTCGTTGCGTAAAATTTGAGAATGCGAGTATTCATTCCCGTAAATTATTTGTGGAAGATATGTATTGTATATAATCTTTTTTATGAGCCCTTAAAAGCTCAAGTAATGGCTCTCATTCGAGGCATAATTCAAACAAATAATCACGAAAATACCAGGATTAAATCCATGTAAAAATAGAAGAGTTATTCAAGAAGTATATCCCGTTTTCATCTTGACAGAGCGGTCGTGGCCTTCATGTAGTTCCTTGTCCAAGGGCTGATGTGATTTGCCTCACGATTTCTCGCCATCTACTCCGATTTTTGGTGTATTTAGTGCACTCATACACGGGTTCGCCCACTGCGGATTTAATTTGGTCAGTCCATCTCATGGGAGCGTCCGCGTGGTCTAGTGCCCTCCACTCTAACCTACATGACAAGGCGCTGTATAGTCACCCTCACGCCTCGAGACATGTCCGAAGTATTTGAGAATGCGCGTTTGGACCAGAATTTAAAGACGCTTCTTGAAGCCGAGTTCTTGAAACTCCATCCACGATACTCCAAGCATTCTTCTCCAGCACGTCCACGTCCACGTTCCAGAACGTCTATCTTCTTCTTCTCGATGTCTTGCAGCGTCCACGTTTCAGCAACGTAAAGGAACATAGGAAAAACCAGGGTTTGAACAAGCCGGATCTTAGTGGCTTTTGTAAAATCTCTGAATAGAAAAATCAATCAAGTAAAACTAGTAAAGATCAAATCAATTCACTAACAGTAAACTTAGCCAATCAAACCACGAGTTAACTGCCACGAAACTGTTAGAAACTAACGCCAACGTTGCATAAAAGTTTGACCAAACGTTGGCGGTCGTTCCAACGTTTGGTCAAAGGTTCATTTGGATTCATCGCTGGAGGCAGTGTCTTGGAGGCTCAATCTTAGCTGAGCCGACCGCTTTTGAGACCGCGTAAATGGTTGGGGTCGGGTCTCAGTTAAGGTTAAAATATCTCAAATCATAACTTAGTACCTGGGTGACCGAGTTCTGCTCTGGTGAAAATCGAGAATGCTCATTTAATAATAGTACAGGAAAGTTCATACTAATCCATGTATAGTACCAAGTACCAACTTATTCCATGCTGCTATGATAGTAGGTACTTACTAATTCCATGCTGCCATGTCATTATTCATTATCTTGTTCTAGTCTTTGGGCGATCGAGCTCTGCTCGGGTGAAAATACGGAGAAAACAAATTTTACCCAGATATGAGACCTAGCTAGATCGACTTTTCGCCCCCGTAAACCCCTATAAGTACGCTGTACTGGTATAGCGTCTTAATATTTGTTTGCTGAACCAGTCGAGTCATTACGTCAGCGCCGGCTGTCGCTCAAAACCAAACTGGGTCTCTGTCTTGCATAGGGTCGCAGCATAATGCTGACCGATAGCCGATTTGCGTGGATGTGACGCATGCTTCCCCAACCTTTTCTCATTTCAGTGTTTTAAGCTCTTTTTTGTGTCATGTTTACCGCAAATAATAGTAGTTTATGAAAATGTTGCATAATGAGGGGTATTAAAACATGAGTGAGTGTTTAATTGTATCACACGAATGTTTTAATACTCGTACCTAGTTATGTGCAGTTTCATACACTACTTTATCTACTCTCAAACATTGGGATTGAAACAAATACTAAATAAAAGATCAAAGTTAAAGATCAAGAATAAATTTGAAAAATCCCACGAAATTCAGTACAACAAAACAAATGAATGTCGTCTGCACCAGCACATCACCGCACATGCGCTACAGCGGGTGCTGCTGTCCCCCGTTTAAACGTTCCAATGCAAAAGTTGATGGAAACTCCTTGATGATATTAACTTCTTGGAATAGCCCTGTATCGTAATAGAAAAAAAATTGTTTTATAGCATTATTTTGTTAGAGAAAAAATGTTATAATATGATTCTATTTTTAAATTTCGGTATTCTGTTTATAAAGTATGTCAATATAAACTCGTTTTGAATTTTATAATTCGAATATTACGCTATGAGAGTAGATAAAAAATTTTTCTTTCTTTCTATATTGCAACTTTCATCGAAATCGTTAGAGCCGATTTCGAGAACGTGAGTAGAAATCCATATACAAACAAATAAATATATGTCGGAGACGGGTATCTGACTCTCGTTATTTTCAGGCATATTTTAACCACTGTGGGCGTAGTGTGGGTAGTGTTGGTTAATGCGCAATAGAAAAACAGTTTGCAGTTCAGATCACATAATAATTTACTATCAAATGAATGCGACGTCGTTTATTAAAATCACCAATTAACAAAATGATCACAAATTACAACTAACACAATAACTGAGCACCACGAATCGAGAACAGTTCCGTGACGTCTTGACTCGAATGCGACCAGAGGCTGAATGCCCTCCTCGCCGTGGCCTTAAAACATCACGACTCTGTAGAAGCGCGCCTTTTTTGGTGTAGGTAGATCACTCTTGATGTCGCCAGCGGCGCGCTTGCGATTCGTTTCGTGCCTGTACCGAAATGACCGGATCCGACATATATACAGGGTGTTTGGCACAACGTTGAACATATGAAAATGGTGGATAGGTGGGGTCATCTGCTACTTACTCAGCCCTAATTTATTTGGCCCTGGCCCCCTGGATTTTTTTTTTAATGCAGGTTGAAATTAGGATTTAAGTATTTTTTACCATCTTTCTGTTATAAGAATCTGCCAATATTAAAAATTAAAAAAAAATGCCTGTTTTACCCATTATTTTAATAAAAATTACACTTTAAAGTTAAGAAAGTTGTGAAACTAGAAGAAAGCAAAAAAAAATGTTTTTTAATATCCAGGGCGCCAGGGCCAAATAAATTAGGGCTGAGTAAGTAGCAGATGACCCCACCTATCCACCATTTTCGTAGTTTCAACGTTCTGCCAAACAACCTGTATATTGCTCG
Source organism: Agrochola lychnidis (assembly GCA_963680765.1). Taxonomy (NCBI): domain Eukaryota; kingdom Metazoa; phylum Arthropoda; class Insecta; order Lepidoptera; family Noctuidae; genus Agrochola; species Agrochola lychnidis. The sequence goes on from OY796872.1 coordinate 16,387,418, forward strand.
TTTAATAGTATAGGATTCATACCGGTTTCACGCGACGAAAATATGTAATCTCATAAGAGTGAGCGATTTTGTGACATGGTTCACCCGCTCCGCTTGCACTGGCACCCCGCGTTTTGTCACAGCTCGCTCGCGGTCATGTGTGCACATTGAAGTTGCTTTGACTTTGCTGTTTGCACGAGCGACTGTATCGCGGCCACCTTACGTGGAATATTATGTCTTGGAAGGTGCTACTTTGAAGAGGAAACAGAGAATGTTTTGATGTGAGGAAATTCTAAGTAGGTAGATTCTAGGCGACCTCATCATCATTCTTGCCTTATGATAAAGCCTTGTATTCGAAGCCTTGTGATAAAACCATAAAACTTAGGTAATACGATACCCCTTGGTGAGACTGGTTGTCAGACTTTCGGGCTTCTGACGACACTTAACGACTGTCAAAGATTCACGAATGACAGCCGGGACCAACGGCTTAATGTATTTTCCGAGGCACGGAGGAGTCTCAATAAATAAAGATGGTCACCCATCCACAGACCAACCCCGGCAAGCGTAGCTTAACCTGATGAATCGACCCGTGCGGCTGTTATCACTTAGCCACGAGCTCCTCTGCGACCACTAGCCTAAAGAAACAGTTATAGAATTTATCTACACTCATCTTGTAAGTACTTTTTAAATATGTGTAGGATATAATATGCAGTGGTGGCCCAATGAAAACGGCCGCGACTTAAGAGTTGTAGGACGTAGGATACTTTTTTATCCAGGTAGTTGGATCCCTTGGGAAAATTTCTGACATCCAACACGGGTGAAGCCGCGGGCAAAAGCTTAGTAGTTTACTTACATATATTTATTTATATCATGATGAGCATTTCAATAAAAACTTAATAACAAAGAAAAAACATCTTAAAGGTCGATTCAGCTGTGAAAAAGGTCAAAGCGCTACACCGCGTGATTGCTACGACGTAGCGGGTATGCTACAAGGCTACGCGCTGCTACGCTTCTCGTAGCACGTCGCTTTCAGCCTTCGGATTACCCAACTTTATTGAATCTAATTTCATCCCTAGGTAGTTGATATAATCGGTAATCTCATATTGTTATTATAAAACAGGAAGTCAAGAAAATGCCGTGAAGAAAGTTTTGAGTATGAATCTGGATAGCGATAAGAGTAGGGGAAGACTGTGATAATTATAACTAAAACAGCGATGGCTACCGAGATGAAGAGTAATAATAGAGAAGTATGGAAGAAAATAGAAGAATCAAATTAAATTAAATTGTTAATTCTGTAAATAGGATATCAGAATCACTTTTACACGTCATAAAAAAACCTTTAAAGTAAAAATACTTGCATAGAACATTGGTCCGTAACGGAATATAAATAAAGAGCACAATCGCGTTTACAAAAATGAGGTGTCGGTAATAGTGTCGCGAGTTCAATTGTTTTTTTCCAATCTCAAAAATGCCCAACGCGCCTAAATAAGTTTTAACTTCAATAAGCTAGATGAGTTCGGCGTTTCCTATCTGACTACTCTGAGAAGAAACGCTGAAACAAACTCAGAGGTCGCAGTCTCTTTTAAAGTCCAGACAAAATCTTGGTCAGGATGAGGACCTTGTAGATTAATGTCTAAAATAGTCTTTTGAGGAAAGAACCACACAGATTTGAGTGGACCTGTCCAGTCAGTGCAAGCATTTGTCAGTAATCGTGGAGCTCAACTCGACGAATAATAACCAAAGAAAGGACATTTGGGTAGACCGCTTAAACTACTCAAACTGCCAGACCATCATTAAAACTAGCTGAGAACTAAAAATAATAATAATATCCACATGTCCTCACATTCACAATAATTTAAAAAAAATAAAGTTTAGTAAAAAACTGTAACCCGACTACGGGAAAATAAAAATGATCTAAAAAGTACGAAACAAGCAAATATTTCAGACAGAAATCAAGACATAGGTACAAAAATGGTCAAGGTAAAGCCGTCGTCGCATGCCATTATAATTTTGTAGGTGTTCCTGGCACCCACATGGTATACAGGCATGCGACCACGGCTTTACCTTGACCATTTTTGTATGTTTCGTACTTTTTAGATCATTTTTATTTTCCCGTAGTCGGGTTACAGTTTTTTACTAAACTTTATTTTTTTATTTTATACTTTTCCGTTTTTACACTTGATAAACGTAAATAAGAGTAATACAATAGTGCAGTAATTAACCTATTTTAAATTCCAATAGCAGTGCATAGTGCTTTGGACGAAACCATAGAGCGATTTATTTCGACGCCAACACCATATATCGATATCGAGCTTCGAAGAAATCCAAAATATAAATATTTCGTTGTACTTGTTTTTCTTCATAAGAGTGGAATTACAAATCGTTACTATTTATTAAGATTTGATTAACTGCACGTTGGTAACATCTTGCGATACTACGTAGCAAAGTCTCACTTTTGCTCGTTTTTAACGATTTAAACATATTTATTTACTTTGAAAATATAAATTATATACATATTTGTAATGTGCTCGTCAAGACCTTTCTTTTGATACCAAACATGTTATGATCATCCCATTTTAATTTTTTTCGAGGTTAGAAATTTACGTGTAAAGTCCACCAAATTAAATTTAGGGAAAAATTATATAGCCTATGTCACCCGGACCATTATTACGAATCTATTGATACCTCATTCATCAAAATCGGTTTAGTTGTTTAGGCGCTACGGTGGAACACACGTAAAAACAAACATACATACATACATACATACAAACATACATACATACAAACATACATACATAGACTGCTAAAATCATAACCCTTACTTTTGGCTTTGCCGTAGTCGGGTAATAACATAAAAATTTACAAAGTAATCATGTCATTTTGTATACAATTTTCAACATTGTCAATCTTATATAAAAATGGTATTATTTTGATGATTTTAAATAAAAATAAAAAATGTGAAGAAGAGCTCGTGGCTAAGTAATAACAGCCGCACGAGTCGATCCGACAGGTTAAGCTACTGCATAAGCACTGTTTAAGCTATTGCATAGCTTTTATCGCGGCCTTTGAGCGCGGCGACCGAATCAAGAAATTCCGTAACGAAAATAAAACCTAACACCACCCACTCCGCCTACCATGTAATAACGGATCCGTCATCCTCCCAAGTGTAGCGTTGACAAATAGGAAGTATGGAGGTTACAAATGCTATGCAATAGCTTTACCGCGGCAGTCCCCGAGTGCCACACGTTTTTTTTCTCTTTGTTTATCTTATCTAGAGGAGCTTGTGGCTAAGTAACAACAGCCACACGGATACGTCAGGTTAAGCTACGCTTGCCGGGGTTGGTACGTGGATGGGTGACCATCTTTACATACCGAGACTCCTCCGTGCCTCGGAAAGTACATTAAGCCGTTGGTCCCGGCTGTCATTCGTGAATCTTTGACAGTCGTTAAGTGTCGTCAGAAGCCCGAAAGTCTGACAACCAGTCTTACCAAGGAGTATCGTATTATCCAGTTACTGGGTTGTGGAGGTCAGATAGGCAGTCGCTCCATGTAAAATACTGGTATTCAGCTGCATCCGATTACTGGAAGCCGACCCCAATATAGTTGGGAAAAGGCTAGGCAGATTGATAGGCTCAAGCCAAAGTCTTCTACTGAGCATGAATGAGGTCCTGGGTTCGATATTTAGGTCGGTCAAAATCAGAGTCAAAGTCAAATCATTTATTTCAAATAGGCCCATGTATGGCCCTTTTGAACGTCAAAATTTACAAGATTATAAAATTGATTTTAGTCGCCCCTTCCAAAAGGTAGTTTTCGTATGGAGAAGAATGGGCAAGAAACTCCACCGTTACTCTTTTAAAATGTTTTACAATTGTTTGTATAGGTACCTACATTATTTAAATAATTAAATGTGAAGACGATGCACCTAGAATAAAAATACTATACCACAATAGGTAAAAAGAATTAAAAATGAAGCAACGACAGATAATTTAATATGTGATAGATACATGGTGCTCACATATTTACAAACATTGTAAAAGTAGACGATTTTCCTAAAATTTTCTAATTAATAAGTCAGTGTGTGAGGAAGTAATCACAGAATGTAAAATCAATGTCATAAAACACAAAATAATTTAAAAAAAAGTGTTACTCGGGAAAAGTGTTACTGGGTTTCTCCATCGGGAGTTTCTCAGTAGCAGCCCGGAGTCTGCATTTGTGTCCAGTTGATGGCAATAGGTTCGCTCCCTAGTCCCAAATAGGGACTTAAAAATATCTGGCGAAATTTGGATGAACACTACTATAGTCTGGCCACGCTAAGTCTGCAATGGAATAAATGGACAACCCCAAAAAGTTTTAAATATGGTATTCTTTTACATCAGTCAGTTTCGGGGCTGTAAGTAGATTTAATGATTTTGATATTTTGCCTTTTGATTATGTGTAATAGACTATGTCGTACCTATGCTACCATACGATGACGAAACTATCAAATCCATTCTGCATCGTGCTAAAGTGACTATTCTTTACTAGGAACAAATCAGATTACCTTGTTGGTTTACTGGTCGCAAGCGCTACTGCTGAGTATGAGGTCCTGGGTTCGATTCCCGGGTCGGGCAGTGTTATTTGGTTTTTCCATCTGTAATTTCTCAGTAGCAGCCCGGAGCCTGGATTTTGTGCCCGGTTGATGGCAATAGGCTCGCCCCTTATTACATGAAACTTAAACATAACTGGCGAAATGTGGGTGTCCCATGGATATACCTCTGCCTAACCCTTCGGGGATTACAGTCGTGATGTTATGTTAAATCAGAATATAAACAAAAAACCTATCAAAAACAAAAAGACAAACAAAGTATCAAAATTCTTTTTTCGTAGGACTGGATGGTGTTGCCGTCTATAAAGTTTTAAATTACACCGTTTTTAGGGTTCCGTAGAAAACAAGGAACCCTTATAGTTTCGTCATGTCCGTCTGTCTGTCTGTCCGCGGTCTAGCTCCGAGACCCTTAGTACTAGAAAGTTGTAATTTGGCATAGGTATACATATTAATTACGTCGACAAAGTGGTAAAACAAAATTATGAAAAACATTTTTCATAATTTTGTTTTACCAAAAAAAATGTGTAACTTATACCTAATTAGCACAACGAAACAATTGAACTAATCGAGGAAGAGCGAAGTTTATCCCATCACAAGTATCTTCGGATTACTTTCTGGGAAGCCCCGGCAACTTAATTGTATCTAGATTTAAGATAATAAACACTTTTATTTTTATAAACACATTTTTTTTTAGGGTACCTCTCATACACGTAAAGTGGTGATGTTTATTTTTTTTTTTTTTTTTACCCCATGGTGAGGGGTATCATTGGAAAGATCCTTCAAAAATATTGCGAGTTTGTGAAAACCATTTTTGGATTCAGGGATTCGTTTGCGAAATATTAAGCTTTAAAATGCTAATTTTTGTTAGAGTTAAGTGTAACCAACCATTTAGCCGGCGGGGGGGGGGCCTGCCGGCTAAATGGTTGGTTTCGGGTGTGTGAAAAAAATCACAACAGTAGTTTATATAACGAAATTAAAAGGAAAACTATCACAGCTAAGTAGGCTCTACAGGTTAACGAGTAATAATCGACCAACTTAACTTTGCAGTTGCAAAAACATGTTTTCCCATACGTTCCGTATGGGAGAACATATTTTTCAACTACAAAGTTAAGTTTGTTTTTGGGATAAATTCATCCCAACTACGGAACCCTTCATTTTGCGTGGTCCGATACGCACTTGGCCGGTTTTATTTTTACTTACGCAGACTTAACGTGGCCAGACTGTATTGGTACACCTCTGCTTAACCCTTCGGGGATTACAGGCGTGAAGTTATGTTATAAATTCTATTTAGACCCCTACTTTTCAACCTAAATGAAACCCCAAATTCATGCCCTAATAACGATAGACCTTTATAAAGAAAAACAGATTATCTAATCCTGATGTTTACTTAGGTCTTAGTCCGCGGCAGCAGTATCAATAAGATGTGGGCTTTACGTAACCCGGGTGGCAAACAAAGGCCAGAGAGGTCAAAAACGAAATTACTAAAATAAAGTACCACACACTGTGATTACTTTGTGGGTAGGTTTAGATTTTCATAGAAAGTCTGAATAGCTTTTTGGAACGAATTTCTTTGACGCAGCTTGTAAACTTTCAGAAATCGTCACGCTAATAAATTAATAGTTTAAAAAACACTAGAAAGACACGCTTGAAACCTGATCGTGTTCAAAGTCCATTTCGTGGCCTTTCTCACAAGTGCAAACACGACTATGATACGATATTCCATCATGGAATGCCAGTGCCTATCTTCCGGCTTCATCATCAGACCTTGAAACCTAATCGTGGTCAAAGTTCACTACAAGACTTTTCTAAGAAATCCAAAACAGCTATGATACGATATTCCATCATGAAGTTCCAGTTCATGTCTTCCGGCTCCATCATCAGATCAGTTCGACAGTACCATATTATTGTATTGTCATCAGAACTACACACAGCTGCCAATTTTAATAACGCTACGACCCTTGGAAGATGGTTAAATTAGTTACCTTAGATTCCATTACATAGTTACATACAGGTCGACCTAATAAAAGCGTGTTAAAATGTGTTAAAACTTGCGACTGTCTTCTTCTAATTCAAAAAGAAAGAGAGAGAACGCCGGCAGAAAAAACAAAAGAAAAGTGAAAAGTGATTACAGTGTCGTGGGATAAAATTGTACACATTGGCCCGAGTACACTGCATGCCGGAGAAAGATAAAAGTGTGAATTTGGTCAAAATTAAAATTCAAGATAGCGACTATGCAAATTTTCAAACTTTTCGTCTTGGTTGTCGTTTTCATAGTTTTCGAGGGTGCTAAAGCCGATTGTGATGTCAAAATGTAAATCCAAGATGGCGGCTGCAAAAAAAATGTTTTTATTTTAAATCAAACGTGAGAAAGAACGTCGTTTCTGACGGGGATCCCCCCGGTCGCACACGTTTTTTTTTCTTTAAAAGGGGAAACGCCATCTAATTGTTATTACTGATAGGTACTGGATTTGTGAATCAGCTAACACCGTTATACAGGCTGTTAGGTTAAACGAGAAAAGTCTCTAGTTGTTAAGTTTTACCCGACTACGGCTAAGCCAAAAGGAAGGGTTATGATTTTAGCAGTCTATGTAGTACACATAATAAAAAATTGTGTTTAAAAACCTACCCCGACTATGGAAAAATAAAAGTGATCTAAAAAGTACGAAACAAGAAAATATTTCAGACAGAAATCAAGACTAGGCGCAAAAACCGACCAATCCAAATGCAAAGAGTTGCATTCGCGGTTCGCATTTTATTGTTAGTAGATTCCAATATCTAAGTACTTAGAAAGTACCGAAGTTTTTAAGCTATTGCATAGCTTTTATCGCGGGCTTTGAGCGCGGCGACCGAATCAAGAAATTCCGTAACGTAACGAAAATAAAACCTAACACCCCCCACTCCGCCTACCATGTAATGACGGTTCCCATGACAATGTGATGTTGTCATGGGAAACGTGATGTTTTCATGGGAACGTAATTTTTGTTTTATGTCATCACGTCATCATCCCAAGTATAGCGTTGACAAATAGGAAGTATGGAGGTTACAATGCTATGCAATAGCTTTAACGTTTTTTATTTTAAGATGTTGTGATGGTGATATGAATGCCAAACCAACATCTTCTCACGAGTAATATTCTAATCATTTGTTTAAATAAAATTGTTAGGTATTTTTATAATTTTGTCATGTTTAATTTTGATAATTTTTTGTTGCAGGTATGTACCAGGTCTTATTTCCATGTGATAACTTAGAAGAATCAATGGTCGGTATGTAAAAAAGATTAATCCTATCCTATACAATTAATGAGCGATATTCGTATATATAAACATATATTTGTAATCACGTTCTGGAAAACGGCTCTAACGATTTCGATGAAACTTGCAATATAGGGGGTGAAAAATAGATCTAGCTTGGTCTCATATCTGGGAAAATTCGTTTTCTCCGTATTTTCACCCGAGCAGAGCTCGGTCGCCTAAAGTTTAGAACAAGATGGCTACCTTAGAATAAAGACATGACAGCATGGAATTAGTAAGTACCTACTATCATGGCAGTATGGAATTAGTAAGTACCTACTATCATGGCAGTATGGAATTAGTAAGTACCTACTATCATGGCAGTATGGAATTAGTAAGTACCTACTATCATGGCAGTATGGAATTAGTAAGTACCTACTATCATGGCAGCATGAAATTTGTATGTACGATCCTATACTATTAAATGAGCATTCTCTATTTTCAACAGAGCAGAGCTCGGTCGCCCAGGTACTAGTACCCAATAACAGCAGTAATGACCACTTATTTTTAACGAAAGAAATATTAAACTAACAGCTACTAAAAATTAGAATAAATTACATTACCATAAGTAACTCAATTATTATAATAAAAAGCCCGTACACTTCCGGCCGAATAAAACGTAGCGTCAAATCGTCGCATTAGGGTTATCGGGCCATCTCTAACAATTAACAAGACAAGAAATTGGGTGACTGACAAAAAAACAGAGGGGAAGGAAGGAGTTCGTTTAGATAACTATCTGGCTTTTAAATGAGCCGGCCTGCGGGATTATTGTGTTTTGTTTTAATTATAATTTTCGGTGTTCAGTTTATTTTGGCTTGAAGTGTAATATTGTCAACATATTTTTTTCGGCATTTTTAACCCCCGTCGTAAAAAGAGGGGGGTTATAAATTTGACCGCTATATGTAAGTGTCTGTCTGTAGCACCGTACCTCTTAAACGGGTGAACCGATTTGAATGCGGTTTTTTTTATTTGAAGGCAGATTTTCTAGCGATGGTTCTTAGATATGTTTTATCAAAATCGGTTTAGCCGTTTGAAGATTATCAGCTCTTTTCTAGTTGATGAATGGATGTGAGTATCTTCCACAGGTCTGATCGATTTGAAATTTGGTATTCTGTTACTTCAATGATATTAAAAAAACATAGTAACCTTGAACTGATGCTGCAGCATCACCTGGAATTTGTAGGATATCCAACTCCCTTACCCACTTACAGCACAGGTATCATGTGTGGAATGGTCTCAATGAATAGGTTATAGATAGTTGGTGAACAGGGTCTGGTGATGGAGTAGGAAATAGAAATGAGGAAATGTTTGTGTCGGGGGTTTTTTAAATTTTAACTGTTGTAATTGTACTTGTTGTGATCTTAGATTTAAACAATTGAAGGTGATGTTAATATAAACAAGTGATTTTTAGACTATGTACGTTTCTTTTATGAACATTGTTGCTTTTGTTGTTCTGTCTGTCCTGAACATATAAAGCTACTCCAGGATCTTCAATACGCACTGTTACTAGAATTCTGACTCGTCATAGTGCAAAATTTTCAATCAAAAACCTGTTTAGTCAGGTCCTTAAACCAACCCAGCAAGTTGATCAACTTTGTCAATACAACCAGAACTAAATCTTGAGTTAATCTCCGAAACTTAGCTAACAAGTGTTACAGTTTCATTACGGCGTGTAGGCATTAATTTACATGCAAATAGGTGCGTGACGTCACCGTGTCACCATGACGTCATAGTTACGGCAGTGTTCGGTGGAGGAAGTTTTGTCAATGTTGTAGGGATTAGGGGTTCATTTAAAGTGGGTTTGAAGTCGATTTTGACAGTCTGTTAATTTGTTGGAAGATCCTTTGACTTCCAACCAAAACTGTCTATCCACATATTATATAAAACGTTAATATTAAATTTACACATAATGAAGAAATTTCAATGTTTTGTCGTCAAAATATTTCGAAGCCGGGGCGGGTCGCTAGTAACATAAAAAGATTTGATTTTATATAAAATTGTTTATTTCAATTACAATAGGCATTTAGACACAATAATATTGGAGATCACCTTTTAAGCAAGGAAATGCTTGTGTTAGGAGACTCCACGCTTCCACTTATCATTATCTTATGCAATTGAATGTAGACAATGTAAACATGCAGAAAAATTAAATAAATGGGTCACTTAAAATTATACAAAAATGAAAAAGTGAATGATTTGCAAATGAATGAGCTTTATGCATAGAAAAAGGGCCAAGTCGCGCGTTTACGTGTGATTATGTGTGAGTATGGGTGAGAGTGTGAAGAGTGAGGGTGTGTAGTGTGTGAGTTATAATTAGCATATTTATATGTTTGTTTGTTTACGCTTTCACCCCAAAACGGCTTAACGGATTTGGATAAAATTTGGCACATGGGTAGACCATGACCTTGGGTTAGGACATTGAATACTTTTTAGGCGCAGCTAGTTAATTATAAGACTTTTCTGTACTATTATGGCAGAGTCAAAACTACAGAGTTATTAATCATAATATTATATACACGGTGTTTGGCAGAACGTTGAACATACGAAAATGGTGGATAGGTGGGGTCATCTGCTACTTACTCAGCCCTAATTTATTTGGCCCTGGCGCCCTGGATACTAAAAAATTTTTTTTTTGCTTTCTTCTAGTTTCACAACTTTCTTAACTTTAAAGTGTAATTTTTATTTAAAAAATGGGTAAAACAGGCATTTTTTTAAAATGTTTAATATTGGCAGATTCTTATAACGGAAAGATGTAAAAAATACTTAAATCCTAATTTCAACCTGCATTAAAAAAAAAATATATCCATGGGGCCAGGGCCAAATAAATTAGGGCTGAGTAAGTAGCAGATGACCCCACCTATCCACCATTTTCGTATGTTCAACGTTCTGCCAAACACCCTGTATATGTCTCTTTTGAATTAAAATATAAGTTTCGTAGTGGTTTTTCACCATAATTCTTCTGCCCTTATTCCAATTAATTTTAGGTCAGCGCATATCAATTGTTATTTTTATGAGTTTTTTTTTTCTCTGATGTTAATTTTTGAAGTGAAAACTTATTTAGGCACGTTGGGCATTTTTGAGATGGGAAAAAGCAATTGAACTCGCGACAACGTTACCGACACCTCATTTTTGTAAACGCGATTGTGCTCTTTATTAATATTTTGTTACGGATCAATGTTCTATGCAAGTATTTTTACATTAAAGGTTTGGAAGTATTTTTTTTTGTAAACGCGATTGTGCTCTTTATTTAGATAAGGTTATGGACCAATGTTCTATACAAGTATTTTTCTTCCACCAAGGCGATCTTGTTCAAGTTTTCACTTCTGTCAGCACTCCCGGAGTGCCACTGTTTTGTTTTTATGTTATGGTATTAAACAATTCTAATTTTACTCTGTTGCTACTTTCAATTAAACCGTCAAATTCCTATTATAATCACGAACAGCCTTGACGAAAACACTTAAATAAGAAAAAAAAAAACACGGAATTCAAATTCGGAACGGCCGAGTCCATTGTTATTCCGCTCTCGTCAATCGGCTGGCTATAATCGGCACTACGTTACACTTTACGCCCGCTTTATAGCGCCACCATTTTACCTAATGAGATTATCAACTAAATTCAGACGCAATTCTTTGAGTAGATTATTTTTGAGGCAACTGAAAAGGGGTGGATGATGAAATATAGGTAGGTGGATTACTTTGATAATAGAAACTAGCACATTTTGACTATTATTTTTCAAAAGATTTACACACATGATATACAGTACCTAGGCGACCGATCTCTGCTCTGGTGAAAATAGAGAATGGTCATTTAACAGTAAAGGATAGTACATACTAATTCCATGCTGCCATGATAGTAGGTACTTACTAATTCCATGCTGCCATTTCATTATTCTAAGGTAGCCATCTTGTTCTAAGCTTTGGGCGACCGAGCTCTGCTCGGGTGAAAATAAATAATTATTTAATTCAAAAGATTTATTATGTTATTGAGTACTTATGGCCCACAGTTATGCTCACATACTAAACTTACTTTTCTCCGGCTAAGAATCAAATTCGAAGAAATACTCTTCTACACCTATCTGAACATATTCTTTCTGTCCTTTTTATGCAGTGATTAAGGTTGATATTTGTCTGTAAAATTAATAAAAAAAACGTGTGGCACTCGGGGAATGCCGCGGTAAAGCTATTGCATAGCATTTGTAACCTCCATACTTCCTATTTGTCAACGCTACACTTGGGATGATGACGTGATAACATAAAACAAAAATTACGTTCCCATGACAACATCACGTTTCCCATGACAACATCACGTTGTCATGGGAACTGTCATTACATGGTAGGCGGAGTGGGGGGTGTTAGGTTTTATTTTCGTTACGGAATTTCTTGATTCTGTCGCCGCGCTCAAAGCCCGCGATAAAAGTTATGCAATAGCTTAAAATATAAATAGTACATCTGGATACTAAGAAATGAAACACATAATTAACGTTATTTTTCAAGTAATAATCAACACACAAAATACATCCCAAAAATTAAACCTAATTCGACTTCCATATTAAAACAAATCCTCTGGGATATAAAGCCTTTGTAGGCTCGCATTTCAAGCCTATGTAGGTGACGGACATGACAAGTGACGTCATTCGTACACCCCACGGTATTACATTGAAGGCACCTGTCCTACCGCTGGCGATTATCGAGAAGCGAGTATAGTAGAGCTAGTAACTAAAAACAAGCTGGCAAGCAACGAGCAGCGAATATGCGATGGCGACGACCGATTCATCATCATCAGACTACAGCAGTTCACTGCTAAACATAGGTCTCTCCAATTGCACGTCATTCAGCTCGATTCTCGGCAACTCTCATCCAGCTGCTACCAGCCACCCTGCGATGATCGTCACTCCACCTAGCCTGAGGGCGTCCTACCTTACGTTTGCTGATTTGCGGTCTCTATTCAAGAACACGTGTACGCCAATGGTCATCGGTTTCATGCAAATATGGCGGGCGCATAGCCACTTCAGCTTGCTTATTCTGTGAGCTATGTCGACAAGTTTGGTTTTCTGCCGGATCACCTCGTTCCGGATTCGATCCCTCAGAGAGACTCCAAGCATAGCCCACGGCGAGCGTTTACTCGCTTGTATTCGTATTGCACCAGGCGTGAGAGACGCCTCTCAGAAAATGTTCTGCCCACCAAGTGAGCGTCGCTGATCGTGCTCTTTGATAGCTCTTGTCACAGCGACAAACAAACTAGTACTCGCCGGCATTGTGAAAAATTATCGAAAATTTACTTTAAAAGGGGGACCCACCCCCCTTTTAGAGTTAATTTTCGATAATTTTTAATGTTATTCAATTTTTTATTTTTTGTGTTTGCCATCTCTCCGATGTTATTGCCTCAATTTGGATTCTGTTTATTATTTTCTAAAAGCTTATGAGTTATTTTATCGGATTAACATTAATCTTTTTTATTAAAATTAAACGGTTAAGAAAAAAAAAAAACGAAGGAAAGACATTTAAAAAAAATAGAAAGTAGATAAAATAATTTTGAAAAAAAAAAGACAATTAAAGTTTAAGTTAATTTTCGATAATTTTTCATGAATATTCAGTAAAATACGGGCGGTCATTATGGCCATGGGCGGGCGGCATTGTATATCACTTTTACTTACTTACGGGACCTATCTTTTGTACGTTTCTTGACCGAGAAAATCGTGGATAGCAAGTCGCTTCTCGTCAGCGGTAGGACAGGTGCCTTAAACTGAAAGATCGTGTAATTTGAATAGCATTAAAAGTAGTGAAATTAAAATGTAATGTAATGTGACAGGTGATGTTTGAAAGATAATTTTTTAATATTTTTTGGGTAGTTTTGTTACTTGGTCTGGCCCATTGGTCTAGTGGTCAAAGGCCCGATAGTTAAACGTGGGGTTCTGGGTTCGATTCCCGGATTTGGTTAAGTGTTAAAATTGGGTTTTTATTAGTGACGTTCCGGATATCCGAATCCGCGGATATCCGAGGGAGAAAAAATGATCTGTATTCGTATCCGTATCCGTTACTTTTTGGCGGATCTTGAACGGATCTTTTATAATAATACATTTCATTACGTATATGAAATTTTAAAGACATGTAATAATGAAATACTGTTAATTTCAATCCAAATTAGTAAAAAAAATAATCTTCATATTTATTATAATTCAAGTAGAGTAAGTACCAGTAAATTAAGTTATAAGGTAGTAATTAAACTATCTCTGTAGTGAGATCAAACCTCTAATATTTGTGCTATACTAATTGAAATAATTATGTGAGTTAACACATCAATTAAAACTATGTAGTTTTCAAGAACTTTGAAACGAACATAGTTAATGGTAAATTGTATTTCAAAAAGAGTAACTTGGCGGCTGTGTCCCCCAAAAGTCAGTTACGATGAGGATCATAAATAATTCCTGCTAAACCTGAAGAAAGTTAGTTGAGATCCGTATCCGTATCCGTATTCGCGGATCTAGACCCTTATGATCCGTATCCGTATCCGCGGATCACATTTTTTAACGATCCGGCACATCACTAGTTTTTATTATCATCATCATCATTAGCCTACGCCAGTTCACTGCTGGACATAGGCCTCTCCAATTGCACGCCATTCAGCTCGATTCTCGGCAACTCTCATTCAGCTGTTACCAGCCAGCCTGAGAAGATCATCGGTCCACCTAGTCTGAGGGCGTTCTATCTAAATTGCGTTTTTAGGGAATTCTCAATAGCAATCCGCTGTCTGGATTTATGTCCGGTTAATGGCATAGGCACACTCTCTATTAAGGCGATACTAAGTGACTTTTAATGACTTTATACTGAAGATAAAGTCTAAACGAGTAGTGTTAATAATTTGGAAAAAATATATGTTAAATTAGAGCATTTTCTTAATAACTTATCTGTGTACATTTTAGATTATGTTTAAATTACATAGTGTAATTAATTCGTAAAGTTACGTCTAACGCGGATAAAAAACTGAGAATCACGCAAAAACGATGAAGCTTATTTTTCTAAAACCTTCACCATTTTAAAGACAATTTATCTTTTAGTATACGTGTTTTATTAGAAAACCTTTTGTTTTACGTATAATAAATTAATAATGCGTCTAATTTAGGACAGCGCTCTTTGATGGGCGAGTCGTATTACTGGCTGGACGTACGACGCGTTGCGTGAGCTCAGTACAGAACACGCATGCTAACCAATCAAGGTCGCTGGCATATATCGGCGTCTTAAATGGTACTTATAACAGGCTAAACAAGAGTATTTTACGCTTCAGCCTATACTCGTAGCAATAAGGTCGTTATGGTTGCTGTGGATCGGGTAGAAAATACGGAATTTCTGCAGCAACAGTGAAAACAGCGCCTTAATGACATGAAAATGAACACACAATTTCTAGGATATCGCACACCCCTCTAGTATCAGTTTACCCCCATTAGTTATCGATGTTAGCGTTTAATTGTCAGTTTTAGTGTATAATGTGGCCAGACTAATTAATTAGGTAGATACCTACTCTAATTATGTTTACGCCGGTGACCTCACACCGGGTTTAGTAGGACTTTCCCGAATTTTATTGGGTTGTAAAAGTGTTTTAGTGAATTTGTTTAGGTACCTAAAACCCTTAAAAATTTCAACAGTAAACTACCTAGTTTACTGTTGAAATTTTTAAGGGTTTCATCATCATCATCATCATCATCATTTCAGCCGAAAGACGTCCACTTCTGGACATAGGCCTCCCCCAAGCACCTCCATTTCGACAGATTCTGTGCTTTCCGCATCCAGCGGATTCCTGCGGCCTTCACAAGGTCATCGGTCCATCTTGTGGGAGACCTTCGAATGCTACGTCTTCCGGTACGCGGTCGCCACTCCAGAACCTTTCGGCCCCATCGGCCATCCGTTCTGCGAGCAATGTGCCCTGCCCATTGCCACTTAAGTTTGGCAATTCTTCGGGTTATGTCGGTTACCTTGGTTCTCCTGCGGATCTCCTCATTTCTGATTCGATCACGTAGGGAATCTCCAAGCATAGCCCTCTCCATTGCCCTTTTTAAGGGTTTACTTTGTGAATATTGGTGAAATATGAAAGGGTAGTAAAATAAGACAGAAGTGAAAACGTGAAAAAAAAAAACTTCCAAAACCTTGAAAGTGAAAATACTTGCATAGAACATTGATCCGTAACGTAATATACATAAAGAACACAATTGCGTTTACAAAAATGAGGTGTCGGTAACGCTGTCGCGAGTTCAATTGTTTTTCCCTTCTCAAAAATGCCCAACGCGCCTAAAGTTTTCACTTCAAAAACTTTATTCGTTTAATCAACCGATACCATCCCAACTCTTAAAAGAAAATCAGCTAAAAGGCGACTCAAAAGAATCGAAGACTAACTATTAAAAAAAAGTTCGAAAAATCTCATTTTCCGTTCAAAACTTTGCAGCCCACGTTTAGCGGTTACATCGATAGTGAGTCCGGCGGGGCTCATAATTGAGATGTATCCCGGGTCCCGGACCGTCCCGGGATAACCCGGGATCGTGCCCAGACGCTGGCGTATTTTATCATTTAATAAATAGTTGCACCAAGTTTTAATTACAGTCTGACTAAATAAGTTGAGCGTTTAGGTTAGGTGGATTCTATATTAAGCTAGTTACTGGGGCGAGTTTCTTGGGTAAGTAGTATTAATTAGGCTTCGTGTGTTTTGAAAGAGTCGAGTTGAATTAGACGTAATTATTTTCATAATACTGAGTAATATTACATAACATAACATCACGCCTTGTTTCCCCGAAGGGTTGGGCAGAGGTCGTACCTGTAGTAGGTACACCTACATTTCGCCAGTTATGTTCAAGTCCCATGTAATAAGGGGCGAGCCTATTGCTATCAGTCGGGCACAAATCCAGACTCCGAGATGCTACTGAGAAATTCCAGATAGAAAAATCCAATAAACACTTCGCCCGACCCGGGAATCGAACCCTCAGCAGTAGCGCTTTATATTAGTTTATTTTAAACGATACCTCCACTATCGCATGTTAGTTCTCTATCGGTATAATTTTGTAAACTGAACAAACTGTATTTTAACGAAGTGATTTGGTTCTAGATATATTAACATAGGTGTATAAAGGCTACCTCAGAAAGGCGTGAGGCAACAGCGCAAGGCGACTCTAGTAGAACAATTTCTATGAAAACTTAGGCTAAGCGCGCACTACGAATTTTCTTTGATGCGATTTTTTCAAACTGCGAAATAAAATGGCAAATGATTATAATTCCTACGCGCAATCGCAAACGATTTTTTTTAGTTTAGCGATTATCATCCGTAACGATTAAAATTCGTAGTGCGCGCTTAGCCTTAATAGAAATTGTTCTTCGCACATGTCTGCGGGAGCCTTTGAGGGTTTGTGATGTCTCAGAGATACTAGTACTCACTTCTCCACTAAAAGGACTTTCAATTTTTCTTTTTCAAGAAAATACTATTTGTTCTAGATTCCTGCAGTTGTCACATTAAAACATTTGTTTCCTAAACCCATAGCCGATTCCATTTCACTTTCAAAACTACTATCGCTACAAAAATCATAGGAAACCGTATGAATATAAACTACATTTTATTGTCAAGTGACTCGCCCCAGTTCTATAGCCCCATTGACACGTGCGTATCTGTTGTATTATTCAGTTTGAACGAGGCTCCGTGCGTGTTGTTAGTTTTCAACTTTATATACATATTTGGGTTGGATCGCTTCGGAGGATGGAGGGCGGATGGATCGCCAAATAGGATAGGGGATGACGGGCTTTGATGTTTTGGATATTGATATGAACGTGTCCTTTTTAGGGTTCCGTTGCCAAATGGCAAAAAACGGAACCCTTATAGATTCGTCATGTCTGTCTGTCTGTCTGTCTGTCTGTCTATCTGTCTGTCTGTCTGTCTGTCTGTCTGTCTGTCTGTCTGTCTGTCTGTCTGTCCGTCCGTATGTCACAGCCACTTTTTTCCGAAACTATAAGAGCTACGCTGTTGAAACTTGGTAAGTAGATGTATTCTGTGAACCGCATTAAGATTTTCACATAAAAATAGAAAAAAAACAAATAATTTTGGAGTTCCCCATACTTAGAACTGAAACTCAAAAAAATTTTTTTCATCAATCCCATACGTGTGGGGTATCTATGGATAGGTCTTCAAAAATGATATTGAGGTTTCTAATATCATTTTTTTCTAAACTGAATAGTTTGCGCGAGAGACACTTCCAAAGTGGTAAAATGTGTGTCCCCCCCCCTGTAACTTCTAAAATAAGAGAATGATAAAACTAAAAAAAATATATGATGTACATTACTATGTAAACTTCCACCGAAAATTGGTTTGAACGAGATCGAACAACTAGTTTTTTTTTAATACGTCATAAATCGTAAACCGCAATTTACCTTTCATTCAATGTTACTTGCTGCTACGGAACCCTTTATGGGCGAGTACGACTCGCACTTGGCCGGTTTTTCTTTATTACGGTGTCTAGAAGGTAAATGTCAAAATCAGCTGTTTTGTTGAATGGTGGTAGGTGTTTTGTTGGCGTGTTTAAGACAGGTTACATACTGCCATTGTTGTGTTTTCCCTGTTCTCACTCTGTTCAATTTATGAAGAGTAATATGTAAAAGGTGCGCTTCCCTGGTGCGGAGGCTGTGGGGCAGCTCCAACAGTGTCTTAAGCATGGTTGCGAGTCGCGTGGACTGCGAATACGTGGGTCACTGTTGTGCCCTCTCTCATGGGATGTCGCAGCGGTGACCAACCGTTATTGATTGTATTTTTTTCCTTGTTTTTGTTTAGTGTCTGTGTTTACTAACATAATCGTAAGTTTTACTAACAATCTTGCTGTGTCTTGGTTACTCCAATAAAGAAAAAAAACGTGTGGCACTCGAAGACTGCCGCGTTAAAGCTATTGCATAGCATTTGTAACCTCCATACTTCCTATTTGTCAACGCTACACTTGGGATGATGACGTGATGACATAAAACAAAAATTACGTTGTCATGGGAACCGTCATTACATGGTAGGCGGAGTGGGGGGTGTTAGGTTTTATTTTCGTTAGGTTACGGAATTTCTTGATTCGGTCGCCGCACTCAAAGCCCGCGATAAAAGCTATGCAATAGCTTAAAAATTCTATTCCAGTATTAAATTAATGTAATGTAAAATCGGAATGCCCGACCGTCGTCATTTAGAATAAAATTAGAATAAAACAACGCGAGGAGCTTGTGGCGAAGTAATAACAGTCGCACGGGTCGATCCATCAGTTGCCGGGGTTGATCCGTGGATGGGTGACCATTTCTACATTCCGAGACTCCTCCGTGCTTCGGAAAGTACGTTAAGCCGTTGATCCCGGCTATCATTCGTGGATCTTTGACATTCGTTACGGGTCGTCAGAAACCCGAAAGTCTGACAACCAGTCTTACCAAGGGATGTCGTATTACTTAGTTACTGGGTTGTGGACGTCAGATAGGCAGTCGCTCCATGTCAAATACTGGTATTCAGCTTTATCCGGTTAGACTGGAAGCTGATCCCAACATAGTTGGGAAAAGGCTAGGCAGATTGATTGATTGAAACAACGCGCGACACTTAGTCATTTATTCAAATTGCTTTTTGAAGCACACTACCAAGTGTCCCTTGTTACGATAGTGTAGTTAACCTTTCAACTGTCATTAACGAGACACAATATAATTTTAATTGTTATCCACCTCAATGAGGCATCGTAACAGATAATGAGTTATTCTATAGTAACCATTAGGTTCCATATCTTGATAGATCGCGTTAGTTATTGGTGATGTTCTTAAGAAAGGTCAGGTGCGTAATACTCGCAACCGGCGTGCGTGTATAGCCAGGGGATCCACCCCCACAGCTCGAAATTCGTAGTTCCGGCCAAAGTTATATGTGAGTGGGAGTGGGCGGGACACGTCGAACGAATGCACCCGGAGAGATGGGCAAATATCCTCACTCATTGGATGCCTGAGTGAGAACATTGCCGTCGAGGTAGACCGCGGCGAAGGTGGTGTGACGATCTAATCATGTTTGCGGGCTCAACATGGCCAGAAATCGCACAAAACAGAGAGATTTGGAAGGAAAAAGGAGAGGACTTTGCTCAGCAGTGGGATAAAATGCCGGCAAAAAAAATACTGTTAAAGAGTTAATTTGAGGACATCAGAAACCGAGTATTTGAAAGAAAGAAGAATTGTTTATTCTGCTCAAACTAAACGCACATTACAAAAAAAAAACTGGCACTCCGGGAATGCCCAAAGAAGTGAGAACTTAAACAAGATCGCCTTGGTGGTAAAAAATACTTGTATATAACATTGGTCCGTAACCTTATAAATAAAGAGCACGATCTCGTTTACAAAAAAAAAAAACTTCCAAAACCTTTAAAGTATAAATACTTGCATAGAACAATGATCCGTAATGAAATATAAATAAAGAGCACAATTGTGTTAACTAAAATGAGGTGTCGGTAACGGTGTCGCGAGTTCAATTGTTTTTTTACCATCTCAAAAATGCCCAACGTGCCTAAAGAAGTTTTCACTTCAAAAATGACAAAAAATACATATTTTAGTAATCTTACATAGAACGTTTCTACCAGTTGTGGAAAACAAATTGGCCATTTACGAAACCCATTGATTCCATTTTAAACTTATCTGTTTCGTTAAGCCCTCAGAATTCAAAACTGAATAGGTACAACCAATGGCGGCCTTTGTATTGAAACTCGTTTCAAAGCAGTTCGACGTACCGTAACGCACTGTAGACATGTCTGATTGGTCCAACACCAACACCAAGAACGCTCGTTCAATAGCCAATACGGCTAGGAGCAACCGAACATCGAATTCAGTTCGTTAATCTCGGTTCGAAATTTGGAACAAACATGTGACGATCCGCTTTGCCTACAAAGTTGATCAATATGAATTACTAGCTTCTGCCCGCAACTGCATTTGTGTAAAATGTCTTGTTTAGCATAAAATATATCGTATGACACTCGGCAATACAGTAGTTTCGAAGATTACCCCTCTACATACCAACTTACAAATACCTCTTTATAATATTAGTATAGATTAAGACCAGGCACTCTAAACACAATTTGCACGCAAGCTCTGCCCCCATGCACCCCGCCACTCCACTATGTGCTAAAGTTAATAAGTTATACCGTTTTATTAATACAGAATTCAATTTAAGAATTGCAATTATTGTTTTATAAATTACTAGCTGACCCTGCAAACGTTGTTTTGCCATATAAATGTTTGGGGTGGACCATCTTTATCACTTACTACCCTACCTACCGAGATTGTCATCAAATATCATGCAGACCTAGTACTTTTTGTTAGGAATTATGGCATAATACCGGGATATCATAAATGCATAATTTATAAAACATAATTTTTCTTCATATCTTTTTTTTTCCTAAATTAAGGTGTAAGCTATCCTATCTTTCAAGTTGGATCAAACTGCACACGGTGTGCAAATTTGATTAAAATCGGTTAAGTAGTTTAGGAGTCCATCGCGGACAAACAACGTGACACGTAATTTATATATATTAAGATAAGATATACGTTTATTTATTTAGTAACATTATTATAATAACCATTTATTTTTTTAATTATTCATTATTGTTTTATTTACTTCCTTTATTTCATTTTAAAACATGTTATTTACATTATTAAATATTCTTATAAAAATATAAAATAAAACATTTATAAATAGATTACTTCTTATTATTTTTATTTATTACGTTATTAATATTTATAATCCCTAAGGTAAGTTATTTATTGAATGCTTCATATTTATAAAAAATATATTTTTCGTATTATGAGTTGGTAGGCTTATCTTTAATGATGAGTATTTGTAGATACAAATGGATAGTTATGAAAATACCTATAATTTATAATTTAAGTATTCGCTTATACTATAGTAGGATTTGCTTCCAAGTAAAAGCTTCAATTTATTGATAAAGATGTTATATTTATTTAAATTCTTTATTATTTCGGGTAACCTATTATAATTTTTTATAGACATGACAAAGGTACTATTTGAATGCATTTTTACCCGACTACGGCAAAGCCAAAAGGAAGGTTATGATTTTAGCAGTCTATGTATGTATGTTTATATGTTTGTATGTTTGTATGTATGTATGTATGTATGTTTGCTTTTACGTGTGTTCCACCGTAGCGCCTAAACTACTGAACCGATTTTGATGAATGAGGTATCAATACATTTGTAATAATGGTCCGGGTGACATAGGCTATATAAATTTTCCCTAAATTTAATATGGTGGACTTTACACGTAAATTTCTAACCTCGAAAAAAATTAAAATGAGATGATCATGACATGTTTGGTATCAAAAGAAAGGTCTTGACGAGTACATTACAAATATGTGTATAATGTTCTACTTTCAAAGTAAATAAATATGTTTAAATTGTTAAAACAAGCAAAAGTGAAACTGCGCTACGAAGTATCGCAAGATGAAACAAGTACAACGAAATATTTGTATTTTGGATTTCTTCGAAGCTCGATATCGATATACATGGGGCACTCAGAAAATTTAGCGATAGGTACTAAAAAAAAAACATACTACAGGTTATGTTTTATTAATAAATCTTTTCAAATAACTCTCCATTGGCGTCTATACACAGTTTCATGCGTCTAAACCAATTTTCATTACACATTTTCCAGTCCGCATCAGACACCTCCCACCTTTAATCCCCTTCTCAAATGCAGCCAGTGCATCTTCCGGTGATGAAAACTGTTTTCCCTAGAGTTGATTTTTTATTTTGGGGAACAAAAATGATAAATTCATGATTTTCACCCGTAATGAAATCGTAAACGCGCCTAGACGAGCCTGCTTCAAATTTTGCTATCATGTCTCGGCACCGTTCTACCCGAATCTCCTTCTGAGCCTGCGTAATCATCACGCGAAAATGTTCTCGTTGTAAATTAAATTTTCAGTGAGAGAGAGTATTTTGATTTTGCTCATAAAAAAATGTGGAGGGAATTTCGAATTTGGAATGTTGATTTTTTTTTTTTTTTAAAGAGTCTTAGTTTTAATCGTTATCAAAACTAGCCAGTGTCCCATAGACAAAAACTGTTAGTCGTAAAACTTTCTGAGTATGGTGTTGGCGTCGAAATAAATCGCGCTATGGTTTGGTCTAAAGCACTATGCACTGCTATTGGAATTTAAAATAGGTTAATTACTGACCTATTGCATTACTCTTATTTACGTTGTCGGAACGTTTAGCAAATGTAAAAATGAAAAAGTATAAAATAAAAAATAAAGTTTAATAAAAACTGTAACCCGACTACGGGAAAATAAAAATGATCTAAAAAGTACGAAACAAGCAAATATTTCAGACACAAATCAAGACATAGGTACAAAAATTGTCAAGGTAAAGCCGTGGTCGCATGCCTGTATGCCATGTGGGTGCCAGGAACACTTACAAAATTATAATGGCATGCGACGACGGCTTTACCTTGACCATTTTTGTACCTATGTCTTGATTTGTGTCTGAAATATTTGCTTGTTTCGTACTTTTTAGATCATTTTTATTTTCCCGTAGTCGGGTTACAGTTTTTATTAAACTTTATTTTTTATTAGTTGCGATGTTGGTAAGTTTAGTCTATTTTTATGTCTTAAAATAATTTTCGTTACGCACGAACTTACAAAGTTCAAATGTAAATAGTAGTTGACTGTCCCGAAATATTTGCAAATATTGCCAACCTATGTATTCCCTCAGATAGCATTGATAAATTTGATACCCGTCCCGATCTCGCGCGAGATATTTCTTTGTAGATTTGTAAATAAAATATATGTATTGTAGCAGCCCTCACAAATATTGAAAATATTGAATATTGCTGTGAAATATGAAATAAAGGAGCGATTTTCTATTTTCATGTTGATAAAGAATTGTAGCTATTGAAATATATTTTTAGAAGATCAGCTATTGTTTATTACGTTGAAGAACCTAATAAAGAAAATTGTATTTTATGTGTTTCAAAAAATCTCTTAACAATATTTATATGCTTCCAATAGGTGAAAAATATATTTTTCTCAAACATGCTTGGAAATTCAAGCATTGTTTTGACAACCTTTTTCGAGATAAATCGAAATTGCGGTACTGGTAGAATACATGCGAGCGCCCGGCCGGCAATGTTTGTATGAAAATCCATATCTCTCGTGTTTAGCGGCCGAATAAATTACTATGAAATGTCATATATCTGTCGTGTTATTTAAAAATGGAATGAACTTTTTACTTCAACACAATTGGTAACCAAGGAGGTAACATATCAAAGATTTTATTTAAATTTCGATCCGCAAACATGGCCAGAAAACCAATTATATTGTTACGAAGTTAAAAAAATTTAAAACGATCCATTCTTCAACATATATATACAACCCAATTAACGTAAAATCGCCTAATAAAATTCAAGGAATTGCTTTTATTTACAAAATAGCAAATAAATAAATACAAATTATTGTACAAAACTACATTAAAGTAAATGTATTTGACCTTTATTGGAGTCGCCTCTCATTTGGCATAGAGTTATGTTAAAAACATACCTAACATAAAATTTTATGAACAGCATTCCAATTTTGTCCAAAATCCCTA
The DNA here is from genome assembly GCA_963680765.1 of Agrochola lychnidis. NCBI lineage: Eukaryota > Metazoa > Arthropoda > Insecta > Lepidoptera > Noctuidae > Agrochola > Agrochola lychnidis. Next base: position 16,411,877 of record OY796872.1, read on the forward strand.
CTAATAATATTTTTATTTAACTAGCTTTTGCTCGCGACTTCATCTGTTTGAAAGTGAATTAAAATCACAAAACATATCCTTTGGCACTCTGCAATAGTGTAGCTTTGTATCAGTAAAATAATTTTTGATTGATAAATTATACATTTTATTATTTTATTTTAATTAATGTATATAATAAGTTTTTGGGGAAAAATAAGGCTGTTGATGATGATGATGACCAGCACTTCGAGATTTTAAATCTGACAGACAAACAAACAAACAACGTTACCTCTTTATTATAATATTAATTTAGATCAGACTAGCTGACTCCGGCAAACGTTGTTTTGTCAATTATTTGTTTGGGGTGGACAACCCTTATCACTTAGGGGTATGAAAAATAGATAGTAGCCGATTCTCAGACCTACTGAATATGCATATAAAATTTGGTAAAAATCAGTAAAGCCGTTTCGGAGGAGTAAGGTAACTAACATTGTGACACGAGAATCCTTAATATTATAAATGCGAATGTTTGTTTGTTACGCCTTCACGCTAAAACGGCTGAACGGATTTGGATGAAATTTGGCACATATATAGATGATGCCCTGGAAAAGAACATAGGATACGTTTTTTTTTTTTTCCCACGGGATCGAGACTTATGCGGGTGAAACCGCGGGGCGCAGCTAGTAATAATATCATAAAGAGGAAAGATTTGTATTTTTGAATTTTTGTATGTAACTTAAAAACTACTGGACCGATTTGAAAAATTCTTTCAGCAATGGACAGCTACATTATCAGCGAGTAACATAGGCTATATTTTATCCCCGTACTCCTACGGTAACGGGAACTACGCGGGTGAAACCGCGTGACGTCCGCTAGTTTTATAAATAAGAAGATTAGTTTCGATATTTGTTTGTTACTCAATCACGCTTTAATGGCTGAACAGATTTGGATGAAATTTGGCACACAGATAAACTTTAAACTGGATTAAAATATGGAATACTTTTTATCCAGGTACATAAGTATAATAATTTTCTAGAATGCGTGTTTTGAAACCGCGGGCTCAACCTAGCTTAAAATAATTAAGTCATTATTGTTCTCTATTAGCATAAGAATGTCTTTGTAGTACACTAATTAAAATACAATTAACATTCTCATTAACAATTAAACTCATTTAGAAGGAAAAATAACTCAATTAATTTTCTTTCATAACTTTGTTGAACTAAATGGAAATACCTATTCCAGCGTGGAAAAATGTTATTAAGCTCAAATGTATACGAAAGTGTATTTTTAACTACTCCATATTTATTTATATTTGACATATCAGCTCGGCTTTAAATATTCTTTTAATGAGTTTATTTCGGTTCTCTGGAACAAGTTTTATTGGTCCGTGAAATATTTAGAAATGATACTTAGTAATAAAGAGATTTTATTATTGGAATGATGAATATAACTGGAAAGCCCTTATTTGTCTGAAGCAAAATTACTGAAATAAAATCTAATTAACCGACTTCAAAAAAAGGAGGGGGTTCTCAATTCGTCGGGATATATTTTTTTTTTGTTTATGTTCCCCGATTACTCGAAGACGGCTGGACCGATTTGAAAAAATCTTTTTTGTTTGAAAGGGTATACTTTCAAGTTGGTCCCATTGTCATTTGGTCACGATCTGATGATGGGATCTTGGAAAAATCGAGGGAACTCTTCAAATATTAAAGGCACATCTATAGCGATTTGGGTATTTTTGATGAGCAGTTGACATAAGGCTATTGTAACTTAGATAAATTACAAACCAACCCACTAAAAAGTGAAAAAAAAAAAAACACAACCGACTTCCAAACTACAAAGTGAAAAATAACTTTAATTTCGGAAGTCGGTGTCAAAAAAACTAAAACACTGATTTGATCCAAAGACACCGACTTTCGAAATTAAAGTTATTTTTCACTTTGTAGTTTGGAAGTCGGTTGTGTTTTTTGTAAAAAAGTTTTTTTATGAATCATCATCATCTGCCCAGCCTTTCCCCAACTACGTTGGGGTCAACTTCCAGTCTAACCGGATGCAGCTGAATACCAGTATTTTACATGAAGCAAAATTCAAAAGTCATTTATTCAAACTAGGCTCAGAATCAGCACTTTTCGAACGTCAAAATTACATAAGACAGTCCCCCAAAACGCCCACCCTTCACCACTTCCTAGTGCCTTTAGCTGGGAAGAAGAAGTGGCGCAACAAACTGTCCAGCAGCACAGCTGTCTGTTTAAGTTAGAAAAAATGGTTCTATACTGCTCTACCGTGAAGTTTTCTTAGAAATTGTATTGTAAGAGTCAAATCGCGCCAGACTGCAGGAGGCTTAAAGGTACCTTCTCCATAACACACATCGCATATCGTTCCATGCATAATCAGAGTGACAACACGTCCCAAGAATGATAATAAGGAACCCTAATAAGAATTTATTTCCACATGACTTCATACGGAACCCTTCGCACGCAATCAACCCTTCAAAATCTCATATGGGTAGCTCTGACCCCTGTGTTATTATGTTGAGATGTTTGGTATTAAAAATATGACATGTTTGGATGTCAAAATATTATGTTTTTGTTGAGGAAGACACGTTAATGTCCGGTTCGTGTAATAGGTATCCTTTATCAACTCATTTTTCTTACCAATGGTTAGTGAATAGGCATGATACTAAATATTTTTGAAGTGAAAACTTCTTTAGGCGCGTTGGGCATTTTTGAGATGGGAAAAAACAATTCAACTCGCGACACCGTTACCGACACCTCATTTTTGTAAACGCGATTGTGCTCTTTATTTATAATAACCTCTTGACAGTCCGGTGCTCTCCTGGAGATCGATAACAATTAAAATTCAATTGTTCTTTTTTTTGGACTGTTGAAGGTTTATGTTACGGATCAATGTTCTATGCAAGTATTTTTACTTTAAAGGTTTTGGAAGATTTTTTAAAATTGTTCAAGTTTTCACTTCTGTCGGCACTCTCGGAGTGCCACTGTTTTTTTTTGTCTTTCAGATAGATTACTAAAATATATTGGACGCATATTTTTTCTTTTATTATGTTATCAAAAGATTGCGGCGATACAGAGTTAAAATGTGCCATGACGTCACGAGTTTGTAGATTTTATACTTACTTGTGACGCCCGTCTTTTTAACCGACTTTAAAAAAAGCAGGTTTTTGCGTCGAGGGTTAAAAATAGAACCCAAAACATAATAAACACCATCAAAATATATCACCGTATCAAAATAATAACCCACACAACTTGTCATACACATACCGAAATCAACAATTAACCCAGTTCGTGTCCCACACCCTGCACTCCGACGCATACCGGTGACGTCGTAAATTCGTGACGTCATTGTGAGATAACGTTTACGACTGAGCCTGGTCTATTCGCCCGGCCTCGCGTTTACTCGTAATTCTATCTCTTTCTGTTGCTCGGAAGGATATAGCTAGTGTATTTGCTTGCTAGCGCCAGCGCTGTTTGGCATCAACGGGCTAGTTTTATAGGTTTGCTCCTCTATTAGATACATGATCGATCGATCGATCGATTCTCACTTGACCACTGTCGATAATTGTGTATTCTTGGGTATAACGGTCGATAAAAATTGCAATTGGAAAACACACATAGAGAAAATTCTTGCAAAAATAGATCGTTTTATATATGTCTTGAGAAGAATTAGACAAACAGTAAACTGTGATACTGCAATACTGGCTTACCATGGTTATGTATCATCCGTACTTAGATACGGCATTGTAATATGGGGTGACTCAGTAGATTTTGACAGAGTTTAAAGCTCAAAAAAAATGTATTCGAGCAATTTGTGGAGCTCACTTTTTAGACAGCTGTAAGCCACTATTTGAAAAACTTAAAATTCTACCACTGCCATGTTTATATATTTTTGAAATATGTATTTTTGTTAAAAGTAACTACAATTTATTTGAAACAAGCACTGACAGGCCAAATAGCCGAACACGGCATAAAGATAGACTTCGGCTGCCTCCAATAAAACTAAAATTATTTAAGAAAAATGTATACTGCATGTCGATTATTGTTTACAATCATTTACCAAATAGTCTTCAAGACTTACAGCTGACAGTGTTTAAAAAAATACTTTTCAAACTACTACTATTTAAAAGATATTATACCATTAATGACTATTTAGAAGACAAATTAATAGAGTCTGAAATTTGTAAGTTAGGTTAATTGACATTGCTGACTGTAGAGACATTTGCACGCCATGTTATGGCAGGATATGCTGAAACAAATTTACTGTAACACCTTATGTACCATATTCTAGCAAATAAATATTTTTGATTTGATTTGATAGATAGATAGATAAAACATTTATTTAGTGCACACATAAACACAATTAAATTATAACAAATTACATGGATATATAAAAACAAGATGCCAATATACAAAAAACAAAAAAACATACTTATAGAAATGGAGTGACATTATGACATACTTCAGAATAATCAAATTTATGAGGTGCGGTGTGCGTCTCAAGGTTGCACCAAATGGGAGTCCAACTCAGCATGTGTCAGGCAAATATACCTGACGCTGATATTCTGCTGGATCCCTGCAGTGACATACGGGCGTCGAGCAGACGAGATAAATTGGTGTTGTGATTGTGATAAAGTGTTATGCGTGGAGTAAAATTATGTAAGTACTTAAAAGTACCCGCAATTTAAATTATGTAACTATCTACAACAAAGTTTTGCATTGTGAAACGTTCTTGTTTGTTAATGTGTCGATTGTGTTTTGTTTACTTGATTATATATTTATATAAAAAACATAACATGACGCTTGTAATCCTCGAAGGGTTAGATAGAGGTGTACTTACTACCTCTAATACACCCACATTTCGCCAGTTATGTTTAAGTCCCATGTAATAGGCGAGTCTTATTGCCATCAACCGGGCACAACTCCAAACTCTGGGCTGCTAATGAAAAACCCAATAACACTGTGCCTGACATGGGAATCGAATCCAAGACCTCATGCTCAGCAGTAGCGCTTGCGACCACTGACCAACGAGGCAGTCTCTTAAATGATAAATGATATTTTATTGAAATTAGATGAGGTCGATATTTCCTAGGCCGCCACTACTTTGAGAAAAAACACCGCAACAAACTCAGAGGTAAGTCCGTACGATTACATTGTAATGGTCAGTCAGATGGTCTCTTGAGGAAAGAATCACACAGATTTGACCTGTCCAGACCTTGCACCCATGTCAGTTATCATGTAGCTCAATTCAGAACTTAAGGAGCTCAATTATCCGCACTTACCTGATACTCATGTAAAAACTGTAAAATCTCATAGAACGTTTCAAAATAATAACCTATCAATTCTAACGCAACAACAAAACGCCAGAAACAATAAACTACCGAAGAAATTTGACATCCAACAAACGGCGATAAACAATTATGCAAACGAGACGTCAGCACTCCGCCGTTGATGGGACGCAACTGATCATATCTGGTCACGCGACGGTGCTGCCACGTGCCTATCACCTGTTTTATATATTGAGTTGTTTTTTTTTTTAATTTCAGTTAGAGCGGTTACGCACTACGTCCGATCCGAATCCGAATTCAAGATACGAATTCAATCCGAATTGGTACCGTAATGTTCTAAATTTGGACGGACAGAGTTCGGATCTAGTGCGCAACCCCTCATAGAAATAGTACTATGGCTACCTCGAACCGACATTTCTCGAATTCGGATCGGACGTAGTGCGTACCCGCTCTTTGGGTCGTTGAACTTTTGACTAACATGTTACCGAAAAAAAAAAAGAAATGCCAGTGATATAATTTTTTTTCTGTTATGTCTATAAAGCACTTTAAATAACCCATTCCTCGAAAATTATTTTGTAAAGTAACGATCTTAATTAATGAAACTTTCCTGTAGTTCGAACTATCAATTAATTATTTACATAACCAATTTGCGTAGTTCCAGTTATCTCTTGACCAGAGCATCCAATCGTGTACTTTATAATAAAGCATATGGACGGAGAAATCGAAGGCGACCCAAGTTCCGATGGTTGGATGGCGTCGACTAGTGGTCAGCAAACTCATTATTCAATAGAACAAAATATCAATACTATAACGACTAAGATTTCTTATGAGAGCCAATCCTTTCTATGTGTCCCAACTGTCACAATACACTTTTCCATTAATCCTTAAAACTCTCATCCTCTTTCACTCCACAACGTTTCCTAAAATTAACTTGCTAAGAAGTAGGATGCCTTCATCATCATCATATCGGCTGATAGTAATATGATGAAGGCATCTTACTTGTTAATAAGTTAACCTTGGAATACTTTGAAAGGTAGTAAATGATTAATTTTTGATGTCCGTTTGTTTGGTGAAAATACTTCGGAAATAAATCTTTGAAATATAGTTTGAATTTTGAATAAAAGTTGTCGCACGTATCTATGCTCGCACTCATCGACATTTTTACAGAGCCGCACTCTATACGCCAAAGAGCCACATGTGGCTCGCGAGCCGCGGTTTGCCGACCACTGGCCTAGACCAAGATTTAAGAATAAAAATAAAAAAACGTGTGGCACTCGGGGACTGCCGCGGTATAGCTATTGCATAGCATTTGTAACCTCCATACTTCCTATTTGTCAACGCTACACTTGGGATGATGACGTGATGACATAAAACAAAAATTACGTTCCCATGACAACATCACGTTGTCATGGGAACCGTCATTACATGGTAGGCGGAGTGGGGGTGTTAGGTTTTATTTTCGTTACGGTTTTATTTTTGTTACGTTACGGAATTTCTTGATTAGGTCGCCGCGCTCAAAGCCCGCGATAAAAGCTATGCAATAGCTTAATAAAAAGATTTAAGAAAGTTGCGAGTGAGAAATTAGAGAGAAAAATCCGGAAATAGGTCACTTTGGAGAAATATACTTGACCACCTCCACGGTTGTAAAGCCTTAGACGACGATGATGAGTTATCTTTTGAATAGATTTTGGAGAGTAAACCTCTAAACGTATGTTTCGCTAAAGAGAGGACATATTATATCTACTATATGTGCTATTTTTACCCACTTTTTGAAGTGAAAACTTCTTCGTTGGGCATTTTTGAGATGGGAAAAAACAATTGAACACGCGACACCGTTACCGACACCTCATTTTTGTAAACGCGATTGTGCTCTTTATTAATATTTCTATTATATTTATATTTTTTTTATTATTTCACCTTAATTTTGACAAACATCCCTTTTCCCTAGGGTACACTTAAATAAACATTATTATAACTTCAAAGCCAATTCGTATGTATATCATAATATTTCTTGAAGTATGTAAACATTCACAATCATTCCATGTTATAGAGAAAAGTGCGCTGAAGCATGAGATTTGAATGCTACGGCTTCAGTGATAACGGAAAGTTGTGTTTGAGTGCGTTTGAACAACAAAAGATCGCGATTCTCATCGGTTTGGCTCTCGAATAATACAAACTGTCAGTTGTCAACAGGTTTTAAAAAAAATGTTCCTTCTCAAAAAATGAGAATAGTCTTGCCACGCTTAGTCTGTATAAGTAAAAAAAAGCGGCCAAGTGCGAGTCGTACTCGCCCATGAAGGGTTCCGTAGCAGCAAGTAACGATAAGTTTACGATTTATGACGTATTACAAAAAAATTACTTGCTAGATCTCGTTCAAACCAATTTTCGGTGGAAGTTTACATAGTAATGTACATCATATATTTTTTTTAGTTTTATTATTCTCTTATTTTAGAAGTTAAAGGGGGGGGGACACACATTTTACCACTTTGGAAGTGTCTCTCGCACAAACTATTCAGTTTAGAAAAAAATGATATTAGAAACCTCAATACCATTTTTGAAGACCTATCCATAGATACCCCACACGTATGGGATTGATGAAAAAAATTTTTTTTAGTTTCAGTTCTAAGTATGGGGAACTCCAAAATTATTTGTTTTTTTTCTATTTTTGTGTGAAAATCTTAATGCGGTTCACAGAATACATCTACTTACCAAGTTTCAACAGCATAGCTCTTATAGTTTCGGAAAAAAGTGGCTGTGACATACGGACGGACAGACAGACAGACAGACAGACAGACAGACAGACAGACAGACAGACAGACAGACAGACAGACCGACAGACAGACAGACAGACATGACGAATCTATAAGGGTTCCGTTTTTTAACGGAACCCTAAAAAACGGTGGAATTTGAAAATCTATAGACGGCAACACCATCCTGTCCTACGAAAAAAGAATTTGATACTTTGTTTGTCTTTTTGTTTTTGATAGGTTATTTTGTTTATATTCTGATTTATTCCTGGTAAAGAATAGTCACTTTAGCACGATGCAGTGTGAATTTGATACAGTTTTGTCATCGTATGGAGGTAGAGCATAGGTACGACATAATGCAAAAATCAAAAGGCAAAATATCAAAATCATTAGATCTACTTACAACCCCGAAACTGACATAACTGACTGATGTAAGAGTAAACCATATATAAAAATTTTTGGGGTTGCCCATTTATTCCATTGCAGACTTAGCGTGGCTAATGCCTTTTTTTTTTTTGGGTTAGAAATTATCAAATAACTTCTCCCGCTCTGGGCGGAGCGGGAGGGCGTGTCAGACTCTTACTGACTAAAATCCGCCCGTGTTCCTTCAGTTGCCATGTTGCCGGGGGGCCACGATGTCCCTATCGGTTTTCTTCGAACCCCCGGCAGGCATTGGCCTTAGCGGACCCCGTCAATTCTGCTGACATCTCTTTGAGGCGCGCGTGGAACACAAGGCGCCGTCGACCCGGGCTTGGTCCTTATCGGACGGCGAGCTGCCCATTGCTCACCATCCGCAAGCCCGCGCCTACGGTGGCCGGAAATCTGCCTGTGATTCCCGACGCCCAGGGCGTCTCCTCTTGCGGTGGTTAGGGGCGCGAGGGCGCGAAATTTAGCGTGGCTAATGCCTAAAGACTCATTATCATTGGTCGATAGGGCTCGTATGCGGGGTGTAGGAAATTTCTGCAACGCATGCCATAGGAACCGCATGCAGCGAATCGTTTTCATAAGTCGTTAGGGCCCAGAGCGGAGATGTGGGGTACTGGAGAGCTGACAGATTTTGATTCTGTAAAGCATGCCATAGACCTGTATTCGGGGAACCGTTTTCGATAGGGAACGATTGCGGTATACGGAGAACCTGCACCGCAAGTTTGGCAGTAGCTTTGAAGGCTCATTTTTACCCGACTACGGCAAAGCCAAAAGGAAGGGTTATGATTTTAGCAGTCTATGTATGTATGTTTGTATGTATGTATGTATGTTTTTACGTGTGTTCCACCGTAGCGCCTAAACTACTAAACCGATTTTGATGAATGAGGTATCAATAGATTCGTAATAATGGTCCGGGTGACATAGGCTATATAATTTTTCCTAAATTTAATTTGGTGGACTTTACACGTAAATTTCTAACCTCGAAAAAAATTAAAATGGGATGATCATGACATGTTTGGTATCAAAAGAAAGGTCTTGACGAGCACATTACAAATATGTAAATAATATTATATTTTCAAAGTAAACAAATATGTTTAAATCGTTAAAAACAAGCAAAAGTGAGACTGCGCTACGTAGTATCGCAAGATGTTACCAACGTGCAGTTAATCAAATCTTAATGAGTAGTACCGATTTGTAATTCCACTCTTATGAAGAAAAACAACTACAACGAAATATTTATATTTTAGATTTCTTCGAAGCTCGATATCGATATATGGTGTTAACAATTTAATTTAATTACCGATTATGGTGTTTACCTATATTGAAAAAGACTGACAAAAAAAATAAAGTTTAATAAAAAACTGTAACCCGACTACGGGAAAATAAAAATGATCTAAAAAGTACGAAACAAGCAAATATATCAGACAGAAATGAAGACATAGGTACAAAAATGGTCAAGGTAAAGCCGTCGTCGCATGCCATTATAATTTTGTAGGTGTTCTTGGCACCAACATGGTATACAGGCATGCGACGGCTTTACTTTGACCATTTTTGTACCTATGTCTTGATTTCTGTCTGATGTATTTGCTTGTTTCGTACTTTTTAGATCATTTTTATTTTCCCGTAGTCGGGTTACAGTTTTTTATTAAACTTTATTTATTTTTTTGATCATTTACACTGGGTGTGAGTCTCCGCACGCTTTTTACCGACCGATGAATTTCATTGGTCGCTACGCCCATTACTGGGATTCCCCGTAAACGGTGTACCAACCAACTTATCGACTTATACCCCGCCTGTAGGGAGTCTCCGCATGCTGTATATCGATCGAGTTATCGGCTAATGAAAATTACTCCCCACATGCGGATCATCGACTAATGAAAACGGTTTCCTGCATGCGGTTCCTTTGGCATGCGTTACAGAAATCTCTCGCACCCCACATACGAGCCTTATCGACCAATGAAAATGAGATAGCGGGTCTGTCCAAAGTTCGCCAGACCTACTATCAACAGCCACCAGCAGGTCCACAACACCTATACGTCACAGCAGTATTGGCAGTGATGATGCAATATGTCATGATTGCCCAGCGGATAAGCCCTCGCCTTTCATGTACGAGGTTGTGGGTCAAATCCACCCAATGTAACTTTTTTAATTCATATGTAGTTTCTGGAGTTTAGCTTGGACTATTGACATCGGTGAAGGAAAACATCGTGAGGAAACTTGGACTTATTAAGTCTGAAATCACCAACCCGTCTTGAGCACGCATGGTGATCAATGCTCGCGCCTTCTCTGTATGAGAAGAGGCCTTTGCCCTGCAGTGGGACAATAATAGGCTGGTATAGTAAGGGCAGTTATCGTATTTTAAGTATTACCAGTAATACCTTCTCAAGTGTTGCTAAACCAAAAATTTCCACTTCTACACAAACAATGGCATATGTATTAAAAAACAACAAAAATATTTTTCATCCATTTTAATACAATGTATGTCCACTTCGAGCCCATCTGGTGTGACGTCATTCGTACGACGTCACCTGTACGCGACGTTATTCTACCGTTCATGTGGAACGGGAAATAAAAAATAAAGTTTTCACTACCGAAGTGAGTGAGTGACACGTTGGTACTAATAGGTTTTAACTCAAAAGCATTTATTTCAATTAGCCTGGCTTATTCGGGCATTAGTATTTCCCATATTCCTGTGCCTACCTACTCTGCTGAGACGTGGACACAAAATTGAGAAGAAGAAAAAACTTTTTACAAAAAAAAAACAACCGACTTCAAAAAAACACTACAAAGTGAAAAATAACTTTAATTTCGGAAGTCGGTGTCTTTGGTTTTGAATTTTTGTTCTTTGTCACCGACTTCCGAAATTAAAGTTATTTTTCACTTTGTAGTGTTTTTTTGAAGTCGGTTGTTTTTTTTTTGTAAAAAGTTTTTAATTTTTCTCTTTTTAGTTGTGATACACCTACCCCACACAAATTCGAATACCAATACCTGCTATGTAAATAACAGTGACAGGAAGTTGTCATATCATCCACATACTAAGTGACGAAAAAATACGTATTATTGAAGCTAATTCAAAAACTACCCAAGCAAAGTTAATAAAATTTATATAGGACCACCTCTGAAGTATGATCTACCAAACAAAAAAAGAGTCATCAAAATCAATTCATAATTGACGGAGTAATCGCGTAACAAACATACAAAAAAAAAAAAAACATACAATCCAATTGAGAACCTCCTCCTTTTGGAAAACGGTTAGAAATAGACGCTCTAGAAATGTGGTGCTGGAGGAAAATTCTTGGAGTGTTGTGGACAGAATTTCGTACTAACACATCTATACTAGTGATGTGCCGGATATCCGTATTCGCGGATATCCGAGGGAGAAAAAAGATTTGTATCCGTATCCGTTAGTTTTTGGCGGATCTTGAACGGATCTTTTATATTAATACATTTCATTACGTATATGAAATTTTAAAGATATCTATCAATGAAATACAGTTAACTTCAATACAAATTAGTAAAAAAAAAATATCATATTTATTTATAATTCAAGTAGAGTAAGTACCAGTAAATTAAGTTATAAGGTAGTAATTAAACTATTTTTGTAGTGAGATCAAGCCTTTAATATTTTTGCTATGCTAATTGAAATAATTATGTGAGTTAACACATCAATTAAAACTATGTAGTTTTCAAGAACTTTGAAACTAACATAGTTAATGGTAAATTGTATTTCAAAAAGAGTAACTTGGCAGCTTTGTCCCCCAAAAGTCAGTTACGATGAGGATCATAAATAATTCCTGCTGAACCTGAAGAAAGTTGAGATCCGTATCCGTATCCGTATTCGCGGATCTAGACCCTTATGATCCGTATCCGTATCAGCGGATCACATTTATTTACGATCCGGCACATCACTAATCTATACTCCAAGAACTCGGCATCAAGCAGCGTCTCTCGGCAGTACAGGCTCAAATACTCCAATTCTACGGGCATGTGTCACGACGGGGAAACTATTCCATAGAACTTCTTGTAGTCTAGGGAAAGGTCGAATGAACAAGAGCACGCGGTAGATCGCCTATGCGATGAACCGAACAGATCAAATCCGTAGTGGGCGGCCCTTCATCAAAATCGGTTTAGTAGTTTAGGCGCTACGGTTAGGGTTACCATCTGATAGGCATTTGCCGCATTTGACAGGCATTTTACGGTTAAGACAGGCGTGCGGCCGGCGCTAAGATGAGACAGGCATTTTTAAATAGATTTTTATGTTTATAAATTAGAAAAAAATAACTTTTCAAAAATAAAAACAGTGGCACTCCGGGAGTGCCGACAAAAGTGAAAATTTGAAAAAAAAATCGGTACCGCGGTAATCAACGCGTTGATGTCTTTTTAATGGTCAAAAGCTGGTGTCGTCACAGTGTCGCGAAATCAATGGTTTAGTCCCATCTCAAAAATGCCCAACGCGCCTAAAGAAGTTTTCACTTTAAAAAAAATGACAAAATGTAAATTGTTCAAATTATTGATTTAGAATAAATGTCAGTCTTTAAAACTATCTGTTGCGTTTTATCTATTTTAAGACTGACAGTTTTTTTACAATAGACAGGCATTTTTCTGAAAAATCAGGCATTTTGTACATCCTAGACAGGCATTCTCCCTTACACAGATGGTAACCCTAGCTACGGTGGAACACACGTGAATACAAACGCACAAACATAGAAAAAAAAAAATCATAACCCTTCCTTTTGGCTTTGCAGTAGTCCGGTAAAAACTAGATCCGGATTTGTTTCAATTCAAACTAAAATAAATAACGTGCAAATTAGAAAATCCAATCACTAAATGAATAAATGTTATTGAATTATTCAGTCACTAACAGTAACAAGCTTAAAAAAAAAGTCAATTGTTTCTCTCAATTTCAAATCAGCATAAAAATCCGAAGAATACAAAGCAAAAAAATCTTCTTAAGCTCTTAGGGGACTTGGAATGGCCCCATAGAATATTATAGGCTCTAAAAACCAAAGGCCCGTCAAAATGTAACCGATAAACAAGCGTATGTTGCAGTCAGTAAAGCAATATTGGACATTTTGCGTAATGTCTATATCCGACGTAACGTTTTTGCGGCTGAGCTGCGATTTAAGATAATGTGTTGTTACATCTTATTATGTGTTGTAGTATTGTATAAATGGAAGAGTGTGTTTTTTTATTTTTTCCGTTGTGGGAACAATGGATCTTGATGCTGGAATATATTCTTTTTTTTTTGCCAAAATAAATGTTGTTGTGTTCTCTGTAGATTATTTCTTTGTAAGGTTTAGTTTTTTAACAATATGCATTGCCAAAGATAACGAAAAAGAGATTGAGTACTTTAATCGGTCGAAAAGGAAAGTGATAAAAAAAAACAAAAAAAAAAATAGTTATATTTTCTGAATTTTTTACCTAGTTATCAGCGCTTGTAAAAAGTTGATGTAGGATAAAACCTTGTAGTTTAGAAACGTAATTAGAATACTACAATTTATTTGTTGCAAAACAACACAGAGTTAGGCAAGTAAAGCAATTTGTTATGCATCCCACGTTTGCACCAAATAGGAGTCCAGCTGCATTAAATGTTATCGTAACATAAGCAAGCCTTCACCTTCACATTCATTGACTTACCTACATACCGACAACTCATGCTAATGAATTTTCGTTGTCGCTCCAGACAAATACGAGTAACTTCACGCCTATATTCCTCGAGGTTGGAGAGTCGCTAAAAGAGGAATTAAGGTTTTTAAGCTATTGCATAGCTTTTATCGCGGGCTTTGAGCGCGGCGACCGAATCAAGAAATTCCGTAACGTAACGAAAATAAAACCTAACACCGCCCACTCCGTCCACCATGTAATGACGGTTCCCATGACAACGTGATGTTGTCATGAAGGTTACAAATGCTATGCAATAGCTTTACCGCGGCAGTCCCCGAGTGCCACACGTTTTTTTTTATTATATACGAGCAAAAATAACTTTCCATTACGCTATGAATTTTTATTCCTAACTAATATATAAATGCGAAAGTGAGTTTGTTTGTTACACATCCACGCCAAAATGGCGAACGGATTTGCATGAAATATGGCACATTGGTAAACTTTGACCTGGAGAAGGACATAGGCTACTTTTCATCCTGGATTGCAAACGAAGCCGCGGGCAACAACTAGTTCTGTATAAAACTGTCTCTTTTACCACAATTCGCTTGATTTTTCAACAATTACCAAGTATTGAGCGTCATGCCTCCACTCATCAACTTCACAGCGTCTAAATCCTTAATTCCTATAAACACAGAGGTGGTAGACTGTAAATTAACAGTAAATCTAACGTGCATTTCACTTAACTGATCCTGTTATCAAGTTAAATCCTTCATTCCCCTGGGCGTTTGCGTTTAACGGGAACTTTGGTAGCTGTAACTGAAATTAGTTGGTTATGTGTCGTACTGTCGTTCGTGTAGCTGATGTTAGACAGATTTTGTGAAATAATTTGTTTGGCTGGGTATTTAAATTGATTGTTGAGGTCTTCATCTATCATCATCATCATCATTTCAGCCGAAAGACGTCCACTGCTGGACATAGGCCTCCCCCAAGCACCGCCACTTCGACCGATTCTGTGCTTTCCGCATCCAGCGGATTCTTGCGGCCTTCACAAGGTCATCGGTCCATCTTGTGGGAGGCCTTCCAACGCTACGTCTTCCGGTACGTGGTCGCCACTCCAGAACCTTTCGACCCCATCGGCCATCCGTTCTGCGAGCAATGTGCCCTGCCCATTGCCACTTAAGTTTGGTAATTCTTCGGGCTATGTCGGTTACCTTGGTAACCGACATAGCTTCATCTATAAAATTATTTAATCATTTATGCACACACATATAAACAGATAGAAGGAAGAAACAGAAAAATACGTACAAAGTTGATGTTTATTTCTAAAGAAATATCTTCCAGCGTACCTGCGATAGGAAAGTAGATAAAACAGATGTGATGTGAGAGATTATTTTAGTTTTCAATTATAAAATTGTATCAATATCAACCAAAAGTAAATTTGTAAAACGATCCTCGTAGAATAAGTTATGATCGATTTACTACCAAATGTTGGAGTACTGCCGTTACTCCTTGCTAAACAAATTAATGTACTAACTTACTGCATGAACCTGCAACAATTTACCTAAGTAATAGTTTCCCGAGCAATACTACTAAGTACTGCAAATAAATTTTACTGCCACTACTTGTGAATATCGATACTGTTAATTTACATCATCTCGTTAGCTAAATTACAAAGTATACAGTTTGTAGACCAAATAAAATTAACTATAAAAGTTTAACTTGACGAAGAACGCAACACTGTCGAAGATTTATAACTTGTTCGTGTAAATCGATGAAGTTAACTGAATTTAATTGTGATTATCGTTAATGTTATCGTCTTGTTTTTCAAAGTGGGGTTTAGTTTGAAAATAATTTTAATAAATGAGTAGGTCAATCAAATCAGCTTTCCACATTCCTTTGTTGGACATAGGCCCATTACACATGTTCAAATAAATAATAATGATACATTAATAGTACGTACATTAGTGCCGCGGTCTATAATAGTGGGCCAAGGCTTGTATAGTGCTTTACTCAAAAATGCAAGTACCTAATCTAAATAAAACCAGCAAGTAAATAAAGATTTAGATTTCCTACTGATTTTCCACTGCACAATTTTTTCATATGCAAGCTTATATTTTTCCTTTGACTTTCACGGTATTAAATTTTCAACCACTAATTTAGCTTCATCTTTAATGTCTGGTGGTGTTAAACACATTGAATCGGAAGAATTTTCGCTTTGAGAGCCCATTTTTTGCAAAAAAGTCATTAAATTTGCTGTGTTTTAAATAAAATCTTTTTGCATTTGATTTTTTAAAACGTTGAAACGTCATAATAGCGGCCGGCAATGTTTTGCCGGCCTATTAGAGCGACCAGCAAAACTTTGCCGGCCACTCCTTGAAACAGAACGGCAAGGTCGACTTTGCTCAAACAAGGTTGTCAAAATAATGAACAGATTACATGCATTTTTGAGTAAAATAAAAATCGATTAAGAAGTAGGTACTTGGCTATTAGTATCTTTAGGACCCCAAAATAGAGATTATTTGAGGTTCACAAAAAGAGACGCAATAACTATATTAGACTGTTCAACAATGCTTTTAGGAGCGCAAAATGGGAATTACTTGAGGTTCCATTAAATACAGGCTACACTCTAAAATTACTTACCTCAAAAATTACATTTGAATATAAAATTCAATAAACTTTATTGCACACAAAAAGAACTGTATCAACATCTAAACCCAACAATTTTATTTAAAAAAAGTCCTGAAATTGATGCAATCACAATCCACACACGGCTATTTGCATTCAGAAAGGTGAAACTCAACGCCGCATTTATGCCAAAGTCGTAACGTTTTGAAATTTTCCACACTGAAAAAGGAAATAGGAATACATACAAATTCCAATACAAATAGTCGGAGTTCCAGGTGCTTCGAAACACAATATAAACGAATACGCAAGTCGCAGACAATAAATCAACATCGGACGTTTCGCTTAACGTCTAGTTCCGGGCGTTCCCCGGGGTGTAGCCGCGTTGTTACCCCGTCAGCAAAATATGTGTAAGTGACAATGTAAGTTTGGTTGGAATTTATTTAATTTCTTGCTTTTTTGTTTCTTTTGTTTTAAGTGCTCGGTCTATGAGTGTTGATAGAAAATAAATGAGGGTCTATTAGCAGAATAATAATAGGGGCAGTGAGTGAAAAGAAGAAATCGAAAAGCAAGTTAAATAACATTTCCGAGTACTTAACAAAAAATAAAACATTTGGAAAACTAAAGTTTCCCCAAAAGTTTGCAGAATGAACCATACTGCATGCTATTGTACTAAATAAAGCTCATAAATATCACAATTTCAAAGTACAGGATTCAAATACAACATAATACAAACAAACTAGCAAATAGCAGGCAATATATCAATACTGGACATTTTGGTTAACGTCTACGCTAGTCGGCGACGCGTATCCCCTGGGAGGAATAAAACACCGGACCGTGGTAGACAAAAAACGACCTACATTTTTAGAAATAATTTATCACACACTTATTCTTTCTATGTTCTGATTAAATCTTCGAATCAGTCACGAGTGTTGATTGGTGAATTAATTTAGTACTTAAATAGGTAGGAACTGTATGTAATTTGAACACTGTTTTTTTTTTTTTACTTATATTATTTGATCAAGTATGTAGAGAGCGCTTGTTCCTTATTTGGCTTCTATTTTTTCTAAATTCAAAATAACAGGGAGATATTTTCCGTTTCCTCTCCAGATCAAAATAGATACGACAGATACACAATTTCATTGCAATAGCAATATTGTCAACCACTCAGTGTTCACATTTAATATTATCTTACAACATAAAAAATATATTATATTATTGTCGTACACCGTTCCCCTTTCTCCCGCAAGTGTAGTGAAAACCAGAAATATCCGGTTTTTCCTGGTTTCTCTGGGGGCTATGAGGGGGTAACTTTGAGAGATAATGATTGGGGGTAGATGTTCCCCTTTTGACATCGCAAAATAGATTTTTCCTCTCGCTAACTGAGCTCGAGATAATAATTCTATATTTTATATTTATGATGACAACTCTCGCTTTGTGTTGGCGAGTTGGTTTTGTTGGACAGGTTTTTATTTAGAATTTTATTAATCGTGTTATTGATAATATAATCTACTTTAGGAGTTATTGTTATAAATCAGTGATCTCTTTTCGAGATTCAGAAGATATTTGATTACGTAAATTCAGATTCGATGTGGCTACGCTTGGGGGAGGCCAATATCCAGCAGTGGACTTATTTCGGATGAAATTATAATGATGATGATATTGTTTCTAAATGCAGTTTGCTCCAAAACGTAGGATTTTATATTTTAAAAGCAGTTTATTTTTCTCTCAATTTTCAAAACTCGCAAAATATCCTTTTAAGTTCGCAAACTGTCTAATTGGACTCTGCTCACAAAATTCGTTTTAGTTCGGGGAAAAAAGTTCATAATAAGATATATCCGAAAGTAGGGTAGTAGCGAAAGATTGAGTGCCTCGAGCTAATCAATCATGTCCAAAAAGGACATGTAATTGCGAAAGGTGGAGTTGGAAACCTAGTGTATTTTATGTTTTTTGGGAAATATTTTTGTTACAAAATTCACTAAATATGTAGCACATCACGTCCTTATAAAGGTTCTATTTAATCTAAAGACTATTAGGATTCTTTTATGTTACTCTCGTAAGTCCACGTTCAGTTTTCACGTTGATTTACAAACTAAAACTAACTAGATAATTAATACCAATTAAGTGTGTCTAGGTCAACAAACCAATTTAAGTCGAAGCAAAACAAGCAGCATTGAGGGCCACAACACTTAACCCGTAGTATCTAAAAATGGTATTTAATGTGGGGTCTCAGATTTAAATGCCATTATTATCCTTAAAAGGCCGAATCTCTAAGCGAATGACCTTATAAATGCTACAGCAAAAAATACGTGTTTCCCGTATCAATATTCAGAGCGGTTGGCTTGTTACAAGGACACAGTCTGGCTTTTTCTTTTGCAGGAATTCTCTTTATTGCTTCAATGTCTGAATGTTTGGCGTTCTTTGAGAATTAAATTTAGGCTGTAGGAGGTACAATTTTAGGTGATGATTCTTGTTACATTATAAAGTTTAATACCTTTTATTCCATGATATAATTGTTGCAAAACTGGTGTCGAATACAGTTCTGTCTTTTGCATGAGTCTTATTACTCTATAATCAGATGTGCTTCTGTCTAGCTCTCCAACCTCATCATCTGCCTAGTCTTAATCCAAATATTTTGGGTTCGGCGTCCAGTCTAACCGGATGCAGCTGAATACAAGTACTTTATATGGAGCGACGGCCTATCTGACCTCCACAACCCAGTTACTAGGATACCTCTTGGTAAGAATGGTGTCAAGTTCCCCAACCTCAAACAAAAATATAAAATTGTTAAAGTCGCTATTACAAAAGCTTAGAAACAATCGACCGATAAATACGATTCACCTCCTCCAACCCTAGACTTATTTCCGTTTTGCAGTACTTAATAACGCCTCATTACTGTCAGGGAGGGCATTTTTACCTCGTTTCCTCCCCATGAGAGGGGAAATGAGCCTCTGTTTACCTCCCTCCCGCTCAACTTCACAAACAATTGTTTGTGCACGGAGTAATTAAAAAAATATTCTATGCTCTTTGTGGTGATGGGCAGGGCTTCAGGCGTTTTCTGAGGCTCACTGTGGTGGAAACGGTTTTTAACGTTTTGCCTGTTTTTTTGTGCTGACATGACCAGAAAGGCAGAAATTCGTTGGCGCGTCTCTTGGGTGTTAAAAAGGTGTTCTCGTTTCATGTTCGGTTTCCATGGCGTGTTACGGCGGGAGAACACGACGCCGTTTGAGCTTGTCGGGCAGTTCCAATTGCGGTATGTTTAGGTAACAGTTTTTTACAAAAAATAAAAATGTATTTACTTCCCCTTTGCTTATTAGTCAATATTAAAGTAAAAAAAAACGTTCTACGCTCTATTTTATTTGATAACATAGTCGATTATACTGGGTGATTTTTTTACCGTTTCGAAATTTTTACAGGGTGTTCTACCCATGAATCTAAACAACTTTCACTATGGGAGCAACTCTGAGATCACAAAAAAAAAATCAGCTGTTTCATACATTTTGGTCAAGTAGGTATTGAACTTTTGTATAAACAGCAGATTTTTTTTTCGTGATTTCAGATTTGCTCCCATAGTGAAAATTGTTTATATTCATGGGTAGAACACCCTGTAATAATTTCGAGACGGTAAAAAAAATCATCCGGTATAAAAACACTTCAAAGAAGTAGATGTAGGCATTTCACAATTAGTCCGGTTCCAGAACATAACTGCAACATACAATAATACCGCGATAACAATATCTTGTACAGAATAACCCGTGTTTTCTCTTATTACGGCAATAAATAATAATAGTAATAGACATCTTACTTCTAACGTTTTCGCTACAATAGGATCGCGTAATATTTTACAAAAAAACTAGATTCACACGCGTTCGATCGTTAAGTAAGAGTGACGGCCCAAGTCATAAGCGTAAGCGATTAAATAAACAGGTATACTGATACCGAAAGAATATTTATGCGGACTTAATGCCTGAGGAATTTTCTACCAGACAACCTTTAGGGTGATGCAGAGAGTAGCTCGCCACCCGATAAGGACCAGGCCCGGGTCGACGGCGCGTTGTGTTCCACGCGCGCCTCAAAGAGATGTCAGCAGAATTGACGGGGTCCGCTAGGGCCGATGCCTGCCGGGGTTGCGAATAAGGCCGAAACGGAAATCGTGGCACCCGGCAACATGGCAACTGAAAGAACACGGGTGGGTTTTAGTCAGTAATAGTCTGACACCCCCTCCCGCTCCGCCCAGAGCGGGAGAAGTTATTTGATAATTTTCCACCCAAAAAAAAAGGGTGATGCAGAGAGAAAATATGGCAGGTGCAACATTAGGATGTCAACTTCAAAAGGTATAGGTAAAACGAAAATAATACATAATATACGGGCGATTCATATGAAAATATAAATTCTAAGTACAGTTACAAGATGTAAACTGAACTTTTGGGTGGATGTCGTGTCAAAGATAGAAGAGTCGATGTCGTCCAGTCGTCGACGTTTGTATAATTTTGTAAGTGCTAATAGAGAAAACGACGTGATTGTTTTAATATTTTTATGATTGTGACCAGAAGAGCCTCCCTTGATCCTGTACAATGCACCTGCATTAGGATGCCAATTTCGTATATCACTAGTTTCAATATACAGGAAAAAAATTAACCAGTGCGCAAACTTAAACACGTGAATTTATTCATCATTATGAACAACTTACCCTGTATAATTCATAACCTATGAAACAATGAAATGCACCGATCTCAGAATCTCAGCGTGGTTTAATCAGCCTCGATAAATCGAATGAATCCCAAGATTTGCACTAGCCGCTGGAGTCTCAAGTTGCATGAGGCTACAGAGGCCATTGCATATCTAGGAGTAGACCGGGAGGCGCGGTAATGGTAAGGAAGACGTGCCCTTAGGATATGGTAGGATTAACCTATACAGCGTGGCAGGGACTTCGACGCGAAAACTGTTACCATGGATTCAAAAAAATCTGCTGTTCCATACATTTTGACCGCGTATGTATTGCACTTTTCTATGAAACAGCAGATTTTTTTTTAAATTCCTGACAAAAAATTTAAACGCAGGCGTTCAGAATCATGTACTGAATCTATGGTAACAGTTTTCGCGTCGATGTTCCTGCCACCCTGCATATATTATTCAAAAAAGTATTATTATTTCAAAAAGCTTAACTCGGCTTTTAAGTTATTCTACACAGACATCCAAAAAGAAAAATAACGTAAAAATTTGCCTTATTAATTCGCTTATAACTTGCACCACACGTCAAACACACGGTTTTTCCGACAGTCAGCGCGAAAACTTTCACCGCACGTCTTCCCGAGTTTCATTGCACCTAGCAAACATACTCCAACCCCCGTCCAATCCAATATCAATCTTAACACCTTCAACATAAACTCTATTACCACCGCACAATTTTTTTCTTTGCACAAATCTCTATCTACTTAAAATTTCTGCAAGGAAATATAGGTCTTATTTTAATGTGATTAAAGTTGAATTATGTTTTCAAGGTGTTAGATTACGCGGAAGCGAATTGCACATGATTATGCTGATTAGATATTCATTTCTTTTCTATTAACTTGTTTGGTTTCAAAGAAATTCTTGCAGTGATGTAAGGTGGCGGTAATTTTATTTGATGGTAGTAATTGTATGCAGTTTGCGGTTTTTTTGGTGAGGTTTTCAGGATTGGGTAATCAGCCCACGTGATTAATCACAATCTGAATCATTTAGAAGAATATTGTTAATCCATTGCTTCATATGTTCGAAAAATTTGTCTGCTCAACAACGTAAATAACGCAATGAATGTTGTTGAACTGTCAAAATGAAATAGATTGTGATTGATAGTGTATTAGGATTGTTAAAAAGATACATAATTAAATTATCTTTAAAATGGTGAAGGATTCAGAAAAATACGCTTGATAGATTTTGCGTGATTTCCAGTTTTCCGCGATAGACATAATTTTACAAATTAATTTCATAAGAAAATGCTCTTATTTAACATATATTTTTTTCCAAATCATTAACACTACTTGTTTAGACGTGTTCTTCAGTAAAATCATTAAAAGTCGGTTATCGTCGCCTTAAGTAGTTTCCATTGACTTACTTGATATTCTTTTGAAGACTTTCTGCGACTGTCTGAATGTCATAGGTAAGTTTGAAAGGCATCTACACACCACCGCACATGTTTGGATTATCTTTTCAGTAAGTAGGTACCTAAGTTTATTTTTAAACTCATCTCCCACACCCTCACATCTAGAAGGCTCAATTCCCCAAATATCGTTATTCTCATAATAATAATCAATCCAAAAACATACTCTATCTAATACCTCCCCCCCCTTCTTGCCCGTCGCACCATGTCATCAATATTCATCCTGCCAGCCGTACTCCTAGAAGGGAGCCGTTAATCAGCCGTGCCGAACTAGTGGCGGTAAATTAAGCCGTTCAATTCCGGACCGAACCGCTTCGGAGCGGTTCGAAGCGGTTACAACCGGATAAATAGGGTGGGGGCACACCGGCTCTTGAGATAATGGAGCGTGGTCGGTTAGTGAAGGGGAAATGTCACGGTGTTATACATTGATGTGGGAATTATAAGTTATGGGGGTTGATAGTGTTGGTTATGTTGTGTGTGTGCACAGTGGTTTATGATGGGCGTGTTTTTAATTAGTGCAATTTTCAAAAAGGTTATCTAAACACGTGTGAGACCGCATCGTAAAAAGGAACATTCTGTTTCGTAGTAACTTTAATATTTTACGGAAGACTTAGGGAAAATACTAGTACTTAATCCTTGTTTCACTAGCTATGGTACCCTAAAAATCCAACATGGAGTACGACAAATCGGTATCAAAACATATGTTATTATGACCTAAAATAAATATCTGTAATCGCTAATTTTAAGATATCAAAATATTGTGAGTACTCGGTTCTGCAAATCATGTTATCGTTCATTAGCTTTGTACTTAAATTAAATGGTAGTCCAGAGTTACAACCAAAAAACAACAATCCTTACCAGTAAAGTAAACGTTTCCAAATAAAAACGTCGAAACTAATTGGTTCCATCACTCCCGTTTACAATTTACACAGGCGAGCGAACTAAAACGAAAAACATCACACTTCACCCGAAAAAACACTCGGCAATAATTACTTTTCCTTAATTAAGTTTTTCTCCCGGTGTGCATCAAGCCTTATTGGCGGCACGGTCCTCATTGCCATCGCTATTACGTACGGAACCAATAGTGTAGCGTATCGGTCGAAACGATTAGATCGTTACCGTTCCTAGAAAAGCGGTACCGTCATATTTAAAAATCTCTAATTTTTTTTCATCAGTGTTTGACATTCAGGTACTTGTCTATTTTATTCTATTTTTACCCGACTACGGCGAAGCAAAAAGGAAGGTTATGTTTTTGACCGGTATGTATGTATGTTCATCTGTTACCTCATAACTTCTAAACAATGGTCAAGGTAAAGCCGTGGTCGCATGCCATTATAATTTGGTAGGTGTACAGGCAGGCGGAAAGCACAGAAGCGGTCGAAGTGGCGGTGCTTGGGGTAGGCCTATGTCCAGCAGTGGACGTCTTTCGGCTGAAATGATGATGATGAATATCAGGCATGTTACTACGGCTTTACCTTGATCATTTTTGTACCTATGTCTTGATTTCTGACTGAAATATTTTCTTGTTTCATACTTTTTAGAGCGTGATTTTTCAGTAGTCGGGTTTTGTTTTTTTTATTAAATGGCAAGCAAAGTCGTTGTCGACTATTCTGCCAAAGTGCATTGGAAAAACAAGTCAGCATAACATATTTGTTTTTATAAATATATATAAGAAAAACAACAACTGAAGACACAAATAAAATTCTTCGATTGATACTGTTATTTATTTAGGCAAACCAACTAAATACACACAGAGACATTCAAAGTATATAAATATTTAAAAAACAATAGCATTGCATGCATCTAAATTAAAGGTAAGCACAGCATTTTATTTAGATCTCACTAAACAATAATAATTAATATAAAGATGGATAACCATGTAATTAGAACTAATATCAATAATCTTTTATACTTAACATTAACTTGAATTAAATAAAAAAAATTTCTGTTGATGTAAATCTTGTTGGATTAGAACGGGACTGAAACAGATATTAAGGTGACAAAAAAACTTTTTACAAAAAAAAACAACCGACTTCAAAAAAAAAAAAACACTACATAGTGAAAAATTACTTTAATTTCGGAAGTCGGTGTTAAATTAAATTACAGTTATTTTTCACTTTGTAGTGTTTTTTTGAAGTCGGTTGTTTTTTTTTGTAAAAAGTTTTTATTTTTCACTTTTTGGTTGTGATACCTACCCCACACAAATTCGAATACCACTACCTGCTATGTAAATAACAGTGACAGGGAGTTATCATAATATCATCCACATACTAAGTGAGGTAAAAATACGTATTATTGAAGCTAACTCAAAAACTACCCAAGTAAAGTTAATAAAATTTATATGGGACCACCTCTGAAGTATGATCTACCAAACAAAAAATAATCATCAAAATCAATTCACGGAGTAATCGCTTAACAAACATAAAAAAATAAAACATACAGTCGAATTGAGAACCTCCTCCTTTTGGAAGTCGGTTAAAAAATAGAGCGTTTTTTGACCCCCATGGCACACATGGACGACTGTCCAAATACACAGGTCATTTGGTCATTGGACAGTTGTCATTGTGTGACCGTTCACCGCTTTCTTAGAAAACCGTATTTTTTGGTTGACTTAGTTTTTTTTTTGACCTAGGTTTTTTATTGACTGTACCTACTATTATTTGGTAATTTAAAGAGAATAAATCTGTTGTTATTGGAAACTATAGCTGAATTAGTAAAATTTGGTACTTACTATCGCCAAAACGAAAAAGAAAATAATCAATAAATTTTATCTGACAGTGAAGAGTAGTAATAATTTATGATAATGCATTATCATAAATTATTATCACAGTTAGATTAGAAGGATCAGGAGATACATTGAAACGGATAAGGAAAAAAAAAGAAAGGAAACTGTTTAAAAAAATCAGTTTCTTAATTAAGTTGTTCTCCCGGTGTGTATCAAGCTTTATTGGCGGGACGGTCTTCACTGCAAATAGCTATTACGGACGGATCCAATAGTGTACACTGTGCTGTATCGGTCGAAACGTTTAGATCGGTTATTTTGTATTTTTCTGTTCTATGGCAGAGATGAATACAGACGATTCACTCCGCAAAATCATTTAAATATAAAGAGACTCTTACCACAACACAATAAAGTGCAATTCAGGTCGCACAGCGCTAATTACCTACAGTTATATTCACCTAGAAGTTGCCTCTCTTTTTATCGCGTAACTCTTATCAAGGCTCGGAACCGGTTTAAAAAATACCTTTTAAAATCGGTTTATTTGAGTTTTACTCCGAACTTTTCTTAAGAACGTGAACTTTTTAAGAACTTTATTTTAACCTAAATTAACCGGTTTATTCGACGAGCGGCATGTCGGTAAACACATTGCAACTTGTGATTACTTGTGAGGATGTCACGCTGAATAAAAACCAAACAAAAAACTGGTTAATATTGCTCTAAACAGTTTAATCCAAAAAACCTTTATGTAATTACTCCTTCAAAACCGGTTTATAAAAAACGGTTTAGAAAGCGGTTTATACGAACGAAACCGAATGTAAAGGTTTTTGCGTCAAGTACATAATAACGGTTTGAAAATTTAACCGGTATCCGAGCCTTGACTCTTATATCTTCTGACTACGATACACTCACTCAATTGGCCCGACAAGACGGGCCTGCCGCGTACTTGTAGCTTCATACCTAAAATGCGGGGTATGCCTTCTACACTATTCTGTGTCTGTGGCTAGACATTTCGTCCTTGCATTTTCATTGAAGCTTTATAGTTGTTTGTTTTAGCCTGTATTGTTCCACTGCTAGGCTAGTCTGTCTGTTCCCTATGCGTTGTCTTCTCCGGCTAATCTCCCATAAGCGTATCTGAGTTGTCACGTCTCCAAAGACTTCCTCGGCGACGATGACCATCTTAGAAATCTAAAAATGGGCAATTTACTGCATTTTGAGGAGCTATTCTGCTCATCACGCCGAAGTTCCTCATCAGATCTTTAACAAATTTTCCTTTCAAATAAAGTATGGAGGTTACAAATGCTATGCAATAGCTTTACCGCGGCAGTCCCCGAGTGCCACACGTTTTTTTTAATTAAGCTATTGCATAGCTTTTATCGGGCTTTGAGCGCGGCGATCGAATCAAGAAATTCCGTAACGTAACGAGAATAAAACCTAACACCCCCCACTCCCATGTAATGTTGTCATGGGACGAAGTTCTGTTGTCATGGGAAGCGTGACGTTGTCATGGGAACCGTCATTACATGGTAGGCGGAGTGGGAGGTGTTAGGTTTTTTTCGTTACGGAATTTCTTGATTCGGTCGCCGCGCTCAAAGCCCGCGATAAAAGCTATGCAATAGCTTAAAAAGGAACCATCCAAATCGGATCTCTTAAGGCGAAGCTATCCAGTAGCCCCCTTTGTTTCTTTTTGGAGGAAGTAAAAATCCCCGACGGCAAAAAAAAAACTATAAAGGCATAAAACCTGTATACCAAGTTTCGTCCAGATTGGTTGTAAAATACGACCTGTAGAGGAGTATGTACAAACTGACACACGAAAGCAAATTTTGCCAGACTTGAAGCAGAAACGCTTCACTCGCTCGGTCCATTACCTAATTCTGCATCTGTGCAATATTTTTGAAACGTGAATAAGTGCTGTTTTTTGATGTATCATTATAATCCTGTTAATCACTGATAATAACCCAGGGCGTTTAATTTTTTTTTAATTTGATTAAAAGGATTAAAATAAATTAGTATAAATCATAATCGTGTATTATTTTATCGTATCTGAATCACTTTTGTGCGATAGCAAAGGATTGAACTACATCCTGCAATCACTAATCTCTTTGCTAAGCTCTCTGTTTGCTGCACTTAGCCACTCATATCAATTGTATAAAACATTTACTAAACAGATGTTAACTAAGGTCAAAAGGTTAATATGGTTATAATTTCCACGCTAGGTAGATTAAGACGCCGATATATGCCAGCGACCTTGAGTAGTTAGCATACATGTTCTGTGCTGAGCTCACGCAACACTTTCGTACGTCCAGCCAGTAATAGGATTCGCCCATCAAGAAGCGCAGTCCCAAATTAGACGCATTATTAATTTATTATACGTAAAACAAAAGGTATTCTACTAAAACACGTATACTAAAAGATAAATAATTAAATTATCTTTAAAATGGTGAAGGATTAAAAAAAACTCGCTTGATAGTTTTTGTGTGATTCTCAGTATTTTATCCGCGTTAGACATATTAATTTACAAATTAATTACACTATGTAATTTAAGCGTAATCTAAAATATTGAAGATAATAGTTTTTCCAAATCATTAACACTACTCGTTTAGACGTGATCTTCAGTATAAAATCATTAAAAGTCGCCGAGTGTCGCCTTAACTGCTCGTTACCATATAATCAGCTTGTATCGTTCCCACTGCTGGGATGCAAGAGGAGGCTTGCATCCCAGCAGTGGGAACGAGGCCTGTAAGAGGGAGTGGACCGAGTGCGAGTTCGTCACATGTCCACATTCATACTCAAAACTTTCCTCACGACATTTTCCTTATTCCAAGCTTGCTCTTTGTCATAATGACAAGGCAACTTAACACAATCTCCATCTTTACATAACCTGTTCAAACAAGACTAGACTCTAAGCCTTGACTGAAAGATATTAATTTCCTCCACCTTATCGTCTGCGACACAGCGATGAAAAATCATTGCTCACTTCTCTGTTTACTGTATTAAGTTCATAATATTATTATTAAGTTAGCTTTTGATGTTTTTCTACTGTTTTATGGGTAAGCAGGGATGGGGGAGGAGGGATCAGGATTGCATAATCTGTTCCTGTTTAGGTCGTTATTTTGTGTTTTTACCCAACTGCGGCAAAGCCAAAAGGAAGGGTTATGATTTTAGCATTCTATGTATGTATTTTAATATTTCCACCGTAGCGCCTAATAAACTACTGAACCGATTTTCATGAATGAGGTATCAATAGATTCGTAATAATGGTCCGGGTGACATAGGAAATATTTTTGACAGAAATCAATACATAGGTACAAAAAAATGGTCAAGGTAAAGCCGTGGTCACATGCCTGGTATACCATGTGGGTGCCAGGAACACCTACAAAATTATAATGGCATGCGACGACGGCTTTACCATGACCATTTCTGTATCTATGTCTTGATTTCTGTCTGAAATATTTTCTTGTTTCGTACTTTATAGATCACTTTTCGTTTTTTTAAATTATTTTTTTATTTTTGAAGAACTAGTTGGATGTTTGTATTGTATCACCCGCATAAGTCTCGATCCCGTGGGAATATCGGGATACAAAGTATCCTATGTGTTAATCCAGTACCCTAATTGCGTAATGCAACACAATCACAATTTGTTTCGATTTGAAACAGATTGCTAATCCATTGCTTCATAAGTTGGAAAAAAAATCTGATCAGTAACGTAAATAACGCAATGAATGTTGTTGAACTGTCAAAATGAAACAAATTAGGCAAAATTGTTTACGAAAATAAGTTGCGCAATTAGGGTACAGGTTATGAACTATATATGTGCTAAATTTCATTCAAATCCGTTCCGTAGTTTTTGCGTGAGAGAGTAACAAACATCCATCCATCCATCCTCACAAACTTTCGTGTTTATAATGTTATATTGTAGGATATATAATAGGCTATATTTCTGGTAGTCTATATAGGTGCTCTAAAAGCCCTATTTGAATAGTAAAGAGCTCTTTGGAGCTGTTAACTATAAACGTTTAGTAATAACATTAGTGATTTCGAAGCTGTTCGCAAGTAACGTTTGAGAGGAGTTCAACTGTGCGTTAAATAGTCCCATGGGGTAGAGTTTACATAATTTGAGTTGGTGTTTGGGACTCATTTTTATTTAAATCCTAGGATTTGAATTAGCAATATGTACCACTGCTCCTACTGGGCCACCACTGCTCCCACTGGGCTAGCACTGCTCCCACTTGGCTACCACTACTCCTACTGGGCCACCACTGCTCCCACTGGGCCACTACTGCTCCCACTGGGCTACCAGTGCTCCCACTGGGCTAGCACTGCTCCCACTTAGCTACCAGTGCTCCCACTGGGCTAGCACTGCTCCCACTTAGCTACCACTGCTCCCACTGGGCCACCACTGCTCCCACTAGGCTCGCACTGGGTTACCATTGCTCCCATTGAGTCACCATTGCTCCCACTGAGCCACCATTGCTCCCACTGAGTCGCCATTGCTCCCACTTGGCCACCACTGCTCCCACTGGGCCACCACTGCTCCCACTGGGCCACCACTGCTCCCACTGGGCCACCACTGCTCCCACTGGGCTACCACTGCCCCAAACAATACAAATTAGGTATTAATAATGTTTCTGTTTTTGTTACAGGTAAGTGCTGAATGTATATGTTACACGATTACATTGTAAGCACAGATTATCTGTGATTGTAAGCGAATCTTAAAGTAAGTACAGTCTGACTATTTTCTTAATGTCCCTCGGGAATCATCGCATTTCCGAATACAAACGAATGCTAATTTCCATGTCCATCAATAATTAGATTTATCGTGTATAATAATTTGAATTCAGAACTAAGTACTTTATTGTTGTTTTGATTTCCGTGAATTGAGAAATTGTATTTACAAAGCATTAAAACTAGCTTAGTAAATATCTTGTATATGAAATTACGGTTAAAGTTTAGAAACGTGCCGACTCGATAGGGGGTAGAGGAAGGAGGGGGAGGGAAAAATGCATTTCCGGCAAAAAAAAAATGTTGTGGAGGGTTCAGAAGACCGTCCAGAACCCCCAAAGTAACTTCAAATTATTTCTAGCAAGGCGGCACGTTTCTAAACCCAACAACCCGCAATTACCCCGTGAACAACAAAATAACAAAATGGCAAGGAAGATGAAATTCTAAAGTGTTTATTAATTCTGATCACGTAGCTATGCAGCACTATGCATAAAACTTTGTTCGATAGATTAGTTTTTTATTCAATTTATTTAACTTGCAAGTTATTTCATGCATTTTCCTTATTTTATTTATCAATGTTTTCCTTCTGTATTCCCAACAGCTTCTCAAATTAAACAACACTCCTAAGAATTCATCTCTTTAAGAAGTCATATTAAGGCTAGGGTTAGATTGTAAGCGATTAATAATAAGCGGTTTAACGTCGTGAGTTGATACGGCTTATTGGTGATTTGCACGAATTTACTCTCCCGAATCGGGCAAATTAACACTTTTAAATAATATTATTTTTTCTTGAGGCGATTCGCACGAAGTTAATTTATTTGTAAGCAAATCGACAACTCCAGGAATCGAAATAATGGCACCAAAGTAATGGTAGTGACCTTTATTTATAAGTGTTGCTTAAAGTTAAGGGACGTTTATACGTCAAAAATGTGTAATTAGTCAGTCGCTAATCATAAGTTTACTTTATCTATAAATCCTTTATAAAAGTTTCTGAAACAGTTAGCTTATTACCAACATTAAAACAACCAGTGTCATAGTAACCATAATATCATCCAAATGAGTGTTATAACGTTGTACTAAATTTAATTATGCAACTCTTTTCAACATTTAAGCGGGGGACAGCAGCACCTGCTGCACGCATGTGTGTGTGATGTGCTGCTGCAGGCGACGTTCATACGTGCAGTTGTACTGAATTTCGTGGGATTTTTTAAATTCTTGATCTTGAATTACAAACACTCAATGGTTTCAGAACATTTTATAGAGGATTCATATCATGGGTGTAGATAAAGTCTTGTATGCAACTGTACAAAATTAGGTATTAAAATACAACAGTTGCATAAATAACTATTAAGCAACGATTATGAATAAAGAGTTATTATCTTTCAATAATAGTCACTACCCGCTATCTCAACCGCTCGCTTACTGTCTGACCAAAGCCTTACCAATAAATGCCGACTGCTTAGCAGTCCAATAGGCCGTCAATGGAAATAAGATAATATTTTCCCTATTTTTAGGGTTCCGTACCTCAAAAGGAAAACCGGAACCCTTATAGGATCACTTGTGTGTCTGTATGGCTGGCTGGTTGGGTGTTTCTCTGCCTGTCACAGCCAATTTGCTCCGAATCTTCTGGACCAATTAAGTTGAAATTAGGTAAACAAATGAATTTGTGACCCAAACACGGACGTGTAACGTAAATAAATGAATTTTGAATATGGGGTTCACTTTTAATGACATGTGGAATAGGGTGTAAAGTTCACTCATCCACCATAGAAAAGGGAGGATCCTCCGACCAGACGGGTGTTGTGTCTGGCGGGCAACTGCCCATCGGTTTGAAGTTGAAATCTTGTATGTATGTCGATCGCTCGGTAAACTCTAACTGCGCGATGCAGGATTTGTGTGACGTCATGTCTATGATGCGTAGTTCGTATGTGGCGGTGTAACCGCTATACACTTTTTGGGTGTAAACAGGAAAATTTTAAAAAATGTTTGGCTATCTGTACCGTGTCACACATGAAATGAAAGGGCTTTGATGAAAATTGTCCATTCCCCCCCTTATCTCCGAAACAACTAAGGCTAAAATTAAAAAAAAAAAAATACAAAGAATGGTTCTTTGCTCATAAATTACAAGGAAGACTTATAAGAAGTCTATGATCTCAAAATAGCATGGTAAATCTCTCAATATTGTTCGTAAAAACTTACATTTGCAGTTGGAATGTATGGGAGACCATGTTTTTCAACTACAATCTTGAGATAAATTCATTCCAACAACGGAACCGTTCATTGAGCGTGATCCGACACGCACTTGGCCGGTTTTTATCACTGGCGCACCCCTAGCCATCGACAGAGCATCAGTCGCCCCTCTACTCTGATATAAATTCCGTTTCCTCATTTCTTTTTATTATTTTTGTAATACTGTTAAGTTAGGTGCTCAGTTGTTGCCTTGTGTCGAATGTTTTTTTTTGTTTAGGGGTGGGCAGTAGGCCAAGTTGTTATATATTGGTGTATTCACTTTATTAGAGCGTTATTATAGTCTGACTGCCTCGTTGGTCTAGTGGTCGCAAGCGCTATTGCTGAGCATGAGGTCCTGTGTTCGATTCCCGGGTCGAGCAAAGTGTTATTGGGTTTTTCTATCTAGAATTTCTCAGTAGCAGCCTGCAGTCTGGATTTGTGCCCGGTTGATGGCAGTAGGCTCGCCCCCTATCACATGGGACTTAAACATAACTGGCGAAATGTGGGTGTACCTGCTACAGGTACACCTCTGCCCAACCCTTTGGGGAAACAAGGCGTTATGTTATGTTTATGTTATGTTATTATTGTAGTCCAGTGAGGTCGTTAGTTCAACCTCTTTTTACACGATTACGGCGAAACACAAAGGAGGGTTATGATTTTGACCGGTATTTATTTATTTTTGCCAATATATGTCTCGGAACAATTAACTACAAAAGGTGCTCGACTACACTTTCTTGCGCGTGACCTGGCAAAATCGAAGATATATAAGTACTGTTGGACAGCCTATGGGAAAGTACATATTAAGAAGGATGATGATTCTCCTACTATTGTTATAAATAGTGAGTCACAGGTACATAATCTTTTACAACTTAAATGACTAGTTGTCATCTTGCAAACGACCTATCACTTCAATTTTATTTCTTTACCCTATTTTACCTATTTGTTAAACTTTCATTGGTATTTAAAACCCTCAAAATTATTTAGTATTAAGTTATACCATAAGTTAAATAATAAGCCATATTTTGTTAACCAATCGTGCTGTTACGCTCATTCTTCATCATTCAAATCTACACTCAATCCGGAAACCAAATTTACAAACTTTCATACCTTACATACCTCTACACACTTACAGACACATGCATCCACCCACACCCACACACGGAATAATAATACGAATATAGTTATGATATCCTGCACCTGTAAAACTTATAAATATGGATAATACTTTATTAACTTTGAATGACATAGACAATTCTGAAATAGCCCAAGTGTTTGATTGTGGCATTGACGACTTCGCTAAGCATATAGCGCCTAACTCTTCCGACTTTGCCATCGTTTCGCAGAATATTAGATCTATTTACTCTAACTTTGATGATCTTCAATTAAACTTAGCAATTCTTAAAACAGAAATCGATCTGTTAATCCTAACCGAATGTAGGCTGAACTCAAATAAACCAGTACCTCAAATAACTAACTATATCTCGTTCCAAACAACAAATCATCTGAATAAGGCTGACGGAGTGGTCGCCTATATTAAAAACACACATAAAAATAAGACAAGAGAAGTAAAGTTAGTTCACGCGTCTTGCTTGGAGATTCATATTGTGCCTGACCTTATAGTTATTGCAATTTATCGGTCTCCCTCAACTGCGAACGCGGACCAATTTATTCACTCCTTAAACAATCACCTAACTACCATCGCATCAATTAAAAACGTAATAATCACTGGAGATATAAATATTAATCTTACATTCAATCAAAATGAGCAATCACACGAACGCTCAAATAGACTTAACTACCTCAATATGTTAGCCATGCATGGTCTACTCCCTGGTCACTCGCTCCCCACGACAGACAAAACCTGTCTTGACCATTTCATTTTAAAACTCAAACCTGGCACCAAAACTGCAACCATTGCAATTATTCACACAACTATTACTGACCATTTCATGACTTTCCTAAAAATCACAAACCATTCAAATTTAATAAGATGCTCAAAAACAAAAACAGTCTTTAATTTGGAGAAGGGACTTGAGCTCCTCAAAGCTAGTAACCTGTCAGACCTATTAAAACATGATAACCCTAACACTCTTACCAATAATCTAATTGAAATACTGCAAAATTGTGTCACACTCAGTACAATAACTCTGAATGTACCTTTGAAAAATAGAATCTTAAAACCGTGGATGACTATTGGCTTATTGCGCTGTATTTTGAATAGAAATTGTATGCAGAAGAGACTCAGGCTTGACCCATTCAACGAAGTACTAAAAATCACATACAAAAGGTATCGTAATTACTGCATTACCATTATCAGAAAACAAAAACGAAAATATGACAGAATTCAACTTTCCAAAGTGCACAAAAACCCTAAAAAGACATGGGATATCATTAACAACATCACACAACGCAAACCTAAAAAAACACATAGTTTGGATCTACTAGAGCTATCCACTTCCCCACAGAAATCTGTTGACAAGGTTAATGATTACTTCTCTAACATAGGCAAGCTTCTTGCAGATAATATCACTACTTCTCAGCCCTCAGCAGGAGATAATACTAATCCTGACTCATTCTCGACAGATGGTCCTTTGCCCTCATCTTTTGTTCTTCTCGACACAGACCCCGACGAAGTTCGAGCCACTCTAATGAGTTTGAAAGCAGATAGTGCTCCTGGCTGGGATAAAATACAAGTCAACTTTCTAAAAGCCGCTCACGAACCAATTGTGCCAGTCATAACCCACTTAATTAATCTATGCTTCGAGCAGGGACTTTTCCCGGACGCTTTGAAAGTGGCCCTAATAACACCTGTGTACAAGTCTGGGGACAGGACTGACCCGTCAAATTATAGGCCAATCTCTGTCCTACCGTCCATTTCAAAAATCCTTGAGAGACTTATAAACTCGCGCCTAGTTAAATTCCTCTCTAAATATAAAATACTGTCGCCCTCTCAATTTGGGTTTAGACAAGGAAAGTCTACTGAGGATGCAGTTCTGTCACTAACTTCTGCTCTGGTAGATGGAGTGGATAGTGGCAACAAGTGTCTAACTGTTTTTCTTGACCTCAAAAAGGCCTTTGACACAGTGTCTGTCCCCATACTTTTACATAGGCTAGAAAGCATCGGTTTAAGGGGACCTGCTCTTGATCTTTTTAAGTCTTACCTGAGCAATCGCAAACAAACGGTTAAAATTGCGAATTACACTAGCTCCGAGTTAGCCGTTACTTTCGGAGTCGGTCAGGGCAGTGTCCTTGGGCCGACCTTGTTCCTTATCTACATTAATAATTTATGCAACATGAAGATTGACGGCGGACTCATATTCTCATACGCCGACGACACTGCCATTGTCTTCACTGCTAAAACTTGGGCTAGTGTTCGAAGGCTGGCTGAATGTGGCCTGGCAAAGATTGCAGCTTGGCTAAATTATAGT
This sequence comes from Agrochola lychnidis, assembly GCA_963680765.1. Classification (NCBI taxonomy): domain Eukaryota; kingdom Metazoa; phylum Arthropoda; class Insecta; order Lepidoptera; family Noctuidae; genus Agrochola; species Agrochola lychnidis. The sequence goes on from OY796872.1 coordinate 16,447,794, forward strand.
CTCCTCACGCTTAATGCCTCTAAATCCAACTATATCTGCTTTACTAAGTATAATAACTCGCAACCGTCACAAGAATTCCAAATAAAAATACACAACTGTCCTGACCCCCCAACCCTCGACTGCACATGTGTAAGGATTGATAGGTTACAACACACTAAATACCTAGGGGTTATGATTGACCAGCGCCTGTCCTGGCACATGCACACTGAACTTATAATGAAAAGAGTTAGGAAAATGATATGGACCTTTAAGGCACTGCGACATGCGGCTTCAAAGCGGCTTCTGAAGCAAGTATACATATCATTGGCCCAATCGATCCTCACATACTGTTTGCCTTGTTGGGGAGGGACAACAAAAATAAAAAATTTAGAACTTGAGAGGGCCCAAAGATCCTTGCTTAAGGTCATGTTCTTTAAACCCTATAGATTCCCTACTCGAAGCCTGTACCAATTATCTGGTCTTCTGTCTGTAAGGAAACTTTATTTGCTTCAACTCATACTAAAAAAGCACACATCCCTCCCATATGATCCCTCTAAGCCTAGAAAGAGAAGGAACTACTTAGTCGCTCCAACTGTCAAGGTTAGATCTACTTTCGCTAAAAGACAATACTCAAGGCAATCTTCTTACCTATACAACTTGCTGAATAAAGAACTACGTATATACTCCTTGAAGCGCCGCGACTGTAAAAGAGTTGTAACCGAATGGCTCAAGACTAAAACCTACGACGATGTTGAGTCTTTTGTATCTACGCTTCAATAACCAAATTACTTGCATTTGGGTTGTTGTGTACAAGGTTAGTGGAAGAAGTTGTATTTGGCTTCTTCCGATCCCAAGACATTGTCGCAGGGCTATCCTACAACCTACAACCTACATTCTGCAGTTGAGCTTGCACTTACACCTAAACTGTATCCTTACCCAGAGAACCCAGATATTATCTACCTAATTGCCAAATCTCATTCGGATCTGTTCAGCCATTTCGGCGTGAAGTCGTAACAAGCAAACAAACAATGCAAACACACAAATTCCTAATAAACAAATACATTCTCGTATCTATTTTTATGTTGAGCAGGATATTAAACGACAGTATAACTCTAAATATTCTAACTATAATTCACGCACTACACACCCTCACACTTCACACTCTCACCCATACTCACACATAATCACTCACCCATACTCACACATAATCACACGTAACACGCGACTTGGCTCTTTTCTATGCATAACTCTCACTCATTTACCCTTTCAATTGTTTAATTTTAAGTTACTAGTTACGTTAATTGTTTCATTTAATTTATTTTATTTTACTGCATGTTTACATTGTCTACACTGCTCAATTACATAAGATGATGATAAGTGGAAGCGCGGAGTCTCCTAACACAAGCAATTCCTTGCTTAAAAGGTGATCTCCGATCATATGTATGTAAATGCCTTTTTGTAATTGAAATAAATATTTTGTATTTTTTTTTTTTTGTATTTATGTATGTTCATCTGATCCTTCGTAACTTCTAAACTACTTATCATAATTTGACAAATGAGGTATCGTTGGAAGCGTTTTATGTTTTCTGAGTCACTTTTAACGGTGAATCTATTCAATAGCGCTATTGGTTCGATAACTCGTGAAAGTGTGTTTTTAGGGTTCCGTTGCCAAATGGCAAAAAACGGAACCCTTGTAGATTCGTCATGTCTGTCTGTCTGTCCGTCCGTCCGTATGTCACAGCCATTTTTTTCCGAAACTATAAGAGCTATGCTGTTGAAACTTGGTAAGTAGATGTATTCTGTGAACCGCATTAAGATTTTCACACAAAAATAAAAAATAAAAACAAATAATTTTGGAGTTCCCCATACTTAGAACTGAAACTCAAAAAATTTTTTTTCATCAATCCCATACGTGTGGTATCTATGGATAAGTCTTCAAAAATGATATTGAGGTTTCTAATATATTTTTTTTCTAAACTGAATAGTTTGCGCGAGAGACACTTCCAAAGTGGTAAAATGTGCGTCCCCTCCCCCTGTAACTTCTAAAATAAGAGAATGATAAAACTAAAAAAAAATATATGATGTACATTACCATGTAAACTTCCACCGAAAATTGGTTTGAACGAAATCTAGCAAGTAGTTTTTTTTAATACGTCATAAATCGTAAACCGCAATTTACCTTTCATTCAATGTTCTGCACTTGGCCGCTTTTTTTTATGTAAGATAAACTCCGTTTAAACTTAGGTTAACTTAATTGACCAATGTGTGCTGTTTATCGGTTCGATAACTATATTTTTGACGTTACATTTCATAGACTACATCAACTTTTAGGTTATTTAACGTATATTTATGAAATAAATTGCCAGTGAAAGCTAAATGGATACTAAAAATTATTAAAAGGAGTAGCGAGTGTTTTTACGCAACTCGTTTCAACGTTCAAGCGGGGGACAGCAGCACCCGCTGCACGCATGTGTGTGTGATGTGCTGCTGCAGGCGACGTACATACGTGCGGTTGTACTGAATTTCGTGGGAATTTATTCTTGATCTTGAATTACAAACACCTAATGATTTCTGAAACGTGGTCGCTCACAATGGGCCTTATCAAAAGGCTAAAAGTCACCCAAAGGGCAATGGAGAGGGCTATGCTTGGAGTTTCCCTACGTGATCGAATCAGAAATGAAGAGATCCGCAGGAGAACCAAGGTAATCGACATAGCCCGAAGAATTGCCAAACTTAAGTGGCAATGGGCAGGGCACATTGCTCGCAGAACGGATGGCCGATGGGGTCGAAAGGTTCTGGAGTGGCGACCACGTACCGGAAGACGTAGCGTTGGAAGGCCTCCCACAAGATGGACCGATGTCCTTGTGAATGCCGCAGGAATCCGCTGGATGCGGAAAGCACAGAATCGGTCGAAGTGGCGGTGCTTGGGGGAGGCCTATGTCCAGCAGTGGACGTCTTTCGGCTGAAATGATGATGATGAATGATTTCAGAAACTTTTAACTTTTTCTTTTTCTCTTTTCTACTGTTATAATTAGGTATTATACAACAGTTGCATAAATAACTATTTCCGCACTACAGCTGAGAAGCTTGAGCTAACATACAACTAAGGTTCGATTATGAACAGTTTGGTGAAATTGGCCCGTAATCAAAAATATACTAACATCAAACACGTGTAGCTCTTCAAACGACTTTTTATCTTAAAACACGTGTACTTAATAATTTATTAATATAATAATACTCATCAGTGCTCGGTTATTAATCGGATTGCATTGTGTTTTCTATTTGCAGACGTGTTGCTTAATAGGGCGTAAGTTATAAGCGGTAGCGGGGTTAGTAAAGTCATTTCATCATTAATTTTTTCATCATTTGTAGATCTTTGACTGTTGTAACGGGTCGTCAGAAGCCGGAAAGTCTGACAACCAGTCTTACCAAGGGGCACCGTGTTACCTAGTGACTAGGTTGTAGAGGTCAGAAAAGCAGTTGCTCCATGTAAAATACACATAGTTGGAAACAGGCTTGACAGATGATATCACATGAAATAATTCCGTAAATTACAGGCAGAGAACACACATGTGTTTAAATAAAAGTTAATTGCTTATCTTAGATTAGAACATTTAATTCTAACAGAGCATGTTTTTGGGAGCCATCTCTTATGATTTGTCGAAGACATTCGATTCTGTCCTCCAAGATTTGGCCTAAAAATTGCATATGACCAGTATTTAAAATTTTCTTATCGTAAATGTAAAAAAAATCTCATTTATTGAAAATTGGCTGAGTTTCAGGATTATACAAATGTTAATATTTTATTTTTAATAGGAGAGCTAAGCTACCTTTCAAACGTATGATATTTTTATGACTTTTCTTGCACTGTTAAGTTTTACATTTCTAACTGTAACACAGAAGACCTACACCACACTTTAACCTTTAAACAGAAATGATCAGCACGTGATGTCCATATTCCTGCTTGATCTCTTCACTTACACCAAACCCCCATTCGCGATGCATCGCAACAATCCGCCCGGTACACTGCGTTGCAAACAAAAGTGCCCAGTTCAATTCGACTAATGGAGGGAGATAAGCTCCCTCGCATTACCGCTCCGCTCCAGCGTACACTCTAGGCCGAGTGTGTGCTCGAGGTATGATAATGCACGCAAGTGTACGATTGTGTGTTGTTTAGGGAGATGAGAGGGCTGAATTTGACAGGGTTTATAAATGTCTCTTTTTTGTCGAATACGGGGCAGTAAAAAAGGGAAAAATTAATTTGTCTCTCTATTTTGAGGTTTGAATACAATGTTGTTATTGTGCGAGTGTGGTTAGAGGTAGGTACAGTATTTTTTATTTTCTTAGTGTCCCTCGGGTATCATCGGATTTCCGAATACAAACGAATGCTAATTTCCATGTCCATCAATTATTAGATTTAGCGTGTATAATAATTTGAATTCAGAACTAAGTAGGGTCGTTGCGCCGGTTTCTCGACCACCTCCTGTATGCGACCACTTGTCTGACTAGGTTTCTTTAATTAAAGATAATATCCTTTCTATAGGAAATAAAAATAAATAGTATACCTTAAATATTATTTGAATAGATGCGTAATAAGAATTTACAAAATTTTAAACCAACCGGTAGACCCAAAGCAAAGAAAAAGGACGCTCAATTCACGTGTTGATTCAGTGTGTGTGGACGTGCTGCGCAAGAGCAAAAAATTAGCAAGGCGCGCGGCGTTCGAAGGTAAGTTTTGTTACTTATTTTAAGTTTTTTACTCAAATTAGAAGCGTGAGTACTTCAATTATGTAGTGATTTACATTTTTTTATTGCATTTAAGTAGATTTTTATCTTATATTAAACTAAAACCCAGTGGTCGGTTACTGAAATGCACATTTTAATAATACGTTAGATAGCGACCGGGTGGTCGTATTCTGACTCGCACAGTTTTATTTTGTTTTGCTTATTATTTTCTCAATGTTTTATTTATGGTTACACAATTTAGGGTTTGGTATTGTAAAAGCCTAAACATACAATTCTTCAGTAAACGACCATATGTTTTCTTGATAAAACTTGTTAAATTCACCCACAAATATTGGTCCTAAATAGGTGGTCGCTAAGTAACAGTTCGGAAATTACGATGGTAGTTTGCGACCACCAAGATTTAGTACGAAAAAACGATGGGCGCAAACTAAAATAAGTTGCTTAAAAGTATGTTCAGTATTCGACCACATGTGATGATTTGACTTGTATAAGTAAAAGTAGTTTTTTTTTTTCATGATGACGCCTTCAGAAGCAAATAACTAAGAGGAAGAAAAAGACTTGGAGCATTGGTAAAAAGTTTCGAGAATATCACATCCCCCTGTCTCGCTCTTCTGAGCAGTTGGATGGGGCTGGTTTTCTCATCCTGGTTCTGGACAGTCATCGTGGTAGCGTCATACAAGCATCTCAACACTTCGATATAGCGCCAGTCAATTCGACATCGTTGCAGAGAGGCCAGAACTGCACATATTACGATGGAGTCGAAGGCTTTCTCGTAGTCCACAAATGCCAAACACAGCGGCTGGTTGTACTCCTTAGTCTTCAGTACAATTTGTCGAACTGTATGGAAGTGGTCTACGGAACTAAAGCCTTTTCGAAAACCGGCTTGTTTTGGTGGCTGGAACTCGTCAAGTCTTCTGGCGAGACGGTACGTTCTCGAGAACAGCTTGTATTCGTGTCTCAGAAGTGAAATGGGTCTATAGTTCTTCAGCAATGTATTGTCACCTTTTTTGAAGAACAGATCCACCGCACCTCTGCTCCATGCCTTGGGCGTTGTACCCTCCTGGATGACGGAGTTAAAGAGACTCGCTAGCTCTCATGACTGGAGCTCCGCCCGCTTGCCCGTCGCCAAGTGTGGATTCCCAATTAAGAAGCAGGAGCTTCTGGATACTGTCCAAAAAATTATCAAAAACCATGGATCAAAGAATCCCTTCAAAGACGATCGTCCAGGACAAACTTGTCTGGAACAGGACAAAGTGGCTTCTCTATGCCCTAAAACTGGGAAAAGCTTTTTTAGCTCCTAAGGGATTATATCGTTTTTTTTTTTTACCAGGTTTAATCGGGCAACGAAAAAGATTTATTTTGTTTGATTAATTTAATAAAAAATGTTAAATCTAACGATTAAATATTATTTGTGTTGATGATTATTTGATATTTAATTATGTTTGAGTTAAAGTGAAAAATAAAAAATATTTTTATCTATAAAAGTTGTTTTATTACTTTATTTTTATGTTTTTTAGTAGTGGCCGTAATCTAGCATACTAGTGGTCATTAACTGAAAAAAGTGGTCGTTATCTAGCATTTCGGCAATTTTTGCACATTTTCCATAATTTTTCATAATTTAGAAATGAAAGCGTGATATTTTATATTTTGTTTCACAACTAGACTATATTTAGGACCAATATACAAGGTCGCCAACTATTTTGCATATAAATAGCGTATATTTTGATTCGTCTAAAGTTAGCAAGTCAGCTAATTGGTCGCCAACCGGCGCAACCACCCTACTTTGTTGTTGTTTTGTTTTGATTTCCGTGTGAACTATATAGAGCTGTAAAACTAGTTTCCTATCTGTCATGCGTGCAACTTTAGCAGCTTTCCTCCCATTTTTTAAATAAATTACATTAAGTTAAAAGAGTATTAACAACTCTATATACTTCCAAGTCGATTGAGAGCGTCCGGTCTGCACTAAGTACAAAAGGCAACTAATAAAAATCCGAACGAAGTTTGTCGAAGGACATTAAGTAAATAGAAATACAGTATATAACTTTGACGAGGCATCGATAGTAGCAACCTTTATTTAATGCATTGTTGCTTAAAGTCATTTCGATTCTCTAAACTACTTTACTCCTTATTACCAATTTAAGATGGCAGTCTTCCAGAAACTTCTAGCACTGGACTTTCGCTGTAAACGTTGCATTTACATTAGCTACATAATAGCTTGGCTATAAAATAGCCGTTGTCAGTATTTAAATGCTATTACGTGCTACTTTGTCCCTCTAAAGGAATGTAAGGCACAAATGAAGCCCAATTCTCATATTTAAAACGTTCAAAAACTTGACAAAATCTATATAAAATAGAGATTTTTTTGACAGAGACAAATTGGAATGCGACCGTTCTTAAAAATACGGAAATAGCTTCTCTGTTACAAAAGCTTCATCTCTACTCCCAAAGCACAAATGATTGTTCCTACCCTGTTCCAACGATTAATGCATGATTCAACGCACACTAAGCGCTCGATGGTAACCCGCATACAAATGCAAGGCACGTCCGCACGCTTTGAGTGCCGGCTTCGACTGGCGTGATTCGTGAATGGCGCGCTGAATGTTGCGTGCGGGTAGATGAAGATATTTAGAGTTGCTTTGTTGTGGCACAGATTAAATACAGATAGTTCACTCCGCAAAAACATTTAAACAAAAAGCGACTCTTGCTACGACACAATAAAGTGCAATTCGCACAGCGCTAATTACCTAGCTACTGTTATATTCACCTAGAAGTTACGTAACTCTTATATCTTCTGACTACGTTACACTCACTGAATTGGTCCGACAAGACAAGCCCGCCGCGTACTTCATTCATATTTAGGAGTGAACTATCTGAATTTATCTGTGGTTGTGGTTGCATAAAGAGTGTGATGTGTGTGAGATTAGAGTATTTTGTGATTTTGCATAATTACCTTGTCCTGCATATACGTGATGAATTTTTAATTTGACAATTTGCTTTGTAGTTAATTGATTCACGCGTGACCTTGCGGAAATCCATTATAAAATACAATAGACGTGGATATATTTACTAACCTGTTCCTCTTTGCTATTTCATAAGAACTATAAAAAACTTCTGAAAGAAATCGACACGTGTTTCACCTCGAGGCATCCTCAGGATGACGATTGACTTGTCGCGAACCCGAACACGGCGTGTTGCCACACCGAGCGCTGAACGCAGACACAGTCCATCGCCATCCTGAGGATGCCTCGTTGAGAGGTAAAACACGTGTCGATTTATTTCAGGAGTTTTTTATGGCTCCTAAGAAATAGCAAAGCGGAACAGGTTACTAAATATATCCACGTCAATTGTATTTTTTTTTTATTTGCTTTTTTCTAAGGCATTTGCCAGACTGGCCTGTAATTGTCTCACTGCAAGGGTAAAGCCCGAAAGCAGGAAGCATTACTACGTACTACTTCTCAAAATGACTTTATTATGTCGGACCATTTTACCGGGTTTCCCTACGGTGTTTTCTTTTTCGTCAGTCAGTGATGCCTTGGTAAATATGGCCTGTGTTGGATCATTTAGCTCCCTTCAAAATGATTGAGCTGAATGCATGCGTCATGTTCGTGAACGGGCGCTGTCAGTAGGGACTAGTCATCTCTTAGCTGCCACGGCTTATTTTAATTTAATTTTTGAATTGTTTTATTTTTTATTACGGACGCTTTTAACGTTCTGCATCGTTCTCACATGTATAACCTCAACATGAATGATGTAACCAATATTTTGTAACCATATTTTGATTTAAAAGAGTATCCGTGGAGTTCCTTGCCCGTTCTTCTCCATAGGTTTTGAATGGGCAACTAGCTTGATAATTCAAAAGTACATGTGATTGGTTTATTTGAAATAAATGCTTTGAGTTTGAGTAGATTATCTTAGAATGTATATAATGGTTCTTGCTAGGTTTGAACCCATAAACTCGAGCTCGAGAAGCAAATCCACTCATATTTGATTAAATATCTTATCGTCAAGTTCATAAGCGAGGTTTCAAAGGTTCTTAAAACTTACCTGCAATTCATGAGCAAATTGTGCAATAAATAATAGGCGCCATTATTATTGTTACTATTTATTTCTATTACCTCACAGTTACACTATCAAAAGCCTAACCTTACGATAATTACAATGATAAATATTACATATCGCTCGTATCACTGTTGTTGTCACCAGCCAATTTTTTACAAGTTTCTCGAAATAGTACAGATGATAACGGTATCTCGGCTTATCGCAAGCGGAATGTTTTAGTCACAGTATCATTCTGACCACGGTATAAAACACACGAGAACTGTAAATAAACTTGAAATAAAAGTGAAGATTAATCTGACGAAAGAAAATACGACAACAAAAGAAATTGAACTAGAACAAGAGACCATAGAGGTCAACAGGAATCTCAAAATGGATTTCACAAATAAAGTGGTAATAGTAACAGGAGCTAGTTCAGGAATTGGAGCAGCATCAGCGATTCTCTTTGCAAAACATGGAGCAAAACTCACACTAATTGGTAGAGATGAACAAAGACTTAAAAACACAGCAGATAAGTGTCAAGAAGCCAACGGAATGCTGCCGCTATGTCTCAGATTAGATCTTACAGCTAATGGAAGCTGTGTTACAGTGATAACTAAAACAGTTGCTCACTACCAAAGAATAGATGTCCTTGTTAACTGTGCTGGTAAAATGCTCATGGGATCCTTATTTGATGATAGTATAGACACGTTTGACGAAATGATAGACATAAATCTTCGTGTACCGTACAAACTGACTCATCTAGCGTTACCATACTTAGTGAAAACTAAAGGGAACATAGTGAATTTGCACGCGACGAAATACACAAAAGTTGTACATGGATTTATACCTTATACTGTAACAAAAGCTGGTTTGGAAAGGTTTACTAGAACTGCAGCTGTTGAATTGGCATCTGAAGGAGTGAGGGTCAATGCTGTTCAACCCGGTTTAACAAGGACGAATATTTTGAAGAATTTGGCAATGGGTGAAGATGAGATGCAGGATGTTTATGATCTTTTGTCACAAAAGATGAAGATCTTGGATCCTGAGGAGGTAGCTAAGATGGTAGTGTTCGTTGCTAGTGAAGTGTGTCCCAATCTGAATGGTTCGGATATTGGTCTGACTGGTGCTTCGTCGTTTATGTGATAGAGTGAAGGTCTGGATTCTGGATTGGGTGAAAGTGGTTTAGACCAAAGTGATATGTGAGAAACATTATTGTTTTGTTCTGACTGAGAAGACAAAACTATGAAATAATGAGAGTTAATTTCATTTAAAAATAAAAATTGTGTTTGTGTTTCGTATTAAGTGATTTTGTATAGTAGGGTTTCTAGTTACCTATTTCTTTTATTATAAATTAAAATGTTTGAAAGAGTCGTAAAGTGTTTACATATTTCTTTCTAGTTCACCTTTTAAACACCTGTATAACATTAAAACAGTGTCGTGGTTGTCGTGAAACCTCGAAATAATGTAGAGTAAGTTTAAAAAAAAATATACGAATCTTGTGACTTTTCTTTTTGCTGTCTTGATCAGATTATGGAGAAAAAGTGGTGCTCCACTGCTCACGCTAAGCTAAGTACACTGGATTTCACAGCTTTAATTTTTAGTTAGTGTTTTAAATACATTCCAAATGTTTCTGTCATAATTTTTTTTGTATATTTCTTATCGCTGTTTGTGCCATGCCAACATATCACTATGTTTATCTAGCTGATTACAATTGTGTACTGATATTGTACTGATATTAATTACATTGTTATCAAATTGGCGTAGAAATAAAAACAGCAAGTCAGATTATGGTATTTTTGTGTGTTGGAAAAGCTATTATTGAAAGAGTTGAATCCTGGAAGTACCAAAAATTCGCTTTCCTATATCGTGCCGTGGGTGCGTTTGATTCCCAGACCCGAAACAACCATCTGTAAGATCATACAAATATGTTACTATCAAATCATAAGCATCGCTACATGTAAACGTCAAATAACTGACATAATATTCTGTCATATATCATATCAAACCTAAAACACCCACAAAATTCGCTCCAATATTCCCAAGCGCGACCAACGTCATTGATATGCAGCGCTCGATCGACATTGACGGACAGACAGACAATGACAGTAGTACGATTATAGACGCAGATTACATTACCTTATCGAGAGCCATCGCATCTGATGGGATTACTGGATTATCTGTCTGGTTAGTGTCGAGATTGACCAGATCATGTCAGAATTAGCTGCTCGGTGATTTAGTTTTGATTATGCTTTTGAAACGTAATGGTTTTATCTTTTGAAAAGGTTCCTTTTCTTTTCAAACCTGTCGGATGAAGGACTTATCTTTCTACTTAACTTTTATATGTATATATATATATATCTCTACTATCAAATACACATTAATAAACCATAGTGTCATCATAGTGTATATCGTCTGTTTTTTTTTTTTCATTGAGCAAAGAGCTTGTATTTGTTAATTCCTTTATCACATCAATACAGTCGATTATTTTAACATCTGGCAGTTTTGTTTATTAAAACACTTTTGTTATCAGTAAACTTATCAGGAGCACTAAAATTCATTAAAATTTCGTATCAGCTGATTTACTGTTGCATAATATTTTTGAAGCTATGCTGTTAGTCTTGATTCATCATCGTCATCATCATAATTACAGCTGAAAGACGTCCACTGCTGGTCATAGACCTCCCCCAAGCAAGTAATCTGCGTTTGCAATTTATTTTCAAAATATGTAAACAAACACGAGTTTTGGGAAAAACAACTGTAATGCCTACACATAAGGTTCAGTTTGCGCTACAACTTCATATTCTTTATACTTTCAGCAGTACTAGTCAGTATAAAATCAACTTTATTAACACTAATATAAAGTTGATGTTTGTTTAAGTGGAAATAACATCAATTGGAAACAAGGATATAATTAATAGACCTTAGTGTACTTGGTTTTGGGTACTCTTATAAGAGTTTCGGGAATAAACTGAGTAAAGACTTCAATAGTTAATATCTTATAGGAAACTGATTACATCCGAGTTTTTCTTATAAAGTCTCAGCTTACTTTGAGAGGTTGAAAATGCCGGAGATTGCGTCGATCTTATTTCCGGCCATTTTGTTTGCATACTTAAATAGTAAACAACTATGATTTTTTCAGATAAATCAGGTATATCTACTGAAGAAATTTTTGAAATATTTTGTCTTTTCGATTTTAGAAAATGCCCAAAAATATCTGAAACATATAAGAGCCTTCCTAGCTCATGAGAGAAAAACTCTACCACGAGTTAGCTTCATCAATCTTCGACCACCACGCCCGCTCTTATTAACAAAATAGCTTTTTGCAATCAAACAAGTAAAACTTTGGATGAGTTCTTAAGTTTAAACTGTTAATCAACTTGGGAACACCACAGTCTTTGAGGGATGCACAAGATTGAATGAAGAGCGAGGTTCGGAAGTATAGAAAAGGAATTATTTAATTGTTTGATAAAATTGTATTATGCTTCATAATCTTGAAAGCGTCAAAGGGGAAGAAAAGGCCTTCCTTACTCCCTGCACGGGTATCGCAAAAGGTAATGGGATTAGGTTAAGTAGATTTACAGCAGCGGTCTATATCTGACCATGTAATGGACATTAATCTAGCTTAGAATCTACAGTCGAAAAGATTTCAGACCATACAGGAAGGTTCGAAATTTATTGATGCAGTACTAAAACTCTATTGAGCTTGCCATCGAAGCTACGATAGAAAACGAATAAATATCTGAACGATGAGGATCATAACATGACGATATCATCCATAAAACTTTTTACAACCATCTGTTGCATCATATCAAGTGCCAAATTATTCAAAATCAATCATTTCTATAGTTATCGTCAATCGTATATAGGAAAACTTTGCACCAAGTCAATGTTAGGTACTATTTAAACGGCAGTGATATGTGGGGAGACGAGAGTTTAACGAGATTTTCTTCTTTAGATATGCTCGCGGCCTTTTATCAGTTCGCAGTGTGTGTGGGTTGGCTTTTGATACAGACGAAATGTGTGGCCAAAAATTGGCTACGTGTTACCAAGTAACAAAGAGTTCTTTTATTCAGACTTTTAGAACCTTTACAATCAAATTGTTCATTGGATGTTTGTTCCGATTTTACACCTCTCCAACCGTGAGCACCGTTCTAAGCCACAATTTTCACCTCTTTCTTGTTTTTGCTAGATATTAGTATTTCAATGTGTTAATACGTAATCCGTCCTAAATAGAATCGACGATTATATCATCAAGGTGCGGTACATTACATGCGACAAATAGGATAAGATAGACACATTATTATGTCGAGTTGTAATCAGACTACCGCAGCGGGCTATATAAATTGATTGATTGATTTTGATTCATGTGCTAGATTTTCTGAGTACGATTGCACCCGTTGCCATTTTCACGGGAAGCTATTCCTAGCAAGCTATAGGTTTGAACCTGCAGCTTAAGTCTATAACCACACTTGCAATGCATGCTTGGTTGCATTTTGACAAATCAGCAATATTCATCGCGTTATTTTACGTTGTCGAAAAGACAAATTTTTCAAAGACATGCAATGGATTATGAATTTCCTTCAAAATCCATCGGATTGCGATTGTGTTACGTTATTGGGGTTATGATAGAAAAATATTGTGTGGTTTCCAATTCTAATTTTGTGACGTATTTGAATGTTAAAACCACAAGCAATAATAATCTCATAATCTTGGAAATAAGTTTCTTCGAAATGGTTAACAGCCTCAATTACAGCAACATTGTTGTTTTCGTTTTTATGCACGTTTTGCCTATTAGTGGCCGCAATAATCGTTTATTTTAGTTTACCGAGCTTCCAATATCTGGAAGCTATAAATTTTGTTCTGAGATATATTAAATTGTTGAGTTATTTGGCGGTCGCCTCATAGAAAGAAGAGTTATAATTTGCTTTGTATCTTATTTTGAGATTATGATGAAGTCAAAGATTGAGGAATTCGGATAAATAACAGCAGTGACAGCCTAGTGGTGTGACCGTCGGACTGCCAAGTCCATAGGTCTCAAGTTCGAACCCAATCTCTGACTTTTCGGATTCATGTGCGTATTGTGAAATTATCACTTGCTTCAAAAACGGTGAATGAAAACATCGTGTAGAACCCGGCACGCCTAATGTAGATATTTCTCGACGGCATGTGGACCCAAGTCAGAGGCCCATGGGCGGCATAAAAACTCTGACACCAGGTTAGTTTGTAACCACACGAAAAAGGAAGAAAGATCGGATAAATGTGATAAGTAATGGAATTAGTAAGCAACAATTAAAATAGAGAATTCATGAAATATAATCCAGCTCAACTAGAGTCTAGATGGTCTTGTCTGATTTGCATGAACAGAAATAATATTTTCAAACGGATATTGGTTAAATCGGATTTTTTATCTAATTAATTAATGAATAAACACAGAATCAAGGACAAATTAAGTTGTTATTAAGGCGATGATAACCAACTAGTGTAAATGATTTGGAAAATAAATTAACGTTAAATTAAAGCTTTTTATAATAACTCAATCAGTGAATATTTAAGATTTTTTATTAAGCTATTGCATAGCTTTTATCGCGGGCTTTGAGCGCGGCGACCGAATCAAGAAATTCCGTAACGTAACGAAAATAAAACCTAACACCCCCCACTCCGCCTACCATGTAATGACGGTTCCCATGAAATCGTGATGTTGTCATGGGAAACGTGATGTTATCATGGGAACGTAATTTTTGTTTTATGTCATCACGTCATCATCCTAAGTGTAGCGTTGACAAATAGGAAGTATGGAGGTTACAAATGCTATGCAATAGCTTTACCGCGGCAGTCCCCGAGTGCCACACGTTTTTTTATTTTTTATTACATAGTGTAATTAATTTGTAAAGTTATGTCTAACGCGGATAAAAAACTGAAAATCACTCAAAAACTATCAAGCTTTTTTTCTGAAACCTTCACCATTATAAAGATAATTGAATTATTTATTTTTAGTAAACGTGTTTTATTAAAATGTCTTTTAATTTATGTATAATAAATTAATAATGCGTCTAATTTGGGACAGCGCTCCTTGATAGGCAAGTCCCTATTACTCGCTAGGCGTACGACGCGTTGCGTGAGCTCAGCACAGAACACGCAATCTAACCACTCAAGGCCACTGGCATATATCAGCGTCTTAAGAGATTATCATAAAAGTCAATTCCTTAGCATTTACTAGCCATGACTATAACCGATTTCCATAACGTTTTAATATCGTTCCGAAATCGTTTACCAACATCCTTAGCCCGGCAAACCTATCAAAGTCCAATAACTTTAGCGGTCTGTCAGACACGAATCGATTAACAACCATATCACATCCATCATACGGTGTAATATTGAATGGCAAGCGTACAAGGTAGAACATTGGCGGCAATATTGGACTAAAGCCAAAAACGGGGTACCACTTTAGTAAGACACTTCTGCCGATGTATATTTCGTTGTAAACTGTACTTTTGTCTTTGAGTCGTGAAGATTTCGGGGGTCAGCTTTGACTTGTTCTCTAACAAGTTAAAAATATTCTGTTACTAATAGTTCATGTAATTTATTAGTAGTGATTGTATCGCTTTGTAAAATCTAAACATTCCTTCCCGTCTCTTTATTTTGTTTACTTTTTATTTCATGTGACCTTCCTTAATACTGATTAATTACGTTGTAGTCGTTTGTTTTTATTTTATTAATGGCATTGACATTCGTGTTGTCGGGTTGTAGTCAAATTGGTTGTGTTATATCTGATTTTCGGCCAATTAAGGGAAATTGTTATTGACTGTGTGGTGGTGTTAAATAGTTGCCCTCAATTAAAGGTACAGTTCTGTTTGTAGGATTTATTTATAAAACAATATTTTCTGAAACCATTATGGTTACTGTTTTTGTTAGTATATTATTGGCTATTTATAGGTTTTTATTATCTATAGGTACTGTAACTGCTAGTTATAAAACAGTATCTGATAATTTGAATGTATTTTCTACTTTCTCAAACGCGATATCAGTTAAAACCTTAGTAATTGTACCATTGTTTCGATGTATAATTTCATCTGATGCCAATGAAAACTAGTGTTTATTGCTAACTAATCCTTATTTACTGCAGCTTGTCTATCTGTGCAGTTACTGTTTTATTGTTATTTCGTTGTTTATTGTTAGTTCGTTAATATATACGAAGTGCGCATTACAATAATCTCGTGTTGTAAATTCTCCTTTAACATTGGTATTTAATAGGTACTATTGTATCCTTCAAATAACTGCTCAGTCTATCTTTGAAGACATTATTACTTTCAGTGTGCCATTTAGTGTTTCCGTTATCAGGAAATGCACGTGTCGAAACTAAAAAACGAACTGCACAGAATGAAACTCTATAAATTGAATCAAACAGATTGAACACATCGATATGAAAATAAAAAGTTAAATCGCGCGGGTAGTCGACGAAAAGTTTAAATTTCCGGACGCGCTAGCTCTCGGGCGTCATTCTGTGATCGACACGCGGGCCGGGAGGACGTGTCGCGGAAATTAACTTTAACGTCCACGCGTATCAGATTGGCATGATAGTGGAATAAAAAATATGGTTTTCAATACACTATCGTGCCAATTGGATCGCGATACTGCATGCCTGCAACTACAACCTTTTATTTCGAATTGAATTTTTGTTTTGTTGAACTAAGAACGATGTATATTTAGGTAAAAGCTAATTGGAAGTTTTTTAAACTAGTTTTTGTGGAGTTGAACTGAATGACATACATTGGTAGTTTGTGATTTTGCAGTTTTTAGGTTACAAACAGTGCAGATTATATTATTTCTGTGCAAATAATTTCTCGATAGTAACAAAAAGAGGCGCATTTCTCTTAAGGTAACTTCGTTTGTACACCATATAAGGTCAAAGATGCTTTTACTTGAGAAAGTAATGACTTTGTATCCAATAGCAATAAACTTCACTCGTGACCTTAACCTATGTTAGAAAGCGTGTTTTCTCTCAGCTGTTACATACAGTCAACAACTTAAGTTGCACAACGGAATTACACTTACAAAGTACCTTAACAACCGGACTGTAGTAAAATACAAAATTGATGCATTATAAGAGTGACGATACCCTACCTTGGACTTGACCTACCGTACTTACCGTACCGTATTTTTTCGGTTACAACATTCATATATTTTACAGGTATTTTTAAAGGTTACCTTAAATTGAATATAACCAGTATTAATACCGGTTACCGATATAAAAATTACCTCTATTTTACGTGAGCTGTCAGCATTAGTTAAAGGGCGCGCATCGCCTGTGCGTGTGTAACCAGTATTAAAACGGTAATCTAGATGAGGTAACATGTTTCTTATTCTTGATTACCCAGATAGCGGTGACCTTAATCGTAAAAGTAACCAAAATTCTTCGATACCTGTACCCTAATTCATAAAGGTTTTCGGTACCTGCTTGGGTCTGTCCCGTTGGTCTCGTGGTTGCAAGCGCGAATGCGTCCTGCACCATAATTGCGTAATACAACACAATCACAATTTGTTTCGTTTTGAAACAGATTTCTAATCCATTGCTTCATAAGTTGGAAAAGAAATCTGTTCAACAACGTAAATAACGCAATGAATGTTGTTGAAATGTCAAAATGAAACAAATTTCGCGAAATTGTTTACGAAAATGAGTTACGTAATTAGGGTACTGGTTTCGATTCCCCGGGTCGGGCAGTGTTATTGGGTTTTTTCAATTAGAAATTTCTTAGTAATCCAGGAGTTTAGAAGTTAGCGGTGTGATACTCCCGTGCCTCGGAAAGCACGTTAAGCCGTTGGCTCGCGCCTGATCTCTCTCCGGCCGTGTCGGATTGCCGTCCCATCGGACTATGAGAGTGAGGGAATAGGGAGTGCACCTGTGTCTGCGCACACACGTCTGCACTATAATATCTCCCGCGCCGAAGGCTGGTCTCCGCTGAGATTGGTCGCAATGCCCGACATTCGATCTGGAGGACTATTTTTGTAATGCCGTACCCTGGGCAGCCTGCTTCCGTACACAGGCTTATTACTTATTACTTGTGCGTTTGTTAATTGGCATCATGTGTATTAAAAACTAGTTATTAGCATGCTATTTTTTGTAAAAAAGAAGCTGTTTGTTATGGTGTGTCAGCAGCTTTAGTGCTTATGTATTTTTAATCGACGAAAAAAGGAGGTTCTCAAGTCAACGTGTAATATATACAATGTGTCCGGACATGGACTAGCGATATTCTAAATACTTAAATCTAAATGATTTAAAAGTACAATTACACTCTAAACTTGAGTCCAATAAATACACTTCTCCGCTATGTGGCAGCCATTTTGCTTTTTTTGTTGAAATATTCTCTGTGCGAGTACAAAAAAATCATATCTCTCAAAGTTTTAGTCATACTGAGATGTAAATAGGCTTATTCAAAAGGAAATAATATTGTCTACCGTATGCATTATAAAAAAATGTATTCACAATTCCAAAACTTTTGAAAAAAAAATGCGAAAGTTGAAAAATAATGCAATTCAACCAGTAATTGTTAATTTTCACAAAAACGGGCAAGTGTAGTGGACCCAAGCTTAGAGTGTAATTGTACTTTAAAATAGTTTATTATTTAAGTATTTAGAATATCGCTAGTCCATGTCCGGACACACTGTATATATTTTTTTTATGTATGACCGCGCATAAGGCGATTCGCACACTGCACCGCATTACGCAGCGTGGTGCGGGGCGGCCATAGCAAAATGAACGCACGTGGATGCATTTTCTGTGTGTTGGACTGTGCGTGTTTTCTATACAAACGGATATACTTACAAGCAACGCATTCACGCGCTACGCTGCGTGGTGCGTGACAGTGTGTTAATCGCCTTACTTTTTATTCAATAGTCCGATTTGAAAAAAAATTGTTTTATTAGGGAGGGAATTCCCCGAAGTTGGTTCCTCGAAGGCGTCACCAAACACACATTCAACGAAGATCCAATAAGCTACCATTTTACGCTTTATGTAATTAATTTGTTTTGTTTGGCGCCGACTCAAAATTTGTTACTTAAATTAGTTTAGGAGCTTAGTAACACTGATGGTTAATTTAGTTTTAGTTTCTTGTAAAAAAGTTTTTGCCGATGTGCTTTCGACTTTAGTTGCAAACTGTACACACAATGTGAAGGTAAAATGGCGTACCTATCTTAAACTATCTGTTTGTGATTGTAACCTTGGAATATAATGACTAAGTATTAAGTATAACCATTTCGAAAGCTAAGTAATAACATCCGCACGATTCGATCGATTAGGTTAAGCTACGCTTACCGCGGTTGGTTCGTGGATGGATGACCGTCTTTACATACCAAGACCCCTCCTTGCCTCGGAAAGCACGTTAAGCCGTTGGTCCCGGCTGTCATTCGTGGATCTTGACTGTTGTTACGGATCGTCAGAAGCCCGAAAGTCTGACAACCAGTCTTACCAAGGGGTATGGTATTACCCAGTCTACCTCTTTGTGGAATACAGGGGTGATGTCTTGATGACAGAGTTAACAGAATGTCAGACACAAATGAAACATTAAATTAATATACAACTACGATACAAAATATCTCCGAAACGTTAATTTAAAATAAAATAAAAGTCAAACAGAGTTATCTGTCTTGTTCGCCGTAATTACATAGATTACAGAGCTGTCAGAATGATAATACCAGTGTACCGGGTATTAACAACGCTAATTTATTATCTTAAGATAAATAAGAAGTGTTCAACGAATGAATTTTGTGCGAATTTTCACACTCAGTTGAATTATGAAGTGCATTTTGTTATAAATTCGTAAAGAGAAACTAGTTTATACTGATTTCAATAAAATCAAATCTTTTATTCAGACTAGGCTGAGAATCACTTTTTGAACGCAGTCCCTCAAAACGCCCGCCCTTCACCACTTCCTAGTGCTTTAGCTGGGAAGAAGAAGTGGCGCAACAAACTCCCCAGCGGCACAGCTGTCTGTTCAGTTAGAAAAACTTGATTCTTATCAATAGTATGCAAAGAAATTAACCATTACGAAACATAAAACATTCAATAAAATTATTTGCCATGTGTCAGCTAGCATACGTCAATATACCAACAAAAACATTGAAAACTAATCAAGCAGAAATAAAAACGTAAACAGAACTTAATTCTTTAATAAAACCAACGGCTTAACGTGCTTTTCGAGGTACGGAGACACCATCCACGGATAAACCGCGGCAAGCGTAGCTTAACCTTATAGATCGACCTGTGCGGCTGTTATTACTTAGCCACGACCGGAATCAGTGATGCATAATCAGAGGTAAAATAACTATGGAAGCACTGCAAACGCTGGTTAAAAAAAAACTGGCACTCCGGGAGTGCCGACAGAAGTGAAAATTAAAAAAAAAAAAAACGTGTGGCACACGGGAACTGCCGCGGTAAAGCTATTGCATGGCATTTGTAACCTCCATACTTCCTATTTGTCAACGATACACTTGGGATGATGACGTGATGACATAAAACAAAAATTACGTTCCCATAACAACATCACGTTGTCATGGGAACCGTCATTACATGGTAGGTGGAGTGGGGGGTGTTAGGTTTTATTTTTCGTTACGGAATTTCTTGATTCGGTCGCCGCGTTCAAAGCCCGCGATAAAAGCAATGCAATAGCTTAAAAAAATTAAATTGTGCAGAAAGAAAAATACTTGTATAGAACATTAGTCCGTAACCTTATCTAAATAAAGAGCACAATCTCGTTTACAAAAAAAATACTTCCAAAACCTTTAAATTAAAAATATTTGCATAGAACATTGATCCGTAACGTAATATAAATAGGGAGCACAATGCGTTTACAAAAATGAGGTGTCGGTAACAATGTCGCGAGTTCCAATTGTTTTGTCCCATTTCAAAAATGCCCAACGCGCCTAAAGAAGTTTTCACTTCAAAAATACGTGTTTTACGAATGTAAACTTTATTACTTAGTTCCAAATCGGATCCAACTGACAAGTGTCAGAAATGCATTCTCTCGGTGGCCGGAATATAGTTTGTTTACATTTTTGCTTTCCAAAATGAAAAATAGTACAACTTCAGGGTTGACTGAATCGCTCAATCAAACACTAATTTTATTTGTAGCAATTACTGGCTTCTTTTTTGGCTTTCTGCCAATCCTCGGAGAAAGTTTGATCAAGACATATTAACACATAATTTACTACTACGAATACTATATTTTCCTCAATAAATTAATATGAATTGACTATTCGGAATTCTGAAAGAAAAACTCCTGCATAATACAAATCAGTGCAGAATAATTTGCTCACTGTTTTTACGCATTTTTGACATTATTTCTGCAACATAAATTGAACACTCTCGGCAATATACAAATCAGTGCAGAATTATTTGTTCACTGTTAAAATGTCACATAACTCGCAAATTAATTAATGTTGGAATTGCAGTGTACGCCGATGGATGAGCAAATCGTTTATTAGTTGCGAATTTATTGCAGATGAAATGATTCAAGGCAAAATGATGTTCAGCATTGAAATAATTTAGCTATGTTCCGGCATTGTGCCAGGATTCGGTCTCCATTAAGTCTTTGCCATTTCACTCGGTTGTGAACTATCATGGTTGGTTTTTGGCTGCTAAACAGACTTTCACAACATCTCTGCTTCATATTTTTTCGATATTGTTCTAAAAACTTTAAAAAGTTCCTTTGTTTTTACGTAGGTACATAAGTATGAGCGTAATTTTCATGTAAACATGTAGGCTTGTAGGTTAACGTAAATACTAGCTAACAAAACAACATTATTCCGAACGAAACATAACTAATGAGCCTCCAAATAAGATCTTTTCGTACCATTTCAAACACTTTTACCTTGACATCTCTAAAGAATCTCTATTTTTTAAAGAAAAATGGTCTCGACTCAGCGACAGCGAAATAAAGGGGAAGCTCCATTAAACTTCTCTAAAGGTTTCCAGTTTTGTCTCTTTTGTGAAAAATCTTAAAATTCCGCTTTATCATTTCTAGTGTTTCGTTTTAACTTTTACATTGTACTGAAAAAACGTTTCTGGGTTATTGATTTCATGAATAATTTAAGTGTGATGGAAGAAACTTTCTTTGGTTTTATCATTGTTAATATTTTAGAGTCTTTTTGTTAGGGTTCCGTACCTTAAAAGGAAAAAACGGAACCCTTATAGGATCACTCGTGTGTCTGTCTGTTTGTCGGTCTGTCTGTCTGTCCGTCTGTCCGTCTGTCCGTCTGTCCGTCTGTCCGTCTGTCCGTCTGTCCGTCTGTCCGTCTGTCACAGCCAATTTTCTCCTCATCGAATGGACCAATTAAATTGAAATTTGGCAATTTCGTTTGTTTGGTGTAACGTATGAATTTTGATTATGGGGTTCACTTTTGGGAGGCAAAGAAGAAAATTAAAAACAAAAGTTTTGAAAACAGAACCGTGTGATACCTATATCAAAAGAAAGGGCTTCTTGCGAGGATCTCAAATATATTTTTTATATTATTTTAAAATAAAGAAAATATTTAAGAAAATCGATGAAAATGGACCCATCCCCTATTATCTCCGAAACTACTAGGCCAACATTTTTGAAAAAAATACCTAGAATGGTTCTTTACTCATAGATTACACGAAAACTTATAAGACGTCTATGGTTCTAAAATAACATGATAAATCTCTCAATATTATGCGTACAAACTTACATTTGCAGTTGGAATGGATGGGCGAACATGTATTTGAACTACAATGTTAAGTTTGTATTTGAGATAAATTCATCCCAATTCCCAACTACGGAACCCTTCAGTGTGCGTAGTCTGACACGCAGTTGGCTTGTGTTTTTATTCTACTTTTGATATGCCATCGCTAAGCAATAACCAATAATTCCTGCATCAATCGTACGTAGCGTTTATAGGCGTAATATAATTTGCAAAGTAACCCAGTGTATTATTAAGTAACTGTGGTCTTTCAGTAAATTCTGTCTCGATGTGGAAATCTAAGAGTGTCACTTCAATTGATAAAATATGCTTTGATAAAACAACATGTAGAATTTACAAACAGTAATTTTTGTTCTAACTTTTGTTTTTAATTTGTTAATTATTTTTTCGTCTATTTTTAATTTTATTCCAATTTTCTTTTATTAATTTTAAAAATCACGTAATTATATTTAGTCGAAGTCTTCTCATGTTGGTCCATGTAACTGGAGAAACCTCGACCCCTGTCATACAGGATGTCCTAGTTCAGGGGTCGAGACCTCATTGATGTAATGTGTACTGAAGTTTTGGAAATAAATTACTATTACTATTACTAATTTTCTGATAAATTCTGAATCATGTTATGCAGCAGTTTGATAAAAGTATTTATAAATCCAATTTATCAATGATGGTCGGTTGCAAAACTCAGTTTAGTCCCGTATCTTAATACCGTTCGTGTGGCAAGCAAAAGCTATTACAATATCATTATTAGTTATTATTGATGTTGCTTATAAAATGGTTTGTTTTCAGCAGCAGAATTGCAATCTGGTTATTCTCAATTGCTCTCAAAAGTGCAATGCAAAATATTGTAAAATATATAAAATCTCTGTTTCACAAAAACTTGAGGCGCCAAAATTCTTCCATCGTCGACTACAAATTTTCCCCAGCCATAATTCAAACCTGAATATACGTCACAGCTGAAGATTAAATAATATCAAACGCGAACTCTTCAAGACGATTTTATTTATTAATAATTTTTATTACGCCATATTGTCTCCAAGCTATGATTTGTGGGCAGCATTAAATTCCCGATAAATGGCCGCCGGTGTACGCTAACGTCTTTTGTTTTCAAACGTCGAACTGCTATTTTAGTTTAGACTATTAATAACTAGATGTCGCTAGTTTGAATTTGAATAACATTATTTATTAGCGCTGTAAGACAATAATTATTACAGGCGTTATTACTATTATATTAATGGGATAGATTATTGCAGTAATAACTGTTAATTGATGTTAGGACAACGTTTATGATTGGTTCGTGGAAGTCGGTTAAATAATTTATGAAATGGCCTGTTAATTGTGGCCCGAATTGTTAATTAAAGGAAGTGTTAACTTTATCTTCTTTTGATAGGCTTTCAATTTTTTATCGCAAGTAATTATTAACTTTGGAAGTT
This sequence comes from Agrochola lychnidis, assembly GCA_963680765.1. Lineage (NCBI taxonomy): Eukaryota > Metazoa > Arthropoda > Insecta > Lepidoptera > Noctuidae > Agrochola > Agrochola lychnidis. The sequence goes on from OY796872.1 coordinate 16,471,700, forward strand.
CCTCAAGTCCTCCTTGCTTTATCAATATTTTGTACCTAAGTGAGGATGGGTTAGAACCAAAGCTAAATTAACATTTACTTTAGAACATTTATTTTTAATAATTACACAATGTATACTTGTTTTTAAGCTATTGCATAGCTTTTATCGCGGGCTTTGAGCGCGGCGACCGAATCAAGAAATTCCGTAACGAAAATAAAACTTAACACCCCCCACTCCGCCTACCATGTAATGACGGTTCCCATGACAACGTGATGTTGTCTTGGGAACGTAATTTTTGTTTTATGTCATCACGTCATCATCCCAGGTGTAGCGTTGACAAATAGGAAGTATGGAGGTTACAAATGCTATGCAATAGCTTTACCGCGGCAGTCCCCGAGTGCCACACGTTTTTTTTTTTTCTTTCGTCTCTTCTTCGTGTAGTTCTTCTTCAGTAAAATCATTGTTTTTGCACAAAATTATACGGATGGTTTTTGGATATTTATTTTTTACTATCCATTACTGTCCCATTCCGGGGCATAGCCCGAATGATTTATCTATAGTTAATTTAGTTTCTCTCGGTCACTATACCCTTTCAGACGTAAAAAACTAGTAGATCTCTAGATTTCTCCTAATTTCGTAGGGACCTTTTTCAGCAAAGTATTATTTTACTTGCGATACACGATTAGTTCATGAAAAATTTTACATCTCGCTCTCTGTCGATGAGAGAGAGCTTTCTACCTAAAATTATCATCATCATCTGCATCGCCTTGTCCCAACTATATTGGGGTCAGCATCTAGTCGAACCGGATGCAGCTGAATACCAGTATTTTACATGGAGTGACTGCCTATCTGACCTCCACAGCTCAACTACTCGGGTAATACAATATCTCTTGTTAAGACTGGTTGTCAGACTTACGGGCCTGTAACGACTGTCAAAAATCTACAAATGACAGCTGGGACCAACTCGTCCTCTCGGTATGTAATGGAGCCACAAGCACCTTTTTTTTTGGTGTGGGAAATTATCAAATAAGTTCTCCCGCTCTGGGCGGAGCGGGAGGGCGTGTCAGACTCTTACTGACTAAAACCCACCCGTGTTCCTTCGGTTGACCCCCGGCAGGCATCGGCCCTAGCGGACCCCGTCAATTCTGCTGACATCTCTTTGAGGCGCGCGTGGAACACAACGCGCCGTCGACCCGGGCTTGGTCCTTATCGGACGGCGAGCTATCCATTGCTCACCGTCCGCAAGCCCGCGCCTACGGTGGCCGGAAATCGGCTCGCGATTCCTGCCCCGGGCGTCTCCTCCTGCGGCGGTTAGGGGCGTGAGGGCGCTAGCCACGAGCCCCTTCGCTTTCTGTCAATACAAAAACCAAAGTCGCCTCCTGCCAATAAGACAACCTAAATATAATCTGATAAATCAAAGTATAGGATATGAAAGCGTTGATCAGTTGGCATGTGACGAGACAATGGCGCTGGTTTTATTTAGTGGCGATATTTAGAGTGTGCCAAACTAAGTGGAGCGGAATGTTAGTCTTCGAGAGGTGCGTGGGGCAAGGGGTGAGCGAGAGCGGGTTAAGTGATGATTGATTTGAGGATTTGTTTCAGTAATTTGAAAAGAAGTGGTGTAATGGTGAAAATAACAATGGGATCTGATGAAAAATCTGGAAATTTTAATATTGAGAATGTGATGCTAGTTGCTAAAATATAGCATGAATTTCCGTTTTTTATAATATAAATGAGTAATAACAAAAAACGTAATTAAAAAAAAAAACCGTTAGTTTAAAAAATATCAAATTCATGGAAATGTCCTCGCAAGCGAATTTTTAATCGACTTCAAAAAAGGAGAAGATTCTTAATTTGTTCATGTTTATTTTTTTTTACAAAAAACATTTTATCAAAAAAAAAAAAACAGCCGTCTACAAAATTTTCATCTAGCGAACAAACGAGTTTGAATAATAAATATTATCAGGCACATTTGTGCCCATCCTTGAAGATTTCAAAGTATTTTCTTCCAACTTTATCTTAGAACAACATTCAATGATACTATTTTTAATACATCTCCGTTCTCCGTGCATGCTGCTTTTGACTAGCCACGCATTCTCTCGTCAGCTACCACGATGTATAGGCTCATTGTTTTGTTTAATTACATTGTCTCTTGTCACATTATTTTGATTATAATGTTCTGTTACTGACATAATGTTGCGTCCACTGCCAAACTGGTATTTGGGGCGAGGAAGTGAAAGATATAGGGGAATGTTGTTAATTGTTCCTTGGAGTTTAGTTGTCATAGGTTTAATTAATCAAATACATATAGTGTCCAAATCTTGGCTCATGTATGTAATTACTAACTAGTGAATTTTTCAATTTCATTGTTACTAGTGACCCGCCCCTCCTTCACACAGTTTTTATGTCTTGACTACATATCGAGATTTCTTTATTATTTGGAAGTTTAATATTAATCTATTATACGCGTAAACCTTTCGGAATAAATTCTCTAAATAAAAAAGAAAACCGCATCAATATCCTTTGCGAAGTTTGAAAGAAAACGCGGTCACGCAGACAGACACGGAACGTCGGGAATCCCAGGCTGATTACCGGCCACCGTAGGCGCGGGCTTGCGGACGGTGAGCAATGGGTAGCCCGCCGTCCGATAAGGATCAGGCCCGGGTCGACGGCGCGGTTGTGTTCCACGCGCGCCTCAAAGAGATGTCAGCAGAACTGACGAGGTCCGATAGGGCCGATGCCTGCCGGGGTCGCGGGAAAGTCCAAAAGGGATACCGTGGCCCCTGGCAACATACAGGCAACTGAAAGAACACGGGTGCGTTTTAGTCAGTAAGAGTCTAACACGCCCTCCCGCTCCGCCCAGAGCGGGAGAAGTTATTTGATAATTTCTCACCCGAAAAAAGACAGACACGGAAAGTGACTTTTATTTATTTATACTAATACAAATATTATAAAGAGGAAAGAATTGTATTTTTGTATGTAACGAATAAACTTAAAAACTACTGGACCGATTTGAAAAATTCTTTCAGCAATGGATAGCTACATTATCAGCGAGTAACATAGGCTATATTTTATCCCCGTACTCCCACGGGAACGGGAACTACGCGGGTGAAACCGAATGACATCCGCTAGTAATATGTAATAGATAGTAGTTTATCTGAAACATCACTGACTTACGGCGAAGAAAAACATTTTGCTGTTTTCTTCATATTTATACTCATGTGGTTTTCTGTATAACATGTTTTTTCTGACTATACAGTCTGCTAGACATTTTTGAAGATAGCTATCCATCAGTAAGTTTATCAGTTTAAGAAATGTCGCACAAATCGCGTGCGCCTATAACTTAGACCACTTCCAATCCAAACATTTAGGTATCTTTATTTAATCACACGTCATTGTCTTCACTACACATACCGAGTTGGACGAACTTTGCAGACATGCATTATTCTAATTGTGATGACGCATTAAAATTAGGCAGGCATCTGTTGACTCAATTACTGCATTCAACAGGTTAATTGTTTGAATAATTAAAAAAGGTAAGGGTACACACACAACATAACGCCTTTAATCTCCAAAGGGTTGGGCAGAGTTGTACCTGTAGCCCACATTTTTAAGCCCCATGGATCAGGGGGCGAGCCTATTGCCATCAACCAGGCACAAATCCAACTCCGGGCTACAACTGAGAAATTCTTGATGAAAAACCCAATTACGGTTTGCCCGACTTGGGAATCGAACCAGGAACTTGTGCTCAGCAGTGGCGCTTGCGACCACCATACTACTACTATATTGTTCATAATAATATCCTAATGTTCATTGTAAATAGCCACTGCACAAAAAGCTTAAGAATGCGGCGACGCATGAATTGTCCATACAAACGTAGTACATAAATCATTTGCAATTTGAGCATATTTCCACCATCTTATGTTGATATTCGGATTGAGACAGTATTTATCTAGGCTCCTACGTCTTTTTATTTCCAAAAACTGACCTTTAAATGAAGTGTAAGCGAATTGCATTTCGTACATTTTTACAGCGTAAATGACATGTTTTCATAATGTTTTTTCTGTATTATAATCAACAATATTTGTAATATTGTTTCCACAGAAGCATAGTTTATGTTATCAAGTTACAAATTATCGAAAAAAAAAATGGAAATACATTAAGTTTTCATTCATAATTTTTTGTATTACGGAACACATCCAAATTTATCATAAATTTTCGAAAGCTAGTAACACTGACGCGATGTCAAGCAATAATTGTCAATGTGTGAGTGGTAGTATTGCTCACTGTAGGTGTATATCGCTCCGACGGGCACTCACACTAGCGCAACGTGCTTTGAATTGAATTTTGCAAACATCTCGATTTGTAGTTGCGAGCCGTATCGCCGGCCTCTTAAACAACTGTTACAAACGATCTTGTAATGCTTAGAATTCTTAACCTTATTCCTAATTTTCTGCTCGGTTTGGTTGGTGGTAGGGCTTGTTCTAAGTCCGTGTGGCTAGCTACCTCCATCTTATCTAAGTCTGTCGCCATATCAACAATGTTAACAGCATTGTTATGTTTCGGCAGTTAGAGGTAAGATAGCCAGTTCCTCTGTGGTTGAGGATTCCGGGTGAAGCTTGCTTCTACATTCGGCAAGAGAATCCACATTGCGGTTAAAAAAAAACCTCTTCTCAACACCTAGTTTTACATCTAAGCTGTTACAAACAGGTCATTACCCCCAAACCCACCTTAAGCTAAAAAAATCCACACTCAAATTCCCGAAAAAAAATCACGAACACACAATTTCCTCTGACAAAAACGAAACGATGAAAACTTCAGCAGTTATTAAATTACAGTATATTTTTATGAGCGCTTACATCTCGCTTGATAAATGGAGTTTTTATGAAAATAACGCTATATCTCTTTGTTACAGGTAAGTAAATATGCAAGTTGGCCTGTTCTGAGCTTCGTGATAAGAGGCGGGTTTACCAGAAGGTTTAGTTTGTCATTATTCATTTTTTCCTCGCATCCATGAAGTTCTTTGTTTTTCGGAAATTAAGTGCTTTTTGAGTTGAGGGGCTTGTGGCTAAGTAATAACAGCCGCATGGGTCGATCGATCAGGTTAAGCTACGCTTGCCGCGGTTGGTCCGTGGATGGGTCTTTGTATACCAAGACCCCTCCGTGCCTCGGAAAGCACGTTAAGCCGTTGGTCCCGGCTGTCATTTGTAGATCTTTGACAGTCGTTACGGGTGGTCAGAAGCCCAAGTCTGACAACCAGTATTACCAAGGGGTATCGTGTTACCTAGTAACTAGGTTGTGGAGGTCAGATAGGCAGTCGCTCTATGTAAAATACTGGTATTCAGCTGCATTCAGTTAGACTGGAAGCCGACCCCAACATAGTTGGGAAAAGGCTAGGCAGATGATGATGAAGTGCTTTTTGAGTTATATACACTAATATTGTAAGGAGAAAAGATTTGTATTTTTGAAAATTTCTTTAGCCGTGTTGGGCATTTCTGAGATGGGAAAAAACAATTGAATTCGCGACACTGTTACCGACACCAGCTTTTCACCATTAAAAAGACATCAACGCGTGATACATTTTGTTTTTTCAAGTTTTCACTGTTTTTTTTTTGTAATGAACCTTTTTATTCAGTCGAGATTTTTATTTAATTCATAGGTATATTTTATGGCACCTCTAGGTCATGAGTTATCCGAATATCAAAAATATTTGGCCTAGGTCTTAATGGGGAGGCGTGAAAATTGATTCGTTGTAACAATGTATATTGTAGATAAACTCAAAAACTGCTGGTCCGATTTAAAAAATTCTTTCACGAGTAGAATGTCATACAGTGTCTTTATAATATACACATATCGAAATGAGGGAATCTATGCTTAATTTTATCATAGGAAAAAAACTAAATATATCCATAATTTTTTTCTTATGTTTTTTTTTAATGGTATGTAATGGTCTTATTGAGAAATTTTACGATTATTGTTATAAATTTTGCTAAAAAAACATGTTTATTTTCAATTGAGGGTAGTTTTTTCCAAAATTTTCATGAGGACGCCCCGCAGTTTGTTTCATCTCGATAGATCATTCAGTTTAAAAGTTACACCGTTTTGTATCTCGCGTCACGTCGCGCGTCAATTCGCGCCAGTCTGTATGATCCTTAACACACTTTCAATCACAATCTAATTGATATTGAAGGATATTGCTTCATATGTACGAAAAAACTGTCTGCTCAACTACGTTAATAACGCAATGAATGTTGTTGAACTGTCAAAATGAAAACGATTGCTAACTGTGTGTTACTCAATAGAGGTGATGATAAAAATATTGGACACGTATTTTTTCTTTTTTTACATAATCAAAAGATTTCGGCGATACATTGAGTTAAAATGTGCCATGACGTCACTTTACTTACTTGTGACGTAGCGACTCCCACTCCCTAATAATGCGTTTTATCTAAGTCCTTTTTAGGGTTCCGTTGCCAAATGGCAAAAAACGGAACCCTTGTAGATTCGTCATGTCTGTCTGTCTGTCCGTCCGTCCGTATGTCACAGCCATTTTTTTCCGAAACTATAAGAGCTATGCTGTTGAAACTTGGTAAGTAGATGTATTCTGTGAACCGCATTAAGATTTTTATACAAAAATAGAAAACAATCAAATAATTTTGGAGTTCCCTATACTTAGAACTGAAACTCAAAAAAAAAAAATTTCATCAGTTCCATACGTGTGGGGTATCTATGGATAGGTCTTCAAAAATGATATTGAGGTTTCTAATATCATTTTTTTCTAAACTGAATAGTTTGCGCGAGAGACACTTCCAAAGTAGTAAAATGTGTGGAACCCCCCCTGTAACTTCTAAAATAAGAGAATGATAAAACTAAAAAATATATATGATATACATTACCATGTAAACTTCCACCGAAAATTGGTTTGAACGAGATCTAGCAAGTAGTTTTTTTTTAATACGTCATAAATCGTAAACCGCAACTTACCTTTCATTCAATGTTACTTGCTGCTACGGAACCCTTCATGGGCGAGTACGACTCGCACTTGGCCGCTTTTTTTATTAATATGATAAAGCAAAAAATACGTGTCTAAAATTTTTTTATTATCTGACTGACGTCCTAAATATCGTCGGCCTCCCCGCTAACTGTCGTAACTAGCAATTGATATTTTTCCAGGGCAACAGTTTTTCGGTCGGGCGCTACAATCATGTTAATATAGTTGCGTTAGCTGTGGCTTTATTAATGAATTAATAACTTTTTATAAATAGCTCTTGACTAATCTTCTTCTTCTAATCTTTAACTCACTAACTGTAGATGTGTGCATATACGACAGGTGGTGAGAATATTTTTTCCTCCTTTTGCACTTACGCAAAACAAAATACGTGATTATCTTCTAAACGGTAAACGACACAGACACGACGATTAGAGAGAACTTTTTTGAAACAAAGTTCTGAACACGTAGATAATATCAGTGCAGATACGTCAGTTTGTGAGATACGACAGTTAGCGGAGAGGGCGACGATATATATTTTTTTTTACCCAGGCATCATCTCTATTACCCTGCTGGAAAAAAAATCTGTTTAGTATGCATACTGTACTATGTAACGCATCATGTCACACTGTATAACAAACAACACAAATTCTTCTACAGTTCTAAAGAAACTCAATACTCTTAAAGACCCATCTTTACCTTCTACCATAATCTTCCTTACTGCTGACTTCCCTCCGAGACGCGTCGTCGCTGTAAATCATAGCGTTTCATCCTGACGCTGCATTCGCACCAGAGCCGCCATAATACATTCTGGCACACAATTACATTACAGTGGCGTTAATTTTGTCATGTTATTGCTCACGTGTTTGTCTTTTGTTTGGCTATAAGACAGTTTGCCTACAGAATAAGCTGTAGGCAAACAACATACATACCAAACTCTTCTAATATTCTAAAGAAACTCAAAAATCTTAGAGACATTATCATAGTTACCTTACCTTCTACCATATTATCATCCTTCGTTGTCGCTGTAAATCATAGTGTTTCATCCTGACGCTGCATTCACAGCGAAGCCGCTGTGACAAATTTGACACACACCAACATTATCTAAGTACATAAAGTGGTACTTATTTTGTCGTGTTATTACTTACTTACTTATTTGTCTGTTTGCCTGATAATAATAAGATAGTTTGAGTGATAAAGCCATTTGGGGAATGCTTGTTTGAAGTATTGTTTTGTTACTACCGGAAAAGGCCTTCCCCGATGACTTCCAGTTCTTTCGGATCAGAGCTAATGTTAAGTCAGGAAATTTCATGGTTGAGCAAATTGACTTTCAATTTAAATTTAGCGTTTTAAGCCACAACTCTTATAATGATTTATTAAGAAATGGCTATATTCGGCAAACAGACGTTTTGTGTCATCCTTCTCAGCATTAAATTTTCGTGATAGAAGACGTCAGTATCAGATTATATCAGCATTGTGAAAGTTATCTACTCAAAACGTCCACTGCCAGACATAGGTCTTCTCCAAGCATTGTAAGAACATCCGTGCCTGTGTTGCCTACTTTCAGCGGATTCTAGAGACCTTCACCTGGTCATCGATTTTAATTTATCATCATTAACCATTAATTAAATTAACGGTTCGAATTCGCAACACAGTAATACGCTTGAAGACAGACATCACTGATGTTGGCGATAAGACCGCAAGGCTGAAATGGGACTGGGCGGGCCACACGTACAGGATGCATCAGGACAGATAGGCGAGGGTCGTCACGCAGTGGGTGCCTGAAGACGGGCGTCGTCACCGGGGCAGGCCTAAGAAACGCTGGCGCAACGACCTAGGCTCTTTCTTTACTGATTGGCCAGAAAAGGCAGCAGACAAAGACGCATGGCGAAGTATGGGGGAGACCTTTGCCCAGCACTGGGACAGTTCAGGTTAAATCAGCTGTATCCTGTTAAATTGGAAGCCGACCTCAACATAGTTGGAAAAGGCTAGGTAGACATATATAATATTGATAATGTAATCGTAGGTACCTATGTATGTAAAAATAAATAATTATGTTAATTGGAAAACAAATTCCTTAAAATGGTTTCGGGTTATCCGATAATTGACCTCCTGATTGATGATTGATACCCTGTCTGTAGGTCCCGATTCTGTTGGTTCGCGTTTGTCAATAATATGGGTTAGTATGGTCTAGTTTTGGGCAGTAACTGAAGTGACGTGTAATTTTTCCTTAGAGTCAAATATTGACCTTCCATTTCCAGGTTTACATTTTTGATAAATAAAGGAAAGATTAGTGTTCCAGTATCAATAAATATCTGCCATCTCAAAACTGTAACCAAATCAGACTACATAACCAACAGCTAACTCCCATATTTTGTAACAGTGGCGTAGCGGTAGCGTGCCTTGGCGGGGGCCCCGTATAAAAATTTGTTTGGGTGCCCTTATGAAGGGTAAAGATTTCTCACAAAAGAAAAAAAAAAATGTTTGCATAAAATTAAAAGAAATATTTATATATCATAATTATCTACCTGTGTCTTTTTCCAAAAATTTTACAAACAATTCAAATTAAATTTATACTCTCCTTGCCTTTTTTCGGCAAACTGATTTATTAAATCATTTATTTATTTAAACTTCTCACACACAAAAACGTACAAAGGCGGACTTAATGCCATAGGCATTCTCTACCAGTCAACCAAGGGTGGTGAAGAGATTAGATGGCAGGTGCTCTGTTTAAGAGGAACAAAGAAAAAATTATTAAAAATATATTAAAAAATCATTTATATTCACGATGATGAATTTGGGAAGTTTTTATAAATTTTTGCTTACGCACGTCGGGAGCCCCCGTGGCCCGGGGGCCCATATAATTGATACGGCGGTAGCTACGCCCCTGTTTTGTAAACTACATTAAATCTTTAGCTATATTTACTCCAAGGTTACGAACAAAAACACTATCATCTAAATTAAGGCTAAAATGTTAGAAACAAATTAATTAATAATCTAATTTAGTTCTACTGGCCTTGCCTACAAAGTAACGAGCTTCAAATCTGTCACTTTAACGTACGATTATGGTCTTTATCGCCTTCGAAATACCGATCAAGTCTGTTTCGTAAATAAATTCTACTTTGTGTATAATAAAATCGGAAGTTATGAAGACAGACTGTATTAGAGATATGGCTTTTATAATAAAAATGAAATTCTGTTCGTTGTTCAGCGCATCACTTCAGAACGGCAAGACTGATTTGGCTATTTTTGTTTTAAAATGCTCGTAATAGCCCGAATCAAGTTTTTATGGAAAGAAAAATTTGAAAAGTTTCCGGAAAAACTTTCTTGTTTCTTTTGACAGCGCAGTGTCTGTCGGGTCAGCTTATATCACTGGGATATTTCTATTAAAGCTGAAAGAGATTAGATTTTTTTCAATTATTATTTATTGATTGTTGATAAATATTTGCTGTAAACAGTTCACGAGTCCGGTCTGTGCTAATATTGTTTGTTTACACAATCTCCGGTAAAATATTAACAGAGAGGAAGAGAAAAATGTTCGAACAAAGGCACCTAATATTTTTCTAACATTAAGTGAAAATCTTTTGAGTAAGTAATATACGTGTCTGTTTGTCTTCAAACAATGAAGAAATATAACTTTATTAATTTACTAGCGATCCGTCTCTGCTTCGCACGGTTTACGGTTTGACAAAACATCGACATTTCTTTATTATATGCAAGTTTAATATTAATATATTAAACACATAAACTTTCCAGAATAAATGATCTAAATGATGGTGAAAACTGCATCAAAGTCCGCTGCGTAGTTAAAAAGAATAACGCAGTCAAATACGAAAAGCGACTTTAATTTATAATATTTATATGTATAGAATATAAATGTGTGGAAAAAGGATACAATACAGCCTAGTTAGATTAGATAAATACATATAAATACAGTAATAAAAAACTCGACAAGTACGATGTTGACTCATCCTTTATCAATGACAAAAATAACATAAATGATCATACCTAAATTAATGACAAACAACCAATTTTTTTCCAAAATCACATTATAAATCACGCATTACAGGCCGCACCGTCGAATAACATGTCCGAACCATTTAAACTTGGGAATATATCACTAGCTGTCAAACATACCAACAATGCTACTTCTTTAGGATCTAACATTTTAGCATCAAACGCAGATTCTTTCAAGGTACTATTAATTTGATCTCTCAGTTCTGGATGATGAACGAATAATTTCGCTAATATATTCGTCTTTGAGGGTCCTGGACTGATGCAGTTGATTCTTACGCCTTTAGGAGCCAATTCAGATGCAGCTTGTATTGAAAACATTTGTAAAGCTGCTTTTGAAATAGTATACCCCAAAATTCCAGGTATAGACCGTTTCGACATCGAAGATCCTATATTGATTATATTCCCTTTTGTTTTCACTAAGTACGGTAACGCAAGTTGCGACATATGATACGGTACTCGAAAGTTTACATTCATCAGGCCGTCCAAATTCTCCATACTGTTGTCGGACAGAAATGTTAACACCATTTTGCCGGCACTGTTCACTAGTATATCTATTCTTCCATATGTTTCCACTGTTTTGGTTACCACTGCTTCGCAAGCTCCTTCACGCGCTAAGTCTATCTGTATGAATAAAGGAACTACGTTGTTTACTGCTGCGCATTTGTTTACTGTTTCCAAAAGTCTGACATCATCTCGTCCAACGATTGACAGTGTTGCTCCGAATCTGGCAAATGCTATGGCTGTTTCTGCACCAATACCAGAACTGGCTCCTGTAACTATTGCCACTTTTCCTGTTAAGTCTATATTATCCATTTTGGTGACTTTTTCTTAAAACTTGTAAACTTTTCTTTCTGGATTTAAATTCGTTTCGCGAGTTGTTGTTTTATTATATTTATCACGTTTTATACTTTATTTATAATCGAAAACACGTCTGTCTATAGCGGTGGTAGAATAATTACTGATAACATTATCAGCGTTTATCAGTCTGTAGCTGTCTTACTTTGTTTACTTGTAGCCGAGTTATTACAGTTTATATATTTTATAGCCTCGATTTATGTAATTTTGTATTTGTTATCTTAAATGTGTGACCACGCAGTTTTTTTTGATAGTACATAGTCATTTTATTTTAATCCGCTAACGAAATCGTAACCTTGCATGAATTCTTTATTTCTATATTTTCTCTCTTATTTAAAGACAAGACGCTAAAAATTCATTTCGTTTGCAAATAAACAACTTTTTTGTATTTGTTCGCATTTTGTGATAGGTTTATTAACTTAGCTATGTTGATATCTTTATCAATGACAAAGATTTCACTTCCAAATCTTTTAATATTACCCCAAAAATAGTCTAAAGAGACACACTAACCTTTCCATGACCTTCTTCATACAAGGAAATTGGAAGCCCCATTTTGTATCACACAAAATGTGAGGTATGATTCCAACATTTGTGAAGGCCAAGATTTTTTGCCTGTAAATAACCTGAAACTACACGACCGCGAACAGTGGGGCTTACAAACAATGCTGAAGTTTTCATCAGCGGCACACATGAACATTTTTGTTGTTTTTACAAGTAAATATAAGCTTTGCATTGTTTGTGAAAGTAGGTGGTTTCATATTCAATGTTGCAGGAATTGTAGGAAGGATATTTGAGTTGATAATGTGCGTGGTCGACTGTAATATAATACTTGATTGTCTGTTAAATCGTTTTTGGAGCCTTTTGCATTTGTTATGGCCTGTTTTCACCACCTCCGGTAAAGGATCTTGTGCACTAGGCTGCCACGACCACGACCGCGACCAGGTAAACTGTAGCAACCGACACGAATCGTGCACTTGGTCGCAACGGCCAACTAGCCGCACACCATACAATACCAGTAGACGATGGCCACGACTGGCTGGAGTCGTGGCCGTCTAATGCGCGAGAAGAAGACATCTAAATAATTGCTCTTAAAGATAGTGCCTATACGGGCATTGTGTAAAAGGCTCTTAGATTTTTAATGTGTACAAGTTGTGGACAGAATCATGCTTTCTGAATGTTGAAGATGTCATTGCCTCGTCTGTTAATTGCCAAGAGTTTGGTTATAAAATACGGTATTGCGCAGTGATAAATAACTGTACTTATGCCATTTATAAATTCAAGTTCAAGTATAATGATAAGATAATCATGTTTGTATAACATTCAAACATAATTTCCTTAACACCAAAACATAGTTTAGTTACTATAAAAATCACATATTTATGAACGAACTATCAAATAACAACAACATACCCAAGTACATGTGTTGCTTGCTACTTACAAAATTAACTCGCCATTCGATATACAGAATAATACAGGTCGGCTCCGTACAACCAGCGAATACGCACGCACACATAGACACGCTTCACGTACAGCGAGTGCAAGCGCACTCGCGGCCGGCATTTGTTTGGGATCGCCGCCGCGCCGTACGTACAATATTTATATTTTCTTAATGTCCCTCGGCAAACTTCATGGTTCGTCAGTCGTCGGATTTCTATCAGTTGCCCTTTGCACTTGGTACAGACTGGACGCTCTCAATCGACTTGGAAGTATATAGAGTTGTTAATACTCTTTTAACTTAATGTAATTTATTTAAAAAATGGGAGGAAAGCTGCTTAAGGCGCAGGCACGATTGATAAGAAAATAGTTTCACAGCTCTATGTAGTTCACACGGAAATCAAAACAAAACAAAAAAACAGTGGCACTCCGGGAGTGCCGACAGAAGGGAAAACTTGAAAAAAAATCGGCACCACGGTAATCAACGCGTTGATGTCTTTTACTCGACGGTGTCGATAAATTCCGTTACAGAGTCGCGAAATCAGTGGTTTACTCCCATCTCAAAATGCCCAACGCGCCTAAAGAAGTTTTCACTTCAACAATAAAGTACATGATAAATCTAATAATTGATAGACATGGAAATTAGCATTCGTTTGAATTCGGAAATATGATGATTCCCGAGGGACACTAAGAAAATAGAAATACTGTACACGTCTGTGTGCCGGCGCCTGTTTCTGCTCGTTGTATGGAGCCGACCTTCTGTATTATTCTGTGGTAGTTACGTCACAACGAGTTTCCGACATCACAATAATTTTGTACAGGTTTTCCTCATTCAGAGATATACTTACTTACTTAACCAGTTTGAGATCTATTTTTACATACCTGTTTTAAATGTGTTGATGTGAATCATGTAGGTGTGCTCTTAACCTCTTACATAATGTCTGAGGTAAATGTTTTGTGATTTAAAATCTTTATCTTTGGAGTTTTTGTGGGACAAACATTTTTAATTTAACTTATGAATATGAAAATGTAAACACGAAAGGTATACATGAAAGTTTTTGTTATTTTGTCAAAAATTACAATACAGCGCAATTGAGGTATTTCAATATAATCGTCCACATCCCAAACAATTCAAGCATTGTGTACAAATCAGCTATTTTGATGTCAATGCCACTAAGCAATCGCCTCTTTGGGTACAATCCAATGGACACCAATTAAAACGAAATTAGTTTCAAAATACGAGTTTTTACTACATTAAGTTTTATCGCAATATCATTTGGTTACTTACCGATCTGGAAAATTTATATATTTTTATAAAAAAATCATTGTTGTTTACATTATAAACGACAGCTTCATAATTTCATTTAATAATTTCCAAATACCAAACCCATATTACTTATACACTGTATATCACATAGAAAGTCATCAATAATATTTGTTCTTGTGATTGTCACTTCATCATGTTTGTTGTTATTTTTGTCATGTCACTAAACACCACCAGACGCTGCTCCGTCAACTACTAAATTAGCACCGGTTAGGTTTGGGCTAGTGTCACTCGCAACAAATAAAATCATTCTAGCTACCTCTTCAGGTTCTATTATCAAATTATTTGGTACTGTTTGAGCAAGCTTCTCATATGCGTGAGGCATATCATCTTCTAGCACATTTAAATTCGATAAAATATTCGTTCTGGTCAATCCTGGACGAACAGCATTCATTCTTATACCTTCGACCACTAATTCTAAAGCACCAGCCTTCGTGAATCTCTGCAATGCATCTCTCACCATCGCGAAATGTAAGAAACCAGGCCTGACTCTACCAGGTGCACCAAAAACATTCACGATATTCCCTTTAGTCCTCCTCAAATGCGGTGTACACAACTGAGTCAATTTGTAAGGCACACGAAGATTTAAAGCAACTAGATCATCGAAAACATCCATAGTCGTATCAAATAGTGAAGTAACACTAGCTTTTCCAGCACAATTCACAAGTACGTCTATCCTTTTGAACGTTTGCACTGTTTTTCTGACGACTTCATCGCAATTTCCATCGATTGTCAAGTCGTAGAGGAGACATAAGGGTCGTATTCCTTTCGCGGCTTCGCACTGACTCGCAACGGCATGTAATCTTGTTTCATTTCGTCCAACTAGTGCAAGTGTCGCTCCGTGTTGTGAAAACAATTTGGCAGTAGCTGCTCCGATACCGGAACTGGCGCCGGTTACGATAGCGATTTTGCCGGTAAAATCCATTCCGCGGGACCGTTTGTGATGGTGGCCGCTGTGTGACTGTCGACGTGAGTCGCTCAGGCTTCGAATATTAGCAAACTGGTTTCTGCTGTTGATATAGTTTCGAGTTCTCAAAGTTTTATTATTCTTCAACAGTTTTTTTTCTTCCGCAAGCTCTCTCATTATTGAGTTATTTTACTGAGTCATCGTGAATAAGGAAGATTTTATGATGATATTGCTGATATTAATTTTATTATTCAGGGAATTTCTCTTGAGAACAAGTTTGAATATGAAACCATTTTGTTTTCGGATTAATTCGATTCGTGAACACAGTCAATTGACATGCAAAAGGCTTAAACCCAGAGAAATTTACATTTAAATAAAGGATTCAGAAAATCTACATACTTAATTTCAATACACAGGACTTTTTCGTAATGGTTGAGAAAAACCGTTTCGTTTATTTACAATACGTCATAAAATATTAACACTAACTCGTAAATATATTTATCAGTTAGCCGCGTTAATCTTTTTAATATCACGTAAATATATGTGTACCATGTTGGTGCCAAGAACACCTACAAAATTATAATGGCATGCGACGACGGCTTTACCTTGACCATTTTTGTACCTATGTCTTGATTTCTGTCTGAAATATTTGCTTGTTTCGTACTTTTTAGGTCATTTTTATTTTCCCGTAGTCGGGTTACAGTTTTTAAACTTTATTTTATACTTTTCCGTTTTTACACTTGATAAACGTAAATAAGAGTAGAGTAATACAATAGTTCAGTAATTAACCTATTTTAAATTCCAATAGCAGTGCATAGTGCTTTGGACGAAACCATAGAGCGATTTATTTCGACGCCAACACCATATATCGATATCGAGCTTCGAAGAAATCCAAAATATAAATATTTCGTTGTACTTCTTTTTCTTCATAAGAGTGGAATTACAAATCGGTACTTCTTATTAAGATTTGATTAACTGCACGTTGGTAACATCTTGCGATACTACGTAGCGCAGTCTCACTTTTGCTTGTTTTTAACGATTTAAACATAGGTATTTGTTTACTTTGAAAATATAATATTATATACATATTTGTAATGTGCTCGTCAAGACCTTTCTTTTGATATCAAACATGTCATGATCATCCCATTTTAATTTTTTTCGAGGTTAGAAATTTACGTGTAAAGTCCACCAAATTAAATTTAGGGAAAAATTATATAGCCTATGTCACCCGGACCATTATTACGAATCTATTGATACCTCATTCATCAAAATCGGTTTAGTAGTTTAGGCGCTACGGTGGAACACACGTAAAAACAAACAAACATACATACATACATACATACAAACATACATACATAGACTGCTAAAATCATAACCCTTCCTTTTGGCTTTGCCGTAGTCGGGTAAAAATATATAGATATGGTATTTTACATCGATTTGAAATCGGTGGTTCAGCAGAGACAGATAAAGATATCTTCTCAAACAGAGAAGGAACGAGCATTCTTCTTCTTGTTTCCCTTGTCCTATGTCACTTGGGGTATTCTCTCTTCCATTCTCTCCTGTCAAACGTCATTCAATCTCTTTTCATTCATAGAAGAACGAGCATTGTTTAACATTAAATTCACTCCCTTTAAATCAAACTCCTGTAGTTTCCAACATAGCTTTTCCAAAAAATCCTAGCTTTAAATACCATTAACCGGTCTAAAACTCACTTCTCCACCATATAGCTTTCCATAGTTTCAACATAGTTAGTGTTTTCCAACTTTTAGGAACGGACGCGAGTTCAGGAAAGTTCCTGAAACCTAGGAAAACGTACAACGTTAAAATACACTGACATGCTTAACACTGCATGTGAAATAACAGCTGGTGTGGAATGTAGAATCCGTTGTTTTCATGTTAGTCCTCTTTTTAGTGGTCAAATGGTTGTACCCTAACCTCCATGCTGATAATGTCATCAGCATCATCAATAAATACCCATTTTTGAGCGGTTTTTGACTTAGTAGCTTTTTTTTTGTTATCAAATAACTTCTCCCGCTCTGAGTGGAGCGGGAGGGCGTGTCAGATTCTTACTGACTAAAACCCACCCGTGTTCCTTCGGTTGCTCTGTTGCCGGGGGCCACGATTTCCTTATCGGTTTTCTTTGCACCCCCGGCAGGCATTGGCCCTAGCGGACCCCGTCAACTCTGCTGACATCTCTTTGAGGCGCGCCGTCGACCCGGGCCTTATCGGGCCCTATCGGACGGCGAGCTAACCATTGCTCACCGTCCGCAAGCCTGCGCCTACGGTGGCCTGAAATCGACTCGCGATTCCCGACGCCCAGGGCGTCTCTTCCTGCGATGGTTAGCTAATAACCCTTTTTTGCAGTCGGGCAAAATGACTCGCATTCTTCTTCAATACACTGATATTGCCATAATCACTACTTTTGATTCTCATAATGATCATTACAGTAAGTATCTATAAAATTATTAGTAGCAAAAACGAGGACAAAAGATGTTGTTATCAATTTTCCTGACTCCTTTGACATCATTTGTTGCAGTTATGAAAAGAAACAAGTTAATGTGGTTTTTATGCTCAATTTTTTTTCTTTTACTCTGCTTTATTCAAAACTTTGACAACCGCAGCTCCATTAGACTACAGCTGCGCTCAGAATCCATGTTAGTGACGTAGCAACGTCCTTCACCTCGGACTGAGTTAATATCACAACAACCTGCAAGTCATCTTGATTATGTCTATATTCAGAAATATCCAAATATAGGATTTTGAACCCTGTGGATCGAAATATTATTTAATGACAGGTTCTGTTTTCCTTGTTGTTTTGTGGAAAATACACTTGGTAATTTCATCCTTATTTTGGATTTCAAATCGTGGAAGAGAGTGCTTCATCCCAACAGTTCTCGTACCGATCTATTCTGCATAGGGTTACCATCTGACAGGCATTTGCCGCATTTGACAGGCATTTTACGGTTAAGACAGGCGTGCGGCTGGCGCTAAGATGAGACAGGCATTTTTAAATTTCCCTAATAAATGCACAGTTGAATAAACAAATGAACCACCTGACAATAGAGTCGGTAAAAGCGTTATTAGTAACTCAAGAAAATTTCAAAAACATTTCGTTTGAAGATTTTTATATTTATATTTTAGAAAAAAAGAACTTTTCAAAAATAAAAAACAGTGGCACTCCGGGAGTACCGACAAAACCGAAAACTTGAAAAAAAAATCGGTACCGCGGTAATCAACGCGTTGATGTCTTTTTAATTGTCAAAAGCTGGTGTCGTCACAGTGTCGCGAAATCAATGGTTTAGTCCCATCTCAAAAATGCCCAACGCGCCTAAAGAAGTTTTCACTTTAAAAAAAATGTCTTCGGAAACATATCACTCAGTAGTAAGTTCGTTTTTTCTAAATTAGTTTAGTGGTAGTAAATTATTCAAACTATTGATTTAGAATAAATGTCAGTCTTTAAAACTATTTGCTGCGTATTATCTATTTTAAGACTTACAGTTTTTTTACAATAGACAGGCATTTTTCTGAAAAATCTGGCATTTTGTACATCCTAGACAGGCATCCTCCCTTACACAGATGGTAACCCTAATTCTGCATGAACTTAAGCGTGGGCAGCTCTTTAGTCAATAAAAACATTATATACTCTAGCTTCTTGACGTATATTGTCATAATCACTACACACTTGCTACATGAATTACAGAACAGGTGCCGTATTATGAAGTGATAGTCATAATTGTTGTGTTGTGAAATAAGGATGGCGCTTTACAACCTGTATAGCTCCATCTTTTTCTTGCACTGAAACAATGATGGCTCAAATAGTCCTAATATGATTTCAAGATGTTGATGCCATTTCTCTGACTCCCTTGTCGCTCCTCGCACATCATTTGACGGATCTTTCTTTTTTAACCGACTTCCAAAAGGCGGAGGTTCTTAATTCAACTGTATGTTTTTTTTTTTTTTTGTAGATTTGTTACGCGATAACTCGGCCAATTATGAATTGATTTTAATTATTCTTTTTTTTTTTTGGTAAGTAATACTTCAGAGGTGGTCCCATATAAATTTTAATAACTTTGCTTGGGCAGTTTTTGAGTTAGCTTCAATAATACGTATTTTTTCCCACTTACTATGTGGATGATATGTTAAGTTCCTCTCACTGTAATTTACATAGCAAGTAGTGTTATTCGAATTTGTGTGGGGTTTGTGTACCGTCGACTACGAAGACAATGCTTGTGCAGACCTTAATTTTCCCTATCATCGATTATGGTGATGTGTGCTACTATGACCTGAATGCAGATCTCCTCAACAAACTTGACCGTCTTCTCAATAACTGTATTCGATTCGTTTTCAATCTGCGTAAATATGATCATGTCTCTGCGCATCGTTCGCTTCTAAACTGGTTGCCCATACGCCAGCGTAGAGAGCAAAGGGCGCTGACCACCTTGTTTTCATTTCTTAACTCTCCGTCTTCCCCGAGTTATCTAGTCCCGCACTTTCAGTACATTTGCGACAACCACAATAGAAATCTACGTTCATCTCACAATCGTCTTCTTCAATGTCCCACCCACCGCACAGACTTCATTCACTCTTCCTTTTTCGTTCAGTCTATCTCTCTGTGGAATGCGCTCCCCCAGGCAATCAGGATGGCAACCAACCGATTATCTTTTAAAGTTAAAGTTCGCGAGCACATTCGCAGGAAGCTGGCAGTATCATCACAACGGTAATAATTTCCCATTGTTTGTCTTATTTGCTTTAGTAGTATTTTATATATATTTAATTTTGTTTAAATTTATATATAATTGGAAATATATATTTATGTATATCTTTATATTTAAATAAATACTTATTCCTCAATTCTCGCTATTGCACCTACCACTGTTTGTCTCTGCATCACCCAAAGGTTGACTGGTAGAAAATGCCTTTGGCATTAAGTCCGCCTCTGTACATTTGTGTGCTTGAAGTATTAAATAATAAATAAATAAATAAATATCACAACCAAAAAGTGAAAAAAAAAAACTTTTTACAAAAAAAAAAACAACCGACTTCCAAAAAAACACTACAAAGTGAAAAATAACTAATTTCGGAAGTCGGTGGCAAAAAACGAAAATTCAAAACCAAAGACACCGAATTCCGAAATTAAAGTTTTTTTTTTGTAAAACCTTTAAAGGCTTCGTAAAACGTTGAGGATCATAGCCTTATTAGACAATACATTCGCATAGAATTCTATCCAGTCATCGTGACATTGCTCCATATTCCATATTATTGGAGTTTGGACCCTGATAGTCATGGTTGGTTTTTTTTTGTAGATTTTTTTCAACCCAAGTTCAATTCTGACTCCGTTGTTCTTATAAACATGTGGAAGGTTTTTTGTGATATAATTGGGTTATGCTTTGATACTATGATTAAACTTTTTTCGTTGATTCGGACTTTGCACGTTACGGTTTGGTTCTGTGACGTCAGTAGAATAATCATAGTTGTTCCGATGTCCGAAGTTCAAATTCAATTTGAGATTTCCTTTCGCGCCAATTAGGTAATATTAGCGGAATTTCCGTGTGAACTCGTGTGAAATCCGTTGTGACTGACAAATATGTTTTATAACAGCCGAATGTTCTTTCATCACAAGCCGATGTGACAGGAAGAGAAAAGGATGTTGATTTCAAGTTTATCAAAATATTTATTACCTTAAATGTCTTACAAGGTGAAAATGTACAAAACCCTTTTGAATTCCCACTATGAAATCCCAGAATGTATCTTTTTTTTTTTGGGTAGGAAATTATCAAATAACTTCTCCCGCTCTGGGTAGAGCGGGAGGGCGTGTCAGACTCTTACTGACTAAAACCCACCCGTGTTCCTTCAGTTGCCATGTTGCCGGGGGGCCACGATTTCCCTTTTGGCCCGTATTCGCAGCCCCGGCAGGCATTGGCCCTAGCGGACCCCGTCAATTCTGCTGACATCTGTGAGGCCCGCGTGGAACACAATGCGCCGTCGACCCGGGCTTGGTCCTTATCGGACGGCGAGCTACCCTTTGCTCACCGTCCGCAAGCCCGCGCCTACGGTGGCCGGAAATCTGCCTGTGATTCCCGACGCCTAGGGCGTCTCCTCCTACGGCGGTTAGGGTCGCGAGGGCACGAAATTTGCCTCTCCCTCACGCGTTCCGCCTCCTCCTTCGCGAGCATTACTGCTTCGCAGAAGGAGGTGACGGCCTCCCATCCAGAATGTATCTGGAATAACTAATGAGTTAATCCCGAAATGTGTAACTTTGTAGTTTCCGTATCGATTTTCTGGAATCGCCAAATACCTGAAGAATTGGAATTGTGAATTGGTTTCAAATATGCCAAAATAATAACCCACAATCTTTCAATAATTCAGCTAATTCATCATCATCATCAGCCTATAATGTTCCCACTGCTGGGACACAGGCCTCCTCTCTGTGAGAGGGAGTGGGCCGTAATCCACCACGCGGGCCCAGTGCGGGTTGGTAGATGTCACATGTCTTCGAATTTTCGGTTCTAGGACATGCCGGTTTCCTCACGATGTTTTCCTTCACCGTTTTGAGAGCAGTGGTGTTGAAATAATTTACACAAAGTAAAAACGTCTAACTAATTCAATATTCTAAATGAATTCGTAACTATCCAACGAAAGCAGTGCAATATGTATCGGAAACTAATGCTTAGAATATATTTAAATTGATAAGCCTACGTAACAAAAATTATTCGAATTGTTTCGGAAAATGGAAGAAAATTTTACGAGGGTCCAACAATTAAACAAAACTATAGGAATTTAATGCAATCTAAATTAAATCCTACAACTAGAGTTCCAGTATTTTATCTACCAACAGCAGTCGACCAGTCATAAATCAGCATATATTGCTGAACGCGCGTATTGTGACGTAATACACTGTCTAAACTAAACCGATTGGGAATTTATAGCTCGAGTATTGACGGGTAGTTTTGTTTTTACTGTAGTCGCTTGGGGTTGAAATTCATCTCTATGGAAAATTGGAAAAAATTGTCTGTTCCAATTTTCCATACAGCTTCTATTGATGAATTAATTTTATGTTAATTTCAGTAAGAGTAAGTGTTGGATTTACCACAAAACTAACATTATATTAACCCTTTGATTACTAACGATAGGTTTTAAGCAAAATAGTGTAGTCACCGAAATTTTTGACCCCGACTTACCCCCTTCTACTTTTTGGTGAAACAACGATATACATAATTCATCATCATCATCATTTCAGCCGAAAGACGTCCACTGCTGAACTTAGGCCTCCCCCAAGCACCTCCACTTCGACCGATTCTGTGCTTTCCGCATCCAGCGGATTCCTGCGGCCTTCACAAGGTCATCGGTCCATCTTGTGGGAGGCCTTCCAACGCTACGTCTTCCGGTACGCGGTCGCCACTCCAGAACCTTTCGGCCCCATCGGCCATCCGTTCTGCGAGCAATGTGCCCTGCCCATTGCCACTTAAGTTTGGCAATTCTTCGGGCTATGTCGGTTACCTTGGTTCTCCTGTGGATCTCCTCATTTCTGATTCGATCACGTAGGGAAACTCCAAGCATAGCCCTCTCCATTGCCCTTTGGGTGACTTTTAGCCTTCTGATAAGGCCCGTTGTGAGCGACCACGTTTCAGTACCATAGGTCATCACTGGCAACACGCACTGGTCAAAGACTTTCGTCTTGAGACACTGTGGTATGTGGGACAAAAAGATATTACGTAGCTTCCCGAACGCTGCCCAGCCATATACTGCCAGCCATATACATATACATAATTGTTATCACCGAATTTTTGGTTTTAGAAAAGCAAAATTCCCCACGATGTTTTTCCGTACCGTTTTAACTTCAGAGATAAAACTTCACATAACATTACAACTGTCACTTGAAAACTGCGCCCTAACATAATAACAACATGCAATCCAAACAAAAGTCCCAACCACCAACATCACAGAACTGTAAGCGACATTACCGAATCACATCCGTCCCCCACTTGTGGCCAGAAACCGCACTTGCCCCGTTGTTGCGCGAAGCCGACGTGAGGTTCAAATTCGGCCATTAGGGGTGAACGAGGCTTGGTTTAGAGTCTATTTTTGTGCGAATATAACGCTGTAGACGAAGAGTGTTTATAGTGCAAGCCTTACAGATACCCCACAGCGGAGCTCTACAGGGAATGCAAAGTATTGTCAGTGAGAAGACTTTTTGTGCTTCATTGTATTCTAAGGAAACAAATTCGATTCCCAATACAAAATTTACATAAACGCCGTGCTGACATTGTTTTCCCACCAATTCAGCACCATACTACTTTATCAGAAACCAGTTTGTCGACCTCAGTGGAAATTTATATAATAGAGTAAATAGATTGCTCAAAATAAATTGAAAGCTTGGCTGATGGAACAAAGCTATGAAGAAATAAAAAACTACAAATAACTCCAACTTAGTAAGGCAAGTACATCTACATTTCTCTACACCCCCACACACACCCTAACTAACACACACACACACACCCCCACACACAATTATACATGTGAGAACAATGTAGAAAGACGGTACGTTAAAAGCGTTCGTAATAAAAAGATAAAAACGATTAAAAAATTAAAATAAGTTACAATAAGCCCTGGCAGCTAAGAGATAACCAGTTCCTACTGACGGCGCCCGTTCACGAACATGACGTATGGATCAGCACTATTCAGCTCAACCATTTTGAAGGGAACTAAATGATCGAACACACACGCCATCACCAGTGAGGCATTTGAGAGAGCATGACATACTCTCAGCTGCCAGCGCACATGTGACATATCAACTTTTGTTTGACAGGTGGACCAGAACTGACAATATTAGAGTGACCATGAGTCATTTCCGTCACTTACTCTAATAAAACAAAAATACGGGAAATAAAACATGTTTTTTTTGCGAAATTACGTAAATGAAAATTGTTAAAAGATTTTGGGAAGCGCGAATTTAAAAAACGGTCGCCGTATTGCTTGTCACAGCTGCTGTAATTATGTTAATTAGCTTCATTAATTACTCCGCTTTAAATTAAATTACGTTTCTACAAAAAACGGCTGTAATATAACAAGTTATACTTTAGTTAAAAACATATTGACATTTGAAGGATGTTTATCACACTTTCAAGCAAATAGCTATTTCAGATTTTCCAATTGTGTTGATGCTGACGTAAATCAATTGTTTACAAGCACACTTCTTCAATTCTCATTATGACGTGTTTCTTTTGTTTCCTACAAAGGAAAGGTTTAACTCTAATTTTCCGGCCGCTATATAACGGCACCGATTTCTTTGGAAACCCAACTCTCATCCACTTGCTACCACCTTGCGAAGATCGTCGCTCCACCTAGCCTGAGGGCGTCCTATCATACGTTTGCCGATTCGCGGTCTTCACTCAAGAACGCGTGTACCCCAATGGTCATCGGTTTTACGGCTAATACGGCCGGCCCATTGTCACTTCAGCTTGCTTATTCTATGAGCTATGTCGACAACTTTGGTTCTCAGCCGGATCAATGCCATTTCCACCATAATTACTGTAAAAACTTGGTTAGAAAAAATATGGCTGATATCCTCTCAACTAAAGTTCATAACGACCAGTTCTAGAAACTATTCCTCACCTCTCCTACTAAACCTAAGACTTTTTCAGTATTTCCCCCACGATCTGAAACACTACGTGCTCATAATCAAAATTCATCAAGCGAACGACAGAATTACGGGACTGGCGGCCATTTTGTGCTTCTCTCATTTTCCCGCGCATACTTAGCTACAAAGAGTTGACGGTGAAGTTTCATTGTCGAAAAGTTAAAACCTTTTTTCTTTGGGACTTAACTGTGGAGTTGTAATTTATGATGCTTGAAAAGGCAATTTTTTATATTATTATTTTTTGGTTGCTTGTTTTCCTAACTTGATTATCTACCTCTTTTTACATTATTATGGTGGATTAATTTTATACCTCGTTGCCGTTATTGTTGACTGCTTCGTTGGTGTAGTGGTTGCAAGCGCTGTTGAGTGTGAGGTCCTGGACTCGGTTCCTAGGGTTGGCAAAATGGGTTTTTCCATCAGGAATTTCTCAGTAGCAGCCCGGAGTCTGGATTTGTGTCAGGTAACAATAGGTTCGCCCCCTATTACATGGGACTTAAACATAACTGACGAAATGTGTGTGTACCTTTACCGGCGTGATATGTAATAAAGAAATGTTAGTATTTCAGCAACTGAATTCATTTAAATTCTTCAACAGAATTGGATTCTTTTTCACCCCCTCCAAAACTTTACTTAATCGATTGATTAACTCCGCCACATTCTTCAATCCCGAAATAGCTCTTTCCTACACATATTTGAGTCCGGACAAACGACCCGATTATTTAATATTACCCCCATTACGTATTAATTGTTTTGAGTTGTTACCCCTAGGGCACTTAATTTTGTCCTTGGTAGGGGTGGGAAGTGCGTTCAAAAAGTCGCCTAAATTCAAATAGTCGACTACATTCGACTCGATTCTTTTTTGTTTTTTAGTTTCAAATGGGATTGGAATTATTTAAACGGAAGGGTAGGTATGGAGAGTGCTTTTGGCAGGATTTAGTCATAATTGCTGTTTTTTAATTCACAATCAATATGTCAAATGCCGTTCAAAGTTTTGATTAATTCATAAAATACTTATTGCAACATTGCACTGTACTTTCTTGGTTAGGTACTACTACACCTTATAAGAATTTACATCAACTTTTTTATTGATTTCAAATCAACATAGCCGAATTAGATGTTATTAATAGATATATTTTCTTGGCATTAAACATCTTGGTACCAAGGAAATATTAACACCAGGATGAAAAAAAAAAACTTTTGTGAAAAAAATCGGTCGAGAAATCGAGGAAATCAGTTTAATGTTATTCGGAGGAATGAGGAAAATGTCGTGAGGAAAGTTTTGAGTATGAATGTGGATGGCTATAAGAGTAGGGGAAGACCAAAGAAACGATGGATGGACTGTGTGGAAGATGATATGGATAGAAAGGGGGGACTACCGAGATGACGACTGATAGAGAAGTATGGAGGAAAAAGACATGTTGCGTCGACCACAAATTAATTGGGATAAGGGCAGGAGTGTGATGAAATGTAAAAACAGTGGCACTCCGGGAGTGCCGACAGAAGTGAAAACTTGAACAAGGTCGCCTTGGTGAAAGAAAAATACTTGTATAGAACGTTGGTCCGTAACCTTATATAAATAAAAAGCACAATCGCGAAAACAAGAAAAAAACTTCCAAAACCTTTAAAGTAAAAATATTTGCATAAAACACTGATCCGTGACGTAATATAAATAAAGAGCACGATCGCGTTTACAAAAATGAGGTATCAGTAACGGTATCGCGAGTTCAATTGTTTTTTCCTATCTCAAAAATGCCCAACGCGCCTAAAGAAGTTTTCACTTCAAAAACTTTTCACTCAAGTTTTATAACGAGCACATCTTGTCTTAAATATCTGTGTAGCAGTGCTAATTCTCTAATAACTTGAAGCCAAAATGCAGGTCAAAAGTTAATTTATCTAATAGCAGTTTTCTTAGCACCCCGTCGCGTCGCCGCCATGTTGAATTGTTTAAAACATTATTATTTGTGACGGAGTTCACAAATAAATTAAACTTCACAATTTGTATGCAAAACTCGGGTGACAAAACTTCTTAATTTTGTTATTCATGTTGATTGTTTATTACTTTTCGTTAAATAATGTAATTTAAAATATTGTAATTATAATTCGGAATAAATCTTGTAGATTTGATTCGATTCTCGATTTGATTTGATTCGAAATTGTAACAGCACCAATCGATATCTTCAAAATACATAGTTTTAATGGGGTAACGGGAAAAGGAGATGCATCGTTTGATAATGATACTTAAGCCATATTCTCTCGTTCTCTTGATATTTTTATTTTATTTGAAACTTTGTAAAAGTATCAATGATCATACAATAGCCATCCCATAACGGACATTCCCCTGTGCAGAGCATGCATGGAGGCTGAGGAAACTGTTGTGCATTGTGCTCCTTGAGTGCACAGGCGACATCCAAATTAGAACAGTAACCCTCGGGTGACCCATGTCTTTTTCAGATATCCTAAACCAACTAGGAGTCCTCATCTACTTTTGAGGTGGGCTGGTTGAAATGACCAGCGACGGTCACCATGGGCCACGTACAATGGTCCACTTGAAGAACTAAGTGCGGAAACTAACCCCAGTAAGATAGAACTTGGAAGTATCAATGATGCCTATAGAGACTAAAAAAAAACAGTAGCACTCCAGGAGTGCCGACAGAAGTGAAAACTTGAACAAGATCGCCTTGGTGGAACAAAAATACTTGTATAGAACATTGGTCCGTAACCTTATCTAAATAAAGAGCACAATCGCGTTTACAAAAAAAATATACTTCCAAACCCTTCAAAGTAAAAATACTTACATAGAACATTGATCCGTAACGTAATATAAATTAAGAGCGCAATCGCGTTTACAAAACCTTTAAAGAAAAAATATTTGCATAAAACATTGATCCGTAACGTAATATAAATAAAGAGCACAATCGTGTTTACAAAAATGAGGTGTTGTCATGGTGTCGCGAAATCAATGGTCCCATTTCCAAAATGCCCAACGCGCCCAAAGAAGTTTTCACTTTAAAAATAAATACATTTAGACACAACTGCTTAGAAACGTCTATTTCTAACCTGACGTGTAGTTTAGATCCTTATTCTTAAACAGGGCAATTTACTTGCGAGGCAGGGCAAAAAGTTTACCGTTCCAACTCTTTGAGGGCACGTGAAATTGCCCCTGTGATTATCATGCTTAGCTCCTATAGGGTAGTTGTTTAATCGAGCAAGATAAGGAGGTTCTTAATACCGTGTACCTATTTACGTCCTTATTTAGCACTAAAGGTGATATAAAATATTTCACTAATTGTTCATCTGGAGGAGCTCGTGGTTAAGGCGACGATAACCGACTTTTAATAATTTTATACTGAAGATCACGTCTAAACGAGTAGTGTTAATGACTTGGAAAAAATATATGTTAAATTAGAGCATTTTCTTAATAACTTAATACAGGAATATTTTAGATCATGTTTATATTACATAGTGAAATTAATTTGTAAAGTTATTTCTAACGCGAATAAAAAACAGAGAATCACGTAAAATCTATCCCATCAAAAACATAAATGTGAAAATGGGAGCCAAATTCCATAAATATGGTTGTCGACTTCGCCGACAAAAGAATTGAAATCTAAATGGGTGCCAAGTTCTGTAGATAATCCTGAAATTTATTTATAAGAACATGCAACTTTCTAAAATAAAATTAAAACACAAATTCTTGTTTTTTCTGCTATAACAATGTTTGCTATTTAAAAATATAACTTCTTAAATTTGAACAGTCGAATTATTTACACAAAGCACTTAGGATAAATTGAAGCTCAAGATTTGACTTGGCTAGTTTTTACATACAAGTTATCTTATATTTGGTTAATCAATTTATCATCTTTATATTTGTCTACAGTGTCGCGGTGCAAAAGAACTAAAACAAACAGGGTAACTTTTTTATGCTGGTGTGCATTACAGCTACGTCTTACACTCGCGCCACGTCATTGTGCTGTAATTTTACTTTTTTAGTGTGCGTGCATTAAGCGGCTAACAGTTGGACGCTATTTTTTATCGAGTTTACAGCTTTGACTGTCTACCTAGGCATATTTAATTATTATTATTTAATTTTAAGTAGGCACTCAACATCAAATAAGTAATTCATGATGTGCTTACCTGTAAGAAATTTGTACACTAGTCTATAAGTTTATTGCATGTATCTCATATCTTTGTATCGGTGTACTTAATTGTTGGTGAGCCAAATAAATAAAGTAAAATATTCATATCTTTGTTCTTTATGTTATGCGCAAGTTACTGTTTCTTATTGTAACTGTTTACAGCTTTGACTGTCTACCTAGGCGTATTTATATATTTGTTCTTTATGTTATGCGCAAGTTACTGTTTCTTATTGTAACTGTAAGGTCAAAATATCTTCTTTCTCTAAAATTTCAGCTTGCTGGTAAAAACTAGCCAAGTCAAATCTTGAGCTTCAATTTATCCTAAGTGCTTTGTGTAAATAATTCGACTGTTCAAATTTAAGAAGTTATATTTTTAAATAGCAAACATTGTTATAGCAGAAAAAACAAGAATTTGTGTTTTAATTTTATTTTAGAAAGTTGCATGTTCTTATAAATAAATTTCAGGATTATCTACAGAACTTGGCACCCATTTAGATTTCAATTCTTTTGTCGGCGAAGTCGACAACCATATTTATGGAATTTGGCTCCCATTTTCACATTTATGTTTTTGATGGGATATCATTACTTTTTGTAAAGAAATTATTATTATTCGTCAATCAAACGTGATCTATTAAATTCTTTTTGTAAATATGCGTAGCAATATTGTGTAAGAATGTAGGTATTTCTTTCGTAACAATTGTTACAATTTTCCGCAATGATGTCAGATCGCTGAGCCGGCGCGGCAAGTATTATTATTAAAAAAAAACTTTTTACAAAAAAAAAAAACAACCGACCTCCAAAAAAAAACACTACAAAGTGAAAAATAACTTTAATTTCGGAAGTCGGTGTCTTGGGTTTTGTATTTTCGTTTTTTGCCACCGACTTCCGAAATTAAAGTTATTTTTCACTTTGTAGTGTTTTTTTTTGGAGGTCGGTTTTTTTTTTTTGTAAAAAGTTTTTATTTTTCACTTTTTAGTTGTGGTACCTACCCCACACACATTCGAATACCACTACCTGCTACCAGTGACAGAAACTTATCATATCATCTACATAATAAGTGGGAAAAAAAAAACGTATTTTGTAGCTAACTCAAAAACTATCCAAGCAAAGTTAATAAAATTTATATGGGACCAATTCCAGAGCACACCCTTTCAAACAAAAAAGGGATTTTCAAAATCGGTCCACAATTGACGGAGAAATCGGTGGACATACATAAAAAAAAAAAAAAAAAAACAAACATACGCGACGAACATATAACCTCCTCCTTTTTGGAAGTCGGTTAAAAAACGTATGCAGTCGGGGAGCCTCATGTCGTATGGCATTTTACTGTGGGGTCGGGCTGCTGACATTGAATCCATCTTTATTTTGCAAAAGAGAGCTATCAGAGCCATTTATAATCTACGTCGCCGCGAATCTCTCACGAAACTTTTTAAAAGGATTAATATTATGACGGTACCTTGCCAATTCATTTATGAAAATATTATGTATGTAAGGAAAATCCACATCTCTTTAATAAAATAAGTGATAGACATAATTTTAATACTAGAAATAAAAATAAACTAGATCAACCATTTTTTAGATTATCTTAAGTACATACATCTTTTATGGGGTACTGTGTTAAATGTTACAACAAAATACCTTGTGACATTTAGCAATTAAATGAAAGAAAATTTAAAACTCATATTAAAAATACACTTTGTAAACAAGCATATTACAAATTAGAGGATTATATCCAAGATAAGAGTGCTTGGAAACATGCTGGTCCTGCTCCATAGGACAATTTAGAATCAAGACAAAATCAAACTGTTTGCTAATTTAATTGTAAAATTTATTACTTTGTGTTTTATGACATTGATTTTACATTCTGTGATTACTTCCTCACACACTGACTTATTAATTGTAAAATTTTAGGAAAATCGTCTACTTTTACAATGTTTGTAAATATGTGAGCACCATGTATCTATCACATATTAAATTATCTGTCGTTGTTTCATTTTTAATTCTTTTTACCTATTGTGGTATAGTAATTTTATTCTAGGTGCACCGTCTTCACATATAATTATTATTTAACAAATGTACGTACATATACAAACAATTGTAAAACATTTTAAAAGAGTAACGGTGGAGTTTCTTGCCCATTCTTCTCCATACGAAAACTACCTTTTGGAAGGGGCGAATAGAATTAATTTTATTATTTTGTAATTTTTGACGTTCAAAAGTGCCATACATGGGCCTATTTGAAATTAATGATTTGACTTTGACTTTGACCCCGTCAGGAACAAAGTTCCTTCTCACGTATGATTTAATTATTTAATTTTTGCAGCCGCCCCTTTTTTTTAAGTATCTTCTCCCGCTCTGGGCGGCGCGGGAGGGCGTATCAGACTCTTACTGACTAAAACCCACCCGTGTTCCTTCGGTTGCCCTGTTGCCGGGGGCCACGATGTCCCTATCGGTTTTCTGCGAACCCCCGGCAGGCATTGGCCCTAGCGGATCCCGTCATTTCTGCTGACATCTCTTTGAGGCGCGCGTGGAACACAACGCGCCGTCGACCCGGGCTTGGTCCTTATCGGACGGCGAGCTACCCATTGCTCACCGGTCGCAAGCCCGCGCCTACGGTGGCCGGAAATCGGCTCGCGATTCCCGCCCCGGGCGTCTCCTCCTGCAGCGGTTAGGGGCGTGAGGGCGCGAACTTTGCCTCTACCTCACGCGTTCCGCCTCCTCCTTCGCGAGCATTACCGCTTCGCAGAAGGAGGTGACGGCCTGCCATTTCCTCTCGCTCCGTACCATGGCCTGAACCAGGGCCGGACGCGAGAGATCACCGCCGCCGTTGCAGCCGCCCCTTGGATTTACATTTTGACCTCACTATGGACTTAACTATTCGTAAGTTTATATTAAAAATTAAACGACAATAGTCCCTAAAACAATAGTCATACGATCTATCAATTCAAAAACGTCTCAAGCATAGTACCTACCTACCAACTACCTTGAACATACCGACCTGAGGTTTGTAACAACGTTTTTCGAGATCAGAGAATGAATGAAATGAATTCACTGCCGCCTAACATTAGGGACCAAGATTTTGACACGTGACACATCAGTTGACTCGACGGGGTGTTTTGAATTCAGTCATGAAATTCAGGAATTTACATCAACTTTTGGCATTTGAATCAAAAATGTATAGTTAGCTGTCAAATTATAAGACGCTGGAGATCAGCGCCATCTGAAGTGAGCAAGTGGCAGTTTTTAACCCCATTTGAAAATTTGTCGTCATGACTGTCATTTTCATAGTTTTCGGGAGATAGTGCTGATATCGAATTAGATGGACATTCTGGATTTTAAGATGGCGGCTATTCCAAATAATAATAATATTGTAGATCAATTGTCATAGACATCAATTTCATGCCAATTGTAAACTTGATAATCAAAATCCGTAAAAAAACGGACCTCTTAATTTCGTCAAGTTCGTCTGTCCGTGCGTCCGGATGTCATACAGTCATTTAACATGGAGACTATTTACACTCTATCGATGAAAATTTTGAAAAAGGTGTATTTTTTGCACCGTTAAACAATGGTGTAGTGAAATTACGATAAACATAATAGTGGGGGTGGCATTCTCCATACTTACATATAACCGAGAGATGAAAAAAATCTATGCATATAAAGCGTATATTGTTGGATCTCATAATTAAAATGTTAAGATGTTTCTAAGTGACTTTGCTTTTGAAGTCAATAATTTTTGAGATACAGTTTATTTTCGGTTACAACCGCAGAATTAACTTTGTTTGTTATAGTTTTTTCGAGAAATACAAACTTATTTCTGCAGTCGATAAAATTGATACTATGCAATGTTTATGCGTAAATATTCATCCCAATTACGGAACCCTTCACTGTGCGTAGTCCGACATACACTTGGGCAGTTTTTTTTAAATTTCGTTTTGAAACTACCTCAAAAATAAACAATTTCTATTACTCGAGTAAGATTATCCTATTAAAAACAAATACTATCAAACTCATACAACTAAAAAAAAATGATTGTTGGTTTTATGAAACCACGGTAAAAGTGAAACTTTACACGGTCAGCTGCTGCGAACTATAGGCGCCGCCATATCGGCCTTGGCTGCTCTGACGATCGCCTTTCACTTTATCCCTACTCCGCGGCCGACCGACACGCGACATGCAACACACAGACGAAAAAGTTTGAGACGATGTAATAAAAGTTTCAATTTAAAAATATAGACGTCATTTAAAAGTGTTTGCGGAATACCTACCTAATTTATATAATTAATTTAACATCATTCACAAACAAAATTTTCTTAAGCCTACCTAAAAAATGTATACTAGGCATTCTATATCAGAAAGTATCAAAAATAAAATCCACAGTAAATAATTGTCCAATAAATTAAAAATAATTTTGAACAACGTTCCGAATTTAAATTCAAATAAGTAGAAACAATTCGGCGCGAAATTCAATAAATGAGGTAAGTATCTATCCTCGTTCTATGTGTTGACTCGTTTTATATTGAATGTCCTAAAAACGATTAAACACTAGAAAAGTATAAATAATTATTTTAAACAATGTTTATTGTATTTAATGCTTAAAACAATTTTATTTTATTTTTCAAGTATAGATTTCAGACATTTGACATAATTATAAATTAATCGAGACAATCAAAATTGAAAAAAAAAAACGTTTGGCATAATCGTTTTCGCACATCATTACAATAAAAAAAAAACAATGATCGACAATTTTTAACACAAATTGAGTAGTAGTAATGAATATTACGTATTATTGAACATGTGTTCGTATAATAAGTAAAGATTTGGGCATTTTCTAGTTACTTATAATATTTTTAATCACATTTGTCACATTTAAAGTCGTATCAGATATGTGTATGTGTGTTAATTGTGAAAAGTTAAAATGTAAACACGCACGATTGGCGCGAATCTTCGACTTTTGATATCAAAAACTTCATTACTACTTACTTACTTAACTTACTTTACTTTACTTATTTAACTTGAAAAATGGATGAATTCGTCAAATAATTAAATGTTGTAATAGTCGCTGTCCTTATGGTGGAGTTTGGATGTTCGCAATCCCCAATTTTTATGTTTTTTAGCCTCGACCTCGACTGTCATCAAAATGGCGATTATCGCATTTACAGACTTGAATTTTATAAAGGTAAATTAATAATCTTGCGCGCTAAATATGAAAGATTTAATGGCATAAACATTATTTTAGCCAACTCTCTTAATTAAAGATGAATAATCTCATTGGCAGCAGCATTTTCAGTGCT
Organism: Agrochola lychnidis; assembly: GCA_963680765.1. NCBI lineage: Eukaryota > Metazoa > Arthropoda > Insecta > Lepidoptera > Noctuidae > Agrochola > Agrochola lychnidis. The sequence continues at coordinate 16,506,271 of OY796872.1, forward strand.
TCTATAGGAAGGTTTACTTTAACAAATAACACAACAATACCTAAATACTAAAAACATTTTATTTCTCATAGAATTTAAAACGGCTTCAGCTTCATTCTCATAAAAAAGCAGCGTAGGTACGGTAGATGGTAGATGTACGCTTTCCCACAAAACAGTAATAAGCAATGATGATCTCTTAAACAATTTGTCCTATTTTGCTCACTTATCAATAATTATGTACACTAAGTCCTGCTGCTCACATGTCACGATTTGATTCTGGCCCTAACCAGATTATTGTTTTGATCTATTATGGGTAAATCTTTTACACTCTAGGGTGGCTCTGTTTTTATCTTCACTTGCTTGCCTATAAACATCTCTGGTAGCAGCCTCTCTCAGTAAGCATGACAAACTTTATCCAAATGTATACCTAACCTAGAAAGTAAGAAAATACTCTTATTGTTGTTTATTTACTTTTGTATAATAATTATATCACTCATAGTAATTCTGCCATTTTAAAAACACTAACCTGATGACTTCTGTGACTTGCAGTTGACATGCCACATACATAACATAATATGCTTAGATTTTGCTGAGCAAGTAATACTTGGGATAGAGTTATAGATAATATAATCAATAATGTCAAGTCTTGCAATAACACATGTCATCGTCATACCTGAAAAAAGTAAAAAAATTCAGTGTATTTACTTATGCTATATAATTACATCATACTATAGACATTTACAGCTGACGACGCGCGACGTACCCCTGACTGAACATAGGCCTTCTACTAATAGGCTGCTAAAATCAATGAGGTTATACAATACGACGGTGTTTATAAATATTTAGAGAACATAATAAACTTACCCAGGGCCATGGAAAGATAAGCAATAGTTCCTCTGGCTTCAATTTAAATTGACAGCATTAAATCGTAACGTAATATAAGTATAAAGTAAATACGGAAAAATAAATTCAAATCAACGTAAAACAAACAGCCAACAATGCCATTGATCTGACAGATTTTTTTTGACAGTTTGACATTATGCATGGTGTCAGTGTTACCAGGTTTAATTATTTTGGTAATCGATTGACGAAATCGATTGGGTGATTATCAGTGATCGGAGTAGGTAGATTGATTTTACGTACTCGCATCATGAATAGTCATAGAAATCATAACATGGATAAGCCATGCCATTTTTTCCGGGATTTCATTTTGGTACTTACGGGATTGAATCAAATATTGTTAAAGTAAGGATTTTTAAACTACTACATTGGAAATTTATAGAATGCGATAGATAAATATTTAAAATATATTATATTGTTTTATAGTATATCTATCCTTTTCTTGGAGTCCGATCACCTATATACTATTAAACAGACAGCAAAAGGGTTGAACATTTCTTATTCATATTGATGTATTCTTTATTCTACACATTACAACATTTGAAATTCCTTAAAAAATCTTAATAATTTCAAAATCCCGGAATCCCGGAGGCGTATCCATACTAATATACGTGCCAGTTCATTGACCTCAAATCAATCTACTTACTCTGATCACTGGTAGTTTATAAAATAACATTACTGCCTCGAAACACTTTTAAGTTGTTGAGTATATTCAGACCATATAATATTTTATTTATTGTAAAATCATAATTTTACAGTATTTGAGTATAATAAATAGCATTTAAAACATACTCGTGTAGTGGATACTCCACCTACTCCATGTGGGTTAGTATCGATATTTTCAATCGATTACAAATTATTTTATTGGAATAGTCTGTCATCTGGCAAAATTCAGGTTAGGATTGAATGGCGGATGTAGTTCTTTATTAAGTATCAACAAAATAAATATTTATTAGGTTCTCTAATGCTAGAAGAAATAAATTTTGATAAAACGACTTGAAAAAAATACGACATAATTTTTGATAAATAAGCTTTGACACAGTATCATACCATGGGCCTGCTTTCGGGAAATCTCTTTTCAACTTTCTAGGTCACCCGGAAATGGGTTAAATGTTTTTGATGTCTAGTGACAGGGTCGTTGATAAAAATGCCGATTTTTATACGTTAATATCTCAATAACCGTTTGAGTTTTATTTATGAAATTTGGAGTTCTAGTTAATCTAAGGGGTTTTTATAAATAAACCAAATTTCATGAGTCTATGTTACATAGATTTTGAGTTATTAAGGGGTCAAAAGTGGCTCCAAATGGTTCGTGTAATATAACACACTGCAGCCGTGTCTTGCCTAGTACTTGGCTCGACACGCTGCCGCGTGTCTAGATCAAGCGTATTTTTCTGAAACTTCACCATTTTAAAGATAATTTAATTATTGATCTTTTAGTATACTTACGTGTTTTATTAAAATAAAACATCTCCACTTTACGAGTAGGGGAGGAACCCTAAAAAAAACATTGTTTTATTTTACCACTTTGTCGGCATGATTCATATTTTATACCCACGACAAATTACAGCTTTTTAGTATTAATAGTCTCTGAACTAAGCCGCGGCCAGACAGACGGACATGGCGAAACTATAAGGGTTCCTTGTTGACTACGGAACTCTAAAAATTACATGCACTCGAGTGTAGCGTCTGATATCAACTTAAATGTCGCCTTAAAAGTATACTATGTTTTAATACAGGGCGTGATCCTTTCTTCTGCCAAAATTCATACAATTTCGGTCAGCTGTTACAGCGAGATTGAGTAACAAACATACAGATTCACAAACTTCCACTTCTCTTATATCAGTGCGGCATAAATCATACGAATTTCTTCAGTAAGCCGGCTTTAGAAAACTTGAAACAAGGCTTGGAATCTAGGATCAAGAAGGGTTTGAGACATGGTCCTATTTGTAACTTTTTTCCTCCGAAATCTGAAGTTTTGTTACATATTGTTCCGTTAAAAGCTTTCTTCACAGCTATAAATATTCTATCAATTTCGTCGTATTTCCATATTGTAAGGTATTATGCCGAAATGTTGCCTTTTCAACCGATCTGCCGTGAGAACTTGAAGTGATCTTGTAGTGCGCTGTCAGTAATGTCAATCCCTGGAATCAGGTGGAATGACATCTCATTGGCTGGGTTTGAAATCTAATGGGTAGGTGACAAAAACGTACAAATAATAACAAAACATAACGCCTGTACTTCCCGAAGGGTACTGACGAAAAGTAAACGGAACTGGTGAAAAGTGGGTGCTAGTATACACCCCTGCCGAACTCTTCGTCGAATAGGTACAGCTGTGATGTAATGGTGCATAATGCAGCCTGCATTCATGTCGAACGCTGGTGAGGGCACCAATATGCCAGCGCTTGTCGACGTTGTAGGCAGTTTTCATACTTTTTGATAAATTAGCGCGATCCGGCGCCGACTAATCAGATAGGAACTTGTCAACGCTTATCGCCGACGGTTCGCGCTGATTCTCGGTTACCAGTGTTCTACATGACCTTTAATCTTCAATTAGTACCTCATGCTTTAGACATAATTACTATAACGGCCTTTGTAGTCATACTACTAGGTAAACATAAACTGCTAGGAAATAATTATAAAACAGCCGTCTCACTTGCTTTTCTTTATCTCCTACTAGCTTTTGCCCGCGGCTTTCCGCTTATATGCCGGAAAATATCCCATGGGAACGTACTACCGGGATAAAAATACCCTATATCAGTTAACCTAGGTAATAAACTATCTACGTGCCAAATTTTATCCAAATCCGTTCAGCTGTTTTTGCACCAATCTGGAACATGCACTCAGACAAATAGACAAGCGGCCAAAAAAAAAAAATCTAAGTCAAAGTCAAATCATTTATTTCAAAATGTGTGGCACTTTTGAACGTCAAAATTTACAAAATTATAAAATTGATTCTAGTCGCCCCTTCCAAAAGGTAGTTTTCGTATGGAGAAGAATGGGCAAGAAACTCCACCGTTACTGTTTTAAAATGTTTTACAATTGTTTGTATAGGTACGTACCTACATTATTTAAATAATTATATGTGAAGACGATGCACCTAGAATAAAAATACTATACCACAATAGGTAAAAAGAATTAAAAATGAAGCAACGACAGATAATATAATATGTGATAGATACATGGTGCTCATATATTTACAAACATTGTAAAAGTAGACGATTTTCCTAAAATTTTGTAATTAATAAGTCAGTGTGTGAGGAAGTAATCACAGAATGTAAAATCAATGTCATAAAACACAAAATAATAAATTTTACAATTAAATTAGCAACCAGTTTGATTTCTATCTTTTCGGCATCAGACTCGTTCCCACACCTCGTAGTAATTTTCAAATCGAAACAGATTGTGATTGTGTTGTATTACGCAATTTGGTCGACCGAGCTCTGCTCGGGTGAAATTAGAGAACACGAATTTTCCCAGATATGAGACCTAGCTAGATCGATTTTAGCCCCCGTAAACCTCTATATATTGCAACTTTAGGATAGGATAGGATTATTATATCCCATTGTTATTCAACCAAGACATGACATAAATGAACCTAAGTAGACTCGGTTATCTTCAAGCTCGTAATCTCGTGTTGGTGAGCAGCATTTCAAGTGGAAACATACTAAAAATCTCGTTATTAAGGCCAGTAAAAGCCACTTGTGGCTAGGACGTGTGGCGCCTGGAGATGAGTTTTGCAAGTTTTATTGGACTAGTGTAAATATAGGTCAGTATTGTAGATATGCTATATCCTATACTATTAAACAAGCAATATTTGTATATATCTATTTGTAATCACGTTTTCGAAAACGACTCTAACGACTTCCATGAAAGTTGCAATATAAGGGTTTACGGGGGCGAAAAATCGATCTAGCTAGGTCTCATATCTGGGAAAATTCATTTTCTCCGTATTTTCACCCGAGTAGAGCTCGGTCGCCCAAAGTTTAGAACAACATGGCTACCTTAGAATAATGACATGGCAGCATGGAATTAGTAAGTACCTACTATTATGGCAGCATGGAATTAGTATGTACTATACAGAACTATCTAACTATTAAATGAGCATTCTCTATTTTCACCAGAGCAGAGCTCGGTCGCCCAGTTACTGTATATAATAATACCAGCCTTTTACTGTCCCACTGCAGGGCAAAGGCCTCTTCTCATACAGAGAAGGCACGAGCATTGATCACCACGCGCGCTCAAGACGGGTTGGCGATTTCAGACTTGTAACCTAACTAATATCGTCACCTCCACGGCAAACTTACGAATCTGCAGTTTTAGTGAAATCGACATTTTGATAAAAAACTGTACCTTATGTGGAAAATTTACGAATTTTAAGCTATTAAAAATATAATAAGGATAATAAGGATATAATAAGAAGGTAGTCATCACACGCAATACTGATAGCCTTCAATTCCAATTCTACCCTCTTAAAAAAAAAGACAATGGTGCCGATTCTCTTGTTCACAAACTAAACTAAATTTAAGTTCAGTGCATCTTTTTCTTTCTATTTCATTACGAAAAGGACAGAAGATAAATTTTAGTTTAGTCCTGTCAAATTAATCAGCGCTTGACGTAAATTGACGTAATTTTAGTCGGCATGTTTTTAATCACGTCAACTTGTATGGAAAGTGACAGGCGCGGATTAATTTGACAGGATTAAACTAAAATTTATCTTCTGTCCTTTTCATAATGAAATAGACAGAAAAAGATGCACTGAACTTAAATTTAGTTTAGTTTGTGAACAAGGGAATCGGCACCAATGTCAAACTATTCAAAATTCATTAGTCCATTTTCAATTAGTCGGTATGTCCCAACACTAGCGACGAGTGATTTATACGGAACCCAACAATAGAAGGAATTTGAGTGCGTTTTACAACTAATTATGGCCAAGTCGGTAATTTATATTTGTTTGATATTTATTGAGGGTAGGTTCACGAGGTTGTAACTGTACCGCCTTCAGAATTTCAGATATAGTTGTTTCGTTGACTTCCAAAATGTTAATGGGAATATTTTTAGGTGATTTAGATTCTGACGTTCCATAGATTAAAGTTTTCATATAAATAATGTTATTATAGGTAATTATGAATTGTTGGAATTTAGGTAAACGGTTCCATAAATAATTTTTGTTTACTTATCTGCCTATTAATAATGTTTGTTTAACTGGATCAATCGAGTTCGTCAGATTTGGCCCAAGATTGAGAGCATTTCAAATTCATTTGTATACTGAATTAGTCCAAATGTTTACCTAAGCTAATCATGATCCCGAAACAGAGGTCCAATTCTTTACTTCATCATCATCATCATTTCAGCCAAAAGACGTCCACTGCTGAACATAGGCCTCCCCCAAGAATCTCCACTTCGACCGATTCTGTGCTTTCCGCATCCAGCGGATTCCTGCGGCCTTCACAAGGTCATCGGTCCATCTTGTGGGAGGCCTTCCAACGCTACGTCTTCCGGTACGCGGTCGCCACTCCAGAACCTTTCGGCCCCATCAGCCATCCGTTCTGCGAGCAATGTGCCCTGCCCATTGTCACTTAAGTTTGGCAATTCTTCGGGCTATGTCAGTTATCTTGGTTCTCCTGCGGATCTCCTCATTTCTGATTCGATCTTTCTTCGAGAAAGAGGTCAATCGTCGAATCCGACTTGGCTCGGCAGCGTTCGGGAAGCTACGCAATATCTTTTCGTCCCACATACCACAGTGTCTCAAGACGAAAGTCTTTGACCAGTGCGTGTTGCCAGTGATGACCTATGGTACTGAAACGAGGTCGCTCACAATGGGCCTCATCAGAAGGCTAAAAGTCACCCAAAGGACAATGGAGAGGGCTATGCTTGGAGTTTCCCTACGTGATTCTTTACTTAGAAATAAACAAAATCTTAGTCTCAGTGTCGCTAATGTTATTCTATTTTGTACCAGAATTGACCTTCAAGAAACAAACCCACAAACTACACTGCTTCTTCAAATTCTAAAACCATAATCCAAGCTTACACAAACATCTATTCAACCCGTCAAGCAGCTTGAATGCTTTAAAATCACCGCTTCATTCAGCTGTTGGCTAAACAAACTAAAATCTTGCACATTCAGCTCTTTCGCTGAGGTTCCACGGCAAACATGGGAAGCGGCTGCGATTTAGCGCTTCTGAGATCAAAAGAGGGCGGGGTGACAACTAAAATATGGCGTTTGGGACAGTCCCGTTGGTGTTTATTACGTCTGACGATAGGAAATTACGAAGTCATCTAATAGTTGCACCTTTTAATAAGGGTCTTCCCATACCTCTGAGATTCTTCATGTTTTTCTATCAAACAACAATAAGTTTGAAAAACAGGCATTAAAAAAAAGCTTTTATTTGTTCACAACAAATTAAAATAATTTCAAAATTTTAAAAACATTTTTCCAACCGCCTACCGTAGGTACAATAATTTCATGGCCAATCCTTGTCAGGTCAGGATCAATAAAGTGTGGAATATGGATTTTAATTTAGAGTTTTATTCATTCAAAAAACTTCACAAAAAATCTTGAGCAGCCTTCGAAATTAGGGACTTGACCTGATAACAGACTCAATTGTTATTCCCTTTCAAAATGAAATATTTAAGACGGAATCGATGTAAAATCTTCCACTTAAGTCACTTTACGTAAAGTGCTGATGAAAACGTGAAAGGGTTCCAAGAGCTGACGGAATCAATTACAATTCCTTTTGTTTAAATCCAATATATTTCATCTTTCGTACTTATTTCAAGATGTCTTGATTGGATAAATACTAGAATCGGAGGTAATCGAAACCTTGAATGCTTATAGAGAATTCCTTGAGGCGTATTTTTTGTTCAGAATTTCCAGCGTTTATACTGGTAAACTGTATACTGCTTCATGTATCTGATTAAAAAGTATTTCATATGTTAACAGAAACTTGCAGAAGCTCACGAAAAGAGACTTCATCAGCATGTGAACGTCGAGGCAATCTAGCTTCTCGACCACACAAACATAGTTAGAAGACTAAAAAGAACAAAACCGTTCGAGCTAGTGTTTAGTGTTAGTGAATAGTGTAAAGTACAAAAGTGCCAAACAAACACAAGAACGAAGTGTATTCGCCTTAATAGAGACAATAAGAAAAGTGCTATTGGACACATTCTTAGCAAAGACAATTTAATAGTTTAGGTTATAATTAAATTACTTATTAGTCTATTTATAAGGCTAGATTGTAATAAGATTAGGGTTCATCCTATTGTTGAACCCTAGGACAAGGGAAAAAAAATGATAAACTAGTAAAAGGTATGTCAAAGTTCATCCGAATACATTTTGCCGTTTATGAGAGATTTTTATGAGTAATTCAAAATATTTTAGTTAAAGATAAATAAAAGCTACGATCATCGGACAAAACATGAGTCACCGACACGAGAAGGAAGAGGTAGGATTGCATCTTGCAATTTTGCTTGAAATGTCTCCTAAAACATAGGCGAAAACATGGTCTCCAAATAAAAACACTTTACTTGACCATGTTTATTTACACAAACCTTGAAAACCTACTACATTTTTAAACCAACATCTCCAGTGTCCGACATTTCTTTATGCTCTAGCTGGTGTCACTATGACACTCGTCGCAAAACATTTGGGTCTCGTTTCGCTCCGAGCACGTTTTTGCACACTCTTTGATAACTCACGCAACACCACTTTTGCTATACTTTTTGGCACTTTGTGGTACCAAAGACCCTTTGGGAATAGTTAGTGCAATCTCGCGAAAAAAGAGGGTGGGTAGTAGAAGATGGGGTGTCTAAATGAGGTCAGCGTGTCAAACTGACAGGAGAAATACTGTTTGTGAGTCTAAAATACTGAACGAAAATGAATCTGCCCAGCCTTTTCCCAACCATGTTGGGGTCGGCTTCCAGTCTAACCGGATACAACTGAATACCAGTATTTTACATGGAGCGACTGCCTATCTAAACTCCACAACCCAGTAACTGGATAATACGATACCCCTTGGTAAGACTGGTTGTCTAACTTTCGGGCTTCTAACGACCCGTAACGACTGTCAAAGATCTACGAATGACAGCCAGGACCGACGGCTTAACGTGCTTTCCGAGGCACGGAGGAGTCTCGGTATGTAAAGATGGTCACCCATCCACAGACCAATTCCGGCAAGCATAGCTTTGTAGCGGTTACACCGCCACATACGAACTACGCATCAAAGACATGACGTCACACAAATCCTGCATCGCGCAGTTAGAGTTTACCGAGCGATCGACATAGATACAAGATTTCAACTTCAAACCGATGGGCAGTTGCCCGCCAGACACATCACCCGTCTGGTCGGAGGATCCTCCCTTTTCTATGGTGGCTGAGTGAACTTTACACCCTGTTCCTCATACCACTAAAGTTAAAGCTAATGGATCGACACGTGCGGCTGTTATTACTTAGCCACGAGCTCCTCGCTTAAATAATGAACCAATTTTGATGATATTCTGTAGAGAGGCAGCAACTGAGGGTGTTAAGTTGGGTATTTTTTTTGGATTTTTGACGATCGACACGTGTGTTAAATAAAAATAAAATAATAGTATAAAAAACACTAGATAAACACGCTTGAAACCTGATCGTGTTCAAAGTCCATTACGTGGCCTTTCTCACAAGTGCAAACACGACTATGATACGATATTCCATCATGGAATGCCAGTACCTATCTTCTGGCTTCATCTTCAAGACTTTTCTAAGAAATCCAAAACAGCTATGATACGTTGTTCCATCATGAAGTTCCAGTTCATATCTTCCGGCTCCATCATCAGATCAGTACCATATTATTGTATTGTCATCAGAACTACATACAGCTGCCAATTTTCATTACGCTACGACCCTTGGAAGATGGTTAAATTAGTTACCTTAGATTCCATTACATAGTTAGTTATATACAGGTCGACCTAATAAAAGCGTATTAACAAGTCCATGTGGAAGCAACAGACGATGGATATTGTTTTTTTTTGTCACTGGGTCGGTAGGTACCTTTCTTTCAGGAATATAGATGACCAGTCTCTGGATTTTTAGCTATTTAAGTCATAGGTAATTAATAGCGAGCCATTAATCGGTACAAATTCAAAACTCCGGTCTGTGACTTGCTTAGATTTTTTTTATCCGACTAATAAATATATTTGTTCGGTAGTTGCCAAGGTAAAAAAAAAGAAATTCTATTTAGTCCGTCTTTCAGATAATAAAAAAATACTAGACATGTATTTTTTGCTTTGTCATTTTAATCAAAAATAACTTAGAAAACACGCATTAAAGTTGGGGGAGTAGGGCTTGCTACGTCACAAATCAGTATTAAATCTAGCAAGGGTCATGCCACATTTTAACTCAATGTATCGCCGTAATCTTTTGATTACGTCAAAAAAAAAAAATACGTGTTCAATATTTTTTAATATTCTACAAGGACAAAAAAAAAAATTTGGACACAGGCCTATTAAGGCAGGCAGAGTAAAGAAATTACCTGTTGTAAAGACCCGTAGCTAGCTATGAGAGCCAATTAGTGGTCTATTGTGAAAGATGATATAAGAGGCAATTAACAAACTATTCATGTTAAGAGTACTCACGAAAGTGGAAGATTTTGCCGAAAAGAGGACCAGAACTTAAAGGTTGGTAAAAGTTGGGAAAGGTCCTTTACAAAACCTGACAGATTTTATTGAATTATATAGTGTATTATAAAGCATTAAAGATCTAAATTAAATGCTCTGACCAAGATTATTTCTGGGTTTTTTTATTTTATTATATACACATTGACATTAATGATTTTATATATACAATGACATGAATATTTACTTTTAAAGTATTATATTATTTTAATTATTGTGAATGTGAAGACTATATGGGTCATTCCTTTTTGTTTTGTTTTTAATTTTTTCTCAGTTAGTTTTAACCATGGTCTGACAGTTTGAGTAATTTATGTGGCCTACACAAATGTCCTTTTTTTTGGTATTGTTCGTCGAATCGTTGAGCTCCTTAAATTCTGAGTTGAGCTACACGATAAATGACAAATGCGTGCACTGACTGGACAGACCCTCTCAATCTGTGTGGTGCTTTCCTCTAAAGACCACTTCAGACACCAATCCACATGGCCTTCACATGATCTGACCAAGATTATGTCTGGACTTTAAAAGAGACTGTGACCTCTAAGTTTGTTTCGGCCTTTCTTCTCAGAGTAGTCAGATAGGAAACGCCGACCTCATCTAGTTTTTAAAATATGATTGACGTGTAAAAGTGTTTGTACAAACCTACTTACAGAAATAAAATCATTTATCATTTATCATTATCACGGAACGCGCGATTTACAGAAAGCTATATGGGGACGAGAACCTTTTCATGGACAATTCAGCATTTTGAATTGTTGATTAAGCTGTGGCGATATGTACATCGCCACATGCGAACTACGCATCAAAAACCTGACGTCACACAAAATCCTGACGTCATACAAATCCTGCATCGCGCAATTAGAGTTTATCGCGCGAACAGCATATACACTCATGGACAAATTTAGAGGAACGCATAAAAAAGTGTGTATAACAATGAACCGGTCATATCTGGCCACAGTTTTCCTTTAACGTCCCTGTCTTGCGAGTCTCGTATACTGTCCGGTTTGCCGATACCTCTTGACAACTCGGTGTACCACAGATTTTGATACTCGTAATGTTTGGGCGACATGTTTGTAGGTGTTCCCAGTTTCAATTAAAGTAACAGCCTTCGCAACTTGAGTGGTGTTTAGATCTAGCATTCTCAGTTTATTTGCAGTAACAATTCACACTTAACACGATAAACAGGGCAGTCAAAGCAAAAATTTAAACAAAACCTAAATTTAAACTCAAACTAAAAAGTAGGTTTTTTTTTCGCAGTATGAAAGAACGCAATATTATGCAATAATTACATAAAACAAATGAAATTCGAAAAAAAATATACATTCCAAAACTTTGTTTTTTTTAATAGCATTTACTAATTAATGTTTGTGGTCAGTACACACGTTAATTACAACAGGAGAAATTAAACTCTTTTTTTGTCTTCTTCTAAATTTGTCCATGAGTGTATATAACTTCCCCGACATCAGTCGTTGGGCAATTGCCCGCCAGACACGACACCCGTCTTGTCCGAGTTTCTCCCCATTCTATAGAGAATGAGTGAACTTTACACCCTGTTCCTTTATACCTCTAAAAAGCCTTATTCCTTAAAAGAGGGTGGTATGCCTGCTTTTAAGTTTCGTATTTAATTTAAATGCCCAAATGAAATTTCGATCGCTAATTCCGTCAAACCCTGACAACACCCTACAATTAGAATTTATTGAAGTGAAAACTTCTTTAGGCGCGTTGGGCATTTTTGAGATGGGTCTAAACCATTGATTTCGCGACCTTTTACCGACACCGTGGAGTAAAAGACATCAACGCGTTGATTACCGCGGAGCCGATTCTTTTTTCAAGTTTTCAGTTCTGTCGGCACTCCCGGATTGCCACTGTTTTTTGTTCAGAGTCTTTTGGTAGCGAGGGTTTTACAAACCGGGGGCTATACAGTGTGAGTCTTCATAATGTGCACATATCGAAATGAGGGAATCTATGCTTAATTTTAACTACTAAACTAATTTTTATACTTTTTATGGAATTAAAAAAAAAATTGTAACAAAACTGTGTAACTTACTGAATCAGCTATCGCGATGAAACAAACTCCTTAATGATTAGAAGTAAGTAGGCGTCCACATAAAATTAAAATTGAGAGAAAAAACTACCCTCAATTGAAAATAAACATGTTTTTTTTTAGTAAAAATCTGTATTTTTTTCATCAATTTTTACAATAATTGTAAAATTTATAAATAAGATGCCCAAGAGAATAAAAAAATTGATACAAAACATAAAAAAAACGAAAAAAAAAATTTTACCTTTTTTTCCGTCGATAAAATTAAGCATAGATTCCCTCATTTCGATATGTGCACATTATGAAGACTCACACTGCATAACGACAAAATTAAAACGTGACAAAATAACCATAACCATTTAACCTACAGCAAAACCTCTTAAAAATTTACGTAATTTAGCAATTTGAACATAAACCATTGTAACATAGATTAGTGCAGTAATAAATCTCGTCTGTAAGCATGTGTGGGTACGGTAAGGGCGCACTCGTAACCGTTGATAATTTATTAGATTATCTCCAGCCGAGAGATTAAAAATGTGCGCGGAATTAATGGCTAATTCTTTGTAGGGAAGGTGGGAAGAGGGGTTTATGTTTTACCAGGTTGGATCTCGGTTTAACAACACCCGCTCTCTGAATTGTCAAAGTCGAATCATTTATTTCAAATAGACAGATCAAAGGCACTTTTACACGTCAAAATTTCCAAAAACCTCCTGCCTTCTTTGCTTGTTCTAGTCGCCCTTTCCAAAAGGTAGTTTCGTATGGAGAAGAATGGGCACGAAACTTCACCGTTACTCTTTCAAAATGTTTTGTATACATTAATATATGGATAAATTAATTATGTGATAGACATTGATGTAAATCAAGGATTCGCCCTCGCCATACTTACGTCGCGCGAAAACTGTCACTCCCTAAATTGTGCGACGTGGCTCACTTGCGAATTATTTCCTCATTCGTCATAGTTCGTAACACATCGGAGCAACTTTCTCGTTTTTAATACACATAGCTGTACGAAGATGCCTTCTTGTGCCTTCAGGAAATGTACCAACAACTCCAAAAATTCAAATAAAACTAAAGATATTACTTTCCATGTGTAAGTACATTTTTTCAAATTTATTACGATTTCTAAAATAAATAATATGACGGATGATGACATAAAACAAAAATTACGTTCCCATGACAACGAATGGTAGGTTAAGTGTAGCGTTGACAAAAAAGTTCAAAATTTGAATGTAGGAAGTATGGAGGTTACATATGATCTCAAAATATTTTAAAGGCCGGATTTTTTTAATGTCTTTCTTTTTTTATATTAACTTTTCTTTGCAACTATGTTTTCGAATACAAAATTATAGGTACATAAACAATTTAAAAAACGCTACGTGTTTCGAAAGCACATAAAGTGTGGATCCTTTGCCTGATCTCTCTCCGCTCGTGGTAGGTTGCCATCCCGTCAGACTATGAGAGTGAGGCAATAGAGATGTCACTTGCTCAAGCACGTCGAGGGAATCCAGGGGAAATAGCGCGAATAAAGGCGCAGTGCAAAATTTCATCGTTCAGCATTAAGTCGTGAAAAGGTAACAGACAGTTACTTGATATAATAGATGCACTTAATCACTATTTATATTTAACTGTTAGGTTCCCACAAGACCCGGTTCTTAAAGAAAAATGGATTAAAATAATCCAAGAAGAACAAAGGGACGATGAATGGTTGCCAACCGAATACAGCTGCATTTGTTCACCGCATTTTAATGATGATATGTTGTTCTACTACTTGACACAAGTTGGTCTGAGAATATTTAAAAAATCCACAAAAATTTCGAAACGGCATATTATATTAACTTTCGAAACCAAATTATGAAAGTTAATTTAGCGGCGCAGCTTTTAAGTAGGAGTACAGCAAAAGCATTGGAACTGTGTTCTCAAATGTTGACTGGGTGGAATCAGCAAGATACTAAAGCTACTATACAATTTGTAACAATTTTTGATCAATTATTCGATATATTTAATTCAAGAACTTATGAAAGTGGTTTTAAAAAACCAAGATTTTTATAAGGCATCTCAAGGCAGATTGATTGAATAAAGACTATAAAAACAAACATTTTATTATTTCAAAAAAACCTCCTTTAAAATAAGTACCCTTTTCGAAACTAGTATGCTGACGGTACAGCGACAATTCTCTACGTCATTGTGTGACAGATGACAACTTATGCACAAATGCGGTCATCTTTTGACATGGTAAGGCGTATCCTTCGATGTAAATCGATGGTGATAGATACATGGCGCTCACATATTTACAAATATTACTATAATAGACGATTTTCCTAAAATTTTTACAAATAATAAGTCAGTGTGTGGAGATGAAAGTTATCTCAGAATGTAAATTAATGTCATGAAAATTATGAATAATACAACTAAATTAGCAACCACAGTGATTTTGTCTAGATTTCAATGTAGCTCTGTAGGTTTTTTTGTAAAGAAACCACTATAAGTAATGCAAAAGTTTAAACAAGTTCTCAACTTCAAATTCTCAAATCAGAAATCGCGTTTTAGTCTTGTTCCGTTCCACTCAGTGGGTGTCGTAATGTGTAGGATTATCTTTGAATATTGGCCTTTGTGTAGAACTTGGTTGAGTTTTTCCATCTGGAATTTCTCAGTAGCCGCCCGGAATCTGGCTCTGTGCCCGGTTGATAGCAATAGGCTCGCCCCCTATTACATGGGAGTTAAACATAACTGGCGAAATGTGGGTGTACTGTACACCTCTGCCTAAGATGCGTGATGTTATATATTTATTGGACTTTCTCTAGGATTTGGTTACGTTTCTGATAAAGAATACCACTCCCATCTTCACCCGTAGTTGTCGTAAACGCTATCAAAATATGGAATACCAGCGTCATTTTGTTTGCCGTCTATGACATTAAACTGCGATATTTATCTCTTGGACTTGGAGGGTCTTGTAGCTAAGTAATAACAGCTGCAAGGGGCATCTAGGTTCTGGAGATCAGATAGGCAGTCGCTCCATGTAAAATACTAGTATTCAGCTGCATCCAGTTAGACTGGAAGCCGACCCCAACATAGTTGGGAAAAGGCTAGGTAGATGATGATGATCTATCTCTTGGACTGTTTTACTGCTACATTGGGGCTACATGAAAATTGTGAGATCCGTATCTGGAGTTTTAGTTGTTCATGTGAACGTGTCTTTCTGATCAAAATGTTTTATTGGAAAAATCTATCAAAAATAGATTGTACTGTAAACGTTTGTTTTGTTAAAATCTCAGCCTGTTTTTATTCCACTGCAAGGCCGTATTCAAACAGATGAAATTTTTTCTTCTTCTCACAGAGATGCTTATTTGCCAGCAGCGGGAACGTTATAAGCTGTTTATGCAAATGCTGAAGCTTTTTTGCTGGAGCTCCCATTAAAACTGCGGTGGTTTTGCCCCGTATTGTAACTGATATATTTCGTACATAATTTTCTAATTTAACATTGGCCAGTGGTTACCGTTGCGGTATTTTGAATTAGTAACTACGGTTCTGTGTTGTGTGATAGCAAATAGTGATTGTGTTTGAACCACATCAATGGAGTTGTGGTCACAATCGTGGCCGCAAATTATGTTTTTGTTTTTGGTCTAAAACTATACTTGGTTTTGTTCACAGCTTCCACTTACCAATATTAACTTCAATTGCGAAAACTGCCTTTACTGTTATTGTATATTTGGAGTGTGACTGACTTCTTCTTCTTTTTCGTGTGGCTAGTGACTAACCTGGTGTCAAGAGTTTTTATGCCGCCCATGGGCCTCGACTTGGCTCCACATGCCGTCGAGAAATATCTCTCAGGCTTGCCGGTTTCCTCACGAGTGACTGACTGTACCATCATTATTTGCCAAGCTAGTGACTTAAGACTCTGATCAGTCATTCTCACTTCTACAAACATTTTAATGTTTTGTTAACCACATTTTATAGAGTCCTTAAAACAGGAGACAGACTATTTCGATTTGTGTATGTCTTTTTTAAAGAATTTTGTATATGATGTATGTGTTTCGTAGCGAAAGTTGTTGAAAGTATTACGGGTAGAATCACCCCCTTGACGGGTGTGCAGGTCAGGTGTCTAAATCGCCACCCTTTTCCAATTAAGTTTTATCCACATTAAGTTGTTGCGTTATTTTCAACTATAAACAACATATGGACTTGACAGAAAATTTACTTATGAAGCACTTGATCAGTCATCAGTTCAGTTCACACATCTCTAATGTAAACCAAATATTGAATCTTAGTTTATTCTTGGTTTAGTTTGTTTTTATTTATTTATCTGCCACTACAATCTGTATAATGTTTTTTCTCTTTACAATTAATTTAATTCAATTCTTTTTTTTAAGCTATTGCATAGCTTTTATCGCGGGCTTTGAGCGCGGCGACCGAATCAAGAAATTCCGTAACGAAAATAAAACCTAACACCCCCCACTCCGCTACCATGTAATGACGGTTCCCATCACAACGTGATGTTGTCATGGGAAACGTGATGTTATCATGGGAACGTAATTTTTGTTTTATGTCATCACGTCATCATCCCAAGTGTAGCGTTGACAAATAGGAAGTATGGAGGTTACAAATGCTATGCAATAGCTTTACCGCGGCAGTCCCCGAGTGCCACACGTTTTTTTTTTATTATTCATTTAGTTCATAATATTACAGTTTTCGTTTTACACAACATCTGCCAAACTGCAAAGCAATTTGTCGGCAGTAGATTCTCGTGGATTTAGCACGAATCTTCTTGATTTGTGTGTTGTATTGCGAGATGTATGCTTTGTTTTTACATTATTTTAAATTGGCAATTTTTATTAACAATTAATTGCAGTAATAAAAATGTTAAATTCAAATATAGTGCGTGTGGTGTTAGCCTTTAAGTGATTTTTGCACTTATAGATGTAGATGTAGACGTATGTTTTTATGTGATGTTTATTTATGAACAATTGTAGGCTAACCTATTAATAAATAAAATCAGGGTTGAGCACGAGACGAAGTGAGTTTAATAACCCTTACAAAGATTTTTCAAAATAAAATATGCAAAACACACCCTTAAAATGACGTCATTATACACCAAACCTAAGTGCGTGTTCAGACCGCGCGAAATTTATGCGTTTGTCGCGCGTCACGGCGTTTCCGCAACGGATAGACGGACGCCCGGCTAATGTACGTCCCGCGGATAATTTACGAGTCACACGCGATTCGCCGGCTTAATTATATGTTGTGGTTGTATAATTAGTGTGGCAAGTGCTTTACAACGTGATTATAGTTTTTGTACGACTTTTTTGCTGTAGGTAAAAATAGAATCTGTGCGACTGTGATTTAGTAATCAGTGTTTATCTTAATACGCTTTGTAACAAGAATTTAATGATAAATTTCTCATTTGGATGTTGTAGTAAAGTGATCATCCTATCTCGTTCTCCATGGTTGGTTAAGACAAACCTATCAAGATCAAGAAACACCTTCGTGACGGCTATGAGCATAGAAATGTAATGGCTGTGAGGCTTCATTCCGGTCATATAGAATTGAATAGGGGTACCTAAAGTAGCATTTAAGAACTGTCAGGTACAGAGTGGAATCTTATTGAAGATATTTATCATATCATATTTTGGTTAAATGTGTCCGGAACGATTCCGAAATAAACGCACTTGGTGTTGTTTACAGCGTTAATTTACACGAGATTACTCACTACTACTAATGATGACCTATGGTACTGAAACGTGGTCGCTCACAATGGGCCTTATCAGAAGGCTAAAAGTCACCCAAAGGGTAATGGAGAGGGCTATGCTTGGAGTTTCCCTACGTGATCGAATCAGAAATGAAGAGATCCGCAGGAGAACCAAGGTAACCGACATAGCCCGAAGAATTGCCAAACTTAAGTGGCAATGGGCAGGGCACATTGCTCGCAGAACGGATGGCCGATGGGGTCGAAAGGTTCTGGAGGCAAGGCAAGGCAAGGCCTCCCACAAGATGGACCGATGACCTTGTGAAGGCCGCAGGAAAGCACAGAATCGGTCGAAGTGGCGGTGCTTGGGGGAGGCCTATGTCCAGCAGTGGACGTCTTTCGGCTGAAATGATGATGACTCACTACTTGCTTTGTGAAGATAACAACATCGTCAACATAGACGAATTGGATTAATAACATTGAAGCCAACCCATTAAACTGCTCGAGCAAAGTTAAAAAAAAAATATATGCGACCACCGCGCGGGCGTCTTCTACCAAGTGAAAATCGAGTATCATGCAAATCGGCCTAGAAATCATGGAGAAATAAGTGCAACTCGTCGAATGCATTACATCCTCCTTTTTTGAAGTCGGTTCAGAACAAAAAAATATCAAAAAGATTTTTTTAAATCATAATTATAACACCTTTACAAACTCAGCCAAGGCGATGTTATAAATCACAAAGTCTACACAAAAAAAAACAAAAATAATAATTATAACCTGTAAGCAGAATTACAAAGAACTATTTAAACATGGCAACTTTTATTATATCAAACCTTTTTCAATTATCATTTGTGCTATTTAAATAAATTTCGGCAGATATCGTAATAAAATTAATAATACGTACGGCTCGTGACGATATATAGTATAGCCTTCTTCTCAAAAACCAGTCCACTTTCCTCGTTTTAAATTTTGTAAAATTTCAATACAACAGCAGCCGTTTGAAACGTTCATACGATATATCTTGAGTAACATATTCTGACAGAATGCTCCAATATTTCATCGCACATGCTATAAAGATGTTTGTTCAAAGAGAAATCCTTTAAAATGTTGTTTTAATCTTGTTAATGGAAGAGTTGGGGAGTTTTAAAGGTGCGTTTAGATACGAGAGCAACAACAATGTCGAAATATTTTGTTATTGAAATACAGGATCGTGAATTTATTACCGTATACCTTGGGAGACAAGTTTTTACTATGGAAATCATATGAGATTCAAAGTCAACCACAGATATAGATAGACCTAGATAACGCAAATACCACGATCTGTATGAAAACCAAGCGTGCCATTTTTTGACTACCTACTATGACGTCACAAGCACTAAGAAACGTTTCTTTTAGTTTTTCTCCTCGCATTTGTACTGTTTTTACAATTTATAACAGCGTAATTAACCATTTTCAATTTTTATACTGACTTCCGACAAACGTGGCACCGATGCAGACTGAGCGCGAAAGTGGCAGCTTACGATTATTGTAGGTACGTAAGTTGGGCACGAAAATGGCACGCGAAGTAGTTGCTCTTGCGTTATCTAGTTATATCTCTATATCTGTGAAGTCAACCTCTTAACTAAATCGATACTTAGATCATCTTCCTATATTGATCATAAAACTTAGCCTTGATTTCCATTCAACGCCCATAAATGGAAATGTGCAGAATTTAGTTCATTTATTTAGATACCTGTTTCATTCAATAAATATGCTAGCCCACAACGTGGGTGTCTTTTAATTAGCAGATTTCGTCTAGAACATGGGCCGTATAAATTAAATGTCTATATTCAGATATGATGTTAAGCAGGAATTTAAAATTAAACTAAAAAACTGGCCAAGTGCATGTCGGACCACGCACAATGTAGGGTTCCGTAGTTGGGATAAATTTATCCGAAGAACAAACTTAACTTAGTAGTTGAAAAAAGAAAATGATTTCATACAGAATGTATGGGAGAATATGTTTTTACAACCGCAAATCTAAGTTGGTCGACTATTACTCGTTAACTTGTAAAGCCTACTCAGCTGTAATAGTTTTCCTTTTAAATTCGTTATATAAGCTACTGCTGTGAATTTTTTCACATATCTAAAACCAACCATTTAGCTGGCAGGGGGGGGGACACTTGACTCCAACAAAAATTTTCACTTTAAAGCTTAATATTTCGAAAACGAATCTCTAAATTCAAAAATGGTTTTAGCATACAATGTTTTTGAAAGACCTTTCCAACAATACCCCACATCAAGGGATAGAAAAAAAAAAAACATTTCCACTTTACGTGTAGGGGAGGAACCTTAAAAAAAATTAATTTTCATGATTTTATTTCACCATTTTGTCGGCGTGATTAATATGTATCCCCATTCCAAATTACAGCTTTCTAGGACTAAGCGTCTCTGAGCTAAGCCGCGGACAGACAGACAGACAGAGAGACAGACGGACAGACAGACAGACAGACAGACGGACATGACGAAACTATAAGGGTTCCTTGTATACTACGGAACCCTAAAAAAAGGAAAAAAGAAAGATTCAAAGGAATTTCTCATTAGCAGCCCGGAGAGTCTGGATTTGTGCTCGGTTGATAGTAATAGGCTCGCCGTATTAGATGGGACTTGAAGCTAAAAGCTAAAGGCTTCCGAAACAGACGCGACACGACGACGCGATGCAACAGAACAATTTCCGAGAAGTTTTTATAGAAATTGTTCCACCAGAGTCGCGTCGGTCGCGTTGTCGCTGAGCGCGGGACCCTTAACTGGCGAAATGTGGGTGTACTAATAGGTACACCTCTGCCTAACCCTTCGGAAATTACAGGCGTGATGTTATGCTATGTGTGATGTTAAGCAGATAGCGAAATTGATTCTCTCAAGCTAACTGAATTCGACCAAGCAGCGAAAGAGTGTTTTGTTTTTGGTAAGGGTAGTCTAAACACTGCCTTACAGAATAGATAATGTGATTGTTCTGTTTGAGTACCTAACTTTGTACGTGACTGTGTTGTTGAGCTGAATTTTTAGCTAACTACCCTCTAACTTGTTACGGATAGGAGAAGCTTTCGTTGTTCTAAGAGTTTTAGAAAAATCTTTAGGTTCTGCTTTGAGCGTGATTAAGTTTGGTAATAGCATTTAATTATTGTTAAAAAAAATAAAACAGTGGCACTCCGGGAGTGCCGACAGAAGTGAAATCTTGAACAAGATCGCCTTGGTGGAAGAAAAATACTTGTAAAGAACATTGGTCCGTAACCTTATCTAAATAAAGAACACAATCGCGTTTAGAAAAAAAATATATATATACACAACCTTTAAAGTAAAAATACTTGCATAGAACATTGATCCGTAACGTAATATAAATAAAGAGCACAAACGCGTTTACAATAAAAAATAAAGTTTAATAAAAAACTGTAACCCGACCACGGGAAAATAAAAATGATCTAAAAAGTACGAAACAAGCAAATATTTCAGACAGAAATCAAGACATAGGTACAAAAATGGTCAAGGTAAAGCCGTGGTCGCATGCCTGTATACCATGTGGGTGCCAGAAACACCTACAAAATTATAATGGCATGCGACAACGGCTTTACCTTGACCATTTTTGTACCTATGTCTTGATTTCTGTCTGAAATATTTGCTTGTTTCGTACTTTTTAGATCATTTTTATTTTCCCGTGGTCGGGTTACAGTTTTTTATTAAACTTTATTTTTTATTTTATACTTTTCCGTTTTTACACTTGCTAAACTTTACAACAACGCCGCGCGCAACGTCTCACTGAAAATTGAATTTACAACGAGAACATTTTCGCGCGATGATTTTATACGATTTCAAATGTCGACTAAAACCAAAAGAATCATTTGAAAGACTTCGAATGATGTTCATAGACAAAAGCCCTTCTAAAGCGACTGTTTTCCGCTGGTTCAACGAATTTAAGCGTGGTCAAGTAACTTTGGCGGACGAAGAAAGAAGTGGCCGTCATAGGGCTATGACGGCTGTTACATAAGAAAACGTGCTGGCTGTGAAAAATTAAATTTAAGTGAATAGGCGAATTACATATGAAGAGATTCAGCATATACTGCAGATTGGATTGGGAAGTGTACATGAAATTCTACACGGGCATCTTCAGGTAAAGAAGATAGTTTCACGCTGATTACCACACAATCTAACGCAGAAGGAGGTTCGGGTAGAATGGTGCCGAGACATGATAGCAAAATTTGAAGCAGGCTCGTCTCGGCGCGTTTACGATTTCATTACGGGTGATGAATCATGGATTTGTCATTTTTGTTCCCCAAAATAAAAAATCAACTCAAGGGAAAACAGGGATTAAAGAGGTGTCTGATGTGGACTGGAAAATGTGTAATGAAAATTGGTTAAGACGCATGAAACTGTGTATAGACGCCAATGGAGAGTTATTTGAAAAGATTTAATAAATAAAATATAACCTGTAGTATATTTTTTTTATTACCTATTGCAAAATTTTCTGAGTGCCCCGTGTATAAATATTAATATTTCGTTGTACACAGTGGTACACATCAAGCTATAAATTTCCAGTATTAGCTGACCTCGCATTGTACGGAAATCCTTTACAATGCCAGATCAGCTTAAACTGGA
Organism: Agrochola lychnidis; assembly: GCA_963680765.1. NCBI lineage: Eukaryota > Metazoa > Arthropoda > Insecta > Lepidoptera > Noctuidae > Agrochola > Agrochola lychnidis. Next base: position 16,529,148 of record OY796872.1, read on the forward strand.
AATGTATAGCTTGATGTGTAGCCGTGTGTACTTGTTTTTCTTCATAGAGGAATTGAGGATGGAATTACAAACCCTTTTTATTTATTAAGATTTGATTAACTGCACGTTGGTATCATCTTGCGATACAACGTAGCACAGTCTCACTTTTGCTTGTTTTTAACAATTTGAACATATTTATTTACTTTGAAGTATAACATTATTTACATATTTGTAATGTGCTCGTCAAGACCTTTCTTTTGGTACAAAACATGTCATGATTATATCATTTTAATTTTTTTCGAGGTTAGAAATTTACGTGTAAAATCCACCATATTAAATTTAGGGAAAATGTATATAGCCTATGTCACCCGGATCATTATTACGAATCTATTGATACCTCATTCATCAAAATCGGTTCAGTAGTTTAGGCGCTATGGTGGAACACACGTAAAAGCAAACATACATACATACATACATACATACATACAAACATACAAACATACATACATAGACTGCTAAAATCATAACCCTTCTTTTGGCTTTGCCGTAGTCGGGTAAAAATAAGGTGTCGATAACGGTGTCGCGAGATCAACTGTTTTTTCCCCATCTCAAAAATGCCCAACGCGTCTAAAGAAGTTTTCACTTAAAAAATTGGAATAAGACTTACCAGCTCCCAAATTTAATGTCGTCTACTGATCTCTGTTGGATATTATTAAGTCGTATTTAATAGTATACACCGGGATTACTACTTAATATACTTTTTATGAAATAGTAGCTCAATTTATTGGTAAAGTTATTTATTATTTATTTATCTTTATTCACATATGGTAAGTGTAACTAATAAGCTAAGCCCCACAAAACCGTAGTAGTGGTCGGTGAGTCTCTATACATTCAATAAACTTTGTACTTAAAACGATGGGAAGAGACCAGACGGGATGACGTTGTTGCCTTGAAAGTTGGGTAGGCCTCTGGTGTGGGATGCGACCTGTGTCGACACCCTTGCGCCATCTCATGTTCCTAGCACGGCGGGCTGTGCTGGCGCCGCTGCTGCGGCTGCTGAGACCCTCAAGCGGCGCAAATACTGTAACCTTATTGGTAACTACAGTTTTGTGCCGTTTGGGGTCGAAACGCTCGGATCATGGGGCCCGAGTGCGCGTCTCCTTTTTAAGGATATTTCTTGTCGACTGGTCGACACTCAACGTGACCAGAGGGCTGGCTCGTTCTTTGGCCAAAGAATTAACATTGCCATTCAACGTGGCAATGCTGCCAGTCTTCTGGGCACGTTTCCGAATGACAGCGATGCGGACGAATACTTCGACGCCTAAGTGTCGTTTTGTTTTTATTATTTTTATTTATACAGATAGTAAGTTAGTCTTTTAATTTAGTACCTAATGTAAATAGTTAGCTGTGTTAAAGCTGTAAAATAATAAATTATTTTTAAAGGTAAAAAATAAATAAAAAACATAATTATTATTTATAGATCGGTTGATTTCTGCTTTCTGCAAACGCGAGAAGCGAGTTCGATTCTCGTGTTTCTGTATGTCGTGATTTAGTAATGCACCCAACAGTACATACCAAATCATTCACCAACCCCGTTCTAGATAGAACCTTTCACACAAAACTCGATACCTCAATATCACCTTCACCAACCAACAATAGCACGTTCTCTGCTCACCCCACAATGCAATACATTTCCTCTATGACACAGACCGGTGGCAATTCATCACGCTGCGATATAGTGTCGGTGACAGATCGATGTTGCAATTTCCTGCCGCTAGGCGGCGCACACGCCTTTTTGTTTTGAATTTAGAACGCGTATGAATTGATAGATGACCAATAGGAGTGGAGTGAATGAGAAGTTTTGTGATAGGTTGTTTGTCATAGGTTTGTTTTTTTGAATAAAATTTGTAGTTTTTGTGAATAGTTCATTACTAATTTTATGGTTTGTTTTGTTTCAGGTAAGTGCTGAGTTTTCTTTCTACTCGTAATCTAATAAGACTAGAGGGGACATCATTTGAGGGTGAGTAAAGTTTTATTATAAGTACGACAATATTGAAGATCATAACATAACATAACATAACATCACGCCTTGTTTCCCCGAAGGGTTGGGCAGAGGTGTCCCTGTAGCAGGTACACCCACATTTCGCCAGTTATGTTTAAGTCCCATGTCATAGGGGGCGAGCCTATTGCCATCAACCGGGCACAAATCCAGACTCCGAGCTGATACTGAGAAATTTCAGATAGAAAAACCCAATAACACTTTGCCCGACCCAAGAATCGAACCCAGGACCTCATGCTCAGCAGTAGCGCTTGCGACCACTAGACTAACGAGTCAGTGAAGATCATAATTATTACAAATATTCTCTTAAAAACGTACTATTCCTGCTATCTTCGTATATACTCCTTTCTAAAACCCCGAATATTAAAAAAACAAGTTACATAATGTTCCCACTGCTGGGACAAAGGCCTCCTCTTTTTAATAGCGAGTGGGTTGTAATCCACCACGCGGGCCCAGTGCGGGTTGGTAGATGTCACATGTCTTCGAATTTTCGGTTCTAGGACATGCCGATTTACTCACGATGTTTTCCTTCACCGTTTTGAGAGCAGTGGTGATGAAATTTTTTCAAAGTACTTACTAATTTTACTTACTAAGTCGGGGCGTTTACCACTGGGCCATGCTCCTACCAGAATCTGAGGGCACTCTATCTCCGATTTCCTTTACCCAGGTCATCATTGTACATTGTATACTATTATTATAGCCTTTATGACCACATAAATAAAGGAGATATGTTCATTAAAGTGGTGTGCACGGTTAACAACCTGTTACTGTACCAAAGTTGTTTTTAACCAACTTCCAAAAAGGAGGAGGTTATATGTTCGTCGCGTATGTGTGTTTTTTTTTTTTTTTTTATGTATGTCCACCGATTTCTCCGTCAATTGTGGACCGATTTTGAAAATTATTTTTTTGTTTGAAACGGTGTGCTCTCGAATTGGTCCCATATAAATTTTATTAACTTTGCTTTGATAGTTTCTGAGTTAGCTACAAAATACGTATTTTTTTCCCACTTAGTATGTAGATGATATGATAAGTTTCTGTCACTGGTAGCAGGTAGTGGTATTCGAATGTGTGTGGGGTAGGTACCATAACTAAAAAGTGAAAAATAAAAACTTTTTACAAAAAAAAAAAACAACCGACCTCCAAAAAAAACACTACAAAGTGAAAAATAACTTTAATTTCGGAAGTCGGTGGCAAAAAACGAAAATACAAAACACAAGACACCGACTTCCGAAATTAAAGTTATTTTTCACTTGGTAGTTGTTTTTTTGGAGGTCGGTTGTTTTTTTTTTAATTAAACTGATATCATGTTTTTGAGATGCGAGAGTAAAATATTAATGTCAAATAGATTTTAAGGCGCTGCTCAAACGGACACCGAAAAACGTAAGACTGAAAAAAGTCGTCGAGATGCCAGAAACCAAAAGCTCTTTCTCTCCACAGAAATGAGTCTCAGTAATCCTCAAATCAAACTAAATTGAAACTGTAGCCACTACTCACACAGAAACTCCGTGAAGTGTAACTAAAACTTTGATCTGCCCACAAGTTTCGGTCCATGCTTCACTATTGGGACGGTACGGGCACAAAATAGTTAGATACAGAAGGCCAGCTCCATACAAACAAAAACGGGCGACATCAGGATCTGTGTTGTTGGCAACACTGGTGGTACTCCGGGAGTGCCGAAAGAAGTGAGAAGTTGAAAAAAATAAAATCGGCACCGCGGTAATCAACGCGTTGATGTCTTTTACTCCACGCACCGCGGTAATCAACGCGTTGATGTCTTTTACTCCACGGTGTCGGTAAATTGCGTAAAAGTGTCGCGAAATCAATGGTTTAGTTTCATCTCAAAAATGCCCAACGCGTCTAAAGAAGTTTTCACTTCGACAAGCGACACACACATTGGGTCTGTTATAAAAATATCTAATGAAATTGTAAACAAATCTTGTTTGGTTAAATTCTTACACAATTACTCACAAAAGGTCATAAGAAACACATTCATCTGTAATTCGAACGTTTCTCCAATTTTTCCAACAAATATTGTTTGAATAACATTATTAAATTGTAATTGAAAAATCAGCGAAGATATTATAAAATTTTCCTTACTTGTCAAATGAAAAACATGTTTAAGATAATTTAAACAGTCTATAGATGCATACGTACAGTATTTATATTTTCTTAATGCCCCTCGTGAATCATCGCATTTCCGAATACAAACGAATGCTAATTTCCATGTCCATCAATTATTAAATTCAGAACTGAGTACTTTGTTGTTGTTTTGTTTTGATTTCCGTGTGAACTATATAGAGCTGTAAAACTGTTTTCCTATCTGTCGTGCCTGCGACTTTGGCAGCTTTCCCCCCAATTCTAAAATAAATTACATTAAGTTAAAAGAGAATTAACAAATCTACATATATACTTCTAAGTCGATTGAGAGCGTCTGGTCAGCACCAAGTGCAAAGGGCATCTGATACAAATCCGTCGACTGACGAAACACGAAGTTTTCCGAGGGACATTAAGAAAATAGTAATACTGTACGGCGATATGAAACAAATGCCAGTCGCGAGTGCGCTTGCACTCACTGTACGTGAAGCGTGTTTATAAGTGCGTGTGTTTTCGCTCATTGTACGGAGCCGACCTTCTGTGTCTATCTGTTTTGTGGTACGGATCTCACAAAGTCGTGAGGCACGGATTATGAGACTGTAGTAACAGTGGAAGGGTTCTTGGATGAGGAAGTGTTTGGAAATATGCGATTGGTCGTGGGAATGAATTTGAATATAATATAAGAGGTTCAGCTCTTTGGAAGTGGTTGTTAGGGTTAGAACTAAGTTACGTGCAGGCCAAAATCATAATTTGTATGAAAAGTTTGCAGTAGTGTGGCTAATTGCAGCACACAAATATGTAAACATCAACTGCTGATAGCTGATAGATACCTGTTCCATAGCATCGAACGATAATTATGCAGTTTCCCGCTTCCTTATAAAATAAAAACCCAAGTGTAAGGAAAAAGATTTCGAAGTCAGATGATAAAAATAAGAACGAAGATAGAAATTAAATAATACTTTCACAATTTACCTACATTATCCCAAAGTAAAACTAAATAGAAACTGTAGTTATAATAGTTACCGAAACTTCGGGACTAGTTAAACTTTCGGCCTGTCCCTCCACCGGACGGAGATATTTCGAATAGTGAGACTTTAGGCACGGTTCGAGAGACTTGTAGCAATGGAAGGGTTGAAATGTAAGGAATTGTATGAATTTTATTCATTTGTTTGAATTGAATATTGTATTGGTGAAATGAATGATACGAATTATAAATTGTTTCGGATTTCTATGAGAGGAAGTAGAAACGACTGAACGCGATGTCACGTTTAGTAGAAGAAAGAAGCATTTTGTAAACACAAATGCTTCTTCATGCCAATACTTGTACGGGGTTGTGTTAAAGAAGCTTTTGCGCAGATACATTGTAAATACGAGCTACATAATATGCTTCTTTAACACAACTCATCAGTTACGTTGAGGCGAGGAGGGAAATGCGTTTTATATGCTTTCAGCTCATTTGTTGTATTAAAGAAGCATACGTAGCGCGTACATATAATTTGCAAATGTTGGCATTGGTATGAAAAAGCATTTTTGTAAAGACGTCTACGTACAAACAGAATGCATTTCCTTCTTCACCTCAACACAGTTCAAATGGTGTCAAAGTAGCATACGTTGCTTGTATTTACAATTTGTCTGCCTAACAGCTTCTTTAGCACAACCCCGTACATGTGTTGGCATGAAGAAGTATTTGTGTTTACAGATGCTTCTCCGTTTCTACCTCCTCTCATAGAAATACAAAACAGTTTTTAATTCGTATCATTCATTTAACCAATACAATTGATTTCAATTCGAATAAATTAATAAAATGTATACAATTCCTCACAGTTCAACCCTTCCATTGCTACAAGTCTCTCGATCCGTGCCTACAGTCTCACTATTCGAAATATTGAGCTGATCTATAAGAAGCATGTTATGTAGCTCGTTTTTACAATTTGTTTGCCCAAAAGCTTCTTTAGCACAACCCAGTACAAGTGATGGCATGAAGAAGCATTCGTTAAAATCGTGACGTGCTATGATCTTTACATATCTTTTTTGCTTCGTTCATGAAAAGTAGGCTTAGCACGAACGTACGGTACTTATGTGATTTTTGTAACTCGAGCCATAACTCCACCTTGCAGTCTGTCCAGCACACTGAAGCCCCAACTGACTTCTTTCTCTTAAAACCTAATTTAATTTATCTTGATTCTGGCTTCAAGCCCAAAAAATGCAACAATTAAAACATCTAAAACTTCTAATTCTATCTTAATGCTCTCCTATCCTCATAGATATAACAATACACATAACATAATTACGTACTAGTTACTCTGTATATTTGGCAGGCCTCCGTCTTTCGGCGCCCTGACAACCAGACTGACGGCATTGTCTTGGCACTAGTACGTACCTGTTGGACTTGCTTGGGTTTCCAAGTGAAATTACGGGCTTAGGGATTTGCTTTGTGCCAAGTGGAGGAAAAAGTTGAGCTGTGAGTTCGATGAATTAATTTTAGGATAATCTTAAGAGGCCGGCGACACGGCTCGCAACTACAAATCGAGATGTTTGCAAAATTCAATTCCAAGCTAGTGTGAGTGCCTGTCGGAGCGATATACACCTCCAGTGAGCAATACTACCACACACCATGCACACATTGACAATTATTGCTTGACGCGATAGTACTACTAGCTTTCGAAAATGTATGATAAATTTGGATTTGTTCCGTAATACAAAAAATTATGAATGAAAACTTAATGTATTTCCATTTTTTTTTAGATAATTTGTAACTTGATAACATAAACTAAAACAATATTACAAATATTGTTGTTTATAATACAGAAAAAACAATATGAAAACATGTCATTTACGCTGTAAAAATGTACGAAATGCAATTCGCTTACACTTCATTTAAAGGTAAGTTTTTGGAAATAAAAAGACGTAGGAGCCTAGATAAATACTGTCACAATCCGAATATCAACATAATATGGTGGAAATATGCTCAAATTGCAAATAATTTATGTACTACGTTTGTATGGACAACATAACATCACTCTTATTTTCATGCAGAGTTGGATTAATCGATCACCCATAAGGCCCCTTTATACACACACGTTTTCCTTGCCGTGAAAAACTACGGTTTATTCTCCGTGTGTAGGCACGGTCATAAGTGTCGTATGGATTACTATTGAAGCTTGTTGACAGACACGTTTTTCTACGGCGCGGTTTATACGCCGTATGTAGGCACGGTCATGGGTCACTATGGAAGCTTGTTGACAGACACATTTTTTCTTCTCCTGGCTGGAGGCTCTAAGTGTAGAAGCTTATGGCACCCACAGGAAAAATCCGGTTAAGCAGCCAAGACCTTAGTGGTCAATACTGCGAGAAGCCACTTAAAAAAAAAAAAACATTTTTTCTACGGCACGGTTTATACGCCGTATGTAGGCACGGTCATGGATCACTATGGATGCTTGTTGACGGACACATTTTTTCTACGGCGCGGTTTATACGCCGTACCGTAAAGAAACCGTGCCGTATATAAAAGGCCTAAGTCTTAAGCATTGCAATTAATCAGACGTAAATCGAGATTCTACTGACAAATTTCTAATGGAAAAACTTAATAACTCCGCCTGATCCAGGTGATCCAATAGACAAACAGGCAATCTTAGCCCATCATCTGTTACGACGCCTCATTAAGGTGGATAACAATTAAAATTCTATTGTGTCTCGTTAATGACAGTTGAAAGGTTAGATAGAAAACTGTTACATTTCATTTTAAAACCCCTGCTTTAAGGCCGATTGTCCACCGCCACGTTAACAAGAACGAGATGACGGCGCCGAATAGGCCTGTGTCCAAAAATATTTTTTTTGTCTTGTAGATTATTAAAAAATATTGAACCCGTATATTTTCTTTTTTGACGTAGTCAAAAGATTACGGCGATACATTGAGTTAAAATCTGGCATGACGTCACGCCTTGCTAGATTGAATACTGCGGTGTGACGTAGCGAGCCCCCCCCACTCCCCAACTTTAATGCGTGTTTTCTAAGTTATTTTTGATTAATATGATAAAGCAAAAAATACGTGTCTAATATTTTTTTATTATCTGAAAGACGGACTAAATAGAATTTCTTTTACCGCAGCAACTACCCTATTAGCGATACATGCATTGAGCTGCGTGACCACCCGCACGTCTGTCAACGGGACGTCACGTTCGGTTCAAATAATTTCGTTTCTCGTTGAAGTCATGTTAACGGTGGCGGTGGGCAAACTGTGTAAGTCTTAATAGTCGCTTAAAACCAATGTTTATCAGGAAGTAAGAATGAAAACACAAAGCGGATCAACTTAAGTTACCGAAATACCAAAGTATCGGTTAACTGCAACCGTACACCAGTTAAATAAGCAGGATTAAATATATCCGTTAAGTGCTGGGGATTTAAACTACTTAATGTTGAATATGGCCGCCGCAGTCTCTTTGTGGTATGAACCACTCTGAAACCGGAATTGTTTGATTATAAAATACTAGCTTTTGCCCGCGGCTTCGCCCGCGTTGTAGCGTTGTGAGCGGTCTCAACTATATTAGTCGAGTGATCAATTAGTAAGTAACTAACCTCATCACTACAAACGTGGCACAATACTAATTTCCTAAGGACACTCTGCATTTCGACTGCCGCTTGCCTCCCTGAAGGGAGTGACCCTCAGGACTGTGTGCCCCGGCTCTCTGTACGGGCTCAGGCTGCACGCTGACGAAGGCCTGCCTACCTGCGGCCTACCGCCGCGCGCCTGTGCTGACAGGCGACCTAGCACATGTGCCCAATGTCTACCTACCTGCGGCCTACCGCGGCGAGCCTGTGCTCACAGGCGATCTCTACGGCTACTGACGTGTACTACCACGTACGAGGGCCGTCCGACCTACTACGGTGCCTGTGCTGACAAGGCGCCCACATCTACCATGTGCTACCAAGGACGGTACCCTTCCTGCCTATCCTAAGTGTGCGAGTGCTCAGACTCAGGTCAGGATCTTACCCACGACCTAGCCGTGTTCTTCTTGTAGCTAAATTATATCTATAAACTTATCTAGCTGTTTAATTCTACCTCTACTTTCTACCTAACCGTTAACGGCCTGCGCAGCCTACCCTGCGCAGCCCTAGCTGTTACAGCGTGGACGTTGGAATTTATTCCACAGGACATACTACCGCGATAAAAATATTGTGTCTTAGGACATAGAATATTTGAGTAGTATGTCCCATGTCATGATCTATCTGTGGGCCAAATTACATCGAAATCCGTTCAGCCATGAATTCGTGAAAAGTTAACAATGGCAAAGTTACTATCGCATTCATTATTTCAGCCGAAAGACGTCCACTGCTGGACATAGGCCTCCCCCAAGCACCACACTTCGACCAGTTCTGTGCTTCCCGCATCCAGTGGATTCCTGTGGCTGTCACAAGGTCATCGGTCCATTTTGTGGGAGGCCTTCCAACGTTACGTCTTCCGGTCATCATCATCTGCCTAGCCTTTTCCCAACTAGGTTGGGGTCGGCTTCCAGTCTAACCGGATGCAGCTGAATACCAGTATTTTACATGGAGCGACTGCCTATCTGACCTCCACAACCCAGTAACTGGGTAATACGATACCCCTTAGTAAGACTGGTTGTCAGACTTTCGGGTTTCTGACGACCCGTAACGACTGTCAAAGATCCACGAATGACAGCCGGGACCAACGGCTTAACGTGCTTTCCGAGGCACGGAGGAGTCTCGGTATGTAAAGATGGTCACCCATCCACTGACCAACCCTGGCAAGCGTAGCTTAACCTGATGGATCGACCAGTGCGGCTGTTATTACTTAGCCACGAGCTACAATCCACACAACCCGACAACAAAAACGGTACAATTCCGGTCCGGTACAATTTAAAAATTCATAATTCAAAAGTCATTTATTCAAACTAGGCTGAGAATTAGCAGTTTTCGAACGTCAAAATTACATAAGACAGTCCCCCAAAAACGCCTACCTTTCACCACTTCCTAGCCTTTAGCTGGGAAGAAGTGGTGCAACAAACTACCCAGCAACGTCGCGTACGCGGGCGCCACTCCAGAACTCTAGCCCCATCGGCCATCTGTTCTGCGAGCAATGTACCACATTGCCACTTAAGTCTTGCTGTTCTTTCATTTATAATTTAAAAAAGTATGGATGTATAGCAAAGATGATAGATGTGATAAATGTTCATAATGTCATTAAAAAAAAAAAACGTGGCATTCGGGGACTGCCGCGGTAAAGCTATTGCATAGCATTTATAACCTCCATACTTCCTATTTGTCAACGCTACACTTGGGATGATGACGTGATGACATAAAACAAAAATTACGTTCCCATGACAACATCACGTTGTCATGGGAACCGTCATTACATGGTAGGCAGAGTGGGGGGTGTTAGGTTTTATTTTCGTTACGTTACGGAATTTCTTGATTCGGTCGCCGCGCTCAAAGCACAAGACTAAAAAAGGAACAGACTGCAAGCTTCATACTAACGCTTTGTGCGAGATCACTACTACACGCACAACTTTGTGTGCGTGCAGTGTCACAGACAAGGCGCGCGGGGGGTGCACCGGCGCCCGCTAGAGGCAAACTGGTTTGAGCCGGCTCATTCGGAAGCCAACGTTCAGGGGTACGCCGCGCGCCGTGTGTCAGAGCGGTACGAGTGACGCGGACATTTAGGTTAATAAAAATGGCAAATTGTTGTAAGTACTGTGTGTATCAATAATAGTAGGAAAAGCAAGGTTTATTTTTTTTATCCAAAGGATTTTGTCAGGTTATTATCTATATCTACCCATACCTACTCATTTTTAATACTTATTGCAGAATTATTTAGTTACGAGATAGGTAGTATCCTAAATAAAGATGACCATAAAGTTTTCCCATAAGAATTATTATTTATTAATCTTATGGTTTACCGCCTATATTAGCGAGTTATTGTTTGTCTCCTATTTGTTTTGTATTTTTGTTTTAGTAGGTTTGTAGGTACCACTTACGTTCGTGAAATAGTAAAACCAGAAAGGAAACTTTATAGTTTCGCCATGTCCGTCTGTCCGTCCGTCTATAAGTTACGGTATTTTAATAAGTAACCAACTTCAAAAAAAGCAAGCAACGTATGCATCTATGTATGTATAACTATTTGACAGTATAAATAATTACTTACATACTTTACTATCGTGTTTTATTAGCATATAAGCTTAATCAGCCTAGGTATAATGTTCCTACTGTTGGGAAATAGGCCTCCTCTTTCTGTGAGAGCGAGTGGGCCGTAATCCACCAAGCGGGCTCAGTGCGGGTTGGTGGATGTCATGTTTTCGAATTATTGGTTCTAGGACATGCCGGTTTCCTCACGATGTTTTTCTTTACCGTTTTGAGAGCAGTGGTAATGAAATAATTTATATAAAGTGCCTGCTTGGGTTCGAACCCTAGACTCGTAAGTCGTGACCGTTACCACTGGGCCACCACTGCTCATTTTATTACCCGACTTCAAAAATGGGAGGGTTTCAGTTCAACAACGATGCACGCATTGTGTGTATAATTATTTCACAGTATGATTAATTAAATAAGTATTACTTAATTTTAAACAAACTGTTAAAATAATTACCGGTTCGGTACCGTAATTGGAAAACGGAAAACTCACGGGATCACCTCAGTCACAGTGCGTGTCCGTCCGTCTGTCCGTCTGTCCGTCTGTCCAGCTGTCCAGCTGTCCATCCGTCCATCCATCCGTCCGTCCGTCTGTGCTCATCGCCGAATCTCGACTCGCACTTACCCGGTTTTTTAATCTGTAATAACCGAGTGACAGCCCTATGAAAGTAGGTAAGAATTTTGAACTCTGTTAGGAAGCTTGCCTTCTGCTCGTTTTTTATTCTTGTGCTCAAAGCCCGCGATAAAAACTATGCAATAGCTTAAAAAAAATCTGGAATTAAAAGGATTACTTACAGACCATCACTTGTCAAGCTAAAAATAAGCTTGCATGCCATTGTACCATTACAAATTCTGACTGGTGAATGTCACAATGGTATGACAGTTACCATCTTTGTTTGTGCAAGTAATTGACTTCATAAATAGTCGACATCGACGAGAAAAAAAAAAGGAAAGATATTGTACAACAAGGGTTCAAAAAATAAGCTTGCCGTCCGATAAGGACCAAGCCCGGGTCGACGGCACGTTGTGTTCCACGCGCGCCTCAAAGAGATGTCAGCAGAATTGACGGGGTCCGCTAGGGCCAGTGCCTGCCGGGGGTTCGAAGAAAACCGATAGGGAAATCGTGGCCCCCGGCAACAGGGCAACCGAAGGAACACGGGTGGGTTTTAGTCAGTAAGAGTCTGACACGCCCTCCTGCTCCGCCCAGAGCGGGAGAAGTTATTTGATAATGTCCCACCCAAAAAAAAAAAAGGGTTCAAAAAATAATCGCAGATATTTTTTATAAAATGACAGATAAGCACTTATAAAAACACGCTTAGGTAATAAAGACTTAGGTAATAGAATAATCATTTTATTACAACACATGTCCTAAAATAATAAAAGCAGACTAAAATTACATACACTAACAACACTAACACGAACAACTTCTAATTCACATCACAACCTTTCCACCAACTCATTATCTCAATTTTAAAAAGTTGATTCAAACGCTCCAAAAAGTTTTTAACCGGGCATTCGGCTAAAGTTGGTATGCGGCGCCGGCGCGAACTTTTAAGTCCACGTTAAGTTGTTTTAAGCTGGGTAATACACCGACTTCTAGTTACGTAGAGTGCTAAATAGGGTTTATTTTGGTTTTTTTAAACGATGGCGTAGTGGGGGGTGGTTTTTGGTGCAGAAATATTATGCTTTGGTGTTTCCAACATAAAATACTTCTTGTTCTCGTTTGTTGTTTATATTATAGAGTATTCGATGGATTTATATAAATTGCTTTATCTTAATTCTGATTCTAAAGCTGGCTGTTGAGATGTAGTTATCAATCACCACCATTTATAGGAGGAAATTTTACATATTCGTGACGTAAGATTTGCAACTAATTTGTGCACAAACTGCCATAGAACTTTAAGATAAGTATCATTAAGGGACCATGCACGAAAACGACTGATTTTGATCAATTTTGTTCATTAGTCGTGAGAAAGGGAAACAGAATTTAAGCAAAATATTTATGATTTGAAAAGTCGAATTCTCTGTCTTGTATATAGCGAAAAGGGATTTTTCAAATAAATTAAGGATTCGTGGAAAATCACTAAAGTTCGCAACAAGTTTTCCAAAAATTTACGCGAGACTGACGTTTCGTTACAAGAAACTACTTTTAATTTTGAATATTAAAAAATAAGATCAACATCATTATATGGTCTACTTGCACATAGGGGAACCACTTTTTTCAACTTCCATACAAAATATAGCTGAAAAATAATGTTAAAATCATTTTTAGGGTTCCGTTAAAAAACGGAACCCTTATAGATTCGTCATGTCTGTCTGTCTGTCTGTCTGTCTGTCTGTCTATCTGTCTGTCTGTCTGTCTGTCTGTCTGTCTGTCTGTCTGTCTGTCCGTCCGTATGTCACAGCCACTTTTTTCCGAAACTATAAGAGCTATGCTGTTGAAATTTGGTAAGTAGATGTATTCTGTGAACCGCATTAAGATTTTCACACAAAAATAGAAAAAAAACAAATAATTTTGGAGTTCCCCATACTTAGAACTGAAACTCAAAAATTTTTTTTTCATCAATCCCATACGTATGGGGTATCTATGGATAGGTCTTCAAAAATGATATTGAGGTTTCTAAAATCATTTTTTTCTAAACTGAATAGTTTGTGCGAGAGACACTTCCAAAGTGGTAAAATGTGTGTCCCCCCCCCTGTAACTTCTAAAATAAGAGAATGATAAAACTAAAAAAAATATATAATGTACATTACTATGTAAACTTCCACCGAAAATTGGTTTGAACGAGATCTAGCAAGTAGTTTTTTTTTAATACGTCATAAATCGTAAACTTATCGTTACTTGCTGCTACGGAACCCTTCATGGGCGAGTACGACTCGCACTTGGCCGCTTTTTTTAAACTCTGTCAGTAATGTATTTTTTCATATTATTTAGAAAACCATATCAAGACATTTAAAATCACACATTAGTTTTCAACTATCCTTGAAATAAAATCAAAATTTTATTTTATGATTATACTATATCTTCATTAAGTAAATCAAAGGCGAAATAAACCATATTTTCGAGAGCGTAAAAGTGATGCAACTATTAACAGGTGCTGTGACTGACACGAATGGTTTAGCATCTCGAAAACAGTACTTTTATACTTACATAGACTTAATGTTTCAATTATTTCAAGCTTTCTTACAATTAAATAAGTTATTGACGATAAAGGGTTTATTTCGTGCACGGAGCCTTAACTGTTATTATAAACTTTGCTAAAAATATAATTCTGACAGCAGCGCCAAGAAGGGCTTCGTTCGGCCCTTAAACTTTATTGTGATGAGGAATAATAACCCAAAACGTGACAAAACTTGCGCCATCTTGATAACCGTCTTGTAAATATTTAGCAACAAGTTTCAACCGAAACATTGTTTTGGATAAAATCTCTGCCTACCCTCCGGAAAACTAAGTAAACAAACAAGTATCTACCCACAAACTTACACTAGAAAGACTGTTGCGCCCTCACGTACCGTACGTGATCCGAACGAGATTTAAATTTAGAACACGAATCGGATCGAAATTCAAATCGGAACATCCTATTGGATTATGGACGACCAATCGTATAGCTAGGCTGCATGTGTGCGATGTTACAAAGACTTTAGTTTAACGGTGTTTTTCGAAGTTCGAACTTTTTATTTTGTGTCTGAAAATAGTTACTGAAAATGGTGTTGATTTTCCTCTCGCCTTCATTTCAATACATGTGCTGAAATGTATGTGATTGTAGTACATTACTGTCGCGGCCTGCAATAATGGCATTGATGGACGATCGTGAAAACATACGTGAGTCTATCACAGTGGTAGGATAGTATAGTATAGGAAGTATCATATAATACTTTACTTATTTATTCATTTTTTTATTCCTCAGCTGCTCTCAAAACGGAGAAGGAAAACATCGTGAGGAAACCGGCCTGTCCTAGAACCAAAAATTCGAAGACGTTTGACATTTACCAACTCACACCGGGCCCGCGTGGTGGATTACAGCCCACTGCCTCTCACAGAGAGGAGGCCTGTGTCCCAGAAGTGGGAAAATAGGCTGATTATGTATTGATAAACCGTCACCTCTGTAGAATAACTCAACGAACACAACATACAAAAAACTTTTTATAAAAAATAAAACAACCGACTTCCAAAAAACACTACAAAGTGAAAAATAACTTTAATTTCGGAAGTCGGTGTCTTTGGTTTTGAACTTTCATTTTTTGTCACCGACTTCCGAAATTAAAGTTATTTTTCACTTTGTAGTGTTTTTTGGAAGTCGGTTGATTTTTTTTATAAAAAGTTTTTATTTTTCACTTTTTAGTTATTTCCCCCCACACAAATTCGAATACCACTACCTGCTATGTAAATAACAGTGAGAGGAACTTAACATATCATCCACATACTAAGTGGGAAAAAATACGTATTATTGAAGCTAACTCAAAAACCATCCAAGCAAAGTTAATAAAATTTATATGGGACCACCTCGAGAGCATACCCTTTCAAACAATAAAAGAATTTTCAAAGTCGGTCCACAATTGACGGAGAAATCGGTGGACATACATAAAAAAAAAAACAAACATACGCGACGAACATATAACCTCCTCCTTTTTGGAAGTCGGTTAAAAACTAACAAAAGGAGAAAAGCTTCATTACAATAAAACAGTTTTATCAATATTCACAAAAAAAATCTTTGTAACAGCAGTGATTTATAATTTAGGCTCGAGTTAGTAAACAAAAAGCAATTTTTTTTACTCATGACATTTAAACAAAATACACTGTGCCAAAATATGTTGATTTAAAACCTCAATCAATTCAGTGCCGTGCCAAAAATATTCGGTCACTAATCACGAGCCAATCATAGCAACCACACCGTTCAGCAACCCTGTTTTAACTATACCTATTGTTATACATAACATCACGCTTCTATTTCTCAAACATATAGGCAGAGGAAGCATAAAAGTAGACGGGGAGACAATACAACATGTCCAGGAATATCTTTACTTGGGTTCCTCTCACCATTCCCACCCAGCCTCAAACTCTTTAAGTGAGCAAGGCCATTCCTGAAACTCTATAAGTTAGAAAGTCGAGTTAGTGAGGAACCTCCAGAACTTGAACTCTAGCTTATCCAGTTTCCACTGTACTTCCATTCAATTTCTGCCAAGCTCAACGCAGGATATACAGAGTGTTTGGCAGAACGTTGAACATACGAAAATGGTGGATAGGTGGGGTCATCTGCTACTTACTCAACCCTAATTTATTTGGCCCTGGCCCCCTGGATATTGTTTTTGAATGCAGGTTGAAATTAGGATTTTTTTTACATCTTTCTGTTATAAGAATCAGCCAATATTAAAGATTTAAAATTACACTTTAAAGTTAAGAAAGTTGTGAAACTAGAAGAAAGCAAAAAAAAAATTTTTAATATCCAGGGCGCCAGGGCCAAATAAATTAGGGCTGAGTAAGTAGCAGATGACCCCACCTATGCACCATTTTCGTATGTTCAACGTTCTGCCAAACATCCTGTATTATTATTATAGTGCTGTACAAGTGTGTGCGCAGACGCAAGTGTACTCTCTGTTCCTTTACTCTCTTATTCCGATGAGATATTCTGCAACAGCATATACGTTACAATCCCAGAAACAAAAGCCGAAAATTAATAATACAATCATAGCCAAAAGTTCACCAACCCTGTTTAAAAAACTATTGCTTACTAGGTGCGCCCTGCGGTTTCACCCGCATAGGTCTCAAACCCGTGGGAAAATCAGGATAAAAAGTATTCTATGTCCTAATCCAGATCAAGGTCTACCCATGTGACAAATTTCAACCAAATCCGTTCAGCCGTTTTAGCGTGAAAGCGTAACAATCAAACTCAATTTCGCATTCATAATATTAGTTAGGGTTGTCAAGCAAATCCGTTTTAGCACCGAACCGTTTGATATTCTCGTCAGTTTTGACTGACAGTAACGGCTTTCTGAATGAAAATGTAATTCGTTTGATATTTTATACTGTTCATAAAACGTATTAGAATTGTGACGTTCAAATGGACTGTCGTATTTCGAGTTATTTATATATGAAAGGGCTAAAAGCTGACATATTGGTAATTTATTGTGTAACAATTTTCAAAGGCTGAGCTAACAGGCGGGTATTATTCATAGCTAATTGAGCGAACCGTTTTGGCGCAGTGACAGTAATTATAGATACATAATAATACATAAACAGGGTACCAGATTACCCCTGATGTCAAACTCCTCTAAAATGGTTGACATTAGCATAGGGGTCATGCTAATGTCAACCATTTTCGAGTAATTTGACATTTCATATTTTAAACACATAACATAACATCACGCCTTGTTTCCCTGAAGGGTTGGGCAGAGGTGTCCCTGTAGCAGGTACACCTACATTTCGCCAGTTATGTTTAAGTCCCATGAAATAGGGGGCGAGCCTATTGCCATCAACCCGGGCACAAATCCAGACTCCAAGCTGCTATTGAAAAATTTCAGATAGAAAAACCCAATAACACTTTGCCCGACCCGGGAATCGAACTCAGGAAAATGAAATGTAAAAAATAAATAAAAAATGTATGAAAAACAAAAATATAAAATGTCAAATTACGCTAAAATTGTTGACATTTGCATAGGAGTCAAAAGGCGTCATTTGGTTGTAAATGACGCCTTTGTCATCCCCTTAATGTATTGCCGACGTATAACCATTAATCCTGTACATCAGGGTTATTGAGTACATTTTATATTTTTACTTAATACATTTTAAAAAATGTCAAATTACTCGAAAATGATTGACATTATCATAGGGGTCATCAGGGGTAATTTGGTTTCAAATGACCTCTCCTATATCCCCTTAACGGATTGCCGACGTATTGGTTAATAAGCTTGTTTAAACTCATGCCTTCTTCTCATGGGGTTAACAAAAACTACAGAACGCCACCTGCTACGATCCTTACATACTCCTCTTGCCTCGTTTATGTTCATACATCTGGTCATACACGCACGCCGTTTGCGAGTACTACGCACCTGGCCTTTCTGAACAACATCACCAATTAGGTCACTATAATATGTCCTCCTAGGGCGTCCTCTCCTGGCGTTTCCACTCACTTCTGCCTTCTGTTGTGTTTGATTAGATAGATAGAATATATACAATATCGAATTACCAGTAGAAATCTTTGCGAAGAAGCTTATCCTGGGAAGTAGGTACACCCATACATCGTTCTGCTGCCAAGCAGTGACATTTCAGCTTAGTCTTTAGGATAGCAAGGCATCTGGGATGCCTTGAGTATTGCAGGTCATAGGCGACAATGATCACTTAAGAGGGTTTATCCTAAAAGTTGGCAACGTCGTAAATAGCTGTCAAATATTTCGCTGTTTTGATTAATTTGGCAATATTACTGTATGGAATTAAGAAATGTGGCTAACTAGTGAACTAAAATATTGATTATGAAATGCAATAATTAATATCGTAACGCCAAACATTTAGTTTTAAGTGTCAAATGCCTTTTTTACACCTAAAACGGTTATAACATCAAATTCAGTGTTATAATTGCAATTCATTATTAATATTCTAGTTCGCTAGGTAGCCTCATTTCTTATTTCCATACAGTAATATTGCCAAATTAATCGAAACAGCGAAATATTTGACATCTATTTGCGACGTTGCCCACTTTCAGAATAAACGCTCTTAAACTCGGGTGGATTTGGTTGGAAGACAGATTGGTGATCGTCATTTGTTATTAGTAACAGACAAGAGAATACTGTCATACCCTGAAAAGAAGCCATCTGTAACGATTATCAAATACCTACTAAATAAAAGTATCTTCATATAAAACCAAGTAACCAGACTACCGTAATATATTCTAAAGATATTCAAAATGATCTATACCCGGATATCCCTCGTGAACATAATGCATCGCCATCCGATAGCGCATGCATTAACCCTAATGCATTCTAAATAACGTCGCGACGGTTTGTTGGTCTTAAGAGGCCGGCGACACGGCTCGCAACTACAAATCGAGATGTTTGCAAAATTCAATTCCAAGCACGTTGCGCTAGTGTGAATGCCTGTCGGAGCGATATACACCTACAGTGAGCAATACTACCACGCACACATTGACAATTATTGCTTGACGCGATAGTACTACTAGCTTTCGAAAATTTATGATAAATTTAGATGTGTTCCGTAATACACAAAGTTATGAATGAAAACTTAATGTATTTCCATATTTTTTTTCGATAATTTGTAACTTGATAACATAAACTATGCTTCTGCGGAAACAATATACAGACACACAGAAATAATACACAGAAATACAGAAAAAAACAATATGGAAACATGTCATTTATGCTGTAAAAATGTACGAAATGCAATTCGCTTACAGCTTACACTTCATTTAAAGGTAAGTTTTTGGAAATAAAAAGACGTAGGAGCCTAGATAAATATTGTCTCAATCCGAATATCAACATAATATGGTGGAAATATGCTCAAATTTTACGGACAATTCATGCGTCGCCGCATTCTTAAAGGAAGCATTGTTGGGTTAGACGTTTTGACATGTGCCGATTACGAATTGGGCCTTCGGGAGTATAGATTAGTTTGTAAATGTCACTAAGAGAAATGTAGCGACTAGTGTTACAGTTTTGTATTTAGCAGACTTCTGTCGTGAACACATAATATTTTTTTGGCTTCGCCGCAGTCTGGTAATAATAGGTACTTAATGAGCTGCCAAAAGACTTTCTTAATCAGAAAAGCGCCGACTCGATTGTCTTGGAATTGAACCCGCAACGAAATCAATAAAAAAATAATTAACAACCCTGATAATAACAATTTACGATTACAATTTTCTATATTTTTAACCGACTTCCAAAAAGGAGGAGGTTATATGTTCGTCGCGTATGTTTGTTTTTTTTTTTATGTATGTCCACCGATTTCTCCGTCAATTGTGGACCGATTTTGAAATTTTTTTTTTTTTGTTTGATAGTGTGTGCTCTCGAATTGGTCCCATATAATTTTTATTAACTTTGCTTGGGTAGTTTTTGAGTTAGCTACAAAATACGTAATTTTTTTCCCACTTAGTATGTAGATGATATGATAAGTTTCTGTCACTGGTAGCAGGTAGTGGTATTCGAATGTGTGTGGGTTAGGTACCACAACTAAAAAGTGAAAAATAAAAACTTTTTACAAAAAAAAAAAAAAACAACCGACCTCCAAAAAAACACTACAAAGTGAAAAATAACTTTAATTTCGGAAGTCGGTGGCAAAAAATGAAAATACAAAACCCAAGACACCGACTTCCGAAATTAAAGTTATTTTTCACTTTGTAGTGTTTTTTTATCAAATTAGATTTGTAACAGCTGTAGTGGCAATCATGTCATTTGGTTTAAATAGGTCCTTATTTTTATTATTTTATAAATAGATTCTTTTCTTTTAGATTGGATATCTTGGATATCTTTGGTTAGACGTACTGAACGCTGTGTTAAAATTTGTCCATCTATTTTAATGGGACCTTATATATTGAAACACACTAGTGGTAGTGTGGACCACTTCTTTAACTTCCAGCTATGGAAATCCTACCCCAAACCTCAAGATTCAGACTTAACTGTCCAGTTTGGAGTTCATTGGCAAATAATACTTTGTATTCTACGTAGCTGTAGGTAATATTTTAAGCTACTCAAGTCGTCACAACCTTGTGTTACCTGTGTACCTGCTTACTGTATTACCAGAACAATAAACTGTTTCTATAATTCCTGGAGCAAATCTGTTCCTAGCCTATAAATAAGATAGTTATCAACATAATAAACCTGGAGCTCCACGTGTTGTAATCGAATCAATCAACGCCCACTCGATTGCAGAAATAGAATACATTTATGAAATAGTACTGCACTACCCACCTTTGTTGTAACCGAGAGAAATGATACCGTTCTATTTTCAAATATACTTCCAATATTAAACATAAAATTATTGTAGCACTTTGTGCCAGAAAGGATAGTCGTGTTAAAAATGGAAGGTTCGATTTTTGAAACCGTATGACATACTTTCGTCGTTTGTCCGTTTCATAAAACTTAGGTCATACATAGCAGCCAGACTCAAAAATACATTCAATATTTATTAAAGTGAAACTTTTATTACATCGTCTCAAACTTTTTCGTCTGTGTGTTGCATGTCGCGTGACGGTCGGCCGCGGAGTAGGGATAAAGTGAAAGCCGCTCGTCAGAGCAGCCAAGGCCAATATGGCGGCTCCTATAGAAGTTGCACTTTTACCGTGGTTTCATAAAACCACATAATCCTTTTTTTATTATTATTTATTATATTATATATGCCAACATGAAAATCAAAGTGACAGATTTTCATCACCAGAATTTGACATTAAGGTGTCAAAAAACGGTCTTTATTAGGACAACCGTTATTGTGTGACTTTTCACCGCTTTTTTTGGAAACCAAAGTTTTAGTATTACCATGACAGCATATTCTAAAAGTCCTAAACCGAGTTTCTTTGGATATATTACTATAATCACTATGACTGACGTAACGAACTTGCGACAAAATAGATCATAAACAATTTTACGATTCTAATGACTAGTATGAAAAAACTTTAAAACAGCTTTCCACAAAAGTGTCGACACACCACATCCGTATCGTGAGCCAATAAATTAAAAGTTAATTAACGGAAAACCTCATAAAAGAGCATAGTTTTCACACTCAATAACAAAATGTGGCAGGTAATTAATATAGGAAGAACGATGTCAAAAGCCAACGTGCAGTTGTGAAGGCGAAACAATTTGCCCGTCGATGCGTACCGGTTTGACATTTAATTATTGCAACGGGTAAGATGAATTGGCGCCCAACGCGGGACCGGCAAAATGGCGCGTATTTTTTTTGTTTGTTTTGATTTGACGCTGTTTGCTGTGTGGATTGTGCGTTGTGTATTTTTATTATTGATAGAGTGAAAGTAATATTATTATTCGCTAATTAAGTTCTGTTTGCGTTTCTTGATATATTGAAAAAACTTACATCTTTTCTATACGGTTTAAATTTGACATTTTAATTATTTGCAACGGTTATTTGTATTGGCGCCCAACACGTGACCAGCAAAATGGCGCGTAAATTGTTTTTTGTTTGTATCGATGTTATTAATGGTGAAAGCAAGAGTCTTTTTTGCTTCGTTTACCTTCATACATCTGATCGTCAAACAAGTGCATTTCTTTCTGTTACTAATTTTGTTTTCGACCGCCATTAACGAGATAATAAATATGGTAGACGGATTAATTAATAAAAAAATTGTGGATTTTTTTTATCCGTTTTGTTCAATTCCTTTCATTCGATAAATTAAGTACGACTAGTATTTTGGCCATACTAGGTACGCGTTTCTATTTATACCCCAACTAATCACAAAAGCCGAATCAAGCTTAGTATTTCACGGAGTGCGAGCCCTGTTAAATCAGCCGTTTATAATAGAATCGGGAAAGCCAAATCAAATAGAGAATCTATTTTATGTCGATTCGTACGAGTTTGACGTTTAATTATTGCAGCACGCAAGATGAATTGGCGCCCAACGCGGGACCCAGGCAATGTTTCGGTGGGAGTAGAATTGTAATAATGTTGTTTCGAAATAGTTTGTCGTTTGCAGTAATATAACGTCATAATCTCTATGATTGGATGTTCAGTTTATCTCATTATCTGTTACGATGCCTCATTGAGCCGGATAACAATTAAAATTCTATTGTGTCTCGTTAATGACAGTTGAAAGGTTAAATGCTTCTACAACTGATATTTATTTTTCATATTGGCTTTCTCAAAGAGCAAAGATTGTGACCCCAATTGCGTAACACGCTTTCAATCACGATCTGTAGTATTTTGAAGGAGACTTCTAATCCATTGTTTCATAAGTTTGAAACATTCGTCTTCTCCATAACGTAAATAACGCAATGAATGTTGTTGAGTTGTCAAAATGAATGGCATTACCATTGTAAGTGTGTTATACAAGTACAATTCTAGACTCACACAATTTATTAGTACACAAAACGTATATAATAATAAAACCTTTTTGCAAATACCACCAAAAGAAACGAGAAAATCCTAAGTAAAACAGGATATACGGAAACAACTCGCAAGATAGGAAGCTCAAAATCCGATTAAAACAATGCTTTTGATGCAACCGATATCGATTGTTTGCTGTTGTTGTAATGTATGTCACTAAACTTGTAACATCGATGTGAGAAGGTATTACTTGTACGTAGTCAGGTTGATCGAATTCAAGGCTGGTTACAATTTTCAAAGCAAAGAGAAACTTGCCCAGCGAAGTTGGGCTATGGATGATGATGATGACCACAAAATTTTCAACGAGAAGTGTTCGAAACGAAAAATCCAATCAGATCCAATTAGTTGGATGTATGAACGTAAACGAGGCAAAAGGAGTATTTAAGGGTCGTAGTAGGTGGCATTCTGTGGTTTGTGCTTAACCCCATGGGAAGAAGGGTGAGTTTATGTATGTATGTAGTTGGATCCGTGGAATTTGATAAGTCAAAGTATTGGATTGGTATTTCTTCGGGGACTATTAGATGGGACTCTAATTTTATCCGAGCCTGCTTGCAGAGAACGTTATTTCCACTATGGTTAACGTTGTTAAAACGAGCTGATTGACTGCTTATTTCCATAAACAAACACACACTACACAGTCACAAACATTTGCTTCCACATAATGAAATAATGTAACTGAAAATCCTTTACTAAACCAGAGATTCCCAGTTGAAACAACGCGAACGGATATACATAAAACATACCCTGATACGAGAGGATTTAAATTCAATTTACTGTAAGTTCGACTGCCACTTTGTGTGCCATTTATATTTAGGTTAGGAATGCACTCGTTGGTGAATCTTGTGGATAAATCTTTCTTAGCAATTGTAATCTTCTCTACTCTGAAAACATTCCTGGAATTTTCTGAAGTTTGTCTTGCTAAGAAACCAGTTACTTCAAGTGCATGATTGCTTAATTCATGGCAAACAATTCTTGCTTGTCCTACGAAATATTTTAATTCCGAATCATGTTTTCCGACGTCTATTGTTGTAAAAAAAATGTGGCCAACGACAATTACTGTACTTGGCAACAGTCCTCCCAAGTTCTGCCTTCTGTAAACTTTATTTAGCTTCTAGTCTACACTCGTAAGAAACTTTTTGAAACTACTCTCCATTATTAGGGTAGGATTACTTGAGTCACATCATTGTCTATTTCTCTACCACTTAATTATAAACAAAAGCCTTAAAATTATCATCATCATCCGCCGGCATTTTCCCAATTATGTTGGGGTCGGTTTCCTGTCTAACCAGATGCAGTTGCATACCAGGATTTTACACGGAGCAACTGCCTATCTGTCCTCCCCAAACCATATTCCTTGGTAAGACTGGTTGCCAGAATTTCGAGCTTCAGACTACCCGTAACCACTGTAATTACATATGTGCACTTGACATTATAATATTCTTAAAAAGTTGCACCACTTTTTAAGCGGTGAGCATAAAAAGCAGGCCACATGTTAAACTTCTGAAAATAAAAGTAAAAGAGTACCGACTCAAACAAGGCTAGCATACATAAAACATTTGAGAGACGGTCGTTCTGCCCGAGACTTTAAATCCGATTAGCGACTACCCACACTCTGCGGCTCTCGTATCAGGGCTACGGTAGTGGCATTGATTGTTTATTTCCTATTCCTTTTGCTGGATATTGGTTGGATTTAACTACTTTTGATCCTTTAAAGGTGAACTTATTTATACTGCCTCTTAATGTTTTAGAGGGTAGTTTGAAAAAGTGGGGGCATTCATTCTAACGTTCGTTTTAGTTTTAAAGTTAGTAACACTAGCATCTTTGAGATTGAAATGTCGTGTGAGACTTTAGAGGATATACATAAGAAAATACACAAAAGTGTATTGTTTTGGAATAGCCGTGTCTATAATAGTAAGCGTTTTTGTGATTTCTTTAAAACTTTATACAAGGTGTAACTAAAATGGTGATGGATCTGAACAGGGATCATTATATTATGTACTCGTAATTATGAACAATTTTTACGATATGATCAAACATAAAATCGCGAAAAAACATCCCATATTGTTCCAATATATGCAAAATTTTTTCATATCTAAAGAAATATATGTATAAGAAAGATATTAAAAAGAGAGCCTTAAGTATATTATAAAACATGTGCTATATAATATAGCTCGCATCCGGCCGTTCTCCGAGACTAAATCGGATTAGCCGCGTTTTGCGACTACCCACATATGTTATTATCTGGGTAAGAGATGTAATTAGCATTGATTTCTGCTTTCTATATCTTATTTCTTTCTCATTCTTTTATATGTATGTTTATTTTACTTTGCTGGAGTTTGTAATTTGACATATATATCTTATTTGGTTGTTATTTATTTACCTAGTTAATTGATTCAGGCGTAACCTTGCGGAAATCCATTATAAAATATAATAGACGTGGATATATTTAGTAACCTGTGTGTCTGCGTTCAGCGCTCGGTGTGGCAACACGCCGTGTTCGGGTTCGCGACAAGTCAATCGTCAAAACACGTCGATTTCTTTCAGGAGTTTTTATGACTCTTTAGAAATGGCTAAGCGGAACAGGTTATATCGTTATACGTCTATTGTATTTTATAGATTTATATTTTATACTTAAATGCTAGTTTGTTCTCTACTAATTTAAATTTATATCTTTTCAGGTATGTTGAATCCGGCTTGAACGGAAAATCTGTGGTTGTGAGTAGAAAATCAAAAGGACGTTGCAAGCTATTACAATTTAAGTTATTCTAGCCTCTAATGTCGTAGGAACTAGATGGTTTTCTTTACATTTTGTGAGCAAGTTTTGCTAAGAATTGAGGTGAAAGAGTTCATTCAAGAGACCAAGGACTAATTAGTTACTTTCGTAAGAAAGATTGACGCTGTCTGCAAAAAATAAAAGTTAGAGAAACTAAAAACCAACTACGACAAGAAAACCAACTAAAAAGATATCAAAAGTCATTACGACAGACAAAAAATCCGAAGTCACACTTATGACGTAATCTGTTCGATTTAGGCCCTAACACGACGGTTTTTTAGTCCATGGCTTTGTGTCCTCTAGAGGCCGCCATATTAAATGTGACATCACATCAAGACTTCCATCGATATCTCATTTGTTAAATTATGATGAGCAGTTAAAAAGTTATGAGGGAACAGACGAACATACATACCCACATACATACATACCGGTCAAAATCATAACGCTCCGCCGTAGTCGGGTAAAAAACAAATGCACAACTATGCCAAAATCCTCGCTTCCCATTCCAACCCGACGCTCCCCAATACAAGAACTCCGTATGAAATTTTCATGAAAGCAATTTCCCGTAACGAACAGCCAGACCCACCAGTTTCAGGAGAAAACTGAAACAGATAAGACACTCTATCTGTAGTGTATTAAGTTTCTAATTAAATTTACATCACCCTGTTATCTCGTGCATATCTGATGCACTCGCGTTGGATCTTATTTCGAGCAGAATAGAGCTCTTTTCACATTGTTTGGCTACGTTTAGCTCGTTTCGAGTAGGTGGTGTAAAGGTGGGGTCGTTTTGTGCTTTGGCGAAAATTAATTTATTAATATTTTAGTATATTATGATTTCAAGATATGGGGTTAATTTTTGTAGTGGGTTTTCTTGGGCGGGATAGTTAGAAAAAATCTGGATGGCTTATTATTTTTGTGCTGCAACTATACTGTTTTCGTTGAGTCAGCCATAATGTCATGGCGATGATATTTTTAAGATAATTTCACAGTCCTTACCACACTATTCATACCTACCTTTCAGAACTTCTAAAAGGAAGTTAAGATAATTTTGAGATTTTTTTTAATCATCTTATTTTAATAATCATGAGATAAAATATATTATCTTAGCCAGCAGCTCCGAGGCTCCGAAGACACAGCCCAACAATATGGATGTCCAATTATTGAAAGTTACGAGTTTAAAATACAAGCTGCGCCCCGCGGTTTCACCCGCATAAGTCTCGATCCCGTGGGAAAAAAAAAAGTATCCTATGTTCTTTTCCAGGGCATCATCAATATATGTGCCAAATTTCATCCAAATCCGTTCAGCCGTTTTAGCGTGAAGGCGTAACAAACAAACTTACTTTCGCATTTATAATATTAAGGATATTAGGAAGTTAGGATTAGAATTGTCCTAAGCCTCATTGCCTTGGTACTTTTCTGGTCAGTCGCCATTGTACTCGTAGATTCCGGCTTCAAGAGTTGATTGAGAAAATATGGAGAGCTAGTCACATTAAAAAACTTGTAATTTTTCCCGTTTCTGCTCTAACTGTGGCCCGACCTTACGAAAGATAGCGGATCTAACTTAGTTTAAGTAGTTTATTTTACTTGATTTAAGTTTTGAGTTGTCACTAGAGAAATGACAAGGGAGGACTTGTGCATTTGTTTAGTTGCACATTTGAGAACTATTTTAGGGTAGCCTTGAAATTATTCAACAGTCTTCATCATAGTGAATTTCGGAGCAAACGTGTTGAGATGGAAATTAATGTTGCATGTGTGTTTCTGTTTATAATTAATTTTGTTTGTTTGTGAGTGTTAGGAGATTAGATCTTGAGTTGATTGAGGATTTAGACGAGCGTCTACACTTACGCGATGTACAAGATAAAGTAAATTACAGGTGCACTGTCTTTCCTAGATCCGATTAGAATTTACTAGAATTGTTTGCCTAGAGAATAGTGGCTTACTAACCTCAAACTGCTAGCAAAAGGTGAACAAGCGCAGGCAGTCTCTTCTTTCAATTCTTCTCTATTTGGGAAGAGGAATTTATCCTTCAGCGGCACAAATTTACCGCTATTTGGCATCTTAGAATAGACATTTAGCATTTAGAGTTTAAATTGACGATAGCGTTCACTAAATGGACCCAAGATACTCGCACCATCTCGGCCACAACTTCTAATACTACCAAATTGTAAAGTACAGTGTATCCGCATTGTATTTCATTGCTACTGGCCAACACTACTGCCCTCCCTAATTTGAACGGGTTGCGTTGACTCTGTATTCGGTGAACTGTATTTATATTTGTGATAAAGACTAGAATGGAGCGGTTTATTGGCCTGACAGTTCAGTTTGAGGTCTTTGTATTCACTCCTAGAATTGACAACCACCGGAGGAAGGAAACTTATTCTTGATTATTCTATGAAGGTTACGTATACAAAGGCTCTCCATTGTGAATGATGGTGGGTGCTGCACTGGTATACGTTTAGATTTCAGTTTGGAGAAGAGTATAAAATAGACATGTTAAGTGTCGGGTGGTCAAATACCTATAAATGAACAATTTTTTAAGGTCTTGGTAAAAAGAAAACCGCAAAATGGCTTAGTGGTTGGGGATGATAGTACCTTTTTTTTCTTAGGGAAATCCTCGTGGATACGTTTCGTCTGGAGAAAACGGAGAGTTATGTATGCCGTACTCATATTGACTAAAACCTCACAGTTCCTACCCCAAAAAAAACCAACCAAGTGCGTGTCGGACCACGCACAATGAAGGGTTTCGTAGTTGGGATGAATTTATCCCAAGAACAGACTTAAAAATTGTAGTTGAAAAACATGTTCTCCCATATATTCCAACTGCAAATGTAAGTTTGTACGCTCAATATTGAGAGATTTACCATGGTATTTTAAGACCATAGACTTCTTATAGGTTTTACTGTAATCTATGGGTAAAGAACCATTCTCTGTATTTTTTTTCAAAATTTTTGGTTCAATAGTTTCGGTGATAAGGGAGGGGTCATGGGTAATGTCAATTTTCATCTTTTTTAAGCTATTGCATAGCTTTTATCGCGGGCTTTGAGCGCGGCGACCGAATCAAGAAATTCCGTAATGAAAAAAACCTAACACCCCCCACTCCTCCTACCATGTAATGACGGTTCCCATGACAACGTGATGTTGTCATGGGAACGTAATTTTTGTTTTATGTCATCACGTCATCATCCCAAGTGTAGCGTTGACAAATAGGAAGTATGGAGGTTACAAATGCTATACAATACCTAGCTTTACCGCGGCAGTCCCCGAGTGCCACACGTTTTTTTTTTTTTTCATGGAGAAATTCTCATGGATACGCTTCGTCTGGAGAGAACGGCGGGTTATATTATGGCGTACTCCTTAACCTGTCTAAATTAAACTAGTACATAATGTATCAGCCTGTTTTCGTTCCATCCAGATTGAAGCGTCGGGAAATAGCGGGTGCGCGGCAGTTGTCGACCACACTACCAAGTTTAGTGTGGCTTTATATCTAAATCTTGGCTTTATATCTATCTAATCATGGTTAAAAAACGACAGCCTCCATAATTTTGCTTAAAAAGGACAGCCCCCAAAATCGAGGTATTCCATTCAGAGCATTGATTTCGACAGCACTTGTCCGAACCGCACCTAGCACTTCCTCTAACCGCACTGAAATAATTGTGTCTAAAAAGCGGCTTAAAAACATAAAACCTTGTGGACCTAGCCAAGTTTTTTTTTTTTCGAAGTATTCTGGTCATTTTGCAGAAAAATTCTTTTCCTATCTGAATAGCCTGCCTAAATAAATCTAGTACACAATGTATCAACCCGTTGCCATTCCGTTCAGTTTGAAGCGGCGGGACACAGCGGGTGCGCGGGTGTAGCCGACGACCAAATTAAAACAAATGGTTCTGCGCTACCAAGTTTAGTATGCGGTCTTATCTAACCCGGCTTTTACGGATACCATGAATTAGAAATAGTGGAAGGTTTTATCTAATTTGTTGAGATTTTTAACATCCTCATGACCTTTTTTAGAAACCTCGGATAAGTTCCTGTTAAATTATGTGGTAGATAAATAGTTACTTACGAAGTTGTTCAATTTTTTTTTTACCATGTAATATGTAGTGCACAAACGAAAATGGGTGAAACTAGACCGTTTTGAATCAACAAAAAAAAAATTAAAAAAAAAACGTGTGCCACTCGGAGACTGCCGCAGTAATGCTATTGCATAGCATTTGTAACCTCCATACTTCCCATTTGTCAACGCTACACTTGGGATGATGACGTGATGACATAAAACAAAAATTCATTACATGGTAACCGTCATTACATGGTAGGCGGAGTGGGGGGTGTTAGGTTTTATTTTCGTTACGGTTTTATTTTCGTTACGGAATTTCTTGATTCGGTCGCCGCGCTCAAAGCCCGCGATAAAAGCTTATGCAATAGCTTACAAAACGAAAAAGTAAAATAAATTACCTAGTGACAAGAAGAAGAGAGAGAAGTCTTATAACCTCCTTATTTCTGTCATAACAGTAGTAGACTGTATTCTGAACTTATGTGTGTTATTAAACTAAGACCTTACATAACATTCTCTGACCAGTAAAAGCAGAAATGCAACAGTAGTTTATTGTATAGATTACAAGGAGCGATGTCAAATGTTCTGTTGTATTCCGGTCGCACTTTTCATGAAGCTCTGGCTTTTAAAATTTTAGTGCTGTGTTACATAATGGTATGGTGTCTTGTTTATGCTTGAAGTTATGATTCAGATTCGGAAACGTCCAAAACGATTGAAATCCCTTGGTAAGACTGGTTATCAGACTTTCGGGCTTCTGACGACCCGTAACGACTGTCAAAGATCCAAGAATGACAGCCGGGACCAACGGCTTTACGTGCTTTCCGAGGCAGGGAGGGGTCTCGGTATGTTAAGACACCCATCCTCGACCTGACCGCGGCAAGCGTAGCTTAACCTAATCGATCGACCCGTGTGGCTGTTATTACTTAGCCACGAGCCGAGATATTAACATAAACAATGCCCTATAAAATACTTTATTAAAAAACTCAACGCCAGTTTTAAAGAAGATTTTTTAAATATCTCACTAGGGGTGATCATCCCCTTTTCCTGCCGAAAACAGATAATTAATCACATCTGCCTCCAACATTCACGAAATCTACGACTTTTATCAAAAACTTTTTTGATACCTTCGTTTATTTTCGCTGTAGCAGTTAAGGGTTTAATATTTTTGATCATTATTTTTATTTATCTTCTGCACGTGTAGCATGACCACCGCAGAAACGGGTTTTGTCCGTTTCTACGGTGGTCATGCTACGCGTGCAGGAGTCTTTACAGAAAGCACGTTAAGCCGTTGGTCCTGGCTGTCATTCGTAGATCTTTGACAGTCGTTACGGGTTGTCAGAAGATCAAGAGTCTGACCACCAGTATTACTAAGGGTAACTGGGTTGTGGAGGTCAGATAGGCAGTTTCTCCAAGTAAAATTCTGGTATTCAGCTGCATCTGGTTAGACTGGAAGTCGACTTCAACATATTTAGGAAAAGGCAAGACAGATTTTTTGACCTTCAAGAGTCTACCGACGTTTAGAAAAAGAAAAAAACGTGTGGCACTCGGGGACTGCCGCGGTAAAGCTATTGCATAGCATTTGTAACCTCCATACTTCCTATTTGTCAACGCTACACTTTTTTTTTTTTTTTTGGTGGGAAATCATCAAATAACTTCTCCCGCTCTGGGCGGAGCGGGAGGGCGTGTCAGACTCTTACTGACTAAAACCCACCCGTGTTCCTTCAGTTGCCGTGTTGCCAGGGGGCCACGATGTCCCTATCGGTTTTCTTCGAACCCCCGGCAGGCATTGGCCCTAGCGGACCCCATCAATTCTGCTGACATCTCTTTGAGGCACGCGTGGAACACAACGCGCCGTCGACCCGGGCTTGGTCCTTATCGGACGGCGAGCTACCCATTGCTCACCGTCCGCAAGCCCGGTCAACGCTACACTTGGGATGATGACGTGATGACATAAAACTAAAATTACGTTCCCATGACAACATCACGTTGTCATGGGAACCGTCATTACATGGTAGGCGGAGTAGGGGGTGTTAGGTTTTATTTTCGTTACGTTATGCAATTTCTTGATTCGGTCGCCGCGCTTAAGGGCCTATTTTGAAAATAAAGAGTAGTTTGATGGGCGTGGCTTATTGCCCCCGCACGCGGGGAATGGCGTTTCTATATTCGATGGTTGGCCGCCACATCGTCGCGCTGCCACAAACGTATCTGAACCAGCAGCAAAAAGTGGAACTAACGAAATAACTGACCGGAATTTGAAAACGTTTGTTACTTAGCATGGGCTTTTGCTAAGCATTATTCTTGTCACTGTCGCACAACTGTCATACTAAAAGTGCATGATAAAGACGGAAACATATCTGAGAAAAAAGTGCGTGTTAAGTAACGATAATTTATCTCGATCTATGAAATTTTGCATATAGCGAACTATGGAGTAGACAAATGATACAAAATATTTAATTATCAGCAAAAATATTTATTGTTTACAGGGTGATATTCCCACACACAAAATGTATGGGAAAAGTTTTTTGCAATTTCTGACTTTTCTAGTAGGTACTCAAACTTCAGTTGGTCCACTAAAGTTTTTTGTTCCATAAAAGAAACAGGATCGATTGGCATCAAAAAAAGTTTTTGTGAAAACTGCCCATTTTCTTGCTGACTGTAATATTTTTTCAAAATCTGTGAATGCAGATCAAAATGTCTCAAAAGTTAAAGACAGTCTTCTAAGACCGTTTTCCTGTAGCAACAACGGTTAAGGTAGTTGCCCTTATTGCCCCATCTCAAAAATCCACTTTGTAGATAGATTGTCTAAAACGTAGTGATCCAAAGGCAAATGGGGTAAAGTGGAGGTGCAGGTCACATAACATTTAAATTTTTTAAAGTTGAGATATTCTCAACAGTTTAGAAAATTTCGCATTTCAAGAAACTTTACACTTTCACTTGGATTTTTAGACCCTGTGAACAACATTTTTGACGTAGCGATCAATGACTGAAAGATGTCTTGATACTTTAGATACAAGACTATACCCTATGTCCCATGCCTATAGGCAGATTATGATGGCTTTTGGTAATGACAATACAAGTTGTGAAGGCCTACGCATGTCAACAGCGAAAGTAAAAAAAAAGAATTAAATATAAAACACATGTACCGAAGGTCACGTCTCAATGTGTACAATTTAAATGCTAAACGCATTTCAGAGATGTTTTGGTAAAATTAGAGCACAAAGTTTTTTCTCATTAAGCTATCTTTGTGAAATTTTCCTAGTCTAACTATTAATAATTAAGGTACTTTTTAAAGCTATGTGCACGTACCATCGGGGTAATGCATATCTAAGCAATTTGAAAACAAAATCCTGTGCAAATGACCCTTTTTTTCGTAGGTCTACCCATGTGCCAAATTTCATCTAAATCTGTTCAGCCGTTTTAGCGTGAAAGCGTAACAAAGAAATAAACTCACTTTCGCATTTATAGTATTAGTTGATAATTATGTATTAATAATTAATATAAACTTAATATTATGAAGGGAAAGCTAGTACTAATAATAAAGCAGAAGAGTTTGTTTGAACGCGTTAATCTCTGGAACTATTAGTCGGATTTGAATTTGATTTTGCATTTGAAAGCCTGTTACATACATACATACATAGCATGTTAAAATCATAACCCTCCTCTGGTTTTGCCGTAGTCGGGTAAAAACTCCTTTTTTCACAATTCAAATGTGAATCCATGTCTTTTTTGTGATCTATCATTCGTAGTGACAGTACTTGACATATTGATGTACAGTTGACGTATTTCAAACCTAAAAACGAATCATATAATTTAGCCTATTTCTTTAGACAAAAGATTATATTATAAGTTGTAGGTATAAAAACAGATGTTCTTAGAAAATTAAATACTTACATAATAATATTTTACAAGGCGGGAATAGATTGTGTTGGTTATGCTTTAGTGAAGGTGGAGAATTCGACTCACTATTATCATCATCTTATTGCTATTGAATTCCTATAAAATTAGTTCATTGATAGCCCTGTGCACTCCAAACCTTGCAGGTAATGTTCAGTTTTGGTTTTATATTTCTTCCTGTATTTATAAATTATTTAAATGTCACCACGAAATCATATCAGAAAAATAATGTTATATTGTTCACATGACTCACAAGAATACACACACACAGTCTAAATACCTATTCAACACTAATTGCATTCAATAATAACTTTAACTTGCTGAAGTACTAACTTTTTCTGTAAACAAAATTCTTTAGATCACGTAAATTTGATCGCACCGATTTGCAAAAAAATGACATAGATTCTTCGTCGATGAGCCCCATCGGGCGACTGATCTATGAATGAACGAGAGTGATGACAATACTTTTGATAGGCGAAAGAAGAGATGACGATAATGTGTGTCCGCTCGGAATAAAACAACGTATGTGCCAAAACGAAATACCGTCTTTTGTAAATGAAAAGTATTATTAAAAAAAAAACTGCTTTTCTTAAAACTCAAAACTCTTACTCTCTATGTTTTAAAGTAAATTCCATTGAATAACTCATAAGCGTTGCGCCATGATACTCAAAAAAGATAAAAATAGATAGAACCTTTGCAATTTTTTTGTATCGAGAAAATTTCATTGTATCGTGTATTCCTTTTTCAGGATACTAGATCATATAGTCAAAAATCATACACCAAAATGTTAAATCCTTATTCCAAATACTTTAAAAGTTACACGATAAAGAAAAAGCCTATTTTTTTCAATATATCACCTTAAAGCCCGCGATAAAAGCTATGCAATAGGTAGCTTAAAAACGAGTTTCCACAAGAAACTGCATATTCCAAAATGTATAAATTTTTATGACCACCATAATATCAGATCACGATTCAGTTTTCTAGAGATGGCAATTTTTTTACGACTCTGTCATAAAAATATTATCTTTATTATGATAGTTATAATGCTCATTATAGCGTACATTTATCGGCAGGTGCGCATGATATTCGTTCCATATCGATTAGGTTTATGTTCGGATATAAAGGTCAAATTAAATTTTACCATCTGGATTGTGTGGTGTGCATGGAGGGAAAATTATTCTATGACGTGTATCTCTGCAAAGTTTCAGATGTCCACAAGTTACTGCATTATATAATTATCTACATAAATAACATCACTCATGTCATCACGCTGGTAGACAAAGTTGTAAAGTCCATTTTTTTTAAAGTGAAACTTTTATTACATCGTCTCAAACTTTTTCGTCTGTGTGTTGCATGTCGCGTGACGGTCGGCCGCGGAATAGGGATAAAGTGAAAAGCTCTCGTCAGAGCAGCCAAGGCCAATATGGTGGCGCCTATAGAAGTTTCAGTTTTACCGTGGTTTCATAAAACCACACAATCCTTTTTTAGGGTTCCGTAGTAAACAAGGAACCCTTATAGTTTCGTCATGTCCGTCTGTCTGCCTGTCTGCCTGTCTGTCTGTCTGTCTGTCTGTCTGTCTGTCTGTCTGTCTGTCTGTCTGTCTGTCTGTCTGTCTGTCCGCGGTCTAGCTCCGAGACCCTTAGTACTAGAAAGCTGTAATTTGATATAGGTATACATATTAATTACGCCGACAAAGTGGTAAAACAAAATTATGAATAACATTTTTTTTAGGGTACCTCTGATACACGTAAAGTGATGATGTTTTATTTTTTAACCCATATTGTGGGGTATCATTGGAAAGGTCTTACAAAAACATTATGAGTTTGTGAAAACCATTTTTGGATTCAGGGATCCGTTTGCAAAATATTAAGCTTTAAAGTGCTAATTTTTGTTAGAGTCAAGTGTGTGTGTGTGTCCCCCCCCCCTGCCAGCTAAATGGTTGGTTTTGGGTATGTGAAAAAAATCACAGCAGTAGTTTATATAACGAAATTAAAAGGAAAACTATCACAGCTAAGTAGCCTTTACTAGTTATCGAGTAATAATCGACCAACTCAACTTTGCAGTTGCAAAAACATGTTTTCCCATACATTCCGTATGGGAGAACATGTTTATCAACCACAAAGTTAAGTTTGTTTTTGGGATAAATTAATCCCAACTACGGAACCCTTCATTGTGCGTGGTCCGACACGCACTTGGCCGGTTTTTTTTTGTCTAGCCTATGTTGTCCCACTGCGGGGTAAAGGTCTCCCCTTACCTTTCCAGTTTTCCTTATGTTGTGCCTTCTCAGGCCAGCGGTTTTAAGATTATCAGTCCTTTTCTAGTTGATGAATAGATGTGAGTATCTTCCACAGGTCTGATCGATTTGTTAGTATTCTGTTACTTCAATGATATTAGAAGAACATAGTAACCTTGAACTGATGCTGCAGCATCACCTGGAATTTGCAGGATACACAAATCCCTTACCAACTTACAGCACAGGTATCATGTTGGGGCTCATTGGAATGGTCTCAATAAATAGGTTATAGATAGATGAACAGGGTCTGGTGATGGAGTAGGAAAGAGAAATGCGGAAATGTTTGTGTCCGGGGTTTTTTAAATTTTAACTGTTAAAATTGTACTTGTCATATACACTATTCACAAGTAGCTAATTCACCTGCCATGTTATCTCTTCTCCACCCTTGGTTGTTAAGTAGAGAATGCCTAAGGCATTAAGTCCGCCTTTATACCTTTATTGTGCACAAAGATTAATGAATAAATAAATATACGAAACCAAGCCCTATTCTGGTGTACTTTACGGTTTATATATCCCATTTCTCGAAAAGTATTTCCTCCGTGCTTCCAACACGTAAGGAATGACGAAGCATATAGTTCTGGCAATATAGAATCACAACCTGTGATAATAATACACGGTGGGAGGTCAAGCGATCCCTAACATGACTTGCGTGAAAGTATAACATTTCGCGATGACGTGCCGATTTGTAAGGGAAAAATTTGTTGAAATTGGTAAGAGGTTTTCCGGAAGAAATTTATTTATTTATTTATTTATTTATTCACAAGGCAACTACAACAGGTAACAATCACAATATATCACTAGGTTCACATTATAGGTTTCGACCTGATTATCACCCAAAGCGTAATCGCACAACATGATTAGCAACAATAATAATAAAAAATAACAACTACAGTAAAAAGCTTAGTTCACAAAGTTACAGCTAGGTCTATGTGTGTCTGCCCTCCAACACACTTCTGCTTAGGCAAGGAATGTGTAGGAGACCAAACACACCAGGTATAGTACATAAGTGACACAACGTTACACTATTTAAAGCGTTACAAGATTAATAAAAAAATTAAAAAGAAAGAGTACGCACATGTCTTTTGAAAGCAGCGGCACGAGAATCGAAGATGTCGATACTGTTATTGTCCCTTGTAATTTCATTATAAAGTCGACACATTCTAACAATAGGGTTGTAATAAGAGGTATTATTTGTAAAGACCAAAAGTGCAAAAGTTTTCGGTGTTCGGGTGTTATACCTAGTATTGATGTTGATGAGGGACAGCAGAGTCGAAGAGTCCAGCGTGGAATGCAAGATCTTATGTAGGTTTAATAAGTCTTGGTGTTTGCGACGAGCATGCAAAGGTTCCAAGTTGAATTTCACAAGGCGTTCGGAATAGCTTTGTAGCGTTCTAGAGAAGCCGTACCGGTATGAGGCCCACTTAACACATTTTCTTTGCACACTCTCAATTCTGTCAGAGTGTACTGCGTAACACGGTGACCAAATTATCGAACAGTATTCCAATATACTTCTTACTAGGCTTTTATAAAGTAGTATGAAGCTTTGAGGTTTTTTAAATCCTTTGGTAGACCTGGATATAAAACCAAGAAGTTTC
Source organism: Agrochola lychnidis (assembly GCA_963680765.1). Taxonomy (NCBI): domain Eukaryota; kingdom Metazoa; phylum Arthropoda; class Insecta; order Lepidoptera; family Noctuidae; genus Agrochola; species Agrochola lychnidis. The sequence continues at coordinate 16,567,084 of OY796872.1, forward strand.
AATGCTCTATTTGTCATGTTATTGTAATGATCTCTAAAAGATAGTTGTTCATCAAACAATACCCCGAGATCTCTGGCTATGTGTTTTCGTTCTAACGATTGACCCTCGAGTCTGTAGTCATAGGTGTTCTTTATACGTTTTTTCGTAAATGTTATAACAAAGCATTTATTTATGTTTAATTTCATTCGATTAAGGGTACACCAGTCAGATATGATATTTAAATCGTTCTGAAGGGATTCACTGTCAGATGTGCTTTTTATCGACGTGAATACCTTTAGATCATCGGCATACAAGAGACAGGGACATGACAATTTTGTCACTAGATCGTTAATAAAAATTATGAAAAGTAGGGGTCCTAAATGCGATCCCTGTGGAATGCCTGACGCAACATTAACCGGCAACGACAAGTATCCCCTGACAGAAACGAGTTGGCTTCTATTTTTTAAATAAGACTGTATCCACCGGAACAAGGAACCATGTATACCGTACGATTTTAGCTTCAAAAGCAGTACTTCATGGTTAACTTTATCAAACGCTTTCCGAAAGTCTGTATAGACTGAGTCTATCTGACCACCCTTCGCGAAAGCAGTACACAGATAGTTTTTGTACTCGAGCAGGTTTGTGAGTGTTGATTTACCTCGTACGAATCCATGCTGGGATTGCGAAAGATACGGTTTAAAATGAGAATAAAAATGATGATACAAAGACGCTTCAAAAAGTTTTGCCATACCAGATAATATACTTATGGGTCTGTAATTTATGCAATCTGACTTGTCACCATCCTTATAAATGGGCACAACGTGCGCCTTTTTCCAGCATTTTGGAAACATACCTAGTTTTAGAGATCTATTAAACAAATAATAGAGTGGCAATGACAGCTCTTCAGCACACTTAACCAGGAAACTAGAAGGTATTCCGTCCGGACCAGCGCATTTATTATGATCCAGTTGTTTCAATGCACGCAAAACATAATCGTGTTCAACATAAATCTCCGATAAAAAAGAATTGGATTCAACACCTGCGCATGCCTCGCCACTAAGGGGAGGTCCAGACGTATCCTCAAAAACTGAACTAAAAAAGTCCGAAAATAATTCGCTAATAACTTGACTGTCAGATGAAACCACTCCACCGAACTTCATAGTTTGTGGTAAGCCATTCGCACCCTTTTTGCTATTGACGAACTTCCAAAATGATTTGATATTATCAGATAAACAGTCCTCTGTGGATGTTATAAAGGAACCGTAGCACTCTTTTGTCAGAAACTTGCACCTACCACGCAACATTGAGAAGGTGTCATAATCACGGGGGTTTTTATATTTTTTGTAACGTCTGTGATACTTATTTTTCTCATTGAGACATTTTTTAAGAGCTGTTGAGTACCAGAAAGGCTGTGCAGACTCACCCAATTTGGTTATGGGTGTATGCTTGCTGATTATAGAGTTGAGAGTCATGTAAAACTCGTCCACCGCCCGGTCGATATCACTTGACAGTAATAGGGTAGCCCAATCAACCTCTGCGATAGCCACCTTTACCTTCGCATAATCACACTTGTGGAAATTTAGCCGTTCGATGTTATTAGGTTTCATTTGTTTAGTAGGAATGTTACCCTTTATATGTATACTCAGAGGTGGGTGATGATCATCAACCCGACTGAGTGGCTCATCGCTTAACATTACTTGGACACTATCGGAAGTACATAGGACAAGGTCCAAAAATCTGTTGTTTTTGTTAGGTATATGATTAAACTGTGACAAATTACAAAGAGCCAACAAATCCAGCAATAGAGAGGACTTATAATCAGTAGCTGCAACAGCATTCGTTAATCTGCTGCTTGATGGCGTGGGTGTCCATAACAAACCCGGAACATTAAAATCTCCAATAACTAGATTGACACAATCGTCACGAGAACCCGTTACAATCTTTTGTGTATTCGTATAAAAAGCTTTAAGTTCACTATTTGGCAAATCTGGAGGAAGGTAACATACACAAAGGTTGTACTGATCCTCATGCGAGTTGTTAGGCAAAATACTCACCCAAATATCTTCCACTCTGCTGTCCCATGAGGAATGTCTTATTACTTTGAAATGTTTTTTAATAGCTATTAATACACCCCCTCCGTCAACCTTCGTTACACATGAATTTTCGCGGTCTCTTCGAAACACATTATACCGCTGGTCAAAAACCTCGTTATCAAAAATACCAGAATTCAAATTCGTCTCCGTTAAGCAGATGACATCATAATTACAATTTAGTGAGTTAATATATAAATCCTGCAATTTTGATCTAATTCTATTCACATTCTGATAATAAATTAACATAAAAAGGTACAGTAAATAGATCCAAGTAATTAACAATCGTGTGAGTTTAAATTAGACAAGTTTAGCCAAGCAACTAGCGTCTTTTATAAGTATAGCCTGCTCTTGCTCAATTTTCCTAACATAAATGCGGCCGTATTTTACCCATACAAATCTATAAGAATGTTCCCTAGCTGCCAGTTTCGTCGCGGCGTGAAGCTTCTTGCATTCGGGCGAAAGATGTTCCGCCAAGTAAATAGTGCGTTTATCTCCAGGAACGCCCAGGTGCGACGAGTTCAAGACGTCGTCTTTTTTGCCTTTATTATATTGCGTGAGGGCTGAGAGAAGCATATCACGTTGCCTTTCTGATGGTAATGTTGCCAGAATATTTCTTGGACGGACAGATTCACTGTTCATTTTTGCAACGCGACGAATTGCTTGTAAATCTGTATCAGGAATTGAGACTTTTATTTCGTTACACAGATTCTTAAAAATCGCAACTAGGTTTTCAGTCTTCCTTTCCGGCACACAATGAATTTCAATATTACGGCTTCGCGATAATTTTTCAATTGCTTGCATTCGACGTGTGAGTTCAGTCATGTCTGAGCGGAGTTTTATGTTCTCAGACTCAAGCGACTGGATGGTATTTTTAACCGAAGCTAGATTAACATTAAGGTCTTTTTGTTCAGCTGCTAAAAAATCTGTAGTGCGTGTAAAATCCTCTCTTAAGCTGTCGATCATGGATGCTATTTCCTTCTTGATGTCAGCAGTTAGGGCAGCTCTGATGCTTTCAAACTTAGAATCAAGAAGTTGGCCAAATTGCTCATATGAAATTGAACTAGAAGCATCCGGCAGGTTAATAAACGTACCAGCAGCAATATGACGCGAAGACTTCTGCGAGGACACTTTTGAATCGCTATCGGGAATGACCATTAAATCATCGCAGGATATGTTAGCATCGTCACGCAGAATATCAAATTGGTTTCGCACCGGAGTATTGTCGTGTTTGCGACGGGTTGTGTTGCTACACGTAGGACAAATCCAGTTCCGTTTAAGTTCGTTATGATGACTTGTATAATAATCTTTAGTCATATTCAGGCATTTATAATCATACAAACTACGACATGACGTGCAAACCAATAACTCTCCGCGATCTATGATTTTGCTACATGCCGTGCACTGCATCTTATCTTTGGGCTATTATTTTGGTACAGAAAATATAGATTTGTTAATTAGTAAACGCACCGAGTAGGTAGATGTGTTTAAATATGAATGTTAGGTGAGTCACTTTGTCACAGCGAGCACCAAGCGAGCGATTTGCGGGTTGCCCTAGGTCAGGGACACGGCCGTTATTGCAATTATGTATTTAAGTTTTTGCTTATATCTCAGGTGTTTGTGGATCGATTCAAATCAAACAAGCATCACTGCACGCACTTTGTAAACTTTCACATAAACTTATTACTTTTACTGTGTTAACGAAACTTTGAACCACTACAATCGCGGAAAAAACAGCGAAGCAAAAAATAAGATGTTGCTCTGAACGACACCGAACGACGATAGATTGGGGAGATTTTTACGGATCAATGTTCTATGCAAGTATTTTTACTTTAAAGGTTTTGTAAACGCGATTATGCTCTTTATTTATATTACGTTATGGATCAATGTTCTATGCAAGTATTATTTTTTTACTTTAAAGGTTTCGGAAGTATTATTTTTTGTAAACGTGATTGTGCACTTTATTTAGATAAGGTTACGGACAAATGTTCTATACAAGTATTTTTCTTCCACCAAGGCGATCTTGTTCAAGTTTTCACTTCGATCGGCACTCCCGGAGTTCTACCACTTTTTTTTACCTGAAAAGTGATAGCAGATTATGCAATGATAACACATGAAAACGTGTCATGTGCTTTTGTAACTGTGATATTGACGATACAATTAACTGTCCAGTTTAAACATTTTACAGCGTATATTGTCATAACATATTTAAACATCACGCCTTTTTCCTCGAAGGGTTGGGCAGAGGTGTACTTCTAGTACTCCCACATTTCGCCAGTTATGTTTAAGTCCCATGTCATAAGGGGTGAGCCTATTGCTATCAACCGGACACAAATCCAAATTCCGAGCTGTTATTGAGAAATTCCAGATGCTAAAAACCAATAACACTGCCCGACCTGGGAATCGAACCTAGGACCTCATGCTCAGCAGTAGCGCTTCATCAGTCATGGTCATCTTTCACATTATCTCCTGACGTCACAACCTATGAGACACGAATAGCTAGGAATAACGATGAACCCAGAAACTGGTTTGCTGACGTCAGATAGCCAGTCGTTCCCTGTAAAATAATGGCATTGATCTGCATCCGATTAGACTGGAAACCGATCCCAACATAGTTGAAAAAAGGCTCGGAATATGATGGTTGTGGAAACAGTCCCTCAGCTATCACAGAAAATTCTTGAAAAAAATCATAATGGGAATCGAAATGTTTACACTTCTGTAGCGGTTACACCGCCACATACGAACTACGCATCAAAACAACATGACGTCACACAAATCCTGCATCGCGCAATTGAGAGTTTACCGCGCGAATGACATATACGGGGTGGCAGGAACATCGACGCGAAAACTGAAACCATGGATTTAGTACATGATTCAGAACTCCCCAGCGTTGAAATTTTTCATCGGTTATTAAAAATAAACTGCTGTTTCATAGAAAAGTGCAATACCTACGTGGTCAAAATGTATGGAATAGCTGATAAAAAAAAATCCGATGAAAAATTTCAACGCAAGGGGATTCAGAATCATGTACTGAATCCATGTTTTCAGTTTTCGCGTCGATGTCCCTGTCATCCTGTATAAAACTATGCGACGTCAAACGTCGGGCAGTTGCCAGTTAGACACAACACCCGTCTGGTCGGAGGATCCTCCCTTTTCTATAGAGGTTGAGTGAACTTAACACCCTGTTTCTCATACCACTAAACTTCTAAGCTGCAAATAGAAGTACACAAATAGACACCGTTCTAGGTTATAGACAAGTCAAAGTTCTATTTGAATGTTCCTGTCTCATTTCCGACCGATCGTTTATTAATGCAGGTGTCTGTCTGTTAGCAGAGCTATTAGACTGGATGTCAGTCTGTCTGTGTGTCACTATATACATAGAATTTAGGAAGATAATATGCTATGGAAATGGCTGATGTTTTGGTATTAATATTTAATGTAAAGGATGATTTCTACCAGACGGTTCGCATCGCCATCGGATCGGAAAGGATACGAACGGATGCGGCGACAGCCGATCGCGTCCGGCGGGATGTCGACGCATACGATCGCTTGCGAATGTATCCGTTTATGTGCCTAGTCATTTAGTTTCATTTCTACCGTGTTGACGTGTTCTAATTTTTGAAAATGCTTGAAGTTGACGTAGTATTGTTGGCTACAGGCGAACGGAGCCGATCGCGCGTCGCAGCATACTTTCGGTTACGATCGCGTGTCATGGAAGACGCCCGCGGTCAAGCTGCTGTGCGCGGCTTGGTAATATAGACTTTAAACACTGTGTACACGATTTAATATCGTTTAATGATTGTAAAATCCGTGCTGATCCGATGCGATGCGAGCCGTTTGGTGGAAATCATCTTTTAGATGATTGTGCCTCCTAACTGTGCGCGGTTCGACACGCACTTGCCATATCGATATGTTATACTTGGTAGTGTCCTGGACAAAGAGTACATACGTCTCGTCACTACAAACTATGCAGGTGCGGTTCGGAGACTAAAAATAACATGAATAAACTGTTCCACCGAACCGAACTCATCAAAATCTTGTTTCAGTGCGGTTAGTGGAAGTGCTCAGGTGCGGTTCGGACAAGTGCTGTTGAAATCAGTGCTCTGAGTAGAATACCTCCTTTTTGATACTGGAAGGGCTCAGGATTAAGAAAAAAAGAAATTCATACGATAAACCCAAGGTCGAACTACGATCGTGTATTCTTGTCTTTTAAGTAAATTATTCCGTCTTGTTCGTCTCCTAGATTATATAAGCCTTCAGGAAACTCAAGCAAAGAGTTGGTATTTGAATGAATGAATGAAGTGAATGAATGAACGAGTGAATGAATGTAGAATAAATGAATGAGTGAATGAATAATGAATGAGTGAATGAATAATGAATGAGTGAATGAATATTGTATGAATGAATGAATCCAACTCATTCTTCTATTTGTTGAATTCATTCTTGAAGTGGCTGTCAATTGCTCCGATCTTCGAAATTGAATCGATAGGATCATCCCTTTTTTTTGGCAGGGCGTGTCAGACTCTTACTGACTAAAACCCACCCGTGTTCCTTCGGTTGCCCTGTTGCCGGGTGCCACGATTTCCCTGTCGGTTTTCTTCGAACCCCCGGATAGGATCATCCTTTAAACACAATTTATTTGGATCAGCCCAGCATATTGTCTATTCCGATTTAAACCCATGTCTATTTCTTCCAGTTTCAATATCAACCTTCATATCAGTGTCCACTTTCTTTCTAGCTAACATAATCATCTTTCACATAATCCATTGTTTCTTTGCTTTTCCTCTATTTTTTTATCCACATTCATACACAAAACATTCACATTCCTCCATATCACATCTTCTTGATCCATTTCATCACAACTTCTTGATGACTTGCTTCACTTTCAGATTACCAATATTTTTTTTTTGGGTGAGAAATTATCAAATAACTTCTCCCGCTCTGGGCTTACTGACTAAAACCCACCCGTGTTCCTTCGGTTGCCCTGTTGCCGGGGGCCACGATGTCCCTATCGATTTTCTTCGAACCCCCGGTAGGCATTGGCCCTAGCGGACCCCGTCAATTCTGCTGACATCTCTTTGAGGCGCGCGTGGAACACAACGCGCCGTCGACCCGGGCTTGGTCCTTTTTTGGACGGCGAGCTATCCATTGCTCATCGTCCGCAAGCCCGCGCCTACGGTGGCCGGAAATCGGCTCGCGATTCCCGCCCCGGGCGTCTCCTCCTGCGGCGTGAGGGCGCGAAATTTGCCTCTCCCTCACGCGGTCTGCCTCCTCCTTCGCGAGCATTACCGCTTCGCAGAAGGAGGTGACGGCCTGCCATTTCCTCTCGCTCCGTACCATGGCCTGAACCAGGGCCGGACGCGAGAGATCACCGCCGCCGATCGCCTCTACGAGGACACGGCGTTGCTCCGCCCAAACCGGGCAGACCTCCACCGACTCTCAGATTACCTGACTAAATACTCCTCCAAATTCAACAGTGTAAATGTCAGTCATGTCTGTATATTAAGTTATTAACGCAACAATGTCTCGCTGACACTAACTGTGTACTAAATGTCTTTGAACGACTGTGTTGGTTTATAGCACTGTTGAAGTGGCACTAGGTACTTCTCTAGTGCCGTTGGAGTGGTGTTATAATAAGATTTGTGGAGTATGGCTTTGATTGTTTCACTTTGTTGCTGTTAGTGTCTGTATTAGCTTGTAATTATTGTCTTAACGAAGAACAAAGACGCACTATTACTTTTTCTTTCTCAGTTAATTATGGTCTGGCAGTTTGAGTAGTATAAGCAGCCTTCCCAAATGTCCTTTCTTTGTTATTGTTCGCCGAGTTGAGCTCCCTAAGTTCTTAGTTGAGGTCCACGATTGCTGACAAATGCTTGCACTGACTGGACAGGTCCACTCAAATGTGTGTGGTTCTTTCCTCAAAAGATCATTTCAGATACTAATCTACATGGTCCTCATATGGCCTGACCAAGATTATGTCTGGACTTTAAAAGAGACTGCGACCTCTGAATTTGTTTCGGCCTTTCTTCTCAGAGTGGTCAGATAGTAAACGCCGAACTCATCTAGCTTATTTTTTAATATGACGTTTAAAAGTGATTCCGATATCCTATTTACAGAATAAACAATTTCATTTCCTTTCCTTTACAGTTATACAGTTTAACGAGTTGGTAGGTTAGCTATCTAAAATTTCTGGTTGGGTTTTCTCTCGAATACTCTCGATGTATGCCTAGGTTTTAAGACCTGATCATAGCGAAAAAGAAATCCATACTATTCATACTTTGTCTATCTATTACCTTTCACAACTTACAATAGATGAAATTAAGAACACAGCTAGAACTTGACCTGGGTTAAGACATGTTCCAGTGGGTTAATTTCTGAACTTCACGCGAACGAAGCTGCGGGTAAAAGCTAGTATACATTTTATCAATGAAAAAGAAATGTAGCCTTTGCATTTACTTCAAAAACGAACAACTCGACAAGTAAGAAGAGTACCTCACAGCAATTGAAGAATAATAACACTGTTATCATAAGCACAACAGCTCAAACTATATCTAATTCACACAGAACATCACTAACGACAAATCTAATAATAAAAATTCCCACAAAAAAGAAATTCATTCACAATTAATTATGCACCTGCTCCCCATCCCATTCCATATTTAATCACAACATTGTCTTCCCAGTTGTTCTCAAACTTTAGACTCACGACCCCCAGGTGACATCACACACGTCCCCTATGACGTCACGACATAGCTCGCGCCGCCATTTAATATTTATTGTCACCAATTTGATGTTAAATTGGCCGTGCGTATGTTAAGGGGCATTTTGTAAGTGATTTGGAGACAGAATGTATTTCGGTGAGGTGGTAATGTTTTGTTTGGATTCACCTTTTCTGTGGGCGAATTATTCATGGTGACCTCTAAAGGAATGCTACGTAAAAATGGCCTATTCATTGAGTATTTATAACCGACCCTTTTTCTATTGTATTTATAGGACACCCACATTTTACCAGTAATGTTTAAGTCCCATGTATAGGTGGTGAGCCTATTGCCGTCACCGGGCACCAAATCTAGACTCCGGGCTACTACTGAGAAGTTTCAAATAGAAAAACACAATAAAACCTTGCCCGACCGAATTGTACCCAAGATAGATTTTAGAATTTTCAGAAGGAAGTTCTAGGATAAATATAAGTTAGACAGTAGACTAGTCTTATGCATGTATTTGTAGTCGTACACGTATCGTAAACGTACTTCCTAACATAGTCTTCCCAATGACAGCGATATTTGAATAGATAAATGGCTAATTTCCATTCACATGTTGCAGGATAAATCAATGTAAGAGTTGAAAAAAGGACGCTGCTATTCACGAGGTTTACATTTTAAAACTTTTTATAAAAAAAATAAGGTAGGTTACATTTGGTGTAACAAAACAATACCTACATAAACCATTGCGGGTTTAGCAGCGGTATGCCAGACACTCGGCTCTAGCAACTCGGTGCCACAACCTAATTATTTATTTACATAAATAACTAGATAGATAGGTTTAGGTTTCATTTTACAATCTGAAGTGTTTTTTTTTACAATCAATCAATTCTTCGCGTTTATTGCTTTTTAGAATTCGACAGTGTAGTTTATCTATTTAATATATTTATGTAAACACTGTCTCATTCACACAAATAGTCAGGTAAGTGATGTCACTAATGTCATCTGTCAGTCACCACGGATGGCGGGAAAAGGTTGAAAGATGGAGCGGTGCCTGCACGAGAGTCTTGGTGTGGTAGTGAGCCAGTGTAGATAAACAACACAAATACGGGATCAACATGATTCTACAACTACATTCGTAATAGATCCTGGGTTCCGAACCTGGGGGTAAATACCCTCGCGGGGGTAAATCAGTTATTCTGTGGGGGTGACAAAAAACCTAACAATTAAGACCTAATCTGGTGGGACCAAAGCTGGTGTCGAAAATACTGTTAATAGCTAATAGAGCTTTAATAAAAATGCTCATGGATATCTTTTGCCACCACTTATAGATGTAAGAGTGGTTTTTCAACTTTGGTTACACTGAAAACAAAGGCCAGCACCGTTTCAATGTGGAACATGACTTAAGATGCGCTTTAAGCGAAACTAAACCTAACATAAAAAACTTTTGAATGCAAAACAATACCAACCATCACACTATGTATTTTTACTTAATTAATTGTTGATATTTAAATATAAATAGCTTGTATTTTTTGTATTGATAACATTTTAAGGTCGGGGTAAAATCAGTTTTCCTAATAAGTCACAGGGGTAACAATATTGAAAAGGTTAGGAACCACTGGTGTAGATAGTAGCATGTATTGCCACGACATTCTCCATAGACATTATTAGATTAAGTCCGAATGAGATTCAAAAATAAAAGATTATCCTATTAACTTACCAAACGAAGAAGACCAAACTAATGCTATACCTTCCAATACCTCCAAGATTAATATCCCACTTTGAGAACCACAGCCTCATACATTTAGAAATAAAAAAAAAACGATCGCAATCTAATTTCCTCGTCGATGGTGCTAATATATTCAGAATATTAAAACGAATTTATCACACTGATTCCAAATGCTACTTTTCTAATATTCTAATAATTCTTCCCTCTTATAAGATTTCCTTTACGGAATATTTTATCTGAAATATCCTTATTAGGAATGGTAATGAGTAAGAATTGATTGGCGTTTTATTGAAGATGATTTTTGGCATCTTTTGGTTTGAAAATGGCGTTATATTTTACTGGAATTAAAATTGCTGATAGTGATTTCGCTGTTGTGTATTTGCTATATTCCTAACCAAGGTTTCTATCTGTTCGATAACGGTGTTAGATCCATATTGACTTAATGGTGCCGATTCTCTTGTAACAAATGCCTCTAAACTAGACTAAAAATCACCAAAATTTTGTTTGTTCCCGTCAAACGACGATTTCCCATTCTGAAATAGACTAAAGTGACACAACTTAACTATATTTTAGTTTGACAGCACTGAGATGGCACTGAGTTATTGGTTTAGTGAAAATGGCAATTTTGCTATTCTTAATTTTGATGTGTTTTACCAAAAATTTTGATTGACTTACAAAATCTGATTATTTTTAATAGCGATTAAAAAGGTGTGGTATAAAATTTGTTGACATGAACTAAAATTCACACCAACACCTCGACTTCAGGTTCAAAAACAGTACTGTATTTTTTTTCTTTCGCTTATAATTCGAAAATGGTGTGTCCTATCGCAAAAATAATGACAATTTCGACCCCCTATATGGAATCCATAAACCCTTAAAACTCTACATGTAGGTAATAATTGTTTTTATTTCCTTAAAAAAAAGTGAAAAATTCCATATAAAACACGTCGAGGCCCCTGCGCGCCTCCGGCTCTAAAAAAAATTCACGGGCTAGAGCAAATAAGTACCACATGGAGTTATGATTGTCAAATTCAATTGTAGTTGTGTCATAGTTATTTATGCAACTGTTGTATAATAAGGGGTATTAATTAAAACACGAATAGCCGAGTGTGATAATAGTATCACATGAGTGTTTTTATACCTAATTATAACAGTTGCATACAAGACTATCTACACCCATGATATGAATCCTCTATAAAAGTTTCTGAAACCGGTGTTTGTAATTCAAGATCAAGAATAAAGAAATTCCCACGAAATTCAGCACGACTGCACGTATGTACGTCGCCTGCAGCAGCACATCACACACACATGCGTGCAGCGGGTGCTGCTGTCCCCCGCTTGAACGTTGAAACGAGTTGCATAATGAAATTTAGTACAATATTATAACACTCGTTTGGATGATGTAATGGTTACTATGTATGTGTATATATATATAAAAAAAAAAAGAGAATTTGTTTTGCAGAATAGCTTTAAGATTCTCATAGCCAAAAGTAAGGAATTTTAGTGATAGTTCAGTTCGGTGTACAAGAGAATCGGCACCATTGTCTGTCATAGTTTATGAACGCTTGAGTCTGCCAAGAAAGCGGTGCCGCTATTATAATGACGGCAGTCAAAATAGAGAGCGTTTTTGGATACCGGTGAAAATTACGGATTTTCATGACAGCTGTAATTTTACGACGAATAAATTAATAGTTTAAATAACACTAGAAAAACAGGCTTGAAACCTGATCGTGTTCAAAGTCCATTACGTGGCCTTTCTCACAAGTGCAAACACGACTATGATACGATATTCCATCATGGAATGCCAGTGCCTATCTTCCGGCTTCATCGTCAGACCTTGAAACCTAATCATGGTCAAAGTTCATTACAAGACTTTTCTAAGAAATCCAAAACTGCTTTGATACGATTTTCCATCATGAAGTTCCAGTTCATATCTTCTGGCTCTATCATCAGATCAGTTCAACAATACCATATTATTGTATTGTCATCAGAACTACATACAGCTGCCAATTTTCATTACTCTACGACCCTTGAAAGATGGTTAAATTAGTTACCTTAGATTCCATTACATAGTTACATACAGGTCGACCTAATAAAAGCGTGTTAAAAAAACCCTGTCCGATCCAAAAGGGGTACAAAGGTACTGCAATAACATTAAGTACCAAAAAGTAATAAAAAATCTTATTATTATTGAAAATAAAAAACTTATTGCGTTTAAAATTCACATTTTGAGTACCAAAATGACCCCAAATCCATAAAAAAATTGCAAATTTTCAACAAGTCAAGTTATGACTTGTAGACACCCGCTAAATGACGGCCGCCCGCGTCCCATGAATAACCCGGTAAAATTAAGGCGATGATTTATTTTTTCCTGAAAATTCTACTAATATTATAAAGGCGAAAGTTTGTGAGTGTGTGTGTATATTTGACTCTTCTTCACGCTCAAACGGCTGGGTAAAATTTGGTACACAGATAGTTTATAACCTAGATTAACACATAGGGTACTTTTTATCCCGATATTCCCACGGGATCGAGATTTCTGCGGGTGAAACCGTGGGGCGCAGCTAGTTTTCACATAAATAGACTCTCATTAAGATACTTAACAAACACCCTTAGGGATGGGACAGGGTTTTTTTACGTTGTATGATGATACCGCTTTTTAGGAAATTCAAAATCTTTAATGTGCAATTAAATACAGTATTTCTATTTTCTTAATGTCCCACGGCAACCTTCGTGTTTCGTCAGTCGTCGTATTTCTATCAGTTGCCCTGTACACTTAGTGCAGACCGGACACTCTCAATCGACTTTGAAGTAAATAGACTTGTTAAAACTCTTTTAACTTAATATAATTTACTTTAAAAATGGGAGGGAAGCTGCTAAAGTCGCAGGCACGACAGATACGAAAATAGTTTTACAGCTCTATATACAAAAAATACAAAATGGTTTATTGCTTCAACAAGTTTACATCTAGAATATTTGTGTTTGGAGCTCCCCTGTAAGCAAGTGATGCCTGTGTTGGGGAGCCCCGCTCTTCCATAGCTAAGCAATACAAAATATGAACTAGATATTTACAGCTAGGTTTAACTTATCTTATTCGTGTGCGTGTGTGTGCGTGTGCGTGTGTGTGTGTGTGTGTGTGTGTGTGTGTGTGTGTGTGTGTGTGTGTGTGTATTAGTTACACGGAAATCAAAACAAAACAAAATAACAATAAATTACTTAGTTCTGAATTCAAATTATTATACACGATAAATCTAATTATTGATGGACATGGAAATTAGCATTCGTTTGAATTCGGAAATGCGATGATACCCGAGGAACATTAAGAAAATATAAATACATCCCTTTGTCTAATCAATTGCTATTGAGAGTTTATCGAAAGAACTCAGAGACCAGGCATTAGTCATTTAGTCAAGTCGGACAGCTTAGCCTTAAAGTATTTGTCTCACATGTCACAAAAGGTCGACTCATCTCGTCACCGCGACTGGACGTATGAGTGACAGAACTTTTTATACTAGTTCCTTTCAAAATGGCTTTCTCAGCTCAATTGTGATTGATCGAGTTCAATCAATCAGTTCGATTGACTGGCGTTAATGTTGAGAGAGATTGGTTTCAATAATTAAGAATATGTGGGAGACAATGGTGCCGATTCCCTTGTTTACAAACTAAACTAAATTTAAATTCAGTGCATCTTTTTCTTTCTATTTCATTAAGAAAAGGACAGAAGATAAATTTTAGTTTACTCCTGTCAAATTAATCAGCGCTTGACGTAAATTGACGTAATTTTAGTTGGCAAGTTTTTAATCACGTCTAAACTTGTACAGAGACTGACAGGCGCTGATTAATTTGACAGGACTAAACTAAAATTTATCTTCTGTCCTTTTCTTAATGAAATAGAAAGAAAAAGATGCACTGAACTTAATTTAGTTTAGTTTGTGAACAAGGGAATCGGCACCAATGTGCAGTTTTTTGGTGAGAGAGTAAAAAGTCACGTTGGTAGTTTTGTGTTCTTGCTTTTTAGGGTTCTTTCTGTACCTTGAAAGGAAAAACGGAACCCTTATAGGATCACTCGTGTGTCTGTCTGTCCGTCAGTCACAGCCAATTTGCTCCGAATCTAGAGGACCAATTTAGTTGAAATTCGGTACACATATGGATTTCTGTGACCCAAACGCGGATGTGTAATGTAAATAAAAAAAAAATTAATATGGGTGTTTTCGGGGGCAGATTGGAAAATTAAAAAAATAAGTAGCTAACTGTATCGTGTGACGTAGTAATCAAATGAAAGAGCTTGTTGTGAGGATCTCAAATATATATATATTTTTTCATTTAAAATAAATGTTTTTAGAGATATTGAAGAAAATAGATGAAAATTGACCATTGCCCCCTTTTCTCCGAAACTATTAGGACAAATCTTTTGAAAAAAATACAGAAAATAGTTCTATACTTATAGATTACAGGAAAACCTATAAGAAATCTATGGTCTTAAAATAACATGGTGAATCTCCCAATATTGTGCGTTTAAACTTACATTTGCAATTGGAATGTATGGGAGAACATGTTTTTCAACTACAATGTTAAGTTTGTCCTTGGGATAAGTTTATCTCAACTACTGAACCCTTCATTTGTGATCCGACACGCACTTGGCCGGTTTTTTAGGGTTCCGTAGTAAACAAGGGACCCTTATAGTTTCGTCATGTCCGTCTGTCTGTCTGTCTGTCTGTCCGCGGTTTAGCTCCGAGACCCTTAGCACTAGAAAGCTTTAATTTGACATAGGTATACATATTAATTACGCCGACAAAGTGGTAAAACAAAATTAAGAAAAACATTTTTTTTAGGGTACCTCCCATACACGTAAAGTGGTGATGTTTTATTTTTTTATCCCATAGTGTGGGGTATCATTGGAAAGGTCTTACAAAAACATTATGAGTTTATATAAACTATTTTTGGATTCAGGGATCCGTTTGCAAAATATTAAGCTTTAAAGTGCTCATTTTTGTTAGAGTCAAGTGTCCCCCCCCCCTGCCAGCTAAATGGTTGGTTTTGGATGTGTGAAAAAAATTACAGCAGTAGTTTATATAACGAAATTAAAAGGAAAACTATCACAGCTAAGTAGGCTCTACTAGTTATCGAGTAATAATCGACCAACTTGAATTTGCAGTTGCAAAAACATGTTTTCCCATACATTCCGTATGGGAGAACATGTTTATCAACTACAAAGTTAAGTTTGTTTTTGGGATAAATTCATCCCAACTACGGAACCCTTCATTGTGCGTGGTCCGACACGCACTTGGCCGGTTTTTATATATTTGAAATCCTACCAGTATTTTATATGAAGCGACTGCCTATCTGACGTTTACAAGCCAGTTTTGAAAGCGGCGTGAACCCAGAAACTTGATCGTCTGATATCATTGTTTTCTCTTTCTTCCTCGTTTAAAACAATGGCAATTATTGCCATTTCTCTCATGGACAATTTTAACTATTGTGGGTAACACGATACCCTTTGGTAGGACTGGTTGTCAGAGTTTCGGGCTTCTGTCTACCCGTATCGACTGCCAAAGATCTACGATCGATATTATATGTGTATAAACATTTAGGACTAGTGATTTGCTGCACCGGTTGACGTCATCACGTCAGCGCCGACTATCGCTGAAAACTAGCGCTGGGGCTCTGTCTCGCATGGGGTCGCGGATTTATGCTGAGCGATGGCCGTTTTGCGTGGATGTGACGCATATTTTCCCCCAATTTGTTATTTACGTGTTTTTTATCTTTCTTTGCGTCATGTTTACCGCAAATAAACGAATTTTCTTTCTTTCTTTTCTTTCTACGAACGACAGCCGGGACCAAAGGCTACCTATTTTCCGAGGCACGAAAAAAAAGAAAACATACTGACGCCAAAACTTTTCATTCAGTATTGCATTAACTTTCAAACAAGTAGCACGTATTTACTACTGCTGCTGCAGTTGTACACTCGTTTGTAAAATGTAATTTATATGGAACAAACGACAAAATTATCACTTCGGCCGTGTATTCGGAAAGTTGCCAATATGACTCAATTGCTTTTACTATTTGTGGGTGAAAACACGGAGTAGTGTATGAATGGAGTAATCATTGTGCTGGCAAACTGGGCGAAAGGCTACGAAAATGGGTAGTAGTAACCAATTTTCCCATGACAACGTGATGTTATCATGGGAACGTTATTTTTGTTTTATGTCATCACGTCATCATCCCAAGTGTAGGGTTGACAAATAGGAAGTATGGAGGTTACAAATGCTATGCAATAAGCTTTACCGCGGCAGTCCCCGAGTGCCACACGTTTTTTAATATATCTTTAAACGCTGCTAATAAACAGCGAGGCACATTTCAATGCGCTGACGGAGTATAATTTGTATCGTGTCGTTTCGTGACTATTTTGCACTTGACGTCGGAAATCCCTCAATGACAGTCGTTTCTTTGTTAAAGTGGAAGTGCTAGCACTCCATTTATTAGCTTCTCCTTGGTATAAAACGCTCGAATTAATTCGACTGTAATGATACGCCGTAATTCAGATAAATAACAATGATCGTAACCGTAACGTATCATTAATACGTTACGGTTACGATCATTGTTATTCGCGTATTATTTCGGGTTTTTAAGACTTCGGTTTGCCATTTTATTGTATTGTAGGTGATTTTGGAGACGTGAACAGAAATAAATCGTGTTTAATTGAACTTAAATATGTTACAAATTTAGATGAATATTTTCTCTAGGATGACTCAGTTGTAAAATTAAAATTGGCGAATGGCACTGGTTTTGAGCACTGTAATAATAATATTATCTACACTATAATATTATGTAGAGAAAAGGTTTGTATTTTTGTTTGTAATTAATAAATTTAAAAACTACTGGACCGATTTAATAAAATATTTCACCTGTAGAATGCTATATTATCACATTTATCACTGAGTAACATAATATGCTATAATTTATAAAGATATCACGCGGCCGAAGCCGCTGGCGGAAGCTTGTTTTCTACATATACCTACAGGGTAAGTTTTTAACCAGTGCGCAAACTTAAACATAATGACTTTACTCATCATTATGAACAACTTTTACTATGGGACCAAACCGAAAATCGCGGAAAAAAAATCAGCTGTTCCTTACATTCATGTTCGCATAACTCGTCAAAATGTAGGGGAACAGCTAATTTTTTTTCGCGATTTCATGTTTGGTCCCATAGTAAAAGTTGTTCATAATGATGAGTAAAGTCACGTGTTTTAAGTTTGCGCACTGGTTATTTTTTTTTCCTGTATTGAGCTGTCATCATCAGGCTATTACTGGACATAGTGATCCCATTAAAAAAAATAAAGTTATTTCAATTTGCACGCCAAGTAAAAAAAGTGCAAATAAAATAAATAGGGCAATAGAAAATCCAATCTTAGAAAAGTTTCATCTAACAGTATCTAACTTTCTCGAAATAACTCAAAGAAATAAAATTAAAACTTAACAAATATAAACTCAGAATAACATTCCCCAAAGGAAACTAATATAACATATTTCAACCCAGTACTCCAGTTCCCAGTTCTCCAGTTTCCCAGTACGAGTATATCTATACTATTTTAAGGTGCATTTACACGGGCAACTTAAATTGCTCAATTCTGGGCAACTAGACTGTACGAAGCAAATAACTACGACGCCAACCTGAATAGCTATTCAAAACTATTTGATACGCTTCCGTGCCAAATCGAACATAAATCAATGTTTTCGAAGAAGTCATCTAAAGACGTTTCATAAATCGGAAACACGAAAATTTTACAGTTTTAAATCAAATACACTACTGCTTTTCTTTCAACAGCTATTTGCTGATGGAAGTAAGACAAATCTGGTAATCAAAAATGTGTCATTTTTTTCACGACAGCTTGTAGTACGGTTGTAAATGGCTATGCTGCAGTAATAAAGTTGTTGCAATAGAGATACCGCCACACTTTATGGAGCTACTAGCTTCGCCCCGCGGTTTCACCCGCATTAGTTTCGATCCCGTGGGAATATCGGGATAAAAAGTATCCAAGTTATAAACTATCTGTGTACCAAATTTTATCCAAATCCGTTCAGTAGTTTTTGCGTGAAAGAGTAACAAACATCCATCCATCCTCATAAACTTCGCATTTACAATATTAGTAAGAAAGTAAGGATATTGGAGCAACTGGAGAAATTAGGCAATTCATTAATTAACAATTCAGAATTTACTATGAAGCTATTAGAGAGGTATTTGTACATCATTTGCCTAGTCTTTTCCCAACTATGTTGAGGTCGGCTTCCAGTCTAACCAGATGCAGCTGAATACTAGTATTTTATATGGAGCGACAGCCCATCTGACCTGTACAACCCAGTTACAGAGTAACACGATTTGGGTTATCGTGTTACCAATTAGATTATATTAGCAATTAGAGGTAATAATACTAAAACAATTCAAACATTTTTACGAATTAAACTGACTTTTTAAACACAACTCAAAAATTGTTTGAATGGAACACAAAGTGCAGGCAAAAAAAAGCAACAGCAACTGTTGCCAGGCAATAAATAAATACTGCAAAAACTGCTCGTGTAAGCGGAGCTTTAGAAGCGAATGCGATGCAGCGTGACTCGAGTGCACAGTATATGTTTTTATAAAAGGAGGCAATGCGGCGTGAATCTTGAAATCCCATCCGAACCCTGTCTTGAAGCACAATAAACGTGCAGCTTATGGTTGAGCTGGTTTAAGTTATAGGAGATAGCGACTTTAAAGCTCGTGCAGGTGCGAAGCGACACCTGTCGAATAAATCCTGTAAAGTTTTCATAGAAATTTTTCCATCAGAGTCGAGTCGCGCCGTCGCGTCGCTTCCTTTACGCTTTCGCGGATGATAGACGTCATACCAATAAAACTTCTATTGTGTCTTGTTGAGTGTCCGGGAAAGCGTGAATAAATACTCGCTTCTATTCCCCAAGACTAGTGAAGCTTCAGTCATATATTCCTACATGCCATACTTAAACTTGCGTTTCCCAGGAAAGCTGTTCCATCAAACTATATCGGCTGTCATCAAAATCTGTAGTTTTCACCAGTATTTGACATCAAGGTATCAAAAAAGGCCATGTATTTGGACAGCCATTACTGTGACATTATATACCTACAATTTTCAATTTTTTTTTTATCAGATTTGTTACAGCTGTAGTGGTAATCATATCATCATCATTGTTGCAGGCTGTAGACTTGTGGACTATTTTCTATTTTACTAAGTACCTGGTACTTATTGATAGACCTACACTATCCTATCATACCCATTAACACTGTAATTTGAAAACATTGTAGAAACCATTTATTTTTAAAAGAGTAACCGTGGAGTTTCTTGCCGGCTCTTCTCCATAGGAAGCAACCAATTGGAACCGTGCACCTAGCTTCTGACGTTTCACAAGTGCTTTTGTAGGTTTATGTGAAATAAAATACTTTAAACCAGAGAACGGTAAATTATGGAGTACCACAAGGTAGTGTACTCGGGCCGCCTCTATTTATTGTTTATATTAACGACTTTCCGACAGCATCATCATATCCTATGACAATGTTTGCAGATGACAGCACTTTACTTTTTAATAGTGACGAGGTAAGCACCTTAGAGGCTGATATTAATTCTACCTTATTATCAGTTGTGAATTGGCTGCAAAATAATAATTTGGTTATAAATCTTGATAAAACAGTATTAATGAAATTTCAACAAAGAGTAAATTACAATCTAGACTTAAATATTAAATACAAGGACATAATTATTAATGAAACAAATGTGACTAAATTTCTTGGACTAAACATAGAAAACACTTTAAAATGGAATTCACATATTGACAAGGTATGCAGTAAGCTAAACCAACATTCCTATGCTTTGCACATGTAAAGTAAAACGGCCAATTGAGCAACAGTCTTGACGGCGTATCATGGTCTAGTAGCCTCAACATTGAGATATGGAATTATATTTTGGGATAATGCCACGGGTAAAGATGTAGTATTTAAGTGCCAAAAAAGGTGCATAAGAGCTATATATAATTTACGGATAACAGACAGCTGCAAACCGTTTTTCAAAAATACGAAAATATTAACTATGCCGTCGTTATACATCTATGAAACGTCAATGTTCGTCAAATATAATTTACATAAATTTGCTCGAGTAACTAGTCAGCGCCGTTGTGATCGGTTACAAACAGTCGGATCTAGTACTGCACTATACAGAAACAGTATTTTTGTAATGGCTCCAAAGGTCTATAATAAATTACCGAAATGTATAAGGAGTGAAGATAATGTCCGCAAATTCAAAAGTAAATTGTATTTATTTCTAATAGATAAGACGTATTACTCTATCGAAGAATTTTTAAATGATAAAATATGACATTGCCAGCCCTTTAATGTAATTAACCATTGACATGCGTGTAAAAATAAATTATAATTGATTAATTAATTATTAATAATACATTTAATTGACATTATTTACAATTATGATGAAATATGACATTACTAGCCCTTTAATATAATTAACCATTGACATGCATGTAAAAATAAATTATAATTGATTAATTAATTATTTATTAATACATTTAATTGACATTATTTACTCGAACGTGACTTTGTATTGTATAAATTCAGAATTATTGCTAAAAACCTAATAGGTATATTTGTACACCAATTTCATTGGTAGGACATAGAGCTCGACTAAAATGTATACATAAGACCTTTATTGTAATACCTGTGTTCACAAATAAAGATTGATTGATTGATTAAATTTTGAACTGAATTTTGTGTGACCGTTAGCAGCTTTCTTAGAAAACCAAAGCTGTAACTAACAGACAAGGCCGTAATAAATAACAGTGACAGTCAGCTGTCATACGTATATCTTTAACAGTCGTTACGGGTCGTCAGAAGCCCGAAAGTCTGACAACCAGTCTTACCAAAGGAATATCGCATAACCCAGTAATTGGGTTATGGAAGACATAGGCAAGTGTTCCATGTAAAATACTGGTATTCAGCTGAATCTAGTTCGATTAGAAGCCAACTCCAACATAGTTCGGAAAAGGCTTGGCAGATGAAGTTGATTTCTCCCGCTATACACCCGCTTCCGCCTTCGCCTGTGACTTGGTCTCACAAGAGCGTCCGCTAATGTCACGGGGCGACGCTCGCCTGGCTTCTGACAAGTTCGTGTGTTGTGTGATATGTACTGTAGTGTTAGGTTTTAGTATAATTTTATGGTTCTGGAATTTTTCTAGTGCTTTTCGGGATTATTGAAGTAAAAACTTTACGGGCTTAACTTTATTATAGATATAACCGTTGCTTGAACTTACTAATCCTAACTTATATTTTAAATGCGAAAGTGAGTTTTTTTGTTTGTTACGCTTTTACGTTAAAACGGCTGAACGGAATTGGATGAAATTTGGCACATGGATAGACCATGACCTTTTTTTTTGGGTGGGAAATTATCAAATAACTTCTCACGCTCTGGGTGGAGTGGGAGGGCGTGTCAGACTCTTACTGACTAAAACCCACCCGTGTTCCTTCAGTTGCCATGGTGCCGGGGGGCCACGATTTCCCTTTCGGCCTTATTCGCAACCCGGCAGGCATCGGCCCTAGCGGACCCCGTCAATTCTGCTGACATCTCTTTGAGGCGCGCGTGGAACACAACGCGCCGTCGACCCGGGCTTGGTCCTTATCGGACTGCGAGCTACCCATTGCTCACCGTCCGCAAGCCCGCGCCTACGGTGGCCGGAAATCTGCCTGTGATTCCCGACGCCCAGTACTCCTCCTGCGGCGGTTAGGGGCGCGAGTGCGCGAAATTTGCCTCTCCCTCACGCGTTCGACCTCCTCCTTCGCAAGTATTACTGCTTCGCA
The DNA here is from genome assembly GCA_963680765.1 of Agrochola lychnidis. NCBI lineage: Eukaryota > Metazoa > Arthropoda > Insecta > Lepidoptera > Noctuidae > Agrochola > Agrochola lychnidis. The sequence continues at coordinate 16,589,455 of OY796872.1, forward strand.
GAAGGAGGTGACGGCTTCCCATTTCCTCTCGCTCCGTACCATGGCCTGAACCAGTGCCGGATGCGAGAGATCACCGCCACCGATCGTCTCCACGAGGACACAGCGATGCTCCGCCCAAGCCGGGCAGACCTCCACCGTATGCTCCACCGTGTCCTCCGGGCGATCTTCATAATGGTGACACCCGGGATAGACCATGATTTTACCTTTTATTCCGATATTCTTAGGGAATCGAGACTTTTGCGTGTGAAACCGCGGGGCGCAGCTAGTATTTGAATAAAATACTTTATGAATCGGCGTTTTTAATGTTTGTTGATTATATACGGTACACATGTATACCTGATATACAGAAATTTCAAATTCCTAATTTGTTTAGTTGTTGCGTTAGAGCTCGTACTAAAATGGTTTAAGACTGTGAATTTTTTCGGTACCCTATTTCTTCATTTTTTAAGTTAAAAAAAGCGACTGTTTATCTGACCTTCACAACTCAGGTACTGAGTAACACGATCTAATCATGAAACAATATTGTACATAATTCAGCATCATGTAAAGTAATTTATAATCTCCGACACAACACTGAGTTTAAAAACTGCAACAGCTCCGAAATACACAAACCGAACCTAACCCACGGCGGCACATCACATTCCAATCCTGACCGCACTCACACTTCCACAACTAACATAATTAAGAACATGCGTCACACGAAAATCTTGTAATAACAAAAAACTAATCCGTGTCTCCTCGTCGCTACTAAATCAATCCGCGAGACAGTATATTACAGTAAGTCAGCTCCATACAACGATCGAAAACCGACTCACTCACACATAAACGCGTACGTACAGGGATCTCAAACAAATGCCGGTCGCGAGTGCACTTGCACTCGCTGTACGTGAAGCGTGTCTATGTGTGCGTGCGGTTCCGCTCGTTGTATCGAGCGTACCTTCTGTAACTATTCTGTGCACGAAATGCCGAACGTACATTTAAAAAGACATTTATATTGTCGTCAGCTACGTGCTAGCTGCTATAGTAAAGAAAGAAAATAAAGAAAAATTTGTTTAAAGTCGAAACGACAAATGGTGTTGCGGTATTTTTAAGCTGGTTGTGGTATTGGAATGGTAACAGCTGTTAGCTGTTACATTTACAACGGAAAGAAATGCTATGGTTTTTAAAATTAGTTTTTATTTTGCACAAGTTGTAACTGTACAACTGATTGTGATTATCAGTGATCGGAGTAGGTAGATTGATTTTACGTACTCGCATCATGAATAGTCATAGAAATCGTAACATTGATAAGCCTTTTTTCCGGGATTTCATTTTGGTACCTACGGGATTGAATCAAATATTGTAAAATTACGGATTTTTAAACTACTACATTAGAAATTTCAACAACCGTGCGTCAGTAGGATAGCGGAGAGGTAAGTCCCATCTTTCGTCGCACGCACCACAGTAACTATTATTAATAAAATCCCACTTTACGTTTGCTACTTTTTACTCAAGTTTAGCCGTACCCATAGTTTTTTTACTATAGAAGGCCGATCACCTATATACTATTAAAAATACAACATTTGAAATTCCTTAAAAAAATCTTAATAATTTCAAAATCCCGGAATCCCGGAGGCATATCCATACTAATATATACGTGCCAGTTCATTGACCCCAAATCAATCTACCTACTCCGATCACTGGTGATTTCAATATTTCACAGACTCGTTCACCAAAACACACTCAGTTCTGAAATAAAATCACATTGTTTATTCTGTAAATAGGCTTGTGGCGCCATCTACATCGTCACAAGCGAACTACGCATCAAAGACAAACAAATCTCATGACAACATCACGTTGTCATGGGAACCGTCATTACATGGTAGGCGGAGTGGGGGGTGTTAGGTTTTTTTCGTTACGGAATTTCTTGATTCGGTCGCCGCACTCAAAGCCGCAATAAAAGCTATGCAATAGCTTAAAAAAAGTCAGATAGGAAATGTCGAATTTCTTATTACAGTCATTGCAGATGTCCAGCTTGATAGCTAGTCGGTAACATAAAAAAAAATATATAAAAAGATGTAAAAAAAACGGCCAAGTGCGTGTCGGACTACGTAGAATGATGGGTTCCGTAGTTGAGATGAATTTATCCCAAGAACAAACTTAACTTAGTAGTTGAGAAACATGTTCTCCCATACATCGATAAACGTCACGGTCAATTCTACAACTGCAAATGTAAGTTGATAAAACAACAAAATAATCATAATTAGAGATTATACATTTTTGGACTTTTTCCTTTACATGTGCTGTGAAACCTTGCTTCCTGTCGGTCAACGGAAAGTACCCTGTAGGTTTTGATTTATTTGCGAGTATCAAAATATGCCGCATAAATACCTGTATTTTTTATTGCGTTGAAGCTTGATTTTTTTAGAGCTCCAAGGGACCATGGACCTACTACGTATTTGATATAAATCTCAACTTGATACCTCCACGTGTTCCTGAGAAAATGAATCTTGACAGACTGACGGATGGACAACGAAGTGATCCTATAAGGGTTCTGTTTTTCCTTTCGAGGTACGGAACCCTAAAAACAAATCATCATCATCAGCTTATAATGTACCCACTGCTGGGACACAGGCCTCCTCTCTATGAGAGGGAGTGGGCCGTAATCCACCACGCGGGCCCAGTGCGGGTTGGTAGATGTCACATGTCTTCGAATTTTCGATTCTAGGACATACCGGTTTCCTCACGATGTTTTCCTACACCGTTTTGAGAGCAGTGGTGATGAAACCTACGATCTACAACTCGTAAGTCGCGGCCGTTACCACTGGGCCTAATGGTAATGGCCACCACTGCTCCTGGTGGCCCAGAGAAAAACAAATATAATCACAATAATAAAACGGAAAGCAGGCAGTAAATCGTGCGCCGATAAAAAAGAGAGCGTTCGATATGTGTATCGAGTGCGTATCAAACGGGCTCGGACGAAAATAGTTCACAATTAAACCAGCAGCTATTTTTGACAACGACGAGAAACAGCCCATCGGTATGTGTGGTGTAAGTTATGGGCGATAGGATTGAAGATGTTTTAATTAAATAATCAAGACATACTGTATTAGGGTGCTTGCATAAAGATACAGGTTTTCAGGTCCCGATTTGTCGGTACAGGTCGGTACTGATAGGTACAGACCAACCCACGAGTCTCCAGTATGAAAAAGTGTAGTCCGTACTGACAAGTTTCAACCTGTTTTTTTTATTTGTGAGTGAAAAAGTATGGAACTATTTTACCTGCACCGATTCGGAACAGAGGGATAATGCCTGGGTAAAAAAAAGAATTCTATTTAGACCGTCAGTCAGATAATAAAAAAATATTGGAAACGTATTTCTGCTTTAGCATTTTTTTTTTTTTTTGATAAAACGCATTAAAGTTGGAGAGTGGGGGTCGCGACATCACAAGTAAGAATAAAATCTACATACAAGTGACGTTAGGGCACATTTTAACTCAGTGTATCGCCGTAATCTTTTGATTACGTAAAAAAAATAAAAAAACATCTTCCCTGTTGTCCGTACTGAGAACGTAATCTTTATGGCAAGTAACCGTACTGAGTTTGTGTCTTCATTTATTTTTAGTGTGACTGAGGACTGATGCAAACATGCTTATAATAATGGATAAGTACAAGTTATACACACACAAAATGAGATTTCTGCTCCAAGTCAGTTTATTAAATACGCCCTAACTCGAACTCTATAATGTCATTGTGATAAATAATGATCATGCTCTTCTTCTTTTCGTGTGGTTATTGAGTGTCAAGAGTTTTAAAGCCGCCCATGGGCCTCAGACTTGGCTTCACATGCCGTCGAGAAATATCTCTCAGGCATACCGGTTTCTTCACGATGTTTTCCTTTACCGTTTTTGAAGCAAGTGATATGTATACACACACGTCATGTCATGAGGTTTCCATATTAAAAACCACATTCAAAATGGAATATAAAATATTTAGTTTTTGCTGTCATGGTTAACAGAAACTCCAAAGCTGCCTACTGCTCGTAGCCCGTTCTTCACTTTAAATTCTTCGAAAAAAACCATTCCCGCTCTCCTAAAACTTGCACCTCACCCAAACCGATTGCGTTCATTGGATGCCCGAGACAAACGCCGAGTCTCGCCAACAATCAATCACTAGTAAAACGAACTCGTTTCCTGGTGTCCATCACACGCGTTACCATTTTTAGTTCATCGAATTGAACTTACGGGTTTTTTTTAGTACCTATACTCCGTTTGAAATAAGATTAGACATTTAAACAAACCTTTTTTACAGTCCGTTCAACCGATTTTGACTTCTATTGCGTAGGCATAAGGATGGCATTAAAAGCAAAAAAAGTGGTTACAAACCAATTGTTTACTGCAGCTGCCATTTGTCATGCCACCAATGCAATAGAAGTCAAAATCGGTTGAACGGACTGTAAAAAAGGTTTAGTTAAATGTCTAATCTTATTTCAAATGGAGTATAGGTTTTGGTTTAGGAAGATTTTGCGATGTACTATCGAAGAAATGCATATCTGTACACTGTAAGGACTATCCTTGCTTGCAGTGCTCGGCTGCTATAGTATCGCTTACCTACAGACAAAAACCGGCCAAGTGCGTGTTGGACTACGCACAATGAAGGCTTCCGTAGTTGGGATGAATTTATCCCAAATACAAACTTAACACTGTAGTTTAAATACATGTTCTCCCATACATTTCAACTGCAAATGTAAGTTTGTACGCACAATATTGAGAGATTTACCATGTTATTTTAAGACCATAGGCTTCTTATAGGTTTTCCTGTAATCTATGAGTAAAGAGCCATACTATGTATTTTTTTCAAAATTTTTGGTCCACTAGTTTCTGAGATAAGGGGGGAATGGTAAATTTTCGTCGAATTTCTTAAATATCTTTAAAAGTAACTATTTGAAAATTATATGAATGTTTAAGATCCTCGCAATAAGCCCTTTCATTTGATATGTCACACGGTACTGTTAGCAAAACTTTTTTTTTAAAATTTTCTTGTTTGCCCCCCAAAAGTGACCCCCTATATTCAAAATTTATTTATTTGCATTACACGTTCATGTTTGGGTCACAGAAATACATATGTGTACCAAATTTCAACTTAATAAATAAATAAAAACATTTATTTGACATTTAAAATACAAGTTACTGACAAGTAGGTCGTAATAAAATAGCACACAAATGTATAGCCAAGAATCTGATCCTAACCCCCAAACTAGGCCTCGACCTGTATTTTGGGGGCCAGCGTTCAGCCATGGGCTCTAATATTGCTCTTACAACATTGTGGAGAAGTGTCGCTACATAGTTGACAGTCAAGTGTCATGTGATTAAACATATTTGGTTAAATTTATCTAATAACACTAATTTCAACTTAATTGGTCCATTAGATTCGGAGCAAATTGGCTGTGACAGACGGACAGACAGACACAAGAGTGATCCTATAAGGGTTCCGTTTTTGTCCTTTTGAGGTACGGAACTCTAAAAAGGGTCGTGTGCATTTTGTTTTCAAATTGCTTAGATATGCGTTTTCCCGATGGTACTTACCTATTACGTTCTACCTACGAAAATCTTCCGAATATCTCATTTTGTGTACTAAGTCTTGTCCTGTTCCAATACAAATCCTTCAAGGATACCCCAATACATACATAAATGTATGATATATCCAGCCCATTGAGCCGTGTGCCCATTAGCGGACATTATCGTGTAATATATTACTGGACGACATAAAGGAGGTGCCCACAATAGGACTGAAGTCTCCCCGAACAATCAGTCCAAGATCCATTGATCAAGATTGTAATTAATTTGGAGAAGGAATTTTTTGGGACTGATTATTATTGATTTGTGGAACACAGATTCTATCTATCTGCCTAGCCTTTTCCCAACTATGTTGGGGTCAGCTTCCAGTCTAACCGGATGCAGCTGAATACCAGTATTTTACATGGAGTGACTGCCTATCTAACCTCCACAACACAGTAACTGGGTAATACGATACCCCTTGGTAAGACTGGTTGTTAGACTTTCGGGCTTCTGACGACCCGTAACGACTGTCAAAGATCCACGAATGACAGCCGGGACCAACGTCTTAACGTGCTTTCCGAGGCACGGAGGAGTCTCGGTATGGAAAGATGGTCACCCATCCACGGACAAATCCCGGCAAGCGTAGCTTACCCTGTCGGATCGACCCGTGCTGCTGTTATTATTAACCGATCTATTTTATTAAATTCAGCTTTAACTAAGTTTTCACGGGATTTGTACAGAATAGGTAGGTGTCGATCACGGAGAAATAAGGTATTTAATACTGAGCTGGTTTTTGTAGTGAAAACTTCTTTAGGCGCGTTGGACATTTTTGAGATGGGAATAAACAATTGAACTCGCGACACTGTTACCGTTACCGACACCTCATTAAAAGTATTTCCTGCACAATAAAAAAACGTTTTTACAAAAAATACAACCGACTTCCGAAATTAAATTTAGTTTTCACTTTGCGGTTTGGATGTTCTTTGTATTTTTTGTAAAAAAGTTTTTTTTTTTCACTTCAACTGCTCATCAATTCCGATGAACTGAGAAACTCCTCCTTTTTTTGAAGTCGGTTAAAAATTGTTCAAGTTTTCACTTCTATCGGCACTCCCGGAGTGCTACTGTTTTTTGTTTTTCAAATCGGTTGGTATGGTATATTGGCTGGGTTTGTGAAAAGTACAGGTTCTTGCAATGCCAAGGGATTTACCGATGCTCTGCTAAAATGAGAAGTTTTATTGTCTCATGTATCTGTATTGCTAATGTAACTTCAATACTGAATCCCTAACCTTTATCATTTGATTAATTACTTTTCCTAGAGAAATAAATAAAACGAATACGGTAAAATAAGCGGCTTTGTATGTGAATTATTGAGTCCTAAAGAAAGAAAGAAACTTCAATGCTGAATCCCTAACCTTTGTTATCATTTGATTCATTGCTAACCTAGAGAAATAAATAAAACGAATACGGCAAAATAAGCGGCTTTGTATGTGAATTATTGAGTCCTAAAGAAAGAAAAAAAACTTCAATGCTGAATCCCTAACCTTTGTTATCATTTGATTCATTACTAACCTAGAGAAATAAATAAAACGAATACGGCAAAATAAGCGGCTTTGTATGTGAATTATTGAGTCCTAAAGAAAGAAAAAAAACTTCAATGCTGAATCCCTAACCTTTGTTATCATTTGATTCATTACTAACCTAGAGAAATAAATAAAACGAATACGGCAAAATAAGCGGCTTTGTATGTGAATTATTGAGTCCTAAAGAAAGAAAAAAAACTTCAATGCTGAATCCCTAACCTTTGTTATCATTTGATTCATTACTAACCTAGAGAAATAAATAAAACGAATACGGCAAAATGAACTTCGATGATGAATTTCGGAAGTCGGTGTCTTTGGATCAGTATTTTAGTTTTTTGCCACCGATTTCCTAAATTAAAGTTATTTTCACTTTGTAGTTTGGAAGTCGGTTATATTTTTTGTAAAAAGTTTTATTTTTCACTTTTTAATGGGTTGGTTTGTAATTTATCTAAGTTACATTAGCCTAATGTCAACTGCTCATCACCTTTTATAAAATCTTGCTTTTCCCGATGCAGGGACTTCAATTTTTGAGGAGTTCTCCAGGTACTTCACTATTAGCTCCACTGCACCATATGAATTGTGACGAGCATCAATTGCTTACCAATCATATTAAAGTAATCGAATCGCAACCCGTGAAACACATTATTGAGTAGTTCCGGTGGCCATCTGTGTCCTTCATCATCAGTTCCACTTTACCAAATGGTGCTTTTCAAAAGCAAATGCACGAGACTATAAAAAATACCCAAATCGCTATGGGTGTGCCTATAATATTTGAAGAGTTCCCTCGATTTCTCCAAGATCCCATCATCAGATCGTGACCAAATGACAATGGGACCAATTTGAAATTATACCCTTTCAAACAAAAAATAATTTTTCAAATCGGTTCAGCCGTCTTCGAGTAATCGGGGAACATAGATTAAAAAAAAAAAGATTCCGACGAACTGAGAACCTCCTCCTTTTTTTGAAGTCGGGCATCAATGGTCCTCAAATCTACTCTAGTTATCACTAAAAGTCGGAACTCTTTTTGACGCTTTTATGGGTGTGTCTACTCCATAAACAGTTTAACACGTCTACTACGAGTACATTTCCTTCCCTTAACATGTTTAGTACTAAAAAATGCAGAAGCATCCACCGCTGTGCCGGTAGCTACCCTACAGGGTGGTGTCTAATTTATTTAACGACCGACCGCGCCCGAGAAAAGTGTGTATTGTGTGTTTAATAATAATTTGTTCAGCCGTGCGGTTTGGACGGGCCGTTTTATAGCGTGCGACTAAATGGGGTGGGCGGACGGGCGACGACTAGTCGTGTAGATGTAATAAATTCCAGTATTGATAAAGGTATTTTCCAAAAAAAAAATCTAGGAGCACTTATACTTTTAGACATCATGTAGGCCCTAGTTCTAACACTTTTTCGAGTGAGAGACGAGATCTCAGCTCAGGTGCTAAGTCGCTATGGCTTAAAATCATGATGACACCAATGTTTAATCGAGACATAGATGAAAATTAAGTTCTCTGTTATGCTGGGGCTACATTGTCGCGTTATCGCGGTTTAAACTTCGCGCGCTCTCTCTCGCACACCGCTCGACGTCTCGCTGAGCAATAGAGAGCTCGCGAAGTAAAGTTCGCGATAACGCGACTATGTAGCCCCAGCATAACAGAAGTGTCGAATACGAAAACAACGTATAGCACTAATGCTGGGGCTTAATATAACTTCGCGCGCTCTCTGTTGCTCATGCTAGGGCTACATTGTCGCGTTATCGCGAATTATTCTTCGCACGCTCTTTGTTGCTCAGCGAGACGTTGAGCGGTGTGCGAGACAGAGCGCACGAAGTGTAGTTCGTCTTAAAGCGACAATGTGGCCCCAGCATTAGTGAGTAAGTCGTTGAAGTGCCTTATCAAGAAATAAATGACTTGGTAAGATTTGTGTGAACATGTACTTCTAAACTACACTGACTGGACAGGCCCTCTCAATCTGTGTGGTGCTTTCTTCTAAAGACCACTTCAGACACCAATCCACATGGCCTTCACATGATCTGACCAAGATTATGTCTGGATTTTAAAAGAGACTGTGACCTCTGAGTTTATTTCGGCCTTTCTTCTCAGAGCAGTCAGATAGGAAACGCCGACCTCATCTAGTTTTTAAAATATGATTGACGTGTAAAAGTGTTTGTACAAACCTACTTACAGAAATAAAATCATTTATCATTTAAGCCACTGTGCACTTCTTTATTCTATGACTGAGCTCAGCTTCTCAAGGATAAGGCATTACAACGACTACGCACATCGTATCCAAATCGAATCGTCCCCTCTAAACTGCCCCATTTCTCCAGAACGCGGATTACCCCTAAATAATAGAAAAGGATGCTTTATTCCGATTCGTTAGGCGGCCGCAGCTAGAGACCAGCGAATAATACAGCATGAACTATTTGTAACACCCGCTATACAGTATTTATGTGGGGGCTAATATTTAGTATGTTTTGTTTCCTTTGTTGTGAACAAGGACCTTTTTTTTCTGTGGGGATATCCTTATGGACTCCTACCAACTAAAACCCCACTGTTCCTATTACTACCATGAGTCGGGGGCCCGGGAGATACCTGTACTCAATCGCCGCACCCCCGACTGGTATCAGCCCGCTGGTTACCATGCCTATCGGTCCCAATCACCAAATACCGATTTCCGTACATCTTTTTTTTTTTTTCGGCTGACCACTGAAATCAGCGCTGTGCTGTGGGTCCCCCATAGCACTGCATCATGCTGAGTGGAAGCCTTCTTGTCAGAGTCATGTCGTGCAGCTGCCGCCTAAGTAATTTCTGTTCTATGCTCGTGATTTGTTATGTACATTGTGTTGTTCTCTGATTACTCTTGTCTTTTATGTATGCACGTATTTCTGTGACAAATAAACCTATTTTTCTTTCTTTCTTTTCTTTCAAATATGGCCGATCCCACGACCGCACGTCCTCCCATAGTACAAGGACTCATACAGAAAGAAACCAAAATATATTTGATCTTACTTACCTATCTTTTTAAACGTGATTGTACAAAAAGTATCAAAAATTTGAAGTAATTTTCAAGCAGTTCTCCTTTTCGAACTGTCTTTTTCATTCATAATGATGTCAGAAAATTTAAGTCTCTGCCACCGTGGAAATAAAAATTTACAGTGGCACTCCGGGAGTGCCGACAGAAGTGTAAACTTGAATGAACAATTTAAAAAAATACTTCCAAAACCTTTAAAGTAAAAATACTTGTATAGAACATTGATCCGTAACGTAATAAAAATAGAAAGAAAGAAAGAAAGAAAAAACATTTATTTTGACACAGTTCGTGAAACACAAAACATACATAAAATGAAAAAAATTAAAACAATATTTTAACAATAGGTGTGCCTCACGGCTGCGCCAAAAAAGGTAAGTAAGGTAAGTCAGGCCGCGCAAATAAAGAGCACAATCGCGTTTACAAAAATGAGGTGTCGCGAAATCAATGGTTTAGTCCCATCTCAAAAATACCCAACGCGCCTAAAGAAGTTTTCACTTCAAAAATTTAATTACAAGTGCTCAACCTTATTATTCCCTGAATTGTCCGTATGGCAATAGGCTCGCCCCCGCCATTTCGCCAGTTATGTTTAAGTCCCATGTTATTACATGGGACTTAAACATAACTGGCGAAATGTGGGTACACCTCTGTCCAACCCTTCGGGGAAACAAGGTGTGATGTTTTGGTAATGCATATATATCTAACCACTTTAAAAACAAAATCCCGTGCACACGACCCTTTTTTTTCGTAGGTAAGCGTTACTATAGCGGCCGAGCGCTGCAAGCAAGAATAGTCCTTACAGTGTACAGATATGCGTTTCTTCGATAGTACACACGGCTACACATGCTACACTTCAAGTTATACATTTCCAGAATAAGCTAACCTCGCATTGTACGGAAATCCTATACAAAGCGAGATCAGCTTATACTGGAAATGTATAGCTTGATGTGTAGCCGTGTGTACGTACGAACAGCATTATTACATTTTGTAGTCTAGCATAGATTCATTCTGTATTTATGACTGTATCAATATTTAGGAGGCTTCTCGAGCCGATAAGGTGTTGGGTAAGATAATAAATCTGAATCTTGTTTTGTGTTATTTTACTATTGTGTAGGGTGTGATTGAGTACCAATGGGTAGGTAGGGATGCCCGTAGGAACCTACCGAAGAAATATTACTGCACGAAAGGAAGTATCGGTACCTAACATACATATATTTTTTTCTAAATATCGCAGCATTATGCTGAAATATGGGCCGTTTTGGCCTCGCATAGATCGTTATTATTTTTGTTGTTTGTTAGTTTAAAATGCTCCTTTCTTATTTTAATTTTATTTTTTATAACTGTCTGTATTTCCTGTGCGTGTCCCAAATAAAATATTTTTCTTTCTTTCTAAATGTATGCAATAATGTTTATTTATTTAACCAATTTACAAAATATTTATGATTTATTTTATATATTATTTTTATTTCATCATTTTCAATACGAATATCCAGAATGCAAAGTAGCCCATGTCCTGCTCCAGGTGTCAGGCTACATATTTGTTAAATTTCATAACGATCGGTTCAGTGATTTAGGTGTGAAAATGTAACAGACAGACAGACAGAGTTACATTCGCATTTATAATATTACTATGGATGAAACCAGGAAAATATATTGTAGAATAGTTTTCCATTTTATCGATAAACATTGCTTCGATAGTAGACGAGTCTTTTGACATTCGGTGCAGTCAATAATGATAACTGTCAAAATGTTAGCTATTTCTAGTCTGTTCCGTACTACATGTATCCACAATGAATTATAAATTGAAATAGGAACAAGGCTAATAGTTTGTTGAAGAAAAGTTGTAGAATTTTTTATTATAAATTCCTTTTCCGCATCGCGGGTCGACCGTAGTAATTAACATTGTCGGATCTACATTTTTGCATTTTTTTTTATTGCTTCAAATCTTTGCGGGAACATTTTTATAATTTATTCTAAAACCTTTAATGCAATAAATAAATAAAAAATCGCAAAAATGTAGATCCGATAATGTTAATTGCTACAGTCGAGGTATGTCACCTTTCGCAAATAATAATGTTATTTTCAGTCGGAAAATACTAAGTTCTGTGCAAATTACCTTTTTAATTCCGTCATCATACTTACGTCAAACTCAAGTGTTTGTCAATGTAACTTTGTACTTTAAATCGATACACAACCGAAACACACCCTTACTTACGCATAACTTGAATCTATAATTAATTACGTGACTTAAAGATCTGGCGCCCTCATCAAACATTAATGCTGGAGCCTATAGGATTGTTAAGATGAGTCGGGTGGGGTCTAAGTGTTAGCGAGTTTGTTTGAAGTAGCTACAGTAGGTGAGGTTGGGTGGGGTGATAGAAACGTACGGAGGGGTTAAGATATTAATTCAATATTTTAAGAGTGGAGCAGACATCACGGCTTTGCAATTCCTTTGCACTTAAGCTCGTTATGACGACAAGATTCCACTTAAAGGCTCCCGAAAACAGACGTGACTCTCATAAAACAATTTCTAATAAAACTTCACGGTGGAACAATTGCTGGTGTCGTGCGACAAGTCACGCCAGTCTACACGAGCCTTAAGAAAAATCTAAATAAATAATGTGATAATTAATATAAAATGTGATAATTAAACCCGCGATGGTTTGTGTGGTATGTTTAAATTGTATCAAATGCACGAAAACTTTTGTTTTTGAATAATAATTTAAAAAAAAAATATTGTTAATTCAAATGACAAATTAATTTCTTTCTGAGTCGTATTAAAGGGCTATTGCACACTGCAAATTGACGGGTTGTCAATCTGCACATCAATCAAGTTTGTTGGCTTAACAGTCCACGTAGATCTATCTATTCATATTGTCACCACAATAAGGCTTTCATTGCCCATGAAAACTTTCACCGCTGCTACTTAGGTACAACAAAATCCCAACATTCTTGTCCCATAAAATTTTAATGAACTGAAAACCGAAACGACTAACAGCACCCGTTACCCTGAAGACCTTCATACCACAAGCTCGATAGGTAATACTTTATGCAAAGTGAATAAATTCTAAGGGTTTGTTGTAAATAAATTAAAAGCTGTTTTACTACTACTCTTGTTTGAAGGCGGTGACTGACAGCTAGAACCACAGAATTAGCTTTAAATTAATGATAGTTTTAGGTACTGCTGTTTGAGTCTTACTAATGGTGTAGTTTGGTTAATGATTTAAGAGGAGGCTCACTAAATTGTATGTTAATTTGCATTAATATTCTGAAAAAGTCACGCATGCAATCAAAATGGAACTTTAGTACAAATGATTTATTGAATCTTTTTCTTTCCATATATAAGACAGTTACATTATTGGAACATTTTGACTCTATTAATTTTTATTCGAAAATCATGTCTTTTTTAAGATGATTTGAAACAAAAACAAGATAACTCGGCTTTTATGTCTAAAATAATGATAGACAGTAAGAAAATACAGTTCATTATCCAGATATAAGATATTTTTTCTCTAGATCAATTATTACTTTGGTTATAAACGAAATAAGAATTGAGACTTACGCCATTTAGTTCCGTGCTCGAACACGACCAAAGAGCGCACGCGATATTCAACTTTATTACTGATGTGTTAGCGTTTAGCACATAGTGGAGTGGTGAGGTGCATGGGGGCGGAGTTTGCGTAGAAATTGGCTTTGGAGTGCCTGGTCTTAACTATTACAAGACGGCTGATATAACTTGGCCGGTCTGAACATAGGCTCTGCGAACTTACGCGCGTGTTCTCTCTCTCACACTCGCCTCATGTCACCATTTGGTTCCTAAAAAATGTTATAGCGCAGCCTTTTGCGCGAAATTTGGAACTGCCAAGTTGTATTGGCTGTATTTTAAATAGATTAACATTTTCTTTTTGTAATAATCAGTGGAGCATTATTAGTCTATTAAAAGTACTCTTGTCTCTATTCAATTATTATTTTAATGGTTTAGGTAGGTTATGATTATTAGCAGTAGTGCTTCTTATAAAGATGTTGTATGAGAAAAGCATTACTTTATAAAATACGGTATTATACGAGGTAAATAAAGGACTGCTAAGAGGATGTAAACAGCCACTATCATGTAGACTGCACCAGCGTGGTTGGTGGCCAATCTATTATTAAAACATACGTTTTGACAAAAATCATGGGAATAATCAAGGCGCGGCATATCGTGTCCTAAAATAAGCAATTGTTATGCGAATAAGTGATTGTCGCAATCATCTGTCACTCATTTCGTCGGAAAACCGGAAGGCAACCTCAGCCGGCGCGACTACGCATTCGGTTTCGTCGAGCAAAATGAACGCGACGATCGCGTAGGTATTCACGCAACACGTGACAAACAAATGTGCCCAATGCGCCCTGTGTTCAAATAAATGTTTTTCTTTCTTTCTTTTCTTTCTTTCTTTTTCTTTTCTTTCTTTCTTTCTTTCTTTTCATTCTTTCTTTAATAAAAGAAAGAATTGAAGTTATTATCGCTACTTTCTGTCAGTGGCACCCCACCCAATACCTTTAGGGACGTCCCTTAACACAGCCGCGTGGCTCCGTACGAGATTGCGTGTGCGTTTTATTATGTAGAGCTCCGAGTCTTCAAGTTAACTACCGAGAGAAACTACTCGTATTTGTTTGTTTATAGTAGTTTTTACTAGTTCTACACGTGCTGCGTTTGAAGCGGGATTCATGTTGAGTTTTAGATGTTTCTTGTGGCTTCTTTATCTTTAGTAATTAGGGAGCTGTGTTTTTAAGCTATTGCATAGCTTTTATCGCGGGCTTTGAGCGCGGCGACCGAATCAAGAAATTCCATAACGAAATAAACCTAACACCCCCCACTCCGCCTACCATGTAATGACGGTTCCCATGACAACGTGATGTTGTCATGGAAACATAATTTTTGTTTTATGTCATCACGTCATCATCCCAAGTGTAGCGTTGACAAATATGAAGTATGGAGGTTACAAATGCTATGCAATAGCTTTACCGCGGCAGTCCCCGAGTGCCACACGTTTTTTTTTTTTAGAGCATTTTTCTCTTCCTGCATCGTGGGTATTGTATTAAGGTAGTCCTCACCGGGAGTCGATTCCCTTTCGAGCATTCATCGGTGAGTAAGGCGAACCGAACATTTCAGTGCGCAACCTGTAATGATACAGTTCGAGCATTAATTACATCAGTGAGGGAGGAGCACCGAGCATTACATGTAATATTTTGATACAACTTGTAATATCAATGTGCACATTACAGGCAAATATGCTCGTCAATCAGGGAGGCAGTACTGTAACGTTATGTTCAAAATAGAATCTGTAATGTTACATTGGGGAGCATCTTTAGGTAGATAAAGGGATGTTTTGGGAAAGAAAGGACAAGACAGATGTGAGAGAAAACGACGGGAGGGGACGCTCTAGAAGGACATATATCGGCGATGTTCTACAGAATGGTCAGGTGCGTAGTACTTGCAACCGGCGTGCGTGTATGACCAGATTTATGAACGTAAACGAGGCAAAAGGAGTGTGTAAGGATCGTAGCAGGTGGCGTTCTGTAGTTTCTGCCTACCCCCATGGGAAGAAGGCGTGAGTTTATGTATGGATGTTTTGTTTACCAACAGGAGTTGTATTTTTCTTTTCAGTTATTCTATTGACGATCGTTATGTTATTCAGATAATATGCATTCAATATTCCTTCAGGTTAAGCTACACTTGCCGCGGTCAGTCCATGGATGGGTGACCATCTTTACATATCGAGACCCCCCCTGCCTTGGAAAGCACGTTAAGCCGTTGGTTCCGGCTGTCATTCTGGGGTCTTTGACAGTCGTTACGGGTCGTCAGAAGCCCGAAAGTCTGACAACCAGTCTTACCAAAATCAATCTGCCTAGCCTTTTCCCAACTATATTAGGGTTGGCTTCCAGTCTAACCGAATGCAGCTGAATACCAGTATTTTACATGGAGCGACTGCCTATCTGGCCTCCACTACCCAGTAACTGGGTAACACGATACCCTTTGGTAAGACTGGATGTCAGACTTTCGGACTTCTGACGACCCGTAACGACTGTCAAAGATCCACGAATGACAACCGGGACCAACGGCTTAACTTACTTTCCGAGGCATGGAGGTCACCCATCCACGGACCAACCCCGGCTAGCGTAGCTTAACCTGATTGATCGACCCGTGCGGCTGTTATTACTTAGCCACGAGCTCCAAGAAGTATCGTATTATCCAGTAACTAGGTTGTGGAGGTCAGATAGGCAGTCGCTCCATGTAAAATACTGGTATTCAGCTGCAGCCGTTTGGACTGGAAGCCGACCCCAACACAGTTCGGTAAATGATGATGACGATGATTCCTTTATTCTCAGAACCATAAAGAGGTAGATGTTGTATACGGGTGACCACTGAAAATCAGCGCTGTGCTGTGGGTCCCCCATAGCACTGCATCATGCTGAGTGGAAGCCTTCTTGTCACAGTCATGTCGTGCAGCTGCCACCTAAGTAATTTCTGTTCTCTGCTTGTGATTTGTTATGTACTTTGTGTTGTTCTCTGATTACTCTTGTTTTTATGTATGCACGTATTTAAGTATAAACCTAATTTTCTTTCTTTCTTTCTTCTTTCTATACAGTAAATATTAATATTTACGAAATCCATAAAATTAAAATATTTAATCTAACTAAGAATGAAATAGAAATGAAATTCCTAGCTACATTCAGTTTATATCAAGCAGACTTGTAATCATGCTAAAATGTTTTAGAAACAAGTTGTAAGAGAATGTTAATTAATTAGTATCAGCATCAGAGAGAGTTATATCTAACCTTAATTTGGTAGTAATAAAGTTAGAAAAGTGAGCCAGTTTCAAGACGTAATACATTCGTAAAATCAAGTTCTTCTATCTTAAGACCAGGCACTCCGAAGACAATTTCCACGCAAACTCCGCCCCCATGCATCCCACCACTCCACTATGTGCTAAACGCTAACACATCAGTAACAAAGTTGAATATCGCGTGCGCTCTTTGGTCGCGTTCAAGCACGGAACTAAATGTCGTAACTCGTAAGTCTCAATTCTTATTTCGTTTATAACTAAAGTGATAATTGATCTAGAGAAAAAAATTGTCATATCTGGATAATAAACTATATTTTCTTACTGCCAATAAAAATCAATTGAGCAAAAATGTTCCAATTACGTAACTGTCGTATATACGAAAAGAAAAAGATCCAATAAATCATATGCTAAGGTTCCATTTTGATTGTATGCGTGACTTTTTCAGAATATTAATGCAAATTAACATACAATTTAGGGAGCCTCCTCTTAACAGACAGCTGTGCCGCTGGGGAGTTTGTTGCGCCACTTCTTCTTCCCAACTAAAGCACTAGGAAGTGGTGAAGGGTGGGCGTTTTGGGGAACTGTTTTATGTAATTTTGACGTTCAAAAAGTGCTGATTCTTAGCCTTATTTGAATAAGTGACTTTTAATTTGTAATAGAGCTTTTAGAGAAATATATCAACCAGGAAAGTATAACTACCTCATTCTGAGAGTGACGATGAAATTACAGTTGAGGATTCGGAACGAAGTACTTTAACGCGACTTGTAAACTTTCAGAAATCGTCATACCTATAAGTGTTAATACTTGCGACTGTCTTCTTCTAATTCAAAAAGAAAGAGAGAGAGAAAGAGAACGCCGGCAGAAAAAACAAAAGAAAAGAGTAAAGTGATTACAGTGTCGTGGGATAAAATTGTACATCTCCCCGAGTACACTTCATACATACAGAAAGAGAGAAAAAAAGTGTGAATACAATCAAAATGAAAATCCAAGATGTCGACTCTGACAAAGTTCAAATTTTTCATCATGGTTATCGTTTTCAAGGGTGCAAAAGCCGATAGTGAGGTCAAAATGTAAATCCAAGATGGCTGCTCTGAATTTTTTTTCAGAATTTTCTTCTTTTTGATTTTGTTTTAAATCTTACGTGAGAACTTCGTTTCTGACGGGGGTCCCCCGACCATACACGTTTTTTTTAAAAATTTTCACCAATAAATATTACATGATCTAGACTCTTAATTGAACAGGAACAGTTAGTTCTCACGTTAACTGCTATCTTAAAATTATCTCCAGATGGAGTACTATAATGCATCTGTGGCTGCATCTACAACGTCACATCCAAACTACGCATCACACTGACGTCACGCATAATACTGCATCGTGCAAGCGAAGTTTACCGCCCGACTAGCGTATATACAACGTCCCGACATCAATCGTCGAGCAATAGCCGTCGGAGGATCCTCCCTTTTCTATGGAAGATGAGTGAACTGTAGACCGTGTACCTCATTCCTATATACGTCTAATGCTGTGCTTCCTCATTTTAGGGTCAGAAAGACCCATGTGCTCTAATTGCCACCTGTCCTTCAATAGACATAGACCTGTCTTATCCACTTTCTGACTCTATTCTACATACAAAGGAAAGAAAGAAAACGTATTTATTGGGACTCGCACAGAAAGATCACAAACTAAACACAGTCATAAATATGTAAAAACAAAAGTGTATAAAAAAATGGCAGCGGCACTCCAGGAGTGATAGAAGTGAAAACTTGAACAAGATCGCCTCGGTGGAAGAAAAATACTTGTATAGAACATTGGTCCGTAAACTTATCGAAATAAAGAGCACAATCGCGTTTACAAAACCTTTAAAGTAAAAATAGAGGCATAGAACATTGATCCGTGACGTAATATAAATAAAAAGCACAATCGCGTTTACAAAAATGAGGTGTCGTCACGGTGTCGCGAAATCAATGGCTTAGTCCCATCTCAAAAATGCCCAACGCGTCTAAAGAAGTTTTCACTAAAAAAATTAAGTCTTTTATGAGGCCAAAAGACTTCACACTTATTCACACTGTAAAAAAATGCGTTCTTCTAAATCTCCAACCAACAAAACTCTAACGAAATCTCTTTGTTGTGTTCACTTCTTGTTATTCACCGGTACAAAGGTACTTACTGCTCCCTCCTCCCCCCTTAAGCCCTATCTGGGGGGTGGTATCAAAAATGCAACCCCAAATGTAGGGGCAGCCTGTAAGTCGGATGTGCTTGATAATTTAAAGCAGTCTTCCTAGGTACGAAGCTTTTTTAGGGATGAAAGTTTAAGTCTGGGTTTTTAGATGACTTGGTTCAGTTGGGGAAAGTTTTTCAGTACTTTTTGCGTCAAAAGTTTCTTGTATTTCGTAAAAAGATCGGTAAGAAAAAGCCTACTTTCAAACTGTATTTTTAACCCCCGACGCAAAAATAGGGGTGTTATAAGTTTGACCGCTATGTGTGTGTTTGTTTGTGGCACCGTAGCTCTTAAACGGGTGAACCGATTTGAATGTGGTTCTTAGACATGTTTTTATCAAAATCGGTTCATCTGTTTGAAGATTGTCAACTCTTTTCTAGTAAAAAACTGGTTTGATTGATTTGAAATTTGGTATTTTGTTACTTCAATGATATTAGAAGAACATGGTAACCTTGAACTGATGCTGCAGCATCACCTGGAATTTGCAGGATACCCAACTCCCTTACCAACTTACAGCACAGGTATCATGTTTGGGCTTATTGGAATGGTCTCAATGAATAGGGTCTGGTGATGGTGTAGGAAAGAGAAATGAGGAAATGTTTGTTTCAGGGGTTAATACATTTTAACTGTTAAAATTGTACTTGATCTATATCCACCAATGTAACTTGCTTCTATATACAAAGGCATCCAATGCATAATTTATTCAAGTACTACTCTAGTATAATAAGGTTATAAAATATGAAATATCCCTATAAAACCCGGCAGTATATTCCTAAATAAATAAACAAAACGAAATACCCGACGTAACAGGTGACGCTACTTATTTTAACATCGTAAATCTTTTACCTCCCACACGTCCGTTCCGTACGACTTCAATCCTAAAAATAAAAACAAAAGCGTTGCATTTCCCCCACTCCTCAGGCTTACTGGCTTGATAGCCTTACCTACCGTCTTTTTGCGTTTTTTTCCTCGTATCGCAGCTAAACGCCAGGTTAATCCTCACTGAGACTGGAATAAATCGCAGCTTAGATGCTTTTCAGTCTGTCTAGTTTTTTGCCTAGATACGACGTGAATGTGATTAAGTTTTAGAGCAATCGAGCGGAAGATGGTATGATTTTTGTGTTAGCAGATTCGGGAATAAGTAAGTGGATTGGCAAAAAAGTCTTGGAAAAATTGAAGTAGTTTTTGCGCGATTTTCCATACTTCAGTACTTATAAGATAAAGGCTTTTCTTTATTATAATAAGGTTTATAATAAGTAACAGACGCTTAAAATATTGTTGTATTTATAATATTTTTCTCATCTTTTCAGGTATGTATCCTGTTTTCAAAATAAAAAAGCTGTTCTACGTAAGTAACGATTTTCCGGCTATAAATCTGTCGTGAGCATTGAGAGAAAGTGTAAAAATATCATATATAATTATAACAATCTTCTGTCGTCACTGTTCGACCTTTTGGCATCCTGTTTAAAAAAAAACTAACATCTCAACTACAAATATGCGAGAGAAAATATAAATAAAACCGAAATGACAAATTGCAACCGTCTGACTTGCCAAAATACACAGCAGAAGTATTTATTGCAATGGAAACGGTACTAAAATAAGATGCGTCTACGCATCCCTGTCCGTCAACGGGCGGCGAGTGACGGAAATAGCCGAACGATGACGCGACAGAAATAGTTGAACACGTGTCATTTGTCGCGAGGCGTTGTGACTTGTCGCACGCGACAGGCGGGCTGTGAGTCATCGGGGCTGCCAGGGAAAAGGAGCGTTGGTTTTTTGTACGGATTTTAAATATGGTTCTTTTGTAGGTTATTTTTCAAGATTGAATATTTCAATAACACGTTATATTAAAATAATGTTTGTCAGTACATGACAACTTAAGTAAAGAATCGGTAGAATAAACTTATGAATTAAATATAAAATTATGAAGCTACTGTTCACGTGGTCCTTAATTCTTTTTCTAAAACATTAAGTAGCCTCGTTGGTCTAGTGGTCGCAAGCGCTACTGCTGAGCATGAGGTCCAGGGTTCGATTCCCGGGTCGGGCAAAGTGTTATTGGGTTTTTCTATCTGAAATTTCTCAGTAGCAGCTCGAAGTCTGGATTTGTGCCCGGTTGATGGCAATAGGCTCGCCCCCTATTACTACATGGGACTTAAACATAACTGGCGAAATGTGGGTGGACCTGCTACAGGGACACCTCTGCCCAACCCTTCGGGGAAACAAGGCGTGATGTTATGTTATTAAGTAAGCATAAGTTACTCCTTATAACATCGGCTATCTGCCAGTGAAAGTCCCTTCAAAATCGGACCAGCTGTTTCGGAGATAAGCCGGAAAAAACAGAAAATTTAAAAATTGTTTTTTTGTTATAAGTTCCTTATATACTTTCATATCCCGGCCTGCATTTCATATGCCTGTGTCCCAGTAGTGGGAACATTATAGGCTTATTATGCTATACTTTCATATGCATTTAGAAAAACCCGTTATTTTGATATTACAAACAGACACTTCAATTTTATTTGTATTGTATAGATTTTCGTTAAGTTTTGCGTTTTTTTGTTTTATTTTCGAGTAACTTTTTTGAAGTGAAAACTTCTTCTGGCGCGTTGGGCATTTTTGAGATGGGACTAAACCGTTGATTTCGCGACACTGTAACGCAATTTACCGACACCGTAGAGTAAGATAAGATGTAATTTATTTCCAAGTACATGGTACATTAAGATAAAAGACATCAATGCGTTGATTACCGCGGTGCCGATGTTTTTCAAGTTTTCACTTCTGTCGGCACTCCCGTAGTGCCACTGTTTTCTTTTTGTTTGTTTTTTAGACTTGTCTTATTATTCACATTAACATTTTATTTAAGCTTACCTTTTATTTACTACGATTACGAACTTTTCAATGCTATCTTGTTCAATCTTTGTACGAACTACGGGCTTCTCGAATATTAATGTTTATTGACCATAAAAGATGTATTATGCGTGTGAAATGCGTTTGATTTCTTGTTATATGGTGCCGTAATGGCTACAAGAGGTGGTAAACATTATGTTTACCACTTCCTTCATGCCCTTTAATAGTTTTTAGGCACCCAACATTACCACAAAGAACACTTATGAATAGTAATGATGTTTCAGTAAAAGAGATATTACTGGCTATACTTAAATAGTTTCTTCGCAAAAAAATACCTAGCCAATAAAATAAAATGTACGTTTTTTTCATTTTTACTCTGGCAACCCAACACTTCACACACATATACAAGCGACTTTAAATTTTAATGTGTAAAGATGTTACGTGAATAACAGCGTTAGTAAATTGATGAATCGGGCTATGACAGCCCGTAGAATAGAGGAAAGAAAACATTTGGATCTACCAGTCCTTTTATAAACAAGGATTTTTTTATTTTTAAGTAGTTTTTCGCAAAAAAAAAACCTAGGCAATAAAATAAACTGTACGTTTTTTTCATTTTTACTCTGGCAACCCAACACTTCACACCCACATACACACTCTTATAATATCAACGTTGGACACGCAGTCTCGCGCGGAATTCTACTAATTCCGTGTATTTTTAATTTTTCTACGCTTCTTCTTGACGCTATAAAATTATTGTACTTTAATAGTGACATATTTTCGTGTATTTTATGATGGTCTTGTATTATGTGCTTTTACTTGATTTGACAGTTTTGGGTCGCAGTAAAAATGGAGCTTTAATTTTTGGTAGTTCGGAAATTGATTCTATTAAATTCGCTATGGCTTATGTGAAGGGAACTTTTTCTTGCTTTAATAAAGTTGTTAACGGCCCACTTGAACCACAAATCAGACGTTTAAGACTAAACGTGTTTAAAACATCGTTCTGTCTCCGTCATCTTCAAAGGATTGACAGGAACAGACCTATGTTTATTTTTAGGGTCTCATACCCGAACAGTGCTGAACGGAACCCTATACCTAAGCCTCCCGTCTGTCCGTCAGCGGGCTGTATCTCATGGCCCGTAATAGGTAGACAGTTGAAATTTTCGCAGATTGTGTATTTTTATTGTCGCTATAAAAACAAATAAAAATAAAGTAACAATTAAAGGGGATCCCCATCAAGAAACGTATTTTTTTTTTACTGATTTATAAAAACGTAGTGTTAAATATTGTACGGTGGTACGGAACTCATTTGGCCAAATTTCAAAACAGTTTTAGCGCTAAACGCAATTAGTGATTCGTTGTGCAAGCGGGCCTTAGCAAAACAAAAATGGCTGACCTCTCCGTACCCTCCCTTTTATAAATCAAATATAGAACGGGTAGTCTGCTTGTATCGATTGCACCTAAAATAGTACGTCTAGACTGCACGCCTCATTTCACTGTGTGGGTCACGAGTGCAGTTCAAAAGTTCGCTTTTTAAATTATTGTTTTACTGGTATAAATAAGTTTTAATGTTTGTGTTTTTGTTACTCTGTGTCTTTGGTTTATTGACTGTTTAAGTAAAGCTATTTAAGTAAAAAAAGAACATTAAAACTCACAAAATCATAAAAACAGTAGCAATTTAAGAACATTAAAATTGACAAAACAGTGAAAACTAAAAAGAAGATCTGTGCGAGGCCAAAAATGCTCCTATCTCAGCTTCATCATCATTTCAGCCGAAAGACGTCCACTGCTGGACATAGGCCTCCCCCAAGCACCGCCACCTCGACCGATTCTGTGCTTTCCGCATCCAGCGGATTCCTGCGGCCTTCACAAGATCATCTTGTAGGAGCTTCTCAGCGTAATGCCAAGATATTTGAAAAAAAAAAAAAATTGTAATAGGTAGCAGGTTGTGGTTTCGATAACCTGGTAAGTAGCTACTTTCTTCACATTAGCATGAACTATAATGAGCAGAGCTCGTAAAATAATACCAGCTTATTACTGTCCCACTGCAGGGCAAAGCCTTTTCTCATACAGAGAAGGCATGAACATCGATCACCATGCTTGATCAAGACGGGTCAGGATTTTTTTCTTCACCGATGTCAGTGAGCTCAGGTAGACTTTTGGAATCTATCTGTTGTCATAACGTGTGCGAGAATATGTCCGTACAAATGATTTATATCCTTATTTGAATCTACTAAAGTTTATCCATTGTACACCCCCTATCATAACAGGTTATGGGCCCAGAACTCCTACTCAAATAAGTTTTTTAATTCATTTGTACGAACATATTCTTGCAAACGTTCAAGCATCACCACTGGTGGAAACATCGATGCCCATGCCACATTGTAACCAAAGAAAATATGCAAAAGCTTTCAAATGAAATTCACTTTTATTCACCCCCAAAACGCCCAGATGGCGTTTCCTATAACAATTCAAAGACAATTACTACAGCAACAGAAACGTAGCTACCCAAAAAGTAGGTCAATCATAAATTTTCAACACCGCTCTCATTTAAATGGTCGTCCGCGCGAAAGTTTCGAAGGACCATCCAAACTTGAGACGTTAGCAAACATCTTGGGATTGTTAAGTTTGTACACAACGATGCTTTTTGGAAGGACAAAAGGTCTAGTCCAAGTAAATCTCGAAATAAGCGCAGTCACACTAACACTAACTACCAATGAATCTGAACGTGAACATTCTAAACCTCGTTCAAAAGCTGTCAATGACATCATTGTAGTGGAATATTGACACTGACAGCTCTTGAATGCGGTTTAGATGTGCTGATCGCGTTCAATTTCATTGGTAAAATTCGGTCTAAGGTGTTACTATAATGGAAAGAGATGAGACACCTATGTCGTTTTTAAAGTATTGCCCATTTTCTTTCTTTCTTTCTTTCTTTTCTTTTTCTTTCATTCGGTAATTTTGCTAGTCGGGCAAACTGCTTAGAGAGTCATCGTCGTACGTCGTAAATACCTTAGTATTTATAACCGACTTAAAAAAAGGAGGAAATTATCAATCATCATCTTCGATCGGCTGTCGCTGAAAATCAGCGCTGGGGCTCTGTCGCAGCTTTATGCTGAGCGATGGCCGTTTTGCGTGGATGTGACGCATATTTTCCTCCAACTCGTTCTTTTTTGTTTTGTGTTCTATCTTTGCGTCACGTTTACCGCAAATAAATGTATTTTCTTTTTTCTTTCTTTCTTTTCATATTCCTACCCTTTTTTTATGTTGGGAAATTATCAAATAACTTCTCCCGCTCTGGGTGGAGCGGGAGGGCGTGTCAGACTCTTACTGACTAAAACCCACCCGTGTTCCTTCAGTTGCCATGTTGCCGGGGGCCACGATTACCCTATCGGTTTACGACGGCTACGCGTCGTCGACCCGGGCTTGGTCCTTATCGGACGGCTAGCTACCCATTGCTCACCGTCCGCAAGCCCGCGCCTACGGTGGCCGAAAATCTGCCTGTGATTCCCGACGCCCAGGGCGTCTCCTCCTGCGGCGGTTAGGGGCGCGAGGGCGCGAAATTTGCCTCATTCGCGAGCATTACTGCTTCGCAGAAGGAGGTGACGGCCTCCCATTTCCTCTCGCTCCGTAGCGTGGCCCGAATCAGGGCCGGACGCGAGAGATCACCGCTGCCGATCGCCTCCACGAGGACACAGCGATGCCCTGCTCAAGCCGGGCAGAATATTCCTGCCCTTGTCCCATGTTACTTGGGTTCAGCGCAACACGTTTTATTCTTCCATTCCCCCCTGTATTTTATTATCACCTTAGCATTTTCAATCGTTGGGGCTTAAAAAATAACCGACGAAAAATTCAACGCAGGGGGTTCAGAATCATGTACTGAATCCATGGTAACAGTTTTCGCGTCTATGTCTCTACCACCCTGTAATTATAATCATGCCACTTTCTTATCTGATGTGGTTCACAAGTTGTACTTCTGTTCTGTGTATTTTCTTACACTGTGACTGTGTCACAGCGCAGTTACAAAGTAAAGCTGGGTTTAGACAAAGCGGTTTTCTTAACTTTAGTAACAAAAGGTAGGAGTATAAAAGGTAAGTGCTTGGATTTCTAGTGTGCTATAGTTTTGTTTATACCTTTATTTTGGGAGAGCACTTTGTTAAGACGACATAAAAGTCTTGGAATTGTGAGCGTCCCATTTTAAGGAAATAATAAAATGATAACATAACATCACGCCTGTAGGCAGAGGTGTAGTAAAATAGAAAGAAAGTAAAAAAAGAAAAAACAGTGCCACTCCGGGTGTGCCGACAGAAGTGAAAACTTGATCAATTAAAAAAAATACTTCCAAAACCTTTAAAGTAAAAATACTTGCATAGAACATTGATCCGTAACTTAATATAAATAGAGAGCACAGTCGCGTTTACAAAAATGAGGTGTCGGTAACGGTGTCGCGAGTTCAATTGTTTTTTCCAATCTTAAAAATGCCCAACGCGCCTAAAGAAGTTTTCACTTCAAAAAAAGTTTATTTGTCACAGAAGCACGTGTGATAAATAAATTAAAAAAAAAGATAATCACTCGAGTAGAACAATAAAATAAAACAAATCGATTTAAATATAATCACGAGCACAAAACAGATATAGTCGGCAGCTGCACGTCATGACTGTGACAAGAAGGCTTCCACTCAGCATGATACTGTGCTATGGGGACCCAAAGCACAGCGCTGATTTTCAGTGTTTAAAATTATATTGTTAGAGTTTTCAACGGTAAACAGTACTGTTGACTTGTCTTGCAATACTGAAAGATATTATAATAGGTAGAGTAGAGAATGCCTAACGAACTGATATTGAAATTCATTGCATTGCATTTTTCTCTTTTTAATGACAAAGGTGATGTCAGTTTTTATGGGCCTCTGACGTGGCTTCACATGCCGTCGAGAAATATCTCTCGGGCATACCGGTTTCCTCACGATGTTTTCCTTCACCGTTTTTGAAGCAAGTGATAATTATACAATACGCACATGAATCCGAAAAATCTGAGGTGCGTGCATTGCATTGCAAGCTACATTAAAATTTTAATTAAATTTTTTAATTGTATCATTTGTTTTATTTTCTATTACGGACGCTTTTAACGTTCTGCATCGTTCTCACATGTATAACTTCAATATGAATGATGTCACCAATATTTTGTAACCATATTTTGATTTAAAAGAGTGTCCGTGGAGTTTCTTGCCCGTTTTTCTCCATAGGTACCTACTACGGGCAACTAGCTTCATCTTTCTGACTGACCGACCCCTTGACAATTCAAAAGTGCCTGTAATGGGTTTATTTGAAATAAATGCTTTGAGTTTGAGTTTGAATGTTATTTTTCAGTTGTTCTAAATGAGTAATCATCAAGAACTAATTGAATTGCTAGAACACAATACCCCACTTTCAGATACTCAAAGCATTAGACCCCAAACTGTAGGCTATTGATACGATACACCATTTCAGCACCAGTACCTCTGGATTTTATCATCTTGCACACCACAAACCTGGTACACTTTTAGCATCATTTAACAAACTATATAACTAGGCACTAATATAATAACGTTATAGACCTTAGACTTCTTGAAGACACCTTCTGGTTACGAGGCTCATAGCCAACTGAACTAGAAGTTAAGCGACGCTCCAAACATCATGTTTCCAATTCTGTTTCGTTAAAAAAACCAGTACTTTTACGGAACTGTCAAATGAGATACTTTTAAACTTCATAGTTACACTGATACAAAATCATTTGAGGCAAATCACATACTTTTAATTTTATATTTAGTATTTAAAATCAGTAAATCTTCCTAATATTTGGAAATCATGACATTCGGCCATCCGACACTGTGTTGCCTCCTGGCACACACACAACAATCATAAAATAATATATATATTTTTTTACATAAATCATGACATTTTGCATGTTAAATAAAAAATTAAATGAAAACAAATTTCTTTAGCAATAGCATACGGAATTACGAGTTATGGGTGAACATTTAAATCATACATTGAAAGATTTTCAAAACTACGAGGTAATCTTTTAAAATTCACTGTACTGTGAGCACCATGCTTGGCTGCTCGGGCAGTGTATAAATCAAATAATTTTTGAGGAGACGATTATATTTAAACCATTAGTACAATATTATAAAGATACACGCGCGCGCCGTTGCTGAGACTAGACTATCATTTTTTTTTTTTTACCGACAAGTGAAAACCATATAAAAAATCCTAATTTAAACATATCTTGTCAGATTGTTCGGATGACGTACAGTGTTCTTGCCAGCCTGTACAGCATGAGGTTGCATCTCATGATAAAACCTCATATGAGCTACGCCCCACTTGAATAAATGGATCAGGCAGAGACTTTTATTCAAAGCATCCGAACAATCGAACCCTTCCTGCCTATACCTAAAAGAAACATTACCTAACGATGGCAATTAAAATACATAGTGAGGTCTTTCTCTTGCAAGAGAAGGCTTAAGTCAGGACGTACGAATCGCAAAGATCTGATACCAGGCTAGGTATCAGCCAAGTTAAATGACAATATGTGTTAACACGCACCCAGAAAATTAACGTCGTCATGCTTAAACCTTACCGCACCAAAACCATCGAAAAAGATACGGCAAGCCTCAGAAAACAAACAAACTGACGTGACAATTCACATCTACCCAGAGGGGGTTTATGAAAATAAAGAACTAGGCTCCACATCCTAAGCCTTAACTCCATCGGACATAATTGAGCCAGAGGGAACGAAGGATCAAGAAATAAGCGCTCAACAACATTAATAACTCACGACCATACTCCAGAAGGAAAATCTCAAAACCTCATTCTATCCTCACAAGACTCAATCTTAATCGAACGTCAGTTAGCTCTGACTAAACTGTGAGACCTCAGTCGTAAGTTGAACTAATTGTGTCAACTAGACACACCTTGCAAGGGCTATGCCCCCGTTAGCGAGGCTGGTCAGCTCAGTTCTAGCCAGGAAGATAAAACATCACAAACGTCGCCGTCGTCGAACTATTTAAATAACAACATTATAAATATCCAGTACAGACTAGACTTAATATGTCCCTCTTAATTGAACCGTTGAACAACAGAAGTATTCAAATACTCACATAACATAAAATAATCACAAGAAGTATCACCAAAAATAAACAGTATTTTTTTTTTTAACTGCTACCATAATCATTTAAAACACCAAAACTTATAAATACAAAATAAACTCGAAACGTAGGAAAAATACCATTGTAACCACACAGACAATTTAGTTTAATAAAATAATTTTAGCGCCAGGCTCGACATCAGATATCATTTTCACATCTCATTGAAACATTACTCTTAAAGACGTTCATACAAAAATTCATAGAAAAAGAACGTTCAGATACAAGGAAACTTTTTGATTTTGCTTTCCACAAAAACCTAATTCGGACTATAAAGAACATTTTTTTTAAAACAAAAGATAGCCAAATCGTTTCAGCTGTTCTCAGGTAATGCGCTTACCAATGAACAGCATTTCATTATTATTTATGTCGTACGTACTCGGGGCGTAATCCATTTACAATCTTTACACATGATTCTATATAGCTTAGAAAACTATACCAGAATTCAAATCAAGTTATATTCAATTAATGTTTCATTGATCCAGAACAATAATCATTAAGTATCATAATTATAATAAAATAAAATGGTATCATAAAATCAATCATAGTATCAAAAAATCAATAAGTATCATAATACTAATACTCCATTTGAAACAAGATCAGATACCCAAACGAACCCTGTCCACATTAACAAAACCATTTATCATAATCAGCCCATGATCCTCTCACTGTGAGAGGGAGTGGGCCGTAATCCACCACGCGGGCCCAGTGCGGGTTGGTAGATGTCACATGTCTTCGAATATTTGGTTCTAGGACCTGCCGGTTTCCTCACGATGTTTTCCTTCACCGCATAATTTATCAAGTGCGAATAAACATAGTACACTAGATGTCACATGTCTTCGAGTGATTGGTTCTAGGACATGCCGGTTTCCTCACGATGTTTTCCTTCACCGTATCATTTATCAAGTGCGAACAAACATAGTTCACTTATCATTTATCAAGTGTGAACATCATAGTTCACTTATCATTTATCAAGTGCAAACAAACATACTGCAGTTATCATTTATCAAGTGTGAACATCATAGTTCACTTATCATTTATCAAGTGCAAACAAACATACTGCAGTTATCATTTATCAAGTGTGAACATCATAGTTCACTTATCATTTATCAAGTGCAAACAAACATACTTCAGTTATCATTTATCAAGTGTGAACATCATAGTTCACTTATCATTTATCAAGTGCGAACAAACATAGTTTACCTTTTGGTTAATCCCACGACGGTCTCACAACGGTTTCATGACGGTCTCATGACAGTCCCGCGACAGTCTCATGACGGGCAATCATCACGTCATCGTGATCATGCTCATGCAATGGACACGTTATAAGACATAGAATGACTCACGAAAACCATGAAAGAAAGAAAGAAAATACATTTATTTAGCACAGACAAAGATGAAAGAATGCCATTGTACGAGCTACGCTGTACATGAAAATAATTTGTCCTTCTTACAGTGAAACGTTGCAGTTTGTTAACCCAACATTAATTGTGCATTATTACTTTATTAAATATTGTTTTAGTAGCAATAAAACCTTTATAACAATCGGTTGTTTACTCGTTCAACATAACATCCCAATACACAACATCAACATAACATTTTCACTGTTGGGAGTTACGCCCCAACAGCCATGTAAATAAATCCCATCCAAAATAAAGTGTTGGTTAAGTTCACTATCTCAATCAATCAAATTAATCATAACCCAAGTAACACATCAAAGCAGTATAGCGGCCGACTTACAGCATTTCTGTATCCTTTTCGCATTTTGAGTTAGTTCTATAGAAGCATTACAAACGTGTATAGGGCTACTGTAATGCTTATTTGGGCACAAATTATACGGCTTTAGATCCTAAATATGTTCACAACAGTTGTTTAATTGCATTACAGGCGCATTATACTAGCAATATTATTGATAAAGAAGATGTTAATTGCATTACAAAAGCATTAGACTAGGATTAGAATGCAGTAATTGAATTATTAGAGCTATTTAAGTGTTCATAGCTAGAACATAAATAAATCCTAGATCATTGCAAAAACACCTCTACTACCACGGTACAAATGTTATAATACAATTAACGTTGTAATTTAACTATTTTGTCTCGCAATATAATATGGACGAAGACTGTCAAAACCGAGTAAGTGACATTATATTTGTTTGCATCAAAACAAAATTTATAATACTGGCTAAGTTTTTGACTCTTTTGTTATTTCATGGCTTCAAATATTACTGCACAATTTAGTTTACTGTAAAGTGTGAAATAACCAAAACAATTGTGTATTCCTAGTATAGAAAGAATTTTGCATAATTAACATAATAGTATTTGTGGGGCAGTATTAAATTAAGGTTTTTAAATAGGTCTATTGCTTTTATAAATAGGTCCGAATGATAATATATTTTTTTTTTGGTTATAAAATATTTACAAAATGGTGTCGGTCTATAGCAGCCTGGTGAACCTTTAAAAAGGCTAATTAATGCCGCCAGCAGTATAAATACTCACGCGTGAACAATTATTAAGCCAGAGGCCAGAGTAAGACTATTGATGAACCACTATAGTGCCATTGCCTATAAAGTAGTTCTACGTCCACCATAAAAAATGATGTTGTTTTGTTGATCATATAATATGTGATTTTCCACAATATGGCCGACAAATGGTTTTACGAATACAGTAAAATTAATGTATATACAGTTTTACGCATTAAAATAACTCACGTGTATTTGATTAAAGCTGTACAACAGAACTCAGTTAATCTTTAAAAATGCAAGAATTACATTGATTCACATTTATGCTGTTCAGCAGTACTAGGCTGTTACTAACCACTTAAAAGTGCTGTTACACAACAAAAGGCACTAGAAACAGCTCAAAACTGTATAACGGATTTACGGTGCATTATAATGGTACAAGTTTATGCTATTAAGCAGCATTAGGTATTATCTTACTACTTAAAAATGCAATTGTAGACCCTAAGGCACTAAACACAGCTGAAAGCTGTATAGCGGATTTACAGGTCATTATAATGGTTCATGTTTATGCTATTAAACAGCATTAAGCATTTATTTACTACTTAAAAATGCTATTGTAGATCTAAATGCACTAAAAACAGGTGAAAGCTGTACAGCTGCATTATGGTTTGCTGCACTAAAACTAAAGGCTTTACAAAAGTTTTGATATGCCACTATCCAACCGTTTTACAGTGTAAAGCATCATAATGGTTTTAAAATACCAATATACAGCGTTAAGATGCTCGGTGAACTTATATAAGAGTTTATACGGACCTTAAGACGCAGATATATGACAGTGACCTTAAATGGTTAGCTTGCGTGTTCTGTACCGAGCTCACGCAACGCGTCGTACGCCCAGCCAGTAATAGGACTCGCCCATCAAGGAGCGCTGTCCCAATTTAGACGCATTATTAATTTATTACACGTAAAACAAAAGGTATTTTAATAAAACACGTATACTAAAAGATTATTAATTTAATTATCTTTAAAATTGTGAAGTTTTCAGAAAAATACGCTTGATGGATTTTGCGTCATCCTCAGTTTTTTATCCGCGTTAGATATAACTTTACAAATTAATTTCACTATGTAATATAAACATAATCAAAAATATGCGTATATTCAAATATTAAGAAAAATGCTCTAATTTAACATATATATTTTTTTTTAAATCGCTAACACTACTCGTTCAGACGTCACCTTCAGTATAAAATCATTAAAAGTCAGCTATCGTCCCCTTAAGTTCTACATAAGTTTACTATTCGTTTTTTTTTTTTTAAATGCTTCCTGTGTTACTTGGGAGGTAATCGCAATACCTTCATGTCCAGCTATTATGCATTTAAAACAATTTATCCGACGACTAGTGACTCACCGAACAACCAGTAGTTATCATACCCACTCAAAATCCAGCGAAATCACAAAGTACGCCCTCTAACAGTGAACAACCATAGTTCAATTATCATGGCAATCACTAAGGTAGAAATAATCATAACCAACAATTTATTTATGTTAATCTCGTGTTGCTTTTAAATAATCATAAAAAATGTTTTTGTCAAATGTTGCTCATTTGCTTCCCTTATAGAGGCTTGTGGGAACGTATCTATTAGTTATAGTGGTAGCAAAATTATAAGGAAACATTATACCCATGTATACTTCACCGCACACCATCAGAGAGTTGCCCTGACCTGATGTGGAATACCCATACTAGTACCCCGAAATCACGCTCATTGCTTTCATTTAGGCAACCAAAACACATCTCGTGTTATCGGAGAGTCGCCCCGATCGAGCACACGATTTGTCTGGTCAGTATGTGCAATAATGCGTGCTAAAGTACCGCCAGAGAGTAGCCCTAGCCACGTATCCACACACACCATTACACACAATCTACACAATACAACACATCATCAGAGAGTTGCCCTGACCTGATGTGCAGCGCCATGCAGCCGATAAAATGATAGCAACCCAAAACAAAACTCAATAATCCTTGTAGGCTCCTAGTTGTTCCCATAAGCCTCTTTACCTTACCTTTTTGGTTTAACCCACTTCTGAAATGATACGATACACCATTTCAGCACCAGTACCTCTGGATTTTATCATCTTGCACACCACAAACCTGGTACACTTTTAGCATCATTTAACAAACTATATAACTAGGCACTAATATAATAACGTTATAGACCTTAGACTTCTTGAAGACACCTTCTGGTTACGAGGCTCATAGCCAACTGAACTAGAAGTTAAGCGACGCTCCAAACATCATGTTTCCAATTCTGTTTCGTTAAAAAAACCAGTACTTTTACGGAACTGTCAAATGAGATACTTTTAAACTTCATAATTACACTGATACAAAATCATTTGAGGCAAATCACATACTTTTAATTTTATATTTAGTATTTAAAATCAGTAAATCTTCCTAATATTTGGAAATCATGACACTATATTATAAATAGTACCTGGGCTACTGAGCTCTGCTCTGGTGAAAATAAAGAATGCTCATTTAATAGTATAGGAAACTTCATACTAATCCATATATAGTACTTACTAATTCCATGCTACCATGATAGTAGGTACTTACTAATTCCATGCTACCATGATAGTAGGTACTTACTAATTCCATGCTGCCATGTCATTATTCTAATGTCATTACTCATTATCTTGTTCAAAATTTTGGGCGACCGAGCTCTACTCGGGTGAAAATACAGAGAAAACTAATTTTCCCAGATATGAGACTTAGCTAGGTCGATTTTCGCTCCCGTAGGTAAACCCCCTATATTGCAACCTTCATCAAAATCATTAGAGCCGTTTTTGAAAACGTGAGTACAAATATATATACAGATATTGCTTGTTTAATAATATAGGATAGATTTTTTACCGTGCGGAAATCGAACATATAGATCTGACAAATCTTTGAAACTGTTCACGCCGATGGTTCCACTATATTTCTCAATGTGATACTTATTAACTAAGGCAAAAATAATTTTTACTACCTGATTTAACTTTAAAAGTCAAGTAAAACACTTCATAAACTCACTTAAACTTAACTTAGGTTATTCTCTCACTTTCCCACGGGCCAAGTTACCAACAGATTAATATTTAGTTTCCAACGATACATCATCCTGGACACTTTACTTGCAACTTTGAGAACCGGTAAGTAATTTAACAGGAAGATTGAGAGCCGGTGGCCTGATTTGGAAAGTTTTGTGCATAGGTGTGGGCAACTATGGGACACTGACCCATATGTTTAGTGTTTTATTTTTAAAAGAGTAACCGTGGAGTTGAATGGTTGTTAAACGAGGACCTACAACACTAAAATAAAAACTAAACTAGTCAGCTGTCAGAAAGCAATGGAGAGGAGTATTCTGAAAATAAGAAAAATACATAAAATAAGAAGTGATTTTATACGGAATAAGACAAAGCTAATTGACGTCCTTCACTATAGTCTAAGTTTAAAGTGGCGATGGCGGGCCATGTATCACGATATAGTGACAAGCGATGGACAGTAGAAGCCGCGAGATGCAAAGGACCTAGTGGAAAAAGACGAAAGGGACGACCTATAAAACGATGGAATGACGACATCATAGCTACAGCGGGAAAAGAGTGGATCGAACAAGCTAAAGACAGAGAAAACTGGATTAAACTAGAGGAGGCCTACACCCAAATAGGGGTTGCTATCCATGAAAGTGAAAAATAACACAAACAACGGCATAGTGAAACATTACGATAAAATCATGTATACGTGTAAACAGTTAATTATAAGTGAAAAATTGAAATAACTATATCGAACACATTATGTTATTGTAATACTTAGGTGAAGGAAAATAAAGGCTTTATAAAAAAATAAATTAAAAAAAACCGTGGAGTTTCTTGCCGACTCTTCTCCATAGGAAACGACAAATTGAAACCGTGCACCTAGCTTTTTTAATTTTGAATGAAATAATAACTTTCTGATTTGCAGATGCAGACCAAAATACTGAAAAAAAACCTCAAAATTTAAATAAATACTCATTAAAAATTCAACAAAAAAGAAAAGCCAAAAGTTAAACAGCATCTATTCCTGTTGTCAAAATAGGGAAGTTCCTAGTCTTCTGTTAAATATGCAGTACATAATATTCTTGTTGAACAACAGCCTTCGTGCCGTAACCACAAGCACAAACTATAATTTTCCAATGAGTAAGTTTGAGGGGAAGTGTGGCCGGACGTGGCCCCGGCTTCCGATATGCTATACATAGGTCCTAGTCATGTCAACAGCACAGTTTATTGTATAAGTAATAAGTACCTGGGCGACCGAGCTCTGCTCTGGTGAAAATAGAGAACGCTCATTTAATAGTATAGGAAAGTTCATACTAATCCATGTATAGTAAGTACCTACTTATTCCATGCTGCCATGATAGTAGGTACTTACTAATTCCATGCTGTTATTAATCTTCCTGTTATTATTCTAATCTCATGTCATTATTCAATATCTTGTTCTACTCTTACAAATTTTCCCTTGACCTAGCTAAATCGATTTTTCGTCCTTGTAAAACCCCTATATTGCAACTTTCATCGAAATCGTTAGAGCCGATTTCGAGAACGTGAGTACGTTATATATATATATATACTTATATATATAAATATACTTATATATATAAATTACGTGTCACGTTGTTTGTCCGCGATGGACTCCTAAACTACTTAACCGATTTTAATCTAATTTGCACACCGTGTGCAGTTTGATCCAACTTGAAAGATCGGATAGCTTACATCTTAATTTAGGAAAAAAAAAAGATATGAAGAAAAATTATGTTTTATAAATTATGGTAGGGTAGGTAGGGTAGGAAGTGATAAAGATGGTCCACCCCAAACATTTATATGGCAAAACAACGTTTGCACGGTCAGCTAGTATACTTATATAAATACAAATATTGCTCGTTCAATAGTATAGAAAATAGTGTCATACATTACTTACTCATTACAATAGCATCACGGCTGTCCTCTGAAGGGTTAGGCAGATGACATTTCACCAGTTAAATTTGAGTCCCATGGTCAGCACTCTGCATAACTTGACCTTCTTCTCCGCTTTTTCTTTGTAAGAGGGGTCAGGTCATGCCTTCAATCGGGCAGCAATCTAGACTCCGGCAGCTACTAAGAAATTCCGATTTGTAAACCCACTTTACCTCCAAACCTGGGGATCCTAACCAGTATCCCGCGCTCAACAGGTGCACTAGCAACCGCTAACTTGAACCCTTTTACGGGATACATTTTCAGAAATCTTTTCTTAGTGCTCACCTTAGTCACAGTATAAATAATTACCAGTATTATGTCCCGGCAGTGACCTTTAAATAACTCATCATCTCTTACGACGCATTGAGGTGGATAACAATTAAAATTCTATTGTGTCTCGTTAATGACAGTTGAAAGGACAATTACCTACGGCCGCTCGGTAGATAAACCTTCCGCGTCCGAGCGTAACTGCCACGCACTCGATACTATTGCGTACAGATACGCACTGAGATTTCAAAGCGCGTCGTTTCGGCCGTTTTATATGAAGACATAATACTGTTACTTGTTTATACTTTGACTAAGGTGAGCACTAAGAAAGGATTTTTGAAAACGTATCCCGTATCTTCAGTTATAAAAGGACCTCTTATGCAAAATTTCATGCAGACCCAGGGGTTTAGGCTGTGTGTTGTCTGTCAATGAATGAATTGAATTGAATATTCTTATTAAGACGCAGATATATGACAGTGACCTTGAATGGTTAGCTTGCGTGTTCTGTAGTTCTGTACTGAGCTCACGCAACGCGTCGTACGTCCAGCCAGTAATAGCACTCGCCCATCAAGGGGCGCTGTCCCAAATTAGACGCATTATTAATTTATTACACGTAAAACAAAAGGTATTTCAATAAAACACGTATACTAAAAGATCAGTAATTTAATTATCTTTAAAATGGTGAAGTTTTCAGAAAAATACGCTTGATGGATTTTGCGTCATTCTCAGTTTTTATCCGCGTTAGACATAACTTTACAAATTAATTTCACTATGTAATATAAACATAATTAAAAATATGCCTATATTAAAATATTAAGAAAATGCTCTAATTTAACATATATTTTTTCCAAATTACTAACACTACTCGTTTAGACGTCATCTTTAGTATAAAATCATTAAAAGTCAGCTATCGTCCCCTAAGTAGAAGATAATAGTTTCAAAAGTGTAAAGGGGGTACAGGGATCTAACAATTACGACATTGTTGCGCAATTTTTTACGTCGACATTTATTTGCTTCGCATAATAAGACAACGTCCTAAATGCAGTCAAGGTTTTCACAGGCCAACAAAAACTTGGTATTCCACTCCTTTGTTTGCTAACCAATACAGCCGTATAACCTCGCAAACTATCATTTTCCAGTAACCAAGTTTGCCGGGAAACGAGTGCGGACTCCGGAGTCCGGACGTGGCATCCGCAACACAAGCTGTAGTTCCACACTAGTTTATGTTCTATACTATAGACAATAGGGTTTACTAAAAGTTATTATGTTTGTTTATTTGTTCATGGTCGTGTGGCTACAGATGGTGGATGTAAGTATGTTTTATGGAGGAAAGTATGAATATGACTTGTATTAAATGGTATTGGAAAGGTTAAACGTTTTGAGTATCAATGGATGGATTGTGTTAAAGGTTATATGGCTAGAAAGGCAAAGATCAAGGCACAATTAAGACGCCGATATATGCCAGTGACCTTGAGTGGTTAGCTTGCGTGTTTTGTGCTGAGCTCTCGCAACGCGTCGTACGTCCAGCCAGTAATAGGACTCGACCATCAAGGAGCGCTGTCCCAAATTAGACGCATTATTAATTTATTATACATAAAACAAAAAGTATTTTAATAAAACACGTAGCTGAATAATTAAATTATCTTTAAAATGGTGAACGCTTCAGAAAAATACGCTTGGTAGTTTTTGCGTGATTCTGTGTTTTTTTTTCGCGTTTGACCTAAATTTACAAATTAATTACTCTATGTAATCTTATATATAAAATTCTCATGTCACAATGTTAGTTACCTTACTCCTCCGAAACGGCTTTACTGATTTTTACCAAATTTTATATGCATATTCAGTAGGTCTGAGAATCGGCTACTATCTATTTTTCATACCCCTACCCCAAACAAATAATTGGTAAAACAACGTTTGCCGTGGTCAGCTAGTATAAATATAAGGATCGTAGCAGGTGGCGTTCTGTAGTTTCTGCCTATCCCCATGGAAAGAAGGCGTGAGTTTTTGTATGTATGTAATATAAACATAATCTAATATATTCAAAGACTATGTTATTAAGAAAATGCTCTTATTTAACTTCTTTTTTTTTCAAAAATTTTAACACTGCTCGTTTAGACGTGATCTTCAGTATAAAATCATTAAAAGTCGGTTAGTGTCGCCTTAATTCGGGGAGCAGGCGAACAATAAGGACAGGAAGATGGTCATGGAAAAAAATGCGACTTGTTCGTATTTTGTCGGGTCAATCAACCAAGTTTGCGCCTTAATGGTGCCGATTCCCTTGTTCACAAACTAAACTAAATTTAAGTTCAGTGCATCTTTTTCTTTCTACTTCATTAAGAAAAGGATAGAAAATAAATTTTAGTTTAGTCCTGTCAAATTAATCAGCGCTTGACGTAAATTGACGTAATTTTAGTCGGCAAGTTTTTAATCACGACTAAACTTGTATGGAGAGTGACAGGCGCTGATTAATTTGACAGGACTAAACTAAAATTATTTATCCTCTGTCCTTTTCTTAATGAAATAGAAAGAAAAAGATGCACTGAACTTAAATTTAGTTTAGTTTGTGAACAAGGGAATCGGCACCATTACCCGGCTTTCCTCATCCAGTTTGTTCTCAGCTCCTTCTTAAGGTCGTCGCTCTTTTTGCGATTGGTCTTTACCACTAAACGGTCTTCACAGTGCCGCCGGCCAAGCCGCGGTAACCCACATAAGAGCCGCGGTACCCCACATAAGAGCCGCGGTACCCCACATAAGAGCCGCCGTACAAAAGAATGTGGTCCGTGCCGGCACTGTGTAGTAGTAAGTAAGCCTTTAAAGACTCGTCTGCTTCAACGACCATTCCCCGATACAGTCAAAGTCAGTCCAATTCAGTGAGGTCTCGAGTTCGAACCCTGCCCGTTACACTAGTGACGATTTTTCTATCTTTTATTTTTAAGGAATACCCATCGAGGGATTTGTAATTTAGTCATGTGTTGTGGACGGTGAGCAATGGGTAGCTCGCCGTCCGATAAGGACCAAGCCCGGATCGACGGCGCGTTGTGTTCCACGCGCACCTCAAAGAGATGTCAGCAGAATTGACGGGGTCTGCTAGGGCCGATGCCTGCCGGGGGTGTGAAGAAAATCGATAGGAAATCGTGGCCCCCGGCAACAAGGCAACCGAAAGAACACGGGTAGGTATTAGTCAGTAAGAGTCTGACACGTCCCTTTCTCCCGCTCCGCCCAGAGCGGGAGAAGTTATTTGATAATATCCCACCCAAAAAAAAAAAAACTCACTCGGTAAAGCTATTTGTAACCTCCATACTTCCTATTTGTCAACGCTAAACTTGGGATGATGACGTAGTGACATAAAACAAAAATTACGTTCCCATGACAACATCACGTTGTCATGGGAACCGTCAGTACATGGTAGGCGGAGTGGGGGGTGTCGTTACGTTACGGAATTTCTTGATTCGGTCGCCGCGCTCAAAGCCCGCGATAAAAGCTATGCAATAGCTTAAAAAGAAAAATAAAGTCATATGCAGCGAATAGGGCAAGAAATATAAATGCACAAACTAGAAACGTAAAATCGATATTGCCGTAAACAACAGCATAGAATTAAACCACGTTTTCTCTAAACAATATTTACAACAGTTTAAAAACGAATAAAACGATAAGAATCGTTGAAAATGGAAAGTGCATAAACGTTTTGTTGTTACAGCAATATGAATATTGAAGTATTTTTCTATGGAAATATACAGAGTAAATATTTTGAGATGGGCTGAAACTATGAAAACCGGGATAAATTAGCCGTTCACAGTCGCTCGATATTTTTAAGCATTTTTCATCATTCATCCTTTAAATCAGCGAAATATTTTTTTAAGTTGCCGGCAAGTATTTTTTGCACCCACGGAGTTCAATTATTAATCGGGAACGAACTCTCATTTATTTTCTCATAGATTCAATTTGCACAAACAATTCTCAAAACCTGTATAGTAAGGGACGAATCTAGAATTTGATCCAACTGGGAATGCTAAAATTTAATATACTATTTTATATGCATCCGACCATCAAATACTAAATGGCTGGACGATTTCGGGAGCCACGGGATTTTTATTACAGTTCGGGTTTTATCGTTCATAGTCGGACGAATCCGGACGTTCTCTAACGTCCGAGTATTCAATATGTTGGAAACTGCAAGGGAATTGAGTAGGTATTTCGT
Source organism: Agrochola lychnidis (assembly GCA_963680765.1). Taxonomy (NCBI): domain Eukaryota; kingdom Metazoa; phylum Arthropoda; class Insecta; order Lepidoptera; family Noctuidae; genus Agrochola; species Agrochola lychnidis. Next base: position 16,630,609 of record OY796872.1, read on the forward strand.
TTGTATGAGACTTTTAACTCAAGATTTCGTGAGGATTTATGCAGGCTTACTATTTTCTCGCCGATGCATCTATCTGCTTAACCTTTTCCCAACTATGTTGGGATCGGCTGCCAGTGACTGTCCATCTGACCTCCACAACCCAGTTACTGGGTAACACGATACCCCTTGGGATAAATGAAGACTATTGTCACTTTAAGGTTCCTGACTACCCGTAATGATTGTCAAAGATCTAGGAATGGCAGCAAGTACCAACGGCTCAATGTGCTTGGCGAGCCTGAGGGCGTTCTACCTACGTCTTCCAATTCTCCATCCAAAGACACATCTACCCCAACGGTCATTAGTGCTACGGCTGTTCTGTCTAATCACCTCATTCCATATTCGATTCCTCAGAGAGACAAATTAGACTTGCATAATCTTCTAATTCCCATAAAATATCCCATTTTATTTTGAAATCAAGGAGTTATAATGAAAGATTAAGGGTGTAAAGTTATCTGTAACTTCGGAACTTCGCTCCGACGCCCTTCGACGATTTAAGGGCTGTCGTTAACAACACTTGGCTTTGAGACAAAACTCTAAAGGGCCGGATTACGATTTGATATTGTTTCGGAACCAACCCTTAACCTTGATTTAGAGGTTTTAGACCTTAATGTATTAAGTTAAGGTTGATATTTGGATGGCGTAGCTAGGTGTGGTAGTAAGTGTTCAACTCTGGACCTTGTTTAAGAGCTTTTAGACTTTAAGTTATTAAGTTAAGTTTGATTTTTGAATGGTATTGTAGTAAGGCTATTTCTAAAATCGTAAATTGTTAAAAGTAAAGTTTGTTATGGCATTTATGTTTATTGAGTGAGCTTTTAAATGGTTTCGTTGATTAATTTACTTAATTTCATAAAATAGATTATGAACTTAGAGTCATCTCAAAGAAAAGGAAGTTAAATTCAAATTCTTTATTGCGAACTAAGTGTAAAACATTTTGAAGATGTTAACAATAGGTAGGTTCTTAGAACTTAGTTGCCTGTTAAGGCATTGCAATTAAATGGTTATAAAAACTTAATAAAAAATAAAATAAAACATAAACATACTCAATATTCCAGTTATACATTTTACATTCAATCAATCTGCCTAGCCTTTTCCCAACTATGTTGGGGTCGGCTTCCAGTCTAACCGGATGCAGCTGAATACCAGTATTTTACGTGGAGCGACTGCCTATCTGACCTCCACAACCCAGTAACTGGGTAATACGATACCCTTGGTAAGACTGGTTGTCAGACTTTCGGGCTGCTGACGACCCGTAACGACTGTCAAAGATCCACGAATGACAGCCGGGACCAACAGCTTAACGTGCTTTCCGAGGCACGGAGGAGTCTCGGTATGTAGAAATGGTCACCCATCCACGGATCAACCCCGGCAAGCGTAGCTTAACCTGACAGATCGACCCGAGCGGCTGTTAGTATTTAGCCACGAGCTCCTCTCACATTTTACATTATATTATATTATCATTATTCTCACATTTTACATTATATTATATTATCATTATTCATACATTTTAGCAACGAAAACATTTTACCAATTATTATATTGAACTAGTTAAATTTGTGTGCTACCGTGCGTGAGGATACTAGGTTCAGTTCGCTAGTCGGGCGGTTTCACAGCTGTGCGGGAGACCCGTGCGGGCTCCCGGAACGGAGACACATGTGAGGCGCTAGAACATTGTTTTACAGCGACGCGGATTGGTCCGTACGCGACCCGCTCCGGGTAGAGCCCGTACAACGCTAGCAACCATATCGTACTAACGCCCTCGTTTCAGAGCACTGCGGGCGTCGCTACCCGTACGGGTCTCCCATGTGCGGGCAGCCCGTGCGGGTTTCTCGGACAGCTGTGACATCAGCCTAATTGTCATTAGGGTTCTATTACTAAGAAACTCTCAGCAAAATACAGTTGTCTACAATTTGTAATGATGCCCGCTAAATGGAAGTTATTATGTCATAATAATTTTTACCTATCTTCTATATCGACGAGTAATATTATCTTCTATACATATTATAAAAACTTTTTACAAAAAAAAAAAACTACAAAGTGAAAAATAACTTTAATTTCGGAAGTCGGTGTCTTTGGTTTTCAATTTTCGTTCTTTGTCACCGACTTCCGAAATTAAAGTTATTTTTCACTTTGTAGTGTTTTTTTTTGAAGTCGGTTGTTTTGTTTTTGGAAAAAGTTTTTATTTTTCACATTTTAGTTGTGGTACCTACCCCACACAAATTTGAATACCACTACCTGCTATGTAAATAACAGTGACAGGAAGTTATTATAATATCACCCACATACTATGTGGGAAAAAATACGTATTATTGAAGCTAACTCAAAAACTAACCAAGCAAAGTTAATAAAATTTATATGGGACCACCTCTGAAGTATGATCTACCAAACAAAAAAAGAATCATCAAAATCAATTCATAATTGGCGGAGTAATCGCGTAACATACAAAAAAAAAAAACAAACAGTCGAATTGAGAACCTCCTCCTTTTGGAAGTCGGTTAAAAATAAAGTTGCTTTTTGTGTCTGCTGTGTAACCGCGTTCTTCTAAACTACGCAACTAATTTTCGTGTGGTTTTCACCACCATTTAGAGAATTTATTCCGGAAGGTTTAAGTATACAATACATTAATATTGAACTTACATCTAATAAATAAATCTCGATGTTTGGTCAAGTCGTAGAAACCGTGCGAACCAGGGGCGGGTTACTAACTTTTTAACCCCCGTCGCAAAAAGAGGGGTGTTATAAGTTTGACCACTGTGTGTGTCTGTCTGTGGCACCGTAGATCTTAAAAGGGTGAACTGATTTGAATGCGGTTTTTTCTAGCTTTTGTTCTTAGCCGTTTGAAGATTATCAGCTCTTTTCTAGTTGATGAATGGATGTGAGTATCTTCCACAGTTCTGATCGATTTGAAATTTGGTATTCTATTATTTCAATGATATTAGAACATAGTAACCTTGAACTGATGCTGCAGCAGCACCTGAAATTTGCAGGATACCCAACTCCCTTACCAACTTACAGCACAGGTATCGTGTTTGGGCTCATTGGAATGGTCTCAATGAATAGGTTATAGATAGATGGTGAACAGGGTCTGGTGATGGAGTAGGAAAGAGAAATGAGGAAATGTTTGTGTCGGGGTTTTTAAAAATTTTACTGTTCAAATTATACTTGTCTTTAGCCTAATGTACACAAGCGAGGTCCAAAATAAAGTTAACGAGAAAGACAACTACCAGTTCAGAGAGGGTTTTCCCAACAATTCAGTTTAGTAATTAATTCATTTAAGAGAGACGCTGTTCTAATTAGGTATTCTTAATTGAAGTAATAGTGCAGATGACGTTGTATAATGCCAAGTTAGCAGTGACACCAACCATCAGAACTGTCTGAGTAGCTTTTTTGAGCTAGACTTGAAACATATTTATTCCCTAAAAAATAAGTACGTACTCCATACCTCTTTGTAATCTTGTATAATGAAGGGATTGATGAATCCTTTTTTTTGTGTTTGAAATTGTCAAATAACTTCGCCCGCTCTGGGTGGAGCGGGAGGGGGTGTCAGACTCTTACTGACTAAAACCCACCCATGTTCCTTCAGTTGCCATATTGCCGGGGACCAAGGTATCCCTTTCGGACTTCTTCGCAACCCCGGCAGGATAGGTACATCTCTGCCCTACCCTTCGGGGAAACAAGGCGTGATGTTATGTTGTTTATACTTTACTGTGTATATTTTATATGCATTCCATAATGTTTAAATATCTTACAATGGCCTCTTAAAGCTAAGGTACTATTACGAATCCTGTAGGTTCTACAGGGTCCGTAATTAATTGTACCTTAGCTTTACTTAATTTTACAATTAAAATTATTATTGATGTGAAACATCTGTAGTGGCGGGGACCAACTGTTTGCTTGGCGACGCGGCGTCGCCACGCCAACAGTGCCAATGTCAAACCAACGCCAACCCCAGTGTTGGCGTCGGTAAACTATCCTTATAGTAATTTCGATGATTCACATCTGAAAGGAAAAGAAATAATTAAAATATAAGTAATTACATTTTTCAAAAACAATTACTTAACAAATGTTTAAGCTATTGCATAGCTTTCATCGCGGGCTTTGAGTGCGGCGACCGAATCAAGAAATTCCGTAACGAAAATAAAACCTAACACCCCGCACTCCGCCTATCATGTAATGACGGTTCTCATGACAACGTGATGTTGTCATGGGAACGTAATTTTTGTTTTATGTCATCACGTCATCATCCCAAGTGTAGCGTTGACAAATAGGAAGTATGGAGGTTATAAATGCTATGCAATAGCTTTACCGCGGCAGTCCCCGAGTGCCACACTTTTTTTTTTATATGTTACACCAAAATGCATTAACTTCAGATAGTTAAGAGTAAGAGAGTTAAGAGTTCCGTAAATCACTAGGTATTTATTATATGTAATGTAATCAATAATTATTTAATTATAATGCTGAACAAAAATCGATAAATAGTCTGTATATTTTTTTGGAAAATTAAACTTTTAAGTTATTTTTTTAGTTTATAGTTGTTTTTACAAATACTGCGAACTGTAGTTTACTTCTTTTAAAATAGTTTCTTTTATTCATAAAAATAACCCCTTAGCGACGTATTTTATTACCTAATAAGTTTTCTTGTCTAACCTATACAAAAACCACCCTACACTTTGTAAATACCAAATTCCGAAATAGTTTACTCAAAATTAAAACCACACCCGCGCTTTCTAATCACTACAAATGAGGACACAAACATACAGACAGACACGGCACGCGACAAAAACACATGTAATATTATGTCACACAAATCCACGCAACACTTGCTTCGTAAACGCGTTTAATAATTATCCCGTCAACAGATGTTGCAACAACAAACTTAAACATGTAGCTTTAAAATCGAAAATTGTTTGAAAATTGTCTTTAGTGCGTGGGAATAACGTTTGAATTGGATTTGAGTAGGTGTTGCAGTTAATATTGTCACATTTCGAGGAATCTTTTGATTTACACATCTGTGACCTATGTTTTGACGTTTGCGGAGCTAGCTATGCGTCAACCGATTGTGATTTACGATTACAAATTCATATATCTTCGTGCCAAAGGATTGTGAGCCATATTCCTTTGACTGTAAGATTTATGGGCAGGTAAAATAATTTTGTAAAAAAAATTTTTGTTACCGTGTTGAAGGATTTTTTGTAATAAAGATAAATGGGTCCTTTGCCAAAAGTTAAGTAGTCATAAGTCCTAATAGACGTGATAAGCCTGAATTCCTTAATCTCTGCCTTCCTTGTGAAATATGGGTTAACAAGATTTTTTGAGAGTAGCATACCAACTGTTACAATGGAAATACTTTAGTAAAATGTTACACGAAATTTTTTTTTTTTTGCTTGTAAAAATGTTACTCTTATTTTGGGGTTTTGTCATTAGTCAAATGAAGCAAATTGTCACGTTTGTGGTTTCTTAAAATTGAGCCAGTTTTGCTCATAACGACTTAGGCAAGACCTTAAAATAATTGCTTTTACGCAATCGTGCAATGCTGTTAGCACGAATGCAATTAAAATGTGCAACTTCGGCAATAATTGGGATAATTTTCAAGGATATACAAAAAAATAATTTAATATATTTTATATACAGGTTGTTTGGCAGAACGTTGAACATACGAAAATGGTGGATAGGTGGGGTCATCTGCTACTTACTCAGCCCTAATTTATTTGGCCCTGGCCCCCTGGATGTTTTTTAATTTTCTTTTTCTTTCTTCTAGTTTCAGCACTTTCTTAACTTTTAAGTGTATTTTCTATTAAATATGGGTAAAACACATTAAAGATTTTTAAAAAACAATAATATTGCCTATTATTGTTTTTTTTAATCTTTAATGTTGGCAGATTCTTGTAAAATTATTGCTTTATTCAGATGTTAGCTAGAAAAAAGTTATGAGTCCTCAAACTTACAGAAAGATGTAAAAAATACTTAAATCTTATTTTCAACTTGCATTAAAAAAAATATCCAGGGGGCCAGGGCCAAATAAATTAGGGCTGAGTAAGTAGCAGATGACCCCACTATTTTCGTATGTTCAACGTTCTGCCAAACAACCTGTATTTTCAGTGCTGTCTAATTTTTTTTTTCCGTTTACTGTTTGTAAGAAATGAATATAGCTTTGTGGTCAAGACACGATGAAATTTAACTTATTTCCAAAATAAAACAGCAATTTTTAATTTGATCTAAAAAGAATACATTAACGTAATACTTTTCTACTTACATTTAATGCATAACTCTGCTCTTCTAGTGGTACAGTCAGCAAAAAAAAAACGTCTACCAGTAAGGTTAAAATTAGTTTTCATGCATATATTAAACAAACTTTAGCAATATTTACTTTTTGCTATAAATTGTTGGTGGAGGTTTTACACACATTCGAATTTTCTTTGTCGACCGTATATAAGGCATACTGTACACGAGCGTGCTCTATCTTCATCTTCATATGCCATCAAGAAAACCTGTTCTCCATTTCACAGTTACTTTCACCATACCCTTTCCATATTCGACCCAAATTAGTTTCGACGAAGGTAGAGCAGTTTCAGCATCATATCTTAAAGAGTAGACACAATTTACCGGTACATTAGACGTGTTTCAGAAATGTGCAGAAATCGTAGTTTACCTGCCTTGTATGAAAAATGTGATTGTTTCATAAAGTAACTTTTTTTTTATTTTTTTTTTCAGACATAATTCTAGTCCATAGTTTTCATTCATACATTTAAATTAAAAATTCTAATCTAAACAGATAAAAACCCAAAACAAAATTGTGATTAATTTTTATAAATATTAAACTCGATAAAAAAAACAAAAAATAAAATAAAATAAAATTGACAAAAAATTATAAAAATGTCAGAACGGAAAAATATCTAAATAGGCCTTTAGTAAGGCAAGCGGAATGAAAAAGAATTTCAATATTTTTATAAAAGGCTTCAAATGCTTTTCAATAATGGAATGTGTGAATAACAAGGACTTGAAAAGCTCATAAAAAATAATAAGAATTTGTACACTTGTTGCTATTTTTTAAGTTACCCTTTCCATATTCGACCCAAATATTAGTTTCGGCGGAGGCAGAACAGTTCAGTCATACAGACACATTTTACAGGTAAATTAGACGTCGTTCAATATATGCAAAAATACGTAGGTAGGATATCTAGGGGGATCAGAATAGTGAGGAGATGCAGTAGGAATTTAGTGAATTTCTTATAGAAATGTGAGGTTTGGGGAATCTTTTCCTTTTCGGGAAGTGTTGTAAATTTTCAAGGGTTCATTGGCTGACTTTTAAATACTTACATAAATATTGTCGTCTGTATTCTGTAGGTACTAAATAAACGATAATTAGACACTGCAAACTTGCCAAAATTCGGAACCTCTTTGAGAATTTTCTTTTTAGAATAGGTTGAAAGGTTTTTCTAGAAAGAAATGGATTACAATAACTGTTTTATTTTAACCCCTGTAAAAGATATAATCTGTGGAAAAAACCCCTTAAAAATAACAACAAGAATATTCTCAAGACCCAAAATAAGTAGGTACTAAAACCTAATCCTACCACCAATCCAATTCTCCCGAAAAGTACAATCACCAAGTAAATTTTTAAACGCAACATTTTATTTATTTATCACACTTTATCGGGCTCCGGGCGGGCGTAGTGCGTGAATTTTTTAATCGCGACGAAATGAAACAATGGTACTGTGAGAACGAAACTGGCCAGGCCCCCGAAAATGTGTGAAAAATTTATAAGCAACCACCGATGCTGAAATTGTTCTCTGATTGCGAAGGAATAGAATAATGTTTTTGCGTTTTGTGTTCTATTTTCGAGTGAACTTTTTTTCTAATAATGTTAGTGAAAATGAGTTTTTGAAGTGAAAACTTCTTTAGGCGCGTTGGGCATTTTTGAGATGGGACTAAACCCATTTGACTTGATTCTTGATTCTTTTTTTTTAACTTAATTTTGCGACATTGACGACACCAGCTTTTGGCTATTAAAAAGACATCAACGTGTTGATTACTGCGGTGCGTGGTTTAAAAAACATCACGCGTTGATTAACGTGGTGCCGATTTTTTTTCAAATTTTCACTTCTGTCGGCACTCCCGGAGTGCCACTGTTTTTTTTTTAGTTTTGGACTACATGGAAGGACTGCCTATTAGACCTCCACAACCCAGTAACACTGTACCCCTTGGTAAGACTGGTTATCAGACTTTTCTGTAGACTGTCAAAGATCTACGAAGCATTTAGAATAGTGACGACAAATTAATAATATTAAAAAGAAAAATAAATTTCTAAATTAAAGCACAATTTCAGTTTTCAATGTATGAAGTATGTACAGTTATATTTGTTACACAGTTACTAAACAGATTAATTTGAAAGTAAATGTAAATAATATACGACATATTTTACTTTATAAAAGCCTAGTATATTTCTTAATACCAGCCTTGATAAATGGAAGGTTAAAAGATGACATAAAACCCACTTCAAAGGTATAAAATGGCGTCATTATCTTGAGTAACATCACAGATTACCCGAGATATATCTTAGTTAATTTAAGAGATACCTAAAAGATATCTTAGGTAACTTTACCTTCCCTTAGGTAAGAAAGAATAGGTATTTATATTGTCAGGATGGATATTTTTAACAATTTTTTTGCTGACTGTACGTACCAATTTAGTATAACATTTATTACAATTTTTTTATTCTAGAAAAAATAATAAGCATGCAATCTTAATTAAATTATACTTTAGATTGAAAAAAAAATTTTGACAGACAACTTTTTTTTTGGATGTGAAATTATCAAATAACTTCTCCCGCTCTGGGCGGAGCGGGAGGGCGTGTCAGACTCTTACTGACTAAAACCTACCCGTGTTCCTTCAGTTGCCATGTTGCCGGGGGCCACGATATCCCTTTCGGACTTCGCAACCCCGGTAAGCATCGGTCCTAGCGTACCCCATCAGTTCTGCTGACATCTCTTTGAGGCGCGAGAGGAACACAACACGCCGTAGACCCGGGCCTGGTCCTTATCGGACGGCGAGCTACTCATTGCTCACCGTCCGCAAGCCCACGCTTACTGTGGCCGGAAATCGGCCTGCGATTCCTGACGCCCAGGGCGTCTCCTTCGGCGGTTAGGGGCACATACAACCTGAGGTAGAATTAAATGTCAATTTTCTTTGGGAAATCCAAGTTAGCCATAGTTACTTTTGCTATTTATTTGTATTTTAGGACACCAATACGGGGAGTATTAGAGGATCGAAATAAAGAACATTTATAATATCAGGGTCTAAAAACAAATGCTTGTAAAAATATTCGAATGTCAAATCAATAAAATATTATCGCAGTAAAACATAAAAAAATGCCACGATTCCATTAATAATTATGATTCCAATAATAATAAAGTACGTACAACCCTAAACAAAGGGGTGAAGAAGAATCCTCATAGATTTTTCATGTCTGGCCGAAAACACCGTAAACACGAACGTGAGTTACAAAACAGAACATGTTTAATAATTAAAACATAAATTAGGACTCGTGTTTAAATGCCAGGCGATGACCCTAACATTAGGGGTGGTAATTCGGAGTAATCAAGTTTTGTGTTGCTTTTACCGCGAATGTAAAAGTTGGTTGAGGTACAAAATGAGGTGATTTGAGGCCATTTATTTATTTATTTCCACGAAACTGAAATTGCAAAGAGATATTGGAAGTTCTGTATGCCAGCTAGTTACATAATTCCTTGCATAAGACTAGCTCCGCGTGTAGGTGAGATATAATCCCTCGGGAACGTACTACCGAGATAAAAGTGTCTATGTCTTTAACCCGGTACCCTAATTGCGTAATACAACACAATCACAATCTGCTTTGATTTGAAACAGATTGCTAATCCATTGCTTCATAAGTTGGAAAAAAAATGTTCAACAACGTAAATAACGCAATGAATAGTATTGAACTGTCAAAATGAAACAAATTAGGAATAATTGTTTACGAAATTAAGGTACGCAATTAGGGTACAGGTCATGGTCTACCCGTGTGCCAAATTTCATTTAAATCCAGTCAGCTGTTAAAGAGTGTAAACGTTACAGACGGACAGTTACATTTGCATTTATAATATTAAGTATGGATAAAATTAAACGTCTGTTTGCCTATCTGTGAGTGCACTTATAGGTAATTCGATTTCAACATAACATATTTACAGGATTTTTGTTTTATATGAGTCCCCTTGAACGGAGCCATGGGCTCAACTCATCATTATCATCCACAGCCCGATTTCACCAACACCATACCACCACCAACACCATATGGCCCGCGAAGAAAGAAATAAAGAAAAAGTATTTATTGGGAATCGCACAGGAAGAACACAAACTAAATAGAACGACACAAATATAGTAATTTTTATTTTTACACAAAAAAAAAACAACAAAGTGAAAAATAACATTATTTTCAGAATTCGTTGTCTTTGGTTATGTATATTCGTTTTTGCCATTGTCTTCCGAAATTAAAGTTTTTTTTTTGGAAGTCGGTTGTTTATTTTTTATGCAAAACGTTTTTATTTTTCACTTTTTAGTTGAGGTACCTACCCCACACAAATTCGTATACCACTACTTGCTATGTAAAATCAGTGACAGGAAGTTATTATCAACATATAAGTGGAACAAATACATATTATTAAAGTTAACTCAAAAACTACCCGATCCAAGTTAATAAAATTCATATGAAACCACCGCGCAAGCTTCTTAAGACTACCAAATGAAAAAAGAATTTTCAAAATTTGTCCACAATTGATAAAAATATCGATAAACATACATTAAAAAAATATATACAGACGAATTGAGGACCTCCTCCTTTTTTTACGATTTTTTTAAAAACAGGCAGGTGACATTGACGCCACCGGTTAGTAAAAAAATGCGACAAAAGCACAATTGATATAAATGTTCGTAACAGGGGTAAAAAAAACAAATGACCCTCATAAATCATCCATGACCCTAATTCCTATTACGAACAGAAAAAAACAAAGACATGGGAATTATTAGCACATCATGTATTTTACCCCATTGTGGCCCTTCTGGCTAGAACAGTGTTCTCAGCACAAATAATTGTTTTAGAGGTGCATTAAAAAAGCTTCTATTAGTGGCGATACTTACTTAAGGCCACGTTCACGGCCTCGAGCGATGCGACTTGCAACGCGACTTACGTCAAGCGACGCGTTACAGTCCGATACAAACTTTATGGCGACCGCGGGGGTGAGGCGTGGGGTACTGATCTCGAAGAGACGAGACCTAGGTCCCAGCAGTTGGAACATTATGTTTGCAAAGTGCAAAATTAAATAATGTGCACAAACTTTGCTTTTACATGCTCAAATATCCCGCCCCATCATCGCGAATTTGTATGTATTTTTGTATTTTTGAAGCTATGCCAGTTGTTAACCCCGGTAGGGTTAACAACTCATCAATTAGTTACGACTCCCCCGTGCCAGCCCTGATGGCTTAGGGTTGCTAGTAATGGACTTTTTAAAATTTAATTAATTGATACGGAAATGGGTTCTGCATGTAATTGGAATGTCTTTCTGTTAAAATGGGTTTGATGTGGATACGTTTTTGTTTCTGCTGTCGTGTCAGGACCATGCTTTATGCAGGTTATATGTACCAGTAGCGTTTTGGTTGTCAGACTTAACGGCAAAAAAAAAGATGTAATTTAAACAACGGTATGCTTTGAAAAAACTTTTTACAAAAAAAAAAAAAAACAACCGACTTCAAAAAAAACACTACAAAGTGAAAAATAACTTTAATTTCGGAAGTCGGTGTCTTTGGTTTTGAATTTTCGTTCTTTGTCACCGACTTCCGAAATTAAAGTTATTTTTCACTTTGTAGTGGTTTTTTTTTAAGTCAGTTTTTTTTTTTTTTGTAAAAAGTTTTTATTTTTCACTTTTTAGTTGTGGTAGCTACCCCACATAAATTCGAATACCACTACCTGCTATGTAAATAACAGTGACAGGAAGTTATCATATCATCCACATACTAAGTGTACAATACAAAAACTACTCAAGCAAAGTTAATAAAATTTATATGGGACCACCTCTGAAGTATGATCTACCAAACAAAAAAAGAATCATCAAAATCAATTCATAATTGGCGGAGTAATCGCGTAACAAACATACAAAAAAAAAAAAAAAAAAACATACAGTTGAATTGAGAACCTCCTCCTTTTGGAAGTCGGTTAAAAAGGACACATAGGTACGTACATTAATACCATGAAAGAAATATATACAGGGTGTTTGGCAGAACGTTGAACATACGAAAATGGTGGATAGGTGGGGTCATCTGCTACTTACTCAGCCCTAATTTATTATAACCCAATATTTCCTCACCTATAGTTTGGGAACCACAGCTGGTCTACCTATTACGGGTCACAAGATACAGCCCTCTGTGACATAGGGTCGGACAGACATAATCTGTTTCGATTTGAAACAGATTGCTAATCCATTGCTTCATAAGTTGGAAAAAAAAATCTGTTTAACAACGTAAATAACGCAATGAATGTTGTTGAACTGCCAAAATGAAACAAATTAGGTAAAATTGTTTTCGAAAATAAGTTACGCAATTAGGATAATGGTCTCGTTAGTACCTTTTGAGTGCGGAACCCTAAAAACCAGTTTCATACTTTTTTTTTTTGTTGAAAAAATGGCCAGTGAGTGTATCAGCTTTTTTTTTTTTGTTTTGCTTTGTGTGTATAACGGGTTTCAGTGGTTTTTTAAACAAAAGTTTATTGTTTTAAATTGCGAAGCTGAAAGGATTGTTTTGAATGTGATAACAGGATTATAATCCGTTCTGATTGCTAGCTGTTGTTTTAAAAATGTGATACAGAATTAAATTCATGTTTTTTGCTCCGAAAATACACGGTTATTTTAAATAGAGTAAACATGAAACAGAAATAAAATAATGTTACTGACAGAAGGAGAATGATGATTGGCAACGTTGCTGCTATCGAGCCTTTTCGATTTGGCGGAACGAAAAAAAAATAATACATGGAAAATGAACTGCATGAATTCCTTTTTTTTTGCATTTCAGTATTGTTCTGAAATCACTACGAACGAAAAATTTATAAAAAAACATGTGTGCAATTCACACGTGGTAGAAGTGAAACCTTCAAAAATTTTGGCTTTGAGATAATGAAAATTTCGGGAAGAGGATAATTTTAAGTTTTAGTAATGATCATAGTGATACAAAGTTTGATAATTATTTTATTCGTATATATTACATAGATTTATTCAGAGCTATTTTAGGTACCTACATCACGCTTTTAGCAATAAAAATGGAATTTTAAAATGTTAGGTAAATGTACTGGGTCTTTAATCTTATATCACGCCCTTCATGATCATTATTATCACACACACACACATACACTCATACCTACACACACACACCACTCACATACACTAACACACAACATACAATTTTACTCTATTATTACCATACAGTAGAATGACACAGTCCACTTGAGATATAAGTTTTTGCTGATTATTGACCGTAAACTACCTCTTATAATACAGGTATACCCTAGCTTAAGAGGTAGTGAATATTATTCTTGTACAGATTTTGCAACAAACTATAAATGTATTTTCTAAACCAAATGTATTATCACACTGTATTTTCAAACTCTGTATGTTTTTGTATAAATAAAGTTTTTTTTTTTTTTTTAATTATTTTGCTGTGATGTTATTTTAAAACTGTGATATCTCCTAATATATTCATTGAAATCGAATGATGTTGAGGGCAATTTTGTTTTAAATTAAATACTCGTGATGAATAATGTATTTATTTGGATAAGGATTAATATCATGTTTATAAAAACACCTTCGCAAATAATGCATTATTTTAGAACAAATTTGGTTAGCATAAAAATGGTTATAGTGAGCCATCCTTAAAAGATAGACATATGCTGTCGCGGACTTTTTTTTTTGAACTTTTAAAGGGGAACAATTCTGTCATACATGATTTTTACGAAACTTTAACCGTTTACGCAGCGCACGCAGCGGAAGCTCTCAAAAGGAAAAATAAAACCCCCCGATTTTGAAACATTCTTCATTGGTGCTCCGCTCCTATTAGTCTATGAATTTGTGTCTGTCTCTTTTTACTGTCGCTTTTTCGTTTCATCGACTTTCAAATCACAACGATGCTAAAGAAGTTTTCACTTCAAAACTAAATGATTAAAGAGCTCCAATCGGTCAGGAACGAGTCTAAATCGTCAGACCAGTATTTCTTCTGCCAGGGTTGCGAAGAAGTCCGAAAGGGATATCGTGGCCCCCGGCAACATGGCAACTGCAGGAACACGGGTGGGTTTTAGTCAGTAAGAGTCTGTCACGCCTTCCCGCTCCGCCCAGAGCGGGAGAAGTTATTTGATAATTTCCCAACCAAAACAAAAACAAAAAGCAGTGGGACGACATAGGTTAACGTTAGCCGGAAAAAATAATGGGTTACGATTTATTTTCTAAGAATTATTTTTGCTAATCTTGTTTTTTCTGCTGTTGGTACAACAAGTCGTACATAAGCCGCACTGTATATTTTCTTGATCTCAATATTTGGGATTTTCAAACTCTGCCAAGTGCTGGCTCTTCTAGCATTTTTTCCGGTTAGGTTTTTACGCTTTTGAAGTGATTTAAAAGTAACTTTATTGTATTGTATTAGAATGGTAAGCATAGTTTTATTAACTACCGGGTTTTCGGAGAACTTATTTTTAACAAGAAGCATTAGTTGCCTTTTATAATACGTTCTCAAAATCAGCATCCTAGCCGTACTCAAAAACTCACTAGACTGGTCACGTAGGTGCCGTTCGTGGTCTGAAAATAATATTGATAAACTATTCCACCGAACCGCACTCATCAAAATTTTGTTTCAGTGCGGTTCGTAGAATTGCTTAGGTGCGGTTCGGTCAAGTGCCGTTGGAATCAGTGCTCTGAGTGGAATACCTCAAAACGTTTTTGACTGCCATCTTCGACTGTTATAAAACTAGAAATCCCATTTACTAAAACTTCTGTAACTCATCATCTGCCTAGCCTTTTCCCAACTATGTTGGGGTCGGCTTCCAGTCTAACCGGATGCAGCTGAATACCAGTATTTTATATGGAGCGACTGCCTATCTGACCTCCACAACCTAGTGACTAGGTAACACGATACCCCTTGGTAAGACTGGTTGTCAGACTTTTTGGGCTTCTAACTATCCGTAACGACTGTCAAAGATCTACAAATGACAGCCGGGACCAACGGCTTAACGTGCTTTCCGAGGCACGGAGGGGACTTGGTATGTAAAGATGGTCACCCATCCACGGACCAACCGCGGCAAGCGTAGCTTAACCTGATCGATCGACCCGTGCAGCTGCGTGCAGCAACTAAAACTTCTGTAACTAACTAATAATAAAAAAGTATCGCTATCAAAAAGCTAGCGCCAAGAATCGCGAGACTCACAGCGCCATCTATATGATAGTGCAAATTCAGCAGTTTTATCTCCCCTAGTGAAATGGTATCATTTCTCCTCCTTGCACTACGTCAATATTACTTGAGATGTGTAGGGTGACCATGACAGGGAGAAATGTAGAATAAATCGTTTTTGAAGTGAAAACTTCTTTAGGCGCGTTGGGCATTTTTGAGATGGGACTAAACCATTGATTTCACGACACTGTTACGACACCAGTTTTTGACCATTAAAAAGACATGAACGCGTTGACTACCGCGGTGCCGATTTTTTTTCGCGCCATTTAATTTTTGAGATGGGAAAAAACAATTGAAGTCGCGACACCGTTATCGACACCTCATTTTTTTTTAAACGCGATTGTGCTCTATTTATATTACGTTACGGATCAATGTTCTATGCAAGTATTTTTACTTTAAAGGTTTTGAAAGTTTTCTTTTTTTTTGTAACCGCGTTGTGCTGTTTATTTAGATAAGTTTATGGACCAATGTTCTATACAAGTATTTTTCTTCCATCACAGCGATCTTGTTCAAGTTTTCACTTCTGTCGGCACTCCCGGAGTGCCACTGTTTTTTTTTATTTCTAGTTCCATTGAGTCTGTACTGTAGGAAAGTTGCATAAGTTCAAAATTATTTCTGCAAAAAGTTTTATTATTATGATGCCGATTTTTTATTGAATACGCCGAAAATCAATTTATAACTTTTCTTTTACGCGAACGTGACGCATAATCTCGCCATTCGTTTTATTTTACTTTATTTTTAATTTAAGCGTCATATTAGGCGCAAATAAACTTTAATTTCACCAAGATGAAAGAATACCTAACCTACCCTAAATATTGAAAACGCTAGGGTGCAAAATGGATAAGGGTTTTTTTAAAGTCAAAATGAAACAAATCGAAAATCGATGAGGGATTTTTCTTTTTAATTTCAGAATAATAAATAAGCTTGCTCTGTCTGAGTGTGTCAAATTATTTATTTCAATTATTAAATTATTTATTAGGTCAAACATTACGAAGAGAATTTACCTGTCTCTTCCAAACTGTAGTTTCATATTGAAAAGTTTGTGCAGAAGAATCTGGTGTCACAACTTTTTACTAAACTAGCGTTTGTCCGCGGCTTTGCCCGCGTGGAGAAATTATCCCACGGAAACGAACTACCGTAACGCGCATGCCAGTAAAGGAATCCCAGTCGGAATATTTTTTCCGACATCTTCAACAATCATCGTCATATTTCACTCTTCCTCATGAATCACTCCGTCCATTGGTTAAAAGCATTTGAAAATCTGTTCGGTAGTTTTTGAGTTTATCATGTCTTTCTCAAAAGTCTTCTTAGTTACTTAGGGACTTAGTTTTATAATATTTTTAACCGACTTCAAAAATATAGGAGGTTCTCAATTCGACTGTATTTTTTTTTAATTATGTTTGTTACCTCAGAACTTTCTACTGGGTGAACCGATTTTGATGATTCTTTTTTTATTTGAAAGCTGGTGCTTCCGATGTGGTCCCATATAAATTTTATTAACTTTGCTTGGGTAGTTTTTGAGTTAGTTTCAATAATACGATTTTTTTCCCACTTAGTATGTGGATGATATGTTAAGTTCCTCTTACTGTTATTTACATAGCAGGTATTCGAATTTGTGTGGAGTAAATACCACAACTAAAAAGTGAAAAATAAAAACTATTTACAAAAAAAAAAACCGACTTCCAAAAAAAACACTACCAAGTGAATAATAACTTTAATTTCGGAAGTCGGTCGCAAAAAACGAAAATTCAAAACCAAAGACACCGACTTCCGAAATTAAAGTTATTTTTCACTTTGTAGTGTTTTTTTTTGGAAGTCGGTAAGTCGGTTGTTTTTTTTTTTGTAAAAGTTTTTTTACTAAATTGCATCCTCCACCTCTTTCTTAACATCATGGTCACCCTACCAGCGAGCAACCCACCTGTAAAAAAAAGTATGGCGGCACGTCTCGTCGACGTCGTCTCATTTTTCATGCACCCACTTGGGCGCGAAAGCAAATATGCATTAAATATATTGATTTTGTAAACCAACGTGTGTGAATCCCGGTAGAAAAGATACTAACCGATGCGATTTCTAGCGTGGTAATCTTGAAAGAATTGATTTGTAAGAAAAGCAACATCAAAAACATTCAACGTCAAAGTCATATGCTGTACAAAAGATTATGTATTTGTTATGCCCGATTCCTATAACTTACGGACTGTTGGGTGCATATTATTGGTTAAAATTAAGACTAGTATCTAAAGAAAGAAAGAAAGAAAGAAAGAAAGAAAGAAAAAACGTGTGGCACTCGGGGACTGCCGCGGTAAAGCTATTGCATAGCATTTGTAACCTCCGTACTTCCTATTTGTCAACGCCACACTTGGGATGATGACGTGATGACATAAAACAAAAATTACGTTCCCATGACAACATCACGTTTCCCATGACAACATCACGTTGTCATGGGAACCGTCATTACATGGTAGGCGGAGTGGGGGGGGTGTTAGGTTTTATTTTCGTTACGGAATTTCTTGATTCGGTCGCCGCTCTCAAAGCCCGCGATAAAAGCTATGCCTTTTTAAACTAACAAAAAAATTGTAACGACCTGTGCGAGGCCAAAAAGCCCATATCTCAGCATAATACTGCGATATTTTAATAAATACCGCGGCGCGGCGTATCTTTACCAATAATGAAATAAGACCTCATAGCTTTGCATAGCAGACCCTCCCATATAGAAGTAGCTAGTAAACTATTTATAAGCTCAGTTTGGCAATAAAATATGCTACCATTGGTAAGAAAACGATTCGTTTTGGTTTATAGGAACCGAGCATATTTTCGAAAAGTTCTCTCTAATCGTCGTGTCTGTGTCGTTTACCGTTTAGAAGATAATCACTTATTTTGTTTTGCGTAAGTGCAAAAGAAGGGAAAAATATTCTCACCACATGTCGTATATGCACACATCTACAGTTTGTGAGTTAGAGATTAAGTCAAGAGCTATTTATAAAAAGTTATTAATTCATTAATAAAGCCACAGCTAACGCAACTATATTAACATGATTGTAGCGCCCGACCGAAAAACTGTTGCCCTGGAAAAATATCAGTTGCTAGTTACGACAGTTAGCGGGGAGGGCGACGACTTATCTCAAAAAAAAAACTTTTTACAAAAAAAAACAACCGACCTCCAAAAAAAAACACTACAAAGTGAAAAATAACTTTAATTTCGGAAGTCGGTGTCTTGTGTTTTGTATTTTCGTTTTTTGCCACCGACTTCCGAAATTAAAGTTATTTTTCACTTTGTAGTGTTTTTTTTGGAGGTCGGTTGTTTTTTTTTTTGTAAAAAGTTTTTATTTTTCACTTTTTAGTTGTGGTACCTACCCCACACACATTCGAATACCACTACCTGCTACCAGTGACAGAAACTTATCATACAAAAAAATAATTTAAATAATTTAATACCCTTTCAAACAAAAAAAAAAATAATTTTCAAAATCGGTCCACAATTGACGGAGAAATCCGTGGACATACATAAAAAAAAACAAACATACGCGACGAACATATAACCTCCTCCTTTTTGGAAGTCGGTTAAAAAAATTAGCATTTTAAAGCTTAATATTTGGAAAACGGGTGGTCTCTGAATCCAAAAATAGTTAAATCTCGCAATATTTTTTAACTACACCCCACAGGCCACACTATGGGATAGATGAGAAAAATAAAACATTCCCACTTTACGTGTAGAGTACTTAAAAAAAACATGATATTATTTTATCACATTGTCGGCGTGATTAAAATGTATACCCATGCCAAATTACAGCTAAGCCGCGGACAGACAGACGGACATGGCGAAACCTTAAAGCATTCTTGTACTGTTTCTTACTACGAAACTAAAAAGAAGCTTCTAAAGCCGGGTCTCCTGCGCGTGTTTTTTTTTACACAAAAACATTGCAACAAAGAGGCGTGGTCATACACATTTGTCTATGCTTTGTATGAAAATAAATGTTTATGTGTAAGCTTTTTGTGTAATCTTTTTGTGTAATGTTTCGAAAAAACATGCGCAGGAGACCCGGCTATTCGAAGCTCCTTTTTTGGATTTCGTAGTACACAAGAAAGCTTTAAAGTTTCGTTAGTTTAACTAATTAGTTAGTTTAATTTTAAAAAAATTGTTAGTTTAACTAACAAAAATTTTGGAATAAACAAAAAATTAATAATAATTACGACGTGTGCTGTGCTACATGTATAATATTAGTATTGATTTGAACTAGTCCTACCTAAACTACATGAACAACGAATTAGACAAGATCACCGTCCCATAAGATCTTCAGTTCGACTCCCATGCGGGTGTCAGTTAGTCACGCAATTACCCAACAGTCAACGAGTTCAAACTTACCCTCAAAGGTGCGGGTTCATTCCCGATGCATTGTGTAATTGACGGCGAGTTTACTAACGTGTAGTTAAGGTGTCGTTAATTGAGACAGTCTTGTGAGTAGTTTGAACTGGGCGGGTAATTGATAGTATGGAGAAGTTTAAGGCCTTTCACAGATTAGTACAGATGGGGCACTCTGCAAAATCATTTAAATAATTATTTAAAAAACAAAAAACCCGACTGCAAAAACACACACACACACACCATAACTTCAGGTTATTGGTTTGTCCCGCCTGCAATACCAAAATTCTATGCTTGTTTTTCTCTTTTCAGTTATGTGTTTTTGCAGTCGGAATTTTATGTTTTTTTATTTTTTTTTTATTTCAAGCTTTTTAGTTTTATTAAAATAATATACATATAGGTATTGACTCATTATTAGCTTTTATTTGATACCAATAATGTAGCTTTTTTAATCTACCCCTCTCTTTTTTTTGAATTTTCAGATGCAATATATAAATATTATATAACCTATGACACTCCCACAATTAAGACGAATCTAACGACACCTCACATGTTAAAATCCATCAAGCCGTTTAGGCAACAGAGCGTGCGAAAGAAATAGACATACATACATATATACACTCGAAAAACATTACCCTCCTTCTGAAGCAGTCGAGTAAAAAGCGACTCTTGCTACGACACAATAAAGTGCAAATCTGGTTGTTTAAGTCCTATGTAATAGGGGGCGATTCTATTGCCATCAACTGGGCACAAATCTAGACTGCGGGCAAAATTCCTTATGGAAAAACCCAATATCACTTTGCCCGACCTGGGAATCGAACCCAGGACCTCATGCTCAGTAATAGCGTTTTTTATTGGCCTTAAATTGCGTGGAGAAAAAACCACGAAATAGAAAATGTTACTAAATAAATTCTTCACAACTGTCTAATTAAAGGCCTACGTAGTTGGTTCTACCAACTACGTAGGCCTTTACAACACCTAAATATACGTGTAAAAATTACGAATTCCCGAAAACCGTTTTATTCTTCGGAATTCACATAAATATTTTTGTGTGTAAGATAGCGAATTAAAAATTAATACCTCTGCTACCAAAAAAATACGTTCGGGGCATCCCGTTGGGGTTTTTAATTATTACAACCCCCGAGACGAGGGGCGAAAATTAATTATAACAATGAGCTTTGTTATACTTATGTTATTTTTGGGAGGGTATATTATTGATGTTTACGTAGTGTTTTTGGTGGGTAGTTGCTGGTGGTAGCAACGAGCGGGCGTTTTGGGGGACTGTCTTATGTAATTGTGACGTTCAAAAAGTGATGATTTTCAATCCAAAGTGAATAAACTACTTTTTTATTTTGATCTCGTAGAGCTTACATAATCAGCTTATAATGTTCCCACTGCTGGGACACAGGCCTCCTCTCTGTGAGAGGGAGTGGGCCGTAATCCACCACGCGGGCCCAGTGCGGGTTGGTAGATGTCACACGTCTTCAAATTTTTGGTTCTAGGACATAGGTTTCGTCACGATGTTTTCCTTCACCGTTTTAAGAGCAGTGGTGATGAAATAATTTACACAAAGTAAAGCGCCTGTCTGGGTTCGAACCTACGACCTATAACTTACAAGTCGTAGCCGTTACAACTGGGCCTTCTGCTCTTATACCAATTTATTAGCAGTCAATAGCCTAGTAGTGTGACCCTCAGACTGCCAAGCTAGGCTCGGAACCGGTTTAAAAAATACCGGTTAAAACCAGTTTATTTGAGTTTTACTCCGAACTTTTCTCAAGAACGTGAACGTTTTAAGAACTTTATTTTAACCTAAATTAACCGGTTTAGTCGACGAGCGGCGTGTTGGTAAACGCGTTGCAACTTGTGATTACTTGTGAGGATGCCACGCTGAATAAAAACTAAACACAAAACCGGTTAGTATTGCTCTAAACCGTTTAATTCGAAAAAAACCTTTATGTAATAAATCCTCCAAAATCGGTTTATAAAAACCGGTATATACGAACGAAACCGAATGTAAAAGTTTTTGCGTCAAGTACTTAATAACGGTTTGAAAATTTAACCGGTATCCGAGCCTTGGCCAAGTCATAGGTCTCGAGTTCAAACCCAAGGCACGCACCTCTGACTTTTCGGACAGATAGCGGTCAGACTATAACACCCGTTTTTTGCGTCGGGGGTTAAAAATCTTTCACACAACCCATCCATTTCCTTGGGTCTTCCTCTATTCTTATTCGTACTCAAAACTTAGCCTCGTAACAAAGGCATGAAAATGTCTAGTTTTCAGAGTTTTTGCAACAATATGTATTCATATTCAGACAATTTTGTGTATACGAGCAATCTTGCTCTGTTGCTCTCCGCATCTAGACAAAATTGTTTCGGACACTTGAAGTCTTAAAACTTCTTGCCTCTTTAAAAGTGAATTTGAAAGTGGAAATGTTTTTGTAAGAACGAAAATTTTGTGCATGCTTCTTAAATAAATTAATAGTTTAAAAAACACTAGAAAAACACGCTTGAAACCTGATCGTGTTCAAAGTCCATTACGTGGCCTTTCTCACAAGTGCAAACACGACTATGATACGATATTCCATCATGGAATGCCAGTGCCTATCTTCCGGCTTCATCATCAGACCTTGAAACCTAATCGTGGTCAAAGTTCATTACAAGACTTTTCTAAGAAATCCAAAACAGCTATGATACGATTTTCCATCATGAAGTTCCAGTTCATATCTTCCGGCTCCATCATCAGATCAGTTCGACAGTACCATATTATTGTATTGTCATCAGAACTACATACAGCTGCCAATTTTCATTACGCTACGACCCTTGGAAGATGGTTAAATTAGTTACCTTAGATTCCATTACATAGTTACATACAGGTCGACCTAATAAAAGCGTGTAAAAAATAAGCGAGTTTTTAGAGCCCCGCTCTTGCTTCGATTCGTATATGAATCTATGGCGGCAACTACATTGCCACATGCAAATTACGCATCACACTGACGTTACGCAAAATCCTGCAGCAAGCAGAGTTCAAAAAACAGCTGTTTCAAAGTAAAGTGCAATACCTGTGTGGTCAAAATGTATGGAAAAGCTGTTTTTAAGCTATTGCATAGCTTTTATCGTGGGCTTTGAGCGCGGCGACCGAATCAAGAAATTCCGTAACGTAACGAAAATAAAACCGTAACGAAAATAAAACCTAACACCCCCACTCCGCCTACCATGTAATGACGGTTCCCATGACAACGCGATGTTGTCATGGGAACGTAATTTTTGTTTTATGTCATCACGTCATCATCCCAAGTGTAGCGTTGACAAATAGGAAGTATGGAGGTTACAAATGCTATGCAATAGCTTTACCGCGGCAGTCCCCGAGTGCCACACGTTTTTTTTTTTTTTAAATAACCGACGGAAAATTTCAACGCAGGGGGGTTCAGAATCATGTACTGAATTCATGGTAACAGTTTTCGCGTCGATGTCCCTGCCACCCTGTATATGCTAGTCGCGCGGTAAACCCTGCTTGCGCGATGCAGGATTTTTCGTAACGTCGGGCTTCTGACTTGGCTTCACATGGCGACGGTTTCCTCACGATGTTTTCCTTCAACGTTTTTGAAGCAAGTGATAATCATACAATACGCACCTGAATCTGAAAAGTCAGAGATCACTTGGTAGTCCGACGGTCACATCACTAGGCTATCACTGCAATCACCAGGTTAGAGACTAACTACACGAGCACTCCGGGAGTGCCGACAGAAGTGAAAACTTGAACAAGATCGCCTTGGTGGAAGAAAAATACTTGTATAGAACATTGGTCCGTAACCTTATCTAACTAAAGAGCACAATAGAGTTTACAAAAAAAAAAAAAACGTGTGGCACTCTGGGACTGTCGCGGTAAAGCTATTGCATAGCATTTGTAACCTCCATACTTCCTATTTGTCAACGCTACACTTGGGATGATGACGGATGATAACATAAAACAAAAATTACGTTCCCATGACAACGTGATGTTACATAGTGTTACATAGTAGGCGGAGTGGGGGTTGTTAGGTTTTATTTTCGTTACGGAATTTCTTGATTCGGTCGCCGCGTTCAAAGCCCGCGATAAAAGCTATGCAATAGCTATATCTTCCAAAACCTTTAAAGTGAAAAATACTTGCATATAACATTGATCCGTAACGTAATATAAATAAAGATCACAATCGCGTTTACAAAAATGAGGTAAGTATCGGTAACGGTGTCGCGAGTTCTTTTGTTTTTTCCCATCTCAAAAATGCCCAACGCGCCTAAAGAAGTTTTCACTTCAAAAAAGATAATAAAAATCCCTAAATCGTACTCAAGTTACGGGCTAACACAATTTACTCCCATCGACACGCTTAGGTACAAGAGCTTACTTATCACAGATCCACCTTTTCCAAATTACTAATTGTAAACATAATTTATTTTGTATCAGCAAATATTTGAAAAGCTCTTCAATTTTTCTCTCAAATCGGCAGATATCGATTGAATTTTGGCAAGTCAATAGTTTAGAAAGGTTACCGATGATGGTTCGGCCAAAATTATTGGCACACCGTCTGTACATACATACAAATTAATAAAATTGAAGTGTCTGTTTGTAAATTCTTTTTAGTAAATGCATATGAAAGTATATTCGGTACAACAAAAAATCATTTTTGTTAATTTTTGTTTGTCTGTCTGTTTGTTCCGGCTAATCTCCGAAACGGCTTGATTGAATTTGACGGGCCTTTCACTGGCAGATAGCTGATGTTATAAAGAATAACTAGGTCTTGTATATCTTTTAATCAATATACACCGCTCTGGGCGGAGCGGGAGGGCGTGTCAGACTCTTACTGACTAAAAACCACCCGTGTTCCTTCGTTTGCCCTGTTGCCGGGGGCCACGATTTCCCTATCGGTTTTCTTCGAACCCCAGGCAGGCATTGGCCCTAGCGGACCCCGTCAATTCTGCTGACATCTCTTTGAGGCGCGCGTGGAACACAACGCGCCGTCGACCCGGGCTTGGTCCTTATCGGACGGCGAGCTACCCATTGCTCACCGTCCGCAAGCCCGCGCCTACGGTGGCCGGAAATCGGCTCGCGATTCCCGCCCCGGACGTCTCCTCCTGCGGCGGTTAGGGGCGTGAGGGCGCGAACTTTGCCTCTCCCTCACGCGTTCCGCCTCCTCGTTCGCGAGCATTACCGCTTCGCAGAAGGAGGTGACTGCCTGCCATTTCCTCTCGCTACTCGGGCTACCTTAGCGCGCATTCTCCTTAAAGTGAACAATAATCGTTGTTTCTCTGTGTTATGTTTATGTGTAATAAGATACCTTTACACTGTATTTTGCAAGACCATTCTCGGTGCTAGCAAAACAGCAATCTCCTTTCTCTCAATCAAGTTTTACGATTTGCACGAAAATAAAAACAGTTCATACATTGCATTACATTTTATAGTAGGTATTACACCATTCGTTTCAACCGGACTCTCACACGAAGGGTTCCGTACCTTATTAGGATCGAGCAAAAAACGCTGAAATAACACTTTCCTTGTATGTATCCCCTTTTAATGTATAAACTATTATTTGGTCTTATAGCGTGTACCTATTACGCTTCATGAGATACAGCCCGCTGACAGACAGACTGACGGACGGACGGACAGCGGAGGCTTAGTAATAGGGTTCCGTTTGTTACCCTTTGGGTACGGAACCCTAAAGAGAAATAAAAGAAAAAAAAATGTGTGGCACTCGGGGACTGCCGCGGTAAAGCTATTATAGCATAGCATTTGTAACCTCCATACTTCCTATTTGTCAACGCTATACTTGGGATGATGACGGATGATGACATAAAACAAAAATTACGTTCCCATGACAACATCACGTTTCCCATGACAACATCACGTTGTCATGGGAACCGTCATTACATGGTAGGCGGAGTGGGGGTGTTAGGTTTTATTTTCGTTACGGTTTTATTTTCGTTACGGAATTTCTTGATTCTGTCGCCGCGCTCAAAGCCCGTGATAAAAGCTATTCAAAAGCTTAAAAATTTTTGATTCTGCACAAAACAAAAAAATACATAAGACACACTCTAATACAATGTAGCCAAAAGCCTCGTATTCAACCAATAAAATTTAAAAGTTTGATAATGTTGGTTGTCCAATGTCCATGGCTTGATGTCATGACAGGTCAAAGTTTAGATAGAATATTCCTTATTAAGTACACCATAAAAATTACAGACATTAATTTAGAAATTTTACATTGGGTGACACAATGGGCGGTCTTATCGCTAAAAGCGATCTTTTAAAACTTTATGATCATAAATAAAGTACAAACTAATTCCATGGGTCAGACCAATACCAAAGACGTAAACATGCGTTGTCTGTATACTCGTATCTCCGCCATATATCCACTTGTGTTGCCACAAAAGGGTAAAAAGAAACCCTAGCAATAATATCAACAAGAACACACCGACTACCCGCAACGAATATATTTTTTATTAAAACTACCGCCGTCTAATGTCAAATGCAAAATGTTATTACGGCCGCCAGTGTACGACGATTTCAATTTCAACAAGTGGGTAGCGATATTGCGCCCCCACTGTATGTACACTGCCGTGCATTGTTAAGTGGTGATAGATTTTATATTGGTTCTGCTTGATAGTTTTTTTTTTTTGTCTTCCTTGAATATAAATTGATTTGTCTTCTTAAGAGTCCGTGCACGAAATCGACTGATTCAGAATCATGTACTGAATCCATGGTAAGAGTTTTCGCGTCAATTTACCTGCCATCCTGTATAGATTTGTAATCACGTTCTCGAAAACGGCTCTAACGATTTCAATGAAAGTTGCAATATAAGGGTTTTTGGGGGCAAAAAATAGATCTACCTAGGTCTCATGTTTGAAAAAAAAAATTGTTATATTCGTATTTTCACCCGAGCAGAGCTCGGTCGCCCAAAGTTTAGAACAAGTAGAAAGAAAGAAAGAAAAAACCGGCCAAGCGCGAGTCGTACTCGCCCATGAAGGGTTCCGTAGCAGCAAGTAACATTGAATGAAAGGTAAATTGCGGTTTACGATTTATGACGTATTAAAAAAAAACTACTTGTTAGATCTCGTTCAAACCAATTTTCGGTGGAAGTTTACATGGTAATGTACATCATAATTTTTTTTTAGTTTTATCATTCTCTTATTTTAGAAGTTACAGGGGGGGGACACACATTTTACGACTTTGGAAGTGTCTCTCACGCAAACTATTCAGTTTAGAAAAAAATGATATTAGAAACCTCAATATCATTTTTGAAGACCTATCCATAGATACCCCACACGTATGGGATTGATGAAAAAAAAAATTTGAGTTTCAGTTCTAAGTATGGGGAACTCCAAAATTATTTGTTTTTTTTCTATTTTTGTGTGAAAATCTTAATGCGGTTCAAAGAATACATCTACTTACCAAATTTCAACAGCATAGCTCTTATAGTTTCGGAAAAAAGTGGCTGTGACATACGGACGGACAGACAGACAGACAGACAGACAGACATGACGAATCTATAAGGGTTCCGTTTTTTAACGGAACCCTAAAAACATTTTTTTTTTTATATACTGTTAAAATTTTCACCAGAGCAGAGCTCGGTCGTCCAGGTACTTTATATTAACACACCTACCGCGTACCTATTGCACCCACATAAACTGATTGCCTCATGATAGTGATGTATGCACCTCGTAGCAAGTGATGCAACACATCTCTCGTTATTGTTGGCATTATAATCTAATTCTCATGCCTGACATATAGACGAAGACGATAAATAATTGTTACGCTCAATATCCTTTCGAAACGAAAGTTAGAATAGATTGGCATTTCATTTTATTACTTTCATTAGACGTAGCAATCATGAAGTTGTAAATTAAATTCATTACTCACTCTTGTCTAAACATAAATCAATATTATTAATTTTATTACTGTCCGCCATTGAGGCGAATTTACGACTGAATTGCAGATGTCCTAATATTTATTATTGACCTCGATCGTAAAGTGTTTATTACTGAATAATACTTGTGCCCTAATTCACATTTTGTCGACGGGTAAAAGTGTTTTTAAACCAATTTACAGAAATAAATATCACATATCATTATAGCATCAAAATTTGATGTGCTAATTTTACTGCCAGGCACTGTATACTTTAGTACACTAGCTCCTTTAATTATGTTTATCGTAAGATTATTATTCATTCTTTAATTTTTTTTAAATACATGCTGTAACAAACATATAGCGCCATCTAGTGTAATTTATCCAAAGCACTACGATGAGCGGTTTCATAAACTAGAAGACAGCAACTACAAACGATAACTGTGGACAAGTGATGCCATCTACAATCTTCGTGTGCAAGCTTCGTGACAATCTGCGCCAGCGCCACCCCGAGAGTTATCTGCACCACAACTACAGACGACTACGTGTAGATATTATGCACACATGTCAACAATCGGCCTTTATAAGCAGAACTGTCTTCGAACAAATCGTCATTCACTAGCTAGAGGTTCTGAGCCCGGTAGCCACGCAGCCAGCTCTGATCCTTAGTACGACTAGTTCCTGCTTCGATAGCCTAGCAGTCTTCAGGAAATTAGTCAGCTAGGGGAGGTCTGAAGGGCGATTGCCACGTAGTCCCTTTCATCCCTCCACTTAGGGTTGCCACATGATATAATAATATTGTAACGTGTAACAAAGTTTAAGTTAAGTTGCCAATAAATTATCATAAAGTTCAATGGGGCTTTAATTTCACAACCAGCAACCCTACAATGCCTATTTCTTATTTTTTTAATATTTTCATTAAAAAAAAACTTAAAAAACAACCGACCTCCAAAAAAACACTACAAAGTGAAAAATAACTTTAATTTCGGAAGTCGGTGTCTTGGGTTTTGTATTTTCGTTTTTTGCCACCGACTTCCGAAATTAAAGTTATTTTTCACTTTGTAGTTTTTTTTGGAGGTCGGTTGTTTTTTTTTGTAAAAAGTTTTTATTTTTCACTTTTTAGTTGTGGTACCTACCCCACATACATTCGAATACCACTACCTGCTACCAGTGACAGAAACTTATCATATCATCTACATACTAAGTGGGAAAAAAATACGTATTTTGTAGCTAACTCAAAAACTATCCAAGCAAAGTTAATAAAATTTATATGGGACCAATTCGAGAGCACACCCTTTCAAACAAAAAAAGAATTTTCAAAATCGGTCCACAATTGACGGAGAAATCGGTGGACATACATAAAAAAAAATAAAAAAAAACAAACATACGCGACGAACATATAACCTTCTCCTTTTTGGAAGTCGGTTAAAAAATAAGCATTTAAAAATATAAAAAAAACGTGTGCGGTCGGGGGTCCCCATCAGAAACGAAGTTCTTTCTCACGTATGATTTAAAACACAAACAAAACTTTTGCAGCCGCCATCTTGGATATACATTTTGACCTCACTATCGGCTTTAGCACCCTCGAAAATTATAAAAATGTCACCCATAATGAAAAATTTGAAAAACACAATTTGAACTTTTGACCAAATTCACAATTTTCTCACTCTCTCTCATACAATGTACTCGCGCTAATGTATAAATTTTATCCCACGATACTGAAATCACTTAACTCTTTTCTTTTATTTTTTTCTGCCGGCGTTTTTTCTCTCTCTTTCTTTCTCTTTGAATTAGATGACAATCGCACGTATTATTAACACTTTTTAGCGTGACGATTTTTGAAAGTTTACAAGCCACGTTAAAAAACTTCGTTCCAAAAATAATAGCCCACCGGTACCGGGAACAGGGTCCAAGCTACCGGTGGTCAGGGCTTCTGAGAGAGAAACCTCCTATCGATACGCTCCTCGTCCAGAAGTACTGCTTTCTGGTTCAAGCCCTTGATCCAGCTGCCTAACGATAGCCTCCTCAGGTGTTGGTCGAGGCTCTTGGCTATTATGCCATTGGCCGTCACGACTATGGCACAATGACTGCTGTATCCACATCCCACATATTGACAACCTCGCGAGCCTCGTAAGATTAATATTATTAACCTATTGTTTGTCTGTTTGTTACAGGACGTCATACACACAATCAGCACACCACACGGACAAGTACAGAGGATCGTTGTATTTAAGAAAAATGGAGTACAAGCCATGGTTGAATATCCTTTACAATAGTACTAATATAATAGTGTTGTAAGTTAATATAGTTCCTGAATATTATCAGCCACATAATAGGGATGATGCTTGGGTTAAAAAAAAAAATAGTCCGTCAGTCAGATAGTAAAAAAAAAATTGACACGTATTTTTTGCTTTATCATATTAATAAAAAATTACTTAGATAAAACGCATTAAGGGGGAAGCGTCAGGGTAGCCTGCGAAATTCAAATTTTCTTACGTTTTTTGCATTTTGCAGGTCAGTGTCAGGTTTTATGTTGATTCAAATATGATTCGCGGCCGTAACAAATATGGTTTTACTCGGTTATAATCATTACAATCAGCAATACAACTCCATAAGTTAGCAAAGGTGTCAAATGTCATGATTTCATGAAATCATGACATTTGGCACCTTTATCTTCTTCTTAATCACTATTGCTGATTGTAATGATTATAATTGAGTAAAGCCATGTTTGTTACGGCCGCGAATCATATTTAGATCAACATAAAACATGACACTGACCTACCAAATGCAAAAAACGTAAGAAAATTTGAATTTCGCGGGCTACCCTGACGCTTTCACCTTAAAGTTGCTACGTCACAAGTAAGTACAAAATCTAGATACTCGTGACATCATGGCACATTTTAACTCAATGTATCTCCGTAATCTTCTGATAACGTAAAAAAAAATACATGTCCAATATTTTTTAATAATCTACAAGACGGACAAAAAATATATATATTTTTAGTCATCATCCCTATTTTTTTTAAGGTTTATAAAAACGGTGAAAAATCTGCATCAATCAATGTAAACAATACCTCCTACAAACAATGGCCACACGTAATATTTATTACTTGTAAAGAAAACGTGAATTCTCACAACAAAATGAAGTTAGCGATACCTCTTATTCAATCGAATCAGTTCGAAGTCAATCACTATAAATAAAAACTAGAATACGGTTTTACACTTTGTACCAATTACATGCAATGTAGAATAATGTGTTTATTTTCAATAACTCCGTTTAAACGGAACGAACACATTAAAATAAGATTCGTATATTTTTCTTTACCTTTATGGAGGTTTCAGTGTGAGCGGGTACATAAGCGGAGCGGTGAATTGGACATGTCTGAAACCTAAAAAATATAATTCAACTTAAAACCGTGGGTTTAGACTAAACGAACTATGTATAACCTGAACAAGAGCTAGAGCATACTTTTGTTAATATTCTTGACATTCCAGTAGAGAGACACCAACGAAGGAATGTTCTGTCAATGTTTATGCAAAAAGAATTTGGTAGAGGATAGAATGTGCGTTTGCTTGTTTGGTCTCAATCGACCTTAATATACAGTTTGCGTACTGTTGATGTAGATATAGTCGAGGAAATTGATACTTGATCAGATTGACCTACTACCTCAATTTGCCGTTTGTGTAAAATATAAAGGAAGAAAGAAAATTCATTTATTTAGCACAGACTAAAAAGCATAGAACATATTTTTCGTAATAAAAAATAAAATAACCATAGCCACATCATACGACGGACAAAAAATGACAGTTGTGTTTTGAAATGATAGTCATAGCTAAACGCCGCTTTACTAAACTTTTCTTGTTTCCGTGAGAGGTGACATATTTAAATCTATATCTTTATATATATAATTCTTCTGTGAGTGTGTATGTCACTGAACTTCTCTCAAACGACTGGACCGATTTTGATGAAATGATTTTTTGTGTGTGTTCAAGGGGATCTGGGAATGGTTTAGATTCACAATTTTGTCCGCTGGACAATGTTTTGACAGGACAAAGTCTGTCGGGTCCGCTAGTACTTACATATTATAAAACAAACTCCCCCGCCGCGTCTGTCTGTCTAAACGAAATAAACTCAAGAACTGTCAAACGGATTTTCAAACGGTTTTCACCCATAGATGGAGTGATGCATGAGTAAAATTTTGGTGTATAATTCTTTTTTTTTTTTTGTAAATTGGCTTAAATATGACGATTCTTGTTGGAAAAGTCGGAAAAAATTATGCCAACTGGGAGCTTTACTGGCGTGCGTCGCGTAAACTGCAATAAAAACATAAAATTTATGTTCTACAGTATTGTTCATTTAAAAAAATTCAACAAAAAATCCGCGCTGATATGTCAATCTTCTAAGGATGACCTACAATAACCATTATTATCTTTCAGAATTTGATAAAATTTCATTATTATTTCCGAAGCTATTTCGACCTGTATTTTATAATTCCTTATCCAATAAAATATGTTATTTAAATTGGGCATTTAATTTAGATTAAAATATGCCTCACATCAAATCATTTAAATGAGTAGTTTAAAAGATATCACAGATTCAAAATTACGCGTAACTACATAATTATGGTTGACGGCAACGCGGGCGCAGCGGTATTGGTCAATGACCTTTCCTCGGCTATTACGTATGTGATACCGGTAGTACGTTCCCGTGGGATATTTTGCGACATCCACGCGGGCGAAGCCGTGGGCAAAAGCTAGTTTATAATAAAATAGTAACGAAGAAGTTTTTCCGTTTCTCTGTGTATGTTCCAGATTAACACAAAAACGGTTGGACAGATTTGAATGAAATTAGGTACACAGATAGTTTATAATCTAGATTAAAACATAGGATACTTTTAATTTCGGTAGTAAAATCCACCTTTGTCTGCCATTCATCCTTCTATCGTGTCATATAACAAATAATAACCAAAACATCATAATAGAAAACTGTACTCCCGAAACAAATCGCTTCCGCCCCGTTCTCCGCTCTCCGTTCTCACAGGCACCTCACGCTCAATCTTGAGATGCGCTACGGCGCTCCCATTCTGAAAACCGTAAAACTTCACATAAATAAACACACTGTTGGGATATATTCCACCTCGGTACTCGTTTAGTAGTGCTTTGCTTCACGATTTTATGGTTATTCAAATGAAAGTATAGAGTGAGGCGATTTAAGTAGATGTTTCGTGTTGTCCTGGGTTCGATGCCTAGCACCCTAATTGCGTAACACACGATCAATATAATCTGAATCATTTTAAAGGAAATTGATAATCCATTGCTTCATAATTATGTTCAAAAAATTTGTCTGCTCAACAACGTAAATAATGCAATGAATATTGTTGAACTGTCAAAATGAAACAGATTGTGTGTTTCTTTACTTTAAAAACTTTAAATATTAATTCATTAATCACAATACAACTCGAATAGACTGAATTTCTTTAGCAAAGTAAAGAAAATTCGAATACTTACCGTTGTTACGTGGTGGGTGGATCTCTGGTATGTATATGAAACTTTGACACGTTTTTTTCTATTACAAGTTCGCAACCGCCACCTGGCGGTTTAAAAAACCACGAAATTATGAAATCCTTAATATTATAAATGCGAAAGTAAGTTTATTTGTTACGCCTTCACGCTAAAACGGCTGAACGGATTTGGATGAAATTTGGCACATATATAGATGATGCCCTGGAAAAGAACATAGGATACTATTTTTTTTCCCACGGGATCGAGACTTATGCGGGTGAAACCGCGGGGCGCAGCTAGTATATCATAAATTTTTAAATATAAAACAATAACTTTGTAACAATTGGCTTAAGCGTTTTGAGATTTGTCGCATAAACGGAAAAACTGAGAAATCGGCATTATTCAGCAAGCTAATAGATAAAAATAATGATAATAAATTCCCGAAAAAAAAAAACAAGATTTTCAATAATAAATTAAGATTACATACTAAACTCCCTCATATTGGAATCAAGGGGTCGATTGCATGTGTGTACTTAAGTATTCTACTCTGATTTAGATGAGGGTGCATAGTATAAATACAAAAACGTCCATAACTTGCGAAACTAATCAGCTAGAATTCTCAATTTTAAATTTTTTCAATCTCCAGACGATACAGAAACTTTCTGCGTTAGCCGAATTGAGATCCATTTTGGGTCTACTTTTCTTACTTCAGGACAACCGTGTACTGACAATTTTTCCTATTTGACAACTCAATGACTCTCAAGTCCTCATTAAAAACAGCTCAGCAGTTTCCGACGTAACAACTGAAAGCAAAACAAACATTCAAAGATGTTTAACTAATAAAAATCTTTATGTATGTTTGGTTCAGGGAGTTTTACGACTGAAAGAAAAACTGTAACGTGTTCTATATTATTATTTGTTTATGGTTTCTATAGAAAATAAAGCATCTTTTCATGGGTTTTTGTTAAAGGTAGCAAACATGACATGACATCACGCATGTTAATATTCTCAATAGGCAGAGTAGTATTTATACGTGTCGATTTAGGCAACTTTACGTTTAAGAAATTTTAATGATGAGCTCGTGGCTAAGTACTAATCGCCGCACGGGTCGATCCATCAGGTTAAGCTACGCTTGCCGGGGTTGGTCCATGGATGGGTGACCATTCCTACATACCGAAACTCCTCCGTGCCTTGGAAAGCTCGTTAAGACGTTGCTCCCGGCTGACATTCGTAGACCTTTTTATTTTAGATCGAATCTGTCAAAGATCGAAAGTCTGGCATCCAAAGTTTTACCATGAAGTATCGTGTTACCCAGTTACTGGGTTATGGAGGTCAGATAGGCACACTTGCTCCATTTAAAATACTCGTATTCAGCTGGATCTGGTTAGACTAGAAGTCGACCCTTAACTTGGATAAATTACAAACCAATCCACTAAAAACTAAAAAAAAACAGTGGCGATCCGGGAGTGCCGACAGAAGTGAAAACTAAAAAAAAAATACTTCGAATACCTTTAAAGTTAAAATACTTGCATAGAACATTGATCCGTAACGTAATATAAATAAAGAGCACAATCGCGTTTACAAAAATGAAGTGTCGGTACCGGTGTCACGAGTTCAATTGTTTTTTCCCATCTCAAAAATGCCCAATGCGCCTCTGCAAAAAACCTTTTTTACAAAAAATACTGTGGAAAATAACTTTAATTTCGGAAGTAAGGCAAAAACTAAAATATTGATTCAAAGACACCGACTTCCGAAATTAAAGTAATTTTTCACTAGTTTGGAAATCGGTTGAATTTTTTGTAAAAAAAAAAAACCTGTGGCCCTCGGGGACTGCCGCGGTAAAGCTATTGCATAGCATTTGTAACCTCCATACTTCCTATTTGTCAACGCTACACTTGGGATGATGACGGATGATGAACGAAATTTTTGTTTTATGTCATCATCCGTCATTACATGGTAGGCGGAGTGGGGGGTGTTAGGTTTTATTTTCGTTATGGAATTTCTTGATTCGGTCGCCGCGCTCAAAGCCCGCGATAAAAGCTATGCAATAGCTTAAAAGATTTTTATTCAGCGAAATAAGACTTAAAAACATAACTGGCCAAATATGGGTGTATGTGTACCTTCTACCTCTTGCTTCCACCTCTCGGCTCGATGTTAAAATATTGCTGAACTGATTATTAATTAAATTAATCAAATAATAATCACCACTTACGACTCAATCCAATTATAATGAAGTCGTAATCATTAATAACATTTCAGTAATATTATATAACATGTAACGTTTACAACGTTCGTAATAAAATGTTTTACGCACGGACATGGCATTTTATGGCACATTACGCGGTAAAAATATGGTGTTTTAATTAGTAATTACAACTTCTTGTGTTAAATGGCTCCTCAATTACTTTCTTGGTTAATACTGGAGATCAGCGAAAACAATAAAAAAAAAACGTGTGGCACTCGGGGACTGCCGCGGTAAAGCTATTTGCATAGCATTTGTAACCTCCATACTTCCTATTTGTCAACGCTACACTTGGGATGATGACGTGATGACATAAAACAAAAATTACATTCCCATGACAACATTACGTTTCCATGACAACATCACGTTGTCATGGGAACTGTAATTACATGGTAGGCGGAGTGGGGGGTGTTAGGTTTTATTTTCGTTACGTTACGGAATTTCTTGATTCGGTCGCCGCGCTCAAAGTCCGCGATAAAAGCTACGCAAAAGCTTAAAAAAAAAAACATCGCAGCACTGGTATTCTGATAGGCCTTTTAAACCTAAATTCCGCGCGTGATATTATGTATATCTCACAAAATGTTCCATATGAAAACCATAAAAAAAACATATCAAATAGATGAAATCTTACAATGCCAATATTACGGTCGATGGCCGAAAAAATGTAAAAATAAATCATTCCTATGACTAATGTTAGTTAGAACATTTTAATGTGGGAAATATTTCTGTGATACGCATGAGGACTTTTGTTAGCGCATCTTTTATTACGGATCGAATTTCAAAGGCTGACAGTTGGTGAAATGACCGAATATATTATTTGACAGTGATTTTATGCGTCATTTGATCATTTCACACGGCAGATTATTTTTCTAACACGCTGTGAGCCAGTGTAATGTGTATTGTTTTCATTGCAATATGAGTAGAGGGTTTTGGCCTGTATTTAGATTTACTGAAATCGTATTTTTATTGTTTGTTTTACTCTCTTGGTTGCTTGGTTGGTTGTTTTAAAGAATAGGCTACTGTTATACACTCCTGCATAACTCTATGAGCCATATTAATGTTCAATCTATAGTTGTTCGTGTCCCCCCCTTTTTTTTTTTGGGTGGGAAATCATCAAATAACTTCTCCCGCTCTGGGCGGAGCGGGAGGGCGTGTCAGACTCTTACTGACTAAAACCCACCCGTGTTCCTTCAGTTGCCGTGTTACCAGGGGGGCCACGATTTCCCTATCGGTTTTCTTCGAACCCCCGGCAGGCATTGGCCCTAGCGGACCCCGTCAATTCTGCTGACATCTCTTTGAGGAGCGCGTGGAACACAACGCGCCGTCGACCCGGGCTTGGTCCTTATCGGACGGCGAGCTGCCCATTGCTCACCGTCCGCAAGCCCGCGCCTACGGTGGCCGGTAATCTTCCTGTGATTCCCGACGCCCATGGCGTCTCCTCCTGCGGCGGTTAGGGGCGCGAGGGCGCGAAGTTTGCCTCTCCCTCACGCGCTCCGTCTCCTCCTTCGCGAGCATTACTGCTTCGCAGAAGGAGGTGACGGCCTCCCATTTCCTCTCGCTCCGTAGCATGGCCCGAATCAGGGCCGGACGCGAGAGGTCACCGCCGCCGTTCGTGTCCCCCCTGGGGGTAACGTAACAGTATTTACTTAATCGTGTCTTGTAGTTCATTAGCCAAGACTTGACAGGTTAAGTACCCACCAAAAATAGTTACCTGCATTATTAGAATAATAAAAAATATAGATTAGACCAGCGCGACCAGCGCTCGGTGTGGCAACACACCGTGTTCGGGTTCACGACAAGTCAGTCGTCATCCTGAGGATGCGTCGTTAAGAGGTGAAGCACGTGTCGATTTCTTACAGGGTTTTTATGGCTCTTTAGGAATAGTTAATCGGAACTGGTTACTAAATATATCAACGTCTATTGTATTTATAATGGATTTCCGCAAGGTCACCCGTGAATCAATTAACTAATATAGAGTTGATTATGTCTGGGCAAGCAACCAATCTA
Organism: Agrochola lychnidis; assembly: GCA_963680765.1. Taxonomy (NCBI): domain Eukaryota; kingdom Metazoa; phylum Arthropoda; class Insecta; order Lepidoptera; family Noctuidae; genus Agrochola; species Agrochola lychnidis. Next base: position 16,668,121 of record OY796872.1, read on the forward strand.
AAAGAATAAAAAAAACGTGTGGCACTCGGGGACTGCCGCGGTAAAGCTATTGCATAGCATTTGTAACCTCCATACTTCCTATTTGTCAACGCTACACTTGGGATGATGACGTGATGACATAAAACAAAAATTACGTTCCCATGACAACATCACGTTGTCATGAGAACCGTCATTACATGGTAGGCGGAGTGGAGGGTGTTAGGTTTTATTTTCGTAACGTTACGGAATTTCTTGATTCGGTCGCCGCGCTCAAAGCCCGCGATAAAAGCTATGCAATAGCTTAAAAATTGCCTCGAAGTCATATTTCAACTCTTCTTTTCGTGTGGTTAGTGACTAACCTGGTGTCAGAGTTTTAAAGCCGCCCGTGGACCTCTGACTTGGCTTCACATGCCGTCGAGAAATATCTCTCAGGCATGCCGGTTTCCTCACGAAGTTTTCCTTTACCGTTTTTGAAGCAAGTGATAACTATACAATAACATACATACAAGTATACATATTTCAACTGATCTTCAATATGAACAAAGAAAGAAGAAAAAGTAAAATAAAAATAGCAAAGTCACCAAAATATTGCCAATATTAACACAATCATATACTCAAAAGATTCTCGCAAAATCTATTTTAAAATGGCACCCGAGTATTTGAATACTATTAATAATATAAATATAAATAAGCGGAAGACTGAAATCAATTTGATTTACGGCTTAAATTGTTACGCTCATGAAAAAATATTTGTATGAGTTATTGGAAACACGTGGGCTTCTGACAGGGCGCGCATCACACCATAGTGTAACGATAACAAACAGATTGTCATTCTGTTTATGTTTTTTGGAACTTTGAATGGTTTTGTGGAGAAAAAGTAGAGAAGTTGAGTGATTCCTTTTGCTCTACAAAATATGGAAATATTGACGACAAAATTAAATACTTTGTTTTAAATATTGTATGAAGTCTCTTATCACTGAAGAGTACAATGAAAATACCGTGTCCTATAAAATGCTTGAACGAAGTATAAATGTAACAAAATTGTATTTACAAGTAGGATAGTTAATTGTTTATCAGATTGACACACGTTGCCGTGTTATCCATTCCGTAATATGTCTGTAAAAGAATAACAGAAGTTAAATAATTTAGTACATTCAATTAAAGTTGATAGTCAATTTGCAAAACACATTCATTTTCCTAGAAATTACAACAAGAAACTACATTGTTTTCATATTAATTACATGGTATTTGTTAAAAAAAAAAACAAGTGCCATTATTGCCTATTATAAGCTGTAAGCCATGTCTGAGTTTTGAAACAGCAGTTTGTAAACGTTTGATTAATGACACATGTTAACATTAATGGCAATGTCGTTTACATTTGTTTACATGTTAGTCATTAGTGTAATATATCTGCCTAGCCTTTTCACAACTATGTCGTGGTCAACTTCCAGTCTAACTAGATTCAGCTGAATACCATTATTTTACATGGAGCGATTGCCTGTCTGACCTCCACAACCCAGTTATTGGGTAACACGATATTCCTTGGCAAGACCGGTGGTCAGACTTTCGGGCTTCTGACTGTCGTAACGACTGTCAAAGATCTACAAATGACAGCCAGCACCAACGGCTTAACGTACTTTCCGAAGCACGGAAGGAAAGAAGAAAGAAAAATTGGTTTATTTGTCATAGAAACACGTGCATACAAAAAAGAGTAATAAGAAGACAACAAAAAACTATATAATAAATCACGAGCATAAAACAGAAATTAGTCGGCAGCTGCACGACATGACTGTGACAAGAAGGCTCCCACTCAGCATGATGCTATGCTATGAGGGACCCACAGCACAGCGCTGATTTTCAGTGGTCACCCGAAAAAGTAGTACGGAAATCAAGTCAGGTTCAGTGGTTTGTTTATTAAATAGGTAGGTAACAAAATGTAATAAAAAACTTTTTTACAAAAAACACAACCGACTTCCAAACTACAAAGTGAAAAATAACTTTAATTTCGGAAGTCGGTGTCAAAAAACTTAAATACTGATCTGATCCAAAGACGTCGACGAAAGAGTCTTTGGATCAGATTAGTATTTAAGTTTTTTGACACCGACTTCCGAAATTAAAGTTATTTTTCACTTTGTAGTTTGGAAGTCGGTTGTGTTTTTTGTAAAAAAGTTTTTTTTTTTCACTTTTTAGTGGGTTGGTTTGTAATTTATCTAAGTTACAATAGCCTTATGTCAACTGCTCATCAAAAATACACAAATCGCTATAGATGTGCCTTTAATATTTGAAGAGTTCCCTCGATTTCTCCAAGATCCTATCATCAGATCATGACCAAATGACAATGGGACCAACTTGAAAGTATACCCTTTCAAACAAAAAAAGAATTTTTCAAATCGGTCCAGCCGTCTTCGAGTAATCGGGGAACATACATAAAAAAAAAAAAAAAAATATCCCGACGAATTGAGAACCTCCTCCTTTTTTTTGAAGTCGGTTAAAAAATAAACAGTACTTAGAATAAAAGACAACTACAGGGTATGTAATGGATGGTTACTCATCCACGGACCGACCTCGGCAAGCGTTACTTGACCTTGAAGATCGATCCGTGTGACTGTTATTATTTAGCCACAAGCTTCTCGTAGCGAGTTTGATTAATGTTAACATTAATAGCAATGTCGTTTACGTGTTTTCTGCCATGTTACGCATTAGTGTAATACAAGGAATATTATTAGTTGTCACAAGGCCGATGGAGCATCGACCCACGCGATATGGTTACAATAAAATTGTATTTTTAATAGCTACCATTAATAAAACGTGGCATGAGTTATTTTTTGCAGTTTTTGTGATAGATTTTTGGTAGATTTTCTTTTAAGTTTTTGAAGTGAAAACTTCTTTAGGAGCGTTGGGCATTTTTAAGATGGGACTAAACCATTGATTTCGCGACACTGTGACATCTCATTTTTGTAAACGCGATTGTGTTCTTTATTTAGATAAGGTTACGGACCAATGTTCTATACAAGTATTTTTCTTCTACCAAGGCGATCTTGTTCAAGTTTTCACTTCTGTCGGCACTCCCGGAGTGCCACTACTTTTTTTAATAGTTGAGTTCTAATATCATTTCTTTTGCTGTTTTTTACTCGATAGTAATTGTTTTTTTTTTTTTCACAAATACCTGTTTGCTGGAACTGGAACATTGCCAAAACCAGCACTTTTGGCAATCGGTTCGTCAATCACCGAGTTCTTTTTCTTTTTTTCAAAGCTGTTAAAAGTACCAGTAGGTACCTTCCCTAACAGTAAATCATTCATTAAAAATATATTGCATTAATAATAAAAAAGTAAGCAAATGTCTTAATAAAAAACTTTACAGATATAATTCCCCCTAATCTTGAATTCGAGCAACGAATCCGTGGAGTAGTATTAGTAATAAAATCTTTGTTTAATTACACTTCCTCCATATTTTTTCCGAAGGGACTTTTATTCAAATGAGTTCGAAGTTTTCACTCAAATTGGAATATAAGTAGCGACGTCTGTGATTCCAGGGTGCGGACTTAGTAACGAGCGGAAGCGATTTAAAAAACATAAGATATTTAAATGTTATTTAGGGATTATATCATGGATATTATTCAACATCATCTCTCTATTGACAATCACCATTATTTTTGCGAATTGAGGTAATTATGGAAATATTCCTTTTTAATTTTTGACTATTACGGCTTTGTTTGCTGTCAGTGACACAATATATTTACTATATGCTACTTTTCAGCAATCGCCACTGTGACAAGGAAATATTACCTAGACCAGTACCCTAATTGCGTAATACACGATCATGATAAAATCCATTGCTTCATAAATTGGAAAAAAAAATCTGCTCAACAACGTAAATAACTCAATGAATGTTGTTGAACTGTCAAAATTAAACAAATTTGTCATAATTGTTTACGAAAATAAGTAACGCAATTAGGGTACAGAAAGTCTAAAATCAATTAGATAACTAGAGAAAAAACCCAGCCTATTTTGACAAAAATTCCTAAGCTTTTTCCCCAAAAAAGAGTTAAAATGGCTCACAGCTAAATGTTTTGTAGTTATACGATATTACCTGCACTTAACATTATTTAGATTCAATTAGGTTTCAGTAATTAAGTTTCCTATGTAAACAAGGCTAACCAGGCAATGCTGTGCTATCAAATTAATTGCTTTATTAGTTTAGTAAGCCTTGGATATAGGTTTAAACGTAATTATACAGAGCGCTTGCAATCACTGGACGTGGCAGTCTCAAAGAAAAATTAATCTGCCTAGCCTTTTTCCAACTATGTTGGGGTCGGCTTCCAGTCTAACCGAATGCAGCTGTGTAACAGTATCCTACATGGAGTGACTGTCTGTCTATATACCCCTTGGTAAGACTGATTGACAAACTTTTGAATTTCCGAGTACCCGTAATGACTGTCAAAGATCAACGAATGACAGCCGGGACCAACGGCTTAACGTGCTTTCCGAGGCACGGAGGGGCCAATAAAAATCTATACACAACTCAAACTAAAAAAAAAAAAAATTTGAAATAAACCAGTTATCTACAGGCACTTTTTAATTGTGAAAAGGTTGGTCAGTCAGAAAGATGAAGCTAGTTGTCCATTCCAAAGCGTAGTAGGTACCTATGGAGAAGAACGGGTAAGAAAATTCGCTTCCGCTTATCAGAATGCGCTCACCCTTATCTTTATTACATCAAATGGCTTTCGTTCTGAAGATATTTGAATAATACCGATGTCTCCTCGACTTAATCGTTCAATAACATTATGAGGAACGTAATCGGATCTTAGTATCGTCAAACTTTTAACTTTGAATGGGATAGACAGAAATCAAATGGTCCTCAGAACAATTAACACGCAGATATATGCCAGTGACCTTGAGTGGTTAGCTTGCGTGTTCTGTACTGAGCTCACGCTACGCGTCGTACGTCCAGCCAGTAATAGGACTCGCCCATCAAGGAGCGCTGTCCCAAATTAGACGCATTATTAATTTATTATACGTAAAACAACGGGTATTTTAATGAAACTCGTATACTGGAAGATCAATAATAAAATTAACTTTAAAATGGTGAAGGTTTTAGAAAAATACGCTTGATAGATTTTACGTGATTCTCAGTTTTTTATCCGCGTTAGACATAACTTTACAAATTAATTACACTATGTAGTATAAATATATTCTAAAATATTCCTATATTAAGTTATTAAAAAAATACTCTAATTTAACATATATTTTAACCAAATCATTAACACTACTCGTTTAGACGTGATTTTTAGTATAAAATCAATAAAAGTCGGTTATCGTCGCCTTAAATGGAATATAAGACTTTGAGATTCTTCTAGCATAGTCTATGCTAGTAAAATCTAGCTAGTTTATATCTCTGCTTCGTTGTTCTTGTGGTCGTTTAGAGAAGAGGAACAGGGTGTGAAGTTCACTCATCCTCTATAGAAAAGAGAGGATCCTCCGACCAGACGGGCGTCACGTCTGACGGGCAACTGCCCGACGATTAATGTCGGGAAGTTATATGCTGATCGCGCGGTAAACACTGCTCGCGCGATGCAGAATTTCGCGTGATGCGCAGTGTGATGCGTAGTTTGCAGGTGGCGATGTAGATGGCGCTACAGTCGCAATTGCTACTGCTGAGTATGAGGTCCTGCGGTTCGATTCCCAGGTCAGGCAAAGTGTTATTGGGTTTTTCTATCTGGAATCTCTCAATAGCAGCCCGGAGTCTGGATTTGTTCCCGGTTGATGGCAATAGTTTCGCTACCTATTACTTAAAACTTAAACATAACTGGCGAAATGTGGGTGTACTTACATAGGTACACCTCTGGCCAGCCCTTCCGGAAAACTATGCGTGATGTTGTTATGTTATGTTTTATTATCTCTATTTAATTTATTTAAATATTATTACTTATTTATTAATAGAGTCTAAGTATGCAGCATACTTAGACTCTATTAATAAATAAGAAATAAAATATTATAATAAATAAAATAAAAAAACATTTCTTATTATTTAATAGAGTCTAAGTATGCTGCATACACCCAATTAATAAATAAAATTCAGAGCCAATTTCACCAACGAAACTAAACACGATCAACCGGCTAAACCGCGTTTAAGAGCTGTCAGTGTCATCATTGTTGTAGAATATTAACACTGACAGCTCGTGAACGCGGTTTAGATGTCCTGATCGCATTTATAAAATTCATTCTAAGTCGTGGTCCGGAAAAAGTCGTGAGGAAAAACAAGCATAGGTGTCCCAGCAGTGGGAACATTATAGACTTACTCGCTAACGCAATGAGCAGTCGTTGAAAAGATTTTAATTCAAGCATTATTTATAATCTAATGATTGATGCTGGTTTAAATAACAGAAACAAAAAAAAAAAATATGGCTGATTTATCGATATAGAATTTATTAATTATGTGGGATGTGTGTTTATTTCTTTACACTACTGCCAATCTATTCTGTAATTTCAACGTTAAAACGAATGTGAATTGAGCTTGAAGTGAGCTGTCATTCCACCTGATGTTAGAGATTGACACTTTTGACAGCTCTCTTAACCTAAGTTTTAACGGTGAGAATTTTAGAGAATAGACTGGCAGGTACGTCTTGTCATTTTGGCCTATACTCGAAAGGGTATATGCACCTTTAACTGTCCTGTATTTAAATATTGGTTGACAAGTGGTTTATGTATTTTATATTATCCATGTGTTATGCAAACTATTTCCTTAACTCCTGGTCACAAGTTTGAAAGCGTAGAATCGGCAACAAGAGCTAAAGAAGCGCTACACGGCTGCGACATATACTCCGGATGCTGCACACTCAAAATAGAGTTCGCAAAGGTTAGTGTGAAATACTTACTTATTATTATAGATATAAGGAATAACGGGTTTCTGAAAGTCATATGAGCATTTATTCTGAAAGTGAGCGACGACGTCACAAATAGATGTCAAATATTTCGCTGTTTTGATTAATTTTGCAATATTTCTGTTTGGAAATAAGAAATGTGGCTAACTAGCGAACTAGAATATTAATAATGAATTGCAAATTATAACACTGAATTGGATTTTGTAACCGTTTTGGGTGTAAAAAAGGCATTTGGAAAGTTTCTAAATACTTTTTTTACGTCTAAAACGAAATATTCGATGTTACGATATTAATTATTGCATTTCATAATATTTCTTTAGTTCCCTCATCATCATCATCAGCCTATAAATGTTCCCACTGCTGGAACACAGGCCTCCTCTCTGTGAGAGGGAGTGGGCCGTACGTAATCCACCACGCGGGCCCAGTGCGGATTGGTAGATGTCACATGTCTTCGAATTTTCGGTTCTAGGACATGCCGGGTTTCCTAGTTAGCCACATTTCTTAATTCCATACAGTAATATTGCCAAATTAATCAAAACAGGTAAATATTTGACAGCTATTCACGACGTTGCCAACTTTTAGGATAAACCCTCTTAAACGCCGCCACATAATGCTGTCACAAAAATAATGACAGGTGGGGTTTGACTGTAGGGTGTCAAAAAAACGCTCTCTAGGAAAACACCAACTTATTTCATAAATAACGTTTCAGTGGTGTAATCCGCCGGTAAATTGCAATCGCTCATTGCTCTCTTAGGAAACCGTTGCATTAGGCCCGTCGTCGACGACGCTCCTCAAAAGTAACCAGTTCCAAATTCACCAGTGAGTGACCAGAATATCACAGTACTAGTGTTTCAATGGCGGTCCGTACTCAATTGGTAATTTGAGTTTGTAAAGCTGCGTTTTCATTTAGTGTTCTGAACAGTTATGGATGAGCAACCGTTTATTGACGCGGTAAATGAAAACAATTGAGCGAGCGAACATGTTTGTTCAGTGATGATCGGTTGGACTCTGCGAACGAATGCTCGCTCGCTCATTCTTTCAGTGAAAACGACGTCACGGCCAGCGAGCATTCGTTTTCTCGTTGTAGTGAAAACAGATGTTTTCAGTATTTAAGGCAGTACAGCAAACATTTGCTCAGAACAAAATATTCGCTCGGCAGGGTAGTGAAAACGCGGCTTAATACGATACTTTTGAGTAGCGTTGGTTGCGGACGATGGGCCTTAATTTGTTTTCAAGTGATTTGATTGGGTCTTGTTATTCTGATCAGCCAATCACAGCAGGTAACTTGAATTTTTGTATGTTATGTTTTTGTGTTGATTTTTAAAAAACCGGAATGAAATTAAATTAAATTAAAACTTTTATAAGTCATACTACTCTGAGATGACAGGCCAAAACAAACTCAGAGGTCGCAGAGACATAATCTTGGTCAGGCCATATGAGGACCATGTAGTGTCTGAAATGGTCTTTTGAGGAAAGAACCACACAGATTTGAGTGGACCTGTCCATTCAGTGCAAGCATTTGTCCCCCGTCAGTGCAAGCATTTGTCCCCCGTCAGTGCAAGCATTTGTCCCCCGTCAGTGCAAACATTTGTCCCCCGTCAGTGCAAGCATTTGTCCCCCGTCAGTGCAAGCATTTGTGCCCCGGGTTTTTGGCTTGCAAAAACTTAATTTTGTCATTAACACTGATAGTAGATATTGTGTAGGCAGGGGTAGAAATAAAATAGCGAGCAAGAAGTCATGAGTTTGATCCCCACTCGATGTATTACTGACGTGAGTTTATTTCTGACACAAGCAATTTTTATTTAAGGTCTCCAACAAAAGATATATACAAAACGTAACACATAAATATTGAGCAAAATCTGATATTAATTAAGCTTAGTTGAAGGAGAACAATACTCATATCAAATAATAATGAGTTATCGAAGTAGCAAAATAACTTTTCTTATAAATTTCTCCAATACACCTTCAAAAGCACGCACGTCTAGACATAATAGAGGTAGCTACACAATTCTCGTCCATCGGTCAGTAACTCTATCCGCCAGGGGGCGCTAAGTGAACTGTCAAGAACAAAACGTTTACACTAGTGTAAAGTTACCACCACTTATAGGTATGACGAGTTTTTGGAGCTCCTACCCTGTAGACGTTTTTAAGTGACAATGATTTTGGGTGGATTACTTGCGCTTTTGCAAGGGGGTGAATTTAGGGGTTGTAAATTTTCACCCCTCTTTGAAATAGTGAGGTTATTTAATGCATTAATAATATTTGCATAATGAATTCTGTTAGAAACGTAAATTAACTTTTTCATTGTATTATTGGACGCTTGAATGAAATATCAAATCAGCTCGTGGATGACTATGACTGGGCATGGTTCAGTAACCAGTGAATTTTCAAAAGGTTATAAATAGGCATTTATTAAAACCCTAACAGTGAAGGAGCTTGTCTTTTGTTTCAACTATTATCATGTTAAGTTAGTGATGTATTGAATAAGATTAATCGGACTAACATATACATGTAGTATAAAAGTCCAAAAGAAAACAAAGAATCATCATCATCTGCCTAGCCTTTTCCCAACTATGTTGGGGTCGGCTTCCAGTCTAACCGGATGCAGCTGAATACCAGTATTTTACATGGAGCGACTGCCTATCTGACCTCCACAACCTAGTGACTAGAAAAAAACAAAGAATATAAAAATAAAAACTATTATTACGGGTTTCTTATACCTAGTTCGATAGTGGAGTTTTGTAGTTAGTCCGGTTTGTACATTGTGGAATGCAAATAAAGTATTGAGTATGTCTATAAATCTCAATCACCTCAGCCTATCGCCTGCTGGACATAGGCCTCTCCCAGGCTCTGCCATAACACTTTGTCCTTTACCAACATCCAGTCTCACAGCCACCATTTTAAGGTCGTCTGTCCATTTAGCTTATCGCCAAGCGTATGGCGATACGCGGTTTCCACTCCAGTACTCGTCTGCTCCACCGGCCATCGGTCCTTCAATAAACATGAGCAGCCCACTGCCACTTCAGCTTGCTTACTGTCCGAGCTATGTCGGTAATTTCGGCTCTTTTCCGGGTAATTTAATTTCTGGTTTTACCCCTCAAAGAAACTCCAAGCACCGCTCGCTCCATAATGCGCTGAGTGACCTTGACTTTGTGGACCAGCCAGAGTGTCAGTGTCCACGTTTCGGATCTGTATGTCATTCATAACGTATCCTATAAATTTTGTGTTTCTATGATCACAATAAGTTTCGTCATAATTATAAAGTGCAAAAATTCATAACTATTGTTACCACATTGTGACTTTAAATGTTTTACTATAAGACCCCCTCTGATAAGATGAAAAAGTTTCGTAAAAAAGGCTTAAAATTTAACTAGACTCCTATTACAATCAAAACCAATCGAAACGAACTGTCTAAAGCAGGAACAGCACACAAAAGTAACGGTGTTCCTGTAAATTTTGCTAACTCGTCCCTTTTCTCGGCAAGCGGGAATTTGGCGAGCGAAATAAAAAAGCATGGCTGCCTGAAACGCCCCGTGTCCGTGTAGCAGTGGAACGGTATGATAGGGTTGTTGAGATGACCATGCATTTAGCGGGATAGTCCTGATCTGTGGTAGGGGTGCAATGATAACCTCTCAAAATTTTGTGTTCATTCCACTCGTCACCCTTCAAAGGGCAAGTTAATAGGCATCTTCTGGACACGCGCGTTTCATCGTAGATCTAATCCATCGATTTTCAACAGGCGAGATCGAGGTTTAGACCTGCACCCTAATTGCGTAATACACTTTCAATGACAATCCAAGGGTTTAGAAGGAAATTCCTAATCCACTGCTTTATAAGGTTTGAAAAATTCATCTGCTACACAACGTAAATAACACCATGAACGTGGCTGAACTGTCAAAATGAAGGAAATTGCGATCAAATTGTTATGTGTGTTATACAGTTATTTCACAGGCCTTCGAAAAAAGAGTATGTGTGTCAGCTCCGACCCACGACTTGAATTTACTCCTTTCGACGATTGTCTTTGAATATGCAATAGGCAAAGAGAGTAAATAAACGCATAATATCTTTAAAAAAACCCCAGCCCACGTATTTGAAATTGTTACGTATCTTATGTATTCTGCTGGGGAGTTTGTTGCGCCACTTCTTCCCAGCTAAAGGCACTAAGAAGTTGTGAAGGGTGGGCGTTTTTGGGGGACTGTCTTATGTAATTTTGACGTTGGAAAAGTGCTGATTCTCAGCCTAGTTTGAATAAATGAATTTTGAATTCGCTGATTTGGATAAAATTGCATCATATGCGCTGAGTGCTTTTTCCATATCCTATCTAAGAGAGCCGGGTGATCTGTAACACAGGGCCTTCCTACCTCAGACACCTTTCTCTATTTAAGATTGTGCATTTTATTAATCAGTGCCTGTAATAAGATGTTGAGATAAATAAAGATTTATGATTATGATTATATAAGATTGTTGCCCAAACTGAAAGGGGTATTAAAGTTTCTTTTAGTTATTAAACGTTACTTTTCTCTACCGAACTTTTTTCAACTTACTATTAACTTACTATGCATTGTCAGGACCATCCCTATAATCTTCAGCCTCATTCATAGCCAACCTACCCAACCATTAGGCAGGAGCTTCATTTGACAGCATTGTTCGAAATAGCCCATCTTTTTATTCGATTTCCATTCTCCATAGGAAAGGAAGGATACGATGAAGTTTTTACATTCATTGTAATCACACTGCTTTTCGGTTGTGACGATGGTCGAAGTGGTAATTGTGCTAGGGGTGAGTTACAGTTGATTTTGTGAATTTCGTTGAGTTAGGATTGTAATTAGGGGGTGAGTTTGTCGAGTTTTTCTGGCGATTGTTTGTTGATAAATTGTGATGAATTCATTGTAAAATGTGCGGGTTTTTAACCGACTTCCAAAAAAAGGAGGAGGTTATATGTTCGTCGCGTATGTTTGTTTTTTTTTATGTGTGTCCATCGATTTCTCCGTCATTTGTGGACCGATTTTGGAAATTCTTTTTTTGTTTGAAAGGCTCTCAAATTGGTAACTTTGCTTGGGTAGTTTTTGAGTTAGCTACAAAAAACGTATTTTTTTCCCACTTAGTATGTAGATGATATAATAAGTTCCTGTCACTGGTAGCAGGTAGTGGTATTCGAATGTGTGTGGGGTAGGAAGTTAAATTCTCAATGTTAGTATTGATTTTGAGCCTTATATCGATTCTATAGTTCTTGTGTTATCGTGGAAACTGTTATAATTCTAAAACTTAACCTATATTTACTCTTACTTAAAATCTTAAATAAAAAATCAGTTTTTTGGAGATACATTTTTTTTTTTTCGCGTTATTCCACACCTAACTGCTCCTACATCTAACCACGCAGCATTTGAAAAACTTGTATAAAACCGTATTTCATTTGAAACACTATCTCAGCGAACCACACTACAGTCCTATTTAGCAATTCAGAAAAATGAAGATCTCGGCAGTTTACCGACATGCGCCGCGACCGACGATCCAATAAAAAAAGTCGTTCCAATTTGAATTTCGAATTCGAGCTATTTGCTTGACAACCGTCGCACTGTTTGGACGTGTGTCGCGATCACAAGAATCGGAATTTTCCGTAAAATTTTGTATTTTCATTTAAAATTGGATTTGTATTCGTTACAGTAAAGAGTTGGATTCGATTGCTTACGGGTTTTAGGTTGGAATGAACTTTGCGACACAGTTGTCAGTTTTATAAAAATATTTAACCTTCTCTGTTTTTGTGTCGATATCGAGAAATACTGGACTTGACTTTACAGGGTGGCAGGGACATTGAAAACTGTTACCATGGATTCAGGACATGATTCTGAAACTGCGTTGAAATTTTTCGTTGATTATTGAAACGAATGACAGCCGGGATCAAAGGCTTAACGTGCTTTCCGAGGGACTAAAGGGTCTTGATGTGTAATGGATGGTCACCCATCTACAAACTGACCGCGGCAAGTGTAGCTTCTGAAGAATTTCTTTTTATAACGTAGGTGAGCACTAAGGAACGTTTTTTTGAAAATTCTAACCCTAAAGGGGGGTTAAGTAGGGGATGAAATTTTGTATAGAAATTCGTTATGGGAAAACTCATCGGGCACGAGGCTTGTAATCACATTAATCCTGATTTCTACTATTTAAATCGTTGCTGCTAAGGCAGGGTTTTCCTCTCACGCTGACCGTCCGCGTCGGCGGGGGCGCAGTTCGTCACTGCAGCACTCGTCACAGCGTTGACGGCTGTCAGCGCTGAGCGGTCGGCGTCATTCAAAAACGGTTCATAAAAATACATAGATATAAACCTATCAGCGCCGACGGTCGGAGTAAGAGGAAAACCAGCCTAAGTCACGAGTCGCGTCATCTAACCTGTTGTAACGAGTCGCTAAAAGCTCTCGTGTTTCAAGTGGTCGGTGTAAGAAGCTCGTTCCTGTGCGGTGGTAGGGCTGCCAACTGTCATACACTGAACACCTACTGTCATACGCGAAAATCTGTTGAGTTATTGCTGTATAATAATAATCTCATCAAAAACATAACTTGTAAAAAAATGCAAGTCTCGCAACGCAGTTCTTCTACCGTAAAAAGATGTGAGAACCAAGCCTGTTAATTTATTCAGTACCTATCTATTTGTCATCTTGATTTCTTTAATAAATAGAATGACTTGGCCATCGCATGGCAACATCCTTAATATTATAAATGCGAAAGTAAGTTTGTTTGTTACGCCTTCACGCTAAAACGGGTGAACGGATTTGGATGAAATTTGGCACATATATAGATGATGCCCTGGAAAAGAACATAGGATACATTTTTTTTCCCACGGTATCGAGACTTATGCGGGTGAAACCGCGGGGCGCAGCTAGTAATCACATAAGAATAATCTATAATAATTTCAAATAGTCAGTCTTTTATTTCCATATCCTTAAATTATATTGCAAATGTTGTTAGTAGTTAATTGTTAGTAGTTTTACTTATTTTCTAGGTATTAGTACAGATTAGTTATTTTGTAGGTTATGGACCCCTCCTCGGGTGAAGGCCTCCTCCATCTTCTTCCATGTGTCTCTGTCTCTGCCAGTCTTTCCCTGTTGTTTCTATTATGTATATTGTTGTATATGAAGTTATAATGTCTGGAGTTCTGAACGCAGCCATAGCAGCGATTGGTTAATAATGTGTCACAACTGTCAGAATCACACAAGCCTCGCTCAGTTGTCAATTTGAGGTTTCAAATAAAGCGTCAGTGCGTAAACCACTTCCCTTTCTACAAACTCAAAAGCTATGTAACGAAAAAGTAGGTAATATAACATCATCATCACCTGAGGTGACACTATGGCCTGCGCCCATTGGTGGCACGGCAGGGGATCCTTCGACATCACTACATGCAAGCGCATTCTGACGGCAACGATGTCGCGGTATGCTCAGGCATGCCGCGACGTCCTTAGGCATTATCATTGAGGACGGTGAGCAATGGGTAGCTCGCCGTCTGATAAGGACCAGGCCCGGGTCGACGGCGGGTGCGTTGTGTTCCACGCGCGCCTTAATGAGATGTCAGCAGAACTGACGTGGTCCGCTAGGGCCGATGCCTGTCGAGGTCGCGGGAAAGTCCGAAAGGGATACCGTGGCCCCTGGCGACATACAGGCAACTGAAGGAACACGAGCGGGTTTTACACAGTTGGAGTCTGACACGCTCTCCCGCTTCGCCCAGAGCGGGAGAAGGTATTTGACATGTTCCCACCCAAAAAAAAGGCGTACCGCGACGTCCTTAGGCATCATCATTGAAATTTCAATTTTTTTGTCATACTTACTATCTTTATATATATAACTAGCGGACCTGACAGACGTTGTCCTGACCGAATACCGCCACCTATCGGGTCCGATTGTGAATCTAAACCATTCCCAGATCCCCTTGAACACACACAAAAAATTTCATCAAAATCGGTCCAGTCGTTTGAGAGAAGTTCAGTGACATACACACTCACAGAAGAATTATATATATAAAGATTCTTCTGTGAGTGTGTATGTCACTGAACTTCTCCGCTGGACAATGTTTTGACAGGACAACGTCTGTCGGGTCCGCTAGTTAAGTTATATTCCTATTCGTAGCATAAAAATCCCTTGCTGTTCCGTGCGCAGTGCGTAACCAGTGCGCAGGCCCTAAGTCGTATTTTATAGGGTTCGATGGGTTCGAGACTTTTGCCATTAACCAGGACATAAATGCAGACTCCGGGCTGCTACTGAGAAATTCCTACTGACAATGACCTGCAGGGGTTTGCAACATTTTTACTTAATCAATTTACGGGAAGAATGAGAAAATGATCACAAGATTCTACTTTTATTAAACGTTGAATGACATGGCGCTACAGAAACACCTTTACAAAAAAAATGAATGGCTATACGATAACCGTGACCATACCATTTTGATCAAAGATCGACTCAACACCTTACAAATTATACAAAAAAAAAACATAATGTAACTTTCTGGCACGTGGCAGCCCTTACAATTCGGCTCTTATAAAATCGATCCCTGGTTCCGTACACAACATAATAGGGTTCACAATGGACCGCTAAACGTTCCATTATTGTGACACCCCTCGTCTATGGGACACTTAATGGGATATTTTTAGGGTGTATAGAATTCTATACAGGTTTATAATATTGTAAGTAAGGTGAGGGTCAAAAAATGTTGTGTAATTTTATTCATAATGGTGAACGGTTCTTACAAAAAAACCTTTTACAAAAATAAATTGTAATACTTTTTAAGAGGAGGCATCGCCTTATTTTCAAAGTTGGATATTGCTGTTTTTGACCATTGACCCTTTGTCTCAGCTAAGTATATATACGCAGAATGCTGCTCAACCCCTTAATAAAACCCTTAATCGCTTTATAACCCCGTGGAGGGTCAGTTGGTGCTTATTTCTTTTGAGAAACGCAAAAAACGTAAATAATTACCCCATACAACTTTAATTCACTGCACTCATGTTTAATACAACTTAAAATTCAGCTCGCATAGAATAAAAACGATAAACGGATAACATTTAAAACATGAAAAGCGGGTAGAACGAAAAACTCGACTATTTAACATCCGATTAAGTTGAAATAAAAAAAAAGTCAGTTCGCTTCGGTCCTCGGACACGTAAGCTTGTCCGGGGAGTTTTTGTAGGGTTCCGTGGTTAAATAGGGTTTGTGTTCATTTTAAGTAACAATAATTGTTACTTAAAATGAACTCAAACCCTATTTTTATAATTATTATACAAATATTACTGTGGATGTACTATAGGTACACCTCTGCCTAACCCTTCGAGAAATATAGGTGTGATGTTATGTTATTATAATAATATCGGCAATTAATTTTCTTATTACATGGTAAGTTAACCCCTTTCTCAAACAAAGAAACCTCGTCGGGTACCTACCTATTAATAAAAAAGGTTTTTTTAATTATTTTAAACGAACAACATAATATTTGAAACGAAAAGTAACAAATTAACAATGTTAGCTTAAAAACTTCATGATTCTTAAATGTTAAAAGTTTATTAATTAAAAATATAAGTAAAAGTCAAGGTTTAATTTCGGAATAAAATGGAAACGGTTCTAGCTAAAAGTTTTTCGTGGTTAACAATTTTACAAACATTTGAAATTCTCTCAGTCCCTCTTCATAATAAGCTAATCCAAAACCGACCTCACCGGAACGTTATTACGAATTCATAAAAGTAATTAACTAGGTTATAATTAACTTTCAACTTTAATAAGGTTGAGCAATGACAGTATTTTTTCGGTAAAAATCTGTTTTTTGGATGTTAATTAAAAAATATTATTATAAATAGGCTTAAAGTAAGTATGGTTGTAGGATAACTGTCAATATTATCCGTATTTTGCTAAACGAAAATTCAATTTATTTTCATACGGAACCTTCAAAAAATATTTCGTCATTTTTCTTTAGTATTCAAATGGGGCATGAGTTACATGTTAAAATTCTAAATGAACTCGAAATGTATGCAGGGGATACGAATAACCTATTTTTAACATTTAGTCGTTTTTCATTAGCCTGTGACTTTGTGACTTAAAAGTTAAAAGACTTGTGTTTATTTACTTTAGTGAATAGAAAACCATGATTTTAAAGGAAAAAAATAAACAACCGATTTCCAAAAAAAAAAAAACACTACAAAGTGAAAAATAACTTTAATTTCGGAAGTCGGTGTCTTTATTTTAGAATTTTTGTTTTTTTGCCACCGACTTCCGAAATTAAAGTTATTTTTCACTTTGTAGTGTTTTTTTTGGAAGTCGGACGTTTTTTTTTTTTTTTTTAAAATGTTTTCATTTAAAAAAAAATTGTTGTGGTACTTACCCCACACAAATTCGAACACCACTATCTGCTATGTAAATAACATTGACAGGAAGAGTTATTCGTCCATTTTTCGCTCACATACTTAATGCAAATTTAAGACTTATATGGTTTTCTCATGGATGCCATTGTCAGAACTGGACCAAATTGAAATGGGACCACACGGGAAGCACCAACTTTTAAATAAAAAAGAATTATCAAAATCGGTTCACCCAGTCGAAAGTTCTGAGGTAACAAATATAAAAAAAAAATATACAGTCGAATGAAAATATAGTTTGGTTTGATTTAAAATAATGACCTAGTACCTTCTCGAGTAACTATTATTTTTTCTAAAAACCGCTCGCTATCTTGTAAGTAATTAAATTTTCATGAAAACTTAGATTTCTAAATAAAAACGTGGGTATGAAAAATATCAAATTAAACGAGCTTTACTAACAAAGAAAATACCTGTAACTAGAGACGAAGACAGTGAATTGTTAATTAACAAAATTGGACGTTATTATAAAATGAATATCGGGTAAATTCGGAATTTAAATTATAAATAAAACGTAGAACTTTGTAAAATAATTAATAGATTAGCATAAGCATAATCAGCGTATAATGTTCCCACTGCTGGGACACAGGCCTCCTCTTTTCGAGAGGGAGTGGGCTGTAAACTACCACGCGGGCCCGTGTGGGTTGGTAGATTAATAGCTTCATTACGTGTCATACTTTCTAGCGGTGACATGACTTTGTACGAACTTCTGTCTAATGTCAAAAATATGTACGAGAAATGTACGAAATTGTACGCTAAATAAAATAAAAATGCACTAAAAAGACTTCGCAGAAAACAATAATTAATTTGTCACCGCCAGGAAGTATTCTTTCTAACGGGCGCTATATATTTTACTAAGTAGTATTCCACTTTTTAACCGACTTCCAAAAAGAAGGAGGTTATATATGTTCGTCGCGTATGTTTGTTTTTTTTTTTTTTTTTTATGTATGTCCACCGATTTCTCCGTCAATTGTGGACCGATTTTGAAAATTATTTTTTGTTTGAAAGGGTATGCTCTCAAGGTGGTCCCATATAAATTTTATTAACTTTGCTTCTATAGTTTTTGAGTTAGCTTCAATAATACGTACTTTTTCCCACTTAGTATGTGGATGTTATGATAAGTTCCTGTAACAGCTGTTATTTACATAACAGGTAGTGGTTTTCGAATTTGTGTGGGGTAGGTACCACAACTAAAAAGTGAAAAATAAAAACTTTTTACAAAAAAAAAAACCGGCTTCCAAAAAACACTACAAAGAGAAAAATAACTTTAATTTCGGAAGTCGGTGGCAAAAAACGAAAATTCAAAACCAAAGACACCGACTTCCGAAATTATAGCTATTTTCTCTTTGTAGTGTTTTTTGGAAGCCGGTTGTTTTTTTTTTGTAAAAAGTTTTAGCCTATATTATGGGCCAAGAAAAATGTACGGAAAGTGTATGTTCAATTTCTATGTATATTGGTAGCGTAATTTAAATCAAACCTAATAACGAAGGACTGACGAAAAATTCAAAAACCGAAGATTAGTCAAAGTATCATCACACAGTTTACGGTACCATAAAGCGAAAACATCACAACCGACATTACAAAGACCCCATTCCGCTGTAAAGCGATACATGTACTACAGAGAGCGAGCCATTTCCCCTCAGAGCGCTGGAGTGCAAAGTACCCCTCGCGGTAAGCGCTGGATTGTCTCAGCCTTTGTGAGGCAATCGGATGCACGCAGGAATGAGGCAGACGTAGTCGTGTTTTGTTTTATTTTTTTCATGGAAAAGGAAGGAAGGATGGAGGATATCTTGGAAATGCGTTCCTTGAATGAGGATTGACTACGAAAATTATTGTTTTACAAGCAGTGTGTCCGATAGAACTTCTCATCGGCAACAATGGCGAACTTTCGTACTCCATTTAATCCCTTTTGGGGATGAATTTTCCACTTAATACTAATCTTTATAAAAAAAACTTTTTTACAAAAAACACAACCGACTTCCAAACTACAAAGTGAAAAATAACTTTAATTTCGGAAGTCGGTGTCTTTGGATCAGATCAGTATTTTAGTTTTTTGACACCGACTTCCGAAATTAAAGTTATTTTTCACTTTGTAGTTTGGAAGTCGGTTGTGTTTTTTGTAAAAAAGTTTTTTTTTTTTTTCACTTTTTAGTGGGTTGGTTTGTAATTTATCTAAGTTACAATAAATAGCCTTATTTCAACTGATCATCAAAAATAACCAAATCGCTATAGATGTGCCTTTAATATTTGAAGACTTCCCTCGATTTCTCCAAGATCCCATCATCAGATCGTGACCAAATGACAATGGGACCAACTTGAAAGTATACCCTTTCAAACAAAAAAAGAATTTTTCAAATCGGTCCAGCCGTCTTCGAGTAATCGGGGAACATAAATTAAAAAAAAAAAATATCCCTACGAATTGATAACCTCCTCCTTTTTTTTGAAGTCGCTTTATAAGGAGCTCGTGGCTAAATACTAACAGCCGTTCGGGTCGATCTGTCAGGTTAAGCTACGCTTGCCGGGGTTGGTCCGTGGATGGGTGACCATTTCTACATACCGAGACTCCTCCGTGCCTCGGAAAGCACGTTAAGCCGTTGGTCCCGGCTGTCATTCATGGATCTTTGACAGTCGTTACGGGTCGTCAGAAGCCCGAAAGTCTGACAACCAGTCTTACCAAGGGTATCGTATTACCCAGTGACTGGGTTGTGGAGGTCAGATAGGCAGTCGCTCCATGTAAAATACTGGTATTCAGCTGCATCCGGTTAGACTGGAAGCCGACCCCAATATAGTTGGGAAAAGGCTAGGCAGATTGATTTTGCTTTATAAGGAACTCTTGTGCAAAATTGTATGCTTCTTAGGAGTCTAAGAACCATACAATTTTGCACAAGAGTTCCACTAACAGACAATGAACAGCCTAAACTGCTAAGTAGCAGTTTAGGCTGTTCATTGTCTGTTAGTGAACGCTGGATTGTTTCAGCCTCTATGAGGCAATCGGATGGGCGCAGGGATGAGGTAGACGTGGAACTGTAGTCGTGTTTTGGTTCACTTTTTTTTTCTCGGAAATGAAGGAATTATGGACTGAATGCGATATCTTAGGAGTGCTTTGATCAGGATTTACGTTACTTTTGATTAGCGAGGATGGGCCAGATTTAGTACTTCTGACTGGCAAATCCTGGCACTGACTGGACAGGTCAACTCAAATCTGTGTGGTTGTTTCCTCAAAATACCATTTCAGACACTAATCTACACGGTCCTTATATGGCCTGACCAAAATTATGTGTGGACTTTAAAAGAGACTTTGATCCCTCTGTTTTGCCATTTCTGCTCAGGGGAAGTCAGATAGGATATGTCGACTCCATCTGGTTTTAATCTATCTAAGTCTAATCCTATACTATTAAACGAGCAATATTGTTTGTATATTTGTACTCACATTCTCAAAATTGGCTCTAACGATTTCGATGAAAGTTGCAATATAGGTTTACGGGGGCGAAAAATCGATCTAGCTAGGTCTCATATCGGGGAAAACTCGTTTTTTCCATATTTTCACCCAAGCAGAGCTCGGTCGCCCAAAGTTTAGAATAAGATAATGAATAATGACATGACAATAATGACATTAGAATAATATACTATTAAATGAGCATTCTCTATTTTCACCAGAGCAGAGCTCGGTCGCCCAGGATATACATAGAATACACAATTTCGTTTTACATACACAAATCGCGACCTACTTCCTTAAGTTGTGCATAGTATTTGACTATGCCCCAGGCTAGGTAGATTATCCACAGTTTCGCATTGCGTCGCGTTACGCTACATGAAACATAAAACAATAAAAGATGGTTTGAATCCCGTGTAAAACCAGCCAACCTAACTCTTCTATAGTTTCTGGCAAGTTATCATTGTTAGGCCATAGATTCAGCGAGTGATAAAATCGAACATATTGTAACACGCTTTTTTAAACGCTTTCACTTATACAGGGCGACTGGATCTGGACCCGCCATAGCAAATTCGCATATAGAGGAATTCATTTGCTAATTATTAGAATTAGACCATACTTTCCCTAGTTAAAGTATAATAGTTTAGGAGATATGTCAATTTGATCGTAAATAAATTTTTTTTGTGCTTAAAAAAGCGTACTATCTTATTTTTTACCAGAGTTTGAGGGAAGTTCCGAGGCATTTTAATCACCAATGTTTATGACTACCAACAAATATTTAAAAATAAAACTACTAAGATAATGCAAAAAGAATGTTATGAAGATCAAATTTTGGAAAAATCTCAATAAAGTATAAAAATTGACATATCTCCTAAACTATAAAACTTGAGTTAGGAAAAGTATGGTTCAATATGAGTAAATGACCTTCTTTATATGTGAATTTGCTATGGCGGGTTCAGATCCAGTCATCCTGTATACAAGAAGAAGATGGGTGGAACTCTAAATATTTTTCAACTATGCTATGAACGGTAGTGTTCGATAAATCGCCATTGATGAAGAAACCAGCTTGTTATTTTTTTAAGTAAGAAGGTGTTTATGTTTTTGGTGCTTATATTTTAGGGATTTCCCATACAATATCTTCATTGAAAACAATTTTTTTAGGCTGAGCACTCTGTTTTTGTTTTCACATCTATAGAGGGCTGTGTTTTGGCAACCCTCAACACTTTATTTTGGTTACATACCGAACGAAGCATGTCATAAGATTCGTTTAAAATCTCCAATCAAACATTTTCCTACTTTCTACATCATCTCACAACTTTTACTAAACAAAATAAGTAACACTTATTTCATTCTCCGCTCTCGCCCCCGCCTATAAAAACTCGCTGGCTCTACAGCCCCAAACAAAAAAGGGTTGGTGCCAGTAAACGCCACAAGACGCGATATATTGAAATAGCTTGCATCGCGATACAAAACTACCCTACATTCGCCTTTGTATGAATGCTACGAGTTTAGGGTTCCGTTTTGAAAGGATAAAAACGTTTGTCACCTCGTCAGACTCTTTTATGTCGACCTGTAGTTTCAAAGGAATATGCGATCCATTTTTAAACGAAGCATGCATTTAATTAGATTATACTATTATTCTCGTTTCATACAAAACGATTTTCGATTCTCGATTTTTTTGACAACATTGCTTTGTTTAACACTCTGGTCACTCTATTGTGTTCATAGTATCAAAATCAAAATATTTTATTTCACATAAACCTACATGGGCACTTATGAAACGTCAGAAGCTAGGTGCACGGTTCCAATTGGTGGTTTCCTATTGAGAAGAGCCGGCAAGAAACTCCACGTTTACTCTTTTCAAAATAATTGGCATTTACAATACTTTCATATAACACAGTGTTTCTAGGTATGGGAGGACAGTGTAGGTCTTTCAATAAGTACCAAGTACTTAACAAAATAGAAAATGGTCAACAGATCTACAATCCACTAAGCCTACAGCGTTCTCACATTCACAAAATATGTAGAAAATAATCTATACAAAAGATAAAAATTTATAAAAGTAAAAGACCTATTTTAATATCGAATGACTTCGGTATTTAAAAGCTCTGTTTTAAGGTATGATTCCGAACAACGCCCGTCACTATTGTTGTGTGACGCGTCAGTACTGGTACCCATACATTTTCTATAGGTTTATATGAGATTACATTCCGAGCACGGCAGCAAAGCTACGCAACATTGCTGCGTCACATTGTCAGAAAATATATGGGGACCAGTAGTGACACGGCAGCACTGCTGCGTGTAGCGTTGTTCGGAATCATACCTTTAGGGAGGACATTCAAGATCGACGCAAAACTATTAGCAAGTCATTGCAATTTTACTCTTATCTCGATAAGGTGAGGTATGAGAACCTACAATACCCCGTTTCAGGTTTTCATAATATATTTTAATTATACCTTGTATAAAAACATTGCAATCTCATAGTTAAAGTCGTCAAGAAATGCTAAAGGCACACACATCAGTCACGTCAACGTCAAGTCACCGATCACCCACGTCAATTTCTGGGAGGTCTGTGAACAGATAGTCAGTCAGTCACAGCAACGCTGTTTCGTACGTAGCAATACAAGATTTGACTTGCCGGTGACGCGGCGTCGACTGAGACGCGCCGGTAGTGACGTGACTGATGTGATGTGTGTAGCCAACGTCCTACAACTTCTACGTAACTATATTTTTTGGCGTGACTGATCGGCGACTTGTCATTGACGTGACTGTGTGCATGAACCTTAAAAATAATTATGACAAAAGTCTAAAGTGTTTTGGCTGCGCAATTTTCAGTAAAAGATTTTTAAACTTTTCTTTTATTTGTTTTCAGCCCGAAAGATTGAACGTGTTCAAAAATGACCAAGATAGCTGGGATTACACACGTAAGTACCTTTTTGTTGTTATTTTTAGTGTTAGTTCAAACTATGATTCCGATATCGCTTTTTAGCAATCAATTAATTAATACACTTGACGTACCTATACATTGTGATGTTGCCAACTTCTAAATGATCCTTCTACTGCATTTCTTTTATGCGTCCATCAAGGAACGAAAGGGTCAAAAAAAAAGTCCGACCAAATTCGTGTCGGACGGACCACGCTCAATGAAGGGTTCCGTAGTTGCGATGAATTTATCCCAAGAACAAACTTAACATTGTAGTTGAAAAACATGGCAGACAGTCACAATGATATAAGTAATCCTGTAAAGGTTCCGTTTTTTCATTCGGACGTATGAAACCCATATAAGAGCGATATCGGTTCTGTAGTGTGAATTGTTTGTAACTATCTTCTTAAATATCTGTGTGTATTTTAGAGTAACTCGAATAAGTACATCTAGCAACAGGTAACATTCAAGCACTCATTCCAAAAGAATTGGTTCATTACTTGAAATTACATTGTTACAATATTCTATGAGGTGATTAATCCTTTCATTGCAAAGAAGTTGTCCGGATACACGTTTTAAAAAACAGAGATTTGCAGCGAAGGGACTAACACACAACGCAAGACATGCCTAACGTGCTTCTAGCAACGCAAAATCTTTAAGGACACACCACGCGCGTTTTTCAACGCAACAATATGAAAAAACGCTAAGCCATCCTACTGGCAAGCATGTGTGATCTTCAATAAAACAACATTTTTAGCTTAAAAGAAAAAACTATGCGTTAAAGGATATTACCACGATTGTCCTTTAACGCATAAGCACCAAAAGCGTGTCAAGCACCACCGACATTGTATCTCCAGCCAAAAATACGACAATGAACATACGTTATCACATCTTTAACATCCCATTACATTCATATCTTACAAGTATTATAACTAGATATTCTGCCAAAAGCTCAGCACATTAGTCTGGGTCAGTCTGGGTACTAAGGATAATCTATAGAATTGTATACGGTGACGCATTGCAGACGGGAATGCATTCTAGCGTTCGTGCGTTGAGTTGCGTGCGTTATGTTTTCAATATTGTGGAAGATTCGGGAGTGAATAATTTTACCATAATATTAATTGTAATTTTAATATTTATTTTAAAATTATAATTGGTGTGCTTTTCAGTTAATTTGTTAATTAAAACAGTTTAAGGCATGTGAGCTTTTTGTTGCATGAAAATCGATGTTAATCTTACAGTAAAACTATACAAAATGTACACATTGACAAACTATACAGAAATTATTTTACCAAGATAAATAGGTTTAATCAATCACCACACAATTATTTGGAAAAATAGTGCTCTGTTATTAATATGCCTGCTTAAATAACAAAAATGTTAAGGATAAAACAATAATTTTCAAAGAAAATCTGCTATCGCTACTTGGACAGATTTCGACCTAAAAACCGCTAGATTTTGCAACACTCCCTTATCAAAAGACCCATTATTTTTTTTATTCACGATCAAAATAATTACCCAGCCATAAAATCTATTTCTCCATTAAAATGGGAGTCTGTTTCATTTAAATATTAAAGGAAACCAACTTAAAACTCTCACAAAGGGCGGTTAGCACGTCTAAAAGACGCCTTTTCATATGCAAAAGAACCGGATTTATCCGGTTACCGCCAGCTCTGAGTAACAACAAGTAACCGTCTCGAATACCAAGACGCCATTTTAAAATTGTAAAGTTTGAATTTAAAGTTTTTTTTATTACAAAAGGCGGCAGCTTGGTTCGTTGTTGCGTTCTTAATTTAAATTTGACGTTTCAGGGAAGTATTTCTTTTTTAAATTTCTTATGGTGATTTGACAGTTTGGAAATGGAGGGAAAGGGTTTGTCGACAGCTGGTGGTGGTTTAATTGAGGGGAACGGTTTATATGAGTTTTTGGAAGAGGAAATTCAAATTTTCTTGGAATGCCAAAGATTAAGATTGTCAAACAAAATTTAGGTAACAACAAAGTCTGTTACCTTAATGTTTTTTAGGTATCTCATTAGGAGCCTATCTAGGGTCTTTATGTTAATACTTACATGGACTTACTGCTAAAATGAATTGACTACGTATGGATATACCCAGACCTGTACGTTGACATTTATACCTATACTCCGTTTGAAATAAGATTAGACATTTAACTAAACCTTTTTACAGTCCGTTCAACCGATTTTGACTTCTATTGCGATGGTGGCATGACAAATGACAGCTGCAGTAAACAGTTGGTTTGTAACCACTTTTTTTGCTTTTAATGCCATCCTTATGCCTACGGTATAGAAGTCAAAATCGGTTGAACGGACTGTAAAAAAGGTTTGTTCAAATGTCTAATTTTATTTCAAACGGAGTATAGTTGCAGAACCGAAAATTCGAAGACATGTGACATCTACCAACCCGCACTGGGCCCGCGTGGTGGATTACGGCCCACTCCCTCTCACAGAGAGGAGGCCTGTGTCCCAGCAGTGGGAACATTTATAGGCTGATAATGATAATAATAATGATAGTTGCAGTTAAAGTTAAAAATGTCATCTTGAGTAGGTAGTGCTACAAGAACTTTTCGGCGCTCGAATGACGTTGATAGGGTGGCGCTGTTGGTATTTGTGCGTTTGTTTTGTGAAATGTATCGTAAAAACAAAATGGCGGCGTATGTTTCGATTTTTGCCACACGCCAATAGTATCTTGTATCTTTGTATGTATACTCATTATACCTAATGAGTAGACAATTGATAAAAACCGGCCAAGTGCGTGTCGGACCACGCACAATGAAGGGTTCCGTAGTTGGGATGAATTTATCCCAAAAACAAACTTAACGTTGTTGTTGAAAAATATGTTCTCCCATACGGAATGTATGGGAAAACATGTTTTTGCAACTGCAAAGTTAAGTTGGTCGATTATTACTCGATAACTAGTAAAGTCTACTTAGCTGTGATAGTTTTCCTTTTAATTTCGTTATATAAGCTGCTGTGATTTTTTTCACACATCCAAAACCAACCATTTAGCTGGCAGGGGGGGGACACTTGACTCTAACAAAAATTAGCACTTTAAAGCTTAATATTTTGCAAACGGATCCCTGAATCCAAAAATGGTTTTCACAAACTCATAATGTTTTTGTAAGACCTTTCCAATGATACCCCACACTATGGGATAAAAAAGTAAAAAATAACTTCACCCACTTTACGTGTATGGGAGGTACCCTAAAAAAAATGTTTTTCATAATTTTGTTTTACCACTTTGTCGGCGTAATTAATATGTATACCTATGCCAAATTACAGCTTTCTAGTACTAAGGGTCTCGGAGCTAGACCGCGGACAGACAGACAGACAGACGGACATGACGAAACTATAAGGGTTCCTTGTTTACTACGGAACCCTAAAAACGACATATAAAGAAATTATACGATACCCAGTAGACAGTTACTATCCTTGCATGTAGGACATCTAATCAAGTCGTCATACATCTATGAGTTATGACCTCGTTAGCACTAGATGACACCATTAATCACGAACTATATCGGAAATCAACTGCAGTTATAGTCCACATTAGTAGTGATCAATATTATTGCTAATAGTTAAGACCAGGCACTCCAACGACAGTTTCCACTTAAACTCCACCCCCTTGCACCCCACCACTGCACTATGTGCTAAACGCTAACGTATCAGTAATAAAGTTGAATATCGCGTGCGCTCTTTGATCGTGTTCGAGCACGAAACTAAACGTCGTACGTCTCAAAATTCTTATTTCGTTTATAACTAAAGTAATAATATATATATATATATTTGGATAATAAACTGTATTTTCTTACTGTTAATCATTATTTTAGACATAAAAGCCGAGTAATCTTGTTTTTGTCTCGTTGGTCTAGTGGTCGCAAGCGCTACTGCTGAGCATGAGGTCCTGGGTTCGATTCCCGGGTCGGGCAAGTGTTATTGGGTTTTTCTATCGAGAATTTCTCAGTAGCAGCCCGGAGTCTGGATTTGTGCCCGGTTGATGGTAATAGGCTCGCCCCCTATTACATGGGAC
Organism: Agrochola lychnidis; assembly: GCA_963680765.1. Lineage (NCBI taxonomy): Eukaryota > Metazoa > Arthropoda > Insecta > Lepidoptera > Noctuidae > Agrochola > Agrochola lychnidis. The sequence goes on from OY796872.1 coordinate 16,695,765, forward strand.
TTAAAACATAACTGGCGAAATGTGGGTGTACCTGCTACAGGGTCACCTCTGCCCAACCCTTCGGGGAAACAAGGCATGATGTTATGTTATGTAATCTTGTTTTTGTTTCAAATAATTTTAATATAGATATAATTTTCGAATAAAAAATGAATCGAGCGAAAATGTTCCAATTAAATAACTGTCTTATATACGGCAAGAAAAAGATCCAATAAATCATATACTAAAGTTCCATTTTGATTGTATGCGTGACTTTTTCAATGCAAATTAACATACAATTTTGGGAGCTTCCTCTTAATTTAGAGAACTTTAAGTAGAAGAAATTCATTCGGAATATCGAGTTACTTGAATACTGAGTGAAGAACATAGTAGTAACTTTCAGCATATTTATTTTATCAAATCAATAGTTCCTATCTTTTAGTCAACACAGAAGCCCATCGTCTACAAATACAATCCCGTGTCAGCAATGAGTAGCCAGAATGCCACAGCATTAGTATTTCAATGGAGGTCCATTCACGACACGACTTACTAACGTGTTATTAATGACGTCGTGATTATCCAATTTTGTCGTACGTAGGACATAAAAAAAAATATGTGGCACTCGGGGACTGCCGCGGTAAAGCTATTGCATAGCATTTGTAACCTCCATACTTCCTATTTGTCAACGCTACACTTGGGATGATGACGTGATGACATAAAACAAAAATTACGTTCCCATGACAACATGGTAGGCGGAGTGGGAGGTGTTAGGTTTTTTTCGTTACGGAATTTCTTGATTCGGTCGCCGCGCTCAAAGCCCGCGATAAAAGCTATGCAATAGCTTAAAAATTGTTATTTATGCTGCATGTTTTTACCAAATATGACAGCCTTTTTGGCAGTATCATAAAAATAACATAAAATTACGCTTGTAATCCCGAAAGGATTAGGCAGAGGTGTACTTATAGTACACCCCCCATTTCGCCATTTATGTTTAACCATTAACCAAAATTACCATTAACCGGACACAAATCCAGACTCCGGGCTGCTACTTTGAAATTCCTCATGGAAAACCCCAATAACACTTTGCTCTAACTTGGAATCGAACCCAGGACCTCATGCTCAGCAGTAGCGCTTGCGACCACTAGGCCAACGAGGCAGTGTCAAATTCACTAAAATCCAACTACCCACATTTAACCTACGACTAAAATAAATGAGTAATAACGTATCCACACTGAGATCTTAACGAAGAGGAGCTTGTTCTAAGGAAATTGCGATCGCCGCGTCGTTTAGTGAAAGTCGCCCGCAGCGACCTCTACCACACGACAAAGGTTCCACTAAATGTTTGGGCAGAAGAACTACTGAAGTTTATGGAACATGATATTAAAAAAACTTTTTTACAAAAAATACACAATTTTCACTTTTTAGTGAGTTAATTTGTTATTTATCTAAGTTACAATAGCCTTGTGTCAACTGCTCATCAAAAATACCCAAATCGCTATAGATGTGCCTTTAATATTTGAAGAGTTCCCTCGATTTTCCACAATCCTATCATCAGATCGTGACCAAATGACAATGGGACCAACTTGAAAGTATACCCTTTCAAACAAAAAAAAAATTTTTCAAATCGGTCCAGCCGTCTTCGAGTAATCGGGGAACATAAATAAAAAAAAATATCCCGACGAATTGAGAACCTCCTCCTTTTTTTTAAGTCGTTTAAAAACATGGAATACTGTAAAGTATTTCAGTGAATCTCAAATAGCAGGAAATGACTATGCGGCAGGCCCAGAAAGATATGGCGGAATGAGCTTGACTCCTTAAAGGATTAGCCCGCAATCGCAGTAGACCGGGAAAACAGGAAAGAGGGAGGGAAGGCCTTTGCCCTGGAGTGGGACAACACAGGCTTATATTATAAATTACATGTATATATTTCAATCGTGCTCAGTGGAAAAGAAGGACTAGCAAGGCTGACCTCAAGTAAATGGGAAACACTGTTTAGGAGGAGGAAGGAGGAGACTGTAATATAAATGATGTCATTGTAAAGGCCACTTTTTTAACCACAACGGAGAAACTTCTGGTGCGTCTCACCTGATGGTAAGCGATGATCAGGCCGAAGGTGGAAGCGAGCTTCACCCGAAATCCTCAACCACAGAGGAACTGGCTATCTTACCTCTAACTGTCGAATCACAACAATGCTGTTAACATTGTTGTTATTGCGACAGACTCATGGACTCATTTGACTCACCTTGCAACGTCATCTAAGCCAAAAAACATCTGTTGCTAGGTCGAGGTCTCCCTCTCCTACAGGATTAATAACATAATGTGTAGCAAATTTCAACTTAATCGATCCATTAGATTGGGAGCAAATTGACTGTGACAGATGGACAGACAGACACCCAGACACACGAGTAATCCTATAAAGGTTCCGTTTTTTCCTTTTGAGGAACGGAGCCCTAAAAACTACTTTTCAGCCTGGATTGCAGACGAAATCGCGGGGAACAGCTGGTTTACTATAAAAAGCTGTCAAACCACAGATTTTTACATCATGGTTTGGCAGGATTTGCAGATTTCTGATGAAGCAAATAGATCTCATTGTTACTAGGAGTTGGTCTTCTGCACTGTCTGATTATGTGCATATATTATCTTTAGAAACGTGAGGATTGGGTGCTTAGAGTCGAATGCTAAGTAGAGAAAGGCTTGCGGCGGTAAGCAGATTATTCAGATTAGCAGTGTGGGTAAGCATTTTAGTTTAGTTATTTTTGTGTATTGGGATCGGCTTCCACCTTATTATTACCACGAAATTATCGATAACCCTAGAACAGAATTAAAATCTCTCACAATAAATGTTTCACAAAAGCAAGAATTCTTCCACAAATTTCTTGAAAAACAAGTTAATTAATCATGCCTTTTGTAATGCAGAAAATCGTTCTCAAATACTCCGTTTTTGCTATTAATCATTGGGATGGACTCAAAACTTAATAGCTGGAGCTGTTCGTAATGACTAAAATGGTTTGAGAGCAAAAAGGAATTAAGATGAAGTTGTAATTAAGAAATGAGTTCTGTAGCAAAAATTGTGGATTGAAAAAAGTAGTTGGCTGGCTGTCGATTAAATACTTAATTGTTTTTTTGAGTGTTAGTTGTAAGTAATATAAATTAAAACCGTTATTTTTTTTTTTTGGTTACGTACTTTTTAACAAATCTGAAGATACCATGATTTGGTCGATACAGAAAAAAGACACTTAGAAAAAAACGTGTGGCACTCGGGGACTGCCGCGGTAAAGCTATTGCATAGCATTTGTAACCTCCATACTTCCTATTTGTCAACGCTACACTTGGGATGATGACGTGATGACGTGATGACATAAAACAAAAATTACGTTCCCATGACAATATCACGTGTCATGGGAACCGTCATTACATGGTAGGCGGAGTGGGGGGTGTTAGGTTTTATTTTCGTTACGTTACGGAATTTCTTGATTCGGTCGCCGCGCTCAAAGCCCGGGATAAAAGCTATGCAATAGCTTAAAAATGCTGAAAACTAGCTTTGGAGTCTAATACAACTAAACCTTCAAACTGAAATGTTTTCAAATGAATATGAAAGGTTTACCCAATAGCCCATTATCGCTTTTTATTCGACCTGAAAATGGAACCTTATCAAAATGCCAACTTTTTCAATCAAGCCATTGAAAACTTTCATCCTAATACATAAAACAGGAGGCTTTTAACTCTACTCTATTATGCGGAACCCTAAAAATCTCAGTAGGGAGTGCCCAATGTTGATGCATTTTGCATAAATTTTCAGTCGACGTGAATTTTAAATCACTTATCGGACTGCTGGTTCCCTTCGAATTGTGGTAATCGTATTTTTTTACATTGAGTAATGGAAGTTTTCAATGGATGGAATTTGGAACGGATTGAAAATGTTTTTTTGCTGGTTATTGGATTCATTCGAGAATTGGACTTTATCTTATTTCAGATAGAGTTTTGTTTCTGAATTAGGCCGAATTCGTATGTAACTCTGGTAACCGGCGTCGATATGCCAACGCGATTGGTTGTCAACGCTGGGCGTCGGGAATCGCGAGCCGATTTCCGTCCACCGTAGGCGCGGGCTTGCGAATGGTGAGCAATGGGTAGTTCGCCGTCCGATAAGGACCAGGCCCGGGTCGACGGCGCGTTGTGTTCCACGCGCGCCTCAAAGAGATGTCAGCAGAATTGACGGGGTCCGCTAGGGCCGATGCCTGCCGGGGGTGCGAAGAAAACCGATAGGGAAATCGTGGCCCCCGGCAACATGACAACCGAAGGAACACGGGTGGGTTTTAGTCAGTAAGAGTCTGACACGCCCTCCCGCTCCGCCCAGAGCGGGAGAAGTTATTTGGTGCTGGATTATGAAATAAGAGACTCGTTGTCAGATTTTGAGCTTCTAACCACCCGTAACCAGTATCAAATATCTAAAAATAACAGCCGGGACCTATGGCTTAACGTGCTTTCCGAGATACGGAGGGGTTTCGATATGTAATGGATGGTCACCCATCCATGAACCGACCGCGGTTGGTGCAGCTTAACCTCCGATCCACCCGTGCGGTTATTATCATTTAGCCATGAGCCTCTACTGCATTGTGCAATAAATGAATACACAAATACGTGAGGAAGGTCCTTCAAAGATTCTACACCAAATAAAAGTACAGCAGAATTCCAAGAAGACCTCCTCCAGGGGACACAGAGCTGCTACATTCAATTCCCACATGAGTTCGTTTCTCTGTACAAAAGGAATCGTGTTAGTTGCACGGAATTGCGTTAGGAACTCCATGTGCACTGATTTTATTACAAGATTCCGACTATCAATAGCCTTGCGTAGATTTTTAATTTCATCAAGTTCTTGTGCAACGTTGAGAAAAAAATTATGAATATTTTATTATTTATTTATTTATTTATTTAATACTTCAAGCACAGAAATGTACAGAGGCGGACTTAATGCCACAGGCATTTTCTACCAGTCAACCTTTGGGTGATGAACATTAATTGATTCCTCGTAGATACGCTTTTGAAAAATTCTCGCTGCTGTTCCTTATAGATACACTTTGGTTTAGTTACAGCAAAACAGAAAAGAATTAATGTAAATTTAATTTAAATTTAAGAAAGACTCAACATGAATAGGTAATCGGACCATAGACATTTTTGTTTTTTTTTAGTTATCGTAAGGCTTGCTTTCGCGGTGATGCTAAGTAAAAAAAAAAGTGTGGCACTCGGGGACTGCCGCGGTAAAGCTATTGCATAGCATTTGTAACCTCCATACTTCCTATTTGTCAACGCTACACTTGGGATGATGACGTGATGAGTATGATGACATAAAACAAAGATTACGTTCCCATGACAACATCACGTTGTCATGGGAACCGTCATTACATAGTAGGCGGAGTGGGGGGTGTTAGGTTTTTTCGTTACGGAATTTCTTGATTCGGTCGCCGCGCTCAAAGCCCGCGATAAAAGCTATGCAATAGCTTAAAAGAAAATGTCAAAGTTTAAGCAAGTTTCTAAATGAACATATGTAGATGATATATTCAAGCAGAGCCTTTTTCGTCCATCAGTGAATAAAGAAGTCTGTATTCGAATTAACGTTTGAATCTCTGAAGATTCAATACTTTACAGTACTATATTTATTACATAATGACGTAACCAGTAGTAAATTACCAAATTTTTTGTCTGTTTCTTTGTGTTTCTGGCAAAATTTTCGACTACTGCCTGACATCCAACGTGCATCTTATTGGTAACTATCTTATTGGCAAATCATGTCATTATTAAGTAATTGTCCCTGTCTATATTCTTATACTTATATTAACTAACGCAAGTATCTACTAAACATGAAAATGCCATAAGCTCTAAAAATCAATACCATCTCAATTAAGACCATCGAAAAGAAAATTCCTCAATTCGAATAGCTTTTAAAATACAAAGTTTTAATGCACTCGTATTAAAACGACAACTTTGGCAATTTCGGAATCAAACGAAAAGTTTATCAAAAGAAGTTCCACTTTATCGAGGAAGATTTTTATGGGAATGAAAAGTTATTTTCGTTGCAATAAAATCCACTTGAAGGCAATATACCTGGCTTCGTTCTAAAGACACAACTTTGTAGACTGTCGGTGTGTGGTGCAGACACATTGACTGGCAATTATTTGTAAATTGTCGTTTGAAACGATGCAAAATCATAACAAGAGTAGACCGTGTTGGTATTCTCAATACAAAATAATGAAAAATAACATGGCTGTATTTGACTCTAGTTTCAGGCATTTTAGTTGCGTCCAATGATAGCGGTATATAAAACAAAATACTACCCTCCCTAAACTCTTTAAATTGTTTATCATTAGAAAATAATATAAATGTCCTACTTTTAACTTCACAAGATAATTCTTGTGAAAGCCAATGGAAGAACACACAAAAATAACAATTATTTACTGTAAAACCATATCGTAACCGTACGAAAAATAAAATAATAAAAATAGTAGTGCAATCCGTATCCGTTCAATAAAAGCAAAATTTCTAGTCCCATGTTGGGCGCCAAGATTCCATATTGAGAAAAGTCACCGTTTGATAAGTCACCTTTGTGACTTTTAAAACCCAATCCCCTAATGCGCCTTCACATTAGACACATCAGATAAGTAAAATAAAACCGTACCTCTTAATCTCAGTGTGCACAGCTCCTAAGCTTGGCTCGACGCACGGCGGATAGAGGAAGCCCTCTCTGGTCGTTAGAGCAGTCATTTCAGTAATACATTGTTATATGTATCGCTAGTTTACAGGAACTACCCTCGCTCCAACAAATCTAATTCATGTGGTTTTATCTCGATCTGAAATCTTGGCGCCCAACATGGGACTAGAATTTTTGCTTTTATTTTGGATTGCTTTGCTATTTTTGGTCTGTGTCCTCGCGCGAACACGGTACCGCCTAGATTTATACAGTCCAGTACTAGTTTCATTAAATAAGAACCACCTCAAACAGTCTGTTTTCGATTTTTATCTATTTGATTTTAGTTTGTTATGGTTATTTTTTGTGTGTTCTCACACTAACTTTAAAAACCGGCCAAGTGCGTGTCGGACCACGCAAAATGAAGGGTTCCGTAGTTGGGATGAATTTATTCCAAATACACACTTAACATTTTAGTTGAAATACATGTTCTCCCATACATTCCAACTGCAAATATAAGTTTGTACGTACAATATCGATTGTAAATTGTATTGTATTGTGTAACAGGAAACCTATAAGAAGTCTATACTTCTTATAGGTTTCCTGTAATCTATGAGTGAAGAACCATTCTCTGTACTTTTTTTCAAAATAGGCTAGGAATGGTAAATTTTGATGAAAATTTTATATCTTTAAATGATTTTTTTTTAAACTATAAAATAATAATATTTGAGATTCTCGTAACCAATCCCTTTCGTTTCATATGTCACACGACAGTTTGATTTTTTTTTTAATTTTCTTATTTGCCCCCCAAAAGTGTCCCCCATATTCTAAATTACACGTGTATTTACGTTACACGTCCGTGTTTGGGTCACAGAAATAATATTGGATTCGGAGCAAATTAGCTGTGACAGACGGACAGACAGACAGACACACGAGTGATCCTATAAGGGCTCCGTTTTTCCTTTTGAGGAACGGAACCCTAAAAATACTATTATATGGGTTTTGATTCGTCATTTCCCTCACGGCTCGTCAGAGCATTCTTTCCATTACAGTCCATTAATGGTGGCTGCTCCTCAATAAGTCTATTGGAAATGGGATATTTTGTTATTCGATGGCTAATGGATGGAGTTTATATTGGCGCCCAACGTGGGACTCCATGTAGGATATATGACTATTTCGCACTTTTCTGTTTTACTAAATGTTTAGCATCTATTTATTATAATTCTTCGAACACATATTAATAAAATATCCTACTTATTTCTCATTACTAATAGCTACTAATAACGAACACTTACATGTAATTATTGTTAATCAATTATTTTTATATCTTAGGGCGTCTAATGAAAGAATTAATAAGATAAAACGGATTAATAAGATAAAAGGAATATAGGGAAAGGCTGTAATATTCGTAATTAGCGATGGAGGAAGGTTCTAATGAAGCTTTTACGCTAAATTGAAAAACGGGACGTATAACAAAGTAGTTTTTATTTATCACTGAAAATTTGAAACAGATCCGAACGTGTCTGAGAGTTTTTATGATTCTGATTCCTTTAACCAGAGCTCGAATTTATATACCGTAATAATCTCAAACTACCCACTAGGTAGACCAACGTGACTTTAGTAGCTGCAGGTAAGTTTCCAAGCAAAGATAAAAATCGCTAGAATGCTTCAACGTTTCAAAAGCTGCGTTATTAATTTAAATTCAACTTGAATTATAACTTCAAGCTTTCTTGCTTTAAGAAATTTATAATTAGAAGTGAATATTCTTTATGCTAAGTTACAAGTCTATCTATGTTGAAAAAGATTTTTGAGACAGAAAACACTTAGCTGAAATGGAAAGGTTCTTAAATCACTTTTTCTGATGCATCCCCAGATTTCCTAGAAATCAAGTGCATGGCTCTAAAAACGATATCACTAGCTACGCCCCGCGGTTTCACCCGCGTAAGTCTCGATCCCGTGAGAATATCGGGATAAAAAGTATCCTAAGTCCTAACCCAGGTTATGGTCTACCCACGTGCCAAATTTCATCCAATTCCGTTTAGCTGTTATAGCGTGAAAGCGTAACAAATTCACTTTTGCATAAGTCCCAAAGCTCCCACTAAAGCTTCTGAAATCAAGGTGATGTAGATAACAAATCTTCAACCAATCCTTCCTAAAACCCTTTATCAACACCTTTACACATTCCAGTCCCAAATTCTCGAAGTATTTACGAAGCAAATATATAATAGCACAATAAATCTGGGCAGTACTGAGTGCTGAACAAATATTATGATCGTGCATCCTATGCTGCGCTGTTCGGTAAACAAGACCGCTTGCCAAGTGTACTAGTTATGATACTACCTATGTTCTGGCCTAGGATTTTATGTTTGGGCTAAAGATATAATTACGTTCTTATGTTCTCCTGGATGACTTAAAGTCATTATAACGGTTGGGATTTGAACTGTCTTGTTTATGGTTAATCAAGTATGTACCGTTTGGTTTTTAAACTATTGCATAGCTTTTATCGCGGGCTTTGAGCGCGGCGACCGAATCAAGAAATTCCGTAACGTAACGAAAATAAAACCTAACACCCCCCACTCCCATGTAATGACGGTTCTCATGACAACGTGATGTTGTCATGGAGGTTACAAATGCTATGCAATAGCTTTACTGCGGCAGTCCCCGAGTGCCACACGTTTTTTTTTTTTTTGTGCTAATGTTTTTTCGGTTATTGCTCAGATTTTCCAAGTAAAAATACTGAGCTTCTCCTCTTCGTCTTTGTTTTCAAAGTGAATCGTGACATTGAAAAGACAAGTCATCTTTGAAATCTCTGGTCTGCTCTTTTTTGAGATGCCTCTACCAAGTGACTCTTTCTTATTCTTCCTAAATATATTTCTATTGATCACTGGACTACATATTATATTCTTCTTATACATGAAACAAGGATATAAATTATATTAGTCTAACCATCAGATATATTGGGTATTAGTATTCAATAGAGCAACGCAATCTGTATGAAGATGTTATAGTATGGTACAAAATTTGGCAGAGTCAATTACTCTGCCAAAGTTTGTATCATTTGCTAAGACTGATCCAATGTATTGTATTCAATCCTGACTTGAATATTGGTCTTTTAAAAAATCGCTTTCCTGAATATCTTGGGGGAATCGTGTTGCTAGTTTCAAATTGGATTTATTAATTGTTTGTATCCACTTTGTATGTTGCTTTACATAACATAACATCACGCCTTGTTTCCCCGAAGGGTTGGGCAGAGGTGTACCTGTAGTAGATACACCCACATTTTGCCAGTTATGTTAGTCCCATGTAATAGGGGGCGAGCTTTTGCCATCAACCGGGCACAAATCAAGACTTCGAGCTGCTACTGAGAAATTTCAGATAGAAAAACCCAATAACACTTTGCCCGGCAAGGGAATCGAACCCAGGACCTCATGCTCAGCAGTAGCGCTTGCGACCACTAGATTGCTAGATTTATTGTTAAAGCATCGCTAGGAGGCAAAGGAGCTTTGTAAGTTGGTAAAGAACACATAAAATTAAATCATTATTGTAAAGTCGAGATTAGCTCTCATACTAATGAGAAAGAGTTTGTTTGATTTTGAGAGCTTGTTATGCAGGTAAAAAAAAAACAGCCATTCAAACAAAAGTATCTAGGTTACATAACTCTATGACCGCTTTTGTTGAAAGACCCATATTCATCCAGAATTGTATGGTGTGTCAATAGAACTCTTCAGTCCCATTCTGCAAGAAAGTAATTCTGAAGATAAGGTCCATGCGCTCATTAATTAAACTTAATTAAAATTCCCTCTCTTCTTTAAGATGGAAGTAATACTGTACGCTGAAATGATTAATTGCGAGTGGGTAGTTAGCAGAATTTATGCGCTGCGTTGAATATTTAAATTGTTTTAACCACTTGCCGTAAATTAGGTCCTTTTAAGACCACAAAGACAAAGCAACGTTAGCAGTTAACATGTTTTAACTTCATACTCACGGGATAATAATCTACGCAACAACAAATAACAACATTTTGAAATAAGAACCACCCTTACTCTAAAATAACTGATTTAATTCCAAATATAATTATTTAACCTCAAAATGGATACTAATATCCAAATTAATCTTAAAGTTGCTACCCCAATATCATAATCTAAAACTGTATAATAAAACTACATATTCACAATATTTCAGGGATAAGGAAAATAATATGCCACACCAAGATATTTTGTCTGTCATTTACATTTCTTTGCCAACATCAAATTCAATATTCTACACCATACTACCATCACATCTCCTATTCCCCACATAATATCACAATTCATTCCGTATTCTAATAATTACCATGAAACTAACAGGTTATCTTAATTTACAGTAAATTTCCAACCAATACCATGCCAATCAATCTTTTTACCGTCACAGCCACCAAGTACATCTTACCGTCACGAGCGCCCAACCCAGAACGGAGGTTCCCGCGCTACTCAATTGTCACATCGAATCTTTGGGTGTTGCCAGTAAAATATCCAACAATTACGTATTAATAAATTAAAACCTAACAATTTTAATAAGTATGTACTGTAAGATCTGGGGCCTACCACCACCGATACATTACGTATAGCTCCACCTCTTTCCCACATTGAACCAACATCAAAATAATACTGCTATAAGGGGTGATGGTTTAAACCCCCTGGGCATTCACCCAAGTTAGCGCCATAAATTCTTCGTTTTCCACATTAAGTTGAACTCGACTCATTTTATTCTTTTACAGTAGTCCTGACTAGTGAACGTATAAAAATAAGAATTATTTAGCCAACGGGCTACGTCTACAGGGAAATGTGTGAAAAATATAATCAAATGGCGAGAACGAAGAACTCCTTGGATTATTTGGAAGTAGCTTAAAACTCCGCTTTAATCTTCTACATATTTGTTCCGCCTCTTTAGTAAAACTTTGGCTGGGAATAATAAACGAATTTACAGCTTATCTCCTAGAATTTTTTAAAGTGTATCCTATACAACGAGCAATATTTGCATATATATTTGTTTGTATATATATTTGTACTCACGTTCTCGAAATCGGCTCTAACGATTTCGGTGAAAGTTGGGGTTTACGGGGTCGAAAAATCGATCTAGCTAGGTCTCATAACAGGGAAAATTTGTTTTCTCCGTATTTTCACCCGACCAGAGTTCGGTCGCCCAAAGTTTAGAACAAGATAATGAATAATGACATTACAATAATGACATTAGAATAATGACATGGCAGCATTGAATAAGTAAGTATCTGTATATGTACTACAATTTATAACCATTCACAGAACAAAGAAAAATGACAATAGGTATTTCGTACTAACCTGGCTATTAACGGCTGACTTACACTAATTATACCTGTTAAATAGAGTATTGGGTACACAAATTTAATAATAAATACGCCTTTTCTCAACTATTAAGTATCCAGACCACGTAAATTCCAACAATCTTCTGAATGACGCAGCAGAATTCACGTGCAACACCGGGCGTCGACCATGTTTTTTTATGTCCACCAATTCTCTTCAATCCCTTTGTAACAATTCGCTGATCGGAGTTAATATTCTTCAAATCTCCAGAATCCGGCTCGAAGGACCATGTGATTGATCCAGGTATAATTACGGGAATAATGAAAAAATACGTTGCTTGATGTGATCGTGCAATTTTATTGTGATAATATTATAGATGTAGGTAGCCGGTCGACAGACGTTGAAAATAAAGACGATTAGCTATAATCCACGTAGCCTCAACATTGAACTGCATGCGAATTTTGGTAGGCGCTTGCGGGAACAACTATCATGGCAGCATGGAATTAGTAGGTACTATCCTATACTATTAACTTAATGAGCATTCTCTATTTTCACCAGAGCAGAGCTCAGTCGCCCAGGTACTAAGTAGTAAACAAGCAAAGTATATAAGTAGTAGTTCACATATCCTGACTAGATAAACCTTTTAACATGGAGAGATAACCGAGTATTTCCGCCATCTTGGAGTAATTCCAAGAACTTCACAATTTGAGCTTCTTTGTTTTAGTTAAATCTTGGCGGATACCTACTTGTTACCTGTTTTTGGGTATATGGAACTTTATTATCTGAAGAATAAGTAAAAAGAAGCAGAGGTGACCTAGTAGGCACACCCTCATTTCGCCTGTTATGTTTAAGTCCCATGTAGGGGGCGAACCTATTGCCATCAACCGGGAATAAATCCAGACTCCGGGCTGTTACTGAGAAATTACTAATCGAAAAACCAATCACACTGTCCAACCTGGGAATCGAACCCAGGACTTTTGCTAAACCGAAATTTTAATCAATCTTAAAGCTTCGATTTTTTTAAATATAGTTAGACCAACGCTGTACCGCGCCTTAGGAAGGCGCGCGGCGAGACGGGGGAGCAGTGCAGGCCGCTAATTCGTCAAAGCTCTCGGCGCACGGCGTCCTGCCCGCCGCTCATTGGTCAACACTGCTCCCCGCCTCGCCGCGTATTCCTAAGGCGCGGTACAGCGGTATTGGTCAAACTATATCTAAAGAAATAACAGAATTACAGTGGAAATCTTCCTTTTGCTTCGTGTAACATTCTATTTATTCTACTCGCATTTTAGTAAGTCAGTACCGTGCCAACTTCGATCACCCACAAACGCCATATGCTCGCCAAAACACCCAATTCAATCGTTCACTAATGAATGAACAACTATTCAAAAACTTCTAAGACCGAACGTTCATTCATTCGATCACTATCGACCAGAGAAACTTTATGAATAGGTTCCAATTCAAAGAGATCTTATATGCTTACTACGACGTAGTGGGAAGGTAGGTCGGGTGACTAAGGAAATTGCCTGACCATCCTGAACCATTGTGTGATTCCCGCCAAACGGTTTAATGGCGGCCATGACGTCATAAGGGGACCGAGAGTCGGAACTGCCATTTTTTTTTTACGTAATGGCGGGCTATTGTTTTGTGCGTAATAAGTGTGCTATCTGGGTCATGTACCAGATTCCCCTTAAGATTTGAGAATATGACTTGGTAGATAAATATTCGTATTTTATAGTAAAATAGTAGATTGTTATACGAGGGGCTAAAATAACCCATTGTAACGAGGCGAGTTATAGAGTCCATAATCATGATTATTCTACACAAGAATAAAGGCTTTTTTCGTTTTTCAAAGCTCGTTGGAAAAGACAAAAATTAAAAAAAAAGACTTTTTCCCCTAGAGCAAGAAATGCTATTTTTTCCCCGCTCTGGTACCTTACTCTACAATGACGGCCTTTTTGAGCAAGAGGAGTGAAAAAGTTTTTATATTCATGACCTAGTTTTAGATACTTCATAAACAGGTCATTCAAAAACACACATTAAACTGAAGCCTTTTTGGGGTAGGCAGAAACTACAGAACGCCACCTGCTACGATCCTTACTCCTTCAAATATATCTTTTTCACCATACTGGGAAAAAATAATAACACAACCAAATAAGCAGAAATTGGAGTAATATCCTAAATCTTGTTCCATGTAACCGCCTTGTAAGTTCCTTAGAAAAAGCAAGTAATTCGTAAGCAGTACACATCGTTTAGAAAAGATACTGGTATTCAGGAGCATCTGGTTAGACTAGGAATGATCCTAACTTAGGAAAAGGCTAGGATGACGGTGACTTGCGGCTCAATTTAAAGATGTTAGGTACATATTAGGAATTGGCTGTGTCTCAAGTTTTTTTGGATTATTGCGAACTTACAATACCTTTGTAGGGTATGGCAAACAATAGATGAATTAATGATTTATATATGAGCAGTAGTATTCAGTTAGAGCTAATGAAAACATTTATGAGCAGTAGTATCCAGTTAGAGCTAATGAAAACATTTACGTTAACCACTGTCACCCATTGTAATAAACAGTGATACCGACAATTGACGATGGTTATTTATTTATTTTAAAAAGTACAGCCACATCACATACATTTATGCTAAAATAATCTTATAACTAAAGGACTAATGTACATGACAATTACGGCGTACATAGCATTGATAACAATATCTTGTTGCCTTGCAATTGAATAAATTAAATAAAACTAAAATAGACTAAAGTAAATAAGACTGATAACAATAAAAACAAAAAAGTTAAGAAACAAAAAATTAAAATTAAGAAAGACTTGCAAGGATAGCGTGATTTTCCTTCTGAATCCCTGTAGCTTGTCACTGAATATATCTAAGTCAGGCGTGTTTAATATAGTATTATTGTATTCGTTGCTAATTCGTATAACTGGAGACTGCATACCTAAATTAGTTTTTACAAAAGGGGTATCAAATACCTTTTTAACTTTTTTAGCCCTTGGATAAATTCTTGGAACTGCTAACGAAATACTTTGCAAAAGGTAACTGCACGGTGGTTCACGCTTTGAACCTATCGACTCTTGAAGAATCTCTGGTTGTGCAACTAAGTCACGAATTGTGCAAACTAATTTCAGAATCAGCCTTTTAGTGAACAGGGGTATTACCATATTACAACTTTCATAATTTCTAGTAATGGTCCTCCGCAGTGTTACCATTCGGAATCCTGTTTATACCATTACACATAAGTTTCCTCTGAAAATGCATGTAGTAAGGGCCAAGTGGACGTGGATAATATATTTCTCCATATCTATACGCGATACTGACGCTTATATTGCGATACACACAACCTTGTAGTTATTACAACTAAATAAGGTATATGCTTTTTCTTGAGCATGCTTTACCTTGACATGATATTTCATTTTTTTGACGACAATTATCATCATCTCCCGAGGAGAGATCTCTAGAGAAGCTCGTGGCTAAGTAATAACAGCTGCACGGGGCGATCCACCAGGTTAAGCTACGCTTGCCGGGGTTGATCCGTGGATAGGTGACCATCTTTACAAATCGAGACTCCTCCGTGCCTCGGAAAGCACGTTAAGCCGTTGATCCCGGCTGCCATTCGTGGATCTTTGACAGTCGTTACGGGTCGTCAGAAGCGCGAAAGTCTGACAACC
This sequence comes from Agrochola lychnidis, assembly GCA_963680765.1. Taxonomy (NCBI): domain Eukaryota; kingdom Metazoa; phylum Arthropoda; class Insecta; order Lepidoptera; family Noctuidae; genus Agrochola; species Agrochola lychnidis. The sequence continues at coordinate 16,711,418 of OY796872.1, forward strand.
AGTCTTACCAAGGGGTATCGTATTACCCAGTTACTGGGTTGTGGAGGTCAGATAGGCAGTCGCTCCATGTAAAATAGTGGTATTCAGCTGCATCCGATTAGACTGGAAGCCGACCCCAACATAGTTGGGAAAAGGCTAGGCAGATTTATTGAATTATCATCATCTCCCTGTCCTTGTCCCCGGTACGTGTGCTTCTTCCATTCTCCCCTGTCAAACGTCACGCTATCATTCACTTCCTTTTCTTTTTTATCATTCCTCATACAATTCATCCATCTTTTCTTTGGCCTTCCTCTCTCTCTCCATGCATCATGATTTATATTCATATTCGGTTTTGACGACTAATTGTCAAAATAACTCCCCTTTATCGTATCTACTGAACTCTGATCTAATTTAGATGAGGTAGAACCAGATTTGGTTAATATCAAGATAGGTGTGTTAAATTATCAACCTATAATGTTCCCACTGCTGGGATGTGTCCCAGCAGTAGGTAAACATGTTGAATTAAGCAGTTAACAAATTAACTGATTTCTCCAATAGCAGTTGATTGCTTAATTACAAACAGTTTTAATGTTCTTTTGTCTTGAATGGAGCTGGACAAAAGCCAGCATAATTTACCGGGTTTTACAAAAACTAAATAAATCAATTCATGTTTGTGCCAATTTTTCTTCGATGTGATGCATTTTCTTTAATTAGTAATGGAGGAAATTCGTTTTCTTAAATCAGATGCCAAAGTCACAAAGCATAATTCACAAAATTGGCATGACTTGAATCATAAGTAACATAACTTTTATTGCAAAAATTTGTTCTTAAGTTAGGCCGTCTGAACAGACGCACTGGAACTACACTCCAGCTGCAAATTGCAGTTCTATTGACTATTCTGGTTGACATTACTGCATTGTAAAAAGATAGGAGGTTACATTAACAACATCTAGAACACATGCTCGTAAACTATAGTCGTAAGAAACAGAAAAGATCACCGTTGCCGAAATCTGTGTGGGATGTAATATTATTATTATTACTGAATGCATTAGAATTGCACGCCAATTGCATTCTAACGCAGTCACAAACATAGTAAAACAATAGTAATGATTCTAAAATACGTAAGGTGTGACCATACAAAATTCGTCATCCGCTTCATCATTGGCCTGTGGATAGTCCACACTTCAACAAAACAAATAAAAACGTGTGCGGTCGGAGGACCCCCGTCAGGAACGAAGATCCTTCTCACATATGATTTAATTGGATTTACATTTCGACCCCACTATCGGCTTTAACACCCTCGAAAACTATGAAAACGACACCCATGACAAAAAATTTGAAAATGTTCGCAGCCGCCATCTTGGATTTTCATTTTGACCAAATTCACACTTTCTCTCTCTCTCTCTCCGGCATGCAGTGTGCTCGGGCCGATATGTACAATTTTATCCCACGACACTGTAATCACTTTACTCTTTTCTTTTTTTTTCTGCCTCTCTCTTTCTCTTTAAATTCGCAAGTATTAACACTTTTTAGCGTGACGATTTCTGGAAGTCTACAAGCCGCGTTAAAGGACTTCGTTCCAATAATATATGTGCAGAAACAAGAAAATTGGCTACGGCAGTCTATATATTTTGGATTCTTGGCTCAATCTGTTATCCATGCTTCCAACCAGTATGTCCACTCTGTTAGTATTCATGGCGCAACCGTCCGAGGTCGATATTGACTTCCACCACTATCCTCAATATTTTATTCAATTATATGGCGAAACCCTTCTCTGTTTCTGTTGTTCTGCACCAACACTTGAGATTTGTTCTGTAAATAGACTTTAATTAATTAATAGCCGCGCTGGAGAAAACGGGAATAGACAGTGTAATGTAAAGGTGGGTAGTTGTAGAATATTGGATGTTGGAGGGTAGTTTATTGTTAAATGGAATTTCCTTGCGAGAGAACCCTTTGGTAAATATTGCTATATATAATGCGATCTACAACCGCGGGTTATGTAACTCTTATCTCATTGTTTTATGGTATAAATTGGAATGGTTGATGTGTTGTATGTGTATTTTCTGAATAGAAACTCCGAAAATTTCAAAAAAAGGATAGAAAATCCAGAAATCTCTCTGTCCACTGCCAGGCAATTAAAACTTTCTGACTGTCATCATTACCAATTTTGAGGGGAACAAACCCAATTAAGTACTCTGTAGCGCTTAAAAATAAAATATCCAACTACCCTCATTTACAAACGAACAAAAATCAGAGAATAAATAAAGTACCCGACTGGAATTGTTTCCTCAGAAGCATGGTAATTAACACATACGTGTGAAGAACAGCAAACAGAGTTGGTGGAGCATTCCCTTTTAATTAAAATTAAATATTTCTACAAACAGCGCGGATGGAAGGAAATTGGCGAAGCGTTATTGGCGCCCAGCATGGGACACGTTTGTGAAATAATTGTAAGTCTGACTGAATTTCGGCAATTATAAATGTTGAAAAAACAGTTCGATCATTTTTATTTGGAAATTGTTGTTACATAATACACAATTATAAGCCTTCTTTTACCGCATTCGCCTCACGAAGAATCACCCCACACAATAGTGCCATGTTTACCTCCACATTAATTCTTTTTTGGACCCAAAAATCATTCATTATTATAGTTCAGTCTCGATCCATTATTTAAAATCCTCGTCATTTTCCTCATTTATTCTTCATTTGCAAAACTTCATAATACACCCTTTAAACTAGAGAGACGTATATATTTTATCTTTACTTCCTCTTGCTCATCAGAAAAAGGGTTAAATGGCGTTTGAAGTTTCATACAAACAGCTGCTGTTTCTTAATTTAAATAAAATCTAACAGCAGCCATCTTTAAAAATAAAATAGCGATCAAGTGCAAATCAGACTAGCACACTAAGGGTTCCGTATCACCGTACAATATTTAAAACTACATATTTTTTTAATACTCAAAAAATAAGAACGCCAAATAAACATGTTTCTTGTCTTGTATAGAGATCCCCTTAAATTGTTTACATTTTTTTTTGTCTTTTTATTCAAACTCAAACCATTTATTTCAAATAAACCAATTACAGGTACTTTTGAATTGTCAAGGGGTCGGTCAGTCAGAAAGATGAAGCTAGTTGCCCATTCCAAAGCGTAGTAGGTACCTATGGAGAAGAACGGGCAAAAAACTCCACGGACACTCTTTTAAATCAAAATATTGTTACAAAATATTGGTTACATCATTCGTGTTGAACTTATACATGTGAGAACAATGTAGAAAGACGTGCACGTTAAAAGCGTCCGTAATAAAAATATAATAACAATTCAAAAATTTAAATAAATTAAAATAAACCGTGGCAGCTAAGAGATGACCAGTCCCTACTGACGGCGCCCGTTCACGAACATGACGCATGGATCAGCACCGTATATTTTTTGTTACAGCCGCCATAGTAGTATACACAATGCGAAAATTTTAAGTGCCTACGCATTACGGTTCAAAACATACAGCCCTGTGACAGACGGATTACCGGACAGTGAAGCCTTAGTAATAGGGTCCCCTTGGCACTCTTCGGGTACGGAACCCTAAAAAATACACTTCAATAATGAACCAAAGCAGCCTTATTAAAACTTATAATGAAACAACGTCTTGAATCTACGCGTTTTTTGCGCAAAAACTTTGAATGAAAAGTTAAAAATAAATCAACACGGTTTTTCCTGCTTGTTCATAAAAGAGATAAAAAGTTAAGGGTTTTTTTCTCTGAAGGCCTATGCAGAAGATTGTACAAATTCTTTTGTTTAAAAGACTATACGCGTTTAATGAAACTGAAACGTATTTAATATGCAATTGAAACTTGCATGGCAATGAATAAATCTACTAAAACTATCCTACCTTTGCATAAAAAATAGTACGTATTTTTGACGCATGACGGGCGGTTTTGTGTGTTTCTCAAATGCGCATTTTTATATTATTATAGGAAACCCAAAAAAAGAAAACAGTGGCACTCCGGGAGTGACGACAGAAGTGAAAACTTGAAAAAAAAAATCGGCACTGCGGTAATCAACGCGTTGATGTCTTTTACTCCACGGTGTCGGTAAATTGCGTTACAGTGTCGCGAAATCAATGGTTTAGTCCCATCTCAAAAATGCTCAACGCGCCTAAAGAAGTTTTCACTTCAAAAATCTCCTGTGAAATGTTTACTGACTGCGAACTTGCATCGTCGCCTTAATCGTCTTTTAAAACATCGTTCACAAAAGCCTTAGTAGTTCCAATTATTGCTTTTCCCGAATCAACTATTGGGAAAAAAATATTCCCAGAATCGTCACATAACTAATAATAATACCAGCCTATTATTGTCCCACTGCTGGTCAAAGACCTCTTCTCATACAGCGAAGGCACGAGTATTGATCACCGCACTTGCTCAAAACGGGTTAGCGATTTCAGACTGACTATAAGGCCAGGTTTCCTCCAATTGATTTTCCTAGTAATTGCCACAGATGACCACAAGAAAGCAATCGCCACATTCAAATGTAGACCCATAGTGCTGAGAAATCTTGATTTCCCTACGGGTAGGAATCGAATCCTGGTCAATTGTACTGCTTCGAATCCTTGTGTAAGCATATTGAGTAGAAAACGTACAGTCATGAGAAACGGAAGAAAATGCACTCGACTATGCTAGTAGGTATAATACAGTGTGTCTTTATAATTTGTACATATCGAAATGATCCCGGGAATCTATGCTTAATTTTATGGACGGAAAAAATACTAACTAAAAAACGATACATTCCAACTGGAAATGTAAGAAGTTAGTACGCACAATATTGAGAAATTTGCCATGCTATTTTAAAACCATAGACTTCTTATAGTTTTTTCTGTAATCTATAAGTATAGATCTATCTTCTGTATATTTTTTTTTAATTTTCGACTCGGTAGTTTCGGAGGTAAGGGTCAATTTTCATCAATTTTCTTAAATATCTTTAAATGTTTATGTTAAAATTATTTAAAACCATAGATTTCTTACAGGTTTTCCTGCAATTTAGAACTATTTTCAATATGTTTTTCAAAATTCTAAGCTCATTGTTTTCGGATATAAGGGAGGGAATGGTTATTGACCATTCCGGGGACCTTATTCATGAATTTTCTTAAAAAACGATTTATTTTAAAATTATAAAAAAAAAAAATGTATAAGACCCTCGTAGTAAGAGTAAGCCCTTTCATTTGACTCACACGGTACACTTTGCAAAACTTTTTTTAAGTTATTTGCCCCCTATAAGTGACCCTCATATTCAAAATTCATTCATTTACGTTACACGTGTGTGATTGGGTCACAGAAATACATATTTGTACCAAATTTCAACTTAATCGGTCCATTAGATTCGGAACAAATTGGCTGTGACAGACGGACAGACAGACACACGAGTGATCCTATAAGGGTTCCGTTTTTATTTGGACGTACGGAACCCGCCCCGTACAAAATATTCATCAAACGAGGATTTATCACCACTATTCATTAAATGAAGCCAAATTTATAGGCGTAGTAATTTTAAAACTTCCGACACGTTACTTGTCAACGTCACATATTTGACGTCATGACGTCACGTCATGAGTCAAAAAGTGATCAACATTCTCATAAAGATATCGTACACCCATATTTCGCCGGTTATGTGTAAGTCCCTCGTAATAGGGGGTGGGTTATCATTTAGAGTTTGTACTCTGGATTTGTGCCCGGTGCAGGAGCAGCCTGTGCTTCTACTGAAAAAAAAAAACTCATATTTAGCCGTTTCAATCCGACAACCCGCACTGTGTCCGCGTGATGCATTATAGCCCACCCCCACTCACAGACGGTCATCATTCGGTTCCCTACAAAATGGTTGAGCTGGATGGTGAACGGGCGCCGTCAGTTGAGACTGGTCATCTCTTATCGGCCGGGGCTTATTTTTAATCTTATATTTTCAATTGTTTTGATTATTTTTAGTATAGTTAGTTGTTAGTTTGGAAGTCGGTTGTATTTTTTGTGAAAAAGTTTTTTTTTTTTCACTTTTTAGTGGGTTGATTTGTAATTTATCTAAGTTACAATAGCCTTATGTCAACTGCTCATCAAAAATACCCAAATCGCTATAGATGTGCCTTTAATATTTGAAGAGTTCCCTCGATTTCTCCAAGATTCCATCGTCAGATCGTGACCAAATGACAATGGGACCAACTTGAAAGTATACCCTTTCAAAGAAAAATAGAATTTTTCAAATCGGTCCAGCCGTCTTCGAGTAATCGGGAGAACATACATTAAAAAAAAAAAAATATCCCGACGAATTGAGAACCTCCTCCTTTTTTTTGAAGTCGGTTAAAAATTCATCAACGTTATAAATGTATCCACTTTCGACTTTAAAAAAACGTACAGCCTTTCCCACTTCAAAGTAAGTCAGCATCGATAAGACACTCAATTTATATTCATTACGAGCTATCCCTGAGGGCGCGTTACCTCATTTCCTAATGGTATTATTTATTTGAGGTCAACCCCATGCGACGACGTAGTAACTCGACCCTTCGTCACTTTTTAAGGGTTAAATGTAGAGAATTATTGTTTTCTTAGGACCTGTGTTTGGGGGAATGCCTCGGGGGTTGATTTTGTGAAGGTTTTGTCATTTATGTGGTAATGTAAAGTAAAATGGAAGCGTCTTCGGTGGCCAGTTGTAGTAGTGCTCTCGGTGTGACGTAGCTCGTCCTCTCATATCTATTTCTGCCATAGAGTAGTGGTGTAATTACAAGTACATGAGACATTTCAGCCGAGGGTAACCGTTTACAGCCTGGGCCGTTTTAGCGACCCAAATAACACAAGAAAAACTTTAGAAATTATATATTTTTTTTTAATCTTTATTTGTTTATGTATGGTTGGATCAGTATATAGGGTTTGATCAGTATGACCATGCCATCCTTTTTTTTGGGTGGGAAATTATCAAATAACTTCTCCCGCTCTGGGCGGAGCGGGAGGGCGTGTCAGACTCTTACTGACTAAAACCAACCCGTGTTCCTTCAGTTGCCGTGTTGCCAGGGGCCACGATGTCTCATCGGTTTTCTTCGAACCCCCGGCAGGCATTGGCCCTAGCGGACCCCGTCAATTCTGCTGACATCTCTTTGAGGCGCGCGTAGAACACAATGCGCCGTCGATCCGGGCTTGGTCCTTATCGGACGGCGAGCTACCCATTGCTCACCGACCGCAAGCCCGCGCCTACGGTGGTCGGATATCGGCTCGCGATTCCCGCCCCGGGCGTCTCCTCCTGCGGCGGTTAGGGGCGTGAGGGCGCGAAATTTGCCTCTCCCTTACGCGTTCCGCATCCTCCTTCGCGAGCATTACCGCTTCGCAGAAGGAGGTGACGGCCTGCCATTTCCTCCCGCTCCGTACCATGGCCTGAACCAGGGCCGGACCATGCCACCCTCATAGGGGCATTCTGTCGCTATCTACGCTTAATACCTAAGTTTACAATTTTGTAGAATTTTTTGGCTGATTTGGACAAGGGAGCAGCCAAGATACTGTTATACATGCCAAAATTTATACCGGGTGGCGCAATAGAACGTGCATATTGCATCGTCTTTCTTGTGGGGGTAGACGCGCGGGTGGGGGGGAGCCTACATCGTTGGATAGGCGGGCTCATGGAGTTTTAGTCCCCATGAGTAACTTCGACGGAAAGCGTCGCGCATTTTGCGTGCGTGCATTTATGAGAACTCTCGTTCATACATTGTTACTAGGCGACTATATTGTTCTGAATATGGACTACGGTGACGGCGAATTAATCAAGCTCCGAGTGCAAATTTATTTAATATATGGGTAAAGCGTTTTGCAGAGACCGGTTCAACGTTTAAAACCACAAGCAAAAGGTCATCCAAGAACACCTAGGACCGAAGACAATATTGAGAAAGTTATGCAGTCTGAACGAGAGTTCTCGTAAAATGCACGCACGCAAAATGCGCGACGCTTCCCGTCGAAGTTACTCATGAGGGCTAAAACTTCATGAACCCGCCTATCCAACGATGTAGACTCCCCCCCGCCTGCGCGCTTTCTACCCGCGCAAAAAAGATAATACAATATGCACGTTCTATTGCGCCACCCTGTATAATTAAAACCGTTTTATATGAAATAGTTACTCCTCTCAACCCCGTTCCGGATACATTCCGCTAAAATATGAGTGGTATCCTCTACTTATCACACTCAGAACAATTGGGCGAATCACTCTTTCACATTAAAAAAAAGTGAAGCTATTCGACGGAACATGTCCCGAACGTAGTCTGAAAGCAGTAACTATCTCATTTCGATGCATATCTGTACCCACAAACCAAGGAAGGCGGGAAAGACTGTGTTGAATGGTTCTATACCAAATTCCCTTACTTAGTGACCTCTCATCAAAGTATTCTTTCCATAATTACGATTTAAATCTTTCGACACTTCCCAAACAGATTAACTTCGTTAGCGGCAAAATATAGAGATACCTTTTTTTTTTACAACAGCTTTGTTTAACAATATGCTTATGTAAATCACGTAGCAGCTTGTACTATCCCTCAAGGGGGCAGAAACAAGCTGCATACACAATGCTGTTTCAATATCGTATCTTGAGTCAATCTAGAGCAGTCTTCACCGTCACGTATAAGGGTACCGAGCGAAAATACTCGCCCTTGGGGGGTGACAAGTGATAAAATACGGGGTTGGTATCATTTGAAGGGTTGATTTTTTATGGTAAAGGGGGCGAGTTGAAACTTACTTACTTTATGGGTTGTATGTCATGAAATCCATAATCAGCTTTTTTTTTCCTGTTGTTGTGTAATTTTATTATAGGTACTATCGAATAAACTGTATATACTATAAGGACTATTCTTGCTTGTAGCGCTCGGCTGCTTTAGTAACGCTTACCTACTAAAAAAACTTTTTACAAAAAAAAACAACCGACTTCAAAAAAACACTACAAAGTGAAAAATTACTTTAATTTCGGAAGTCGGTTTCTTTGGTTTTTAATTTTCGTTCTTTGTCACCGACTTCCGAAATTAAAGTAATTTTTCACTTTGTAGTGTTTTTTTGAAGTCGGCTGTTTTTTTTTTGTAAAAAGTTTTTATTTTTCACTTTTTAGTTGTGATACCTACCCCACAAAAATTATAATACCACTACCTGCTATGTAAATAACAGGGACAGGAAGTTATCATAATATCATCCACATACTAAGTGAGGAAAAAATACGTATTATTGAAGCTAACTCAAAAACTACCCAAGTAAAGTTAATAAAATTTATATGGGACCACCTCTGAAGTATGATCTACCAACCAAAAAAAGAATCATCAAAATCAATTGATAATTGACGGAGTAATCGCGTAACAAACATACAAAAAAAAACATACAGTCGAATTGAGAACCTCCTCCTTTTGGAAGTCGGTTAAAAAAGAGGGTCGTGTGTACAGCATTTTGTGTTCAAATTGGTTAGATATTCGTTACCCCGATGGTACAAGGGTCTTCAAATATTCAAAATATTGTTAAATATTTCAAAGAGCTATGGAATTTCTTGCCCATTCTTCTTCATACGAATCTACCCTTTGGCAGGGGAACTAGAATCAGTTCTATTTTCTTGTAAATGACATTCGAAAGTGCCTTTGTTGTGCCTAATTGAAATAAATGATTTGACTTTAGAATTTATGTTGCTTTTTAGGGTTCCGTAGTAAACAAGGAACCCTTATAGTTTCGTCATGTCCGTCTGTCTGTCTGTATGTCTGTCTGTCCGCGGTCTAGCTCCGAGACCCTTAGTACTAGAAAACTGTAATTTGGCATAGGTATATATTTTAATTACGCCGACAAAGTGGTAAAATAAAATTATGAAAAACATTTTTTTTTAGGGTACCTCTCATACACGTAAAGTGGTGATGTTTTACTTTTTATTTTTTTAACCCATGGTGAGGGGTATCATTGGAAAGGTCCTTTAAAAAAATTACAACAGTAGTTTATATAACGAAATTAAAAGGAAAACTATCACAGCTATGTAGGCTCTACAAGTTAACGAGTAATAATCGACCAACTTAACTTTGCAGTTGCAAAAACATGTTTTCCCATACATTCCGTATGGGAGAACATATTTTTCAACTACAAAGTTAAGTTTGTTTTGGGATTAATTCATCCCAACTACGGAACCCTTCATCGTGCGTGGTCCGACACGCACTTGGCCGGTTTTTTTCTTCTCTGGCAACTGAGCCGATGTCGACTATTCTGCCAGCGTCAATATCTGCGAACTGACAGAATAATTGTTTAAAGAATACAGCAAAAACTTTTGCCTTGGATGATAAAATGACGTCAAAGTCAAATCATTTATTTCAAATAGGCGCTTTTGAATGTCATACAAAAAACTATAAAACAAATACAAACAAAAGGTTATTTATTAGTCTTGAATCCTCAAAATATCAATCAGCAAGTCATTGTGTACCTGGTTGTATTGTGCAAACGCTGGAATTTACCAATCCAGTTTTCGACCGATAAATCCAATTAAGCTTAATTGTGACTGAAGCCTACACCGACCGCACTGATTAAAATCGGTCGTTTGACAACCCTAGCTATTTACAATGTGTGAAGAAATTCCATCACTTGGATCCTTATCATGTCACTTGAAAAACAAAGTGTCGATTGATTTCTATCTACCCTCCGTTGACAACTAGGTACGGTGGACAAAAAAAACTGTCAGTTACCACTTTTACGATTCGTTGAAAGTTAATAATGCTTTTTATTTTAAGTGAAAACTTCTTTAGGCGCGTTGGGCATTTTTGATATGGGCATTGTTTTCGCGACACTGTGACGACACCTCATTTTTGTAAACGTGATTATGCTCTTTATTTATATTACGTTACGGATCAATGTTCTATGCAAGTATATTTACTTTAAAGGTTTCGGAAGTATTTTTTATTTTTTTGTAAATGCGATTGTGCTCTTTATTTAGATAAGGTTACGGACCAATGTTCTTTAAAAGTATTTTTCTTCCACCAAGGCGATCTTGTTCAAGTTTTCACTTCTGTCTGCACTCCTGGAGTGCCACTGCTTTTTTTTTTTTTTGCAGCGAAATACATACACAATTTAAAAACTAATAGTCTCAAAATAATAATATGCACATATATAAAAAGCTTTGTGCATTTAAATTAAATATTTTAAACTAATAAAATTAATTAAAATGACGCAATTTAACACATACGGGGGTTTATTAACAGTGACGTTTAAACGTCAAAAAATATATGGTTAAACAGACGTTAATCATTACTTATTTTTGGGCTACGTTTATAAATAAACCTCGCAAAGATCAAAGATAAATAAACGACTAGTATTAATAGAATCTTTCATTTTATGACCTGCAGACGACATTCAACGTACCTAAAGCTTTTTTTTTCTATCAGTACATACTATACCATGGTAGATGTTTCGATAGGTATGTGTCGGATGTCACACAAGTACACAACATACATACGTTGTTGTCGATCGATTTTATAATAAAAAGACTTCGATCAAAAGTAAAAAGAGGTTATGTTGTAAATGTACGGTCATCAAATACATCTTGTACCTATTAAATAAAAGATAGCCAGAATACTTTGGCATTTAATGGCGGCGCTGCTTGCAAAGGTAGCTGTCAAATTCAAAACTACTAAACTCCATTCCGTGACAACCAGCATAGGTTTTGACCGCGGCTTCGCCTGCGTGAAGATCTATATCCTAACCCATGGTCATGATTTACCTATGTGCCAAATTTAATCGAAATCTGTGCAGCCGTTATGGCGTGAAAAGGTTACTGACACATTTATAGTATTAAAGTGTGTGTAATATTTTTTATTGGGGATTTTAAGGACGAAATCACGGGCTACAAATAGCTTAAAAGAAGATCTGTATTTCGCTACGTATCAAGTTTTATTGGTCATACTATACGACAATGGAACCCTGTCATCTTCGTCACAAGTACACTTTGGGGCGAGTATTTGAGGTATCCCCTCTTAAAGTAATCCATCTGTGTCACTGTCCGGTCTTTTTAAGATTTTTTAAAATCCGTTGATGGGCTTTGAATCTGAATGTACTGCTTCTGTATAGGATATTTTTCTGATCGTCAAGTTTATTGTATTTTGGGTAAGTATACCGTATTTACGTTTGTAATTACAAATGGAATTTGAAAATTCTATTTTGCATAGCATAATTATATTAATATTCCTACAACTTTCTGGTCGTTGTAAACAGGAGGTGTATTTTCTGCGATTTTTTTTTCTTTTATTTAAGTTTTTTTTTACTGTCATCTGTGGCATCTTTACTTTCCATGAATACTGTACTTAAATATCTCTCGATTACTAAAAATCGGTTCATCATATCATAATCAGCTATAATGTTCCCACTGCTGGGACACGTCTCCTCTCGGTGAGAGGGAGTGGTCTGTAACCCACCACGCGAGCCCAGTGCGGGTTGACAGATGTCACGTCTTCGAATTTTTGGTTCTAGGACATGCCGGTTTCCTTGCGATGTTTTCCTTCACCGTTTTGAGAGCAGTGGTGATGAAATTAAATACACAAAGTAAAGCGCCTGTCTGGGTTCGAACCCACGACCTACAACTCGTCAGTCGGGGCCGTTACCACTGGGCCATCACTGCTCTAACAAAAATCGGTTGCCGCCATTTAATATCAAAGCGTTACTTACAAAAGCAGAAAAATCAACTGTTTGTAACACATTTTTAACCGACTTCCAAAAAGGAGGAGGTTATATGTTCGTCGCGTATGTTTTTTTTTTTTATGTATGTCCACCGATTTCTCCGTCATTTGTGGACCGATTTTAGAAATTCTTTTTTTTTTTGAAAGGTTATCCTCTCAAATTGCTCCCATATAAATTTTATTAATTTTGCCTGGGTAGTTCTTGAGTTAGCCACAAAATACGTATTTTTTCCCACTTAGTATGTAGATGATATGATAAGTTCCTGTCACTGGTAGCAGGTAGTGGTATTCGATTGTGTGTGGGGTAGGTACCACAACTAAAAAGTGAAAAATAAAAACTTTTTACAAAAAAAAAACAACCGACTTCCAAAAAAAATCAGAAGTCGGTGGCAAAAAACGAAAATACAAAACCCAAGACACCGACTTCCGAAATTAAAGATATTTTTCACTTTGTAGTGATTTTTTTTGGAAGTCGGTTGTTTTTTTTTTTGTAAAAAGTTTTTTAGTAATATTTTAAGTACGTAGTACTAGTATCTATAGGCGTGTCGCCAAATAATTTGCTACCATTACTCCCTTCTCGTAATTTATATTTTTTATCTGTCTGGTCATATTCGTCATACATAGGGCTTCCATTACGTAATTACGTAACTACGCAATTACGTAATTACGGACTAATTTTAAAGTATTCTCAAATCCGTAACTGAAGATGTCAATTCCGTACTTACGTAATTATTGTCACCATCAAACAATCAAAATAGTCAACCATTAATAATGCATTTTACATATTATTTTAAAATGTGGCAACACTTTACAGTATAACTATCATCAAAACTTTACAAACGGTATTCCCCGTGCTTTATTTTATCCTTTGATATATCTTTCAAAAAGTAGTTCTAGTAAAAATATTGATCTGATACTGGACTGTAAAACGCGATGAAACAGCTTGTCAGATATGGTAGGACGATTTCTCAAATTAAAATCATGCGTTTTTACGGCGTTATAGACTTGAAATCAAATGCAAAATTTACAGACGAAGAGATCCAAAACCTTCATGACATTAATTACAGCTTGGATGTAATAAAAACTAGAGTGAGTGATGTTATTATGTCACCGTGATTTAAACTTATTGACAGCCGAAAGCTGTGCTTCGATTTTTGTTATGTAATTTCTGAGATCACGTTTTCAAGAAAGGACATTCGGGACGAAAAGAAATGGATTGATCTAATATTATACATAAGTTCATGATTATTATTTTTTTTGAAATTTTGTGTTTATTCGGATAATTTTCTTAAAGTACAGACGCCAGCACATCAAGCTACCCGAAACTGTCAAATTTTTTCAATCAACTTTGAACCTTAAACTTCAGCGATAAATATGAAAATCTATTAAATAAATTTGACAGATTGTAGTAGCCTGATGTGCTGAGTATGTACTACAATTTTAACAACAAATTATAATCGATTTAAAAAAAATGCAAAAATTACGTAATTACGGAATTACGGAATTGGGGAAAGAAATTGCGTAACTAGTTACGTAACTGACATTTCCGTAATTTTGGAAGCCCTAGTCATACATCATTGTACTAAGCATTGAGTTACACTCACGGCGGGTAGGGTTACGGGTTACGGGTTACGGGTTACGGGTTACGGTATACGGTATATCGAGGATAAAAATGGGGTCAACAGAGACAACAAAAAATGGGGTGTCGTGTTTATTCACCGATATTTTATGCTATCTGAGGTATCCAATCTTTCTGATATCTGATATTTTTTTACCTACTACCTACGTATAGTTGGTTGAGTACGATAATTTATTAAAACTTTTTGACAGGTGTCAGTTATTATAATTATGGAATGAGAGCTCAACTGTCATAAATGAGTCACAATAGAATTTTAATTGTTATCGATCTCCAGGAGAGCTTGTGACAGTCAAGGGGATAAAAATTCAATACTGTTCGTTGATAAGCAAATCACTTGAGAACAGTTGAACTGACCTGGTTTTTTTAAATATTCATAGTAGTCTGAATAAGGTTTATAGGAATGAATGAATGAATGAATGAATGAAATACACCGACCTCAGCGTGGTTTAACCAGACTCGATAAATCGAATGAACCCCAAGATTTGCACTAGTCCCTGGAGCCTCATGTTTCATGGTGCTACAAAAGCCATATCAAGGAGTAGACTGGGGGGCGCGGTAATGGTAAGGAAGAAAAGAAAAATTAGTAAACATTCCCAGAAAATTGGAAAATTTGGACAGGAGGCACGGTAGTGCCCTTGCCTAGTCGAGAAAAACAAACACAAATGCACAGCCGTACAATCTTTTCTGGCCAAGTAAAGGCTCGTGCAGACCAGCGCGACGCGCCTGTTTGAAGGAACCTTCATTCTATTTATTAAAGAAATAAATATCTCACATTTTTTTGTGGTAGAAGAACTGCCTTGCGAGACTTGCATTTTTGAAGTGAAAACGTCTTTAGGCACGTTGGGCATTTTTGAGATGGGACTAAACCTAAACTAATTTCGCGAAACTGGTGTCGATTCCCTTGTTCACAAACTAAACTAAATTTAAGTTCAGTGCATCTTTTTCTTTCTATTTCATTAAGAAAAGAACAGAAGATAAATTTTAGTTCAGTCCTGTCAAATTAATCAGCGCTTGACGTAAATTGACATAATTTTAGTAGGCAAGTTTTTAATCAAGTTTCAAGTTTTCACTTCTATCGACACTCCCGGAGTGCATTTTTTTACCTGTTATGTATTTGATGGGATTGCTTTTTTTTTGTAGGATTTGGACAGGATAACGTTTGTTGGGTCAGCTAGTTACAAATAAAAAGGTTGTAGGTACCCTTTTAATCTATTTCCTAATATTTTAGAATCGTTATAATGGACTTGGTCGAAAATTCGTGCGGCTGCAGTAAGGCTTTGCACACACAAGCACTTTCAACGCCCTTTAAAAGAAAGGCAAATCAAAGTCATATTTTTTTCATTTAAATGTAAAAATTAAGGACCTTAAGAAACATTCACACGCAGTATCAACGTTGATAAGATTGTATTTTTGAAACTCTAACTCAAAGCATTTATTTTTAACTAAACCATTTACAGGCTCGTGAATTGACAAGGGGTCGGTCAGTCAGAAAGATGAAGCTAGTTGCCTATTCCAAAGCGTAGTAGATTCCTATGGAGAAGAACGGGCAAGGAACTCCATGGACATTCTTCAAATTCAATTTGATTTAAGGCTCTCGCTAATAGGCGCGACGCGACACCGGTAGAAAAAATTCCGTGAACTTTTCATAGAAATTGTTTCTTCACAGGTGCGCCGCGCCTGTCTGCTAGAATGTATGATATATCATGTAAATTACAATGTATGATCTTAAAACCATAATGACCCCTTTACATACTACCATTACACGTGCAAAAATTCAACAAAAAAAAAAAAGTTCGTGTGTTCCTGTCAAATGAATCAGCGCTTGACGTAAATTGACGTAATTTTAGTCGGCAAGTTTGTAATCACGTCTAAACTTGTATGGAGAGTGACAGGCGCTGATTAATTTGACAGGACTAAACTAAAATTTATCTTCTGTCCTTTTCTTAATGAACTAGAAAGAAAAAGATGCATTGAACTTAAATTTAGTTTAGTTTGTGAACAAGGGAATCGGCACCATTGTCTACTGTATGCATTATAAAAAAATGTATTCACAATTCCAAAAAATTTGAAAAAAATATGTGAAAGTTGAAAAATAAAACAAAAAATAATGCAATTCAACCAGTAATTGTTAATTTTCACAAAAACGGGCAAGTGTAGTGGACCCAAGCTTAGAGTGTAATTGTACTTTAAAATAGTTTATATTTAAGTATTTAGAATATCGCTAGTCCATGTCCGGACACACTGTATATAGATTTCCGTCAAAAATTCACATCTATCCTCTACCAAACATCGCTTGAATATAAATTAACTCGGATCTAACTGACCTCACTACAATGTTATCTCAACCGAAACCGATTGATAGAACATGAAGGGTTAAGCAACAAATAGCCCGGCGGTAACTCGAGTGGGGGTAGGAAATAGCCCAGCGTTTGAAGGGTTGAGAGCTCTTGTTACCTCTTAGGGTTAAAACGACTTCACGTACGTAAATAGATGGACAAGTGTATAGGAATTTTGGGGTTGAAATGATTGGAATCTATACAAGGTGTTTTGAATTACGTTGAAGGAAAATCTTAGTGAAAAAAAACCGGCCAAGTGCGTGTCGGACCACGCACAATGAAGGGTTCCGTAGTTGGGAAGAATTCGTCCCAAAAACAAACTTAACTTTGTAGTTGAAAAACATGTTCTCCCATACGGAATGTGTGGGAAAATATGTTTTTGCAGCTGCAAATATAAGTTGGTCGATTATTACTTGTTAACTTGTAGAGCCTACTTAGCTGTGATAGTTTTCCTTTTAATTTTGTTATATAAACTACTGCCGTGATTTTTTTCACATATCCAAAACCAACCATTTAGCTGGCAGGGGGTGGCACTCGACTGTAACAAAAATTAGCATTTTTAAGCTTAATATTTCGCAAACGGATCTCTGAATCCAAAAATGGTTTTACACACTCATAATGTTTTTGAAGGACCTTTTCCACGATACCCCACACCATAGGATAGAAAAAAAAAAAACATCTCTACATTACGTGTAGGGGAGGTACCCTACAAAAATGTTTTTTCGTAATTTTATTTTACCACTTTGTCGGCGTAATTAATATTTGTACCCATACCAAATTACAGCTTTCTAGTCTCGGAGCTAGACCGCAGACAGACAGACGGAAATGGCGAAACTTGATTGGTTCCTTGTTTACTATGGAACCCTAAAAAAAGAACTTTAATTCACTGTCAAATAACGCACAGCATAACGCTGGGTCTAGAAGCATAAAAGGATGTCACCAAAATCTGCCCAAACGAAGTACCGAAATACACTTAGTGGCATAAAATACACTATACTCCATTAGAAATAAGATTAGACATTTAAACAAACCTTTTTTTACAGTCCGTTCAACCGATTTTGACTTCTATACCGTAGGCAAAAGGATGGCATTAAAAGCAAAACAGTGGTTACAATGCCAACTGTTTACTGCAGTTGCCATTTGTCATGCCACCAACGCAATAGAAGTCAAAATCGGTTGAACGGACTGTAAAAAAGGTTTATTTAAATGTCTAATCTTATTTCAAATGGAGGATAGATTACACTGAATAATATTGCATTTATATATTTCTCTTCTGGTTACCCAGGGACGAGAATAAAATTACTTTTAAATTAATAAAAAGCACGCCATTTTAGCACTCCTATCATCGGCACAAGCACTACATTACTTATTTAAAAAAAAAACTGTCAAGTTGACCAAAGACTATATGAAGTTGACAGTTATTTACGAATTCCTCTATTTTTCTCTACGATTTGGTGCACGTGTACCTCGAGGTACAGTATTTCGGTTTTCTTAATGTCCCTCGGGTATCATCGGATTTCCGAATATAAACGAATGCTAATTTTCATATCCATCTATTAATTTGAATTCAGAACTAAGTACTTTATTGTTGTTTTGTTTTGATTTCCGTGTGAATTATGTAGAGCTGTAAAACTATTATGTTATCTGTCGTGCCTGTGACTTTAGCGGCTTTCCTCCCATTTTTTAAATAAATTACATTAAGACGCAGATATATGACAGTGACCTTGAATGGTTAGCTTGCGTGTTCTGTACTGAGCTCACGCAACGCGTCGTACGTCCAGCCAGTAATAGGACTCACCCATCAAGGAGCGCTATCCCAAATTAGACACGTTAATAATTTATTACACGTAAAACGAAAGGTATTTTAATAAAACACGTATACTAAAAGATTAACAATTTAATTATCTTTAAAATGGTGAAGTTTTCAGAAAAATACGCGTGGTAGATTTTGCGGCATTCTCCGTTTTTTATCCACGTTAGACATAACTTTACAAATTAATTTCACTATGTAATATAAACATAATCAAAAATATGCCTATATTAAAATATTAAGAAAATGTTTTAATTTAACATATATTTTTTCCAAATCACTAACACTACTCGTTTAGACGTCATCTTCAGTATAAAATCATTAAAAGTCGGTTATCGTCCCCTTAAGTTAAAAGAGTACTAACAACTCTTTATACTTCCAAGTCGATTGAGAGCGTCCGGTCTGCACCAAGTGCAAAGGGCAACTGATATAAATTCGACGACTGACGAAACACGAGGTTTGCTACATAGTTTGTCTGTACATGTTTGGGCAAAGTTGTATGGGCTTTCGTTGACCTCCTTTGCGCAAGAGTTCCTAGTACAACGAAAGAGAGTAATTTAAAGATTCCTTAGGGGTTAAATAGATGATGAAAGTTTGTACGGAAGTTCTTTAATTTTGCCTATGGGAATCCCATCAGAGTTTTCTTGAGAAAACTCTGGCTTATAATTAGTGATCGGATAATCGGATGCATATTTACCTAAAGTGTAGGTGTTGGCTATCATGGAATGCACTTTTGTATCGAAAAAATCCCGGGAATTCGGAATCGTGAAATTTAGTTTTTTTTACTATAGAATCAAATCGGGTGTAGGAATATTTACTTAGTTTAAGGTGTTGGCTAATATTACGGAATGCACTTTTGTATCGAAAAAAATCCCGGGATTTCGGAATCAACAAATTTACTGGTTTTATTATAGAGTCAAATCGTGTGTAGGTGTACCTACTACCTACTATTTCCTCTTACACTCAACATAGTCATAAGTTGATGGGGAGCTTAAAATCAACTTCAAGTAAATACATATTAATAATTATGTAATCCCCTGTTTTTTTTTTTTTTAATGAATACCACATGCTAAAGACGACGTCTCCTCACCATGTTACAGACTAATTTCTTATTCCCGAATTTTCTGGAATCCCGGGATTTGTATTTAAAAATACATGTTTTAAGAAGGCGCTTCCATAATTTCTTAACCAAAAATAAACTTTAGGTAAATATGCATCCGATTATCCGATCACTGCTTATAATGGTCTTGTGACGGCATGTACATTGCCACATCCAAACTACGCATCACAATGACGTCATGCAAAATCCTGCATTGCGCAAGCTAAGTTTACCGCCCGACTAGCATATATACAACGTCCCGACATCAATCGTTTGAACAGTAGCCCATCAGATACAGCACCCGTCTGGTCGAAGGATCCTCCCTTTTCTATGCAGGATGAGTGAACTTTACACCCTGTTCTTCATACCTCTAAGTATAGTGTAAAATCTGTTTAGTAATCGACTTTTTGAAAAACAATAAGATCTAAAATAAAAATAAAAACCTGTGGCACTCGGGGACTGCCGCGGTAAAGCTATTGCATAGCATTTATAACCTCCATACTTCCTAATTGTCAACGCTACACTTGGGATGATGACGTGATGACATAAAACAAAAATTACGTTCCCATGACGACATAACGTTGTCATGGGAACCGTCATTACATGGTAGGCGGAGTGGGGGGTGTTAGGTTTTTTTCGTTACAGAATTTCTTGATTCGGTCGCCGCGCTCAAGCCCGCTATAAAAGATATGCAATAGCTTAATAATACGGGTTTCATGGTGTGAAGGAAGCTATGATTACGTAAAAATAATTCAGCGGTTTACATTTGGTTGACTACACATTGCTTTTGATATACGTATAACTGTTTTTATTTTCTCTAGTGTTTAAAAGTAAAACCGCTTTGTATGGTCGCACGTAACTTGGCAAGAATCGTAGATGTGCAGAATTCGTTTTCGCTTGTTTAAATCATGTTCAAAAATAAATTATGGCAATAACCATAGCAAGTGTCAATTTTTTGTTGCACTTAGTGTAAGTATATGCCCAAACTCACACCTAATTCGCCAAAACCTTACCAAGTTACGTGCGACAGTAAATGTTTTTTTTTTTCGCATTTATGAATTGTGTTTAGTAGTTAAAATAACTTTTTCCAAATAAATAGGGACACGACAAGACATCACAACTCAAAATAATCGTGGAATTTCGTCAGAAAAAAAAAATTGAGAAAATAATATAGATACTTACTTTTTTCGGTGAGCTATTTCTGACAAGGTTCGCACGATAACACGGAACACATTATGATATCCACAGGTCATGAAACACAGAAACATGGGCTTCAGCAACCTTGGTACGTACTGCTTACATTAACATTATTAGTGTCACAGTTTCAGTAGTTTTCAAAACGTTTCAGAAAGGACGCCATCTTTTCATTAGTGCGAAAAAGAACAAGATTGTTAAAAAATGCGAAAATTGAGCCACACGCTGGACGTGGATGATATTTTAATTTCAAATTATCAGAGGAGTCCCCAGAATAATTTAAATACTCATGTTATTTTTCATTTCTACTCCTACCGTATATTGTTAAATGAAATGAAACTTTGACACAAACAAAATGCTTTCGCAAAAATGAATTTAAAGCTGGTTACAGACTGGGTGATCGAACCTCCACGAAAACCCGTTTGCGTTCCCGCAAATATTGGGTCTGTGAGTGTTCGCAAAACCTTAATTATCCGAGTATCTTATACGAGCTCAATAGTGCTTGTTATTTATTCCTGAAAGGCATAAAACAATACTTGATAAAGTGATAATTCTTGTAGCTTAATTTAATATCATTGCTTTAAAATTACAATTTGTTAAGTTGTACAAAATATTTCTTATGCATCCACTATACCGTTCTGTATACTGCTAACATACATAAGTACACTCTCCGAAAATTCTAAGTTGACCGCTACATTGTCGCGGAAATGAGAAAGACAAAAATCAGCATGATGTTTTTTTTTTTACCGCAGTTTTCTAATCTTTTTCGAAGTTTAATTGCAGATTAGATATCATCACACTTCTAATTCTTTTCAGCTACTTCTTTCAGCTTTCAGACTATTCATTTTAAATACAAATCTGCTATTAAACTTTGTTGTTTAACATGAGCGACTAAAATTACCTGTTTGACAGAACCGCGCGATCGCGACTGCGTCGGACGGTTAAAAGTTGCGCAACTAAAAGTCGCCGGCGATTAGCGGTCAGCTTCCAACTTCGACTGTACTACCTCAGCTTATGATATTAATGTTATTATATTAATAATATCTTTCATGCACATATAAGACTAATGACAAACACACTCTGAAAAAATAATAATTTATTTAAATGTTACATTTTGTATATCGTTTTGATCACCGAACAAACAGACAGAGAAATCAAGAAACACAGACACATTTGTCTCAATCACGATATACAAAGCGATGTTACAAACTTTCGAAAAAAGATTTTTAATGTTTATTTTTTGTAGCTTTTTTTCTGTAATCAAATTGGCATGCACCGTTAACGCTACGCGTGGTGACCATAGATAACTTTTTGTTGAGTTTTTTGAGAAAAAAAAATAAAGAGTGTGTTCGTCTTTTATATGTGCAGGGAAGGCACTGGTGTGGGTTGTCGATGGGCGACTGCGGACACATCCCATTACCACGGTGAGTTTTAGCTTTAGATTTTTATTTTTTTACGGCTTGATTTTCAGACATGAATTTTGATCTAAAACAATATTTCAGTTGAGATAGTTTGAATCGTTTTAAATTAAAATTCATATCAGCATTGTACTGGAATGGGACATCTTAAAAGTACCCTAGCTCTAAGGCTGCGACCGCACTGATACAAACGATTGCCATACCACAAACATTAGTAGTGACCGCATCATATTAAGCCCAAGTACCCACAGATGACTTTTATCCCGCACTGGATTTTCAACGCACTGCTTGGCGCCGAGAGTTGAAAAATCACTGCGCGATGAAAACTCGTCGCGTAAAAAAATCGCCCGTGCGTCCTGGGCTTATAAGCAACATTTTTATTTTTTTCATGCATCGGTCGTCGCATCGCAGTCGCCTTACCAGTGCGGCCGCGGCCTAAGAACCGGCTGCAACCGATCAACTAAATTGTCGTGTAAATAATTGAACAAAATTGTCGGTTCAAGTTAAGAATGCGGCGACATACAAAACGTAGTACATAAATCATTTGCAATTTGAGCATATTTCCACCATATTATGTTGATATTCGGATTGAGACAGTATTTATCTAGGCTCCTCCTACGTCTTTTTATTTCCAAAAACTTACCTTTAAATGAAGTGTAATTGAATTGCATTTCGTACATTTTTACAGCGTAAGTGACATGTTTTCATATTGTTTTATCTGTATTATAAACAACAATATTTGTAATATTGTTTCCGCAGAAGCATAGTTTATGTTATTAAGTTACAAATTTTCGAAAAAAAAAATGGAAATACATTAAGTTTTCATTCAAAATTTTTTGTGTTACGGAACACATCCAAATTTATCATACATTTTCGAAAGTTAGTAGTACTATCGCGTCAAGCAATAATTGTCAATGTGTGCGTGGTAGTATTGCTCACTGTAGGTGTATATCGCTCCGACAGGCACTCACACTAGCGCAACGTGCTTGGAATTGAATTTTGCAAAAATCTCGATTTGTAGTTGCGAGCCGTGTCGCCGGCCTCTTAAACTGACAGTTTAAGGAATCGATGCATCGATTTTAGTTGGTCGTCTGCAAGCCTGTAGTTATTTAGTAAAGAAATTACTGTTGCACCGTATTATATTGATTTTAGTCTTTGTTGCTTAAATGAAAAACAAACATTATAGTATTCCCCGTAGGGAAAGCAGAGATGTATATTTACTTCACCCAAATTTCTCGCCAGTAATGTTCAAGCCCCATATAATAGGGGGTGACCGTATTGCTATCAACCGTGAACAAATCCAGAAAAAAAAAAAAACGTGTGGCACTCGGGTACTGCCGCGATAAAGCTAGCTATTGCATAAAATTTGTAACCTTCATACTTCCTATTTGTCAACGCTACACTTGGGATGATGACGGATGATGACATAAAACAAAAATTACGTACCCGTGACAACGTGATGTTGTCATGGGAACGTAATTTTTGTTTTATGTCATCATCCGTCATTACATGGTAGGCGGAGTGGGGGGTGTTAGGTTTTTTCGTTACGGAATTTCTTGATTCGGTCGCTGCGCTCAAAGCCCGCGATAAAAGCTATGCAATAGCTTAAAATACAAAAAAAAAATACACAAAAAAGTTAAAAAAGTTCCAGCTTTCTAATTTGACTAAATTAAATTAATGAGAATAATATTTATTTGCAAGAATCTTCCGAAGAGAGTTTCTGTCATATTCTACCAAGCGTGTAAATCTTAAATGAAGGCTTTTAACCAAAAAAACTTAATGACAAGAATAAAAAGTAAAAAAACAAGCCAAGGGTGAGTCGGACTCGCACACGAAGGATTTTTCGTACCGCAATAAGATCGAGCAAAAACGCCGAAAAAAACACGTTTCTTTTACTTTTTTATTGTTGTTGTAGCGGCCATAAAAATACACAATGTGTGAAAATTTTAATTATTGTCTTCCCATTACGGTTTATGAGACAGATAGATGGATGGACGGACAGTGAATGCTTAGTAATAGGGTTCCGTTTGGCACGTTCGGGTACGGAATCCTAAGAAGTGACTCATTTTGTAAAACGTATTAAAAATCAATGCAGTAATTTCTGTCTATAGTCTGACGTAAGGTCAGACACACGGTAGTTAACTAACACTACAATATTCATGAACTCGATGCAGGGAACACTAGGTTTTAAATGCCACAGTTCAAGTGAATACAGAAGTTTAACAAATTTAAAAATTGTGAGTAAAAAAAAAAGTGTGCGGTCGGGGGACCCCCGTCAGGAAAGTTCTTTCTCACGTATGATTTAAAACAAAAACAAAATTTTTGCAGCCGCCATCTTGGGAGTTACATTTTCACTTCATATCGGCTTTAGCACCCTCGAAAACTAGGAAGACGAAACCCATGATGAAAAATTTTAAAACTTTCGCAGCCGCCATCTTGGATTTTCATTTTGACCAAATTCACACTTTCTCTCTCTTTCTCCGGCATGCAGTGTACTCGGACCGATGTGTACAATTTTATCCCACGACACTGTAATCACTTTACTCGTTTCTTTTGTTTTTTTTTTTCTGCTGGCGTTCTCTCTCTCTTTCTCTTTGAATTACAAGAGAACAGTCTCAAGTATGCAGTGGTGCAATTTCGGAAGTCGGTGTCTTTGGTTTTGAATTTTCGTTTTTTGCCACCGACTTTCGAAATTAAAGTTATTTTTCACTTTGTAGTGCTTTTTTTTTGGAAATCGTTTTTTTTTTTTGTAAAAAGTTTTTATTTTTCACTTTTTAGTTGTGGTATTTACCCCCACACAAATTCGAATACCACTACCTGCTATGTAAATAACAGTGAGAGGAACTTAACATAATTATCATCCACATACTAAGTGGGAAAAAAATACGTATTATTGAAGCTAACTCAAAAACCATCCAAGCAAAGTTAATAAAATTTATATGGGACCACACGGTAAGCACCAGCTTTCAAATAAAAATCATCAAAATCAGTTCAACCAGTAGAAAGTTCTGAGGTAAAATACAGTCGAATTGAGAACCTCCTCTTTTTTTTGAAGTCGGTTAAAAAATGACTGAGATAAAACGCATTAAACTTTGGGAGTGGGGGTCGCTACGTCACAAATAAGTATAAAATCTACATACTCGTGACGTCATGGCACATTTTAACTCAATGTATTGCCGTAATATATTAATTACGTAAAAAAATAAAAATACGTGTCCAATATTATTGAATAATCCATAATGAGGAACAAAAAAAATTTTTGGTCATAATACCTTTTTTTTTGGGTGGGAAATTTTCAAATTACTTCTTCCGCTCTGGGCGGAGCAGGAGGGCGTGTCAAACTCTTACTGACTAAAAACCACCCGTGTTCCTTCAGTTGCCTGTATTGCCAGGGGCCACGGTATCCCTTTCGGACTTTGTAATGTTTTCAATTTTCTTTCACCAACTTTCTCTAAGACATTTCACCTTCTGTCACCCCAACTTGCCACACACACCACCGAAGGCCACGTCCAAACATAGACAGTATTGATTACCAGTCGATTGAATTAGTTATTACGACCACTGTACTAGCTGCTTGCCTGATGGAGCGACGGCCGTTTGGACGGGCTGTTTCTGCCCAGTCGGTATTTTACAAGGACTGTTATTATTACAAACGAAACTACATACCTATTTGGAAGTTTTCTCATCAAGTTTGGACATCACCTTGTGGTGTAAGAGTGGATATTGAAGTGGGTTATGAGATCTCATGTGAGTTATTGCATCTATTACTATACTTGGCCGTAAATATTGAGCATCTAAACGTTGAAAAATTTCGGCTTGGTAGATCGTCGGCTCGTCACTCATGTGAGTACCATGCAGGGCCTACACTAATGTCCTGCAGGTCTGGCAGCGTTGTGTGACGGGTCGTTGAGCTCCTTAAAATAGGGTTGAGCGACACGATGTTTGTTAGGACAGGTCAACTCAAAGCTCAGACGAAGCCAGGCGGGCAGGCACCAGTCGGGGGCTGCGTTGTAGAGTGCTCAAGTGCCCCGTGGCTCCCGGTGCAAGTGTGCAGGGGAGCACGGGGTGGTTTTAGTCAGTAGAAGTCTGACAGACCCTTCCGTCCTACCCAGGACGGAGGACATCCATGAGGATATCCAAACCGTTACCAAAAAAATAAATATATATTGGCACTCCGGGAGTGCCGACGGAAGTGAAAACTTGAACAATTTTATAGTGCAGGATCGCCTTGGTGGAAGAAAAATGCTTGTATAGAACATTGGTCTGTAAACTTATCTAAATAAAGAGCACAATCGCGTTTACAAAAAAAAAAAATTCTTCCAAAACCTTTAAAGTAAAAATACTTGCATAGAATATTGATCCGTAACGTACCTAATATAATTAAAGAGCACAATCGCGTTTACAAAAATGAGGTGTCGGTAACGGTGTCGCGAGTTCAATTGTTTTTCCCATTTCAAAAATGCCCAACGCGCCTAAAGAAGTTTTTACTACAAAAAAAAAAGGTTAACTCAAAGCTGCAAAGGCTCTTTCTTCAAAAGACTCTTCCGGACATGGCCCTGCATTGTTTGACTCACATCATTCTCCTACCGTAATTACCAATTTATTTGTGGTCGTCGCATGTCTTTTTCTTCCATACTTCTCTATCAGTCGTCATCTCGGATCTCACCCCATTTCTAGCCATATCATCACTCACCGATCAACTTAGTAGGAATCATGTTAAATTAATTTTAAGACTTCGCTCTGGACACTATCCATCAGCGAAGTTTGCATTCCTTATGAAAAAAACTGATTCACCAAATTGCAGAGAATGTAATCAGATTGAGGACGTGCAGCATTTGCTGATGGATTGTGTCCGCAACAGGCGCGAGAGGGAGTCACTTTTGAGAGAATTAGACTTGAATATGCTTAACGTGGGATTAATACTATCAATCTTATCCCAACCAACTTCAGAAGGTGCCAAAAAGTTATGTAATTTAGTAACAGTCCTTCATCAGTGATTTATATCTTAATCAGAAAGTGTTTCGTATATTGTTTAGTTGTTAATTATAAGTGATGATGTCACAAGGTAAAAGGCACGATGGGGTTGACATATCTATTTAGACAAAAACCCCAAAAACAAATAAAGATTTAAAAAAAAAAACATCTTTCACATTTTTTCACATTTCTTTTTCATTGTTAGACTCAAATAAAATCCCATTAATATAATGTTTGAACTTTAAAAAACCATGAACTCTGAGTTTGTTTCGGCATTTCTTCTAAGGGATCAGTCAGCTAGGAAACTGGCGCCATTTAGTTTTATAATATTGACGTTTAAAAGTGTCTTAAAAGATCTACTTACAGAAATAAACATTTAATTTAATAACTGTGTGACGGTCTCTTTCTGAAGCTCATTTACGCTCAGATACCGTACTTACAGTGCCTATACGTTTGCCAGGGATTGCGAAATGTCAAAATGTTTATGACATTATCTAACGCTACTATTCCGTAGCCGACCGCAGGCGGCAGCAGCAGGCGACGTGGCACCGCGACACAACTTGTGTTCTGAAAGAAAGAAGAAAAAGAAAATCTCGTCGTGTCGCGGCCAACACGTCGCCTGCAGTTGTCGCACCTTTAATTAATATAAATATGAAACTTCCCCCCGAAACCCGAATAGATTTCTCTGCGAAAACGCTCGCGCTGATAGACTATAAGAAACAAATATTAGTGGTTATTGTTGTTGCGTGTTACACAGATGTTAATTACGTTTCTTTTTAGTTTTTCTCCATGTGTATGGTGGTATATTATTTGGAATTAGCATGATTGCATGTCAGGTCTTGGCGTATTTGCGTATAACTTTAATCTCACACATAATTCACTCGTGTTCGTTTACACACTCAAATGTCTAAAATGATTTTTAGAAGTAAGTAATAAAGTCGTTTTTTGAAAAACTAAAAACTTTTTAACGTGCAGCTAGCTCTAGTTCAATAAAAATGTTGTTCAAAGTGCACTAAAACGATCATTTCCGAAAACTATCCGATTCACAATTTCAAAGCATTCAAATTAATTATCGCAATATTGAAAACCTTTTATGCCAACATCGATTTGCTTTCAAATAAGAGATCGGAACAGTTTTCACACAGTTTTAGTCCGTGTTATTAAAATTGAGTGCTTCAATTTTATTTTAAAATACTCAAAAACTCAATTCAAATTCTGATTTGATTAATTAGCATTATTTTGAGATGAGTAAGAAGAGGCAGGTGTAAGAATTTGAATATCATTTTCATTTTGACAGCTGTCATTTTCGTCTCGAGCGCCATGTTTAAATTTTGATCATACTTCTTTGAGGCCTTTGTCTGTTGATGCTGGCAATAAACCTCAGCCAACTGCCAATACCCTTGGGATTCACAGACGATTCCAACTCCAGGTTGTAAGACAATTTCCTCTACTTAGGTCTAAGTAAATTCTCCTTGTCACTGATCAGCTATCAGAAACCTTTCCAAAAGTATGCGGATTCCAGTGTAGCAAGATGCGCCTAAATCAGTACGTCATTCATTATTATTTTATTTTTTCGTCGTTGTCAGACTAAAAGCTGTGTTTACACGGAGGAAGATTTTGTAATCTATGGTCTGCCTCCTGCTTTTTCTCTGTGGCCAAAAAATAAATTTGTGTAGTGAGCCATTTTAAAGTGACGTTATAAGGATAGGAGCGGACACATCGAATAGATACAAAAGAAAAAGTTTCATACATTTTTTTTGCAATTTCGAGCCAAATAAGCCAGCCAGTATATCCTAAGAGAGCACGAAATTAAGAAGCGGCTCTTGTCAAAAGGCGAGGCAGTTTCTCAAAGGCCGAGTATTTGTCTAGCAAGGCAGTTCGCACCTCCACACCAGTCAACGCCACCAAAAAAACGGGCGTCCAAAGATATATCCTCCTAGAAGTACCAACAGCTATTACTCAGACAACAACGTAGAGCTTCAGTTTCCTGAGAAAGCGGTGAAAGGACATAGAATAACGGCTATTCAAATGAAGAGCGTTTTCTAAGATAGCCCGCGAGATTCAAATTTTTATACGTTTTTTGCAATTTGCATGTCAGTGTGAAGTTGTATGTTGATAAATGATTCGCGATCGTAACAAATATAACTTTACATATTTATAATTATTAGAATCAGTAATACAACACCTAAAGTTAGAATTGGCCTCAAATGTCTGGATTTCATAAAATAGCCATTCAATAGGGTAATATGAACTTAAGAGAGTTGTATTGATGATTTTATTACTATAATTCTGTTAATAAATATTTGATACGGTCGCGAATCATATTTAGCTCAACATACGACCTGATACTGACCTGCAAATTGCAAAAAAAAGTAAGAAAATTTGAATTTCGCGGACGCTGACGACGTCCATTGTTATATGACGGAACCGCTTTCTTAGGAGACCCAAGTTTAAACCCTCTGCTCTGACCGATCCAGTGCTCGCATCCCGTGCCCGCTTCAGTATGTTAATGGTAAAAAATCATATTTATCGTTATTTCTTCGTTGTCCCCAGTATCAGATGACGTGCCGCCCGTACAGAGAAGTGCTCCTCTCCTTCAGTCTCCACAGTACACCGGTGGGAGGCCACAGCCTTACAGTAAGTAGAATATTTTACCAGTGTACCCATGGAAGACAGAAGTATAATCATTATTGTACTCTCTGCAATGGTTGGTAGGCTGCCTCAAACATTTTTTTATTCTATGACATTTAGATAGAGAGGTAAGTACTCGTACACTGTGATCGAATAACAAGAATCACATAGTGACGTCTGCGTTGAAAAATGTCACTATTCTATCATTTAAATGTTTCGTCTTCAGGGGTGATCTTATAAACGGTAGGTTTGTAAAATAAATCTTAACAAAAAATACCCACTAATTAAAATATTTAACTATAGTTATCGCAATCTAAGAAGCCCGATTTGACGTTTCACATTTTACATGCAGCGATAACTTTGAATGAACGTCTACGTAAGAATCGAAAAATCTAATTCATAATCCTAACTAATTACTACGTTATCCAAACAGTATAATAATGAGTATTATTCGTAAGCACCAAGTTTCACTTTAAATTGGAAAAATGTACGGTGTCAAATCGGACTTCTTAGATTGCGGAAACTATGGCGATGATTTTTGTTATAAAAGCTTTTCTTAACATTTTGCAATACATTTTTGAGCATACACCTACACGTCCGGTCATTTTTCATGGGCTCAAATCTTCCCTATCTCCTAACACTAGTATACTCTACAGTCTCTTAAACTAGCTAACAAAACTCCGCAAACTAGATCCCGCCTATCAATATCTAAACACTATAAAAAGTTAAAAAAATGGTTGAATCTTTTTTGGAGTCAACGACCGCTTTTAGTGATGTTACTTGAAGTAGGACTTAAGAAAATCTGTTTTTTAATTTTTTTGTTTAATTGTGTTTAGATATCACATAACACGTCTGTGAATTTTACACAAAAAAAAAAATTGAACTGATATTTCAAATACATTAATAATAATAATGTATATAATCGTAGTAACAATGCTCACTATGGGGCTAAAAATACAAATACAGAAAAACAAGAAAAAACTAGAAAAAACACCGTACTACATAAAAGAGAATTTCTCGCCAGAAGTACTAACCAAGCGTAAAGCACTCCAAATTGAAGTAGAGAAAGAAAGAGAGCAAGGAAGAAAAGCGATTATAAAATACGACAAAATTATTATACTAAAAACACAAAACCAAATTGCAACACCGAAAGG
The DNA here is from genome assembly GCA_963680765.1 of Agrochola lychnidis. NCBI lineage: Eukaryota > Metazoa > Arthropoda > Insecta > Lepidoptera > Noctuidae > Agrochola > Agrochola lychnidis. The sequence goes on from OY796872.1 coordinate 16,742,334, forward strand.
ACCCTTTAATAAAAAAAGGAACCTATCAGAATCACCGGAAACATTAACATGCTCCATCCAAAATGTCAAACAAAATGTTAAACAACCCGCGAAGATAAACAGAACCAATAAAATGGACAACTTTATTATAAAACAACCAACGTTCACGTTCCCCGAAGCAAACTGCACCGCAACACTTAGCTCCAGTCAAAACACAAAATAGCAACCAACGCCACCCCCTCTCGATCTCCCAGTACGGCTAGTCCCCGCGGGAGTGATAGACTGCAACCCTCCCGAACAAAACCTTTTCATTTGCGCATACAATGTACGATCGCTGATCTCACCTGAGAGATTACTACTCCTTAAAGAATCCCTAGCCAACATAAAATACGACATAATAGGCCTTTCTGAAGTACGAAGAACTGGAGAAAACATTATAGAAGACGAAGACCACATATTCTGTCACACGGGGAAACCAGGAGGACTTAATGGCGTGGGATTTCTAATAAAAAAGAAATTTAAAACAAATATAGAGAATTATACTGGACTTTCGGATAGAGTTTGTGTACTCAACCTCAAATTCGAGGAAAAACAATTATCTATTATTCAAGCATATGCACCTACTCTGGATTCGACAGATCAAGATATAGAACAATTTTATAAAACACTACGAAAAGCACAAAGAATTGCTGTCAATAATATTATTCTGATGGGTGACTTCAATTGCAAGATAGGACAGCAAAAATGTGGAGAAAAAATGATACTGGGACCCTATTGTTATGGGAAAAGAAACCACAGGGGAGACACTTTACTCCAATTCGCATTAGAGAACAAACTTAAAATAATTAACACAATATTCAGAAAGAAAGAAAAAAACCAGTGGACTTGGATTTCCCCCAACAAAAAGACAAAGAATCAAATCGACTTTATTTTAAGTAATAACTCAAAACAATTTATTAACTTTGAGGTGGTCAAATACATTATTATTTCTAAACTACCTGCGGTTGATAAAAAAAAAAAACTCATAAATCACTCCGTCCATTGGTGAAAACCGTATGAAAATCCGTTCGGTAGATTTTGGGATTATTGCATTCAGAGAGACAGACGCGGCGGGGGACTTGGTTTTATAATATGAATAGTAATGCGAAAGTAACTGTCTATCTGTCTGTCTGTAACCTTTGATGAAACACAGGTAAACCGTGACCATGGACCTTTTAATCCCGTGAGATATTTCCCGACCTCCAAGCGGGTGAAGCCGCGGGCATAAGCTATAGAAAATACAAAAAAAAAAATACTTCATATTCATTTCTCATATTAACATAACATCACGCGTGTATTCCCCGACGGGATAGGCAGAGGTGTACCTATAGTACACCCACATTTCGCCAGTTATGTTCAAGTCCCATGTAATAGGGGGCGAGCCTATTGCCATTAACCGGGCACAAAACCTCCGGGCTGCTACTGAAAAATCCCAGATGGAAAAACCCAATAACACTTTGCCCAACCCGGGGATCGAATCCCAGGACCTCATGCTCAGCAGTAGCGCTCGCTACCACTAGACCAAGGCTGCTCAGTCCCAGTTCCGCGGGCCACACATTGGCCCTCCAACGCATTAGAATTGGCTCGCCAAAAGCTATCAGCTGGTAATCATGTTTTTTGAGAACAGATTCCAGGGCTTCAAACTAGGTTTAAAAAATATTTAGCTTCTTTGATATATGAACTTATTCTCAATAATTATCCAACTATAAAACAAATTTACAGACTTGATTTTATTATGGACCTCAGATTTGTAGCCAAATATTGATAAGTTGTTACATGATAATCCAGGGGAGGGCAGCTGCCCCCCCTGGATTTTGTATGCCTAAGTACCGACTGTTGTCGATAAAAGTTATGTTAGATTCGCATTAAGTAAGACTTACTTTACAGTTAAAATATATTTTGCATAAATTTTTGAAAAAACCGCGCTGCGCGGCCGTTTATGTATTATGCGAAATACACAAACGTAGCAAGCAAGGACACAGTTTATTTATTTGACTACCTACCTATAAAGCAGGATTTACTGTACCTACACACTATATACACCTACCTCAAGTTTCGTGTAGTGTGTAGGGTAAAACATGAGCAGGGAACCCGGCTTAAGAAATTTCTGATTTGCCCCCCCCCCCTGGGCCAAAAGAGGGAACCCGGCTTAAGAAATTTCTTATTTGCCCCCCCCCTGGGTAGGCCCATAAGTTGTTAGCTTATAAACTTCTTCAAAGGTATCACAGATTTTTTTTTAGGTTCTTCAAACTATGTGTAATTTAAAGTTTTGTTTAATTTTAATAGCTAGGTAGACATAACTGTAGGCAAATTTTAGAGATGGCCCACCGGCTGACACGTAATCATAACTGTAGACAAATTTTAGAGATGGCCCACCGGTTGACACGAGATCGAAGCGATGGCCCATCTTCAAAATTGGTTGAGCAGACCAACGAGGCAGTCTCTCATATGAACAATGAACATGTCCCAAAAACCGTATGAAGCACAAGTTTTCTAACTATTTACCAGAACCAAGTTTAACTGAACTGTGAAAAAGTACTGAAAAGTTCCACAAATCGTCTAACTCCGGACTAGATTGTCACAGTTTCCAGAATGTTCGGCAAAATGAACGGGAGGGTCGTTTAAATTGGATGCTAGTTTTAGAATTGTGGGGGATGCAAGCTGACATAGCATAGGTATTGGTAGAAAATAATATTTATTCTACTACCTAGAGGGATTATAATTATTTTTATTATCCCCTAGAGGGATTTATGTGTCCATAGGTGTGTCCGTGGCATCACAGCAGGCCCTATCAGAGAATACCAGCGCTGCGGTATTTATTTTACAGAGATAGGAGCCTTTTTGGCCTCGCACAGATCGTTTATTATTATTTTTTTCATTTCGTTTATTCAAAAAAAAAAATGTAAATTTTTGATATATTTTTTAAGTGAAAACTTCTTTAGGTTCGTTGGGTATTTTTGAGATGGGACTAAACCATTGATTTCGCGACACTGTTACGACACCAGCGTTTGACCACTAAAAAGACATCAACGCGTTGATTACCACGGTGCATGGAGTAAAAGGCATCAACGCGTTGATCACAGCAGTGCGTGAAGTAAAAGGCATCTCAACGCATTGATTACCGTGATGGCGAATTTTTTTAAATTTTCACTTCTGTTGGCACTCCCGAAGTGCCACTGTTTTTTTTTGTTGTCATTACTTTTCTTTCTTACATGTCTGACCTCAACAACCCAGTTACTGGGTATCACAATACCCCATGGCAAGACTGATTGTCAGACTTTCGGGCTGACTACTCGTATCGAACTCAAAGATCTACAAATGACAGCCGGGAAAAGGCTTAAGAGCGTTTATTCTGAAAGTTGGCAACGTCGCAAATAGCAGTCAATTTGGCAATATTATTGTATGGAAATATGAAATATGGCTAACTAGTGAACTAAAATATTGATTATGAAATGCAATAATTAATATCGTTACACCGAATATTTAGTTTTAGATGTAAATAAAAGTATTTGGAGACTTTCCAAATGCCCTTTTTACACCTAAATCGGTTACAACATCAAATTCAGTGTCATAATTGCAATTCATTATTAATATCCTAGTTCACTAGTTAGCCATATTTCATATTTCCATACACTAATATTGCCAAATGAATCAGAACAGTGATATATTTGACATCAATTTGCGACGTTGCCCACTTTCACAATGCACGCTCTTAACGTGCGTAGAGAAGTTTTGATGTGTAATGGATGGTCACTAGTCACATGGCAACCGTAGCTTAAATTTTGATCGACCCATGCGGCTGTTATTATTTAGCCATGAGCCCCTCAAATGTCATAGCAAATAAGGGCCCCAAAATGGCATAACCAGAATAACCTTGACCGTAAGAATCGATCCTTTGCATTCGCCATTTTGTTCTCAAACACGAACAATGAATTCTGAACATTGAGCAATCAAACTTAGTTCTATTTCAGCGGAAAAGGACGCGTCTTACTGATAGCGAATTCCAAGAAACGAAAACGGAACGATGTTCAGAGTTATGCCATCATTAGTTTTACTCCATTTGAAATAAGATTAGACATTTAAACAAACCTTTTTTACCGTCCGCTCAACCGATTTTGATTTCTATACCCTGTGTATAAGGATGGCATTCAAGCAAAAAAGTGGTTACAATACCAACTGTTTACTGCAGCTGCCATTTGTCATGCCGCCATCGCAATAGAAATCAAAATCGGTTGAACGGACTGTAAAAAAGGTTTAGTTAAATGTCTAATCTTATTTAAAATGGAGTATAGTTGATTCAGGCGTGACCTTGCGTAAAACCATTGTAAAATACAATAGACGTAGATATATTTAGTAACCTGTTCCGCTTAATTATTCCTAAAGAGTCATAAAAAACCCTGTAAGAAATCGACACGTGCTTCACCTCTGCGTCCGGCGCTCGACGTAGCAATACACCGTGTTCGGGTTCGCGACAAGTCAATCGTCATCCTAAGGATGCCTCGTTGAGAGGTGAAACACGTGTCGATTTCTTACAGAGTTTTTTAATGACTTTAGGAATATTTAAGCGGAATAGGTTACTTGGAATATATGAGTATTGTATTTTATGCCATAATTGTTCAGTTGCGAGAATGAGATGGTGCTATTGGTCCTGTAGCTCTATCTCTCACATTAGAACAATCATGGCTCTAAAACGTCATAATACGATTCCAGGTCACTTTCACTCACAAGCACAATGGACTCTAACAAATTGTTTATGTACTTAATATAATTTGGACCTTATAGTTGCCAATATACTAAGTCTGAAATCGCCAACCCGTCTTGAGTAAGCGTGGTGATCAATACTTGTGCCTTCTCTGTATGAGAAGATGCCTTTGCCTTGCAGGACATTAATAGGCTGGTATTAATTAAAAACCGCTCTGGATTGAAAAAAAAAAACTGGCACCCCGGGAGTGCCGACAGAAGTGAAAACTTGAACAATTTTATCGTGCGGGATTGCCTTGGTGGAAGAAAAATACTTGTATAGAATATTGGTCCGTAACCTTATCTAAACAAAGAACACAATCGCGTTTACAAAAAAAAACTTCTAAAACCTTTAAAGCAAAAATACTTGCATAGAACATTGATTCGTAACGTAATATAAATAAAGGGCACAATCGCGTAAACAAAAATGAGGTGTCGGTAACGATGTCGCGAGTTCATTTGTTTTTTCTCATCTCAAAAATGCCCAACGCGCCTAAAAAAATTTTCACTTCAAAAATCTTTTCAGAAATCCCTGAATTCAGTTTTATTAACAAATTGTTTATGTAATCGCTTCATCGACCGCTATCGCTTCCGTTATAACCAGTCCTCTATACCAAATATCCACATTCAGTGATCCAACTGCTCAGAAAGTGTCCAAAACCCGTCGATGCTCCCGGCTTACTCTTGAGTTTAAAAGGCTTCTAATTCGCGCGGCTTCATTTGAATACTCAACTTTGAACGGGTTGATTCTGCTGTGTTCGATTTTGGAACGATATGTTTTTAAATTATGAACGCGTTTTGTCAATGGTCTTCCATTCATCCTTCCATCTTCCTTTTGGGACAGTTCTTGAGTCAAAGTTTTGATTAATAATTAAAAACCAAAGCGTTTCTTGTCGTTTGCTTCCTCCAAAATGGATATTAGAAATAATGAATTCTCAATTAAATAAAGTATGAAACATCTAAACTTCCTATCTAGAATTTCTCAGTAACAGCCCGAAGTAGATTTGTGTCCGGTTGATGGCAATAAGCTCGCCCCCTATTACATGGGACTTGAACATAACTGGCGACATGTGGGTGTATAGGTACAGCTCTGCTTAATCCTTCGGGGTAATACAGGCGTAATGATAAGTACACTGATTTCATCAACACGTATTGAGCTTTTTGTGTGGTTAGTGACTAACCTGGTCTCAAGAGTTTTAAAGCCGCCCATGGCTCCATATGCCGTCGAGAAATATCTCTCAGGCATGCCGGTTTCCTCACGTTTTCCTTCACCGTTTTTGAAGCAAGTGATAATTATAGAAGAAAGAAAGAAAAAAAATTGTTTATTATGCACAAAATAAACGTAAATTAACCAAAAAAAATTTACTTAAATCATAAAATACTCATTCACCAAAAGCCAAAAGCCTCGTATTCACTATTCGAAAACGAATAAGTTCGACAAATTTTGTCTATTGCTTATGTCAAGGCCAGATACCAAAGACAATTTACAATTTTGTTTGCAATCACAAATGAAAACAACAAACATTCAAAATATAGACAATACGCACATGAATCCGAAAAGTCAGAGATGGGTCCTTGGGTCCGAACTAGAGACCTATGATTTGGCAGTCCAACGGTCACACCACTAGACTATCACTTCTACTTATGACGTATTGCGCTGAAATAATGATTTACAGGCAAACTAACGTATTCATATTTAAACTTTCATAAATTCTGAAAGTAGCAAGAAATTATTTAAAATTGTGTGTGTGTTGTATTCGTATATCTCTCTCCACAATTTCAACTCCAGTACATAGGTATGTATTGCGTATCTAAAAAACTAAACAAAGTTTCGCAAAAAGTACATGCAAATATGTACAGAAAATATCTATGGACGTTCTCGTGCAGCGAAAGTGCTAAAATTGTAAAATTCACGAGTTTTGCATACATATCTTAATGTATTCATGTTTTTAGTTGCGAATTTCGCGTATAAAACATTTGGGTTGAATATTCTTCGTGATATTTGTACTTATGTAATGTGTTAACATTCTGGTAAAAGTTGTGGGCATTTTATATTTTTGAAGTGAAAACTTCTTTAGGCGCGTTGGGCATTTTTGAGATGGGAGAAAACAATTGAACTCGCGACACCGTTACCGACACCTCATTTTTGTAATCTTTATGCAAGTATTTTTACTTTAAAGGTTTTGGAAGTATATTTTTTAAATTGTTCAAGTTTTCACTTCTGTCGACCCTCCCGGAATGCCACTATTTTTTTTTAAACTCTGTTTTGAAATCTATGCGTCTATTTTACAACAAATGAACTAAGTAGTTGGTTCTATTGGAAAACCATCCCCGAAAGTAAATGAAGCTGTAATATTTTCCCTGTTAAATGGGACGTAAACATAACTGGCGAAATGTGGGTGTACTATAGGTGCACCTCTGCCTAACCCTTCGGAGAATACAGGTGTGATGTTCTGTAATTTTTCAGAAATATCTTTTCCCAGCAAGGTGCAAAATATAAAACGACGTAAAGTACTCCATATACACCGTGCCATTTTAGTAAAAAAAAAAAGATATATTGTAACAAAAAATACAATAAACTTGGATATATTTAGTAACCTGTTCCGCTTAGCTATTTCTAAAGAGCCACAAAAAACTCCTGAAAGAAATCGACACGTCGTTTCACCTCTCAACGAAACATCCTCAGGATGACGATTGACTTGTCGCGAACCCGAACACGGCGTGTTGCCACACCGAGTGCTGAACACAGAGCGCTCTTTTAGGGGTTTTTTATGGCTCTTTAGAAATATCTAAGCGGAACAGGTTACTAAATATATCCACGTCTATTGTATTTTATAATAGATTTCCGCAAGGTCACGCCTGAATCAATTAACTATATTGTAACAATTTTTTAATTGCTCCTAGAAGTATTATAAGTCGGGTATATTGAGTGGTGTATATCATTTTTTTTTAATGAATTTTTAGTAGTCATTGGATACATGAAGTGGGCTGCTTTTGTAAGACGACTAAAATGTCACGGTGTATATTTATTTAATCCTCAAAAATAAAGATAAAAAAATTCTTTAAAAAAATGCTCTAAGAATGATCAAAAATAAGATAATCTTCTTGTTACACTATAAAAGTATCGTAAAACCCTCCCTGAAAACATGAAATTCTGCACAGAATTGAAAAATTTCATGCATAAAAGATGCGGATCACACGTTACCAAATGAGGCATTCGGAATAAAAGCGAAATTTGTTTTAAACGATTCAGAAATGGGGCGCAATCCGACCTCGGCTTGGGAATTGAATTCAAAACCGTATGTTTTGAGATTAAAATTATATTGAATGGTTCTACCCATTGGTAGTTGAGATTTCAATATGGAAATGTTTGAATGTATGAGTAGTATTGAATATGATGAAAAAACATCATTATATGTTCTATGGTTTGGTTTCCGCACTTAGTCCGTCAGGTGGACCATTGTGCGTGGGCCATGGCGGCCGTTTGGTGGTTATTCCAACCAGCCCACCTCCCTCCAGAAGTTAATTAAAACTCCTGGTCTGTTCAGAACATCAGTGAAAGATCTGGGTGACCTGAGGATTTCTGTTCAAGTCTGGGTAACACCTGTGCATTCAAAGAGCACGTGCGCGACGGCCTCCAGCCTCCATGCACGCCCTGCACAGAGGACTGTCCGTTATGCCATTGTGTGCAAGTGTTTGTTAAGCGAGCAGTGACCCGTGATGGTCCCCGTCATCAGGCGCAGGCCATTCCTGTCAAGGCTTAATAAACGCCTGGTTAGCCTGCTATCCAAGGATGGCATTGCTTCCTTAGACTGCCTGCAGCCCGGTATCGAGGTCCACCAATTCTCCGCTTGGGTTCGGGTGAACTCCTGTAGCCACCTGCGTATTTGGTTGAAGGGAATTGGCACGATAGGCTCGGGTCCACAGACTGCTGAACATCATATAATAGAAGTATCTGATAATTTTTAAAGGATTTTCTTTTCATTTCGTTATGATCATCATTCAACGTCATTTTATTTTTAACCCCCGATGCAAAAAAAGGGGTGTTTGTTATAATTTTGACCGCTATGTGTGTCTGTCTGTGGCACTGTAGCTCTTAAACGGGTGAACCGATTTGAAAGCGTTTTTTTTTATTTGAAAGCAGGTTTTCTAGCGATGGTCTTTAAACATATTTGATCAAAATCGGTTCAGCCATTTAAAGATTATCAGATCTTTTCTAGTTGATGAATGGATGTGATTATCTTCCACAAATCTGATCGATTTGAAATTTGATATTCTGTTACTTCAATGGTATTAGAAGAACTTAGTAACCTTGAACTGATGCTGCAGCACCACCTGGAATTTGCAGGATACCCAAATCCCTTACCAACTTACAGCACAAGTATCGTATTTGGGCTCATTGGAATGGTCTCATTGAATAGGTTATAGATAGATGGTGAACAGGGTCTGGTGATGGAGTAGGAAAGAGAAATGAAAAGTTGTTTGTGTCGGGGTTTTTAAAATTTTAACTGTTAAAATTGTACTTGTATTGTGATGTTTTAATTTTTCTACCTTTTATTATTGCAGACACTAATGCATGATGCCAGTATCCAAAAAAAAATTCTTTATTCACTTCTTATTAAAATTTGGGATTTGGAAGAGATTCTAAAGCACGTATAAATTGCTTAAACTAAACAACCTGAAACATAACTATTAACCTTTCAACTGTCATTAACGAGACACAATAGAATTTTAATTGTTATCCACCTCAAAGAGGCATCGTTACAAATAATGAGTTAAACACCTATTTATAAAAAAAAATATACTAAACTATAGACCTCAAAACGAGCTACGATAAAAAAGAAACATCGTCATTTAAAAGCGAGAGAGTGAAAGGCGTCCGTCCCCGTTGAAATCCAGCGATGGAATGGGAGATACGCTACGTACCGTCGAGAATTGCAATAACGCCCAGGGTTGCAAGACGATAAAATTTAAATGCCGCAGTGTTGCTGGCAATACCGTCGACTGTTACTGTTAAGCATGAAATTGTACCTTGTATTTTGGTGGAAATTGGATTTTATGCTAACTGGGCTGTATGTGGTGTGTTTTCTAATAATATAGTGCATTCTCAGACACGGCAGTTCTAACACAACTTTTCTAAACTAATATTAATAAAAAGAAAAGATTTGGTTTGTTTGTGATGCTTTCACGCTAGAACAGCTGAACGAATTTTGATAAAATTTGGCACATGAGTAGACCATGAGCTGGGTTAGGACATAAGACAATTCTGATATTCCCATGGGATCGAGACTTATGCGGGTGAAACTGCGGGGTGCAGCTAGTTTTTTTAAATATTTGGACCGATTTTTGGCTTGATTATAACAGAGATCTCAGATCGGTTATCGGTCAATAATTTTTTATTTGTAACAAAACGCAAAAACAACGAATACAAAGTTAAACGATAAAACTTGACAATGATAACAGCAGTTCTTCATCTTACTCGGTAATCATAAACGCGATGCATCAGGATATTGAATTAATAGCACTGTATCAATCTGTCTAGCCTTTTCCCAACCATGTTGGGGTCGTCTTCCAGTCTAACCATCTGACCTCCACAACCCAGACACTCGGTAACACGATACTCTTTGGTAAGACTGGTTGTCAGACTTTTGGGCTTCTGACTACCCGTAATCGAATTAATAGCACTATTGAATAAATAAATTCCAGTTAAGAATATCTTGGAAACCATGCATTTAAACGTCTATTCAGAAATAATAAAGTTCTCCGTCCCATTTAAGACACACCATACAACCTACAAAATCGATCCGTGGCAACCCTAGCATGGACTGAGGTACACCGGTGTTGCTAGCTCTAAATAATTCATAAACTGCCAGCTCCGCTCGTGGCGTGCCCTCAATGATTTTCTTGCGTATGTACTTTATACTAACGTAGGTACTTGTATAGTTTGGTAAAGTGAAGGGAAGAAGGTATAAAGGCGTTTTGGAAAAGTTAGAATTTAGCTTACAACTATTTTAGTTATTGATACAGTTAAATGCACTATTTAGGTAGGTTAAAATATAACTACTTAGGACATTTCTGTCTCTCTATACAGAAATAGACTCAAACTCAAACCATTTATTTCAATTAAACCATTTACAAGCACTTTTGAACTGTCAAGGAATCGGTCAGTCAGAAATATGAAGCTAGTAGCCCATTCCAAAGCGTAGTAGGTACCTATGGAGAAGAACGGACAAGAAACTCCACGGACACTCTTTTAAATAAAAAATTGTTACAAAATATTGGTTACATCATTCATGTTGAAATTATACATGTGAGAACAATGTAGAAAGACCTGCACATGAGAAGCGTCCGTAATAAAAAGATAAGAAAAGAGCAATTCAAAAAATTAAAAATAAGCCCTGGCAGCTAAGAGATGACCAGTCCCAACTGACGGCGCCCGTTCACGAACATGACATGATAGAATGTTTAAAAATTCATAATGAACCTAAACCATCAGCATAATCAGCTATAATGTTCCCACTGCTGGGACACATGCCTCCTCTCTGTGAGGGAGTGGGCCATAACCACCATGCGGGCCTTTCAAGTTGGTAGATGTCACATGTCTTCGAATTTTCGGTTCTAGGACATGCCGGTTTCCTCACGATGTTTTCCTTCACCGTTTTGAGAGCAGTGGTTATGAAATAATTTCACAAAGTAAAGCGCTTGTCAGTGTTCGAATCTACGAACTACAACTCGGTAAGTCCCGGTCGTTACGGACCACCACTGCTCTCGAAAACAAATTATTTTACCCTTTTTATAGATTTTTGCTATCAAAAATGAATCTCCCGATGTTCTTCATGAAGACAATACACATACTCCCTGACAAAAACAATCAATAACAAGTACAATTTGAACAGTTAAAATTTAAAAAAACCCCGTCACATACATTTCCTCATATCTCTTTCTTACTCCATCACCAGACCCTGTTCACCATCTATCTCTAACCTATTCATTGAGACCATTCCAATGAGTCCAAACACGATACCTGTGCTGTAAGTTGGTAAGGGAGTTGGGTATCCTGCAAATTCCAGGTGATGCTGCAGCATCAGTTCAAGGTTACTATGTTCTTCTAATATCATTGCAGTAACAGAATACCAAATTTCAAATCAATCAGACCTGTGGTAGATACTCACATCTATTCATCAACTAGAAAAGAGCTGATAGTCTTCAAACAGTTGAAACGATTTTGATAAAACATGTCACAGAACCATCGCGTGAAAACCTGCTTTCAAATAAAAAAACCGCATTCAAATCGGTTCACCTGTTCAAGAGCTGCGGTGCTACAGACAGACACACATAGCGGTCAGACTTATAACACCCCTCTTTTAATGTCGGGGTTTAAAAAGGTTTTACCTAGTGGTAACACTTCAAGAGAATTAAGGTATGATTCCGAACAACGTTGCATGCGGTAGTACTGCCGCGTCACTACAGGGCCTCAAGTCTGCTATTACAATACTGTCAGAATGGTCTATCCTTGATTTCATAATTGTTGATTTTGACAAGTTTGGTAATCTACTAATATAATGGCGTCATTATGACTTTCCAATGGTCAGCCACTGACACTCCATTGAAAGAAATGGCACTTATTGGTATCTCGTACATAATGACAAATGAATGACTGACTTAGGCGGTATCATTGTTCGTATTGTACGACAGTGCCATTATAACACAATTCTATTACGAGACCATTGACCGACCAATGATCGACCATTATGAATTTAGCAGATTACGAACTTTTAGCAAAATGATAACTGAAAAGTTGTGCGGAAATCGGTTGTCATGGTATGAGCATGTGATGCGGGGGAATGAGGAAAGTGTCGTGAGGAAAGTTTTGAGTATGAATGTGGATGGCTATAAGAGTAGGGGAAGACCAAAGAAACGATGGATGGACTGTGTGGAAGATGATATGGATAGAAAGGGAGTAATTACCAAGATGACGACATTAATAGAGAAATATGGAAGAAGGGGATATGTTTCGCCGACCACAAATGAATTGGGATAAGGATAGGAGAATGGTGATGATAATGATTGTATAATTATCACTTGCTTCAAAAACGGTGAAGGAAAACATCGTGAGGAAACCGGCATGCCTGAGAGATATTTCTCAACGGCATGTGAAGTCAGAGGCCCATGGGCGGCTTTAAAACTCTGACACCAGTACCCTAATTACGTAATACAACACAATCACAATTTGTTTCGATTTGAAACAGATTTCTAATCCATTACTTCATGAGTTTGAAAAAAAAATCTGCTCAACAACGTAAATAACGCAATGAATGTTGTTGAACTGTCAAAATGAAACAAATTAGGCAAAATTGTTTACGAAAATAAGTTACGCAATTAGGGTACAGGTTAGTCACGAACTACACGAAAAGAAATAGAAGACTACTGGTCTCCATGCATCTTCTATAGGTTTGATATTACATTCCGAGCACGGAAAACACAAAATAAAATCGAAACGAAAGGCCAAAATCCTTTCACATTATTCTGATACACGACTTCTGCATTCGAGAATAAGGATTCCGAAGCAAAACAAACAAAAATAAATCTCGGTTGTAATGAAAAATTCAATTGTGTTTCTCGTCTTATTCTTTCACTAAAAGACGGACTGACATATACTGCTGTTCGTTTAAGGTCAGCGCAGACAGAGCAGCCTTTTTTTTTCGAGCAGTTTTGTTTATTTTTTTTTGTCATTTAAAAAAAGTTAACAAAACAAAAATATTTTTATTGATTACGTGCTGCTGCCCGCGGCTTCGCCCGCGTGGACCTTAATTATTTCACTAAAATAAAAGTAGCCTAAGTTACTCCTTATAACATTAGCTATCTGCTAGTGAAAGTCCCGTCAAAATCGGTCCAGACGTTTCAGTGATTAGCGGGAACAAACAGACAACAATTTAAAATATATATAAGTACTGTATATACTTTCATATGTATTTTATTTAGTAAAAAGCTGTTATTTTGACATTACAAACAGAAATTTCAATTTTGATTATTTGTATGTGTAGAAAAATATTTTTCTTTTATTTTCTGTTTTTGTCTGTTTTGAAAATTAACTAAACAATAATTAAAATCATCATCCGCAACACTTTTTCACAACTATTTCGGACTACCAGTTATCACTGTCAAAGATAAAGGCATTCGCAAACAGGCGCCGCGTCGCGCCTGTTTCCGGAAGCCCTGACAGGTTTTTGTTAAGTACCTGTTGTCGACAGGCCTACGCTGTCGTCCCATACCTATTAACACTGTAATTTGAAAACATAGTTTAAAGCCTTTTATTTTTAAAAGATTTACCGTGGAGTTTCTTGCCGGCTCTTCTCCATAGGAAATGACCAATTGGAACCGTGCACCTAGCTTCTGACGTTTCATAAGTGTAGGTTTATGTCAAATTCAAATTCAAAATATTTTATTTCACATAAACCTACATGGGCACTTATGAAACATCAGAAGCTAGGTGCACGGTTCCAATTGGTCGTTTCCTATGGAGAAGAGCCGGCAAGAAACTCCACGGTTACTCTTTTAAAAATAATTGACTTTTACAATACTTTCAAATAACAGTGTTACTAGGTATGGGAGGACAGTGTAGGTCTTTCAATAAGCACCAAGTACTTAACAAAATAGAAAATGGTCTACAGGTCTACAATCCACTAAGCCTACAGCGTTCTCACATTCACAAAATAGAAAAGAATCTATACAATCTGTGATATAATATATTTTGATTTTGAGGTCAAAGTAACGAGCAATAGCCGATTCTCTGTGGCGTATGTGCGCATTCTTACTCCAAACTTGACACCAAAGATCATTTTGCTGTTCTGTCTACGCTGAGCCTTATCTGACTCTTGTTAAACACATCCCTACTAAAATAGGGGATGGATGCAACGTTTTTCGCTCACACCTGCTTTGTATGCCGTTTAAAAATGGATGGTACAACGCTTTCACCCCCTTTTTTCATCCACCTGCGTGTAAACATTTATAACGTATGGGGTGGGCTCAGATGGGTTATTCTTTGTAGCATGATTTGGGTATAGATAGCTGTATCTAGTTAATTTGATACCATTGAATAAATTTGGAATAACCAAAAGTGCACGCGTCATAATGCTCATTCAAAAACGAAGTGATTTTTTAATTAATTTAGTCCGCTCTGGTGAATATTAAGGAATACAATACAATATAATATGCAACTTCGCCCCGACCCTTGCTCGAGCCAGTCCGCGCCGCTGAGCCTATATCTTTAAATTCCCCTAATAATAATATTAATCCGATCCAACCTTTCCCTTGCTGTCCTCCCCCAGCGACGCCCTAAGCCGAGGTCCGTACCACACAGAGGGTGCCCTTAGCATGTAGTCGATTAAGTTTCTAAGTTTTATGCCCTGGCTGGAGGCTTTAATTTATTGAGGCAGCCTCAGGAAAGTCCGGTTAAGCAGCCGAAAACCTCCTGGGTTGACCTGCGAGAAGCCATAAAAATAAAAAGAATAAGTAACAATGTTTTTTAAATATAATTATAATATATTTCATAGATTTTTCTTAATTTGACTGGTACCTAATTATAAATATGTGAAGCCTTGCAGAATATAATTATGCTTTTGTGCATTAGCGTAGTATGGTAATGTTGCCACAACCTCCACACGCGTTTTGGCATACGCTTGTTAACTTATTTTTATTTTTATTACAGCTCAGTTAGATAGGCATTGCCTTCTTGTTTTTGCTTCCTTTAACGAAAAGACAACAACCCGCGGGAACTCGGCGAAAGAGTACATACTATTTGTCAGCATCTACACAGACCAATTTATTGCAAGATGGATCGATATCAAAATGAAATCGACAAAAAAATAAACACTCATGATCCATACAACAAAAATGAACAAAAAACAAAAGAAAAGATTACAAAAAATGGAAATTAAGACAAAGAAAACAACGGCAGGTTAAAATAAGCCACTCTTTTAACCTGCTCCTTTAAAAAAAATGAAATGAGTAGGTAGCAGTCCTCATATTTCAAATACGTATTGTTTGTTCCTTCAATACGTATTGTGGTTAACCCAAGCACATTCATAATAACACCATTAACAATAAACACCAAATTGACATTAGCGAAAACATTAAAATACATATTATTATATTACACTTCGGTTATATGCGTCGACCACGCGTAAAACGAACGCTTTTAAACAATTATGCTCGTAATGGCGCCCTTTAAAATGTTTATTGATATCCGTTAATGGGGTTAATGCGAAATATAAAATGCATTAATGTGGGATTTAAACATTTTCAGTGCTCTGCATAGTGGTGGTGAAATTTTTTCAACTTTTACGTACGTGTTTTGCGACAAAAAACTCAATAAAACCATTGAAACTTTCCTGTATTTGGTCTACATATTTATGTCGTGAACAATACTTTTTAACACATTTTTATAATGAAACACCTTTACTCGAAGACAATTTAAAATTTTAATATAAATAATCACGCAACACCTTTAGACGCTTTTGACATCGAACCAAAGAAATTACTTCACAAATTAATGTCTCAAGAACAATACACATCAACATCACACTTGGACCAAAGCACCAAAGACCTGGATTGATATCCCGGCTCATCGACAGATGCATCGACAACAGCACCGCCTACAACCAGATCTTGCAGTGAGGACTCTTGCAGCCAACACAGCCAGCATTCCTGCGAACACTCGCAGAACGGTGTGTATAGACCCTGATTGGACCTAAAAACCCGTTTGGATGTATAAAACAGCTAACTTTCCTGTTGAACTTACACGTATGTTACTTAGACATGATCTCGTCTATATAGACGACCGCATGATGTTTAGTGCGAACTTTGTGCGCAAAGGTTGTTATGTTTTAAAGCATGTTTCAAGAATTAATTCACTGTGACTGATAATAAACCTTTGTGTATGGAAGTTTTATGTTACTAACAAATAAACCCATTTGAAGAAGCCCACAAAATATATTTTTATCAATTGAGAGATTCCTTTTCTTATTAACACCATCAAACTATATTGGATCGAAAAGAAAATGTTGTGTTTTAAAGTATCATAATATATTTTCAAATGAGTGTTTGTTTGTTAGCTACTAAAATGTTGTGTTAGTACTAATGTTGTTACCCCAATAATATATTTCTGTGCGTTCAGAAAATTGTAACAGAGACACTGGACTTGAGAATGATCTGTACAACCACAATATTGATTCAGAATTTTTTTCACGTAAGAATCTATTCTGAATTTCAGTTTTTGCACTAATTACATACAAAAAACATTAATAAGTTTTAATATATTTATCATATCATTAATATAAAGCATATTACATTTAAGTTTAACATTCATCCATACTATGATTATCTATATAATTATACAGTACTCGTAATAAGACATTATTTATTACAATTTTACTATAATACATTTAATCATATTTACGTAGCTAAGAACCTTCTATTGAATTTACTATTTCTGTCCCGAAAATACCTAAAATGGCAGAATATTGTTAAGAGTCTATTAAGTAAGGCATCATTAGTCTTTGTTCTCAAAACTATCTTCAGTATATCCCCTCCCAAATCATTTATTTCTTAGCTACGTAAAAAACATAGTCATTAGTACATAGTACTTACATACATAGCTTATACAGTTCCTACATATAAATAATTGTCAAACATATACAATAAAATACATTATATCCTACACTCGACTTTCATTTGAAACCTACCCTGCATGTTGAGATAGCACCTGTGTGTTTAATAGCAGAATGGCACAGCATCTTGACTGCACTCTTGTGAAGAAGATTCGTGTTCCTTCTTAGTTATAATGTGTTAGAGCTCACGTCGGCTCGAGTTTCAACTCGTGTCGTGGTGAAAAGATTAGCTAAACGGCAGGCTGGTTAGTGGTTACAGTGTTGACTGCTTAGGATACGCCTGACAAATAGGAGAATCGTCAAAATTGTTTTTAAAGTGAAACTTTTATTACATCGTCTCAAACTTTTTGGTCTGTGTGTTGCATGTCGCGTGACGGTCGGCCGCGGAGTAGGGATAAAGTGAAAGGCGCTCGTCAGAGCAGCCAAGGCCAATATGGCGGCGCCTATAGAAGTTTCCCTTTTACCGTGGTTTCATAAAACCACACAATTTTTTTTTTTTGTACTCTCCGATTGAATATGATCAGGAAAATAGCATCACTTCTTCCTCCAGTGTTATCTGTGATCATTACTCAATGTGCAGTCTTAAGACCTACCTACCGAAAGCATTTATTCCCTGTAAGTAATTTAGACTAGGAAATCTTACTATATGAGACAGATCATATTCCTTTCATAAGGCTTTAAATACGTATTGTTCATCAACTTACCAATGACGGATTTCATGAAAATTCACGCCATCAGTTGGCGCCACTTTGACAAGAGGTCTTCCATTTCGACAATGAATATAAAGTGTATGATGAAATTCAAAAGTGATGACGTTCGTCATTCGTTTCATTCCTTCGTTCATCATTCACGACTCTGGTCGCATTCCGAGTTACGTTTAAAGTGATAATATCGCGAATCCAACCAAAATCCAAAGTCACAATTATTACTCAATAGCCCTTATATTTTGTGACTATTAAATTTGGTCGGATTCGCGATATTATCACTTTTAGCGTAACTCGGAATGCGGCCAGTATAGTCGATTTCGCAATTTTGACAGGAGGCCGAAGCGGACATCTCAGTGCTGCCACCTAATGAACGTCATTGACTAGGAGGAATTTTAAGGAAACTTTTGTGTATTTACTATCGATTAATATCGTTTATTCTGAAAGTGGGCAACTTCGCAAAGAGATGTCAAATATTTCGCTGTTTTGATTAATTTGGCAATATTACTGTATGGAAATAAGAAATGTGGCCAACTAGTTCCCTAGAATATTAATAATGAATTGCAATTATAGCACTAATTTGATGTTGTGACAATTTTAGGTGTAAAAAAGGCATTTGGAAAGTTTCCAAATACTTTTTTTACATCTAAAACTAAATATTCGGTATTACGATATTAATGATTACATTTCATTATTAATATTCTAGGGAACTAGTTAACCACATTTCTTATTTCCATACAGTAATATTGCTAAATTAATCAAAACAGGTAAATATTTGACAGCTATATACGACGTTGCCCACTTTTAGGATAAACCCTGTTAATTTATCTGTTTGTAAAACCTAGATGTTTCTCATTTCGGAGTATTAAAATTAAGGCATTTATTTATTTTGTTTCCTCAGATATGGACTACGGCAGCGGCGGGCCCCCGCCACCGGGGATGATGAAAGATCGACACGGGCCACCACCTCCACATCATCCGGTAATTTATCATCCTTTTGTGTATTACCAACCTTATTAGATATATCACTGAGTGGATAAGTTTTTGTCCAAAATTAGAAGTTGTTAGTTATGTTTCCATGAGATAACTAACAGCTTCTAATATAGTTGAAAAAGTCATGAAAACCTAAAATTTAACAGACCTGTGGCGGTATCTATATCGCCACGTGCGAACTACGCATCAAAGATCTGACGTCACATAAATCCTGCATCGCGCTATTAGAGTTTACCGCGCGAACGACATATATATGACTATCCGACATTAATTCTGTACCTTCAGTGAAAAGTAATATATCTTGACTTATATCAGTTTTGATATTCTTACACTAAGTCAAACAGAAAAAAAAAAATGCAATTTTTTGGTCTAATTGGTATCACTCTAAGATTAAAATTGAGCAAGCTTATTTTGGTGTAAAGTGATCTAACTAAGCATTTTTTACATTTATTAATGTGTAATAAAATACATCTTAAATAATATCAATGTGAACTGAACAAATATATCAAGTACCTTAATGTAGGTGTATTAATACAAATGTATGTGACTCTTATTACACGATCTATGTGAATTAGTACAAACTGATATATTTACACATAATCATCCAACACCAACCAATAAACAAATAATGTGTAAAATGGTTCAAGTCATTTTAAATTAATGTACACATAAAACGACTCTAATATTGTTGTGTTACGTGATACAACTGGATTTCTTTTTAAATTATAAAAAAACTATACAAATTAATCTGTTTCTTCTTACACTAAATCGTGCTCTAAGATATTGTTCACCAATGTCAGTAATCAGTACTCATTTTAGTGAAGTAGACAAAGAGTCAGATTTTTTTAAAACTTTAACATTAATTTTCTCAAAATCATGATTTTCCAGTTACATCACTTTTCACTGAAGGTACAGAATTGTCGAGCAGTTGCTCGCAGGACACGACAGCCGTCTGGTCGGAGGATCCTCCCTATTCAGTAGAGGATGAGTGAACTTTACACCCTGTTCCTCATACCTCTAAAGACCCTTATTTTTTCCTTCTTCAAGAAATATCGATGTCATCACCAATCTAAAATTGATTGATGATTGCTGTTATTTACATACATCGTCTTTTCCTTGTCTCCGAAAGCTTCAGTTTCCGAGCTTCTTCGATAAACGAAGGCAGATCGAAAGCAATTAACATCGAAATGATATTTCTTCGTATTAATTGATATCGTTATTGGACGCGAATCGTTTTATTGGCACCAACAGGCCCATTTCCTTAATGGATGAAGATAAAAAATAAAATTTATTGGAAGTACGAAGATTACGTAGACTCATACTCGTAAGTGCGATATTTGCGCTGCAAAAAATGAGTTGCAAAACAAATAATTTGAATAAAGAAAAGCTCAACTTTGACTGCCGTTGGTCTACTGACCGAAACCGAGTCTGCTGGGTTCGATACCCGGGTCGAGAAAGTGGTATTGGGTTTTCCCGACAGGATTTTTGAAGTGAAAACTTCTTTAGGCGCGTTGGGCATTTTTGAGATGGGATTAAACCATTGATTTCGCGACACTACATAACGCAATTTACCGACACTGTGGAGTAAAAGACATCAACGCGTTGATTCCGATTTTTTTTTCAAGTTTTCACTTCTGTCAGCACTCCTGGAGTGCCACTATTTTTTTATACGTTGTTGCACCAGGGTCGCTCCCTTTTACACAGATTAGAGAGTTATCAGATCATGGAGAGGTTAGATCAGAGAGAAATCAGACTTATTAATCAATTTTTACATATACAAGATCAGTTTGGACGGTGGCTCCCAAACAAAACCTGTATCTTGGGGGTGGATTCGATCAGAGAGAGATTTTGTTATCATTAGGCAGATGTTATACTTAGTTCACCCCTAGTGAGCTGTACCATACACCCTTACCTAACCCTTTGGGAAATACAAGCGTGATAATTTTCTTCCTTCCAGCGTGACGGTCGCGGCTACGGACCTGAAGGTTATGGCGGCGAGGGGTTCGTCCCACCCCCGCCTATGCATCACCCCAACATGCCGCCACAGAATCAGGTAATTATAACCCTAAAGGGGGTAAAGGCATAGAATTATACAGGGATATTTGGATTTACCCTGTATCTTTGAATAAGACTTTTGTGCATTACAATTAATCTTCTTGAACGATTATGACTATGATGCTAAGTATTGTCTGATATTATTAAAGTTACTGCTGTCACATGCACTTAACTTAGGGCAATTTATTTCATCACCAATGCTCTCAAAACGGTAAAGAAAACCTTCATGACGAAACCAGAATGTCCTAGAACCAAAAATTCGAAGATATGCGACATCCACCAACCCGCACTTTGCCCGCGTGGTGGATTACGGCCCACCCCCTTTCACAGAGAGGAGGCCTGTCACCCAGGAGTGGGAACGTTATAAGCCGATTATGCATCATTTAAATGATTCCCCTGTATTGTCTAATGCCACTAAAGTGTTATAAACAAACTCTAAAGGTCGTACAAATGCATCAAAAAACGAACTTGAGGATGTCGATTTGTAGTGCCACTTACAAATTGAGTGCTTTGATTTGATTATTTTGATTAAAGATGGTTTTCATTGGTCGACAATTATTCTGATGACTTACAATTTAATAATGTGAAAAACTTTTTACAAAAAAATACAACCGACTTCAAAAAAAAACACTACAAAGTGAAAAATAACTTTAATTTCGGAAGTCGGTGTCTTTGGTTTTGAATTTTCGTTCTTTGTCACCGACTTCCGAAATTAAAGTTATTTTTCACTTTGTAGTGTTTTTTGAAGTCGTTTGTTTTTTTTTTGTAAAAAGTTTTTATTTTTCACTTTTTAGTTGTGATACCTACCCCACACAAATTCGAATACCACTACCTGCTATGTAAATAACAGTGACAGGAAGTTATCATAATATCATCCACATACTAAGCGAGGTAAAAATACGTATTATTGAAGCTAACTCAAAAACTACCCAAGTAAAGTTAATAAAATTTATATGGGACCACCTCTGAAGTATGATCTACCAAACAAAAAAAGAATCATCAAAATCAATTCATAATTGACGGAGTAATCGCGTAACAAACATACAAAAAAAAAACAACATACAGTCGAATTGAGAACCTCCTCCTTTTGGAAGTCGGTTAAAAAGTAGTGACTTATAAAGTTGAAACCTTCTAAATTATAGAAGAATTTGCTACTTTCTCCTTTAGACTCACTAATTTGTCGTAATGCTGCGGCCGCATCTGCGTCTATCGTTTACAAAGCAATACGTGCCGAAGCTTCGTATGTTTTGCTCGCCAAAAAGTTATCGCACTAATGTGGTGGTCATATTAGCAGCGGTTTCATAATTTTAACGTATTACCGTGCAATAATCCAAGATGGCTCTCCATTATTTCGAGAGAGCATCTACGCAGTCCGAAAACAACAGTCGCCATAATGACCAACGCTAGTCCGATCACGCGCCACGCTTATTAAGCACCGCCACCAGGGCGATAAGTTCTACGTATCCCGAACTATCGCGACAATAACCGATAGTGGTTTGTCACATCTGCGTGTATCGTATCACTGTACGAAGCTTCGTCACGATAACACGGTTTATTTACACTTTCATTCGATACTTTTGAAACAGGTTTATACATTTAAGTGATTCCCTTGTATGGTTTGATGCCACTAAAGTGTCCCCTGCTGCCGCAGGGCGGTCCCCCGCAGCAAGGAGCCGTGATGATGGTGTACGGACTGGACCCCCAGACTGTGAATGCGGATCGGCTGTTCAACTTGTGCTGTCTCTACGGAAACGTTGTTAGAGTAAGTATCACTAAAGTTACTTAAGCTAAACTTGACTAAAACTAAACTGAGGCTCTTATTTTAGTTTTAGGCTCACTTGCACCACAAATCACTAAATTATGTTTAGCTTTAATGCTACGGCTACACTGTCGCGATAAAGCTCCCTTCCCTTCCCGCGCTCTCTGTTTAGGGATCTCGCGCACGAGACGGCCACAACCGACCAGTGGTCGCACCGACCAGGTAAACTACAGAAATCGATACGAATCGCGCACTTGGTCGCAACGACCAACTAGCCGGTTTCCATAGTTTACTGGTTGTGGTCGTGGCCGTCTAGTGCGCGAAATCTCTTACAGAGCGAGACGGGGAGTGGTGTGCGAAAGAGAACGCGCGAAGTGTTGTTCGCCTTATTGTGACAATGTGGCCGCAGCATTAAAGAATTTAAAACATCGTTCTATTTCTGTCAATTGTTTGAAGTTGACAGGGACAGAATTATGTTTGAAAAATGTTTAGCGTTGTATTGGTCATGTGTGGTGCAGCGAGCTTAAAGCTGAAATAAGCTAATCTTGACTAAAACTAAACCATTCTGGTGTTATTTTTTAAATGCTTTGCTGTAAGTTTTCTCCGTATTTGATTTAACACATTTTGTGAGATACGTAAACAACAATTTTTTATTAAAACAGAAACATGGAATTTAAAAGCTTTG
This sequence comes from Agrochola lychnidis, assembly GCA_963680765.1. Lineage (NCBI taxonomy): Eukaryota > Metazoa > Arthropoda > Insecta > Lepidoptera > Noctuidae > Agrochola > Agrochola lychnidis. The sequence continues at coordinate 16,765,956 of OY796872.1, forward strand.
AACTGTGACCATCAAATTCAAATTCAAATTCAAAAGTCATTTATTCAAACTAGGCTGAGAATCAGCACTTTTCGAACGTCAAAATTACATAAGACAGTCCCCCAAAACGCCCACCCTTCACCACTTCCTAGTGCCTTTAGCTGGGAAGAAGAAGTGGCGCAACAAACTCCCCATCAGCACAGCTGTCTGTTCAAGTTAGAAAAAATGATTCTAAACAATAGTATGCAAAATGCATAATGTAAGTTCATTTTGCAACACAAAACATAAATAAATAAATTATTCGCCATATGTCAGCTAGCACACGCCAATATACCAACCAAAAACATCGAGAACTATACTCAAGCAGAAATAAAAAATAAAACTAAACGTAAACAGAAGTAAATACTCATATCTAAATAAAAGCCTCCAGGCATAAAGGGCGTGCCCGCTTACATAAAGCTATTTAAAGCTATAATTGGAAGTTATTATAAATGATAAACTAGGACCATCGAGGTAAAATAAATAAATTATTTTTATCTTTAGACTCTGAAAATAATTCCATCTCAAATATTTCTTGTCGCTGAAATGATCTTGCCCATTTTAATTAAAATTCCTATAATTCCAGATAAAGTTCCTGAAGACTAAAGAAGGCACGGCGATGGTCCAGATGGGAGACGGCGTGTCGGTGGAGAGATGTGTGCAGAACCTCAACAATGTAACCGTTGGAGATTACACGTTGACATTGGCGTGAGTATACTTAATTGCCCACTATTCCTTATGCTATGGCTACATTGTCGCGATAACTCCACTTCGCGCGCTCTGTTGTACAGCGAGACGTTGAGCGGTGTGCGAGCGAGAGCGCGCGAAGTGTAGTTCGCGCTATCGCGACAGTGTGGCCCCAGCATTAGGGCGAATTTTATCAATTAACCTGTACCCTAATTGCGTAAATTATTTTCGTAAACAATTTTGCCTAATTTGTTTCAAATTGACAGTTCAACAACATTCATTGCGTTATTTACGTTGTTGAGCAGATTTTTTTTTCCAACTTATGAAGCAATGGATTAGCAATCTGTTTCAAATAGAAACAGATTGTGGTTGTGTTGTATTACGCAATTAGGGTACTGAACGTGATCAGCACTTCTAAACCTAGTTCAAGAACTGTCAGCGTCATCATTGTTGTGGATTATTAACATTGACAGATTTTCAACGCGGTTAAGATGTGCTGATCGACGTTCAGTTTCAATGATAAAATTCGCCATTAATTTGGCGAAGTACCAGAAGTAATAGAAAATTGTCTAATTAATTCCATTTTCTTGAATAGTTTTTTACCATCATCATCAGCCTATAATGTTCCCACTGCTGGGACATAGGCCTCCTCTCTGTGAGAGGGAGTGGGCCGTAACCCACCATGCGGGCCCAGTGCGGGTTGGTAGATGTCACATGTCTTCGAATTTTCGGTTCTAGGACATGCCGGTTTCCTCACGATGTTTTCCTTCACCGTTTTGAGAGCAGTGGTGATGAAATAATTTACACAAAGTAAAGCGCCTGTCTGGGTTCGAACCTACGACCTACAACTCGTAAGTCGCGGCCGTTACCACTGGGCCACCACTGCTAGTTTTTTTACCATGCGTCTTTTCAATTCATCATCTGCCTAGCCTTTTCCCAACTATGTTGGGGTCGGCTTCCAGTCTAACCGGATGCAGCTGAATACCAGTATTTTACATGGAGCGACTGCCTATCTGACCTCCACAACCTAGTTACTAGGTAACACGATACCCCTTGGTAAGACTGGTTGTCAGACTTTTGGGCTTCTTACTACCCGTAACGACTGTCAAAGATAACAGCCGGGACCAACGGCTTAACGTGCTTTCCGAAGCACGGAGGGGTCTTGGTATGTAAAAATGGTCACCCATCCACGGACCAACCGCGGCAAGCGTAGCTTAACCTGATCGATCGACCCGTGCGGCTGTTATTACTTAGCCATAAGCCCCCTTCCATGCATCTTTCCAATTATTTATCATTATTTTAAAAGTAAGATTTTAAAAGTAAAATAATACCCCAACTTAAGATTGTTTAACATAGTCCTCAATATCAAGCAGTGCGGATTTTTAACAGGTTGCCATTGGACTTAAAAACTATAGAATAGAATAGAATATATTTATTGTAAAACATGAGTATCCATCAAATAATATGTGCAACGTCTTAAAATAACAGGTAGATCTGCATGTTTTGCCATTTATGGCGTACAAAACAATATATTTTTGGTTTAAATAAAGAAAGAAATTGAGTCTACACACAACAAACTATGAGACTAATGCTAAATTAAATAAGGGGAAAAAATATAAAAATTAGAATAAAATATAATTAAACATCTTATATATAAAATTCTCGTGTCACAATGTTAGTTACCTTACTCCTCCGAAACGGCTTTACTGATTTTTACCAAATTTTATATGCATACTAGCGGACCCGACAGACGTTGTCCTGTCAAAACATTGTCCAGCGGACAAAATTGTGAATCTAAACCATTCCCAGATCCCCTTGAACACACACAAAAAATTTCATCAAAATCGGTCCAGTCGTTTGAGAGAAGTTCAGTGACATACACACTCACAGAAGAATTATATATATAAAGATTCAGTAGGTCTGAGAATCGGCTACTATCTATTTTTCATACCCCTAAGTGATAAGGGTTGTCCACCCCAAACAAATAATTGGCAAAACAACGTTTGCCGGGGTCAGCTAGTAATAATATATAATTAAATATAAATAAAATATAATAATATATAATTAAATATAAATAAAATATAATAATATGTAATTAAATATAAATAAAATGTAATATTATAATTTACAAGAGCTCATTTAAGTCAAGACTCAGAGCGTTCCTATTGGAGAAATGTCTGTATTCGATAGACGATGACATATCCACGTTTAAAAAAAAAAAATTAGTTAATGTGCGATTGGGTAATATTAGTATGAAGTAGCTTGTAATGTTATTGAATTTTTATTTTGTATTTTTTTGTTATTTTCTATAGTTTATAGTTTTAATGAACGTGTTTTTATTTATTTATGATTTCAATTTCAAACACAATGTGAATTGTTCCTTAATAAATTGAATTGAATTTCACCATAAATATATTTTTTACAGGTTCTCAAAACAAGCGTACCTATCAGAGGTGATGAACCCGTACCCGCTGCCAGACAAGAGCCCCTCGTTCAAAGACTACGTCGGCAACAAGAACAACAGGTTTTTAACCCCTGCCTCCATACACAAGAACAGAATACAGCCGCCTTCTAAGGTAAGAGACTACATTGGTATCTGGTGGATTAATACCCAGTAATGCTGGGGCTACATTGTCGCGTTATCGCGAACTTTACTTCTCGCGCGCTCTGTTACTCAGCGGGACGTCGAGCGGTGTGTTTAGTTCGCGATAACGCGACAATGTAGCCCCAGAATTACACACAACAACACAACTAGTGAATCTGGCATACTGTGCGTTTGCATTGGCAAAACATTCACATATAAACATGTTGAAATCTCTATTTTTAACCCCCGACTTAAAAAGAGGGGTGTTATAATTTTGACCGCCATGTGTGTGTGCGCCTGTCTTTGGCACCGTAGCTCTTAAGGGGGAAGCGTCAGGGTAGCCCGCGAAATTCAAATTTTCTTACGGTTTTTGCATTTTGCAGGTCATTGTCAGGTTTTATATTGTTTAAAATATGATTCGCGGTCGTAACAAATATGGCTTTATTCAATTATAATCATTACAATCAGCAATACAACTCCATAAGTTAGTAAAGACGTCAAATGTCATGATTTCGTGGTCAATTTTATCTTCTTCTTAATCACTATTGCAAATTGCAAAAAACGTAAGGAAATTTGAATTTAGCGGGGTACCCTGACGCTTCCCCCTTAAACAGGTGAACCGATTTGAACGCACTTTTTTATTTGAAAGTAGGTTTTCTAGCGATGGCTCTTAGACATGTTTTATCAAAATCGGTTCCGCCGTATGAAGATTATCAGCTCTTTTCTAGTTGATGAATGGATGTGAGTATCTTCCATAGGTCTGATCGATTCGAAATTAGGGTAATTTCGGTACAAAAATTGTGAATTTTCAACGAAAAAAACATTTTCGTATATTATTGCAATACCTATACGCCCCCTTTCGGATCGGACAAAATTTTAATTTAACTTTAGAAGACTTTAACTAAGAATTTGTCTGTGATTACATCATATTGAAGCTATAACCCGTCGGTTGCAGGTGCTGCACTTCTTCAACACGCCGCCCGACGTGTCGGACGAGCAGCTGCTGCAGGTGTTCAAGGACTACGGCGTCACGCCGCCGCACACCATCTCCAAGTTCCCGCTCAAGAGCGAGAGGTCAGTGCTAGTGCTCGTGGCAATACTGCCGTCCTTTAAGACGCAGATATATGACCGTGACCTTGAATGGTTAGCTTGCGTGTTCTGTACTGAGCTCAAGCAACGCGTCGTACGTCCAGCCAGTAATAGGACTCGCCCATCAAGGAGCGCTGTCCCAAATTAGACGCGTTATTAATTTATTACACGTAAAACAAAAAGTATTTTAATAAAACACGTATACTAAAAGATCAGTAATTTAATTATCTTTAAAATAGTGAAGTTTTCAGAAAAATACGTTTGATGGATTTTGCGTCATTCTCAGTTTTTTATCCGCGTTAGACATAACTTTACAAATTAATTTCACTATGTAATACAAACATAATCAAAAATATGCCTATATTAAAATATTAACAAAATGCTCTAATTTAACATATATTTTTTCCAAATCACTAACACTACTCGTTTAGACGTCATCTTCAGTATAAAATCATTAAAAGTCAGCTATCGTCCCCTTAACTAGAAAGCTGTTAAACCATAGTATAAAGAGAGGTAAAAAAAGGTAAAAAAAAAAAAAAAAAAGTTAAAACCACAATTTAAATAATACTGGCTCACCGTAGGCATAAAAAACTCTTGCAAAGATAAAAGATTATTAAAAATACTAACAACTAAAATAAACAACCCGATATTAACTAAATATTACAAAAAGTATGAAAAGATTCTAAAAAAGTCGGTTATGACAGCAAAGAAATTACATTATAAAAATAAAATGATTAAATCTAATAATAAAGTTAAGACAATGTGGAGTATTGTAAATGAACGTACAAACAAAAAAATAGCAAGTGAGAAATGTAACATAAGCCTTCAAATTAATAATAGCTTAACTTCTGAACCCAAAGAGGTAGCAAACATATTTAATGATTTTTTTGCTTCTATCGGAGAGGCTACGAACAACTCAACCGGAAAACCAAAAAGATCTCCAGTTGTATGCCCTACAGAGAATTCAATCTTCCTTAGTCCAATTGATCCTTACGAGGTGAACACACTAATAAAAAATTTGAAAAATAAAAAAAGTCACGGCCTTGATGAATTTCCACCTACTTTATTAAGACAATGCGCAGATGAATTAACTTTACCTTTTTATAAATTATTAAAACAATCATTTGAAGAAGGAGCTTTCCCCAACCTTTTAAAAAAAGCTCTTATAAAACCTATACACAAAAAGAATTTGAAAACTGATCCGAATAATTACCGCCCCATTGCCCTCTTACCGACAGCTTCCAAAATATTCGAAAAAGCCATGTGTAATCGAGTTTATGCGTTTTGTGAAAAATATCATATATTTAATGACAGCCAAAATGGTTTCCGAAAAAACCGTTCCACTATCTTAGCCGTTTACAAATATATTCAAAAAGCCCTTGATATTATTAATGATAACAAGTACGCAGTAGGACTTCTGCTTGATATGACTAAAGCATATGATAAAGTTCAATTTGAAATATTATTAAATAAACTACATAGTATAGGACTCCGCGGCAAATGCTATGACTGGTTTGTATCTTATTTAAAACATAGGGAACAAATGGTTGAAATCGAACATTACAACAACAGCAAAAATGAAATAGAATTAATTAGATCCGACAGTAAACAAATAACCGCCTCAATCCCACAAGGAAGCGTAATAGGGTGTTTCTTATTTCTTGTTTACGTAAACGACCTTCCTAATAACATTAATGAGCCATGTGTCCTATTTGCGGATGACATATCTAAATGATAAATTAAATTCCATACTAGATTCTACAACAAATTGGATGACTGAACACAACCTAGAAATTAACTTCAATAAAACTAAAATAATTTCATTCCACCCTTGCCAAAAAACACCAATAAATATAAACTTTAGCTTTCAAAATAATAAATTAGAAGTAGTTGATAAATTCACACTATTAGGCCTAAACATTGATACACATATAAATTGGAAGTCACACATTCAGAAAGTAAGAGCAAAAATATCTAAATTTTCATACGCCCTCCGCGAGATCAAAAAAACCACAGACTTTAAAACTGCACTAGTAACATACTACGCGTACGCCTACGCATGGCTCAAATACGGTGTCATCTTATGGGGCAACAGCACTGACGCGCCCACGCTATTTACCCTTCAAAAAAAACTAATTAGAATCTTAGTAAATAGTGAAGTCACCGATAGCTGTAAACCCTATTTTCAGGAATTAAATATTTTATCCCTACCCTGTCTCTATATTTTTGAAGTTTGTAAGTTCGTGCGTAAGTACCCAGAATTCTTTACAAAAAGAGAGGACATACAAACGAAAATTATTTTAAGACACAAAAATAGACTAAACTTACCAAAATCGCGACTAAAAATGCACTCCAATAGTACCTTTGTAATGTCTATAAAAATTTATAATAAGTTGCCCGAAATTATAAAGAATTTAAATAAATATAACATCTTTATCAATAAATTGAAGCTTTTCCTTGTAAACAAATCCTACTATAGTATAAGTGAATACTTAAATGATAAATTATAGGTAACTTCATACTATCCATTTTTATCTACAAATACTCACTACTCACACTTTCTTATTACGAAAAATATATAATTTAAAATAAATAATCTTTCAATAAATAACATAACTTAGGGATAATAAATATTAATTACGTAATAAACAATAATAAGTAAACAAACAATAATGAATAATTTAAAAAATAAATGGTTATTATAATGTTACTAATAAATAAACGTGTATAATTTATAAAATAATAATATTAAAATATTAATTCGTAAATTGAATTCTGTATTAATAAATAAATAAACGTATATAATTTATAAAATAATAATATTAATTCGTAAATTGAATTCTGTATTACTAAATATATAACTTACTAACTATTTAACTAATAATACAATTGTTACATTAAACGACCAGTGCTCTTCCTCCTCTCTCCTACTTGATCTATGCTGTGCCCGACAGGGTCCATAATTGTGACTAATATAATTATTTCCCTACCAACTATATACATTATGGTACGCAATAAAGAATTTGAGATTTGAGATTTGAGGTAGTAAGCTATCTTCATACAAACGCACCGCGCGCGGCTTGTATGTGTGCGCGGCTTGTATCTATGCATCGCCGCACGCACACTTAACAAAATCTCGACCCGTTTCTCGTGAGAAACCGGCCGAGATTTTGTTAACTGTAAAAAATTTTTAGGTAAGAAATTATGGGTAACAAACGAACGACCTCTTATCAAAATTAGGAAAAAAAAAATACATTTTACGAATCTCCTGAAATCATCAGCAGGATAAGCCAACGGCTTTATACAACTTTAATTTTTGTTTATACTAAACCTCTTAAGGGGTCATTGTACTCATCATTATGAACAACTTTCACTATGGGACCAACGCTGAAATCGCGAAAAAAAATCAGCTGTTCCATACATTTTGACGAGTTATGCGAACATAAATGTATGGAACAGCTGATATTTTTTTCGCGATTTCAGCGTTGGTCCCATAGTGAAAGTTGTTCATAATGATGAGTACAATGACCCCTTAAGAGGTTTAGTATAAACAAAAACTTAGCTTGTATAAATAAACGTGAATCATCTATACTCCATTTGAAATAAGATTAGACATTTAACTAAACCTTTTTTACAGTCCGTTCAACCGATTTTGACTTCTATTGCGTTGGTCGCATGACAAATGGCGGCTACAGTAAACAGTTGGTTTGTAACCACTTTTTTTGCTTTTAATGCCATCCTTATGCCTACGCAAGAAGCCAAAATCGGTTGAACGGACTGTAAAAAAGGTTTGTTTAAATGTCTAATCTTATTTCAAACGGAGTATAGTAAAATCCAAATGTAACTTATCATCAACATCTACCTAGCATTTTCCCAACATATTGGGGTCGGCTTCCAGTCTAACCGGATGCAGCTGAATACCAGTATTTTACATGGAGCGACTGCCTATCTGACCTCCATGACCTAGTTACTAGGTAACACGATACTCTTGTTAAGACTGGTTGTCAGACTTTTGGGCTTCTAACTACCCGTAACGACTGTCAAAGATCTACAAATGACAGCCGGGACCAACGGCTTAACATGTTTTTACGACGCACGGGAACGAAATGTAACTTATATATTCATAATATTCCAGATCCTCATCAGGCCTTATGGAGTTCCAGAACATTTCCCAGTCCGTCATGGCGATAATGGCGTGCAACCATGCGACCATACAACATCCAGGTAAATATACCATCGCAGGCCGATTTCCGGCCACCGTAGGCGCGGGCTTGCGGACGGTGAGCAATGGGTAGCTCGCCGTCCGATAAGGACCAAGCCCGGGTCGACGGCGTAACGTGTTCCACGCGCGAGCAGTGATGTCAGTAGAATTGACGGGGTCCGCTAGGGCCGATGCCTGCCGGGTTGCGAATAAAACCGAAAGGGAGATCGTGGCTCCCGGCAACAGGGCAACCGAAGGAACACGGGTGGGTTTTAGTCAGTAAAAGTCTGACACGCCCTCCCGCTCCGCCCAGAGCGGGAGAAGTTATTTGATAATTTCCCACCCAAAAAAAAAGATAAATATGCCATCCTAATCATCCGTCTGCCAGTCAGATCATTCACATATCATCACGCCTGTAAACCCCGAAGGGTTAGGCAGAGGTATGTCTATCACCCAAATTCCGCCAGTTATTTTTAAGTTTAATTAATAGAGCATAAATCCAGATTAAGGAAGCGCGGAGCCCGTAGCAAATTTTATCGAGGGGCCCTTGATCTGCTATGGGTTCCTAAGTATAAAGTGGTAAAAAAAAAAAACAATGTACAATACGATTATTTGCCATCAACTTTTAGAAGTATGTTAAAAATTTAATTACCAATTGTCTGACGTGGATTGTCTTAGTTGGAGGAGGTGTTACGTATCACGTTTTTGTGACATCAAGGAAATTCAATATTCTTAATAAGTTTCGGCGAAGGTGGTTTGGATACGCGGGGCCCACTTTTGCGTGGGGCCCGTAGCAATTGCTACTCTTGGTACGTGGTGGTTAATCCGGCACTGATCCAGACTCCGGGCCGCTTCTGGGAAATTCCTGATAGAAAATCCCAAAAACACCAACAAATTTATTATAATTTATTTGAAGTATGCCATTAAGAAGGCACTTTAAACCGACTTCAAAAAAAGGAGGAGGTTCTCAATTCGTCTGGATATTTTTTATTTTTATGTATGTTCCCCGATTACTCGAAGACGGCTGAACCGATTTGAAAAATTCTTTTTTTGTTTGAAAGGGTATACTTTCAAGTTGGTCCCATTGTCATTTAGTCACGATCTGACGATGGGATCTTGGAGAAATCGAGGGAACTCTTCAAATATTAAAGGCACATCTATAGCGATTTGGGTATTTTTGATGAGCAGTTGACATAAGGCTATTGTAACTTAGATAAATTACAAACCAACCCACTCATCATCTGCCTAGCCTTTTCCCAACTATGTTGGGGTCGGCTTCCAGTCTAACCGGATGCAGCTAAATACCAGTATTTTACATGGAGCGACTGCCTATCTGACCTCCACAACCTAGTGACTAGGTAACACGATACCCCTTGGTAAGACTGGTTGTCAGACTTTTGGGCTTCTCTAACTACCCGTAACGACTGTCAAAGATCTACAAATGACAGCCGGGACCAACGGCTTAACGTGCTTTCCGAGGCACGGAGGGGACTTGGTATGTAAAGATGGTCACCCATCCACGGACCAACCGCGGTAAGCGTAGCTTAACCTGATCGATCGACCCGTGCAGCTGTTATTACTTAGCCACAAGCCCCTCAAACCAACCCACTAAAAAGTGAAAAAAAAACTTTTTTACAAAAAACACAACCGACTTCCAAACTACAAAGTGAAAAATAACTTTAATTTCGGAAGTCGGTGTCAAAAAAACTAAAATACTGATCTGATTCAAAGACACCGACTTCCGAAATTAAAGTTATTTTTCCCTTTGTAGTTTGGAAGTCGGTTGTATTTTTTGTAAAAAAGTTTTTTGAATATCAATATTTACAAGAAAATAGAATTGATTCTAGTTGCCCCTTCCAAAATCAATTCCTTTATCCTAAGGGCCCCAAACACACTGACGATTTGCGAGTGTGTTTCCAGCGAGGCGATTTTTCACTGCGTTCGCTGCGTATGCGTAACGAGAGCGATTGGCGTGAGTGTACAAGAGCGAGTGAGACAAGGGAGTGTATTTTTTAGGGTTCCGTAGCCAAATGGTAAAAAACGGAACTCTTATGGATTCGTCATGTCTGTCTGTCTGTCCGTCCGTATGTATGTCACAGCTACTTTTTTCCGAAACCATTAGAGCTATGCTGTTGAAACTTAGTAAGTAGATGTATTCTGTGAACCGCATTAAGATTTTCACACAAAAATAGAAAAAAAAACAAAACAATTTGGGGGTTCCCCATACTTAGAACTGAAACTCGATACGATACGATAGTGCGATGAGATCTAATATAGAGCTGTCAACCATGGAAGTACTTGTCTATTATGTATTATCATGTTTACAAAATTATGGATTAACAATTCTATGCAATTCCAAAAAATAAAAATTGACAAATGACGACCTGCGACCGGAGTATGTAACCCGACAGAAAGAAAACTACATACAAACGCGCAATGACAGGTGGAATACTGCGGCAATACAAAACTTAGAAGCTTTTCCTCTGTGAGGGTTTACTCTGTGGCGTGACGTTCGTACTAATTCGGAAACACGAAGGTTACCGAAGCGCATAACTTTTCTGGTTTACCTGTAGACTTGTTGGCAAGACATTCGGAATCTCTTGGTCAAAGATATGGGCCAATCAACAATGTAAAAATTAACACTTCATACTATTTATTCGCAGAGAGAGCAGTGGTGGCCCCCACTTAAGAGTCGTGGGTTCGAACCCAGGCAGGCGCTTTACTTTGTGTAAACAATTTCATCACCACTGCTCTCAAAACGGTGAAGGAAGACATCGTGAGGAAACCGGCATGTCCTAGAACCAAAAATTCGAAGACATGTGACATCTACCACAGCCCACTCCTTCTCACAGAGAGGAGGCCTGTGTCCCAGCAGTGGGAACATTTTAATCTGATTATGCTACTATTTATTCATGTTTAAATATTTTCAGGTGCAAAATTCCCGTTCGTAATGAAGCTCTGCTTTTCATCGTCGCGGCAAATCGGCCAGGGGAAGGGCCAAAATCCTAATAAGAGTCAAAATCAAAACCAGGATCAAAATAACCAGAGACAAGGTCAAAACAATGGAATGGCTGAACACGATTACTAGTAAGAAATAAATTCATTAATGTATAGAAAAGAATATTATCAAGTGTTTAAAAAGACATGTACTTTGTTTTTAAAGGTGACGGACCAATGTTGTATCGGATTGATATTTTAATTGGCAACCCTGGGGTTGTCATATTGTGCATTAGTTTTCGTTGTTGGCAAGCCAAAGATTAAGTGTTACCAGCGTGGAAAAATTTATGTTAAGTTTTTCGGTTATTCGTAGTCTATGCCGAGTATTTGTCTGCACAAAGTAGATAGGGGCAAATATTATAGTCAGTGTTGATTCTCAATCTCATGATATCCTGCCATTTTTTTTTTGTTTTTGATTTTTTTTTTCCAAATTTTCTAATTATTGTGTATAGAATATCGGCCTAGTAAAAATTAGGCTCCTTCTAAATATAAAAAATATGCTTATTTTTTTTTTTTTTTTTTCTTGTTCTAGTCAAAATTCTATGGCATAATATTTCAGACTGACCCGGTTTTGAGAGGTTTTTTAAAATAATTTCCTATCGATATGTCGATGTTTCTCGTTCTTCGATAGTAGGGACCATAGATTTTAATATTGATCATCTCTATATTTGCTTGTGTTTAAAATTAATGTGTGTTCTGACTGGTGAAATGTTGCTAAGCTATAATTTATTTTATAATAAATCAACTCCCACGTTAATAGCAATAATTATGGATATGAATTTTTATGAGATAATATTAATTTTGGTAATGTAAATTATAAAGGGTGGCAGGCATTGACGCACAACTTGTTACCATGGATTCAATACATGATTCTGGAACCCCTGCGCTGAAATTTTTCGTCAGTTATTTAAAAAAAAATAGTTGTTACCTACGCAGTCAAAATGTATGAAACAGCCAAATCATGACATTCTGTAAGTATATGGCCAAAATTAAATGGTTCTCAAAAGTAAAATTAATATTATTTTATATTTACGAAAAGAAATGTGGATGGCGCATAGCTAGGAAACTGCATTTCACGCTTCAAAATAGAAAAATATGGGTGTAATTTTCGTTTTTTTTTTTTATGGAGGCCCAGTGGGAACGCCCCGGACTTATGTGTCCGTAGGTCGTGGGTTCAAACCCAGACAGGCACTTTAAGTAATTTATTTTATCACCACTGCTCTCAAAACGGTAAAGGAAAACATCGAGAGGAAACCGGCATGTCCTAGAACCAAAAATTCTAAGATATGTGACATCTACCAACCCGCACTGGGCCCGCGTGGTGGATTACAGCCCACTCCCTCTCACAGAGAGGAGGCCTGTGTCCCAGCTGTGGGAACATTATAGGCTGATTATACTGATGCTATGCTTGTCTTTTGTACATTTCAAATAAATTCGATTTAACCTGTCTGAACACACAACAAATTTTTAAATGAATGCTTTACTGAAATTCGTAAAAATATAAATAATTTTTTAAGCAAAAATATAGAGATATCAGCCTTTATACAGTCTTCACGGGTCAAAATATAGCAACTAATTCCATTAAAAATATAATAAGATCAACAAATTGATTAAACAGTTTTTAAATTAAATAATGAATTTAAATGAAGTTTTACCTTTCTAAATGGCACTTACTACTTACTATCTACCCTATTTTTTTTTCATAAAAACATTGTCAATTATTACTATCACTTTTATTTTATTTTTGCTTATTTTTATGACTGATTTTCTTGTTCTAGACGTTGCTATATTTCGACCAGCAAATTATTTTGATGAAAAAATATTCTCTATTCTTATAGTAAAACATTGTACACATAATTTCCTAAAAGATAATTTTAAAGATTTTCTAAAGAAACCAAACTTTCTACTTAATAAAAAATCTATGACAAAAATTTGACGTTTTTCTAAAATAAAAAACTTTTTTTTTTTTAAATAACACACCAGCTTTTCGTTCCTTGACTTATCTAAGCCAAAAATTAAGCCAAAGTCTATTGAAAAAGTTAGAACTTAAATATTTAAAACATATGTATAGCAAATACTGTTGCATGTACATATGAGTGCTGTTAAACATATTTTGCGTCAGTCCACTGCTGGACATAATATTGGGGAAAGGTCTTTTGTCCACTAGATGGCACTATTTAATATTCTAAATAATTTTAAAGGAGTAAGTATTTAAGCAATCATTGTTAGTTATTTTAAAATATATATTTAGTGTAATTTCACAAAAAAAAAATAACACCAAAATTAGTCCAGCAGTTTTAGTTGTTATAAAAGTACAATCAGGTACTCAAGTGTCATGTTCAATAAAAAAATATAATAATAATTAAATGAGTGGATATAAAATGGCAGTGTTAAATGTTTAAGACATTTTAATTAGTTTATTTCCATTTTAAATTGTTTGCGCGAGATTTAATTTTGACTGTTTTTTTAATGACGACGTCAATTATAACATTATTTTAGTACTAGTTATTCTAAATGCTCTTCTTATCCCGGTAAAATTGACTGGATGTGAAATACTTGAATTTTAATTTATTTATTTCGACCCACATTACAGTAAATATTTGCAAATATTTATTTCAAATCAGTATTCAGCATGAAAAAATAATTAAAATGTATTAAAAATCATTGAGTGCTGTCGAATTTGCTTTTACTGACCATAATCCAAAGCGTTAAATTAAAATAGTCTGTAATAACGGCTTTTCTAGTGGGATAAGTAGAGAAGGTACAATTATTTGTTTGAATTTTACCAATTAAATGGTTTTTTTTACCTTTTTTTGAGGCTTGCATTTAAATCTCGCGCTAGCAAGTAGTAAAAATAGTATATAAATGTATCTATTGAGAGGAATGACATATCTTATGTGGATAATAAAAGCGTTTTATGTGCTATGTCAATTTATAAACAGCTATATATATGTATACATGTAGATATGTATAAGTGTATATTCTCATGTACACTCGTGCACAACACCTTATATTTTTGTGTGACAACACAATGCTTTTAAGCTTAATAATAATAGATTTGTACTTAAAATACGCTGATTTAGATTGGTAGAATAAAATAAAATATTATTGTAAGATTAAGCCTGTTGTGCCCGATTGTACAGTCGCTTGTCCGGTCGGAAATGTCAATTTCTTTTTAAGTTACGTCTAGCGTACGTCCGTATGTGTATAATATGCTTCGAAACTACATATCACAGTGACAAATAATAAAATTAGAGAAATGTATAAAAAAAACACAAAATACTACATGTCTTTTTCACTTAGTCACAGTTTTTGCTCAATTTTCAGTTTTTTGTTTTTTCTTCTAATTATTATTTTTTTCATTTTTATATCTTTTTTCTACTCATTGGTTGACAAAACATTTGGTTAGGTACTTAACAACTCACAGTTTGGCCTTAAAAGATAGTAAAAAAAAAAAAAATCTTTGATTTTTTCAAAATATTTTACTTCTTAACACATTTCATACTATGCCTGGGCGTTAATATGGCACTAGAATGACACTATCACACATATGTGTACATAGACACGGAGCTAATACAAAAGCGAAATTTTTCTTAAACTCCATATTAGCGGCCACGTACTGTTTTTTCATTAACTCCCTTGAAAAGGTAAAGAAAAAACTTCCCAAGTCTTTTTCGGTCAGAGCTGGAACTTCGAAACATTCATTACTCACTAAAAACTATTTGCTTCTAGCTAACGGCGATGAGGTGGCGCACACACACACACATATCAAGACGGACGGCACACACACACACAGCACACCACTACGAGTGCGATGGGGGGACAATGGGGGATTGTCGTTTTAAAAAAAAACACGAAAAATTCACCCGCTTTCACCACAAACCCTTATTCGAAAAGTTACCACACAAATTGGGAGGCGGGCGAATTTCTCGTGACGGCAATTTTTTGAATAATTCCTTATTTTTACAATTTGTGATCTAGATCACTCTTATAAAGACATTAACAGTTAGTTTTTTTAATATAATTTTAGACACAGTAACATGTTTTTTTTTTTCATATTATTACACATTATTACATTTCCATTTATTTCTTTGTTTTCTTTTTTTGTTTAGAGCGGAGCTATGCTCCGGCGAATGCGTCTGCGTTTCTTTTGTGGACTTAGCGGTTTAGGTATCGATTAAGTAATATTCCCATTTAATTTGATTAATTAGCGTTTAGTTACTTATTATTTTACCAGTGCTGTTTTCATCCTCAAAAATCTTACATAACTAGACGTAATTGCGACGAGTAATGAAGATAGCACTGTTTCCCGTACTAGAGACGATTTTTAGTAAAAAAAAAAAATGATATTAGTTTGTGAGTAATGTTGAAAAAGTACTTAGTTTTATTTCTTGTTCCCTTTTCTTGTGCGCGCGAAAACGGACAAGGAAAATATGTCCGCGCGCATTTGTAATTTATCTAAAAAAAACTTGGTTGTTTTGTAAAACGTGACAGTTGTGAAATGTACAAGAAATAAAGAAACTGAGGTATATTATAGAAAAAATTGTTTTATTTTTGGTTTTATTAGACCACGCTTAAGTGCTTGTTTCTTAAGTTTGCACCAGTTTAGTTCGTAGTGGCGATCTATCGACCATTTTTAAAATGTTTTAAGAACCAAAAGTATCTAAATGTAAGAAATAGTTTAGCACTCTTTAGGTTTAGTAGTAAGTGTCATTGCAATGTCAATTATATTCGATTAGTGGAAAAAAATAAAACAGTAAAGTTTTCTAAAAATTTTTCTTAAAAAATATAGCGATGATTCGACTTAAAATTTGAGTAATAAGCCTTGCACAAGGATTTAGAATAATAAGGACAGATGATATTGGAGACACCATAATCGCGCTGTTTGAAAAAAAAAACTTTTTTTTTTGTTTTTTGTGTCTAGGAATAGATGTTTGTATGGTGTGACCTTGTGGTAGCTCGTCTATATTACTGTTTATGGATAGCAAAACTTAGTCTCCCTTCCTTTAAATTACTTTGCAAACCTTCCTAGTGAACTACTAATGTCAAATTACATAAACAGTGTTATAGCCAGCATTCGACTAGTCCTATATATAGCTGAATTAAATAAATGTTATCAGGTAAATAGATGCATATCTTTTTCTCTAGGAATATTTTCGAATGGAAAAAAACTAAATGTTCTAGAATTAGGACCTCGATGTCGTGATAGCTTCTTTTGTGTTGAATGTACAGAAAAAAATATATGAAAAAAATGTTTTTTTTTTTTTAATTACATTGTCAATGATAATTTTATACATTTGTTGTTGTATTACTGACGAAATGACACTCTTCTACTCAGATGGACGCAATCATTAAATTACACAAGTTGTAGACACTAAAATTGACTATGAAAGACTAAATTAAATTTTTCGTAACATTAAATTTGTCTCTGGTCAGTTTTAATGTCTATTCGCGTAATTTCGCTAAACGATGCTTAACAGAACACGAGAAACAGCACGGTGGCACATAGTGAATATATTGTATTTTCTTTTCATTTATAGCCTACATTTTATTGGAATTAGGTCTTGTAGTTACATGATAAACATTAAAATACATGTCAACACAACAAATTCTTTCATTTCAAACACTACCACTGCAGAAAACATGACAACACAGGTTTTCAAACCGACTGAATATTTTTAATTGGTTCGTAAAGCTTGTGTTGGCGACTGTACATCCTACTTACCTACATGTCTGTCAAAACCATTATGCTTTTTATTTTTATTTAAAAAAAGACATTTATTTTTACTTTACTACTTAAACGAGTTATTTCTCTATGGCCTTTTATCAATTAAAATACTAAATTAAATCTTAAAAATATTTACGACGAAAAACCCCACTGACTTCTATATTTTTGCCTGAAATTGGGGAGGTTTTTTTTTCTTACAATCCTCTTTCAAGATAAAATTTATTTATTAACATGAAATTGCTCAATTTCACTCTTACGAATGCAATTATCTGGTTAAAATGCTAACTTGCACACAATTTATTGACGCAGTCTACATACTTAGCATACGCGACACGCCAGAAGTTACTATCAAAATAGGTACTGCATCAGTTTTCAGTAGTATGGAATTAAATATAACCATCAATATTGTTCGATAGGTAGTTTGGCAGGTAAAAATTATAATTTTGAATATAGGGGTCACTTTTGGGGGCAAACAAGAAAATTAAAAAAAAAAACAGTGGCACTCCGGTAGTGCTGACAAAAGTTAAATACATGAAAAAAAAATCGGCACCGCGGTAATCAACGCGTTGATGTCTTTTACTCCACGGTGTCGGTAAATTACGTTACAATGTCGCGAAATCAATGGTTTAGTCCCATCTCCAAAATGCCTAACGCGCCTAAAGAAGTTTTCACTTTAAAAAATTCACTCATGGCCTGTGGGCCACTTATTCAAAAAAAGCTACCTTATTCTTTGAAGAAGTTGGGGGTGCAAGTACTTTAAAAAAATATTCTTAAATTAAATTTCTAGTCTGGTGATTTGTAAATATTTTAAAATGGTTTAGTCCCATCTCAAAAATGTCCAACGCGCCTAAAGAAGTTTTCACTTTAAAAAATTCACTCATGGCCTATGGGCCATTTATTCAAGAAAAAGCACCCTTATTCTTTGGGGGTTCAAGTTCTTAAAAAAAAAAAAAAAATTCTTAAATTAAATTTTTAGTCTGGTGATTTGTAAATATTTTAAAATTGGGTAGTCCCCAATCTATTTGGGTAATCTGATATGTACCTAAGTACACGACCTAGCTTTTGCACAGTTAGAGGTAGGTATATTTAAAAGCTCTTTAAATCGACAAATCAATTAAAACTGATGCAGTATCCTATATAATGTAGGTAACAAAAGAATCCTACAAATGTCACAAAATGCATTTCAAAATTTTGCATAACACATAAAAATATAAATTATTAATGTATAAATATTTTAAAGTATGGTGAGAAAAATATGTTGATATGTAAATAGTAAGTATGTTATTTTAAATCTCAAAAAATATTAGTTTTTATTGTACATTTTTAGAATATTACCAAAAAAAAATATTATTATTATTATAGAGAGCTGCACTCGAGACGCAAGAAATTGTAAAATTGTATAGAAAAAAATAAATAATGTTTTTGATTAAAACAAAGTGTTATTTATTTATTTAAATAATGGGGTATGTTTGACAAGACTACTGAGCAAATTGGTGAACCTGGTTTCGATCCATCATCTATCCTGCCTTTTTCCAACTATGTTTGGGGTCGGCTTCCAGTCTAACCGGATGCAGCTGAATACTAGTAGGTATTTATTATATGGAGCGACTGCCTATCTGACCTCCACAACCCAGTTGGTAAGACTAGGGCATTCGACTACGCGTAAAGTAACGACTGTCAATGATTTACAAAATGCGTTTACGTGCTTTCGATCCGTAGATCGCGATCGACTCGTCCGGCCGTTATTATTTATATAAGGTGCATTCGGGAAGCGCGGGAGCTTAGTAAGATGGCGGCTAGGTGAGTGTTGCTAGAGCAAATAATATTGCTGCGATAACTAAAAAATTTACTTGATTGGAATTACCCGATTTTCGGATTTAGCCGAATGCACCTTAGCCACTTTTGCTCTGGGTTCGATCCCCATGTAGATAACAAAATAATAATTTCTGGCGTCCAATAACTGGGTACCTAGAACCAGGCATAAGTAGGTATTATCTTATTGAAAAATCCTCTGCAAAGATCGTGAATGTCCTTGTGAAACTCAAACTATTTCAAATAAACCAATTAACAGGCACTTTTGAATTGTCAAGGGGTGGTGGGTCAATCAGAAAAATGAAGCTAGTTGCCCATTCCAAAGCGTAGTAGGTTCCTATGGAGAAGAACGGGCAAGAAATTCCACGGAAATAGCATGAAGAGGGAACAAAAAAAAATGCAACCTTCAAAACTGGAATCGTTACCTATGTGATCCCTAAGTGTACTTCCTTATTACCCCACCAGTGTCGTCAATCTCACACATTTTTCTAGTGAAGAAATGAAATGATAATTAGGTATGTTTATTTCCGTAAGTACACGGAATCCGTCTTTTACACGCATGTTTTGGTCAATATCTTAAAACTAGATGGCGCCAGTAAATTGGTGAACTTGTAAGTTGTATCCATAGAAACAAAATTAATGAGGAAAGGTGACTTGAATCTATACTCCATAGGTTTAGGTAGTTAAAAAAAGGTAAACAAAAAATACCACGTGACGAGACAGCTGTCAAGTAACCGACTAAACGTAATAACTGTCACTTCAGTTGTTATGCTACGTCACAGTTGAACTCTTCAATTTAGCAAGGTTATATTTCGTTGACGTTTAGAAATTGGGCTCTTTACAATAGACAGATTACAAAATATTATAAATCAGACAAAAAAAATTGTGCTCAAGCAGTTACATCTACGAAAAGTAGTGAAGAATAAATGATAAAGTTTAACATACATTAATAAAGGAGGAAACTATAGATAAACACTAAAATAAATTTAATTTGGTTTTATTGTTTTTTTAACAAGAAAGTGTCATCTATAAAAACCCTTTTTACGATTTGTTTACCTTTTTTTAACTACCTAAACCTATGGAGTATAGATCCGCTGCGTCACTGACCTAAATCTACAATTGACCACGGCCGGTACAAGTCGACCGAAAAGTCGAGAACAAAGATTCCCTTGGTCACAGATAATAATCCTTGGTCATTATTAATGACCAAGGTGGGCTTGGGTTAATATATTCAGTAATATTGGGATAAAACTGTTCGTTGCGATACTTGGAAGCTTGTAACCAATTTGAATATTTTTAGTTGCCGCCCTGAGGCCTGAAACTGCGTTAGGGCCGGCGCCCAGTGGCGGCACGGCATGGCAAGGGATTTTTATGCAACGAATAGAAATAAAACTTATATGTATGACAGTCAAATTGAAATTTCAATGATGATGCCTAAGGACGTCGCGGCATGCTTAAGGATACCGCGGCATCGTTGCCGTTGGAATTTAAATTTTATTGTCATGCTATTAAATTATATTTTTTATTCGTCGCATAAAAATCCCTTGCCATGCCGTGCCGCCAGTGGGCGCCGGCCCTTAAGCGGACGTCCGCGCGGCTCCATACAAAAGTGCTCCGTTGCGGGGCCAAGCGCGGGCGTCCGTCGCGAGGAAGCGGTTCCCGCGCTCGCGCCACGTGTACCGCCTCTGTGCGACGGACACAGACGAATTACGACGCGAATTTATTTTATAATGAATTAACTCCCACGTTAATAATAGCAATAATTATGGATATGAATTTTTATGAGATAATATTAATTTTGATAATATAAATTATACAGGATGTCAGGGACATTGACGTAAAACTTGTTACCATGGATTCAGTACATGATTCTGGAACCCCTGCGCTGAAATTTTTCGTCAGTTATTTAAAAAAAAATAGTTGTTACCTACGCGGTCAAAATGTATGGAAAAATAGCCAAATCATGCTATTCTGTATATGGGCAAAATTAAATGGTTCTCAAAAATAAAATTATTATTATTTTATATTTACGAAAAGGAATGTGGATGACGCATAGCTGCATTTTAGGCTTCAAAATAGAAAAATATGGCTGTAATTTTCGTTTTTTTTTATTTATTTTTTTTATGGATGCCCAGTGGGAACGCCCCGGACTTATGTGTCCGTAGGTCGTGGGTTCGAACCCAGAAAGGCACTTTACTTTAAGTAATTTATTTTATCACCACTGCTCTCAAAACGGTGAAGGAAAACATCGAGAGGAAACCGGTATATCCTAGAATTAAAAAAATCGAAGACATGTGACATCCACCAACCCGCACTGGGCCCGCGTGGTGGATTACGGCCCACTCCCTCTCACAGAGAGGAGGCTTGTGTCCCAGCAGTGGGAACATTATAGGCTGATTATACTGATGCTATGCTTGTCTTCAGTACATTTCAAATAAATCCGATTTAACCTGTCTGAACACACAACAAGTTTTTAAATGAATGCTTTACTGAAATTCGTAAAAATATAACATAATTTTTTAAGCAAAAATATAGAGATATCAGCCTTTATACAGTCTTCACGGGTCAAAATATAGCAACTAATGAATTTAAATGAAGTTACACCTTTCTAAATGGCACTTACTACTATTTACCTTATTTTTTTTTTTCATAATACCATTGTCAATTATTACTATCACTTTTATTTTTTTTGCTTATTTTTATGACTGATTTTCTTGTTCTACACGTTGCTATATTTCGACCAGCAAATTATTTTGATGAAAAAATATTCTCTATTCTTATAGTAAAACATTGTACACATAATTTCCTAAAAGATAATTTTAAAGATTTTCTAAAGAAACCAAACTTTCTACTTAGTAAAAAATCTATGACAAAAATTTGACATTTTTCTAAAAAAGAAAAAAATATTATTTTTTTCGAAATAACACCTGCCTTTCGTTCCTTGACTTGTCTAAGCCAAAAATTAAGCCAAAGTCTATTGAAAAAGTTAGAACTTAAATATTTAAAACATATGTATAGCAAATACTGTTGTATGTACATATTAGTTCTGTTAAACATATTTTGCATCAGTCCACTGCTGGACATAATATTGGGGAAAGGTCTTTTGTCCACTAGATGGCACTATTTAATATTCTAAATAATTTTAAAGGAGTAAGTATTTAAGCAATCATTGTTAGTTATTTTAAAATATATATTTAGTGTAATTTCACAAAAAAAAAATAACACCAAAATTAGTCCAGCAGTTTTAGTTGTTATAAAAGTACAATCAGGTACTCAAGTGTCATGTTCAATAAAAAAAAATATAATAATAATTAAATGAGTGGATATAAAATGGCAGTGTTAAATGTTTAAGACATTTTAATTAGTTTATTTCCATTTTAAATTGTTTGCGCGAGATTTAATTTTGACTGTTTTTTTAACGACGACGTCAATTATTACATTATTTTAGTACTAGTTATTCTAAATGCTCTTCTTATCCCGGTAAAATTGACTGGATGTGAAATACTTGAATTTTAATTTATTTATTTCGACCCACATTACAGTAAATATTTGCAAATATTTATTTCAAATCAGTATTCAGCATGAAAAAATAATTAAAATGTATTAAAAATCATTGAGTGCTGTCGAATTTGCTTTTACTGACCATAATCCTAAGCGTTAAATTAAAATAGTCTGTAATAACGGCTTTTCTAGTGGGATAAGTAGAGAAGGTACAATTATTTGTTTGAATTAAACCAATTATATGTTTTTTTTAACCTTTTTTGAGGCTTGCATTTAAATCTCGCGCTAGCAAGTAGTAAAAATAGTATATAAATGTATCTATTGAGAGGAATGACATATCTTATATGGATAATAAAAGCGTTTTATGTGCTATGTCAATTTATAAACAGCTATATATATGTATACATGTAGATATGTATAAGTGTATATTCTCATGTACACTCGTGCACAACACCTTATATTTTTGTGTGACAACACAATGCTTTTAAGCTTAATAATAATAGATTTGTACTTAAAATACGCTGATTTAGATTGGTAGAATAAAATAAAATATTATTGTAAGATTAAGTCTGTTGTGCCCGATTGTACAGTCGCTTGTCCGGTCGGAAATGTCAATTTCTTTTTAAGTTACGTCTAGCGTACGTCCGTATGTGTATAATATGCTTCGAAACTACATATCACAGTGACAAATAATAAAATTAGAGAAATGTATAAAAAAAACACAAAATACTACATGTCTTT
The DNA here is from genome assembly GCA_963680765.1 of Agrochola lychnidis. Taxonomy (NCBI): domain Eukaryota; kingdom Metazoa; phylum Arthropoda; class Insecta; order Lepidoptera; family Noctuidae; genus Agrochola; species Agrochola lychnidis. The sequence goes on from OY796872.1 coordinate 16,789,314, forward strand.
TTCACTTAGTCACAGTTTTTGCTCAATTTTCAGTTTTTTGTTTATTCTTCTAATTATTATTTTTTTCATTTTTATATCCTTTTTCTACTCATTGGTTGACAAAACATTCGGTTAGGTACTTAACAACTCACAGTTTGGCCTTAAAAGATAGTAAAAAAAATAAAATATCTTTGATTTTTTCAAAATATTTTACTTCTTAACACATTTCATACTATGCCTGGGCGTTAATATGGCACTAGAATGACACTATCACACATATGTGTGCATATACACGGAGCTAATACAAAAGCGAAATTTTTCTTAAACTCCATATTAGCGGCCACGTACTGTTCTTTCATTAATTCCCTTGAAAAAATAAAGAAAAAACTTCCCAAGTCTTTTTCGGTCAGAGCTGGAACTTCGAAACATTCATTACTCACTAAAAACTATTTGCTTCTAGCTAACGGCGATGAGGTGGCGCACACACACACACATATCAAGACGGACGGCACACACACACACAGCACACCACTACGAGTGCGATGGGGGGACAATGGGGGATTGTCGTTTTAAAAAAAAACACGAAAAATTCACCCGCTTTCACCACAAACCCTTATTCGAAAAGTTACCACACAAATTGGGAGGCGGGCGAATTTCTCGTGACGGCAATTTTTTGAATAATTCCTTATTTTTACAATTTGTGATCTAGATCACTCTTATAAAGACATTAACAGTTAGTTTTTTTAATATAATTTTAGACACAGTAACATGTTTTTTTTTTCATATTATTACACATTATTACATTTCCATTTATTTCTTTGTTTTCTTTTTTTGTTTAGAGCGGAGCTATGCTCCGGCGAATGCGTCTGCGTTTCTTTTGTGGACTTAGCGGTTTAGGTATCGATTAAGTAATATTCCCATTTAATTTGATTAATTAGCGTTTAGTTACTTATTATTTTACCAGTGCTGTTTTCATCCTCAAAAATCTTACATAACTAGACGTAATTGCGACGAGTAATGAAGATAGCACTGTTTCCCGTACTAGAGACGATTTTTAGTAAAAAAAAAAAAATGATATTAGTTTGTGAGTAATGTTGAAAAAGTACTTAGTTTTATTTCTTGTTCCCTTTTCTTGTGCGCGCGAAAACGGACAAGGAAAATATGTCCGCGCGCATTTGTAATTTATCTAAAAAAAACTTGGTTGTTTTGTAAAACGTGACAGTTGTGAAATGTACAAGAAATAAAGAAACTGAGGTATATTATAGAAAAAATTGTTTTATTTTTGGTTTTATTAGACCACGCTTAAGTGCTTGTTTCTTAAGTTTGCACCAGTTTAGTTCGTAGTGGCGATCTATCGACCATTTTTAAAATGTTTTAAGAACCAAAAGTATCTAAATGTAAGAAATAGTTTAGCACTCTTTAGGTTTAGTAGTAAGTGTCATTGCAATGTCAATTATATTCGATTAGTGGAAAAAAATAAAACAGTAAAGTTTTCTAAAAATTTTTCTTAAAAAATATAGCGATGATTCGACTTAAAATTTGAGTAATAAGCCTTGCACAAGGATTTAGAATAATAAGGTCAGATGATATTGGAGACACCATAATCGCGCTGTTTGAAAAAAAAAACTTTTTTTTTTGTTTTGTGTCTAGGAATAGATGTTTGTATGGTGTGACCTTGTGGTAGCTCGTCTATATTACTGTTTATGGATAGCAAAACTTAGTCTCCCTTCCTTTAAATTACTTTGCAAACCTTCCTAGTGAACTACTAATGTCAAATTACATAAACAGTGTTATAGCCAGCATTCGACTAGTCCTATATATAGCTGAATTAAATAAATGTTATCAGGTAAATAGATGCATATCTTTTTCTCTAGGAATATTTTCGAATGGAAAAAAACTAAATGTTCTAGAATTAGGACCTCGATGTCGTGATAGCTTCTTTTGTGTTGAATGTACAGAAAAAAATATATGAAAAAAATGTTTTTTTTTTTTTAATTACATTGTCAATGATAATTTTATACATTTGTTGTTGTATTACTGACGAAATGACACTCTTCTACTCAGATGGACGCAATCATTAATTACACAAGTTATAGACACTAAAATTGACTATGAAAGACTAAATAAATTTTTTCGAAACATTAAATTTGTCTCTGGTCAGTTTTAATCTCTATTCACGTAATTTCGCTAAACGATGCTTAACAGAACACGAGAAACAGCACGGTGGCACATAGTGAATATATTGTATTTTCTTTTCATTTATAGCCTACATTTTATTGGAATTAGGTCTTGTAGTTACATGATAAACATTAAAATACATGTCAACACAACAAATTCTTTCATTTCAAACACTACCACTGCAGAAAACATGACAACACAGGTTTTCAAACCGACTGAATATTTTTAATTGGTTCGTAAAGCTCGTGTTGGCGACTGTACATCCTACTTACCTACATGTCTGTCAAAACCATTATGCTTTTTATTTTTATTTAAAAAAAGACATTTATTTTTACTTTACTACTTAAACGAGCTATTTCTCTATGGCCTTTTATCAATTAAAATACTAAATTAAATCTTAAAAATATTTACGACGAAAAACCCCACTGACTTCTATATTTTTGCCTGAAATTGGGGAGGTTTTTTTTTCTTACAATCCTCTTTCAAGATAAAATTTATTTATTAACATGAAATTGCTCAATTTCACTCTTACGAATGCAATTATCTGGTCAAAATGCTAACTTGCACACAATTTTTTGACGCAGTCTACATACTTAGCATACGCGACACGCCAGAAGTTACTATCAAAATAGGTACTGCATCAGTTTTCAGTAGTATGGAATTAAATATAACCATCAATATTATTCGATAGGTAGTTTGGCAGATAAAAAGAATAATTTTGAATATAGGGGTCACTTTTGGGGGCAAACAAGAAAATTAAAAAAAAAAACAGTGGCACTCCGGTAATGCTGACAAAAGTTAAATACATGAAAAAAAAAATCGGCACCGCGGTAATCAACGCGTTGATGTCTTTTACTCCACGGTGTCGGTAAATTACGTTACAATGTCGCGAAATCAATGGTTTAGTCCCATCTCCAAAATGCCTAACGCGCCTAAAGAAGTTTTCACTTTAAAAAATTCACTCATGGCCTATGGGCCATTTATTCAAGAAAAAGCTACCTTATTCTTTGAAGAAGTTGGGGGTGCAAGTACTTAAAAAAAAATCTTAAATTAAATTTCTAGTCTGGTGATTTGTAAATATTTTTAAATTGGGTAGTCCCCAATCTATTTAGGGAATCCAAGAAGTTTTCACTTAAAAAAAATTCACTCATGGCCTATGGGCCATTTATTCAAGAAAAAGCACCCTATTCTTTGAAGAAGTTGGGGGTGCAAGTACTTTAAAAATATAATCTTAAATTAAATTTCTAGTCTGGTGATTTGTAAATATTTTAAAATGGTTTAGTCCCATCTCAAAAATGTCCAACGCGCCTAAAGAAGTTTTCACTTAAAAAAAAACACTCATGGCCTATGGGCCATTTATTCAAGAAAAAGCACCCTTATTCTTTGAAGAAGTTGGGGGTTGAAGTTCTTTAAAAAAAAAAAAATATTCTTAAATTAAATTTTTAGTCTGGTGATTTGTAAATATTTTAAAATTAGTAGTCCCCAATCTATTGGGGGAATCTGATATGTACCTAAGTACACGACCTAGCTTTTGCACAGTTAGAGGTAGGTATATTTAAAAGCTCTTTAAATCGACAAATCAATTAAAACTGATGCAGTATCCTATATAATGTAGGTAACAAAAGAATCCTACAAATGTCACAAAATGCATTTCAAAATTTTGCATAACACATAAAAATATAAATTATTAATGTATAAATATTTTAAAGTATGGTGAGAAAAATATGTTGATATGTAAATAGTAAGTATGTTATTTTAAATCTCAAAAAATATTAGTTTTTATTGTACATTTTTAGAATATTACCAAAAAAAAATATTATTATTATTATAGAGAGCTGCACTCGAGACGCAAGAAATTGTAAAATTGTATAGAAAAAAATAAATAATGTTTTTGATTAAAACAAAGTGTTATTTATTTATTTAAATAATGGGGTATGTTTGACAAGACTACTGAGCAAATTGGTGAACCTGGTTTCGATCCATCATCTATCCTGCCTTTTTCCAACTATGTTTGGGGTCGGCTTCCAGTCTAACCGGATGCAGCTGAATACTAGTAGGTATTTATTATATGGAGCGACTGCCTATCTGACCTCCACAACCCAGTTGGTAAGACTAGGGCATTCGACTACGCGTAAAGTAACGACTGTCAATGATTTACAAAATGCGTTTACGTGCTTTCGATCCGTAGATCGCGATCGACTCGTCCGGCCGTTATTATTTATATAAGGTGCATTCGGGAAGCGCGGGAGCTTAGTAAGATGGCGGCTAGGTGAGTGTTGCTAGAGCAAATAATATTGCTGCGATAACTAAAAAATTTACTTGATTGGAATTACCCGATTTTCGGATTTAGCCGAATGCACCTTAGCCACTTTTGCTCTGGGTTCGATCCCCATGTAGATAACAAAATAATAATTTCTGGCGTCCAATAACTGGGTACCTAGAACCAGGCATAAGTAGGTATTATCTTATTGAAAAATCCTCTGCAAAGATCGTGAATGTCCTTGTGAAACTCAAACTATTTCAAATAAACCAATTAACAGGCACTTTTGAATTGTCAAGGGGTGGTGGGTCAATCAGAAAAATGAAGCTAGTTGCCCATTCCAAAGCGTAGTAGGTTCCTATGGAGAAGAACGGGCAAGAAATTCCACGGAAATAGCATGAAGAGGGAACAAAAAAAAATGCAACCTTCAAAACTGGAATCGTTACCTATGTGATCCCTAAGTGTACTTCCTTATTACCCCACCAGTGTCGTCAATCTCACACATTTTTCTAGTGAAGAAATGAAATGATAATTAGGTATGTTTATTTCCGTAAGTACACGGAATCCGTCTTTTACACGCATGTTTTGGTCAATATCTTAAAACTAGATGGCGCCAGTAAATTGGTGAACTTGTAAGTTGTATCCATAGAAACAAAATTAATGAGGAAAGGTGACTTGAATCTATACTCCATAGGTTTAGGTAGTTAAAAAAAGGTAAACAAAAAATACCACGTGACGAGACAGCTGTCAAGTAACCGACTAAACGTAATAACTGTCACTTCAGTTGTTATGCTACGTCACAGTTGAACTCTTCAATTTAGCAAGGTTATATTTCGTTGACGTTTAGAAATTGGGCTCTTTACAATAGACAGATTACAAAATATTATAAATCAGACAAAAAAAATTGTGCTCAAGCAGTTACATCTACGAAAAGTAGTGAAGAATAAATGATAAAGTTTAACATACATTAATAAAGGAGGAAACTATAGATAAACACTAAAATAAATTTAATTTGGTTTTATTGTTTTTTTAACAAGAAAGTGTCATCTATAAAAACCCTTTTTACGATTTGTTTACCTTTTTTTAACTACCTAAACCTATGGAGTATAGATCCGCTGCGTCACTGACCTAAATCTACAATTGACCACGGCCGGTACAAGTCGACCGAAAAGTCGAGAACAAAGATTCCCTTGGTCACAGATAATAATCCTTGGTCATTATTAATGACCAAGGTGGGCTTGGGTTAATATATTCAGTAATATTGGGATAAAACTGTTCGTTGCGATACTTGGAAGCTTGTAACCAATTTGAATATTTTTAGTTGCCGCCCTGAGGCCTGAAACTGCGTTAGGGCCGGCGCCCAGTGGCGGCACGGCATGGCAAGGGATTTTTATGCAACGAATAGAAATAAAACTTATATGTATGACAGTCAAATTGAAATTTCAATGATGATGCCTAAGGACGTCGCGGCATGCTTAAGGATACCGCGGCATCGTTGCCGTTGGAATTTAAATTTTATTGTCATGCTATTAAATTATATTTTTTATTCGTCGCATAAAAATCCCTTGCCATGCCGTGCCGCCAGTGGGCGCCGGCCCTTAAGCGGACGTCCGCGCGGCTCCATACAAAAGTGCTCCGTTGCGGGGCCAAGCGCGGGCGTCCGTCGCGAGGAAGCGGTTCCCGCGCTCGCGCCACGTGTACCGCCTCTGTGCGACGGACACAGACGAATTACGACGCGAATTTATTTTATAATGAATTAACTCCCACGTTAATAATAGCAATAATTATGGATATGAATTTTTATGAGATAATATTAATTTTGATAATATAAATTATACAGGATGTCAGGGACATTGACGTAAAACTTGTTACCATGGATTCAGTACATGATTCTGGAACCCCTGCGCTGAAATTTTTCGTCAGTTATTTAAAAAAAAATAGTTGTTACCTACGCGGTCAAAATGTATGGAAAAATAGCCAAATCATGCTATTCTGTATATGGGCAAAATTAAATGGTTCTCAAAAATAAAATTATTATTATTTTATATTTACGAAAAGGAATGTGGATGACGCATAGCTGCATTTTAGGCTTCAAAATAGAAAAATATGGCTGTAATTTTCGTTTTTTTTTATTTTTTTTTTTTATGGATGCCCAGTGGGAACGCCCCGGACTTATGTGTCCGTAGGTCGTGGGTTCGAACCCAGAAAGGCACTTTACTTTAAGTAATTTATTTTATCACCACTGCTCTCAAAACGGTGAAGGAAAACATCGAGAGGAAACCGGTATATCCTAGAATTAAAAAAATCGAAGACATGTGACATCCACCAACCCGCACTGGGCCCGCGTGGTGGATTACGGCCCACTCCCTCTCACAGAGAGGAGGCTTGTGTCCCAGCAGTGGGAACATTATAGGCTGATTATACTGATGCTATGCTTGTCTTCAGTACATTTCAAATAAATCCGATTTAACCTGTCTGAACACACAACAAGTTTTTAAATGAATGCTTTACTGAAATTCGTAAAAATATAACATAATTTTTTAAGCAAAAATATAGAGATATCAGCCTTTATACAGTCTTCACGGGTCAAAATATAGCAACTAATGAATTTAAATGAAGTTACACCTTTCTAAATGGCACTTACTACTATTTACCTTATTTTTTTTTTTCATAATACCATTGTCAATTATTACTATCACTTTTATTTTTTTTGCTTATTTTTATGACTGATTTTCTTGTTCTACACGTTGCTATATTTCGACCAGCAAATTATTTTGATGAAAAAATATTCTCTATTCTTATAGTAAAACATTGTACACATAATTTCCTAAAAGATAATTTTAAAGATTTTCTAAAGAAACCAAACTTTCTACTTAGTAAAAAATCTATGACAAAAATTTGACATTTTTCTAAAAAAGAAAAAAATATTATTTTTTTCGAAATAACACCTGCCTTTCGTTCCTTGACTTGTCTAAGCCAAAAATTAAGCCAAAGTCTATTGAAAAAGTTAGAACTTAAATATTTAAAACATATGTATAGCAAATACTGTTGTATGTACATATTAGTTCTGTTAAACATATTTTGCATCAGTCCACTGCTGGACATAATATTGGGGAAAGGTCTTTTGTCCACTAGATGGCACTATTTAATATTCTAAATAATTTTAAAGGAGTAAGTATTTAAGCAATCATTGTTAGTTATTTTAAAATATATATTTAGTGTAATTTCACAAAAAAAAAATAACACCAAAATTAGTCCAGCAGTTTTAGTTGTTATAAAAGTACAATCAGGTACTCAAGTGTCATGTTCAATAAAAAAAAATATAATAATAATTAAATGAGTGGATATAAAATGGCAGTGTTAAATGTTTAAGACATTTTAATTAGTTTATTTCCATTTTAAATTGTTTGCGCGAGATTTAATTTTGACTGTTTTTTTAACGACGACGTCAATTATTACATTATTTTAGTACTAGTTATTCTAAATGCTCTTCTTATCCCGGTAAAATTGACTGGATGTGAAATACTTGAATTTTAATTTATTTATTTCGACCCACATTACAGTAAATATTTGCAAATATTTATTTCAAATCAGTATTCAGCATGAAAAAATAATTAAAATGTATTAAAAATCATTGAGTGCTGTCGAATTTGCTTTTACTGACCATAATCCTAAGCGTTAAATTAAAATAGTCTGTAATAACGGCTTTTCTAGTGGGATAAGTAGAGAAGGTACAATTATTTGTTTGAATTAAACCAATTATATGTTTTTTTTAACCTTTTTTGAGGCTTGCATTTAAATCTCGCGCTAGCAAGTAGTAAAAATAGTATATAAATGTATCTATTGAGAGGAATGACATATCTTATATGGATAATAAAAGCGTTTTATGTGCTATGTCAATTTATAAACAGCTATATATATGTATACATGTAGATATGTATAAGTGTATATTCTCATGTACACTCGTGCACAACACCTTATATTTTTGTGTGACAACACAATGCTTTTAAGCTTAATAATAATAGATTTGTACTTAAAATACGCTGATTTAGATTGGTAGAATAAAATAAAATATTATTGTAAGATTAAGTCTGTTGTGCCCGATTGTACAGTCGCTTGTCCGGTCGGAAATGTCAATTTCTTTTTAAGTTACGTCTAGCGTACGTCCGTATGTGTATAATATGCTTCGAAACTACATATCACAGTGACAAATAATAAAATTAGAGAAATGTATAAAAAAAACACAAAATACTACATGTCTTTTTCACTTAGTCACAGTTTTTGCTCAATTTTCAGTTTTTTGTTTATTCTTCTAATTATTATTTTTTTCATTTTTATATCCTTTTTCTACTCATTGGTTGACAAAACATTCGGTTAGGTACTTAACAACTCACAGTTTGGCCTTAAAAGATAGTAAAAAAAATAAAATATCTTTGATTTTTTCAAAATATTTTACTTCTTAACACATTTCATACTATGCCTGGGCGTTAATATGGCACTAGAATGACACTATCACACATATGTGTGCATATACACGGAGCTAATACAAAAGCGAAATTTTTCTTAAACTCCATATTAGCGGCCACGTACTGTTCTTTCATTAATTCCCTTGAAAAAATAAAGAAAAAACTTCCCAAGTCTTTTTCGGTCAGAGCTGGAACTTCGAAACATTCATTACTCACTAAAAACTATTTGCTTCTAGCTAACGGCGATGAGGTGGCGCACACACACACACATATCAAGACGGACGGCACACACACACACAGCACACCACTACGAGTGCGATGGGGGGACAATGGGGGATTGTCGTTTTAAAAAAAAACACGAAAAATTCACCCGCTTTCACCACAAACCCTTATTCGAAAAGTTACCACACAAATTGGGAGGCGGGCGAATTTCTCGTGACGGCAATTTTTTGAATAATTCCTTATTTTTACAATTTGTGATCTAGATCACTCTTATAAAGACATTAACAGTTAGTTTTTTTAATATAATTTTAGACACAGTAACATGTTTTTTTTTTCATATTATTACACATTATTACATTTCCATTTATTTCTTTGTTTTCTTTTTTTGTTTAGAGCGGAGCTATGCTCCGGCGAATGCGTCTGCGTTTCTTTTGTGGACTTAGCGGTTTAGGTATCGATTAAGTAATATTCCCATTTAATTTGATTAATTAGCGTTTAGTTACTTATTATTTTACCAGTGCTGTTTTCATCCTCAAAAATCTTACATAACTAGACGTAATTGCGACGAGTAATGAAGATAGCACTGTTTCCCGTACTAGAGACGATTTTTAGTAAAAAAAAAAAAATGATATTAGTTTGTGAGTAATGTTGAAAAAGTACTTAGTTTTATTTCTTGTTCCCTTTTCTTGTGCGCGCGAAAACGGACAAGGAAAATATGTCCGCGCGCATTTGTAATTTATCTAAAAAAAACTTGGTTGTTTTGTAAAACGTGACAGTTGTGAAATGTACAAGAAATAAAGAAACTGAGGTATATTATAGAAAAAATTGTTTTATTTTTGGTTTTATTAGACCACGCTTAAGTGCTTGTTTCTTAAGTTTGCACCAGTTTAGTTCGTAGTGGCGATCTATCGACCATTTTTAAAATGTTTTAAGAACCAAAAGTATCTAAATGTAAGAAATAGTTTAGCACTCTTTAGGTTTAGTAGTAAGTGTCATTGCAATGTCAATTATATTCGATTAGTGGAAAAAAATAAAACAGTAAAGTTTTCTAAAAATTTTTCTTAAAAAATATAGCGATGATTCGACTTAAAATTTGAGTAATAAGCCTTGCACAAGGATTTAGAATAATAAGGTCAGATGATATTGGAGACACCATAATCGCGCTGTTTGAAAAAAAAAACTTTTTTTTTTGTTTTGTGTCTAGGAATAGATGTTTGTATGGTGTGACCTTGTGGTAGCTCGTCTATATTACTGTTTATGGATAGCAAAACTTAGTCTCCCTTCCTTTAAATTACTTTGCAAACCTTCCTAGTGAACTACTAATGTCAAATTACATAAACAGTGTTATAGCCAGCATTCGACTAGTCCTATATATAGCTGAATTAAATAAATGTTATCAGGTAAATAGATGCATATCTTTTTCTCTAGGAATATTTTCGAATGGAAAAAAACTAAATGTTCTAGAATTAGGACCTCGATGTCGTGATAGCTTCTTTTGTGTTGAATGTACAGAAAAAAATATATGAAAAAAATGTTTTTTTTTTTTTAATTACATTGTCAATGATAATTTTATACATTTGTTGTTGTATTACTGACGAAATGACACTCTTCTACTCAGATGGACGCAATCATTAATTACACAAGTTATAGACACTAAAATTGACTATGAAAGACTAAATAAATTTTTTCGAAACATTAAATTTGTCTCTGGTCAGTTTTAATCTCTATTCACGTAATTTCGCTAAACGATGCTTAACAGAACACGAGAAACAGCACGGTGGCACATAGTGAATATATTGTATTTTCTTTTCATTTATAGCCTACATTTTATTGGAATTAGGTCTTGTAGTTACATGATAAACATTAAAATACATGTCAACACAACAAATTCTTTCATTTCAAACACTACCACTGCAGAAAACATGACAACACAGGTTTTCAAACCGACTGAATATTTTTAATTGGTTCGTAAAGCTCGTGTTGGCGACTGTACATCCTACTTACCTACATGTCTGTCAAAACCATTATGCTTTTTATTTTTATTTAAAAAAAGACATTTATTTTTACTTTACTACTTAAACGAGCTATTTCTCTATGGCCTTTTATCAATTAAAATACTAAATTAAATCTTAAAAATATTTACGACGAAAAACCCCACTGACTTCTATATTTTTGCCTGAAATTGGGGAGGTTTTTTTTTCTTACAATCCTCTTTCAAGATAAAATTTATTTATTAACATGAAATTGCTCAATTTCACTCTTACGAATGCAATTATCTGGTCAAAATGCTAACTTGCACACAATTTTTTGACGCAGTCTACATACTTAGCATACGCGACACGCCAGAAGTTACTATCAAAATAGGTACTGCATCAGTTTTCAGTAGTATGGAATTAAATATAACCATCAATATTATTCGATAGGTAGTTTGGCAGATAAAAAGAATAATTTTGAATATAGGGGTCACTTTTGGGGGCAAACAAGAAAATTAAAAAAAAAAACAGTGGCACTCCGGTAATGCTGACAAAAGTTAAATACATGAAAAAAAAAATCGGCACCGCGGTAATCAACGCGTTGATGTCTTTTACTCCACGGTGTCGGTAAATTACGTTACAATGTCGCGAAATCAATGGTTTAGTCCCATCTCCAAAATGCCTAACGCGCCTAAAGAAGTTTTCACTTTAAAAAATTCACTCATGGCCTATGGGCCATTTATTCAAGAAAAAGCTACCTTATTCTTTGAAGAAGTTGGGGGTGCAAGTACTTAAAAAAAAATCTTAAATTAAATTTCTAGTCTGGTGATTTGTAAATATTTTTAAATTGGGTAGTCCCCAATCTATTTAGGGAATCCAAGAAGTTTTCACTTAAAAAAAATTCACTCATGGCCTATGGGCCATTTATTCAAGAAAAAGCACCCTATTCTTTGAAGAAGTTGGGGGTGCAAGTACTTTAAAAATATAATCTTAAATTAAATTTCTAGTCTGGTGATTTGTAAATATTTTAAAATGGTTTAGTCCCATCTCAAAAATGTCCAACGCGCCTAAAGAAGTTTTCACTTAAAAAAAAACACTCATGGCCTATGGGCCATTTATTCAAGAAAAAGCACCCTTATTCTTTGAAGAAGTTGGGGGTTGAAGTTCTTTAAAAAAAAAAAAATATTCTTAAATTAAATTTTTAGTCTGGTGATTTGTAAATATTTTAAAATTAGTAGTCCCCAATCTATTGGGGGAATCTGATATGTACCTAAGTACACGACCTAGCTTTTGCACAGTTAGAGGTAGGTATATTTAAAAGCTCTTTAAATCGACAAATCAATTAAAACTGATGCAGTATCCTATATAATGTAGGTAACAAAAGAATCCTACAAATGTCACAAAATGCATTTCAAAATTTTGCATACCACATAAATATATAAATTATTAATGTATAAATATTTTAAAGTATGATGAGAAAAATATGTTGATATGTAAATAGTAAGTATGTTATTTTAAATCTCAAAAAATATTAGTTTTTATTGTACATTTTTAGAATATTACCAAAAAAATATTATTATTATTATAGAGAGCTGCACTCGAGACGCAAGAAATTGTAAAATTGTATAGAAAAAAATAAATAATGTTTTTGATTAAAACATAGTGTTATTTATTTATTTAAATAATGGGGTATGTTTGACAAGACTACTGAGCAAATTGGTGAACCTGGTTTCGATCCATCATCTATCCTGCCTTCTCCCAACTATGTTGGGGTCGGCTTCCAGTCTAACCGGATGCAGCTGAATACTAGTAGGTATTTATTATATGGAGCGACTGCCTATCTGACCTCCACAACCCAGTTGGTAAGACTAGGGCATTCGACTACGCGTAAGGTAACGACTGTCAAAGATTTATAAAATGCGTTTACGTGCTTTCGATCCGTAGATCGCGATCGACTCGTCCGGCCGTTATTATTTATATAAGGTGCATAAGGAGCTTAGTAAGATGGCGGCTAGGTGAGTGTTGCTAGAGCAAATAATTTTGCTGCGATTCCTAGAAAATTTACATTATTGGAATTACCCGATTTTCGGATTTAGTCGAATGCACCTTAGCCACTTTTGCTCTGGGTTCGATCCCCATGTAGATAACAAAATAATAATTTCTGGCGTCCAATAACTTAGTACCTATAACTAGGCATAAGTATGATCTTATTGAAAAATCTTCTGCAAAGATCGTGAATGTCCTTGTGAAACTCAAAGCATTTCAAATAAACCAATTAACAGGCACTTTTGAATTGTCAAGGGGTCGGTCAGTCAGAAAGATGAAGCTAGTTGCCCATTCCAAAGCGTAGTAGGTTCCTATGGAGAAGAACGGGCAAGAAATTCCACGGAAATAGCATGAAGAGGGAACAAAAAAAAATGCAACCTTCAAAACTGGAATCGTTAGGGGGAGTCCCCCTAACGCCGGACGGCACCTAGCGCCGGACACAACTACTATCTCAGCAGGTCGAAACGCTTTCTATACGAAGTTATAGTGAAAGGGGTGCGGGGGCGCAGCAATACACGCACACGGAACGCGGATTGCCAGTCTCACTCAAGGACAAGCTGAGAGCCGTCGAATGCTGTATTTGGCGGAGAAATACTGTATCGGATAATATCAAAGTGAGTGTTACAGCTAAGTTTTTGTGATTAAGTGTTTATGGTAATCGTTGCTTGATGTCATGTTCCTTATTTTTATAAATACCTAATAGTTTTTGTTTGTTGTCTAAGAGGTTTTATAATATAAACATTATTTTTTAGAATCGACTGTCCCCTGGTACCGGACAAAAAGTTGTCCCTTAACACCGGACAGTGATTATGTTGGTTTTTCGTGTCTATTTCATACTTTTTTATAATTATTGTCATATATTATTTCAGAGGATAGCAGATTGCAGCGAAAATAAGCATGGTAGAGATAAAAGAGAAAGGAGGATGGGACCAGGAAAGTTTTAAAAAAAGGCTCTAACAAAGAAACTAGTTAAGAGGACCATGACGAAAATTGGATCCAGTGCTCAGCTGTCACGCGTGGGCTCAAGAAGCCTGTGCTGATATTCCAGAATATTATGATACCTGCATATGCAATAGCTGCAATACATTTACGTATGTTGTCCGGCTTTAGGGGTTTCAGAATTGGTGTGTCCGGTACTAGGTGCCACTTTATGCGATTTAAAAATCATAAGCACAAGTTTGATTGTAGTTCTTATAATAATTACGCAGAAGTTACCTTTTTTGTTCATTTATATTGATTTTAAATATTGTTAACTTAATTAATTCATAATTAAAGTAAGATATCTTAGGTATTATTTTTATTTATCGCCAAAAAACCTTAAGTGTCCGTCACTAGGGGAACTCCCCCTACCTATGTGATCCCTAAGTGTACTTCCTTATTACCCCACCAGTGTCGTCAATCTCACACATTTTTCTAGTGAAGAAATGAAATGATAATTAGGTATGTTTATTTCCGTAAGTACACGGAATCCGTCTTTTACACGCATGTTTTGGTCAATATCTTAAAACTAGATGGCGCCAGTAAATTGGTGAACTTGTAAGTTGTATCCATAGAAACAAAATTAATGAGGAAAGGTGACTTGAATCTATACTCCATAGGTTTAGGTAGTTAAAAAAAGGTAAACAAAAAATACCACGTGACGAGACAGCTGTCAAGTAACCGACTAAACGTAATAACTGTCACTTCAGTTGTTATGCTACGTCACAGTTGAACTCTTCAATTTAGCAAGGTTATATTTCGTTGACGTTTAGAAATTGGGCTCTTTACAATAGACAGATTACAAAATATTATAAATCAGACAAAAAAAATTGTGCTCAAGCAGTTACATCTACGAAAAGTAGTGAAGAATAAATGATAAAGTTTAACATACATTAATAAAGGAGGAAACTATAGATAAACACTAAAATAAATTTAATTTGGTTTTATTGTTTTTTTAACAAGAAAGTGTCATCTATAAAAACCCTTTTTACGATTTGTTTACCTTTTTTTAACTACCTAAACCTATGGAGTATAGATCCGCTGCGTCACTGACCTAAATCTACAATTGACCACGGCCGGTACAAGTCGACCGAAAAGTCGAGAACAAAGATTCCCTTGGTCACAGATAATAATCCTTGGTCATTATTAATGACCAAGGTGGGCTTGGGTTAATATATTCAGTAATATTGGGATAAAACTGTTCGTTGCGATACTTGGAAGCTTGTAACCAATTTGAATATTTTTAGTTGCCGCCCTGAGGCCTGAAACTGCGTTAAGCGGACGTCCGCGCGGCTCCATACAAAAGTGCTCCGTTGCGGGGCCAAGCGCGGGCGTCCGTCGCGGGGAAGCGGTTCCCGCGCTCGCGCCACGTGTACCGCCTCTGTGCGACGGACGCCCGCGCGGGGGCACGCGCGATGCCCACCAGCGGTGTGACCAGCGGTTTTGCAATATAATCCTGTAGTATTAACGAGCAATATTTGTATGTATTTATATATTTGTAATCACGTTCTCGAAAACGGCTTTAACGATTTCGATGAAAGTTGCAATATAGGGGTTTACGGGAGCGAAAAAACGATCTAGTTAGATCTCAATGTCTCATATCTGGGAATATTCGTTTTTTCAGTATTTTCACCCGAGCAGAGCTCGGTCGCCCAAGAACAAGATAATGAATAATGACATTAGAATAATGATATGGTAGCATGGAATTAGTAAGTACCTACTATCATGGCAGTGTGGAATTAGTATGTAGTATAATGGGATTAGTATGAACTATCCTATACTATTAAATGAGCCTTATCAATTTTCACCAAAGCAGAGCTCGGTCGCCTAGGTACTAATATGTTAAGTCCTCCATCGACACGACTGTGCATGCACACCTTCGAAATTGAACTAGCAACACTGCGCAACGGGGGCCGTCGCGTTCCCACGGAGCCCAACCGCGTGTCCACGCGCGTAATCACGCGACGGGTGCCCGTTGCGGGCGCCCGCTTAATGCAGTTTTAGGCCTGAAGCGCTAACGTAGACAAAAACGGAACTAATACAGGACGCCATCATGCTTGTCATGTGTTGCCATATAATTTTCAATTTCATAAAAATATTTTTTCTTTTTTTTATCGAGAATTTTGTGCTTCTTTCTTTCGTAATAGGTAAATAGCCATCTTGATTTACTATTGAAATAATTGTATAATTCCAATAACTCAATAATATCCAATAGTCCTAGCGGTTGCCAGTAAAGGAGATTATGACCATGACCATAACAAGTCGTGACTCAAACGCGTATGATCTATTCCCCTCATAAAGGGGTAAACAAACATTGTTCAAATTAAATTTACACAGTCAGTCACTTAATAGAATTAGTAAAACATTCATTTTTAATTGAAAGATTTAATAAACAACAAAAAACATAATAATAAATAATACAGATTAATACAGGTTTTTACTTATACCTACTTCAGACACCAGTCTCTCACAAAGTTAGCTCCTTGTTCGTGCACTATTGTCAAATACTAGCATTAAGTTAAGTACATAACTTGTTTAGAGAAAATAAACGTCTTATAATTATTATATATTATAAGTAACTTAAATCTCACCACTTTTTCCAAGACGTTTCAATCTCAGACCAAATAAAAAAACCAAGACATGGCGCTACGAATAATACAGTGAAGCATGCCAAAACAACACCTCCGCTCTGTGCATACACACTCACACGCACACATTTACCACCATTTACAATCAAACTACACATCACTAAGTGCACACATGTTTATGAAATCAACCTCGTATCACTGTTGACAGCGCTATGCTTGGTTTTTATTAGAGGGTCTGAGGTTTCAATAACATGAATCACTATCACTACATAGTATAAAACAAAGTCGTTTTCTCTGTCCCTATATCCCTATGTATGCTTAAATCTTTAAAAAGCTACGCAACGGATTTTGATACGGTTTTTTTTAATAGATAGAGTGATTGAAGAGGAAGGTTTATATGTATTATAACCCGGTTTATACCCGTGCGAAGCCGGGGCGAGTCGCTAGTAAGTTATAATTGAAAATCATCACGAAAATTGAGGTTATAAAATTAACATCAAGTATCAAATGAAAAAAAAAGAAAAATTGGTTGGGGGGCCCGGGGCCGTAAAACAAAATGTGGCCTTCTCAGTGTATTACGTGCGTAACCTACCTAACACCATGGACCTCGCATCCGGCATGATTGTTTTTTTTAGGGAGGTGCATTTTCATCTCCTCAATAGGCTATTTATGTAAAGCAAGAATGTAGGAGAGCGAGCAAGGCGAGCTCGAAATTTGTTTGTACAGACGCCAGCACATCAAGCTACTACAATCTGTCAAATTTATTTAATAGATTTTCAACTTTATCTCTGAAGCATAAGGTTCAAAGTTGATTGGGAAATTTTGTCAGTTTCGGGTAGCTTGATGTGCTGGCGTCTGTACCTCGTCTCGGAATTCCCGGTTAGATTTCTATTTAACATGCTTACAGAAAATATAGAAGTTGCTAAAATATAGAAATCAAGAGCGAGCGAAGCGAGCTTGATAATTTTAGCATAGCGCCTTGTTTATGTAAGGTATTTTTTTTTTAATGTCATAGTTAGGTTTATAAATAGAAGTTCCTTTGTCGACTTATGCAGAAAGTTTGTGTATGTAGACTGTAGCGAGATTAAAAAATTTCATGCTCAGTTTCCGACTTAAAACTAAAACTGCTTCTTATTGAATATAAATTTTGACCGTGTTTGGGATATCATTAATAAAGTACTTCTTAAGATTTGGGGGGCCGCAACGACTCGCCCGGGGCGGTTTTATTTAATTTCTACGTCTAGTTGCTAACTTCAGATAAACCTACATGGGCACTTATGAAACGTCAGAAGCTCTGAGCACGATTTCATTTTGTCGTTTCCTATGGAGAAGAGCCGGCAGAAAACTCCACGATCCATCATCAATTATACCTACAATTACACCTCACGAAACAGGTTCTCCGACTAACGAAACAGCAGCTGCGTACAGTTACAGCAGCTGTAACTGACCATGGGTCATTTTAAACACCTCTTTATCATAGGAGTCACAGACAGTCCGCTGTGCAGAGCCTGCATGGAGGACGACGAGACAGCAGTTCATGTGCTGTTAAACTACCCGGTGGTCGCCACATACAGGGCCAAGTACTTCGGTAACCCAGGTACCCTACGTGAGATTGTCAGTGACACCAAGGCGTTGCTGGCCTTCTTTGAGGAGCTGGGGTGGATCGAATAACAGATTTTCCCACCCGTACGCAAAATACGCGCTTTGACGTGGAGTTGCGGATACCAGCCCGTATTACCTATTACCTATCATCAATTATAATTATAATAACAGCACATGGTCTTTGTGCGTGTCGTTCGCGTATATGTGGCAAACACATACGTGGCAACATCATAGAAAGTATTATTTGATTAAAATCAATGAGATTAGAAAATATATCAGTGGTCGACCTAGACACAGCTCAGGGGGGGTCATGACCCCCCCGTCGATCTTGATCACAAGGCAGTACAAATAGGTAGAATAGTTTACAAAACTTTTATCACTGTACAGTTAGGTGCAATAAAAAACAAACTTATATGTATATCATCGCGATACGATATCTAAAGTCAAATTACTTATTAAAAAAATAAAAACATTTCAGAAATAAAAACCATTTCAAATAATGTTCATCATAATTATTATCATTATAGTTTGTAACCCCTTTGTTACGAAAACGTACCTTTTTTGTTTTTGTTTTTACCCCGCGTCCTTTAAAGCGATCGTCACGCGAATACACGATCGTTTGAACTTTTTGCTCGGTAAACCTGAACGCGTGTTCGCGCCAACAGAGGGCGCTTTCTAGTTTTTCGAACAAAAAGTGACATATGCACGAGACCATCACGAGACTGATCGCGTATTCGCGCGATAATCGCTTTTAATGGGGAAGAAAACTGACAACTTCTGCCGAGGGTGTCGCTGGTAACGCTTGGCTAACAGAAAATGACATTAGCTGTCAAACTACATACAAAACTTGTTTACAAAAAACTTTGGACGGCATCTGACAAAAAAATGCCGCGTTGTGTTATAATCGGTTGTAATAACAATGGAAATCATTCATTTCCTAAAGACTTACGATTAAAAAAACTATGGGAAATGGCGACTAAGATACGCAATTTTAGAGCTTCCGAAAGTTCGAGGGTATGTTCTAACCATTTTAAAGAAACAGACTATCAAGGAATAAGCCATGCTACAGGTCAGTAATACCTTTATTCACTATTTGAAAGGAAGTACTGTATCGTAAAGAATTGAGTCTAACTACTGTAATCTTTTTACTTTCAGGACTGCCTCAAGTACACCGATATTTAAAAAAGACAGCGATACCTTCCATTTTCGCATGGAACAAAGCGACTACTTCTACTGCAGCTGCTAGGGCGCAGCGGTATTTGCAACGTTCTTCTAGAAAAGAATTGTTTCCATCTACTTCACAACAATCTTTTGATGATGCTATTCAAGTTATACCTGAAGAAGCAGAACATTTACCTGAAGTTCCTGACTTTCAACATGAAATGGATGTAACTACTGCTGATCTTAACGCTTCACTTAGTGAACCAACTTCATCTCAAAATACAACCTCAACCCAAACACCTCACATACTCAGATTATTTTCATTTGAGGATATGTTGTCTGATGCTAGATCAGTATTATTTTACACAGGATTAGAAAACATTAACAAATTCAATTTAATATTATCTACATTATTACCCATGGCAAATCATTTATATTATAGAGGCAGTCAAGTTACTAATGTAACTGTTGAAGATCAGTTACTTTTAATGTTAATTAAATTAAGAAGAAACAAACAAGATTTTGAACTTTCTAAAATATTTGGCATTAGCACCACTGAAGTTGGTAATATTTTTATAACATGGGTAAATTTTGTGTATGAGTTGTGGTCTCAAGTAAATATCTGGCCTAGCCGGGCTCTCGTAGATTACTACATGCCAAAATCATTTAAACAGCATCATCCAAATACAAGAGTAATTGTTGATGGCACAGAGATATTTATTGCAAAACCCAGTAATCCGATCTCTCAGCAAGCTACATTTAGTAGTTATAAGCATCACAACACCATAAAGTTTCTAGTGGGTGCCACGCCTGGAGGCCTTATATCCTTTTGCTCGGAGGGATATGCTGGTTCTACAAGTGATCGTCAAATAACGGAACGCAGTTCACTTTTGACTTTATGTGATGAGAAAGATGCAATAATGGCAGATCGAGGCTTCAATGTTCAAGATTTATTTGAACACAAAAATGTATCCATTTACACACCAACATTTTTGAAAGGTTTGACTCAACTGCCTGGAATAAAGTTAAAGCATGATCGCCAATTAGCTAAAAATCGCATTCATATTGAACGGCTAATTGGATTAACAAAAACCTTCAAAATATTGAAATCTGATGTGAACGCTTACTATGTGCCATTGCTATCCAGAATGTTTTTCATATGTGTAATGCTATGTAATTTTAAAGAAGGAATTGTTAAATAAAAAATGAATCTTAAGTTGTTTTCTTTATTATTTGTTCATAGTTTTTATAAACATATTTATTTAAAATAGCTTGCCTAAAAAACTGAATATAAAAAGCATCTATGATTGTTAACATTTCATTAATGAAACCATTGTCTCTTGACACAAAAATTACTTTCATTTCTACAAAAGTATACACAATTAAATTGCAATAGTTTCTGCCAGTGCAATACAGCTGTCCTTGTACTTGGTAGTAGCATGGAGACCCTTTTTTTAATTTCAAGTCATTATTACCATCTTGCACTAAATATGGGACAGTTACATGAGTTATTTTTTGATATCTACTGCTGTATGGACACTTAATTTCGATAATTGTTTCATCATCAAGAAGGCCATCGGGTGATGCACCAAGGTATGGACGTTCAGTTGAAATAAACAACCCACATTCATTCACCTGCAATTCCATTTCTTCCATGTACTTTTGTAGAGCAACTTTTTCATTAATAATGCCATGATTAGTAGCTCTTGAAGAAAACTTTTGTGGATTCAATATTTGGCCAGCAAACTTTTCTTGATTTATACTTCTGAGGTGACATATTGTGTGAAGCTTACTAGCAGTAATCCTCACCTCGCGATACTTAGTCCACTTGGGATTATTTGCCTGACCATGAGTCTCAAGCTCAATGGCAGCGGCTTGCTCTGGGCTTATTGATAAAAGATTTAATGATTTCAGTAACTTTGTTTCAGTACTAAGATTGCTGTAGCAGTGGTCCCATTCAACTGCATAAGGGTTAGCTGGTTCATATAACTGCTTTATGGGCATGCTTGAAGAAACATAGTTTGTTACCAAACTCCTGAATCTATTATTGTATTGTATTTTATCTATTTTTAATTTACATGGGGAAAATATAATATTTTCAATATTTCTCTTCATTGGTAGTTTTGAAGTTTTTAAAGGTGACGAGCTAAACACCTTTTTGGGTACATGAAATTTTTGCAGTTTTTCTGTGGGCACTTGGTATTTAATTATAATTTTTGCACGTACCATATGTTCGACAGCATAAAGTACCATGGCCACATGTTTACAATGGGCAGTTATTCCACTACCAGCCACACATTCACATGAAGTCTCTTCAATTTGGCCGCTTGCATGTAATTTTACATTTACTTCGTACTGCAGTTTTTTCATAGAGGCTTTGCAAAGACCTTTGATAAATGTGTGTTCATTAACTGATGCAGCCCTAATCACCACTAAAAATCTTGCTTCATATAATTGTAGACCATCATCGGGCTTTTTATCAAACCTGTAATAACAGAGATAAAATTTAAAAAATGCTTTATATTGAAAATCAGTAGGTACATTTAGAAGAATGCACGGTTATTAATCTCATCAGGTACATACTTACTCATTGTAATACAGATGAATATGTTGCTTTGTTAGAGAAGGAAGCTTTGTGCTGCTATTTATGTCATGATAAATGTCTGGAGGTGGAAGATCCATCTTGGTATCATCAGTTTCATGCTGCTGAGGTATCCCAAAATTCAAATTTCTATCGAATGATTCGATTCTGTAACAAGTTTCAAATTCAGATTTAATTTCTAGGTTAAGTTCGTAGCTCATGAAACATCGAATATGTTGTAAAACTACTGTGTAATTACGTAAAATTTTGTAATTACTACGATAATTAAAGAACGACATGTTGCTATTTATAAAATTGGGTTATTTGCATCTATTATTAACAAGAAAATAAGATGTAAATACCTGCTGACCAGATCCGCTTTTCGGCCTCTTAGTGAAGCTCCTCGGTTCTTCAGTTCAGCTTTTAACTGAGGTACAGTCCACGTTGAATACATAGTTCGTTAAATTATCAAAAAACACACGCTAGTTCCTGTTGTAATTATTTAAATTCCGAAAAACATTGATAGATCAAAATGACATTGCGATGTTATGAGTACTGTGTTAACAGCGCCACCTGTTCATAGCTTTGCGATTTCTTCCCCATTCAAATTAAGACCAGCGCTTAGCAACCCGCATAAACCTAAGCATACTTCTTATCTTCCTGAACATTTGAAACAAAAAGCTTCTATTTTAAAGTGGTGGAGGATCACCAGCCACTACTACCGCCTTTGTCCTAACAACACGCATAAAGATGCCAGATTGACCGCTTAAGGTCCCCCTTATAAACCAAATAGTTTGTAAAATACAACAGTCGTCGATTTATTTAGTAACCTATTCCGCTTAACTATTCCTAAAAAGTCATAAAAAACCCTGTAGGAAATCGACATGTTTCACCTCTCAACGAGGCGTCCTCAGGATGACGATTAACTTGTCGCGAACCCGAACACGGCTTGTTGTCGCACCGAGCACCGGACACAGTGTGAGTGAGTGCTACTAAATATATCTACGTCTATTGTATTTTCGCTTCGGCCATCAGAGAAACCGGGCTTTCGTAACTAGTTTCCATGAGGGCTGTTTTAAGAGGGCTTATACTAAAAGTTGGCAACGTCGCAAATAGCTGTCAAATATTTACCTGTTTTGATTAATTTGGCAATATTACTGTATGGAAACATGAAATGTGGCTAACTAGTGCACTAAAATATTGATTATGAAATGCAATAATTAATATCGTAACACCGAATATTTAGTTTTATATAAAAAAAAAGCATTTGGAAACATTCCAAGTGCCTTTTTTACACCTAAAACGGTTACAACATCAAATTCAGTGTTATAATTGCAATTCATTATTAATATTCTAGTTCGCTAGTTAGCCACATTTCATGTTTCCATACAGTAATATTGCCAAATTAATGAAAACAGGTAAATATTTGACAGCTATTTGCGACGTTGCCAACTTTTAGTATAAGCCCTCTTAATATTTCTACGTAACTGGTTTCCATAAAAGCTTATATTGGATTTCCGCAAGGTTACGACTATTATTAAATAGTTTGTATTTTTAGCGATAGTCGAGTCAAAAATAGTAATTGAGAACAAACCTACCGGAAACAGTTGTAAAACGCCTCGTAGCGGTGAGAAATTGAACCAAAATTATTAAAAACGTAATGGTGGCTGCTTGCGGTCCATTGCTGACAACATTATTTATAAAACCGTATGAAAACCTTCAAAAACTAATAAAATCCTCAAAGATTATTGGAAAATTTGACCAGGTATGTTGAAATAAGTGGATTTTATCGCAATTTTTCGCCACTATTATGAATCTTTGATAACTGGAATAGCAAAATGGCTGCCATTTTATGCGAAATACCAAAGGAGACGATTTTTCTGTGGTTAAACTTGAATGTTTTTCGTGTATGGTGGTAGTAATTTTGAAATTATCGGCAACTGATAACGATGTAAACATTGATATATCTTTGTGATATCAGAAGAATTTGCATTTTTAGGTCATTTGAATTACATAAGACGAATTAAGCAATAGGTGTTCCATTTATCGAAACATGATTTTCATTGAGAGTTGTAAACTTTTGTTTGACGAACTTTTCTTTTAGTGTTATCGTTATCAGAATTAAACCCAGGAGGCCAAAATTGGGCCTAGAAAATTCAGATATCTCTTTTTTCGATCAATATTCATGTTATTTCAGTCAACAAACTCGAACGTTACCGAGAAATCAGATTTATAAATAAAAGTTTAAAACAATAACAACCTTCTGCAGTTAACAATTATGAATAATAAAAGTGATGTGAAATGATTAGGTAACTTCACACAGGATATTTACCTTTTCAACTACCTACTTACATTGTTTCAATATTATGTACACACATAACACTTAAAAAATAAGAAAAGTATCATAACATACAGATGCTGTGTTTTTATATTTCTTCCTGCAGGCCTGTGATAGGAGAACTATCTTTGTTTTGATTTAAAATACATGTTCTATAAAATAATTACTTAAATCAATCATTTTATTTCTCACCACAACAAAGACAAAAATCAGATAATGATCAGAGAGACAAAGGTCAGATTCGACAAAGATACACAATTCAAATGAGTATAATAATATATTGTGGGAGACTGGTGCCTAAGCTAGGCTCATGGCCTGTGTTTCAGGACACCAGGATCCCACCCCTTTACATTTTCATTTTATAAATTATGTACTAAGCGCGCTGACTGAAAGATGTGAGACGAATGTTAGTAGATGTGTAGTATGGGTGTGTAATTGTGGGGTAAATAATAAGTAATACCAACTATTTCAACAGATTTGACTTCCTCTCTCCTATGCTGTGCCAGACAAGATCCACAAATATCATGTCTTTGTAAAACCTACCACCTAAGTTTACATTGTGGAATGTAAATAAATATTGAGTAATGATATTAAATACTTACATTCATAAATTATATTCATATGCAGTCACAATCGATATATATGTAAATGACTATACGCTGAGCAACTTTTAAAATTAATTTTCTCAGATGTATTGAATGAAATTTTAAGTTGTAACAATTATTTTGGAACCCATCATCTGGATATCTATGAGATAAATAAAAAATCAAATACAATTGGTATGAAACTGTAGAAGCTTATACTGACGGGTAGCACGCACAATGGTCCACCTGACGGACTAAGTGCGGAAACCAAACCCCATAACATAGAACACACTGACGGGTAAAACAGATCATCAATATTTTAGTCATACATATAGGTACCAGTTTCAAATTCATAATTCTACCTACTATTCACTTCATACTTGTATTCTAATGTCCAATCCGTAACATTTTCAGCATGAACCAGTGTTGCTTTATCTGTAACAACAGGGCCGGCCTCTCACTAAGAAATGCTTCCAGCCTGTTCGGAGAACATGTAAGTATTTCATTTGTGAAATTATGAGAAACAAAGGAAAAGAAAACATTGTGAGAAGTTTTGATTTGCTGTTGTCAATGTTAAGTTCATCTCTGTACAGCTTCCCAAAGAAAAGTTTTAGGTTCTAAGATATGCTGGTTTCCTCACAATGTTTTCCTTCACCGTTTTGAGAACAGTGGTGATGAATGAATGAATTTACAGAATAAAGTACCTATCTATGTTCAAACCTAAGATCTAGTAGGTACTCTTAAGTCGTGCCGTTACCACTGAGCCACCACTGAGCCACCACTGCTCTCTCAATATTTGGAAATAGGCCTCTCCAATAGCATACCAAAATGTACTAAGTAGACATAGCAAATAAAATAAATACGACATTTTTGCCCCTATATTTTAGTCATGCTTACCTACATTTTTGAAGGCAAAACTTCTTTAAGCGCCTTGGGCATTTTTGAGATTGAAAAAAAACAATTGAACTCGTGACACCGTTACCGACACCTCATTTTTGTAAACGCGATTGTGCTCTTTATTTAGTTATGATTACGGACCAATGTTCTATACAAGTATTTTTCTTCCACCAAGGCGATCTTGTTTAAGTTTTCACTTCTGTTGGGACTCCCGGAGTGCCACTGTTTTTTTTTTCTAAATTGGTATGTATTTCACATTAATCTATTATTTACATATTTTCAGAACACATTACAATCTGGAAAAAAAGTATCAGAAGTTGTGAGTGAGATTGTAGGCAAGCCGGTGCTAGAGAATAAAGTACACACCAATATACTGTGCAAGAAATGCTTTAAGACATGCTCTGAGTATGATAGCATTCAAGTCAGGTGAGTTTAAACTTCAATAAATACTTTAGGTAATAGGTAATACGGGCTGGTGTCCGCAACTCCACGTCAAAGCGCGTATTTTGCGTACGGGTGGGAAAATCTGTTATTCGATCCACCCCAGCTCCTCAAAGAAGGCCAGCAACGCCTTGGTGTCACTGACAATCTCACGTAGGGTACCTGGGTTACCGAAGTACTTGGCCCTGTATGTGGCGACCACCGGGCAGTTTAACAGCACATGAGCTGCTGTCTCGTCGTCCTCCATGCAGGCTCTGCACAGCGGACTGTCTGTGACTCCTATGACAAAGAGGTGTTTATTAAATGACCCATGGCCAGTTACAGCTGCTGTAACTACGCAGCTGCTGTTTCGTTAGTCGGAGAACCTGTTTCGTGAGGCGGCCATCAATTATAGGGAGTGCCTCCTTGGCCTGCCTGCATTCACCGTGGTCCAACCAAAGTTTGTGATGTTGATCCCTGGTTCTTTTCCTTACTAGAGTGCGTAGGTACCCGAAGGGGAGTGGCGCAATGGGTTCAGGCCCCCACTGGTGCCATGCTCGACCCCCTTCTGGCAAGTTCGTCGGCTGCGTCATTGCCAATAAATACTTTATTAATCCACTAGCTTTTGCCTGCGGCTTCGCCCGCATGGAGTTCGGAATTCGTAAAAGTTCTGTACAGTAATTTAATTTGATACATAACATCACGCAAAGATCCAGTGCCTACAAGAAAAGGATTACAACCCATCCTAATAAACTAACATCAAACTTTATGAAAGTTAAGATATTCGAGAGGCTTAAAAGATTGACCTCACAAGACTTGAAATGAAGACCGACCAACAAAGTATTATATTCAGATTCATGTAGATGAGCCAGTGGGCGCATACCAAGAATGACTAAAGACTAATGCTAGCCACATAAAAAATGCTGAATGTCAATAGATGGACAGATAGTAAGAAAAAACAACATCACGCCTTGTTTCTCCGAAGGGTTGGGCAGATGTATACCTACCTATTAGTACACCCACATTTCGCCAGTTATGTTTAAGTCCCATTAAATAGGTATTTACTATTCTTGTAAGTATGTAATTTAATTTGGCACCTAACAAAAACTATTTTCAGGTTGCAAACAATAAAAACAGATTTACAAGGACAATTCAAGTTATCATTACCTAATCATAATTTAGACTATGAAAACTATGAGAAGAATGTGTGTTCACCGTCGAAGCCTAAACCAATCCTCGGAAAGAAGTTGGTGTTGCCAGCATCAAAATTACAACCAATACCACCAGATTTGTTGCTCAAAGTGGGGAAATTGGCATCGTTCTCTAAAGCTAACATGATTTTACCACAAGTTAAGGTAAGATTTTATTATTTTTAACCATTTCTGAGTGAGGTATTATATAAATTATAATGAAATTAAATTGTTTATAGTCCAGATATACATCAGAGGAGCTCGTGGCTAAGTACTAACAGCCGCACGGAGCGATCCATCAGGTTAAGCTACGCTTGCCGTTGGTTGGGCCGTGGATGGGTGACCATCTTTACATACCGAGACTCCTCCGTGCTTCGGAAAGCACGTTAAGCCGTTGGTCCCGGCTGTTATTCGTGGATCTCTGACAGTCGGTACGAGTCGTCAGAAGCCCGGAAGTCTGACAACCAGTCTTACCAAGGGGTATCGTATTACCCAGTTACTGGGTTGTGGAGGTCAGATAGGCAGTCGCTCCATGTAAAATACTGGTATTCAGCTGCATCCGGTTAGACTGGAAGCCGACCCCAACATAGTTGGGAAAAGGCTAGGCAGATCGGGTCCAGATATACCTAACTTACTACAAATGATAGTCATATCTACGTAATAAATGCACAACCTAAACCCCTGGGTCTAGAGATGCATGAAATTTTGCAAAAGTGTATCTTTTATAAGGAAAGTGAGCACTTAGGGTTTTTGTAAATTCACCTCCTAAGGCTGACTGTCCACTGGAGCGGGAGGAGAGGAGTAGAGCGGAGCTGTGCCAATATTGACCAAAAGAATTGCATAAAGTCTCCGCTCCGCTTCACTGGGCAGGGATTTGCGAACTAGTTTAAAAATTCCTGCAAAACCGGGGAAGCGGAGCAGGGAACTGGCGCCCGCTCAAATTACTTGTCGCGCGAACTAGGCCTAGCTACGCACAGTCCACAACCTCGCTCCGCACATCAATGGACAGACACAGTCCGTAACTCCGCTCCGCATTACTCCCTCGCTCCGCTCCGCATTACTCCCTCGCTCCGCTCCGCATTACTCCCTCGCTCCGCTCCGCATTACTCCCTCGCTCCGCTCCGCATTACGCCCTCGCTCCGCTCCGTATTACTCCCTCGCTCCGCTCCGCATTACTCCCTCGCTCCGCGTCAATGGACAGGCAGCCAAAAAAGGTCATACAAAGTGTAATGTTAAATGCGCAAAACCTGAAAATAGTTTGATCAGCGAGCAGAATCAATTAAACCACTTTTTAATATAGGTCACATTTTTCAAAAATGTGTCTATTTATAAATAGGTCAAGCCATCACATGCGCAAACCCGCCAAAATAGGTAAACAAACAAATTGTTGTCGACCAGTTTAAATTTTTTCATACGCGGGATAATAATAGCTTTTATTTCAATGCAAATACGAATCTTACGAACTAAAACAGCAAATAAAACCTTTACAATTTTTTTTTCTCTCTGAAATAGGTCAATTGAATTAAAAATCTGTTGGGGTGTCTGAGGTTTTGCGCATTTGCAACGGTGTAGGGCATGAGTTTGTATGCAATTTCGACATTTGGCGATGGGAAATCCCATCTGGCACACGGCTTGGAACAATATGAATCGTATAAAAGCAAAACCAGCAATATCCACATAATTTTGAAATTGACATTTCGATGGCGCGATAAATGTAGCAATATCTTCATTTATCGCGCCATCGAAATGTCAATTTCAAAATTATGTGGATATTGCTGGTTTTGCTTTTATACGATTCATATATCAGTGTCGTGTCTGCCATCACTCATACATGTGTGCGCATTGTGTCATATTTCCGCCGGGGTATTGTAAGGGAATCGAATACTGAATCTCCTTTAATTAGTCCCTTGTTAAAGCTATCATCTGGTAATGTACTAAACTCAAACCATTTATTTCAATTAAACCACTTACAGGTACTTTTGAATTGTCAAAGAATCGGTCAGTTAGTCAGAAAGTCGAAGCTAGTTGCCCATTTCAAAACGTAGATCTCTATGGAGAAGAACGGGCAAAAAACTACAAGGACACTCTTTTAAATATAGATATTACAAAATCCTGCACCCTAATTGCGTAATACAACACAATCACAATCTGTTTCGATTTGAAACAGATTTCTAATCCATTGCTTCATAAGTTGGAAAAAAAATCTGTTCAACAACGTAAATAACGCAATGAATGTTGTTGAAATGTCAAAATGAAACAAATTTCGCGAAATTGTTTACGAAAATGAGTTACGCAATTAGGGTACGGGGTACATTATTATTGTTTTGAGAACAATGTACAAAAAATAATCAAAGCAATTGAAAAAAAGCAATTGCAATTGATTAAAAGTAAGCTCTGGCAGATAAGAGATGACCAGTCTCAACTGACGGCACCCGTTCACAAACATGACTAATTAATTTAAAACTTCATTTCAGCCGTCCACAGCCTCAACGGTAAACTTAAAAGTAACCGTCGGATCATCAGTCTTAACACAAACAATAAAAACCTCAACCAGTAAACCAATTGAAAAACCTACTTTAGACTCAAATTCCATCCTCACTTCGCTCTCAAATGCCTTGAAAGATGACCTAGAAAAAATGGTGACTACTCAAAGTAATATGAACCAAAAGAATTCAATGATGAGTTTTAGTGTGAATTCTTTGCCTAAGGATTTTCTTTCTGGTGCTATTTTGAGGAAATTGGATGAAAAAGATGATGATTATGAAAAACCTGATGAGACGAATGATGATCATCGTATGGAGATTGATGAAGGTATGTAGATCTATTTGTCTATACTTACATATAGGGTGACTGGTAATTAGTGACCGATATTTAAAACACGTGACTTTACCCATTATTATGAACAACTTTTACTATGGAAACAAACCTGAAATCGCAGAAAAAAAATCAGCTGTTCCATTTTTTTTTTGGGTGGGAAATTATCAAATAACTTCTCCCGCTCGGGGCGGAGCGGGAGGGCGTGTCAGACTCTTACTGACTAAAACCCACCCGTGTTCCTTCGGTTGCACTGCTGCCGGAGGTCAAGATCTCCCTTTCGGAGTTCCCCTTGCTCCCGGCAGGCATCGGCCCTAGTGAACCCCGTCAGTTCTGCTGACATCTCTTTGAGGCGCGCGTGGAACACAACGCGCCGTCTACCCGGGCCAGCAGTGCTATTCTGTAAAAATCGCACTGTGAACGTTTAAGTGAAGTGACCTTGAAAGTGAGCTGTCAACAGTCACTGTCAATCCCTAGTATTTGGTGGAATGACAGCTCACTTCACCTTAGCGTTCACGGTGAGATTTTATCTTATCGGACGGCGAGCTACTACATTTATGTTCGCAAAACTCGTCAAAATCTATGGAACTACTGTTTTTTTTTTTTAAATTATTTAATGACACATTACACCACACACACACTTATTTACTTACACTTGTGTTTTTTATTTTTAAAGTCCGGTTTTTTTTTTAATTTTCACCTTTTTTTTTCTTGCGTTATCGACAAATATTTGATCAAAATGTTAGTTAATCCGATAAAATAACTCGTAAGCTTTCAGAAATAATAAACAGAATTCAAATCGAGTCAAAACATCGGAGATATGGCAAACGCTCAAAACAAAAAATTGAATAACATGAAAAATATTAAAGATAGACCCCCCTTTTAAAGTTATATTTGGAAAAAAAAACATGAATATACAGAAAAATACGGCCGGGCTCATGCCGGTGGGCGACATTGTATACACATTATAAATTAAAGTCGCTTTTCGTATCTGACTGTGTGATCAGGTTGTTGTAAACTATGCAGCGGGTTTTAATATAGTTTTCAACATGATTAAGAGAAATTAGTTTGGAAGTGTATGTCTACTTGTACTTCTTTAGTAGCGTTCGGCATTTTTGAGATGGGACTAAACAATTGAACTCGCAACACTGTTACCGACACCAGCTTTTGACCATTAAAAAGACATCAATGCGCGATACATTATTTCCTGCACAATAAAATTGTTCAAGTTATCACTTCTGTCGGCACTCCCGGAGTGCCACTGTTTTTTTTTTATTATTTTCTTAATATTCTTTTATTTCATTTAATTACTTATAAATCAGGGTCCAAGCTACCGGCGGTCAGGGCTCTAGAGAGAGGAACCTCCTGACAATGCGAGCCGTGTCCAGGAGTACCGCTTTCTGAATCAAGCCCTTGATCCAGCTGCCCAACGAGAGCGTCCTTAGGTGTTGGTCGAGGCGGTTCGGGGAGATTGTCGTGGTAGGGGTATACTTCTCCCCGAACCGAACTCTTGCCGAGTTCCACAACTCCCTCGTGGAGTTGAGAGTCGTCGTCGTCGGGTTCGGTTCCCTCCCCGTGTTCGTCCTCGGGGACTTCAATGCCAAAAATCTGGCTTGGGGTTCCCGCTTTACGGACACACGGGGTAGGATGGTGGAGGACTGGGCTCTGGAGACGGGCCTGGTCGTCCTAAACCGGGGTTCTGTCCCCACGTGTGTGCGGATGCGGGGCGAATCAGTGGTGGACATCTCGTTCGCCAGCCCCGCTCTGTCGCCGCGTGTAATCGACTGGCGCGTCATAGAGGAGGTGGAGACCTATTCCGATCACCGGTACATCCGGTTTGACGTCTCCGCCCAGACCTCGAGCGCGCCGGTCCGACAGGCCCCGAGTGGTCCGCGGTGGGCGCTGAAGCAGATGGACCGGGAGCTTCTCCTGGAAGCCTCGATCGTGCAGGCCTGGGTGTCATCACCGGACAGGCCTGCCGACATCAACGACGAGGCGGAGTGGTTCCGGGAGGCCATGTCCAATATATGCGACGTGGCAATGCCCCGGGTCCATCCTGGACGTGCTTCGCGCCAGCTGTACTGGTGGTCGCAAGAGCTGGAAGCTCTGCGCAGGGCGTGCGTAGCTGCGCGACGCCGGTACGCCAGGCACCGCAGGCTCCGTATCCGCCCTCCGGATACGGAAGCCATTGAGGCGGAGCTGTACGAGGGGTACAGAGCGGCGAAGACCGCCCTCCAAGCGGAGATCCTGCGGGCCAGGACACTGGCCCGCGAGGAGTTGCTGGAGACTCTGAACAGAGACCCGTGGGGACGCCCATATAAGATGGTGCGGGAGAAGCTCCGCCCATGGGCTCCCCCGCTGACGCAGAGTCTCCGGCCCCAGCTTGTGGAGGACGTGGTGAGCGCTCTGTTCCCTTCAAGAGGGGAACATACGCCCCCGCCCATGGCTCCGCCTATTGCGGTGCCCGATGCGGACCACACCGCCGACGACGACGACGATGCTCCGGAGGTGACCGAGGTAGAGATGAGAGTGGCGGTACGCAAGATGAGTGCGAAGAATACCGCCCCAGGACCCGACGGCATTCCCGGGAAAGCCTGGGTCCTGGCCATGGGGACTCTCGGGCCTCGACTAAGGGGGCTCCTATGCGCATGCATGGAGAGGGGCCAGTTCCCACTTTGTTGGAAGACTGGGAAACTGGTCCTCATCAGGAAGCCGGGGCGCCCAGCGGACTCTCCGTCCGCCTATCGGCCCATTGTGCTGCTCGACGAGGTGGGCAAGCTCTTTGAAAGAGTCATTGCAGACCGCCTCGTCGGGCAGCTGGTGCGAGTGGGGCCGGATCTGGCGGAGAGCCAATTCGGTTTCCGCAGGGGGCGCTCTACGGTGGACGCCATCATGCGCGTGCGGGCCCTCACGACGGGGGATGCTGTGGCCCGGGGTGGGGTCGTCTTGGCGGTGTCTCTAGACATCGCCAATGCCTTTAACACCCTGCCCTGGAGTTGCATTAGGGAGGCACTTCGGTATCACCGGATGCCGACCTACCTCTGTCGTGTGGTCGAGGCCTATTTGACAGATAGGGCTGTCATCTACCCCGGTCACCAAGGAGAGTGGAACCGGCGAGAGATGTCGTGCGGTGTCCCACAGGGATCGGTCCTGGGGCCGCATCTGTGGGACATCGGATACGACTGGGTGCTGCGCGCCGATCTCCCTACTGGCGTCAGCGTCGTCTGTTACGCTGACGACACGCTGGTCCTGGCGCAGGGGAGGTCGTACCAGGCGGCGGCCGACTTAGCGACACGCGGGGTTGCGACAATCGTCGACAGAATCCGGCAGCTGGGACTCGAGGTGGCCCTGCACAAGTCCGAGGCCATGGGTTTCTATGGTCCTCGTAGTGCGCCACCGTCGGGTTCCCAGGTAATGGCGGGAGGGGTTCACATCGGCGTCGAGTCGACGATGAAGTATCTGGGACTCGTCCTCGACAGCCGGTGGAACTTCGTGGAGCATTTCCGACGTTTGGCTCCCAGACTGGACCGGGCCGGGGCTGCCTTGAAGCGGCTCCTGCCCAATCTGGGAGGTCCAAATGCCTCCTGCCGGAGGCTCTACGCGGGGGTCGTGCGGTCCATGGCCCTTTACGGGGCGCCGGTGTGGGCGCCTTCATTGAGGCGGCAGCCAGCCCGCCGGCTTAACGCGTCCCAAAGGGTCATGGCCATCCGGCTGGCCCGAGGATACCGCACGGTCTCCTGCGAGGCGGCGAGCCTCCTTGCCGGAGTACCGCCATGGGATCTGGAGGCAAAGGTCCTCGCGCACATTTGGGAGTGGCGCGAGGAGGCGAAACGCCGGGGCTTAACTCCGATGCCGCAAGAAGTCGCGGCACAGCGGACAGAGCTCCGGCGGGATCTCATGGCGGAATGGAGAGTGCGATTGTCGCAACCCAGCGCTGGGCACGCCACAATTGCGGCGATAAGACCCCTCTTTGAGGAGTGGCTAGAGAGGCGCCACGGCGTCCTCACCTTCCGCCTGACACAGGTGCTCACCGGACACGGCTGTTTCGGGAGGTACCTGTTCAGGATAAAGCGGGAGGAAACGCCCGGGTGTCATCACTGTGTGGATCGCCCGGAGGACACGGTGGAGCATACGGTGGAGGTCTGCCCGGCTTGGGCAGAGCATCGCCGTGTCCTCGTGGAAGCGATCAGCGGCGGTGATCTCTCGCGTCCGGCCCTGATTCGGGCCATGCTACGGAGCGAGAGGAAATGGGAAGCCGTCACCTCGTTCTGCGAAGCAGTAATGCTCGCGAAGGAGGAGACGGAGCGCGTGAGGGAAAGGCAAATCTCGCGCCCTCGCGCCCCTAACCGCCGCAGCAGGAGACGCCCTGGGCGTCGGGAGTCACGAGAGGATTTCCGGCCACCGTAGGCGCGGGCTTGCGGACGGTGAGCAATGGGTAGCTCGCCGTCCGATAAGGACCAAGCCCGGGTCGACGGCGCGTTGTGTTCCACGCGCGCCTCAAAGAGATGTCAGCAGAATTGACGGGGTCCGCTAGGGCCAATGCCTGCCGGGGGTTCGAAGAAAACCGATAGGGAAATCGTGGCCCCCTGGCAACACGGCAACTGAAGGAACACGGGTGGGTTTTAGTCAGTAAGAGTCTGACACGCCCTCCCGCTCCGCCCAGAGCGGGAGAAGTTATTTGATGATTTCCCACCCAAAAAAAAAAAAAAAAAAAAAGGTGTTGGTCGAGGCTCTTGGCAATTAAGCCATTGGCTGATACGACTGATACTCTTTAATATTATTATTATGCTAGCATTAAATTCTATGTCGGGAATACGTCACTGATTTGACTAATCCAGCCGCGGTGCTCTATTGAGTCTACAACACGCTTGACCGGAGTTAAGTTAGAGTTTTCCGGTGGAGGTCAAGCAGTGAACACGTTTAGAAACTGTCGCGTGTTCTGTATAGTTGTGTCGTGTACCCACAGTGTGATTAATTTGATAGTAAATTATAATGTGATCTGAACTGCAAACTGTTTTTCTGTTGCGCAATAACCAACACTACCCACAGTACGCCCACAGTAGTTAAAATATGGCTGATAATGGTGCCGATTCCCTTGTTCACAAATTAAACTAAATTTAAGTTCAGTGCATCTTTTTCTTTCTATTTCATTTAGAAAAGGACAGAAGATGAATTTTAGTTTAGCCCTGTCAAATTAATCAGCGCCTGTCACTCTCCATACAAGTTTAGACGTGATTAAAAACTTGCCGACTAAAATTACGTCAATTTACGTCAAGCGCTGATTAATTTGACAGGACTAAACTAAGGCCGCATTCCGAGTTACGATAAAAGTGATAATATCGCGAATCCGACCAAATTTAATAGTCATGAAATATAAGGGCTGTTGAGTAATAATTGTGACTATAAAATTTGGTCGGATTCGCGATATTTTCACTTTTAGCGTAACTCGGAATGCAGGGTAAAATTTATCTTCTGCCCTTTTCTTAATGAAATAGAAAGAAAAAGATGCACTGAACTCAAATTTAGCTTAGTTTGTGAACAAGGGAATCGACACCAATAACGAGAGAAACGTTACCTTCTTCGTCATAAATAAAACATTAATATTAGACTTATATGTAATACAGAAATCTCGATGTTCTGTGAAGTCGTAAAAAGAGTGCGAAGCAGGGTCTGTACCCTAATTGCGTAATACAACACTATCACAATCTGTTTCGATTTGAAACAGATTGTTAATCCATTGCTTCATAAGTTGGAAAAATCTGCTCAACAACGTAAATAACGCAATGAATATTGTTGAACTGTCAAAATGAAACAAAATTTTCATAATCGTTTACGAAAATAACTTACGCAATTAGGGTACTGGTCTCTAGATAATTTTATAAAAAATATATATTATTTTGGTTTGGTGGACTGGGTTAAGAATACAACAATCCGTTCCATCACTAAAATAACTGATGTCACTCGGAAAGCTGCCACGCTTAAATGGAATTGGGCGGGACACATCTGCCGCATGTCAAACGATCAGTGGGCCAAACTTACGACCCAGTGGGTCCCGCTTAATGGCAAACGACATCGCGGCAGGCCCAGACGGAGATGGCGGGATGAGCTGGACTCCTTTAAAAAATATTGGTCCTTGGAAGCTCTGGACAGAGTGAGGTGGAAAGAAGGTAGGGAGGCCTTTGCCCAGCAGTGGGACAATACCGGCTAAGATATATTATTTTGGTGTCTCTCATACTATTGAAGTACAAAATAATATTTCTTTGAAGGAAAATAACTTGAGGGAACCGGCATATTCTAGAACCAAAAAATTCTAAGACATGTGACATCCACCAACCCGCACTGGGCCCGCGTGGTGGATTACAGCCCACTCCCTCTCAGAGAGGAGGCCTGTGTCCCAGCAGTGGGAACATTATAGGCTGATTATGTTATGTACACACGGCTACACATCATGCAATACATTTCCAGTTTATGCTGATCTTGCATTGTATAGGATTTCCGTACAATGCGAGGTCAGCTTACTCTGGAAATGTATAGCTTGATGTGTAGCCATATGTACAAAAAAAAAAAAACTAATTTTAATTTATTCTTACAGATTGCTTGTCTGTGGTTCCTGTAACGTCTGTCGATAGTGGAAACTTAGTACTACAAGTTGAAGGACTACCGGTAAGTTAGCCATAATTTATTATTTTATTTCCTCTTGTTCCTGGCAAAATGTGAATGTACAGTAGACCGCAGTGACGCTTGAACTACCAAAAACACTCTTAACTATCGCGACGTGAA
The DNA here is from genome assembly GCA_963680765.1 of Agrochola lychnidis. Classification (NCBI taxonomy): domain Eukaryota; kingdom Metazoa; phylum Arthropoda; class Insecta; order Lepidoptera; family Noctuidae; genus Agrochola; species Agrochola lychnidis. The sequence continues at coordinate 16,826,371 of OY796872.1, forward strand.
GGTGCTGTTAATATTAATGAGCCATATATCCTTTGTAGCAAAACATACCTGTCACCATTAGATCTGTGCAGTGGACAATATGGAAATCTCTTAACCGATAGCGGGCCCAGGCTATTGTAGGACCGCAGGAGGAGACGCCCTGGGCGTCGGGAATCACAGGCAGATTTCAGGCCACCATAGGCGCGGGCTTGCGGACGGTGAGCAATGGGTAGCTCGCCGTCCGATAAGGACCAGGCCCGGGTCGACGGCGTAACGTGTTCTACGCGTGCCTCAAAGAGATGTCAGCAGAATTGACGGGGTCCGCTAGGGCCAATGCCTGCCGGGGGTTCGAAGAAAACCGATAGGGACATCGTGGTCCCCGGCAACATGGCAACTGAAGGAACACGGGCGGGTTTTAGTCAGTAAGAGTCTGACACGCCCTCCCGCTCCGCCCAGAGCGGGAGAAGTTATTTGATAATTTCCCACCCAAAAAAAAAGGCTGCTGTTGGAACAATCTGGAATTATTTGAAGCTGACTTGAAATGGAAAATATATATATTAGAGTGTACAGTATTCTTATCTCCCGAAGCGACGCGCTCTTTACTTGTGATAACCAAGTGTACAAACACGCTGTGAATGTGTGTGTGTTATGTGCTGACGCTATTTGTCTACACGCATACATTCACAGCGTGTTTGTAAACTTGCTTACCACAAGTAAAGCGCGCATCGCTTTGTGAGATAAAAATACTGTCAATTAATATTTTTAGGACATCGAAATCGTAATTATAATAACAGCCGCACGGATCGATCGATCAGGTTAAGCTACGCTTGCCGCGGTTAGTCCGTGGATGGGTAACCATATTTACATACCAAGACCCCTCCGTGCCTCGGAAAGCACGTTAAGCTGTTGGTCCCGGCTGTCATTTGTAGATTTAGTCGTTACGGGTAGTTAAAAGCCCAAAACTCTGATAACTAGTCTTACCAAGGGGTATCGTGTTACCTAGTAACTAGGTTGTGGAGGTCAGATAGGCAGTCGCTCCATGTAAAATACTGGTATTCAGCTGCATCCGGTTAGACTGGAAACTGACTCCAACATAATTGGGAAAAGGATGGGTAGATGATGAAATCGAAATTATTTGGGGTACGATTAAATAAATGCCATTATTCCCTTTCTGTTTCTAGTCAAAATCTGAGCCTCCTGCCGAAGTGAGCGATTTCTTAAACCTGCCGTCGCTAGATGGTGATGCTGATGAAGAGAATGACGCACAGAAGTACATCCTCGGCAAGTTGGAGATACTCAACGGAGAGGATGAAGATGATGACGACGATGAAGGACGTAAGTGTTAGCCGACTGCGGGGGAAGGAGAGGTTATGGATTTTACAGGCTATGTACTGGGTGGCAGGGACATCGACGCGAAAACTGTTACCATGGATTCAGTACATGATTTTGAACCCCCCTGCGTTGAAATTTTTCGTCGGTTATTTAAAAAAAAATCAGCTGTTCCATAGAAAAGTGCAATACCTACGCGGTCAAAATGTATGGAAAAGCAGATTTTTTTTTTAAATAACCGACGAAAAATTTCAACGCAGGGGGTTCAGAATCATGTACTGAATCCATGGTAACAGGTTTCGCGTCGATGTCTCTGCCACCCCGTAGAGTCCCCGAGCGTCAATATGACAAATAGAGCTTAAGATGGATGCGCTAAGGGAACCCACGAAACTTTTGTATGGAAAATCTGTCAATAATTCATAATTATACTTTGAATGATACCTGATGAAGGAAAAATCGGCCTTTAGCGTGATATTAGTAACAGGCAGATAATAGAGTTGGTATACAGGGTGTTTGGCAGAACGTTGAACATACGAAAATGGTGGATAGGTGGGGTCATCTGCTACTTACTCAGCCCTAATTTAATTAATTGGCCTAGGACCCCTGGATATTTTTTTTTTAATGCAGGTTGAAATTAGGATTTTAGTATTTTTTACATCTTCCTGTTATAAGAATCTGCCAATATTAAAGATTAAAAAAAGCCTGTTTTACCCATTTTTTTAATAAAAGTTGTGAAACTAGAAGAAAGCAAAAAAAAAAATTAATATCCAGGGCGCCAGGGCCAAATAAATTAGGGCTGAGTAAGTAGCAGATGACCCCATCTATCCACCATTTTCGTATGTTCAACGTTCTGCCAAATACCCTGTATAATACCAACTTAAGTAAGTAAGAAAGTAAGCTGTTTTTAGGGCTTCGTACCCAAAGGGTGCGAATAGGACCCTATTACCAAGGCTCCGCCGTCCGTCCGTCCGTCTGTCTGTCACACAGGGCTGTATCTTTTGAACCAATAAAGTCCAAAATCAAATCATTTATTTCAATTCGAAATAGGTAGACACTCGAAATTTTCACGAGTGTGTACTACTATGGCCCCTATAACAATTAATAATAAATAATACATTATATTATATACGTACAGTATTCCTATTTTCTTAATGTTCCTCGGGTATCATCGGATTTCCGAATACAAACGAATGCTAATTTCCATGTCCATCAATTGTTAGATTTATCGTTTATAATAATTTGAATTCAGAACTAAGTACTTTATTGTTGTTTTGATTTTCGTGTGAACTATATAGAGCTGTAAAACTATTTTCCTATTCATCGTGCCTGCGCCTTCAGCGGCTTTCCTCCCATTTTTAAAATAAATTACATTAAGTTAAAAGAGTGTTAACAACTCTGTATACTTCCATGTCGATTGAGAGCGTCCGGTCTGCACCAAGTGCAAAGGGCAACTAATAGAAGTCCGACGACTGACGAAACACGAGGTTTGCCGAGGGACAGTAAGAACATATTAGTACCATAGTATTATACGGTGGTATGGAAACCTTCGCGTGCGAGTCCGACTCGCACGTGGCCGCTTTTTAATTTATTTTATTTTACTAAATTGTATTGTTCTAATCTTTTGTGTCCCAAATATAATAAAAAAAACTGCATCGTTGGCCTAGTAGTCGCAAGAACTATAGGCACGAGGTCCTGGGTTCGATTCCCGGGTCGGGCAAAGTGTTATTGGGTTATTCTATCAGGAATTTCTCAGTAACAGCTCGGAGTCTGGATTTGTGCCCGGTTGATGGCAATAGGCTCGCCCCCTGTTACATGGGACTTAAATAACTAGGGAAATGTGGGTCTACTATGTCTAAAGGTATAGTTATACCTCTGTCTAACCCTTCGCGGATTACAGGCGTGATAGTATATATATATATATAAAACACAATGTAGTTGCCATTCTCCTCCGAAACAGCTTGATCAATTTTTATGAAAGGAGATGTTTCATTTTTGTATGGGACTCCGGCCATAACATGTACACTTTAGAAAACCTGGCAAACGAACCCATAAATACAATAAGGACTGTTTTTTTCCATAATATCTACTAATTATTGGGCACAAAATAAAAACCGAAAATGTTTGACGTTTGTCAGGAGAAATACGACCATCGACAGCTAGCCATTTTCGTCCAGTAGTACTTACAAATCTACAATCCACAAAAGCAGTTTTTTTTATAAATGATGAATCACACTTTCTAATTAATCAAAAAAGTTGTATCAGATAGCTATCTGACACTACTAGGCAGCAAGACCAACCATCATATAAGCAAGCACTAATATCAAATAAACCTGCGCACGCACCTGCCAGCAAGCAAAGTCCAAATGAACTACCAAAAGTCCAAACAAACAACAATGACATGAAAGAAATCATGAATAATATGACACAATTAATGCAACAATTATCCTCAATAACAAATCTCCTAATGGAAATCATGACCAAACTGACACATTCTGTTCATTAAAAATAGCCCTTTGGAATGCCAATGGGCTCTCACACCATGTCCTAGAAGTAGAGACATTTTTAAAAACAAACAAAATTGATATCTTACTGGTATCTGAAACACATTTTACGAAAAAAAATTACCTCAGAATCACCAATTACAAATTCTACCAAACAATGCATCCGGATGGTACGGCCCACGGAGGATCCGCAATTCTCATTAAGAATAATATCAAACACCATGAGGCCGAGCCATTTAAAACTCCTGAAATACAAGCCACAAGTGTTGCTGTCGAGGATTGGCGGGGACACTTGACTGTCACTGCACTGTATTCTTCCCCAAAACATGCAATCAAAAAAGAAGACTACGTCAGTTTCTTCAAAACGCTGGGGCCAAGGTTTATAGCAGGTGGAGATTATAATTCCAAAAATACACGATGGGGCTCTCGCTTAACAACTCCCAAAGGACGTCAACTGCAGGCAGCTATAAATGATCTACAACTAGAAACAATATCGAATGGAGAACCAACTTACTGGCCGACTGACCCTAAAAAAATACCAGACTTGGTAGACTTCAGTGTCATAAAGGGGATTCCTACTAATTGTTTCAAATGTACTTCCCTTCAAGACCTCTCATCTGACCATAGTGTAGTCCTACTAGAGGTTTCCCAGGAATTCATACATGTTAAACCTGTAGCAAGGTTACATGAACGTAGGACCAACTGGGATAAATTCCGTTTCATAGTAGAGTCTAAGATTAATACCAACCTGCCTCTTAAAACCGAAGAGGACATTATGGCAGCGGTTGAACATTTCAACGAGTGTGTCCAAAATGCTGCATGGGATAGCACTCCTACTGCCAAGAAATACACGGAACCAGACGGCCCGAAGCCCATTCGCGATCTAGTAGCCGAAAAAAGACAGGCACGTAAATTGTGGCAAACTACTAGATTCCCCGGAGACAAAACACGGCTGAACTACCTAACGGATAAACTTAAAAAACTACTGCAGACTGAAAGAGATGATAATGTACAAAACGATCTGCGAAATCTAGATGCTACAGCTGCTAGTGACTATTCCCTTTGGAAAGCAACCCAAAGACTCAAAAGACCTACTGCCTCTAATCCGCCGATACGGAGAAAGGACAGTTCTTGGGCAAAAAGTGACCTAGAGAAAGGAGAAGCCTTTGCCTCTCATCTAGCCGATGTCTTCGTACCGAATACTGCCCAGAACGCATTGATAACCAATAGTGAAGAACTCATTAACTCCCTTAATGAACCTTATCAACTCGACCTGCCAATTGAAAGGATTAAGATGAGTGAGGTCATGGAAACAATTAGAAATCTAAAACAAAATAAAGCACCAGGATACGATTTAATAACTGCAAAAATACTTCGTGAAATACCTGAAATAGCAATAAACTTTTTGACACACCTGTTTAACTGCATACTAATCAGAGGCATCTTCCCACCTCAATGGAAGGTAGCACAAATTAAAATGATCGTTAAACCTGGTAAAGCTCCTGAAGACGTGGCTTCCTACAGACCGATCAGCTTGTTACCCGTTCTGTCAAAGGTTATGGAAAAACTTTTTTTAAAACGACTAAACAAAGTAATAGCAGAAAATAAAATCATACCTGATCACCAATTTGGGTTTAGAAAAAATCATGGCACGATAGAGCAAGTGCATAGACTGGTGGAAGAAATCCACAAAGGCTTCGAAAACAAGAATTATTGCTGCGCGGCATTTCTAGATATTTCCCAGGCCTTTGACAAGGTTTGGCATGAGGGCTTGTTATACAAAATAAAAAAAAAACTCCCGACAAATTATTATATATTCCTAAAATCATACCTTGCCGACAGGTTTTTTTACGTTAAGCAAGGAGAAGATATAACCAAAATTCACAGGGCTCATGCAGGAGTGCCACAGGGAAGCGTGCTTGGTCCGATACTCTATCTGATTTTTACTTCAGACTTGCCCATGACAGACGGGGTCGTGATCGGCACTTTTGCTGATGACACAGCAGCCTTGACTGCCCATGATGAACCGGCACAAGCAAGTAACATGCTTCAACGCTCCCTAGACAACATCACGGAATGGCTAACTACCTGGCGGATAAAAGCAAATGAGACGAAGTCAGTACAGGTGACCTTTACAACGCAACGCGAAACATGTCCCCCTGTGTCGCTTAACAGGGTCCAGTTACCCCAAGCAAATGAAGCCAGATACCTTGGACTTTATTTAGATCGTCGTCTAACCTGGAAAAAACATATTTTCACAAAACGAAAAGCACTGGGGATCCAACTTAGGAAATTGTACTGGTTACTTGGCAAAAAATGGCAGTTGTCGCTGGGAAACAAACTGCTTTTATACAAATGTATCTTGAAACCTATCTGGACTTACGGAGTCCAACTCTGGGGAACAGCCTCCAACTCAAACTTAGAAATACTCCAGAGGTTCCAGTCCAAAATGCTGAGGATAATTACTAATGCTCCTTGGTTCATAACAAACCAACAATTACACCACGACCTTAAAATCAGAACAGTTCAAGAAGAGATTAAACACTCAATGAAATCGTACAGGAACAGACTGGACAAGCATCCAAACTTACTAGTTACGCACTTAATGAATAACAATTCAACATTCAAAAGGCTAAAACGAAAGTCCCCTAGATATTTATAGGGAATATGATACGTAAAGGGCGCATGTCGCTGGACTGACTGCCCTTCAAGACAATGAATAAACTCCTAACCATATGCTGAATGTTCACATGGAACAGATTGCAAGAAAACGAAAAAAAAAAAAAAAAAAAAAGATAGCTATCTTACTATAGTACAGAAATACATGCCTTTCATATTTATTTAAATAACGTCTACGTGATATTATTATGTTAAAATGTAACATGATTTCTGGACGAAAGCAGTATGCAAGTTAGACGACGCCATGATGAATAGAATGTGGCAATAATTTGTTAAACTATTATTTTTTTGTGCCGACGTAATCAGGGGAATAAACAGGAAAGAATATTTTTCCTCAATTCGTGGAATTTTTTCCTTTTTTTTCATTAACATACACTTTATGGCCGAAAATGAAACATCTCCTTTTATATGTATTTTCGGTAAGTCTGAGAATCGGTCGTAATTTATTTTTCATACCCCTAAGTGATAAGGTTCACCCCAAACATAAATAATTTATATGGCAAAACAACGTTAGCCGGGGTCAGCTAGTACATAATATTTACTTTTAATTACAGACACAATAGTTGTAGACAGTGAAAACGGCTCAATTCTCCGGATGGTGGCCGGACAGAAGTTTATCTACGAGGGCGGGGAGATATCGCTGGTGATGCCCGATGATGATGAGCAGCAAGACGGTGATCATCTCGAGAATGGTGATAGTCAAGGTTGGTGATTACTTTTTTGATGAAAAACGAACGATACGAATGTGATTTTTTAATTTCTTTTTGAAAATACCAAACAAGTTCGCATTCATTACTTCTTTAGGTAATTTATCGCAAAAAAAAAAGACGTTTACCGTTACTGGGAAGCTCTTGTCCTGCATCTCACCTGATGGTAAGTAATGATCAGGCCGAAGGTGGAAGCGAGCTTCACCCGGAATCCTCAACCACAGAGGAACTGGCTATTTTACCTCTAACTGCCGAAACACAACAATGCTGCTAACATTGTTGTTATGGCGACAGACTTAGATACAGACTTAGGTAGCTAGCCAGGCGGACTTTTTATTATTTAGTTCATAATATTACAGTTTTCGTTTTACATAACATCTGCCAAACTGCAAAGCAATTTGTCGGCAGTAGATTCTCGTGGATTTAGCTCGAAACTTTGCTTGACTAGACATAAAAACTAAATCTAAGTTAAAACTAAAAGACTATGTCTCTGTAGGCAAACACTCTGTATGTTAATACAGAGTAGTTACCCACACAGCCACAGATTCTACAAGTTCTATTTAGAATTCGTTGTTGTACTTTTTCTCTCACCATTGACTGTTCGCACTCGCGGTAGTAAAATGTGATCCTTCCTACGAGGCGACGGCTAAGATTATGTACCATCGCGGAAGCCCGTAACTAACCAATTTGAAAACAAAATCCCGTGCACACGATGACCACATCTTTAACCGCTCCGGTTCTATAGCGACCAAGTGCTGTAAGCAAGAATAGTCCTTACTGTGGTGAGTTATGGCTTTCCGCGATGGTATTTGATGTATTTTAGTGAAGTGTATTTGTATTTCAGATTCTAACGATGAATCTCAGATCGAGTTACAAGTATCTGGCGACGAGGAAACTGCGAACGCTATTATTGCAGCTGCTCAGGAACAAGGTAATTTACAATATTACTGGTTTGGTCATGTTGAGAGGATGAATGAAAGGCGACTAATAGAATGTATTTAGAAGGCAGATGTGTGTGTTTGATGTGTGTGTGTGATGTGTAATTGATGTGTGTGTTTGATGTGTGTTGGTGTGATGTGTAATTGATGTGTGTGATGATGCGTGTGTTTGATGTGGGTGTGTATGTGATGTGGGTGTGTATGTGATGTGGGTGTGTGTGTGATGTGTGTTAATGTGTGTGTGTGGTGTGGTGAGGTTGCCCCAACCTTTTAACATGCCCCCCCCTTTTTGCTTTTCGACAAAGTAACTCGGGAATTATGGTTTTGGGGCAATCTGTGAGGTTTTTATAAGTTATTAGACTTTTTTTTATAAAAGGTTACATGTCGGTTCAAGTATCTAGCTTAAAGTTTTGAACGAGAGTAAGTGGTGCCGATTCCCTTGTTCACAAACTAAACTAAATTTAAGTTCAGTGCATCTTTTTCTTTCTATTTCATTAAGAAAAGGACAGAAGATAAATTTTAGTTTAGTCCTGTCAAATTAATCAGCGCTTGACGTAATTTTAGTCGGCAAGTTTTTAATCACGTCTAAACTTGTATAGATAGTGACAGGCGCTGATTAATTTGACAGGACTAAACTAAAATTTTTCTTTTGTCCTTTTCTTATTGAAATAGAAAGAAAAAGATGCACTGAACTTAAATTTATTTTAGTTTGTGAACAAGGGAATCGGCACCAATGTCTGTCACTGCATGTGCATACGACACGGCACACATTCCAAGGTACACTGCACTGGGCACGCCACAATTGCGGCGATAAGACCCCTCTTTGAGGAGTGGCTAGAGAGGCGCCACGGCGTCCTCACCTTCCGCCTGACACAGGTGCTCACCGGACACGGCTGTTTCGGGAGGTACCGGGTGTCATCACTGTGTGGATCGCCCGGAGGACACGGTGGAGCATACGGTGGAGGTCTGCCCGGCTTGGGCAGAGCATCGCCGTGTCCTCGTGGAGGCGATCGGCGGCGGTGATCTCTCGCGTCCGGCCCTGATTCGGGCCATGCTACGGAGCGAGAGGAAATGGCAGGCCGTCACCTCGTTCTGCGAAGCAGTAATGCTCGCGAAGGAGGAGACGGAGCGCGTGAGGGAGAGGCAAATTTCGCGCCCTCGCGCCCCTAACCGCCGCAGCAGGAGACGCCCTGGGCGTCGGGAATCACGTGAAGATTTCCGGCCACCGTAGGCGCGGGCTTGCGGACGGTGAGCAATGGGTAGCTCGCCGTCCGATAAAGACCAAGCCCGGGTCGACGGCGCGTTGTGTTCCACGCGCACCTCAAAGAGATGTCAGCAGAATTGACGGGGTCCGCTAGGGCCAATGCCTGCCGGGGGTTCGAAGAAAACCGATAGGGAAATCGTGGCCCCCTGGCAACACGGCAACTGAAGGAACACGGGTGGGTTTTAGTCAGTAAGAGTCTGACACGCCCTCCCGCTCCGCCCAGAGCGGGAGAAGTTATTTGATGATTTCCCACCCAAAAAAAAAAAAAAAAAAAGGTACACTGCACTCACACAAACGAGGCTATAACACGGGGACACCCCCGGGACACTACACAGTGACTGCCTCGGGTGACTTCCGATCGACTCAAAGGACTCTAAGCGTCCTGTAGTTCTTTGCACGTGTAGTCACTAGTCTCACATACTTCAGACTTCGGTCAATTTCGACGCGTACTTCGTCGAAGCAACTTCGCGAGTAGTGTAGTGGGGGTTTGAAAGTTAGTTGACTTTTAAAGTCAATTGGGTAGTGACTAAAGTCAGTTGACTTTGCGCCCCCGAATTACTTTGTCGCAAGCTTAAGAATGTAAGAGCTAGCAAAAGCGGACAATAGGGGGTAAGTTAGATTTACTTTTGGTCATTCAAATGGTAAAAGGAGTTGAAATTAAAATGATTTTTTTATTTCTATAAAAGTAGACTTTCTAAGACATCCTCACAAGTAATTTTGGTCAGTGTTTTAAAATTAGATGGCGCCGGCGAAGAAATTGTTTCGACACATTTTATATCAAATCACTACAAATTGATGACGGTAGGTAAGGTTCGTATCTACGCAACCTGGTTTTTATATTAGGTATTTACGGATTAATGTTCTATGCAAGTTTTTTTTTTTTGTAAACGCGATTGTGCTCTTTATTTATATAAGGTTACGGACCAATGTTCTATGCAAGTATTCTCCGTCCATTAAGGCTTGGAAGTTGGAAGTATTCTTTATTGTATACGCGATTGTACTCCTTATTTGTATGAAGTTACGGATCTATTTTCAATGCAGAATGAAAATACTTTCGTGCCCTGTCTTTTGGCGCTGGTATTTAAACGACCCATTATTGATTTTGCAAATACGATAGATGACAGTTAACCATAGAGAGACAATCCCTTTAGCGTAAAAAAATAAAATTGTTGTATTTATTTTTTTGCCAGGCGGTGCCTTCATAAAGGTGGAATCAGGCGAGATGTTCCGCGTGAAGTCAGTGTCGAGCTCGACGCCCGAGCGAGCGGACGCGCCCTTGCAGATCGTGGCGCAGGAGGGGAACTTGTTCAAGTGTTTATTGTGCGAGAAAAATGGTTAGTAGCAAACACATAATATATAAGAAACTTGTGGTGGCTTGGTGGTATCTACATCGCCACGTGCGAACTACGCATCAAAGAGCTGACGTCACACAAAATCCTGCATCGTGCAAACAGAGTTTACCTGCGATCGATTTTGACGTTCAAAAGTGTCTTTTTGTGCCTAATTGAAATAAATTATTTGCCTTTGATTTTGATCAGAATGTATATAACTTCCCCGATATCAATCGTCAGGTAGTTGCCCGCCAGACACGACTCCCGTCTGGTAGGGATGCAAGAAGAGCCAAAAAGTATCGATATATATCATATCGATATTAAAAAAAAAAACAATATTGATTTCGATATATCGAAAATAAATATATCGATATTTTTTGGTACTTCTTGCATTCCTACCTTAAAAAAACATTGAAAATGAAAAAAAAAATCTTTCCTTTCTTTATGAACTTCTATTGTGTTTGTTTTTATTCGACCAAAGCAAGCAGTCACGCCACAGATAATTTAAAAACAGTCGACTTTTTTACGGGCTGATTCCCAGCGGTTTTAGTTAGTGGCGACAACGATGTTGCTATTGGAAATATATCGAATTTGATATATTTTCCAAACTTGATATTTTATTTCGTGTAATAATAACTATCCTATCTCTAAAATAACTAACTTTAATGCCGAATATAATTATTTAACCTCAAAATGAATCCCCAAATGAATCTTAAAGTCGTTACCCCAATATCATTATCTAAAACTGTTTAATAAAACTACACATTTACAGTATTTCAGGGATAAGGAAGTAATATGAAACACCAAGATATTTGTCAGTCATTTATATTTCTTTGCCAACATCAAATTCAATATTCTACACCATACCATCACATCAATATTCTAATATTTACCATAAAACTAATAGGTTACCTTAATTTACAGTAGATCTCCAACCAATCCTATGCCAATCTGTATTTTTACCGACACCGCCACTCAGCACGTCCTACCGTCACGAGCGCCCAACCCAGCAGGCCACATCGAATCTTTCGGTGCTGCCAGTATAATAAATTGAATCCTAACATTCGATATATCGAAATAATAAATATCGCTTAAAAATATCGATATATCGCCCAAAAAATTTCGAAATATCGAACAAAAAATATCGATATTATAGAGAATATTAATAATGAATTGCAATTATAACATTGAGTTTGATGTTGTAACCGTTTTAGGTGTAAAAAAGGCATTTGGAAAGTTTCCAAATACTTTTTCACTTCTAAAACTAAATATTCGGTGTTACGATATTAATTATTGCATTTCATAATCAATATTTTAGTTCGCTAGTTAGCCACATTTCATATTTCCATACAGTAATATTGCCAAATTAATAAAAACAGGTAAATATTTGACAGCTATTCACGACATTGCCAACTTTTAGGATAAACCCTCTTAACTGGTGAATTACCCCTTTGCCTACCCCCTCAGATAAAACAGGCGTTAACTTAATAATATTAATCTTGTATTTTCCTTACAGATGAAACCCCTTCAAGTGTTGAGGATGCAGACACAATGATGCGTCACTTAAAATCGCAGCACGACGCGAGAATATACCTGTGTCGCTTCTGTGGCGCCGTCATGAGGAAACGGACGGAATATGCCACGCATATAGGTATTTATACTAATAATAATAAGGTCTGTTTTACTTCAAATTGACGCACGAGTATTATTAAACTACTGCCCACTTAATTATACTACTGCCCACCGCTGATGAGAAACCGACTTGCTATCAACGATTTTTTCGCTAAAGAAATGTACAACAGATTGTAAGTGAAAGAGATACATATGTTAATAGTTGATCGCTGACGTTGACCTTACCGACCCTGACGACCCCATTACCCTCCTCCAGGAGAGCAGTAGGGAAACCAGCACAGTGTACAAAAACAGACGCCTCCCGTCATTCCGACCTCGCCGCTGACGTCCCCGAGTAAATGATACTCCCCCCCGACCGTTGTTCGATAACGAGGTGCCAGCGGTTGTTGCAGCTGAGCACGTAGCTTTAAATTCCCCAAATAATGATCATGATCAAAACTGATCCAGCCCGTCCCATCCTTGATGTCCTCCCTCCGGTTGACGCCCTAAGCCGAGGTTCGTACCCCACAGGGGGTGCCCTTAGCGAGCGTTCACCTAGTTTTAATGAGCATAGTTGAATAACCGCTGGCTGGAGGTTTTAAGTGTAGTAGCTTAAGGCACCCACAGGAAAGCCCGGTTAAGTAGTCATGATCTCAGAGGTCAACTACGAGATGCCTTACCTAAAAAAGAAAAAAAGTTGACGTTGAGTAGTGTTTCGATTTTTTAACCGACTTCAAAAAAAAAGGAGGAGGTTCTCAATTCGTCAGGATATTTTTTTTTTATGTATGTTTCCCGATTACTCGAAGGCGGCTGGACCGATTTGAAAATTTTTTTTTGTTTGAAAGGGCATACTTCCAAGTTGGTCCCATTGTCATTTGGTCACGATCTGATGATGGAATCTTGGAGAAATCGAGGGAACTCTTCAAATATTGAAGGCACATCTATAGCGATTTGGGTATTTTTGATGAGCAATTGATATAAGGCTATTGTAACTTAGACAAATTACAAATCAACCCACTGAAAAGTGAAAAAAAAAAACTTTTTTGCAAAAAATACAACCGACTTCCAAACTACAAAGTGAAAAATAACTTTAAATTCGGAAGTTGGTGTCAAAAAACTTAAATATTGATCGAAAGACACCGACTTCCGAATTTAAAGTTATTTTTCACTTTGTAGTTTGGAAGTCGGTTGTATTTTTTGCAAAAAAGTTTTTTTTCAATATTTTCACTCTTGTCAAACTTGTAGCGACACACACAAAGACGCACACTTATCGCGGCCGGCCCATCCGCGATCGCTCGGTCACGCTAAGCAGTGCCCTACATGCTCTGACGGCGTATGCACGCACATTTTTTCCTCGCGCCTAATCCCTCATGCTTATATGTTTTGCCTAAATCTAGACTTTCTCGTGTCTATATGGCATCAACATATATACTCTCGTGCTGTTTGTAACTATACATCTGTGCTCTAAGACTTGTAATTAACGTTTTCTAATATAAACTTAACGGTGTTCGTGATTTGGCAGAGTAAACCATAGCTACGTCTACAAATTTACTGTAGGTGCTAGATTATAAGTGAATGATGTGGTCTCCTATAATTGGAAGCGCACACTATCTGTCGCTGTTCTTGTAAACATGCATGTAATTAACATGTTTGAGATCCAATATATCAAAAAAAAACGTGTGCGGTCGGGGGACCTCCGTCGGGAACGAAGTTCTTTCTTACGTATGATTTAAAAGAAAAATAAAATTTTCGCAGCCGCCATCTTGGATTTTCATTTCGACTTCATTATCGGCTTTAACACCATCGAAAAGAATGAAAACTACATTCATGATGAAAAATTGGAAAAATTTTGCAGCACTCTCTTGGATTTACATTTTGACATTTTGACGAAATTCACACTTTACACAAACTCACTCTAAAGTGTCGCATGAAGGAGGGGCATAACGCTTTTTCGTTATGTGACGATTTCTACCAGGTTACTCTTACCGAAAGCCGTGTTAAAGGAGTTCGTTCTAAAATTTCATTCTGATAAATATGTAGCGGTTACACCGCCACATACGAACTACGCATCAAAGACATGACGTCACACAAATCCTGCATCGCGCAGTTAGAGTTTACCGAGCGATCGACATACATACAAGATTTCAACTTCAAACCGACGGGCAGTTGCCCGCCAGACACAACACCCGTCTGGTTGGAGGATCCTCTCTTTTCTATGGTGGATGAATGAACTTTACACTCTGTTCCTCATACCACCAAAAATAATTAAAAATAAATAATGAGAGACTCACGCTTGATACATACACATACTAGCAATAGTTTGACCGGGATTGTTAGACCGCGTCCTAGAAATACGCGGCGAGGCGGGGGGCAGTGTGAATCGAATGAGCGGCGCACTGCCCCCGCGTGAGCTGCGCACGTACCTCAGGCGCGGTGCAGTAGTGCCGGTCAAACTACAGTAATCGCTCGTCGCCGTCGCGTACTCGTTACTCGCCAACTTGTTATTAGTTGCTAGCTCAACTCGCTTTTCGTAAATCGCCTGGGTGGGACCTTAAGTGTAACGTAACCTGGTTTTAATAAATTTCGTTTCTTTTGTCTCCCAGCGTCCCACGCGCACGACGCGGCCGGCAGCAAGCCGGGCGCGCACCGCTGCGGCGTGTGCGGCAAGTGCTACAGCTCGCGCACGCTGCTGGCCGAGCACGCCAACCTGCACTCGGGCGCCAGGCCCTACGCCTGCGCGCTCTGCGGGAAGGCCTTCGCCTCCAAGTACACGCACCAGGCGCATCTGAAGACTCATGCGGTGAGTATCGACAACATCACGTGTGCGGCAAGTGCTACAGCTCGCGCACGCTGCTGGCCGAGCACGCCAACCTGCACTCGGGCGCCAGGCCCTACGCCTGCGCGCTCTGCGGGAAGGCCTTCGCCTCCAAGTACACGCACCAGGCGCATCTGAAGACTCATGCGGTGAGTATCGACAACATCACGTGTGCGGCAAGTGCTACAGCTCGCGCACGCTGCTGGCCGAGCACGCCAACCTGCACTCGGGCGCCAGGCCCTACGCCTGCGCGCTCTGCGGGAAGGCCTTCGCCTCCAAGTACACGCACCAGGCGCATCTGAAGACTCATGCGGTGAGTATCGACAACATCACGTGTGCGGCAAGTGCTACAGCTCGCGCACGCTGCTGGCCGAGCACGCCAACCTGCACTCGGGCGCCAGGCCCTACGCCTGCGCGCTCTGCGGGAAGGCCTTCGCCTCCAAGTACACGCACCAGGCGCATCTGAAGACTCATGCGGTGAGTATCGACAACATCACGTGTGCGGCAAGTGCTACAGCTCGCGCACGCTGCTGGCCGAGCACGCCAACCTGCACTCGGGCGCCAGGCCCTACGCCTGCGCGCTCTGCGGGAAGGCCTTCGCCTCCAAGTACACGCACCAGGCGCATCTGAAGACTCATGCGGTGAGTATCGACAAGTGCTACAGAAAACTCGTCGAAAAAAAATTGCGTCCAACTGTTAACCGCTAAATGCACGCATACAAAAAAAGCACAATGTCGTGGCGCGGATGTAAGAAGTAGCTGTCACACCAACATAACAAAGTTGACTTGTTTATTTTAGTTCTTTTGCAGCGCGACACTATCCAGATATATAAATAATCAAAGGAACAGGGTTTGTTTACTATTTTACCAGATACTTTTAGAACAAAAGACCTTACGAGCGTATACAATACATCTACCCTTCATCAGCATCATTTCAGCCGAAAGACGTCCACTGCTGGACATAGGCCTCCCCCAACCACCGCCACTTCGATCGGTTCTGTGCTTCCCGCATCCATCGGATTACTGCGGCCTTCACAAGGTCATCGGTCTATCGTCTCTTCCAACCCCCAAAAAAAATGACAAGCACCTACCCTTCATAGAATTAGTACATTACTGCCGCGATCTATAATTACTACTTTGCTGGTCGCGCTGATGATGGCCGACAGCGCAGCTCCAGGCCGACACAGCGCGGTCAGCGTGCAGCACTTGATGGACGAGCTGAGATAAAGGCTGAGGCCGTCGGTCGAGGCCGACACAGCGAGGACAGCAAGGGCTGCAATGATGGCCAAACTGGAAGGCCTAGAGCGTAGCTAGGCTAGCTCGAGGCAATCATAGCGTGACCAGCGAAGCAGTCATAGTGGGCCAAGGCTTGTATAGTGCTTAACTCAAAAATGCAAGTACCTAATCTAAATAAAACCAGCAAGTAAAGATTTAGATTTCCTACTGATTTTCCACTGCACAAATTTTTCATATGCAAGCTTATATTTTTCCTTTAAGTTTCACGGTATTAAATTTTCAACCTAATTTAGCTTCATCTTTAATGTCTGGCGGTGTTAAACACATTGAATCGGAAGAATTTTCGCTTTGGGAGCTCATTTCTAGCAAAAAAGTCACTAAATAAAAATAAAATTTTCGCTGAACCGCGCTTTTGTTACTTCTTTGTTTTTTTTTTAACAATGGTAGTTGGAACTATACAGCCAAATATGGAATAAAATCTTTTTGTTCCTATCTCTATAAATACAAACAGCTGTGTTTTAAATAAAATCTTTTTGCATTTGATTTTTTTAAACGTTGAAACGTCAAAATAGCGGCCGGCAATGTTTTGCCGGCCTGTTAGAGCGACCAGCAAAACTTTGCCGGCCGCTCCTTGAAACAGAACGGCTAGGTCGACTTTGCTCAAACAAGGTTGTCAAAATAATGACCACATTACATGCATTTTTGAGTAAATAATAATTATGTGTTATGTAAACTTGATCATTATTATCTCGCCCTCAGGTCCGCCCTCGTCCCTACAAATGCACGCAATGCGGTAAATCGTTCCTCACTCAACAGAACCTGAATCAGCACGAGAAAACACATTCTGGAGTCAAGGATTTCGTCTGTAATATATGCAGTAAGTCATATTATTCTGTATTTTTAGCTCTTTCATACGAGTAGCTTATACAATTTATTATACAGGATGTAATTGAAAACATGCGACAAATTGAAATGGGAGATTCAGTAACTGTTACCTAATCATTATAAATTGATATTTCCGAAATATAAATTGTGAAAAAAAAATCGTGTTATTAACGTCTTAGATAGTGCAAACTAAATTATTGTCTTCACGTAGACACGATTTTATGGCGTTCCAGTAAAATTAAATAAATTTAAAACAAACAAAAAAATTCAAGTATCAATTTCAGGCTCGTTCAGACCAGCGCGACACGCGACGCGACACAAAGGCACCGCTCGTCGCGCGCGATTTTTTTTTTCACAATTTATATTTCGGAAATAACAATTTATAATGATTAGGTAACAGTTACTGAATCTCCCATTTCAATTTGTCGCATGTTTTCAATTTCATCCTGTATGTATTTACAAAAAATTGAGGTAAATTAAAAGATAATTAAGCAAGTATATAGATTGTCACTTTTTAGGGTTCTGTTAAAAAACGGAACCCTTATAGATTCGTCATGTCTGTCTGTCTGTCTGTCTGTCTGTCTGTCTGTCTATCTATCTGTCTGTCTGTCTGTCTGTCCGTCCGTTTGTCACAGCCACTTTTTTCCGAAACTATAAGAGCTATGCTGTTGAAATTTGGTAAGTAGATGTATTCTGTGAACCGCATTAAGATTTTCACACAAAAATAGAAAAAATAATAATTTTGGAGTTCCCCATACTTAGAACTGAAACTCAAAATTTTTTTTTTCATCAATCCCATACGTGTGGGGTATCTATGGATAGGTCTTCAAAAATGATATTGAGGTTTCTAATATAATTTTTTTCTAAACTGAATAGTTTGTGCGAGAGACACTTCCAAAGTGGTAAAATGTGTGTCCCCCCCCCTGTAACTTCTAAAATAAGAGAATGATAAAACTAAAAAAAATATATAATGTACATTACTATGTAAACTTCCACCGAAAATTGGTTTGAACGAGATCTAGCAAGTAGTTTTTTTTTAATACGTCATAAATCGTAAACTTATCGTTACTTGCTGCTACGGAACCCTTCATGGGCGAGTACGACACGCACTTGGCCGCTTTTTTATTAGTACGTTCATAATCGTTGAAATCTGTTATGAAATGCCTGAGATACAGGGAACGAAAATTATCGCAAAATTAATTTGAGTTGTGATTAGTTGAATGATTTGTCAACAGCCAATCAGCAGTTTCCGCGCTAATGAAAATTTGTCTCATTAATTTTGCGATCATTTTCGTTCGAGAAAGTGGCCCTAAAGGTGGTTTTATAACGGCGAGGCGAGGCGTGGATGGGATGGGCGAGAATTGAAATCACGCTTACCCTTTTACATCGAAAGATGTCAAGCGCTGTCTCGCGATGTCTCGCGCAAGCTCGCGCTATCATGCGCCGCCCGGCCAGCCTAGAATATAGTATGCAGAGATGTCTCGCGTTGGTCGGAGCGAGCTGGCGCGTGCCAGCGCGAGACATCGCGAGAAGGAGAGAGACCGTGCGGGTGGGTCCTCGATGGCCGATGCGCAATTTGTATGTACTAACAAATATTTCAATTCTCGCCTCGCACATCCTCGCGAATCTAGACCTTTCACACCAAAAATGGGCAGGGTGTGGATAAAAAATTTGCCATATAAATTTCAATTCTCGCCCGTCACATCCACGCCTCGCCTCGCCTCGCCTCGCCTCGCCGGTGTCAAACCACCTTAAGGGCGCTTACAGACCCTCTTTGAGGAGTGGCTGGAGAGACGCCACGGCGTTCTCACCTTCCGCCTAACGCAGGTCCTCACCGGACACGGCTGCTTCGGGAGGTTCCTGTTCAGGATAAGGCGGGAGGAAACACCCGGGTGTCACCATTGTGTGGATCGGCCTGAGGACACGGTGGAGCATACGGTGGAGGTCTGCCCAGCTTGGGCGGAGCAACGCCGTGTCCTCGTAGAGGCGATCGGCGGCGGTGATCTCTCGCGTCCGGCCCCGGTTCAGGCCATGGTACGGAGCGAGAGGAAATGGCAGGCCGTCACCTCCTTCTGCGAAGCGGTAATGCTCGCGAAGGAGGAGGCGGAACGCGTGAGGGAGAGGCAAAATTCGCGCCCTCACGCCCCAAACCGCCGCAATAGGAGGAGACGCCCGGGGCGGGAATCGCGAGCCGATTTCCGGCCACCGTAGGCGCGGGCTTGCGGACGGTGAGCAATGGGTAGCTCGCCGTCCGATAAGGACCAAGCCCGGGTCGACGGCGCGTCGTGTTCCACGCGCGCCTCAAAGAGATGTCAGCAGAATTGACGGGGTCCGCTAGGGCCAATGCCTGCCGGGGGTTCGAAGAAAACCGATCGGGAAATCGTGGCCCCCGGCAACAGGGCAACCGAAGGAACACGGGTGGGTTTTAGTCAGTAAGAGTCTGACACGCCCTCCCGCTCCGCCCAGAGCGGGAGAAGTTATTTGATAATTTCCCACCCAAAAAAAAAAAAAAAAGGGCGCTTACAGACCAACGACACTCGATCGACGACGAGCGCTGCGGCGTAGTCGCCTTACTGACGACCGTGGACGACGACGTCGCCCAGTTGTGTCGTTGCAGTAAGTCCGTACAGTCGGCAACAAATAGTCTAGAACACGCACGTAAATTACGAGTAAAATGAGTGACGACGAAATTAATGTCGATTTATTAATTTCTTCAATTAAAAAACACGAATGTGTTTGGAACTACAAATCCAAAGAATATAGTAATAAAATTAATACAACAAATGCTTGGAAATCGGTGTGTGCAGAGGTCATACAAAATTATGAACAATAAAACCAAAAATTAAAAAAAAAAACTATTTGTGAGTAAAGTATTTATTATTATTTATTCTTTAGAAAGCTTACAGTCTAATATCTATTTACTATGTACAATAGCGCTTACGGTTGCCATTTAAAAGCTTCCACAAATTAAAAACTATGTACCTAAAATTAAAAAGAAAGAAAAGATAAAAGATACAAAAATAAAAACAAAATCTTCTTAAATATAACCTAACAAAAAAATGTTCTTTAAACAAAACAAAATAAATTCTTCTTTAAAACAAAACATAAAATATAAAACATAAAAAGATATTTAAATTTATGTATAATCGTGTCGTCTTCATTTATTATACCAAATAGGTCTGTTTATTCAAACAAATATAATATTTATATGAAATCTGATTGCGGCGACGACGTCGTCGTCCACGGTTCGTCAGCAAGTCGACTACGCCGCAGTACTCGTCGTTAATCGAGTGTCGTTGGTCTGTAAGCGCCCTAAGTCTTTTACAAATATCAAGTTACAAAACAAACATTCAAATAAATGTTTTATTTTTATTTTCCAGACAAAGCCTTTAGCACGCAACACAACTTGGAAGTGCACGGCGTGGTTCACTCCGGGAACAAAGCGTTTGTGTGCAGTGTGTGTGGCAAGGCGTTCGCTAGGAGAGCAGAGTTGAGAGACCATATGCGGATACACACTGGTATGTATCGGAATACGGTGAATAATAATTAACTGTTTGGCAAGACTAATCACAGTCCACGTAAGAATGAAAAAAAAAAATGTATGACTAGGCAAACAGGAACATTTTCATAGCGACTTATACTCCATTTGAAATTAGATTAGACATTTAAACAAACCTTTTTTACAGTCCGTTCAACCGATTTTGACTTCTATACCGTAGGCATAAGGATGGCATTAAAAGCAAAAAAGTGGTTACAATACCAACTGTTTACTGCAGCTGCCATTTGTCATGCCACTATCGCAATAGAAGTCAAATTCGGTTGAACGGACTGTAAAAATGGTTTAGTTAATGTCTAATCTTATTTCGAACGGAGTATAGATCTGTCTTTTTTAGTCAATGATGAATTTAAAAAAAAAACTGGTATTCAGCGGTATATCAGCTGAATACCAAAATTTTACATGGAGCGACTGCCTATCTGACTTCCACATCCCAGTTACTGGGTAACATGGTAAGACACCAGTCTTGTCATTCTGACATGACAGCCGGGACCAACGGCTTAACGTGCTGTCCGAGGCACGGAGCGGTCTCGATATGTAATGTAGCTTAAAACCTCATATCCACTAGACAATATTTGGCACGTGACATGTTGCACAACATTTTGCTCAACATGTTGAAAGTTAGCGCGGAACTTTAGCAATGTTGTGTCTCCGCACGATCAGTCGTCGACAATATGTAGCCGGAGGAACCTAGTGGTTAGGTAATAGGTAATACGGGCTGGTATCCGCAACTCTACATCAAAGCGCGTATTTTGCGTACGGGTGGGAAAATCGATTATTCGATCCACCCCAGCTCCTCAAAGAAGGCCAGCAACGCCTTGGTGTCACTGACAATCTCACGTAGGGTACCTGGGTTACCGAAGTACTTGGCACTGTATGTGGCGACCACTGGGCAGTTTAACAGCACATGAGCTGCTGTCTCGTCGTCCTCTATGTAGGCTCTGCACAGCGGACTGTCTGTGACTGCTATGACAAAGAGATGTTTATTAAACGACCCGTGGCCAGTTACAGCTGCTGTAACTATACGCAGCTGCTGTTTTGTTAATCGGAGAACCTAGTGGTTATAATTTTATCGAAAAATGCATCAAAAAGAAAAAAAAGAACACGGTGGGTTAGAAATTACTTACAAAATAAATAAAATGTGATCTCCGTGTGGTTGATGGATTTGATGCTCAACTACATGTTTCACGGAAACAAACAACAAGCCGCGCGTCATATTGCACGCCAACTGGCAACGTCGCGCGCAGTTGTGCAATTTTGCAGAACATGTCTCAACATGCCTCAGGCAACAATTGACGCACAACACGTGACGCTCACGTCACGTGTTGTGCGTCAATTGTTGCCTAGTGGATACGAGGCTTAACTTTCAATCGACCTGTGCGGCTGTTATCATTTAGCCACAAACCCCTCAAAGCTTGTTATTATAATAAAAACCTTTTCCTACCCACTTCAGGCGAGCGTCCATTCTCGTGCGACATCTGCGGATCTCGTTTTACTCAGCGCTCGAACTTACATTCTCATCGCAGAGCGACGCACTTCGACGATAAACGATACCACTGTGAACTGTGTCCGAAGAGGTTCAAGAGGAGGAGGTACGTAGAAAGTGCTACAAGGTTCTTTTGGCGTTTGAATGACTTTGACAAGATGGCGCTGTCGGTAAACATTTGTGCAATTGTCACAGAAATTGTATTGAAAAAACATATTGGCGGCGTTCGTTCCGATTTTGGCCACGCGATAAAAGATTGAAATAAGAACCACCCTTTCTCTAAAATAACTGATTTAATTCCAAATGTAATTATTTAACCTCAAAATGGATACTAATACCCAAATTAATCTTAAAGTCGTT
Organism: Agrochola lychnidis; assembly: GCA_963680765.1. NCBI lineage: Eukaryota > Metazoa > Arthropoda > Insecta > Lepidoptera > Noctuidae > Agrochola > Agrochola lychnidis. Next base: position 16,849,047 of record OY796872.1, read on the forward strand.
ATCCCAATATCATAATCTAAAACTGTGTAATAAAACTACATATTCACAATATTTCAGGGATAAGGAAAATAACATGCAACACCAAGATATTTTGTCTGTAATTTATATTTTATTGCCAACATCAAATTCAATATTCTACACCATACCATCACATCTCCTATTATAATATCACAATTCAATCCGTATTCTAATATTTACCATGAAACTAACAGGTTACCTTAATTTACAGTAGATTTCCACCAATACCATGCCAATCTATCTTTTTACCGACACAGCCACCAAATACATCTTACCGCCACGAGCGCTCAACCCAGAAGGCCCGTTATTCCGCTATTCTGACATATCGAATCTTTGGGTGTTGCCAGTACAATATCCAACAATTACGTATTAATAAATTGAAACCTAACAAGATCTACACACTTGAAGACGTTACGTCATCATCTGCATCCTCTGCCTGTTTTTTCCCAACTATGTGGCTAAGAATACGCTGAAATGCAGGTGACGCAGCACAGTACAGTACAAATTTGGCAGGGTATGGCAGGCGAGGCAGGCATAGGCCGCGAGCGCGTGCTACGACGCAGCTACACAGACACGTTCGCGTCCTAGCTAGTACAAACAATCTGTCATTGAACTGTCTGCACGCGTCGCGCAAGAATCTGTGCCGGCACTACAACGAGACGCAGAGCAGGACAGACATGTCTGCGTCGCACGTGCCTGCGCCGCAGCGGTGGGCCGCGTCCCCTGCGTGTCGGCATACGCTTAGCCTGTATGTTGGGGTCGGGTTCCAGTCTTATTGTATCCGATATTTTTAGAGTTCCGTAGCCAAATGGCAAAAAACGGAACCCATATGGATTCGTCATGTCTGTCTGTCCGTCCTTATGTCACAGCCACTTTTTTCCGAAACTATTAGAACTATGCTGTTGAAACTTGGTAAGTAGATGTATTCTGTGAACCGCATTAAGATTTTCACACAAAAATAGAAAAAAAAAACAATAAATAATGGGGGTTCCCCATACTTAGAACTGAAATTCAAATATTTTTTTTACCATTCCCTCACGTGTATCTATGGATAGGTCTTCAAAAATGATATTGACGTTTCTAATATCATTTTTTTCTAAACTGAATAGTTTGCGCGAGAGACACTTCCAAAGTGGTGAAATGTGTCCCTGTAACTTCTAAAATAAGAGAATGATAAAACTAAAAAAAAAATGTGACGTACATTACTATGTAAACTTTCACCGAAAATTGGTTAGAACGAGATCTAGTAAGTAGTTTTTTTTTTTTGTTTTTACAAAGTGAAAAAAATTTATTAAATTACGAAGTCTGTGGCAAAAAACGAAAGAAACCAAAGACACCGACTTCCGAAAGACATTTTTCACTTTGTAGTTTTTTTTTGGAAGTCGGTTGTTTTTTGTTTTTGTAAAAAGTTTTTTAAATCATGATGTTAACAATATCATTGATTTCTCAGCAGGCATCAATGTTATAACCAAATCCAACAATTTCCTCATCAGGTTACTGGAATACCACATAAAGGCGTCGCACACTGGCGAGCGGCCACTGAAGTGCGGCATCTGTCACCTGTCGTTCGTGTACCCCGAGCATTACAAGAAGCACGTGCGGATACACAGCGGGGAGAGGCCTTATGTTTGTGAGGTAAGTCGTGTGTCTGCACTCATCATCATCTGCTTAGCTTTATTCCAAATTTTTCTATAGGCTAGTTGACAGTAAGAAAAATAGTTTATGAATAACCGTCCCCGGTTTCACCCGCATAAGTCTCTATCCCGTGGGAATATTGGGATAAAAAGTATCCTACGTCCTAAACCCAGGTTATGGTCTACCCATGTGCCAAGTTTCATTCAAATCCGTTCAGCCGTTTTAGCTTGAAAGCGTAACAAATAAACGAAAAATCATATAATACTAGTTTAGATGTATTGTTAAATGATTGTGAGCTAAAAACTTCAAAAATCCGGGCAATTAAGACGCAGATATATAACAGTGACCTTGAATGGTTAGCTTGCGTGTTCTGTACTGAGCTCACGCAACGCGTCGTACGTCCAGCCAGTAAGTAATAGGACTCGCCCATCAAGGAGCGCTGTCCCAAATGAGACGCATTATTAATTTATTACACGTAAAACAAAAGGTATTTTAATAAAACACGTATACTAAAAGATCAGTAATTTAATTATCTTTAAAATGGTGAAGTTTTCAGAAAAATACGCTTGATGGATTTTGCGTCATTCTCAGTTTTTTATCCGCGTTAGACATAACTTTACAAACTAATTTCACTATGTAATATAAACATAATAAAAAATATGCCTATATTAAAATATTAAAAAAATGCTCTAATTTAACACATATTTTTTCCAAATCACTGACACTACTCGTTCAGACGTCATCTTCAGTATAAAATCATTAAATGTCAGCTATCGTCGCCTTAAAATAAATTTATACAGGCTGGCGCAATAGAACGTGCATATTGCATTATCTTTTTTGCGGGGGTAGACAGCGCGCGGGCGGGGGGAGCCTATAGCGTTGGGTAGGCGGGCTTGTGGAGTTTTAGTCCCCATGGGTCACTTCGACGGGAAGTATCGCGCATTTTTCGAGAACTCTCGTTCATACATTGTTACTAGGCGATTATATTGTTTTGAATATGGACTCCCCCCTCGGCCGCGCGCTGCAATATGCACCTTCTATTGCGCCGTCCTGTTTTAGCAATTATTTTTTTAAAATAAATACCCGAAAAAGAACATTACTAGAGGATTCAGGAGGATCATTACGAGAGGGATTATTAGAGGAGCTCGTGGCTAAGTAATAACAGCCGCACTGGTCGATCCATCAGGTTAAGCTACGCTTGCCAGGGTTGGTCAGTGGATGGGTGATCATCTTTACATACTGAGACTCCCGTGCCTCGGAAAGCACGTCAAGCCGTTGGTCCCGGCTGTCATTCGTGGATCTTTGACAGTCGTTACGGGTCGTCAGAAACCTGAAAGTCTGACAACCAGTCTTACCAAGGGGTATCGTATTACCCAGTTACTGGGTTGTGGAAGTCAGATAGGCAGTTGCTCCATGTAAAATACTGGTATTCAGCTGCGTCCGGTTAGACTGGAAGCCGACCCTAACATAGTTGGGAAAAGGCTAGGCAGATGATGACCCGAAAAAGAACATTACTAATTGGTTTTTCAGAAACGGTCATCTAGCCTATTTCAGCAGAATTTTCTGAAGCCATAATGAAAATGATCTTGTCATTATGTATGAATTGCCCACCATAAATTGTAAGGATTATTGAAGAGTTGTCCTCCATCCTTGGTCACATGAAGTTATATTTGGGTATATTAATGGCTTCGAATCTTTAGCCCTCATACCTACGGGCGATTTTTTTATCGCGCACTGGATTTTCAACGCACTGCTTAGCGCTGAAAGTTGAAAATCCAACTGTTGACGCGAGGGGTGCATTTTGGTGAATAGTCAATACCCGGCTCAACACAGAATTTAAAATGCCGTGCGCGATAAAAAATTATCGCGTTCAAAAATCACCCGTGCCTACCAGGGCCCTATATCACAAAACTATAGATAGTGCAACCCACGAAGACGCGCCCCACTCCGCGATACTGTACTGTAAGCTGAACTAGTACGGCGCGGATCGGAGTGGGGCGCGTCTTCGTGGATTGCACTGTCTATACAAGTCTACAAAATTGTTTAGTTGTAAAAAAAATTGCGTAACAGAGAAATTACAAATATGTAGAGTTGCAATTCTTTTGCAATTTTAAAAGCGTTGTAAAAAGCATGAAGACTATGTTGAAATTGTAGACTTGTCACAACAATTTACATATTTGTAAGGTTTTCTGTTACAATTGTGTTAAAGCTTAGAGTTTTGTGGTACACGAATTTGTAGAATTGATGTTAGAAACCTTTGTAGAGTTTTCAAGCGTATCAAAAATGCATTTAAAGAATACATTTCGTTGATTTATTATAACATATTTTTGTGCGACAATAATTTTGTTCGAGAAAATGGCACTTGTTTATCTGTATATATAAAATGGTAAACTGACTGACTGACTGACTGACTGACTGGGTGATATATCAACACACAGCCCAAACCACTGGTCCTAGAGACATGAAACTTGGAGGGTGTGTTCTTTGTGATGAGTAAGTATCCACTAAGATTTTTTTGGAAAATCGACCTTTAAGGGGTTGAAAAGGGGGGAATTTGTTTGTATGAAAAATCTTATTCCTTGAGTTAACAAACTTGAAACTTTGCAAGAATACTTATCTATGTAAATTATAAAGTTGTCCATTTTTAGTTTTTCTAAACTACCCCCTAAGGGAGGATTGGGGGGTGTCAAAGTTTGTATGGAAGAATTTTAACGCGCGGTCTGATTAACTCGAAACTCAATATTTATACTTAAGACTAAAAACAAATAAAAACGTATATCAAGGTTTTTTGAAAACCTACCCCTAACGGGGTGAAAAGGGGTATTCATTATGACAGGGGAGGATTTTACTGTTTGGCTTGATTAACTTGAAAATTGGTATAAATAATCTATGTCAAATAATGGAAACATCATAATAGACTTTTTCAAAAATTACTATCACGCTATTTGCTATGGGGGATGAGCAATATTGCATTATGTTCGTATTCTTCTATACTTTACCGCAAACTGAAGAAAGACTATCCAAAAGGTTAGAATATTGTAGATAATTACGGATTTAACCTTTTAAAAGATTATCATCACGCTATACCTATATGGAGCTAAGTAGTTAATCATAACATATACAGGGTGGATATTGATATGGGGCAATAAGGGCAGGTACCTTAACCGTTGTCGCTACAAGAAAACGGTCTTAGGAGACTGTCCTTAACTTTTTGAAACATTTTGATCTGCATTCACAGATTCTGATTAAATTGTACAGTCAGCAAGAACATGAGCAAATTTCACCAAAACTTTTTTGATGCCAGTCGATCCTATTTCTTATTACTAGGGTAAAAAAAACTATATCGGGTCAACTGAGGTTTGAGTACGAGAAAATTCAGAAATTGCAAAAAACTTTCCATACATTTCGTAGGAAATGAGCCTGAGAGGAGATAGAACAACACGAAATATTATCCGCAACGATCAAAATCCGTAATGCGCGCTTAGCCTAAGTTTTTAATATCTATTTCAACTTGACGTCTCCACGCGTTTCTGAGAAAAAGTGTCTTGACAGGCAACGATGTCATCCTTTAAGGGTTTCCATTTTTCATTTTGAGGTACGGAACCCTAAAACAGATTTATTATCTATCTGTTTGTTACCTTTTCATGCCGTAACGGCTGAACAGATTTAGATGAATGGCATACGGATAGGCCATGACCTGGGTTTGGACATGTGATAAGTACTCTGAATATCGGTAGTACGTTTCTGTGGGATATTTTCCGACCTTTACGCGTGCGAAGCCGCGGGCAAAAGCTAGTAACGAATAAAAGTTGTATTGGAGTCCTGAAGGCCAATTCTCGTATTTAAAAATGATCAAAATCTAGTCGCAATATCATATTAGCGACAATCGTTGTCAAAAATGTAAGAAAATTAGAGGTATTCTTGACAGATTCGGAATGCGAACGTTCTTAAAAATACTGGTATTGCCTCTCTATTTTATAAAATGATCACTTTTTTGTTTATACTAATTGGTCGCGCTTCCCTCCCCAGATCTGCGGCAAGTCGTTCAACTCGCGCGACAACCGCAACACGCACCGCTTCGTGCACAGCGACAAGAAGCCCTACGAGTGCGTCGCGTGCGGCGCCGGCTACATGCGCAAGCAGCTGCTGTACGCGCACATGAACACCAGCGTACGTACACACACACACGTACACACACACACGTACACACAGCGACAAGAAGCCCTACGAGTGCGTCGCGTGCGGCGCCGGCTACATGCGCAAGCAGCTGCTGTACGCGCACATGAACACCAGCGTACGTACACACACACACGTACACACACACACGTACACACAGCGACAAGAAGCCCTACGAGTGCGTCGCGTGCGGCGCCGGCTACATGCGCAAGCAGCTGCTGTACGCGCACATGAACACCAGCGTACGTACACACACACACGTACACACACACACGTACACACAGCGACAAGAAGCCCTACGAGTGCGTCGCGTGCGGCGCCGGCTACATGCGCAAGCAGCTGCTGTACGCGCACATGAACACCAGCGTACGTACACACACACACGTACACACACACACGTACACACAGCGACAAGAAGCCCTACGAGTGCGTCGCGTGCGGCGCCGGCTACATGCGCAAGCAGCTGCTGTACGCGCACATGAACACCAGCGTACGTACACACACACACGTACACACACACACGTACACACAGCGACAAGAAGCCCTACGAGTGCGTCGCGTGCGGCGCCGGCTACATGCGCAAGCAGCTGCTGTACGCGCACATGAACACCAGCGTACGTACACACACACACGTACACACACACACGTACACACAGCGACAAGAAGCCCTACGAGTGCGTCGCGTGCGGCGCCGGCTACATGCGCAAGCAGCTGCTGTACGCGCACATGAACACCAGCGTACGTACACACACACACGTACACACACACACGTACACACAGCGACAAGAAGCCCTACGAGTGCGTCGCTTGCGGCGCCGGCTACATGCGCAAGCAGCTGCTGTACGCGCACATGAACACCAGCGTACGTACACACACACACGTACACACACACACGTACACACAGCGACAAGAAGCCCTACGAGTGCGTCGCGTGCGGCGCCGGCTACATGCGCAAGCAGCTGCTGTACGCGCACATGAACACCAGCGTACGTACACACACACACGTACACACACACACGTACACACAGCGACAAGAAGCCCTACGAGTGCGTCGCGTGCGGCGCCGGCTACATGCGCAAGCAGCTGCTGTACGCGCACATGAACACCAGCGTACGTACACACACACACGTACACACACACACGTACACACAGCGACAAGAAGCCCTACGAGTGCGTCGCGTGCGGCGCCGGCTACATGCGCAAGCAGCTGCTGTACGCGCACATGAACACCAGCGTACGTACACACACACACGTACACACACACACGTACACACAGCGACAAGAAGCCCTACGAGTGCGTCGCGTGCGGCGCCGGCTACATGCGCAAGCAGCTGCTGTACGCGCACATGAACACCAGCGTACGTACACACACACACGTACACACACACACGTACACACAGCGACAAGAAGCCCTACGAGTGCGTCGCGTGCGGCGCCGGCTACATGCGCAAGCAGCTGCTGTACGCGCACATGAACACCAGCGTACGTACACACACACACGTACACACACGCACGTACACACAGCGACAACCGCAACACGCACCGCTTCGTGTACGTTGCGTACTGTATTTCTATTTTCTTAATGTCCCTCGGCAAACTTCGTGTTTCGTCAGTCGTCGGATTTCTATCAGTTGCCCTTTGCACTTGGTGCAGACCGGACGCTCTCAATCGACTTGCAAGTATATACAGTTGTTAATACTATTTTAACTTAATGTAATTTACTTTAAAAAATGGGAGGCGCGGAAATAGGCGCTAAAGTCGCAGATAGGAAAATAGTTTTACAGCTATAGTTCTCACGGAAATCAAAACAAAACAACAAGAAAGTACTTAGTTCTGAATTCAAATTATTATACACGATTAATCTAATAATTGATGGACATGGAAATTAGCATTCGTTTGTATTCGGAAATCCGATGATGCACGAGACATTAAGAAAATAGAAATACCACCACCACCCACACCACACTAACATGCGGCGATCATCTATACTATCTTTTTCTGTATAATTTTAGAATCTCATGGCAGTTTTATACTGCATTTATTTAAAACCGTATGAAAATTGGGATGTTGGCGTGTGATCAGAATTTTTTCCGTAAAATATCGTCCAAAACAGCGCGAGCTTAAGGGGCCGCCTCTACGAGCGAAAGAATCGCGACGGATCCGAGCTTCTACGTAGAGTAATCTCCACTAACGAACGATTATTGGAGTGGAGTGGAGAGAGCCCCTAAGAAGAGAGTGTATAGAAATACGTGACACGACGATAATATCGCCACGAAACTTGAATGAGTTCATACTGGCGCGAATAGTCGCGTAACTTCCACATAATTAAAACAATCGAGGGGTGCAGTAAGTTTCTGCGCATATTCGTCTCGGTTTGAACAGTCATTTAATGCCACACCCAAAAAATGATCTTTTTACTCTAATCCGTTACCTAGACGATCAAAAATCCTTGACTTATAAAATTAACAATTGATTTGTTAATTATTTTCTTTGCAGGGACATTTGGCGGAGTCGATAGTAGTCAATCAACCTAGGGTTATCAAAGTTACTGAAAATGTAAGTGTTTTTTTCTTTTTCATTTTAGACTACTTAATAATAAGATTGTTTGGCAAGGGAGCAAACAACTATTTTTATGGCGAGAGTGTTTCTTTGAATCCAGAGCGGAGCGAAGGATTCTAGAGTGTTATTATTAATTTTCAGAGCCGCCATCTTGGATTTACATTTTGTAATCACTATCGACTTTAGCACCCTCAAAAACTGAAAACGACACCAACGAAAAATATAAAAAAAATCGCCGCCGTCTTAAATTTTCATTTTGACAAAATTCACACTCTTTCTTGCCAGTCTGTTACTTGTTCATACAATGTTCGTGTTTGATCTCTTTGGTGATTGGAAATTTTACTAACAATATCCACATTCCAAATTCAAATCACTTTTAATCCCTAGGGATTAAAAAGCTATTTTAGTCCCTGTTTACGAGGACTAAATTAGCTCTTTTTGAATAGATGTGATAAAAAATTCTTTAATTAATTCACTGACAGACATTGCACATATTACGCCACTGTGTCTAGAAACATGAAAAAACTGAGAAAATTCCCAGTTACGTATCAACCAATTCAAAAGTTTTAGATCAAATATTGATGATGCCATTCCGAAGACAGTCATCAATAAAGATCGGATATTCGGATGCATATTTACCTAAAGTTAATATTTGGCTAAGAAATTATGGAAGTGGCTTCTTAATAAATAAAAAAAATAACATAAATCCCGGAATTCCATAACATCCGGGAATGCACACTAATCAGATACATGGTATGGAAATGACTTATCAGCCCTCTTATGAAGGTTACTTTTGCGGTGTTAACATAAAAATTTATATACCCACTAAACATTTTTTTACGAAACTCAAGACACCGAGTTGTTTGTCGCTATGTGCTATGCCAATTTGGCAACCTTCTTTACAACATTAGCTATCATTTATATTTATATAGATAAAAAGTACTAAATTTATCAAATCCGGAGTCGCGAGATTTTTGCGATCGATATAAAAGTGCATTCCATATTAGCCAACACCTGAACGTTAGAAAATATAATACATTCGATTCTATAATCACAACTCTTAAAAGTCGATCCGGGAATCCCGGAATTTTTTCGATACAAAAGTGCATTCTATAATAGCCAGCACCTCAAGTTTAGGTAAATATGCATCCGAATATCCGATCTCTAGTCATCAAGTAATATTAATAGTTTACAATCCGAGCAGTCGTCGAGATTAAGCATGCAGTGTTATTGCTAATTAGCCAATGGTGCCGATTCTCTTGTACACCGAACTAAACTATCACTAAAATTCCTTACTTTTGACTTTGAGAATCTCAAAGCTATTCTGCAAAATAAATTCTCTAATTTAAAAATAATTTTGACACATCTAAATCGAATTTGACAATCGTGACTCCACACGTGATACTTTTTTTTTAGTGGAAAATTATTAAATTACTTCTCCCGCTCTGGGCGGAGCGAGAGGGCGTGTCAGACTCTTACTGACTAAAACCCACCCGTGTTCTTTCGGTTGCCCTGTTGCCGGGGGCCACGATGTCCCCATCGGTTTTCTTCGAACCCCCGGCAGGCACTGGCCCTAGCGGGCCCCGTCAATTCTGCTGACATCTCTTTGAGGCACGCGTAGAACACGTTGCGCCGTCGACCCGGGCTTGGTCCTTACCGGACGGCGAGCTACCCATTGCTCACCGTCCGCAAGCCCGCGCCTACGGTGGCCGGAAATCGGCTCGCGATTCCCGCCCCGGGCGTCTCCTCGTTAGGGGCGTGAGGGCGCGAACTTTGCCTCTCCCTCACGCGTTCCGTCTCCTCCTTCGCGAGCATTACCGCTTCGCAGAAGGAGGTGACGGCCTGCCATTTCCTCTCGCTCCGTACCATGGCCTGAACCAGGGCCGGACGCGAGAGATCACCGCCGCCGATCGCCTCCACGAGGACACGGCGTTGCTCCGCCCAAGCCGGGCAGACCTCCATCGTATGCTCCACCGTGTCCTCAGGCCGATCCACACAATGGTGACACCCGGGTGTTTCCTCCCGCCTTATCCTAAACAGGAACCTCCCGAAGCAGCCGTGTCCGGGAGGACCTGCGTCAGGCGGAAGGTGAGGACGCCGTGGCGCCTCTCAAGCCACTCCTCAAAGAGGGGACTTATCGCCGCAATTGTGGCGTGCCCACCACACGTGATACCTAACCACGTGAATCTTTTAAGACCGGCTCTAAAAAGACGCGCAGGGGGGGCAACCTCGACGTGTTTTGTATGGAATTTTTTACTTTTTGTTTGGAAAATAAGAAAAATTATTACCTACATGTTGAGTGTTAGCGTTTTATAAAGGGGGTCGAAATTTTCTTTGTTTTTGCGATTGGACACACCGTTTTAGGGATATAAGCAAAAAAAAAAAAGATTCAGTACTGTTTTTGCATCTGAAGTCGAGGTGTTGGTGTGAATTTAAAAGTTCATGACAATCAATCAGTCAGATTTAGTTATAAAATCGAAAATTTAGGTGAAAAACGTCAAATTCAGAATAGCAAAATTGTCATTTTCACTCAATTAACATCTCAGTACTAAGTGCTGTCAAACTAAAATATAGTTAAGTTGTGTCACTTTAGTCTATTTCAGAATGAGAAATCGTCGTTTGACAGGAATAAACAAAATTTTGGTGATTTTTAGTCTAGTTTAGAGGCATTTTTGACGAGAATCGGCACCATTTACCACTATATCAACTTAACCTCTATAAATGTTTTCTATTTTCAGGGCTCAAACCAACCAACAGAAATAGCCCACATAGAAGCGAAAAATAGTAAATTTGATGCGGTAAGACAATCATAATTATACTATCGTCCATTGATGAAAATAAGATTTAATTTAAATCATAATAATTTAATTAAATTAGCATTACGTAAATTTACTTCTTATAATTACTTCATTATACTCAACATTCAAATGAAATAAAAATGTATTAGTTGATTGAAGGTTAAACTACGCTTGCCGCGGTCGAGTACGTAGATGGGTGACCATTAATTACATATCGACACCCTTCCGTGCCTCAGAAAGCACGTTAAGCCCTTGGTCCCGACTGTCATTTGTAGATCTTTAACAGTCGTTACGGGTAGTCGGAAGCCCGAAAGTCTGACCACCGGTCTTACTAAGGAGTATCATGTTACCCAGTAACTGGGTTGTGGAGGTCAGATAGGCAGTCGCTCCATATAAAATACGGGTATTCAGCTGCCCCAACATATAGTCCGTGCAATCTACGACGACGCGCCCCACTCCGCGATACTGTACTGTAAGCTGAACTAGTACGGCGCGGAGCGGAGTGGGGCGCGTCTTCGTGGATTGCGCGGACTGTAGTTGGGAAAAGGCTAGGCAGATGATGGAAGTTTAACTATTTCTTGTAACCTAATTTTTTATTTCTAGATATTTGAATCCAATGAATTGGAAGCGAGCGTAAAATCTGTCGGTAAGTCTTATTTTTATTTAATTTAAATTTTTAGTTCACTAGTTAGCCACATTTCATATTTCCATACAGTAATATTGCCAAATTAATCAAAACAGCGAAATATTTGACATCTATTTGCGACGTTGCCCACTTTCAGAATAAACGCTCTTAATAACATCCAAATTAATATGATTTCAGTGAAAGCGGAAACTGAAGTGAATCTAGAAGACACCAAGTTTTACATAACGGATGATAAGAAGTTAATATTACAAGACAGTGGTTAGTATTCCTTGATTTTATCGCTAGGGACACGAAAAAAGTATCGATACTTTATCAAGTACATTTCCATTCGATACCGATACTTTTGTACTCGATACTTTGCATTCGATCCTTTTACTCCATGAGTACTTTTTGGCAGGTATCGTATCGAATAAGAAATTAAGTTTTAAATGGGTAATCTTAGAAATTACCCATTTAAAACTTGCGACCTTAAGGCTTATAGTTTATAGTTATGGCAACGCCATCTAGTTCACTCGTTCTGAACCTTCTAAAACATTACATCGATCTTTGCTCGAAATCGTTCCTTCCATTCACAGTTAAATTCCTAACCTAACTTCATTCATTTACTACACTAATCGATCACTCATTCACTCACTAGTTCACTGTTGTCATTTGTTTTTTCATGTCCTGCCCTACTGATGTTAAACTGACGTTATTTACTGACTGATATTGACTTATGCTCTATGCGCATTAGGCCCTAAGAAAAGTACTCGATACCTTGAAGTATCGATACTTTTGTTTCGATACTTATATGAGTACGATTTTTGTTTTCGATACTACTCATGATTATAGTATCGATACTTTCTATACGATACCGTGTCCCTATTTATGACTAGCTGCGCCCCTTGCTTTCACCCACATAAGTCTCGGTCCCGTGGGAATATCGGGATAAAAAGTATCCTATGTTCTAATCCAGGTCACGGTGTACCCACATGTCTAATTTCATCAAAATCTGTTCAGTGAAAGCGTAACAAACAAACAAATTCACTTTGGCATTTATAATATTACTTAGGACTAGCGACCCTTTTGCGAATTCGCTCGCACGATTAAATACATAAATGAGTACATTATAGGCTAGCTTGGCGCCTAATCAGCGTTGCCAGACGTCTTGATTTTGGCGGGACGTCCCAAATTTTTGGCCCAAAATTAAATGTCCCGCGCGGGACAGGTTCAGTCCCGATGTTCTGGGATAGAAAAATAAATAAGTAATCATCATCTGCCTAGCCTTTTCCCAACTATGTTGGGGTCGGAAAATAACTTTCATTTCGGAAGTCGGTGTCTTTGGATCAGTATTTTAGTTTTTTGACACCGACTTCCGAAATTAAAGTTATTTTTCACTTTGTAGTTTGGAAGTCGGTTGTATTTTTTGTAAAAAAGTTTTTTTTTTTCACTTTTTAGTGGGTTGGTTTGTAATTTATCTAAGTTACAATAGCCTTATGTCAACTGCTCATCAAAAATACCCAAATCACTATAGATGTGCCTTTAATATTTGAAGAGTTCCCTCGATTTCTCCAAGATCCCATCATCAGATCGTAACCAAATGACAATGGGACCGACTTGAAAGTATACACTTTCAAACAAAAAAGAATTTTTCAAATCAGTCCAGCCGTCTTTGAGTAATCGGAGAACATACATTAAAAAAAAATATTTATCCCGATGAATTGAGAACCTCCTCTTTTTTTTGAAGTCTGTAACAGCTTTAAAATAAGAATTAATTCATATATATTTTTTTATGACATCTTTCCTCTCGCTTTCCTTCAATCTGTGGGAGTGATTTCGTGAAAAGGGACGGCAGTGTGTAACAGGAAGCCGGGGAAGCGCGCGCTATTTGATTTGACCAATGAGCGCGCGCGGTGCTAGAGTTGGCCGTCAGATGGTACCAACCCATTTTCCTAGAGGTTGGTACTGTCAACCAAGATATTACGTCATAAATGCGACTACTGTAAGCCTCGCTTGTTTTTTTTTATTATTTTGGCAATGGCTTGATTCTGTAAACTTTTCTTTTTTCAGATAAAACAACATTGAATCTAATACAAGAGGGCGATGAGTCTACGTTGTTAACTATACGTAAGTTTAAATAATATACAGTGTGATTCTTCATAATGTGCACATATCGAAATGTGGGAGTCTATGCTAAATTTTAACGACAGAAAAAATATTTAAAAAAACCTAAATTTATTTTTTAATGGAATTAAAAAAAAAATTGTAACAAAACTGTGTAACTTTTAAACTAAATCATCTATCGCGATGAAACAAACTCCATAATGATTGAAAGTAATTAAGCGTCTACATAAAATGAAAATTGAGAAAAAAAACTACCCTCATTTGAAAATAAACATGTTTTTTTAGCAAAAATCTGTTTTTTTTTTCCATACATTTTTACAATAATTGTAAAATTTATAAATAAGATGCCAAAGAGAACAATTTTTTTTTTTCAATTAAAAAATGTAAAAAAAAACCGTCTATAAAGTTAAGCATAGATTCCCTGATTTCGATATGTGCACATTATGAAGAATCACACTGTATATTATTTACAAAGTTACAAATTGTCGAAAAAAAAAAAATGGAAAAATATTAAGTTTTCATTCATCATTTTTGGTATTACGGAACACATTCAAATTTATCATAAATTTTCGAAAGCTAGTAGTACTATCGCGTCAAGCAATAATTGTCAATGTGAGCGTGATAGTATTGCTCACTGTAGGTGTATATCGCTCCGACAGGCACTCACACTAGCGCAACGTGCTTGAAATTGAATTTTGCAAACATCTCGATTTGTAGTTGCGAGCCGTGTTCGCAGGCCTTATTCATTCAGTTTTTTTTTTAATTCTCAGACAATATAGGAGAGAGAGCTGAAGGCACTATTCTAGAAGCGGTTGATGCTGATCAACTTGGCGAACAGACTGAGGTCAGTACTAAGGAAATACAGTCACTTTACAAAACGAATTCTAACTTTTCTTTTTTCTAGCGCTACTGCTGAGCACGAGGTCCTCCGAGGACCTTTTTTTTTGGGTGGGTAATGATTAAATAACTTCTCCCGCTGTGGGCGGAGCGAGAAGGCGTGTCAAACCTTCTGTTGCCTGTGTTGCCGGGGCCACGGTATCCCTTTCGGAGTTCCCCTTGCCCCGGCAGGCATCGCCCCTAGCAGCTCCCTACAGTTCTGCTGACATCTCCGTGAGGCGCGCGTGGAACACAACGCGCCGTCGACCCGGGCCTGGTCCTGGAAATCGATTTCCAGGCTGGGCAAAATGTTGCTGGATTCTTCCATTGGGAATTTCTCAGTAGCAGCCCGGAGTCTGGATTTGTGCCCGATTGATGGCAATGGGCTCGTCCCCTATTACATGGAACTTAATCATAACTGTCGAAATCTGGCTGTACGAATAGTACTATCGAAGAAACGCATATATGTAAGCAGTTTGAAAAGAAAATCCCGTGAACGCGATGACCACATTTATTTAACGGCCGCTTTCTATAGCAGCCGAGCGCTGCAAGCAGAAATAATCCTTACGGTGTATAGATGCGTTTCTTCGGCAGTACATACAAAAATTGCACTAAATAACCGCAAAAATTATAATAGTATATTTTAATATTTCAGATCGTAGCAAATGATGAAAATGGCGGAATGGTGCGTCTCATACAAATCAAACTACCGGACGGGAATAACGGATGGGTTGCTATCAACCGCTGATACTAAGTAAGATAAGACTGGCCTTAGCACGAACACAACAATTATCATTATCTGCCTGCCTTTACCCAACTATGTTGGAGTCAGCTTCCAATCTAACCGGATAATAATAATTTATTTCATAAGCTTAATAGAAACGGTTACTGCATTACTTAATCTAAGTTATTTAACTACATGCTAGATTTTGTAAAAACTCCTGACACCCGAACTTATCCTGTATGTCAGTATTTTACCGAGCGACTTCACAGATCTGATGGGCATTAGTTATCGTTAATAAAACGTATATCGCCAAAACAATTCAATGTCATAGTAAAAGGAGTGGAAGTACGTTATCTTCATACAAACGCACCGCGCGCGGCTTGTATGTGTGCGCCATCGTATCTATGTATCGCCGCACGCACACTTAAACAAAATCTCGACCCGTTTCTCAGTGCGCTAGTCGGGGCTAACGCCGCACAAG
Organism: Agrochola lychnidis; assembly: GCA_963680765.1. Classification (NCBI taxonomy): domain Eukaryota; kingdom Metazoa; phylum Arthropoda; class Insecta; order Lepidoptera; family Noctuidae; genus Agrochola; species Agrochola lychnidis. Next base: position 16,865,063 of record OY796872.1, read on the forward strand.
GTTCGCGCGTCACGGCTTTTCGGCACAACTAAATGTATGAAAAATGAGTGATAATCGCAGGAGAAATTATTGCTGTGTATTTGGGTGTCTAAATAATTCATCGATTCCAGAGTTGTCTCTGTTCAGATTACCTACTGAACAGGAAAGGTAACCAAGTCACTTATTCTAGCATATAATTTTTACTTGATGATGAGATACCTACTTATTTTTTGTTGTATTAGATAACTATCAGACAGACGAAGTAGGCAGGCCTACTTTCCCACTAAAATGTATTAGGTATCTACTTTTGATCTGTGTGCTTTGCTTACGTTTAGTCATGCCGATTTCTCAATATTGTAGGTATAGTAAAGTAACTAAGTACTTACAGTTATAAAATCGTAATTTCAAATATTTGACGAATTGTGAATCAGATAGCTAAAAGTGACAACCCTGAGACAGGCAAGTATGGTAGGCAATTATATCGCTGATTGGGCCGGAGATAGCCTACTAGGAACTTCTTATACTATGACAATGTTTATAAATGTAGACAGTCCTAAGCCTGAAAAATACCTATTATTCAAGGCAATGGCACGTAAAAAGGAGACGTTTCATTTTTGTATGGAACTCCGGCCATAACATGTACACTTCAGAAAACCTGGGAAACGAACTCCTAAATACAATGAAGACTGTTTTTTTTCCATAATATCTAATACTTTTTGGGCACAAAATAAAAACCGAAAATGTTTGACGTTTGTCAGGAGAAATACGATTATCGACAGCTAGCCATTTTCGTCCAGAAGTACCTACAAATCTACAATCCACAAAAGCAGTTTTTTATTTTTATGATGAATCATACTTTCTAATTAATCAAAAAAGTTGTATAAGATAGCTATCTTATTGTAGTACAGAAATACACGCCTTTCATATTTATTTGAATTAAATTTCGTCTACATGATATTATTTTCTTAAAATGTAACATGATTTCTGGACGAAAGCAGTATGCAAGTAAAACGACGCCATGATGAATAAAATATGGCAATAATTTGTTAAACTATTATTTTTTGTGCCGAAGTAATCAGGGGAATAAACAGGAAAGAATATTTTTCCTCAATTCGTGGAATTTTTCCCTTTTTTTTCATTAACGTACACTTTAAGGCCGAAAATGAAACATCTCCTTTATCGGAGAGGCAACCGGATGGCGAGTGGTAATCGGGGTCTTGAAGTGATACCGAACCCCCGTACCGTCCGAGTGGACCCCAAATGGACGGGGCGGAGATACGGGGAAATCGGTTATGCCAAAACGTCTGCATTGTAGGTACCTACCGATACACCGGTATGTGCAAAAAAAACTACAAGGTTATTGTAGGTATGTTAATATAAGTATTGAGTATTTTTTGCAACTACCTACATAATATTATGTAAGTATTGTTTTTTTCTATTAATCATAAATGCAGACTTTTTGGCATAACCGATTTAGATGTTTCGATATTTATCATAGTTATTGACTTTTTGCAGTATTTCTCATTACCAATAGAACGAACGATTGACGTACAATTGATTAGCAATGCGTTTGTACATTATTAGACTATTTATTGCAGTGTACGCGGTGGCGCGGCCAGAAAGTATGGTTCCTAGCCGCGCCACCTATTTTGTTAAATGTCTCTAGTACAGACGCCAGCACATCAAGCTACCCGAAACTGTCAAATTTTCCCAATCAACTTCGAACCTTATGCTTCAGCGATAAAGTTGAAAATCTATTAAAGAAATTTGACAGATTGTAGTAGCTTGTGGTGCTGGCGTCTGTACATTTTTTACTGTTATGTACAATAATGAACATATTATGTACAATTATTCTTATTAACCCCGATTCAAAATTCGACTGTGGCGCGGCCAGGAAGTACCACGCGGAAATTGTTAATGTTTGTGACAGTACTTTATCCTTCGGTGCAATTTTTCACGGAATGGCTCAAATGATAGACTAAGTTAAAAGTAGCAAATTATTAAAATTAAACAATATTTGAAACATAACATTTAGGCAATATTATGTGGCATTTATTTATTGTTAAGTTCGTGTTATAATATATACACAGTCGGAATTTATTGTAGAATTATGATTTTATCTATTATTTTATATAATATCATAAAGAGGTAAAATTTGTGAGTTTGTAAGTAGAGGGTCATCTTCGAAACTGCAGAACCGATACCGAAAATTCTTTTATTAATAGAAAGCTACAGTATTGCCGAGTATGATAGGATATATTTTGTTAAATAAGTTAATATTCTCGCGGTTGATCTCGCGGGCAGAAGCTAGTTTTTAAAGTGAAACTTTTATTACATCGTCTCAAACTTTTTCGTCTGTGTGTTGCATGTCGCGTGACGGTCGGCCGCGGAGTAGGGATAAAGTGAAAAGTTTCACTTTTACCGTGGTTTCATAAAACCACACAATCCTTTTTTTTATAAAAGACTGAAAAATAATGGCAATTGTCATTCTTACAAGAATTTTATCCAATTGAGTTTTGATAATATTGAAGCTGACTTACACTGTTTGTCCACCGCCACTGCCAACGGGACGTCAACGAGAAACTAGATTATTCGTACCAAACGAGACGTCACGTTGACGTACTATCAAAGAATCACATATCTAAGCAGTTTGAAAACAAAATCCCGTGAACACGATGACCACATCTGTTTAACAGCCGCTTTCTATAACGACCGAGCGTTGCAAGCAGAAATAGTCCTTACGGAGTAAGTAATATGCGCTTCTTCGATAGCGGACACTTCTTGCTGGCGGACACGCGGTCATAGTTAAGAGGGAACAGGGCCTGCGATTTTCCATACAAATGTACATCCCGTTTTTTCTTCCTAAATATTGCCTCTAGAGATTTTTTTTTTTTTCATAAAATCAAGGTCTGCTGTAGACACGTCCCTGTTATTTCCTTTTTTTCAGCAACTAATTGGTAAAGAAAATATGACCCTCCAAAAATTACAAAAATCCTCCATTTTTACCGCCGTGATTAGAGGACTACCAGACAAATTCGAAAAGTTTTTAATATAAAAGAAAATTATAAGAACATAGTCTTTTAAAAAAATTTAATGTAAAAAATTATTGAATCGGCTCAGTTTTTGAGGAGAAAAAATGGGAAAACGAAACGTTGATCTCGTCAAAAAAATTGTGATTTAATCGGTCTGAGCTGCAGCTGTCCCTATCACACTCTACAGGGGCAGACTTGAGGTAAGACGACGGCAATAGTTTCTTCAAATAACAATTTTGAAATTCCTCGCAGGCCCTGTTCCCTCTTAATGTAAGTATCGCTACTTCGGCACCATCATCTCGTTCTCGTTGATGTCCCGTTGACGTGGCGGTGGACAAACATCCTTACACTTTCATAATCGACTTTAAATCGGCTTTAGTTCGGCTTGTTATAGCGTCGTCTCAATCACTCATTCCTGGGTGACAATCTATTTCTAACGATACGTCATATTTAACATCCAGGTACTGTTACAATTATTTACTCTGTTGTGTAATGCTCAAAGGCATCGTACGTCTCATCAAATAGCCTATGCCGGTAATGTTGGCTCCACTGTTGTAGGACGAACACGAATACGCTTCGGCGCTACCTAATAGGTCCGTTGTTAAAGTTTAACAGTGGAGCCAACTTTACAACAAAAGTACTATTTGATGAAACGCACTATAGGATATGTTTATTAGGAAATACTACTAAGGGCTGATTTTTAAATCGAAATCGAAGGAATAAATTCAGTGCTACAAGAATCTTTTGGCGTTTGACTGATACGTTTCTATCTAGCTGGCTCCCTGAGCCACAGCAAAAAAACTGGTCTAGACTGTTAGCTTATTGAATGTACCTGTCTAAGCGAACGAAAATATTCATTTTACCTCCGCCACAAAAGCAGAAATGGCATTTAATTTCGGTTTCCATCCAGCGGGACCCTCCGTTATTCTTTGCTTAGACTTAAAACGTCGTAACGGTTATTACGACGAAATTTTGCGGTCCCAACATTGTTTACTTAACATAGTTTTTGGTTATAACGACTATTGGCTATATCAACCGTAATCCGACGGTCTCTTCGAAGTCGTTATAAACGGTTTTCACTGTACATACGATTAATTTTCTTTTAATCCCGTGGGGTCTTTTCTATTCTTAGTATTAAAAGTAAAAGTAGTAAGTATACCAAATTAAAGCTAGCCGGCTCTGCGCCGTCATCTCGTTCTCGTTGACGTCCCGTTGACTGTGGCGGTGGACAAACGTCCTAAGTCAATCGTTTATCACGACTGCTGGTGGCCAGTTTTCTCAGTGAAGTCAAATTGTTAGAACAATGTTGTAGCCCGAGTAAATAATCTTTAAAAATTATGTATTTTAATAAGAAATACCGCAAAGCGGAAATTGTTAATAATTGTAATTTGTATAAATAGGATATTACTTTATGTAAATAATGAAGCACTGTATTGTTCTATGAAATAAAATATTTTTTATATGATCCAAGGTCGATTGTTTTTTTTGAAATCTCTATAATCTACTTTTTAATCGACGAAAAAAAGGAGGAGGTTCTCAAAGTCGACATGTATACAACGTGTAACGTTAAATGCGCAAAACCTGAAAATTGTTTGATCAGAATAACGAGCAGAATCAATTGGAACTATTTTTAATAGAGGTCACATTTTTCCAAAAATCTTCATCAAAAACGTTGCCGTGTCTATTTATTAATAGGTCAAACCATCACATGCGCAAACCCGCCAAAATAGGTAAACAAACACAAATTGTTGTCGACCAATTTAAATTTTCTCATACGCGGGACAATAATAGTTTTTATTTCAATGCAAATACGAATCTTACGAACTAAAACAGCACATAAAAACTACAATTTTTTTAATTATTTTTTTCTCTCTGAAATAGGTCAATTGAATTAAAAATCAGTTGAGGTGTCTGAGATTTTGTGCATTTAACGTTACGCGTGGTATATATATATTTTTTTATGAATGACTACGCATAACTTTTATATTGTTTCTTCGTTATTTTCTTTCTTTTCTAAATATACTTTTTTCGTTCTCACCAATACAATTTTATTCTCACAACACCCATAGTTTGCACATAAAAGACGCAAATGAAGAAAGAGTTATTTTTTAAGTGAAGAAAGAGTTATTCCTGGGCAAAGGCTTCCCTCCACTCCTATAATATTTCGCGAGACCGCGCGTTGTCCTTCCAGTTTGGACGGAACCTATCCAGGTCGAACTAGATAGGTTCTGTTCAAACCTTCATTTACATCCAGATAAAGCTGAATTAAAGCCACTTCGTCTTATCTATCGCTAGGAGGGTAGCTGCCCCCTTTGCCCCTCCGACGACGCCCTTGTATCCGCCTCCTGTTTAGGGTTCCGTACCCAAAGCACAAGACTAAAAAAGGAACAGACTGCAAGCTTCATACTAATGCTTTGCGCGAGATCACTACTACACGCACAGCTTTGTGTGCGTGCAGTGTCACAGACAAGGTGCGCGGGGGGTGCACCGGCGCCCGCTAGAGGCCAAACCGGTTTTAGCCGGCTCAGTCAGACGACAAACTTCAGGGGTACGCTGCGAGTCGTGTGCCAGCGGTATGAGTGACGCGGATTTTTTTTAGGCTTAATAAAAATGGCAAATTGTTGTAAGTACTGTGTGCATCAATAATAGTAGGAAAAGCAAGGTTTATGTTTTATCCAAAGGATTTTGTCAGGTAATTATCTATATCTACTCATACCTACTCATTTTTAATCCTTATTACAGAATTATTTAATTAAGAGGTAGGTAGTAACCTAAATAACAAAGATTGCAACAAGGTTTTCCCATAAGAATTATTATTTATTAATCTTATGGTTTACCGCCTATATTAGCGAGTTACTGGTGTCGATTCCCTTATTCACGAACTTAAACTAAATTTAAGTTCAGTGCATCTTTTTCTTTCTATTTCAATCAAAGTAAAGTAAACAAAAAAGTAAAAGTAAAGTAAAAAGTAAACTTCAGACGTCTGCGATGCTTTTTCAGCGAGATATCGACGATAACGTGTTTGTCACCGTTTCAATGGCGCGGCCGAAAATATAAACAGGATTTTTTTCTATATTTTTACAAATTCAATCTACTATTTCCCAAAATTTCAGGTCTCTGTGACGATGGCCGCGCGGTTCGCCGCGTTTCAATGGCGCGGCCACGTTCAAACCCTTATAACTTTTTAACCATTGCTTTGACTAATTTATGGTTTTTGGGAGTCAAAGAAGAGACAGATAAAGATAAGGATTTACAGAAATTAATAACTTACATAATAAATGGATTTCCTAGATACATGTCAGATTTACCAATTAACCTTAGAGTATACCACAAGTAGAGCAGTGGTGGCCCAGTGGTAACGGCCGCGACTTACGAGTTGTACGTCGTAGGTTCGAACCCAGACAGGTGCTTTACTTTGTTTAAATTATTTCATCACCACTGCTCTCAAAACGGTGAAGGAAAACATCGTGAGGAAACCGGCATGTCCTAGAACCGAAAATTCGAAGACATGTGACATCTACCAACCCGCACTGGGCCCGCGTGGTGGATTACGGCCCACTCCCTCTCACTGAGAGGAGGCCTGTGTCCCAGCAGTGGGAACATTATAGGCTGATGATGATGATACCACAAGTTTAGGCATGAGCTCTCAACATCAGATGGATTGGTATTTAGGAGCAATCAGGTTCTTATCCCAGAGGTTTTGAGAAGTACCATGTTACAGAAAGTACATATTACACACAGTGGATTTGCTAGCACTATGAGATTGGCAAGACAGAATATATTCTGGCCGGGCATGGCACAAGAAGTAAAGAATTATGTAGAAAAGTGCCAATTTTGTGTAACATATGCACCTCACCTCAGCAGAAATTGCCTTTGATTTGCCATGACGTCCCAAGATACCCATTTCAGTATGTCTCAATGGATATTATTTCAGTGGAAGATCAGAAATTTTTAGTAACAGTTGATCATTTTTCAGACTATTTTGAATTAGATCGTGTAACTACTCTTACATCAAGTGAGACTATTCTTATATGTAAAAGAAATTTTGCACGGCATGGTGTCCCACAGAGGGTTTGTACAGACAATGCTACAAATTTTGTCAATGAACAGTTTAAACTGTTTGCTAACAAGTGGAATTTTGAGCACGTAACTTCATCACCCCACCATCCAGCCTCAAATGGGAAGGCGGAAGCAGCAGTCAAGTGTGCCAAGAAGTTAGTCATTGAAAGCATGAAAACTAAGCAAGATTTATGGTATATTGTGCTCCATCAACGCAACATACCAATAGAAATGGATGGCACAAGCCCTGCGCAAAAACTGTTCTCAAGGCGCACAAGAACTGGTCTACCTTGTTTATTAAATCATCTTGTACCCAAAGTTGTACCAAATGTGGCAGCAAATATTAAAGAAAGGAAAGAGAGAATGAAGGCAACTTTTGATAAGAGATCTAATGATCAGCCACAGTTGTTTGTCGGTCAAAAGGTGTCAACTCGTTTATATCCTGAGAGTGATAACAAATGGAGTTTTGGCATTATCACTAAAGTATTGGATGCAAGGTCTTATATAGTTAAGGTTGGAGATAAGGAATACAGGAGAAACAGAGTTCACATCAGACCATTTGAGGGAGAATATGAACATCAGCACTCTAGAAGACAAGCAACATTAAATTATAATGGTTCATCGCCTCCGGCTGGGATCGAAATGGAGTACGGCACTCATATGGGGCCATGCATTCTGAATCAGTCAAATCCAATGAATAGTGAGCATTCCATAATCGGCGAACAACCTGAGACCAGTTCGATGGACCCAGATGGCGCATTACGTCGTAGTTGTCGCACAAGAACTGTGCCGAGCTATCTAAGAGACTATTCATGCTAATTTGTGTGTGGGCGCCGACTTGATTGAAAAGGGGATGTTTCGGAACGTGTGAGAACTGTCACCTTATGTCAGGCGAGACCCTCCAAAATGTATCGACATTATCTGTGCCAGGACCTAACGACCCTTCCATGTTGTGTCTATTTTTAATTAATATGTGAATTAAATAAAGTTCAAGGCAATTACTAATTCTTTAATTAACATACACGACTTTTACATGTTTTTACAAAAACTTGGGATGGTTTTTATTTAAAAACCGGCCATGTGCGTGTCGGACCACGCACAATGAAGGGTTCCGTAGTTGGGATGAATTTATCCCAAAAACAAACTTAACTTTGTAGTTGAAAAATATGTTCTCCCATACGGAATGTATGGGAAAACATGTTTTTGCAACAGCAAAGTTAAGTTGGTCGGTTATTACTCGTTAACCTGTAGAGCCTTAGCTGTGATAGTTTTCCTTTTAATTTCGTTATATAAGCTACTGTTGTGATTTTTTTCACACACTCAAAACCAACCATTTAGCCGGCAGGGGGGGGGGGACACACTTGACTCTAACAAAAATTAGCACTTTAAAGCTGAATATTTCGCAAACGAATCCCTGAATCCAAAAATGGTTTTCACAAACTCGCAATATTTTTAAAGGACCTTTCTAATGATATCCCTCACCATGGGGTGAAAAAATAAAAAAATAAACATCGACACTTTACGTGTATGAGAGGTATCCTAAAAAAAATGATTTTCATAATTTTGTGTTACCACTTTGTCGGCATAATTAATATGTATACCTATGCCAAATTACAGCTTTCTAGTACTAAGGGTCTCGGAGCTAGACCGCGGACAGACAGACAGACAGACGGACATGACGAAACTATAAGGGTTCCTTGTTTACTACGGAACCCTAAAAAAACGCCATGGCCGCGCGGTCGAAACGGACACTACAGAATTTATTGACGTAATATTTTTCAAACATGCAAACAAGCATACACCATGCATGCAGCATAGCATACAAGCGAGCATGAAATATGCAGCAGGCATTGTTTCTGTCACGGCTCCGGCGCTGCGAGGCTCCGGCGGTCCCACGCGAGCTTATCGTCGCAGATGGTTTTCAGCACCTGCTCAGCTCGCGGGTCGCCTCGCCCCTCCGCGCCTACGCGGGCTTAAATTACACTCTAGGGGTAGGACAGATTTTGTTTTGGAAATTACAGTCAACCACAGATTTTAGGAAGTTAATTTTTTTATTTTCGGAAGCTTTTTACCCGACTACGGCATAGCCAAAAGGAAGGGTTATGATTTTAGCAGTCTATGTATATATGTTTGTATGTATGTATGTATGTTTGCTTTTACGTGTGTTCCACCATAGCGCCTAAACTACTGAACCGATTTTGATGAATGAGGTATCAATAGATTCGTAATAATAGTCCGGGTGACATAGGCTATATAAATTTTCCCTAAATTTAATATGGTGGATTTTACACGTAAATTTCTAACCTCGAAAAAAATTAAAATGATATGATCATGACATGTTTGGTACCAAAAGAAAGGTCTTGATGAGCACATTACAAATATGTAAATAATGTTATACTTTCAAAGTAAATAAATATGTTTAAATTGTTAAAAACAAGCAAAAGTGAGACTGTGCTACGTTGTATCGCAAGATGATACCAACGTGCAGTTAATCAAATCTTAATAAATAAAAACGGTTTGTAATTCCATCCTCAATTCCTCTATGAAGAAAAACAAGTACACACGGCTACACATCAAGCTACACATTTCCAGTTTAAGCTGATCTGGCATTGTAAAGGATTTCCGTACAATGCGAGGTCAGCTAATACTGGAAATTTATAGCTTGATGTGTAGCACTGTGTACAACGAAATATTAATATTTATACACGGGGCACTCAGAAAATTTTGCAATAGATAATAAAAAATAAACAGGTTATACTGGTTATATTACTACAGGTTATATTTTATTTATTAAATCTTTTCAAATAACTCTCCATTGGCGTCTATACACAGTTTCATGCGTCTTAACCAATTTTCATTACACATTTTCCAGTCCACATCAGACACCTCTTTAATCCCTGTTTTCCCTTGAGTTGATTTTTTATTTTGGGGAACAAAAATGACAAATCCATGATTCATCACCCGTAATGAAATCGTAAACGCGCCGAGACGAGCCTGCTTCAAATTTTGCTATCATGTATCATTCTACCCGAACCTCCTTCTGCGTTAGATTGTGTGGTAATCAGCATGAAACTATCTTCTTTACCTGAAGATGCCCGTGTAGAATTTCATTTACACTTCCCGATCCAATCTGCAGTATATGCTGAATCTCTTCATATGTAATTCGCCTATTCACTTAAATTTAATTTTTCACAGCCAGTACGTTTTCTTATGTAACAGCCGTCATAGCCCTATGACGGCCACTTCTTTCTTCGTCCGCCAAAGTTACTTGACCACGCTTAAATTCGTTGAACCAGCGGAAAACAGTCGCTTTAGAAGGATTTTTGTCTATGAACATCATTCGAAGTCTTTCAAATGATTCTTTTGGTTTTAGTCGACATTTGAAATCGTACAAAATCATCGCGCGAAAATGTTCTCGTTGTAAATTCAATTTTCAGTGAGACGTTGCGCGCGGCGTTGTTGTAACGTTTAGCAAGTGTAAAAACGGAAAAGTATAAAATAAAAAATAAAGTTTAATAAAAAACTGTAACCCGACCACGGGAAAATAAAAATGATCTAAAAAGTACGAAACAAGCAAATATTTCAGACAGAAATCAAGACATAGATACAAAAATGGTCAAGGTAAAGCCGTCGTCGCATGCCATTATAATTTTGTAGGTGTTCCTGGCACCCACATGGTATACAGGCATGCGACCACGGCTTTACCTTGACCATTTTTGTACCTATGTCTTGATTTCTGTCTGAAATATTTGCTTGTTTCGTACTTTTTAGATCATTTTTATTTTCCCGTGGTCGGGTTACAGTTTTTTATTAAACTTTATTTTTTATTTATTATCCATTATCTAATAGTCATGGAACAGTAATATAAGTACCTAATTAGGATGTGACACAAAATCATAATGTAGATTACGTTCTGTTATCATATCATTGCGCTTGTATTGCCCAACGGGGTAGGTAACTAGAGGTAGGCAGAGCTGTACAATCATAGATCGAAAATTATTTTTATTGAATTTTTACGGTGTAATATTTGGTAATGACGTAGGTACGGTACATAATGGTGCCGATTCCCTTGTTCACAAACTAAACTAAATTTACGTTCAGTGCATCTTTTTCTTTAGAAAAGGACAGAAGATAAATTTTAGTTTAGTCCTGTCAAATTAATCAGCGCCTGTCACTACTCCATTTATGTTTAGCCGTGATTAAAAACTTGCCTACTAAAATTACGTCAATTTACGTCAAGCGCTGATTAATTTGACAGGACTAAACTAAGATTTATTTTCTGTCCTTTTCTTAATGAAATAGAAAGAAAAAGATGCACAGAACTTAAATTTAGTTTAGTTTGTGAACAAGGGAATCGGCAACATTACCACTAAAATGTGATATTATATAAATTGATTAGTTATTTTATGGTAACTGAAAAGGCTGAATGCCTAGCAGACAGCCTCGAGGCTCAATGCATACCCAGCTCCCTGCCAGTAGACCAAGCTCTCCTCGATGAAATTGACGCTGATGTCGAACGTAGAGCCTTCCCTCCCGTTGATGACCCTGATAATCCTCTGCCTCCCGTCACTCCAGACGAAGGCACGTGTATCATCAAAGGTCTTAAAGCCCGCAAAGCCTCCGGATCAGATGGACTCACCAATAGGGTGATTCAACTTTTTCCTGCCCACCTGATAATACTCTTGACTACCATCTTCAATGGTGCCTTGAGCAATAATATCCAGGGCCAGCCCGTGCATATAGGCGAACTAGGCGACGGCCTAGGGCGCTCGTATTAAGGGGGCGGCAATCGGCGGCATCGAAATTAAAAAAAATACTGAACAGTTATTTTTTATTTACTGAACATTTATTTTTTATTTACCTACAACTTGAAATTTTTACTCCCAAATTTTTACCCATTTTTCTACCAAAATGCGCTCATGGACTTTTACGAAACCATCGGTACGGTTCATCTGGAAATCAAAAGTGAGTTTAGTTGATAGCCTCAACTCGCACCATTGCTAAAAAAATCGCGATTTTAAATTTATTGCTTCTCTTGTTGTATGTTATAATGTTTTGTTCAAAATTAATTTTTAATTTCTCGACGGCATGCGGCATTGAAGCCAAGTCAGAGGCCCATGGGCGGCTTTAAAACTCTGACGCCAGGTTAGTCACTAACCACACGAAAATGAAAGAACATAATTTTATTTTGTCACGAATTTTCTTAAAAGGGCGCCGTTCCAGCCTTTCGCCTAGGGCGTCAGGAATTCTCGGGCCGGCGCTGATAATATCCACTACCATCCATCAAGAGTCTAGTAGGGAAACGAGTACAGTGCACAAACATAGACGCCTCCTGTCATTCCAACCTCGCAGACGAGGTCCTTTGCGATAGCGACCGCGACCCCGAGTAAATGATACTCCTCCCCGACCCTTGCTCGAAAACGAGTTGCCAGCAGTTGTTGCAGCTGAGCACGTAGTTTTAAATTCCCCGAATAATAATCATGATCAAAACTTTGATCCAGCCCGTCCCATCTTCATTTATTTATAATAGCTTAGCTTGGCTTTGATGTCCTCCCTCCGGTAAACGTCCTAAGCTGAGGTTCGTACCCCACAGCGGGTACCCTTAGCGAGCGTTCACCTAGTTTATAAGCTTAGATTGTGTGCTCCTGGCTTTGAGTTTAGCAGCTTAAGGATTGACCTGTTAAATGTCATGACCTCAGAGGTCAGCTATGAGATGGCCAAGCTTTATATTGACTTGGTTTGTTAGTGTGTCAGTTAGTTCTCTCTCGGTTAATCTCGACCGGTTTCTCACGAGAAAATGGGTCGAGATTTTGTTTAAGTGTGCGTGCGGCGACACATAGGTACTATGGGGCACACATACAAGCCGCGCGCGGTGCGTTTGTATGGAGATAGCGTACTTCCTCTCCTTATAAAGGCGTTAGTTGCGCATTTTAACGCTCCTGCTTCGCTCCCGCGTTCCGCGTTGTAGTCGCTCAAGTTTGGCCGAAGCTTTAAGTTTACTTACAAGCAAAAAAAATTAAACCTACTTTATGTACAAAAAATCTCAGTAATCACTAAATATTATATTTTGTATTCTATGTTATTTGCAATGAAAACGAAAACGAACGCTGTATTCATAAATTCTCTGAACCATAGAGTATTATGTTCTGTGCATAGTTATGTGTAATCTGTGGTTATGTCAAAGACCTGTCTAATAGATTGATAGAAAAAATATCTTGTTAATTTTCTTAACGGTAATTCGGCATTTAATTACATCATTCATTCGGTTTTTATTTCATTTTATTTGTTTTCTCGAATGCAGTCTCGTGTTTATAATTATTACTAGTTTAGCTTTAAAATATTCGTCGAAAAAATTTGCATACATCATGAGTAATAGTGAATCTCATTGTGTAATCAACGCCAAGTGTTTAGGTAGTCAGTGTTCATATTAGAGATGGGTCGTACTAAGTAAATTTTGTGCTAGGTCCACCTAGTCCAAATCCGTACAAATACTCGATCCAAATACCTGTTCCACCTAGTCCACGAAGTACGCATACTTTAAAGCAGCGGTCGGCAACACGGGGCCCGCGGCCCGCATGCGTCCCGCGGACGTCTTACTTGCGGCCCGTGAATGTTTTGTTAGATCTTAATGTACCATGTACTTGGAAATAAATTACATCTTATCTTAAACATTTTCAATTGTAAATTATAGAAAAAATAAATATGCTTCTCGTCTAACAGATGAGCATTCAAGAGCCATTCTACAAATTGCAACTAAAAAATTTGACAGCTAACATACAAGAAATAGCCTCCCAAATGCAACCTCAGACATCACACTGAAATTTGTATAAAATCGGTTACCTATTTAGGTACTTTGTAGTTTTCATTTCTGAATTATTTACGGTGGTTATTTTTCTAGTTATTAAGCCCAAACATATAAACATAATGTAAGTATAACGTGTACGAATTAAATTCCGTATGGTTTAACAATTTTTAATAGCATTTTATTTTTTCTGTGGGTTATGACCAATTATACGTAGGTATATTGGGCTTCTAGGGTTAATATCACAAGTGCGGCCCGCCTTTAGTTTATTTTGCCACCTTGTGGCCCTTGCCTGCTAAAAGGTTGCCGACTGCTGCTTTAAAGTATGCATAGTCTTTGCGTACCACCGATACGTGTTGGTACGTACTCGTACGTACGCAGTAATTAATTGTAATCTTCCCTTTATACTTTACACAGGCTTAGCACTGTCAACGTTAAGATTTATCTACATTGTAGATTGCTGGCGTACTTAAAACATTTCAATTAATTTTTCAGAGTAATCACAAATTTGCCTTTTTTAATCAGCCTTAAGAATTTTGATTTAAAACATTAATTGTTGGACTTACTAGGTAACAATACGGCGACCCGGCGTCCACCGAGATTACATTCCCATGAGTCTGTACTTGATACTCGACTGCATTGCATCTATATAGTTTTAAGCGTTTGGGTCGCTATTTAGGTAGTGTATTAGGGTACTCGTAAATAAAACTAGACTGTACAGAAGAACGATATCGGATAGACTATATTTTATTTCCTAAAACACCTTATTTTATACTATTCTTACATTGATACTCTTATTTTTTTTTTTTCTATAGGGCATCTCACAGTTGGTTCCGAGAACCGTGGCTGTTTAACCGGTCAATCCTGTGGCTGCCTTAAGCTGCTACACTCAAAGCCTCCAGTCAGGGCATACATAAACTAAGCTAAAAAGCTTAGGATGAACGCTCGCTAAGGGCACCCCCTGTGGGGTACGAGCCTCGGCTTAGGGCGTTATCCAGAGGGAGGACATCAAAAGATGGGACGGACTGGATCAAAGGGTTTTGATCATTATTAGTAGACGGGGAATTTAAAGCTACGTGCACAGCTGCAACAACTGCTGGCACCTCGTTTTCGAGCAAGGGTCGGGGGGGAGTATTATTTACACGGGGGCGCGGCGGTCGAGATCGCAAAGGACCTCGGCGGCGAAGTCGGAATAACGGGAAGCGTCTGTGTTTGTACACTGTACTTGTTTCCCTATTGCTCTCCTGGAGGAGGGTTATGGGGTCATCGGGGTCTACGAGGATATGCCTTGGACGGCGAACATGACTGATTTTACTCGGGACATAACTGGCGGCCTCGACAACCAGAGGGTTGCGATGTTTGGCCGCGGACTCAAAGAAACGCTTGGAAAGGCGTTTTAGAAATTGGTGGATTGTGGGAATCTTTAGGTCGAGGTGGAGTGCTTCGTTCCTAACGAACCAGGGGGAACCTGTGGCCCTACGAAGGAATCTATTTTGGACTGTTTGCATCCTATGGATATGACAGGGTTTTGCATGAGCAAAGACGGAACCCGCATTGGTCATGATTGGTCGAATGTACGCCGTGTAAACGCGCAATTTGCACCTAAGTGACAATTTGCTACGTGCATTCACCAGGTAAAAGAGTCTACCGAGAGCGAAAGCGGCTCGCGAACGAACCATCTTTATGTGCTCTGCAAAGGTCAAATGATGGTCTAGAACAACACCGAGATATTTAGCTCGCTTCTCCCAGGGGATCGGCTTGCCGAACATGGTGATTGGTCGGGGGAGGGGGTTTCTAAGCCTTGTACGCGGTTTCGTAAAGAGAACCGCTTGGCTTTTATCAGGGTTTACTTCTATCCGCCACTTTGTAAACCATGCGGCCAGTCTATTGACTGCGCGTTGGAGATTGAGGCGAATAATGTCTGGGGAACTATATTTGAAGTAGATGGTAGTGTCGTCTGCGAACAGACTCAACTACGACCTACCGCAACCTTTAGGGATGTCGCTTGTGTATAGCGTGAATATGAGGGGGGACACCACAGAGCCCTGGGGGACACCTGCGCGGATGGGACGGGGAGTGGCTAGCGCTCCTTCGATACGATAACGGAAGACGCAATTCGACAAAAAGTCTCGTAAGATGAGCACGAGACGATCTGGCATACCGAGTTGGTACAGCTTGTATTATAAGCCGTTGTGCCAGACTTTGTCGAAAGCTTTCGCTACGTCGAAGAATACTGCACCGGTCATAGAACCGCGTTGGAAACCAGCGCTTATGAATTCTACGATGCGGTGGGCCTGATGCACGCTAGAGTGCTCAGTTCGAAAGCCGAACTGTTCGTTGGGGATGAGGCCCTTGGTCTCGGCGAAATCTCTGAGACGCTTATAAATAAGCCTCTCATAGATTTTTCCGAGAACCTTGAGCAAACTGATGGGACGGTAGCTAGAGGCCTCGATTTTGGGCTTGCCGGGCTTAGGGATACCGATAACTGTGGCTTCTTTCCACGTCTGGGGGAAGATATTGTTGCTTAAGGCACCATTGAAGATGGTGGTCAAAAGCATTATTAGGTGGGCAGGTTATTATTAGGTGGATGCCTGCCGGGGTTGCGAAGAAGTCCGAAAGGGATATCGTGGCCCCCGGCAACATGGAAACTGAAGGAACATGGGTAGGTTTTAGTCAGTAGGAGTCTGACACGCCCTCCCGCTCCGCCCAGAGCGGGAGAAGTTATTTGATAATTTCTCACCAAAAAAATAAAAATAAATGTAGGTACACAAGTTTAAAAAGAAAAACTTACCTAATGTACTTAAATAAAACTTATTTTATTAAATATTGTATAAACCGTTACTTTTTTGTGAATCAAGACAAAAACATATGGGATTTTTCCTTAAAAAATAGGAGGAAGTTAACCCAATTCGGTCAGTGTGTTGTTGAGGTCAATTTTGATAGCAAGTTAATGTGATAGCTACTATTAATTGTTTTGCTACCAACTTAAAAAAAAAACTTATCTAGATTATGTAAACATAATTTTTTTACTCACCCGATTAAGAAAAATATGAACATTGGTGCCGATTCCCTTGTTCACAAACTAAACTAAATTTAAGTTCAGTGCATCTTTTTCTTTCTATTTCATTAAGAAAAGGACAGAAGATAAATTTTAGTTTAGTCCTGTCAAATTAATCAGCGCCTGTCACTCTCCATACAAGTTTAGACGTGATTAAAAACTTGCCGACTAAAATTACGTCAATTTACGTCAAGCGCTGATTAATTTGACAGGACTAAACTAAAATTTATCTTCTGTCCTTTTCATAGTGAAATAGAAAGAAAAAGATGCACTGAACTTAAATTTAGTTTAGTTTGTGAACAAGGGAATCGGCACCACTGGCTACCTAAACACTCGGCGTTGATAACACGAGATTCACTTTTTTACGACGGATGTTTTAAAGCTAAACAAGTAATAAACAACAACACGAGACCGCATTCGAGATAGAATATAACTGACAGGTGTCAGGAACGTATTGACACATCATAGTTAGCTTTTTTTTAACTACCTACCAATATTTAACAAGACGTTCTGGTTTTAGGTGTATTGGTGTGGGTTTCGCAGGATGCTTTTCCGAAAATTTAAGGTAAATTTCTCCTTAAAAGAGGGCGTACAACAGTACACTGGCGCCACTCCCTTAAAACAATATTATCTCGTGACTGAGAAGGAATTATGAATAACGGCTAATAAGGGGGAACCGATTACTTTTCCGAATTTTTTGTTCGAATTTCATTTTACGGAAAACTATTGACCGACGTCTTTTTTGCTATATGCATTATTTGACACATTTTTAGATCATCGAAATATCATTTGTCATAGGAATTATTTTACCGAACTATATTTCGCCGATTTACAAAATAACTTTATAATATTGGCCGAAGCTTCTTATGAATTTTTTTCATTTGCTAAATGATTTATTTGCCATATTTTCACCACACCGAAACAAAATTTTACGGAATATTATTTGGTCACAAATATATAGCCGGTTACTTGGTAGCATTTTCAATATTAAATTAAAATAAGTGTTATAAAAAGTCAATATGTTGTGCTACAAAATTTAGTGACAAAAACGAATCGCTGCAAAACCGACTTCACGCAGTTTTGTCTGCCCTGCCCTTGAGAGTGTAATTTAAGCCCGCGTTGGCGCTGAGTGGTGGGGCGGCCCGCGAGCTGAGGAGCAGGTGGCTTAAAGGCTCGCCGCCGCGGCTGAGGCTGCCTCGCAGCCGAAACTGCGGTGGTGAGGGTTAAAACCATCTGCGACAATAAGATCGCGTGGGGCCGCCCAAACCCGCAGCGCCGGAGCCGTGACAGAAACAATGCTTGCTGCATGTTGCATGCCTGCTTGCATGATGCATGCTTGTTTGCAAGCTGCATGCTTGCTTGCATGCTGCATGCCTGCTTGCATGCTGTATGCCTGCTTGCACGCTGCATGCCTGCTTGCATGCTGCATGCTTGAAGCAAGCATACTTGTTTGCATGCTTCTTACTGGGATCACTTAAAACCACTTTTGTTCATAATCAACTGTTTTATTAAATAATTAATTAAACAAAATAGTAGGTCGTATGAATGTTCGGAAATATAATATGTACTTCGAACAAATGTTATTTTGGCTAAGTGTAACTTCGGTAAAAAGTTTTTCGACCAAATGAAACGTCGGAGTAACGGAAAAAAATCGAATTGATAATATAATTGGTCAACTGATACAGTGGCAGACGTGACTCCGATGAAGTAAAAAAAAAAAAACGAAATGATAATAGTTGAAAAAAAAATTCAAAAATCATATATTTTGCGAACTTATGGTAGGTAACCCTAATAAGGACCCTCGATAAGTGTGTCTAGAATGTTCAAATAGGTACCTTTTTAAAGTTTTATATTGAGACACGAAAGCTCGCTTTCTAAAGAAAAGCGGCCACATTCCTCTAGATCGTATTTTGTTGCTTCGTGTCTGAATATGAAACTTTATAAAAGGTATTAGAAAATTCTACACACACTTAGGCTGCCTATCCAGTGGAGCGGAGCGGAGAAATGTGCCAATATTAACCAATAGGAGCGGAGAGCTCTGAAGCGGAGTTTAGATTCTATTGGTGAATATTGGCACATTTCTCCACTCCGCTACCTCGTTCCGCTCCAGTGGACAAGTAGCTTTACCGAGGGTCCTTATTAACCATTATATAGTTCCTTCTCAGTCACGAGATAATATTTTTTTAAAGGAGTGGCGCTAGTGTACCGTTGTACGCCCTCTTAACTCGTATTTTAAATAGGTATGTATGTAATCGAAGCTCTAATAATGAGGTTAAAAACTGAAAGCTTATAACAGGTGGCAGCACAGTTGTACGTCTTTATACCGCCATTGTTGTGTTTATGTTTACTTTTGTGTCGATCACAAATTATACGAAAACTATATAATAAATATGTATGAGACTTGTAGTGTAGCACTATTAAAAGACGAGCTAAGGACAGGGAAGCGTCTACCACATGCACTGGTAAAAAAGCAGCTTTAGTGGAAAGTCAATAAATTATGAACACACACACATACATAAACTCACGCCTTCTTCCCATGGGGGTAGGCAGAAACTACAGAACGCCACCTGCTACGATCCTTACATAGTCCTTTTGCCTCGTTTACGTTCATACATCTGGTCATATACGCACGCCGGTTGCGAGTACTACGCACCTGGCCTTTCTGAAGAACATCACCAATAAGGTCAGTATATGTCCTCCTAGGGCGTCCCCGCCCGGCCTTTCCCTTTACATCAGCCTTGTAAATACATTTTGTTAGTCGCCTTTCATTCATCCTCTCAACATGCCCAAACCATCTCAGCATACCCTTTTCAATTTTTGTCACTACATCTTCTTTTAAATCACACCGCTGTCTTATCACATCATTCCTTAGCCTATCATTCATAGTCAGGCCACACATGCTTCGCAAGGAACGCATTTCCACAGCATTTATTCTACTTTCATGTTGTTTTTGCCACACCCAACATTCACTTGCTTATATAACGAACGAACGAACGAAATACGAATACGAACGAACGAATTATGAACGTTTTATAATTTATAGGTTATTTTGTGTTTGTTGACTTTAAGTTCATTTTTTATTAAAGACTGGAGGCGTACGATAGAAATAACCTGATCAGAGTTGAAAACCAACTCTGGCATGATCTTCCTGTCTGAAATCCTTCAGAGATAGCACTTCTAGCACTGATCTAATATAATAATATAAACACACACATACTTTACTATTATTTACATAATATCACATCACAAGTGCCTGTATGTAATGAAAACAGACTTAGTTCCCTTGGGAGCATCACCTATAAAGATAAAGATAATTTTAGCTGTCTAAACATGCGTAACATGCAAATTAAGCATGCAGGATGTCACAATACTAATATTTCGTCCGTACATGTTTCACCCGTAAGGCATACAAATTTATATAATTTACAAAAAAATAAATAAAATTACAAAATAAAACTAAATTCTAAAGGCACTTTGATCCAACTCACTTATAATAACACTTGTCCGTTAATAAATCTCGCATGTTTTTTTAAACAAATTCACCGGCAATGCTTTATATGACTGTGGTATTTTATTATAAATTTTTGGAGCCATACAGGAAACGCTTTTTCCCATTAATGCCGTCTTTCATGTATGCGCACACAGTTGATTTTTGTCACGTCTGTTACGGGGGAAGGCGTCAGCTAGTCATGGAAATAGAGATTGATTTACCATAACAAATGTTGCAATTTCAAAAACATACAAAGATGGTAGGGTTAGTAATTTGTATTTTTTTAATAATGGCATACAGCTGTCGGTCGACTTAAAATTAAACATAGCACGAATGCATCTCTTTTGGGCCTTAAATGCAATTTCTTTGCCTGTGGAATTCCCCCAAAATATAATACCATAGCGCAATAATGATGCTACTAGACTATGATAAGCTATTACTAAGGTGTCTGTGTTAAGCTCTGGGGCCAGTTTATATAAGGCGTACGCAGAGGAGCTCAGCCGTTTACTTAGGTAATAGATCTGTGCCTTCCTTCTATAAACCACTTTCTCCCATAAAAGGTTTAAAGGACAGCACATCGTCTCGACGAAATATCGAATTCAATTTTTTTTCGGAGAGCTATCTCCCACAGTTTTCTTCCTATAACATCTTTGGCAAATACATGGGTCCCCGTATTTTTGCAGTAAACAGCTGCGCAACCCGGCTCAATAATTAATTATGCGTAAAAGAAGTCACTTGTTTACAAAAAAATTATGGCTAGCTGTCAAATTATCAGACGCCAGATATCAGCGCCATCTGAAGCATAGTATAAAGAGAGGAAGTACGCTATCTTCATACAAACGCACCGCGCGCGGTTTTTATGTGTGCGCCGTAGTATCTATGCGTCGCCGCACGCACACTTAAACAAAATCTCGACCCGTTTCTCATGAGAAACCGGTCGAGATTTTGTTTAAGTGTGCGTCCTCTCCTTATACTATGTCTGAAGTGAGCAAGTGGCAGTTTTTATCCCCATTCCCATTTTGCGCTCCTAAAAATATTATTGAACACTTTTAATATAATGATTGCGCCTCTTTTTGTGAGCCCCAAATAATTCCTATTTTGG
Source organism: Agrochola lychnidis (assembly GCA_963680765.1). Lineage (NCBI taxonomy): Eukaryota > Metazoa > Arthropoda > Insecta > Lepidoptera > Noctuidae > Agrochola > Agrochola lychnidis. The sequence continues at coordinate 16,886,585 of OY796872.1, forward strand.
GGTCCTATAAATAATAAATGGCCAAGTAACTGCTAGCATTTAGCAGGTACATGCTATAGTATTTAACAAGTCGTTCTGGTTTTAGGTGAACTGTAAGTTTCGCTGGATGCTTTTCCGAAAACGGCAGGTAAATTGCTCCTTAACTCGTATTGTAAATAGGTTTGAATATAGGTAATCGAAGCTTCTAATAATTCCCATGTTTCGCTCTTAAAAATATTATTGAACACTCTAATATACTGATTGCGCCTCTTTTTGTAAGCCTCAAATAATTCCTATTTTGGGATCCAAAAAATAATAAATGGCCAAGTAACTGCTACCGACTTGGATGTAGCGGTTGGTCACAGTTCTGACCTTACTTGGTCGGGGTACCCAGGCTTAATTATTGCGGCCAACTGTGACAAAAGGACAGAAAGTTAAAAAGAGGCTCAATTATTTAAAAAAAGTGTGCATCATTAGACGCGCAAGAAGTTTTTAGAGGATCATTCATTTAAAAAAGTTTCCATCATCAGAATGTTAACTTGATAAGTTTTTAGAGAGTTACCTAGTTAAATAGTTTCCTTTAAAAAAATGCACTGGTGAAAATATTGATGGATTGTATTTGTAGCTGTCACTTTGCAAATTAATAAATACAAAATCACGCCTTTTTCCCATGGGGATATATAGAAACTACCGAACCCTACCTGCTACGATCCCTACAGACACTAGTTCATTTTATTTTATTGTTGTAGTGATTGTTTAGTAACTTTATAGCCAATAGGGGAATTTACGCCGAATTTTAGGCTAACTTTGCATTAATTAAAAAAATATTTTTTTAATTTTATGTGTGGGGTATGTGTAGGGGAGCATCTGTGTTAAAATGTATACCGCGAAAAGTTCACCCCCGCGTGTACGTTTTTTAGCGTTTCGTGCCTCAAAAGGAAAAAAAGGAACCCTTATAGGATCACTCGTGTGTCCTGTCTGGCTGGCTGGCTATCCGTCTGTCACTGCCAATTTGCTCCGAATCTACTGGACCAATTTAGTTAAAATTTGGTACACATATGAATTTATGTGACCCAAACACGGACGTGTAACGTAAATAAATGAATATTGAATACGGGGGTCACATTTCGGGAGCAAATTGGAAAATAAAAAAAGTTTTGCAAACTACCGTGTAAATGAAAGTGTTACTCCCGTATGGCAACGTTCCCGTTTGGCAATGCTTCATAAACATTAGTTATGTTTTTGTTTGTTTGTTAAAGTGTAATCAGAGTAAAAAGTTCTAGTGTGCCGAATTTATTTAAGTAATATTTTTGCTATGTTCAAGTCTAATTTTATATTTTCGACTTGTTTGTATAGTCACAAATAGATGTACATATTTGGAATGGATAAACAAAGTTTACCTGTATTACATTCTAGTAATGTATGTTGTTGAGTTTGGAGTAAAACAGCCTGCCCAGAGACCACGCCGCGCAACATACCGGGAAAACGACCCTGGTGGGGCGCTGATCTAGAGCGCAAGCGCAGCAAGGTAAACACAGCTCTGAATAGAGCATAAATATATGTGCGGATGAGGACTGGGATAACTACTTTGCGGCTAAATCCAGCTACAAAAATGCATTAAATTCAGGAGCACCTTGGGATGGCGCAAATTCTGTGGTAGCATTGAATCTTGTCAGCAAGCAAACAGGGTAAGGAAAGTACTGGCGCAACAGAATACACCTGGGCCCGCCACCATCCGTAAACCTGATAACACACTCACATCGTCGCCTGAAGAAACAAGACGCGTCCTAATTGAAACTCACTTCCCTGGATGCGTCTTTGCGCAGGTAATCGACTGGCAAGATGAAACCCAAACACCAGCAGACACTGATTGGAGTTGCGCACGCAGCAAGGGCGGATCCAGCCTTCGAGTCAGGGGGGGGTCACATAGTCGGGGTCAGTCAGGACAGGTTCCAATCAGTGGCGGACTAAGCCTTTCGGGGGCCCAAGGGAGCAAAACAAAATAAGGCCGGCGGCGGTCTTCTCAGTATATGTAGGTATTTCTATTAACACTTCACAAAAAAATTATAATGACAGCAAAAAAAAACAAGTATGTATAACGTGCCTAATTTATAACCTAACTACACCATGGACCTCCAACAGGCAGGAGAATTTTTTCAGGGAGGTGCATTTTCGTCTCCTAATCATTAGGATACGATAAGCAAAAATGTAGGGGAGCGCGAGCAAGGCGAATTTTTTTACACTTCGTCTCGGAATTCTCGGTTAGGTTTCTATTCAACATCCAGACAGCAGAAAAGTTTGAGAGTTAGAAAAATATAGAATTCAAGAGCGAGCGTAGCGAGCTCGAAAATTTTAGCACACCGCCTTGTGTAGGAGATAAGGTTTTTTTTAAGTCATAAGTATATAAATATGAGTTCCTTTGTCGACTTGTGCAGAAAGCTTGAGAATGTAGATTGTAGCGAGCGGAGCGAGCTCGAAAATTTTCATCCTTAGCCTCGAACTCTAAACTGCTTCTTGCTGAATATTTATGTTGACCGTGTTTGGGATATCATTAAAAAGTACTTCTTAAGATTTAGGGGGCCGCCAGGACCGGGATCGGGGCGGTTTGTCTTAACACTATTCTGGGGTCTTTAATTTCTACGTCTAGTTGCTAGCTTCAGATAAACCTACATGGACACTTATGAAACGTCAGAAGCTGAGAATCGTGTCACTTGGTCGTTTTCTATAGAAAAGAGCCGGCAGAAAACTCCACGGTCAATCACCATAATTGTAATAACAACACATAGTCTCATTTTGCATGTCGTTCGCATGTGTGGCAATGGCAAACATCCTACGTGGCAACATCATACAAAGTATTTATTTGATTAAATGTATCAATGAGATTAGAAAAAATACCAGTGGTTGACCTAAAGGCAGCCCAGAGGGGGTCATGACCCCCATGACCCCCCCCTGGATCCGCCCTTGGCACGCAGGGTGATCACGTTGGAGAAACTCCAATGGGCCATCCGGAGCTTCCATCCTTTTAAGGCATCTGGTCCTGATGGAGTGTTCCCCGCTTTACTACAGTGCTGGGGGTACTTCTGTCGAAATAAGACTGGTGCCTTTAATGAGAGCGTGCCTGGCCTTTAGATACGTTCCTAAGGGATGGAGGGAAGTGAAAGTAATATTCATCCCCAAGCCAGGTAAGGGTGACTACACAAACGCCAAATCCCACGGACCAAACAATGTAGCCCTAGCCGTTACAACAGCCTGTCCTCCTTTCTCCTAAAAACTCTGGAAAGGCTATGTGAGGGAGAGCTGAGGGATGGCGCTCTGAAAAATATACCGCTAAATGGTAATCAGCACGCATACAGCTCAGGTAAGTCGACCGAATCTGCTCTTCATCTAGTAGTAAGCCAGATAGAGGACGTAATTCATCAAAAAAGGCACCTGTCTGGACACTTTCATTGACATTTTGGAGGAGTGTCGTAGGTTGTGGAAATAATACTCGGACTCCAGATTTGTACAGAATAATGAAGAATCATCTTTATTTAAATAATGTTCCTGCTTATGTACTATTTACAATTATCAACTAACTAGTAAGACTACATATATTTACAAAAGGTTTGACCAATCAGATCACAGCACGTTGTGGACCGTTTGATCCGCAAGGTGTCGCCATAGACGTGCGGGCACATCTCGCCGCGCTCTGACACCGCGGTTATAAATATATGTGACACACGCGCACCGGCATTCATCGAGGCGGCGTTGTCCAGTGATGGTGTGTGTGTAATGCGCGCGTGCGGCAGAAGACAGGGGCGAAGCCCGGAGTACGTCTGGTGGCGTGTGGTGTTGACAGTTCCTGTTCTGTGCTTCCTCTAACAGTTTTCCTGTTTCTTGTACAGATTGTCAAAACGTGCTATGACCAAAAGTTCTTTTGAGAACTGCTGTGGGACTCAATAATGAGTTTCCTATTACGAAAGCCGTTAAAGACCGGGTACCCAAACAATTTATCTTCGATAAAAATACAGGATTCAACTTCACGAGGATCGCGGATGCGATGGTTTGCGCCCCGTAGAGTTGCGAATCTTCACCGACGGATCCAAAACAGGTAGTGGCACAGGTGCTGGAATCTTCTCGGAGGACTTCAACATACACATAGCCACACCATTGGGAGTCCATAACACAGTGTTCCAGGCCGAATGCATGGGGATATCTCTTGCCGTTTCAGCCATCATGGCCAAGAAAGTTAAGGACCACTCGATATGAATACTCTCAGACAGTGTGGCTGTTCTGCAAGTAAAAAAACTTACCAGAAGGGGGTCGAGCATGGCACCAGTGGGGCCTGAACCCATCAAACCACTCCCCTTCGAGTACCTAAGCACTCTGGTAAAGAAACGAATCAGGGAACAACATCATAAACCATGGGTGGACCACGGTGAGTCAGGCAGGCCAAGGAGGCACTCCCTACAATCGACGGCCGCCTCACGAAACAGGTTCTCCGATTAACAAAACAGCAGCTGCGTATAGTTACAGCAGCTGTAACTGGCCACGGGTCGTTTAATAAACACCTCTTTGTCATAGGAGTCACAGACAGTCCGCTGTGCAGAGCCTACATAGAGGACGACGAGACAGCAGCTCATGTGCTGTTAAACTGCCCCGTGGTCGCCACATAGAGGGCAAAGTACTTCGGTAACCCAGGTACCCTACGTGAGATTGTCAGTGATACCAAGGCGTTGCTGGCCTTCTTTGAAGAGCTGTGGTGGATCGAATAACCGATTTTCCCACCCGTACGCAAAATACGCGCTTTGACGTGGAGTTGCGGAAACCAGCCCGTATTGCCTAATACCTGAGTTTGGAGTAACCCACTTGCAAAAACGTTGCTGTGTAAACGTCAAATGAATTCATTTTTGCTTTATCATGTTTAGATTAGATATCGATACCATCACGTCTGTGCAGTTTCGTTAGTTAATTTAATTTGACCCTGTATATCCAATAGTTTAGTCACTCACTATAGCCAATAGTTTAGTCACTCACTATAGCCAATAGTTTCATCACACACTATAGCCAATAGTTTAGTCACTCACTATAGCCAATAGTTTATTCACTCACTATAGCCAATAGTTTAGTCACTCACTATAGTCAATAGTTTAATCACACACTATAGCCAATAGTTTAGTCACTCACTAAAGCCAATAGTTTATTCACTCACTATAGCCAATAGTATAATCACTCACTATAGCCAATAGTTTAATCACTCACTATAGCCAATAATTTAATCACACACTATAGCCAATAGTTTAGTCACTCACTAAAGCCAATAGTTTATTTACTCACTATAGCCAATAGTTTAGTCACTCACTATAGCCAATAGTTTAGTCACTCACTATAGCCAATAGTTTAATCACACACTATAGCCAATAGTTTAGTCACTCACTAAAGCCAATAGTTTATTCACTCACTATAGCCAATAGTTTAGTCACTTACTATAGCCAATAGTTTAGTTACACACTATTATAGCCAATAGTTTAGTCACTCACTAAAGGCAATAATTTAGTCACTCACTATAGCCAATAGTTTAGTCACTCACTATAGCCAATAGTTTAGTCACTCACTATAGCCAATAGTTTAGTCACTCACTATAGCCAATAGTTTAGTCACTCACTATAGCCAATTGTTTAGTCACTCATTATAGCCAATTGATTGACGTTCAGGGGTTCCCAAACTTTTTCACAATGTTTTACTACAATGTTAAGTTTCTAATCGAAATAAGGTACAATGATAGGCAGATTGATGATGGGTGGATAGGCATAAAAATTAAAACATCAATATTATGAAGCTGATTTTTAGGGTTCCGTAGTAAACAAGGAACCCTTATAATTTCGTCATGTCCGTCTGTCTGTCTGTCCGCGGTCTAGCTCCGAGACCCTTAGTACTAGAATGCTGTTAAAGTTTAAGCTGTTAAAATTTGGCATAGGTATACATATTAATTACGCCAACAAAGTGGTAAAGCAAAATTATGAAAAACGTTTTTTTTAGGGTACCTCTCATACACGTAAAGTGGTGATGTTTATTTTTTTATTTTTTACCCCATCGTGAGGGGTATCATTGGAAAGGTCCTTCAAAAATATTGTGAGTTTGTGAAAACCATTTTTGGATTCAGGGATTCGTTTGCGAAATATTAAGCTTTAAAGTGCTAATTTTTGTTAGAGTCAAGTGTCCCCCCCCCCTGCCGGCTAAATGGTTGGTTTTGGGTATATGAAAAAAATCACAGCAGTAGTTTATATAACGAAATTAAAAGGAAAACTATCACAACTAAGTAGGCTCTACAGGTTACCGAGTAATAATCGACCAACTTAACTTTGCAGTTGCAAAAACATGTTTTCCCATACATTCCGTATGGGAGAACATATTTTTCAACTACAAAGTTAAGTTTGTTTTTGGGATAAATTCATCCCAACTACGGAACCCTTCATTGTGCGTGGTCCGACACGCACTTGGCCGGTTTTTTATTTATTGTATAATTTAGCGTGAGTTGGTACCATCGCAGAAAGCCATAACTAACCACCGTAAGGACTATTCTTGCTTGCAGTACTCGGCCGCTATAGAACCGGGGCGGTAACAGATGTGGTCATCGTGTGCACGGGATTATGTTTTCAAAGTGGTTAGTTATGGGTTTCCGCAATGGTGCCTACTCTTCGGCGAGTAAGCGACGCATGCAGTGCGCGCGATTTGAATTGTTTATTTTGTACCCGCAAGTTAGCAATACCTAAGTTTAGTTTCCAAAAATTGCGGCAAGTTTTATCACAATCGGTCAAGTCTTTCATAAGATACAGCTCGACATTAAAAAAAAAAACTTACAGAAATATAACCTTTATTTTATGTTTTTTTTTTTCAGGTGTCAGAAATGGTGGGGAAAAGATGGTATAGTTCTCGAAAAAATCTGTTATTTTTGTTAACAATAAGCATAATCTGTATAAAACATTATACAGATCATATTTATTCTTCTCATTCTTCTACAAATGATGAATTGCCACGAGAACCTGATCTAGTTAAAACATGGAGGTAAGTTTATTTGGTAGATTTTATTAACTTTAGTACAGTTTTCCAAAGAAAAGTATGCGCTTCTGTAATCATTGTGTTTCCGAATTAGCACGAAAGTCGCGCCACAGAGTTACCCCCCACAGAGGCAATGTTTCTAAGTTTTGTAGTACCGCGAAACATGTCAACTTTGCCCACTTTTTTCGAATAATTACAATTTTAATACGATTTTTCTATGGAGATGAATTTTCCTTCATCAGCTCCAACTGTTAGATCGTGTGCATGTGTTAGTATCGCTAAATTTACTATTACTCAACAATGAATTTAATATTTGTTCGATTTTCTTAGCGGACAAAGTTAGGTGGACTTTTAGCCAACTTTGCCCATATTGATTTTTTTACGCAAATATGGCCTTTATGCACACATAAACCTAGTACAAGAATGCGAAGTTAGCAACAAACACGACAGTCGGTAATGGTGCCGATTCCCTTGTTCACAAACTAAACTAAATTTAAGTTCAGTGCATATTTTTTAGGGTTCCGTTAAAAAACGGAACCCTTATAGATTCGTCATGTCTGTCTGTCTGTCTGTCCGTCCGTATGTCACAGCCACTTTTTTCCGAAACTATAAGAGCTATGCTGTTGAAACTTGGTAAGTAGATGTATTCTGTGAACCGCATTAAGATTTTTACACAAAAATAGAAAAAAAACAAATAATTTTGGAGTTCCCCATACTTAGAACTGAAACTCAAAAAATTTTTTTTCATCAATCCCATACGTGTGGAGTATCTATGGATAGGTCTTCAAAAATGATATTGAGGTTTCTAATATCATTTTTTTCTAAACTGAATAGTTTGTGCGAGAGACACTTCCAAAGTGGTAAAATGTGTGTCCCCCCCCCTGTAACTTCTAAAATAAGAGAATAATAAAACTAAAAAAAATATATGATGTATAATACATTACTATGTAAACTTCCACCGAAAATTGGTTTGAACGAGATCTAGCAAGTAGTTTTTTTTTTAATACGTCATAAATCGTAAACTTATCGTTACTTGCTGCTACGGAATCCTTCATGGGCGAGTACGACTCGCACTTGGCCGCTTTTTTTCTATTTTATTAAGAAAAGGAAAGAAGATAAATTTTAGTTTAGTCCTGTCAAATTAATCAGCGCTTGACGTAAATTGACGTAATTTTAGTCGGCAAGTTTTTAATAACGTCTAAACTTGTATGGAGAGTGACAGGCGCTGATTAATTTGACAGGACTAATCTAAAATTTGTCCTCTGTCCTTTTCTTAATGAAATAGAAAGAAAAAGATGCACTGAACTTAAATTTAGTTTAGTTTGTGAACAAGGGAATCGGCACCATTGTCATACATATATTTTCCATCTAAGTCAATCAAAATCGGCGCGACCAGTGCACGGGTACACATTGAGACGCTGAGTCTAGCGGAAGTTCGGCAGGCGCTGGGGAGTCTCAAGCCAAAACGTTCGTCTGGCCCAGACGGGATACCAGTGTTTCTGTTCCGAGACTGCGGGAGGGTACTGGCGGAGCCATTACTTCACATTTTTAATGCATGTTTACATCAAGCCACGTTCCCTCAAAGGTGGAAGATCACGCGCGTTGTTCCGGTCCCTAAAGGAAAACCAAGTTCAGATACCTGTAATTATAGACCGGTGGCTGTACTCTCCACGCCTGCTAAAGTACTCGAGTCGGCTATTCAGCGCTCCGTTCAGGAACAAATGCGTGCGCGTCTGTCAGATGCGCAACATGGGTTCCGACCTGGACGCAGCACTGCTACAAACCTTATTAACTTTATGGTACAGGTGGTGCCGGCAGTAGACTCGGGGGTGCAGGTAGATGCTGCGTACTTCGATTTTAAAAAGGCGTTCGATACGGTGGATAATGACATATTGTTAAGGAAGCTCGCGAAAATTGGATATACACTACCTTTGCTACAGTTCTTCGCTAGCTATATGAAGGATCGCCAGCAATATGTCGACTACAATGGCTGTATATCTCAACCGTATTACACGAGATCGGGCGTGAGCCAGGGCAGCAATGTAGGGCCTCTCGAGTTTATTGTAATGATAAATGACTTGCCGGAAGTCGTCAGACATGGGACTTGTTTATTGTTTGCGGATGACCTGAAATTGCTGCTCGAGGTTCGGGATCATTCGGATTGTGAACGCCTACAGGAAGACATTGACAGAGTGGTCGAATGGAGCAATGACAACAAACTGCATTTTAATGTTGCTAAATGTTCGGTGATGTCGTTCACTCGCGCGCGAACTCCCTTGAGTTATCAGTACAAGGTTGAGGATGTGCCGATGCAACGAGTGTCTCAGGTACGAGACTTAGGGGTAGTCTTCTCTCAGGAACTAACTTTCCGTGAGCATATCAATAAGATATGTAAAAAGGCATACAGAAACCTAGGTTTTGTACTCAGGCAGTCCCAAGGATTCACCAACATCACGACACTAAGGGTACTATATGACGCATTAGTCAGAAGTCACCTCGAACATAGCGCATTCATTTGGGCTCCTCATGAGGCGAAATATAGTGTTATGTTGGAATGTATCCAAAATAAGTTCACGCGACACTTGTATTACAAGCTGTATGGGGTATATCCATTATACCCATTGATGTACCCTACACTATTTGTTCTGGGTATGGTAGGGTATAACACTCTAAGAGTACGACGGGAGTTTTCGCTCGTAGCGTATGTAGTAAAACTACTACGTGGCGTGGCGCATAACCCGGGAGTGCTGCGACACCTACAGCTGTACGTGCCCGACCGGTACGTGTGGAGGCGGCAACGCCCGCCCCTGCTCGCTGTACCTGCAGCCAGGACCAACCTACTGGCGAGAACTCCTCTCACTAGAGCCATACGCGTGGTGAATGAGGTTCACGGGAGGGTTGATGTATTGTGGTGCAACTTGAGTGAATTCGCAAAAGTTACACTATATGTAATAAGTTATTTAGATTAAGATATTTTTTAACTAGGTATAAGGTGTAGATTTAGGATTTAGTTAGTAAGGCCACTCTGTCGCATTGGATCATAGATCTGTAATGATAGTGTAGGTAAGATTGTTATAAATAAATAAATAAATAAATAAATGTTGCCAGAATATTAAGATATTTGCACATCAAAGATATGCTTATTAATGGTTCTTCGGGTAAAGTTTTCCTTGCGGGCAATGTTGGCATATTTCACGGTACCGCGCTTTGTAGTGGTGCACCTGTCATTGTGTGTTTGTATAAAGTTTTATCTCTGTCGGGTTACCTACTCCGGTCTCGGAACAGACGTCGATGGTCAGAACGTCATTTGTCGCTCAAAAGTGTGGAATTGCATAGAGTTGTTAATCAATTTTGTAAACATGGTAACACAAAATAGGCAAGTACCTCAATGGTTGTAACAGCTTTAAGTTTGATCTCATCATCGCGCGTTCGTATTTCCGAGGATAGACGAAGATTCTCGAAGCGCACACTTTTCTTTGGATAGCTGCAGATGTTTTGTTTCTCTGTCTCACAGTTTCAAAAATCCATAAGCCCCGTATTCATTGGGAAACAAAGTTGCCCAGGATTGTTTCAGCAACATATTTTTGTGTTGCTGGCAACATGGAATATTGCAGTGTTGCTGGCAACACTAGTCAAAAGGTGCACCTTTTTTTTGGGACCAAATTCGATATAGCGAGTCGCGCCAACAATGTTGTGCAACTGTTTTTTCAACTTGGTTGGTTGGTTGTCAACTTTTTATATCAAATATAGTATTTTTGGAGCCATTGGTGCCCATTCTCTTGTAAACCGAACTAAACTATAACTAAAATTCCTTACTTTTGACTATGAGAATCTCAAAGCTATTCTGCAAAATAAATTCTCTTTTAAAAATAATTTTGACACATCTAAATCGAATGTGACAATCGCGACTCTACACATGATACCTAACCACGTGAATCTTTTTAAAGCCGGAGGCGCGCAGGGGGGGCAGCCTCGACGTGTTTTTTATGGAATTTTTCACTTTTTGTAAGGAAAATAAAAATTATTACCTATATGTAGAGTGTGAAAATTTCGACCCCCTTTTAAACAAAAAATACGTTCCCATGACATCACGTTGTCACCGTGATGTTGTCATGGGAACGTAATTTTTGTTTTATATCATCATCCGTCATTACATGATAGGCGGAGAGGGGGGTGTTAGGTTTTATTTTCGATACGGAATTTCTTGATTCGGTCGCCGCGCTCAAAGCCCGCGATAAAAGCTATGCAATAGCTTAAAAATAACAAAAAAATATTAATAATTAGGTATGTTGACATAAGAATGGACCACAGATTTACAGCCGGATACCTAAACACAACTCAGAGGAGCTTGTGGCTAAATAATAACAGCCGCACTGGTCGATCCATCAGGTTAAGCTACGCTTGCCGGGGTTGGTTAGTGGATGGGTGACCATCTTTACATACCGAGACTCCTCCGTGCCTCGGAAAGCACGTTAAGCCGTTGGACCCGGCTGTCATTCGTGGATCTTTGACAGTCGTTACGGGTTGTCAGAAGCCCGAAAGTCACAACCAGTCTTACCAAGGGGTATCGTATTACCCAGTTACTGGGTTGTGGAGGTCAGATAGGCAGTCGCTCCATGTAAAATACTGGTATTCAGCTGCATCTGGTTAGACTGGAAGCCGACCCCAACGTAGTTGGGAAAAGGCTAGGCTAGGATGACTTAAACACAACTCAATTTTATGTCGCTCATGTCTTTTGCAGTCTAGCTGTCCGTTTAAGCCATATCTTAAAGGACAGAAAGAACTTTAAAAAAAAACGGATAAAACAAAGTCTCCCGCCGCGTCTGTCTGTCTGTCTGTCTGAACGCGATAAACTCAAAAACTATCGAACATTTTCAAACGGTTTTCACCAATGGATGGAGTGATTTATGCGGAAGGTTTCAGTGTACTATAAATTCGTGTTTAATTAACCTACACTGTCGTAACTTGTTTCTTTCAATATACTGATTGCTTTTATGGGGATTTTTAACCTTTAAGGTGTAGTAAGATAAAGCAATTTGAACTATACTGCCGTTGTTTTATAGTTCAAATTGCTTTATCATCTTACTACAGTGGTGCCGATTCCCTTGTTCACAAACTAAACTAAATTTAAGTTCAGTGCATCTTTTTCTTTCTATTTCATTAAGAAAAGGACAGAAGATAATGTTTAGTTTAGTCCTGTTAAATTAATCATCGCCTGTCACTCTCCATACAAGTTTAGACGTGATTAAAAACTTGCCGACTAAAATTACGTCAATTTACGTCAAACGCTGATTAATTTGACAGGACTAAACTAAAATTTATATTCTGTCCTTTTCTTAATGAAATAGAAAGAAAAAGATGCACTGAACTTAAATTTAGTTTAGTTTGTGAACAAGGGAATCGGCACCATTAAGTCGAAAATGGCTTTACTTGGCCATAACTTGACCTACTTAAAATACTACTGACACGGGCATGTATGACGCAATACGCGCGTGGGTTTGAACTGTACGCGCGTACAAACCTTATACGCGCGTATCTATTTGTCAGTCAGTAGCAACATGGCAGCTTGCGCGTGTAGACTCTGCAGTCTCCTAGCAGTTGAATAGCTTCTCTGTGCCTGTTCCTTTAAGGATCAAAATCGACTGACCCTACACTGTATTTAAGTCTCTCTCTGTCAGATATATAGAACAAAAGATCGAGGAAGCTTTGAAAGAAGATAAAGGAAGTGGATGCGAGATTCCACAGATGGATATTTATGCAAGAGAGGTGATGCAATTCGACAAATATTTTCCTCCAATCAGCTGCAAGGGAAAGGACTGGGTGAAGTGCTATGTAAGTACACTACTACAAGGACTTTTTGGTGCTCGAATGACGTAAAAAGGGGCGCTGTTGGTAGACATTTGTGAAATGTCGCTTAAGGCTCCGTGCACGAAAAAAAACCCTTTTTCGTCAATAACGTATCTAATTGTAAGAAAGCTTGAAATAATTGAAACATTAAGTCTGTGTAAGTATAAAAGTACAGTTTTCGTGGTGCTAAACCATTCGTGTCAGTCACAGCACCTGTTAATAGTTGCATCACTTTTGCGCTCTCGAAAATATGGTTTATTTCGCCTTTGATTTCTATAATGAAGATATAGTATACTTATAAAATAACATTTTGATTTCACTTCAAGAATAGCTGAAGACTAATTTAAAAAAAAACTTTTTACAAAAAAAAAACAACCGACCTCCAAAAAAAACACTACAAAGTGAAAAATAACTTTAATTTCGGAAGTCGGTGTCTTGTGTTTTGTATTTTCGTTTTTTACCACCGACTTCCGAAATTAAAGTTATTTTTCACTTTGTAGTGTTTTTTTTGGAGGTCGGTTGTTTTTTTTTGTAAAAAGTTTTTATTTTTCACTTTTTAGTTGTGGTACCTACCCCACACACATTCGAATACCACTACCTGCTACCAGTGACAGAAACTTATCATATCATCTACATAGCAAGTGGGAAAAAAATACGTATTTTGTAGCTAACTCAAAAACTATCAAAGCAAAGTTAATAAAATTTATATGGGACCAATTCGGGAGCACACCCTTTCAAACAAAAAAATAATTTTCAAAATCGGTCCACAATTGACGGAGAAATCGGTGGACATACATAAAAAAAAAAAAAAAAACAAACATACGCGACGAACATATATAACCTCCTCCTTTTTGGAAGTCGGTTAAAAAATTAAAATGTTTATGTCGAAATATGGATGTTTTCTGAATTAAATGAGTATTATATATTTTCTTGACATTATAAACTAGGTCCTGCTATCGAGCATAGCGCTCACAACAACTAAGCAGCTCTCTAAGCGCCCTAACCGTAGGGCTCAGCAGCACCATATCGTCAGCTGATGTGCCGATTTTCTTGTTGTTGAGCTCAACGGTTAGATCAATTCAATTCAAATAATTTATATTCTCTTCATAAACAATGACAAGAAAAACAAGCATAAGAACTACGAGACCAAGTTTGTGAGAGACTGGTGTCTGCACTAGGAATACTTGTATGTCAGATCACCAGGGTCTCACCACACGGAATGTAAACAAAATTACTTTTACAATATCAATATACTTAAATCAATGATATAGAGAAGTAGAAAAATTCGTAAAATATGATGTGTGAGCGAATTTGTGATGAAATGCATCATTTATATAGAGGTTAAACAGTTTTGGTGACGTTATTCCTCCTTGTCTAACCTCGCACTCTAGCCCGTACGACACAGACAGCCCATCGGCTTATCTCACACTGTTCGTCTGGTTGTAATACCAATACTGGAAGATACGCAACAGCTCCGCTAGCACTTTTCTCTCCCGCAGCTTTTCAATAGCATAGCGCTAATTACCAACAGTTATGTTCACCTAGAAGTTGCCTCTCTTTCTATCTCATAACTCTTATATCTTCTGACTACGTTACGCCCACTGAATTGGCCCGACAAGTTGAGCCCGTCGCTTACTTATAGCTTCATACCTAAAATGCGGAGTGCGGCTGGTCTGGCAATACGTAGTTGGAAGAAATAATAAAGTGCAAGTAAAAATGAACCTTTAAAGTGCTTGTGGCGGCATCTACATCCCCACATGCGAACTACGCATCAATGACTTGACGTCACACAAAATCCTGACGTCACCAAATCCTCCTGCATCGCGCAATTGGAGTTAACCGCGCGAACACCATGTATGTATATAACTTCCCCAACATCAATCGTTTCTCAACTCTCCGACCCAGATGACCCCATTACACTCCTCCAGGAGCAGAATAGGGCCACCAGTACAGTGCACAAAAACAGACGCCTCCCGTCATTCTGACCTCGCCGCCGAGGTCCTTTACGTACGCGATCTACTCCCCGAGTAAACGAATCCCCCCCCCGACCCTTGCTCGAAAACGAGGTGCCAGCAGTTGTTGCAGCTGAGCACGTAGCTTTAAATACCCCGAATAATAATCACGATATAAATATAAATTTGATCCAGCCTATCCCCTCTTGCTGTCCTCCCGTCAGCGATGCCCTAACCCGAGGTCCGTACCCCACAGGGGGTGCCCTTAGCGAGCATTCGCCTAATTTTAATTTAGAATAGTTTTAAAACTCCTGGCTGGAGGCTCTAAGTGTAGAAGCTTATGGCTCCCACAGGAAAAATCCGGTTAAGCAGCCAAGACCTTAGTGGTCAATCACTGCGAGTAGCCAATGTTAAAAAAAAAAAAAATCGTTTCTCAGTTGCCCGCCAGACACAACACCCGTCTGATCCGAGGATCCTCCCTTTTCTATAGAGGATGAGTGAACTTTACACCCTGTTTCTCATACCTCCTAATACTTAACATTATCATTCCTTTACTATACAATGCCTGGCCAATAATATAGCGTACATAATTTGAACTGACCACAACGCGTAATAGATTTTTTTTCGCTCCCTGAGTGATTTCAGTATTTTAGCCTAATATTACACACACCTCAATTTAAAAGTTTTTCATGACCTTATGTTTTGATTTTTACAGTTCTCTGAATGTAGGGTAGTGGATGAAATATTATCTACGATGGTAGATATAGTATGTAACTACCAAGATATCATCTACGTGAGTGACAATGATTACTACTTAGGGGCATCCACAGAAGTGACGGACAATAAGCCTTACATACTGAATGCGAGTGACCATGTCAAAATAAACTGTAAGGGGACGCATAGAAAAAAAAGGTAAGTTGCAAAAATAATTGGGATTTTTATTTTATTATGACGCCTGTGTTACTTTAACAATGGTAGGTAGAAGCTTAGCACTCAGGCAAAAAACATTGCTCTGTAATGTTTAAATAATTTTAATTTCTAATGAGGTTAAAAACTGAAAGCTCATAGCAGATGGCAGCACAGTTGTACGTCTTTATAAACCGCCATTGTTGTGTTTATTTACTTCTGTGTCAATCACAGATTATACGAAAACTAGATAAATTTGTATGAGACTTGGATTGTAGCTCTATTAATAGACGAGGTAAGGACAGGGGAAACGTCTACCACGGGTAAAAAAGCAGCTTTAGTGGAAAAGTCAATAAATTATGAACGTTTTATAATTTACTAGCGGACCTGACAGACGTTGTCCTGACCGAATACCGCCACCTATCGGGTCCGATTGTGAATCTAAACCATTCCCAGATCCCCTTGAACACACACAAAAAATTTCATCAAAATCGGTCCAGTCGTTTGAGAGAAGTTCAGTGACATACACACTCACAGAAGAATCTATACTAATACTAATACTAATACTAATACTAATAATATTATAAAGAGGTAACATTTGTTTGTAAGTTTGTATGTTTGTAAGTTTGTAAGTTTGTATGTAGGGGGTAATCTCCGGAAGTAATGAACCAATTTTAAAAATTGTTTCACTGGTAGAAAGCTACATTATTCGTGAGTGCTATAGGCTATAAATTATAAAGATATCATGCATATTAGCCGAACTATCTCAATTTTTGTCTAGCCAGGCGGAAAAAAATAGCTCTTACAACAGAGTTATTTGCATGCGCTGCCTTAACAGTTGTATATAATTAAAAACAATGTATGGCAACCTGGTCCGTTTTAAATAGTTCTACAAAAAAGTTCGCGACACCATATTTCTATCTTTTATATTTTAGCAGATATAGTAGCTTTTATGTGTTAAAAAAAGTATTTTTCGACGTACTTACCTTTGGACGATTTTTAAACAACAAAATATTAAACCTTATCGAAAAAAATATTATTATGATCACAAGAACATCATAGAGATACGATTTGCCGAAAACAGTATGTCAATTGGTTAAATAGTTTCGAAGATAATATAAAATTACTAAATCGCAAAATGCCGCCGTCCATTCACGAACCGCATTAGAACATGCTTTGTACGGACTTTTTATCCATTTACCCATAGATGGCGTTGTGCAATTACGTCATTTTTTGAATCGCGGTGTTAAGATTTTCCGCGGATTAATGATGCTCTCCAGTTATTGTTTAAAACTTTTGCGTTAGGTAGGAGAATTGTACGCAGTTGGTTGGATGATATGTTGTTGGTCTTGAAAATTGTTTTGGTTGCTCGGTTTCTTAAAACACAACTACTACTTCGTTCTCATTCTTCAAGTTCGAAGCTATTTCTGTTTTTGGGATATCGGACAGTTTCAGCGATTGTTTATCATGCCTAAAAGGAAATCACAACTTTCCCGTCAGACATCCCAGACAAGAGCAGCTCGAGTACGCTGTACAAAAGAGTGCTCTTGAAAATCATCAGCGCCTCTCGAGGAATAGAGAAAATATTTTGCAAGCACGCGCTGGGGAATCTAGCTCCGAGCGTTCACAGCGGCTTGCTAACCAAAGCTGGAGAACATCGCAGGTCCGTGCTCGGGAATCTAGCGCTGAACATGTGCAGCGTGTCAGTGATTCAAGGCAGCATGTCTCTGCAACAAGGGATAGGGAGTCTAGCGCTGAGCGCTCGCAGAGGCTCGCTAGCCAAAGCGCGAGAACATCGCAGGCCCGTGCTCGGGAATATGCAATAAAAACAAAACCCTCCTTTTGGCAGTCAGGAAATAAATCATAGCACTCAGTACTAACCGAACCACACTCATAATTTCATCACAAGTTAAAATGTTTACCGCCCAACGAAGTGGGCACGGGTCAGCTAGTTATATATATAAAGATAGGTTATTTTGTGTTTGTTGACTTTAAGTTCGTTTTTTGTTAAAGACTGGAAGCGTACGATAGAACTCACCTGATCAGAGTTGAAAATCAACTTGGGCTTGAAGTTACTGACTGAAAAACCTCAGGATCTAATATGATAATATAAACACACACATACTTTACTATAATTTACATAATATCACATCACAAGTGCCTGTATGTAATGAAAACAGACTTAGTTCTCTTGAGAGCATCACTTATAAACCACTTTCTTCCATAAAAGGATAGCACATTGTCTCGACGCATATAGGATTCCAATTTTTTTCGGAGAGATTTCTCCCACAGTTTTCTTCTTATAACATTTTTGGCAAATATATGGGGCTCCGTATTTTTGCAGTACCTAAACAGCTGCGCAACTGGGCTCAAATTATAAGACGCTGGAGATCAGCGCCATCTGAAGTGAGCAAGTGGCAGTTTTTAACCCCATTGTGCCATTTGTCAGAGCAGTGGTGGCCCAGTGGTAATGGCTAAGCCCACACTTGGCCCGCCTGGTAGGTTATGTATGGCCCACTCCCTTTCAAAAATTGGAGGCCTGTGTCTGAGCTGGGGGAACGTACCCGGGTTGGGCATTTTTATCGGGTTTTTCCTTTAGGAATGTCTTAGTAACAGCCCGGAGTTTGGATGCACATTAAGCCGTTGGCCCTGCACCTGATCTCTCTCCGGTCGTGTCGGATTGCCGTCCCTTCGGACTATGAAAGAGAAGGAAGAGGGAGAGCACCTGTGTCTGAGCACACACTTGTGTATAATTTCTCCCGCGCCGAAGGCTGGTCTCCGCTGAGATTGGTCGCCATGCTTGACATTCGGTCTGGAGGATTATTACCTTACTTATCATTTTACTGACAAGTAGCAACCTTCAATTAAGATTTGCACACCAGATACCTGGCAGAATATGATGGAAACTTACTATGTATACCTATTTGTCAACTAATTGTACCTACTCGTGTTCTTGCAAATAAATATTATTTTTATTTTGATTATACTTAGGCTTCCTTTGTTGCAGCATTCTCAACACAACATGGGTAGGCTATTCCATAGGGTTTCGTAAGTCAGTAATACGGATAGATTCTCCACCGAGTCGAGAAGACACACTCAATGTACTTATATTTGGCTTCGACTCCACCTCCAAAAACGGTTTTATACGAAAAATGCCGAAGAGTTACGAATACCTCAAGAATCACGCCAAGTCAACAATACTCAATGGGTGAGTATTTCATAATGTGCATTTATTCAGACAACTGAATTAATGCACATTATGAAAGTAGTTTGTTCAGAATCTTTTACTGAATGGATTTCTGTCATTTTTTATGAAAACCTGACACCCCTGCGTTGAAATTTTTCGTCCGTTATAAAAAAATAAATCAGCTGTTTCAAAGAAAAATGCAATTACCGACGCAGTCAAAGTGTGTGGAAAAGCAGTTTTAAAAAAAATAACCGACAAATTTTTTTAACGCAGGATGTTCAGAATCATGTACTGAATCCATGGTAACAGTATTCGCGTCGATGTCCCTGCCACCCTGTATAAGTAGATAGTTTTTTATCCCAAAAATAATTAAAACTACGTAAATTACAGTCACACTAATGCTCACAGTCAAAACAAACCAAAATGGACGAAGTACCTACCACGCTAGACCGTTATACGCGTGTGACTGTGTGCGTGCGTAGATTTGTAATGTGATCACAATTTTCTCCCACAGTCAGTCTAATTTAATAAATAAATTATGTTTTATACATAATAGTCAAAATTCAGTGTAGGGATTATGATTATAACATAATATTCTAATTGGGGTGTTTGGTGGTGTGCATTAATTCCGACATGTTGTAAACAACGCTACAAGGCTCCTTTGGCGCGTGCCCAAAATAAAGCCGCCATCTTGTTTTGTTTACCAACAACGCCCCCATGTCAATGTTGTTAGGGTTTAAGGTTGGACACTAAAAGAAAGACCGTTCTAATGATTTTAATAATACGTTTATTATCCTTTTCTTGATATATAGGAAGGTGTGTTTTAATAGTATTATGTGAGACGTGTGATCCTGCATAAGGCTAAAAGTATAGTGAAGTCACTATGAGAAAGTAAGGATTTCATCAAGTGGTTAAGGGTGGGCTCGGATATTAAAAAGTAATATTTATGAGTTAGAAAGAGAAAGACTATAGCGTTGAAGTAGGATCGATTTGTTTTTGCTAAACTCCAACAAATGTCATTCAGGCGTCAGGAGATCCTTATAGCAGAATAGTACAGTGCGTTAATTATAATTTGAATTTTGCAGTCTTAGTTTCAATACCAATAGAGTTCAAAATGGCGTCTGATAGAACAGTTTACTATCAATCACATGACTGCAAAGTTCAGTGCTACCAGTCGCATCATGACTTTATGAGTCAAGTTATAATGAACGCACTGAAGTAGTACTATACTATAGTAGGTACAGAGAATTAAAAATGAAGCAATGACAGATAATAAATTATATGATAGATATGTCGTGGCCAGATATTAAAATTAATCATTTCATGAAATGATCGACCATTTCATGAAATGGCCAGCTTAAATTGACCATATCGTTAAAACGTCAACGTTTAATGAAATGTCAGTCGACGTTTGGCCATGCACATGATAGAGCTTAATTAAATTTTGAATGCCAGGTCAAAAAAATAATGTTAGGCCCCCATCCCCTATATCTCCACCCGTTTGGGGTCCATTAGGACGGTACGGGGGGGTTCAGTATCAATCACTTCAAGACCCAGATTACCACTCGCCATCCGGTTGCCTTTCCGATAAAATATTACTTGCCATTGCCTTGAATATTACAGATACAACATTGTCGGTGATGGAACGCCGGCCGCCCTATTCCCGATACTTACTGGGAAGACAGAATTGGAATTGCCCGATGTTAGGAAGTCAGCTAAAAACAACGGTTCACTGGATTCCATGCCTTTTATATTCTACAAGCTCACGAAAGATGGGTAAGCGATCATATCTTAACCCGAAACCACACAGCTATACTGCGTTGGCGATTTAGTTTCCAAACATGTAAACAAATATGTGTTTTTGGAAAAACAATCTTAACTCTTGTGCATAATGTTTAGTTTACGCTGCAACTTCAAACATTTTCATGACTTAAAACCTCTATAAAAGTTTCTGAAACAGTTAGCTTATTGGCTTATAACAGCCAGTGTCATAGTAACCATTACCTCATCCCAATGAGTGTTACAATGTTGTACTAAATTTAATTACGCAACTCGTTTCAACGTTCAAGCGGGGCACAGCATGTGTGTGTGATGTGCTGCTGCAGGCGACGTACATACGTGCAGTTGTACTGAATTTCGTGGGAATTTCTTTATTCTTGATCTTGAATTACAAACACCCAATGGTTTCAGAAACTTTTATAGAGGATTCATATCATGGGTGTAGATAAAGTCTTGTATGCAACTGTTATAATTAGGTATTAAAACACTCATGTGATACTATTATCACCCACGTTCGTGTTTTAATACCCCTTATTATACAACAGTTGCATAAATAACTATAGTCATTCTGAAATCTACTGGTGTCAGTAAAAGTGTATGGAGTCAAACTTTGCTATTATGTAATTTTTAACCGACTTCCAAAAGGAGGTTTTTTTTTTTTTTTTCGTATGTTTGTTACGCGATTACTCCGTCAATTATGAATTGATTTTGATGATTCTTTTTTGTTTGGTAGATCATACTTCAGAGGTGGTCCCATATAAATTTTATGAACTTTGCTTGGGTAGTTTTTGAGTTAGCTTCAATAATACGTATTTTTTCGTCACTTAGTATGTGGATGATATGATAACTTCCTGTCACTGTTATTTACATAGCAGGTATTGGTATTCGAATTTCTGTTGGGTAGATGTATCACAACTAAAAAGTGAAAAATAAAAACTTTTTAGAAAAAAAAAACAACCGACTTCAAAAAAACACTACAAAGTGAAAAATAACTTTAATTTCGGAAGTCGGTGACTAAGAATGAAAATTCAAAACCAAAGACACCGACTTCCGAAATTAAAGTTATTTTTCACTTTGTAGTGTTTTTTTGAAGTCGGTTGTTTTTTTTTCTAAAAAGTTTTTCTGTATTATGGTAGATATAAATAGCATTGCCCGAAGAATTACCAAACTTAAGTGGCAGTGGGCAGGACACATGCTCGCAGAATAGATGGCCGATGGGGCCGAAAGGTTCTGGAGTGGCAACTGCGTACCGGAAGACGTAGTGTTTGAAGGCTGGAAGGTACGGGTGAACTGATGACCTTGTGAAGGCCGCCGGAATCCGCTGGAAGCGAGAAGCACAGAACCGGTCGAAGTGGCGATGCTAGATCGCGTTTCTGAGACATGGGATCACAGTTTTTGTATTAAATTTCTTCTTATTTCATCTCCATAGTATCTTCAATCTCTTTGAATCAGGGTTATAGCCAACAGTCAGTTTTTAACTACTATTTTCATTGTTTATTTATTTAACCATTTATGCATACACATATAAACAGACAAGAAGAAAGGAACAGAAAAATACGTACAAAGGCAATGCTTATTTCTAAAGAAGTCTCTTTCAACATACCTGCGATAGGAAAATAGGTATAGAGATGTGGAAAACGTGTGGAACCGTAGAAGGGAAAATAAAAACATAAATCAAAGAAGAAAAAAAAAAACAATTAAATAATTTAATGCGAGAACATTAAATTGCGTTTATTACAATAAAATTATACTAAATTACACGACAAACTTATAACATCGCGAGTGTCGCGGAGGATGTCTGTACTGTGTAGGACATAGGTACGTCCTTTCCCGTTGGTGATCGGGACTTCCATCTTTTGCCCGCGACGATGGCGTGCTTTTATATCTGTAGGAATGTAGGTACTCCTAGTAGCGCAATCCTTTTGGTGTTGTAGCCTGACGACGTGATGTCCAACATCCCCCACCCGATCAACGGACCAATAGGCGATTTTCTAAGCTAGCGAGCGATCCCGTAAGTAGGTTAAACAATAGGAGCGAGCGAGATAGAGAGCCGTACTCTTCTAAGCCGTGGTAAGGCTTTTGGAACAACTTTATTTAATTTATTTAGTTTGTTAGACTTTACTCGTGTTACACTAATTTAAATTTAAACAACATACAATATGAGAATATACTTACATACATACTTCTAAAATAAATATCACTACAATACATATATATAATTACAATGTGATTTAAAATACCTAACTATGCAACTATGACGAGTTGAAAAGATAGTGTTTTTTCACTCTTCGTTTAAATGCTTCAACAGTATGACAGTTCCTAATGTCAGGCGGTATTGAATTTCACAACCGAACCGCGTTCACAATGAAAGAGTAGGACTAGAAGTCGGTTGAGTGGGGAGGGGATTTAAGGAGGTTTATAAGATGCGACCTGCAAGGTGCATCAAAAGGACGGGCGTGGGAAAAGCGTTCTCGCAAATAGGATGGGGTTTTAGGGTTGTGAAGGATGTTGAATAGCAGACACAATATCCGGGAGTTCCTGCGAAGCCGAATAGGGAGCCACTTGAGTATCTTGTGAAAGTTAGAAACATGATCATACTTTTTAAAGTTAAAAACAAAACGAATGCAGATATTTTGCAAACGCTCAAGTTTATTTAAAAGCTCCTCAGGCAGTGGCATCCAAATAACAGGCATCATATGATGGGCTGTATGAGAGTTTGAGCAAGGGAGATTTTAGTGTTCAAGGGCAAGAAGCTCTAGAGGCATTTCAACGAATGGAACGTGCAGTGCACTTTGCGACTGACTTGAGCAACATGGGCAGTCCACGATAAGTGAGAGTCCATGGTCACCCCCAGGTTTTTAACCGTATTTGCGTATTCAATCTGAACACCATTCAGACAGAGTGGAGACAGCGACGCAACATCGAGCCTAGTCCGGATATACCTGCCGCCGATAATTATGGCCTGGGATTTATTAGGGTTCATCATTCTTCAAATAATATCCATATTTTTTTGACTGCTTCGTTGGTCTAGTAGTCGCAAGCGTTATTGCTGAGCATGAGGTCTTGGGTTCGATTCCCGGGTCGGGAATTTCTCAGTAGCAGCGCGGGGTCTGGATTTGTGCCCGGTTGATGGCAATAGGCTCACCCCCTATTACAAGGGACTTAAACATAACTGGCGACATTTGGGGTGCACTATAGGTACACCTCTGCCTAATCCTTTGAGGAATACAGGCGTGATGTTATGTTAAGAACGATGATATATTATAAATAATAACATAATTATTTATAACCTTTTTTTCAATTGATGTTATTTCCACTTAAACAAACATCACTTTCATGCAGGTGTAAATAAAGTTGATTTTAGACTGACTGTACTCCATTTGAAATAAGATTAGACATTCAAATAAACCTTTTTACAGCCCGTTCAATTGATTTTGACTTCTATACCATAGGCATAATAAGGATGGCATTAAAAGCAAAAAAGTGATTCTAATACCAACTAATTACTGTTGTTGCCATTTGTCATGCGACGAACGCAATAGAAGTCAAAATCGGTTGAACGGACTGTAAAAAAAGGTTTATTTAAATGTCTAATCTTTTTTCAAATGGAGTATAGTACTGTTGAAAAAGTCATACAAAATATGAAGTTGTAGCACAAATTAAACCTTATGTGTAGCCATAACTGTTGTTTTTCCTAACCGCTTGTTTGTTTAAAGTTCCTTTGTTTAAATTCCGGGGGCGCGGGGCGGTCACTTGTTCAAGTGGTTTATTTTAAAGGGTAGTAATAAACGCCCCGGATTTTTTTAAATATGTGCATACTCAAAATATGAAATTCACTGCTATAAATACTAATTTTCCGACAACTTATATGCGAATACAAATAAAGAAACGACCGAATAAAATACTGAAACGACCGAATTTGCTGACGTAATATTTTTCAAACATGGAAACAAGCATACACCATGCATGCAACATGCAAGCGAGCATGCAATATGCAGCAGGCATGATTTCTGTCTCGACTCCGGCTCTGCGAGGCTCCGGCGCGCGGCGGTCCCACGCGAGCTTATCGACGCAGATGATTTTAACGCTCACCACCGCTGCTTCAGCTTGCTAGCCGGCTGACTGCGGGTGGCGAGTGTTATAAAACTACCTGCTCCTCAGCTCGCAGGCCGCCTCGCCCCTCCGCGCCTACGCGGGCTTAAAATACACTCTAGGGGTAGGGCAAACAAGACTACGTGGAGTCGGTTTTGCAGCGATTCGTTTCTGTCACTAACTTTTGTAGCACAACATATTGACTTTTCGGAAACTTTGTATTTTTTTCGGAAGTTTAGTAATTTTTTTTTGGAAATTTAGTATTACAGTTAACCACAGATTTTTGGAAGTATTTTTATTTTTTTCGGAAGCTTTACTATTATCCTATTTGAAATACCCGTCGAACACTAGCATCCGCCGAACAAGCGACGGCCTTTCGACGGCCGGACACTAGTACATGAAATTAGTTCTTCAGCGGCTGCCTATCAAGAAATCAAGAGAAGGATGGAAAATGCGTTGAAACGAGTTAATGTAAAGGTTAGAACGGAAAAGACATTATCAGGGCCGGATTAACCATGTCGGGGCCCCTAGGCAATGGAATTCTCGGGGCCCCTTTACCCTTTTTAACTTCCTAAAATATTATTTTTCTACTACAATGCAATTGTATTAAAAAAAATGCTATTTTTTTACTACATTAGGAAGGTATGCCATCACCTTAATTAAAAACAATAAAACAAAAATATGGTTTTACAAAAGGTCGTTCGACCTCAGATGCGGGTGTTGCTCTGCTGAAACACATATTTAACGCATGGGAGAACTCGTAAAATGCTATTGGAGTTTTCTGTGATCTCTCCAAAGCCTTTGATTGCGTGCACCATGACACACTTTTGGGTAAACTACGTCATTACGGTGTCCAAAACGAAGCTCTTAAAGTAATACATTCTTATTTACATAATAGGTTCCAATGTGTAGATGTTAATGGTGTAAAATCTTCCGGGCTACCAGTTCAGTTAAGTGTACCTCAAGGCTCAATACTGGGTCCATTCTTATTCTTAGTGTATATTAATGACTTACCTTTTTTTTTAAAGGATATCTGTAACGTTGTACTGGTTGCAGATGATTTGATGCGTTTAAAACTAAAGTAAAATCCAACTTTTGTTCAAAGGCATACTATTGTATCAACGTACTATTGTATCCCACATATAGATAAATTGTCGAAAAAGGTAAGCTCCGCAGCATATGCTGTTAGAAAAATTCGTAATTTGACTGACATAGAGACAGCCCGTTTAGTGTACTTTAGCTATTTTCATAGTGTAATGTCGTACGGTATTCTGTTGTGGGGAAATGCCGCTGACATTCAGACTATCTTTGTTTTGCAGAAAAGAGCTGTTCGATCAATTTATAAATTAAGTCCGAAACAGTCTCTCAGAGATAAATTTAAGGAGATTAATGTAATGACTGTGCCTTCTCAGTATATTTTTGATAATCTTTTATATGCCCATAAAAATATAAAATTGTTTAAAAAATACAGTGATATCCATAACATAAATACTAGAAACAAACACAAATTTGTTGTACCTACAACAAGGCTCAAGAAAATAGCTGGCTCGTTCAGATGTCAATGTATACGCTTTTATAATAAACTTCCAAGCCACGTACAAGATCTAAGCCTTAATAAATTTAAATCATTCATTAAACGTAAGTTGTGCCAGAAAGCTTTTTATACTATTAAAGATTACATTGAGGACAAAAAGGCTTGGGATTAAGCTGCTCCAATTATTATTTTTATTTTTTACTTTTGGAACTTTGTTTATTTTGCAAACTTCAAAATTATATACACAATGACATGCATATTTACTTTGTTAAGTATAACATTATTATTATTTTAATTGATGTGAATGTGAGGACTATGTAGCTCATGTATATATATTTATTTAATTTTTCTCAGTTACTACTAATGATAATCTGGCAGTTTTGAGTACTTTATGCGGCCTACCCAAATGTCCTTTCTTTGGTATTGTTCGTCGAATCGTTGAGCTCCTTTTAAGTTCTGAGTTGAGCTGCACAATTACTGACAAATGCGTGCACTGACTGGACAGGTCCACTCAAATCTGTATGGTTCTTTCCTCAAAAGATCATTTCAGACACAAATCTACATGGTCCTCATATGAAATGCTCTGACCAAGATTATTTCTGGGTTTTTTTATTTTATTATATACACATTGACATTAATGATTTTTATATATACAATGACATGAATATTTACTTTTAAAGTATTATATTATTTTAATTATTGTGAATGTGAAGACTATATGGGTCATTCCTTTTTGTTTTGTTTTTAATTTTTTCTCAGTTAGTTTTAATCATGGTCTGACAGTTTGAGTAATTTATGTGGCCTACACAAATGTCCTTTTTTTTGGTATTGTTCGTCGAATCGTTGAGCTTCTTAAATTCTGAGTTGAGCTACACGATAAATGACAAATGCGTGCACTGACTGGACAGACCCTCTCAATCTGTGTGATGCTTTCCTCTAAAGACCACTTCAGACACCAATCCACATGGCCTTCACATGATCTGACCAAGATTATGTCTGGACTTTAAAAGAGACTGTGACCTCTGAGTTTGTTTCGGCCTTTCTTCTCAGAGTAGTCAGATAGGAAACGCCGACCTCATCTAGTTTTTAAAATATGATTGACGTGTAAAAGTGTTTGTACAAACCTACTTACAGAAATAAAATCATTTATCATTTAACGACTACATAAATGATAAGAATAGTTGGTAGCTGTGATTAACTCAAGACAAATACTTATGTTCTTTCTTCAGAATTAGTTTACCTACTGACAGATAAATAATTGTTTATTTTATTTGAATTTATAAGTCAATTTATTTTTTATGGGTCAATTTGTTTTTATTTTATTTTATTGTTGACATAATCTACTCATTACAATGTTTTCTGTTATGAGTTGTATTGCAATTTGTGGTTAGCTAGTGACCTCGATAATTGATAATATTATTATTTTTTCCTGAGCAACCCGCAGCAAGTTCGTCATGCTCCCTTAGATGTCACTGCTTGCGATAGCGTCGGGGGTCGGGTTGCCTCCTTCCCTCAAATATGGCGAGGGGGGTAATGGCTGATCTTTGCGTTATGCTCGTGAACGGGTGCTGCATATGGTGACTGGTCCTCTTGCTGATCATGGTTTTGTTATTGTTACTAGTAATTAACTGTTCATTTATTTTACTTTGATGGTCCTAGTTTATCATTTATAACTTCCAATTACAGCTTTATGTAAGCGGGCACGCCCTTTATGCCTGGAGGCTTTTATTTAGATATTTAGTTCTGTTTACGTTTAGTTTTTTTTTTTTTAATTCTGCTTGAGTATAGTTCTCGGTGTTTTTTATTGGTATATTGGCGTGTGCTAGCTGACATATGGCCAATAATTTATCATTTAAAATTATGTTTTGTGTTGCATAATGTAAATTATTTTGCATACTATTGTATAGAATCTTTTTTTTTTTTCTAACTTGAACAGACAGCTGTGCTGCTGGGGAGTTTGTTGTGCAACTTCTTCTTCCCAGCTAAAGGCACTAAGAAGTGGTGAAGGGTGGGCGTTTTTGGAGGACTGTCTTATGTAATTTTGACGTTCGAAAAGTGCTGATTCTCAGCCTAGTTTGTATAAATGACTTTTGAATTTTGAATTTGAATCCAGAAATCAGTTCAGCGGTTAAAACTCGTGTTTGTTTACATTTTTGGCGAACGCAGATTATGTTATTATTTATCATTCTTTTAATAATTATTTTTGTACTCCCTTATTTCAGCTACCGCACCGCATACTTCGAAGACATGCCGTGGATAGGTACCTTCCAATACCGCTTCAACGGGTTTCGTCACCAACCAGCCGACCATTACCTACGTTCCTTCTACCTTGAGGAAACCGAAAACGGAGAGAAATGGTTTAAACGCCGATCTAGATATTGCGTGGGAGATACGCCACAGTTCCAACTGATGATAAATATTACTGATCAGGTATTTATTTTAGGCATGTATTTAATAGAACCTCAAAAATATCCATTTTGATTTCTTAAAAATATTATTGAACACTCTAAAATAATTGGCTAAATACTAACAGTCGCTCGGGTCGATCTGTCAGGTTAAGCTACGCTTGCCGGGGTTGGTCCGTGGATGGGTGACCATTTCTACATACCGAGACTCCTCCGTGTCTCGGAAAGCACGTTAAGCTGTTGGTCCCGGCTGTCATTCGTGGATCTTTGACAGTCGTTACGGGTCGTCAGAAGCCCGAAAGTCTGACAATCAGTCTTGCCTAGGGGTATCGTATTACCCAGTAACTGGGTTGTGGAGGTCAGATAGGCAGTCGCTCCATGTAAAATACTGGTATTCAGCTGCATCCGGTTAGACTGGAAGCCGACCCCAATATAGTTGGGAAAAAGGCTAGGCAGATTGACTCTAAAATAATAATTGCGCCACTTTTTTGTTAACCTCAAATAATTCCGACGTTGTGGTCCTCAAAATACAAATTGGCCACTTAAGGGTCGGTACCTGGAAAAGTGTTATTGGTTTTGGATATGTTTATATGTTTAGGAAACTTAAAGTAGTAGCCACGATAAAAAACCTACCAGGTGCGTGTCAGACCACGCACAATGAAGGGTTCCGTTGTTGGGATGAATTTATCCCAAGAACAAACTTAACATTGTAGTTGAAAAACGTGTTCTCCCGTACATTCCAACTGCAAA
This sequence comes from Agrochola lychnidis, assembly GCA_963680765.1. Taxonomy (NCBI): domain Eukaryota; kingdom Metazoa; phylum Arthropoda; class Insecta; order Lepidoptera; family Noctuidae; genus Agrochola; species Agrochola lychnidis. Next base: position 16,916,054 of record OY796872.1, read on the forward strand.
TGTAAGTTGGTACGCACAATTTATAGAGATTTACCATGTTATTTTAAGACCATAGACTTCTTATAGGTTTTCCTGTAATCAATGAGCAAGGAACTATTCTCTGTATTTTTTTTCAAAGTTATTGGGAAAGGCGACTAACAAAATGTATTTACAAGGCTGATGTAAAGGGAAAGGCCGGGCGGGGACGCCCTAGGAGGACATATACTGACCGGCGTGCGTGTATGACCAGATGTATGAACGTAAACGAGGCAAAAGGACTATGTAAGGATCGTAGCAGGTGGCGTTCTGTAGTTTCTGCCTACCCCCATGGGAAGAAGGCGTGAGTTTATGTATGTATGTATGTAGATACGTACATAACATTCAAAATCATAACCTTCCTTTTTGCTTCGCCGTAGTCGGGTAAAAGCAGACTCCTCTATTTAAAAAAACTGCATAATTAGAAGCCCAAAAAGTTTTTAGAGGTTCATTATTTTAGACAGCATACATCATTTGAAGGTCAATAACTCTTTAGAGGATCAGTTAGATATTTATTTAACTACCCTCTCTATCAACGAACTGGGTCAGTGGTGGCCCAGTGGAAATGGCAACGTACAAAGTCGGAGGTTCGAACACAGACAGACTCTTACAGTATACATAATTATGTACAAGCACCCGCCCCCTGTTACACTTACATAACTGGTGTAAAGTGGGTGTACTATTGGTACACCTCTGTCTAACACTTTGGAGAATACCGACGTGACGTTATGTTATATATGTAGACACATTACTTTGTGTAAATTATTTCATCACCACTGCTCTCAAAGCGGTGAAGGAAATCATCTTGGGGCAACCGGTATATTCTAGAAATTCCACCAACCCGCACTGGGCCCGCATGGTGGATTACGGCCCACTCCATCTCAAAGAGAGGAGGCCTGTGTCCCATCCCAGCAGTTTTTCTTTTTCGTTTGGTTAGTGACTCACTTGGTGTCAGAGTTTTAAAGCCGCCCATGAGCTTCTTACTTGGCTTCACATGTCGTCGAGAAATATCTCTCATCCCGGGTCCACACTCTCCAGGAGGCGAGAAGAGGTGAAGCGAGCGCGATAGTGTGGATAGCGCCGTCGCCTCCTCTCGTCGTCTCTCGCCTTGCCTCACGCGCGCTCCACTTGGTGTCGATTTTTGACCGGAATCAAAGGACGCGAGGCGCGAGGCGTGACGGACAACTGAATAAAACGAGTGTGGATGGGTAGCACTCGTGTAGTCTCCGCTTACCGCCGCTCGTGGAAGGCCCTCAACGCGGCGCACTCGCGAGAGTGTGGACCCGGGGCAGGCATGCCGGTTTCCTCACGATGTTTTCCTCCCAGCAGTTTGAACTTTATACGCTGATTTATGATTTATTTTGTTTTGTTATGTTTTGATATCGATAGCCGTTACGTGTGCGGAGTTTTGCTAACTAATTTCATTTGACCCTGTAGATCATTTTTATTAATTTACCAATTTGTCTTTGGACTTTGACTTTTACAGTTCATGCGTCTGGATGGCAAGCGGTTTTGTTTCACATTTGTGGCTGACATTACCCACGATGACGGCATGATATCGGTCGCAGATGATGGAATGGTGAACTTCCTTCAGACCCTGGAGCAGAGGAAAGTCTTCGAAGACACACTCCTTATCGTCTTTGCAGACCATGGGCCGAGGTAAGGTAAAAAAAAAGTAGTTAGGGTACCATAATCAATTTTTTTTTATCTGAATTTCACTGACATACATCGCAATGCCTGAACCTCTGGGTTCAGAAGCATATAATTTTGGCACAAGAGTTTCTTAAATAACGAAGTTGAGCACAAAGTAAAGATTTTTGAAAATTCATCGCCGTAGGCAGCGTCCTATTCCTGAGGCGTGTCGCGTGCGGTTGTCATTTTTTTGTTCGGAAAACCGGAAAGCGCCCTCTGTCGGCGCGATCACGCGTTCAGGTTCACCGAACACAAAGTTAGATCGCGCGACGATCGAAATTTTTCGTCGGATATTGACATAATTTACTCATTACAATGTTTTTGTTATGAGTTGTATTGCAATTTGTGGTTAGCTAGGCTAGTGACCTCGACAATTGATCATATAATTTTTTTGCCTGAGCAACCGGCAGCAAGTTCGTCATGCTCCCTTAGATGTCACTGCTTGCGGTATCGTCGGGTTGCCTCCTTCCCTCAAATATGGCGAGGGGGTAATGGCGATCTTTGCGTTATGCTCGTGTACGGGTGCTGCTTGTGGTGACTGGTCTTCTTGCTGATCATGGTTTTGTTATTGTAACTAGTTATTAACTGTTTATTTATTTTACCTCGATGGTCCTAGTTTATCATTTATAACTTCCGATTATAGCTTTAAATAGCTTTATGTAAGCGATGTGACTTCACTTGCCTCTCCCTTCCTTACAAGCATGATAATAAAAAAAACTTTTTTCCTCAACAGGTTTGCAAAAGGCCGGGACACACTGCAGGGAAAATTGGAAGAGCGTCTGCCTTTAATGAGTATTCGTTTACCAGAAAAGTTTAAACGTATGCGTCCAAATGCGCAAGCGCAACTAGAAGCTAACGCCAACATTCTGACCACGCCCCATGATATTTATGCGACTATATTGGACGTACTCGATTGGCCAGAACACATGAACCCTGTCAAAGTAACCGGCGCTGACTTGCCGAGAGCAATGACGCTATTGGAACCGGTAAGTGTTTTATTTTATTTGATGGCAAACAGTGGTTTGACGGTTAAGCTACGCTTGCCGAGGTCGGTCCGTGGATGGGTGACTATCCATTACATATCGAGACCCCGCCGGGCCTCGGAAAGCACGTTAAGCCGTTGGTCCCGGCTGTCATTTGTAGATATTTCTCTCCCCACTATTCCCAACTATGTTGGGGTCGGCTTCCAGTCTAACCGGATGTAGTTGAATACCAGTATTTTACATGGAGCGATTGCCTATCTGACCCAGTGACTCCGGCACACCGAGTTTGTAAAGCTTGTATAATAAGCCGTTGTGCCAGACTTTGTCGAACGTTTTCGCAATATTAAAGAATACAGCGCCTGTCATATGACCGCGTTGGAAACCAGCGCTAATATGTTCTACTATATGGTGGGCCTAATGCACGCTAGAGTGCTGAGTTCGAAAGCCGAACTGTTCATTGGGGATCAGGCCCTTGGTCTTAGCGTAGTCTCGGAGTCGCTTATATATAAGCTTCTCATATATTTTTCTGAGAACCTTGAGCAGACTAATGGGACGGTAACTAGAGGGCTCGGTTTTGGGCTTGCCGGGCTTAGGGATACCGATGACGGTGGCCTCTTTCCATGACTGGGGAAAGATATTGTTGCTCAAGGCACCGTTGAAGATGGTAGTCAAGAGCATTATCAGATGGGCAGGGAAAAGTTGAACCACCCTATTGGTGAGTCCATCTGATCCGGAAGCTTTGCGGGCTTTAAGACCTTTGATGATATCGTGCACTTCGTCTGGAGTGACGGGAGGCAGAAGATTATCAGGGTCATTTTAGGGAAGGAGGCTCTGCTTTCGACTTCAGCGTCAACTTCATCGAGGAGAGCTTGGTCTACTGGCAGGGAGCTGGGTGAGCATTGAGCCTCGAGGCCGTCGGCTAGGCATTCAGCCTTTTCAACGTCCTCGAAGGCGATGGTCTTATCAGGACGGGTCAAGGGGGGCATGGCGGACGATTGCTGGGACTTGAGTTTCCTCTGAAGTTCCCAGAAGGCCAGATGAGTGGGCTCGTGTTCGCTGAGCATCTTGTCCCATCCCGCGTCACGCAGCTCCAATATATACGTGTCTTTACAGATCTCTGTAAATAGTGCATATGGCCTTGTTTGCGGGACAGGGGAAGTTGCTGTAAGCACGTATGGCCTCGTTCTTCTCAGTCAGTAATGCACGTACATCGTTAGGCAAGCTTCAGCGAGGGTCAACCGTCGCTGGAATTTCTCTTGAACGTTCGAGTCGATCGCGGTCGTCGTGTCAGTGATAGAGTCGAACTGCACGCGTAGCATGACCACCGTAGAAACGAGTTTTGTCGACGGAAGAATAGACAAAATGACAGATTGTGGTTGTTTATCTGTCATTTTGTCTATTCTGTCACGCTACGCGTGCTAATCGGGGATTGAGTCTAGTTGGGGGGACGTGTTGGATTTCAGCTGGGTGCTTACTTTCTTCCAGTCCGTTACCCTTTTAGTGATAGGGGCTTGATTAGGGTCAGGGAGACCTATGCGGGGGTCTAGTCTAATGACTACTAAGCGGTGGTCCGAGTCAAGCTCGTTCACCGTTTCTATTGAGTTTAACGTTGAGTTGACGTTCTTAAGGAGCGCCACGTCTAGGACATCGGGGACATGGGAAGAGCGTATGGTTGAATAATGGGTGGGAGTCATCGGAGTGATGATGTCAAAGATCAGAGAGTTAGAGAGGTCGAACAAGTGTCTGCCTCTGGGTTTGGTTATCGAACTATTCCAAGAGGGATGTTTGGCATTGAGATCACCCGCTATGATAACGGAGTTACTCATGCCTCGTCGGAGATTAGCAGCGGGTTCTCCGTAAAGTTACCGGGGAGAGATATACCGAAACGAGAGTGATCGGTTGATGACCTGACATGCCTAAGTGACAGGCTGAGATTTCTAATCGCAAGAGGGGAGGGTCGATTGGGATGCAGTGAAGCTGCTGTTTATAATAGATCAGGGTTCCACCCTTGTGGCATCGCGACCTGTCGTTGCGAACTATGCGATAGTTGGCAATTGACGGGTTACGGTGACAGGGCTTTAGAAAAGTCTCTTAGACTAAGAGGACGTCTATATTATGATCGCGGAGGAAAGGCGCGACCTCTTCGCGTTGTCTTCTAATGCCGTTTGCATGTAATTAATCTAATGTTAGGGATCGGGGTTTGAACTTAGCCAAGACCGTATTATCCATTATAGGTTTTAGGTTGATTGGCGAGGGAATGCAGGGCTTGCGTAATAGCCAGATACGCATTGAAAATTGCTTGGATCTGCGGGAGATCACCTTGAGCGGAAAGGATTTGACTAGCTATCGACTTTGCGCGAGGGGAGACAAAAGACATAAAGAAGTCGAGGTAATTATATTGAATGAATCCGGCACCAGCCACGGGAGCGGCAGCGGATGGGGGGCGCGTAGCTTTAGGAGCGGGTGTGGGTTCGGCGGGGGCGCGGGTGGCGCGGTAACGCAAATACGGGGGTCCATAAGGCGGGGGATGGCAGCGGGGGTAGGGGGAGGGATTTGAGTAAATTAAGAGGGCACCAAGGCAGGGAAAGTCTGCTGGTGGTGGAGGTAATGCCACGGAATAGGCCTCTGAGGGTCGCTGCTTAGTCGCTGGGGCATTTGGGACGAGGGAATCCTATAAGAGGAGGGAGCTTCCCGTTGCTGGCGGGCGTAGAAACGCTTGGCCAGTTTGGGAGAAGTTGCCTTAGGGGCTTTGGAGCAACCGCGATAGTTGGCCGGGTGGCCTACTTTGCCTCAGAACGCAGCTGGGAGGGTCGGTACATAGGGTACGGTCCTTTGGACTGGGGCAGTCGGAAGTGCCATGCTCATCCAGGCACTTTACGCACCTGGGTGTAGCATGGCAATTCCTTTGGGAGTGCCCGTAAAGCGGACAAGGGTGGCATTGTCCGAAAACGCCACTTTTATGGGGGTTTTCTATTTCAACACAGGGATTTGATTTGGAAGATCAGGTTATTATATTAAACAATATTTACATACATTCACCAGATGTAATGAATCAGTCCTGCCTAACCAACATCTGCATGAAGTGACTCATTATTGGCAAGTCAAGTTTGTCCACTAACATCTTCAAAATGTTATTAGGACTTGACCGCGTTCTCTCTAGTAGTGACGCCGTTTTTCTTCTCACCATTGCGTGGAAGTTATTATCTTTGACCAAGCTTTGTATGGAACAAAATTATTTTAGGTTCAAAAATCTAAATACAAAAAGAAGGTCTCCACTTAGCCCCCAGATATTTTCATGGACCATTTTGAAAATAAATACATTGTAGGACAGCCTCAAATTTTATATTATTACCGTTATGTTGATAACATAATTCTGTACATTCAGTGAAAAGTGATGTAACTGGAAAATCATGATTTTGAGAAAATTAATGTTAAAGTTTAAAAAAAATCTGACTCTTTGTCTACTTCACTAAACTGAGTACTGATTACTGACATTGGTAAACAATATCTTAGAGCACGATTTAGTGTAAGAAGAAACAGATTAATTTGTATAGTTTTTTATAATTTAAAAAGAAATCCAGTTGTATCACGTAACACAACAATATTAAAGTCGTAGTATGTGTAAATTAATTTAAAATGACTTGAACCATTTTACACATTATTTATTTATTGGTTGGTGTTGGATGATTATATGTAAATATATCAGTTTGTACTAATTCACATAGATCGTGTAATAAGAGTCACATACATTTGTATTAATATACACTAAGGTACTTGAAATATTTGTTCAGTTCACATTGATATTATTTAAGATGTATTTTATTACACATTAATAAATGTAAAAATTAAAGGGCTAGGCATCAACATCAATGGCGAGTATATCACTAACCTTCGGTTTGCCGACGACATAGTTATCATGGCTGAGACCATGGAGAAACTCAGTACAATGCTCGACGACCTCAGTAGAGCCTCCGAAAGAGTGGGTCTTAAAATGAACATGGACAAGACAAAAGTCATGTCAAATGCCCATGTGACACCCACTCCCATGAAGATCGGAGACGCTATGCTCGAAGTTGTGGACGAGTATGTTTACCTAGGACAAATTGTCCAGCTAGGTAGGTCCAACTTCGAGAAAGAGGTCAATCGTCGAATCCGACTCGGCTGGGCAGCGTTCGGGAAGCTACGCAATATCTTTTCGTCCCACATACCACAGTGTCTCAAGACGAAAGTCTTTGACCAGTGCGTGTTGCCAGTGATGACCTATGGTACTGAAACGTGGTCGCTCACAATGGGCCTTATCAGAAGGCTAAAAGTCACCCAAAGGGCAATGGAGAGGGCTATGCTTGGAGTTTCCCTACGTGATCGAATCAGAAATGAAGAGATCCGCAGGAGAACCAAGGTAACCGACATAGCCCGAAGAATTGCCAAACTTAAGTGGCAATGGGCAGGGCACATTGCTCGCAGAACGGATGGCCGATGGGGTCGAAAGGTTCTGGAGTGGCGACCACGTACCGGAAGACGTAGCGTTGGAAGGCCTCCCACAAGATGGACCGATGACCTTGTGAAGGCCGCAGGAATCCGCTGGATGCGGAAAGCACAGAATCGGTCGAAGTGGCGGTGCTTGGGGGAGGCCTATGTCCAGCAGTGGACGTCTTTCGGCTGAAATGATGATGATGAAATATAAAAATTGCTTAGTTTGAGCACTTTACACCAAAATAAGCTTGCTCAATTTTAATCCTAGAGGGGTACCAAATAGAACAAAAAATTGCAATTTTTTACGGTTAAATTTAATGTAAGAATATTAAAACTGATATAAGTCAAGATATATCACTTTTCACTGAAGGTACAGAATTATATGTGCGTCAAATTGATGTTTTTGTTAATAAAATCAATAGTTTACATCCTAAAATAAAGTTTAAATTAGAAGTTGACGGATCCCTTAACTTTTTAGATTTAACAATTTCAAGAAAAAAAATTTACACGATTTTCAGATTTATAGAAAGCCAACATATACAGATGTTACGATTCCTGTGTCATCTTGTCATCCGATTCAGTCCCGGATTTAGATTTGTTTTGAGGCGGGGCAAAAACTGCCGTCTGACACCCCTCGCCAATCTTTAATGGGAATACGCTAAGTTAGCCCCCGCGAAATTAAAATTTTCACAAAATGAAAATTTTGGCAGCAACATATTAATAAAAGGATAATAATAAAGCTTCTGAAAATATGTGGTTGACTGTAATACAACATTTCCAAAAAAAAAAAAAATACTAAACTTCCGAAAAAAATACTAAGTTTCCGAAAAGTCAATATGTTGTGCTACAAAAGTTAGTGACAGAAACGAATCGCTGCAAAACCGACTCCACGTAGTCTTGTCTGCCCTACCCCTAAAGTGCAATTTAAGCCCGCGTAGGTGTGGAGAGGCGAGGCGGCTCGCGAGCTGAGGAGCAGGTGGTTTTATAACGCTCGCTGCCCGCGGCTGAGGCTGGCCGGCTGAGCCGGCCAGCAAGCCGAAGCTGCGGTGGTGATCATTAAAACCATCTGCAACGATAAGCTCGCGTGGGACCGCCGGAGCCTCACAGTGCCGGAGCCGTGACAAAAACCATGCCTGCTGCATATTGCATGCTCACTTGCATGCTGCATGCATGGTGTATGCTTGTTTGCATGTTTGAAAAATATTATGTCAGCAAATTCTGTATTGATTTTTCGGAATTGTCAGTATTTTATTCGGTCGTTTCAGTATTTTATTCGGTCGTTTCTTTATTTGTATTCGCATATAAGTTGTCGGAAAATTTGTATTTATAGCAGTGAATTTCATATTTTGAGTATGCACATTTTTTTTTCCGGGGTGTGTACTACTTACTATCCTTAATAAAATTGTATCGATCGATAATGCGCCAATTCAACAGGGGCGCCAAAACTGTTGTAAAAAGAAAAATAAATAGAAAGATTATAAATGTGCTGCGCGTCTCATTTATTGCAAAGTTGCTGTGTGCTGGGTGTTGCACTTGTCTGCTACGCTTGAATTTGTCGCCCACTGGAGTTGGCGCCCGGGGCACGGGCCCCGGCTTGCCCCCCCCTTAGATCCGGGGCTGTTCCGATTCAACATAAATTGGCAGCTTATCATAGTTACACTCATAGATTAATGTCAGTACCACTTTCACGAGATAATTATAACAGCGAGCTTAACATTATTTATCATATAGCTGAGAGTAACGGATACAGTAAGAAAATGGTTGATGATTTGATTCAAACGAAACGTCAAGCGTAGCTTATCTGTCTTTGGACCCAGGCATAAAATATTTAGGAGTCCACATCGATCACAAACTTAGCTGGCAACCTCATATTGAAGCGCTTTGTACTAGGATCAGGAAATTAATTTATATCTTTAAGGAACTAAGGCACTCCGCTGATCCTGATCTAGCTTTGATAGTTTACCAGAGCCTTTGCCAGTCAATTATTTTATATTGTATCCCAATTTGGGGCGGAACCTATAAAACCTCCTTACTAAAAGTTGAAAGAGCTCAAAGGGCGATCTTGAAAGTCATGCACTTTAAGCGCAGGGACTTTTCGACCAATCAACTTTATTCCGAAACCGAAGTATTGACTGTGAGACAGCTTTTTGTGCTCCGCGCTGTGCTGCAGAAACACTCTACGTTACATCTGGATCATGATAAGCTGAAAAGACGTAAAGGCACTCCCGTGTGCGATACGGTCCAATGGCGTTCCAAGTTTGCTAGCCGACAGTATGCGGCAACTAGCTCTCGACTGTATAATAGAATACATAAACTTAGTCCCATATACTCCCTGACTAAACACGAAGTTAAAATCAAAATTACAAATTGGTTGCAGAAGTTAAAACCGAGAATCTTGTTACAATTGTCTCTTAATAGAACTATACTGTATTTAAATTAAGGCATTGTTTGTTTCTTTTATGTTGTTTTTTAGGGTTCCGTAGTAGGGGAGACTGGGTACGGTTGCAGCAGGGTACGGTTAAACCATCGCTAATAACTCGTAAACTATTAGCGGTGTGGTGAGGGGTACAAGGGGAGAGAGACGCGGCCGGCGAGTCCGGACATTAATCACAGTGACGCGTTGCACTTCGCGCGCTTTGTACATTTCCAGGGGACCCTATTATATTTTTTCGACAAAAAGTAAGTAGTTTTTATTGTTTTCTTTTTCAAATTACTTTGTTGATATTAGCATTTGCATTTTGAGTGTTTTTCTGTTTTATTGTTAGATTTTGAAGGTTCGAAAACCGTGATTCGTTTTTGTTTATGTTGTTTTGTTTCGACGCTATGTTTGTTTTATTAGCAGTTGAGGGGTATGGGGACGGATGAAGCAATTATTGTGGGTACGATTGAAACAATGATAACCGTTGCTTTTTTCGTTCTAGATGCCCAGACAACGTATCAAAAAAACTTCAAGAAGCGATTGTGTTATAACTCAGTACGAAAATGCGTATAAAGAAGTCAAAAAAGGGACTTCTTTACGAAAAGCTGCAGAGATGTACGGAGTTCACCATTCTTCTCTTCTGCGATACAAGAAAAAAAGAGATGCAGCGATCCAAGAAGGTAACCAGGCTGATGTTAGTATGGGGTATGTAGCCCACAACCGAGTATTTACGCCTGACCAGGAATTTAAACTGTCAAAATATTTGATCCGCTGTGCGGATTCTTGTTACTTAGTTTGTTAGTTTAAACAGGAGCAGAAGAGCTCTTTTTATGTTCGAAACAATTATTAAGACTGATAGAAATGGTGTCATACTAGAATTTAACTATTTCTTGTTGATTATGAATAAAGAAACTGATTTTTATTACTTATTTGTTTATGTTTCAACTGACCCCCATCGCTGTTTCAACCGCCCCTGGTATAGGTACGATTGAAACAGTGGCACATTATTTTATTAAACTCTTCCTATCTTAAATTATATAATTAAATATGGCAGTTGAGCCTCTAATTCTGAGATGTATTTGAAGACAAAAGTCTATTCTTTCATTTTATGTGTTTTGTTGTTTGTTATATTTCAAGATGGCTGTGCTACGAGCGTTCAAAGCAAAATTGTTTCAACTGTACCCAGTCTCCCCTAAACAAGGAACCCTTATAGTTTCGTCATGTCCGTCTGTCTGTCTGTCTGTCCGCGGTCTAGCTCCGAGACCCTTAGTACTAGAAAGCTGTAATTTGGCATAGGTATACGTATTAATTACGCCGACAAAGTGGTAAAACAAAATTATGAAAAACATTTTTTTTTAGGGTACCTCTCAAACACGTAAAGTGGTGATGTTTTATTTTTATTTTTTTAACCCATAGTGAGGGGTATCGTTGGAAAGGTCAAACATTGTGAGTTTGTGAAAACCATTTTTGGATTCAGGGATCCGTTTGCGAAATATTAAGCTTTAAAGTGCTAATTTTTGTTAGAGTCAAGTGTCCCCCCCCCCTGCCGGCTAAATGGTTGGTTTTGGGTGTGTGAAAAAAATCACAACAGTAGTTTATATAACGAAATTAAAAGGAAAACTATCACAGCTAAGTTGGCTTTACAAGTTAACGAGTAATAATCGACCAACTTAACTTTGCAGTTGCAAAAACATGTTTTCCCATACATTCCGTATGGGAGAACATATTTTTCAACTACAAAGTTAGGTTTGTTTTTGGGATAAATTCATCCCAACTACGGAACCCTTCATTGTGCGTGGTCCGACACGCACTTGGCCGGTTTTTTTATAAGTACTTGCACGACACTCAGTATCAACTGTATGCCATTATACCTGGAGGATCTTGACTCCTAAAGAACAGGCTTCTGGCCTAGTTTAGGAGGCAGCAGTTCGCCCTTTAATGTGACTCTATTGTACAATATTTATATAATTCAAAATATTTATTTTATATAATCCTTATCTGATGGATCCACCCGTGCTGCTATTATTACTTAGCCACGAGCTCCTCAAGATTTCAAAAGAGGAGGCTCTTTTGTAATCTAAAGTGTGAAATTACAAAAGTGTCTTTTTTGAAGTGCGATGTCTGGTAGATATCATACTTCTTTTTACTAAATGTATTAAATAATTCCAGATTCCTAAGAACAGGTCGTGTAGTGAAGCGGGTATAGAGCCCCATTGGTGTGCATGTGTCAATTGGAAGAATGTGACAGACAGCGCAATGATTCATAAGACTGTTGACGCCTTTGTCAATTACATCAATGAGCTGACGGAAAGCCAAAGGTATTTATTTTTCTAGATTTTGTTAAGGTAATTTTTTTTTGTGGTAGCTTCGCCCGCTTATATTTGGGAAACTATAGAATTAACGTTTAAATTATCCTAACAGAACGTAATACTTTCAGGGATAAAAAATATATCCTAATAAAGACCATGGTCTTCTCATGTGCCTCAATCAAAATTATTTAAGACTAGCTGCCCGCCCCGGCTTCGCCCCGGTAGCGCTAAGTACATATCTACGGCGCACCTACCCATCTACTCTACTTACATACCTATCTACACCTACCTACATACCTTTTTTTTTTTTGGGTGGGAAATGATCAAATAACTTCTCCCGCTCTGGGCAGAGCGGGAGGGCGTGTCAGACTCTTACTGACTAAAACCCACCCGTGTTCCTTCAGTTGCCATGTTGCCGGGGGGCCACGATGTCCCTATCGGTTTTCTTCGAACCCCCGGCAGGCATTGGCCCTAGCGGACCCCGCCAATTCTGCTGACATCTCTTTGAGGCGCGCGTGGAACACAACGCGCCGTCGACCCGGGCTTGGTCCTTATCGGACGGCGAGCTGCCCATTGCTCACCGTCCGCAAGCCCGCGCCTACGGTGGCCGGAAATCTTCCTGTGATTCCCGACGCCCAGGGCGTCTCCTCCTGCGGTGGTTAGGGGTGCGAGGGCGCGAAATTTGCTTCTCCCTCACGCGCTCCGTCTCCTCCTTCGCGAGCATTACTGCTTCGCAGAAGGAGGTACCTACCTACGTACCTGTCTACCCACCCAGCCTACAAAACCATGTCCTGAGAATAACGAATACAACAAAAAAAGAATTAGCGAAATCGGTCCAGCCGTTCACACGTAATGCCGTGACCAAGGGAAATAGGTATTCATTTATACAGGCTGTTAAAGAAATTGCGTGCCGTAGCTTAGGGGTAGGTTCAGTATCGATAAAGGACACCAGGAAAAAAATAAGAAAACATTAAAAAAAAACTATTGCAAGATCAACCTAATTTTGTGAAATGAAATTGTTTATTCTGTAAACCGGATATCGGAATCACTTTTACACGTCATATAAAAAAGATTATTTAAAATAAGCTAGATGAGTTCGGCGTTTCCTATCTGACTACTCTGAGAAGAAAGGCCGAAACAAACTCAAGAGGTCGCAGTCTCTTTTAAAGTCCACACATCGCACATCACAAACAAAAGGGGATTATCTGCAAAAACAGTGTTTTGAGATATCGCGTTTTGAAAGTTTGAAAATTCATAACTCCTGAAGTAAGGATTTTAATGTCTTAATTTATATACAGATTTGATGGTACATTATCCTTATTTATTTTTAGTAAGTTTAGTGCTTGTATCAGTGATAGTTTTAATTTTATTAGCACGTTTATATGATCGGGTGAAGATAATACTGTATAAGCAGTTCAAACTGCTAAAATGTTTGAGTTACGACTGTCTAGCCCGAACGAAATTCACTTTAATCTGATATTATCAAGTAGTTATTTAAAATGATACATTAAAAAATACAAAATGTGATGTTTTAACTCTAAAAGTACGGGACTATCTAAGCAAAAAAACATAGTTATTGTTTAATACCAAAAACAGGTTTATTAAAATACACTTAAAGTAAGTATCCCAAAACGTTAAAAACAGTTACAATTAAAAGAATATTAAACATAATAGCTCAATAATGTAATACTGCATAAAAAAAGACTTATTTTTCGATTCGCACGAATTTACTCGCTCAAAACGGGCTACAAAAATCGAGCGAGCCTTACAGTTGTCGCATATGATGTGTAACATCTGATATCTCACGTTGGTAATCAGGAACATTTAAAGGTAATAAGTAACATTTTAAGTTAATAAGCAACATTTAAGTTAATAAGCAACATTAATGGGGCGGGGCCTCGTCAAGGTCGTTTCTGACGGCCAATTACTGCGCAAGCACTGCGCGCTCTAATTGGTCAATCAAGGAAAGCGAGAGTAAAGATTTACAGGAAAGCGAGAGGAAAGTTGTTACACATCAATATTATTTTTCTCTATGCGAAAAAGCACGAAGTTCATTTATCTCATCATCTGTTACGATGCCTCATTGAGGTGGATAACAATTAAAATTCTATTGTATCTCGTTAATGACAGTTGAAAGGTTATTTGTGGGCGAATCGACAAAACACAATACGATAAACACAGTATAACTGGCACATTTTCAATTTATTGCAATAAAGTTAAGAAAAATATACACTAGGAACTGTATTTGCCAATATTTTTGTCTTAATTTTATTGCAAAAATTCAAAATGCCAATTGCCTAATACGTTTTTCTGGATTTATCGATTCGCCCATAAAAAAACTTAATCGTTGTTTGTTGCTGTTACGTCTGCTAAGAAATTATTGGTTTCACCAGTCAACGTACTACCAACAATTTCTCAACTATCAAATATTTCTAATAAGGAATTCGCAATTATCGAAGGACTTAATAATCAAAGTGATCCCAGCAAAGAAAACTGTTGCATTTACTACGTGATGAGAAACCTTCAGAACAACAAGTACAAATTCGCATGTTTGACGACTGCCCGATGATTATGACATAGATCGAGACCGACAATTTTCATCTCGAAAATACGTACAGTACAATACGAAAATATTAATGTCATCATTGGGATCTCATTTTCATCATTTGAGTTGCTCTCAGGTGTAATTTGGCGATCATGAACTGCCCTCAGCATTTTTTCTGTCCTCTTATTTCTCTTCATAATTTTGAGTTAAGCTAAAACATAGTAAAAAAGTAACAAACTTCATTTAACACTCGGTCATTGCGCAACAATTAACGTGCAATACAGTATTATCTCAAACAAACCGATGGCTATAAAGTATCATTTAGATATAATTTCGGTGAAAATCTCAAATCCATCAAAACAAAACAATCAATACGGTATGAAGTCAAAATAATATTACGATTTTTGTTATATCTAACAGGCAATAGAGTATTAAGTCAAAATAATACTGTATAGAATACTCACATTTTATGCTTTCGCTCCGCAAAAACGTCGTAACTCGAAATAAATACGTGTAACGCCGACGATCGGTGAGCGGCAACTGACTCAATTAGAATGCAACCGTATTGATTGGTGCGTGAATGACACGAGTGAACAGTCAATAAAGAAATGTATGATCATATTTCTGAAACTATTTGCGCTAAAAATACCATTGTCTTGCCAGTTTGTAGAAAAAAAAATCTAGATTCCGAAACGGAACAAAAAAAAAATTGGCATTTTCCGACTTGATACCCTATTGTTTGTGACGTGCGACATGATCTTGGTGTGAAAGTGTCTGAAAAGGTCTTTTGAGGAAAGAACCACACAGATTTGAGTGGACATGTCCAGTCAGTGCAAGCATTTGTCAGTAATCGTGGAGCTCAACTCGACGAATAATACATTTGGATAGGCCACAAAAACTACTCAAACTGCCAGACCATCACTAAAACTTGCATAGAAATAAAAATAATATCCACATAGTCCTCACATTCACAATAGTTAAAATAAAATTATACTTTACAAAGTAATCATGTTATTTTGAATATAATTTTCAACAATGTCAATGTGTGTGTGTCAGTACCTACTAACTTAAAATAGCAATCGTGTAGAATTAAAATTATTTGATTTGTTTAAATGCTTTAAGGGGGATGCGCTATACGGTGGAGGTCTGCCCGGCTTGGGCAGAGCAACGCCGTGTCCTCGTAGCGACCGGCGATCGGCGGCGGCGGTGATCTCTCGCTTCCGGCCCTGGTTCAAGCCATGGTACGGAGCGAGAGGAAATGGCAGGCCGTCACCTCCTTCTGCGAAGCGGTAATGTTCGCGAATGAGGAGGCGGAACGCGTGAGGGAGAGGCAAATTTCTCGCCCTCACGCCCCTAACCGCCGCAATAGGAGGAGATGCCCGGGGCGGGAATCGCGAGCCGATTTCCGGCCACCGTAGGTTCGGGCTTGCGGACGGTGAGCAATGGGTAGCTCGCCGTCCGATAAGGACCAAGCCCGGATCGACGGCGCGTTGTGTTCCACGCGCGCCTCAATGAGATGTCAGCAGAATTGACGGGGTCCGCTAGGGCCAATGCCTGCCGGGGGTTCGAAGAAAACCGATAGGGACATCGTGGCCCCCGGCAACAGGGCAACCGAAGGAACACGGGTGGGTTTTAGTCAGTAAGAGTCTGACACGCCCTCCCGCTCCGCCCAGAGCGGGAGAAATTATTTGATAAATTCCCACCCAAAAAAAAAAAAAGTGGGATGCGCTAAGGTAGCCCATGACATTCAAATTTTCTTTAGTTTTTGCATTTTGCAGATCAGTGTCGAGTTTTATGTTGATTAAAATGTGATTCGCGACTGTAACAAGTATGGCTTTTCATAATTATAATCATTACAATCAGCAATACAACTCCATAACTGTCAAATGTCACGATTTCAAAATGCAAAAAACTAAAGAGAATTTGAATTTCGCGGGATACCTTAGCACATTAATTACTTACCTACTATCGAACGCGTCCTCATTTTGTTCTTCACTTCTCGCGTCCGAATACTAAGGGCCGCCCGGCCGGCGCATTATTTGCTACCTACTCAAAATGGCTCGCGACTAGGAGTGAGGCGTATTTATCGTAACAGGTAGAAATAACAGATATTTAAAAATAACAAATAACAATTGTTCCTAACAATATAACTTATCTGATACCTAAAATAACAGACCCTCAAGAACTGTTACCGCGGTTGTTACTGTTATTCATTATAACAATCCCCATACTCCCAGACTGTTACTACGGCTTTTACTTACATACACACTCACACAAAAGAAGAAATATTACAAGGTTATCAATTTCTCTCTCTTCCTCAATAAGGAATGATCCTTACTAAAAAGAGAAAAACCTATTATTTATTTCGAAATATGTTTACTTCTCACTCTTACTATAGCGGTTAAACTACGTTAAAAAAAGAAGCACTTAGTATTTATTATTCCTAAAAATACAGTTGGTGGTCTTACAAAAACAAACACTTACGAAAAAGTGACTTCTTAATTAGGTCGTGTTATCTGTTAAGTACTGACCAGTTGCCATTATAAAAAAACTTAAAAGAAATAGAAATAAAGAAGATTCAATTAATATTTAAATACGTATTTATCGTCCGTACAAAAATAACAGCCTGTTATTAAATAACAGATATTTGGATCTGTTATTTTTGTGTAACAGTAATAACAGATATCGTGTTTAACCTGTTACAACCCATCTCTACTCGCGACAAATGGCGCAAGATGTGCGCCCCTAACGCTACAACGGTATGTAAATTACAATTCCAATTTTTCCTTCGTACTTTAACGGGCTTAAGCCCGTCAAAATACAAAACCTACAAAAAGATCTTATTTAACTAGTATTCAACAGAAATACAATAAACCTACAAGGGCACTTATGAAACGTCAGAAGCTAGGTGCACGGTTCCAATTGGTCGTTTCCTATGGAGAAGAGCCAGCAAGAAACTCCACGGTTACTCTTTTAAAAATAATTGGCTTTTACAGTACTTTCAAAATAACAGTGTTTCTAGGTATGGGAGGACAGTGTAGGTCTTTCAATAAGTACCAAGTACTTAACTTAGTTTATATAAACCTTCACCAGTCCTTAATAGAACCAGAGACAGAAGAGACACAATAGAATTTTAATTGTTATCGATCTCCAGGAGAGCACCGGACTGTCAAGGGGATAACGAAATTAAAAGAAAAACTATCACAGCTAAGAAGGCTCTACAAGTTAACGAGTAATAATCAACCAACTTAACTTTGCACTTGCAAAAACATGTATTCCCATACATTCCGTATGGGAGAACATGTTTTTAAACTACAAAGTTAAGTTTGTTTTTGGGATAAATTCATTCCAACTACGGAACTCTTCATTGTGCGTGTTCCGATACGCACTGGGCCGGTTTTTTACATTAATATTTATTAACTTTCAGGTCAAAATGTGTCCCTCGCACACTGACCGAAATCCAATGGGTGATGAAACAGACTCCGAACAGTAAAATGCTTTCTTTCGTTTCTAATAAGGACTACGACGGTTACCTCGGTAAATTCGGAGCCAACACCAAGATTTCAAAAGAAAACTATCAGTTAAAGGTGTGTGGTTATTTTATATTATACTACACTTATTATGGTCTTATGTTGTCTCAATCGCAAGTGCTGCTGCTAAGCTTTAGGTCCTGGGTTCGATTCTCAGGTCAGGCTATGTGTCACTGTGACTTATCATCAGGAATTTCTCAGTAGCAGCTCAGAGTCTGGATTTGTGCTCGGTTGATGCCAATAAGCTCGCCCCCTATTACATGGGACTTTAACACAAGGCTCGGATACTGGTTAAATTTTCAAACCGTTATTATGTAGGTACTAGACGCAAAAACCTGTACATTCGGTTTCGTTCGTATAAACCGGTTTTTATAAACCGCTTTTGGAGGAGACTTTACATAAAGGTTTTATCAGATTAAACGCTTTAGAGCAATATTAACCGGCTTTTTGTTTAGTTTTATTCAGTGCGGCATCCTCACAAGTAGTCACAAGTTGCAATGCCTTTATCGACACGCCGCTCGTTGAAAAATCGATTAATTTAGATTAAAATAAAGTTCTTAAAACGTTCACGTTCTTAAGAAAAGTTTGGAGTAAAACCCAAATAAACCGGTACTAACCGGTATTTTTTAAACCGGTTTAAGCCTTGCTTTAACATAACTGGCGAAATTGGGTGTTCTTGGGTACACTGCCTAATCCTTTCGGGGAAAATAGATGTGGTTT
Organism: Agrochola lychnidis; assembly: GCA_963680765.1. Taxonomy (NCBI): domain Eukaryota; kingdom Metazoa; phylum Arthropoda; class Insecta; order Lepidoptera; family Noctuidae; genus Agrochola; species Agrochola lychnidis. The sequence goes on from OY796872.1 coordinate 16,934,740, forward strand.
TATGCGTAATGTTCCTTATTTTCAGGTGGTTGTCGGTCCTGGTCACGGTATTTATGAAGCCTCGATGACGTACCTAAATAAAGAAAATAAATTCTTGATCAATACGAGGGACATTTCTAGAACTAATGCGTAAGTATTATAGCATACTCATCATCATTCTCTCGTCCTTATACCAATTTATTTGAGGTCAGCGCATCCTGTCTTTTTTCTTCCATACTTCTCTATCAGTCGTCATCTCGGTAATCACAACATGTATAAGAAGTTCTTTGCGTTGGCTAGAATCGGTCTTTTAATGAGCGGCCCAATAGCAAGCAGCTAAGATTCAAAACATTACATCGCTTCTTTGCTTCAAGAACGTGATAAGTCCGACTATATTATTGTAGGAGTTTTCACTTTATTGTTGCTTCAATAAAGTGAAAAGTCCGACAATATTATTGTCAGACTTATTACGTTATTGATGCAAAGAAGCGATATTTATGTGACTTACTATACTCCATAGGTTTAGGTAGTTAAAAAAAGGTACTTAAACAAATCGTAAAAAGGGTTTTTATAGATGACACTTTCTTGTTAAAAAAACAATAAAACCAAATAAAATTTATTTTAGTTTTTTACTATAGTTTCCTCTTTTATTAATGTATGCTAAACTTTATCGTTTATTCTTCACTACTTTTCGTAGATGTTACTGCTTGAGCACAATTTTTTTGGTCTGATTTATAAGATTTTGTAATCTGTCTATTGTAAAGAGCCCAATTTCTAAACGTCAACGAAATATAACGTTGCTAAATTGAAGAGCTCAACTGTGACGTAGCATAACAACTGAAGTGACTGGTATTACGTTTAATCGGTTACTTGACAGCTGTCTCGTCACGTGTTTTTTTTTGTTTACCCTTTTTTAACTACCTAAACCTATGGAGTATAGATACTGTCTACTGATAGTACACTTGGCGTCACAAAAATCGCACCTCTTTAAGAATTCCCTTCAAAGTCATTTCAACCCTATTAATCAATGGTAGACATATGACTATAAGGTATCACTGGAATGGCAATTTATTTAAATTTCTGAATAAATCAATAGATTTGGTTTTTTGTTTACCAGGGAATAAAAAAAGCAAGCTAATGCAAATGACTAAAAAGTTAAATTTAAATTTATCAGCAAAAATTGCAACAAAGTCCATAAAAACAACTTAAAACCTAGTATTAACCCCCTAGTAATATTCGGAAATATCACTAGCTAGTGACCTAAAATATTAATAATGAATTGCAATTTTAACACTGAATTTGATGTTGTAACTGTTTTAGGTGAAAAAAGGGCATTTGGGAAGTTTCCAAATACTTTTTCACATCTAAAACTAAATACTACTACTATTCGGTGTTACGATGTTAATTATTGCATTTCATCACCAATATTTTAGTTCACTAGTTAGCCACATTTCATATTTCCATACAGTAATATTGCCAAATTAATCAAAACAGCGAAATATATGACAGATATTTGCGCCATTGCCCACTTTCAGAATGCACGCTCTTAGGGGAGATGCGCTAAGGTAGCCCGCAAATGTTTCTTTGGATTTTTGCAATTTGCAGGTCAATGTTGTTAATGAATTAGGGGTCTACCGTGAATTATGGATCCTTTGAAGTAAATGAAAGAATAGGTAACTAAGGAAAACTGTTTACTTAATTGCAAAAATATTTTAGACTACACTCTGAAATTTGTCACTAACTTACTTATTCTCTTCTCAAAAGAGCTAATACAACTCTACAAAGCAGGTTTCATATCATAACATCTTCTCTCTTTGTTGAGTTCAGTTAGTGATATCTTCTCTTCCACTAAACATTCCAATTTTCTTGCAAAGCATCGTCAGCCTGGGCCTATACAGCGGCTTGGTCATCATGTCAGCCAGCTGAAATTCCGACGAAACTTTCTCTACGTCCAGCATACAGTCCGTCACAACTTCTTTAATGAAGAACTCGCGGATCCTTATGTGCTTGGTTCTATTATGGTACTCATATGGCGGGTTTCTAGTCAACTTGATAGGAGTCTCGTTATCAACATACAGAACTGATACTTCATTCGTATGCTCGATACTTTCTAAAAGTCTTCTGAGCCAGATTGTCTCTCGTGCAGTCTCACTGGTGGCAACGACTTCCGCTTCAGTGCTTGAAATGGCTACGGAAGCCTGTCTGTGACTCTTCCAAGATATAATCCCTCCAGCGTACATACAGATCATCCCTGATGTAGATCTTCCTGTCTCTAAATCTCCACCGTGATCTGAATCGCTATATCATCGTAATTTAGCATCAGAGTTTCTTTTATAAATTAAACCCCAACTTAAAGTTCCTTTCAGATATCTCAAAATTCGTTTCACTTTTAAAATATCCTCACTTGAAGGGTTATCTATCATGGCGTCATGGAGGGTGCGATTGTCGCAACCCCGCGCTGGGCACGCCACAATCGCGGCGATAAGACCCCTCTTTGAGGAGTGGCTGGAGAGACGCCACGGCGTTCTTACCTTCCGCCTAACGCAGGTCCTCACCGGACACGGCTGCTTCGGGAGGTTCCTGTTCAGGATAAGGCGGGAGGAAACACCCGGGTGTCACCATTGTGTGGATCGGCCTGAGGACACGGTAGAGCATACGGTGGAGGTCTACCCAGCTTGGGCAGAGCAACGCCGTGTCCTCGTAGAGGCGATCGGCGGCGGTGATCTCTCGCGTCCGGCCCTGGTTCAGGCCATGGTACGGAGCGAGAGGAAATGGCAGGCCGTCACCTCCTTCTGCGAAGCGGTAACGCTTGCGAAGGAGGAGGCGGAACGCGTGAGGGAGAGGCAAATTTCGCGCCCTCACGCCCCTAACCGCCGCAATAAGAGGAGACGCCCGGGACGGGAATCGCGAGCCGATTTCCGGCCACCGTAGGCGCGGACTTGCGGACGGTGAGCAATGGGTAGCTCGCCGTCCGATAAGGACCAAGCCCGGGTCGACGGCGCGTTGTGTTCCACGCGCGTTTCAAAGAGATGTCAGCAGAATTGACGGGGTCCGCTAGGGCCAGTGCCTGCCGGGGGCTCGAAGAAAACCGATAGGGACATCGTGGCCCCCGGCAATAGGGCAACCGAAGGAACACGGGTGGGTTTTAGTCAGTAAGAGTCTGACACGCCCTCCCGCTCCACCCAGAGCGGGAAGAAGTTATTTGATGATTTCCAACGCAAAAAAAAGGGTTATCTAGTTTACAAAGCTCTACAAAGCAGGTTTCATATCATAACAAATGTCAGATTATATCTTGATTAAAATATTATTCGCGACCGTAAAAAATATGACTACAGAATTATAATCATTAGAATCGGCAATACAACTCCTTATTTTTTTAATTAGCCTACACTGTCCCATTACTGAGCAAAGGCCTCCCCCAAATCCTTGTGTTAGAATAATCCTAAAATCTGAACTCAGAGAGTTGTTTTGATGATTTTTATGATTATAATTCTAAAAATAAATGTTTGATACAGCTGCGAATCATATTTACATCAACATACAACCTGATACTGACCTGCAAAATGCAAAAAAAAACCGGCCAAGTGCAAGTCGGACTACGCACAATGAAGGGGTCCGTAGTTGGAATGAATTTATCCCAAATACAAACTTAACATTGTAGTTGAAATACATGTTCTCCCATACATTCCAACTGAAAATGTAAGTTTGTACGCACAATTTTGAGAGATTTAATATGTTATTTTAAGACCATAGACTTCTTATAGGTTTTCCTGTAATCTATGAGTAAAGAGGCATACTATGCAGTTTTTTCAAAATTTTTGGTCCAGTAGTTTCGGAGATAAGGGGGGAAGGGTCAATTTTCATCGAATTTCTTAAATATCTTTAAAAGTATTTATTAAAAAATTATATAAAAAATATATTTAAGATACTCGCAATAAGCCCTTTTATTTGATATGTCACACGGTACTGTTAGCAAAACTTTTATTTTAATTTTCTTGTTTGCCCCGCAAAAGTGACCCCTATGTTCAATATTACAACGTTACAACACCAACACACCATTATGTGTACCAAATTTTAACTTAATCGGTTTATTAGATTCGGAGCAAATTGGCTGTGACAGTCGGACAGACAGAGAGACACACAAGTGATCCTATAAGGGTTCTTATAGGATCTGTTTTTCCTTTTGAGGTATGGAATCCTAAAAACGTATGAAATTAAAATTTGAATTCCGCGGGCTACCCTGACGCTTTCGCCTTAATATCCCTTTAAAACAAAAAACGTGAGTTTTAATAGATATTTTCTTTTGTATCCCAGGTACGGAAACGAGCCAAGCTGTATAAGTGCCACTCACCCACATTTGAATCCGTATTGCTATTGCAATAACTACGTTCTTCAAACAGTATAACAATATAGAGTAAGCAGAGATCGAGGTCATCGGAGAACGGATACAAAGTAGATAATGTAGCCTTAATAGATATCAAAAAAATACACTGCCACAATGATATTTTAGTGCTCGAATGATGTTAATAGGGGACGCTGTTGGGAAACTTTTGTGCGATTGTTTTGTGATATGTGTTGAAAAAACAAAGATGCGCCAAAAGATACTTGTACAGCTATATCTCATCATCCGACGTAATCCGAGTAAGTAGCAGATGACCCCACCTATCCACCATTTTCGTATGTTCAACGTTCTGCCAAACACCCTGTATAATTCAATACTGCATCACTTCATGGGGTTGCACACCAAAAACCTATCTTTTTCGTCTTGAAAGAGCTCAGAGAGCAATTTTAAAGTTAGCAAACTTTCATCCCTTTTTCTTTCCCACAGATCTGCTATATACTTAAATCCTGCAAAGTGCTGACTGTTCGCCAACTATTCATTATGCAATTAGTATTAAAACAGCACACCATACTTACCTACACTGCTGACAATACTAACGAGAGACAGAATGATATAGTATGTACATCTGATGCAACCTCAAAACATGTTTTTGAGAAAGATTTTTTACATTCTTAGGCCCATTTCTGTACAATAGATTAAATAGAAAACTTAGTATTTATACATTAAATAAATTTAGCTGTAAAAAATTATGCTTGAATATTTACTAACCATAGATTATGCTCAGACAGAAGATCTACTTGTTGTCTGCAAATAGAACCGCTAACATGCTATTTTACTTTTATTTACCTAATTTTAATTTAGTTTATACTTTATACTCATAGTTAATTTATTACCTACATTAAGTATTTATGCACTTCCTAGCCTGAAACACAGGTTCAACCTAGTTCAGGCAAATTAGCAACTGTGTTATTAAGTTACTTATTGTAAATGTGCACTTTTGTTTTATAAATAAACATAACATAATATTATTATTGACAGCGCCGTTATATCGTAGCTGTTGTGTTAACCACTGATATGCTGTTGAACGTACAGTAAATTGTTAAATAAATAAATGTTTAACCAAAACGTTTTGCTTTTGTATTTGTCTTTTTAAGAGCATGTATTCTGAAAGTGGGCAACGTCGCAAATAGATGACAAATATTCCGCTGTTTTAATTGACCGAGGGAGCGTAGCGAGCGGAGCGTCTCTGGATCAAGTATGGCATTTGCTTTCATGTGTCAGTTTGTACGTACTCGTCTACAGGTCGTATTTTACAACCGATCTAGACGAAATTTGGTGTACAGGTTTGACGATTTTTTTGTAATTTTTAGTCGTCGGGGATTTTCGATTGGAGGGTTACTTCTTCCAAAATGGGGCAAAAACGGGGGCTACTGGAATCTCCGCCTCATGAGATCCGATTTCAATGGTTCTTTTTTTATTTATTTAAGGAAAAACAAACAGTAGCACAATAAAAAACAGTCATAATATCTTAAATGTAACATTTTAAACAATTATGCTACCCACTACGTTTTTCACAGATTACAATATGAAATAATATTTGAAAGGTAGAACTCTATGTTGGTCTAAAAAAAAATTGGTAAAGATCTGATGAGGATCTTCGGCATGATGAGCAGAATAGCTTCTCAAAATGCAGTAATTTGCTCACTATTTATTAAAACCTATAAGCTAATTTTTCTAGCTGGCCTACAAATTTGTACTCATAATTTTTTTGGTTTTTAGGGTTCTGTAGTCAACAAGGAACTGATATAGTTTCGTCATTTCCGTCTGACTGTCTGTCTGTCTATCCGCGGCTTTGCTCAGAGAATCTTAGTAGGTACTAGAAAGCTGTAATTTGGCTCTTAATGTATAGTTAGGTACCCTATACATTAAACACGCCGGCCGACAAAGTGGTAAAATAGAATCATGATAAGTATTTATTTTTAGCCTACGCCGATGACATAACCATAATAATAAACGGGACCCACGAAAACACTTTATGCAATCTCATGCGTCAAGCCCTGAAAATAGTAGAGGAATGGTGCAACAAGCACCAACTCTCAGTGAACCCTGCAAAAACCGAACTAATCCTCTTCACAAAAAAGAGGAAGTTGACCACACTACAACTACCACGATTCTTTGGAACAACCCTAAGCCTCTCAACTGAAACCAAATACCTGGGCATCTTTTTGGACAAACAACTGAACTGGGCAAAACACACGAACTACATCACCACGAAAGCCAGCATATCCCTGTGGCAGTGCAAGCGACTGCTTGGCAGGAATTGGGGCATTAGCCCCAAGGTCACCCACTGGCTATACACCACAGTCATCCGACCAATTATCACATACGGCTCACTAGTCTGGTGGCCCAGGACAGACCTGAGTACAGCCCAAAGAGATCTCGAAAAACTGCAGCGGTTTGCTTGTGTTGCAATCACTAGCAGTATGAGAACTACACCCACTGCCGCCCTACAGGCAATGCTTGGACTACCGCCTCTGCACCTCATCGTGCGGGAGGAGGCGGCCCTGGCCGCCTTTAGGCTTCATCTATCAGGAACCCTTAGCAAAGACTCCAGAGTTAAGCACATACGTATAAAGGAAGATGCGATCAAACGACGACCAATGATGGCATCACCCTGCGACAAAGCCCCGAAATCACATCACTTTCAACGGCACTACAACATAACACTTACAGAAGAACAGTGTGACTACTCAGGCCCGAAAGAGCTGAGAGTATACACAGACGGATCAAAGACCAACTTCGGTACCGGAGTTGGAGTCTTCTCACACGACCTCAACATAAATATATCCCGCCCGCTGGGAATGTTCAACACCGTCTATCAGGCGGAGTGTGTGGGCATCATACAAGCGGCCCGTGCTATAGAAGCCAGGAGAGTTACGGACACCCACATACGCATACTCTCCGATAGCGCTTCAGTTCTCCAATCCTTACGAAAAAAATATACTACTTCAAAGTTAATACTAGAATGTCACAATGCACTAGAACAAGTAACAGTATCTAGCCGCAACACGGTGACACTGCAATGGATAAAAGGACACAGCGGATCGCTAGGTAACGACGCAGCTGACGAACTCGCTAGAAGAGGATCTGGCACGGCAGTCTATGGCCCCGAACCTATCGTGCCAATCCCCTTCAACCAAATACGCAGGTGGCTACAGGAGTTCACCCACACACAAGCAGAGAACTGGTGGACCTCGACACCGGGTTGCAGGCAGTCCAAGGAAGCTATGCCATCCTTGGATAGCAGGCTAACCAGGCGTTTATTACGCCTGGACAGGAACGGCCTGCGCCTGGTGACGGGGACCATCACGGGGCACTGCTCGCTAAACAAACACTTCCATACGATAGGCATAACAGACAGTCCTCTGTGCAGGGCGTGCATGGAGGCTGAGGAAACCGTAGCGCACGTGCTCTTTGAATGCACAGGCGTCACCCAGATTAGAACAGAAACCCTCGGGTCACCCAGATCCTACACAGATGTTCTGAACAGACCAGGAGATTTAATTAGCTTCTGGAGGGAGGTGGGCTGGTTGGAATAACCACCAAACGGCCGCCATGGCCCACGCACAATGGTCCACCTTACGGACTAAGTGCGGAAACCAAACCCTTTAACATAGAACATAGGGTACCTCCCCTTCCTACACGTAAAGTGGGAGGGATGATTTCCTATCTTATGGGGTGTCGTGTGGGTGTTTAAAAAATATTTTTTGACTCAGGAATCCGTTTGCGAAATATTAAGCTTTAAAGTGCTAATTTTTGTTGAGTCAAGTGCTTTCCCCCATTTTTTTTTTAGTTGGGAAATTTGATAATTTTTTAAATAAAAAAAAAATTATGGTTAAATGAAGTTATTTGATAATAACTTCTTCCGCTCTGGACGGAGCAAGAGGGCGTTTCAGACTTACTAAAACCCGCCAGTGTTCCTTCAGTTGCCTGTATGTTGCCAGGGGCCACGGTAACTCTTTCGAAAAAACCCGCAACCCCGGCAGACATCGACCCTAGCGCCTAGCGGACCCCTTCAGTTGTGCTGACATCTCTGAGGCGCGCGTGGAACACAACGCGCGATTGACCCGGGCCAGGGGGCCTACCACCAGCTCCAAAGCATTATTATTTTAATATTACTTCAGTGAGAGAAAGAGATGGAGCTATACGTCCTGTAGAGTTTCATCTCTTTCCCACACTGAAGTAATATTAAAATAATACTGTTTTATGAGCTGGTGGTAGGCCCCCTGGTCCTTATCGGACGGTGAGCTATCGTGGCAGGGAATCGGCCTGCGATTCCCGATGAAGTGTTGTCCCCCCTGCCAGCTATATGGTTGTTTTTGGATATGTAAAAAAAATTGGCAGTAGCATATAATATATAACGAAGTTAGAAGAAAAACTATCACAACTAACTATGCTTTAAAAGTAAACGAGTAATAAGCGACCAATTTACATTTACAGTTGGAATGTATATCAGAACATGTTTTTCAACTACAATGTTAAAGTTTGTTATTGGGATAAATTTTGATCCCAACTACAGAACCCCTAATTGTGCGTGGCCTTCTTGATAACCCTTGATGTTACTGTGGTACTCATCAGTTCAGTTCTTCTTCTTTATTGTTATTTTAGTCATTCTCAGGGCCGCGCCGCCCGTATGTGCGAAGTGCGCGGCGCACGCAGGCGCCAGGGCACTAGGGGCGCCGGAGGCGACCCTAGTGCCCATGCCCTTAATTAAATATCAGCGCCAATTATTGTTTTTTTTTACACTAGCTCCTCCGAGAAAAAAAACGACAGTCATATTGTAAATATCTCGAATTTAGAATGTAAATAACTTAATTCGCGTTTTCCTTTTCTCAAACAATCCATTGTTAAACCCTTATTTAAAAAAGGTGATATAAAAGACTTGTCTAATTACCGCCCTATAACACTTATATCTAACTTATCAAAAATCTTTGAGAAAGTCATGCATCGTAGACTCATAAATTATTTAGAAAAATTTCAGATTATAAAAGAGGAACAAAACGGGTTTCAAAGGGGAAAATCGACTACTTTAGCAGTATTTAAACTGATAAAATCTGTAATTGAAAATTTAGATAAACGCGTTCCAGTATCTGTCATCTTCTTTGACATGAGCAAAGCTATTGACTTTGTTAACCACGATTTACTCATAAAAAAATGCAATAACTACGGAATTAGAGGAATAGTTGTTGATTGGATTACTAGCTATTTATTTAACCGTCAACAAAAAGTAGAAATAAGTAAACTAAACGAAAATAACGAGGCCACATCATATAGTTCTGAATATAGTCAAACCGTATCAGGAGTACCCCAAGGAAGCATACTTGGCCCTTTGCTTTTCCTCATTTACATCAACGATTTACCTACAGCTTTACAACAACAATGCATACTTTTTGCTGACGACATATCGGTAATTGTGACGAATGATATTAAATCAGAAACAAATCATGAAAAAAACCTTAATGAAACAATAAACCAAGTTTTAAAATGGCTCGAAAATAATTATCTTTATGCAAATCTAAATAAAACCAAATATATAAATTTTCAAAACTACAATTCTAAACAAAAAGCATTTATAGTTAATAGTCAAGGACAACAAATTAACGAAGTTACTGAATTTAAATTTCTTGGACTTATTCTAGACAAGTATTGTAACTGGAAATTACACATAGAGCACGTCTGCAAGAAACTAAACCAATTTGTTTTTGCTCTTAAACGTTTAAGACGTACCGCGAGTGAAGCTGTTGCACTTACAGCTTACCACGGGTATGTTTCCTCTTTACTCAGGTATGGGCTCCTACTCTGGGGGAACTCGACGAATATATATGATGCCTTCCTAGTGCAGAAAAAATGCCTAAGAGCAATCTGCGGTATCAGTCCTTTAACATCCTGCAGACCTCTCTATAAAAAATTAAAACTTTTAACCTTAACAGGTCTTCTCATAATGCAAGCTGGTGTATTTGTGAAAGAACACTCAAATTTTTTTTTAACATGCGACTTGCATTCAAAATATACCCGTCGAGACCCAACACGCCTTTTTTTTTTTTTTGGGTGGGAAATTATCAAATAACTTCTCCCGCTCTGGGCGGAGCGGAAGGGCGTGTCAGACTCTTACTGACTAAAACCCACCCGTGTTCCTTCGGTTGCCCTGTTGCCGGGGGCCACGATTTCCCGATCGGTTTTCTTCGAACCCCCGGCAGGCATTGGCCCTAGTGGACCCCTTCAATTCTGCTGACATCTCTTTGAGGCGCGCGTGGAACACAACGCGCCGTCGACCCGGGCTTGGTCCTTATCGGACAGCGAGCTACCCATTGCTCACCGTCCGCAAGCCCGCGCCTACGGTGGCCGGAAATCGGCTCGCGATTCCCGCCCCGGGCGTCTCCTCCTGCGGCGGTTAGGGGCGTGAGGGCGCGAAATTTGCCTCTCCCTCACGCGTTCCGCCTCCTCCTTCGCGAGCATTACCGCTTCGCAGAAGGAGGTGACGGCCTGCCATTTCCTCTCGCTCCGTACCATGGCCTGAACCAGGGCCGGACGCGAGAGATCACCGCCGCCGATCGCCTCTACGAGAACACGGCGTTGCTCCGCCCAAGCCGGGCAGACCTCCACCGTATGCTCCACCGTGTCCTCAGGCCGATCCACACAATGGTGACACCCGGGTGTTTCCTCCCGCCTTATCCTGAACAGGAACCTCCCGAAGCAGCCGTGTCCGGTGAGGACCTGCGTCAGGCGGAAGGTGAGAACGCCGTGGCGTCTCTCCAGCCACTCCTCAAAGACGGGTCTTATCGCCGCGATTGTGGCGTGCCCAGCGCGGGGTTGCGACAATCGCACCCTCCATGACGCCATGAGATCCCGCCGGAGCTCTGTCCGCTGTGCCGCAATTTCTTGCGGCATCGGGGTTAAGCCCCGGCGTTTCGCCTCCTCGCGCCACTCCCAGACGTGCGCGAGGACCTTTGCCTCCAGATCCCATGGCGGTAATCCGGCAAGGAGGCTCGCCGCCTCGCAGGAGACCGTGCGGTATCCTCGGGCCAGCCGGATGGCCATGACCCTCTGGGACGCGTTCAACCGGCGGGCTGGCCGCAGCCTCAATGAACGCGCCCACACCGGTGCCCCGTAAAGGGCCATGGACCGCACGATCCCCGCATAGAGCCTCCGGCAGGAGGCGTTTGGATCCCCTAGATTGGGCAGGAGCCGCTTCAATGCAGCCCCGGCCCGCTCAAGTCTGGGAGCCAAACGTCGGAAATGTTCTACGAAGTTCCACCGGCTGTCGAGGACGAGTCCCAGATACTTCATCGTCGACTCGACACCGATGTGAACCCCTCCCGCCATTACCTGGGAACCCGACGGTGGCGCATTCCGAGGACCATGAAAACCCATGGCCTCAGACTTGTGCAGGGCCACCTCGAGTCCCAGCTGCCGGATCCTATCGACGATTGTCGCAACCCCGCGTGTCGCTAAATCGGCCGCCGCCTGGTACGACCCCCCCTGCGCCAGGACAAGCGTGTCGTCAGCGTAACAAACGACGCTGACGCCGCTAGGGAGGTCGGCGCGCAGCACCCAGTCGTATCCGATGTCCCACAGATGCGGCCCCAGGACCGAACCCTGTGGGACACCGCACGACATCTCTTGCCGGTTCCACTCTCCTTGGTGACCGGGGTAGATGACGGCCCTGTCCGTCAGATAGGCCTCGACCACACGACAGAGGTAGGTCGGCATCCGGTGATACCGGAGTGCCTCCCTTATGCAACTCCAGGGCAGGGTGTTGAAGGCATTGGCGATGTCTAGAGACACCGCCAAGACGACCCCACCCCGGGCCACAGCATCCCCCGTCGTGAGGGCCCGCACGCGCATGATGGCGTCCACCGTAGAACGCCCCCTGCGGAAACCGAACTGGCTCTCCGCCAGATCCGGCCCCACTCGCACCAGCTGCCCGACGAGGCGGTCTGCAATGACTCTTTCAAAGAGCTTGCCCACCTCGTCGAGCAGCACAATGGGCCGATAAGCGGACGGAGAGTCCGCTGGGCGCCCCGGCTTCTTAATGAGGACCAGTTTCCCCGTCTTCCAACGAAGTGGGAACTGGCCCCTCTCCATGCATGCGCTTAGGAGCCCCCTCAGTCGAGGCCCGAGAGCCCCCATGGCCAGGACCCAGGCTTTTCCGGGTATGCCGTCGGGTCCTGGGGCGGTATTCTTCGCACTCATCTTGCGTACCGCCACTCTCATTTCTACCTCAGTCACCTCAGGAGAATCGTCGTCGTCGGTGTGGTCCGCATCGGGCATCGCAGTAGGCGGAGCCATGGGCGGAGCAGTATGATCCCCTCTAGAGGGGAACAGAGCGCTCACCACGTCCCCCACAAGCTGGGGCCGGAGACTCTGCGTCAGCGGGGGAGCCCATGGGCGGAGTTTCTCCCGCACCATCTTGTATGGGCGCCCCCACGGGTCCCGGTTGAGAGTCTCCAGCATCTCCTCGCGGGCCAGCGCCCTGGCCCGCAGGATCTCCGCTTGGAGGGCGGTCTTCGCCGCTCTGTACCCCTCGTACAGCTCCGCCTCAATGGCTTGCGTATCCGGAGGGCGGATACGGAGCCTGTGATGCCTAGCGTACCGGCGTCGCGCAGCAACACACGCCTTGCGCAGAGCCTCCAGCTCTTGCGACCACCAGTACAGCCGGCGCGAAGCATGTCTAGGATGGACCCGGGGCATTGCCATGTCACACACATTGGACATGGCCTCCCGGAACCACTCCGCCTCGTCGTTGATGTCGGCAGGCCTGTCCGGTGATGACACCCAGGCCTGCACGATCGAGGCTTCCAGGAGAAGCTCCCGGTCCAGCTGCTTCAGCGCCCACCGCGGACCACTCGGGGCCTGTCGGACCGGCGCACTCGAGGTCTGGGTGGAGACGTTAAACCGGATGTACCGGTGATCGGAGTAGGTCTCCACCCCCTCCATGACGCGCCAGTCAATGACACGCGGCGACAGAGCGGGGCTGGCGAACGAAATGTCGACCACCGATTCGCCCCGCATCCGCACACACGTGGGGACAGAACCCCGGTTTAGGACGACCAGGCCTGTCTCCAGAGCCCAGTCCTCCACCATCCTGCCCCGTGTGTCCGTATACCGGGAACCCCAAGCCAGATTCTTGGCATTGAAGTCCCCGAGTACGAGCACGGGGAGGGAACCAAACCCGACGACGACGACTCTTAACTCCGCAAGGGAGTTGTGGAACTCGGCAAGAGTTCGGTTCGGGGAGAAGTAAACACCCACCACAACAATCTCCCCGAACCGTGCTGCAACGCAACCCCGTCCTCTCTTGACCGACTCGAGGGACGGAGTACCGGCGGCGGCCGATGAAATGAGGGTCACTGAGCCGCTCAGGTCCTCCACCCAGTCATCCCTGGGCGGGACAAAGTACGGCTCAGCGACCACGGCGATGTTGATCGACCACTGCGCCATGCTCTGGAGCAACAGATCCTGAGCGGCGGCGCAGTGGTTGATGTTCGCCTGGAGGAGGCGAAATGGGGCCGTTATTGGCATTCCATCTCTACCTCCCCCCGAGCCCCCTGCGAGGGCCCTGCCGCGGCGAAAACGGCAGCGGCGACAGCGACGGTGGACGCGGCGGTGGCCAGACCCAACACGCTTAAGAATTCCTTCACATCAAAGCACATTATGTCATAAAAATAGCTTTATCACAGCAATTAAAATTTTCAACAATATTCCAAAAGAAATAAGAGAACTCCCTCTAAAACACTTTAAATCCAAACTACACAAATGGCTTATTGGTAATTGTTTTTATCATCATCAGCCTATAGCAGTCCACTGCTGGACATAGGCCTCTCCAATTGCACGCCATTCAGCTCGATTCTCGGCAACTCTCATCCAGCTGCTACCAGCCACCCTTCGAAGATCGTCACTCCACCTAGCCTGAGGGCGTCCTACCTTACGTTTGCCAATTCGCGGTCTCCACTCAAGAACACGTGTACCCCAACGATCATCGGTTCTACGGCTGATATGGCCGGCCCACTGCCACTTCAGCTTGCTAATTCTGTGAGCTATGTCGATAACTTTGGTTCTCTGCCGGATCACTTCGTTCCGGATTCGATCCCTCAGAGAGACTCCAAGCATAGCCCGCTCCATGGCTCGCTGAGCAACCTTAAATTTATGAACCAGCCGTACAGTGAGTGTCCACGTTTCGGCTCCGTAGGTCATAACAGGCAGGACGCACTGATTGAAGACCTTCGTCTTTAGGCTCTGTGGAATACGCGACGAGAAGACTCGACGAAGTTTTCCAAATGCTGCCCAGCCCAGCTGAATTCTTCTGTTAGCCTCCCTCTCAAAGTTGTTCTTACCAAACTGCAGAGTTTGCCCGAGGTAAACGTATTCTCGAACAACCTCGAGAGTACCGCCATTGACAGCAATCGGCCCCGGAGTGACGTGTTCGTTGAACATAACCTGGGTTTTGTCCAAGTTCATCCGGAGACCAATGCGTACAGAAGAATTAACTAGGCCGTCCAGCATCTGCTGCAAGTCATGCAGCGATTCGGCCAATATGACGATGTCATCTGCAAATCTCAAGTGGGAGATGTATTCGCCGTTGATGTTAATGCCACGCCCTTCCCAGTTCAGCGTCTTAAACACATCCTCCAATGCGTTAGAGAACAATTTCGGGGAAATGACATCCCCTTGTCTCACCCCTCGACGCAAGGGGATATGTTCAGTACGCTGATCCTGAATTTGGACGGTCATTGTCGCGTTTTCATAAAGACATCTCAGCACTTGGATGTATCGCCAGTCGACTTGGCATCGCTGCAGAGACTCCAAAACAGACCAGGTCTCGACAGAGTCAAAAGCCTTCTCATAGTCCACAAACGCAAGACACAGTGGCCGATTATACTCATCGGACTTCTGTATAATTTGTCGCACTGTGTGAATGTGGTCTATGGTGCTGTATCCTCCTCGAAACCCAGCCTGCTCCGGTGGCTGAAACTCGTCGAGTCTTCTCGCTAGACGATTCGTAACGACTCTTGAAAACAACTTATATACGTGGCTAAGGAGCGAAATGGGTCTGTAATTCTTTAAAAGAGTCTTATCACCCTTCTTAAAGAAGAGAACGACCACACTCTCTCGCCACGCTTCTGGAGTTCTCCCAGAGAACAGGACAGAGTTGAAGAGCTCCCGAAGCTCTTTCAGTACAGGTCTTCCTCCAGCTTTCAGGAGCTCGGTCGTTATCCCGTCCTCACCAGGGGCTTTTCCATTTTTAAGTTGTTTAAGAGCCGCCTCGATTTCATCTTGGCTGACTTCTGGCAGGTCTTCCGTGTAATGGCGTGTTAAGGTGGCTCTGGAATCCTCATTTTCGGGATCAGGTCGAGATGCGTGCGATGCGTACAACTGGCCGTAGAAGTTTTCTACTTCCAAAAGGATCTCCGGCTTCGAAACGACGATATCCCCACTGGGTTTGGTCAACTTCGTCAGGTGGCTCCTCCCGAGTGACTGGACGAACACCTTCGACCCCCGATTTTGCTCAATCGCTTTCTCTATAGAGCGCGTATTGGAGCGTCGGAGGTCGCGTCGTACCAGTGTTCTTATATTTTTATTGAGTGCCCGTTGTTCTGACGAAGTGATAGGTGGGTTTTCACGTCGTTCCGTCATGAGCTCCAGAGTCTCTTTCGAAAGTTTGGACTTCTTGCCCTTACGCCGCATTTTACAAAAACGCGTGCCTTCCTCCCTGAGGATATCCGCCACTTGGTCGAGTGCCTGGTCAACGTCATTTGTGGTTTCCACGGCAGCAAATCGGTTCTCCAGGTTTGATTGGAACGCTTCAGATCCCAGCATGGTTTGGAGCATGTTTGGACGGAGCCTAGACCTCATCAAACGAGTTCGCTCGAGCTTAAAGTTGATATTCAGAGAGCCTCGGACAAGTCTGTGATCACTGCCGGTGTTGAACCTGTTGATCACCGAGACGTCCCTGAATATATGCTTCTTCCGCTATGATGAAGTCTATCTCATTTTTCGTCATAGTATCGGGGCTTCGCCACGTCCACTTCCTTTGGAGCTGTTTCTTAAAGAAGGAGTTCATCATGAAAAGCCCCTCCTTCTCAAGGAAGTTGACAAGCATTTGCCCCCTATGATTTCTGCTGCCAAACCCATAAGATCCTACTACCGATTCGCTGCAATTCTGTACTCCCACTTTAGCATTAAAATCCCCCATGAGAACATTGTAGTGGGCCTTAGTGGTGGAATGCAAGGCCTTGGAGATATCCTCAAACATTTCCTCCACTTCGTCATCCGAGTGTGCCGAGGTCGGTGCGTAAACCTGAATAACCTTGAGGCTATACCTCTTGGTTAACTTCACTACAAGGTACGCTACCCTGTTCGAGACACTGGAGACTTCTACAACGTTGTCACAAAGGGATTTGTTTACCAGGAACCCGACTCCGCCTTGGGATAGTTGGTTTCCCTCTCGAAAATACAAAAGGTGGCCCGATTCAAGGGTTATTGTGTCCTCTCCCTCTCTTCGGACTTCACTTAAGCCAAGAATATGCCACTTTATTTTTCCGAGCTCTTCTTCTAGCTGCACTAGGTGTTCGTCGAGCCGTAACGTGCGTCCGTTGTACGTTGCCAAGGTCAGTTGGGTTTGGCGGCCATTCGTAACCCGGGGATTCTTCGCACCCCCTACCTTACCGTTACCGTGATTGCCGCCAAAATCAGGAATAGCAAGGCGGCCGGGAACTGGAGGCCGTGGTTGAATTTGACTTGCCATTTGGAGGGTTTGCCCATAATCGCCACGCTGGGCATGCGGGTTGGCGATCGCAGATCGCAGCTTCTCGCACTAGTGACGCTGCTGCCCGTCACTAGTCTGCGCCATTTAGCTGCGAAATTTTATTTAGAATGGTTATACCGCCATTTGTCGGTTGTCAGAGCCTCGTTAGTTATACAGCAGGGTGCACCACGAGCAGGTGAGGTTGACTTGGGGCACTGAGATGGTAAGTGTGCCCCCTTACACCCCAATTGTTTTTATAGTGTAAAAGAATTTTTTGATAAAAAAGTAACAGATAAATATAAGATAAAACAATGAGTTTTAATTATATTACTTTAATATCTATTATTGTATAAGTGTTTAAATAGATACGAAACCGTAATAAGTGTAATAACCAATGTTATTAGACATGTTATGATAATAATTTTAAAAAAATGTGTTAAGTATATAAAATTTATACATATAACATGTTTAAATATTTGTATGCCAGTCCATGGCGAAACATGTAAGATCGTAACTATATTATAAGACCTTAATGTACCATGTTTCAAAGCAAATAAATATATTCTATTCTATTCTATTCAGTTATTGCCAAGCGGTAGCGAACCGTTTTTTAAATTTATTTACAAAAATAATAAACTAGAGAACACATTTACGTAAAAATTTAAACAAAAAAATAATTACGCGGCGAAACAGGACGACAAAAAAGAGGCGCTTCACATAGGTTTCGCACACAGGCGCTGCCGAGGGTCGGCGCGGCCCTGGTCATTCTGTTTTTGTATAATTACTTCTATTCTATTCTATTTTAATAAATGGCAAGCAAAACCGATGTCGACTATTCTGCCAATGTCAAAAGTGAGTTGGAAAAAGCAAGTGTGCATGATAAAAAAAAAAATCTTCGATTGATACAGTATAATTACTTAATTAATGTAGATAGCCAAAGTAAACAAACAATAAAATTATGACTTTAATTTGACGTGACAAATAATCGTTGAACAGCATTAGCCATACATTCCATAGCAAATATGTACTAAGGAGAACTTATTTGAATGTTAATAATAATAAAATATAAGGCTCCTGAGGAGGTTCCTCTCTCAGGAGCCCTGACCACCTGTGACTTGGACCCTGTTCCCGACACCGGTGGGCGACTTTTTTTTATATTTTAAAATGTTTTTTTATTTTTTTACATGAATATTTAGAAATGTAAATAGTATGTTTTGAAATGAAATAAAGGAAATAATAAAATATAAATGGAGTTACGATCAGTAATGATGATAATATTGATATCTACCTACATGTTTATGAAATACATATAAAATGTTGCTCAAAACCTTTAAGGGGCCGGCGACACGGCTCGCAACTACAAATCGAGATGTTTGCAAAATTCAATTCCAAGCACGTTGTGCTAGTGTGAGTGCCTGTCGGAGCAATATACACCTACAGTGAGCAATACTACCACGTACATATTGACAATAATTGCTTGACGCGATAGTACTACTAGCTTTCGAAAAATGATAAATTTGGATGTGTTCCGTAATACAAAAAATTATGAATGAAAACTTAATGTATTTCCATATTTTTTTTTTCGATAATTTGTAACTTGATAACATAAACTATGCTTCTGCGGAAACAATATTACAAATATTGTGAAATGAAATGAAATGAAATGAAATGAAATTGTTTATTCTGTAAATAGGATATCGGAATCACTTTTACACGTCATATAAAAAAATATTAAAAATAAGCTAGATGAGTTCGGCTTTTCCTATCTGACTACTCTGAGAAGAAAGGCCGAAACAAACTCAGAGGTCGCAGTCTCTTTTAAAGTCCAGACATAATCTTGGTCAGGCCATATGAGGACCATGTAGATTAGTGTCTGAAAAGGTCTTTTGAGGAAAGAACCACACAGATTTGAGTGGACCTGTCCAGTCAGTGCAAGCATTTGTCAGTAATCGTGGAGCTCAACTTAGAACTTAAGGAGCTCAACTCGACGAGCAATACCAAAGAAAGGACATTTGGGTAGGCCGCAAAAACTACTCAAACTGCCAGACCATCACTAAAACTAGTATCATATACAAACTAATATCCACATAGTCCTCACATTCACAATAGTTAAAATAATATAATACTTTACAAAGTAATCATGTCATTTTGAATATAATTTTCAACAATGTCAACGTGTTTATAAAACTGGTATATGTTGATTTTACATAATAATTAAAATGTCTAGTTCTATGGTTTTATCACAAGGTTTAGCAGAGCGAGCAGTTCAATCCCAAGCTTTTTTATCTTCTAAATAATCTGAAATTGTATAGTACCCTTTTTCACAAAGTTTGGTTTTAATACAGATTTTAAATCGTTTAATGGGTAAGTTTCGAATGTCAATGGGGAGTTTGTTGTAAAAGCGTATACATTGACCCATGAATGAGTTGCCTACTTTGTGGAGACGTGTGCGATGTACAGCAAGGTTGTGTTTATTCCTGGTATTTAAACTATGAATATCGGACATTTTCTTAAAATTTGATATATTTTTGTGTACATACAATAGGTTTTCAAAAATATATTGTGAGGCTACAGTCAGAATATTTATTTCTTTGAATTTTTCTCTAAGGGAATCTCTTGGACCTAGGTTGTAAATGGCTCGAACAGCCCTTTTCTGTAGAACAAAGATAGTATTAATGTCCGCACAGGTTCCCCAGAGAAGAATCCCATATGACATAAGACTATGAAAATAACTAAAATAAACAATTCTGGCTGTATCCACGTCAGTTATCTGTCTAATTTTTTTAACAGCATAGGCGGCCGAACTTAGCCTTCCTGACAATTTTTCTATGTGTGGGCCCCATTGTAATTTACCGTCAATAGTGATTCCAAGAAAAACTGTCGACTCAACAGGGTCCAACTCTGTTCCATTAACCTGAACATTAGTAGATAGCTGCCTGACATTTGGCATTGAAAATTTAATGAGTTTAGTTTTTTTTTCGTTCAGGAGAAGATTATTTACATTAAACCAATGCACAACTTTAGAGAGTGCATCATTAACTTGTTCAAAGTTGACTAACTGACGTTTGATTTTAAAAATGAGGGAAGTATCATCTGCGAATAATACGATCTTGTGATTATCCCTTATGTGATAGGGCAAGTCATTTATATAAATTAGAAATAAAAAAGGACCAAGAATTGAACCCTGCGGAACGCCCATGGTGACCGCAGATCCTGCAGATCTCTTGCCATTAACATCGACCCTCTGAATTCTGTTGTTCAGATAAGAAGTCAGAAGGTCAAGAGCCTTGTCCCTCATACCATAGTGGTACAGTTTCCTGATGAGTGTATCATGATGTACGCAATCGAAGGCCTTGGACAAGTCGCAGAAAATGCCAAGAGCATCTTGCGACTCCTCCCAGGCCTCGAATATGTTCTTTAGTAATTCCACGCCCGCATCTGTAGTTGAACGACCCTTTGTAAAACCAAACTGTTTCAGATGAAGTAAATTATGTGTATTGAAATGTCCCAACATTTGTTTTAAAATTAATTTTTCAAAGATTTTGCTCAATGTGGGTAATATCGAAATAGGCCGAAAATTTGTAGGATCAGTTGTGCTGCCAGATTTGAACAGTGGAATCACTTTGCTAAGTTTCATCAAATCAGGAAATACACCAGATGCAATACAAGAGTTAAAAACGATTGCTAAAAAGGGTGAAATAACATCAATTATTGAGGACACGGTATGTACTGATAATCCCCAAAGGTCAGCAGTTTTTTTTACATCAAGATTTTTAAAAGATTCTATAATGTCTTTAGCAGTAATAATTGTGAATTCAAAAAGTTTGTCACATTCTGGTACACATTCTTTAAGTATTGAGTAAGCAGAAGTGGAGGACGACGATGACAGAGTTTTGGTTGTTAGAATGGGAATATTAGTAAAGAAATTTTCAAAATCAGTTGCCACCTCCACGTCTGCCTTAATATCTACATCATTGATTTTTAGATGAAAGTCACGATTCCGTACTGTCGTTCTTCCCGTTTCTGAATTAATTATATTCCAAGTTGTTTTAATTTTATTTCCAGAAGATTTTATTTTATTTTTAATGTTTATGGCTTTTGCTGAGGAACAGGCTCTTTTAAAAGTTTTTGAATATTTCCTAACAAATTCTTTAAAAGTTTCATCATGGTTATATGTTTTTTCATGATACAATTCAAATAACCTCTGCCTACTTTTGTAAATACCTGGTGTTGCCCAATCACTAAATAGAACGCGGTCACAAACAGGCAATGTTTTTGAGGTGAAAATCTTATTAAACTCACAATTGATGAGGTTAAATAGTAAACTGTAAGCTTGATCCGGGTCATCATGATAAGGCAAACCCGGTAGTTTTTCCATTAAATTATTTTTAAATTGTCCTAAGCGACTTTTATTTACAGGAACAAAACTTACAAGTTTTCTTTGAGCTCTGACTGTCTTCAGAGGGAAAGTGACTAACTGGCCACAGTGATCAGAGTCCAACTCATTTATAATTAAATGGCTGGAAGGTCTTAAGTTTGTAAAAATGTTATCAATACAGGTAGCACTAGTGGCAGTTATTCTAGTCGGCTCAAAGAATGTATTGTACAAATTATATGACTTTAATAAAGTTTTAAATTTATTTACTACAGCAGATTTTTCCAGTAAATTAATGTTGAAATCTCCACAGACTAAAACTGTTTTATTACTGTTACAAGTCTTTAATAATACTTCTTCCATACATTTCTCAAAAATATCATATGAAGCACATGGGGGCCTGTACACGCTCATTACAATGAACCGAAATGTTGTTAATAATACAGAAAAATCAATATGAAAACATGTCATTTACGCTGTAACAGTGTACGAAATGCAATTCGCTAACACTTCATTTAAAGGTAAGTTTTTGGAAATAAAAAGACGTAGGAGCCTAGATAAATACTGTCTCAATCCGAATATTAACATAATATGGTAGAAATATGCTCAAATTGCAAATGATTTATGTACTACGTTTGTATGGACAATTCATGCGTCGCCGCAATCTTAATACGCTTAACAGTCATTTTTAATACAAATTTCATCTTTGGTTGCGTATTAACGAGATTAACTTCAACTAAGGGAAGACAGCTTCTAAGTGCAGTAAAAGACATGCACTGTGACCAGTGCCGTTTTTAGCAATACCGGTGCCCCGGGCGTGATTTCTATGGTGCCCCTCACTACTCTTGGAAAGTAAAGGGGCGACAATTTTTATTTTGTTCTAGTTTGAGGAATAGGAAAATGCAGGATGCTAAAGCGAGCGCAGCGAGCTAAAAAATATCAGCACCCCGCCACGGAAAACTTAGGATTTCTTTTATGCATCAATTTTCAGAATTCAGAGAACGCAGGGTGCAAGAACGAACTCAAATTTTTTTGGCATCCCACCGCGTCTTTTCTTTGGCCTATTCATATAAAAAGAGTACCTAAACTTTGTCGACTTGTACAGAAAAGTTAGAGAAATACATAACTCTGTCTTTGCTGTCCCGCAGTCGGGTAAAAAAAGAGTTTTTTTTTTTTTTTCCTTTATAAAGTTTCACAATTGGTGATACTTTATTCACATTACAATCTAGCTTATTAGCTAATAAGTAATTTAAATATAACTTAAACTGCTACGTAACTATAAAATTAAGAAGTCGTCCAATAACGTCTTTCTTATTCACTATAAGTTAAGGGGAAGACACTTGATTCACGTGTTCTTTGTAAAAGTCAGCACTTGCACCAGTTTAAGTTCACTTACTCTGCACTAAACTAACTCAAAAGGTTTAACCCTTTTTAGTCTTCGCACTAATTCAGTGTTGTCAAGGAGTTGGATCGCCTCAACATTCACGTGATGATGAAGTCTGTGTTCATGAGCTTCTGCATATTTTTGTATAACTATATTTACGACATCCATCTTGAGGTCCCGGTGGAGGTCACTATTTCTAATGAACCAGGGCGCGTTGACTATATCCCTTAGTACTTTATTTTGAAAACGTTGTATGATTTGACGATTGCTTTGGCTGGTGCAGCCCCACAGCTGAATACCGTAGGTCCATACAGGCTTTAAAACTTGTTTGTATAACAACAATTTGTTAGGTATTGACAATGGTGACTGTCTACCAAGTAGCCAATACATTTTTTTGTACCGAATATCTAATTCTGCTTTTTTCTTTTTGACATGCTCTTTCCAGCGCAGTTTTGCATCCAGGGTCATGCCGAGATACTTAGCAGTATTCGCGTATGGTATTTGTTGGTTATTGATGAATACTGGGAAGTATTTTGGCTTTTTATTCGTGAAGTCAATGTGTATAGACTTGCTTTCATTCAGTTTGATACGCCATGTTGCAGTCCACTCATAGATACGATTGATGGAATCTTGAACTTTTTCTACAGCTTCCTCGTGACTACTTCCAACAGCCATGATAGCTGTGTCGTCAGCAAAGGTTGCAATAAAATTATTTTCTAGCTCAGGAATATCGCAGGTGTATAGTAGGTACAGGACCGGACCAAGTACACTTCCTTGTGGTACTCCAGCTGTTATCTGCCTAAGGTCTGAATAGGCGTTTCTCTGTCTTATCCTAAATACTCTGTTTGTTATATATGACTCTAGGATGTCTGAAAATTGTTGAGGCAGCATCGTTCTTAGTTTATATATTAGGCCTTCATGCCATACTTTATCAAAAGCCTGGGCTACATCAAGGAAAACTGTGGAGCACACCTTCTTCTCCTCTAGTGTTCTTTCAATAATATTGGTAATTCTGTGTACTTGGTCGAGTGTGGAGTGTTTTTCTCTAAATCCGAACTGATAATCGGGGATCAGATTTTCACTTTCGATTAGGGGCTTCAATCTCTTTAGAAATAATTTCTCAAATAGCTTTGACAACACAGGCAAAAGTGAGATCGGTCTGTAAGATGTTGTTTCATGAGGTGGCTTCCCAGGCTTGGCTATCATTATAAATTCAGCTACTTTCCATAAGTCAGGAACGTGCTTTAGTCAAAATGCAGCATTAATGAGCATGGTAATCTTGACTATGGCTTTGCGTGGGAGATTTTGTAAAACTTCCCCTGTAATTAAGTCGTAACCGGGGGATTTTCTCCGATTAAAATTACTCTTAATTTCTCTAGATACTTCTCTTGGGGTAACCAACTTAATATCTGAACTAATTTGTACACTCTGTATTACCCTCGCATTGTGACCCTGGGCTTCGTTTGGTTGGAATATTTGTTCTAAATGGTCAGCGAAACTTAAGGCCTTTTGTTGGTCCGTCACTGCCCATTTTCCATTTTGTTCCTTATAGGAGGAATTTGTATGATCGGGCGTTTCATGTATTTCGTAGCCTTCCATAGCGAATAGCCTGTTTTGATATCACTCGTCAATTGGCTAAGGTAGTTGTTTGTTAAGGTGTCGTTGTAGTGCTCAATTTCTTTCGTAAGACGCTTACCAAGCTTATTTAGCAGTCTTTTATCTTGTGGACATCTGGTCTGATGCCACCTATTTCTTTGTTTCCGCTTTTCGGTTATAAGACACCTTATTTCTGCAGGGTAGGCGGTTGCTTTGACTCGGTGTGCCTTTTCCGGTGTGTTGTTCCAGGCAGTTTGCTGTATAATAGTTGTAAATTTACTTAGTTCCAAATCCAGCTGTTTCGGAGTTTTTAATGGAACTCTTAATTGTATTGTATTATCCAAGTCTATTCTGAAACTTTCCCAGTCTGTATATCTATTTACAAGTGTAGGACTGCTCTCTACGCGTAAGATCTGATGCCATACTGATAAAATTATAGGAGAATGGTCTGAATTCATGTCAAAACATTCATCGATGCTTAAATAATTACTAGATATATTTTTAGTAATAAAAAAGTCTATTAGGTCTGGTACTTTGCGTGGATCGCTTGGCCAATAAGTTGGTTTTCCGGTAGATATAGCTTCACACTTTAGCTCTTTCATGGCACTCATAAGTTCCTTTCCTTTAGTGGTGGTCAGTCTTGAACCCCAATGCGTATTTTTAGCGTTGAAGTCGCCACCTAAGATGAATCTTTGTCCGAGTTTCTGTAAGAACCTTACATAATGATCTTTTTTATGTTATATCTCGGAGGCGAGTAGATAGCTGCTACGGTGACTGGATACAGTTGAGATTGAATACAAATCGCCACAGCTTGAATTTCATGGCATTCATACTTAATTTCTTCATGATGACAGAGATTCTCTTTTACTACAACCGCGCTGCCACCTCGGGCAGAATTGTCAGGGTGCAGTGCATGGTACACTTTATATCCTCGGAACTTTATGTATGACTGCTTAGTAAAGTGAGTTTCAGATATAAGGCATACATCGATGTTTTCTGTGATCAGGACTACTTCTAATTCTTGTTGATGTTTAAGTAGTCCGTTTGAGTTCCATGCCATTATTTTTAATGGATTCATTTTTTTGGTCTGGAAATAGCATTCGTAGCGCTATTTTCTAGTCTATCCAAACGAGCGTTAAATGAGGACATCAATTTAATAATTTCGTCCAACTTTCGCTCCATAGTCCATACCTTTATCGGCATTAACATTCTCACGAATATTCGCAAGATTGGCAGTTTTGGCTGCAACATACGCGTATGTTTTCTTATGAGGGTTTTGTGTCACGTAATGATTTTGCGTTTGTAAGCTAGTTTGCACTATGTTGTTGGTTTTGCGCTGGCTTTTTATTGCCGACTTCTTTATAGTTTTGTTTTTTATATCTTGCATTTCCCGAGCAACTATACATCCTCTATAATTAGCTGGATGCGGTTCCCCACAGTGAACGCATTTTGGCTTCTCTTCTGCCGGTTTTTTGCAGTCAGCAGTCAGATGTTTGCCTGTACATTTGACACATCTAGGTTCTTTAGAACAGTATTTGTGTGTGTGTCCGTACGCCTGGCATCTCTTGCATTGAGGTACTAGCCTCGAAGTATGTAGAGGATGTACTTCTACTTTACATCCTAATATTGACTTAATGCTATATATTTTATTTATGTCTTCCTCATTGCTGAAAGTCAGCATAAACATGTTCAGAGGCTCCTTATTATTCCATCTCAATTTGTTTGCTGCATCTTCAATCTTGAAACCTTTGCTTTGTAAGTCCGCAATTATTCTGTCAGGCTTGCATGTGAAATGAAGGTTTTTCACCATGACTCGTATTGGTCTTTCCTGCTTGTTTTCGTAGGAGTGCCAGAGAAAGTTATTTTCAGTTAATAACTTTGAAATTGACTTATATGTGTCTTCGTTCACTGCATTTATTTTAACGCACTTCCCATTTAACATTTTAGTAGTGAATTTATCACCAGACTCAGACTTCGACAATAAGTCAAACAAGGCCTGATAGTTCTCGACGCCATCCACTACTACTGGCGGAGGTGGCGGAATCTTTTTGGTTTTCGGTTTCTCGGTTTGAACAATCTCTAGGTGTTCAATGTTGGCAGTGTGAGTGGGCGATGTGTTTAATTTTCGTTTTACCTGCTCTTTTGCCTGATCCACTGAGTTTCCCTGGCTAGTTCCTCCTCGTCCGTGCAGTATTCAGGACACTGTGTTGGACTTTTTACTGGCTCAGCTGGCTTACTGGTTGCAGCTGTACTTTGTTGTGCTTTATGCTGTAAATACCCCACTTTTTGTTGGAGGCTTTCTATTTGTTTTTCCATATCAGAAATAACATTACGCAGCTGTTCATTATCAGCTCTTTCTGCGCTGTAATATTTGTACAGCAGTTGTTCATTTTCGGTTTTCACCTTAATTTTGGTGGTCTCAGCCATGTTATTGGCGAGTTAATAAATATCACTTAATAATTATAATTTAAATGTAGGTCAATTCTTACGTAATTGTGTGTGTCATCGCGGCGAGCGCGGTCCGGCCGGCGCGGCTGGTTTGCTGCGTCTGCACTTTGCACTTAAGTAGAGCACGCGATCGACGCGACTAATCTCAACGAATAACAAAACACAATCGAAAAAAAAGAGTTGAATAACAGAAAAGATAGAGAAATAAAAGGCCGGTGGTTTGCGTTGGGTGCCCCTTCATGTCTGGCGCCTTGCATAGTCTAATATATATAAGTGAGGTGCCTTGGACGGGTGCCCATGTGCGCCCTACCCTAACGCCGGTACTGAGTGAGGGGATGTAAAGGGCCGCTCGCGGCGCCCCTTTATATCCGGCGCTCTGGGCGGTCGCCCAACCGTGCCCTACCCTAACGCCGCTACCGACTGTGACGTCATAAGTATTGGAAAACCTACGTACTGGCCGACTGACGTAATAGGTTATTGGGCATTCTACTCCACCGAGAGTGACGAGGTGAACGGAGTGAGCCGTTGGAACGGAAGGTAACGAATGCTCAGACAGCAGATAAGATAAGATAATTTATTTGCGTAAAACATGGTAGGTATACATAGGTGTTATTAAAGCATATGAGATCATACATGTTTTGAAAGCATGCAAACTTCATCGAATAAACAAATTTGAATTTACAAACATTATAGTTTATGTTCAAAAAAATCCTTAATATTATAGAAATTATTTTCATTCAGCCATTTATATAATTTAATTTTGAATAATCTGCAATTCAATATTTTTAATACATTAGGTAATTTAATAAACCAGGGTTGTAACGGATGTCATATAACGGATGAGGATGCGGATGAGGATATCGAGATAATCGGGTTTGAGGATGCGGATGAGGATACGGATATTGAAAAATTCCTTATTGAGGATGCGGATGAGGGTGCGGATGCGGGAGTCGTACAAAAAATAGCCCTTATTTTGATGGTACCTATTTATGTTTGTATTATAGGTATGTAGGTAATCATTTGGTAGATAAAAAAATTGAAAATTTGGATATTAAAGTTGTGAACGGAAATTTAAAATTGTGGAGTCAAATGCACAACTATAATATTCAAAATTAAGTAAAGGTAAATTATATTTGATAAAATGCAACTTGCAGGCCTTTTCGCCTTCTAAGCGGTTTCTAAGTTCATCATAGATAAGGCCTGCTTCACTAAATAATTGTTCGCTCGGGATATTTGCCGGTAGCGATGATAAAAAATTTGAATGATTTTAATACCCAGTAACAGTAATGATTTTATACCCAGTAACTCAAATTGTGACATGTGACACCACAGTCATGCCACCACTGCCACGTGCGGCCGATCGTCTGTCATAGGACAAGGACATTGCGAATTCAGCCGTAACTCACTTATCGGCCCATCCATTTAACTCGGCGCGAGTTTTAAAAAATTCACTATTTGTGCGAACAACGTAGGGTCACATCCCCATAGAAATTATGAGGATGCGGAACTTTTAAAATCAAAAGTTGAGGATGCGGATGTTTTGCGGATATCAAAATTTAAGCGGATGCTCCGCAGTTGCGGATGCGGATACGGATATCCGTTACATCCCTGATATAAACACGTACACACATAGCCAGACAGCTTTTATTATATTTTGCTAACCTAGGGAGCTCATCTAGTACAAGTCTGTATTGATCACGGCGACTTCGAGAACTTATTTCTTCTGCTGTTTTGAACAATTCTTTATATTTCATAACAAACATACATACTTCATACAAATATAAGGTGTTAAAAAATTAACTTTAAGAATTTCGTGTACTTACTCAGTATCAAAAAACAATAGGTATTTAAAAAAAAAAAAAAAAATCGAGCGTTTTTACTTTTTCACATAAAAATAACCATTTAGTAAAATATTTTTATGCGCGCTGTACGCAGGGCTGCGCTTACGGCTCGGCGCTGTGGCACCGCGCGGCTCGCTTCCCCTACCCGCGGCTCCCACCAACCCTTCCCGCCCACTTTAGTCGTCCGATATCTGTCGCGCGGTAAGGGTGTACTGTCGTGTGTTTTCTCGCTACATCCGCGCGCTCGCGCAGTTTCGTATAAACAATGCCGTTTACTTATTCTAATCGGGAGTATTTAGATATGATAGTGTGTTATGTCATGACCGGTGAGAATTTAGCCGCAGCACGTAACCGATACCGTGAACTTTATGGTGACCAACGACGAGTGCCTGCTGTCCAAACCATCCTGGGGGCCTACCAGCGCTTATTAGACTATGGCCAGTTTCGTCCTCGTCAAGCAGATGCTGGTAGGCCACGGCTCGCCGGTGACATTGAAGATCGAGTGTTGGACTATTTTAACGATAATCCACACGCGAGCACACGTGACGCAGGGCGGGACTTAGGAATAAGTCACGTTACTGCCTGGAATGTGCTGCATGAAGAAGGCCAACATCCGTACCACTTTTTAAGAGTACAGGAACTAATACCCACAGATTACGAACCACGGCTTAGATTCTGTAGGTGGTTGGTGGAAGAACCTGGTCGCAAAATTTTATGGACGGACGAGTCCACTTTTAGTAGAGTGGGCTTATTCAATATCCACAATGCTCATTGGTGGTCATATGAAAACCCACGAGCTGTGGTCCCTGACCATTTTCAGCACCGGTTCTCAGTGAACGTGTGGGCTGGAATCATAGGGCAGACGGTACTTGGACCCGTCTTCTTAGAACGCCTTAACGGCGAAACATATCTACGGTTGCTCGATTCTGTGCAAGAGATGCTGGAAGATGTTTCTGCTGCCGAAATAAGGGACCACTTCTTCCAGCAAGATGGAGCGCCTGCACACTATCACCGAGAAGCCCGTGCTTACCTGGATGCTACTTATCCTAACCACTGGATAGGCCGTGGTGGTCCTATTGTATGGCCGCCTCGATCGCCCGATCTTACGCCTCTCGATTTTTATCTTTGGGGTCGTGTAAAAGACTTAGTGTATGGACACAGTGGCAACAATATTCGAAACGTGGACGAATTAAAGACCCGCATAATTAGTGCATTCGATGTAATTAAAAGTGACAGAGACACATTAGACGCAGTGCAATCCAATGTAATACGCCGTGCTCACTTGTGCATTGGACAAAGTGGTGGACATTTTCAGCACCTTTTGTAAATAAGGTAAAAATTAAGACTTATTGTAAATAGTTTTTAAATGATTGTAAATAAGTTGATTCAAATTTTTTAAACATACCAACTTATCGAGCTTACGTAATTCATTAATATGGTCAATAAAGCTACTTGTAAGAAATTCGATAAATTGCCAGTCCAAAGTCTGAAAAATGTGATGGGAAAATTAGAATCAGCTGTTTACGAATTTGCGCTGTCGCAGGGGCGAACGAACTCGAGAGCGCGGCGCCACACCAGCGGCGGCCTACACGGTGTACAGTGCGCATATTCAATAAATTTGTGTGTAGTGAAAATATTCCATATCTTTGAAACGGATTGTTATTAAGAAAAAAAATGTTCGTGATTATTTTTTATTTATTATTCCAAACAACTCCTCAACTTTCTTAAAGTTAATTTTTTAACACCTTATATAATGAAGGTAACGGTAGCAAACCAAGCCTTTTAAATATTGGTTGACATGATTCATCAGATGGAATCCCGTATAGGTATGGCTCGTAAACACTTTTTTGGGCGACAAATGCTCTATTGTGGTCAGTACTATTTCCCTACATAATTAATCGATACCGTAACGAGTGGTCTCAACATATGCACGGTATGACATAGTTTTTATATTTTTTACGTTTTTTATCTGTCTGAGAGCGTATACAAATTTATTTATTTCATTCCATATGTGGCGTCATGTTATCGACCCACACTAATATAATTTCATTGTTCGCAATATGCCTACCTACTAGACTACCTACCCTTTAACCCTTGTTGGCGTGAAGGTGCGCGCGCGCCGCCGCCGCGTCGATCTGCAAGCGCTGCCTGCCGCGGAAACCGGTCGGTTACCTCACCCCGGAACCCGCGCACCGCACCGCCTCTGCAGCCCGCTCAAGACGCAGACGGCGTCGGCCAGTCAGCCAGAAGCCCTCAATGCAAACCCTTGTCGCTTTGGCTCGCTACCGCTTATTATTAATATCTCGCGTATTTCAATATTTCTTATCTCTATTCTCACGAATTTTATATTGTATCCTTTCTTGAGTAAAATCGTTTCTTTTATTCTACCACTTCTGCCTATCGCTTGTTCCATCTTTATCTTTGCCGTAATATATGTACTTTCACTGTACCGTTGCCGTGCCTATTATTTCACACGCCCATACGCTTCCAAACATACATTATCGACCTGAGCTTTCCAGTCTAAATGTTCGTCAATTACTACTCCTAAAAACTTAGTTTGTTTCACTTGTGTAATTTGTGGTATGTCCATTCTAAAATTAAATTTATTTTGATAAGATTCATTAAATTGTTTATAAACAGATTTTTTTAAGATTAATGGATAAATTATTATTATTTAGCCAATTAATTAGATTGTCTATCGTATTATGTCCGCTTCATGATCAATAATTGATTTATATTTTTTATCAGTAGTAACAATTATGGAAATGTCATCAGCAAAAAGAAAGCATTTATGACTGGTCACATTTACTATGTCGTTTATGTAGAGTAGAAATAAGATAGGGCCCAAAATGCTCCCCTGGAGGACGCCGCGTTTTATATTTTTATATTCAGACGAAAATTGTATTATGTCCCAACTTTCATCCAGTTTAGTGACAGTGACACTTTGTTGTCTGTTAGTTAGACATGACGTTAACCACTGAAGTGGCAGTCCTCTAATTCCGACAGCTTCTAATTTTTGCAATAATATGCCATGTGAAAAATAAAAAAATAACTCTGTCGTCAGCTGATTGTTGTTGATATTAGTTAGTATTGCTTTCAAAAGTGAAAAGACTGCGAAGGACGTGGACTTATGTTTTTGAAAACCAAATTGCTCATTTCTCACAATAATTAATTATTCTTTGAAACATGCATTTCTCAAATATTTTTGACAATATGGGTATTAGTGTTATGGGGCGATAATTATTAATATCAGCTTTGTCACCCTTTTTAAATATCGGTTTAACAATAGATCTTTTTAATGCTTTAGGAAACACTCCTTGTGCAAAAGACAGGTTAATTAGATAAGTTAACACTCCACTTATTTCATCGAGACATGACTTAATTATTCTAGTGTTGAGTTCATCGTAGCCTTCAGAGTTGGTATTATTCAACGAAAGTATCTGTTGTCTCACTTCATTTTCGGACATGGGTGTGAGGAACATCGAGTTAGCAGTTAGAGTTTCACTGCGGGAACTATTTGTACGATTTTGTGTTGGGATGGAACTACTCAGTACATTACTTGACGTTAACTCAATACATTACAGAGCGTGAGAGAACTACTCAATACATTACTTGACGTTAACGTGTAAGGTAGTGTTGTCTGTTCGAATTAAATAAATTAAAATTTGGATGTCCTTGGTGCCCAATCTGGGGTCATAGAAATAGAATGTGAGTGTGCCTGTAGGTGCAAGCTATTTCTTGCTCTATGAAGAGATGTGACATAATCTGTCCCAAATTTTAGTTTATTGTTTACGGTATCCTAAAGTTCAGATGTCCTTGGTGCCCAATCTGGGGTCATAGAAATAGAATGTGCGTGTGCCTGTAGGTGCAGGCAATTTCTTACTCTATGAAGGATATGAGACTATTATGTCCTGAATTTTAGGCTAGCGGTTAAAACAGCGAGCACCCTTGTTTGTTAATGTGTAAAGTGACATGAGATTGTCTGACCCAAATTTTAGTTTAATGTTTATGGTATCCTAAAGTTCAGATGTCTGCGAGCCAATCTGGTCACAGAAAACGGAGTGATGTGTGTATATTAGTTATCAAGGTAATACTGAGTTTTAGATCTAAATAATAGAATAGGCGCCGAACCAGTATTTTAATTACGCTATTCTCCACCTTCCGTTCCATCGAATGGAATAGGCGCCGAAACAGTATTTTACTGCACTTGTAGGAATTCATACTCTATTTGGTGGAATAGACGCCGAAACAGTATTTTCATTTCCCACCTTCCGTTCCAACGGCTCACTCCGTTCGCCTCGTCTCTCTCGGTGTAGTAGAATGCCGGTGTAAAAGAAACAGATTTATAAACAAAACAGATAGTTTTTTTTTTTTATGATCTGAGTTGGAGAAGGCTTATTTTTTTCTTATGTTTGATCTCAAATAACAAAGCTTAATGTCCAAAGATTATAATAATAAGTAACTGATAAATATAAATTATGTTACACTAGTTTTTCTTTTTATCCAAAGTTAGAATATCCTTCTTGCCCGTACGTCCCCTATATGTAGTGTTAGGGGTTTTTAAGGATTTTATAAAGGGTGTCGAAATTTTCATTATTTTTGCGATTGGACACACCGTTTTCGAGATATAAGCAAAAGAAAAAAAAATCAGTACTTACTATTTTTTCATCTGAAGTGTTACCAATTTTATTCTACACGTTTTTAGTCGCGATTAAAAATAGTCAGATTTAGTTAGGAAATCTAAATTTTAGGTGAAAAACGTCAAATTCAGAATAGCAAAATTTCCACTAAACTAATATCTCAGTACCATCTTAGTGCTGCCAAACTAAAATATAGTTAAGCTCTGTCATTTTAGTCTATTTCAGAATGGGAAATCGTCGTTTGACAGGATTAAACTAAATTTTGGTGATTTTTAGTCTAGTTTAGAGGCATTTGTGACAAGAGAATCGACAGCATTGGCTCTGAAAAGAGTTTATTTTAATTTTAATAAATAAAACACAATTTTGGTTTCAATCTTTTCTTGTAATTAAAAAGTAAATAATAAATATACAATTTACATGATATTGATTAATCGTTTCGTATGTTCAGAATTATACAATTTATTGCTGATCCAGCGCTAATACATGCGATATAAATAAATAAAAAATAAAAAAAAAAAAAAAAAATAAAAAA
This sequence comes from Agrochola lychnidis, assembly GCA_963680765.1. Lineage (NCBI taxonomy): Eukaryota > Metazoa > Arthropoda > Insecta > Lepidoptera > Noctuidae > Agrochola > Agrochola lychnidis. The sequence goes on from OY796872.1 coordinate 16,968,682, forward strand.
TAAAATAAAAATAAAAAAATAAAAATAAAAAATAAAAAAGCCTTTTATTTCTTGCTTATTTACATTACAATTTCAATATCAATTTACATGCAAAATTATTTACGATTTCAAATTAATTTTAGTACATTTAAAAAATAAAAAAAACAATAAAAATAATATATTTAGTTCTTGACTCTTTAAATGTACAAATTTATAAGTAGTATAATTAATTCAAATTTCATTTCAATAAACAATAGTAATATGATTAAAAATATTAATAAGATTCATAAGTTCATAACGTAATCATGATACAGTTAAATAATAATTAGATTTAAAATAGAAATATTAATAAATATTGATTCAAAAATTATATTTAATCAGAGTTTGTATATTGCAAGCAAGAACCCTCTCAATGAAAGGTAAAGGCCTCCTCCAGAGATGACCAGTACTCTCTATTCTCTGCCGCTCGCGGCCATTGAATACCTGCTACTTTTATAATGTCGTCTACCCAGCGTGCGTTTGGCCTTCCTCTCTTTCTCTGTCCTAGTGGACCTGCCCATGAGGTTGTCTTTTTAGTCCAGCGATTATCGCTAAGTCTCGCTACGTGTCCAGCCCATCGCCATTTGAGCTTTTGTGAGTAGCTGAGAGCGTCAATGGCTTTAGTTTTCTGTCTTATATCAGTGTGGCGGATCTTTTGGATTTTCTTAATTTTCATGATGCTTCTCTCCATACTCCTTTGGCAAGATGTAATTTTATTTTTTGTTTTTCTAGTAAATTTCCAAGTTTGGCAGGCATATGTTAATGAGGGGAGTAGGCAGGTGTTCATGACTTTAGTTTTCATCCGTATGGTCATATCGCTTTTGAGTATTTCTTTAAGACTCCAGAACTTTTTCCATGTAATGTTGACTCTTCTCTCCACTTCCATTTCGTTATTTTGTTGGTTGAATGAAACCTGCTTTCCCAGATAAATGTAAGCATCGACATATGCCAAAGATGAATTTTCGAGATATATAGGTCTTTTAATATGGTTCGTCATGATATTAGTTTTTGTTAGGTTGATTTTTAAGCCTACTTTACGACTTTCTTCGTGTAGAGTGTTTATCATTACTTGCAGTTGATTTGTACTTTCTGATAGCAGGACTATGTCATCGGCAAATCTCAAGTGATTCAAGTAACATCCATTTATATTTACGCCAAATTTTTCCCACTTTAGTTTGCCAATGATGGCCTCCAGCACCGCTATGAAGATAGTTGGCGAGAGTGGGTCTCCCTGCCGTACGCCTTTACTTATTTGTATGGGTGGCCCTGCAGTTTCCAGCTTCACTCTGCTAGTACTGTTTTTATAAATATTTTTTAAGACTTTGATGTAATCCAGTGGCACTTCTTGAGAGAGTAGAGTTTCCCATATTGATGAGTGGAGCAGAGAATCAAATGCTTTTTGGTAATCGATAAAGACAATGTAGAGTGGTCTCTTGAACTCTTGGTATTTTTCTATCAGCATTTCCAGCGAGTGTATGTGATCTACTGTTGAAAAACCTCTTCTAAAGCCCGCCTGTTCAATAGGTTGGTATTTCTCTGTGCTTTCTTTTATTTTTTTCTCTATTATTGAGGAAAACAGTTTATATAGTGAAGGGCAAGGCACCGACAGGATCACCAATGAAGTTATAAAGACAGGATGCGCGTATCTATCAAAACCACTAACTCTACTGTTTAATCTGATATTGAACAGCTCGTACACTCCTCGTCAATGGTCAGAGTCTGAAATCATCTTACTCTACAAAAAAAAAAGGAGACCCAAATGACATAAGTAATTACAGACCGATAAGCCTACTACCTTCACTATATAAACTGTTTTCCTCAACATGCGATATAAACTACCGTAAATATGTCACATCAAGTTTTCGGCTCCGTAGGTCTTCATCTTTGTCACCCATGGACTTATGTCACCCATTGACAGACTAGCTAAACCTCGATGTGTCATAATAACAACTTATCAAGGTTATTTTGGCGCGCAGCCAAAATTGTAACTAACGCTGCCATCTTGTTTTATCAATACAATTTCACAAACGTTTACCAACAACGCCCCTCCTCAATGTCATTCTGGCGCCAAAATATCCTGCAGCACTCTACGCCCGGGTAATATACCGGCTGATTTTTTTTACCGTCTCGAAATTTTTACAGGCTGTTCTACCCATGAATATCATAAAAAAATCAGCTGTTTATACAAAAGTTCAATACCTACTTGACCAAAATGTATGAAACAGCTGATTTTTTTTTCGTGATTTCAGAGTTGCTCCCATAGTGAAAGCTGTTTATATTCATGGGTAGAACACCCTGTAAAAATTTCGAGACGGTAAAAAAAATCATCCGATATAGTCCGCGCAATCCACGAAGACGCGCCCCACTCTGCTCCGCGCCGTACTAGAGTTCAGCTCACAGTACAGTAATCTCGGAGTGGGGCGCGTCATCGTGGATTGCACGGACTATACTCAGTATTAAAAAACCGAGTCTACTTTTAAGATCTTATTTAAAAAATTAAACATGTTCAGACTACCGCGCCGTACTAGAGTTCAGCTTACAATACAGTAATCGCGGAGTGGGGCGCGTCTTCGTGGGTTACACGGAATATACTCAGTATTACAAAAACGAGTCTATTTTTAAGATCTTATTAAAAATTTTAAACATGTATCAGATTATTACTTTAAAAATCGTTACTATTAACTGCCAAAATACTAGACAGAGAAATTGCTATAATTGGCGCCACATTTTTTTTAAAATATATTTTTGCGATCGCCTTATTGAAAACTGTACGTCCCTCCACTAAAATGTCTATACTTACAAACATTTGAAATGTGAGTCAACAAGCAGTGGAGGGCCGTGCAATTTTTAATTAGACGATCACTACTGCCATTTGTTATCGCTATTTTATACTAGTAAAGATAGTAATATACGCTATAGACCAACCAAGTTAATTGGAAAACTTTGTCCTCATTCGCAATTACTTGACTGATTTAAATTAAGAGTTAGCACAGACAAAGTTGCAGAATGTTCGAGCATGTTCAAATACACTTCACAGAAAATCAACCCTTGCACGCTATTTTTTAACTCTATTTTAGTTGTGATAGTCCATTAAATTACCGAAATGAAATGAAATTGTTTATTCTGTAGATAGGATATCGGAATCACTTTTACAAGTCATATAAAAAAAAATATTTAAAATAAGCTAGATGAGTTCGGTGTTTCCTATCTGACTACTCTGAGAAGAAAGGCCGAAACAAACTCAGAGGTCGCAGTCTCTTTTAAAGTCCAGACATAATCTTGGTCAGGCCATATGAGGACCATCTACATACCGATTTGGTATGTAGATTAGGTGTAGATAAAGCTCGATATTGCAGCTTTGTGCAAAGTTCCCCTGAGCCCCTAAAGGTGGTCGCACATCTGACGGAAAATGCATCGCGTATCGTCGGTCGCATAACGCCACGCCATGCACTCAACTGACCATGCGTTAGTGAGTCGAGCGAACTAACGAACGCCCGATGCATCTTCCGCCAGATGTGCGACCACCCTAAGAGGTTTTCATCTAGTTTAATTGACTAGGTCACCAACAACTTATGAATGTGAATAAATTTTAAAACAAATAAATAATGAAAAAATGCTTCAAAATACAGTTATCAGGAAATTATTTGAATTGAGACATAATTTTTAGTTACAACTTACATACAATGGTAGTGAATCTGAGACTTAACCTAATTATGTGATCGCTTTGGTTAGGACTCGGCCATAAAGATCACAGAATCTGCGCACGAACTTGCAACCTTCGTATTCATTTTGTTCGGCGCAGCCGAACGCAAAGAAATAAGTGACGTATAATGAACGCGACGATCGTATGAATCGCACGACCGATCGCTTTGGTTAGGCCGCAGGGTAAGAGAAAAAAGAAAGAAATAAATATTATTGGGACTCGCACAGGGGATCACAAATTAAATTTATCTTAAAACAACTACCAACAACAAAAAAAGAAAAGTAAAATGAAAATAAAGGCAGAAAGCCCTGTACGAGGCCACAAGGCTCCTATCTCAGCATGATGCCGCGACATTTAAAAATAGGTGTCGCAGCGCTGGTATGGATATCATAAGATAGGGTGTTACACGCGATATACGTCGATCGACGAAGACATGTCCTTTAAACAAAAATCGCTGACCGACGTTGACTAATTACGAAAAACTCATTTAGCAAGATCCATGAAATCGATCGATCGGTGTCGTAATACCCAGGTGCGATCAGACTGCGGTTAATCGACCTAAGTATAACGTTCCCACTGCAGGGATACAGGCCTCCTCTTTGTGAGAGGGACTGGGCCGTAACGCAGAAATTCGAGTATTCCACTTTACCCCACCAAGCCGCCCCACTGGTGGGGCAAAATGGAATGCCTAAAATTTTGCAGTGGAATCTGCCCCACTAGGGTTGGCACCCCAATTTGTGTAGGTGCTTGTATTTTATATTTGCATGGAAAAGAAAAAAAATGTATATCTAAGTAAAAATGTAACTAGGAGTGGTAACATTAGACTTAGTACATACTAGGTAGTGCCCCACCAAATCGAACCAGTGTGGCAGATTCCACTGCAAAATTTTAGGAATTATATTTTGCCCCACTAGTGGCGATGGCGGCTTGGTGGGGTAAAGTGGAAGTACTCAAAAAATCTCCTAAATTACTTTCGTAAATTTTGTATGAACGGTCACACAACGCAGGCGAGCCGCATCGCGCTTTTTTGTATTAAAACGCGATGTGTCGCGGCCCGATGCGGTTGTAATGTGCGCTTGCCTTTATAGTGAGGTCTCTAGTGAACAATAATCTGATGGTTTATAACTTTAAATTTAATAATATCTACTACAGACTTATTATAATTAGATCACAAACTTAAAATCTAAGAAAGATATAATATATAAAAATATAATTGGAATATCAGATATGCCTGGTACGAACATTTTTTTATAAGATTTTAATAATTTTCGAGAAACAGTGTGAGTATATTTAGAAGTTCCCGTAGAGTATGAGTTTCATTTATTTAACGTAATACAAAATCTGAGAGTGTGAGTTTTTTATATTAATATCTGACAAACGTTACAGAAATTAGAAGCCTAATTATAAAATAATAAGACGCAGATTTGTGTGGCAGTAAAATAATAATACAAAATAATTCGAGAATAAAATACATTTTAAAGAGTAAAATATAAATACGTAAGTACCTATGTAGTACCTACATACTTTAAAAAAATATTAAGAAAATAAAATGAATATTATTAATATTGGTAACAAAATATAAACTGAATATTACACCTAAACTTTTTCTATCGTGTTTATGAACGGTGTATGCAATTTGATACAGATGGTACCTACTTTTATTATGAAAATGACCCATGAATATGGACAGCTTTTTCTTTTTAATATCTCTCTCTTTTCGTCAGTTAGAGGCAATAACAATGAAAATCAACAATGTTAATAGGTGAGATACAGGCCTGCATCAGGTGAGATGCAGGCCAAGAGCTTCCAAGTTGTGGTTTAAAAAAAACGTGTCAACCAACACGTCTTGAAAACATATTTTCAGTTTCATGATGCAAATGTGTTTAATTATTTATTTTTTAGTTCAAAAGAATTTGATAATTATATCATAACATCACAACTGTTTCCTAAGAAGGAAAATGCAGAGATATAAGTGCATGACTAGCAAGTTTCTATAAATAAAGGATTGTAATATTCATGGGTGGTTTCATTTCCTAAAATACAATTTTATCTATTTTTAACCGACTTCCAAAAGGAGGAGGTTCTCAATTCGACTGTATGTTGTTTTTTTTTTTGTATGTTTGTTACGCGATTACTCCGTCAATTATGAATTGATTTTGATGGTTTTTTTTTTTGTTTGGTAGATCATACTTCAGAGGTGGTCCCATATAAATTTTATTAACTTTGCTTGGGTAGTTTTTGAGTTAGCTTCAATAATACGTATTTTTCCTCACTTAGTATGTGGATGATATTATGATAACTTCCTGTCACTGTTATTTACATAGCAGGTAGTGGTATTCGAATTTGTGTGGGGTAGGTATCACAACTAAAAAGTGAAAAATAAAAACTTTTTACAAAAAAAAAAACAACCGACTTCAAAAAAACACTACAAAGTGAAAAATAACTTTAATTTCGGAAGTCGGTGAGAAAGAACGAAAATTAAAAACCAAAGACACCGACTTCCGAAATTAAAGTTATTTTTCACTTTGTAGTGTTTTTTTTTTAAGTCGGTTGTTTTTTTTTTGTAAAAAGTTTTATGTATATTTTTTGGTGACGTAAAAGCATCTATCTATACATTTCAAAAATACTAACAGTGACTTTACATTCTTTGAATCCAAGTACTTTCTATAAGACAAAATTTAATTAGTTTGTACAGGATGGTAATTTGAGATGTAAGTAACTTACAAGTTCTTCTGATAAGCAATGCTCGTTGGGGACTTAATGTTGTCCAACTGAAAAACCTCTACACTAAGGATGTAGAATACTCTCCTGTCATCTCCACAGACTTGATTGTCCGACACAGAACTAAAGGCACTGTTGCTATCACCCTTACAGATCCATCAATGACGACTTTTTAACTATGGCTGATAATATTATTATATTTATCTGATAGGTAAGGTATAGGTAAGCTTGACAAAAAAAAAAAAAACTTAGAATGCATCAGGATAGTATTTTCGATTCAAAAATCGTTCGAATTTACGTCTCACGTTGGTGATAGGGCCTCAGATGGATGTCACATATGTGCCAGATTAAACTGAAATTTCTTCAAGCTCTGATGAATTTCACAATGCACAAAGAAATATGGATGTACAGGAGTCACCTTTGGAAGTATCTTTACTGTACTTCTTAACATGTCAATGGTAATCTAAATAGTGTTGGACCAGAATTTGGCGCCATTACTAGCGTCCATCAGTTCCTGTAATGTGCAAACAACGAACACGCTGGACACGATATTAAGTTGAAGCGTATGCTGAGAAGCAGGAGACGCAGCACAGCACAGTACAGATTTTGCAGGGTAGGGCAGGCGAGGCAGATATAGGCCGCGAGCGCGTGCTACGACGCAGCTACACAGACACATTCGCGTCCTAGCAAACAATAGACTATTGCAACAAAATTATGAATCAGTGGTAAAAAACGTGACGACCTGCACGCGTCGCGCAAAAATCTGTTCCAGTACTACAACGAGACGCAGAGCAGGACAGACCCATGTCTGCGTCGCAGCGTACGCAGCTCTAAGTACGTTCATGCATTCCAAAATCTGCTCTGCCCTGCGCTGCGTCACCTGCGTCTCAGCATACGCTTAGCCTAAGTGTCCCATTGTTTGTGAAGCAGCACCACATTTACACAGATACGGTTATGGAAATATTTACGTTGTATATCTGTGGTATATTGACTCTATATTGGCTTTGTGACCTCTATGAGCAGCTATAGTATACAGTCAGTAATTGACGAAAATCTGTTGCGTTTTAATAGCCCAAAAGCCCACGACGGCTAGACCTTCGTAATTTTATAAAAGCAGAAAGTTTTTCTGTGCATGTCTCCTATACAGGTAAGAACGACCAGCGACTATAGAGTTTGGGTTGTGATTACTTGGGCAGATAACAGGTAGTAAAGGTGTAAAATAGTACCTTAAATTCGTTAAAGTATAAAGCTCAATTTTTTTTATATATTCTTCGGGATAACTTAAGAAATCTCGTCATCCATTGCCGGACATTTATAACAGTTGCTTTCCCCTGCCAGACACCCCTAAACTTCAATAAATTATAATTATAATTTCGTTATAGTATAAAAGCTATATTTTATATATGTCACTTGGGGACTTATAAAAAAGTGTTACCCAATAGCCGGACAGTTTTAATGGTTTTTACATCTTAAAAGTCCGCTGTAGGTGCGAGTGAGATAGGGCGCTTAAAGTTCGTTTTTTAAACCCAAAGACTAATTAGACATTTCAAGTGATTTGTTTTTTTCAATTCGAAGTTTGAAATTTTCACCTGTCAAATTAGTCTCTGAATCAAAAAACGAACTGTAGTCGGCTGCGATCTTTTACTGCGCATCATCTGTCATTTATATTGCCCCATCTCAAGTTACCACCTGTTTCTACATAACATTTTATTTATACAGAATTTTCTAGATTATACTTACTTACCTACTATTTTATGGAATGGCCGTCGTTTCAACAATTCCGTAGTTGACCGCAGGCGGCAACTGCAGGCGACGTGTCACTGCGACACGACAGGATTCATGTATTCTTATGTATGAAGGAGACGTGTCTGTCGTGAAGGTATTTCACAGAAATTCATAGAAACCAGTCGTGCTGCGGCGACACGTCGACTACGGAATGGTATCTTTAGTGTTTTTGTATTTTTTTTTATCTTTATAAGCTTATAATTCAATTAAAAAAGAGAATAATACTGAATACCGTTTTGTAAAATTATTTGCGAATGGTTGTACGCTTTTATAATTTGTAACGTGACGATATTATCGTGGACGTCCGCGTCTACTTCACTGCATGACGATAACACAGGGCCTCAAGTCTGCGATTACAATAGTGTCAGAATGGTCTATCATTGATTTCATAATTGTTGATTTTGACAAGTTTGGAAATCTACTAATATAATGGTGTCATTATGACTTTCCAATGGTCAGCCACTGACACTCCATTGAAAGAAATGGCACTTATTGGTAATCTCGTACATAATGACAAATGAATGACTGACTTAGGCGGTATCATTGGTCGTATTGTACGACAATGTCATTATAACACAATTCTATTACGAGACCATTGACTGATCAATGATCGACCATTATGAATTTAGCAGATTACGAACTTTTAGCAAAATGACAATGGGATCGTGTTGGAATGACGAATTTATAAAAATAGCAGACCTGGGCCCCAGGGTAGTAAAATGTATGGAAACATATGAAGACGTTTTTAAATTTCCGTCCACGATAACGTTATTTATAACGTGCATGTATTTACGTTAGAAATGATAAAAGCTCACGATAACATCAGCTAACATGAGACATGACAGGAGATTTTACAATCAGATCGATTAGTACAACATTTCGGTAATTCAGTATTGAGATTATAACTTAGAAATAAGTTTGGGTTGAGGAAAAACCACAATGGTGCTGATTCCCTTGTTCACAAACTAAACTAAATTTAAGTTCAGTGCATCTTTTTCTTTCTATTTCATTAAGAAAAGGACAGAGGATAAATTTTAGTTTAGTCCTGTCAAATTAATCAGCGCCTGTCACTCTCCATACAAGTTTAGACGTGATTAAAAACTTACCGACTAAAATTACGTCAATTTACGTCAAGCGCTGATTAATTTGACAGGACTAAACTAAAATTTATCCTCTGTCCTTTTCTTAATGAAATAGAAAGAAAAAGATGCACTGAACTTAAATTTAGTTTAGTTTGTGAACAAGGGAATCGGCACCATTATTTAGTAAAATCAAATATTTAGAATTTTAGTTTCTGAGACTTCATTCAAGAATTAAAAAAGGGTATGGTATAAAAAATGTTTCTGCCTCCGAACAATGTTGTTTCTTGCATCTATTTATTTACATCAACGGTTTCTTGTATCTATTGCATATTTTTTGATTATTGATGTTGTATTATATTATTAATGATTTTGACATTATTGTTAATGATTTTGACATTATTGTTAATGATTTTGACATTATTGTTAATGATTTTGACATTATTGTTAATGATTTTGACATCATTATTAATTATTTTGACATTATTTATTACTTTACTAGTACTTAATTATTACCAAAATTTGCCAAATGTATGTACTAACACTAGTGTTTTTTTAAGATGTATATTTAAGTCTACGGCCCACTCCCTCTCACAGAGAGGAGGCCTGTGTCCCAGCAGTGGGAACATTTATAGGCTGATGATGATGATGTGTCTAATTAAAAAAAATTAGGACTTAATGATCTGGATAAATATTTGATTGATTGATTAAAAAATAATGGTTTGAATTAAATGATTAAACACAAAAGAGCTTCATTTAGCTCCAATGATAGTTCCATTGAACTAACAGATATTTTAATAAGAACCCAAAAAGGAATAACAAAAAAGTGTATAATGTACCTACACAAATATTAAAAAAAAAATATAAAAAGCATCGTAAACAAGATGCATATATATTTTAATATTAAAGAGATTGATATTTCGAGTTTAAAACTTGTAAGTTTGGTGTTCGATTATTTTCGAGTATTGAGTAAAATACAATTCCAACATACTACAGCTATTTCAAATATTTAATAATTTAGCAAGGAACCTAGGCAACTGACAGTCGTGAATAAAATATTATTGGTTGAAAAAATAATATTAAAAAAAAACCGGCCAAGTCCGAGTCTGTACCGTATTAAGATCTGGATTATTATTATTACAATAAAACCAGAAATGCACAATCGAGTGACTTGCACAAGAGTAATACGAGTGACTTGCACAAGAGTAATACGAGTGACTTGCACAAGAGTAATACGAGTGACTTGCACAAGAGTAATACGAGTGACTTGCACAAGAGTAATACGAGTGACTTGCACAAGAGTAATGGCTAGTGGCTAGCTTGTTCCTGATTGATAACATAGTAATCATAAGTTCAATCAGGAATGTCTCAGTAGCAGCTCGGAGTCTGGATTTGTGTCCGGTTGATGGCAATAGACTCGCCCCCTATTACATGGGACTTGAACATAACTGGTATAATACAATGTGGCCTATTGGCATATGCTCGCCCGCATTTTTGTTAATATTCATGATTTTTTTTTTCGAAAGATAACTTAGGGTTAAATAAATAAAAAGGGTAACTTAAAACCTTGATTTTTTTTTTTCATTTTTTCAGTTTCTTTAAATCTATCAAAGTGTTTAAAAAAAAACATTGTTTTTTTAAAATTTATTCACCTACTTTTTTTTGCATAGTTGACAAATTTTATTAAAAATGTTAGTTAATCCGATAAAATAACTCATAAGGTTTTAGAAATAATAAACAGAATCCAAATCGAGCCAATAACATCGGAGATATGGCAAAGGCTACTCAAAACACACTCACACACACACACTCAATAACATGAAAAATATTAAAGATATTTTTCGATCATTTTTCGTGAATAGTCAGAAAAAATCGGGCGGCCACATGGGTGACATTGTATACTCTATACACTCTGCCTAACCCTTCGGGGAAACAAGGCGTGAATTTATGTTATTTCAAGTTGTTATGGCACATTAACATGCAAGCTTGCACTTTTGTACAAGTTACTGGCACCTGTTTTTTTTTTTCTCGTAGTTGACCTCTGAGATCATGACTACTTAACCGGGCTTTCCTGTGGGTGCCTTATGCTACTACACTTAAATCCTCCAGCCAGGGGTTATTCAACTATGCTAACGCTCGCTACGGCTAGTGGGGTACGAACCTCGGCTTAGGGCGTCAACCGGAGGGAGGACATCAAGGATGGGACGGGCTGGACTTGCACCTGGCTTAAGAGCGTTCATTATAAAAGTCCTGTTTTGATTAATTTGGAAATATAAAATAACTCTTACAAATACGAAATAAAGGCGCTGTCAATGTCAAATTGTTACCACTAATGTGCTGTTGACCGTACACCACATACAACGAAACAGGAAAAAGGCATTTATGAGTAATATTAATAAGACCGGTTGTAAAATGAGAAGGGGTAGGTAATCTTACAGTTATAGCTGTACAAGAATCTTTTGGCGCGCGCGCCGCCATCTTTGTTTTTTTCAACATATTTCACAAAACAATCGCACGAAAGTTTCCCAACAGCGTCCCCTATTAACGTCATTCGAGCACTAAAATATCATTGTGGCAGTGTATTTTTTTTGGTATCTATTAAGGCTACATTATCTACTTTGTATCCGTTCTCCGATGACCTCGATCTCTGCTTACTCTGTATTGTTATACTGTTTGAGGAACATAGTCATTGCAATAGCAAAACGGATTCAAATGTGGGTGAGTGGCACTTATACAGCTTGGCTCGTTTCCGTACCTGGGATACAAAAGAAAATATCTATTAATACTCAGGTCTTTTTGTTTTATAGGGCGAAAGCGTGATGGCGCTTTTACACGGTAAGAAAATACGCCGGGCCTACGCAAGAATTCGTGTCGTAACTAGAAAATAACTGTGTACACTGCTCGCAGCGGTCATCATCTGCCTAGCCTTTTCCCAACTATGTTGGGGTCGGCTTCCAGTCTAACCGGATGCAGCTGAATACCAGTATTTTACATGGAGCGACTGCCTATCTGACCTCCACAACCTAGTGACTAGGTAACACGATACCCCTTGGTAAGACTGGTTGTCAGACTTTTTGGGGTTCTAACTACCCGTAACGACTGTCAAAGATCTACAAATGACAGCCGGGACCAACGGCTTAACGTGCTTTCCGAGGCACGGAGGGGACTTGGTATGTAAAGATGGTCACCCATCCACGGACCAACCGCGGCAAGCGTAGCTTAACCTGATCGATCGACCCATGCAGCTGTTATTACTTAGCCACAAGCCCCGCCCCGCGGTGCACGAAAAAAAATCTTTGAAAACAAAAAGTTTTCGTGTGTAGAACAGACAAAAGTCTTGTCGTGTACACGAAGAATTTGTCTTGTCTGCCGCAGACACGGTAATTTTTTTTACCGTGTACAAGCGCCCTCAGGGTAGCCCGCGAAATTCAAATTTCAATATCGTACGTTTTTTTTGCATTTTGCAGGTCAGTATCAAGTCGTATGTTGATCTAAATATGATTCGCGGCCGTATCAAATATCTATTTATAGAATATAATCATAAAAAATTTCAATACAACTCTCTGAGTTCATATAATCCTACTGAATAACTATTTCAGGAAATCATGAGATTTTAGGATTATTCTAACATAAGGAGTTGTATTGCCGATTCTAATGATTATAATTCTGTAGTCATATTTTTTACGGTCGCGAATAATATTTTAATCAAGATATAATGTCATCAAGTTAATGTCATAACCTGCAAATTGCAAAAACCGTAAGAAACATTTGAATTTCGCCGGCTACCTTTGCGTATCCCCTTAAGAGCGTGCATTCTGAAAGTGGGCAATGGCGCAAATACCTGTCATATATTTCGCTGTTTTGATTAATTTGGCAATATTACTGTATGGAAATATGAAATGTGGCTAACTAGTGAACTAAAACATTGATTATGAAATGCAATAATTAATATCGTAATACCGAATATTTAGTTTTAGATGTAAAAAAAAGTATTTGGAAACTTCCCAAATGCCCTTTTTAAACCTAAAACGGTTACAACATCAAATCCGGTGTTATGATTGCAATTAATTATTAATATTTAACGTTCTTATAGTACAATTCCGGAGGTCATGGAAATATTTATGTATGTAAATAGCTGTAAGAGTAGAGGAAGACCAGAGAAGCGATGGATGGACTGTGTGAAAGATGATATGGCTGGAAAGGGGGGCTGACTACCGAGATGACAACTGATAGAGAAGTATGGAAGAAAAAGACCCCAAAAAAAAAAAGGAGTGCTGACAGAAGAAAAGAAATAAATAAAAAATGTTTATTTCATCAATTTATGTAAATTACATTGTTAAGTTTGGAGTCACCTTTTAAGCAAAGATTTGCTTATATTAGGTGATTCCGCTTTTACAGTTTACATTGACTACACATATATGTGTGAGAGAATAAACAATAGATAGTTTTGAAAGCATGCCAAAGGTTTTTAACAACACAAAAAGTGTAAAAATTAATAAGGAATGCGCAGTGTTGTGTGGGTGTGGGGATAGTATGTGTGAGGTGGCGGTGTGTGTGATGTACGGGTGTGAATGTTGGTGTGGAAGGTGCGATTTGTGTACTTTTTGTTTTAGTCAGCGACAAATTGTATCTATAGATTATATTATTATGTACATGGTTTGGGAATTATGTGATTGTATGGAGCATAGCCTCGATTTCTTCGTAACTTTTGCTCTTCACCAATTCAGTGAGTCTTTTTGCAGTCACGGTATGTCATAGGGTATATGGTGAGAATTTTGTTGAGAGAATTGTTTAAAATTGCGGCGACGCATGAATTGTCCACACAAACGTAGTACATAAATCATTTGCAATTTGAGCATATTTCCACCATATTATGTTGATATTCGGTTTGAGACAGTATTTATCTTGGCTCCTACGTCTTTTTATTCCCAAAAACTTACCTTTAAGTGAAGTGTAACCGAATTGCATTTCATACATTTTTACAGCGTAAATGACATGTTTTCATATTGTTTTTTCTGTATTATAAACAACAATATTTGTAATATTGTTTCCGCAGAAGCATAGTTTATGTTATCAAGTTACAAATTATTGAAAAAAAAAAAATGGGAATACATTAAGTTTTCATTCATAGTTTTTTGTATTACGGAACACATCTAAATGTATAATAAATTTTCGAAAGCTAGTAGTACTATCGCGTCAAGCAATAATTGTCAATGTGTGCATGGTAGTACTGCTCACTGTAGATGTATATGCTTGGAATTGAATTTTGCAAACATCTCGATTTGTAGTTGCGAGCCGTGTCACTGGCCTCTTAACACATTGAAGGACACTATATGCCCATAGGCGTCATAACAATAAAACTTCTATTGTGTCTCGTGTACTGTCCTTCAAAGTGTTAAGCGAGAAGATTGCTTTGTGTATTGTCTTGTAGCAAATGTAGTTTTGGACTGGGGTTTCTGGAGCTACTTTATTCTTTCTCCTAGTTGGTGTCCTGGAAGTGATGAAAGGAAGAGATTTATGCAGAAAGAAAAGAAAATGTATTTGGGACACGCACATGAATTAAAACATTAAAATTAAGAAAATTGTCGAAACAAAAAGACCTGTGCGAGGCCAAAAAGGCTCCTATCTCAGCATAATGCTACGATATTTGAAAAAACAAATACCGTAGCGCTGGTATTCTGATAGGGCCCGCTGTGATACCACGGACACAAAATAAAATCCTAGAAGAGGAGTAAAAAAAAAATATATATATAATAATACATACAAAAATCAGTGAAAACCGTATTTCTTACGATATTAATAAGATCAACCCACACCCCACGGTCCAACATCGCTTGTCCATGCTAGTACTACATAATCTGTGTCCATGCCACAAACTATTGTCTATGACAAACGAAGGGACGCGGACGCGAGCGCTGGCGATGTAATCAAATGTCAATGTCAGAACACTTGCAAAGAAAATTCAAAGTATTTAAGTATTGTTTGATTGTTAAAGATAAACTGGATTAAACATTGGACGTTGAAGAAATAACAACGTCAAAATAAATAATACTTCAGAGTCGAGTTGAATCTTAAAATATAAGACAAGGAAGTGGGCAGAAGTGAACACTTGAACAAGATCGTCTTGGTGGAAGAAAAATACTTGTATAGAACATTGGTCCGTAACCTTATCTAAATAAAGAGCACAAACGCGTTTACAAAAAAAAAAAATTCTTCGAAAAACTTTAAAGTAAAAATACTTGCATAGAACATTGATCCGTAACATAATATAAATAAAGAGCACAAACGCGTTTACAAAAATGAGGTGTCGGTAACGGTGCCGCGAGTTCAATTGTTTTTCCCATCTCAAAAATGCCCAACGCGCCTAAAGAAGTTTAAGCTAAATAATTTTAACTTTCGCGCCCCCTCCAGAATTCCTCGCAATCCTATAACGCCTCTCTGCCCTCCGCAGAGAAGAACGGTTCTGGGTGCTAATTCTCCCTACGCGAGGTTTTGCAGAGCTGTGAACGACTGCAGTGATCGGATCGACCTGCATTTTGACAGTTTAGGCAAATTGAAAGCTAACTTTTATAAGTATCTCTCCGAACATTGAGTTTCTTAGCATTATTTTTTGCATTGGCAACTTTAGTTTGTTTTGATTTTGTTTTGTTTTAATTTATCAATTTTAATTTTTGTTTAATTAACTTATTAAGATCTATTTAGTACAACTCTATATTATTATAGTATTTTATTTCTATATATATACTAGCTGACCCTGCATACGTTGTTTTGCTATATAAATGTTTGGGGTGGACCATCTTTATCACTTACTACCCTACCTACCCTACCTGCCCTATCTGCCCTACCTGCCCTACCTACCCTACCTACCCTACCTATCCTATCTTTCAAGTTGGATTAAACTGCACATGGTGTGCAAATTTGATTAAAATCGGTTAAGTAGTTTAGGAGTCCATCGCGAACAAACAACGTGACACGTAATTTATATATATTAAGATATATTTTTTTTTGTAAGTTACAACATTTTGTGTGCATGCAGAGTTTACCTATAAGTGATTGTTACACTTTATTCTGATTTTTGCTTATGTTTCTGTTGCTTGTACCAGTGTATACAATTGTTGGTGAACCAAATAAAATAAATAAATAAGCTTCAATAAATTGGTATAAGGACAGGAGAATAGTGATGGATGATGAGCATGCTATAATACTTACGCATTAGTTCTAGATATGTCCCTCGTATTGATCAAGAATTTATTTTCTTTATTTAGGTACGTCATCGAGGCTTCATAAATACCGTGACCAGGACCGACAACCACCTGAAAAAAAGGAACATTACGCATAAAACCACATCTGTTTTCCCCGAAAGGATTAGGTAGTGTACCCAAGAACACCCACATTTCGCCAGTTATGTTAAAGCAAGGCTTAAACCGGTTTAAAAAATACCGGTTAGTACCGGTTTATTTGGGTTTTACTCCAAACTTTTCTTAAGAACGTGAACGTTTTAAGAACTCTATTTTCACCTAAATTAATCGGTTTTTCGACGAGCGGCATATCGATAAAGGCATTGCAACTTGTGACTACTTGTGAGGATGCCGCACTGAATAAAAACTAAACAAAAAATCGGTTAATATTGCTCTAAACCAGCGGTCGGCAACACGCGGCCCGTGAATGTTTTGTAAATAAGTTATAAATAACGCGTTAAGTTTTTCAATTGTAAATTATAGAAAAAATAAATATGCTTCTCGTCTCACAGATGAGCATTTGAGAGCTATTCTACGAATTGCATCTACAAACAGACAGCTAACATACAAGAAATAGCCTCCCAAATGCAACCTCAGACATCACACTGAAATATGTATAAAATCGGTTACCTATTAGGTTCTTTGTAGTTTTTATTTCTGAATGATTTACAGTGGTTATTTTTCTAGCTAGAAAGCCCAAAATTTCGTATGGTTTAACAATTTTAATAGCATTTTTTTTATTTTTTCTATTGGATATGACCAAGTATACGTAGGTATATTGGGCTTCTAGGGTTAATATCACAAGTGCGGCCCGCCTTTATTTTATTTTGCCACCTTGTGGCCCTTGCCTGCCTTAAGGTTGCCGACCGCTGCTCTAAACCGTTTAATCTGATAAAACCTTTATGTAAAGTGTTCTCCAAAAGCGGTTTATAAAAACCGGTTTATACGAACGAAACCGAATGTAGAGGTTTTTGCGTGAAGTACATAATAACGGTTTGAAAATTTAACCGGTATCCGAGCCTTGTGTTAAAGTCCCATGTAATAGGGGGCGAGCCTATTGCCATCAACCGGGCACAAATCCAGAGTCCGGGCTGCTACTGAGAAATTCCTGATGAAAAGTCCCAGTGACAGGGCCGGCCCGTTCATATAGGCGAACTAGGCGACGGCCTAGGGCGTTCGTATTCAGCTCGCCGTCCGATAAGGACCAAGCCCGGGTCTACGGCGCGTTGTGTTCCACGCGCGCCTCAAAGAGATGTCAGCAGAATTGACGGGGCCCGCTAGGGCCAATGCCTGCCGGGGGTTCGAAGAAAACCGATAGGGACATCGTGGCCCCCCGGCAACACGGCAACTGAAGGAACATGGGTGGGTTTTAGTCAGTAAGAGTCTGACACGCCCTCCCGCTCTGCCCAGAGCGGGAGAAGTTATTTGATAATTTCCCACCCAAAAAAAAAAGGGGCGCTCGTATTAGGGGGCGGTAATCGGCGGCATCGAAATTAAAAAATAATATTGTACATTAATTTTTACCAATTTTTCAACCAAAATGCGCTCATGGACATTTACGAAACCATTGGTACGGAAATCAAAAGCGAGTTTAGTTGATAGCCTCAACTCGCTCCATTGCCAAAAAAAAAAAACGCGATTTCAGATTTATTGCTTCTCTTGTAGTATGTCATAATGTTTTGTTTAAAATTGATTTAACTATTATAGTTTGACCGCGATCGTTGTACCGATCGCGCCTGAGAGATATTTCTCGACGGCATGTGAAGCCAAGTCAGAGGCCCTTGGGCGGCTTTAAAACTCTGACACCAGGTTAGTCACTAACCACATGAAAAAGAAGGAACATTGTTTTATTTTGTCACGAATTTTCTTAAAAGGGCGCCGTTCCAGCCTTTCGCTTAGGGCGCCAGGAATTCTCGGGCCGGCGCTGCCAGTGACACTTTGCCTAAAGCTCAGCAGTAGTACTTGCAATTGCGACAACATAAGACCATAATAAGTGTAGTATAATATAAAAAAATCACATACCTTTAACTGATAGTTTTCTTTTGAAATCTTGGTTTTGGCTCCGAATTTACCGAGGTAACCGTCGGTGTCCTTATTGGAGACGAAAGAAAGCATTTTACTGTTCGGAGTCTGTTTCATCACCCATTGGATTTCGGTCAGTGTGCGAGGGACACATTTTGACCTGAAAGTTAATAAATATTAATCTTCTTAATATATATAAATTACGTGTCACGTTGTTTGTTCGCGATGGACTCCTAAACTACTCAACCGATTTTAATCAAATTTGCACACCGTATGCAGTTTGATCCAACTTGAAAGATAGGATAGGTAGGATAGGTAGGATAGGTAGGGCAGGTAGGGCAGGTAGGGCAGGTAGGGTAGGTAGGGCAGGTAGGGTAGGTAAGGCAGGTAGGGCACGTAGGGCAGGTAGGGCAGGTAAGGCAGGTAGGGCAGGTAGGGTAGGTAGGGTAGTAAGTGATAAAGATGGTCCACCCCAAACATTTATATGGCAAAACAACGTTTGCAGGGTCAGCTAGTCTTATATAAAATTCTCGTGTCACAATGTTAGTTACCTTACTCCTCCGAAACAACTTTACTGATTTTTACCAAATTTTATATGCATATTCAGTAGGTCTGAGAATCGGCTACTATCTATTTTTCATACCCCTAAGTGATAAGGGTTGTCCACCCCAAACAAATAATTGGTAAAACAACGTTTAGTATAGTTTTGATTGAAAGGCACATTCGAAGACCATGGTCTAGATTAGGATATATTTTTTTATTCCTGAAAGTATTACGTTCTGTTTGGATAATTTAAACGTTACTTTTTAGGGTTCCGTACCTCAAAACGAAAAAACGGAACCCTTATAGGCTCACTCGTGTGTCTGTCTGTCTGTCACAGCTAATTTGCTCCGGATCTAATGGACCGATTAAGTTGAAATTTGGTACACATATGAATTTTTGTGACCCAAACACGGACGTGTAACGTAAATATATGAATTTTGATTATAGGGGTCACTTTTGGGGGCAAACAAGAAAATTTAAAAAAAGAAAGTTTGGCTAACAGTATCGTGTGACATCAAATGAAAGGGCTTGTTGAGACTCCTAAACTACTGGACCAAAAATATTGAAAAAAAAAAAAAAACATAATATGGCTCTTTGCTCATAAATTACAGGAAAACCTATAAGAAGTCTATGATCTTAAAATAACACGGTAAATCTCTCAATATTGTGCGTACAAACTTACATTTGCAGTTGGAATGTATGGCAGAACATGTATAACTACAATGTTAAATTTGTATTTGGGATATTAAATTAAATTAAATAAAACTTTATTTCAGACTAAGGTCCATAATTTTGTTAGTATATTGGTGTTAGTAACAATGGTGCTTAGTGACGTTAGTTAGCGGTGTTAGTAACAATATTGGAACCCTTCGTTGTGCGTAGTCCGACACGCACTTGGCCGGTTTTATAGTTTCCAAATTCCACGCGGGGGAAGCCCCCACAAAAAATATTACCTTTACAAATACTAGATTTTTTTTTAATTACCTTTGGCTTTCCGTCAGCTCATTAATGTAATTGACAAAGGCGTCAACAGTCTTGTGAACCATTGCACTGTCTGTCACATTCTTCCAATTGACACATGCACACCAATGGGGCTCTATACCCGCTTCACTACACGACCTGTTCTTAGGAATCTGGAATTATTTAATACATTTAGTAAAAAAACTTACAAAAAAAAATACAACCAACTTCCAAAAAAAACACTACAAAGTGAAAAATAATTTCGGAAGTCGGTGTCTTTGGTTTAGAATTTTCGTTTTTTGGCACCGACTTCCGAAATTATTTTTCACTTTGTAGTGTTTTTTTTGGAAGTTGGTTTTTTGTAAAAAGTTTTTATTTTTCACTTTTTAGTTGTGGTACCTACCCCACACAAATTCGAAAACCACTACCTGCTATGTAAATAACAGTGACAGGAACTTATCATATCATCCACATGATAAGTGGGAAAAAAAATTATATTATTGAAGCTAACTCAAAAACTATCCAAGCAAAGTTAATAAAATTTATATGGGTCCACTTCTGAAGTATGACCTATCAAAAAAAAAAAAAAAGAATTATCAAAATCAATTCATAATTGGCGGAGTAATCGCGTAACAAACATACAAAAAAAAAAAAAACATACAGTCGAATTGAGAACCTCCTCCTTTTGGAAGTCGGTTAAAAAGAAGTATGATATCTACCAGACATCGAACTTCAAAAAAGACACTATTGTAATATCACACTTTAGATTACAAAAGAGCCTCCTCTTTTGGAATCTTGAGGAGCTCGTGGCTAAGTACTAACAGCCGCACAGGTGGATCCATTAAGCTACGTTTGCCGGGGTTGGTCCGTGGATGGGTGACCATTTCTACATACCGAGACTCCTCCGTGCCTCAGAAAGCACGTTAAGCCGTTGGTCCCGGCTGTCATTCGTGGATCTTTGACAGTCGTTACGAGTCGTCAGAAGCCCGAAAGTCGGACAACCAGTCTTACCAAGGGGTATCGTATTACCCAGTTACTGGGTTGTGGAGGTCAGATAGGCAGTCGCTCTATGTAAAATACTGGTATTCAGCTGCATCCGATTAGACAGGAAGCCGACCCCAACATAGTTGGGAATAGTGGGGAGAGAATCTACAAATGACAGCCGGGACCAACGGCTTAATGTGCTTTCCGAGGCCCGGCGGGGTCTCGATATGTAATGGATAGTCACCCATCCACGGATCGACCTCGGCAAGCGAAGCTTAACCGTCAAAACACCGTTTGCCATCAAATAAAATAAAATAAAACACTTACTGGTTCCAATAGGGTCATTGCTCTCGGGAAGTCAGCGCCGGTTACTTTGACAGGGTTCATGTGTTCTGGCCAATCGAGTACGTCCAATATAGTCGCATAAATATCGTGGGGCGTGGTCAGAATGTTGGCGTTAGCTTCTAGTTGCGCTTGCGCATTTGGACGCATACGTTTAAACTTTTCTGGTAAACGAATACTCATTAAAGGCAGACGCTCTTCCAATTTGCCCTGGAGTGTGTCCCGGACTTTTGCAAACCTGTTGAGGAAAAAAGCTTTTCCTATTATCATGCTTGTACGGAAGGGAGAGGCAGGTGAAATCAGATCAGATCAAAAAACAGATTTACAAAAAAAGTTGTGTTATTCGTTATTAGAAAAGAAATAAAAATATTATTATTTTGGCACAGAAACACTAACATATAAAAACGACAAGTTCTGCTCGAATACCCACTTACTACTTAATTTAGAACAAAACAAATATTTTAGTAAAAAGAACGGAGAAAGGACGTAGTTGGCAGCGTCACGTCGTGACTGTGGCAAAAAGACCTTCACTCAGCTTGATACTGTGCTATGGGAGACCCATTTAAAGTATTTAATTCCTATTTGGTATTTTAATTATTAAAACATTCGAAATGAATAAATAGGTTAAGAACGCGGCGACGCATAAATTGTCCACACAAACGTAGTACATAAATCATTTGCAATTTGAGCATATTTCCACCATCATCATCTGCCTAGCCTTTTCCCAACTATGTTGGGGTCGGCTTCCAGTCTAACCGGATGCAGCTGAATACCAGTATTTTACATGGAGCGACTGCCTATCTGACCTCCACAACCTAGTGACTAGGTAACACGATACCCCTTGGTAAGACTGGTTGTCAGACTTTTTGGGCTTCTAACTACCCGTAACGACTGTCAAAGATCTACAAATGACAGCCAGGACCAACGGCTTAACGTGCTTTCCGAGGCACGGAGGGGACTTGGTATGTAAAGATGGTCACCCATCCACGGACCAACCGCGGCAAGCGTAGCTTAACCTGATCGATCGACCCGTGCAGCTGTTATTACTTAGCCACCATATTATGTTGATATTCGGATTGAGACAGTATTTATCTAGGCTGCTACGTCTTTTTATTTCCAAAAACTTACCTTTAAATGAAGTGTAAGCGAATTGCATTTCGTACATTTTTACAGCGTAAATGACATGTTTTCATATTGTTTTTTCTGTATTATAAACATCAATATTTGTAATATTGTTTCCGCAGAAGCATAGTTTATGTTATCAAGTTACAAATTATCGAAAAAAATATGGAAATACATTAAGTTTTCATTCATAATTTTTTGTATTACGGAACACATCCAAATTTATCATAAATTTTCAAAAGCTAGTAGTGCTATCGCGTCAAGCAATAATTGTCAATGTGTGCGTGGTACTACTGCTCACTGTAGGTGTATATCGCTCCGACAGGCACTCACACTAGCGCAACGTGCTTGGAATTGAATTTTGCAAACATCTCGATTTGTAGTTGCGAGCCGTGTCGCCGGCCTCTTAAGGGGATGCGCTAAGGAAGCTTGCGAACTCCAGTTTTTTTAACCTTTTTTTCAATTTGCAGGTCAGTGTCAGGTTGTATGTGGATCTAAATATGATACGCGATTATAATAAATATTTATTTACAGAATTATAATCATTATCATCAATCGCTGGATATACATCCGATCAGGGCTTGAAATACCGATATTTTTGGGAACCGGTACCAGACGGGACCTGTTCTATTGGTATTTCTAATCAGTATCGAACATCTTGTGCTGATACCAAACAAATATTTCCGTAAGTTGTTACTTCAAAGTGCGAGGTTTGTGACACGCAGCGGTTACCTGAATTTGGTACCGGTACTTGTTAGGTAGAGTAAAGAAAGAAAATACATTTATTTAGCACAGACCAAAAAGCATACAATATAATTAACAGCAGATAAAAATAAAAATCAAATAATAAGTGTAAAGAGCGATGTAAGAAATTAACAGGTGAGTGTGCCTCACGGCTGCGCCAAAAAGGCCCAGTTCAGCAAAAATGCCAGACAACAATAAGTGCCTGACGCTGGTTTTCAACTGGACCTGAGTGTGCGATGTGACGGATTTAAATCAGTTTTATAATGTAACGTGTGTATAAATACTTAAATTAAATACATTTGTGTCAAATAAAAAAAAAACTAATATGTAGGGTACAAAAATAGTGTGATTGTGCATAAAAATGCAAAACAAACAAATAAATGAGTAAAATGGCAGGTACATAAATCATATAATTGAGACATTTAGTGTGACCACGTCCAGCTTCCGTTGCGCTTTTATGAGGTACTGCCGTAAGCGTCGTCTCAAAATCAAAATATTTTATTTCACATAAACCTACAAGGGCACTTATGAAACGTCAGAAGCTAGGTGCACGGTTCCAATTGGTCGCTTCCTATGGAGAAGAGCCGGCAAGAAACTCCACGGTTACTCTTTTCAAAATAAATTGTTTCTACAATGTTTTCAAATTACAGTGTTAATAGGTATGGGAGGACAGTGTAGGCCTATCAACAAGTACCAGGTACTTAGTAAAATATAGGTCTAAAAGCGTCTATCGTGTTAATTATCCTAATCGGTGGTGGCAGGTTATTCCATACTTTGGAAGCCGCATAACGAAAGCTGCCTCTGAAAGCGGCTGTACCCTTTTTTTTAAATTTTTTGTGTGGGAAATTATCAAATAACTTCTCCCGCTCTGGACGGAGCGGGAGGGCGTGTCAGACTCTTACTGACTAAAACCCACCCGTGTTCCTTCAGTTGCCATGTTGCCGGAGGGCCACGATGTCCCTATCGGTTTTCTTCGAACCCCCGGCAGGCATTGGCCCTAGCGGACCCCGTCAATTCTGCTGACATCTCTTTGAGGCGCGCGTGGAACACAACGCGCCGTCGACCCGGGCTTGGTCCTTATCGGACGGCGAGCTGCCCATTGCTCACCGTCCGCAAGCCCGCGCCTACGGTAGCCGGAAATCTGCCTGTGATTCCCGACGCCCAGGACGTCTCCTCCTGCGGCGGTTAGGGGCGCGAGGGCGCGAAATTTGCCTCTCCCTCACGCGCTCTGTCTCCTCCTTCGCGAGAATTACTGCTGAGACTGAGTCGAGAGTTGTTGTGAGCATTGCCTTCTCCCGCATTCCCGTCTACTCGTAACCCAACTTAGCTTGTTGAATAGGTAGTCTGGTTTCTGATACTTAACTACACCGAACAGAAGGCAAGCCAAGTGTAGTTTGCGTCTGGACTTAATTTTCAGAGAAAAGTGCTTGTTAAGGAAAGGTGTTACATGGCTTCTGCGAGGAATATTGTAGCAGAACCGAGCACAAGCGTTTTGTACCCTTTGGATGAGGCGATCTGTACGAGCTAATAATATAGTCGCGGGCTGTAAACCGTGTCAGCGTAGTTCAGCCTAAACAGAACCAGAGTTTCCACTAGCTGTTCTCTAGTCTTTCCGATAAATAAGGCCTCGTATTATTTAGAACTTTTAGGCGATAAAAACAATTTCTAATCGAGTCCGCTACGTGTTTCTCAAAACGAAGGTCTTTGTCCATAGTAACACCTAGATTCCGCGTTTCATACACTCGCTGAATTGGTTCGCCCATAAGTTTCAAGTCAAAAGTCACAGGTAGTCGAGCCAACTGCTGTCTCGTGCCAAATACCATATATTTAGTTTTTGTTGGATTTAACGACAGGCAGTTTTCCTCTGACCAGGCGGCGATTCTTTGAAGATCCTTAATCCGGCACTATTATACTCATCGGGCCTAAAGTATATATACAGTTGGATATCGCGAGCATATACAGTGTGAGTCTTCATAATGTACACATATCGAAATGAGGGAATCTATGCTTAATTTTAACGACAGAAAAAATATTTAAAAACCAGCCAAGTGCGTGTTGGACCACGCACAATGAAGGGTTCCGTAGTTGCGATGAATTTATCCCAAAAACAAACTTAACTTTGTAGTTGAAAAATATGTTCTCCCCATCGATCACTAATAAAGAACTAGATACACAATCAGCGCCAAAAAATGTCCTCACCGAATGAGCACCCAATTGAACATTTGGGTGCTCTTTTCATTTAGTAGCATTCGGACACTCCGACTGTAAACAACTCGTAAAAAATTGTAAAAATCACACATCTAGGCCGCTAAAAAAGGATGGAGTTTCATATTTTCGATAAGTATTAATATTATTATTATATAATTTTTATCACTGTACCGTAAATGCTGATATTTTACCAAGAAATCATCGTAAAAACTTTTTTAAAATTAAGTCTTATTAAATAGCAGGAGTTATAAAGCATCTCAATTGTAAAGACTCTTACTAAACCTATTAATCATACTATCGCATGCTCACTTAAATTGTTCAGGTTATGTGCGTTGACTCTGTTCCATTTGTGGAGACGCTATTGTTTTTTTATTTTTTATTATTAAAGGAGGATTGTTTTTTTTTAAGTGAAAAATTATTTAGGCGCGTTGGACATTTTTGAGAAGCGAAAAAACAATTGAACTAATCGTTACCAACACCTCATTAAAAGTATTTCCTGCACAGTAAAATTGTTCAAGTTTTCACTTCTATCGGTACTCCCAGAGTGCCAGTGTTTTTTTTTTAGTTTAATGAGCCTTCTTTGCTGTTTCTATAAATATTGTAGTAAGATTTTATACATTTAATTTTGACTAAGTACATGTAATAAAATTAAAGATGTGAGATAAACTCACATACTCACTCACATTTTTTTTAGCTTTCCTCGAGATCCAGTGAGGTATGGAAAATGAATAATAATTATAGCACGTCAAAGATGTTGTGTGTGAGACGATGTCCCTGCCGCCCTGTATACACCATGGAATAGAATAAAATATGCTTTCACAATTTTGAAGTGAAAACTTCTTTAACATCGTTGTGATTTGAAAGTCGATGAAATGAAAAAGCGACAGTAAAAAGAGACAGACACAAACTCATAAGATTTAACATGGGAGAAAATGAGATAGTAAGCATTATACAGTGTTTCTTATGTTCGTGGTTCTCTGAAGCTGAAGAGTTTGTTTGTTTGCTTAAACGCGCAAATCTCAGGAACTACTGGTCCGATTTGAAAAATTCTTTCAGTGTTAGATAGCCCATTTATTGAGGAAGGCTATAAGTTATATATCATCACGCTAAGACCAATAGGAGCGTGGCACCAATGAAGAATGTTTCAAAATCGGGGGGTTTTATTTTTTCTTTTGAGAGCTTCCGCTGCGTGCGCTGCGTAAACGGTTAAAGTTTCGCAAAAATCATGTACGACAGAATTGTTCGCCTTTAAAAGTTCAAAAAAAAAAGTCCGCAACAGCATATGTCTATCTTTTAAGGTTGGCTCACTATAACCTTTTTTATGCTAACCAAATGTTCTAAAATAATGCATTATTTGCGAAGGTGTTTTTATAAACATTATATTAATCCTTATCCAAATAAATACATTACTCATCAGAAGTATTTAATTTAAAACAAATTTGCCCTTGACATCATTCGATTTCAATGAATATCTTAGGAGATATCGCAGTTTTAAAATAACATCGCAGTAAAATAATGATCAAGTCATCATAAATGCGCGCGCAGTAGATGTGTATCGAAAATGTAAGCTCTGAGTCTGAATAAATCTATGTAATATACACGAATAAAATATAAATTAATTATCAAACTTTGTATCACTATGATCATTACTAAAACCTACAATTATCCTCTTCCCGAAATTTTGATTATCTCAAAGCCAACATTTTTGAAGGTTTCACTTTTACCACGTGTGAATTGCACAAATGTTTTTTTTATACACTAAACTTAACGAAATTAAAAAAAGATCATTTATAATTAATAAACAAAAAATATTGGACAGTTCGACTCCACTCATTTCTTGTCCTAGCGGCGAGCCTGGGTCGTAAAACTTTATTGCTTTTTTTGGCACTTTGTAATTCTAACTTTAAAACATGCGTGTAAGGTTGAATTTGATTTGATGTATGTTGACCAGTGAGTAGGTCGTAAAAATTTATTGCTTTTTGTACATAGCTTTGTTAAAACAACTTTAAGTTTTGCGTTTAAGGTTGAATTTACATGAATGTATATTTATTTCAAATAGAATTACCTAAACACAATTTGATGACAGTTTTAAGAGAACTTTTGCTTGGCGGGTCGATTTCAAACAGAGCTAAAAATGTTGTCATCTCTAATAACTTTGAATTTTTTTTGCGAATGTTTTTGTTTTTTTTTAAATATTATAGTCTTCATTTAACTTTTTACGTTCCAAAACAAAACAATAGCCAAAAGTGTGCCATTTGCGAGAAAACTAAAACTATAATATTTAGTCCCTTAAGAAGATATTACTCATTTTTCATTTACGTTGAAATAAAGTCGAATAAAAACGAAGTTACTCGTAGAAATTCTATTTATTTAATATTTCATATCATGATGATGTGCAAGCATTCAAAAATAGTATACATTTTTCATTTGAGAATAATAGAATACTCTTATCCTAGTGTTTTAAACATTGATCATGGTTTATCTATCATTAGTGTAGCGTAAGTTAATACCGTCATAATATTAAATCTACGGAGCTCCCGGGCCCCCGCCTCACCCCACCAGCCGACACATCGTCAGTGGCCTTGCAGCGTTTATTCAGAGCGGTGGTGTGTTTCGTATTTTTCGCGAGATATTCATATTTCTACCGATTTCAGTGCCGTGGACGAAACTCGACTCATTCATCTCTTAACCATAATTACAAAAGGTATTGTAATCGAATTTTTATAACACAGTGTTTCTTATAGCTAACAAAAACATGGATATTTTAAATGTATTCGATTGCCGTCTAGAAAGTTCCACAAGCTTAAAACTTATATGTTTGTTCCAAATATCATTAGTGTTACTGTCATTTGTGTCAATTTTTCAAGTAACACTAATGATATTGAATGTAACACTAATGAAATAATATAATAATGAATTATTAACATAAAGCTAAGGCTTTCCGCCTGATTACGTCAAAGGCAGTTTGTAAATCAATAGTTATATTTACATGATTATCTACGAAATTTGCTATAAATGATTAATTTTGAGTTTGAGTGTTGCTTAGTGTAATTAAGTTAGGGCTTAATGACTGTTATTTATGAAAATATTTTTTTTAGGACATTATGCCGAATAAGAAAATGATGAGTGAAGATGAGTTAGAAAGAAGAAGAATAGCAAGGAGAGAAAAATATAAACAAATTAAAAACGACCCAGAAAAATATGCCGCTGAAAGAGCTAAAAAAAGAGAAGCTTATCTAAAACGAAAAGAGAGTAAGAAGGTGAAAAGTGTTAACCAAATGTCTCCAAGAGAGCAAAGATTACAACGGAAAAAGTGGAGGGAAAATTCCAAACGTTATCACGAGAAGAAATTAAAAGAGAAAAAGATACAAGAAGTGATTGTCCCACAAAGAACTGAAATAGATTCTACAGCTGATGATAAAACTGGCGACCCATTGGATGCACCTGATACAGAACGACAAAATAAGTTAAAAAACAAAATCTTGTTGAACAAAATTAAAGCTTTAAAACGAAAGCACCTCTTGGAAAAGAAAGAAATGTCATGTTTAATAAAAAAATACCAATACAGGTGTAGAGTGCTATTGCGAAAAATCAATATTATGAAAAATAATCGAGAAAATGTGGATAATGAAAAAACAGGCATAAATGAAGCTACAGAAGATAACACTAAGTCGAATACTGTTTGTCTAAGACGAAATTATGACCTCTATAGGAAGTGCCTACGCAGCCGTTTACAAAAGAAGATTTTAGAAGGAGGCAAAAGTATCCAAGAGTTAGTGGAACGATTTTATGAAGATGATATCAATAGTCGCAATACTGCCGGTAAAAAACAATGTGTTAAAAAGTTCGGAGTTACGAAACAAAAGCGGTATTTACTGGACTCAGTAAAGAAATTGCACAAAAAGTTTATGGAAGAAAATCCAAACATACGAATAAGCTATGTTACATTCGCACGACTACGTCCGTTTTGGGTTTACCTTCCTAGAGATGACAGAGATACTTGTGGTTGTACAGTTCACACAAATATAGATCTTTTAATCTCGAGTTTGAAGAAAAAATGGATAGTTGATATAACAAACTTCCAAAAGATGTTGGATATCTTGTGCTGTGACAAATATAATCTTAAATGTGTTTCTCGTACATGTCAAATTTGTAAAAATAAAGTCATACCATACAACGAATTCAGTAACGATCAAGAAATAGAATACTATGAGTGGGGTAGGGATAAGAAAAAAGTGGGTCAAAAAGAAATTAACATCACTAAGAAATTTAAACGCACAACTCAAATAAGAAATCTGATATTAAAACTAGAGGATTCTCTTCCTAAATTCTTCTCACATACTGCGAATATTATCAACCAATACCAAATTAT
The DNA here is from genome assembly GCA_963680765.1 of Agrochola lychnidis. Lineage (NCBI taxonomy): Eukaryota > Metazoa > Arthropoda > Insecta > Lepidoptera > Noctuidae > Agrochola > Agrochola lychnidis. The sequence goes on from OY796872.1 coordinate 16,998,523, forward strand.
AACAGAGCTGAAAAAATCCCTGAACGATTACGAAACTTTAGTCCATATGGACTTTTCGGAAAATTATAGCTATAAATTCGCTGAAGAAGTACAAAGCTTGCACTTTGGAGGTAGTCGTGGCCAGGTTTCTTTGCACACAGTAGTAATTTATATTAAAAAGGGAAGAGAAATCATTAACTATTCTTTATGCACAGTTAGTGAATGCACTCGACACGATTCACCAGCAGTGTGGGCTCATTTGCAAAAAGCACTGGAGTTTGTATTTGAAAAATCTCCTAATATTACTACTGTGCATATACTGACAGATAGCCCTTCGAGTCAATATCGCAACAAGTATATATTTTACATTATGACACAGCTGCAAAATATCTTCTCATCATTAAAGTCAGTAACTTGGAACTATCAGGAAGCCGGCCACGGCAAAGGTGCTCCAGATGGTGTTGGCGCCGCAGTTAAAAGGACGGCTGACTACCAAGTAAAATGCGGGCGTGATGTGGGGGACTTCTCAACATTTGTTGGTATTGTGCGAGAAAACATAAAAAATGTCGAGATAAGGGTTGTAGAAGAACATGAGATTAGAGAAAAAGAAATTCATCTCCCCAAAAACATAGCTCCTTTTAAAGGAACTATGTTAGTCCACCAGGTGCTTTGGAACTCCGAATCGGAGGTCCTTGAGTTTAGAAAACTGAGTTGTTACGAGTGTGTTGACACCATTTGTAAGCACGACAAGCACATGCAATTGCATAAAATTTACAAAAGTACAATAGATTCAGAAGTCGGTAATGTTAAAATCATACCTCCTAATAAGAAGATTAAAATACTGAGCGATATCACCATTAAACACGCCAATAAGCCCAATAAAGCTCCAATTTCTCGAATTCGCAAAGAGCAGAATGTTACACCACTTGCTAAAGTTAAAGGTACTTGGGAAAATCAGTCATTCATGGTAACTCAAACAGAAGCAATGGCGTCTGCATTTGGGCAACAACATCAACAAGAATTTCTTACCTTTTTGAATCAACAACAGGCATCCAAAGATTGATTGAACGATTAAGACAGAATATTTCTGGTGAAGATATAATTAAGGAAAGCAGAAGCAGAAATCAAGAAAATTTATATAAATAATGATTAAAACCAAAGAAAAACAAGACTAAAACCAGCAAAATTATAGACAGATAAATGCAAAAATATTGATTGTAATATGGAAGACTTAAAAATTGAATCAATAATTGAGCACTTTTAAGTTTAAAGAAAACTACTGTTTTTCTAATAATATGGATAATTTTAGTTTATGTGTGATTAGACTGTGATTAGTTGTTATATATTTGTTTGAAGATTGTGCTTAAACGAATATATTAAATTTTAATCCTAAAGTTCCTTCTAAGAAGACTGAAAAATTATATGCATCCAAATAATATTTTTATGATTGTTAAGAGACATTAAACTGATTTAATCCATTTGGGTTAGTTTTATTTTAATTTTCTGATGTAGAGTACATCGCAAAATTATTAAAATGAGTGGTTACAGTTGTTTTTTTTTAAATTATCATTAGTAGGCAACTAATCTCATTAGTGTTTTAGATCATTTCATTCGTGTAACAACATCATTCATTCGTGTCACTATGATTTCAATTTTTCAATAGTTTTCATTAAAAAATCATTAATATTTTATTTAACTTATGTTAATATAACATCATATAGTGAGGTTATACCATTAATAACCCAAAAAACGGGTATTTAAGAAATCAAACAAAAAAGTATCATTTTAATTCTAAATTTGAAATCGACCCTGGCATTGTGTATCTAGTTCTTTATTAGTGATCGATGGTTCTCCCATACGGAATGTATGGTGAAACATGTTTTTGCAACTGCAAAGTTAAGTTCGTCGATTATTACTCGTTAACTTGTAGAGCCTACTTAGCTGTCATAGTTTTCCTTTTAATTTCGTTATATAAACTACTGTTGTGATTTTTTTCACACACCCAAAACTAACCATTAAGCCGGTAGGGGGGACACACTTGACTCTAACAAAAATTAGCACTTTAAAGCTTAATATTTCGCAAACGGATCCCTGAATCCAAAAATGGTTTTCACAAACTCACAATGTTTTTGAAGGACCTTTCCAATGATACCCCTCACCATAGGTAAAAAAAATAAAAAAAAAAACATCACCACTTTACGTGTATGAGATAAACAAAATAATGAAAAAAAATATATTTTAGGGTACCTCCCTAAAATATATTTTTTTTCATTATTTTGTTTTACCACTTTGTCGGCGTAATTAATATGTATAGCTATGCCAAATTACAGCTTTCTAGTACGAAGGGTCTCGGAGCTAGACCGCGGACAGACAGACAGACAGACAGACAGATGGACATGACGAAACTATAAGGGTTCCTTGTTTACTACGGAACCCTAAAAAACTAAATAGTTTTTTAATACTTTTTATGGAATTGAAAAAGAAATATTGTAACAAAACTGTGTAACTTTTAAACTGAATCAGCTATCGCGATGGAACAAACTCCATAATGATTGGAAAAAAGTAGGCGTCCACATAAAATTAAAATTGAGAAAAAAAACTACCCTCAATTGAAAATAAACATGTTTTTTTAGCAAAAATCTGTATTTTTTCCATCAATATTTAAAATAATTGTAAAATTTATAAATAAGATGCCCAAGAGAAATAAAAAAAAAAAAATTGATACAAAAAAATTAAAAAAAAAAAAAAAAAAAAAAATTTTTCCGTCGATAGATTCCCTCATTTCGATATGTGCACATTATGAAGAATCACACGGTATATGGTACTTGCATCTCTGGAGACATTTACCAGTACCAGTTCCAGTACCCGTTTGGAACCGAAATGGCAAGAACTGCTAAGTACCGGTACGGAACTTGTACTTTTGGTACCGGTTCCAAGCCCTGCTTCCGACTACAATAAATTTTACTGATACTGATAGAAAGCTACACGCCGAGTGGTACAGGATAATGGTGCCGATTCTCTTGTTCACAAACTAAACTAAATTTAAGTTCAGTGCATCTTTTTCTTTCTATTTCATTAAGAAAAGGACAGAAGATAAATTTTAGTTTAGTCCTGTCAAATTAATCAGCGCTTGACGTAAATTGACGTAATTTTAGTAGGCAAGTTTTTAATCACGTCTAAACTTGTATGGAGTAGTGACAGGCGCTGATTAATTTGACAGGACTAAACAAAAATTTATCTTCTGTCCTTTTCTTAATGAAATAGAAAGAAAAAGATGCACTGAACTTAAATTTAGTTTAGTTTGTGAACAAGGGAATCGGCACCAATATGTTTTATGTTAGAATATGGGGCGAAGTCGTGGGTAGAAGCTGGTGCCGTTCTTCTCCATAGAGATCTACGTTTTGGAATGGGCAACTAGCTTCAACTTTCTGACTAACTGACAGATTCTTTGATAGTTCAAAAGTGCCTATAAATGGTTTAATTTAAATAAATGCTTTGAGTTTGAGTTTGGTGTAATATAACAAAGATTTGCCTGAGTGTCAATACCCACATAAAGATAAATAAGCTATTCTTGAGAATTGGCAATTTCTTAATAGAGATAGGTATTACTGCACCTTATAAACATCATGTTTATTTTTGTACCCACTTAAAGATAATAAATGGGAAATATTTAACGGCGGGTCAAACATTTTTTATGCGCTTTAAAGGATGCACACTTTTTTAAATAGTTGAGTACACACGAGCCGAGTCGGTCGCAGTAACTAAGCTCGGGTAACCCGATCAAATGGGTTAGTTTAGAACTGTGACCAACAGCGCTCCAGCCGAGCGAGCGAAGCGAGCGGTGCTGCGGCAGCGCTCGCTTCGCTCGTACTTCTAAATAGGAATTTTTGAGGTTCATAAAAAGAGGCGCAGTTATTATATTAGAGTGTTCAATAATATTTATAGGAGCGCAAAATGGGTGTTACAAGAGGTATGTACCATAATATGCTATTCTTGAGTATTGTCAATATCTTAATATATTTAAGTATGCACTATACAGGGTGGCAGGGACCTACGGGATTAGCTCGACGTCCGATAAGGACCAAGCCCGGGTCGACGGCGCGTTGTGTTCCACGCGCGCCTCCAAGAGATGTCAGTGGAATTGACGTGGTCCGCTAGGGCCAATGCCTGCCGGGGCTGCGAACATGGGCCGAAAGGGAAATCGTGGCCCCCGGCAACATGGCAACCGAAGGAACACGGGTGGGTTTTAGTCAGTAAGAGTCTGACACGCCCTCCCGCTCCACCCAGAGCGGGAGAAGTTATTTGATAAGCCAAATGAAAAAAAAAGGGTAACAGGGACATCGACGCAAATGTTACCATGGATTCAGTACATGATTCTGAAGCCTGCGTCGAAATTCATCGGTTATTAAAAAAAAAACAAGTTGTCCATACATTTTGACCGCGTAGGTATTGTACTTTTCTATGAAATAGCTGATTTTTTTTACATATCCGGCGAAAAATTTCGATCGTCGCGCGATCTAACTTTGTGTTCGGTGAAACTGAACGCGTGATCGCACCGACAGAGGGCGCTTTCCGGTTTTCCGAACAAAAACTGACGTACGCACGCGACACGCGTTTTTCTTTTTTTTTTTTGGTTGGGAAATTATCAAATAACTTCTCCCGCTCTGGGTGGAGCGGGAGGGCGTGTCAGACTCTTACTGACTAAAACCCACCCGTGTTCCTTCGGTTGCCCTGTTGCCAGGCAACTGAATTCTGCTGACATCTCTTTGAGGCGCGCGTGGAACACAACGCGCCGTCGACCCGGGCTTGGTCCTTATCGGACGGCGAGCTACCCATTGCTCACCATCCGCAAGCCCGCGCCTACGGTGGCCGGAAAACGGCTCGCGATTCCCGCCCCGGGCGTCTCCTCCTGCGGCGGTTAGGGGCGTGAGGGCGCGAAATTTGCCTCTCCCTCACGCGTTCCGCCTCCTCCTTCGCGTACGCGACACGCCTCACGAATAGGGCGCGGCCTACTGAGATGAATTTTCAAAAATCTTCCTTTTGTGCTCAACTTCGTTATTTAAGAAACTCTTGTGCCAAAATTATATGCTTCTGAACCCAGCGGTTCAGGCAGTTTGTCGTCAGTCAGAACAAATATCTTTTTTTTTTAATTAAAATTTTTACCTTACCTCGGCCCATGGTCTCCAAAGACGATAAGGAGTGTGTCTTCGAAGACGTTCCTCTGCTCCAGGGTCTGAAGGAGGTTCACCATTCCATCATCTGCGACCGATATCATGCTGTCATCGTGGGTGATGTCAGCTACAAATGTGAAACAAAACCGCTTGCCATCCAGACGCATGAACTGTAAAAGTCAAAGTCAAAAGACAAATTGGTTAAATTGTGAAAATAATCTACAGGGTCAAATGAAATTAGTTAGCAAAACTCCGCACACGTAACGGCTATCGATATCAAAACATAACAAAACAAAATAAATTCGATAGAGAAGCATTAGCATAATCAGCGTATAAAGTTCAAACTGCTGGGAGGAAAACATCGTGAGGAAACCGGCATGCCTGCCCCGGGTCCACACTCTCGCGAGTGCGCCGCGTGGAGGGCCTTCCACGAGCGGCGGCAAGCGGAGGCTACACGAGTGCTACCCATCCACACTCGTTTTATTCAGTTGCCCACCACGCCTCGCGTCCTTTGATTCCGGTCAAAAACCGACACCATGCGGAGCGCGCGCGAGGCGAGGCGAGCGATTTATATTTTTTAATAATATATCTTGAATAAATCTTTCAAAGGAGCAGTGGTGGCCCAGTGGTAACGGCCGCGACTTACGAGTTGTAGGTCGTGGGTTCGAACCCAGACAGGCGCTTTACTTTGTGTAAATTATTTCATCACCACTGCTCTCAAAACGGTGAAGGAAAACATCGTGAGGAAACCGGCATGTCCTAGAACCGAAAATTCGATGACATGTGACATCTACCAACCCGCACTGGGCCCGCGTGGTGGATTACGGCCCACTCCCTCTCACAGAGAGGAGGCCTGTGTCCCAGCAGTGGGAACATTATAGGCTGATGATGAAATCTTTCAATAATTTCAGATATAATTAATTTTTACGATTTAATAAAATAAAAAATATGACGGGAGGAGGCGAGCGTGCCATTCAGACTATCGCGCTCGCTTCACCTCGTATTGCCTCCTAGGGAGTGTGGACCAGGGTTAAGAGATATTAAAAAAAAAACCTTTTTATTTTTTAAGTAAAAACTTCTTTAGGCACGTTGGGCATTTTTGAGATGGGACTAAACCATTCATTTCGCGACATTATGACGACACCTCGTTCTGTAAACGCGATTGTGCTCTTTATTTATATTACGTTACGGATCAATGTTCTATACAAGTATTTTTACTTTAAAGGTTTCGTAAACGCGATTATGCTCTTTATTTATATTAAGTTACGGATCAATGTTCTATGCAAGTATTTTTACTTTAAAGGTTTCGGAAGTATTTTTTTTTTGTAAACGCAATTGTGCTCTTTATTTAGATAAGGTTACGGACCAATGTACTATACAAGTATTTTTTTTGCACCAAGGCGATCTTGTTCAAGTTTTTACTTCTGTCGGCATTCCCGGAGGTCACCACTTGTTTTTTCGTTCCTTTTGAAAAATACTTATTCTAGTGAAATACTTATTGGTTCTTTTGCCATAGTAATTTTTACTGGTGCCTGGTAGTATATTTCTCGACGGCATGTGAATCCAAGTCAGAGGTTCATGGGCGGCTTTAAAACTCTGACACTAAGTTAGTCACTAACCAAACTAAAAATAAAGACTGCTGGGATGGGACACAGGCCTTCTCGCTGTGAGAGGGAGTGTCCACCACGCGGGCCCAGTGCGGGTTGGTGGAATTTCTAGAACATGCCGGTTGCCCCAAGATGATTTCCTTCACCGCTTTGAGAGCAGTGGTGATGAAATAATTTACACAAAGTAAAGTGCCTACAATCAATCTGCCTAGCCTTTTCCCAACTATATTGGGGTCGGCTTCCAGTCTAACCGGATGTAGCTGAATATCAGTATTTTAAATGGAGCTACTGCCTATCTGACCTCCACAACCCAGTAACTGGGTAATACGATACCCTTTGGTAAGACTGGTTGTCAGACTTTCGGGCTTCTGACGACCCGTAAAAAAGAAGACAAAGACAAAGATCCACGAATGACAGCTGGGACCAACGGCTTAACGTGCTTTCCGAGGCACGGAGGAGTGTCGGTATTTAGAAATGGTCACCCATCCACGGACCAACCCCGGCTAGCGTAGCATAAGTGCCTACAATATAATATATTTTATCTTATATATAAAATTCTCGTGTCACAATGTTAGTTACCTTACTCCTCCGAAACGGCTTTACTGATTTTTACCAAATTTTATATGCATATTCAGTAGGTCTGAGAATCGGCTACTATCTATTTTTCATACCACTAAGTGATAAGGGTTGTCTACCCCAAACAAATAATTGGTAAAACAACGTTTGCCGGGATCAGCTAGTTATAATATAACATAACGTCACGTCGGTATTCTCCAAAGTGTTAGACAGAGGTGTACCAATAGTACACCCACTTTACGCCAGTTATGTAAGTGCAACAGGGGGCGGGTGCTTGTACATAATTATGTATACTGTAAGAGTCTGTCTGTGTTCGAACCTCCGACTTTGTACGTTGCCATTTCTACTGGGCCACCACTGACCCAGTTCGTTGATAGAGTAGTTAATAAAGATAAATATCTAACTGATCCTCTCAAAAGTTAGTAGGGTATTAAGGTAGTGTATTCGTTACATACAAAAATACAAATCTTTCCTCTTTATAATATTAGTATAGATAGGGGATTACGGGGGCGAAAAATCGATCTAGCTAGGTCTCATATCTGGGAAAATTAGTTTTCTCCGTATTTTCACCCGAACAGAGCTCGGTCGCCCAAAGTTTAGAACAAGATAATGAATAATGACATGGCAGCATGGAATTAGTAAGTACCTACTATCGTGGCAGCATGGAATAAGTAGGTATTATACATGGATTATTTATTTATTTAACATAAAACGGCCAAGGCAAATTACATTAGTTAATTAAAGACAAAAGATTATTAAGGTACAGTAAACAAAAGTATACAACTACTCGACAGTCATACGCTCATCTCACAATACTCCAGACATACTGACAAGATCTTCAATTCATCCGCGAACACATCAGTCAGGCTTAGCGTCCAAGAGAGCGTTGAGCGCAGAAAGTGTGCGAGGGACGGGAGACTGGGCTCGAGCGACGGTTCGACTCCGAGGCACGGCGAACAATCTATGCCTCCTTCCACGGTTATAGTTTATCGGAGCAAAAAGATGGGACAGTTCATAATGCAGTTCAGGAGCATCGGTTTTTCCGTGAAGGATCTTACACATATTAATGATTTGGTCATTTTTTCTTCTTACTTCGAGAGAATTGTACCCTAAGCAGCCTAAAAGAAAATTCGAAGGGTACATAAACGGATAATAACCATTCAAACGTTTATAAAGGTACCTTAGATAAGCTTTTGTACTTTTTCTAAGAGTAAAGTGTACTTCTTTTCGTAAAGAACGAACGATTAGTATGAACTTTCCTATACTATTATATGAGCATTCTCTATTTTCACCAGAGCAGAGCTCGGTCGCCCTGGTACTATTAATTATTTGAGGTTCACAAAAAGAGGCGCAATCATTGTATTAGTGTTCAAGAAATCAACATTGGAATTTTTGAAGTTCTATTAAATATGGCGAGGGGGGTAATGGCTGATCTTTGCGTTATGCTCGTGAACGGGTGCTGCTTGTGGTGACTTGTCTTGCTGATCATGGTTTTGTTATTGTTACTAGTAATTAACAGTTCATTTATTTGACCTCGATGGTCCTAGTTTATCATTTATAACTTCCAATTACAGCTTTATGTAAGCGGGCACGCCCTTTATGCCTGGAGGCTTTTATTTAGATATTTAGTTCTTTTTACGTTTAGATATTTTTTTTTTAAATTCTGCTTGAGTATAGTTGGTATATTGGCGTGTGCTAGCTGACATATGGCCAATAATTTATACTTAATTAAAATAATGTTTTGTGTTGCATAATAATTTTGCATAATATTGTATAGTCATTTTTTTTTCTAACTTGAACAGACAGCTGTGCTGCTGGGGTTTGCACTGGAGTTTGTTGCGCCACTTCTTCCCAGCTAAAGGCACTAGGAAGTGGTGAAGGGTGGGCGTTTTTGGGGGACTGTCTTATGTAATTTTGACGTTCGAAATGTGCTGATTCTCAGCCTAATTTGAATAAATGACTTTTGAATAGGTACACGCCGATAATAAATACCTGATCAGTAATATTCATCATCAGTTGGAACTGTGGCGTATCTCCCACGCAATATTTAGACCGGGGTCTGAGCCATTTCTTTCCGTTTTTTGATTCCTCAAGGTAAAAGGAACGTAGGTAATGGTCGGCTGGTTGGTGACGAAACCCGTTGAAGCGGTATTGGAAGGTACCTATCCACGGCATGTCTTCGAAGTATGCGGTGCGGTAGCTGAAATAAAGGAGCACAAAAATAATTATCAGAAAATTATTTGAAGAATGTCAAAGTCAAAGTCAAATCAGCCCATGTATGGCACTTTTGAACGTCAAAAACTACAAAATAATAAAATTGATTCTAGTCGCCCCTTCCAAAAGGTAGTTTTCGTATGGAGAAGAATGGGCAAGAAACTCCACCGTTACTCTTTTAAAATGTTTTACAATTGTTTTTATATGTACGTACATTTGTTAAATAATTATTATATGTGAAGACGATGCATCTAGAATAAAATTACTATACCACAATAGGTAAAAAGAATTAAAAATGAAGCAACGATAGATAATTTAATATGTGATAGATACATGGTGCTCACATATTTACAAACATTGTAAAAGTAGACGATTTTCCTAAAATTTTACAGTTAATAAGTCAGTGTGTGAGGAAGTAATCACAGAATGTAAAATCAACGTCATAAAACACAAAGTAATAAATTTTACAATTAAATTAGCAACCAGTTTGATTTTGTCTTGATTCTATATTGTCCTATGGAGCAGGACCAGCATGTTTCCAAGCACTCTTATCTTGGATATAATCCTCTAATTTGTAATATGCTTGTTTACAAAGTGTACTTTTTATATGAGTTTTAAATTTTCTTTCATTTAATTGCAATATGTCACAAGGTTTTATAATAATGATAAATAATAAAGTGGTCGCTCACAATGGGCCTTATCAGAAGGCTGACAGTCACCCAAAGGGCAATGGAGAGGGCTATGCTTGGAGTTTCCCTACGTGATCGAATCAGAAATGAGGAGATCCGCAGGAGAACCAAGGTAACCGACATAGCCCGAAGAATTGCCAAACTTAAGTGACAATGGGCAGGGCACATTGCTCGCAGAACGGATGGCCGATGGGGCCGAAAAGTTCTGCAGTGGCGACCGCGTATCGGAAGACGTAGCGTTGGAAGGCCTCCCACAAGATGGACCGATGACCTTGTGAAGGCCGCAGGAATCCGCTGGATGCGAAAAGCACATAATCGGTCGAAGTGGAGGTGCTTGGGGGAGGCCTATGTTCAGCAGTGGACGTCTTTCGGCTGAAATGATGATGATAATGTAACAATAACATAATCTGCGCTATATCAGTCTGCGCTCAGCGCTCGGTGTGGTAACACGCCGTGTTCGGATTCGCAACAAGTCCATCGTCATCCTGAGGATGCCTCGTTGAGAGGTGAAATACGTGTCGATTTCTCTCAGGAGTTTTTTATGGCTCTTTAGAAATAGCTAAGCGGAACAGGTTACTAAATATATCCACGTCTATCGTATTTTAACATAATCTGCGTTCACAATTTGTTGGCCAAATTAAAATTTTTCGTGGGTTATTAAAAAAAAATCTGCTGTTCAATACATTTTGACCGTGTAGGTCTTTTCTATGAAACAGCAGATTTTTTTAAAATAACCGACGAATAATTTCAACGCAGGGGCGTTTAGAATCATGTACTGAATCCATGGTAACAGTTTTCGCGTCGATGTCCCTGACATCCTGTAGTGTCCGGCCGTCAAAGGCCGTCGCTTGTTCGACGGATACTAGTGTCCACCGGGTGTCTAGAATAAACCACTTTAACAAGAGACCGCCCCGCGCCCCCCGGACTTTAAACAAAGGAACTTTAAACAAACAAGCGGTTAGGAAAAACAACAGTTATGACTGCAGCCATAAGGTTCAGTTTGCGCTACAACTTCATGTTTTGTATGACTTTTTCAACAGTACCATTTGAAATAAGATTAGACATTTAAATAAACCTTTTTTACAGTCCGTTCAACCGATTTTGACTTCTATTGCGTTGGTCGCATGACAAATGGCAGCTGCAGTAAACGGTATTGTAAGCACTTTTTTGCTTTTAATACCATCCTTATGCCTACGGTATAGAAGTCAAAATCGGTTGAACAGACTGTAAAAAAGGTTTATTTAAATGTCTAATCTTATTTCAAATGGAGTACAGTCAGTCTAAAATCAACTTTATTTACACATTCATAAAGTTAATGTTTGTTTAAGTGGAAATAACATCAATTGGAAACAAGGTTATAAATAGTTATGTTATTATTTATAACATATCATCGTTCTTAACATAACATCACGCCTGTATTCCCCAAAGGATTAGGCAGAAGTGTACCTATAGTACATCCCACATGTCGCCAGTTAAGTTTAAGGGCCTATATTGAAAATAAATAGTAGTTTGGTGGGCGTGGCTTATTGCCCCCGCACGCGGGGAGTGGCGGTTGTATATTCGATGGTTGGCCGCCACATCGTCGCGCTGCCACAAACGTATCTGAACCAGTAGCAAAAAGTGGAACTAACGAAATAACTGACCGGAATTTGAAAACGTTAGTTACTTAGCATGGGCTTTGGCTAAGCATTATTCTTGTCACTGTCGCACAACTGTCATACTAAAAGTGCATGATAAAGACAGAAACATATCTAAGAAAAAATCGCGTGCTAAGTAACAATAATTTATCTCGGTCTATGAAATTTTGCGAACTATGGAGTAGACAAATAATACAAAATATTTAATTATCAGCAAAAATATTTATTGTTTACAGAGTGACATTCCCACACACAAAACGTATGGGAAAAGTTTTTTGCGATTTCTGACTTGGTTCTGAGTTGGCCACTTAAGTTTTTTGTTCAATAAAAGAAACAGGTTCGATTGGCATCAAAAAAAGTTTTTGTGAAAACTGCCCATTTTCTTGCTGACTAATATTTTTTTCGAAATCTGTGAATGCAGATCAAAATGTCTTAAAAAGTTAAGGACAGTCTTCTAAGACCGTTTTCCTGTAGCAACAACGGTTATGGTAGTTGCCCTTATTGCTCCATCTCAAAAATCCAACTTGTATACAGGTTGTCTCAAACGTAATGATCCAAAGGCAAATGGGGTAAAGTGGAGGTGGCCACCTATTGTTTAAAAATTTAAAAGTTAGGATATTCTCAACAGTTCAGAAAATTAACCATTTTCAAGAAACTTTTACTTTCATTTGGATTTTTCGACCCTGTGAACAAAATTTTTGACGTAGCGAGTTCAATGGCTGGAAAATGTCTTGATAGTGTAGATACAAGCCCATGCCCAATGCCTATAGGCAGATTATGGGCTATGATGGCTTTTGATAATGACAACACAAGTTGTGAAGGCCTACGAAGGTCAACAGCGAAAGTAAAAAAAAAGAATTAAAAATTAAACACATGTACCGAAGGAACACGAACACGTTTAAATATGTTAAATTTTAATACTAAACGCTTTTCTGAGATGTTTCGGTAAAATTAGAGCATAAAGTTTTGCGGGTAGTTCGACCATGTTATGAAACCCATTTTTTTTTAAAGGTTTTCATTAAGCTATCTTTGTAAAATTTTCCCAGTCTAACTATTAATAATTAAGGTACTTTTAAAGCTATGTGCTATGTGCACTTTTTTAAATCTGGGCTTAGAAAGTTTCGATAAAGTTTAATGAAAAATTAGAAAAGATAAGTAAAAATAAAATCTGAAGCGCTGCAGAGCCACACTAAACGTAAATAGGAACGTAATCTTCCAGCCTACACTATCAAGGCATCTTTAAGCCAGATTTATTTATTTATTTATTTAAGGAAAAACAAACAGTAGCACAATAAAAAATAGTCACAATATCTTAAATATGACATTTTAAACAATTTTCCCACTATGTTTTCGTACTTACGATTTAAACTCGCTACGTCGAAAATATTGTCCACAGGGCCGAAAAATCCTGCGGGAGGGGTTCACATCGGCGTCGAGTCGACGATGAAGTATCTGGGACTCGTCCTCGACAGCCGGTGGAACTTCGTGGAGCATTTCCGACGTTTGGCTCCCAGACTGGACCGGGCCGGGGCTGCCTTGAAGCGGCTCCTGCCCAATCTGGGAGGTCCAAACGCCTCCTGCCGGAGGCTCTACGCGGGAGTCGTGCGGTCCATGGCCCTTTACGGGGCGCCGGTGTGGGCGCCTTCATTGAGGCGGCAGCCAGCCCGCCGGCTTAACGCGTCCCAAAGGGTCATGGCCATCCGGCTGGCCCGAGGATACCGCACGATCTCCTGCGAGGCGGCGAGCCTCCTTGCCGGAGTACCGCCATGGGATCTGGAGGCAAAGGTCCTCGCGCACATTTGGGAGTGGCGCGAGGAAGCGAAACGCCGGGGCTTAACTCCGATGCCGCAAGAAGTCGCGGCACAGCGGACAGAGCTCCGGCGGGATCTCATGGCGGAATGGAGAGTGCGATTGTCGCAACCCAGCGCTGGGCACGCCACAATTGCGGCGATAAGACCCCTCTTTGAGGAGTGGCTAGAGAGGCGCCACGGCGTCCTCACCTTCCGCCTGACACAGGTGCTCACCGGACACGGCTGTTTCGGGAGGTACCTGTTCAGGATAAAGCGGGAGGAAACGCCCGGGTGTCATCACTGTGTGGATCGCCCGGAGGACACGGTGGAGCATACGGTGGAGGTCAGCCCGGCTTGGGCAGAGCATCGCCGTGTCCTCGTGGAAGCGATCGGCGGCGGTGATCTCTCGCGTCCGGCCCTGATTCGGGCCATGCTACGGAGCGAGAGGAAATGGGAGGCCGTCACCTCGTTCTGCGAAGCAGTAATGCTCGTGAAGGAGGAGACGGAGCGCGTGAGGGAGAGGCAAATTTCGCGCCCTCGCGCCCCTAACCGCCGCAGCAGGAGACGCCCTGGGCGTCGGGAATCACGTGAAGATTTCCGGCCACCGTAGGCGCGGGCTTGCGGACGGTGAGCAATGGGTAGCTCGCCGTCCGATAAGGACCAAGCCCGGGTCGACGGCGCGTTGTGTTCCACGCGCGCCTCAAAGAGATGTCAGCAGAATTGACGGGGTCCGCTAGGGCCAATGCCTGCCGGGGGTTCGAAGAAAACCGATAGGGAAATCGTGGCCCCCTGGCAACACGGCAACTGAAGGAACACGGGTGGGTTTTAGTCAGTAAGAGTCTGACACGCCCTCCCGCTCCGCCCAGAGCGGGAGAAGTTATTTGATGATTTCCCACCCAAAAAAAAAAAAAAAGGGCCGAAAAATCCAAATGAAAATGTAAAGTTTCTTGAAAATGGTTAAATTAATGAAATCTTCTGAACTATTGAGAATATCGAAACTTTAATTTTTTTAAATGATGGGTGGCCACCTCTACTTTACCCCATTTGCCTTTGGACCACTACGTTTGAGACATCCTGTATAATACTTGCTGTATGCCGCGATTTCACCCGCGTAAGTCTCGATCCATTGGGAATATCGGGATAAAAAGTATCTTATGTAGGACATACCCAGGTCATGGTCTACCCATGTGCGAAATTTTATCCAAATCCGCTCAGCCGTTTTTGCATGAAAGCGTAACAAACATACAAAAAAAACTGGCCACGTGCGTGTCAGACCACGCACAATGAAGGGTTCCATAGTTGGGATGAATTTATCCCAAAAAAAACTTAACTTAGTAGTTGAGAAACATGTTCTCCCATACATCGATAGGTACGTCACGGTCAATTCTCCAATTTCAAATGCAAGTTTGCAATCGCAAAAAAAATTTTTTTATGAGATAAATCTACAAATTAATATCAATGTTCGGACTTTTTCCTTTACCTGTGCTGTGAGACCTTGCTTCCTGCCAAAATTTCATAATTCTAGGTCAACTGGAAGTACCCTGTAGTTTTTGATTTACTTGCGATTATCAAAATATGCCACATAAAGGGCCGTATTTTTTTATTGCGTTGACTTAGAAGCTTGATTTTTTTAGAGTTCTGAGGGAATAATATTTGAAATTTGGCAAAGGGTAGACTATGACCTGGCTAAGTCATAATCATAAGTAATTTATTTCATAACAAAATACATTGTGTTGAAAATATTACAGTGATGATAAATTGGTTTAGACTTTAGGACATAGGATACTTTTTATCCCGATATTCCACGGGATTGGGACTTATGCGGGTGAAATCGTGGAGTGCAGCTAGTCCTAATAATAAAGCTGAAGAGTTTGTTTTCTTGTTTGTTTGAACGCGTTAATCTCTGGAACTACTAGTCTGACTTGAATTTTATTTTGCATTTGATAGCCTGTTACATACATACATGTTAAAATCATAACCCTCCTTTGATTTTGCCGTAGTCGGGTAAAAACTCTCCTTTTTTACAATTCAAATGCGACTCCATTTCTTTTTTGTGATCTATGATTCGTAGTGACAGTACTTGACATATTGATGTACTGTTGACGCATTTCAAAACCTAAAAACGAATTTTATTTAGCCTATTTCTTTAGATAAAAGATTATTAAAAGTTGTAGGTATAAAAATAGATGTTCTTAGAAAATAAAATGCTTACACAATAATACATTAAAAAGCGGGAATAGATTGTGTTGGTTGTGCTTTAGTGAAGGTGGAGAATTCGACTCACTATTATCATCATCTTATTGCTATTGAATCCCTGTAAAATGAGTTCATTGATAGCCCTGTGCACTCCAAACGTTGCAGGTACTGTTCAGTTTTGATTTTATATTTCTTTCTATATTTATAAATAATTTAAATGTCACCACGAAATCATAATAGAAAAATAATGTTATATTGTTCGCAGGACTCACAAGAATACACACACACACAGTGTGAATACCTATTCAACACTAATTGCATTCAATAATTACTTTAACTTGCTGAAGTACTAACTTTTTCTGTAAACAAAATTCTTTAAATCACGTAAATTTGATCGCACCGATTTGCAAAAAGTGACATAGATTCTTCGTCGATGAGCCCCATCGGGCGACTGATCTATGAATGAACGAGAGTGATGACAATACTTTTGATAGGCGAAAGAAGAGATGACGATAATGTGTGTCCGCTCGGAATAAAACAACGTATGTGCCAAAACGAAATGCCGTCTTTTGTAAATGAAAAGTATTATTTAAAAAAAAACTGCTTTTCTTAAAACTCGAAACGCTTACTCTCTATATTTTAAAGTAAATTCCATTGAATAACTCATAAGCGTTGCGCCATGATACTCAAAAAAAGATAAAAATTGATAGACCTTTGCAAATTTTTTGTATCGAGAAAATTTCATTGTATCGTGTATTACTTTTTCCGGATCCTAGATCATATAGTCAAAAATCATACACCAAAATTTGAAATCCCTATTCCAAATACTTTGAAAGTTACACGATAAAGAAAAAGCCCATTTTTTTCAATATATCACCTTAAGTCCCATGTAATAGTCGGCGAGTCTATTGCCATCAACCGGGCACAAATCCAGACCCCGAGCTGCTACTGAGATATTCCCAACCCGGGAATCGAACTCAGGACCTCATGCTCAGCAGTAACGCTTGCGACAACTAGACCAATGAGGCAGTAAAAAAATAAAAAAATATTGATCGGAATATTATTTGAAGAATAATAAATAATAGTAGTGAAAAAAACTTTTAACAAAAACAAACAACCGACTTCCAAAAAAAAAAAAACACTACAAAGTGAAAAATAATTTTGATTTCGGTGGTTGGTGTCTTGGGTTTAGTATCTTCGTTTTTTACCACCGACTTACGAAATTAAAGTTATTTTTCACTTTGTAGTGTTCTTTTTTGGACGTCGGTTGTTTTTTTTTTTTTTGTAAAATGTTTTTATTTTTCACTTTTTAGTTGTGGTACCTACCCCACACACATTGGAATACCACTACCTGCTACCAGTGACAGGAACTTATCATATCATCTACATAATAAGTGGAAAAAAAAACGTATTTTGTAGCTAACTCAAAAACTACCCAAGCAAAGTTAATAAAATTTATATGGGACCAATTTGAGAGCTTAAAAGTCGGTCCACAAATGACGGAGAAATCGGCGGACATTCATAAACTAAAAAAAACAAACATACGCTACCAACACATAACCTCTTCCTTTTTGGAAGTCGGTTAAAAACAAGGTTATAGCCAAAGAGGTTGAAGATACTATAGAGATGTTATCGGAAGAAATTTCATAGAAAAAATGTGATGTCTCAGTGACGTCATCTAGCATCATCATCATTTCAGCCGAAAGACGTCCACTGCTGGACAAAGGCCTCCCCCAAGCACCGCCACTTCGACCGGTTCTGTGCTTCTCGCATCCAGCGGATTCCGGCGGCCTTCACCAGGTCATCGGTCCAACTTGTAGGAGGCCTTCTAACGCTACGTCTTCCGGTAGGCGGTCGCCACTCCAGAACCTTTCGGCCCCATCGGCCATCTGTTCTGCGAGCAATGTGTCCTGCCCACTGCCATTTAAGTTTAGCAATTCTATGCGCTATGCTATGTATATCTAGCATAATATAGCAAAGTTTGACACTTTTACTGACACCAGATTTCAGAATGACTAATACTATTGATAAAGTCATACAAATGTTTGAAGTTGCAGCGTAAACTAAACGTTATGCGCGAGAGTTAAGATTGTTTTTCCAAAAACACATATTTGTTTACATTTTTGGAAACTAAATCGCCAACGCAGTATACTGTGTGGTTTCGGCTTAAGATATGATCGCTTACCCATCTTTCGTGAGCTTGTAGAATATGAAAGGCATGGAATCCAGTGAGCCGTTATTTTTAGCTGTTTTTCTAACATCAGGCAATTCCAGTTCGGTCTTCCCAGTAAGTATCGGGAACAGGGCGGCTGGTGTACCATCGCCGACAATGTTGTATCTGTAATATTAATTATTATAAAATATTAATCATCTAATTTCAGTAAACCCATAATAATAATAACCCATAATTGTAAACATTAAGAACGCGGCGACGCATGAATTGTCCATACAAACGTAATACCTAAATCATTTGCAATTTGGGCATATTTCCACCATATTATGTTGTTATTCGGATTTATACAGTGTTTATCTAGGCTCTTACGTCTTTTTTTTTCCAAAAAACTTTTCTAAAATGAAGTTTAAACGAATTGAATTTCGCACATTTTTACAGCGTAAATGACATATATTATCAAGTCACAAATTATCATAAAATATTAAATTTCATTCATCATTTTTGGTATTACGGAACACATCCAAATTTATCATAAATTTTCAAAAGTAGTAGTGCTATCGCGTCAAGCAATAATTGTCAATGTGTGCGTGGTAGTATTGCTCACTGTAGGTGTATATCGCTCCGACAGGCACTCACACTAGCGCAACGTGCTTGGAATTGAATTTTTCCAAACATCTCGATTTGTAGTTACGAGCCGTGCTTGCAGGCCTCTTAAACATGTAGGTTGGAGAAATAATGGACGACAGGAGACTATTCGAGCTCCATCATGTATCTATCACATAATTAATTTATCTGTCATTACTTCATTTTTAATTCCCTATACCTACTATAGAATAGTACTACTTCAGTGCTTTCATTATAACTTGACTCATAAAGTCATGATGCGACTGGTAGCACTGAACTTTGCAGTCATGTGATTGATAGTAAACTGTTCCGTCAGGCGCCATTTTGAACTCTATTGGTATTGAAACTAAGACTGCAAAATTCAAATTATAATGAACGCACTGTACTATTCTGCTATAGGGATCTCCTGACGCTTGAATGACATTGACATGGGGGCGTTGTTGGTAAACAAAAGAAGATGGCGGCTTTAGTTCTGATTTTGGCCACGCACTAAAGGAACCTTGTAGCGTTGTATATGTCACCGTAAGATTGTGAGAACCGTAAGTTTATAATTTATCGGTATTATTTCCGTAAGATTATAAACTGTCGAAAAATTGTGAACTGGGTGTAATGGGTTAGGTTAGGTTAGAACTGTGACAAAGCGCGCGCGAGCCGAGCGAGCGTAGTGAGCGCTCACTACGCTCGTTTCTCATGGATAATACCGATCGATTATAAACTAACGAAGTTCTACGGTGACATATACATGTCCTGAATTAACGCACACCACCAAACACCCCAATTAGAATATTACTACTTCGATCAATAATTATTGATCGAAGGAATATTATGTTATAATCATAATACCTACACTGAATGTTGACCATTACGTAATTTAATAAGTAAACAATGTTTTACATTGTTTACTTATTAAATTAGACTGATTGTGGGTGAAAATTGTGGTCACATTACAAAAGTCGCACACGTATAAGGGTCTAGCGCAACCCCGGATCTAGGGTGGGGCAAGCCGGGGCCCATGCCCCGGGCGCTGACTTCAGGGGGTGACAAATTCAAGCACACAGCAACTTTGCAATAAATGAGACGCGCAGCACATTTATAACCTTACAATTTTATTTTTTTTTGTTTTTTACTGTAACAGTTTTGTCGCCCCTGTTGAATTGACGCTTTATCGATCGATACAATATGATTAATATGTTGCTGCCAAAATTTTTTATTTTGATAATTTTTTTTTTTCGCGGTGGCTAACTTAGCGCATGCAACTGCCGTCTACCGCCCCCACCAATCCTTTATGGGGATAAAGGATTGGTGGGGGCGGTAGACGGCAGCTGCATGCGCTAAGTTAGCCACCGCGAAATAACCACCATAGTTTATGCACCGCCTCAAAAAAAAACTACATCCGACGCTGGTCTAGCGTAGTAGGTACTTCGTCCATTTTGGTTTGTTTTGACTGTACAGCGCAAGTGTGACTGTAATTTACGTAGATTTAATTATTTTTGGGATAAAAAATTACCTATTTATATAAAAATGACAGAAATTCATTCAGTAAAAGATTCTGAACAAACTAATTTCATAATGTGCATTAATTCAGTTACACATTGTATAAATACTTACCCATTGAGTATTGTTGACTTGGCGTTATTCTTGAGGTATTCGTAACTCTTCGGCATTTTTCGTATAAAACCGTTTTTGGAGGTGGAGTCGAAGCCAAATATAAGTACATTGAGTGTGTCTTCTCGACTCGGTGGAGAATCTATCCGTAGTACTGACTTACGGAACCCTACGGAATAGCCTACCCATGTTGTGCTGAGAATTCTGCAACAAAGGAAGCATAAGTGTAATCAAAAGAAGAATATCTGTTTGCAAGAATACGAGTAGGAATAATAAGTTGACATTTATACATAGTAAGTTTCCGTCATATTCTGCCAGGTATCTGGTGTGCAAATCTTAATTGAAGGTTGTTATTTGTGAGTAAAAATTAAATAATAACTATGGTAATAGTTCTCTAAACCGAATGTCGGGCATGACGACCAATCTGAGCGGAGACTAGCCTTCGGCGCGGGAGATATTATAGTGCAGGCGTGTGTGCGCAGACACAGGTGCACTCCCTCTTCCCGCACTCTCATAGTCCGATGGGACGGCAATCCGACACGACCGGAGAGAGATCAGCAGGGCCAATGGCTTAACGTGCTTTCAGAAGCACGGGGTCTCACACCGCCAACTCCCAAACTTTGAGAAAAACCCAATAAAATGCCCGACCCAAGAATCGAACCGAAGACCCCACGCAAATAAGATAATAATCAGACTATAACGTTCCGCCAGCTCAGACACAGGCCTCCCATTTTCCCACCACGCGGGCCAAGTGTGGGCTCAGCCATTACCACTGGGCCACCACTGCTCTGGCAAATGGCACAATAAGAAATTAAAATGGGTAGTAATAAATGCCCCGGTTTTTTTTTTTATATGTGCATACTCAAAATATGAAATTTACTGCTATTAATACTAATTTTCCGATAACTTATATGCGAATACAAATAAAGAAACGACCGAATAAAATACTGAAAATTCTGAAAAATCAATACAGAATTTGCTGAACTAATATTTTTCAAACATGCAAACAAGCATACACCATGCATGCAGCATGCAAGCGAGCATGCAATATGCAGCAGGCATGGTTTCTGTCACGGCTCCGGCGCTGCGAGGCTCTGGTGGTCCCACGCGAGCTTATCGTCGCAGATGGTTTAAACGCTCACCACCGCTGCTTCGGCTTGCTAGCCGGCTCGGCCAGCCAGCCTCAGCCGCGTTTGGCGAGCGTTATAAAACCACCTACTCCAGAGCTCGCGGGCTGCCTCGCCCCTCCGCGCCTACGCGGACTTAAATTGCACTCTAGGGGTAGGGCAGACAAGACTACGTGGAGTCGGTTTTGCAGCGATTCGTTTCTGTTACTAACTTTTGTAGCACAACATATTGACTTTTCGGAAACTTTGTATTTTTTTCGGAAGTTTAGTATTTTTTTCGGAAATTTAGTATTACAGTCAACCACAGATTTTCGAAAGTTATTTTATTTTCGGTAGCTTTATTATTATCCTTTGTCTTTTTCTCCTTACAGGAGGACATGGAGTGGGTCTGCAAAAATATCCCAACTAAGAAATAATTATAATATAAAATAATAATTATTTACGCTTAACATTATTAGAAGTTCTATCAATATCTTTAAATAATAATAATGTTGAAAATCACTACCGATCAAGAATAATGATATATTATTATTTTGAATTTACAAGTTATTCTAGTCTAAAGAAATCCGTCCAAAGTAATTTTTTTTTTCGGAAGCTCATATCATCCAATTAAAATTATATTACGTTACAGAACAATGTTTTTCTCTGACAGTGCTAAGCACGCACACCTACCATTACTAAAGTAACACAGGCGTGATAATATAATAAAATAAAAATCCCAATAACTTTGCACCTTACCTTTTTCTCTGTGTCCCCGTACATTTTATTCTGACATGGTCACTCGCATTCAGTATGTAAGGCTTATTGCCCGTCACTTCTGTGGACGCCCCTAAGTAGTACTTATTGTCACTGACGTGAATAATATCTTGGTAGTTACACACTATATCTACCGTCGTAGATAATATTTCATCCACTACTCTACATTCAGAGAGCTGTAAAAAACATAAGGTAATGAAAAACATTTTTATTTTTTTGGGGTGTGTTTATCGTTAGGCTAAAATACTGAAAACACTCAGTAAGCGAAAAAAAAATTCATTACGCGTTGTGGTCACTTCAAATTATCTACGCCATATTGTTGGCTAGGCATTTTACAGTAAAGGAATGACAATGTTAAGCATTTAAAGGTATGAGAAACAGGGTGTAAAGTTCACTCATCCTCTATAGAAAAGGGAGGATCCTCGGATCAGACGGGTGTCGTGTCTGGCGGGCAACTGCCCGGGGAAGTTATATATATGGAGTTCGCGCGGTTAACTTCAATTGCGCGATGCAGGATTTGTGTGACGTCAAGTCTTTGATGCGTAGTTCGCACGTGGGGATGTAGATGCCGCCACAAGCACTTTAAAGGTTCATTTTTACTTGCACTTTATTATTTCTTCCAATTACGTATTGTCAGACCAGCCGCACTCCGCATTTTAGGTATGAAGCTACAAGTACGCGACAGGCTCGACTTGTCGGGCCAATTCAGCTGGCGTAACGTAGTCAGAAGATATAAGAGTTATGCGATAGAAAGAGAGGCAACTTCTAGGTGAACATAACTGTTAGTAATTAGCGCTATGCTATTGAAAAGCTGCGGGAGAGAAAAGTGCTAGCGGAGCTGTTGCATATCCTAATCATTTACTTTAGCGTTATGTAGTCTAAGTTGATTTTTGTTTGACCGTTTGATAATTTTGGTTACAATTGAATTTGAGCTTTGTCATGTATGATATTCAGTGTCGTCCGATAAGGACCAGGCCCGGGTCGACGGCGCGTTGTGTTACGCGCACGCCTCAAAGAGATGTCAGCACAATTGAAGGGGTCCAATAGGGCCGAGGACTGCCGGGGTTGCGGGTTTGTCCGAAAGGGGTACCGTGGCCCCTGGCAACATGGCAACTGGAGGAACACGGGTGGATTTTGGTTAGTAAGAGTCTGACACGCCCTCCCGCTCCGCCCAGAGCGGGAGAAGTTATTTGATAATTTCCCAACCAAAAAAAAAAAAAACTGTGTGTTCCCAAAACTTGAAAATGATGTGATTCTGAATTCAAATCACCGCCCCCGCAGAATAAACGCGTAAGTGCTATTGCGGATATTTTGATGTTAATCCATATTCGATAAGTAGGTATAGGTCAAAATACATCACCTCAATTTTTTCCAGATTTTTATACTTATCAAGTATTTACAAAGTTACATACACACGTTTCAGTATCATAATGTTATAATTCCGACCTTGATGATATATTATCTAGAACAAAAACTTAATCACCTCATTATTAGAAACTTTTCGACGGCACCAGAAGAAACGCGTAATAACGCTCATTAAGGGGACGATAACCGACTTTTAATGATTTTATACTGAATATGACGTCTAAACGTGTAGTGTTGGTGATTAGGAAAAAATATATGTTAAATTAGAGCATTTTCCTAATACTTTAATATAGGCATATTTTTAACTATGTTTATATTACATAGTGAAATTAATTTGTAAAGTTATGTCTAACGCGGATAAAAAACTGAGAATGACGCAAAATCTATTGAGCGTATTTTACTCAAAACTTCATCATTTTAAAGATAATTTAATTATTAATCTTTTAGTATACTTGTTTTATTAAAATACTTTTTGTTTTATGTGTAATAAATTAATAATGCGTCTAATTTGGGACAGCGCTCCTTGATGGGCGAGTCCTATTACTGGTTGGACGTATGACGCGTTGCGTGAGCTCAGTACAGAACACGCAAGCTAACCATTCAAGGTCACTGTCATATATCTGCGTCTTAACGGTATCACTGTACTGCGAAAAACGCAAAGAAAATTCAATTTATATTTCATTGCAAACCACAAAACAAATAATAGTTGACGAGAAAAAAAAAACCCAATGTAACATTAAACATTTGTGTTTAGAATGTATGTAATGAGTGTTGTCCTTTGTAATTTTATTTAAGTACTAACAATAGTTTCTAATTTTTGTTTTTGTATACTAACCTTTGAATCTAGTTGTCCCAAAATAAATAATTTTGAATTTTTGAATTAATGATAAAACCAACAATACCTACAATATTTTTTTATCAATAACTCAAAAACGGTGCCTGTTTAAACATTTAATATTAATTATAATAACTACAAAAAAAAAAAAAATAATGTCATAAAAATCAAACTTCTATTTGGTGTAGGTAGTCATAAAGTTGTAGATCAATTTAGGTTTTTTTTTCCTGTAAAATTGATTTTTTTACACTTGCGCGTTTATTCCACGGGAGCATCGAAATATAGATTGCAACATGACAAATATAGTGCTATAAGGTTATTTTGGCGCGTCACCAAAGTTGGAACTAAAGCCGCCATCTTGTTTTTTGAATACATTTCAAGTGACATTTCACAAATGTCTACCAACAGCGCCCCCAGTCTACGTCATTCGAGCGCCGAAAAATCCTTGTAGCAGTGTACTTACATAGCACTTCACCCAGTCCTTTCCCTTGCAGCTAATTGGAGGAAAATATTTGTCGAATTGCATCACCTCTTTTGCAAAAGGGTCCAGCTGTGGAATCTCGCATCCACTTCCTTTATCTTCTTTCAAAGCTTCCTCGATCTTTTGTTCTATATATCTGATAGAGAGAGACTTAAATACAGTGTTCGGTCAGGCGATTTTGATCCTTAATGGAACAGGCACAGAGAAGCTATTCGACTGCTAGGAGATTGCAGTCTATACGCGCAATCCGCCATGTTACTATTGACTGACAAATAGATACGCGCGTATAAGGTTTATACGCGCGTACGTTTAAAGCCACGTGCATATCGCGTAATACACGCCCATGTCAGTAATGAGTATTTTAAGGTAGGTCGAGTTATGGCTAAGTAAAGCCATTTTCGACTTACTGTAGTAAGATGATAAAGCAATTTGAACTATAACGCAGTTGCATTATAGTTCAAATTGCTTTATCATACTACACCTTAAAGGTTTAAAATCGCCATGAAAAGCAACCAGTATATTAAAAGAAGCAAGTTACGATACCCGTATTAGTATTAGACGACCCGTATTAGTACTTATTAGCCAATAACGACACCGAACCGATACCGATATTATCGGCAGCCACTGATACCGATACCGGCAGACACCGTATTTATAAGAAAATATTAAGATATACTGTTGCTAAACAAAACATCAAAATGTTGGATACAATGCTGCGCGACTTTTGTTTACCGGATAATACAAGTTTAGTGTTAAGGTAGGCAACGAAATTTAAATTTTCTTACAGATTTTGTAATTTGCAGGTTAATGTCAGGTTATATGTTGATCAAAATATGATTCGCGACCTTAAATATGTATTTTGTAAATTATAATCATTAGAGTCATCAAAACTGCAACATTCCATGTTGACGCAACTTGTTTAGAAAAACTGTTGTGCAACTTGTTTAGAAACAATGTTGTGCAACTTGTTTAGAAACAATTATGTGCAACTTTTGTTTTTCGTTGAATATAGGGCTTAGAGCTAGGACTTAGCTTCCTACGGCGCGTGATATCACGAGTCAAACCGCACCGAGTCAATTATAACGCACCACTGGCCAGACCACGCTTTAGCGAACCTTACCGCTCTCGTTACTATGTACGTATACTAGCATGACTGGGCAGTCTTTCTTCTCGTCGTACTCGCTCATAGCGTAGCGACAAAACGCCAACTCGTTTCTAGTTGCTGGCTCGACTTACTTTTCGCTAGTCGTTGGCGGTGAGAAGCCAGCATAAGCACATCTGACGTAAGTACTGCATATATTGACTCGGCGGTTGGACCTCAGTCACGTTGTATGTTATTGCTGGTATCGGTACCGATTGCCGGTATCGGTAACGATTGCCGGTATCGGTAAAGATCGTCACTCGTCGATGACGGTATCATTATGTAAGTATACGAGATTTTTTAAGTTTTGGTCATTTAAAAAAACAGATTTTTTACAACTCAGAATGTTGCAAAAAAACGTCAAGATTAAAAATGCTTTATACAATGCAAGTTCGACGACTTCACCCTCGAATACATCGCGACTTTAAGACACCCTTAAAATTATTTCTGTCACCAAAATGATCCCATATGTGAAAGAGACCACAGGAGATTTGGCGATTTAAAATTGCGTTTCATTATCTGGCCGTTACTTTAAGACGAAAGCGCTAAGGTAGCCCGCGAAATTCAAATTTTCTAACGTTTTCGCAATTTGCAGCTCAGTATCAGGTTTGTATAGTAATCAAAATTTGAGGCGACTGTAACGATGAGATATACAGAATAATATTAGTAAAATCATGAATAGGTATATAATACAAACTAGTGATGCAACGAATACTACTTTTACGAATACGAATATCAAACCTACTATTCGGCGATTGCGAATGCGAATACAAATATCTCGCCATGGTAATAAAAGACTAATAGTTTAGTACTACATAGACGCAGCCATTACTAACGTTCGTCTAAGTTACTTAGGACTAACTATCCTACCTTTTGTTCATACAAAAGAAATATAGACCACGTAACTACTTACTTGGTAATTTATCGAAGTGTTTCCATATGTCACTTTGATCTCGTTTACGAGAAGACATTTTCTATTCAACTTCAACTTCTTTCACTTAGCAGCAACCTCAGAAAATAAATAAAACAATACTCTCTTGCTTGACTTGTGCTTTCGACTGACAAATGAAATGAAAGGAATGAATGAATCAATCAATCGCCAAAGTCGCCCGTCGCGTCGTCGTTACGGTTAAGGCCCTTGCACACGTCGTATTTTTACGTGCCGACGACGCGCATTTCCCAAGTCTGCCAGTAATTAGATTTGCGTACAAACATATTAATTTTTAAATATTCGTATTAGTATTCGCCGAATACGAATATTCGGTAAATTTCTACTATTCGGCGAATACGAATATTCGTATTCGTTGCATCACTAATACAAACTGATACTGAGCTGTAAATTGCAAAAAACGTAAGAAAATTTTAATGTCGCGGAGTACCTTAGAGCATCCCCCTTAAGTAGGGTTACCATACGTCCTTCTAGGGGACATATTTGGACTTCTAGACTTTTGTCCGGACTTTGTCCGGCTCTTTAATTTGTCCGGATTTTATAGATTAGATGGAATACGAGTAATATAGATAGTGCAATCCACGAAGACGAGCCCTACTCCGCGATTACTGTACTGTAAGCTGTACTTTAGTACGGAGCGGAGCGGAGTGGGGCGCGTTTTCGTGGATTGCACTATCTATAAAAATTATTTAAGTAATACCAAATAAGTACTTATTTAATATTATAATTTATTAACTTCTCACTCCTCTACAAACAAAATATAAATCTTCTATAACAATCAACTTAACGAGATCAAACAATAATTGGATTTTGTGACTAAAATGTCCGGACTTTCATTGAAATGTCATGCTTTTAGTCGGGAATTTTCAAATTTTTTAATGGTAACCCTACCCTTAAGGCAATATTACACAGTTCAACCAAACTGATTCGGTTAAGGTCAGAAATTTAGATCAAGCTTATTCAGCATTTTAAACTTGTCTGATGCAGTAAGCAACGAATTGCAAAGGCTACACACAAAAAGCGCAATAAAGCTCGGATCCGCTTGACAAGTGACAAGGCACATAAAGCAACAAGAATTATTAAGGCAATATTGCACAGTTATTACGGCCTTCAACCGAAGTTTATCAGTTCGGTTGAAGGCCGTAATAACTTTTGGCCAACTTTGATCCCGTGTCCTAACCAAAATGATCGTTCGCGCGGATACGCGATCGTTGCGTTCATATGTCACGTTTTATTCGGAAGACTGGAAAGCGTCCTTTGTCGGAGCCACCATGCGTTCGGGATCTCCGAACGAAAAGTGACATTATGAACGCTACGATCGCTTCCTCCGACGCGGCCTAAATGAATCCCTTTTCTGTTTTCGATTTGGTAGTATCGAAATTGATAGGAATAGACGAACCGTGTAAGCAAGCGTTAGCTATTTTTGAGTGACACATTATGTTTATTTGATGCTCGAATTATACATTGATTATAATTAGAACGCGAAAACCAAATTGGTAATGGCT
Organism: Agrochola lychnidis; assembly: GCA_963680765.1. NCBI lineage: Eukaryota > Metazoa > Arthropoda > Insecta > Lepidoptera > Noctuidae > Agrochola > Agrochola lychnidis. The sequence goes on from OY796872.1 coordinate 17,026,943, forward strand.
TCATAAAACGCGATAACGCAATCTACGGACAAAGTTGGAAAAATCGAACAAAAATTTACCTAAAAATCTACACATTAGGGCCCGCTTGCACCATCATCATCTGCCTAGCCTTTTCCCAACTACTATGTTAGGGTCGGCTTCCAGGCTAACCGGATGCAGCTGAATACTAGTTTTTTACATGGAGCGACTGCCTATCTGATCTCCACAACCCAGTTATTGAGTAATACAATAGTTCTGGGTAAGACTGGTTGCAAGACTTTCGGACTTCTGACGACGCGTAACGACTGTCAAAGATCCACAAATGACAGCCGGGGCCAACGGCTTATTGTGCTTACCGAAACACGGAGGAGTCTCATTATTTAAAAATTGTTACCCATCCACAGACCGACCGCAGCAAGCGTAGTTTAACCTGATCGATCGACCCGTGAGTACTAAATGTGTTAAGCGTTAAACGTATTTAAAACATAGTTCTGTTTCTTTCAATCGTTTGAATATGACAGAGAAGGAACGACGATTTAAATACGTTTGGCGCGAAACATATTTAGTGATTTATAGTGCAAGTGTGCCTTAATGTAACTGAAATAGGGCTTAAGGTGGATTCACAAAGATAGCTCGCGAAATTCATTTTTTTTTTCCTTAAGTTTTTTGCAATTTGCAGGTCAGTGTCAGGTTGTGTCTTGATCAAAATATGATTCGCGACCGTAACAAATATGTATTTACAAAATTATAATCATTAGGATCATTAATACTACATCTCTCGAAGTTAGATTTGTTCTCAAATGTCATGATTTCATGAGTCATTCAATGGAACAAATGTTAATATTTTTTTAGCATATATGGACGTTTTATAGATACTAATGCGGGTTAACGGGAATGCCTTTCGTTAATTAACTTATTCTATTGTTTATGCATACAGAGTGGCAGGGACATCGACGCGAAAACTGTTACCATGGATTCAGTACATGATTCTGAAAAAAATATCTGACGAAAAATTTCAACGCAGGGGGCGTTGAAATTTTTCGTCAGATATTTTTTTTTAAATCTGCTGTTCCATACATTTTGTCAGCGTATTGCACTTTTTTATGAAACAGCAGTTTTTTTTTTAATGACCAGAAAAAATTCAACGTTACAACGATACTGAATCCATGGTAACAGTTTTCGCGTCGATGTCCCTGACACCCTGTATATTACAACATTTAACACAACTATTTACACTAGGTACTAAATTAAATGACTAACTAACTGTATGTACAAAATTCTTCTATTTGATTAATCCATTAATACAAATAATTTTCTTAAAACCGTCACCATGCAACATGCACTAAAATGCAAAAAAGTCATGCAAAATTAACTTACGAGGTACTATCTACTTACTCAATCACAGAGTTTCTGAAAAGATAAAACAAAAGTGAGGGAAAGATAAATCAAAAGATAAGGAAAGAAACATGAGATACCATGCTTCGAGCACGCATGCGCGTTACACACCTGACACATGTAACATTTGAAATACAAAATACACATGCCGTCTGATTGCCGATGCTAAGGTAGGACATTCACGATCGACGTAAAACTATTAGTAGGTAATGTAATGTAACTCTTATCTCCATAAGGTAAGGTATCAAACAGAATAATAGACGAAGTTTTATCAAACTCACGGCAATCATTCTAATTTATACTTTAAAACAATGAAATAAGAGTTACATTGCAATGACTTACTAATGGTTTTACGTCATTCAAATTTGATAGTGAATCTGCTTAGAGGTTACACTACGAACTGCCTAGTCAGTTACTGCCACAGAGCACGGAGAGACCGTTGCTGGAAGCGGCATTGTCAAATTATTCCATAAAAACCAATTGTGTCTCGCACTGCGACATCAATCTACAGGATGACTGGTAATTTGACGTATTCCTTCCAAGACATGATAGTGTGACCCATTTGCAACAATTAAGCACCCCATAAAGCCTAGGCGAAAATTCATAGGATTCGAGAAAACCCAATTTTTAAGTTATTTTGAAAAAAAAACCAGAATTTGTCACTAAATATCACTTTCCCATGAATTTTCGCCTAGGCTTTATGGGGTACTTAATTGTTGCAAATGGGTCACACTATCACGTCCTGGAAGGAATACGTCAAATTACCAGTCACCCTGTATACAAACAAATAAATAAAATTGAAGCGTCTGTTTGTAATGTCAAAATAACAGCATTTTAATAAATGCATATGAAAGTATATATGTATACGGTACTTATAACACAATTTTTATTTTTGTCTGTCTGTGTGTTCCGGCTAATCTCCGAATCGGCTGGACCGATCTTGACGGAACTTTAAGTTATTTCAAGATCATTGCCGAGACATGATACTGTTACTAATTTATACTGTGGCTCAAGGCTCAACGCACTTTCGGCGTCACGAATGTTATTAGTACCTGCCGTCTTTAGACGCAGCCGGTGCCGCGATTCCGTGCTCTATGGTTACTGCAGTGTAGCTACTCGCACCGTGTGATCGCATCATAGCGAGTTCAGTTCATGCGCGAGTCGGTCAGCAGTTCGCCACCGAACTACTACAACTGTTTTGTTTTAACTCGCAACTCCCCGTACCACGCCACAAGGCCAGTGTCATGGCGTACTTTCCCCGTGTGAACAGTCAAGGCGAGCAGAGCTACTGTCATGCGAGTACATAATGGTAGCTGTCTACTGTCAAGTTAGCAGCTCGTATTAACAGAATATTTGACAGCGACGGCATTGCTATAATTTTTTTCTCTTTCAAAAGCTTTTTATTCTAAATTACTAATATTATAGAAATAATTTAACATGCATATAAAAATAAAATAGTAGTTACGGTGTGTAATGCTAATGCACGATTTAAAGTTCAAACATTCTTAAGCCCTCCACCCGTTATCCATCTTGATGGTCCATTTACACGGAGAGTGTCTGTGCAAGTGAGCCTCAAGAGACAACCGTTTACCATATACATTATAGATAGGAACAAACAATCTACTCAAAATGCGCGACGAAGATTCGAATAGACGTAGCTATTAGTTTATTGCCAAATTGCCTTAGGTATTTGTTATTTATAATCTTTCATTCATTAACCATAAATATCCAAAAAATATACGATATTAAAAAACGTAAAGAAATCCGAAAAAGCGTCCTACAAATCCAACACGAATTATTTGCATAGATGCACGATAGTTTAGCTGTCGTGCAACTGTGCAAATCTGCACAGTTATAGTTTTGCGTCGTGCCGTGCACTGACGGACACCACGAATGGATAAAGCGTAGAGGGTTTTAATATAATAATAAAATTTAATAGTACGTAGAGGTACACCAAAATCATTACAATAGGTAAGTAGATGATGTGTGTAGTTGTGTGTGACGGTATGTAATTGTGTTTATATATGTATTAATAATAGCTGTAGGTCGTCGATACCCGAAAACACCTTTGCACCAAATGAGATTGCAATGACTGGCACTCGGCTCCAGTCAAGAGGGAGTCCAACGCGAAGAGAGAAAGAGATAGAACTATACAGGACGAACAGATCCATCTCTAGTCCACATTGGAACAATAATGACTTTTGACAGTCCCTTGACATTTGTGGCAAAATTGGCAAATAATTTTACCAAACCATTTTTATTTTATTTACCTTTACTAAGTATTTGCTTTTGTACGTGTTTGTTTTCGGGAATCTGAACATTTATGCATGGTTTAAACATAAATGATTAAATGCCATCTTCCACACTCGAACTGAGTCAAATTTTGCTGCAACATGTTTCATGCTACACAATACCATGTTGCAAAAACAATGTTGTGCAACTTTTGAATCCATTAAATTGAGCTTTATTCAACGTGTAACGGAAATGATATTTATGTACTACTCAAAACAAAATAAGGGCCACTTGTTGTTTTTACATGTCAAACTAATTGATAAGTACCAAAACATTGATGTTTTTTTTTTATATTTAACATCTTTAGACTTTTCTAGTACTCAAACCTCAGTTGATCCCATAGAGTTTTTTGATCCTTTTAAGAAACAGGACCGATTGGTATCAAAAAAGTTGTGAAAATAAAAATAAAAAAATTGCCGACTGTATTTTTTTTTTTTCTAAATCTGTGAATGCAGCTCAAAATTTATCATTAAGTTAAGGACAGTCTCTCGAGACCATTTTCATGTAGCTACAACGGTTAAGGTAGGTACCTGCCCTTAGGAGCCCTTAAAATCCACCCTGTATAGATGATTTCTGAAAGTAAGTTCGTACAAAACGACAAAAAGAAATTATGTTTTTATCTAGATGAGTTTATATATCTAGAAGGGTTAGTAATGACATAATTTCGTAACCGAAGTCTACCGACCTAGGAAATTTCCGTAGCCGCCGCCGGTTCCAGTCGACATATGGTCTACGAAATAAAAAAAAAACATTTTAAGTCAAATTTACCCTCTAGCTACTTTGACCTTATTTGAGTTTAGTCATGTATTTTGTACACCATACAAAGGAGGAGGGTTGATAAGAGGCTTTTTTCGCCCACCAAAAACTCGAAAAAAAAAGTTTAGATTTTCAACTATTTATTAATGCACTTGTACAGTTGAAGATATTTTTTTTTTTATTCAATAAGATTTATGTGATAAATAATATAGTAAGTCATACCAATTATTGCCCAAAAAGAGTGTATTTTTTGTATATTTTTGACGTTTTTTCAATCTTTAAATAAATATTTTTCAAAGAAGCGTTCTTTGAAACAAATTCTTTTTGACTTACAATGAAACTACTGTTTACAAGCTTTTATGTGAGTACTTTTTTATTTTGTTTCACTGTGCTCTTCTACCCTAAAAGGAAAAATATATTACGCGTGAGAGCAGGATAGACTGGGTACGATTGAAACAAACGATGAACTAGAACAGTATTCTGAATATCATTCGGACTTGTTGACTTCTTCGTATCCCTCTCCGTATGGCACACTATTCAGAGATAATTACTCTGTTTCAACCATCGTTTGTTTCAACCGTACACAGTGTACTCTATCAATTGTGCCACGATCGGAACGTGTTTTAACACGCTCAAAAAGTATTTGCGTAGTGTAGATGTTGAATTTGTGTTCGAAAGCTGTAGTTGTGAATATTTATTGATAAACTTAATAATTAATAATGCCTAGTAACCAATGTGACTGTTGTAAAATATGGCGAAAAATTAATAGTGATTTTCGTACCTGTTCTAATAGAAAAATTATGTCAATACTTCGAAGATCTAAAAATTGTGATATACAGAGTGGTTCTAAGTTGTGTTTTAAATGCAGTTCATATGCATATCGTGTGGCTCGGGCTAAAAATCAAAATACTTCTACTTCATCTTCCTTAAAGACAAGAATAAAAAAAATAAAAAAATATATTATAACTTAGGGAGTTGCACTAGGGTACTAGTGCATCCCCCTTAAGTTATAATAATTTTTTGTGACAACTAGGACCCGGCTCTCCTACAATGACTCCTTTTGGGGGTTATCAGCTATTTCAATTAGGTACATCTTATATTTGTAGATTCGGTACTTATTTAGTTTTCAATGTTTTCGTTTTTGTTGGTATACTGGCGTGTGCTAGCTGACAAGTGGAAAATAAGAAAATAAAATGTTTAGTAATTTTTTGTTTTGTAATGTTAAGGTGTCGTCGATTAATCACGTGATTTTTTTCAACTTTTTAGCTTGTTCTTCTAACTTAACAGACAGCTGTGCTGCTCAGCAGTTTATTGAGCTACTTCCCAGTTAAAGCACTAGGATGTGGTGGGCGTTTTGTGGGACTGTGTTATGTAATTTTGACGTTCAAAAAGTGTTGATTCTCAACCTAATTTGAATAAATAACCTTTGAAATAGAATGAGACCCTTTGAATAGATGCTCTTGGCATCAATTGGGTACCCCAGTTGTATTAAAATTTTAATACAACTGGGGTACCCAAGTGAACTTACTTTTACCACTGTACCTACTTTTGTTTTTTTTTTCTATCGAGAACATTTTATGGAATCGTGTTTTCATTCATCCTTAACGATATAACGGAGGAAGTAGGAATGTGATAAGCAATTTGAGGTAGTATAGACCCTTAATAAAATTGATACTTAAATAAACAAATATAAGAAGTGGCATTATAATGGTGTTCACAACGTACGTAGGTAAGTACTTAAATACCAAACATTATGCGAAAATATTAATAAATAAAATTGGTTGCCTGTAAAGTCGAAAGTATACGGGCGAAAGTTTTACGTGACAACGACTTTGAGTGGTAAAATAATTTTAATGTGAATATTCATTCGTATAGTAGGAAGAAGGATGAAATTATGTCTGTCTCTCTCGCTCTTAGGCGGGCTAACCATGCCCGAGTGGAAGGGACGCGTGCCTCTCACTCGCTCTCATTGTGAGCGCATAACGTGAGCGGAGCGTAACGCAGTTTCTTGAAGTGTCACCCGGCAAACCAATTTATAAGACGTTGTCACGTCAAAAATAATAGCATGCATTCCATTTTTTCTTAGCCATTGATACCAATTTAGATATTTAAAAAAATCAAATCGAAATTATTTTTTAGTGCCACCACTTTTATTTTTCTCTCAATTGGCATCAACGATTACTTTGAAAAAAAAAAAAAAAACACAAAAGAACCCTTACCTGTTTTTATCATCTATATCTTTAATTTTTTTCTTGTTAACCACAACCGAGCTGCTTGCATTACTACTGACAGTGAAGCGTGCATTTCTAGACAAAGACAGAAAATAAAAAGAAACAAAGCAGAAAGAGAAAAAGCATGTTAGTAGGCCTAAGGGCAAACCAGGCATTTTCAACTCACGCAAGGTTGGTTGTGCTGCAGTTCACCAATACCCTAATTGCGTAATACAACACAATCACAATCAATTTCGATTTGAAACAGATTGCTAATCCATTGATTCGTAAGTTGGAAAAAAATCTGCTCAACAACGTAAATCATCATCTGCCTAGCCTTTTCCCAACTATGTTGGGGTCGGCTTCCAGTCTAACCGGATGCAGCTGAATACCAGTATTTTACATGGAGCGACTGCCTATCTGACCTCCACAACCTAGTGACTAGGTAACACGATACCCCTTGGTATGACTGGTTGTCAGACTTTTTGGGCTTCTAACTACCCGTAACGACTGTCAAAAATCTACAAATGACAGCCGGGACCAACGGTTTAACGTGCTTTCCGAGGCACGGAGGGGACTTGGTATGTAAAGATGGTCACCCATCCACGGACCAACCGCGGCAAGCGTAGCTTAACCTGATCGATCGACCCGTGCAGCTGTTATTACTTAGCCACAAGCCCCTCAACAACGCAACAACGTAAATAACGCAATGAATATTGTTGAACTGTCAAAATGAAACAAATTAGGCAAAATTGTTTCCAAAAATAAGTTACGCAATTAGGGTACTGGTCCTCGCCAGCCCTTGAAGTATAAATGAGACTAGCTGAAACTCTACATCTTAAGAAAGTATCTATAGATAAAACTCGAAGAAAAATAATTACTCATAAAGCCGAAATCAGACGCTTCACTCAAATGAAGGTAAATTTTTGTTTCGTTCAACATTCACACGACACCGACAAAATTATATAAGAATGAACGTTTATCTGCTCGTTTCACCCTCCCGACCCTTGCTCGATAACGAGGTGCCAGCAGTTGTTGCAGCTGAGCACGTAGCTTTAAATACCCCGCATAATAATCATGATGAAAATCTAAGTTTGATCCAGCCTGTCCCTCCTTGCTGTCCTCCCCCCAGCAATGCCCTAAGCCGAGGTTTGTACCCCACAGGGGGTGCCCTTAGCGAGCACTAGCTTAATTTTAATTTAGAATAGTTTGAAAAAGCTCCTTCCTGGCTGGAAGCTCTAAGTGTAGAAGCTTATGGCACCCACAGGAAAGTTCGGTTAAGCAGCCAAGACCTTAGTGGTCAAAACTGAGAGAAGAGATTTAAAAAAAAAACTGCTCGTTTCATGTAATTTTTCAATCATTCGGTAAGCGAGTGAAAGATGTCGAGTGACGAAATTCAACATCGTTAGATCGATCTAATGAATTCATATTTCACGTATGATTCATTTTATGTTCAGACGTTTCACTTCGAGTGAAAGATGCCGAATGAAAATGAACAAAAGTGAATCGTCTGATATCGGCTTAGTGGCTGAAGTTTTAGGAAAAGCGTCTACAGTAATATGTTCTAAAAAAAATTGTTTTTGAACGTATAGGTATTAAATAAATATAACTACTAACAGTAATTTAAAAAAAAAAAAACCGGCCAAGGCGTGTCGGAACACGCACAATGAAGGGTTCCGTAGTTGGGATGAATTTATCCCAAAAACAAACTTAACTTTGTAGTTGAAAAACATGTTCTCCCAGACGGAATGTATGGGAAAACATGTTTTCGCAACTGCAAATATATAAACAAAAAAAAAAAAAAAAAAACTTTTTACTAACTTGTAGAGCCTACTTAGCTGTGATAGTTTTCCTTTTAATTTCGTTATATTAACTACTGCTGTGATTTTTTTTAACGAATCCAAACAATAATTAGCACTTTAAAGCTTAATATTTCGCAAACGGATCCTTGAATCCAAAAATGGTTTAACATACTCGCAATGTTTTTGAAGGACCTTTCCAATGATACCCCACACCATAGGATAGAAACATCACCACTACGAGTAGTGGAGGTACACTAAAAAAAAACCACCACCTACCACTTTGTCGGCGTAATTAATGTGTATACTCATGCCAAATTACAGCTTTCTAGTACTAAGAGTCTCGGAGCTAGACCGCGGACAGACAGTCGGACATGACGAAACTATAAGGGATCCTAGTTTATTACGCAACCCTAAAAATGGGCAATGAAATGGCGTTCGAAAAAGCCCATTCTTTTTTATACTCTTAGGCTACGATTTCCTAGAAGCGCGGTGGCTGCTACACAAGGCTCGGATACCGGTTAAATTTTCAAACCATTATTATGTACTTGACGCAAAAACCTTTATATTCGGTTTCGTTAGAAAAACCGCTTTTTATAAACCGGTTTTAAAGGAGTCTTCACATAAAGATTTTTTCGGATAAAACGGTTAAGAGCAATTTTAACCGGTTTTCTGTTCAGATTTTATTCAGCGTGGCAAGTAATCACAAGTTGCAACGCCTTTACCAACATGCCGCTCGTCGAATAAACCGGTTAATTTAGGTCAAAATAAAGTTCTTAAAACGTTCACGTTCTTAAGAAAAGTTCGGAGTAAAACCCAAATAAACCGGCACTAACCGGTATTTTTTAAAACCGGTTCCGAGCCTTGCCGCTACATAGTCTTCTCAATTTACCGGCGCATGACGTCACTGAAACATTATTTATGCAGTAAGGCCATTCTCACACGGGGTGACGGCAACTCAACATAAACTGGTTGGCAACCGGTGTTGCAAATTGCGATGCAACTGGTACTCACATGGCGTAACTCAAGTTTTCCCAGAGAGCGCTTTTTGACACCGTAAAGACAAATCCCGCCGCCATGATTTTTATGACAAACGTCACTGCGGCCGAAATGTGGCGGCAACCGCTCTTCTAGGGAACCGTAGCTTTAGTTAAGTATCGAAATACACTTCAACTAAATCTATTCTACTAGCTTTGAAATGTATGATTCTTCTTCGATTTTAATAAAAGCATTTGACCAGTAATTTACTTAATTATATTATGCAAAGATTTAAATTGTCAGATTCGCCCTACCGCGTCAAAAGATAGTCGCGTTTATGTTTCGTTTTGATACCTTTGAAACTCAATAACTCAGTGACTTGTCTGTCATGGAAACGTTACTTAATAATGTGTGAGCTCACTATTCGCAGTATAGACGCCGTTTCGCGTGACTAAGTACGGACGGTGAGGGCAAATCTACCGATTTAAATCTTTGAAATATCAAAAATTTATAAGTACAGAAGAATCATAACACTATAACGGTAAACCTAGACTAACCACGAAAGTGCAATTACTAACAATTTACTGATGTGATGAAACGGATAGTGGTCTGGCCGGAAATTGAAAAAAAGTCCGGATACTGGAACGTTTACGGATAGTGGTGTGGCCGGATATTGAAAAAAAGGCCGGGTACTGGAAAGTTTACGGATATTCGTCTTAAAAATTATGTTAATTCTGCTAACTACATGTTTTTAGCTTATATGCAATACTAGTTATTGCCCACTTCGTCTGCGTGTTTTGCCTGTATTTAATTTAAGTTGTAAGCTAACCTAATCAATGGTCCTAAGGTCCATGGTCGGGAGTACATCATTAGAAGCACAAAAAGTTTTTACAGACTTTTATTCAAAAAAGCGAACATCATCAGAAATTCAATAATTTTTTAGCAGAGCAATTAAATATTCCACATTTTGTATTTCATCATTTTTTTTATAAAAAAAACCAGGATGAAAAGTGGCCATGTCCTTCTCCAGGTCTCAGGCAAACAAAACGAACAGAACGATCGGTTCAGACGTTACCCTTACATGCATGTAGTTGCCATATGTAATCATAACGTTTTTCAATTTTTTTCAGAAAGTGTGAAAGTTATGTGATTCTGAACGAAACGTAACAACTGTCATAAAACCACAGATTACTGAAAACTATAAAAAAAATACTATGTTTTGGCGCGAGTTTTTGACAGTTTGTATTTATTTTCAACAGAAGTGAAAACGTTAGTAGATTACGATTTGTGACTATTTGATTTTTTTATTTCCGTTTATTTTTGTTGCTAATTTGAGTGGAAAAATTGTTATCGATTTGGAAAAAAGGTTAGTTGTCGATATATTATAAAGTTTCTTTGGTATTTATTTGAAATGATGGGATATCTAGCTAAAATTGCTGTTGCCAAAAGTCTACATTATCCGTTTAGCACTTATGATTTACCTGGTAATGTAATGGTAATGGAGGGTTTTGGATAATCTTGCAATATTTTTCAGCTTGCTTGGCAAAATGCGAGACAAAGATATTGAGGAAATGCTATCAGCTTTAGAAGACGGTTATGTGTCTGAAGACGATAATGATATAGGCGATGACAATGAGATCGACTACCATGAAGATGAAAATATCCCAGATGACCCTCCCCTGGTTGCCGAAGAGCATCATGAAGTCCCTTCCACAGAACCTGTACCACGACCTTCGTCTAGTCAACCAGTTGCAGGTATTCTCGGTGTTGCAGCTTTGAGATCACGAAGCAGGGATCTATGATATGGAAAAAACGCCATTTGGATTGAAATGAGGATCGTATTACTTTTTTTTACAAATCTTTGCTCAGAAGTTGCCCAACTAGAGACTCCATTTGAATTCTTTTCTCAAGTTATAAATGAGGATATACTTACCAGAATAGTAAATGAGACAAATTTGTATATTACCCAAAAGGCAATTAGCAACTATCCTCCTGTAAATACTTTAGAAATTCGCCAGTTTCTTGGTATTATTATATTCATGTCTGTATTTCACTATCCCAGCGTCAGATCTTACGGGTCAAAGTATGGTTTTACTAACATAATGCAGACAATGACTGAACAGATTTGAGAAAGTACGATCAGTCATTCAATTCAACGACAGCGCGGAACACAAGCCTGTTAGTCACCCTCAACACGATCGTCTATACAAAATAAGACCTCTGGTAGAACATCTCAATAAACATTTACAAGAAATGCCCCATATGAGCAGAGGTTGTCACTTGATGAGCAAATGTGTGCTACGAAACTTGCACATCTCATGAAGCAATACCTCCCCAATAAACCGCATAAGTGGGGTTTCAATCTGCGTTCTATGCTCTCTGTCAGGATTATTTATTTATTTAGGATATGCATATAAATTTGAAATTTATTCTGGGAAGCATGATTTTGACAATCTGCCAGGCGAACCAGATCTTGGTGCTGTAGGTAACACGGTAATTCGATTATGCCGCCACGAAGTGCGACCCACATTATTTACTTTGACAATTTTTATACGTCAATTGCCTTACTCCATTACCTTGAAAGTCAGGGCATATATGCTCTGGGTACGATCCAAAGAAACAGTCTTGGTAAAAACTGTAAATTGCCGACACAAAAAGATTACATGAAAGACTCTGTACCCCGAGGGTTCTATGAAGAGCAAGTCGCCGACTATGAAGGCGTGGACATTTCAGTGAGCTGTTGGAAGGATAATAAGCTTGTTACATTGGCTTCTACTTATGTCGGCGCTGAACCAGTAGATTCAGTCAACAGATACGACAAAGAAGAAAAGAAAACGATCAATATCTTATGCCCCAAAATAATCAAAGATTACAACGCGCATATGGGAGGCGTCAACCTAATGGACAGTTTTTTAGGAAGATATAGGATTAGGATAAAAAGTCGAAAATGCTATATTCGTTTATTTTACCACATGATTGATATGGCTATTATAAACTCATGGGTTTTATATAAAAAAGCCAATATCGAATGGGGAAACAACAAAAGCTTCTTTTTGGGTGACTACAGACCCGAATTGGCAGAGGCTTTATATAATTATAAAAAAAATGGCGAAAACAAAAGAGGACGACCCTCCTCCAGTAGTATAGACAAAGAACTGGAAGCAAAGAAACATCGTGGACCTATGAAAGCTGTCCTACCTAAAGATGTTAGGACTGATGGAATTGCTCACAATGAAAAAAGATGTGCTTCTAAAAATAGATGCAAACTTCTTGGATGCAAGGGCTACTCACGCACAGAATGCACAAAATGCAAGGTTCTTCCATATCATATAGATAGAAATGGCTTTGCTGCATTCCATTCATCGTAGTATATAGTTTTATGCATATTGTGCCCAAATGCAACATACTGTTTTTTTTTTAATATACTAATAAGTTTGACTACCTATGATTTTTTTATTATTTTTTCCGATATCTGTACATAATATTAATAACGTACCTAATATTTTTTTCATTTAAAAAACATGCATGTAAGGGTTAAGCGTGAAACTGACTTACTTACGCATTTTTTTTTTAATATACAGGGTGTTTGACAGAACGTTGAACATACGAAAATGGTGAATAGGTGGGGTCATCTGCTACTTACTCAGCCTTAATTTATTTGGCCCTGGCCCCCTAGATTTTTTTTTAATGCAAGTTGAAATTAAGATTTAAGTATTTTTACATCTTTCTGTAAGTTTGAGGACTCATAACTTTTTTTCTAGCTAACATCTGAATAAAGCAATAATTTTGTAAGAATCTGCCAACATTAAAGACTAAAAAAAAAAATTGTCTGTTTTACCCATTTTTAATAAAAAAACACTTTAAAGTTAAGAAAGTGGTGAAACTAGAAGAAAGAAAAAAAAAATTTTTTAAATATCCAGGGGGCCAAGGCCAAATAAATTAGGGTTAAGTAAGTAGCAGATGACCCCACCTATCCACCATTTTCGTATGTTCAACGTTCTGCCAAACAGCCTGTATAACATGTGCATACCAATTTTTTATCCTGGATTTTTAAAGCCTTTTCGATTTACTCTTGAATATACTAATAATACTCAAAGGGCACTTAAGCTCAGTCTTTTTTAAATTATTTCTGTCGTTACGATATGGCTTAAACGGACAGCTAGACTGCAAAAGAAATGAGCGACATAAAATTGAGTTGTGTTTGAGTATCCGGCCGTTAATCTGTGGTCCATGTCAACTTACATCTTAATATATATAAATTACGTGTCACGTTGTTTGTTCGCGATGGACTCCTAAACTACTCAACCGATTTTAATCAAATTTGCACACCGTATGCAGTTTGATCCAACTTAAAAGATAGGATAGGTAGGGTAGGTAGGGTAGGTAGGGTATGTAGGGTAGGTAGGGTAGGTAGGGTAGGTAGGGTAGGTAGGGTAGGTAGGGTAGGTAGGGTAGGTAGGGTAGGTAGGGTAGGTAGGGTAGGTAGGGTAGGTAGGGTAGGTAGGGTAGGTAGGGTAGGTAGGGTAGGTAGGGTAGGTAGGGTAGGTAGGGTAGGTAGGGTAGGTAGGGTAGGTAGGGTAGGTAGGGTAGGTAGGGTAGGTAGGGTAGGTAGGGTAGGTAGGGTAGGTAGGGTAGGTAGGGTAGGTAGGGTAGGTAGGGTAGGTAGGGTAGGTAGGGTAGGTAGGGTAGGTAGGGTAGGTAGGGTAGGTAGGGTAGGTAGGGTAGGTAGGGTAGGTAGGGTAGGTAGGGTAGGTAGGGTAGGTAGGGTAGGTAGGGTAGGTAGGGTAGGTAGGGTAGGTAGGGTAGGTAGGGTAGGTAGGGTAGGTAGGGTAGGTAGGGTAGGTAGGGTAGGTAGGGTAGGTAGGGTAGGTAGGGTAGGTAGGGTAGGTAGGGTAGGTAGGGTAGGTAGGGTAGGTAGGGTAGGTAGGGTAGGTAGGGTAGGTAGGGTAGGTAGGGTAGGTAGGGTAGGTAGGGTAGGTAGGGTAGGTAGGGTAGGTAGGGTAGGTAGGGTAGGTAGGGTAGGTAGGGTAGGTAGGGTAGGTAGGGTAGGTAGGGTAGGTAGGGTAGGTAGGGTAGGTAGGGTAGGTAGGGTAGGTAGGGTAGGTAGGGTAGGTAGGGTAGGTAGGGTAGGTAGGGTAGGTAGGGTAGGTAGGGTAGGTAGGGTAGGTAGGGTAGGTAGGGTAGGTAGGGTAGGTAGGGTAGGTAGGGTAGGTAGGGTAGGTAGGGTAGGTAGGGTAGGTAGGGTAGGTAGGGTAGGTAGGGTAGGTAGGGTAGGTAGGGTAGGTAGGGTAGGTAGGGTAGGTAGGGTAGGTAGGGTAGGTAGGGTAGGTAGGGTAGGTAGGGTAGGTAGGGTAGGTAGGGTAGGTAGGGTAGGTAGGGTAGGTAGGGTAGGTAGGGTAGGTAGGGTAGGTAGGGTAGGTAGGGTAGGTAGGGTAGGTAGGGTAGGTAGGGTAGGTAGGGTAGGTAGGGTAGGTAGGGTAGGTAGGGTAGGTAGGGTAGTCAGTGATAAAGATGGTCCACCCCAAACATTTATATGGCAAAACAACGTTTGCAGGGTGTTCGAAGAAAACCGATAGGGAAATCGTGGCCCCCTGGCAACACGGCAACTGAAGGAACACGGGTGGGTTTTAGTCAGTAAGAGTCTGACACGCCCTCCCGCTCCGCCCAGAGCGGGAGAAGTTATTTGATGATTTCCCACCCAAAAAAAAAAAAAAAAAAAAAAAAAAGGGTCAGCTAGTAATATTATATATATTTTTTTTTGTTATTTTTTAATTATCATTAATTATATGATTGATTTTTGATATTCTAGTCAACCAATTAAAACCACTAACATGACATTTGTCATTATTTCCTGCACCCTAATAAAATTTTATCAGCTCATTTGAACAGCAAAAAAAAAACCAATGAATAATTGATGAATTGTCAGAACGAAACAGATTGTCATTCAAAGTAAGGAATGATCAAATCATCAAATGAATTGTTAAAGTCCCGTATTAATTGGAATCACAGTTGAATAGGGTTGCCAACCCAGCTATAAATAATATAGTATCGTGCTATATAAGAGACTTAAATACTATATTTCTAAAGAAAAAATATAGTAGGCGAAACTACTATATTTTATTTCAATACAAAATGGCGAAATGATCGCAATAGGGCCAGTATTTAATCTCATAAAAGCTGAATTACTAGTACTTTGTGTAAAAATAGCTATGAGCCATCTGCTATATTTTGAAAGGCAATGGCTCCGAAAATACTATATCTATTTGATATTAAAAAGTTGGCAACCCTAATTAAGAAATAGTTGCGCAACATTGTTGCTGCGACTCGCCTTATCGAATGTGGTTGCAAAAAAAGGTGCAACTTTTGAATAGTGTTGCCAGCAACACTACAATATTCCATGTTGCCAGCATGTTGCTGAAACAATCCTGGGCAACTTTGTATCCCAATGAATACGGGGCTTATGGCTTTTCGAAACTGTGAGACAGAAACAAAACACCTTCAGCATTCCTAAGAAAAGTGTGCGCTTCGGGAATCATCGTATATCCTCGGAAATACGAAAGCGCGATGATGAGATCTAACTTAAATCTATTACAACCATTGAGGTACTTGCTTATTTTGTAATACCATGTTTACAAATTTTTAGATTAACTCTATGCAATTCCAAAAACTATTTATACACTTTTGAGCGACAAATGACGTTCTGACCGTCGACGTCTGTTCCGAGACCGGAGTAGATAACCCGACAGAGATAAAACTTTATACAAACACGCAATGACAGGTGCACCACTACAAAGCGCGGTACCGTGAAATATGCCAACATTGCCCGCAAGGAAAACTTTACCCAAAGAACCATTAATAAGCATATCTTTGATGTGCAATTATCTTAATATTTTGGCAACATTGATTAACTTAGGTGGAAAATAGGTTATATGTATGGCAATACCGACTGTCGTGTTTGTTGCTAACTTCGCATTCTTGTACTTGGTTTTATGTCATCTGCATAAAGGCCATATTTGCGTTAAAAAATCAATGTGGGCAAAGTTGGCTAAAAGTCCACATAACTTTGCCCGCCAACAAAATCGAACAAATATTAAATTCAATGTTGAGTAATAGTAAATTTAGCGATACTAACACATGCACATAATCTTACAGTTGTAGCTGATGAAGGAAAATACGCCTCCACAGAAAAATCGTATTAAAATTGTAATTATTCGAAAAAAGTGGGCAAAGTTGACATGTTTCGCGGTACTACAAAACTTAGAAACATTGCCTCTGTGGGGGGTAGGTAACTCTGTGGCGCGACTTTCGTGCTAATTCGGAAACACGATGATTACAGAAGCGCATACTTTTCTTTAGAAAGCTGTACTAAATTTAGTAAAATCTACCAAATAAACTTACCTCCTTGTTATATCTAGATCGGGTTCTCGTGGCAAAGTGTCATGTACAAAAACATAATATATTATGCAGATTATGCTTATTGTTACTAAAATGAACTGATTTTTTCGAGAACGATACCATCTTTTCACCATCGCTGACATCTGAAAAAAAAATAAAGGTTATATTTCTTTATGACTGCGGAGTTACTTACAATCGAAGTGTCGAGCTGTATCTTATGAGAGACAAACAATTGAGATAAAACTTGCCGCAGTTTTTAAGTAAGAAAAGTCAGTTCAGTTGATTCAAACTTTGTATATCTAATGACTTTCCTAGTCTGCATACAAAAATTCAATAAAAATACAGGTTCAAATTAAATAAGCTAGCAGGGGTTCCCAAAGTTTGCGCCGGCGCGCCAGGACGCCGAGAATTTTTTGGAAACTAAACTTAGGTATTGCTAACTTGCGGGTACAAAATAAACAATTCAAATCGCGCTGCATGCGTAGCTTACTCGCCGAAGAGTAGGTACCATCGCGAAAGCCCATAACTAACCATTTTGAAAAAAAAACTTTTTACAAAAAAAAAAACAACCGACCTCCAAAAAAAAAACACTACAAAGTGAAAAATAACTTTAATTTCGGAAGTCGGTGGCAAAAAACGAAAATACGAAATTAAAGTTATTTTTCACTTTGTAGTGTTTTTTTTTTGGAGGTCGGTTGATTTTTTTTGTAAAAAGTTTTTATTTTTCACTTTTTAGTTGTGGTACCTACCCCACACACATTCGAATACCACTACCTGCTACCAGTGACAGAAACTTATCATATCATCTACATACTAAGTAGGAAAAAAATACGTATTTTGTAGCTAACTCAATAGCTATCCAAGCAAAGTTAATAAAATTTATATGGGACCAATTCGAGAGCACACCCTTTCAAACAAAAAAAGAATTTTCAAAATCGGTCCACAATTGACGGAGAAATCGGTGGACATACATAAAAAAAAAACAAACAAACGCGACGAACATATAACCTGCTCCTTTTTGGAAGTCGGTTAACAAAATGCCGTGCCATCGATGACCACATCAGTTAACGCCCCGGTTCTATAGCGGCCGAGTACTGCAAGCAAGAAGAGTACTCCCTGTGGTTAATTTTGGTTAATGGTTTTTACCACCTACTAAATGCTAGCAGTTACTTGGCCATTTATTATTTTTAGGACCCCAAAATAGGAATTATTTGAGGGTCACAAAAAGAGGCGCATTCATTATATTAGTGTTCAGTTATATTTTTAGGAGCGCAAAATGGGAATTATTGGAACTTCGATTACATACATACCTATTTAAAATACAAGTTAAGAGGGCGTACAACGGTACACTAGCGCCACTCCTTTATAAAAACATTATCTCGTGACTGAGAAGGAATTATATACGGGAATAAGAACCCTCGGTAAGTGCGTCTAGAATTTTCTAATACCTTTTATAAAGTTTCATATTGAGACACGAAGTAACAAAATACGATCTAAAGGAATGTGGCCGCTTTTCTTTAGAAAGCAAGCTTTCGTGTCTCAATATAAAACTTAAGGCTCCTGGCTGTGAATTCACTCGACAGAGTTTAGGTAAATTCTTGCGATGCTATGTTTGTGTGCACTGTTCACGCACACACGCCTAAACATCGAGCGTAGTGATCGCTTAAACAGTTTTGATCCTATAGACGGTATTTTGTTAAGTTACGTAGGTACGCTTATGAAATAAGTCTGGAATGTTTGTGTATATTCGTTTAGTATTTATAACAATTCTGTTTTATATGGAATTTTATACTTTTTGTATGGAAAACATGAAAAATTATTACCTACATGTTGAGTTTTATGGGTTTATGGGTTTCATAAAGGGGGTCGAAATTTTCATTATTTTTGCGATAAGACACAATTTTCGAGATACAAGCAAAAGAACAGAAAAAAGATAAAGTACAGTTTTTGCAACTGAATGAGTTATTAATTTAGTGAAAATGAAAAATTCGCTATTCTGAATTTGACTTTTTTCACCTAAAATTTTGATTGGTGCCGATTCTCTTATACACCGAACTAAACTAACTAAACTATCACAAAAATTTCTTACTTTTGACTATGAGAATCTCAAAGCTATTGGTGCCGATTCCCTTGATCACAAACTAAATTTAAGTTCAGTGCATCTTTTTCTTACAATTTCATTAAGAAAAGGACAGAAGATAAATTTTAGTTTAGTCCTGTCAAATTAATCACCGCCTATCACTCTCCATACAAGTTTAGACGTGATTAAAAACTTGCCGACTAAAATTACGTCAATTAACGTCAAGCGCTGATTAATTTGACAGGACTAAACTAAAATTTATCTTCTGTCCTTTTCTTAATGAAATAGAAAGAAAAAGATGCACTTAAATTTAGTTTAGTTTGTGAACAAGGGAATCGGCACAATTATGCAAAATAAATTCTCTAAGTTTAAGAAAATTTTTGACACATCTGAATCAAATTTGACAATCGCGATTCCACACGTGATATCTAACCATGTGAATCTTTTTAGAGCCGGAGGCGCGCACGCTCGACGTGTTTTATATGGAACTTTTCACTTTTTGTATGGAAAATAAGAAAAAATATTACCTATATGTAGAGTATAAGGGGTTTAACCTTTTAAGGACTGCTGTCGCCCGGAGGGGTCGGTTTCGCGCGCAACCGTTTAGGACCGGTGACGCCTCCGGGCGACAGCGCGCGTTGCCAAGTGGCTACACCATTAAAATATTATTTTTGCGTAAAGTACGGAACTTAGTCGATTGCTAATATTTTTCCTACACTGGCAAGAATATTTGTAAGCCATAGACGATAAAAGTTACTAAAAACTTCGTGCCCAACACTATAAAAAAAAAATACGAAGGCGCCCTTTTTTACATTGATATTCTGTGGTTTATTGTCGTGACTTAGTGTTGTTGTTTTATTTATTGTGAGTTATTGTGATGGATTTTTCGTTTGAAACTTAGGTAAGTACATGAATAATGAAACAATAGTGGCTTGTGCAAGTTTTTGGCTAATTGTTTGCGTAAAACAATATAGTAAAAATGATTTTCGAGCCAATCAATTTTCAGGTTATTTCGCCTTACACATTTGCCATATAAATATATTATTGTTGACTGTTTTTCGATGAATTTGTGTCTATAAATGGTAATTATCTATGCAAAAACTAATTCTAATTAATTATTTCATGCATTCGAAGCGTATTCATTCATTTTTATCCATTTTTCAAAGATTTTTCGAAGCATTTTGATGTGTAGGTAAAACGGGTCAAATTATCATGCCGAATTTTTATGAAATAATACTAGATTTGTTTTGTAACCATTAATGAATTAATCAAAAGGGTTATAAATAAGGAATGTGTGTACAGAAATTGATAAAACACTTCATTCTTGTTTACTTTCAAATAAGATTCTAACTAGACTATATAAATTTCCGGATAAAATGACCCGTCAAGGTCATCTTGGTATTTTACCAATTATCGTATCATATTTTTACGATTCATGGATAACAATTAGTCGAAGAAGGTATAGGTAATATTCTAGAAAGATTTAATACATGATATAATGCTCATTATAACTCGTATGATCTTTTCCAATATCACGAATTGGACTACGCGATTCAAAATGACAGCACCGCGCACTATGAACTTTGAGTTAGAATATTATGGAAATATTGTATGTAAGACTAATAAGAAAAAAATCTAATTGGATTACTTGTGTATTCATGATATTATTACCAAAATTTTGCGTAAATCAATTCATTACTTTTGCCAGAAACTAACATAATACATTAACAAGTCGGCTTACGGCCAGTTCTCTATTTTCAATAGGATGTTTACAATAATAACTAAACGTATGAGTGTTATGGATATTATCATAAGTGGCCCCCGTTGTTCAAACACTCGAATCTGTTTACAGATTGTAAAATGACGCAATAGAAACGAAGCTACAGCAGTTTTTGTGTGAGAGGTCAACGCGTGTCAGATTACATCGCGATAAGCCGCACGTGTTTGTCCTTGACGGATGGTCGCACGCTTTTTTTGCAGTACTTAAAAGGTTAAGGGTTTTATAAAGGGAGTCGAAATTTTCATTATTTTTGCGATTGGACACACCGTTTTCGAGATATGAGCAAAAGAAAAAAAAAGATTCAGTACTGTTTTTGCATGTGAAATCGAGGTGTTGGTGTGAATTTAAAGTTCATGACAATCAATTTTATTCCACACGTTTTTAATCGCGAAAAATAGTCAGATTCGGTTAGAAAATCTAAATTTTAAGTGAAAAACGTCAAATTCAGAATAGTAAAATTGCTATTTTCACTAAATGAAAATCTCAGTTCCATCTTAGTGCTGTCAAACTAAAATCTAGTTAAGTTGTGTCACTTTAGTCTATTTCAGAATGGGAAATCGTCGTTTGACAGGAATAAAACAAAATTTTGGTGATTTTTAGTCTAGTTTAGAGGCATTTGTGACAAGAGAATCGGCACCATGTCTAACTAAATCTGACTATTTTTAATCGCGATTAAAAAGGTGCGGAATAAAATTAGTTATCTTGAACTAAAATTCACACCAACACCTCGCTTCAGGTGCAAAAAACAGTACTGTATCTTTTTTTTTTCTTTTGCATATATCTCGAAAATGGTGCGTCCAATCGCAAAAATAATGAGAATTTCGATCCCCTTTATGAAACCCTTAAACCCCTGACACTCTACATGTAGGTAATATCTTTTCTTATTTTCCTTACAAAAAGTAAAAATTCTATATAAAACGTCAAGGCTGCCCCCTGTGCGCCTCCAGCTCTAAAAAAAATTCACGGGGTAGGGCAAACAAGTACCACGTGGACTCGCGATTGTCAAATATAATTTTAGTGTGTCAAAATATATTTAAATTTAGAAATTTTTTGTTGCAGAATAGCTTCAAGATTTTCATAGCCAAACGTAAGGAATTTTAGTGATAGTTTAGTAAGTTTAGTTCGGTATACAAGAGAATCGGCACCATATTGCCATCTTAGTGCTGTCAAAATAAAATATATTCTATAATTATTTCACGATGGGAAATCATCGTTTGACAGGAATGAACGAAACTTTGGTGATTTTTAGTCTAGTTTTGAGGCATTAATTTGTGACAAGAGAATTGGCACCAGTATCCATAAAGGGATCTGAGACACTTGCGCGAAATACATTTTCGCGAAAGACACTTGCGCGAACTCACTTGCGCGAAAAAGTTGCGGAAATGAGATTTCTTCATAACATCACGCCATCAATTTCAAAGGGCCCAACACTTTGAAATTGATGGCGTGATGTTATGAAGAAATGTGAAAATTTTCGCAGCCGCCATCTTATATTTACGTTTTGACAACAAAATCTGCTTTAGAATCCTCAAAAACTATGAAAAAGACACCCATGACGAAAAATCTGAATATTGTCACAGCCGCCATCTTGGATTTATATTTTGACCTCACTATCAGCTTTAGCATCCTCGAAAACTATGAAAACGATACCCATAACGAAATATTTTTAAATGTTCGCAGCCGCCATCTTGGATCTTTATTTTGACTTAAAGTAGTCTTCAGTAGCGTTAAAGAAACTTCGTTCCAAAAATACTTCACTTATTGCTACAACAGCATATAGGCGCGGGCATATCGGTGACGCGAACCCACAACTTTTTCCCCTACCAAAAATCACTCAAAACTATGAAATCTAAAGTCAAAATATAACTAGTGAACCCAGCAGGCAGATGTTGTCCTGCGACAACAGCGCCACGCGAGTCCAACTATAGTTATGAACCATCCAAGTTACACAAAAAGAATTTAAAAAAAAACATCTAAATCAGTCAAGCCGTTTAGGATAAGAAGAATTACGAGCACACGTACACCGGTATTTTATTTATTGCCAGGCATGCAAAATTTTAATGTTCTTCAAAAACAAGCAAAGTACTTTAAAATAAAATGCGGATCAAAATGTGGCAGTCGACGTACAATTTCTGGAATATGTTAACATCGGACACGTACGTGCGTGTGTGCGTGCTGCGACGCAAAGTGATACGTCCTCACGCTGGGAAGGCCCGTTCGCTACTGACGGAATAGATTTTCCGCGATCGTTTATATAGTTCACTTTGCCATTTATTTACGTAATGAAGTAATTGTTTATTTATAAAATAAAATTTAGATTATATTAAGCAATTAACTTAAAATTAATATAGAATTTTTTAAATTTCTTAAAAGTGTTTCTAAGTATTAGAAAAAAATATTTATTTGGCTTGAAGTTTTGAGAAAGTTACGTTATTTCAACATTTTTTTTCTGCTATATTTTGTATGAAAGTTGAAAAAAGTGGTTCCCCTATGTACAAGTAGACCATATAATGATGTTGATGATATTTTTTAATTTTCAACATCAAAAGCAGTTTCTTCTAACGAAACGATCAAACGTCAGTCTCGCGTCATTTTTTGGAAAACTTGTTGCGAATTTTAGTGATTTCCCACGAATCCTTAATTTATTTCAAAAATCCCTTTCCCCTATGTACAAGACGAAGAATTGGACTTTTCAAATCACAAATAATTTTGTTTAAATTCTCGTCCCCTTTCTCACAACGAATAAACAAAATTGATCAAAATCAGTGATTTCGTGCGGTGCGGCGGCACGGAGCCTTAATAAAAGGTATTTGAAAATTCTAGACACACTTAGCGAGGGACGTTTTTCATAATGCCTTCTCTGTCACGAGATAATATTTTTTTTAAGGGAGAAGCGCTAGTGTACCGTTGTACGCCCTCTTTTAAGGAGCAATTTACCTTAAATTTTCGGAAAAGCATCCTGCGAAACTCACAATACACCTAAAACCAGAACGTCTTGTTAAATATTGTAGCATGTACTACGTATATTACATAGTAGGTACGTGATCTACAGGATGTGTGATTTATTTATTTGGGATCTACAACATAGGATACACAGATGCAATAGAAATCACAATAATACAAGAGGCTATTTTACGTGTGCTTCTTCAATTACAGGAAATAAATATGTACATGTGAAATGAAACTTCTTAAAAAAAAAAGAAAAAAGAGAATTAATGTGAGAGACAGAGAGAGTTATATCTTCCTTCACTCTCATGTAACGAAATATGCTTAAACGTGACGCGTCCTTGAAATTTCACTCCAATTCTCGTCCAATTATCGAATCGCCGTCTAAGAAGTTTCACTTCAATAAAAATAGAGAAAATAAATGTACAACTTAGAAAAAAAATAATCAAGACTTCTCATTATATCGACCCTGTTATGGAAAAACATCGTAACCGACAGAATGTAGGTATTTCACTTTTTTATTGTAACGTACAGCTAAAATAATTTAGAACATAATACAAAAACACTTAAACCCAGATTTGCATTAACGTCGAAATTATAACTGGCATTAGATAGTATCGCAAACGACAAAAGTAAAAGTTTGATATTTATGAACAATTAGAATTATCGTAACTAACATCGTAAGTAACGTTTGTCACTTACGATGAAACATAGTTTTATGAACTACCCAAAATCTGTGTTGCGTTTAGTTATCTTTAGTTATATTGTATATAAGTACTTAATTTATTTTGTTTATTGGATCGAAGATCGACTCCGGTACCGGAGTCGGAATCTTCTCACACGACCTCAACATAAATATATCCCCGCCCGCTGGGAATGTTCAACACCGTCTATCAGGAGGAGTGTGTGGGCATCATACAAGCGGTCCACGCCATAGAAGCCAGGAGAGTTACGGACACCTACGTTCGTATACTCTCCGACAGCGCTTCAGTTCTCCAATCCTTACAGAAAAATATATTACTTCGAAGTTAACACTAGAATGTCACAATACACTAGAACAGGTAACGGTATCTAGCCGCAACACGGTGACACTGCAATGGATAAAAGGACAGCGGATCGCTGGGTAACGACGCAGCTAACGTACTTGCTAGAAGAGCATCTAGCATGGCAGTCTATGGACCCGAGCCTATCGTACCAATCCCCTACAACCAAATATATACGCAGGTGGCTACAGGAGTACACCCACACACAAGCGGAGTACTGGTGGACCTCGACACCGGGCTGCAGGCAGTCCAAGGAAGCTATGCTATCCTTAGATAACAGGCTAACCAGGCGTTTATTACGCCTGGACGGGAACGGCCTTGCCTTTGTACGTATTTTTCTGTTCTTTTCTTCTTGTCTGTTTATATGTGTGTGCATAAATGGTTAAATAAATAAAGAAATAAACGGTCTGCGCCTGGTGACGGGGACCATCACGGGACACTGCTCGCTAAACAAACACTTCCACACAATAAGCATAACGGACAGTCCTCTGTGCAGGGCGTGCATGGAGGCTAATTAAACCGTCGCGCACGTGCTCTTTGAATGCACAGTCGTCACTCAGATTAGACCAAAAACTCTCGGGTCACCCAGATGAACAGACCAGAAGTTTTAATTAAGACGCAGATATATGACAGTGACCTTGAAAGGTTAGCTTGCGTGTTCTGTACTGAGCTCACGCAACGCGTCGTACGTCCAGCCAGTAATAGGACTCGCCCATCAAGGAGCGTTGTCCCAAATTGGACGCATTATTAATTTATTACACGTAAAACAAAAGGTATTTTAATAAAACACGTATACTAAAAGATTGATAATTTAATTATCTTTAAAATGGTGAAGTTTTCAGAAAAATACGCTTGATAGATTTTGCGTCATTCTCAGTTTTTTATCCGCGTTAGACATAACTTTACAAATTAATTTCACTATGTAATATAAACATAATCAAAAATATGCCTATATTAAAATATTAAAAAAATGCTCTAATTTAACATATATTTTTTTCAAATCACTAACACTACTCGTTTAGACGTCATCTTCAGTATAAAATCATTAAAAGTCAGTTATCGTCCCCTTAACTTCTGGAGGGAGGTGGGCTTGTTGGAATAACCACCAAACGGCCGCCATGGCTCACGCACCTTGAACAACCTTACGGACTAAGTGCGGAAACCAAAACCCCATAACATAGAACATAGAAGTATATTGTTTATTTGTAGAAAATACTGTATTCTGATTGTTTGATTGCCTATTTATTTGAATGAAGTAATATTCAATTTGGCATTTTTATAATTTTGAAATGTTATTAACTTTAAACACTAAAATTAATTTAAATTTGACTATTGTAATTCTTGTTTCTGAGTAACAACTAAACGCAACTTTTTAGAACTGTTCTAGTTCAAACTTATAAGACCTAATTTTATTCTTTTTAATAATAAATTAGACCCTATGTCATGTGATTTTCATGATCTGGGTAGCAAGCAATTTTTTCTAAAATACAATAGACGTGGATATATTTAGTAACCTGTTCCGCTTAGCTATTTCTAAAGAGCCATAAAATACTCCTGAAATGACTGACAGCACTCAGCGCTCGGTGTGGCAACACGCCGTGTTCGAGTTCGCAACAAGTCCATCGTCATCCTGAGGATACCTCGTTGAGAGGTGAAACACGTGTCGATTTATTTCAGGAGTTTTTATGGCTCTTTAGAAATAGCTAAGCGGAACAGGTTACTAAATATATCCTATTGTATTTTATAATGGATTTCCGCAAGTTCACGCCTGAATAAATTAACAATTTTTCTAGTTAATAAATAAATTAGGCCCTATGTCATGTGATTTTTAAGATGTGGGGTAGCGAGCAAGTATTTTTGGACCTTACGACGGCCCTGTCGGCCGTAATATTTGGAGAAAAAACACAGTGCATACATTAGTTAGCCTTAATTATAGAGAAAAGTAATAGCGTAAATGACGATTTTTGAAAACAAAAAGAAATCATGACCTTTATTTTTATCTTAAGCGACAAAAGTACTCATTATTTAACTCTTTCTGCAATAATTTAATTTATTTTACGTAGAGCCTAATGTGTTTTGCAATATATACAAAAACCGGAGATCTATAAATAACGAATAAAAAATAATCAATAAAATACCTCTCCTGTAAAATTTCATAAAAGTCGCTTACGATGTTCTTCCATAACAGGCTCGTATTACAATACTTAATCCTAAGTATAATAATGGTGCCGATTCCCTTATTCACAAACTAAACTAAATTTAAGTTCAGTGCATCTTTTTCTTTCTATTTCATTAAGAAAAGGACAGAAGATAAATTTTAGTTTAGTCCTGTCAAATTAATCAGCGCCTGTCACTACTCCATACAAGTTTAGACGTGATTAAAAACTTGCCTACTAAAATTACGTCAATTTACATCAAGCGCTGATTAATTTGACAGGATTAAACTAAAATTGATCTTCTGTCCTTTTCTTAATGAAATAGAAAGAAAAAGATGCACTTAACTTACATTTAGTTTAGTTTGTGAACAAGGGAATCGGCACGAATAACTATTCCACATTTTGCTGATTATTAAAGGGAAGAAATGTAGTTACATATTTAGTTATTTTAGTTATATATACTAAACCTTTTTCTATGACTAAGCCTTCGCTGTCCGTCTGTCTGTCAGTAGGCTGTATTTCATGAACCGTAATAGGTAGACAGTTGAAATGTTCACTGATTGTGTATTTCTATTGCCGCTTTAATAACATTAAATAAAATTAATAATTAAAGGGGGATCCCCATACAAAAAAACGTTTTTTTCGGCGTTCTTTGCTATATTTTAATACGGTACGGAACCCTTCTAATGCGAGTTCGACTCGCACTTGGCCGGTTTTTTCAAATACTTGTGAGTGACGCATAACGCAGCTGTCAATTAGACATTTCCAGTGTCTAAGCCAATCGATCGATAATACACATGGTTTTGGGAATAAAACAATTAGGTATGTCATGCATATTTTTTTTTTGTCTTTGATGCATAACACACAAGTTCACGCCTGTCCCCGAAGGCTTAGGTAGAGGTGTACATTTGGCCAGCTTAACCTTAGATCAGGGGTGTCCAACATAATCTTCTGGAGGGCCAGGTTTGATATTTTTGTAACCATAGCGGGCCAAAAGAAATGTCCAATACCAAAGTGAGATTTAAATATTGTAGGTACATTAGTTGTAATACCTACAAACATGTACATTTTACTCAAAGTCGATAGATAGATCATCGAATAACTGACATTGGGAGAATTTAGTAATGGTGCCGATTCCCTTGTTCACAAAGTGAACTAAATTTAAGTTCAGTGCATCTTTTTCTTTCTATTTCATTAAGAAAAGGACAGAAGATAAATTTTAGTTTAGTCCTGTCAAATTAATCAGCGCCTGTCATTACTCCATACAAGTTCAGACGTGATTAAAAACTTGCCTACTAAAATTACGTCAATTTACGTCAAGCGCTGATTAATTTGACAGGACTAAACTAAAATTTATCTTCTGTCCTTTTCTTAATGAAATAGAAAGAAAAAGATGCACTGAACTTAAATTTAGTTTAGTTTGTGAACAAGGGAATCGGCACCACTGTTCGCGTTATAGTATATCTATTGATGTGTTATAAAGTTTTAACTAGGTCGCGGGCCGGATGGAGGACTTACGCGGGCCACATGGTGGCCCGGGGGCCGTATGTTGGACGGGCCTTAGATCGACCAGTGTGGCTGTTATTATTTAGCCACGAGCCTCTCTAGAAACACTCTGTATAAAGTAACAAAAAGTAAATATAATTTCGCTATCGGTAAGGCCAGTGGCAGTAGGTACATTATGCTCGTAAACACACACTCACACTATATATTTTATTATTTTGCTATATTTGAAATTTTATTACCATATTTTATCTTAAGTATCGTTTTATTATAATAAATATTTATATTGGAGTTTGGTGCCTTGATTATTTACTAGCTTTTGCCCGCGGCTTCGCCCGTGTGGATGACGGAAACTATCCCACGGGAACGTACTACCAGGATTACATACCTAATAGTCGAGGAAAAGGTCACTGACTCCAACCGCGCCCGCTGCGCCATCGACCATAATTATTTTGTTACGCGTAATTTTGAATCTGTGTCATCTTAAAGTATTTATTTTAATGATATGATGTCAAGGCATATTTTAATCTAAATTAAATGCACAAGTTAAATAACACATTTTATTGGATAGCATAGACAAAATAGCTTCGGAAATAACAATGAAATCTTTATCAAATTTTGAAAGATAAAAATGGTTATGTGGGTCATCCTTAGAAGATAACTTTTTAATCATATACAATTCTGTAGAACATAAATTTTATTGAACTCTCACGGTTTACGCGGCGCACGCCATATAGCTCTCAGTCGGCATTGAAAATCCGTCAGGTAGTTTTTGAGTTTATCGTTTGACGCGGCGGGGGACTTTGTTTTATAATATGTAAGGATTCGTTCCTTCTACTTGTAAGACTCCGGATCATGAATGTTTTTGACTCTGAACTTGAAGCAAATCAGGATTCGTTATACAGAGTGGCCCATTTACAGTGGTCCAATTTCTTTTTTTGGTGTCTAGGACATCCCAATGATTCACCTAAACACAACGCATGTTCAGCGAAAATCAGTAGTTTAGAAGTTGTGATTTTTAGGGTTCCGTAGTAAAGACGGACATGACGAAACTATAAGGGTTCCTCCCTTATAGTTTCGTCATGTCCGTCTGTCTGTCTGTCCGCGGTCTAGCTCCGAGACCCTTAGTACTAGAAAGCTGTAATTTGGCATAGGTATACATATTAATTACGCCGACAAAGTGGTAAAACAAAATCATGAAAAACATTTTTTTTAGGGTACCTCTCCTACACGTAAAGTGGTGATGTTTTATTTTTTATCGTATGGTGTGGGGTATCATTGGAAAGGTCTTTTAAAAACATTGTGAGTTTGCAAAAACCATTTTTGGATTCAGGGATTCGTTTGCGAATTATTAAGCTTTAAAGTGCTAATTTTTGTTGGAGTCAAGTGTCCCCCCCCTGCCAGCTAAATGGTTGATTTTGGATTTGTGAAAAAAAATCACAGCAGTAGGTTATATAACGAAATTAAAAGGAAAACTATCACAGCTAAGTAGGCTCTACAAGTTAACGAGTAATAATGGACCAACTTAACTTTGCAGTTGTAAAAACATGTTTTCCCATACATTCCGTATGGGAGAACATATTTTTCAACTACAAAGTTAAGTTTGTTTTTGGGATAAATTCATCCCAACTACGGAACCCTTCATTGTGCGTGGTCCGACACGCACTTGGCCGGTTTTAAATAAATTTTCTTAAAATCTCTACTTTTGTCATGTAAACCTCTCTAGATTATTGGATTGCACTAAATCGAATCAAATTTTTGGACCACTGCAAATGACCCACACTGTAGAATGGCAAAGGGGGACGAGCCCCTATTACATGGGATTTAAACTTATCTTTCGAAATGTGGCCGTAGTTTAAACTGCATCTGCCCATACCTTTGGGTAATACAGGCGTGATGGTATTTTTAAATTATTGTGTCAATGGATGTAAATATTGAATGATACATGACAGACGACAGATTACAGCGGACATGATGGTAGTCACAGTATCACAATAATAATCAGAAGACCTACTCTATAATACTTTTAAAAATATCAGTACCATAACCTAAACGATAATTACAATCTAAGGGTAAGGGTCAAGAGAACCATGAATCGAAACCGGTTTTTTTATGCAAAAAAAAAAAAATCATCATCATTTCCGCCGAAAGACATCGACTGGTGGACATGGGTCTCCCCCAAACATCGCCACTTCGTCCGGTTCTGTGCTTACCGCATCCAGTGGATTCCTGCGGTCTTCACAAGGTCTAAAATACCATCCTTTATTTCTGTACCTAGCAATATTATGGTGTTGCTAGTTCAAATGCTAGGCAAAAACTGAAAAAAAAAAAAAACATTTAAAAAATAATTTGCTAAGAATCGGGACTTGTAAAATGCTACAAGAATCTTTTGGCGATTAAATGACATTGACAGGGGGGCGCTGTTTTCCTATCTGACTGTTTGTTTGGACGTAGAGAGGCGCCACGGCGTCCTCACCTTCCGCCTGACGCAGGTCCTCACCGGACACGGCTGTTTCGGGAGGTTCCTGTTCAGGATAAAGCGGGAGGAAACGCCCGGGTGTCACCATTGTGTGGAGGTCTGCCCGGCTTGGGCGGAGCATCGCCGTGTCCTCGTGGAGGCGATCGGCAGCGGTGATCTCTCGCGTCCGGCACTGGTTCAGGCCATGGTACGGAGCAAAAGGAAATGTTAAGCCATCACCTCCTTCTGCGAAGCCGTAATGCTCGCGAAGGAGGAGGCGGAACGCGTGAGGGAGAGGCAAATGTCGTGCCCTCGCGCCCCTAACCGCCGCAAGAGGAGACGCCTGGGGCGTCGGGAATCGCAGGCAGATTACCGGCCACAATAGGCGCGGGTTTGCGGACGGTGAGCAATGGGTAGCTCGCCGTCCGATAAGGACCAAGCCCGGGTCGACGGCGCGTTGTGTTCACGCGCGCCTCAACGAGATGTCAGTAGAATTGACGGGGTCCTCTAGGGCCGATGCCTGCCGGGGCTGCGAAGAAGTCCGAAAGGGAGATCGTGGCCCCGAAGGAACACAGGTGGGTTTTAGTCAGTAAGAGTCTGAGTCGCCCAGAGCGGGAGAAGTTATTTGATAATATCCCACCTAAAAAAAAGGGGGGAAGAAGAATCATCATCATTAACCGACTACTAAAAGGAGGAGGTTCTCAATTCGACTGTATGTTGTTTTTTTTTTTTTTGTATGTTTGTTACGCGATTACTCCGCCAATTATGAATTGATTTTGATGATTCTTTTTTTGTTTGGTAGATCATACTTCAGAGGTGGTCCCATATAAATTTTATTAACTTTGCTTGGGTAGTTTTTGAGTTAGCTTCAATAATACGTATTTTTTCCCACATAGTATGTGGATGATATTATGATAACTTCCTGTCACTGTTATTTACATAGCAGGTAGTGGTATTCGAATTTGTGTGGGGTAGGTACCACAACTAAAAAGTGAAAAATAAAAACTTTTTACAAAAAAAAAACAACCGACTTCCGAAATTAAAGTTATTTTTCACTTTGTAGTGTTTTTTTTTTTGAAGTCGGTTGTTTTTTTTTTCCTGTTCTTATCCCAATTTATTTGGGGTCAGAAAAGCATTTCTTTTTTTAATACAGAAAGAAAAAGATACCTAAGTAAACAAATAAATTCAACTCCATGAATTGAACCTTCTGTTTTAAATACTCTGTGGCGCCATGCATTGCGTTATCGTATTGTCAACGCCTAGTTTTAAACGTTCGTATTTACATAATATTCTACAATGGGACACGTCACGCTGCACGCTGGTAGAATATGAGATTAAGGTCTGTTTGTTTAAACCAAGGCTGCTCAACCAATTTTGAAGATGGCCCAAAATTTTGATTTCGCGATATCCGGCGGGCAATCTTTTGTAAATAAGACTTGCCTACAAATGTGGTAGATACGACACCTAACTATTAAAATGAATCAAAACTTTTAGTTAGGTACTCAGTTTATTAATAAATCTAATAAAAACTTCAATGAGACCTTAGAAGAGGTTTTTGTGGTGCTTACAATTTATCAATATTTAGCATCAAATCTCAGGTCGGTGGTAAAATCAAGCAAAAATATGTTTTCATTTAAGTACGGTATTTGTTTTTCACAAAGCTGAACGTTGAAAACAATTTTTTTTACAGAATAAAATGTAGAACAAAATCTGCAAAGCAAGAGGCAGGAAAGTATTCTTTTGGTACCAATTTCAAAACTGTTTCAGAGAAGTTTGGTTTTGGATTTATTTTATTTTTAGCTGGATATTGAATTCAGAATGGGTTCATAAACGGCAAAATATTTTTCAATTTGCTTTGATATCCCGAAATCTGTTCTAAAAAAAAAACCGGCCAAGCGCGAGTCGTACTCGCCCATGAAGGGTTCCGTAGCAGCAAGTAACATTGAATGAAAGGTAAATTGCGGTTTACGATTTATGACGTATTAAAAAAAAACTACTTGTTAGATCTCGTTCAAACCAATTTTCGGTGGAAGTTTACATGGTAATGTACATCATATATTTTTTTTAGTTTTATCATTCTCTTATTTTAGAAGTTACAGGGGGGGGGACACACATTTTACCACTTTGGAAGTGTCTCTCACGCAAACTATTCAGTTTAGAAAAAAATGATGTTAGAAACCTCAATATCATTTTTGAAGACCTATCCATAGATACCCCACACGTATGGGACTGATGAAAAAAATTTTTTTGAGTTTCAGTTCTAAGTATGGGGAACTCCAAAATTATTTGTTTTTTTTCTATTTTTATGTAAAAATCTTAATGCGGTTCACAGAATACATCTACTTACCAAGTTTCAACAGCGTAGCTCTTATAGTTTCGGAAAAAAGTGGCTGTGACATACGGATGGACAGACAGACAGACAGACAGACAGACAGACAGACAGACAGACATGACGAATCTATAAGGGTTCCGTTTTTTGCCATTTGGCAACGGAACCCTAAAAAAGACAGTCGCTGACCAGCTGACCGCTGTTGACGGGCAAATTCAATTACGCTAGCGGGCCTGGGTTTGAGCAGCCTTGGTTTAAACTTAGTACATATTAAAAAGAGAAATTATTTGATTTTTAGTATGTTTGTTTGTTACGATTTCACGCTAAAACGGCTGAATGGATTTGGATGAAATTTGGCACATGGGTAGTTTATAACCTGGATTAACACATAGGCTACTTTTTATTGCGTTATTCCCGAGACTTATGCGGGTGAAATCGCAGAGCGCTGCTAGTACACTACAATGTTACTGACAAGAGGCAAAATCATAAATACTACGAACATCAGAGGGTAATTAATGACTTATGAAGACCACGGAGACCTTGATAAAAAGCCGTAAATAACGAATCGGAAATAGGTAAGTATTGATGATACACGCCAGTTTTGAGATTTGAATTCCAAATTTTTCAAAATCATGGCGGTGAAATCACACGTCAATCTATCGCCTCACAGTCGCCCGATGTTAATATGTATAAAATTGCTTAGACGTTGATAAAGCTTAAGATATGAGAAAAAAAACCTGACTACCGAAACAGGCATGCGACACCTACATGCCTGTACACCTATAAAATTCAAAATTATAATGGCACGGCTTTACCTTGTACATTTTTGTACCTATGTCTTGATTTCTGTCAGAAACATATTCTTGTTTCATACTTTTTTAGAGCGTGATTTATCAGTACTTAGTCGGGTTTAGAAAGAAAGAAGAAAAGATATTTTTTAACAATTTAAACATATTTATTTACTTAGACAATATGATATACAGGGTGTTTGGCAGAACGTTGAACATACGAAAATGGTGGATAGGTGGGGTCATCTGCTACTTACTCAGCCCTAGTTTATTTGGCCCTGGCCCCCTGGATATTTTTTTTTTAATGCAGGTTGAAATTAGGATTTAAGTATTTTTTACATCTTTCTGTTATAAGAATCTGCCAATATTAAGAAAAAAATCCTGTTTTACCCATTTTTTTTATAAAAATTACACTTTAAAGTTAAGAAAGTTGTGAAACTAGAAGAAAGCAAAAAAAAATTTTTTTTTATATACAGGGCGCCAGGGCCAAATAAATTAGGGCTGAGTAAGTAGCAGATGACCCCACCTATCCACCATTTTCGTATGTTCAGCGTTCTGCCAAACACACCGGTTCCGCAAAGGGTGTGCCGCGGCACACTGGTGTGCCTTGATGAATCGTAGGTGTGCCGCGGAAAAATGTCAAGTTTTGTCAAAAGTTACAAAGATAATAACACCTAGACAATTTGAATAGTTGAGAGTTACGCGAATGAGGCGCCTTAATCACGCTACCACCAATGGTAATAACAATGTGCCCAAATGTCACGGCTATCGATTCAGAAAAAAAAGTGTAGACTTTGATAGTGAAACACTTGGAGCTATTAGCCGAAAAAATTAACTCCTAAGTGTGACCTGCGAACTATGGACTGGGTACGAAGTCCGTTTTCAGATAGAATTTTCCTTGGACACTTACCGATAAACGAGCAGGAAGAATTCATGCAGCTAAAAACGGATCGGACATTGAAGTTAAAACTTTTTGAAACGGAGCTAGAATATTTTTGGATGCATATAAAAAATAAATTTCCACTGCTTTCAAAGCGTGCTATTGCAGTTCTCTTACCATTTGCCACGACTTACTTATGCGAATTGGGGTTTTCAACACCAGAGAACGTCTGAGGATGATCGACGAAGAAATGTGAGCCACCTTATCGACGATGTGGAGACATCGTCGATAAGGCGGCTCACATTTCTTCGTTCGACTGTGCTCGGTTAAACAGGCTCACATATCACACACACACACAAAACACACACAACACAACACACACACACACATACACACCCAACAAACAACACAACACAACACAACAACACTCAACACAACACAACACTCAGCACAACTCAACACAACACACAACACAACACTCAACACAACACAACACAACACTCAACACAACACAACACTCAACACAACACAACACTCAACACAACACAACACTCAACACAACACAACACTCAACACAACACAACACTCAACACAACACAACACTCAACACAACACAACACTCAACACAACACAACACTCAACACAACAACACTCTATTATTAAACATTTTTTTTTTGGTGTGCCTTTAAGATTGATTGATTTGGTAGGTGTTCCTTGAACACAAAAAGTTTGCGGAACACTGCTCTAGAGGGCGCCATATTGCATTTAATATGATATCACATAGCCTATAAGCCAGCGGACAATCAAGACGCAAGGTCTTACAGCACAAATAAAGGGAAAATTCAGAAAAATAAAAAGTTGAAACTTGAGGTAAATTTTGGTACTTACAAGTTTACGCGAAAATCTAAATTTGCCCATATCTTTTTACCAATAAAAATGATACCAATTTTATTATGGCGGTATAATGGGTAGGTCCGACTCGACCAAGCAGCACCCGTCCACGAGACGAGTCCAATATCGGTCCAATCACCCTGCTGACACTCCATGTGATTTTTGGAAGCGATCGATTACACTAGTTTACAGTGAATCTGTTGCCGGGATTTTTTTTATACAGTGTGATTCTTCATAATGTGCTGTACACATATTGAAATGAGGGAATCTATGCTTAATTTTATAGACAAAAAATACAAAAAAAAAAAAAAAAATTGTACTAATTTTTTTATTCTCTTTAGCATTTTCTTTATAATTTTACAATTACTGTAAAAATTTATGAAAAAAATAAAGACTTTTGCTAAAAAAACATGTTTATTTTCAATTGAGGGTAGTTTTTTTTCTCCATTTTCATTTTATGTTGACGCCTAATTACTTCCAATCATTATGCAGTTTGTTTCATCGCGATAGATGTTTTAGTTTAAAAGTTACACAGGTTTGTTTAAAAAAAAAAACATAAAAAGTATAAAAAAATATTTAGATATTTTTTATGTCGTTAAAATTAAGCATAGATTCCCTCATTTCGATATGTGTACATTATGAAGAATCACACTGTATAATTAGATTTTTTTTATCAGTTGTAGATTTTGAGTTTCAGATATCTACGTTCAAAACAGAAAACACATGTATTTACTAAGAAAAAATTGACTAAAAAATTTAATTAAGCAGTTAGTTCTACAAAACTTTGTTCTAAAGCTCTCCTCTTATGTGTAGACTTTGGAAAATGGCGTATCAGGGACCAGCAATAGTCAGAAAAATAACTCCATAATTCTTTTCCTATTTCACGATAAAAATTAACTTTAGTACCTAGTCTTGATGCCAACTATTCTGAACCTTGTTTAGAAAGATTAAAATCTCTTACAAGATCATCTAATTTGTTTTGTGAAAAACATGTTGGTTCGTTGTATACATCTTCAAAATCAGTTTCATTTTCTGATGTTCTTGGTTCTTTATCGGTTTGTACTAATGGTTCAGATATATTTTTAGGTACTGAAGAGTCAGGTGAATGTTGCATTGGACGCTGAACACAAGTAGTATGTCCTTGGGTATCATTTAGCTCGATTTTTTGCGTTAGAGCCTTTTATGTTACAATAAAAACAGTCATCGATATGATTTTGTGGTTCACGCCAAATGGTTAGAGATTCAAATTTAAAAGCACTTCATTTGCCATCTTCCCACAATCTTAAATATTCAACACACAATTTACAAACACAATCAGGTGCCTAAGACTTTAAATTTTTATCCAAGAACATCCCAAAATACAGTAAAAAGGTGTTTGTTATTGACGAACTCTTAGATAACGTTTCTACAATTTTGAAACACATTCTCCACATATCTCATCTGTTACGATGCCTCATTGAGGTGGATAACAATTAAAATTCTATTGTGTCTCGTTAAAGGTTAAGTAGCAAAAATGATTTGGAATGTATAAACAAGTTCTCCTTGAAATACTCATGTCAGAAACACTTCAGATATTAATATTAACAAAATGATACACGCTCGTTATCAAAGTACAAAATTAAATATGCTTAGATGATAAAAATAAAAAATGAAGTATATTGAGCTGCACAACAATTACTGAGTGTAGATTTTAAAATAATATGTTATAAGCAGTGATCGGAGTAGGTAGAGTGATTTTATGTACTCGCATCATGAATAGTCATAGAAATCAAAACATAGATAAGCCTTTTTTCCGGGATTTGATTTTGGTACTTACGGGATTGAATCAAATCGATACTGGACATTTCAACTGTCGTAAAGGACATTGTATTCCTTGTCCTTTACGACATTTGAAATTTCCAGTGTCGAAATATTGTTAAAGTAAGGATTTTTAAACTACTACATTAGAAATTTAAAGAATGCGATAGATAAACATTTAAAATATATTATATTGTTTTATAGTAAACTTATCCTTTTCTTGGAGACCGATCACCTATACCTACACTATTAAAAAGACAGCAAAAGGGTTAAATATTTCTTATTCATATTGGTGTATTCTTTATTCTACACATTACAACATTTAAAATTCCTTAAAAAAGTCTTAATAATTTCAAAAACCCGGAATTCCGGGGGCATATCCATACTAATATATACGTGCCAGTGCATTGACCCCAAATCACTCTATATACTCCGATCACTGGTTATAAGTAACCAATATCAACCAAAAAGTTCGCGGCAATAGACAAACATTTAAATTTTGTAAACTAGTATTATCATTCCTTATTTAGATTCACTGATATCTGCACTGGAGCAGCGTTTAGATGACCAAAATTTGCCTGCTTTCGGATTAATTTCGCTAAATCCCAGTACAATGTTGAATATGTCGTTAATTGATAGCAAAGAAAAAAAAAAAATGCCGAAAGGTATGACCAGAGATCTCGAAAAACTAGATTTTACTGAAGTGTTAAAGGAGACGAACATTTTCTTTCCCGCAACAAAAAAAGCAATAAGTACTTATTTCCTTGGCACAACTAGGGACACGAAAAAAGTATCGATACTTTGTGGTATCGAGTACATTTCCATTCGATACCGATACTTTTGTACTCGATACTTTGCATGCGATACTTTTACTCAATGAGTACTTTTTGGCAGGTTTCGTATCGAATAAGAAATTAAGTATTAAATGGGTAATCTTAGAAATTACCCATTTAAAACTTGCGACCTTATGGCTTATGTTTATGGTTATTGCAACACCATCTAGTTCACTCGTTTTGAACCTTCTACAACATTACATCGATCTTTGCTCGAAATCGTTCCTTCCGTTAACAGTTAAATTCCTAACCTTTCCTTCATTCATTTACTACACTAATCAATCACTCATTTACTCACTCGTTCACCGTTGTTATTTGTTTTTTTCATGTCCTGCCCTACTGAAGTTAAACCGACGTTATTTACTGACTGATATTGACCTATGCTCTATGCGCATTAGGCCCTAAGAAAAGTACTCGATACCTTGAAATATCGATACTTTTGTTTCGATACTTTTATGAGTACGATATTTTTTTTTTCGATACTACTCATGAGTACAGTATCGATACTTTATATTCGATACCGTGTCCCTAGGCACAACCTTGCACTACAAGTAACATAGAGAAGTCCTTTTCTACACTGCGTCGTGTTAAAACATGGTTGTGATCAACGATGACTGAAAACCGTTTGAACGGCCTATGTATGCTCAGTGTACACCGAACGATCGTACAAAAAACTAAGGATACAATTGAATCTGAGGTGTTAAAACGGTTTTGTGAAGAACCTCAACGACTACTTTTTTTGTAAAATAAATTCAGTGATAGATATTTTGTTTTTCGTTTTTAACGTAACCTGACCCATTGCTCAAGCAGCATTTACCTTAGATATATTCTTAGTTTGTCTACGCCTGCCCCCACACCCCTTTTTTTTTTCTTGGGTGGGAAATTATCAAAATAACTTCTCCCGCTCTGGGCAGAGCGGGAGGGCTCAGACTCTTACTGACTAAAACCCACCCGTGTTCCTTCAGTTGCCATGTTGCCGGGGGGCCACAATGTCCCTATCGGTTTTCTTCGAACCCCCGGCAGGCATTGGCCCTAGCGGACCCCCCCCCCCCCTAACAAAATCCTAGCCACGCCCTTGAAGCGAAAAGTAATAAACAAAGGAAGTATTAATTATTTGAAAAACAAATTAATATGAAAATGAAATCTGATATTATTCAAAAAACAGCACTTCAATAATGTACCTACACCAGCAAAAACAATATCAAAAGAAGAGAGCAAGCTAGTACAGACAATGCCCCCGTGGTTGTACCCTAAATGCGTAATTAAATACACGATAAATCACAATTTGTTTCAATTTGAAACAAATTGCTTATCCATTGCTTCATAAATTGGAAAAAAAAAATCTGCTAGACAACGTAAAGAACGCTATGAATGTTGTTGAACTGTCAAATTGAGGCAAAATTGTTTACGAAAATAAGTTATGTAATTAGGGTACAGCACCGTATTGATAATACAGCACGCAAGTTTTCAGTAAAAAGTTTTTTTTACAATAATGGTATTACTTAGTGTAAAAAAACTTTTTACAAAAAACTTAGGCATACGCTTCCGCAGTTCTCGTTGTGACTCCGTGGCGTTCGGTTCGATAAAAAGTTGTAAAATAATTTTTGCTTAGATTTCTTTCCCAAAAAACTTGGAGCGGTATCTGATGAACACGGTGAAAGATTTCATCAGGACATATCGCACATTGAGAGGCGCTACAACGGAAAATGGTCAGAAACAATGCTTGCCGACTTATGTTGGTCGATTCGTCGCGAAACTCCTAGAAAATATGAAAAGAAAAAAAACTACTAAGTGAATGATATAAACAATAAGTAATTGTCTTATGGTTTATAATGTTCTTAGTGTAATTATATCTAATATTTTGTCCTAATTATTAAAACGATGATTTGTTTTTCGAACAAAAAATTGTTTTCCTTAAAAATTCCTTCACAAAAAATGTACCTATACGTGATACATATTTTTAAAACCAAGTTTCTGTTGAGAAGTATCACATCTATAATAATCTTGCACAATAATAAGAACGAAGGCAATTATTATTTTTTTGCAGACCATTGCATTTAGTCTTTATTTTATTAAAATCGGCCCACTCTATCAAAAGTTATTACAATTTAAATGAATAAACTTACCTTTCTAACATATAGGTATTATGTGTTCAATGGCGGCAAAAGTAGATAATTATACGAATCAGTGGTGATAATAATAGTAAAATAAATAATTTGTATTTTAAGAAAGGTATTTAGAATCAATTATAACTCCGTTTTATTTATTTAAAAAAAACCGGACATGTGTGAGTAGGACTTGCGCCCTAAGGGTTCCGTCTCAAAGCTGTGCTTGCTCGGCTGCCCAAATTTCCAAATCTGGATTGAAGGACAAACACAACTTTTCACTTGCAAACACAAATATTAAGACAGGGCCTACGAATTTTTGATCCCAGATTGAAGAAAATACTTAACTTTGCAGTTCAAATATAACTATAAATTACCAATTTTCGGATTTACCTCTTAACTTGACCTTACTTCTCGCCAAACTTTATGCTGCTGGGCCAACGGGAGTACCAAATAGACTGGTTTATTTACGAGTATCAAAATATGCGGCATAAATGGCCGTATATTTTTACTGCGTTTACTTGGCAGTTTGATTTTCGTTACAGGTCCAAGAAACCGTAGATCTAAGTTTTTGATATCTATTTCAATTTGATGCCTCCACACATTCCAGAGAAAAATGGTCTTGACAGACAACGAAGTCATCCTTTACGGGTTTCAATTTTTCATTTTGAGGTACGGAACCCTAAAACAGATTTATTATCTGCCTGTAAAATTTTCATGCTGTAACAGCTGAACGGATTTAGATGAAAGGCATACGGATAGGCCATGACCTGGGTTAGGACATAGGATACTCTGAATCACGGTAGCACGTTTCTGTGGGAAAGCTAGTCCTAACCTAAATTATAAATGCGAAAGTTTGTTTGTTTGTTTGGTTACGCTTTCACGCTAAAATGGCTGAACGGATTTGGATGAAATTAAGCACATGGGTAGACCATGACCTGGATTAGGACATAGGATACTTTTAACCTGGTAGTGCGTTCCCGTTGGATAGTTTCCGACATGCACGCGGGCGAAGCCGCTGGCAAAAGCTAGTAATTTATAATTATTGGGTGTGCCTCCACTGCCAGCGCCGGCTTCCGATTTTTCTGCCGGCGCCAGCTCCTGAATTGACTGCCGGCGCCGGTTGCTGAATTGGCTGCCGGCGCTGAGTTTGGAAAAAAGGCCGAAAATGGGGTTCATAATTTGGTATATTGGAGTAGATCCATATTTAAAAAACGAACTAGTTAGACTAGGTTAAATATTTTTACTCGCAAAAAAGTTTAGGTTAGGTTAGAACTGTGACCCTCTACGCACGAGCCGAGCGAGCGTAGCGAGCGGTGCCGCGGCAGCGGCCGCCGAGTGCCAAAAACGACTAGAATATATTAAAAAAATACTTTAGTTAGGGTTAGTTAGTTGGAGTTCTGAACGCCGCGCCGCGCGCCGCCGGTATCCATTATGGGAGCCGACGGTGCCGGCCACAGAGTATGTAATGTGCCGGCTGCCGACAGTAATGTCATACCGGTTCCCAATGGCGTTATTTTTGGGAGCCGGCGCCGGCAGAGGAGGCACTCTCTTATAATTACGCTTAGTAACATTATTCTCATGTGACTTTGTAAAATAAGACCTGGATGAGAATCGCACAGACCAGGGAAGCATGGCACAAAAGGGAGCAGCCCTTTAATCAGCTGTGAATGGAACAAGTCTGCCAATGATGATGATGATGTCATCATTGGATGATGATGAAGTGACTTTGTATCTTTTTTGGGACATTTCACATTTGTAAAGTTTTGCCAAGCAATTTAAAAAGATAATATTTATAATTATTACTCACAAAATTTCTATGTAAACAGCAATTTCCGGAGTGCCTCTCCGTGCAGTCCGAAACAAGACGGAGCCAAACCAGCTTCAGACAAGTCTAATCACGCGTATCAGAAAGCTGAAAAAAAGTAAAATAAAATAGATCCTAATGCCTTTTTTTTACTTAAGTCAAACCAGTACGAACCTGAGTCGGTCGTTAGACGTCAAGCTACACGGTCGTTTTGGTAGCATGCTCCGTCCCAATTTTTTTTTACGAGACCTTTTTTGCCTTGTTGCATATGTGCGGGTCGCTTGCCGGCGAAATCGAACAGTAATTCCTTGTTTTGATACTGCTGTGACTTAACAGCCGCCAAATAATTACATTAAATTAGTGCTAAAGTGAAGTGCCTACCTACGTGCCTTCCTGACCTCAGGCGAGCATCATACAATATAATCTGGTGAGACCTTTCCAATCTTTCAGGGCGTTACTTCCCTCTGCAAAATCGTTATTTTATTGATGAGTGGAGGTCATTATAAATCCATACATCTTATATGCTGTATTTACAATTTGTTCGACCAACTTTAAACTATAATACGTGCGTGATTATGTGCAGTGCAGTGTGTGTTCCAAAACTGTTTGGGGTAATTTTTTTTGCGAGTGCGCATTCTTTTGTAGACAAGTGAATCAAGGGTTGCAGGTAGATGTTGACCAGCAAAGTATTCCTTTTAGATTTTATTGCTCTTGACTCTGACATTGTATTTTGAACCCTATAACTTCGAAGCCAAGTATAATTTTTGTGTTTATTCGGGTGATAAAGTTATATTTTTGTGAAGCTGTTCTTGTTAAGTTAAATATTTGTGAAGTTAAAGACGACTGAAGACCGAGATAAGATGCTCCTAGCGAGATTTACAAGAAACATGAAACTGATAGAAGCCAAACGAAGACAAAGGAAACAGCAACATGTAACACGGCATAGCAGTGACATAGAAAAGAGTCGAGTTAACCCCGCCAAAAGATGCATCGCTGGACATGAATTAATCTGGCGACGACGTAGTCTTTACAGATTATGCCCATCCATAGATATCACCCGTTGTGTGTCCACGGTTCCAAAATTGTCTTTAAGTTCAAGGGAGTTTTTTGTGTGAGTCAGTGCAGCCCCTTTTGCAGATGTGCGCCCGCCGCGCCGACCCGTAAGCCGCGTAACAATTGGTATTTTTTAACTTTTAAGATACTCACTATTTGTGTGAAATATGGAATGCCATATATCTCAACAAATGTGCTGTGACGGTGAAAGT
This sequence comes from Agrochola lychnidis, assembly GCA_963680765.1. Taxonomy (NCBI): domain Eukaryota; kingdom Metazoa; phylum Arthropoda; class Insecta; order Lepidoptera; family Noctuidae; genus Agrochola; species Agrochola lychnidis. The sequence continues at coordinate 17,070,408 of OY796872.1, forward strand.
GTACAGATTGTGCAAAATACGACGTACTTTGTTTTTTATAATTTACTATTTTTATTTATTATTTACTCAAACTGCTGTCTACAGGGCGATTGGTAATTACGTACATTCCCTGAAAAGGGGATATCAAATCGAGTTTTTATGCCGGTAAAGTTTTATGGATACTTTCCGCCTTATAAAAACTGCTAATATAAGAAATCAACTCAATTCTGGACTCAAATTTTATACCTTTCTGATATCCTGCTCGAAATATGACCGAACGAGGGTATTGATATTTATTTCCATTGAAAAAACGAAAAAACCTCTGTGGGTTTTTTACGGTCTTTTTCATTTTCATTCTCAAAAACAAAAGTCATAACAAAAATATGATTCTGCAATGCTATTTATTGATGAGTGTGGGTAAGCGTTACTATAGCGATCGGGCGCTGCGAGCGGGAATGGTCCTAGCGGTGTTCAGATATGCGCCCGCGATAGTACTAACAAAAAACAAGAATTCGGGCGACGCGGGTCGGAATTTTTGTCGGGGTCTTAGTAATTACTTCTGCCAAATAGTGTGTATAACTCACAACCATATTATTTGCAAACGCATCAACCTGAGGTGAACAGCGGCCAGTCACAAGGCGTACTTGTAGGTACCACGTCGGAGCTGAACATAAACAACGAGGAGCCGGCCGATGTCGCCCTGGACATTGCTGCGGACAACTCATCAGAACGAAAAGGAATAGAATCGAGATAGCAGTTTAACCCCGCCAAAAGATTCACCAGTGAAGCTGTACTTGCACCAGCCTAGCGAAGAGAATCATCATGAGAGACTTGATTAACCATACTAGGAATAACACAAAACAAGAGAAAATTCATGAAAGGTTAGACGGAAAAAACCGTAACCAAATGCATCAAGAATCACAGGATGTGCTATCTCGCACATGTTCACAGTCGCCGCAAACTATATCCGTATATACATGCAGTACAAGACCAAATCCAAGAAAGCCGGCCTACTTATTTACACATGTAATGATATCCTAAACCAGGATATGACTTACTTCGACAAGGAAATCACTTTTGGATGGACATGTCTGAAGACCCAGATAAGATTAAGAAGACTGCTAGCGAGATTTACAAGAAACCTGAAACGGAACCAGCCTAGCGGCGCCGTCGTAAAAAGATGCCCATCCATAGATAAATATCACCCGTCTCTCCACTATTCCATTGCTTACTCAAGGATGCATATCCGGTAGGCTCGCAAATCCATCCTTATCCTAAGGGCACGTCTTCCCTACCATTATCGCGCCCCCTGGTCTACTCCTGGATATGCAATGGCTTCTGTAGCCCCATGAAGCATGAGGCTCCAGCGGCTAGTGCAAATCTCGGGGTTCATTCGATTTATCGAGTCTGGTTAACCCACGCTGGGGTCGGTGCATTTCATTCATTCATTCATTCATTCATTAAGTCAAACCAGTACGAACCTGCACAAAAAAAAAATTGATAGGTAGTTAAAAAGAAAAGCTAACTATGCCGCATTCCGAGTTACGCTAAGTGTTTTTTAATATCGCGAATCCGACCAAATTTAATAGTCACAAAATATAAGGGCTAATAGTCACAAAATATAAGGGCTATTGAGTAATAATTATTGTGACTATAAAATTTGGTCGGATTCGCGATATTCACTTTTAGCGTAACTCGGAATGCAGGATATACGTATTCCGATGTGAGAATCCGTTACTGACATCTGTCAGATAAATTCAGTTCTTTCAGTTATTTTACATCTGACATCAACGACAGTGAAGATCACTGTGATGTAAAATCACAGGTGAAGGGACTGCAAACGTTGTGTACAAAAGAATACGTGTTTTTCGAATTTAAACTTTATTAGTTCCTAATCGTGTCCAACTGACAGGTGGCAGGAATACATTCTCTCGGTGGCCGGAAGCGTGGAACTTTGCCAGATACTTGATTAATATCCAGCGGATACTAAATTTTCTAACAAACTACGTTAAGATAGGTATTAAGATACTGTCATGTAAAGATTGATTAAAAATATAAATAAAGCCCCAACCATTCTTGTAATTTATTGTAAAATAAAAATATTATCCTCAAAGGACTTAAGTATAAAGTCAAATAAATTGACAATCTATCAATAATATTATGCTATTTGCTTGCTTCCCTTATGAAGGACGATGCAGGAATCAACCTGTTTTTCAAGCCTCACTGACACATCTACATAGGTACATGCTCGCGCGGTAAGTGTATGTTCGGCCGTGTATCCGACTGACTATGCGGCTTTTAAGATGGCCGGATATTCGCGATATCATTATACAATGTCGCCCATCGGCATGTGCCCGCCCGCATTTTACTGAATGTTCATGAAAAAATATCGTTTTTTTTTCTTTTTTTCAAAATGGTTTAACGAACTCACACTTGCGTTTTTTTTTAGAAAAATGTTTTCGCCTCCGTTTTTTTTGCATAGTTGACAAATTTTAATAAAAAATATTAGTTAATTCGATAAAATAACTCATAAGCTTTTGGAAATAATCAACAGAATTCAAATCGAGCCAATAACATCGAAGATATGGCAAACGCTACTCAAGACATAAAAAAATTGAATAACATGAAAAATATTAAAGATCCCCCTTTCAAACTTATTTTTCGATCATTTTTCATAAATATTCCGAAAAATTCGGGCAAAAATTCGAATGTATAATATTAGGCCACGTCCCCTATAGAAACGTAAGTATGTTTATTTTTTTGCCGGATCGCGAACATAGACTAACATAATGTACAATGGTGCCGATTCCCTTGTTTACAAACTAAACTAAATTTAAGTTCAGTGCCTCTTTTTCTTTCTATTTCATTAAGAAAAGGAGTGAAGATAAATTTTAGTTTAGTCCTGTCAAATTAATCAGTGCTTGACGTAAATTGACGTAATTTTAGTAGGCAAGTTTTTAATCACGTCTAAACTTGTATGGAGTAGGTAGTGATAGGTGCTGATTAATTTGACAGGACTAAACTAAAATTCATCTTTTGTCCTTTTCTTAATGAAATAGAAAGAAAAAGATGCACTGAACTTAAATTTAGTTTAGTTTGTAAACAAGGGAATCGGCACCATTGTACATTATGTTAGTCTATGTTCGCGATCCGGCAAAAAAATAAACATACTTACGTTTCTATAGGGGACGTGGCCTAATATTATACATTCGAATACCACTACCTGCTACCAGTGACAGGAACTTATCATATCATCTACATACTAAGTGGGGAAAAAATACGTATTTTGTAGCTAACTCAAAAACTACCCAAGCAAAGTTAATAAAATTTATATGGGACCAATTTGAAAGCATACCCTTTCAAACAAAAAAGAATTTTCGAAATCGGTCTACAAATGACGGAGAAATCGGCGGACATACATTAAAAAAAAACATACGCAACGAACATATAACCTCCTCCTTTTTGGAAGTCGGTTAAAAAAGAATTTGATACTTTATTAGTCTTTTTTGCTTTTGATAGGGCATTTTGTTTATGTTCTGATTTATTCCTGGTAAAGAATAGTCACTTTAATATGATGCAGTGTGGATTTGATACAGTTTCGTCATCGTGGAAGTAGAGCATAGGTACGACATAGTCTATTACAAATAAGCAAAAATTAAAAGGCAAAATATCAAAATCATTAGATCTACATGAAAAATTATACCTTATATAAAAAAATTTGGGGTTGCCCAATTATTCCATTGCAGACTTAGCATGGCCAGACTCTGAAAGACTCTAGAAAGGAGGTGGCTTTTGAGACGTCGTCGGTTATAGCGATGTCATGTATGGAAGAAGTCAACATACTGCGCTGTCCCCAAACAAATTGGGTTAAGGGCGGGAGGATGATGGACAAGACAGTTTATTGCTAAAGACAATATCAGATGCTTCACTTTTTTAAACTTCACAATATTAGTACTTAAAGAAGTATAGCATTATTGCATTTCATGAGGTAGGTTCAGGGGCTTGTGGCTAAGTTACAACAGCTGCACGGGTCGATCGATCAGGTTAAGCTACGCTTGCCGCGGTTGGTCTGTGGATGGGTGACCATCTTTACATACCAAGACCCCTCCGTGCCTCGGAAAGCACGTTAAGCCATTGGTCTCGGCTGTCATTTGTAGATCTTTGACAGTCGTTACTGGTAGTTAGAAGCCCAAAAAGTCTGACAACCAGTCTTACCAAGGGGTATCGTGTTACCTAGTTACTAAGTTGTGGAGGTCAGATAGGCAGTCGCTCCATGTAAAATACTGATATTCAGCTGCATCCGGTTAGACTGGAAGCCGACCCCAACATGGTTGGGAAAAGGCTAGGCAGATGATGATGAGGTAGGTTCCCCTGGCAAGATCTTTTATGAAGAGTTCGGTCAGTGGGTCGTCTTAGGGGCAGACTACACCTATACCAGGCTAGTCTTCATCATTTAACTGTCCAAATAAAAGGAAGTAAGATCCTAATTATGTACAAAAAAGGAACACAGGTAGGTACACAAGTTTAAAAAGAAAAAACTTACCAAATGTACTTAAATGACTGGAAACTGACTAAAATTTAAAACTTATTTTAATCAAATATTGTACAAACCATTACTTTTTTATGAAATAAGGTAAAAATATGGGATTTTTCCTTAAGAAATAGGAGGAAGTTAACCCAATTTCGGTCAGTGAGAATTTTGTTGAGGTCAATTTCGAATGCAAATTAATGTGATAGCTACTATTATAATTATTTTGCTACCAACTTTTAAAAAAGTACTTATCCTGGTAATGTAAACAATATTTTTTTACTCACCCGGTTAAGGAAAATATGAACACTGACTACCTAAACACTTGGCGTTGATTACACAATGAGATTCACTATTATCCACGATGTATGCAATTTTTTACGACATATTTTTTAAAGCTAAACTACTAATAAACATAAACACAAGACCGCATTAGAGTAATTAAAAACCGTATTACCGATAAGAAAATTTACGAGGAATCTTTTCTATCAAATTAATTTGACAGGTCTTTGACATAACCACAGATTACACTTATCCACAGACAACTATGATTCAGAGAGTTTATGAAGATAGCTACGCAGCGTACGTTTTTGTTTTCATTTTGTTTTCAAGATACAGAATAATAAAAAATATAAGATTTAGCGATTACCGAGATATTTTGTACAGACGCCAGCACATCAAGCTATCCGAAACTGTCAAATTTTCCCAATCAACTTTGAACTTTAGACATCAGCGATAAAGTTGAAAATCTATTAAATAAATTTGACAGATAGTAGTAGCTTGATGTGCTGGCGTCTGTACATAAAGTAGGTTAAAATTTGTTTTTTGCTTGTAAGTAATCCTTTGAAATACAAAACAACAGATATCAATCCCAAGATTACTAAAGCAATAATAATAATTTTCACCATTATGTCCGCCTCCTTTTTAGGGTTCTCTACCCAAAGAGTGCCCCATAGTAAGGGTCCGCTGTCCGTCCATCCGTCTATTAGAGGGCTGTATCTTTTGATCCATAATAGGTAGACACTTGAAAATTTTCTTGAGTGTGTACTACTATCCTGGCCGATATAAACATAAAATAAAGTTAAAAATTAAAGGCCGAAAAAAAAAACACGTATCTTGTAAGGGGACCTCCCCTTACAAGATACGTGTTTTTTTTTTCGGCGTTTTTTGAAAATATTTATCAATATTGTATGGTGCTACGGAACCCTTTGTGTGCGAGTCCGACTCGCATTTGGCCGCTATTTTCACCTTTGGTCTTTATACTTTTTGGCATTTTGATTTATTTTCAACTAACATACTTCATGTACAGACGCCAGCACATCAAGCTACTACAATCTGTCAAATTTATTCAATAGATTTTCAACTTTATCGCTGAAATCTAAGGTTCAAAGTTGATTGGGAAAATTTGACAGTTTCGAGTAGCTTAATGTGCTGGCGTCTGTACCTACCTGTAAAAATGTCGGCCAGACTAAAAGATGACCGTTTACTGAACAAGTTGGAAAAAAATGTTGGGATGGGGGTAGTCGATATGATGATTTACAAATGAATGGCTGTCTCAATTCAGAAGAACTAACACTCATTTCAGAGCGAAAAGGAAATTGTAATCAAACCGAGGCCGGTCATTATCTAATAGTCATGGAACAGTAATATAAGTACCTAATTAGGAAGTGACGCAAAATCACAGTGTAGATTACGTTCTCTTATCATATCATTGCGCTTGTATTGTCCAACGGGGTAGGTAACTAGAGGTAGGCAGAAGTGTATAGTCATAGATCGATAATACTTAATTTCGATAGTTTTTTTTTTTAATGTTTATTATTCAAAAAACAAAAGTTTACTTACATGCATTTGATACACTTTACACATACCACACAAACCATCGCGGGTTTATCAGCGGTAGGGCCAGACACGGCAACTCGGTGCCACTACATCGATTCTAAACTGCTTATCATAATTTGATAAATGAAGTATCGTATATGTATATGCTATGTGACGACTGACGCCACATTACGAATATGGCGCTCTCTAGAGGACATAATAAAATGATGGATATTTTTTTTTTCTACCTTTTATTTAATTTATACTTATGTTTGCTTACCATTCTACACTGTGAAATTTGAATCACAGTTTTGCTAGAACAAACGTTATTCAGACCATGGTCTACTACCATTCTACAGCATCCAATAAAAAAAAAAACATAATTGATTTTTGAAAAAACACAAAAAGACAAAGTTTTAAATGTCAAGATTATCTACTGCTTACTAAATTTCGTTTAAGGAGGTACAGACGCCAGCACATCAAGCTACCCGAAACTGTCAAATTTTCCCAATCAACTTTGAACCTTTAGACTTCAGCGATAAAGTTGAAAATCTTTTAAATAAATTTGACAGATTGTAGTAGCTTGATGTGCTGGCGTCTGTACATTTCCCTGTAAACAATGCTGTGTCCCATGCGTGGTGTCTGTGTTGTAGGGAGTAACGATAATCTTGACATTTTAAACTTTTTTTTTTGTGTTTTTTCAAAAACCATTAATGTTTTTTTTATTGGATGCTTTAGAATGGTACCGGTCAACTGCCCTAATTTTGCCTGGCGTCCTATGTTTGCCTATAATAAAAAAAACTGTAGTTATATTTTTCATTTTCCTTTATGGCAATCAAAGCTGAGTTTTCATAGAGAGCTTTAAGTTTCGATTGTCATACAAGTAAAATTTAAAAGATATTACAGCTTTTTCATTATAGGCAAACATAGGACGCCAGGCAAAGTTAGGGCAGTTGACGGTAGTAGACTATGGTCTGAACAAAGTTTGTTCTAGCAAAACTGTGATTCAAATTTCACGGTGTATAAACCTATCTATTGTCAAAGTTGTATGTTTTTTGTAAGTAAATATTTTTTTTTATATTATTAGATATTTTATATGTTTAAATATCTCGAGAACTTAGGGTCCCGGTCTTCTGGAAGGTGTACGAGGGGCCGAAGCCAACTCGCAGAAGCCTCTTAGACAATTTTAAATGGAATGAGGCACCAACCGAAGATTATCCCTGTATGCACTATGCACGTGCACCCAAAGACAACCCCCGGTTGGTGTAGAACTATAGCAGAATATGAAAACAAAACATATTGGGCTATGGGTTTGGGTGGCTATAGTGGATTTGCTACCTTAAACTATGGAATAACTATGTCCCCTGCCTGACCAATGTTAAATACTATACAAGGATAAAATGGCAGGCGACTTGCACACTTAATAATGGGCCCCCACAAACTGTCACTAGCACATAGTGACGTAGTGACAAGGGGGCAACATGTCCTGAGGTGCTTGAGGAGTGGAGAGGTATTCCACGGCTTTCAGAACAATTCCAAAGCCCGGAAGATGGTCAAGATCCTTACGAGCACTTACTGGAATACTTCCTTCCTCTGAGCACGTTTGCTCTTGCGAATCTCCACTCAAGCTGGCCAATTAAGGCAAGAATGAGGTGGGAGCTCCGTTCCTCGTCAGTGTTCACTCCAAGCGGCCAAGAAAGGCAAGCCAGAGATGAGGAACAAGATTTCTCCCGGGAGATAGGGTCCGTGGGGTCGCTACTGCCCAACAGCTCGCCACATGCTGCCCTGCGGGTATTTGTATCTCTCTTGGTCTGGCTTGGCGGCTTATGCTAAATTCAATTTCCTTACAAAATAAAGTCCATCATGACGTCACTTCGGTCACGTGACACCGCGGTTTCTATGAGCCGGGTAAGCCGGTATGTGACGAGTTATTGTAGGCACCTAATAGCAGAAACGTGCGCGCGGGAGCGAGAAGGAATTAGTGCTATTGCACCAGCTCTTTCTGGCACACGCATTTGATTCGGTAGTTTTCGTTGAATTTCGTAATACGTTCGGCTAGGAGTTGAAGGAGTTCGGAGTTCGTAAACATTTCATTAATCGTATGACAATGTGTGGTTGTTTTTTGACGTAATCGCATTAGAACCATATTAATTTGCATTTTGTTCGCTCAGTATTAATTGAATTCATTCGTTTATCATTACTACTATTATTAATATTTGTTTGTAGTTATAGGACCTGTATACCTGTGGACCAAGTATACCCAGCGGGCCTTTAGCGACCTGCGCGTCCAGTACAATAACGCTTTTAGGGTGCTTTTGGGGTTGCCGTGGTGATGTAGCGCGTCAGGGATGTTTGCGGAAGCGCGCGTCGACGGGTTCGCCGCGATTATGCGGAAGCGATGCGCATCCATGATGGCGCGCTTGCGCTCCTGCTCCAATGGTATCCTGAATGTGTTTTCAGACCGGTGGGATTCTCCCCACTTACAGAGGTGGATAAGTATTCAGACACATTAGTGTACCATTGGACGAACTGTTCAATGGTACATTGGTTGTTTATTATTATTAATTTAATTTATTACTAACATTAGGCTAAGCTATACTGGTACTAACACTTTATGGATGTTTATCTGAATTAAAATATTTGAATTTGAATGATTAACATAGTGTTTTGAGAATGATTAACATGGTGTTTTGTGTGTTGTGAATGTAAAGTACGTTGAAATTAGGTATTTGGGGTAAGTAGATAGTTTAATAAGCTGAAATTACTTATTTAAAGTAGATTTGAAAACCACTTAGTACGATCTTATTAGGATGGCGGCATTCATAGTTTTAGAATGTCGTTTGACAATTACTTTGTGAAGAAAAAATTCTTTTTAAGGTTAAGTTTTGAAAATACGCGCTCGGTTTTTTCAAACATTTTAATGTTTCCCTTTACGATAAATATTAATGACTGACTGGCAGTCGTTTTAATAAAATGTATTGTTCCCGTGTTTACTTTTCTTACATTGTAGTTGTCTATAGAATATAGTTTTTTTTTACATTTTAATCTGATGAATTCATCAAAAAAAGATGTGCAGATTGAAAAACACATTCGTATCTGTTTTATGAGTTCGGGACTGGTAGGAATAGAATTATTTTTACTAATTTGCATGAAGCTCATAATAGAAAAGGAGTATATGGGTTTTTTTTCTGCTCCAGCTCCATAAAATCAGCCTAAGCTACTGCCTGCTACGTACCTAAATAACAGTGACAAGAACTTATCGTAATTATTATTCACATCATCATCATCATTTCAGCCGAAAGACGTCCACTGCTGAACAAAGGCCTCCCCCAAGCACCTCCACTTCGACCGATTCTGTGCTTTCCGCATCCAGCGGATTCCTGCGGCCTTCACAAGGTCCACATACTAAGTGGAAAAAATACGTAGGTATTGGTGCCGATTCTCTTGTACACCGAACTAAACTAACTAAACTATCACTAAAATTCCTTACTTTTGACTATGAGAATCTCAAAGCTATTCTGCAAAATAAATTCTCTAAATTTAAAAATAATTTTGACACATCTAAATCGAATTTGACAACCGCGACTCCACACGTGATACCTAACCACGTGAATATTTTTAGAGCCGGAGGCGCGCAGGGGGGGCAGCCACGACGTGTTTTATATGGATTTTTCACTTTTTGTGTGGAAAATAAGAAAAAATATTACCTGCATGTAGAGTGTTAGGGGTTAAAGGATTTTATAAAGGGTGTCGAAATTTTCATTATTTTTGCGATTGGACACACCGTTTTCGAGATATATGAGCAAAAGAAAAAAAAATATTCAGTACTGTTTTTTCATCTAAAGTCGAGGTGTTGGTGTGAATTTTAGTTCATGACAACCAATTTTATTCCACATGTTTTTAGTCGCGATTAAAAATAGTCATATTTAGTTAGAAAATCTAAATTTTAGGTTAAAAACGTCAAATTCAGAATAGCAAAATTGCCATTTTCACTAAACTAATATCTCAGTGCCATCTTAGTGCTGTCAAACTAAAATATAGTTAAGTTGTGTCACTTTAGTCTATTTCAGAATGGGAAATCGTCGTTTGACAGGAATAAACTAAATTTTGGTGATTTTTAGTTTAGTTTAGAGGCATTTGTGACAAGAGAATCGGCACCAGTATTGAAGCGAACTCAAAAACTACCTTAGTAACGGACCAAAGGTAAAACAATTTATATGGGACCACCTCTGAAGTGTGACCTACCACCAAACTATAAAAGAATCATCAAAATCAATTCATAATATTGACGGAGTTATCGCGTAACAGACATACAAAAACACACAGTCGGATTGAGAACCTCCTCTTTTTGGAAGTCGGTTAAAAAGCGATTTCCAATCTGTAAGCGATTAGTAGCGATGGAGAGCAGTGGTGGCCCAGTGGTAACGGCCGCGACTTACGAGTTGTAGGTCGTAGGTTCGATCCCAGACAGGCGCTTTACTTTGTGTAAATTATTTCATTACCACTGCTCTCAAAACGGTGAAGGAAAACATCGTGAGGAAACCGGCATGTCCTAGAACCGAAAATTCGAAGACATATGTGACATCTACCAACCCGCACTGGGCCCGCGTGGTGGATTACGGCCCACTCCCTCTCACAGAGAGGAGGCCTGTGTCCCAGCAGTGGGAACATTATAGGCTGATGATGAAGCGATTAGTTTCACACCCTTGCGTGCTAGCCTTGTACAGAACGGAAAGACGCACCACTGCTCTCAACACTTACATAACACTATCTTATTCTGTCGTATGGTCGTACGTAACTTAATGAACACTTTACGAAACAGCTTTCACTGCCACATCGCGACAGTCGCATACTTAATAATATTAGGCCTGAGTCCAAACATTTTTTTTTTAAGTGAAAACTTCTTTAAGCACGTAGGGCATTTTTGAGATGGGACTAAACTATTGATTTCGCGACACCATGGCGACACTTCATTTTGTAAACGCGATTGTGCTCTTTATTTTTGTATAACTTTACGGATCAATGTTCTATGCAAGTATTTTTACTTTAAAGGTTTTGTAAACGCGATTATGCTCTTTATTTATATTAAGTTACGGATCAATGTTCTATGCAAGTATTTTTACTTTTAAAGTTTCGGAAGTATTATTTTTTGTAAACGCGATTGTGTTCTTTATTAAGACAAGATTACGGACCAATGTTCTATACAAGTATTTTTCTTCCACCAATGCGATCTTGTTTCACCATTTTTTTTTGTCTGTCTTGTTGATTATTAAAAAATATTGAACACGTATTTTTTTCTTTTTTGACGTAATCAGATTACGGCGACACATTGACTTAAAATGTGGCATGCATGACGTCACGCCTTGCTAGATTTAATACTGCGTTGTGACGTAGCGAGCCCCCACTCCCCAACTTTAGTGTGTGTTTTCTAAGTTATTTTTGATTAATATGATAAAGCAAAAAATACGTGTCTAATATTTTTTTACTTTCTGAAAGACGGACTAAATAGTTTTTTTTTTACCTATGCAACTACTGTATTGACGGCAATTAAGGAGCTCAATGTAGGCAATAGGTAGAACCCTTAAACTACGAAAATAGCCTGTATTATTATTAAATAAAGGCGCTATCAAAGTTATATTAAATCGTTACCATAAACGGACGGTGAGTGCATGTACAGCTATATAACAAGCTATACATTTCCAGCATAAGCTGATTGACCTGTCATTGTACGGAAATCTTATAGAATGCGAGATCAGCTTAAGGCGACGATAAACGACTTTTAATGATTTTATACTGAAGATCACGTCTAAACGAGTAGTGTTAATGATTTGGAAAAAATATATGTTAAACTAGAGTGTTTTTTAATAACTTAATACAGGAATATTTTAGATTATATTTACAACATACATAGTCCCAAGTAGTGATGTGCTGGATATCCGTATCCGCGGATATCCGCGGATATTCGAGGGAGAAAAGAAATATCTATATCCAGTATCTGTATACATTTCATTACGTATTCATTACGTATACGTAATGAAATGTATTAATATAAAAGATCCGTTCAAGATCCGCCAAAAAGTAACGGACACAGATCTTTTTTCTCCCTCGGATATCCGCGGATATGGATATCCGGCACATGACTGTGAAATTAATTTGTGAAGTTATGTCTAACGCGGATAAAAAACTAAGAATCACGCAAAATCTATCAAGTGTATTTTTCTGAAACCTTCACCATTTTAAAGATAATTTAATTATTGATCTTTTAGTATACGTGTTTTATTAAAATACCTTTTGTTTTATGTAAAATAAATTAATAATGCGTCTAATTTGGGACAGCGTTCCTTGATGGGCGAGTCCTATTACTGGCTGGACGTACGACGCGTTGCGTGAGCTCAGTACAGAACACGCAAGCTATCAAGCTAACCACTCAAGGTCACTGTCATTATATCTGTGCGTGTGTGTGAAATGTATAGCTTGATTAGTTGAAATTATGTAGCCGTGTGTACGTACCAGTCGATTGCGCGTCGGTGGTAAAACTTTGACCTTGAACTGGGCTAGCATAGTACACACGGCTACACATCATGCTATACGATTCCAGTATAAGCTGACCTCACATTGTACGGAAATCCTATACAATGCGAAATCAGCATAAACTGGAAATGTATAGCTTGATGTATGGCCGTGTGTACTTACTGAGTAAAGTAAAATCAGTGATAGCCTAGTGGTGTGACCGTCGGACTGTCAAGTCATAGGTCTATAGTTCGAACCCAAGGCACGAACCTCTGACTTTTCAAATTCGTGTGCGAATTGTATAATTATCACTTGCTTCAAAAACGGTGAAGGAAAACGTCGTGAGGAAACCGGCATGCCTGAGAGACAAATTTCTCGACGGCATGTGAAGCCAAGTCAGAGGCCCATGGGCAGCTTTAAGACTCTGAAACCAGGGGGTCTACTCTCACACACGAAAAGAAGAAGCCCATAAAAAAAATTTGCAGTGCTGGCTGGGCCTTATATTGTTATTCACAAAAAAACAACATATCGACGGTTGAAAGGCTAATTGATCTAAGCGACATTTTGTAAAACTTGCTCCTGCAATTTTATGATTCGTCCTCCTGGACGGATCATAGTTATTTTTTTTTGAAAAAAAAAATCATAAAACAACAACTATTTAATAGACTTTTATTTACTTAAATCAATCAATCACAAGATCTTATTATGATTTTAAAAAAACAACCAATCCATCCTCCTGCAAGTTTTACAAAATGTCGCTCAGATCAATTAGCCTTTCAACCGTCGATATCCATTTTTCTCCCGCTAGAGGGCACTGTTACACTTGATAGCAAAAAGGTTATTGTATAGATATTAATAAAAAGGTTAACATGTCATTTTATTTAAATTGTACTTAAATAATTTTATACCTATACATTATAACTATTATAAGATATCGTACTATCGCGTTAGGTAATGAATCTAGTACCTAATGATAGTTTTATCGTATAATAACGAAATTTTACGTCTTCTGTAATCGATGGTTATAATAAAAATAATTATTCAAGCACGCCGATTGCGAGTACTACGCACCTGACCTTTCTGAAGTACATCACCAATAAGGTCACTAATATGTCCTTCTAGGTCGTCCCGTCCCTGTGTTTCCACTCACATCTGCCTTGTAAATACCTTTTGTTATTCGACTTTCATTCATCCTCTAAACGTGACCAGTACTCTAATTGCGTAACTTATTTTCGTAAATAATATTATGCCTGATTTGTTTCATTTTGACAGTTCAACAACATTCATTGCGTTATTTACGTTGCTGAGCAGATATTTTTCCCAACTTATGAAGCAATGGATTAGCAATCTGTTTCAAATCGAAACAGATTGTGTTGTATTACGCAATTAGGGTACAGGATTGCCGTTTGGGAGGGGCATGACTCCGCTGAGGGTAGATTTGAGCAAAGTAAACATAACATTTTACAAGCCTCCTCCGATTACTTTCGTAAATTCCTCAATGACTTCGTCAGGTTGTAGGCTACCAGAGATATCTCGGTGAATACACATGGCGGCCAAACCCCGGGCAGCGTGTCAGAATGAGTGGCGCTCGAATTCAAAATTCGTCACATAAACAAAACATCACTTGAAAACATAATAATAAATTAATTAACAGTTAATTGATGACAATTGTACATGAGGGTAGTGTGATACTTGCTTAAAGTTTAATTAGAATAATATGAAGTTCACTTTAAAATTTGTCACGGAAGAATTCAAACGCTTTTGGGGGGGCTTGAGCCCTTTAGACCCCCTCTGGATCCGCAACTGTTACTGTTAATAAAGCAGGGATGTTTCATGTGTACTAAAGAGGTACAAAATTTCATTGATGTATAAAAATACATCAATGCAAAATTTATATTAAAAAAAATCTGAGAGTTGTATCCACTCTGAAATGACGCTCCCCACTACCACATAACCCATAGAAATCCATATTATCGTGTGCGTAAACGCGATAGTAGGGCGCGTCATTTCAGAGTGGACACCTATTATATACTAGAATCTATACTCCATTTGAAATAAGATTAGACATTTAACTAAACCTTTTTTACAGTTCGTTCAACCGATTTTGACTTCTATTGCGTTGGTCGCATGACAAATGGCAGCTGCAGTAAACAGCTGGCATTGTAACCACTTTTTTTGATTTTAATGCCATCCTTATGCCTACGTAATAGAAGTCAAAATCGGTTGAACGGACTGTAAAAAAGGTTTGTTTAAATGTCTAATCTTATTTTAAACGGAGTATAGTTGCAGAGAAATGATCTAGTAATTAGATCATTTCTGTCATGCTCGTCTGCAACGTAGATAGCCGACCGATAAGCCGAGAAGTAAATAGCAGACCGATTCAGAAATTCACCTACACCACTTTAAAAACTATCATTTTATTACATACGAAACTAAAAAATACTTGTTATTATTACTACTTTTAAAGGAATAATCCTGTACCCTAATTGCGTAATACAACACAATTACAATCTGTTTCGATTTGAAACAGATTGCTGGTCCATTGCTACATAAGTTGGAAAAAAAATCTGCTCAACAATGTAAATAACGCAATTAATGTTGTTGAATTGTCAAAATGAAACAAATTAGGCAAAATTGTTTACGAAAATAAGTTACGCAATTAGAGTACTGGTACTTATAAGAACTACAATTTTGGCTTTTCAAACAAGAACAATAAATAACTTTTATGGACTGGCGATGGCGACGAGTGCCATACGTGAATAACAAAAGAATCATGATGAAAATCTTAGGGTCAACTAACGAGTTACTAATATCTATGAGAGGGCAACTGAGGATTCTGTCCAGTTTTAAAGACAACTGGTTTTTTAATCAATTTCAAATGTGACGTCCACACTCACGAGATGCTACAAAATCTACAAATCTAGGCATCAAATCTGAGGTTGCACTTACACTAAAATAACTTCCAACAAACTGCATCAGAGAGAATGCTTGAAAAATTATGTTGTTTTGAACTTTTTCGTTCGTTTTGGGTTTTTTATTCCGGTAGTAATGATCTTGTGAGATAATTTCCGACATACACGCGGGTGAAGCCGCGGGCAAAATCTAGTGAATAAATAAACCATTTAATTGCGACTCAATCAATCTGCCTAGCCTTATTCCAACATTCCCAACTATGTTGGACGGCGTTCAATAATTTTTCATAAATATTGAGAAAAATACGGGCACATGCTCATGGGCGACATTGTACATATCGACGGTCGAAAGGCTACTTGATCTAAGCGACATTTTGTAAAACTTACTCCTGCAATTTTATGATTCGTCCTCCTGGACGGATCATAGTTATTTTTTATTTGAAAAAAAAAAACAACTATCTGATAGACTTTTATTTACTTAAATCATCATCATCATCATCAGCTTATAGCAGTCCACTGCTGGACATAGGCCTCTCCAATTGCACGCCATTCAGCTCGAGTCTCGGCAACTCTCATCCAGCTGCTACCAGCCACCCTTCGAAGATCGTCACTCCATCTAGCCTGAGGGCGTCCTACCATACGTTTGCCAATTCGCGGTCTCCACTCAAGAACACGTATACCCCAACGGTCATTGGTTCTACGGCTGATATGGCCGGCCCACTGCCACTTCAGCTTGCTAATTCTGTGAGGTATATCGATAACTTTGGTTATCTTACTTTGGTTACTTAAATCAATCAATCATAATAAGATCTTATTATGATTGAAAAAAAAAAAACAACCAATCCATCCTCCTGCAAGTTTTACAAAATGTCGCTTAGAACAATTAGCCTTTCAACCGTCGATATATATTTTATAATAATAATGTTTATAGATAGATTAGGGAACTAGCTTGTCAAAATATTCAGATAATAATCATAGCATTTTGTTTTCCATTGTGTACCTTCCGTATTCGATACTGATTATATAATTTTCCACAACAGGTCGAGAGGTCTGTATACGTATACAGACAATGTCGTGGCCCAGTGGCCTTAGCTACAATGATAGCATCACTCGTCAGTATGTGTGAACATTCGCTATGACATAACGTGTGTGTCGTGTCCGTGATTTAAACAACAATGTTTTACGTAAGTTATTTAATTCTTTTGTTTTTGCTTACGAATTCTTTTTCGTGGTCTTCTTCGTTGTGTTGATGGCACGTAAATGTTTGATCAAAACTTCCACTGCTTTTGTTCGTGGCATAGGTCATTTTGGCTGCATTTTTGGGGCGCAAGGGCAGGATAAAACGTGTAACATATTTGCGAAACAGCTCCTCGTCCACACCCTTCTGTACCGTCGAGGTAGTCCCCACACTGGTTGTAGTTACATCTTCCTTTTTTAGGGTTCCGTGGTAAACAAGGAACCCTTATAGTTTCGTCATGTCCGTCTGTCTGTCTGTCCGCGGTCTAGCTCCAAGACCCTTAGTACTAGAAAGCTGTAATTTGACATAGGTGTGCATATTAATTACGCTGATAAAGTGGTAAAATAAAATTATGAAAAACATTTATTTTAGGGTACCTCCCCTACACGTGAAGTGATGATGTTTTTTTTTATTTTTTATCCCATGGTGTGGGGTATCATTGGAAAGTTCCTTTAAAAACGTTGTGAGTTTGTGAAAACCATTTTTGGATTCAGGGATTCATTTGCGAAATATTAATCTTTAAAGTGCTAATTTTTGTTAAAGTCAAGTGCCCTAATGTGTGCTAATTGGTTGGTTTTGGATGTGTGAAAAAAATCACAGTAGTAGTTTATATAACGAAATTAAAAGGAAAACTATCACAGCTAAGTAGGCTCTACAAGTTAACGAATAATAATCGACTAACTTTGCAGTTGCAAAAACATGTTTTCCCATACATTCCGTATGGGAGAACATATTTTTCAACTACAAAGTTAAGTTTGTTTTTGGGATAAATTCATCCCAATTACGGAACCCTTCATTGTGCGTGGTCCGATACGCACTTGGCCGGTTTTTGTAGTTGCATTTTCCTTTTTTTATTGGATCAAACATCTGCGGGGTAATTTCGTAGGTAAAGCTTGTCCACTTTAAAATGACGCGCCCCACTATCGCATTTACGTATACGGTAATGCAGATTTCTATGGGTAATGCAGTAGGAGGGCGCGTCATTTCAGAGCGGACAAGCTTATAACATACTCACAGTAGCAATGGTTTTCTACTGTTGTATGTTTTTACTGTTATAGGTATGCAACTACTGATATAATATGTTCAAATTATAGGCGAGGATGCTGGCACCCTAAACACAAGTTAAATCTTACTTCGGGTGCCAGAGTTCATATCTAAACACTCTATCCTTTAGTTTTAACGCTGGCGCTGCATAGTTTTTTAACCGATTTCCAAAAGGAGGAGGTTCTCAATTCGACTGTATGTTGTTTTTTTTTTTTTGTATGTTTGTTACGCGATTACTCCGTCAATTATGAATTGATTTTGATGGTTCTTTTTTTGTTTGGTAGATCATAGGTACTTCAGAGGTGGTCTCATATAAAATTAACTTTGCTTGGGTAGTTTTTGAGTTAGCTTCAATAATACGTATTTTTTCCTCACTTAGTATGTGGATGATATTATGATAACTTCCTGTCACTGTTATTTACATAGCAGGTAGTGGTATTCGAATTTGTGTGGGGTAGATATCAAAACTAAAAAGTGAAAAATAAAAAAACATTTTACAAAAAAAAAAAACAACCGACTTCAAAAAAAACACTACAAAGTGAAAAATAACTTTAATTTCGGAAGTCGGTGTCTTTGGTTTTTAATTTTCGTTCTTTGTCACCGACTTCAGAGCATTCTCAAGGTTGTCCCATATAAATTTTATTAACTTTGCTTGGATAGTTTTTGAGCTGTGTTCAATAATACGTTTTTTTTTAATAGGTTTTAAAATTCTTTTTCTCATTGAAAGGGTGCATACCCTTTTTTAGAATTTTCAAAATCAGTCCATAACGGAGAAATCGGGGTGTTTTTTTTGAAGTCGGTTGTTTTTTTTTTGTAAAAAGTTTATTTAGTTTGTGTTTTTGTACAACTGAATGGTATTTTTTTTTTCATTTTGACAGTTCAACAACATTCATTGCGTTCTTTAGGTACGTTGTTGAGCAGACAAATTTTTCGAACATTACTAAGCAATGGATTTGATTTTTAGATTGTGATTGATAGTGTGATTGTACGCAATTAGGGTAAAAGGGTTAAAAATGTTTTGCTGCCATTGGAGCCCACCTCTGAAAGGAGACATATTCTTTGTGTTTGGCCAAAGAACAGCTATTCTGTGGGTTTGGCCATCATTTTCTTTGACAACTAATGATTTCTAGTGCGTAATGTAACTTAGAAGTGTACAAATGTGTGTATTATGCAGATATAAGTATCTACTTACATTATGTAAGTAATCGCTGTCCGCTAACTCGGAAACTTAAGAGGCCTGCGAGTACGGCTCGCAACTACAAATCGAGATGTTTGCAAAATTCAATTCCAAGCACGTTGCGCTAGTGTGAGTGCCTATCGGAGCGATATACACCTACAGTGAGCAATACTACCACGTACACATTGACATTTATTGCTTGACGCGATAGCACTACTAGCTTTCGTAAATTTAGGATAAATTTGGATGTGTTCCGTAATACCAAAAATGATGAATGAAACTATTTTTTTTTTTTTCGGTATGTTATAACTTGATAATATAAGCTATGCTTCTGCAGAAACAATGTTACAAATATTGTTGTTTATAATACAGAAAAAACAATATGAAGACATGTCATTTACGCTGTAAAAATGTGCGAAATTAAATTCGTTTAAACTTCATTTAAGGAAACAAAAATTGGAAAAAAAAGATGTAGGAGCCTAGATAAACACTGTCTAAATCCAAATAACAACATAATATGGTAGAAATATGCCCTAATTGCAAATGATTTAGATATTATGTTTGTATGGACAATTCATGCGTCGCCGCGTTCTTAAGCCCCATATACTATCGAAGAAACCTATATCTAAGCAGTTTGAAAACAAAATCCTGTGCACACGTCCCCTTTTTTCGTAGGTAAGCGTTACTATATCGGCCGAGCGCTGCAAGCAGAAATAGTCCTTACGGTATATAGATAATTATGTGTTTCTTCGATGGTACACGACGCAAGTTTCTTACCTGTGGCATACAATAAGATTTAAGTAACCAAAGAGTTTTATTGTTGTATGGTATGCCACTGGTCAACTCAACACTCTTCTTTTTCTTTTCATGTGGTTAATGACTAATCTGTGCCCTAATTGCGTAACTTATTTTCGTAAACAATTTTGTCTAATTTGTTTCATTTTGACAGTTCAACAACATTCATTGCGTTATTTACATTGTTGAGCAGATTTTTTTTCCAACTTTTGAAGCAATGGATTAGCAATCTGTTTCAAATCAAAGCAGATTGTGTTGTATTACGCAATTAGGGTACTAGACCAGAATACTCCAAAGGCCAGTGGTCAGATGTCAGCAGAATTGACGGTGTCTGCTAGGGCCGATGCCTGCTGGGGTTGCGAAGAAAACCGAAAGGGGGATCGTGGCTCCCGGCAACAGGGCAACCGAAGGAACACGGGTGGGTTTTCGAACTTTCTGAGTCAGTCAACCCGGATCCTGGATTTGTGTCTGGTTGATGGCAATAGGCTCGCCTCCTATTACATGGGACTTAAACATAACTGGTGAAATGTGGTATATATAGGTAGGTACACCTCTGCCTAACCCTTCGGGGAATACAGGCGTGATGTTGTGTTTATGTTATGCCACTTAGGATGTAATGGTACTAGATTGATGGCCTTTTCAATGGCAGTGAATGTACCTACCTACTATATATCTATTGTTCGACATGTCACGCATCACTGATTGAACTGAATCCTACGTTCATTTGCGCACACTGCTTTAAATATATGAGTGGAATTCAAAGTCGGAGTCTGTTTGTCGATAGCAATCCCTAATAGCGTTATACACTATCAATCACAATCTGAATGACTTTGAAGGATATTGCTAATCCATTGCTTCATTATGTTCGATTTGTCTGCTCAAAAACGTAAAAAACGCAACTAATGTTGTTGAACTGTCAAAATGAAACACAATGGTGCCGATTCCCTTGTTCACAAAATAAACTAAATTTAAGTTCAGTGCATCTTTTTCTTTCTATTTCATTAAGAAAAGGACAGAGGATAAATTTTAGTTTAGTCCTGTCAAATTAATCAGCGCCTGTCACTCTCCATACAAGTTTAGACGTGATTAAAAACTTGCCGACTAAAATTACGTCAATTTACGTCAAGCGCTGATTAATTTGATAGGACTAAACTAAAATTTATCTTCTGTCCTTTTCTTAATGAAATAGAAAGAAAAAGATGCACTGAACTTAAATTTAGTTTAGTTTGTGAACAAGGGAATCGGCACCATTGCCGCTGTAAGTGTGTTATGCAATTACCTCGCACGATTTTCTCGCTCAAGAAACGTACAAAAGATTATTGGTCCCGTGTAAGTAAAAGAGATAGGTATAGTTCAAACCGCCGCCTGCGAGTACTCGTTTATCACAGCGAAATGATCAGCTATCAAAGAGAGTACTTGCTCAGCAACAGTCGCTTGGCAGAACACTTGCAAGGGAAGTAGCGAGGAAAGGAGGAAGAGACGTCGTGTGGCAACATTACTCGTTATGCCGCACGTTATGCTCCTCATCATGCCCACGTCGGTTTTTGGGCGCGAGTCAAAGGAACTAGTGCGAAGCGTCGCGATTAATTGCACAAGTAGAGCAGTGTGTGGGCAGGGAGTGCAACATCGCGGCAGCGCAAGGAGCATAGTGTGACAGAGGCAATCGACTCATATTTGTGGTGCACATACGCATACCAACGAGTCGCGCATGCGTTGCTCGCCAAATCGCTTTTAGTTCCTAGCTCTACTCGCTTTTCGTTACTCGCCGTGGTGGGACAGGTGCCTAGGATAGGTACGGTCAGAGGTACTTTGAATTACCTGACCTCTCTTACAAGAAAGAAGAATGGAAGAAGGGTCGGGTTATGCAGGTCACTGAAAGTACTGTAAAAAAATCAACACGGTTTAGAATAATGTACTGAATCCATGGTAACAGTTTTCGGGTCGATGTCCCTGACACCCTGTAGATAACCCCGTCGAGTTTTAATAAATCTAAAGAATTTGTTTGTTTGAAAGCGCTTATCTCTGAAACTACCGGTCGGATTTGAAAAATTATTTCTGTATTGGATAGCCCAATGTTAGAGGAAGGTTTTAACATCTCGCTACGACCCTAAAGAGCTGAGCAAAAAGTAAAACTTCTGAAAGAACACTATGCGAAAATAGCGCGGGCGGGTGAGTCGGTTTAGTATAAATGGTAGCGTCTTACGACTTTTACTCGATCTTTCCGACCCATATGACATACAGACGCCTCCCGTTATTCCGACCTCGCCGCCGAGGTCCTTTGCGATCGCGACCGCGACCCCGAGTCAATGGTACTCCCCCCCGAACCTTGCTCGAAAACGAGGTGCCAACAGTTGTTGCAGCTGAGCACGTAGCTTTAAATACCCCGCATAATAATCAAGATGAAACTCTAAATTTGATCCAGTCTCTCGCTTCTTGCTGGCCTCCCCCAGCGACGCCCTAAGCTGAGGTTCGCACCCCACAGGAGGTGCCTTTAGCGAGCGCTCGCCTAATTTTAAGTTAGAATAGTTTTTGCCTCTGGCTTTGAGTATATTAGAAAAGCTCGGTTAAGCAGCCAAGTCCTCAGTGGTCAAAACTTCCATTCGAACGAAGTCGTGGGCAGAAGCTATAGTTCATCTTATAAAATGAAAGATTGTTTCTCTTTCCAGAAAATGATCCTGCTGCTTCTAACAACCCTGCTAACGACGGCGGCTACCGAGAAATGTTACGGAATAATCTTTAGCAACAGATGCTATGCGGTCGACATCCTAAAGGAAGGGATCAGCAACATCCACCAGCTGGCTCTGAACGACAACGACAACACTTTGTACTTCACTTTCGATCAAATTGCTAAAGTGCCAATGAGAGCGCTCGGATTCTTTAACTTAAACACGAAAGCGACTGGCATCATTGACGGTATCAGAAACGCTACAGGAGTAGCCATTGATCAAAGAAGAAACAGAATTTACGTGGGCGGTGCTGATGGTCTGTTCTTCTTAAATGAAAACAAGGTCCCAGAGCAACTGCCAGTACAAGAGAATATACAATACCTCTTCTTCAAAGATATAATCTTCTTTATTAATCGGAGGAGAGAAGCGTATAGATTCGACAACGGGTTTGTTAGTCCACTACAAGAAGTGAATGGAATAGCCGTCGACAAACTAATAGTAGATGATGAATATAATATGTTTTTTTTACAAAGCCGAAAACTATCTAGAGTCAAATTAGGCACTAGAGCAGTAAACACACATGAAAGATTCACAGTTGATGCTATTGCAACTGATTTTAATTATAAGCCGTATATAAGTACAACAAATGGAGTATATGTTTATAATAAGTATAAATATGCTTTAGATAAAGTTTCTAATATTGTTAACTTGAGAGAATTAGTGTTTAATAGACAAGGGGATCCGATTTATGTTGTAATTGATAATATTGTGAAACTGAATAACCCTATTCCGTTTATCAGAGATTGATAAGAAGAACTTTATACAACAACAGTAATTTATTTATTTATAAACAAAGTGTTTTATTGCGTCACCGCCCGTGACCTTTTATTATTGGGTCATTACAAAAGTATATTGAATTCTAGTCTTATCATGAAGATATCTAGAAAAACTCCGGGAGTGCCGACAGAAGTGAAAACTTGAACAATTTTATTGTGCAGGAAATACTTTTAATGAGGTGTCGGTAACGGTAACAGTGTCGCGAGTTCAATTGTTTTTTCCCATCTCAAAAACGCCCAACGCGCCTAAAGTTTTCACTTCAAAACTCTAGCACTGCGCGCGCTCATTGGTGAAATCAAATAGCACGCACTTCCTCGACTTCCTGTTACACACTTCCGTCGCTTTTCACGAAATCACAGATTTGATTGTGTAGATTTTTTAGAGTTCCGTACCTCAAAAGGAAAAAACGGAACCCTTATAGGATCACTTGTGTGTCTGTCTGTCCGTCTGTCAAATCTAATGGACCAAATAAGTTGAAATTTGGTACATATGTCAATTTCTGTGACCCAAACACGGACGTGTATCGAAAATAAATGAATTTTGAATATAGGGATCAAGATATTTAAAGAAAATTTACCATTCCTCCCTTATCTCAAAAACGACTGACCCAAAAATTAAAAAAAAAATACACAAAATAGTCCTATACTTACAGATTACAGGTAAACCTATAAGAAGTCTATATGTAGTCTTAAAATAACATGGTAAATCTCCCAATTAAGTTACATTTGCAGTTGGACTATATGTGAGAACATGTTTTTCAACTACAATGTTAAGTTTGTCCTTGGAATAAATTCATCTCAACTACAGAACCCTTCATTGTGCGTGGTCCGACACGCTCTTGGCCGGTTTTTAGGGTTCCGTAGTAAACAAGGAACCCTTATAGTTTCGTCATGTCCGTCTGTCTGTCCGCGGTCTAGCTCCAAGACCCTTAGTACTAGAAAGCTGTAATTTGACATAGGTGTACATATTAATTACGCTGACAAAGTGGTAAAATAAAATTATGAATAACATTTTTTTTTAGGGTACCTCCCCTACACGTGAAGTGAAGTTTTTTTTTTTTTTAAGCCTTTGTGTGGGATATCATTGGAAAGGTCCTTTAAAAACATTGAGAGTTTGTGAAAACCATTTTTGGATTCAAGGATCTGTTTGCGAAATATTAAGCTTTAAAGTGCTAATTTTTGTTAGAGTCAACTGTCCCCCCTCCTGCCAGCTAATTGGTTGGTTTTGGATGTGTGAAAAAAATCACAGTAGTAGTTTATATAACGAAATTAAAAGGTAAACTATCACAGCTAAGTAGGCTCAACAAGTTAACGAGTAATAATCAAACAACTTAACTTTGCAGTTGCAAAAACATGTTTTCCCATACATTCCGTATGGGAGAACATATTTTTCAACTACAAAGTTAGGTTTGTTTTTGGGATAAATTCATCCCAACTACGGAATCCTTCATTGTGCGTAGTCCGACACGCACTTGGCCGGTTTTAGGTTTTGATTTTGATTGCAAGAAAGCTAGAGGAAAGATGTTACTTATCAATGAAAATCGGCAATCGATTTTTAGTTATCTCATCATCTGTTACGACGCCTCATTAAGGTGCATAACAATTAAAATTCTATTGTGTCTCGTTAATGACAGTTGAAAGGTTATATGTATATGTCGCAGCGATGGCATCACCCTGGCTGCATCTTTTATTTTGATTAAGAAACTATTTTTTTTTTTTTTTTTTTTTCTTCTTTGGCAACTGAGCCGATGTCGACTATTCTGCCAGCGTCATGTGGTGACGGCAATGAAGCAAGGTGAGCCGTCGAACTTTGCACTTTGTGGTAGTTATGTTAGTAGCTGAAACGACAGGACAATTTTTGTTAGTAAATCTAGCTAAATAAATAAAATAAATATATATATTCAAAACATATATATAGTCATTCTTCTGAAAACTATTGTAGGCCTCAGAATTCCTACAAACAAATAATGTCTTCAATAACTAGGAAGGACTATGATCCTAATGCCATTATTACTGTATTAATAGGTAATAGTTTTAATGTTAATAAAGATGATATTACTGATAGTGTCACCGAACTATTGAAGTTAAATTGTAAGAAAATAATTTTGTGTGCTTTTCCATATTTTGAGCACTTGTCAAACAGACAAAACAACTACATTCACATGTTAAATAATTACATGCATTTCTTAGTTAGTCACCATAGTGACAAGTTTATATTTTTTGACACCAACATTTTTGTTGATAAGCTCAGGTCGACTAGGGATACTGTGTATCTGCCCATTAGTTTTAGACGTCAAATAGCTAGGCTATTAGCTTTTAATATTAACCCAGACATAATTAGTATGTCGAAGTTTTATAGAATTAGTACCACAATTAGTAATAGTACTAATGTTAAGGTGGTTAGCACAATTAGTTTAAACTAGTTTGTAAGACAACAGAAGGTACCAATAACAGTATAATTAAACTTAATAACAAAAAGGTATTTTCTAGCACTAACATAGTTAACTGTACAAAAGGGGCTAAGCAGAAATCCTTGAAATTATTACATCAAAATATTCAAGGTTTTTCTTCCAAACAATTGGAAATTGAATTGTTTTTAGAAAAAACAATGTTTGACATTATATGTTTAACTGAGCATTGGTTAAAAGATTATGAAATGTTAATTAACTATGAGAATTATAGTGTGGCCAGTTGTTTTAACCGAAAATCAATGCTGCGTGGAGGTTCATTAATCTTAATTAAAAGTTGTATTAAATCAAAAACCCGTAATGACATAGTTGAACTGTCGGTTGAACATAGCATTGAACTGTCTTGTGTTGAGCTAGATAAGCATGTTATAGTGTGCGTTTACAGACCCCCAAATTATCAAAACTACTCTATTTTTGAGTCAGTAATGGAAGATGTTTTGGCAAAACTTGCAACTTGTAATAAATCAGTAATTATTTGTGGTGACTTTAACATTAATATTTTAGAAAATAATTCAAATACCGGTAGATTTTTAAATTTGTTCAAATCATTCAATTTGTCACATGTGTTTGTGGAACCGACCCGAATAACTACATCTACTGCTACATGTATTGATAATGTGTTTTGTTGCTGCGATTATTTAGATAAAGCCATAGTTAATTATCTCCCTTCGGATCACAGTGGTCAATCCGTAACTTTTGAGTCTAACATACCATTACAAAAAGTGCAGATCAAATTCAGACCAATAACAGCTGTTAATTTAAATAAATATAATAGCACTTTAGTTTGTAAGTTAAGTAATCAGGTCCTTACAATGAACAATGTTAATATTTTGTATAAATAATTCTTTTCGTTAGTCCAATCCGAGTTCAATAATTGTTTTAAGAAGAACACTAAAACTATCAGCCCTAAGTTTTTATTTAGTGACTGGGCAACTACAGGACTCAGGAAAAGTAGGGATAGACTTTTCGAGCTGTATGGCCTTAAGCCTTATATTAACACGGAAACTTTTAATAAGTATGTTGCTACTTACTCTAGAACTTTTAAGAACACTTGTAAGGCAGCTAAAGCCTTATACATTAGCAACAAGGTTAAATCAGCAGACAATAAAATACAGACGGTTTGGAAAATTATCAATAATGAAACGAACAGAAACAAAAAGCATAATTCTGATTATACACTGAAGACGTCATGTGGTGGTCTCATTTGCGATAGCAAAGAAGTTGCTCAAGAATTTGTAAATTTCTTTACCAGTATCCCACTTAAAACTACTGAAACCTTAAACTCCTCGCCCTCACTCTCTTTTGATTTATTAAGGGCCAACGTTTCAGCATGCCCGATTGAATTTAACTTTAAGCATATTAACCCCATAACGGTAATAAAAGCTTTTAAACAAATCAAGATCAAATTGACCGAAGATCTTTGGGGGATGTCCATTAAAGTCTGTACCTCCATAATTGAGACCATAGCGCCTTACTTAGCCTTAATATTTAATTTGTGTATGGATCAAGGAGTCTTCCCGGATTTAATGAAATACAGTAAGGTAATACCACTTTTCAAATCCGGGGACAGTAAAGACACCAATAATTATAGACCCGTATCCGTGTTGCCGGTATTCAGCAAGGTGTTTGAAAAAGTAATGCTTAATCAAATGCTCAATCATTTTAACACAAATAAAATCCTTCACGATCAACAGTATGGTTTCACCAAAGGACGTTGTACAACCGACGCTGGTGTAACCCTATTAAGACACATTTTTAACGCGTGGGAAGAGGCCCAAGATGCCATAGGGATCTTTTGTGACCTCTCCAAAGCATTTGATTGCGTCGATCACGAAACCTTACTCTTGAAACTAGAGCATTACGGACTTGGAAAACTTGCACTCAATTTAGTAAAATCTTATTTAAATGATAGACAACAGCAAGTTCAAATAAACGGTATCAATTCACTAGGTTTAAAAGTAAAATTAGGTGTGCCACAAGGCTCGATATTGGGTCCATTCCTCTTCTTAGTATACATTAATGATCTACTCCATTTATTAAAAAATCGACCACAAATGGTGTTATTTGCTGACGATACTTCTTTAATTTTTAAGGTAGATAGACGTGCTACAAATTTTAACGACGTAAATAACGCCCTACTGCAGGTCCAAAATTGGTTCACTGCTAATAATTTAGTATTAAATGGAAAAAAAACGAAGTGCATAAAATTTTCTTTACCAAATGTCAAAAGTAGTGATTGTGAGATAGTATTGAATCAAGAGAAACTAGAATTCGTTGATAAAACTATTTTCCTAGGGATCACGCTCGACTCAAGGCTGCAATGGGGTCCTCATTTAACATCTCTTGCAGGACGGCTAAGTTCAGCAGCATATGCTGTCAGAAAAATCCGTCAGTTTACTGATGTAGATACCGCGAGGCTAGTATATTTCAGCTACTTTCATAGTATCATGTCCTACGGTATTTTACTGTGGGGACGGGCTGCAGACATCGAGTCTATTTTTATTCTCCAGAAAAGAGCGATCAGAGCCATATATTGTCTCCGCAGGCGCGATTCTCTAAGGAAACTGTTTAAGGATATTAACATCATGACGGTACCTTGTCAATATATCTATGAAAACATCATGTACGTAAGAAAGAATTTACATCTTTTTAGCAAAAGAGGTGATAGACATAATTATAGTACTAGAAATAGGGACCTATTAGTTCAACCAGGTTTCAGACTGGCTAAAGTAGATTCATCTTTCATGGGATACTGTTTAAAATGTTACAATAAAATTCCTCCCCACATACTTCAACTGAATGAGACGAAATTCAAATCTTGTATAAAACGCACACTATGCAGGCAGGCATATTATACGTTGGGGGATTACATCACTGATAAAAATGCTTGGCTCAATGCTGGTCCTGCTCCACAACCACAACTAATTGATTAACATTTGCAAATACTGTTGGAGCTGCTGAAGATTGTAAGACCATCTTTGCATTGTATAAACTCAATCTCTTTTGTATTATATAATTGCATAGCACACTATGTGAGCACTATGTACTAAAGAGTTACCATTTACCGGGTAATATGTCTTGCATTGACTTGAATGTACCCTGGCGGCTGTGAGTATGTCATGCTCACTCAAATGTTTCGCTGATGGTGGCGCGTGTGTTGGATCATTTAGCTCCCTTCAAAATGGTTGAGCTGAATGGTGCTAATCCATGCGTCATGTTCGTGAACGGGCGCCGTCAGTTGGAACTGGTCATCTCTTAGCTGCCAGGGCTTATTTTTAATTTTTTTGAATTGTTCTTTTTTATCTTTTTACTACGGACGCTTCTCATGTGCACGTCTTTCTACATTGTTCTCACATGTATAATTTCAACATGAATAATGTAACCAATATTTTGTAACAATTTTTTATTTAAAAGAGTGTCCGTGGAGTTTCTTGCCCGTTCTTCTCCATAGGTACCTACTACGCTTTGGAATGGGCAACTAGCTTCATACCTATTTCTGACTGACCGATTCCTTGACAATTCAAAAGTGCCTGTAAATGGTTTAATTGAAATAAATGTTTTGAGTTTGAGTTTGAGTTTGACACTACAATTCGACATAATATATATTTACCAAAAGTTATTATTACTACACACCAGACTACATTTTGATATCATTTACATTTAAAAAATTTGATAGGACTTGGATTAGCTTAGGGGAAAAGTTAGTCAAGAGGGAATGGAAGTTAGTAGGAAGAGGAATTTTCATTTTGGAAAGCTTATGATACAAGTCAAAGGATTGAGAATTCAATGGACATGAGAAGAAGATATGATCTAGAGTACCATCATCGAGACCGCATTCGCACAGGGAACTGTCACGAACCCGGATCTTGTTCAGGAATACTGGACTGCAGCAGTGACCAAGTCTCAGTCTGCACAAGGATGTAACAGTTCTTTTAGACAGTTTGGGGCATTTAAAAAACCAAGGTTTCCTCTGGATGTCAGGTTGAACATTGGCGTAATACGCCCCCTTAAGTTTCGAACTTACCTGCCACACGTCTGACCACGAGTTGTACAACTTGCGTTTGGTGTCAGTTCGTAAGTCGTAACTTTGTACCATGTAATGCTTCCGATCCACCGGGTTAGATGTAGCAAATTTAGCCAGTGAGTCGGCGCACTCGTTGCCACCTATTCCAGAGTGGCTGGGAACCCAAGCTATTTCAATGCTTAAACCGTTTTTCGAACAAGTGAATAGTAAATTTAGAATGTCGAAAATGATTTTACTGTGAATTTTGGATTTTAGTTGACATTGGCTTAAGGCTTGAATACTACTGCGAGAGTCTGTAAAAATGACCGAATTTTGAATATTGTGGGTTAAAATGAAATTAATGGCTTCTAGGATACCGATGCATTCGCCTGTAAATACTGAAGCCTCCGGTGGGCATTGGAATAAAAGGGCAATTCTAGAGTTCTGGAAATATGTTGAAACACCTGTACATCCTGTTGACGATAATTTGGATGCGTCCGTATAAAATAAATTCCAACCCTCCCAGTATCTCGTAATGGTCCGGTCGAAGTCACCTTTTACGTCCTGGGAGTTTTTTGAGATACCAAGTCCCAAAACGACCTTTGGCCTGAAATGGATCACCTCATATGCGGAAGAAAAGACAGGAAGAGAGGGGTATTGACAAACAGGTGAGGAGAGGTGTTTAAGCTCTCTGTACCTATTCATCAATGGAATAGATTTATTATTCCAGTAGGATGACGCGCTAAGAGAGAGGTAGATTTGTTCCAAAATGGGGAGTAAAGGATGGGACGAAAGAGAGAAAACTTTTGACAAGAAACGATCTGCTAAATATTGTCTTCGAAGGTTAAGAGGAGGTTCTGCACATTCAACCTGGAGAGCATTTATGGGGGAGGATTTCATGGCACCAATAACGATCCTCAGGCATTTGGACTGGACAGAATCTAGTCTACGCAGAGCTTCCTTGTTACATGGCTCAATTAGGTAACAGCAGTAATCCAACACGCTTCTGACCAGCGCATTATATATCAGCTTTAAGGTGTATGGGTGAGCTCCCCACCAGACACCTGCCAAAGCCTTGAGGACCGAAACCGAGCGCTCACATTTTTTTACTGTATTATCTATGTGATCCACTCCCGACAATTTGTAATCCAGGGTAACCCCAAGAAACCTGGCCTTCTCCTTAATGGGGATGGCTTGACCGTCAATATTAATTTCAACCTGCGGGATAAGGCGTCTACGAGTGAAGATAACGGCGGTACTCTTTGGAGCACTTAAAGATAACCCGTGATCTAAGAGCCATTGGTTTAATGAGGACAAAGAGATATTAATGGATTGAGCGGCATCTTCGATGGAAGTGCCACAGACCAATAGTGCAATATCGTCAGCATACTGAAGTATATTACAGTTAATATTTAAACAAGAGGGAAGGTCACAGGTATAAATATTATATAAAAGGGGACTAAGCACGGATCCCTGAGATAGACCTCTCCAAACCGACCTCGGCTCAGAGTTTTCCCCGGGAATCCTGAGTTTAACACTACGGTCTGAAAAAATGCTGCCTATGATTTGACAAATCCTAGCCGGGATTCTCAGCTTTTGCATCTTCTGCCTGAGAAGTGGGAGGAGGACAGAATCATAAGCAGCTGAAATGTCTAAGAAAACGGCTGCCACAGACTCATTCCTGCTAAGGGCCAGTCGGATCACAGATGTGAGGGTACCCACACTATCAGCTGTACCCAGACCTTTCCTGAAGCCGAACTGAGTCGTTGGGAGCAGTTTCCTGCTTTCTACAAACCATTCTAAACGGTTTTTAATCAAATGTTCTAAAAGCTTAATAAGTATGGACGATAGAGCAATTGGCCTGTAAGAACAATGATCAATAGGATCTTTACCAGGTTTTAATATAGGGATGACGACTTGAACCTTCCAATCAGGAGGAATATAACCGGAAGAAAAACAATAGTTGACTAAGTCCAGATAATACTGATGCGTCTTATCACCCGCTTTAGTAATGAAGGAGTAAGGGAATCCATCCACTCCTGGAGCAGAATCCTTTACATGGGCGAGGACCGATTTCAGTTCACCAAGAGTAAACGGCCCATCCAGAGGATCATCTGAAATCAGCTGAGAGTCCAAAGCGGCACACTCCTCCATACCGGGAACATACACTGGAGCGAGCTTAGAAAAAAACTGGTTACCCAGATCCGCAGACAGTATGCTGCCGGAGGGAGGCTTTAAACTACTTCTGAAAGATTTCAATTTACGCCACACAGCCGACGCTGGAGTGGATGGACTCAGTGAGCCACAATACTTCCGCCAACCTTCTCTCTTCTTATTTTTAAGTAATTTCTTGGACTTAGCCAAAATATGTTGAAAAGCAATGATGTTATCCAGGTTCATGTCGGAGTTGAAATTCATTTCGGCCTCATTCCTGGCCCTGATCACGGCAGAGCAGTCCCTATCCCACCATGGCGGGGATGGAATTTTGCCCGTTGGCGGTTTTTTTGGAGGGAAGCAATCATCTGCTGTAGAGGATATTGTGTTGGAAAATGAGGAAAAACATTCCTGAGCAGACTCAGGACTAATGGATGGAAGGGAAGAGACCCGTAAGTCTATAATTTTGGAGTAGAGGTCCCAATCCACTGAGTTCAGCTGGTATTTTAACAATGGAGGAGAAATTTTGTCAGGGATAGTCTTGGATGGGATTTCAACCATGATGGGATAGTGATCACTCCCGTAAGTCATATTCAAGCGACTCCAATTAAAAAGGCTGGCTATACTAGACGAACAGAATGTTAAATCAACACAGCTGCTATTCTGTCCTGGCGCAGACCTACGTGTGGAACAGCCATCATTAATTACACATAGGTTAAGTTCATCTAATATATCCACTAAACCTATACCGAAGCTGTCACAAGTTTCAGACCCCCATCTATAATGATGGCCATTAAAATCACCCATAATTAGTAATGGACCTTGTACATTACTCAGCAAACTTTTTATTGTAATAAGATCTTCAATTTGTGGGTGTGCAATATAAAAACTAAATATATTTATATCCTCAGCCTTAACAGCAACAACATTGATGTTATCACTAACAAAGGGTAGAGGAATCTGGGAGAATGACACTTTGTTATTAATAAACAAAGCACATCCTCCATATCCATCTGATCTGTCATGGCGAACACTACTGAAACATGGAATCCTGAAATTACTTTCAGAACGAAGCCACGTCTCAGCGATGCCGCAGATCAGAGGTTTAAACTTATTAATTAGGAAGAGTAGGTCAGGTTTCCTGGGAGTAACACTCCTCACGTTCCATTGAAGGAATGTCAGGGGATGGAACATTGTGAATGTAATTAACAATGGATGTCAGTTTGTTGGCAACGTGGTCAGGTAGAGATTGTTTTGGATTTGCTAATACAGTCATTACCATACTGGAAATAATGTTCAGAATATTTTCTGTATTGTCAGGACTTGTTGCACCTTCCCTAGGATAAGCGCAACCGTTTTGGGAAGGAGAGAAGGAGTAGTTCTGAGTGAGGGCATGATGAGCCTGCTTATCATAGCCAGGTGAAAGTGGGGCATGGGATTTTGGTTTAAGGACAAATGTTTTGCGGTAAGATTTTTGATTTTGAGGAAGTGGACTGGGGGAATGAGATGGGCTAGGTACTGGTTTAGTATTTTGAGATAGTCTCGACACTTCAGCATATGATCTTGAAACCGGAGGAAGGACCTGACTTGCCTCCGCATATGAGACCGACTTCTCTGCCATAAGAGCTTTAATGCCCTTCTGTCGACCCAATTCAGGACAAGCCTTATCATTAGCATAATGATTACCAGAACAAGAAATACAAAACGCACCATCAAAAGAAACTTGGCATCCATCTCCTGGGTGGTCTTGACCACATTTAAAACAGCGAGGTTTCGAGCGACATACTGTGCGTGTGTGACCATACCGACAACAATTGAAGCATTGGATAGTTGGGTACAAGTATCTCTCGACCGAAAGAGCAGAGTAAAAGCAAAAAACACGTTTAGGTAGAACTTGACCGTCAAAGGTTAGAACAACCGTTTGAGTGGGTTTCCATTCGGACACACCCAGAGAAGTCACCTTACGGCTCATTCTCCTAGCCTTAATTACAGGACCGCATCCAGTGGGAACCTTGATGTTCTCTATGACTTCTTCCTCAGTCCATTCAATGGGAACGTCTCTGACAAGACCTAAGCGAGTGATGTTAAATTGGGGGATGGAGGCAACGAAATTATTTTTTTCTAGAATGGGACTAATCAAAAAACTGTTAGCATCTTGGTGAGACTTAAACTCAATTGAAACCTTGTTTCTTCCTAAGCGCTTCACACTGCCTAGGAGTATGTTACTAAAATTATTTTGAGTCAAGAACATACCAAATTTCACGGGGTGCAGAACAGTACCTGGGGTCTGACCGTCTTTTAAGGATGCGTGTACTATAAACGGGGGGTAGTCTTTCGTCGTATATATTTGTCTTCCAATTGTATTTTTGGCTAGCTTAGGAGGGTTGATTAAAGTAGCCGGGGGGAAAACGGCCGATCTTTTCCTGTTTGCGGATTCGGAGTCCATAATCTCTGATTGCTCATTGTCGTCGGGGAGAGTAACAGTTACAACCGGAGTGAGATCAAACGGAACATGCGGGTCAGGGGGTTTTTTGATATCCATAATGGATACCGGGTAAAATCTTTAAAAATAAAATAAATTTATATTAAAACAAACCTTACGCTACAACACAAACACAGGGAATAATCTCGATTGAAGTTCACAGTATTAAAAACCACTAAAATCGAAAAAATTCGTAACACAGACAAAAGCACTTGTTAAGCCTTCACCACTACCCACGAAAGTCCCTAATTTTCGATTAAGAAACTAAGAAGCTACGCTAATCTAAATTAATCAAATGGAAACGTCAAGTGTGACACTTGGGTAAGGTCGATATGGATGTGATGACTTTTAATTGACAGCCGACACATGACTGACGGTAGACGTCTGTCAGTCACAGACATTTGATAACTTGCGAAAAATGACAGGAATTCTTTGACGTGACGAAAAGGCGAACAGTCGTGTTTTTCTATTGTCACCACATGCTGTATCGAATTTACCGCGTTTCCAAGTCTAATCCGTTCTGATCGGCTTAATCGTTGAACATTTTCGTAATTTGTGTGTGTGAAGCAATAAATACACAGTTCCTTCAAGTTTTCAGAGTATTATTTTGATCTACGGCCATGTATGACCATACTGATAGCGAGGAGCCCCATCTAACCTCGTTATACAATGTGGCCCATCGGCATGTGACCGCCCGAATTTTTCTGAATATTCATGAAAAATGATCGAAAAGTAACTTTCAAAGGGGGTCTATCTTTAATATTTTTCATGTTATACAATTTTTTATGTTTTGAATAGCGTTTGCCATATCTCCGATGTTATTGGCTCGATTTGGATTCTGTTTATTATTTCTAAAAGCTTATGAGTTATTTTATCGGATTAACTAACATTTTTATTAAAATTTGTCAACCATGCAAAAATAATGGAGGTGATAACATTTTTATTCTAAAAAAAAATCGTATTTAAAAAAAAATTACACAAGTGTAAGAAGTTCATAAAACAATAGGGAGGGATTTTGAAAAAAAAAATTGAAAACAAAAAAAAAATAAGATAGACCCCCCTTTTAAAGTTATTTTTCAATAATCTTTCATGAACATTCAGAAAAATGCGGGCGGTCACATGCCGATGGGCGACATTATAGATAGATATCGTGTGTATCGTCTGTGATATAGCACGTATGAAAGATCACCTGAAAACAGCTCAATCGATTTGACCACCACCAAAATAATAATATATGTGATAGATAATAGCCAGACCTTCAAAGCAAAAACTAGTTTTTACCTTTTTAGGGTTCCATGGTCAACAAGGAACCCTTATAGTTTCGTCATGTCCGTCTGTCTGTGTCTGTAAGTCTGTCCGCGGCTTAGCTCAGAGACTGTTATACTAGAAAGCTGTAATTTGACATGAGTATAGGTACATATTAATCACGCCGACAAAGTGGTAAAATAAAATCTTGAAAACTTTTTTTTTTCGGGTACCTCCCCTACACTACACGTAAAGTGGGGATGTGGTTTTTTTCTCACCTTTTGCATGTTGTGGGGTGTCATTAGAAAGGTCGTTTCATAAATATTGTGAGTTTGTAAAACCATTTTTGGATTTAGAGATCTGTTTCTAAAATATGAAGCTTTAAAATTTCAATTTTTGTTACAGTCTAGTATGCCCCCCCTTGCCAGCTAAATAGTTGGTTCTGGATATGTGGTAAAATTCTGAGCTGTAGTATTAACTAAATTAAAAGGAAAACTATCACAGCTAAGTAGGTTCTACAAGTTAACGAGTAATAATCGACCAACTTACATTGCAGTTGAAAATACATGTTCTCCCATACATTCCGTATGGGAGAACATGTTTTTCAACTACACTGTTAAGTTTGTTCTTGGGATAAATTCATCCCATCTACGGAACCCTTCATTGTGCGTGGTCCGACACTTACTTGGCCGGTTTTTAGAGTAGGTAAGGAAAGAAAATCATCGTTAGGAAACCGGCATGTTCTAGAACCGAAAATTAGAAGATATGTGACATCTACCAACCCGCACTGGGCCCGCGTGGTGGATTACGGCCCACTCCCTCTCACAGAGAGGAGGCCTGTGTCTCAGCAGTGGGAACATTATAGGCTGATGATGATGAAGGAAAGGACTTGACTTACATTTCACACACAACAGCCTGCATTTCCCGAAGGGTTAGGCAGAGCAGAGGTGTACCTAAGTACAACCACATTTCGCTAGTTATGTTTAAGTCCCATGTAATAGGGGGCGAGCCTATTGCCATCAACCGGGCACAAATCCATACTCCGGACTACTACTAAGAAATTCCAGATGGCAAAACCCATTAACACTGCCCAACCCGGGTATCGAACCTAGGATCTTAGGCTCAACAGTAGTGCTTGCAACCACTAGACCAATGAGGCGTTCTTCAATTCAAAGTTCAAAGAAAAACAGACTTGTTTAAAAAATATTTATTCCTCCCGAAAGAAAGTCACAGCAGTACCTACGCATTTTTACATTTTATTTTAAAGGAACAAAAAAATTGCTTAAAAGTAGTTAGGTAGGTATGTTAAATTATGATTAGGTACTAACAAATAATCTCAAAAATAATTAGCATACATAATGACTATCATTGAGCACTCTAAAGACATTTCCACGCAAGCTCCGCCCCCATGCACCGCGCCACTCCACTATGTGCTAAACGCTAACACATCAGTAATAAAGTTGAATATGGCGTGCGCTCTTTGATTGTGTTCGAGCACGGAACTAATTGGCGTAGTGTCGTTTATAATAACTAAAGTATTTATCGATCTAGAGCAGCGGTCGGCAACACGCGGCCCGCGGGCCGCATGCGGCCCGCGGACGTCTTGCTTGCGGCCCGTGAATGTTTTGTAAATAAGTTATAAATAACGCGCAAACTTTTTCAATTGTAAATTATATAAAAAATAAATATGCTTCTCGTCTCACAGATGAGCATTTGAGAGCCATTCTTTGAATTACAACTACAAATTTGACAGCTAACATACAAGAAATAGCCTTCCAAATGCAACCTCAGACATCACACTGAAATTTGTATAAAATCGGTTACCTATTTAGGTACTTTGTAGTTTTCATTTCAGAATGATTTACGGTGGTTATAATTCTAGCTATAAAGCCCAAATATATAAACATAATGAAAGTATAATGTCTATAAATTAAACTCCGAATGGTTTAACAATTTTTAATAGCATTTTTATTTTTTCTATAGTATATGACCAATAATACGTGGGTGCGGCCCGCCTTTAGTTTATTTTGCCACCTTGTGGCCCTTGCTTGCCAAAAGGTTGCCGACCGCTGCTCTAAAGACATTTCCACGCAAGCTCCGCCCCCATGCACCCCGCCACTCCACTATGTGCTAAACGCTAACATATCAGTAATAAAGTTGAATATGGCGTGCGCTCTTTGATTGTGTTCGAGCACGGAACTAATTGGCGTAGTGTCGTTTATAATAACTAAAGTATTTATTGATCTAGAGAAAAAATATCTTGTGGCTGGATAATAAACTACATTTTCTAACTGTGAATTTTAGACTTAAAAGTCGAGAAATCTTGATTTTATTTTAGTACTTATTTTAAAAAAGATATCACTTTCTAATAAAAAATGAATCGAGCGAAAAATTACAATTACGTAACTGTCTAGAGACACTAGCACATCAAGCTACCCGAAACTGTCAAATTTTCCCAATCATTTTTGAACCTTATACTTACTACTGATAATGTTGAAAATCTAATAAATAATTTTGACAGATTGTGGTAGCTTGATGTGCTGGCGTCTGTACATGGAAAGAAGATCTAATAAATCTTAAACTAAAGTTCCATTTTGATTGTACTTTTGCGTGACTGTTTAAGAATATTAATGCAAATTAACATACAATTTAGGGAGCCTTCTCTTAAAAAAACAATACTTAAACATAATTAAAAACATTTTATTTGGCAAACGGCTCTTCCGATCCAACCATAGATGTATTATATTTCTGTGGATCCAACCAATCGAACCTTTGAACGTGGTCGTACAATCGATCGCACGTTCTTGGTCAATCACGCACCCTTATTGCGTAATACATTATCAATCAAAATCTGAATCATTTTGAAACAGATTGCTATTCTGTTGCTTCAAAGTTCGAAAAAAAATCTTCTCAACAATTTTTGACAGTTCAACAACATTCATTGCGTTATTTACGTTGTTGAGTAGATTTTTTTTTCCAACTTGTAAAGCAATGAATTAGCAATCTGTTGCAAATCGAAACAAATTGTGATTGATCGTACCTATATAACGCAATTAGGGTACAGATTAGTCTTAATCATTCAAAAATATGTTACGCTATTAGATAGCAATATAACCAGGGGGCCTACCACAAGCTCATAAAGCAGTATTGTTTTAATATTACTTCAGTGTGGGAAAGAGATGAAGCTCTACAGGACGTATAGCTCCATCTCTTTCTCCCACTGAAGTAATATTAAAATAATACTGCTTTTGAGCT
Organism: Agrochola lychnidis; assembly: GCA_963680765.1. Classification (NCBI taxonomy): domain Eukaryota; kingdom Metazoa; phylum Arthropoda; class Insecta; order Lepidoptera; family Noctuidae; genus Agrochola; species Agrochola lychnidis. The sequence continues at coordinate 17,109,517 of OY796872.1, forward strand.
GGTGGTAGGCCCCCTGGCCTTGCATTCTCATATTCTCATATTGGACACGGTATTTCTTATAAAAATACTACAGAAACCAGTAGTGTCGCGACGACACGTCTGCTACTGCTGCTGCCTGCAGACGGCTACAGACTTGTGTTTTTTCAAGAAGTAGAAACTATGCAAATCAGGGGCAGGTCGCCTAGATACATACAGGGTATGTTTTTATCCAATGCCCAAACTTTAACACGTGAGTTGACACTCGTCATTATGAACAACTTTTACTATGGGACCAAACCAGAAATCGCGAAAAAAAAAAATCAGCTGTTCCCTACATTCTGATGAGATATGCGAACATAAATATAGGGAACAGCTGATGTTTTTCTCGAATAAATTATTTTTAATTTTTTACTGAGTCTAAAAAAATTACATATAAGTTTACTTCATAAAAAACAAATGCATTTTTATTTAGTAACAGAACTTATAGCCAGACTAGTTAAATCTATTTAAATCTTAGATTCACGGATTGCATATATTACTTACTCATCAAAAGTTCTTGGTAACCTTCAAACAGACGCTTTAAGAATGCTTTAACTGACGGAGCCATCAGAAACAGTTTGTTAATAAAATCTTCGCAGTCCTCATATTTCCGCATATCATAAAACACCTTATAGACAAACGTGCCGTTATACAAATTTCTGTACTGAGTAGATTTATACGGTGAACCGCATAAAGTATTCAAGTAATTCATATGCTGGATACAATACTGGAGTTCCATTAAACTGTTGAGCGCTTTTCCGTCGAAAATTCTTTTAGCTTCAACTTCATCGTACTGGAAATACTTGGCTGTGGCACCTTTAACTTGTAATAACTGCTCCTTACAACGTGTGTCTCTATTGAACACAAAGCCCAGCCTGACGTATGACAATAGCACCGCATACACTTCTCTGGTCACGTCCTCACCTTTCAACTGCTTTCTACGAGCAAAGTACACTAGTGCAATAAACAATACAACACATTCTGGTCGTAGTTTAGCTAAAACTTCAGTGTTTATATCATTTTCGGTAAGAAAATGCTCGAACAGCTTCAAATGCTTCACTTGATCCCAACCATTCTCGAACACTGACACACAGCAGTTGTAGTTTGGCTTATGTACTCTCGGGTCAAAACAATCTATCTCTTTATATGTGCTGGCATCATAGTATACTTTGAATGTATCTCCTCTGTAATTTGTCAATAAGTTGTATGCATATTTTATTATATCAATAGATAGGAGTAGAGGGTGGTCTTGAGATGTTATTTCGAAGTTCCAAGATCCTTCAATAAGCTTCCATTTGTACAGATTGATGTATACTTGCGACACGTGTTTACATACCACTCCTTTTTCGAACCATTCGGGATCTTCCGTCACTATCGGGATATTTGAATTAAGTAGATACTGTGTAACATGCCCGGCTTCGTCCTTCCGCATATTTGTTAATATTTTATCATAATTTAACCAAAATTTGTTTTGGTCATCGTCGTTAGATAGAGTTTTGGAAATACCGTCTCTGGCTTCTTGCTCGCTATGCTTCGAGAGCCATAGGATCAGATGTTTAAATTTTAAATTTTGCGGGAAATTTAATACACCCCAAGTTTGTAATAGTGTATCGAAAAAGTCTGTCGGAAATACTGCCGAGTCGGTTAACGCAGCAAAAATTGCAGTTTTCTCTTCAGTCAAGGAATTCTTGTGGAGAAAATCCTGAAGTTTGTACTGGCGACATTGGATTGACTTCGTTCTGTCGTCGAAATTCATTGTGTTGGATGGTATATAAGGGGCTTTTCTGAAGCAGTATTCTATATCAAAGCTGATGATAGGGCATTCTAGTTTTTGAGCTAAGGCAACGCACTCATCTTTGTGCTCCGTGACGCAGAAAGCGTAGTTCATGCCCATTTCAGACACAATTTGCACAGCGGCATCCTTCATAAATATAGGTCGTACAAATATTCTGTTACCAAAATTGAAGATTAAATGTTGAAACTTTTTTATTTTCTTCTCTATATCTGTATCACCGCCTTTGAATACTATGTAGCATTTGACATTAGCCTGTTTGAACATTTCAAATTGGCATTTCAAGTACTGAGCGTATTTGTCGGCTTCACAACCGAAGACGTAGGGGATCCTACTCTTTTCATACATGTAGTGTAAGAAATTCTGTCCATCAATGACAATGGAACAGTTTCTTAGAGAACATTCCTGCGTCTCCTTGGACTGTATATACTTCGGGTATTGGAAGATCCTCATTTTGATTTCTGAAACAGAATTAATGGTGGTTTAGTAAGTGCTTCTCCTAAATTCGAGCGCATCAAGACGTGAGGGGTGAGAGAAATCAATCGATGGGAAAACAAAGATTTTGGGCTCCGTTCACGGCTTTGGGTGATCCGACTTACTAAGCTACTTGTGTCAAGGGACAGACGCGCGCGTCACCTGTTTCCACCTATCGCTCCGCAAGTCACGTTGCGGTGACTATTGGCATATTCTAATCAATTTCACACAAAATTATGATCACCCATGTGATCATATTAATCATTCCTGTGATTACCTACAAGCGTAGTCATTCCTTTGACCTCGTTTACAAACATCTCGTGTCGTAATCATTTAGTGATTTCCACCGTAGTCATCTCTGGTTGTAATCTCTGAGATGATTACGAGACCTGTAATCACAACTCTATGATCTCCACATTACTCGATGGATTTAAAAAACTTTTTACAAAAAAAAAAACAACCGACTTCCAAAAAAACACTACATAGCGAAAAATAACTTTCATTTCGGAAGTCGGTGTCTTTGGTTTTGAATTTTCGTTTTTTGCCACCGACTTGAGAGCATTCTCAAGGTTGTCCCATATACATTTTATTAACTTTGCTTGGATAGTTTTTGAGTTGTGTTCAATAATACTTTTTTTTTTTTAATAGGTTTTAAAATTCTTTTTCTCCTTGAAAGGGTGCATACCCTTTTTTAGAATTTTCAAAATCAGTCCATAACGGAGAAATCGGGGGACATACTTACATTTTTTTTAAACTTACGCTACGAACATAACAACCTCCTCCTTTTTGGAAGTCGGTTAAAAATTAATCGACAGTCAACTTAGTACATTCAATTGATGGTTATTTGGCTTTCTGCCATTCTTCTAATTATTCATCTTGGGCGTATTTGAAAGTATATACCTAGGTACGTACATTGTTACTTCAACAAATTGTGGACGTTATATCTGCCCTGATAACAAAGAATGCAGTAATCGACATTTTTGAGATTTTCACTTTTTTCCAGAAATGGCATCTCAAGAGGTTCACGTACATGAAAAAAAAATATTTTCATTAAAAAATTCACTCGAAGTATGTTTTTTATGTAATGATTTTCGCCGTATTTGCACAAAAACTGCTTCAATGATAAGAAAAAACGCAGTATTAAACATGACCTAAGAAAGAATGCAGTACTTGCAAGAATACCCTAAAACAGAATGCAGTAATATCCACTACTGTATTATTTTGTTTTAAATTCAGTAGACAAATTGCTAAATTAAAACGCAGTACTCCACATTACTGCATTTATGTGTAGTAAAGGCTTGCGAAGTCGTAGCAGTGCGATCCATTGCCGCGTTTTGTCTTAGTAAATCAGTTCGACGACGTCATTCGGTGGAGTAATACGTGCGCCACGAGCGGGGCTCCGGTGCGCCTCTTGTTGTTTTTTCGACGCAACGAAGTTAGGGTGAGTTTTTACCTAATTATGATAGTCTACTCTAACTTCGATCGAGTAGTTTACAGCAATTTAATGACATTTACATTAGTTTGATATTAATACCAGGAAAGTTATAGGTAGATACAGAAGTCAATCTACTACTCGTAGGTACTATCTAAATTGTCCCAAGATATTTATTTATCTGAACTTTGTAATGCAAAAATTTAGCAACAAAAACAAAATTCTAACTAAGTATTTAGTGGACGGTTGTGAATTATCGTTTTCAACCGACTTCTTTAAGCCACTACAATTAGTTCATTTCCGCCACCAAATATTACGTAAGTTGAAAACATGATTTTTTGTTTAAGTATACATTGTTTTGGTTTTAGTGTTATTTGATTGGTTTAGATATACAAACGATAGGGCAAAAAGAGTTATGTAAATAGAGCAATCTGTTTTAAAGTTATTAAGGGTCTTGTATTTAAAGAACAAATGGTCAAATGTACCTACAATTTGATTTATGTTTTTATTCTGTAAACTTTTTGTGTTGTAATAGTTTATTAATATTGGAGAATAAGTTAATTATAAGTTAATTGGTTTTAATATTGGAGGATAAGTTTTTTGCAATGCGGGTGGGTAGGTGTACTTGCGGATTCAACATTACTAGCGCGAGCGCTTGGTGCCGTGCGTAGGTTAGTAGGGTATGAAAAGTGAAGTACCTACATAAACGAATTTGACTACGTACCAATTTTTTTTTGTGCCTTCTTCATAATTCTTCCTTAAAATTATTCCTATCAATTCTTATTTAATCCATATGCAATATTTAATAAATCAATCTGTATCTATAAATCAGTGTTACGAAGTGCGGATGTTTTAATTTTCTTATTTTTCGATCAATAAACGAAACTTCCTAAGCAATACACTAACTTAGTATCGATTTCGACAGTGAGTAGTGTCTTTTATAGTTTTATGCTAGTTCTTGCTTAATTAGTATCTAATAGATGTCTTATATTTCAGATCATTGTTTTGACAATGAGTACCAAAAACTTCCGCAGTCGAAGCATGTTAGACATGGTGCTGGGAAAATCGAATGAAGTAACTGAACCACCTTCTGCTTCAAATGTTAAAGTCACGGAACTGCCTTCTGCTTCAAATGTTCAAGTCACGGAATTACCTTCTGCTTCAAATGTTGAAGTCACGGGACTACCGTCTGCTTCAAATGTTGAAGTTTTTCCAGTCAACGAAACAGAGTCATTTTCTTTGTTATGTGATGAAACGTTCCCAAGTTCTTTGATGGATTTAACATTCACAGATATAACATTAGGATTAGATGAATCGGTGAACAGCTTAGCATCAATGGAAAATACACAGCAAACGGAAGATAATATAAACTACAACATGATTGCTATCGCATCTAATTCAAAGAATTCGTTAAATCAAGAGCCCCAATATAATAACTTGAACCACGATACAATTGAAACTGAATCCAGTTTGCAGAATGTTGGATATATAGAGCCAGAAATTGATGTCGATCACGCTGATCCTACAAACGGAAAAACAAAATCTGGCAAACCAAGAATAAGGCGTAAATTTGAGAAATCTGTAGAAACACGGTTAGAAGAGAAGAAAAAATTAAAATTGGAGAAAATGGCGGTGAAACCTGGATGTAACGAAACGTGTACTAAAAAATGCATGTTAAATTTTACGGAATTAGAACGCAAACGTTTAAATGAATTATTTTGGGAGTTTAGTTATGAAGCTCAAGGTTTGTTTGTCAAGTCCCTGGTTACAGAAAAAGAAGTTTATAGACGTATTAAGAATAGCCAGCAGATGCGGAAGACCACTTATGTCTATTCTTTTCAAATCGACAGTAAGAAGAAGGAAGTTTGTAAGACATTTTTTCTGACGACTCTGGGATACCATAAAAATAATGATAGGCGTGTGCTTGATATTTTGAAAAAGCTTTCAAGTGCTCAAAAAGATCGACGTGGGAAGCATGATATTTCAAAAAAATTGGACAGAGAAAAGCTCAAAGAGCATATTGAAAGTTTTAGACCGGCCATTGCACATTACAGACGAGCACATGCTCCTAATAGAAGATATCTACCCAGTGATTTAAACGCAACCATGATGCATACTGATTTTATTGAAAAGAATCCAAACTTTATAGTTTCTTATGATCTCTACAGGAAATTCTTAAAGAAAGATATGAACATATCTTTTGCCCAGTTAGGTAATGAAGAGTGTGAGCAATGTGAGAGTTATAGACTGCATCAAATTTCATGCAAAAATACAGAGCATTGTACCGATTGTACTTCATATCGTAACCATCGTGAAAAATACGAAAAAGCACGAATTCATTACCAACACGATGCAACGGAATCTTTAAAAGGACCAGAATCCTCAAAATGTTACTACTCAGCTGATTTACAAAAAGTAATTATGCTACCAAGGTTAGACATGTTTAAAGTCGTTATGTTCTGCCCGAGAATAATTGCATTTAACGAAAGCTTTGTTCCTTTGGGCTCCAGTAAGGGAAAACCTTTTGCAGCGGTATGGCATGAAGCAGTATCTGGTAGAAAACAAGAGGACATAATTAGTACATACAGAGCTTTTTTTGAAAGTAAACGTGATTGCAATGAAATTGTTGTTTGGACCGACAATTGCACCAGTCAAAATAAAAATTGGGCATTTTTTACATTTCTGGTACAAATTATTAATAGTCATTTAATCAGCGCAACAAAAATTATTATTAAATATTTCGAACCGGGACACACGTTTATGTCTGCAGACAATTTCCATCATCAAGTTGAAAATCAGCTTCAAAAAGCAAAAAAAGTGTATGATTTTGCCGATTTTGTTGATTGCGTACAGTTAGCAAATTCAGGTAAAGTTAATGTAAAGCCCATGGAAGTTTCCGATTTTTTTCAATACAAAGATCACTCATCTCAGTATAAATTAAAAAAGTGTGAAGAAAGAACCTATATAAAAGATATTGTTTGTGTCGAAGTACAAAGAAATAGTATGACACTACTTGCTAAGACAAGTCATGATGGAAATATGTTGGAAATAGATTTTCTGAAAAGTCAATTAATAAAACAATCTGCTGTACCTGAGCCAGTAAGAAATCAAAAGCCGCGAGGAATAACTTTGGAAAGAAAGACTGGTATACTTAAAAAACTAGCTAATATAATACCTGAAAACAGACTGCTGTTTTGGCAAAATTTGCCTGTAAACGATGCCTCTGTAGATCTCATTGCAAATAGAGAGTCTGCAGAATGAATATTTATATAACTTTTTTTTTATAGGATTTTTTGTTTGGATGTTTTTTTAAGTTTATAATGTTAGATTTTGTTTGATAGCTTGTATTTAAATAATATTTTCAACGTTTTAAAAATGTTGTTTAAGGTTTTTATATTAAGAACATGCAGGCGCATGTAATGATCTGCCTTATTGGAATGTGATAAGTAAATAGTTAACTAGTTTTTGCTACTAAGTCATGCCAATGAAAACAAAGACTCAATATTAGAATTACGTTGAAAGACTCTTATTTAATTTAGAAATTAAGAAAGCGCTAAATGGTTCGTAGATGATGCCAATATTGTACCTACTTAATTAATGTTAATTAACAGTCTGACTGATTTTTTTTTATTTTTAGTTATTATTATTAAAACTAAATTTGCAAAAACATGTTTTTTCTTATTGCACCCTAATGCTGCATATTATAAGAACATGCAGTAAGTTTTTAACATCCGTATAGTTTACTTAATACTTTATTTGCATTCCACGATGTAAAAACTTAGGTCGTAGCTAAGAGATAGAAACCTTTACCTTAAAATGCACCTATATAATAAGTCCTTGAGAAGATACTTAAGTACACTTCAACTTAGTTCCGAGCATATAATAATGGCAATAATTACTAAAAAATAATGCAGTAATCGACTTGTGCTAAGACATAATGCAGTAATACGCGCAAGTGCTGCATTTAGTTTTAGTATCCTGTGACTCGGAAACGACTTGATACTAAACCGAAACGCAGTAATACGTATTATAATTGCATTTATTAGTAAATTAAATAAAGGAAAATTATCTTGTAAAAGCTTGATTTTTTCCCGAATTTTTCGATATATATTATGACCAATAAAATACGAACATCTTGCTCAGATGGTATGAAATATGTTTTTTGCGTTTATCTCGTTACCGCCATTTTGCGATTACTGCATTCTTAGTTATGACGGCAGATATATTTAGGCTAAAAATGTCAAGGTCAAAAACGGCAGTTTTGACCTTGACATTTTTGGCCTAATCTTGTTATTTGCTCTTCATTCTTCTTAATCAAAACCAAACCACTTACTGAGCTTTGTCTTTGTTCTATCAAACCTTTTTTTTTGTCATACTTAGCATAGTTTTTAGGGTTCCGTACCTCAAAAGGAAAAAACCGGCCAAGCGCGAGTCGTACTCGCCCATGAAGGGTTCCGTAGCAGCAAGTAACATTGAATGAAAGGTAAATTGCGGTTTACGATTTATGACGTATTAAAAAAAAACTACTTGTTAGATCTCGTTCAAACCAATTTTCGGTGGAAGTTTACATGGTAATGTACATCATATATTTTTTTTAGTTTTATCATTCTCTTATTTTAGAAGTTACAGGGGGGGGGACACACATTTTACCACTTTGGAAGTGTCTCTCGCGCAAACTATTGAGTTTAGAAAAAAATGATATTAGAAACCTCAATGTCATTTTTGAAGACCTATCCATAGATACCCCACACGTATGGGATGGATGAAAATTTTTTTTTTGAGTTTCAGTTCTAAGTATGGGGAACTCCAAAATTATTTGCTTTTTTTCTATTTTTATGTGAAAATCTTAATGCGGTTCACAGAATACATCTACTTACCAAGTTTCAACAGCGTAGCTCTTATAGTTTCGGAAAAAAGTGGCTGTGACATACGGACGGACAGACAGACAGACAGACAGACAGACAGACAGACAGACAGACAGGCAGACAGACAGACAGACAGACAGACAGACATGACGAATCTATAAGGGTTCCGTTTTTTGCCATTTGGCAACGGAACCCTAAAAACGGAACCCTTAAAGGAATGACTTTGTTGTAAGTCCGTCTGTCAGTCTGTCAAGACCCTTTTTCTCATGTCAGGAACGCGTGGAGGTATCAAGTTGAAATTAATACGTAAGTCTATGGTCTCTTGGAGCGCTAAAAAAATCAAGCTGCTAAGCCAACGCAATAAAAAAATACGGACATTTATGCGACATAATTTGATACTCGCAAATATATAAAATCCTACAGGGTACCTACTTCCCGTTGACCTAGAATTATGAAATTTGGCAGGAAGCAAAGTCTCACAGTACATGAAAAGCAAAAAGTCCATTCAGTCAATACTTAGTTAATTTGCAGTTTCATCAAATTTTTTAGTGTTCCGTACCTCAAAAGGAAAAAACAAAACTTTTATAGGATCACTCGTGTGTCTGTCTGTCCGTCTGTCACAGCCAATTTTCTCTGAATCTAATGGACCGATTAAGTTGAAAGGAGACGTTTCATTTTTGTATGGGACTTCGGCCATAACATGTATACTTTAGAAAACCTGGGAAACGAACCCCTAAATACAATAAAGACTGTTTTTTTCCATAATATCTAATACTTTTTGGGCACAAAATAAAATTCGAAAATGTTTGACGTTTGTCAGGAGAAATATGACCATCGACAGCTAGCCATTTTCGTCCAGAAGTACCTACAAATCTACAATCCACAAAAGTAGTTTTTTTTATTTTTATGATGAATCACACTTTCTAATTAATCAAAAAAGTTGTATACCTAAGATAGCCATCTTAATATAGTACAGAAAAACATGCCTTTCATATTTATTTAAATGACGTCTACGTGATATTATTATTTTAAAATGTAACATGATTTCTGGACGAAAGCAGTATGCAAGTAAAACGACGCCATGATGAATAGAATATGGCAATAATTTGTTAAACTATAATTTTTTGTGCCGAAGTAATCAGGGGAATAAACAGGAAAGAATATTTTTCCTCAATTCGTGGATTTTTTTCCTTTTTAGGGTTCCGTTGCCAAATGGCAAAAAACGGAACCCTTATAGATTCGTCATGTCTGTCTGTCTGTCTGTCTATCTGTCTGTCCGTCCGTATGTCACAGCCACTTTTTTTCCGAAACTATAAGAGCTATGCTATTGAAACTTGGTAAGTAGATGTATTCTGTGAACCGCATTAAGATTTTCACACAAAAATAGAAAAAAAACAAATAATTTTGGAGTTCCCCATACATAGAACTGAAACTCAAAATAAATTTTTTCATCAATCCCTTACGTATGGGGTATCTATGGATAGGTCTTCAAAAATGATATTGAGGTTTCTAATATCATTTTTTTCTAAACTGAATAGTTTGAGCGAGAGATACTTCCAAAGTGGTAAAATGTGTGTCCCCCCCCCTGTAACTTCTAAAATAAGAGAATGATAAAACTAAAAAAAATATATGATGTACATTACCATGTAAACTTCCATCGAAAATTGGTTTGAACGAGCAAAGTAGTTTTTTTTTAATACGTCATAAATCGTAAACCGCAATTTACCTTTCATTCAATGTTACTTGCTGCTACGGAACCCTTCATGGGCGAGTACGACTCGCACTTGGCCGCTTTTTTTACATTATCGTACACTTTATGGCCGAAAATGAAACATCTGCTTTGGCTTTGGCTGCGATTACACATAATTATTTATTTCTGTGACCCAAACACGGACGTGTAACGTAAATAAATGAATTTTGAATATGTGGGTCACTTTTGGGGGTAAATAAGAAAAAAAAAAGGTTTTTCAAAGTGTATCGTGTGACATAATCAAATGAAAGAACTTGTTACGAGAATCTCAATTTTTTATAATTTTAAAATAAATACATTCAAAGATATTTGAGAAAATATCTAGATAAAAATTTACCCTCATCTCCGAAACTACTGGACCAAAAATAAAATACATAATATGGCTCTTAACTCATATATTACAGGAAAACCTATAAGAAGTCCATGGTCTCAAAATAAAATGGTAAATCTCTCAATATTGTGCGTACAAACTTACATTTGCAGTTGGAATGTATGGGAGAACATGTATTTCAACTACAATGTTAAGGTTGTATTTGGAATACATTTTGGAATACATTCATCCCAACTACGGAACCCTTCATTGTGCGTAGACCGACACGCACTTGGCCGGTTTTTGTTTTTGCGATTACAAATTTACATTTGCAGTTGGAGAATTTACCGTGACGCTTAACGGATGTATGGAACACGTTTTTCATCCACAATATTAAGTTTGATTTTGGGATAAATTCATCCCAACTACTGACCCCTTCTTTGTGCGTGGTCCGACACGCACTTGACCGGTTTTTTTAAATTATTGCAAAACTTTCTAAGTTCATTACTACTGGTAAAACAAATACCTAGTATGTTTTGATTTTATTTGATGAATTTATCCCAAGAACAAACTTAACTTTGTAGTTGAAAAATATTTTCTTTCATACGGAATGTATGGGAGAACATGTTTTTACAACCGCAAATCTAAGTTTGTTATTACTCGTTAACTTGTAAAGCCTACTCAGCTGTGATAGCTTTCCTTTTAAATTCGTTATGTAAACTATTGCCGTGAATTTTTTCACCTAAAACCAACCATTTAGCTGGCAGGGTGGGGGACACTTGACTCTAACAAAAATTTGCATTTGGATCTTTGAATTCAAAAATGGTAGTAACACACTCACAATGTTTTTGAAAGACCTTTTCAACGATCGCACCGATGGATAGAAAAAAAAAACCCATTTTACGTGTACGGGAGGTACTTACTTACCCTAAAAAAAATATTTTTCTTAATTTTATTTTATTACGACTTTGTCGGCATGATTAATATGTATACCCATGCCAAACTATAACTTTCTAATAGTAACAGTCTCGGAGCTAGACCGCGGACAGACAGACAGACGGACATGGCGAAACTATAAGGGTTCCTTGTTGACTACGGAACCCTAAAAAGGAAGAGATGTGATATACAAATACCTAAAATAGTACCTAATAATTGTAGCGCACAACTCAATGACCTATCGCCACAAGATAATTCTGCTCTATCCTCTGTAGCGACATAATAAAAGGACCCCAAAAAAAAGGGATAGTTACAGGACTTACAGGTTCATAAAAGAAGCGCATTCATTTAGGAAAGCAAAATGAGAATTAAATACCTATTTGAGTTTCAAATTAAAAAGCCAATTAAAAATACTTACAGATGAAATAATCCTTTGTTGAACTGAATATCCTGGACAGAGCACCGCACAATTTACAAGTCTGGCATCCATACGATGACGATAACGTGTTTGTTGTAACTAAATATAGCATAGGATATGACACTGCGATGTTGCAGTCAATATAAAAGTAAGACATTCTGATATGTTCCTAAGCCTACTAATTTCACTATACAGTACCTACCATAATTGCGTAACTTATTTTCGTAAACAATTTTGCCTAATTTGTTGCATTTTGACAGTTCAACAACATTCATTGCGTTATTTACGTTGCTGAGCAGATTTTTTTCCAACTTATGAAGCGATGGATGAGCAATCTGTTTCAAATCGAAACAAATTGTGATTGTGTTGCATTACGCAATTAGGGTACTGGTCGACATAAAAGAGTCTGACGTGGTGACATTTGGAACTAAATATTTTACTTCGGGACTGGTGGGATAATGGTAGTATTAAGGGTGGGGAAGTTCACGTGGCGGGATTAAATCAGTTTCCAAGCAATAATGAGGTCAATTACATTTTCAAGATCAAGGTCAACACTCCAAAAGTCAAGGACGAACATCAAACAAGCTCTGAGGTCAAGGACACTATCAAAATTTTTGTAATAAGGCGAAGTCGACGGAGTCCTGCCCGGCGGGGCTCCTATTTCTGAATGGCTTAAAAAAGATAACCACGAAGGGCATGGCGGGGTCTTTGTTCGCTCGCTTCGCTCGCTCACTAGACCGTCGCCATCGCCTTCGAACTTAACCTGTCCGACTCGGGGTGCCCCAGTCCCGAGCTCACTTCGCTCACGTATTTTTGTATATTGATTTAGTTTATAAGAATAACTTAAAAAAAGAACAACTGTCAAAAGTCAAACGTTAGCGTCACGATAACGTTTCGTTACCAATAATCTTTTAAGCGTACAATAAACTTTATTATTGTAATTTCATTAATTATATACAGGGTGACAGGGACATCGAAGCGAAAACTCTCTCAACTCAGAATCATGTAAGTACTGAATCCGTTGTATCAGTTTTTGCGTCGATGTCCCTGCCGCCCTGTATTATTTGCTTCATAATTGAGTTCATTAGAGTAGCAGCTGTTTAAAAATGAATTAAAGTTTTAATAAACTTAGCATATTTATACTAAAAACAATTTACATCCGCTGTCACTTAGTCTGAACGTTAAAATCTAACTAATTCCAAAATTAAATCCTTAGAATAAAAACCTGCTAAAAAAGGAATCCCACAAAGGGCTATATTTGAAATATTTATGCATAAAGAAGTTTAAACGAAACAACCTAGGAGTGGAATTTCTACATTATCTGTGGTAAAAATGACAATTTTATGACGTAAATAAGATGATTTTTTTTCTCGAAAACTAGGCGTTTGCTAGCTGTGTCATTTTGTAAAAGTGTTATTTACGAAGACATCCATAAGAAAAAAAAATATGAAGCTTCGCACGTTCGGCCCATAAAGTACTGTGGAGCCCGTGACCTTCACCATTATTTTCGGCGGCTAAAGGTCAATATATATAGTTACGTAAACCCACGCCTTCTTCCCTTGGGGCAGGCAAAAATTACAAAACGCCACTTGCTACGATTTAATTACTCCATTTATGTACGTCACAATCATTGTTATTAAATTATTTGGCTTTATTCGATTTTAGTCAGATATAATTTAATTTGACGGTTATGGGTGTAAATTAACTGATTAAATAAGATTATTATGATATAAATGTCATTAGGAATATCTAATAAACTCGTAAGTGCACAACGTACCTGCAGCATTAACTACACTCACAGAGTACTTTCAACACTATACACAGGGGATTTCCCGCAATCCCTCGCTACGCTTCTTTCTAGTCTATGTTTCGTTGTTTGAACTGGCTTGAAACCAAGTCTTTTTATTATAGTAATTCTTTTTTGTAACAGTGTGACAAGAATATTTTTTACCATAAACTTACAACTCTCATAGTGCCAGAAATTGATATAAGTTACTCTGTGTGTGGATCTAAACCAGGCGGGGTAAGTAAATCTTGGAATGCCTACGGGGGCTAGACCAATGTTGCCAAGTTCTCTGTAAGGTATGTGAGACCTAAAACTTCGGTTTCTAACGATGACTTTTCAAAGATGGCAACATAAGCAAAACTGAAAAGGTGCATAAAAGTTAAAAAGCTACCATTTGGAAGTTTTTGCGAAATTTTTGTTTAAATTAAGTACTAATCAACAAATTTTTAAATACGAGTTATCAAAAAAACTGATGTAACTGTTCTCGATAATCTTTTATTGAGTCCTTTGCAGGTTTTATTAAAACAACACCATAACTTTTTCACCCCGATTATATTTTCACGGACTCTTCTTTTCTTACATTTTTCTTACCGACTAGTGTTACCATTGTAAAAAATCACTAAAACTATATTAGGTCGGATACACAATACTTAAATATCTAACATCCTCCAGCGCCAAAAGGAAATAATAAAAAAATAGGATGTGTCCGAAATTAATAACATTAACAAATTTTAATATTGCTACTTGCGTCTAGAGGGCGTTTTACACAATAATATTATATGCGCCATCTAGCGAACACACCTGAAACGAGTATAATCTTCTACTCAACGCTAGATGTCTTAACTATGAATTAGAATTATAAAATATTATTATTAATACAATTATCGTTTTAAAAATAGCATATCGTTACACAACAGTCGTGAGTTTTATTACCCGACTACGGCAAAGCCAAAAGGAAGGGTTATGATTTTAGCAGTCTATGTATGTATGTTTATATGTTTGTTTGTATGTATGTATGTATGTTTGCTTTTACGTGTGTTCCACCATAGCGCCTAAACTACTGAACCGATTTTGATGAATGAGGTATCAATAGATTCGTAATAATAGTCCGGGTGACATAGGCTATATAAATTTTCCCTAAATTTAATATGGTGGATTTTACACGTAAATTTCTAACCTCGAAAAAAATTAAAATGATATGATCATGACATGTTTGGTACCAAAAGAAAGGTCTTGACGCGCACATTACAAATATGTAAATAATGTTATACTTTCAAAGTAAATAAATATGTTTAAATTGTTAAAAACAAGCAAAAGTGAGACTGTGCTACGTTGTATCGCAAGATGATACCAACGTGCAGTTAATCAAATCTTAATAAATAAAAACGGTTTGTAATTCCATCCTCAATTCCTCTATGAAGAAAAACAAGTACACACGGCTACACATCAAGCTATACATTTCCAGTTTAAGCTGATCTGGCATTGCAAAGGATTTCCGTACAATGCGAGGTCAGCTAATACTGGAAATTTATAGCTTGATGTGTAGCACTGTGTACAACGAAATATTAATATTTATACACGGGGCACTCAGAAAATTTTGCAATAGGTAATAAAAAAAATATACTATAGGTTATATTTTATTTATTAAATTTTTTCAAATAACTCTCCATTGGCGTCTATACACAGTTTCATGCGTCTTAACCAATTTTCATTACACATTTTCCAGTCTACATCAGACACCTCTTTAATCCCTGTTTTCCCTTGAGTTGATTTTTTATTTTGGGGAACAAAAATGACAAATCCATGATTCATCACCCCTAATGAAATCGTAAACGCGCCGAGACGAGCCTGCTTCAAATTTTGCTATCATGTCTCGGCACCATTCTACCCGAACCTCCTTCTGCGTTAGATTGTGTGGTAATCAGCGTGAAACTATCTTCTTTACCTGAAGATGCCCGTGTAGAATTTCATGTACACTTCCCGATCCAATCTGCAGTATATGCTGAATCTCTTCATATGTAATTCGCCTATTCAATTAAATTTAATTTTTCACAGCCAGCACGTTTTCTTATGTAACAGCCGTCATAGCCCTATGACGGCCACTTCTTTCTTCGTCCGCCAAAGTTACTTGACCACGCTTAAATTCGTTGAACCAGCGGAAAACAGTCGCTTTAGAAGGGCTTTTGTCTATGAACATCATTCGAAGTCTTTCAAACGATTCTTTTGGTTTTAGTCGACATTTGAAATCGTACAAAATCATCGCGCGAAAATGTTCTCGTTGTAAATTCAATTTTCAGTGAGACGTTGCGCGCGGCGTTGTTGTAACGTTTAGCAAGTGTAAAAACGGAAAAGTATAAAATAAAAAATAAGGTTTAATAAAAAACTGTAACCCGACCACGGGAAAATAAAAATGATCTAAAAAGTACGAAACAAGCAAATATTTCAGACAGAAATCAAGACAGAGGTACAAAAATGGTCAAGGTAAAGCCGTCGTCGCATGCCATTATAATTTTGTAGGTGTTCCTGGCACCCACATGGTATACAGGCATGCGACGACGGCTTCACCTTGACCATTTTTGTACCTATGTCTTGATTTCTGTCTGAAATATTTGCTTGTTTCGTACTTTTTAGATCATTTTTATTTTCCCGTGGTCGGGTTACAGTTTTTTATTAAACCTTATTTTTTATTTTACACATATTATTTATTACAATATTTAAGTCGCAGAAACTACAAAATATCTCGACTTTCAAAGATAAATCGAATAAATATTTATTACTTATTAGTAATTAGTTATTAAGTATAAATATTGTATTTACTAGGCATTTTTATCATTCTACCGGAACGAGTAGATTTCTGAGGTCTTTCAAGCAGTTCAGACGACGAATGTTTGTCGTGTTTTTGTTGCTCTAAACTATTTTCCAAATTAGAACAAATTGGACTTTGACTTGTTGCTTTTACCAATGGTACCTCGTCACCTGTCTGATTGGAGACTTCCAGTTTATACAGCCTCTGGATTGGACGAACTTTGGTGCCTGTGGCAGTCTTTACTTGAGCTGTTCTTTCGATTCCGTCTTTGCCTGTAAACAAATCTAAAACAATGCCTAATGGCCATCTTATTCTCCTCTCATCTGTTTCTATCAAGACAATGTCACCTATGTTTATAATATCTCTTGTTTCTTTCCCTTTTTGGACCAATAAAGTAAGGTATTCATTTTTTAAACGAAGTTTGAATTGTTCTCGAAGTTCTTGTAAATATTTGTGCCGTTTATTCAAACTGTTAACATCTATACAATCAAAATCTGTCATGTCAGTGTTATATGTGGGCTGGATGAAATGTGCCGGGGTAAGTGGCTCTAGACAGTCACCCTCGTCTTCATTTATATATGTAAGAGGCCGGCCATTCATAATTGCTTCACATTCACATAATATGGTTCCAAGTTCCTCATATGACACTGACGCTTTACCTAAGATACGTCGCAGAAGATCTTTCATAATGCGTATCAGTCGCTCCCAATAGCCGCCCCACCAAGCTGCAGTCGGTGCGTTCATCTTCCATGACATACGTCGAATGGTGGAGTTACGCTGAACCTCCTCCCAATCTAGAGAAAAAATCAAATTTTTAGTACCACAAAAATTTGTGCCTTGATCAGACATTTAAATCTGCGCGGCCTCTACGCGCTACGAATCGTCTCAATGTCATAATAAAGGCCTCCGTAGAAAGTGATCTCGTTAATTCTAAGTGCACTGCACGATACACTGCACAAGTGTATAATACGATCCAGCACTTCTCGCCGTTACGCAGTAATAATGGGCCCGCTAGATCGACGCCAGTCGTTTGAAACGGCGCGGAGCAGTTAGTGCGTTCTGGTGGTAGTGGCGCTGCCGGTGCCTGTGTAGCTTTTGCTCTATAACGTCTACAAATAACACATGCAGAGATTACTGACTTTACTAATCGACGTATTCCGATGATCCAGAACCTCGCCCGTATATCTATGATGAGTTAATTAGGCCCTACATGCTGTAGATGTTCATGTCGTTGTCTCACCATAGCCATAACAATTGGATTCTTACCCCACAATAGATAAGGTGCCTTGGTGGTCTCTGGAAAATTTGATATTGTAAGTTTAGTTTTGATTCTTAATAATCCCTCTTCATCTATGTACTGTGTTAAATGTTCACTCCTTTTTCCATTAATTTCACTGTTTTCCTTTTGTATCAATTTGATCACAGTTTTTTCTGCCTTACTATACTCACTATAAGTTATTTCTCCTTTTCTTTTATTTTGTAAATGTTGTGTATTATATGTAAATCTTAACATCCACGCCACCATCCTAATGATTTTTGAATATTTGGAGAAATACTGTATTTTATTTAACAGACTTTCATCACAACATACTTGTGCATTACATACGGTTTTCTTAGTTTCCAGGTGTACTTGCAGCTCGTCCACGGTGAAGTCGGACTGCGGCCACTGTTCGGGTTCCAGACGCAGCCACGCGGGTCCCTTCCACCATCGGGTCTCGAGTAGGGTTCTCGCGTTGCAGCCTCTGGACGCTAGGTCGGCCCAGTTGTGTTCACCAGAAATATGTCGCCAATCGTTTGTATTAGTATGTTGTCTAATTTCTTTTATTCTATTACCTACAAATGTGTTTAGAGGTAATTCACGTTTAATCCAGCACAGAGTAACCGCGGAATCCGTCCAGCGGTATTCTGGACAATTTTCTAAATTAAGATTTTCTATGGCCTGTGTGAGTAGTCTTGCGCCTATCAAAGCAGCTAATAGTTCCAGTCTGGGAATATTTATCTTTTTGGGTGGTGTGATACGTGATTTGGCTGAAACTAGTTGTATGCTTATTTTATCTTTTCCAGCCCTTAGTAACACACCTGCAGCATACCCATCCTTACTAGCATCACAAAATAAATGTAAACTTACCTCACACTTTTTCATAATATTTTCGGTTAATCTTCGTGGTATTTTACATTCTTTTAAACAATTAATGTGTTGATACCAATCATGGAATCTTTTCATCAGATCAGCATCAAGCTGAGTGTCCCATGATCTCTTTTCCAAGCTTCTTGCAATATAAGTTTTGGTGTCAACATTATTGGTGAAGTATATCCAATCGGGTCAAAAATCTTTTGTGTGAGTGACAACAAATCTCTTTTTGTAAGATATTGTACATCTTCTGGGGCAGGAAAGTTTTCCATGTTACAGTACAGCTGATCAGATGAAGTATCCCAGTTGAGACCTAGTACTGGTATTATTTCCTTACCTGACTCATTTATTTTCAGTGGTGATGTCACCCACATGCGTAAATTGAATTTCGCCTCACTCATGATCCTCTTGGCATCTTCTATAAATTTTGTTGTTTCTTTTTCAGTGTCTAAACTTGTTAAACAATTATCTACATACCACGATTTTTTCAGAAGCTGTGCAGTCTGTTGATGTTCTCCTGTTACATTGTTAAGGTAATTTATAAGTGTGGCAGACAATAAAAATGGGCTACATGTCAATCCGAATACTACCCTACAGTGTCTGTATACTACCCTATTGTTACAGTCCTCGTTTTCCCACCACAAAATTTTTAAATAGTCTCTATCAGTTGTAGGAATGCTAATTTGAAGGAATGCTTTCTGTATATCTGCTGTTATACCAATTGCCCCTGTTCTAAAGCCGATAAGTAAATTGGGAATACGATCAATTAAATTGGTATCTTTTTCCAAACAAGAATTCAGACACAGTCCATTTTTATCTTTAGCCGATGCATCAAATACTGGTCTGATTGAACTGGTCAGGCTAGACTCTTTAATAACAGCCCTATGTGGTAGGTAATGACCTGTATCATGATCTACTTGTGATGGTGGCACCTTTTCTATAATACCTTCCTGATGCCACTCCTGAAAAACTTCATGATACTCTTTGAATTTACCTCCTGATATTAGCTTTCGAGTAGTTGAATCAAGCCTTTGTTTTGCTCTTTCATAGTTAGATAATAAATCTTCATGACCTACTTTAAAGGGAAGTTGAACTTCATATCTGTTTTCTTCATTGATCTTCACTGTTTCTTTGAACGCTGCAAACACCTCCTCTGCGACTGTGGCCTTTGATTTTGTCTCCGCTGGATCCTGGATACCCAATGTATCTAAATCCCAGTAGCCTGTCAACTCAGAACAAAACATAGAGATTGTCATATTACTTAAAGCACCTACTTGTCTGCCCTGTAGTGTCCAGCCCAGCTTTGTCTTTATGGCAACAAGTCCATTTTGCAACTGAATTATTGTGCCAGTCATCAGAAGACCTGAGAAATCTGCCCCAATTAATAACCCAATATCAGTACTATCACCTTTGTCAGTCAGAGATATTTCGTGTGACTTTAACAAATTACAAGTAACAGTGTCATTAGTATTGAATCTAGGAACATTAGTACAAACACATGAGCGCCCTAGCGCTTCCAGATTAATTTTGAAACTGTTATCTAAGCTTCTTATTTCTAGGTTATAAACTTTATGAAGCTGAGAATTTGTCTGCACACCACCAAACAGGTTGTGGGTAAGTACTTCTTCTTTCATTGCTGGTATTTGGAGTTTTTCAATGATGTCCTGCTTAATGTAGGTCTTCTGTGAACCACTGTCATAAAGTGCACGAACATGAAGTTTTTTGCCCTTGTATTGTATCTCAACTATTACAGTCTGAAGAAGTGTGGTTCCTTGTATAGTAGATGATGCTGCCGTTATTTTCTTTTCTGATACCGGTGACTCATTGTTATTATTGTTTGGTGTTGGTTTATTTGTCCTACACAACACTATTGAATGCCTTTTATTACAGATCAGACACTTGATTGAGGCTCTGCAATTTTTCCAGAAATGTCCTTTTCTCAAACAGATTGTGCAAGCCTTTTTCTTCATTATTATGTCTTTGCGCTTATCTACCGATAATTTTTGTAATTTGTAGCACTCAATACTGCTATGTCCTTCTTTGTCACACCATAAACAAATATTTTTGGTACTTCTTTCACCGTTGCAACAAGGCAATTTGCAGTTGGCATTTCTTTCTTATTGTTTATTACATGGTTTTCTGAAAATGTATTAGCCATTTTTATCCTTTGTTCATTTTCAACCTCTTTTTGTATAAATGTTAATAGATTGTTCAATTCTTCATCTATATTGACATTACTCTTTGTTCTTTGCCATGTCTTTAATATTTCTTCGGGAAGAGACGACTCTACTAGCGGTAATAGGAAAGCAGCATGGTTTTTTGTGACTCCAAGTGTCTCCAATGCCCTTAAATGTGCACTTAACTTGTCATATAATATGGCCAATTCAATTCCATCGCCACTCACTTTTTGTAGTACCAGTGCCAAAAGCTCCCTTACGTAAACTTGAATTTGTAAATCTTCTCGCCCATATCTAGATTTCAGGTGCTCTATACACTTTGGATAATTTTCAGCAGTAATAGGGTAACTTTCTACCAGTGATTTGGCTTCAGAGTCGATGGTCATTGCTTGCACCAAGTACACAAACTTGTCTACCGTAGTTATATTTCCTTCGTGAATTTTTCTGAATTGGCTCCAAAATGGCATCCAGCTTTTTAATTGCCCGTCGAATTTTGGGATGTCTATTTTTGGCAATTTCATTTGGGTGCTTCCTTTATTTTCTGAGCCCGTTAGTGGCACCATTTCTCTTTTTATTTTCAGCCATTTTAGTGTGTATTTTTCGCATTCTTCTAAATCCGTCAAAATCATTGATTCTTTAAAATCATCTTTTTTCAAAATTTCTGACTGGACTTGTTTATTTACTTCTTCCAACTTTCCATAAATCTTTCCAAGGTTCTCCATTATAATTTGCTTGTTTTCCCCTTGGTCCATTTGCTCGCTCAATTTATTTGCGTTTTTTGTGAACTGTGTTCGGAGCGCCGCACGTAATCTTTGGTGTTGTTCCATCTTATTGTTTCTCGGTCACGGTCGCCATATATCAAAAAACTGATGTAACTGTTCTCGATAATCTTTTATTGAGTCCTTTGCAGGTTTTATTAAAACAACACCATAACTTTTTCACCCCGATTATATTTTCACAGACTCTTCTTTTCTTACATTTTTCTTACCGACTAGTGTTACCATTGTAAAAAATCACTAAAACTATATTAGGTCGGATACACAATACTTAAATATCTAACACGAGTGTTTTATTTTTTTTAAATTAAAAGTGGGAGATACATTTATTATATATATAATGTACAAGTATGTAAATAACTTGCCTCTTCCGTGACATCTCAAAACGGCAATTTGACACTTCCCGTGACCCAAGAGCTGGTTTTTACCTTGGCCAGAGGCTAAGCATTGCCATACAACGTGGCAACGCGGCCAGTCTCTTGGGTACATTACCAGTCGACAGCGATGCGGATGAATTTTTTGACACTATATTTTAGTTTGTAAATAGTTTTAGTTAAGTTAGTGGGTATATAATTTTGTTATTTTTATCAAATTAGTTATAAGTTATCAACAAATTAGCTGATATAATATTTCCATGGAGTTTCTTGCCGGCTCTTCTCCATAGGAAACAACTAATTAGAAACCGTGCACCTAGCTTCTGACGTTTCATAAGTGCCCATGTATGTAGATTTATGTGAAATATTTATTTTTAAATTGGATTTGAATTTCGACTAGTTTATTTTTTAATGTTAATAAAATATAAATATAATTCTTGCAGAATATAATAGACTAGCGGACGTCACGCGGTTTCACCCGCTAGTTCCCGTTCCCGTGGGAGTACGGGGATAAAATATAGCCTATGTTACTCGCTGATAATGTAGCTATCCATTGCTGAAATAATTTTTCAAATCGGTCCAGTAGTTTTTAAGTTTATTCGTTACATATAAAAATACAAAAAAACAAATATTATCTATCGGTTTTATTGATGCGAAGCATCTATAGCGGCGGGTCAGACCGACTGTTGGCGTGGCGGACGCCGCGTCGCTACGCCGTCGCCGGCGCCGGCTTTTGATTTAGGTAAATAAAATCAGAAGTTTTTAAATATTTTTCTTTTTATTTGAGTTTTAAATTACGTTTAAAGAAAGAAAGAAAGAAAAATATTTTATTTGGGACACGCACAGGAAATACAATACAGTAATAAAAAAAAATAACAAATATAAAAAAGGAGTATTTTAAAACTAACAAACAAAATTAATAACGACCTGTGCGAGGCCAAAAAGGCTCCTATCTCAGCATGATGCTGCGATATTTAAAAATAAATAAATACCGCAGCGCTGGTATTCTGATAGGGCCCGCTGTGATGTCACGGACATATCTACGGACACATAAATCCCACTAGGGGACAATAGATAGCAAAAATAGCCATAGAAAATGTATTATAATAAAAATATGAAATTTTAAATCTTTACTCTATCGTTAGGTAGTTGAATCTTGTTAGTTTTCTGAATAAAAAAAATAAAAAGCAAAAACAAAGTCATTAAAAGTTTTATTCATTAGTAAAATGAAGTAAAACTTAAATTAAATTATTAACTAACAAGGCGTATTATTCTGTTAATGAATATCTCAATGACAAATTTAAATAATATTTTTATAATTTTAAATCTCTGTTTTAATTTATTATTGTATTATACGAAATTTTGACTAAATACTACCTATTTGTTTATGTGACGTCTTAATTTATTGACATTTTATTATTATTATTAGCCTAGTATTTGGCATGAAATTTTCTTGACTTTATATTTTATTTTTTTATTTTATTATGCGACATTATGATTACCACAACAATTTTGTATGCCGTCTGGCGGGACGTAGTATGGACCAATATTTCTTTGTAAAACATCTGTACAATTTTTACCCTATGTTCACAAAATTAATAAATGAATTGAATTGAATTTAAGTGTTTCAAATAATATAATCTAAGGAGTTAGTGAGATTACGCGCCAGTCGACACTTGTCTGTGCCACCCGGCCGCGCTTCCTCAGCATACTGCACGCACGGTCGAGTTATTCCCGAAAAGCGGGACTGAGCCTGTCCCGCGCGGGACATTTAATTTTGATAAAAATCGGGACATCCCACCAAAATCGGGACGTCTGGCAACGCTCGTCAATATCTTGAGGTTTATGAAATGAGGTTTACATGAATCTGTTTGGTGTATCCCACATAATATACGATCGATATGATCTTATACACTTTTTTTGTACCTTGAACGCAATTTCTTTATCAGTTGAGTACCCCCAATATAGTATCCCATAAGATAGAGTGGGTCACACATAGGCATGATAAGCACTAAGTAGTGTGGTTTAGTTAGATACTTTTTAGGGTTCCGTTGCCTAATGGCAAAAAACGGAACCCTTATAGATTCGTCATGTCTGTCTGTCTGTCTGTCTGTCTGTCCGTCCGTATGTCACAGCCACTTTTTTCCGAAACTATAAGAGCTATGCTGTTGAAACTTGGTAAGTAGATGTATTCTGTGAACCGCATTAAGATTTTCAAACAAAAATAGAAAAAATACAAATAATTTTGGAGTTCCCCATACTTAGAACTGAAATTAAAAAAAAAAAATTTTCGTCAATCCCATACGTGTGGGATATCTATGGATAGGTCTTCAAAAATGATATTGAGGTTTCTAATATCATTTTTTTCTAAACTGAATAGTTTGCGCGAGAGACACTTCCAAAGTGGTAAAATGTGTGTCCCCCCCCCTGTAACTTCTAAAATAAGAGAATGATAAAACTAAAAAAAATATATGATATACATTACCATGTAAACTTCCACCGAAAATTGGTTTGAACGAGATCTAGCAAGTAGTTTTTTTTTAATACGTCATAAATCGTAAACCGCAATTTAGCTTTCATTCAATGTTACTTGCTGCTACGGAACCCGTCATGGGCGAGTACGACTCGCACTTGGCCGCTTTTTTTTTTAAGAATGTAGAGGGCATAAGAAAATTGATTTAAGGGGTTCGGGCACTTTGGTCCATATGACCAATGTACAGACGCCAGCACATCAGGCTACTACAATCTGTCAAATTTATTTAATAGATTTTCAACTTTATAGCTGAAATATAAGGTTCAAAGTTGATTGGGATGATTTGACAGTTTCGGGTAGCTTGATGTGCTGGCGTCTGTACATGAATCGGATATCGATGGATAGGTCTTTTCAAGAGGAAAAAAAAGGATTGTGTGGTTTTATGAAACCACGGTAAAAGTGAAACTTCTATAGGCGCCGCCATATTGGCCTTGGCTGCTCTGACGAGCACCTTTCATTTTATCCCTACTCCGCGGCCGACCACCACGCGACATGCAACACACAGACGAAAAAGTTTGAGACGATGTAATAAAAGTTATGTAATAAAAGTTATTATTGGGTTACATTTAGACTTGTTGTCAGATTCGAGATATCGGCTTATGAAATATGTGTTTTCAGTATCTCGGATAGTATGCAAAAAATCAATAAAATACGTATTGTGTAGTGATTACTAAGCTGGAATGAATATGTGAACTCATTCCACATTAGCAAAAACTGCATACAAATATTTATATAGTTATTATCGAAGAAACGCATATCAAAGCACCGTAAGCAGTTTGAAAACAAAATCCCCTGCATACGACTCTTTTTTTTGTAGGTAAGCGTATGGGTCAACTCACACCGAAAGAGCGGCGAAGGGCAGCGAAGCGGAGCGCAGTTTCAGTATCATATGAATTTTAACTTTATTTTCTTTATTATAATACCTATTATCGCATGAGAAACTTGAACGAGTCGCGCGGATGCCCGCGGCGCTGCGGGAATTCCGGCGAATTCCATAAACGGGCGCCTTCTCTACCGAACGGGTTGCTGCACTTCGCTGCCCTTCGCCGCTCTTTCGGTGTGAGCTGACCCTTACTATATCGACCGAGCGCTGCAAGCAGAAAATAATAGTCCTTACGTTGTATAGATATGCGTTTCTTCGATAGTACGTACCTAGTTTTTTTTAATATGAATTATTATTTAGGTAAAGAGGCATTCATATAGATTTAGGCTTATAAGTTGTTATTATTACCAAACAAGTATTAACAATAGCCTAATTCTGCGAATAGGTGGGGGAGGTCGGTCAGGGGAGACGCAAAACATAGCTATCCCCCATCCCTCCCCCACCCGCTACCTGGCAGCCGCAGGCGCACGCGCGGCTTTTTTAGTCGTTTATGTGTGTGACAACGTACTATTTGTCTCTCATTCCGTTTACAACGATTTTGACACCTTTTTTTAACTCTGTTTTGTGCATCTTACGTTGACCCTGGCTTGAACTATTACTATGAAAGGGTTGAGCAGGTGGTTTGTATGTAGTGCTGTGTTGGTTCTTCCGTTGACTTATTTATGGCTATGGGAGAGAAAGTTGGGTATAGGATCCATAATCTCTGCCTACCCCTCTGAGAGACAGGCGTGATGTATATGTATGTATGTAAAGAAAGTAATAAAAATAAAAATCGTGTACTTATTTTACACTTTCGAGCAAAAAATAAATAAATCCTAACACATTACGGTAAATCCCAACACATAATTAAAGCTCACGGTCGCCATCTTGACTTTTCACATTTTATGTACAGACGCCAGCACATCAGACTATTACAATCTGTCAAATTTATTTAATAGATTTTCAACTTTATCGCTGAAAAATAAGGTTCAAAGTTGATTGGGAAAATTTGACAGTTTCGGGTAGCTTGATGTGCTGGCGTATGTACACACGGCTACACATCAAGCTACACATTTCCAGTTTATGCTGATCTCGCATTGAATAGGATTTCCGTACAATGCGAGGTCAGCTTATACTGGAATTGTATAGCCGTGTGTACCATATAACACTGGAGAGGTTTATTCCTTTCATTTATGATCTAAATAATTAAAATCGGTTCAGCCCTTTGAAAAATATATCAAAAATACTTGAGATATAATCACAAAATGATTTAATACTCAAGGTACACGTACTCTAGCCTATAACATTTTGGAATCGCTCCGCAAACTTAGAATTAGTAATAAAATAGTTAAAATTCAATGGGTACCTTCACATGTGGGCATAACAGGAAATGAAGAAGCCGATCGTAAGGCCAGAGAAGCTAGTTGTAATGGAATACCATTTACCTGCTTACCCTTATTCTCGGATTACTTATACTTAGTTAGGGAAAAGTGCATAGAGATTTGGAGGGAGCATTTTGACGAGAGGTCATTATCTAAAAGCATCTGGTATAATACCATACAGCTTTGCCTTACGCCTTCACCGTGGTTCGCAGAGTCTGGTTTGTCTAGGACAGATGTTGTGACAGCCCTAAGACTTCGGTCCGGGCACATACCGCTAAACAATTTTGCGTTCCTGATGGGTAAATCTAACACACCAAATTGTGCTGAGTGTGGCGTGGTTGAAGATGTTTACCATGTGTTGGCCGAATGTGCCCGGAAAGAGGTTGAGAGGGTCAGCTTAAGGCTCAAATATGATGTGGATCTGCGGGAAATGGGCATGTGTAACTTGATTCTGGCCCGTCCTCTGTCAGACGAGGCTAAGTCAATGTATAATTTAGTTAAATTAGCCATTAAGCGTAGATAAGTCAATCTTTGTGAGGCCTATGAGGGTGGCATGATCATGTTTGATCAAACCTTCTATAAAAAAAATAAAGATTAAAAATAAAGGTACACGTACTCCAATCGGTATCAGGACAAGCGCCATTCCTATTCGTGCTCTATGAGAATATACCTTTCTAACGATACATAATTACTATTTATATCTATTGTGCCCAGGACCAGAGTCCATACATTTGTGCCCAAGGTCCTTTGCTACATACACTATTTACATGTGTTTTCCATGACATATTATTAAGAATCTTTAAAGATACCTATTTTGTAAGTACTTGTAACCTCAAGTACAATTGCATGCAGTTACTCAATAGATAAAGGAATTAATTTTGCTTTTTTATTCTTGAAATTTATGTAATGGGTTTTTGTAAGTTTCATTTTTATTATTACTACATAACATAACATAACATTACGCCTTGTTTCCCCGAAGGATTGGGCAGAGGTGTCCCTGTAGCAGGTACACCCACATTTCGCCAGTTATATTTAAGTCCCATGTAATAGGGGCGAGCCTATTGCTATCAACCGGGCACTATTCCAGACTCCGGGCTGCTACTGAGAAATTCCAGATAGAAAAACCCGATAACACTTTGCCCGACCCGGGAATCGAACCCAGGACCTCATGTTCAGCAGTAGCGCTTGCGACCACTAGACCAACGAGGCAGTTTACTAGTACTAGTATTACTAGTTTTACATTAACTTGCCTTGTTAGGGTGTTAGTTAACAAATCTTACAAGTTGAATTAAAACCACACACACACACTAAACGCACTCTTATCTTACGGAGTTGAAATTTTACATGTTGGTTCAGTTTTGAAGACAATGGATTTTTTAATGATGCATCTGATTTTACATGTTGGTTCAGTTTTGAAGACAATGGATTTTTTACATGTTGGTTCAGTTTTGAAGACAATGGATTTTTTAATGATGCACCTGATTTGACAGCCAGGACAGGCTCCAGATGAAGGAACTCCACAACAGTCAACGGTACATACACGAAATTTAATATACGTATTTAATTATGATAGTCCGTTCTAAAGTCTACCATGACCTGGCTACAGCATCCAGGATTGGCTGCACACGAGGAAACTTCTTAGCGGTCAACAGCACAAACACAAAATTTAATATACGCATTTAATTATGATTGTCTGTTCTAAAGTCCACCATGACTTGGCTGCTGCACCCAAGTTTGGCTCCAGACGAGGAAACTGCTTAGTGGTTTTACACACCAAATTATAATTACAGACACCAAATTTAATTTACGCGTTAAATTAAAATAGTTCGTTCTTAATTCTACTATGATCTGGTTGGTGCAGCCAGGATTATCTTCAGACGAGGGAACTTCTAAACGCTCAACAGTATAGATACTAAATTTTATGTACGCATTCAATGATGATAGTCCGTTGTAAGTTCACCATGATCTGGTTGCTGCACCCAGGGTTGGCTCCAGAAGAGGGAACTCTTTAACATTCAACAGTAGAGACAAGTAATTTAATATACGCATTTAATTAATAGTCAGTTCTACAGTCTGTTGGAATATAACAAAATATATCAGTTCCACATAAGTAGTTTGAGAGTGTTTCTCTTTCATACGTATTTACATTGTGCATAACTTTATAATGGTAAGGACGCTAGTGTTCCGTCTGGACTAAGCGAGAGCGCACACACACCTCTCCTGCCGAATATAGAAAATAAATAATTCATATAAATTATAACTGTCTTTCATTGGTTCTCAAAACCCAATACAGTCTACCACGACCTGGTTGCTGCAGCCAGGATTGGCTTCAGACGAGGGAACTCCCAAACGGTCAACAGCACAGACAGTAAATTTTATAAACGCATTCATACACCAAGACCTGCGTGCTAACCTGCGTCAACAGCACAGGCACGAAATTTTGTATAGGTAAGGTATGCATTCAATTATGATAGCCTGTTCTTTTAGCATGACTTGGATAGTGCAACTAGGTTGTCTGTACACTATGACTTATGTAAATGCGTTTGGGTTCCAGAAGGTACCAGTAACAATGTTATTAATCTCACCATCAACAAGGTATCTTCTAGCACTCAATTCATTAATTGTAAAAAAAAAAATAAGTAAAACCCTTTAATTTTTTAATGAACTAAAAAGTACAAAATAAAACTTACGTAAATATAGAACTTTAATACTTTTTGAAAACTTAAGACTTATCTTAAAGTGTAAGAAGGACGTTCACTCCTAACGACTACGGAAAAACGCCGTAACTTTTTCCGTAGCCGGCTACGTCACACCAACTTCGGATCTTCGTTCCTGCACCCAGACCAGCAGAAAAACAGAACAACCATCAACATCATCGGACTGAAAAATCATCGAAATGATAGAATCGCTTTCAAAAGAGATTGCTGCGTTGAAAATCACGATCAAATCAACGAAACGAAACTCGATCTGCAATTTCCATAGGAAGTTTGGAAGAGAAAGACGAAACTTTAGCTGCGATGGGAGCCGAATTTAACGATATATCGAAGTACCGTCCTAGACGTCCTGACGTCTTACGAAAAAAGAATTTGATACTTTGTTTGACTTTTTGTTTTTGTTAGTTTATTTTGTTTGTGGTCTGATTTATTCCTGGTAAAGAATAGTCACTTTAGTACGATGTAGAGTGGATTTGATACAGTTTTGCTATCATATGGAGGTACAGCATAGGTACGACATAGTCTATTACACATAATCTATTAGGCAAAAATCAGAAGGCAAAGTACCAAAATCATTTGAACTAACAACCCCGAAACAGACTTATCTGACTGATGTTGGGGTTGCCCATTTATTCTATTGCAGGCTTAGCGTGGCCAGCCTCTATTAAAAGTAGAGTGCGGGAGTTATTATATAATTTATGATATGTAAATTACAAGATGTGAAGGTTGAGGAGCCCGTGGCTAAATAATAACAGCCGCATGAGTCAATCCATCAGGTTAAGCTACGCTTCCCGGGGTTGGTCCGTGGATGGGAGACCATCTTTACATACCCAGACTCCTCCGTGCCTCGGAAAGCACGTTAAGCCATTGCGCCTGGCTGTCATTCGTGGATCTTTGACAGTCGTTACGGGTCGTCAGAAGCCCGAAAGTCTGACAACCAGTCTTACCAAGGGGTATCGTATTGCCCAGTTACTGGGTTGTGGAGGTCAGATAGCCAGTTGCTCCATGTAAAATACTGGTATTCAGCTGTATCCGGTTAGACTGGAAGCCGACCCCAACATAGTTGGGAAAAGGCTAGGCAGATTGAAATTACAAGATGTGAAAGTACAGCACGATATCGTCCTGAGTCAAAAACGACAATGTTTACAAGATATCGAAAAGTTGACGTGCAAGTAGGTCTTAGCATAGATTTTGATATTTTGCCTTTTAATTGTTGCCTAATAGAATATATTGATCATATGCTCTACCTCCATACGATGACAAACCTGTATCAAATCCACTGCATCAAATTCTATTTTCGTAGGACCGATGGGGTTGCCGTCTAAAAATTTTAAAATTCCACAGTTTTTTTACTTAATGCAGACTTAGCTTGGCCAGACTCTACAAAAATTTCGCAAAAACTACCAAATGGTAGCTTTTAACATTTATCCACATTTTCAGTTTTACATAAAATGTTGCCATCCTTGAAAAGTCATCATTAGTAACCGAAGTTTTTAGGTCTCACCTAATAGAGAACTTTGCAACATTGGTCTAGCCCCCGTAGGCATTCGAAGATTTACTTAGTGAGAAGACCCTGCCTGGTTTAGATCCATACACAGAGTAACTTAGATCAATATCTGGTTTAACTTTCTGATAAAAATATTCTTGTCACACTGTTACAAAAAAATTACTGAAAAGACTTGGTTTCAAGACAGTTCAAATAACGAAACATAGACTAGAACGAAGCGTGGCGAGGGATTGCGGGAAATCCCCTGTGTATAGTGTCGAAAAGATATACTCTGTGAGTAGTTAATGCTGCAGGCACGTTGTATACTTACGAGTTTATTAGATATTTCTAATATTATTTTTATCATAATAATCTCATTTAATCAGTTAATTTACACCCATAACCGTGAAATTTATTATTTCTGACTAAAATCGAATAATGCCAAATAATTTGAACAATTATTTTGACGTAAACAAAGCAAAATGAGTATGAATCGTAACAAGTGGCGTTCTATAATTTCTGCCTTCCCCCAACGGAAGGAGGCGTGGGTTTATGTACGTATGTATATATTTTGACCTATAGTCGCCGATTATAATGTATACCTGGTGAAGGTCACGGGAATCAACTGGATGCTGCGAGAAGCACGTGGATGTGGCGACGCTTTGGGGAGGCCTATGTCCATCATAGACATCTTTCAGCCGAATTGGTGATATCAATGATATAGCCCTTATTATATTTTAGCGATCCTTGAAGGACAGAAAGTGAGAAACTGGTTTGTCTATGCTGACGTATTAATAGTGAATTTGTTTGCACATAAAGGAATGTATTTAGTGCTAACTGTATTCAAGGGCGCTGGTGGAGAAAATAAGGTAATAACCGAAAGGCAAGATGGTGGCTGTGAATATTTGTAAATACATCATGTTGATTGTCAATAACAAGGTTTTGGAACCTTGGAAACGGTACATAAGTTCGTAGTTGCTCATTATAAAAGCTAGTTTCTCTATAAAAATAGAGAAACTAGCTTCTGCCCGCGACTTCGTCTGCGTGAAATTTCTTATTCCCCGACCCACCCCATCGCATAGCATCATCTACCGGTGCTATAACTTCGTTTCGCTTAGCGTTCTTCCTGGCTATTTTTCTTTTTGCTCGACTCCTAAGGGTCCTTTTTTTTTTGGATGGGAAATTATCAAATAACTTCTCCCGCTCTGGGTGGAGCGAGATGGTGTGTCAGACTCTTACTGACTAAAACCTACCCGTGTTCCTTCAGTTGCCTATATTGCCAGGGGCCACGTTAACCCTTTCGGACTTCCCCACTACCCCGGCAGGCATTGTATATCGGCCCCGGCAGTTCTGCTGACATCTTTTTGAGGCGCGCGTAGAACACAACGTGCCGTCGACCCGGGCGGGATAGTATATAACCTTTCTCAAGAATTGAGCTATCAAATGCAAAAAAAAAATATTTTAGTCCGACTGGCCGTTCCAGAAATTAGCGCTTTCAAACAAAACAAAAAAAAAACGTGTGGCACTCTGGGACGGCCGCGGTAAAGCTATTGCATAGCATTTGTAACCTGCATACTTCCTATTTGTCAACGCTACACTTGGGATGATGACCCCATGATGATCCCATGACCCCATGATGATGTTCCCATGACAACGTGATGTTGTCGTAATTTTTGTTTTATGTCATCATCCGTCATTCAGAATTCAGAATGCAATGTCTTAACTGTTAGGAAATTATACATCTTAAGATCAATCCTCTACAAGCACTCTATGATCTTGTTTATTAAGCAGCTTTTCAGTCAGCGGCGTCGTGGCTTTCCCTTATGTCCTGCTGTCTCTTGCAGGACTGCCTTCGCAAGACGCCAGTTTAATGGCCTAAGTGCAAGGCTGTATAATAAAGCCCACAAACAATTAAATATTTACGCCTTGACAAAGGGCGAGTTAAAAAACAAGTTAAATTCATGGTTACAGATATTGACATATAGTGATACCGAATAGCTTCTAACCACTATACAGTAAAGAGATAGGTTTACACACAGAACACAACACATCCACTTACTCATACAACACAGGCATGTAAGCACTCCCACATACACACGCATACGCACACACACACATACACCCAAACACACACATACACCAACACACAACCATACATACACCCACACGCCCATACACCCACACACACTCATGTTTTATTTAATTTTTTGTTCTTTTTATTTTTATACTTTATTTTAACATTAAGTACTTTGTTCGCCTACTGCACGTACCAAAAAATTTTTTTGTAACCGTAATAAGACTCACTGTGAATGGATACTCTTTCCTAAGATACAGACAGACTTTCTACCTAGTTTAGGAAAGGGAGTCCTATGACCATTTTTATATGTGTTGTACTGGTTCTATTTATTTATAACATCTAATTATATAAGACAACTTTGTATACCATGTACAAACGAATTTTTGAAATAATATTTTTTTTATTAAAATAAGAAAAAGTAGGCGGATTTGGGGGTGTTAGGTTTTATTTTCGTTACGGAATTTCCTGATTCGGTCGCCGCGCTCAAAGCCCGCGATAAAAGCTATGCAATAGCTTAACTACCACTATTATGAGTTATTGAAATGAGGTAGCTAAAGGAACATGTCAGAATGTCTTACTTTTATATTGACTGCAACATCGCGGTGTCATATCATATCATTATGCTATATCTAAGTAGCGTCAAATGCGTTATGGTCATCGTAAACGGATGCCTTAGTTGTAATTTGTGCGGTGCTCTGTCCACTTCAGTTCAACAAAGGATTATTTAATCTGTAAGTATTTTAATTGGCTAGCATTTCATGGAACCTCAAATACTTAATTCACATACTTATTGCTTTCCTAAAAATATGATCGAACACTATTATTAATGGGCTTCTTTTTAAGAACTTTTAACAATTCTTATTTTTGGGCCCTAAAAATACTAAATACCCAAGTAAGACATTCTTTTAATTATTCCACGTTGAGCCTACACGTCACGTGTTCTCTAAACAAACTAAGCGTCTTTTCTTAGGCTCCAGCTACCGTATAGCTATCTTTCTTACTGCCGTAGGTAAGCATTATAGTCTCCTCATCCCCTGGGGGCCGATTCTTTTTCTTTTTGTTCTATTTAATTTATAGAGGGTTTAATCAAAAACTGATTAAGTATGCCACCCTCATCGGTATAAATAATTATTCCTTATAATCTAACCATCAGTAGGTAGGTATATGGTAAGTGTCTTCCACTATATTATTTAATTTGGTGAAGAAACTTTACCCATGAGAAATGCGAAACTGTACATTGGAATGTGTCCCGCCCGATCGAAGCCGAAGAGCCATTACAATTTCCGGACGACTCATGTTTGCCTGGTCGAACCATGCACAATGAGAAAGTGCAGGCTGGATTATCCGATACCGGATTCCCTTGCTCGGTGACCTTTGATCGAAGTGTTCGTGGCACTTTTTAGTGCATTCTTCTTTAACTACATACAAATAAATAATCACTGTGCTTGAGAAAGTGTGGACAGACCAGTCCATCATCACAAGCATCCTTCGCCAGCCGATCCACTACTTCATTATCTTCCAAGCCAACATAAGCCGGTATTAATTGAAGTACAATATTCTTATTCTAAATGTTAAGAATTTATATTATTTACTATTTATAAAATGTTTGTTTCTATTGTGTTCATTCATATCGACCAGGCTGATTTAGTCGATTACTAAATTAATAATATTTTTTTGTAAGTTGGCAACAATGTAAAAAAGAAAAAAGGGAGATCGATGAGAGACTGAAAGTTGGATTGATGGACATTGATTTTGTATTGATTTTGAGAAGCTTTATTGGAAAATATAGGATTGCAGAACACTTCAATTCAATTTAGTGCGTTTTATTTTAAAACGAAATAAGTTTACAAATAGATTTGATCACGCTGTAGGCAATCGGAGTACCTACTACTAACAAAATTGTTCAAAACTCGCAGTAGAACCACAGCTGAATCACGGCTTTTAAAGGTTTTCTCATTCTACTAATGAACAACGATCCAACTGTGGTTACGTTTCAGGTGACGCCAACGATTGATCGAAACAATCCCAAAATCTATTCTGTTAACAAAATCGAACATGAGCGTGACGTTTAGCCGTATTCTACTAATATTTTGGCACTTGTTAGAATCGAATCAAAGCTGAACTTTGGCGGTTCATCTGTCAAAATTTGCGGTTGAATAAAAATTGATAAAGTGTAAATTTTGTCGCATCGGTCAGTGCTTTCGTTTCCTTCCCTAAAAATAATGATGTTCTTTATGGATTTCGTTGAACTTGCCTATGAGGAAGAAATTTATCGTCAAGAGTCTGCAATAATGCCTTTGAACTTACGCATCGTCAGTTCGTGAAGACGTACCGACTCTCCGAAGACCTCGTAAGAGCTTTCATTGATGAGATCGGGTCCTCACCATGCCCGTCAATCTTTGTTCTGACGAAACAAAGGTAAGTAAGTACAGTACCGACCAAAAGTCCATAGGCAATCTCACAAAGCAATAGACTGACGCTTCGGTTTGACTTACGACCTTCTTCTATAAGTTGTTACAATACTGTAGGCACGCACATTACACACACACACTCACTTTGTCTGCAACCAATGACTAGTTCGATAACCATTCGCTTTTTGGCCGCATTCCGTGTTACGTTAAAAGTGATAATATCGCGAACCCGACCAAAGTCCAAAGTCACAATTATAACTCAATAACCCTTATATTTTGTGACTATTAAATTTAGTCGGATACGCGATATAATCACTTTTAACGTAACTCGGAATGCGGCCTCTGTTTCATTCGTCTTATTCACATAAATATTAAAATTTAGCAGGTAGACCACAGAAAATTAACTAAATTATTTCGATTTCTGTGGGGTAGACAGATGCAGTTCGTTACGAGTATTCACATAATAGATCTTTGTTGGTTCATAGAAAATGTTGGTGACGGGTATTTAGCGCAGTGTTGTGGTTATTATTTTTAAAAAGCAAATATTGAAGGGATATCAATAGCGCTGCGTAAAAGTGCGTTCTAATGAAACCGGACTAAGTGTGAGTGTTATCATTTAAATATTTCATATTTTATTAAACATAAATCTTAATCAAGAGTATTGTTGATAGAACAGAGGAATTGTTGAGACAGAAGATGCCTTTAAAGTTTTAAATTCATTATGAGTTTTAATTCGATTAGTGAATATTAAATAATTTGGTATTATGTGTAATAAATACAATGTTATTCTTTGTTCTAGAGAAATACTGTGAGGGTTAAGAGATATGAGGAAGGGGCTTATTATCGAGTAGCAGCGACGTCAAATGGTGAATGAATATGAAACCAATGGTTTCATACCAACGAGATATTTTGCTGAATTATTAAACACGTCATTATGAACCGTTTGCCGTGCACTCTAAAGGCTTGCATCACTGAAGATCAGCTAGAAAACTGTTTTTGACTTTAAAATATTGATCATACCAACTTCGGGTTTGAGATATCTTTATTTCCCATAAGAAATTTCACTTACATGAGAAATATTTAACTAATTAAAAATAAACATAATTGATTAACGTACAGTTTTGGCAAAACATAAATAAATTAGAATACACAAAAATTAAAAAACAAACAACAGATTCGTTATTGCATGAATTTATGGTAACGAATTTTTTAAGCACGTTTCAATATGGTGTTTGTCGTATTTCTTGCAGATAGAACGAAAAACTTTAAGACTATTTTAGTAATATTATTATTTTAGGATTAAAATTTGAGGTTTAGTTTCAATCTTCTTTTCGTAAAGAAAATGAATACTTAAGCTATAACCTCAATACCATCCAATATAATAAAACCAAATAAAATGAAAAATAATGACTTAATGTAAACTGCCTATACTTAATCTTAAAATCACCTATTTTGTCAGTAGTTTTTTTTTACATTTTGAGTAGTCTAATATTCTTATTTATTGCTTAATTATTTCGACCATGATCAAAGCTTTATATTTATGGTGAAAAAAATCCATTTAAAATTGAAAACATTTCAAAATTTAAATCTATGTCAAAACAATACCAATTGCTTCTAAGTTTCTAGACATCTATTTCACATCTTATTCAGCTGAAGTAATGATAAATAATTGTAACAGTTTGTTAATTATATAAGTAAAATAAATATAACGAATAAATATTTTTTATTTTTTTTATCACATATCATGCATTTTTATTCTAAACCCTTTATTGTAATAACAACATTAATAAAAAGACAGCAATATTTAAAAAATATTATAATTACAAACAAAAATAACAATTTTTGCAAAAACAGCATTGTGATTTACGAGATTCGAACCTTAGCCATCTTGAACACAAGACCAACGCTTAACGCCTTCTGCTATCTACATATTTAACTTTCGTTCGAATTTTAGCAATGACATCAAAATTACCAAGGTCACGCGCATAATGCGTGTGTATCTAATAAAAGTAACAGAAATATATTTTTGTTTCGTATGCGGCGCGAACCGTGACGATACGACAGTGTGTAAGTGCAAAACTGCGTTCTCTGTGGTGTGTGTACCGTGTTGCTTACACATACAGGGTGGCCCATAAGTCCTTTGACATGTAAATAATTAATAAATAAAAAACCAATAAAAATAAGAAATATCTTTTTATTTCGAATTAATCTTTATAAAATAGGAATAATTTTTTTAAATTACACATCATCCAAATGTAATCCGTTACGATCACGGCACTCCTGTAAGCGACATCTAAAACTATAGATGACCGCGCGGCAAGTTAGTAATGTGATGTTAGCCATTTCTCTTTGAATATTTTAGGTTAGGGCTTCAATTGACCGCGGGTTTGTGTCATACACTTTAGATTTTAGATAACCCCATAAGAAAAAGTCCATTGGGGTTAGATCCGGACTACATGGTGGCCAGGAAATGTCTCCTCTTCGAGAGATCACTTTGTTGGGGAAAAATGGTCAAACAACGGGCATAGCAGTGTTAGAGGTATGGGCCGTCGCTCCATCCTGTTGAAACCAGGTCCGCGTATTGTAGCCTGGAAAATTCTGCAACGCTGGTGTAAAAAAGTCCTCGATCATTGCTATATATCGCCCTGAATTAACTGTAACCGCGCGACCGAGGATTTTCACGAACAGAGTGTAACACTATGTTGATGTTTTCTTCCGTCCGTGATGTTCTTGGTCGACCCGACCGCTTTTTATCTAACGTCGAACTAATCTCTTCGAACTTTGCAACCCAGTTCTTGATCGTTGGAATAGTTGG
This sequence comes from Agrochola lychnidis, assembly GCA_963680765.1. Taxonomy (NCBI): domain Eukaryota; kingdom Metazoa; phylum Arthropoda; class Insecta; order Lepidoptera; family Noctuidae; genus Agrochola; species Agrochola lychnidis. The sequence continues at coordinate 17,147,842 of OY796872.1, forward strand.
AGTGTCATTAAAGTTGTGTAGATTGTGATGTTCTCGAAATTTACGCCGCGCAATGGTTGCCGAATCATTGTTCCGATAAAACTCACACACGCAAAAAGCACGATCCGCACCGGTGAAACGCTCCATGGCGACTGATTTCCCAGAAACCGAACATACTGTTTTTGCACCGCCCGAGCCCCCCTCGCACTTCGTATGCATTTCATTAGAAATTTAAATTTTAAAGGACTTTTGGGCCACCCGGTACATGACGGACTACACCGCGTGTTCACCTTCACAGCAATAAGACTCTTAGCGTGTCTATCCACTGTTGACGCTTACTGTACATAGTTACTATCGTTTTATGGTACTTATGTGTTACAATGTGCTATGTAAAGTATTCTCTATTAACTCTATTGTTGTTTTAGATCTTGGTTGCATTGGCTTTTTATGCAACTGGTTCGTACCAAATACTGGTAGGCCAATCGCAATGTCATGCCGTGTCCAAACCCTCAGTTTCTCAAGCAATAAAACAAGTGACAGTACATAATTTGCCACATATTTTTAAGAAGTAGGTATGTCAAACTAAGTTCTAGAGAAGATAGTGATGAAATCAAAAGGAATGGAATGGAAATGTTTGTTTATAGGTCTTAATTAATATAAATAATGTATTATCTTTTGCAGATTCTATAAAAATGTTGGTATTTTTGGAGTTCTGGGGTGCATTAATGGTACACATGTTGCTATAGTTCCCCCAACAATTCATGAAGAGTGCTACTATAACCGAAAGGGATATTATGATGATATATGATTATGATAAGGGATACTGTATCGACGGTTAAAAGGCTAATTGATCTAAGCGACATTTTGTAAAACTTGCTCTTGCAAGCAAAAAAAATAAAAAACAACTATTTGATAGACTTTTATTTACTTAAATCAATCAATCATAATAAGATCTTATTATGATTTAAAAAAAACAACCAATCCATCCTCCTGCAAGTTTTACAAAATGTCGCTTAGATCAATTAGCCTTTCAACCGTCGGTATGATCAATACACACTTTACTTACCCGTTTGCAACAGTGGCGAAGGGTTTTTTTTATTTGGGTTCCGTAATATCCGAATGAAAAAACGAAACCCATATAGGATCACTAGTGTGTCTGTCTATCTATCTTTATTAAGTTGAAATTTGGTGCACATATCAATTTCTGTGACACAGACGTGTAACATAAAAATAATAAATAAATTTTTAATATACTGGCAGAGAGCGTTCAGCTTACAGAAACGAGCCATAAGGACAATAGTCAGAATTTCACAACGTGTCTCATGCAGAGATTACTTTAAAAATTAGCAATATTAACAGTTCCTAGTCTATACATATTGGTCTTTTTAAGTCATTTTGCCAAGTATCTACATGAGTTTAAATCACAAGAGGAACGTGAGATTTGAGAGAGTACGCGAAGAAATTTTTTAAACAACTAATAGCACCTAAATTTAACATAGTAGAACATTGCTCGAAGCATCAAGCTGTTGAGATATTCAATAAGTTGCTTTCTGAGCTTAAAGACCTTGATTGACCGTGACGTTTATCGATGTATGGGATAACCTGTTTTTTAACTACAATGTTAAGTTTGTTCTTGGGATAAATTCATCCCAACTACGGAACCCTTCCTGTGCGTAGTTTTTTTTATAATTACCAAATTTTTTTAATGAATTTATTGGTACAACATCTATCTTGGTCAGCGATATGAGGCTAAATGTTAAATACTGTAATTAATTGTACATAAAACTTAATTAACATTTTTGCGAAAAGTGCGCACCAGTCACGTGACTTCTGGGTGGTCCCGAGCGATAACAGCGTGTGTAATTAAAATGACGATATCTCTAAAGTTCGATATGAATAAAAGTAAAAAAAAAAAAAGTACATACACACACCCTCACACACAAAAAACACTACACACACACACACACTGTACACTATAAAAGTTGTGTCATTGGAATCGTTATGAAATAAGCTAACACATTATGAATGGATTAGTACAGTAATCAATTCTAGTTTGAACTCAGTGTTAGAGAATTTTACCCAGAGTATTGTAAAGAGAGAGAGAGAGAGAGTGTACCCAGTGTAGTTTTACCCAGAGTGTTGTTAATTAAAAAATTGAACTATTATTGAAATAAGTATTTCTTTTATTTACACAAATATATACTTACATCATTTCACATAAATTAAAGAACACACCACCCCAAACATTTTTTTCATTCTACAATTTACTACTAGATGGTCTAGTGGTCGTAAGCGCTACTGCTGAGCATGAGGTCCTGGGTTCGATTCCCGGGTCGGGCAAAGTGTTATTGGGTTTTTCTATCTGAAACTCATTAGCGGCTCGGAATCTGGGTTTGTGCCCGGTTGATGGCAATAGGCTCGCCCCCTATTAAATGGGACTTAAACATAACTGGCGAAATATGAGTGTACCTGCTACAGGGATACCTCTGCCCAATCCTTCGGGGAAACAAGGCTTGATGTTACGTTATGTGTAAATTTCACACACATTCCATTATCATGACTCATTTGGTCAACTGTGGGCCGAATGATAACAAAGGGTCTATTCACTGTTAAATTCCTTTGTGTCTGAAGGTCAAGTGTATTGGGTTACTAATTTAATCTGTTGTTTGGTTTACATGTATATAACACAGATGGAGTTTCGGCTGCTACAAATGTTTTAGTTCGAATGCATCAGATGGACACCCAACCCACCCATTAGAAAAAGAGCGTTAAAAACATCGTCTCGGGTCATATAGTTCGTATCGTCACTTGTCCAATAGAATGCCGAACGTTTTTTTTATTTTTTTTAATGTTGCCTATATTAAACTTTGCCAACTTTGCTGGATTGGATTGGAAAGGGCTAGGCATCAACATCAATGGCGAGTATATCACTAACCTTCGGTTTGCCGACGACATAGTTATCATGGTTGAGACCATGGAGGACTTCTGTACAATGCTCGATGACCTCAGTAGAGCTTCCGAAACAGTGGGTCTTAAAATGAACATGAGACAAGACAAAGGTCATGTCAAATGCCCATGTGATACACACTCATGAAGATCGGAGACGATATGCTCGAAGTTGTGGACGAGTACGTTTACCTTGGACAAACTGTCTAGCTAGGTAGGTCCAACCACGAGAAAGAGGTCAATCGTCGAATCCGACTCGGCTGGGCAGCGTTCGGGAAGCTACGCAATATCTTCTCGTCCCACATGCCCACATACCCAAGTCTTTGACCAGTGCGTGTTGCCAGTGATGTGATGACCTATGGTACTGAAACGTAGTCGCTCACAATGGGCCTTATCATAAGGCTAAAGGTCACCCAAAGGGCAATGGAGAGGGCTATGCTTGGAGTTTCCCTACATGATCGAATCAGAAATGAAGAGATCCGCAGGAGAACCAAGGTAACCGACATAGCCCGAAGAATTGCCAAACTTAAGTGGCAATGGGTAGGGCACATTGCTCGCAGAACGGATGGCCGATGGGGTCGAAAGGTTCTGGAGTGGCGACCACGTACCGGAAGACGTAGCGGAAGGCCTCCCACAAGATGTACCGATGACCTTGTGAAGGCGGCAGGAATCCGCTGGATGCAGGAAGCACAGAACCGGTCGAAGTGGCGGTGCTTGGGGGAGGCCTATGTCCAGCAGTGGACGTCTTTAGGTTGAAATGATGATGATGATATTAAACTTAGAACGGTTCCGGTGAGATAATACGACTAAAATACAAATCTTATCGCAACCATGTTAACAAGCGTTGTGCGTGCCCTACGTAATTTAGATGATTAATATTGTTTATGAATGAGATGTAAGGGAGATGTGAAATATGTGGCGTCAAATTCAAGTGAGTGTAAATATAGGTACAGTATAATAATAATATACAGGGCGTCCCAAAATTATGGGACATGAAGGAAAAGTACCTTAAATATCGTAGATAGGGTATATTGCTGAAAGAAGACTTTATGTTATTTTTAAAAGTTAGTAATTCTGCATTCAACGATTTTCAAAAAATTACTTGCCTCGTCTGGGAATCGAACCGACTTAAATGTAAAAAAAAACCGGCCAAGTGCGTGTCGGACTACGCACAATGAAGGGTTCCGTAGTTGAGATGAATTTATTTATCCCAAGAATAACTTAAAGAAAAGAAAGAAAAAGTATTTATTGAGACTCGCACAGGAAATCACAAATTAAACTAAATACCTTCATTAAGAACATTAATAAAAAAACAAGGTAAAATTAAAATAAAAGCAGAAGGAGAAAAAAAATAGAGAGAAACGTAGAGTTCTTTGAAAAGATATAATAAAAAAATATATAACCTGTAGTTTATTTTTTTCTAGTATCGCAAAACTTTCCGAGTGCCCCACGTAATCTAGTTTAAATTTATTTCATCCCATGGGAAATGTCACTGCAGTGATTGATGTACATGCAATCCAGCCTGCTAGTGATCACTTTTAGGATATTGTTGGAGCTGGCCCGCACTCTGCGCAATAGAGATGCACACCTCATTCGCATCGTTGCGTAAAAGCAATTAACATGTGCGTCCGCGAACATTCCCGATGCGCAACAAAAACGGGGCAGCCCCACCAATAGGTACCCTGAAAGCGTTGTTGTATTGGACACGAAAGGTGTTGCACGACCTTTGGGTATATCTAGCCCATAGGCTGCACGTGTAAAACGTTGTACAATAAGCTCGAAACAGAGTAATTTTGACTTTTTAAGTGAGCAGCGTGCAAACCAGCGAGCCAGCATGTTCGCCCTTACCGACAACACCCTTCGTTCCCGCCAATATCGAGTCCGTCATTGAGGTCAGGGGTCAATATATGACCAAGATATTTAAACGTAAATACTATTACAAAGGCACAGACAAGTAACTGATGTTACGTCGGGTACAGACACGCGGACTACTTATATTTTATTTTTTTGTGTTTCACATATCTATTTTTATTTTATTATATATTTATTTTCTGTATCTATCTATCCGTGACATCACTGCGGGCCCTATCAGAATACCAGCGCTGCGGAATTTATTTATTTTTAAATGTCGCAGCTAATGCTGAGATAGGAGCCTTTTGGCCTCGTACAGGACCTTCTGCTTTTATTTTAATTTTACTTTGTTTTTTTTTATTGTTTTGTTATTATTTTTATTAATGTTCTTATTGAAGGTGTTTAGTTAAATTTGTGATTTCCTGTGCGAGTCTCAATAAATACTTTTTCTTTCTTTCTTTCTTTTATTTGTAGTGGAGTCTCATTGAGTAATACAGGTGGTACATAACCTGGTCTACCCCAAGCCTCAAAGACCATGATCTCCGACTTATTGGAGTTATACATCAAACCATGTATTTTGGCATACTACTCACATTTGGCGACCAACTTTCTGAGACCACAGATTGACGCACTCAGAAGCACCATATCGTCTGCATAGCTAATATTATTTACACAAATACCATCTATATAGCTACCTACTCTGGTGCTGTTGAGCTCGCCAATCAGCTCGCTCGAAAAGCGAGGGTGAGCTCAACCCTCACTGCCTCACCCCGCATTCCAACCTGTATGGCCTGGAAAAAGTTCCAGCCCATCATACACTATTGATCTTGTTACCATACCAATATTTAAAGATGTTTATAAGCTCCATTGGCAACCTATCCTTCTCCATCTTTCTCCGCAATACGTCATAAGCCACCAGATCGAAAGCCTTGAATAAGTCGAGGAAGCTAACATAAATCTGCGTCCCATGCTGTGTATAGTATGTGACAGTATACTTAAGACACAACACTGCATTTTCTGTTGACAAACCACGCCGAAACCCGAATTGGTTGTCATGAACATTTACAGTTTTATTTTTTATTAGTTGTGTATTAAGCAGACTGTCAAACACTTTTGATATTTTGTTGTTGATATTATAATAGCTAGAGAGATGGGCCTATTGGATGCCGAGTGACGAAATGTAAGTTTGCGCGCACAATATTGAGAGATTTACCATGTTATTTTAAGACCATGGACTTCTTACAGGTTTTCCTGTAATCTATGAGTAAAGAGCCATACTATGTATTTTTTTCAAAATTTTTGGTCCAGTAGTTTCGGAGATAAGGGGGGGGGAATGGTCAATTTTCATTGAATTTCTTAAATATCTTTAAAAGTGTTTATTTTAAAATGATACAAAAAATATATTTAAGATCCTCATAATAAGGCCTTTCATTTGATATGTCACACGGTACTGTTAGTAAAACTATTTTTTTTAATTTTCTTGTTTGCCCCCCAAAAGTGATCCCTATATTCAAAATTCATTTATTTACGTTACACATTCGTGTTTGGGTCACAGAAATACATATGTGTACCAAATTTCAACTTAATCGGTCCATTAGATTCGGAGTAAATTGGCTGTGACAGACGGACAGACAGACAGACAGACAGACAGACACACGAGTGATCCTATAAGGGTTCCTTTTTTACCTTTTGAGGTACGGAACCCTAAAAAACACCCCTACTTTTATGATGCCAATCGAAAGAATGGCCAAAAAATAATAACTCTTCTTAAGTAACATAGTATTTTAAAAGAAAGGAACAGCGTGAAATTAATAATTTTAATCAAATTAAAAACATACATGAAACTGCCGTAGTCAATTAAGTGGGTATTTTTTTATAAATTAATTAATTAAATGCTCAAAATGTGATCCCTCTTGTCTTACGCAAATCGCCAATGTTTTAATGAGTCCGCTGCCTGTTGATTTTCTTATCATTTTATGGTGAATAATCGATATGATATGGCACAATTCTGTTTGTAACTCGCCCACGTTCTCATATTGCTTTTTGTATAGCATATCTTTCACGTATCCCCAAAAGAAGAAATCTAGTGGTGTAAGGTCCGGGGATCTGGCCGGCCATCTAATCGGTCCATTCGTACCAATCCAAGTAGGAAAACATTCATTTAGAAAAACTGCTGCTCTCCGACTATTATGAGCCGGATCAATAATATTGCAATCAATAACTTTCTTGAAATTTGACTCAAACATTTTACGTTGTTCGTTTCTTTTAAAATACTATGTTACTTAAGAAGAGTTATTAGTTTTTGGTCATTCTTTCGATTGGCATCATAAAAGTAGGGGTGTTTTTTTTTTACATTTAAGTCGGTTCGATTCCCAGACGAGGCAAGTAATTTTTAGAAAATCTTTGAATGCAGAATTACTAACTTTTAAAAATAACATAAAGTCTTCTTTCAGCAAAATACCCTATCTACGATATTTAAGGTACTTTCCCTTCATGTCCCATAATTTTGGGACGCCCTGTATAATAATATAATAAAGTAAGTACTATGGCTCGGAAATGACCTTGAAATAATTACCTAGGTACGGCCGCTAATTAGATAAACCTCGTCCGTGCGTAACTGTCGCACACTCAATACTGTTGCGTACTGTTGTAAAAAAAGCGGCCAAGTGCGATTCGTACTCGCCCATGAAGGGTTCCGTAGCAGCAAGTAACATTGAATGAAAGGTAAATTGCGGTTTACGATTTATGACGTATTAAAAAAAAACTACTTGCTAGATCTCTTTCAAACCAATTTTCGGTGGAAGTTTACATGGTAATGTACATCATATATATTTTTTAGTTTTATCATTCTCTTATTTTAGAAGTTACAGGGGGGGGGACACACATTTTACTACTTTGGAAGTGTCTCTCGCGCAAACTATTCAGTTAAAAAAAAATGATATTAGAAACCTCAATATCATTTTTGAAGACCTATCCATAGATACCCCACACGTATGGAACTGATGAAAAAAATTTTTTTGAGTTTCAGTTCTAAGTATGGGGAACTCCAAAATTATTTGATTTTTTTCTATTTTTGTATAAAAATCTTAATGCGGTTCACAGAATACATCTACTTACCAAGTTTCAACAGCATAGCTCTTATAGTTTCGGAAAAAAGTGGCTGTGACATACGGACGGACAGACAGACAGACAGACATGACGAATCTATAAGGGTTCCGTTTTTTGCCATTTGGCAACGGAACCCTAAAAATCGCGTCGATTTTTTTTCGTGCACTTGATTTTTAACGCTCTGCTTAGCGCCGAGAGTTGAAAATCCAACAGTGTGTTTTTTCAACGCACTGAGAAGAGAATGCGTCTGTCTGGGCGGAGGATAAATACTCGAGTATTTATCAGAAATGGATAAATACTCGTTTTCACTCATTCTGATATTTACTCAAAATCATGGATAAAAATATTTTTTGCGCATCCAATAGTTATTTTTTATTAAATTAATTACTAGTATTGTTATTTGGGCCTTCCAAAATACTACATTATAACATTATTTATTTCTGATGACAGTGGTGCCGATTCTCTTGTCATAAATGCCTCTAAACTAGACTAAATTTATCACCAAAATTTAGTTTATTCCTGTCAAACAACGATTTCCCATTCTGAAATAGACTAAAGTGACACAACTTAATTATATTTTAGTTTGACAGCATTAAGATGGTACTGAGATATTAATTTAGTAAAAATGGCAATTTTGTTATTCTGAATTTGACGTTTTTCACCTAAAATTTAGATTTTCTTACTAAATTGACTATTTTTAATCGCGACTAAAAAGGTGTGGAATAAAATTGGTTGTCATGAACTTTAAATTCACACCAACACCTCGACTTCAGATGCAAAAACAGTACTGATTTTTTTTTGTTTTGCTTATGTCACGAAAACGGTGTGTCCAATCGCAAAAATAATGCAAATTTCGACCCCCTTTATACATCCTTTGAACCCTTATTACTCTACATCTAGGTAATATTTTTTCTTATTTTCCATACAAAAAGTGAATTCCATATAAAACACGTTAAGACTGCCCCCCCTTGGGCGCCTCCAGCTCTAAAAAGATTAACGTGGTTAACTATCACGGAGTCGCGATTGTCAAATTCGATTTAGATGTGTCAAAATTATTTTTAAATTTAGAGAATTTATTTTGCAGAATAGCTTTAAGATTCTCATAGTCAGAAGTAAGGAATTTTAGTGATAGTTTAGTTAGTTTAGTTCGGTGTACAAGAAAATCGGCACCACTGGAGACATTTAAGGCCTATCTGCTTGACCCAAAGACTCGAGGTACCTATCGAGTTAAATAAAGACGAAGAACTGGAAGCCATGGATTTTATTAACAAAATGGCTGCGTTTGTTAAATGTGGAAGTAGGTGATGCCAGAATTATGTAGTTGCATATAAGGCCAAGGAAGGTTTATCGCTAAAACCTTTTATTTGGAAAAACATTAACGAAATAAACCCGTTAACCTGGTGAAAAGGAATGTTGTTCTTCGAAAAAGTTATATAAAGTCGCAGTGCGTATTCTTTCAGCACCGTTTACTTCTGCCGCAACAGAATAGTATTTTAGTGCACATGCAAACATTCACAGCAAAAACAGAAATCACCTGACGACAGAAAAAGCGGCAAAAATCACACTATAAAATATAATTTAAATATTTTTAACAAAATTCAAGAATGTGCTGGCAGCGACGGTGATAGTGAAGATGTTGCATTATCCAGTACAGATCGATACTGATGAAAAATCTGTGGATTTGAGAGAATCGAGAAGCGAGTTCCAGTTTGTAAATTGCATTTCTAGTAATGAGCAAGCGTCTAATAATGATAGTAATTGATTTCAGAAAATATTAATGATTATAGTGATTGATTTCAAGAAATATTCATGATTGTAGTATAGAGATATGAGGAACAGGGTGTAAAGTTCACTCATCCTCCATAGAAAAGGGAAGGTCCTCCGACCGACGGGTGTCGTGTCTGGCGGCGTACTGCCCAACGATTGATGTTGGGACGTTATATATGCTGGTCGTGCGGCAAACCCTGCTAACGCGATGCAGGATTTTGTGTGACGTCAGTGAGATGCGTAGTTCGCATGTGGCGATGTAGATGCCAGTTCGCATGTGGCGAAGTAGATGCCACCACAAACAAACTATTGTTATTATAAGATTTTGTCATTGTTAAACTGATTGCTCAATTTACGTTACGCACTTATCTATATTTTCAAACATATTGGTGCCGATTCTCTTGTGCACAAACTAAACTAAATTTAAGTTCAGTGCATCTTTTTCTTTCTATTTCATTAAGAAAAGGACAGAAGATAAATTTTAGTTTAGTCCTGTCAAATTAATCAGCGCTTGACGTAAATTGACGTAATTTTAGTCGGCAAGTTTTTAATCACGTCTAAACTTGTATGGAGAGTGACAGGCGCTGATTAATTTGACAGGACTAAACTAAAATTTATCTTCTGTCCTTTTCTTAATGAAATAGAAAGAAAAAGATGCACTGAACTTAAATTTAGTTTAGTTTGTGCACAAGAGACTCGGCACCATTACATAAATTGACAGCATTTGACGAAAAAGATTATGATTGTAGTGGTTTATTATTATTTTAGTATTTTCTTATTGCTACAATGATTTAAGTAATGCACAAATGTATAATTTTATCCAACTTTGAGAGTGATTGACGAAAATATGCATGATCGAGTGAAATCATTGTTACATATTATAGGCTTTTTAGGGTTCCGTAGTAAACAAGGAACCCTTATAGTTTCGTCATGTCCGTCTGTCTGTCTGTCTGTCCGCGGTCTAGCTCCGAGACCCTTAGTACTAGAAACCTGTAATTTGGCATAAGTATACATATTAATTACGCCGACAAAGTGGTAAAACAAAATTATGAAAAACATTTTTTTTTAGGGTATCTCTCATACACGTAAAGTGGTGATGTTTATTTTTTATTTTTTTTACCCCATGGTGAGGGGTGTCATTGGAAAGGTCCTTTAAAAATATTGTGAGTTTGTCTATACCATTTTTGGATTCAGGGATTCGTTTGCGAAATATTAAGCTTTAAAGTGCTAATTTTTGTTAGAGTAAAGTGTGTCCCCCCTGCTGGCTAAATGGTTGGTTTTGGGTGTGTGAAAAAAATCACAACAGTAGTTTATATAACGACATTAAAAGGAAAACTATCACAGCTAAGTAGGCTCTACAGGTTAACGAGTAATAATCAACCAACTTAACTTTGCAGTTGCAAAAACATGTTTTCCCATACATTCCGTATGGGAAAACATATTTTTCAACTACAAAGTTAAGTTTGCCTCGTTGGTCTAGTGGTCGCAAGCGCTACTGCTGAGCATGAGGTCCTGGGTTCGATTCCCGGGTCGGGCAAAGTGTTATTGGGTTTTTCTATCTGGAATTTCTCAGTAGCAGCCCGGAGTCTGGATTTGTGCCCGGTTGATGGCAATAGGCTCGCCCCCTATTACATGGGACTTAAACATAACTGGCGAAATGTGGGTGTACCTGCTACAGGGACACCTCTGCCCAACCCTTCGGGGAAATAAGGCGTGATGTTATGTAAAGTTAAGTTTGTTTTTGGGATAAATTCATCCCAACTACGGAACCCTTCATTGTGCGTGGTCCGACACGCACTCGGCCGGTTTTGTTATTGTTTAAGTGACTAAGTACAGTACAAATCAATATTTTCTGACTTATATTTATTTCAATCCTCTTGTTTGTAAAATGACATTTACGTTACATAACGTAACGAAAACTATAGATAGTATTTATCTGCTGTTTTGGATAAATACTCAAGTAAAAACCGATATTTATGAGTATTTATCCATTTTGAGTATTTATCCGGATAAAATCCCAACACTCCCAGCGCGTTGGATTCTCAACGCTCGGTTTGAAAATCCAGTGCGCGATAAGATCCCGCCGTGATTTTATTACCTCCGTGCGAACGTCGGCTTATACACTGAGATTTCGAAGCGATTTTTAAATAAATAAACAAGAAGTGCGTCGTTTCGGCCATTTACTATGAAGACAGACAAACATAATACTGTTACTTGTTTATACTGTGATAAAGGCTATCATTACTATGTTTATAATTAAGAAGGTGTGTTTTAAAACCAAATAATAATTCTACGTGACATCATTATTGAGGCTTGTGGCTAAGTCTAACAGTCGCACGGATCGATCGATCAGGTTAAGCTACGCTTGCCGCGGTTGGTCCTTGGATGGGTGACCATCTTACGTACCAAGACCCCTCCATGTCTCGGAAAGCACGTTGCTATTTCAAGATCTTTGACAGTTGTAACCGGCCGTCAGAAGCCCGAAAGTCTGACAATCAGTCTTATCAAAGGGTATTATGTTACCCAGTAAGTGGGTTGTGGAGGTCAGCTAAGCAGTCGTTTGCTCCATGTAAAATACTAGTTTTCAGCTGCATCCGGTTAGACTGGAAGCCGACCCTAACATAGTAACGACCGTAGGTTCAATTCTGCCGTCAATAGCATAGTTGCAGTAAGTCGGGTTTTTGTCAAAAATTAGTTAGTTATACAGCCGTGATCACGATAACGAGTTCTACATTTTTATCTAACCCATTCGTTTGTATCACTTTTTAAACCAAATTTAACAATTAAAATTTTGCAGTAAGTCGAGCATTTTTTTTACATCACAAAGCATAATTACAGTGGGTACACTTACTGCAGAAGTTCTTATTCAGAGTCTCTCGGCCAAAGTACAGTATGACATCTATACCACTAATATGTTAAGTCGTTTACTGTATAAAAATTGGATGTAAGCCTAGCAAATAGACACTAAGAAGATATACTGTTTTAATCCTAAGCAGTTTCCCAATATTTACTAAATTAGTGATCTAGTCTTAAAAACAGTATGCTGCGATACTGCATGTATACTTAGTAACGATCCTAAGCGTAGATTCCAGATTACTTACCACAAAGACAGTTCGATGCGATATTGCGTTTATGTTAAGTAACGTAATCAGATCTTACATAAGGTTACTTATTATACTGAGAGCATGTGGCCATCCTGTGTTCATGTTTAGACAGCAGTTGTACCGATAACGGTCAGGTGTACTTATCATGGGAGCAGTAAATTAGCTATACAGTACTCATGCTTAAGAAGTACGTACATATAATATGATCTTATACCGTATTATAAGAATTGTAAATCGTTTTTACTGCATTTCTAAGTAGCTGCGATATAATGCTACGTCATAAATACAGTGCAGTAAAGTTGCTTCACTGTGAACATAATAAGTCACTGTAACTAAAAGTCATATAATTTGTCTTATAATACAAGCAGTAACTTGGTCGGAGAAAGAATAATTTCAATTACTTCCTCGAATACCTACGTAAAATTGTCGACTACTTATCAACCACGGAAATAACATTGTAATGTTGCGAGCGTTAAAAGAGGTGTTCAGATCTGTGTATAACAGCATTTAGCAATCAATAGTGCCAATTCCCTTGTTCACAAACTAAACTAAATTTAAGTTTAGTGTATTTTTTCTTTCTATTTCATTAAGAAAAGGACAGAAGATAAATTTTAGTTTAGTCCTGTCAAATTAATCAGCGCTTGTCATAAATTTAAGTAATTTTAGTCGGCAAGTTTTTAATTACGTCTAAACTTGTATGGAGTAGTGACAGGCGCTGATTAATTTGACAGGACTAAACTAAAATTTATCTTCTGTCCTTTTCTTAATGAAATAGAAAGAAAAAAGCACTGAACTTAAATTTAGTTTAGTTTGTCAACAAGGGAATCGACACCAATAGCATTTTTGTGGACCTGAAAGTAACTTTATTGTGAATTGAAGGCCATAAACGTATCAATAAAATGCTTGCATTTTAAAAAAGAACATGTGAACTACTTTAATACAATCAATTATTCTGTGACTTCAATTAACAATGATATAATTGAGTCTTGCTGAACATAATTGAACTTGGATGGTGTTAATCAGCTTGATACACGCAGTCTTATAATAACACTTATCTAGCCCACATGATCACTATGGGTGAATTTATATAATGCAAAATAACAGCAAACTGCTTTAAATTGTGTGACATGTAACCTTTGATCCTTGGGGCTGTATACTTGTACTAGAATAAGCAATTAATGTACTCATGCTGTTATATGAGATCCTGAAAGACTATCATTAGCACCCAGTACATATTTAAGTACATATAACAGTTAAACGCCGCGGCCATCATCGCGATATTGTGGTATTGTATTTAGAAATGTGGAAAGATAAACGAAGAACAAAAATAACAAACAGTACCCTAATTGCGTAATGCAACAAAATAAAAAACCTGTTTCAATTTGAAACAGATTGCTAATCCATTGATTCATAATTTGGAAAAAAGATCTGCTCAACAACGTAAATAGCGCAATGAATGTTGTTGAACTGTCAAAATGAAACAAGTTAGGCAAAATTGTTTACGAAAATAAGTTACCCTTATGAAAGCTTAAATAATGCTAATATAATGCAATTATTTCCAGTTATTCAGCTAATAGCTGTTTAATTTGTGCCCAAATCAGAGTTATATCAGCTGAAACAGCGCTGCTAACGCTTTTATTCAGCAGGCTTGTACAGCTTAAGATTCTATGGTCGACAGTAATTCAGCTGACACAGCGCTTTGGTGTTACTTGGGGTGCTAAGGCTGAAGGAAACATCCAAGTTCCTGAAGATCAAATAGACCAACAAAAAAATAGGTACCCAGGAAAATAGAGTTGAAACGGAGACAGTTGCAAGTGGTTCACAACAAACTATTACTGAAAAGGAAATCGTTCAAGGAACAGACAATAAAATAACAAACAACGAAGAAAGACAAGCTACGTCAATCATTCAAAGCAAGGATAAGGAAAACAAGAATTGATTTATTATCACTGCAGCCTGATAAAATAAAACTTTTAAACCATATAAATTTAATCATAAAATTATATGGTTACTTATCATAAATACAGTAAAAAACACACTTACTGTGTTTATGCTAAGTGTTACCTATCAGAGAGCCTCTAGGAGATACTTAGTATAACTAAGATAATGAATTTATTTTGTCTTTCAATTACTCAGTATTGGTTTCCAAATAAGTAATAGATAGGTGCTGAGGTCCTCTTTCATTTAAGGTATCAACCATCATGATCTGATAACAAACAAAGGATTTATGGAAGATTCTCTCACCAAAACTTTAAACGCGTTTTTCTCGAAACCGTCTAGAGCGTACTTACTGCAACTATGCTATTGACGGCAGAATTGAGGTAAGTAAGGGACAAAATACCCAAAATAAGTTGAGTATACAGTTTTGTTCAGAATTTTTCGCTCTTTCGAATGGTGAATATGAAAAAATTCTAACTTAAGAAAAACAGACCCGAAAAAGGTTCATCATCTGCCTAGCCTTTTCCCAACTATGTTGTAAAAAGGTTAATAAGAAAAAAGTTATGGGCGATTTAGTCCGAAAAAAAAACTTTGTCGGCCTCTCCTGAAAAATCGTATTTTGTCCCTTACCTCAATTGAACCTACGGTCGACGAGTTGGGAAAAGGCGAGGCAGATGATAATGATAAGTTATGCGTTATTGTAATGGTTTAAAGTAAGTAAAAAGCAAAAAAAATAAAAAATTACTGTTGTAATTGTCGGGCTAGGTATTTGATTACGCAATGCTCTTTCTTGGATTAGATCATCATCATCATTTCAGCCGAAAGACGTCCACTGCTAGACATAGGCCTCCCCCAAGCACCTCCACTTCGACCGACTCTGTGCAATCCACATCCAGCGGATTCCTGCGGCCTTCACAAGGTCATCGGTCCATCTTGTAGGAGGCCTTCCAATGCATCGGATTAGATAATCTCTCATAATTAATTAGGTAATAAAATAACCTCGCATAATTCTAGTTCTTGAAAAAGAAATTAATAGAAAGGCTTCCTTTGACAAATGATAGCTTTACAAGTGCATAGATCCCAAACTATGAACTAAAACAACTTTATATTATAATATTTACAATATATTTAACGTCAAACAATCAGGATGTATTTAACACAAGAAAACGACTGCCTCTAACAAAGGTCTTAGAACAAGTTCACTCATATAGTCTTAATATAACAACGGTCACAACGCTGCTCTTGTTAATGTTCCCATGCTGAATTTTGACCCTATCTTATCGATGTTTACGTCCGGCTCGGGATACAGCAGCGCACGCATCTCGTCTCGCCGTGGGCCACCATACCGCTACAGTGATGTCACTCTTAACTTTGTAAGAGAGCGCGGCAATCGCCAACACGGCCGTCCTACCAGGTGCCTGTCCCATCAGGTACCCCACGAGTTCAGATAAAGTGCTGAAACACATATTATTAATCATTTATCAGTTTACTAGCTGCACATGCATTGTTTGTGTGTCGAATGTTCTGGATTATAACTGTTATCTTTCATTACACATTATTTCACCAGTATCGAGGGTAGGCTTCAATAATAATAAATCATGTGCGCTTAAAGCGACATTGTATTAAACATCGGATTTGACCACTTGCACTCAAAGGGCCTATAGCCTCACTTAAGCGTACCAAGTTCGTCTTATTGTCACTTGCACTCAAAGGGCCTATAGCCTCACTTAAGCGTAAAAAGTTCGTCTTATTGTCACTTGCACTCAAAGGGCCTATAGCCTCACTTAAGCGTACCAAGTTCATCTTATTGTCACTTGCATTCAAAGGGCCTATAACCACAATTAAGCGTACCAAGTTCGTCCCAGAACCACTTGCACTCAAAGGGCCTTTAACCACACTTAAGCGTACCAAGTTCGTCCCAGAACCACTTGCACTCAAAGGGCCTTTAACCACACTTAAGCGTACCAAGTTCGTCCCAGAACCACTTGCACTCAAAGGGCCTTTAACCACACTTAAGCGTACCAAGTTCGTCCCAGAACCACTTGCACTCAAAGGTCCTTTAACCACACTTAAGCGTACCAAGTTCGTTCCAGAACCACTTGCACTCAAAGGGCCTTTAGCCACACTTAAGCGTACCAAGTTCGTTCCAGAACCACTTGCACTCAATGGGTCTTTTCACACTTGAGCGTTCCAAGTTCGTTCTCCATTTGAGCCTACCACTTGGCCTTTAATATATTATTTACGAAATGCAACATTTATAATTACATAAAGCATTTTATCTTGACTCGCACATACGCCTACGACACATTTCACCTTCATCGCCAACATGGTAAAAATGGTTTAAGTTAAAACGTATGTTTAATTCGTCTCCCAATCATCGATATTATATCCATAGTTTCATATTCTCAGCAGCGGTTACGCCTGTATACTTCTTAAGAAGTGCTCCTTTCACTGCCTTTTACATACCTACATGCCTTTTACCTCATTTCTATTATTCCCCAATACCTTATACACTTGACAGGGGCCTTTGTAAACAAGTAACAACTTTCCGACTTTGCCTGTCATTTGTCTGACTTTGTATTTTAATGAGTACCAAATCTCCTTCGACATAAACTCGCGGTTCTTTACGGTTTCTATCAAATCGCTGTTTATGTGATTCCGCATTGGACTTAATATTTGTCTCTGTCCTCTCACACAATTTGGTTACATCCAAACTATGCCCGTACCAATCTCCGGAGCCAAATTATCAGTATCAGTGCGTAATCTATATCCGAGTAAAACTTCACTAAGAATAGTTTTTGTTGTCTTGTGAACTGTACCTACTGTTTATACCTTGTTGGGCTTTTATGTACTGATCGCATGAACCGCCAAAATGAACACAAATTTTGTAAAAGGATCTACGATGACCAAAGTATATTTATAGCTTTATTTATTTTTTATAGCTTTAGTTGTAACAAAAAGTCCTAAATGACCTATGTAAAAAGACTGTGCGTACTTTGGTAACGGGTATAACTCGCCTTCCTTTGAAACGCCTCTATTCTTAAAATATATGCAATTTTTAATATATTTCCTTATGATATCACATTCCGGGAAACCAATACTGATTGCTTACTCGTTCTACTGTTTTATTAACAAAGAAATGCCCGAGGTCGTCATGGTTACATTTAATTATTTGCCAAATGCATTTCTTTGGGACCACCCAACTGCAACCTCGGGTTGCTCTTCTGTAAACTTTACCACTGAACACAACATTTATGTTAAAACATCTTTATTTTCTTCGGCCTCTCCTGATTCTATAATTGCTCGAATACGTTGTAGTTCAGCATCTTGTAGTTGTACCGAAAGCAACCAATCCGCTTCCGTTATTGACATTATAATCTCAGTTTCCAATTTTTCTCCGGACTGCATTGTAACGACGTAACGACTCAAGGCATCCGTGTTGCATTCGCCTAGTTTCTCGGTGAACGATATCAAACGAGAATCTTGTGTGAACAAAACCCAACGCGCAATTCGAAGAATAATCTCTTTTTTTGTTAACGCGTACCGTACGGCGTTGCAATCGGTCACTAGTTTGAAAGATGATTCTATTAGGTACAATCGGAATTGTTGAAGCGAACTAACAATCGCCAATAAGTCAAGTTCAAACGAGTGGTACTTTTTCTCATTTTCCGTAGATTGTCTACTATAATAATGGACTGGTTCTTCACCTTCGACGGTAATTTGCATAAGTAGGTATACCAGCAACACCATCTCTACTTACAATCATCCTTAAATAATAAGTTATTTTTAGTCGGGTCAAAAATGAATAGAACGCTTTCAGACGTTAATTAAGTAATTTGTTCTTCAACTATTGAAATGAACCTTATCCCATTCCCAGACAGCCCTTCTTCAACAGCTTTGAGAGTGGAGCAGTAATCATAGCGCAGCTCTTAATAAATTTCCTTAAGTAGCTTACAAGGTCAAGAAACTGTCGAAGTCGCTGTACTGTTTTTGGGAGAACCATTAACATTTCGAGGCCGTTTACCTATCCTAGTTCTTTGATATTTGACGCCACGCAGAAATCATATGTTTGATAAAGCGTTATTAATTAATTTTGATGGGAATCGCTATCGAACTTAAAATTACTAATTGTATTACAAAACTCTTTGACTGTATTCACATAGCCAAATAATTTATCACCCACTCGCGAATATACCAGATCAGACCACTCCGTCACGTTTCTTCCTATCAATATTTCACAAACTGCCAGATTGTCGATTACATAAAAATTTACCTGAGTTAGACACCAAATCGACTTTCAGATCAGCTGTTAATTTGCGAGTTAAAAATTTAGATCTTTCTTTTGAAAAACCTTGCAACAAAACTGGCGCGGACAGCGCAGTGTATTCCATTGAATTAACAAACGATTTAGAAATCAGTTAACAACTGCTTCCCATATCAATGAATGCTTCTTGATGCAGATTATTAATACATATTATTTTCAGAAACTATATTCCCGGGTTCCCTGGGTTTAAACACATTTTGTTTCTTGTTAGTCTGGTTTAATCGCGTTCTTTTTTATGGTAACACGTCGATTATGTAGTTATTTACCTATGATATTGTTGCGTATTATGTTTATTTACTATTTAACTATATTTATTTACAACATTTAGTTACATTGACTTATCATATATTAGATATTAAATATTGTATTTTTTAAGAAATGTTCCTTTAATTTGTACTTTATATTTTTATTCGTTATTTTGTCCCTCAATGATATAGGTAGTTGATTAATAAGGTAAGGTATTATATACTTTAACGTTCTCTTGCCGTGTAAATTGTTATACTTAGGAAGTAACAACTTAGCATTGATGACACTACGGGTATTAATTATACTCGTTGCTGTCTCGTTCTCAATGATGAAAGAATATAATGGTAGTAGGCGTTTAGTCCAGCCACTCGTCACATAATTTTGAAGAAATAACAAAAAATGAACGCATCCTTAACGTATGCTGTCATTCTGTCTGCAATCTATCTTCATTCGGTTTTTATGTCAAGTAACGGCGTCACATATTTCCGCATGTTTTTATAATTTTATGTAAAAAGTGTTTATATTCACATTAAAATGGAAAAGAAGAAGACAGAAAGGAAAACAAAAGGATCACCCTTATTGAGAAAGCTTAAAAAACTCGAAAAACTTAGTTTTCAATTCTCAATGGCGAAGTAAAAAATTTACCGCATGGTGTGCGTGCGAGTGTGATATTTTCTTATAGTCCCTGCTTAAGTGTTTATGGCATTAGTGTTTATAAATACATCAAAGGCCTAAGAACCTTCAAGAGTGTAAGATATCGCTACCTGATCGATAAAAAACATCGAGTGTTATACTGTGTTTTATGTCATGGGACTCTGGGGACTTTGCACATGGTTACAAATGCTGCAATTAAGAGTGAAAATTCTGAGCCTCAAATGGCTTTAATACGACTTGCCTGATTAATATGGCTATGTTGTGAGTTACCTAAACAACCTGTGGGGTGTTCTTTAAGGGACACACGTGGTTGATTTTTTATAACTGAAGCTCTGCCTGACTTGTGGGGCGTTCGGAGGGGACGCACGTAGTCTGAAATGGCTATGCCTGATTAATATGGCTATGTTGTGAGTTACCTAAACAACCTGTGGGGTGTTCTTTAAGGGACACACGTGGTTGATTTTTTATAACTTAAACTGAAGCTCTGCCTGACTTGTGGGGCGTTCGGAGGGGACGCACGTGGTCTGAAATGGCTATAATATGAGCAATTTGCCAGACCTAGGGGCATTCTGTGGGGATGCACGAGGTTTACAATGGCTATTTTGTGCTTGTGAGCTAAGCAACCTGTGGTTGACTTTTTTCATTATAACCTTAAAGGGAAGTTCTGTGGGGACTTACAGGGTTATTTGGTGCAATGTGTTGCCCTTTACAGCATGCATGAAGTATATTTTTTCCAGATCCAGATATTTTAATATCCCCCAGTAAGCGACTCATCTACCTACAAGTTTGTCACAAAAATGTCTCTCCGGAGTGGTAGAAAATTTTCAACCAGATTGAAACCACAGATAGTCTGAGAAGATCTGCTTAACAGATAGTCTAAAGGTGGGATATTAAACTTCAAAAAAGCTTAGCAAAAGAGAAGAAAACTCTTCATCTACCAAATATTATAATATGAATCAAACAAAACTTAACATGACAGTTCAGGAAATGTCTAAAAAGTGAGACTAGACAAATAAAAAAGCAGCAAAATTGCTACAACATTATCATGCCCAGGCTCGGGTCTCCAGCGGTGTCTGAAAGACATTCATAGCCAGAAGATGTTTTTCCTAATATAAAAAACTGAACAATTATTCACAGTTATACTGTTTGTTACTCCTGGCACAAGAAGATATTTATCTCCTACTATCGGTCGTGTATAAAGGAAAAAGAGTTTTTTGCTGGTGCAGTCTGAGGCAGAAACTTACCCCTTCAGTGAAAATCTCTGCTAAAATAAGCACTACAAGGTCATTTTTTAAATAAAGCTTTAAACTGGCGGGGATCTCCTCGCGCAGAAGCGAAAAAGAGGGAGGAGGCATCTTCTGGAGCACCAGCTGTGGATGGGAATTGGAAGACAAGAGGAACCATGAATATCACAAGTGAACCCACAGGTGGGAGCACATTTAATTCTCATAGTCTTGTGATTTGGAACTTATCATCACAGATATTGTATTCTTGATCACTAAGTAGCGTATCAAACCACTTCACATAATAAGTCACACCAGAATAAGATTAAATCAGCTGAATGACAAATTCCTTAGAGCCCTTATAGGTAACATCTGATGTTAATGGACAACCTTTTCTTTAATAGGTACTAATTAGTTATTTTTTCTAACTATACATAACAAGCTTTGCTTTTGAATTATTTCTTGTATAAAAGCCCAATGGGACATTAGCTCCTTACTTTGAATTGGAAGATGTTATTATTGTTAAAATAATACATTTAAAGTTGGAAAAACTACCAAACAGTAGAAAACTACAGAAATCTACTTCTTGTAACCTCAGACGTAAAAGATGCGGTTACTTATCCAACCTTTACATACATATTGGGAAATACTCTATGTATTTTTTATTTTCCCAGAGAAAATACTAGCTAAATTAATGTTTGCCTTTTGTTTGGCTCCGGTAACATTTACATAATGATGAAATAAGTTACTTAAGTACTTATTTATACCTCAGCTTAAGAAAGAGGCCTTATTATCAGATATATGTATAATATTTAAGATGATCTCCTTTGAATAGAAACATTCACATACCTACAGTGTTTGGAAAGTACAGTCAACTCTAGATATACTGGAAAAGTTAGATTTTATATCAAAATAGCATTTCTAGGTCTCATTGTTTCTAATAACACAACATAACTCTGACATTGAAATGAGACAAACGAATAACAGCTTGAAGTTAATAAGCATATTTTTTGCATGATTGATATAAACAATTGGTTAAAATCAAATTAAGTTTAGATTTCATGTTCAGGTTATTGGAATTTTAATATCTTTTATTAATTAGTACAACTAAATAAATGAATGATGACAATCATGACAACCAGGTATATTAGATCCTGCACACACATGATCTCCAATGGGGTTTTTCTATAATAAACACATCGGGGAAATTAAATCAATTATTATTATTTTTTCAAGTTAGAAATATCTACAGATCCTCACAGGGTGGGGAATATCATGTAGCTCTCAGACTGCGTATCTGAAATGGACTGAGAATGAAGCTCAGCTTCACATGAATTCCCTATACTTAATTAATTGCTTTTTTTTTTTTTTGTGATAAATGTGTTCTGACAGATTTTTATGATTGTGGAATTTTATTAAGAATTTTCAATAAGATCCATTACTGCAGTATCATACAGCAATGGTGTGAGTCATGAAATTTGTTATAGTCTCGTACCTATCCTACCTACATAATATATGTAATAAACATGACTAATAGAGAAGTATGAAAGCAAATAGCACCAACCCCAAATAAATTGGGATAAGGGCAAGATCATGATGATGTAGGTATAAGTACCTACATAAATACTAAAAATAATAAGGTATGGTGATGATTTTTTGTGAGTCTAAAAACTAAGCCATGCAGAATAATAAGAACTGAATGATACACATTATCAAAAGATTAAATACTTCTTTAATTGGTAAAACTAACATTATAGACAGAGCAACAGTTTGTTAAGTATACCTAGGTACTTATTATTTTTACCAGAAATTGAAATTGTTAGAAGGAATCAATAATGTAGCAGTAGAAATTATGATAAAATTAACATCTAAAGGTACCTAAGTACATTCATTTAGGACTCACCTGAAATTGAAACTAAATGCTGTAAGTTACAAAATATAAGTACCTATAACAAAACTCACTATTACCAAGATTAGACAATACTTTTCACCCAGAGATTTCAAGAGGGAATTTTCTATAGAAGTTTAAATTAAATTAAGTAAATCGAATCAGGCTATAATTATATATTTAGGTACTTAACTACAGCTGATGAAGTCAAAAGACTATTCAGAGGTATTCTATAACTATAGATCTTCAAAATCTTCTTGGATAATTATATTTGTTTACATTATATAAATTTGAAAATATTAATTTTCACCTAAATTTTTTTGTTTGCCACCCGAAAACTGTGAATTATAAATGTTACAGGCAAAAAGGGTGCTAACGATCTCTTATTTAAATTAAATACTATTAAAAATAATTATTGCCAGATATCAAATCCACATACAAGTTTAAACAAATACACACATAGATAACACTAAGGTTAATCTGGTTAAGTACTTAAAGAAAACTTTAAGGAAAAATAACAACCTTATATTTTTACTACTTAATTATTTTGCTAAAGGTAATAGGATAAGAGCACGCACGCAGTTATAGCAGGCTGTAGTGAATTCTTTAGAAGTCCTAAATGTATGCGAGACTGTGCTAACTTACTTATTGCTAGAGCTAAAGTTTAATTAGCTGTGGGAGTGTGGAATATTATTGAATTAGTACATTCTCTTATAAAAAGAGGGGTCGCCGGTCGGACCGAGCTAATAACTTTAGTTTGATTTGATAAAACACCTAAAGAGATTTAATAGTGATAATTATCAACTAATAATTGTTGTCTAATAAAATTATAAAGCTCCTATAGTTGTTGATCATAATCAACAATATATAAACTATTTCTGAAGCAATTTTTTATTGCTAATTAAAATGATTTAATGCAACTTGAATTAAGTATATATTTTTTATCCTTATATTAATGATAAAGGATTACTACCGGTACAAGTACATACCTTGAATGCTAATCTAATACCTATTATGTTAAAAATAACAAAGCCTTGTTATTTTTTATTTTATCAAGATTTATTGTTTTTACAACTAGTCTTTGAACATCTACCATTATATTCTTTCATCATTGAGAACGAGACAGCAACGAGTATAATTGAATAGTCAAACGAACTTACCTGTAAGTGAAGTTCGACGGTAATTATACTCGTTGCTGTCTCGTTCGAAGATGATGAGTCCCACCCGACCCAAACATTCCATGCTATATGCCTAGGTATATGAGCATGGACCCAGTGTTGTAAAGCCAATAAATCGCTGTGAACTTAATGAAGATAGATTGCAGACAGAATGACAGCATACGTTAAGGATGCGTTCATTTTTTGTTATTTCTTCAAAATTATGTGACGAGTGGCTGGACTAAACGCCTACTACCATTATATTCTTTCATCATCTTCGAACGAGACAGCAACGAGTATAATTACCGTCGAACTTCACTTACAGGTAAGTTCGTTTGACTATTCAATTTCATTATTATTTATTGTTTTAATTTTCTTAAAATTTTCATTAAAAAATTCTTCTTTTAACAGTGTAAATTTAGAGGGGCTTGTGGCTAAGTAATAACAGCTGCACGGGTCGATCGATCAGGTTAAGCTACGCTTGCCGCGGTTGGTCCGTGGATGGGTGACCATCTTTACATACCAAGTCCCCTTCGTGCCTCGGAAAGCACGTTAAGCCGTTGGTCCCGGCTGTCATTTGTAGATCTTTGACAGTCGTTACGGGTAGTTAGAAGCCCAAAAAGTCTGACAACCAGTCTCACCAAGGGGTATCGTGTTACCTAGTCACTAGGTTGTGGAGGTCAGATAGGCAGTCGCTCCATGTAAAATACTGGTATTCAGCTGCATCCGGTTAGACTGGAAGCCGACCCCAACATAGTTGGGAAAAGGCTAGGCAGATGATGAACAGTGTAAATTTAGTTTTTTCATGTATACTGAAAACGACTACTTCGACTACTTCCATTTTTTACCCGACTGCCCCAAAAGGAGGGTAATGTTTTTCAAGAGTATATATGTATGTATGTATATTTCTTTGGCACGCTCTGTAGCCTACGGCTTGATGGATTTTAACATGTGAGGTGTCGTTAGATTCTTCTTAATTGTGGGAGTGTGACAAGTATGACACTCCCACAATTAAGAAGAATCTAACGACACCTCACATGTTAAAATCCATCAAGCCGTAGGCTACAGAGCGTGCCAAAGAAATATACATACATACATATATACTCTTGAAAAACATTACCCTCCTTTTGGGGCAGTCGGGTAAAAAATGGAAGTAGTCGAAGTAGTCGTTTTCAGTATACATGAAAAAACTAAATTTACACTGTTAAAAGAAGAATTTTTTAATGAAAATTTTAAGAAAATTAAAACAATAAATAATAATGAAATTAATACCCGTAGTGTCATCAATGCTAAGTTGTTACTTCCTAAGTATAACAATTTACACGGCAAGAGAACGTTAAAGTATATAATACCTTACCTTATTAATCAACTACCTATATCATTGAGGGACAAAATAACGAATAAAAATATAAAGTACAAATTAAAGGAACATTTCTTAAAAAATACAATATTTAATATCTAATATATGATAAGTCAATGTAACTAAATGTTGTAAATAAATATAGTTAAATAGTAAATAAACATAATACGCAACAATATCATAGGTAAATAACTACATATTACTAATACAATAACATACTTTTTAGGAACAACCTGTATCAATCTAAATCACATTCCTCCACTACTTTTTGTTTTAAGGACGGTCAGTAGATTGGTCACCGATGTTCGCTCGTTAGTATTAAGCAGATAAATATTTCGCTTACTACCCTCGTTGTGTTTTTGTTATTGTCTCATTTTATATTTTTGTTTTAATTGTCTAAATCATGTGGTCGATGATTTTGGTGCACGGTAAAACTCTAATGAGTTTATGTTTGCACCAACTTATTATGTATAAAGATATAAGTATACTACTGAATGAATATAAATAAATAATAATAATAATATATGGTCAATGGGCAACGACCGGCCCGCCTCTGCTTTTGACCCGGCCCGCGAGACATTTTGAAATTTCGCGCAAAAACAGGGTACGCGCGCTGTACTGTAACTATAGATAACTAAAGTTAAATAACATGAAAATAACGAACACTGTTAACATAAATGATAACCATTGCTTGTTTTGCTCACTTGATGTATGTAAAATTGCAGCGTGTGTAAGCAATAATTAGGTAACATATCGAAAGACGCATTGACATCGCAGTATCGTGGTGCAGTCGCTTGTAGCCTCACAAGATTACTTACTTGTCATCCCTTTCACACTTAACGTAACGTAAAAAATGCTCCATTTCAACTGCAAATGCAACTGGTCGAGCTTCAGGTAGACACTAACTTGAAGTCATAATTTTAAGACGTGGACTGTCCGAGTTTTACAAAACATACATTGCAGAAGAGAAATACAAACAATTGAGAGCGTTCGCGAGAAGAATTGTTCGCGTTTTTGGAAGTACATACAAATACGAACATTTCTTCTCGACGATGAAGACTAATGTAAAATACTCGAAGCCTCAGCGGTCACAACTCTCAAAGGGAAAATGTTCTAGCTGGGAAGACTGTTAAAGAGAAACTCAAATTATTCACTTAGTTTTATTAGGTACGCTAAGAACAAAAAACGACTCTGTTATACTTAATTACACTATTCAGAACTAATTCTAATCGAATGTCGCAATCGACGGTCCGGGAGCGAATGCCCGATTGGGCATCCGCTCCTAGTTAAAAACCCCCAACGTTCCCGCTGCTAATTCCGCTCTCCAATTGGCCCACGAAAGTAAAAAATCTTAACAAAATTAATTAGCATAGCTTTATTAAAAGGAACAAAACCTAACACTAATAAGACAAAATGCCGTACGAGACTCACAGATGAAAATCTGGAAAACTCGTTACACCTCTACAAGTGAAATTTGTCCAGATATTAATAAACTTGTTTCTGAAGTTCAAACATTTTGAAGATGTTAACAGTAGGTAGGTTCTTAGAACTTAGTTGCCTGTTAAGGCATTGCAATTAAATGGATATAAAAATTTAATAAAAAACATAAACATACTCAATATTCCAGTTATACATTTTACATTATATTAATTATCATTATTCACATATTTGATATTATATCATACTATTCTTATAATTTATATCACATTATAAAGTATCACAATCATTTAAATATTAAATAATTATTTTTCTTCAAGGAATTCTTTTATAGAGTAATATGCCTTTTTAATCAGGAAGTCTTTTAGCTTCCTTTTAAAAATACCAATTGAATGTTGGTTCTTAATGTCTATGGGTAACTTATTATATATTTTAATGTCCATACAAAAAATACTATTGCTATATACTGCAGTGTGGGATGTTTTATTGCATAATTATTTATTTAATGCCAAAGGCATTTTCTACCAGTCGACCTTTGGGTGATGCAGAGACAAACAGTAGTAGGTGCAATAGCGAGAATTGAGGAATAAATATTTATTTAAATATAAAGATATACATAAACATATATTTCCAATTATATATAAATATAAACAAAATTAAATATATATAAAAATACTGCTAAAGCAAATAAGACAAACAATGGGAAATCATTACCGTTGTGGTGATACTGCCAGCTTCAAAGTCAAAGTCAAATCATTTATTTCAAATAGGCCCATGTATGGCACATTTGAACGTCAAAAATTACAAAATAATAAAATTGATTCTAGTTGCCCCTTCCAAAAGGTAGTTTTCGTATGGAGAAGAATGGGAAAGAAACTCCACCGTTACTCTTTTAAAATGTTTTACAATATTGTTTGTATATGTACGTATATTTGTTAAATAATTATTATATGTGAAGACGATGCACCTAGAATAAAATTACTATACCACAATAGGTAAAAAAAGAATTAAAAATGAAGCGACGATGGATAATTTGTGATAGATACATGGTTCTCACATATTTACAAACATGGTAAAAGTAGACGATTTTCCTAAAATTTTACAATTAATAAGTCAGTGTGTAAGGAAGATATCACAGAATGTAAAATCAATGTCATAAAACACAAAGTAATAAATTTTACAATTACATTAGCAACCAGTTTGATTTTGTCTTGATTCTAAATTGTCCTATGGAGCAGGACCAGCATGTTTCCAAGCACTCTTATCTTGGATATAATCCTCTAATTTGTAATATGCTTGTTTACAAAGTGTACTTTTTATATGAGTTTTAAATTTTCTTTCATTTAATTGCAATATGTCACAAGGTATTTTGTTGTAACATTTAACACAGTACCCCATAAAAGATGTATGTACTTTAGATAACCTGAAAAATGGTTGATCTAGTTTATCTTTATTTCTAGTATTAAAATTATGTCTATCACTTATTTTATTAAAGAGATGTGGACTTCCTGCGAATGTGCTCGCGAACTTTAACTTTAAAAGATAATCGGTTGGTCGCCATCCTGATTTCCATAATGTATTTTTAAGTTTTGGGTGTTGGGGCTTGTGGCTAAGTAATAACAGCTTCACGGGTCGATCGATCAAGTTAAGCTAAGCTTGCCGCGGTTGGTCCGTGGATGGGTGACCATCTTTACATACCAAGTCCCCTCCGTTCTTCGGAAAGCACGTTAAGCCGTTGGTCCCGGCTGTCATTTGTAGATCTTTGACAGTCGTTACGGGTAGTTAGAAGCCCAAAAAGTCTGACAACCAGTCTTAGCAAGGGTATCGTGTTACCTAGTCACTAGGTTGTGGAGGTCAGATAGGCAGTCGCTCCATGTAAAATACTGGTATTCAGCTGCATCCGGTTAGACTGGAAGCCGACCCCAACATAGTTGGGAAAAGGCTAGGCAGATGATGATGATTTTTAAGTTTACTGCTTGTTAATGTGTCATAGATACTGATGTTTGATTTAACTAAAATTGAGGCCGAGTAGATATATAGAGCAGGGAGGGTTCATATCTTGAGGTTTACATGAATCTGTTATTGTTATACTTCGGTAACAACAACAAATGTATAACCCTGTTACAGCATCTTTTGCACCACATATCTCGAAACTTTCGGCTCTGTAAAACTTGCTGATTGACTCGATGTTTTCGCATTCTTGCAATTTATGTGCATAAGACTATCCACCCTTTTCTTGTCCGTCCGTGTGTTACATGCGACTAAATTATATTCAAATTCAAAAGTCATTTATTCAAACTAGGCTGAGAATCAGCACTTTTCGAACGTCAAAATTACATAAGACAGTCCCCCAAAACGCCCACCCCACACCACTTCCTAGTGCCTTTAGCTGGGAAGAAGAAGTGGCGCAACAAACTCCCCAGCAGCACAGCTGTCTGTTAAAGTTAGAAAAAATGATTCTATACAATAGTATGCAAAATGCATAATGTAAGTTCATTATGCAACACAAAACATAATTTAAATGATAAATTATTCGCCATATGTCAGCTAGCTCACGCCAATATACCAACTAAAAACATCAAGAACTATACTCAAGTAGAAATAAAAAATAAAAACTAAACGTAAACAGAACTAAATACTCGTATCTAAATAAAAGCCTCCAGGCATACCTAAAGGGCGTGCCCGCTTACATAAAGCTATTTAAAGCTATAATTGGAAGTTATTATAAATGATAAACTAGGACCATCGAGGTAAAATAAATAAACAGTTAATTACTAGTAACAATAACAAAACCATGATCAGCAAGACGACCAGTCACCACAAATAGCACCCGTTCACGAGCATAACTCAATATCTTGACTTTGGCAGATTTGTCATTTAAGAAATGTTCTGATATACATAGATAGTCGACGATTCAGTTTATTTATTGCTTATTCCACATAAATTATGATGAAAAATCTTTAAACAATTAGTATCTGTAGTGGGCTATTACTTACATCATCTATCTATCTTTATATTCTCGAAAAAGAAGAAAGTTTAGTTACAGTTGGTCTGTAACTTGTGAAAAGAAACTGAAACAATTCTTAATTCATAAATGTTACTAATCCACAACTGAGTTTATGGAGGACACCACTGACATTTGGCATTACATTTAGATTATTTTTATTTAATTTTGACATTGGTAATTGTGTGTTAGTACGTAAGGATTTGTGTGTTATTAAGTAAGTAATTGAGGTAGTTCATTTTAAATGTGTGTCTGTTGTTTCGACACTACTAACTTTATATTATTTGTATGCTCTCGAGTAAAATGTAGCGAACTGACCATCTTGTTATAACATCCTATTGTATTAAAACCTACATTTACGAATAAATTTGATTTGATTTGATATGGTGTAACGAATTTACTTTATTTTAGATTTCTAAAATATAAATTTAATTAA
This sequence comes from Agrochola lychnidis, assembly GCA_963680765.1. NCBI lineage: Eukaryota > Metazoa > Arthropoda > Insecta > Lepidoptera > Noctuidae > Agrochola > Agrochola lychnidis. The sequence goes on from OY796872.1 coordinate 17,178,264, forward strand.
TTATTTACAAAATAAAATAGATATAATATACTAACTTAACTAGAACTATTTACAAACTAAAATATAGCGTCGAAAAATTCATCCGCATCGTTGTCGACTGGTAATGTACCCAAGAGACTGGCCGCATTGCCACGTTGTATGGCAATGCTTAGCTTCTGGCCAAGGTAAAAACCAGCCTTTGGGTCACGGGAAGTGTCAAATAGCCGTTTTGAGATGTCACGGAAGAGGCCATGGGCACTCGGACCCCACGGCCCGAGGGTTTCAACCCCAAACGGCTTGAAAGTATAGTTACCAATGAAGTTATTATACTTACGCCGCTTGAGGTTTTCTGCAGCCGCAGCAGCAGCACCAGCACAGCACGCCGAGCTAGGAAGATGGGATGGCGCTAGAGTGTCGACACAGGTTGCATCCCACACTAAAGGCCTACCCACCTTCCATGGAAATAAGAACATGCCGTCCGGTCTCTTGCCATCGTCGCGTGCCAGGCCATTGGGTTCTAATACAGCTGGAACGCCGGCGGTGACAAGAGCTCGTCGGATGATGTCGTTGATGTTCGCGTGCCGCGCTAAGCGGCCCGCACTTCGGCTGCAAGACAGGCCGTGATGGCCGAGACTGTTGACAACTTCGCCACAGTGACAGCGATGAGGAGAACAACATGGAGCTCCTAGTCGTAGGGAAGCAGCGACGCGGAAAGTGGTGTCGTCGAGCAAAGTCCCTATATTCGACGACGGTAGTGCATGAAGCCACAGACCCGATTCCCACTTACTCACAGCCAGCAGGCACGCACGCTCCGCAGTAGTAGTAGACGTGTTAAGTAAATTGTTCTGTACTACTCTGCAGAGCGGCTCATCCCACCGTCTTTGAGAAGATGGATAATCGGGTAAATCAGAGTTCGGGCAAGCGTTTCTCCAGGCATTCATAGCCTCGGTGAAGCACGGCACATCAAAATTAATCAGTGTGGAGGCTAGAATTTTCCTGATTAATTTCTCAGTGTCATGGACCGAGGATATGAAAGCCGGTAGACTAATACTCGAAATTTTGTGGACCGGCGAGGCCTCCCATACGAATGGGAAGAGTAGCTTGTGCCCAAGCTCGGTCGTCCATGGTCAAATATAAATTGATGTCAAAGTTAGAATGTCTAGTGTAATAAGAACCCTTGCTCTTAAATACTAATTTAATATCGAATATCAAAATTTCAGGGATAAGGAAAATAATATGAATACCAAGATATTTTGTCAGTCATTTATATTACTTTGCCAACATCAAATTCAATATTCTACACCATACCATCACATCTCCTATTCCCCACATAATATCATAATTCAATCAGTATTCTAATATTTACCATAAAACTAATAGGTTACCTTAATTTACAATAGATCTCCAACCAATACTATGCCAATCTATCTTTTTACCGACACAGCCATTAAGCACGTCTTACCGTCACGAGCGCTCGACCCACAAGCCAGTTGTTTTCGCCATTTTGACATATCGAATGTTTCGGTGTTGCCAGTACAATATCAAACAATTATGTATTATAAAATGAAACCTAACACTAGTTTCCTAAAGCGCGGTCTACGACTTACGTCATTGTTAATGTAGACCATTATCCTATTACATAATGATTACGACCTGTACCCTAATTGCGTAACTTATTTTCGTAAACGATTATCACAAATTTGTTTCATTTTGACAGTTCAACAACATTCATTGCGTTATTTTCGTTGTTGAGCAGATTTTTTTCCAACTTATGAAGCAATGGATTAGCAATCTATTTCAAATCGAAAAAAATTGAAATTGATCGTGTATTACACAATTAGGGTACTCTGGGTTGACAATGGTTTAGTAGTGTGTGTGGTCACAGGGATGACTACGGTGGTAATCACAAAATGATTACGACATGACATGTTTATAAAAGAGGTCACAGCAATGACTATGGTTGTAATGATTAAGTGACATGATCATGATTTTGTGTGAAATTTATTAGAGTATGCCACAAGTCACCGCGACGTAACTTGCGGAGCGAAAAGTGGAAACAGGTGACGCGTGCGTGTCCCTTGACTCAAGTAGCATCGCAAGTCTGATCACCCGAAGCCGTGAACGGGGTTCAACTTCTTCGATTTCCCGTCGCTTGATTTCTCTCACCCCTCACGTCTTGATGCGCTCAAATTAAGGAGAAGCACTAACTAAACCATCATTTCTGTTTCAGAAATCAAGACAAAATGAGGATCATCCAATACCCGAAGTATATAGTGTCCAAGGAGACGCAAAAATGTTCTCTAAGAAACTGTCCCGTTGTCATTGATGGACATAATTACTTACACTACACGTATGACGAGAGTAGGATCCCCTACGTCTTCGGTTGTGAAGCCGACCAATATACTCAGTACTTGAAACGCCAATTTGAAATGTTCAAACAGGCTAACGTCAAATGCTACATAGTATTCAAAGGCGGTGATACGGATATAGAAAAGAAAATAGAAATGTTTTCACATATAATTTTCGATTTTGATACAAACAACGTATTTGTACCACCTATATTTATAAAGGATGCCACTGTGCAAATGGTAGCTGAAATGGGCATAAACTACACTTTCTGCGTCACGGAGCACAAAGATGAGTGCGTTGCTTTAGCTCAAAAACTAGAATGCCCTATCATAAGCTTTGATATAGAATACTGCTTCAGAAAAGCCCCTTATATACCATCTAACACAATGAATTTCGACGACAGAACGAAGTCAATCCAATGTCGTCAGTACAAACTTCAGGATTTTCTCCACAAGAATTCTCTGACTGAAGAGAAAACTGCAATTTTTGCTGCGTTAACCGACTCAAAAGTATTTCCGATAGACTTTTTCGATTCACTGTTACAAACTTGGGGTGTATTAAATTTCCCGCAAAACTTAAAATTCACACATCTGATCCTGTGGCTCTCAAAGCATAACGAACAAGAAGCGAGAGACGGAATTTCTAAAACTCTGTCTGACGACGATGATCGAAATACATTTTGGTTATATTATCATAAAATATTAACGAATATGCGGAAGGACGAAGCCGGGCATGTTACATACTATCTACTTAATTCGAATATCCCGATAGTGACGGAAGATCCCGAATGGTTCGAAAAAGGAGTGGTATGTAAACATGTGTCGCAAGTATACATCAATCTGTACAAATGGAAGCTTATTGAAGGATCTTGGGACTTCGAAATAACATCTCAAGACCACCCTCTACTCCTATCGATTGATATAATAAAATATGCATACAACTTATTGACAAATTACAGAGGAGATACATTCAAAGTGTACCAGGATGCCAGCACATATAAAGAAATAGATTGTGATGATACGAATGTTCCTAAGCCAAGCTACAACTGCAGTGTGTCGGTGTTCGAGAATGGTTGGGATCAACTGAAACATTTGAAGTTGTTCGAGCATTTTCTTAATGAAAATGACATAAACACTGAAGCTTTAGCTAAACTACAACCAAATTGTGTTGTATTGTTTATTGCACTAGTGTACTTTGCTCGTAGAAAGCAGTTGGAAGGTGAGGACGTGACCAGCGAAGTGTATGCGGTGCTGTTGTCATACGTCATGCTGAGCCTAGTGTTCAATGGAGACACATGTTGTAAAGATTGGGAGGAGTTAAAACAAGTTAAAGGTGCCACAGCCAAGTATTTCAAATACGATGAAGTTGAAGCTAAAAGAATTTTCAACGGAAAAGCGCTCAGCAGTTTATTGGAATTCCAGTACTGTATCCAGCATATGAATTATTTGAATACTTTATGCGGTTCACCGTATGAATCTTCTCAGTACAGAAAGTTGTATAACGGCACGTTTGTATACAAGATGTTTTGCGATATGCGGAAACATGGTGATTGCGAAAATTTTGTAAGCGAACTGCTTCAGATGGCTCCGTCAGTTTCAGCAGTCGTAAAGGACCTGTTTCAAGTTTACCGAGAACTTTTGATGCGTGAATAATAGGTAAATATGACGTACGTCATTATTACCTATATCTACTAGCCACCTGTGGTTCGCAAAGTTTCAACTACTTGACAAAACATCGAGTTTTCTATCTATACATACAAAGTGTCTGTTTGTAATGTCAAAATAACAGCTTTTTACTAAATGCATATGAAAGTATATACGGTACATACAACGAAATCACAATTTTTAGATTTTTTGTCTGTCTGTCTGTCTGTTTGTTCCGGCTAATCTCCGAAACAGCTGGTCCGATTTTGACAGGACTTTCACTGGAAGATAGCTGATGTTATAAGAAGTAACTTAGTTTACTTTTATTTTAGAAAAAGAATTAGTGTCCACGTGGGCGAAGCCGCGGGCAGATATAAGTTTAATATTTGTGTATAGTACTAGTCCGTAGCCAACTGCAGACAGCAGCAGCAGGCGATGTGTCGTCGCGACATTGTATTGGTTTCTAGTGTTACTATGAAATACCGTGCCACTAGCTACGGAAGGTATTTCATAGAAATAAATAGAAACCAGTAGGTAGTGTCGCAGCGACATGTCGCCTACTGCTGCTGCCTCCAGTCGGCTACGGACTTGTACATGGCGTGCGTGTGAACGTTAAAGGAGGATGTAAGGATCGTAGCAGGTGGCCTGTAATTTCTGCCTACCCCGATGGGATGAAGGCGTGAGTTTAAGTATGTATGTAAAAACATGAAATGGTGCAAACTTCAATAAAATCCGTTGCGCAATTTAAAAGGACAACATGGTCACACAGACAGAACGTATACGCTAACCTCCGAAACAAATTAACCGATTTCTTTCAATGAAATGTGAATGTGTATGGTTTGTTTCAGCTTGAAAGATTGAGCCGATAGGTGGCGCTCGGCGGGCCGCTACTTCGATATAAATTAAAGTCGCGTTTCGTGTCTTTCAGGGGGCCTACCAACAGCTCATAAAGCAGTATTATTTTAATATTACTTCAGTGTGGGAAAGAGATGAAGCTCTACAGAACGTACAGCTCCATCTCTTTCTCCCACTGAAGTAATATTAAAATAATACTGCTTTTGAGCTGGTGGTAGGCCCCCTGAAAGACACGAAACGCGACTTTAATTTATATCGAAGTAGCGGCCCGCCGAGCGCCACCTATCGGCTCAATCTTTCAAGCTGAAACAAACCATACACATTCACATTTCATTGAAAGAAATCGGTTAATTTGTTTCGGAGGTTAGCGTATACGAACACGTGTTTTTTTTTACGTTCCTTGTAATGTGCCGACATTGCCCACAAGGGACACTTTTTTTTTTTTTTATAAGAATGTCTTTGGTGTGCAAATATCTTAAGAGAGTCTGGCCACGCCAAGTCTGCAATGGAATAAATGGGCAAACCCAAAAAGTTTTATGTATGGTAAACTTTTACATCAGTCATTTATGTCAGTTTCGGGGTAGTTACTTGAAATGTCAGACTGCTTACGATAGATAGATAGAACGATTTTGACGTGACGATAAAAGTTGTTTTCACAAAATAAAGTAAAAAAATGGTTCTTAAACCTATTAAAAGTAGAGTGCGGGAGTTATTATATAATTTATGATTGTTAATTACAAAATGTGAAGGAACAGCACGATGTCGTCTTTAACAAAAAACGACAATGTTTACAACATATCGAAAAGTTGACGTGTAAGTAAATCTAATGATTTTGATATTTTGTCTATAAATTTTTGCCTAATAGATTATGTGTAATAGACTATGTCGTACCTATGCTCTACCTCCATACAATGCCAAAATTGTATCAAATCCACACTGCATCGTGCTTAAGTGACTAGGTATTCTTTACCAGGAATAAATCAGAATATAAACAAAATAACCTATCGAAAATAAAAAGACAAACAATGTATCAAATTCTTTTTTCGTAGGACAGATGGTGTTGCCGTCTATAGATTTTCAAATTCCACAGTTTTTCAACTAAACTTAGCGTGGCCAGACTCTATTATGGATTTATGGCACAACATTGATTGACATAGGTGGAAAATAGGTTATGTATGGCAATACTGACTATCGTGTTTGTTGCTAACTTCACTTAGTAGCTTGTTGGATCTCGTCGAATGGGGTGAGTGTCTTTTTCGGGCAAATTTTAGTGCAAGGTCAGGGTAATATTGCTCATTCATTTTAGTAAAAAGCTTTTCATAGTGTCGTTTACATTCCTAAAGTAAACGCCATCTTTACCAAAATTCTTGTACTGGTTTTTATGTGATCTGCATAAAGGCCATATTTGCGTCAAAAAATCAATGTGGGCAAAGTTGGCTAAAAGTGCATATAACTTTGCCCGCCAACAAAATCGAAAAATATTGAATAATAGTAAATTTAACGATACTAACACATGCACATGATCTTACAGTTGTAGCTGATGAAGGATAATACTTAGGTATAGTCTTCATAGAAAAATCGTATTAAAATTGCAATTATTCGAAAAAAGTGGGCAAAGTTGGCATGTTTCACGGTATGTATAGAAGTATAAAAATGCAGAAAAATAGTGTCACCATCGATTTTAATATAGATCCAAAGAAACTTGTAAAATGTGGGAAATCCATTACATAAAACGTACCTATGTATAATTAAATTTTTTTTTTTCGAAAAATATTTGACGATGAAATGAATCGGGCGTACCTCTAACATTATATATGTTAGTACAGTCAAGCGCACGTCAGTGGTAACACTGACCTTGAGTCGGCCTCGCGTAGTACGGAGTTACAATGAATACGAGGCCAACTTATACTGGTTTTGTTACCAAGAACGTGCGGTCGATTGTACGAACACGGTCAAAGGTTTCATCGGTTATCATCGGAAAAGCCGTTTGACAAATAAAATGATTTTATATTGTTTTTTTATGATTTTTATTATTATGCTAATATTCTAATCTTAATTTGCCATTTTTTACTTATTTTTTAATTTACCTCTTTTGTGACGAATTGTAATTATATTATTTTTTAATCATAGTCATAATTATGTTCGGGTAATAATAACCGCTCCGAAAAAAAAAAAAAAAATTAACTATGAGCATACTCAAAATATGATATTTACTGCTTTAAATACTAACTTTCCGATAACTTATAAGAAACGACCGAATAAAATACTGAAAATTCCGAAAAATTAATACAATATTTGCTGACGTAATATTTTTCAAACATGCAAACAGTGTGAGCAGTGCAGAGCAATGGTGGCCCAGTGGTAACGGCCGCGACTTACGAGTTGTAAGTCGTAGGTTCGAACCCAGACAGGCGCTTTACTTTGTGTAAATTATTTCATCACCACTGCTCTCAAAACGGTGAAGGAAAACATCGTGAGGAAACCGGCATGTCCTAGAACCGAAAATTCAAAGACAAGTGACATTTACCAACCCGCACTGGGCCTGCGTGGTGGATTACGGCCCACTCCCTCTCACAGAGAGGAGGCCTGTGTCCCAGCAGTGGGAACATTTATAGGCTGATGATGATGATGATGCAAACAAGCATACACCAGTAGTGCTATTCTGTAACTATATTACCGTGTTATCTTAAGTGAAGTGAGCGTGGAGTGAGCTGTCAGTTGCTAAGGATTGACACTATTGGCTCACTTCACCTAAGATATCACGGTGAGATTTTTACAGAATAGCTCTACCGCTCCTCAGCTCACGGGCCGCTTCGCCCCTCCGCGCCTACGTGGGCTTTAATTGCACTCTAGGGGTAGGGCAGACAAGACTACGTGGAGTCGGTTTTGCAGCGATTCGTTTCTGTCACTAACTTTTGTAGCACAACATTTTGACTTTTCAGAGATTTAGTATTTTTTTCGGAAGTTTAGTACCTATTTTCTCGGAAATTTAGCATTACAGTCAACCACAGATTTTCGGAAGTTATTTTGTTTTTCGAAAGCTTTATTATTTTCTATTATGTTTGATAGAGATTAGTAGAGATTTAATAATCTCTACTAATTAGCTACTAATGTACCTTATCATATTTACCATAAATACTTTTAAGCAATTTTTTTAAATGTACTGCTGACCTCTCTTGTGACGAATAAATATTTTATAAACATGTTTGTTTTTCTTTGATCTTTCAATTGAGGAACGACTCATTGGTCTAGAGCATATATGGGCAACGACCGGCCCGCGGGCCCGCCTCGGCTTTTGACCCGGCCCGCGAGACTTTTTGAAATTTCGCGCAATAACGGTACGCGCGCTGTAACTATAGAGAACTAAAGATAAATAACATGAATCAAATAAAATCAAAGCAATGGATTCATTGCTTCATAAGTTGGAAAAAAAATCTGCTCAACAACGTAAATAACGCAATGAATGTTGTTGAACTGTCAAAATGAAACAAATTGGGCATAATTGTTTACGAAAATAAGTTACGCAATTAGGGTACCTGGTCTAGAGCGTACCTATATGGGCAACGACCGGCCGCAACTTGCCAAAGGTTGTCCATACCTGGTCTAGAGGTCGCAAGCGTTACTATTGAGCATGAGGTCCTGGGTTCGATTCCCGGATTGGGTTTTTCCGACTGGCGAAATGATGCGCTATATCCCAGCCTGATAATGTCGAAAATCGTCATCTAAGTACAATAGATAATTAGATATATAGCTTCTGTAATTGGTAAGCAGATTTTTTAATTTGGTGGGCAAGCAGATTTTTTAATTTGGTAGTTTTTTAATTATTTGATAAAAACAGTTCCGGCTGGAGTAACGTTACCGCAGCCAGATCTTTTGTTTTCTAACGGGTATATTGAAATAAATGTTATCTAAATAATTAGACATCAATTTGAAATTAATGTTACAACTTAATTTGTATTTGCTATGGTTGCGAAGATATTTAAAATTCTGCTGCGGTAACGTTTGCACGATTGCTGCATCTCGGTATTAACTATAAGGATGGTTATAATTATAAAAAACAATTATTAATTTATTACAAAAAAAAAATTGCACAGGACATCTGGCTAATTAATTATAAATTATTACGCAATAAAAGAATCCACAATAATGCACCGTTTTGAAGTTATTTTAGTAAAATTCTTTAATAGGTTCTAGTCCTTCCAATAAGCGCTCCAAAGACTAATTTGAAACGTTGTTAAATAGGTAATTACTGTCTATAATGCTATTGAAGTTTCATTAGTATCCTGCCGCGCTTTTTAGCGCCAACGAGCCGACCCAACGACACTGATGGATCCCACGACCGACAAGCACAGCAGGGGTAAGCGAGGTGGTACCCGACATCCGGCGTCGCCGGCAAAAAACACACAGCCTGGCACCTCTAAGCCGCAGCCTGGACCGAGTGGTACAGGGCCGGTGAAGAGGGGGCGCCCTGACGACACAGCTTCGCCGAGCATGGTCCAGGGGGACGCCAAACGGGTGAGGGTCCACTCCGCTCAAGGGGAGCAGAGGACCTACGCGCGAGCCACGAAGGACATCCCTGCGCGGCTGGCCGTAGCAATCTGCCTTCCCCCCCTCCAGAGACCTGACTAAGGATGAGGCCGAATATATAAAAACTGACTTAGAGAACCGTGTTATGGACACAGACTCGACGGCACCACTCCCTGCCTTCCGCGGGTACCCACGGGTAGCGGATGGCACCGTGCAGATGTGGTGTGAAGACGACCATGCACTGACCTGGCTGACCCAGAATGTACCCCTAATAAGACTTCCGAAAACTGACCTGACGCTCACGGTACTGAGACAATCAGATGTGCCCACCCGTGTCCGAGTCCCGCTTTTTATCCCTCAGTACAGAGGTGACGTAGCCAGACTCCATGGTATTCTGATCCGTCAGAATATTTGGTTTGACATTGCCAGGTGGTCACTGTACAGGGCGACTACCGTCGGTGGCGATAACTATGGGACTTATTTGACCCTAGGTATCCCACCGGAGGAAGCCGTAAAAGTCCGGGCCCGGGAGCGACGTATATCCTACCTACTCGGGTCGATATACGTACGCTTCGGGCCCACGACCCAACCCTCTGACGACCAGACCGACAGCGACACCAAGACTGTACAACCGACGTTGACACAGACGAACGACCCAGACATAGATCAACTGGAGGAGGTCATGGCCCGAGCGGCTATGGCTGACGTCGTCGACCCCACTCCGCCCGAATCACCTGGCTGGAACGAGCGCCTACTCACCTCGTCGCCGGTGGAACGACACGACGACAATTATAGAGAGGAGTTAGGGGAGAGGCTGTCCGATGGAACCATCTCCGACTAACTCTTCTCGACCTTCGTCACTACCCCTCAACATCATCCAGACCAACCTCCAGCACAGCCAGACTGCAACGGCTAGCTTGCGCAGGGCACTGGAGGTAAAGCCCCGAACCATCGCACTGATCCAAGAGCCGTGGATCAGGAACAATAGAGTATGCGGCCTCGGTAACATCGGAGGTAAGCTAATTCTCAAAACACAAGACAGGCCAAGAAACTGCGTCTACATACCCAAAGAAATTCCTATGAAACCACTCACTTAATTCTGTTCAAGAGACCTGACAGTTGTCAGGCTCCAGACTGAAGGTTGCGTTCCAGATATTGTACTGGCCTCGGCATACATGCCAGGCGTAGACGCGGACTGTCCGCCGAAGGAGATGGCCGATCTGGTACAGCACTGTGAACGCGCCGAACTAGACCTGATCATCGGCACCGACTCAAACGCACACCACCCGCTCTGGGGCAGCGACGCACCAAACTCCAGAGGAGAGGTACTATCCACCTATTTATTTTCTACTAACCTTAATATTGTAAACCGTGGCTCAGAAGCCACTTGGGTCACAGCCCGAGGACAAACGATTATAGATCTAACACTTGCTACAGAAACCGTCGATATATGTTTTAATGTTTTAGACTCATGTGTGGAAACCGTCCACCAAATGTGTAAGGAAAACATAGCCTGACCTTCAAACCAAAAACAATTTTTAACCTTTTTTCGAGTAGGTAAGGAAAGAACCACATTTCAAACATAACATCACGCCTGCATTCCGTGAAGGGTTAGGCAGAGGTGTACCTATAGTACACCCACATTTCGCCAGTTATGTTTAAGTCCCATGTAATAGGGCGCGAGCCTATTGCCATCAACCGGGCACAAATCTAGACTCCGGGCTGCTTGCTACTGAGAAATTCCAGACGGAAAAACCCAACCCGCGCGTTGAACCCAGGACTTCATGCTCAGCAGTAACCCTTGCGACCTAGTGGTCGCGCCTAGTGAACGCCTCATTGGTCTAGTGACCAATGAGGCGTTCCTCAATTCAAAGTTTAAAGAAAAACAGACATGTATATGTATAAAATATTTATTCGTCACAAGAGAGGTCAGCACCAAATAATTTTTTTTTAAAAATAGCAAAATAATATTTTTGGTAAATTATGATTAGGTACAATAATCTCTTAACAAACATAATGACTATCATTAAAAAATAATAAAATTACAATTCGTCACAAAAGAGGTCACTACTACTAGGTACTATCGAAGAAACGCTTAACTAAACAGTTTGAAAACAAAATCCCGTGAACTCGATGACCACATCTTCTATAGCAGCCGAGCGCTCTAATCAGAAATAGTCCTTACGGTGTATAGATATGCGTTTCTTCGATAGTACATTTAAAAATAAGTAAAAAAATATAAATTGTGATTAGAATAATTAACATACATAATGAAATGACTGTCATTAAAAAACAATATTAAACATTTCATTTGTCAAACGGCTTTCCCGATGATAACCGGTGAAACCTGTGGCTGTACAATCGACCGCACGTTCTTATTCGCTCTGTATTCATTGTAACTCTGTATTACGCAAGGCCAACTGCCTTCTTCTCATGTGGGTAGGCAGAAACTACAGAACGCCACCTGCTACGATCCTTACATCCTCCTTTAATGTTCACACGCACGCCATGTACAAGTCCGTAGCCGACTGGAGGCAGCAGCAGTAGGCGACATGTCGCTGCGACACTACCTACTGGTTTCTATTTATTTCTATGAAATATCTTCCGTAGACTAGAAACCAATACAATGTCGCGACGACACATAGCCTTTTGCTGCTGTCTGCAGTCGGCTACGGACTTGTACTATATACTAAAGTTATATATTATAATATAGAAATCTCGATGTTTTGTCAAGTAGTAGAAAGTATGCGAATCAGGGGCAGGTCACTAGTAGATCGATAAGGACCAAGCCCGGGTCGACGGCGCGTTGTGTTCCACGCGCGCCTCAAAGAGATTTCAGCAGAATTGACGGGGTCCACTAGGGCCAATGCCTGCCAGGGGTTCGAAGAAAACCGATAGGGACATCGTGGCCCCCGGCAACAGGGCAACCGAAGGAACACGGGTGGGTTTTAGTCAGTAAAAGTCTGACACGCCCTCCCGCTCCACCCAGAGCGAGAGAAGTTATTTGATAATCTCCCACCCAAAAAAAAAAGAAGGTCACTAGTAGATATAGATAATACACTCCTTTACAAAAAAAAACGGGTGGTTTTTATTTTTCTACATTATTGGTAATCATTTAGTTCTCAAGAGGTGTTAATAGCCAAGCTATGTTACTGGCTCTTAATAAAGAGTCTAGGTGTGAAAAACAGTTAATTCCAAATTCGAAACTTTTGTTTAAAAAAAAAGTAATCCCTTTTCAGTTTGTGACTTTTTACTTACTTTTTGCGGGTTTGTAGTTAAAAGGTTATCAGGCAACTAAAACTAACTTCTCATTATTTTTAGTAGAATAATTTATAGACTTAAAACAAATAACTTTGTGTCGATTGTAGTGGCAAAAAAAGCAATAATACAATTATAGCGCTGCTGGAAGAGGGTTGAAGCCAATGTTGCGTCTCACAGCAGATAAATATAAAGGCATTGGCGCGAAATCTTTCGAATTTTTCTATAAAAGGATTGTGTGGTTTTATGAAACCACGGTAAAAGTGAAACTTCTATAGGCGCCGCCATATTGGCCTTGGCTGCTCTGACGAGAGCCTTTCACTTTATCCCTACTCCGCGGCCGACCGTCACGCGACATGCAACACACAGACCAAAAAGTTTGAGACGATGTAATAAAAGTTTCACTTTAATAAGAAATTTCTAGTCATTTATGCTAATGACATACTAAAAATATTAATATTATCCATAGAAAAGCCAATGTTTGTAAGGTGCCCGTTTTTTTTGCAAAGGAGTTTAAAACAGTGTCGGATTCAGGATTGTCGTTTGGGAGGGGCTTGGCCCAGCTGAGGGTAGGTTTTAGCAAAGTAAACACTAAAAAAGTACACAACATTTTACAAGCACCACCAGGGATATCTCGGTGAATATACATGGTGACCAAACTGGGCAGCGCGAGTGGCAGAATGAGTGTCGCGCGGATTCAAAAATCGTTACTTAAACAAAATACCTATCTCATAAAAAAAATTGTACATTAGGTAGTGTAATACTTGCTTAGAAGTTTAATTTGAATCGTATGAAGTTCACTTTAAGATTTATCACGGAAGAACTCAGTCTCTTTTGGGGGGGGGCTGAGCCCCTTAGCCCCCCTGAATCCGCTACTGTAATATAACGTAGGTCATATTTACCTAAATATTTAAATCTTAGATTCAAGAATAACAAAAGAATATTATTATTCGCTCATCAAAAGTTCTCGGTAAACTTGAAAGAGATCCTTTACAACTGCTGAAACTGTCGGAGCCATCTGAAGCAGTTCGCTTACAAAATCTTCGCAATCACCATGTTTCCGCATATCGCAAAACATCTTGTATACAAACGTGCCGTTATACAACTTTCTGTACTGAGAAGATTCATACGGTGAACCGCATAAAGTATTCAAATAATTCATATGCTGGATACAGTACTGGAATTCCATTAAACTGCTGAGCGCTTTTCCGTTGAAAATTTTTTTAGCTTCAACTTCATCGTATTGGAAATACTTGGCTGTGGCACCTGTAACTTCTAAAAACTCCTTCCAATCATTACAATGTGTGTCTCTATTGAACACAAAGCTTATCATGACGTATGACAGCACAACCGCATACACTTCTCTGGTCACGTCCTCACCTTTCAACTGCTTTCTACGAGCAAAGTAGACTAGTGCAATAAACAATACAACACAATCTGGTTGTAGTTTAGCTAAAACTTCAGTTTTTATATTATTCTCAGTTAGAAAATGCTCGAAGAACTTCAAATGTTTCACTTGATCCCAACCATTCTCGAACACCGACACACTGCAGTTGTAGCTTGGCTTACGAACATTCGGGTCATCAGTATCTATCTCTATAAATGTGTTGGCACCCTGGTACACTTTCAATGTTTCTCCTCTGTAGTTTGTCAGTAAGTTGTATGCATATTTTACTATATCAATCGATAGGAGTAGACTGTCTTCAGAATGTGTATCTAAGATGACCCAAGATCCTTCGATAACCTTTGATTTGTACAAATTGATGTATACTGGCGACACGTGTTTACATACCACTCCTTTTTCAAACCATTCGGGATCTTGCCTCACTATCGGGATATTGGAATTAAGTAAATACTCAGTGACATGCCCGGCTTTGTCCTTTCGCATATTCGTTAATATTGTATGATAATTTAACCAAAATTTGTTTTGGTCATCGGCGTAAGACATAGTCTTAGAAATTCCGTCTCTCGCTTCTTGCTCGCTATGCTGCGCGAGCCACAGGATCAGGTGTTTGAATTTTAAGTATTGAGGCATAATATATACACCCCATGTTTGTAATAGTGTATCGAAAAAGTCTATCGGAAATACTGCTGAGTCGGTTAACGCAGCAAAAATTGCAGTTTTCTCTTCAGTCAAGGAATTCTTGTGGAGAAAATCCTGAAGTTTGTACTGGCGACATTGGATTGACTTCGTTTTGTCGTCGAAATTCATTGTGTTGGATGGTTTATATGGTATATAAGGGGCTTTTCTGAAGCAGTATTCTATATCAAAGCTGATGATAGGGCATTCTAGTTTTTGAGCTAAGGCAACACACTCATCTCTGGTCTCCGTGACGCAGAAAGCGTAGTTCATGCCCATTTCTTTCACCATTTGCACAGTGGCATCCTTTATAAAAATAGGTGGTACAAATTCTCTGTTTGTGTCAAAATCGAAGATTAAACGTTGAAACTTTTTTATTTTCTTCTCTATATCTGTATCACCGCCTTTGAATACTATGTAGCATTTGACATTAGCCTGTTTGAACATTTCAAATTGGCGTTTCAAGTACTGAGCGTATTGGTCGGTTTCACAACCGAAGACGTAGGGGATTCTACTCTTTTCATACATGTGGTGTAAGTAATTCTGTCCATCAATGACAACGGAACAGTTTCTTAGAGAACATTCCTGCGTCTCCTCGGTCTGTATATACTTCGGGTATTGGATGATCCTCATTTTGATTTCTGAAACAGAATTAATGATGGTTTAATTAGTGTTTCTCCTCTATTCGAGCGCAGCATGACGTGAGAGTTGAGAATAGTCAGGTCGATAGGAAATCGAAGAAGGTCCCGTTCACGGCCTCCGGCGATGCGACTGGCGACGCGACTTGCGTCAAGGGACACGCGCGCGCGTCTCTTTCTGCCCGTTGCTCCGCAAGTTGCGTTGCGGTGACTTATGACATGAAAATCTTCATAAAAAGGTCAGCTTTTAAATTCAAATAGCAATCAAAGCTATTCGATTTGTTAATTTCGAGATAAATGCAAAATTATAACCACTTTTGAGTACTTTACTAAATCAAAGAAAATTTATTTGCTGCCTGGATACCGTGGCCCCTGGCAACATACAGGCAACTGAAGGAACACGGCTGGGTTTTAGTCAGTAAGAATCTGACACGCCCTCCCACTCCGCCCAGAACGGGAGAAGTTATTTGATAATTTCCCACCCAAAAAAAGGGCTGGTTGTCCGTTTATCACAGCCAATTTGGATCTAGTGGATCAATTTAGTTGAAATTTGGTACACGTATGAATTTTTGTGACCTAAATACGGACGTGTAACGTAAATAAATAAATTTTAAATATGGGGGTTACTTTTCGGGGGCAAATTGGAAAAAAAGAAAGAAAGAAAAAAAGAAAGAAAGAAAACTTGTTTATTCTGTACAAACAAAACACACATTTTAAAAACCAGACATAAAATACACACAATTCAAAAGTAGCCAAAAGCCTCGTATTCAATCCAGAAAAAGTTTGACATTGTTGTTCATAGCTTAAATATAGGTTACAGTGGTTTAAAACACAATACAAAAACTGTTTTTCAAACTATACCATGTGACATATCAAATGAAAGGATTTGTTGTGATGATCACAATAGCTGGAAAATCATTCCCCCCCCCCCCCTCACTCATAGATTACAGGTCCATGGTCTTAAAATAACATGGTCATTAAATCTCTCAATATTGTGCGTACAAGCTTACATTTGCAGGTGGAATGTATGGGAGAACATAGTTTTTAACTACAATGTTAAGTTTGTTCTTGGCATAAATAATTATTCATCCCAACTACGGAACCCTTCATTGTGCGTGGTCCGATACGATTATTTTTGTATTCAGTCGGTGTCTCAAGACACAAGACGCGTGGCACTTGAGCGTGTGGCTACGGGGTTAAGAGATAATAAAAAACTTTTAACAAAAAAAAAAACACTACAAAGTGAAAAATAACTTTAATTTCGGAAGTCGGTGTCTTGGGTTTTGTATTTTCGTTTTTTGCCACCGACTTCCGAAATTAAAGTTATTTTTCACTTTGTAGTGTTTTTTTTTTGGAGGTCGGTTGTTTTTTTTTTGTAAAAAGTTTTTATTTTTCACTTTTTAGTTGTGGTACCTACCCCACACACATTCGAATACCACTACCTGCTACCAGTGACAGAAACTTATCATATCATCTACATATTATGTGGGAAAAAAAAACGTATTTTGTAGCTAACTCAAAAACTATCCAAGCAAAGTTAATAAAATTTATATGGGACCAATTTCAGAGCACACCCTTTCAAACAAAAAAAGAATTTTCAAAATCGGTCCACAACGGAGAAATCGGTGGACATACATAAAAAAAAAAAAAAAACATACGCAACGAACATAATTATAACCTCCTCCTTTTTGGAAGTCGGTTAAAAAGAGACGACAAACGTTACTGTAATTCTATCCTATACTATTAAATGAAAGAAAAGAAAGAAAGAAAGAAAAATGCGTTTATTGGCATTACAGCAGAAAAAATACACCTTATAACTATAAAAACAAAAAACAATGATTATAATGCCAAAAGGGCCTCAGCTCAGCATATTGTCAGATGACAACCAAAGTGTACCACCTGACGCTGATTTTCAGCTGCAACCCACGAGTGCCATACGCGCAAATGAGCAATATTTGTATATTTATAAGTACCTGTCGGAGACGGATACCTATGTGACTCTTTCGTTATTATCAGCGATGTTTTAAGTACTGTGGGCGTAGTGTGGGTAGTGTTGGTTAATGCACAATAGGAAAACCGTTTGCAGTTATCACATTATAATTTACTATCAAATTAATCACACTAACTAAATCATACACACACTTGGTGTGACGGCGTTTATTAAAATCACAAATTAACACAATGATCACAAATTGCAATTAAGACAATAACTGAGCATCACGAATCGAGAATAGTTCCGCGACGTCTTAACTCCGATGCGATCAGCGGCTGAATCTTTCCTCGCCGTGGCCTTAAAACATCACGACTCTGTAGAAGCGCGCCTTTGGTGTAGGTAGACCACATGATGTCGCCAGTGGCGCGCTTGCGATTCGTTTCATGTCCGTACTAATGACCGGATCCGACATACTTATATATATTTTTGTAATCACGTTCTCGAAAACGGCTGTAACGATTTAGATGAAAGTTGCAATTATATGACGATTATTATGTTGATGATTATTATGTTGACGTCTGTACAAAGTTTATTTAATGTATAGAGACTCACCGACCCCACAGTCAAACCACTACTACGGTTTTTTGGGGCTTAGCATAATAGTTACATTTACCATTATGTGAATAAAGATAAATAAATAATAATAATAATAGGGATTTACTGGGGCGAAAAATCGATCTAGCTAGGTCTCATAATCTGGGAAAATTCGTTTTCTCCGTGTTTTCATCCGAGTAGAGCTCGGTCGCCCAAAGTTTAGAACAAGATGGCTACCTTAGAATCAGGGATGTAACGGATATCCGTATCCACATCCGCAACTGCGGAGCATCCGCATAAATTTTGATATCCGCAAAACATCCGCTTCCTCAAGTTTTGATTTTAAAAGCTCCGCATCCTCATCCGCATCCTCATTATTTCTATGGGGATGTGATCCTACCTACGTTGTTCGCTCAAATGGTGTTTTTTTTTAAATCGCTCCGAGCTTATGTGCGGGCCGGAGTGTGAGTGACGCGGTCCTATTGCCTGAATTCGCAGTGTCTCTGTCCTAAGACAGACGATCGGCCGTACGTGACAGTGGTGGCATGATTGTGGTGTCAGGTGTCACCAAGGGCTATTTTTCATACGACATCTGCATCCGCACCCTCATCCGCATCCTCATTAAGGAATTTTCCAATATCCGTATCCTCATCCGCATCCTCAAACCCGATTATCTCGATATCCTCATCCGCATCCTCATCCGTTATACGACATCCGTTACAACCCTGCTTAGAATAATGACAGGGCAGCATGGAATTAGTATGTACTTATTTAAGTACTATATATGGAACGAGTACCATTAAATGACCATTCTCTATTTTCACTAGACCAGAGCTAGGTCGTCCTGGTACTGACAGTAAATTGAGGATCAGTTGTTCTAAGAGATTACGGCGACAAATTTTATTATTAGGTACCTACCCATACTCAGACCAGACAGAGCGCTGCGAACAATAAAGTGAAGCATGCCAAAACTACACCTCCGCTCTGTGCATACACGCTCACACGCACACATTTACAATCAAACTATATGCAAACTACACCTCACTAAATGCAGAAATTTTTACGTAACCAGCTTCACGTCACTGTTGACAGCGCTCTGTCACCTCTCTCTTGGTTTTTTATTTGAACTGAATAACCATACTATAATAAATGGAACAATAAGGAAAAACAAAATCAATACCTTAGAATAATAACTCAATATTATTCTAAGATCAATACATTGTGTACTATCGTAGAAACGCATAGGTATCTAAGCAGTTTGAAAACAAAATCCCGTGAACACGATGACCACATCCTGTTTAAGGTGATATATTGAAAAAAATGGGCTTTTTCTTTATCGTGTAAGTTTCAAAGTATTTGGAATAGGGATTTCAAATTTTGGTGTATGATTTTTGACTATATGATCTAGTATCCGGAAAAAGGAATACACGATACAATGAAATTTTCTCGATACAAAAAATTTGCAAGGGTCTATCTATTTTTATCTTTTTTTGAGTATCATGGCGCAACGCTTATGAGTTATTCAATGGAATTTACTTTAAAACATAGAGAGTAAGCGTTTCGAGTTTTAAGAAAAGCAGTTTTTTTTTAAATAATACTTTTCATTTACAAAAGACGGCATCTCGTTTTGGCACATACGTTGTTTTATTCCGAGCAGACACACATTATCGTCATCTCTTCTTTCGCCTATCAAAAGTATTGTCATCACTCTCGTTCATTCATAGATCAGTCGCCCGATGGGGCTCATCGACGAAGAATCTATGTCACTTTTTTGCAAATCGGTGCGATCAAATTTACGTGATTTAAAGAATTTTGTTTACAGAAAAAGTTAGTACTTCAGCAAGTTAAAGTAATTATTGAATGCAATTAGTGTTGAATAGGTATTCAGACTGTGTGTGTGTGTATTCTTGTGAGTCCTGCGAACAATATAACATTATTTTTGTATTATGATTTCGTGGTGACATTTAAATTATTTATAAATATAGAAAGAAATATAAAATCAAAACTGAACAGTACCTGCAACGTTTGGAGTGCACAGGGCTATCAATGAACTCATTTTACAGGAATTCAATAGCAATAAGATGATGATAATAGTGAGTCGAATTCTCCACCTTCACTAAAGCACAACCAACACAATCTATTCCCGCTTTTTAATGTATTATTGTGTGAGCATTTTATTTTCTAAGAACATCTATTTTTATACCTACAACTTTTAATAATCTTTTATCTAAAGAAATAGGCTAAATAAAATTCGTTTTTAGGTTTTGAAATACGTCAACAGTACATCAATATGTCAAGTACTGTCACTACGAATCATAGATCACAAAAAAGAAATGGAGTCGCATTTGAATTGTAAAAAAGGAGAGTTTTTACCCGACTACGGCAAAATCAAAGGAGGGTTATGATTTTAACATGTATGTATGTAACAGGCTATCAAATGCAAAATAAAGTTCAAGTCAGACTAGTAGTTCCAGAGATTAACGCGTAAAAACAAACAAGAAAACAAACTCTTCAGCTTTATTATTAGGACTAGCCGCACTCCACGATTTCACCCGCATAAGTCCCAATCCCGTGGAATATCGGGATAAAAAGTATCCTATGTCCTAAAGTCTAAACCAATTTATCATCACTGTAATATTTTCAACACAATGTATTTTGTTATGAAATAAATTACTTATGATTATGACTTAACCAGGTCATGGTCTACCCTTTGCCAAATTTCAAATATTATTCCCTCAGAACTCTAAAAAAATCAAGCTTCTAAGTCAACGCAATAAAAAAATACGGCTCTTTATGTGACATATTTTGATAATCGCAAGTAAATCAAAAACTACAGGGTACTTCCAGTTGACCTAGAATTATGAAATTTTGGCAGGAAGCAAGGTCTCACAGCACAGGTAAAGGAAAAAGTCCGAACATTGATAATAATTTGTAGATTTATCACATATTTTTTTTTTTTTGCGATTACAAACTTGCATTTGAAATTGGAGAATTGACCGTGACGTACCTATCGATGTATGGGAGAACATGTTTCTCAACTACCAAGTTAAGTTTTTTTTGGGATTAATTCATCCCAACTACGGAACCCTTCATTGTGCGTGGTCTGACACGCACGTGGCCAGTTTTTTTGTATGTTTGTTTGTTACGCTTTCATGCAAAAACGGCTGAGCGGATTTGGATAAAATTTCGCACATGGGTAGACCATGACCTGGGTATGTCCTACATAAGATACTTTTTATCCCGATATTCCCAATGGATCGAGACTTACGCGGGTGAAATCGCGGCATACAGCAAGTATTATACAGAATGTCTCAAACGTAGTGGTCCAAAGGCAAATGGGGTAAAGTAGAGGTGACCACCCATCATTTAAAAAAATTAAAGTTTCGATATTCTCAATAGTTCAGAAGATTTCACTAATTTAACCATTTACAAGAAACTTTACATTTTCATTTGGATTTTTCGGCCCTGTGGACAACATTTTCGACGTAGCGAGTTTAAATCGTAAGTACGAAAACATAGTGGGAAAATTGTTTAAAATGTTATATTTAAGATATTGT
The DNA here is from genome assembly GCA_963680765.1 of Agrochola lychnidis. NCBI lineage: Eukaryota > Metazoa > Arthropoda > Insecta > Lepidoptera > Noctuidae > Agrochola > Agrochola lychnidis. The sequence continues at coordinate 17,199,677 of OY796872.1, forward strand.
GACTATTTTTTATTGTGCTACTGTTTGTTTTTCCTTAAATAAATAAATAAATAAATCTGGCTTAAAGATGCCTTGATAGTGTAGGCTGGAAGATTACGTTCCTATTTACGTTTAGTGTGGCTCTGCAGCGCTTCAGATTTTATTTTTACTTATCTTTTCTAATTTTTCATTAAACTTTATCGAAACTTTCTAAGCCCAGATTTAAAAAAGTGCACATAGCACATAGCTTTAAAAGTACCTTAATTATTAATAGTTAGACTGGGAAAATTTTACAAAGATAGCTTAATGAAAACCTTTAAAAAAAATGGGTTTCATAACATGGTCGAACTACCCGCAAAACTTTATGCTCTAATTTTACCGAAACATCTCAGAAAAGCGTATTAAAATTTAACATATTTAAACGTGTTTGTGTTCCTTCGGTACATGTGTTTAATTATTAATTCTTTTTTTTTACTTTCGCTGTTGACCTTCGTAGGCCTTCACAACTTGTGTTGTCATTATCAAAAGCCATCATAGTCCATAATCTGCCTATAGGCATTGGGCATGGGCTTGTATCTACACTATCAAGACATCTTCCAGCCATTGAACTCGCTACGTCAAAAATTTTGTTCACAGGGTCGAAAAATCCAAATGAAAGTAAAAAGTTTCTTGAAAATGGTTAATTTTCTGAACTGTTGAGAATATCCTAACTTTTAAATTTTTAAACAATAGGTGGCCACCTCCACTTTACCCCATTTGCCTTTGGATCATTACGTTTGAGACAACCTGTATACAGGTTGGATTTTTGAGATGGGGCAATAAGGGCAACTACCATAACCGTTGTTGCTACAGGAAAACGGTCTTAGAAGACTGTCCTTAACTTTTTAAGACATTTTGATCTGCATTCACAGATTTCGAAAAAAATATTAGTCAGCAAGAAAATGGGCAGTTTTCACAAAAACTTTTTTTGATGCCAATCGAACCTGTTTCTTTTATGGAACAAAAAACTTAAGTGGCCAACTCAGAACCAAGTCAGAAATCGCAAAAAACTTTTCCCATACGTTTTGTGTGTGGGAATGTCACTCTGTAAATAATAAATATTTTTGCTGATAATTAAATATTTGTATTATTTGGCTACTCCATAGTTCGCAAAATTTCATAGACCGAGATAAATTATTGTTACTTAGCACGCGCTTTTTTCTTAGATATGTTTCTGTCTTTATCATGCACTTTTAGTATGACAGTTGTGCGACAGTGACAAGAATAATGCTTAGCCAAAGCCCATGCTAAGTAACTAACGTTTTCAAATTCCGGTCAGTTATTTCGTTAGTTCCACTTTTTGCTACTGGTTCAGATACGTTTGTGGCAGCGCGACGATGTGGCGGCCAACCATCGAATATAGAACCGCCACTCCCCGCGTGCGGGGGCAATAAGCCACGCCCACCAAACTACTATTTATTTTCAATATAGGCCCTTAATTGCCGCTTTGTGTAGCGGCCGAGCACTGCAAGCAGAAATAGCCCTTACGGTGTATATAATATATGCGTTTCTTCGATAGTACCTAGCCTGCAATGGAGGAATTTGACAATGCATTATTAAAGTTTACATTGATCGGTGCAATAATACCTACAAAGATACATACATCGTATCTGTATCAAATAATACAAAAATTAAATTAGTGATAAAGATAATGTGCAGTCTATTTTTAAAAGCCCATTTTATCCCACGTTTGCACGGACGTAATAAAATCACGGCGATTTTTTTTTCGTGCACTTGTTTTTCAACGCTCTGCTTTAGCATCGAGAGTTGAAAATCCAACAGTGTGTTTTTTCAACGCGCTGGGACGAGAGTGCGTCTCAGCGCGGTATAGTTTAGGTAATTCCTTTTTACGGCGAAAATAATGGTAATTTAAAAATAAAAACATAGTATCGCACCTTCATTTCGAAATCGTTACTAAACGAAATTTTCATGAAATTTTGATAATAACGCCATCTTACTTAAATCGGCAAAATCTAAATCGTACGGTACGACGTACCTTAATTTAGAAACCGTTACTAAATGAAAAAACTAAATTTTACAGGAGAATTAATTTACGATTTATATTTTGCCGATCTAAGTAAGATGGCGTTATTATCAATTTTTTTTTGAAAATTTCGTTTAGTAACGATTTCGAAATGAAGGTGCGGTATCTGCTTTGTATGTTAGTTCGGTTATTACCTATGCTAAATATCATGATCTAATTTGAAGTATTTTTTTATCACCAGTGGTTTATTGTACGGTTTGGAGGTAACTTTGGATTTTATTTCTATGGAGAAAATATAATGGAATCTTGTTTTCGTCAAACATAGTATTTAACCTTAATCCTCAACTTTAACATGTATTTATTTCAAAATGAATGCTGCAGTATTTTTGATATAACGGAGGATGGTGCTAAGCAATTTGAGGTAGTATAAGCCCTTAAGACGCAGATATATGTTAGTGACCTTGAATGGTTAGCTTGCGTGTTCTGTACTGAGCTCACGCAACGCGTCGTATGGCCAGCCAGTAGTAGGACTCCCCCATTAAGGCGCGCTGTCCCAAATTAAACGCATTATTAATTTGTTACACGTAAAACAAAAGGTATTTTAATAAAACACGTATACTAATAGATCAATAATTTAATTATCTTTAAAATGGTGAAGTTTTCAAAAAATATGCTTGATCGATTTTGCGTCATTCTCAGTTTTTTATCCGCGTTGAACATAACTTTATAAATTAATTTCATCAAAAATATGCCTATATTAAAATATAAAAAAAATGCTCTAATTTAATTTATATTTTTTCCAATCAATAACGCTACTCGTTTAGACGTCATCTTCAGTATAAAATCATTAAAAGTCGGTTATCGTCCCCTTAAGTCCGTGGATTGTGAAACAGTCTGTGTAGAGTCGATTGATCTAAGCATTCATAACACCGGATAAGCAACACGAGTACCAAATTATACATTCGGGACTTCGTAACACGAGATCATCAATATCACCGAGAGAGTCATTGTTATGTATGACCACGTTTGCCTATGCGTATGACTGACGGCATCGATAGAGCAAGGGTTATAAAGGACACATTGTTCTTGCTCGACGTACTTGTAATACAAAGTTTTTAAATTAAACAAAGTACTCCTGTTCAGAAACTTTATCGAGTTCTACGCGGTATGGCGGCGGAAATGGAGAACAAAATTAAATAAGCGTAAGCCGTTAGATCAAGTTACAATAGTTACTTTACTACCTTTTGGAACTGAAACACAGCTAAAATAAATTAACGTCTGAAATAAAATGAAATTGTTTATTCTGTAAATAGGATGTCGGAATCACTTTTACACGTCATATAAAAAAATTATAAAAAATAAGCTGGATGAGTTCGGCGTTTCCTATCTGAATACTCTAAGAAGAAAGGCCAATGGCAGATTTGCAGATTTTAGTTAAACGAGCGCGTAAAAAATTACGAAAAGTCCTTTGGAAGGTGAAGTTTTATGAAAAAACTGCTGCTTAAATCAATTACGAATAAAGTTTATTACAATCTTCGATAATTGAGCTTTGTCGGAACGAGCTTTGTTTTGGAGATTTTATACTTCTTTTATTACTTATTTACTCCTAAAGTTGCGTTAAAATTAGCAGGAAAAACGAATCTTTGTTGGCTCATAACTTTTAATTGCTTTTTTTTTTACTATTCTGATTCTATATAGACAAAATTAATAATAAGGCAAAACGATTTCATGTTTTATTTTGGATGTACAATGTGTAACAGTGGAGTAAAACCCCCCCGAAATTTATATGGAAAAAGTATCGGCTAGTTGCGCCTTAAATAGCTAAGTAGGAAAGTAAATACCGACGCAAGCTAAGGTAAGGTGTCATTACTATTTAAAGTCTTAATGAACGCATGATATTGCTTATTGTTGCTTATTTTTAACTGACTTCATAAAAAGAAGGAGGTTCTCAGTTCGTCGGAATCTTTTTTTTATGTGTGTTCCCCGATTACTAGAAGACGGCTGGACCGATATGAAAATTATTTTTTTTTGTTTGAAAGGATATAAATTCAAATTGGTCCCATTGTCATTTGGTCACGATCTGATGATGGAATCTTGGAGAAGTCGAGGGAACTCTTCAAATATTATGGGCACACCTATAGCGATTTGGGTATTTTTGAGTAACTCGTGCATTTGCTCTCGGAAAGCACCATTTGATAAAATGGAACTGATCATGAAGGACAGATGGCCACCGGAACTACTTAATAATAATGTATTTCACGGGTTGCGATTTGATTAAGTACTTTAATATGGTTGGTAAGCAATTGATGCTCGTCACAATTCATATGGTGCAGTGGAGCTGATGGTGAAGTACCTGGAAAACTCCTCAAAAATTAAATACCCTGCATCGGGAAAAGCAATATTTTGTAAAAGGTGATGAGCAATTGACATTAGGCTATTGTAACTTAGATAAATTACAAACCAACCCACAAAAAAGTGAAAAAAAAAAACAAAAAAGTTGTATTTTTTGTGAAAAAGTTTTTTTTTGCAAACGAACGTACCTACACTGAAGAGTCTCAGTATCCACATTGGTGAAGGCTATCAAACATTGAAGGCAGTATTTTTTTATGGCTGAAAATGTCAAGTATGGTAAGAGAACATCTAAGTATTTGGTACTTAAAGTGTTTAACAAACTAGATTTATTAAGAGAAAAAGTTAAAATTAGTAAAGGATCACTTAAGACAAAATTAAAAAACATTATACAAGATATCAGATAAAATTAAAAACATTGTTAATAAATATAAGTAGTAGGTATGTGCGTAAGGTGGTGCATTGTTATGTAAAAGAGCGCCTCTCGCCATCAAACGTAAAAGTTTGGCGAGTTTAGAATTAATTAACATCTCTGTATTATAATATCATTAAATAAATTAAAAAAAAAAAAAAGTGATGACAGATTGTAACTCGTAGAAGCGTAGAAGGCTTCCGGTTCTAAAGTTGATATAATTTCCAGAAAGTAGGAGGCTCTCAATTCGATTGTGTGTATTTTTATTTTTTTGCCCTTTGGTTTTGATGTAAAGTGCTGGGGAGGCAAACGAATGCTACACATTGACTTTACTGGCTCGACAAACAATAGGGTGATGACGAAATAGGAAGAATTATGGAACTTAAGACGCAGATATATGTATATGCCAGCGGCCTTGAGTGGTTAGCTTGCGAGTTCGGTACCCCTAGTGTGAGTTTCTTGCCGTATCACGAAATACGTGACGATCAAGTTAATCGAGCTAACTACTGAGCTATGGTATTTAAAAACGATGCGAGTGTGAGTTGAAGAACGTCTAACTAACATCAGTGCGTATCGTCACTTGTCCGATAGTATGCCGAACGTTTTGTTATTTTCTTAATGTTGCCTATATTGAACTTAGAATGGTTTCGGTGAGACAATACGACTAAAATACAAATCTTATCGCAACCATGTTAACAAGCGTTGTGCGTGCCCTACGTAATTTAGATGAACAATATTGTTTATGAATGAGATATTCCTATTTCGATTTAACGTACGTGAGTAAGGGAGATGTGAAATATGTAGCGTCAAATTCAAGTGAGTGTAAATAAAGGCACAGTATAATAAAATAACAGTATTATGTCTCGGCAGTGACCTTGAAATAATTACCTACGGCCGCTCGTTAGATAAACCTCGTCCGTGCGTAACTGTCGCGCACTCAATAATATTGCGTACTGAGATTTCGAAGAACAAGAAGCGCGTCATTTTGGCCATTTACTATGAAGATATAATATCTACTGTTACTTATTTATACTGTTATAAAGGCTATCACTACTATGTTTATAATAAAGAAGGCATGTTTATTGGGGCTTGTGGTTAGGTAATAACTGGGTCGATCGATCAGGTTAAGCTACGCTTGCCATGGTTGGTCCTTGGATGGGTGACCATCTTACGTACCAAGACCCCTCCGTGTCTCGGAATGGACGCTAAGCCGTGGTCCCAACTGCCATTTGAAGACCTTTGACAGTTGTAACCAGCTGTCACAAGCCTGAAAGTCTGACAACCAGTCTTACTAAGGGGTAGGTATTGTGTTACCCAGTAAGTGGGTTGTGGAGGTCAGCTAGACAGTCGCTCCATGTAAAATACTGGTATTCAGCTGCATCCCGTTAGACTATAAGCCGACATAGTCGGAACAATAAAGATTTTATTATTATATTATTATTATAGTTGGAAAAAGGCGAGGCAGATGATGATGATAAGTGATTCGTTATTGTAATGATTAAAGTTAGTAAAAAGTAAAAAATGAAGAAAATACTGTTGTAATCGTCGGGCTATTTTGATTACGCAATGCTCTTCCTCGGATTAGATAATAACTCTTAGTTCATTTTTGAATAACCTCGGATAATTCTTGTTCTTGAAAAAGAAAGGCTTCCTTTGACAAAGGATGTCTTTTCCTTCCTAAATTCTGTATCGTTGAGATCATGCACTGGATTAATAAATAAACCAAACAGGCACAAAAATCGGCTTTTTTTTCGAAGATGATTCCGTTTATCTTGACAATGAACAGTCTTCATCATTTTTCATGCGAAAAAATTACATGCTGGCATGATTAAATACAATTTACCCAAAAATTACACGCAAATAATACGAACGCAACTAATATAAACAACAATTCACCTGGCACACACCAAGTGAGTGACTTTACTACAAAGTTTACGTTTACAAACGCTTGGACATCGGTTAGAAACGTCAAATTGTAACTCACACTCGCAAACACCGACAAAATGTTCTCCGAAACGCTACTAAGTACGTCGCGTATAAAATACCGAACTTTTCTAGTACCGTTAAAAATCTTACACTCGCTGTTTCGGTTTACAATACTATCCGCCAGGGGCGCTTTTTACGTTTTCATACATTTAATACTCGATACAGAAACGTGGTAGTTACGTTTTCTATAAGACAAAACTTACACTCGACGTACTGTACTGAGCTCACGCATCGCGTCGTACGTCCAGCCAGTAATAGGACTCGCCCATCAAGGAGCACTGTCCCAAATTAGACGCATTATTAATTCATTATTCATAAAAAAACATGTACACTAAAAAATCAATAATTAAATTATCTTTAAAACGTTGAAGGTTTCAGAAAAATACGCTTGATAGATTTGACGTGATTCTCAGTTTTTAACCGACTTCCAAAAAGGAGGAGGTTATATGTTCGTCGCGTACGTTTGTTTTTTTTTTTATGTATATCCACCGATTTCTCCGTGAATTGTGGACCGATTTCGAAAATTCTTTATTTGTTTGAAAGGGAATGCTTTCGAGGTGGTCCCATATAAATTTTATTAACTTTGCTTCGATAGTTTTTGAGTTAGCTTCAATAATACGTACTTTTTCCCGCTTAGTATGTGGATGTTATGATAAGTTCCTGTCACAGCTGTTATTTATATAGCAGGTAGTGGTTTTCCAATTTGTGTGGGGTAGGTACCACAACTAAAAAGTGAAAAATAAAAACTTTTTACAAAAAAAAAAACAACCGACTTTCAAAAAACACTACAAAGTGAAAAATAACTTTAATTTCTGAAGTCGGTGGTAAAAAACGAAAATTCAAAACCAAAAACACCGACTTCCGAAATTAAAGTTATTTTTCACTTTGTAGTGTTTTTTGGAAGTCGGTTGTTTTTTTTGTATTAAGTTTTTTTTTTCCGCGTTAGACATAACTTTACAAATTAATTTCGAGTGTTCGCTTATTTTTTTAGGTAAGCTAAATAGTAATTATTTGAGGTTCGATCAAGTACAATAATAAATACTTACATATTAAAATTAATACTCCTTTGTTGAACTAAATATATGGACAGAGCACCGCACAATTTACAACTCTACTACTTTTCGTATGATAAGCGACTAACCTGTCACTTGTCAGAGTCGGGGTTGTACCTCTGGGATTCGTATGATAACGATAATGCGTTTGTCGCTACTTAAATACCTATAGCACTATGAGTACAAGCAGCTATGATAAGACACATCGTGATTGTTGCAGTTAATATAAAAGTAAGACATTCTAACATGTTCCTACCAGCACGCTAGATAACCACCGTAGTAACGAGTTTTGTCGACGGAAGAGTAGACAAAATGACAGATAAACAATCACAATCTGTCATTTTGTCTATTCTTCCGTCGACAAAACCCGCTTCTACGGTGGTCATGCTACGCATGCTGGGGGCCTACCACCAGCTCATAAGCAGTATTATTTTAATATTACTTCAGTGGGAGAAAGAGATGGAGCTATACGTCCTGTAGAGCTTCATCTCTTTCCCACACTGAATTAATATTAAAATAATACTGCTTTATGAGCTGGTGGTAGGCCCCCAGTACCAACCTCATTTAATATTTATCTATATATATAAAATTCTCGTGTCACAATGTTACCCAGCAAACATTTTTGTCATATAATCAAACATTTATATGACCTTGAGTCTTATTAAAGTTATTTTACAGTATTTTTTTTAACTCTTTGTCATGTACTGGTGCATTATGTGTCCGAATAGTCATACACATTTTTTGTCGTATAATAATGTCATATAAACGTTATTTCGACATTTTTTTACAATCGTTATACTATAATAGCGTCTACGACGACATTTATAAAACTAACTTACACAACTTTTCGTCGTGTCAACGTTTTCGTAGTATAAACGTCATAGTTCTGTCAATTTTGTCATCTAATTACCTTTTAAACATCTGCTAAACGGATAATAATTGTTTACATGTAGTATTTGTAACCATTATATATAAGTCGAATAAGTATTACGAGTGCACCCTGTATACATCCTAAAGTATCACAAACATGATAAAACGACCGCTATTTAATTAATATAACCTTGTATACAACTTTCACCATTTTGAAATCAAATTTACTATCATATTATTTACTGTTTGGTACAACATGGATCTAAAGAAGTGGAAAAGTATTAAAAGAAGTGGTGCATTCAAAAGAAAAGTTAAAAACTTTTTACAAAAAGAAAAAACCGACCTCCAAAAAACACACTACAAAGTGAAAAATAACTTTAATTTCGGAAGTCGGTGTCTTGGGTTTTGTATTTTCGTTTTTTGCCACCGACTTCCGAAATTAAAGTTATTTTTCACTTTGTAGTGTTTTTTTTGGAGGTCGGTTGTTTTTTTTTTTGTAAAAAGTTTTTATTTTTCACTTTTTAGTTGTGGTACCTACCCCACACACATTCAAATACCACTATCTGCTACCAATGACATAAACTTAACATATCATCTACATACTAAGTGGGAAAAAAATACGTATTTTGTAGCTAACTCAAAAACTATTCAAGCAAAGCTATCAAAATCGGTCCACAATTGACGGTGAAATCGGTGGACATACATAAAAAAAAAAACATACATACGCGACGAACATATAACCTCCTCCTTTTTGGAAGTGGGTTAAAAACAACTATCGTTCGCTTCAAGCACGTACTTTAATACAAAGTAATAGAGCTCAAGGTTAGAGTGAGGAAAATGAGAAGGGTTCCGTATCACATTCAAATGCAAATTTAACCAGTCAATTTAACAAAAATGCTACGAGTATGCCCTTGCAATTCATTTGCCGAAGTTCAGGGCCTGAAGTCTGCTATTACAATAGTGTCAGAATGGTCTATCATTGATTTCATAATTGTTGATTTTGACAAGTTTGGTAATCTACTAATATAATGGCGTCATTATTACTTTCCAATGGTCAGCTACTGACACTCCATTGAAAGAAATGGCACTTATTGATAATCTCGTACATAATGTCAAATGAATGACTGACTTAGGCGGTATCATTGGTCGTATTGTACGACAATGCCATTATAACACAATTCTATTACGACACCATTGACCGACCAGTGATCGACCATTGTGAATTTAGCGGATTACGAACTTTTAGCAAAATGACAATGGGATCGTGTTGGAATGACGAATTTATAAAAATAGCAGACTTGGGCCCCAGGACTCTTGTTCATTTTCCGTAGCTGAAGACAGTTATTCATCGTCGGAAAATGAAGATAATGTTGATAAAGAAGACACTTCAACCAACAATGATGACTTCAGAGACCGTTATAAAAAATGGGCTATTGATTTTAATATTCCACAAGTTGCATTAAAGCAATTAAATGTAATTCTGAACAAAAGAATGCCCTGCATAGTCCCTTTAGACCCAAGGGCGCTTTTAAAAAGTAAAAAAGAAGTAGAAATAATTCTTATCGATGATGGTCATTACTGGCATAATGGTCTGGCCAGAGAAGCTAGTTGTAATGGAATACCATTTACCTGCTTACCCTTATTCTCGGATTGCTTATACTTAGTTAGGGAAAAGTGCACAGAGATTTGGAGGGAGCATTTTGACGAGAGGTCATTATCTAAAAGCATCTGGTATAAGACCATACAGCCTTGCCTTACGCCTTCACCGTGGTTCGCAGAGTCTGGTTTGTCTAGGACAGATGTTGTGACAGCCCTAAGACTTCGGTCCGGGCACATACCGCTAAACAATTTTGCGTTCCTGATGAGTAAATCTAACACACCAAATTGTGCTGAGTGTGGCGTGGTTGAAGATGTTTACCATGTGTTGGCCGAATGTGCCCGGAACGAGGTTGAGAGGGTCAGCTTAAGGCTCAAATATGATGTGGATCTGCGGGAAATGGGCATGTGTAACTTGATTCTGGCCCGTCCTCTGTTAGAAGAGGCTAAGTCAATGTATAATTTAGTTAAATTAGCCATTAAGCGTAGATAAGTCAATCTTTGTGAGGCCTATGAGGGTGGCATGATCATGTTTGATCAAACCTTCTATAAAAAAATAAAATAAAAAAAAAACGATTTTACAAAACCTAAATGATAAACCGAAATGTGTTTCGCTTAATGTGAATATTGACGGACTACCATTGTTCAACAGCTCTAAGCATCAAGTGTGGCCTATATTATGTAACATACACGAAAGACCAAATGTGCCCCCTTTTGTTGTGGGTATTTATGAAGGTACGAGTAAACCATCAAATGTATTCGCATATTTTCATCCTTTTGTAAGTGAATTGCAAGAATTAATGTCTAATATTTTGAGAATTGCATCGCAAGACGGGGTCGATACATTGATCGAAGTTAAAGTCAGAGCCTTCATATGCTACTCGCCAGCGAGAGCCTTGATTAAAGGTGTGTATCCTAGTCCCAATGATGTAATTTAAAATTTTCTCTCGAAACTGAAACAGTCATCCCGGTCAAAATCGACCAGGAACTTAGGTGTAATATTGTACCGGCTTAGATGCTCGAGTGGCAGCAAGCGCTGTCTATTACATAAAAACGATTCTGAGTTGGATAACCAACCGGAATGTAGTGAGAGGTTTTAGTTTAGTAGTAGTAATTTAAATAAAAGTCAATTATGCGTAAACTATTGATCACTGACTGTAATTATATTTTACATTTTACAGGAGAATGCAACTTTAATGCCAAACATGGTTGCTTGAAATGTACAGTGGTCGGCGAGTATAGTCATAAATCGCACACAATCACCTTTGCAAAGACTGATTGCCCACGAAGAAATGACGCGGACTTTCGTTCTAAGAAATATGGAGATCACCACAAGTACGATTCTCCTTTACTAGCATTGCCAATAGATATGATTGAACAATTTCCTGTAGGAGATTCTCTACATATTATTGATTTGGGAATTATGAAACGGTTATTAATTGGTTGGAGGGATGGAAATTTAGGAAATCTAATTACAAAATGGCCTGCAAGGGAAATAAGAAAAGTCTCTCAATTTTTATTATGCTGTCAGATGCCAAAGGAAATACACAGGAGTGTTAGAAGGCTTAAAGACTTGTCACATTGGAAAGGTTCTGAGTTCCGTACTTTTCTGCTCTATTTAAGTTTTGTGATATTAAAGGATGTCTTAGATAATGCAGCATATCATCATTTTCTGCTATTTTTCTCAGCTGTAACTATTTGTACAAGTGAGACACATTTTCAACTTTTACCAGTCGCAGAAACAATGTTAAAGCATTTCGTTGACAATTATGGCAAGTTTTATGGCCAAAAGTACATTACAAGCAACGTTCACAATTTAATACACGTAGTAGACGAAGTAAAGAGATTTGGAACCTTGCAGAGCTTTAATGCTTATCCTTTTGAAAATAAATTGAGTTCAATAAAGAGAATGATCAGAAAAGGAAACCAGCCACTTCAGCAAATTGCTAATAGATTAATAGAGAAACAATATAATATTGAAGTAGAGAACTTAAGAAACGATACTAGTCTAACTACTCTACGATAAAAAGTTACAAACATGGAAGTAAACCTAAGACAGTTATTCAACTGGAATCCTTTATCCTCTCAACTGATAATGGAGATACTCGTAAGTGGTTTTTGACTAACAACAACCACCTTGTTGAGTTGCGTTCTGCTACTTGCAACGAGGGACGTATGCAGATAATTGGAAATAGAATTGAAAACTTAAGGAATGATGTTTTTGAAACGCCTATGAAATCTTCATATCTTAATATATTTATGATATATGAGAACGAAATTTCGCAAACTGAAGCCACATATTATATTACTAAGAAAAGTACTCGATACCTTGAAGTATCGATACTTTTATGAGTACGATATTTTTTTTTCGATACTACTCATGAGTACAGTATCGATACTTTCTATTCGATACCGTGTCCCTAAACATAGACGTGGCTTGCAGATAATGTACCAAGATATTGTAGGTATTTTAACTAGGGCTGCCATACAGACACATGAAGGTGTTCGGCCGCAAGGAAATAGGCGTATTATTAGGTGGATTATGCATGTTTGCGCTGCTCACGTGGAGGCGAGGTTTAAGTATCAGTCATAGCTGTCTTACAATAAACCCAATTCCGGCAGAGTTTTGGAAGAAATGCGGGAAAGTCAAAGGGTACTTAAGGGCAAGCTTAAATGGTGCCAAAATCATCAACATCAAATAAAAATGGACGTAATAACATCACAAAGATCGTCCAAAAACTTTAGCCGGTTTTGGAAGTCGACATCCCGGCTTGGTCTTAAACCAGCTTTGCCGGCGACAGTGGCGGGCAACCAGAGGAAATAGCAAACACTTTCCTGAACCACTTCCGCGTTTCTTCACCGCTGGGGCCTTCTAAATCAATGGTCGATGCTGAGATCTGTCACAATAGGGCTCTCAGTCGTTTTACAGCCAAGCAAGTATCATCTGCAATACAAAAAATGGCCAGAGCCAAGTCTCCAGGGTATGACGGTCTCAGCATCGAGCATTTGAAACATGCCGTCGTACACTGTCCGAGAGTGTTATCCATGTTATATTCTTTATGTTTGAGTGACTCTTATCTCCCTTCTGAGTTAGTGAACACATTAGTTGTTCCAATTATAAAGAATAGGACTGGAGACGTGTCTGATGTAAGTAATTACAGACCCATATCACTTGACACTGTACTAGCTAAAGTATTGGACAGTCTGTTAGATAAAACTCGCAACAAATGGTTGAAATTAAACGACGCACAGTTCGGGTTCAGGCCTTTCTTTTTTTTTTTTGGTGTGAAATTATCAAATAAATTCTCCCGCTCTGGGTAGAGCGGGAGGGCGTGTCAGACTCTTACTGACTAAAACCCACCCGTGTTCCTTCAGTTGCCATGTTGCCAGGGGGCCACGATATCCCTTTCGGCTCGTATTTGCAGCCCCGGCAGGCATTGGCCCTAGCGGACCCCATCAATTCTGCTGACATCTCTTTGAGGCGCGCGTGGAACACAACGCGCCGTCGACCCGGGCTTGCTCCTTATCGGACGGCGAGTTACCCATTGCTCACCATCCACAAGCCCGCACCTACGGTGGCCGGAATTCTGCCTGTGATTCCCGACGCCCAGGGCGTCTCCTCTTGCGGTGGGTTCAGGCCTGAACTTTTCACTGAAAGCGCAATATTGAGTCTTAAACAGACTGTCCAATATTATACTGATAGAAACACACCTGTGTAAGCGTGTTTCCTCGACCTATCTAAAGCTTTCAACCTCGTCTCCTAAATGACATATTATGGAAAAAGCTCGGGGAAGCATGCGTGCCGGCTGAAATTATACGTGTTTTCCAGTACTGGGTATGGTAATCAAATGAACTATATGAAGTGGAATAATTCACTCTGTGCTGCTTATGGGTTGGATTGTGGGGGACTTTACGTCAATGAGCTGATCGCTGGACTCAGCAGTAAACGGATTGGATGTTGGATTGACAACGTTTGTTTCAATAACCTCAGTTACGCGGACGATATGGTACTGCTGGGTCCAACGGCCAGTTCTATAACAGAACTTTTAAAATTTTGGGAAAGGTACGCTGCTAGCCACGGTCTAGTTTATAATTGTAAGAAGAGCCTGTTCATGATCTTTAAGGCCCCCGGTAGGAAGCAGTTATACGAGCCAATTATCACCTTCAATGGACAGCTCTTTTTTTCTTTTTTTTCTGGGTGGAAATTATCAAATAAATCTCCCACTCTGAGCGGAGCGGCAGGGCGTGTCAGACTCTTATTGACTAAAACCCACCCGTGTTCCTTCAGTTCTAGGCCGATTAATCTAGTAAAAGCAAATGTAGGACACGTTTAAGTAGAATCTTACCTATAAAAATCGGAGGGCATGCTAGTATGGTGCTAACAATCCATTAGAAGTCACGACTAAGACAAGTCAATCCCACAATTTCCTTGACCTATAGCAGCTATATCTAAGACTTTTATAGAAGTGCATGTCTTATAGAAGAATGAAATAAGATGTTAACAAGAGTAATCAATCTTATTAAATGCATTTATAGAATCAAAAGTCCTATAAAATGATGTTGTAAGATCAGATCTTAGTCAAAGCGTCTATTAGACTCCTATAAGACATTTAGTCTTATAAGTCGATGACTATAGAATTTAGCTACTTGGGATGCCATTTGCAAAAAATATGCGACATTCACATTATGACATTAGTTTTGCCCCACCCTGTATTATTTAGAACCCATAAACAACTTATTTTGATGGTTATCAATCTAGTAGCAATAACAACCGCGATCAAGTTTTCAATTTTAGCTTTAATAAAATGGCTTTTCAAATTACTATTGAAATACATATTTGGTGATTTTTATCGATCATTAGATACTCCTAGAGATAACGATGACAGAAATGATCATACACCTAATTTTCTCTCTTAAAAAGAATAATTTGTTCTTATCTGTGGACTGTGATTTCTTTGACACTTTACAAGAAATTAATGAATAAAAAAGTAACTAATATTTTACAAGAAAATGGCTAAGGTACGATTTTTTTCTTTGAATTAAACGTCAGCGGTGAAAGTCAATGGAATCCGCTGGATACGAAAACCACAGGACCGGTCGATGAGGCGCAGCTTTGGGGAGGCCTTTGTCCAGTAGTGGACATTTCGACTTCACATAGACCCTCAGACCAAATAAAAACCAAGATAGCGTTGTTAACAGTGACGTGAGGCCGGTTTCGTAAACATGTGTGCACTTAGTGAGGTGTAGTTTGATTGTAAATTGTTGAAAATGTGTGCGTGTAAGTGTGTATGCACAGTGCGAAGGTGTAGTTCTGGCATGCTTCACTTTATTGTTCCCAGCTCTATGTAACATCACGCCTTGTTTTCCCGAAGGGTTGGGCAGAGGTGTACCTGTAGTAGGTACACCCACATTTCGCCAGTTATGTTTAAGTCCCATGTAATAGGGGGCGAGCCTATTGCCATCAACCAGGCACAAATCCAGACTCCGGGCTGCTACTGAGAAATTCCAGATCCCAACTCTATGTCTTGGTTTTTTATTTGGTCTTTGAGTACTCTTTATCGATTTTGATAACGCGAACCTTAGAAATCAATTCCTTGTGTGTGCCCTTAGATGGATCGCTAGATCGAATTCAGTTTTGAATACCAGCTCGAAACTAGAAAAATAAAATTGCCCTTTTTTTTTTTGGGTGGGAAATCATCAAATAACTTCTCCCGCTCTGGGCAGAGCGGGAGGGCGTGTCAGACTCTTACTGACTAAAACCCACCCGTGTTCCTTCAGTTGCCGTATTGCCAGGGGGCCACGATTTCCCTATCGGTTTTCTTCGAACCCCCGGCAGTCTTCGAAACAATAAAATTGCCCTGCAGTGTTGTATGTATACATACAGGACGTAGATCTCTTTTTGCGTTTTCGGCGCATCTTTTCGGCTGACATGACATGTCAATGATCCATCTAGATCCAACGTTGTCTTCGGCTTCCAGTCGTGTCCTAATGTAGCTGAACACCAGTATTTTACATGGAGCGACTGTCTATCTGACCTTCACAACCCAGTTACTGAGCAACTCGATACCCCTTGGCTTAACAAGGGTGGGTTGTCAGAGTTGCTCGGTAACTGTCACTAATCTGACAACCAGTCTTAACTGCACGCGTAGCATGACCACCGTATAAACGGGTTTTGTCGACGGAAGAATAGACAAAATGACAGATTGTGATTGTTTATCTGTCATTTTGTCTATTCTTCCGTCGACAAAACCTCTTTCTACGGTGGTCATGCTACGCGTGCAGGTTGTCAGATTAGTCTTCGTGATTACCTGTAGCGAGTGTCAAAGAAACAAATGACGACAACCAGGACCAACGACTTAATGTGCTGGTGCTTTCCGAGACGCGGAGGGGACTCGGTAATAGTAGGCACGTAGGCACTGACAAGGTAGGTAGGGTCAGAATCCGTAAAAAACAAAGCAGTGGCCGTTGAAAATGAAAAGTATAAAGGGAAAGCCATTTATAATATCATTGGGGAAAGCACTCAAAACGCATTGGAAAACATGAAACAAGTGGCAACAGTCTAGTAGGGGTGGGCGTTGCGACGACGGAACCATTTTACGTCCTGGGTTCAAACAATCTTCATTGCACAAACCAGTCTTCGAATTACTTGGTGCGATATTTATTTTACATATAAGAAAATACTGTCGAGAATACAATAATGTCGTGCTTTTACCTTTGACAATCCGTGTAGCTGTTGTTATTAATGCTTAACCACGATCCCCTCTTGTGCGTTTTAGATTAGACAACAGGTTTACTGATTAGAGACTTGATCAGGTATAAGCAAGCGAGAAAGCAAATATCTTTATGACAAGCCGTTCTCTCGATGGGATTTCACATTGGCAAAATTGATGATCTTCCACACAAACTTTCACTACCTTTAACCCCTCTAGCGGATGAATTTTCAAAAATTCCTCGTTGTTGAATGAATTTAAGAGTAGACTGCCTCGTTAGTCTAGTGGTCGCAAGCACTACTGCTGCGCTTGAGATCCTGGGTTCAATTCCCAGGTCGGGTAAAGTGTTATTGGGTTTTTCCATCAGAAATTTTTCAGTATCAGCCTGGAGTTTGGATAACTGGCGAAATGTGGATGTACTATAGGTACACCTCTGCCCAACTCTTCGGGGATTACAGGCGTGATGTTGTTATTTCGTATTTGATGTTTCGCTTTAGCGATTACCACTTACTTGCAGAAGTTACCTTTTTCGAAGAAGCTCTGGCGCTCAAGACGTTCATTTCTTGGTGTTCTGTTGGTGTTGCTACTTAGCCCAATAGTCTTCTTCGCGATAGACCAAGCTAAAGTTATCATTGAGGATTTGATTGCTACCAACAGGTACTTGATTTAACACTAGCCGTACCTAATAAGAAGTCTATATTGTCCACAGAATAAATATTGTGTTTATTGTGCATCCTACTACACACTCATGTTCGGGTCGGCATGATTTGTCACGACTCAGTACAGCTGGGCGGCAAAACATACATTCGATTTTGCAACCCGGCCTGTGCCAAATCACGCCAATCCGAACATAGTGTGCAGCGCCCTTTGCGAGAACCCAAGCTTTACATGCCGAGAAAATTCGCTAATAAAACGAAAAACGTTGTAAATGCTAACTTACTTTTAGGCTAGTCCAAAAGATATTGGAGGATAATGTGGAACAAGATAACGGCAGAGGCTGTAAAATGCCACGGCTCGACCCGTTTGACGAAGACATTGCGAAGTTCATTGAAAATTTGCCGATCGTAACGTGTGAAGGGACAGACTGGGTCAATTGCTATGTAAGTGGATATAATAATAATAATATTTATTTTACGTAAAGAAGTAGGTGATGTTGCATCACACACTTGTCAGCTTCGCAACGTCGACGAAGCGACGCCCAACCGTAAGCTCGACGTCTCCTCGACGCCTCCGAGGTATAGAGCTAATCTGGCTACGTTCAGTTCTACGTTGGATTGACATTACAGGACGACGAACCGATGAGGTGAGGTGATGGCTACCGCTGCAGAGCTGATATGCGTGCGATGACCTTAAGGCGGATGCGCTAACTAAGTTAGACCGCGAAATTCAAATTTTCTCACGTTTTCTGAAAGCAGGTGTTTGGCCTCAATTAAATAGTCATTCAATGGGGTAATTTGAACTTAGGGAGTTATTATTGGTGCCTCGCATTTGTTACGGTTGTGAATCATATTTGATCAACATACAACCTGACACTGACCTGCAAAAATGGAACAAACGTCGTGTAACAAAAACTTTTTACAAAAAATAAAACAACCGACTTCAAAAAAAACACTACAAAGTGAAAAATTATTTTAATTTCGGAAGTCGGTGTCTTTGGTTTTTAATTTTCGTTCTTTGTCACCGACTTCCGAAATTAAAGTTATTTTTCACTTTGTAGTGTTTTTTTTGAAGTCGGTTGTTTTTTTTTTGTAAAAGTTTTTATTTTTCACTTTTTAGTTGTGATACCTACCCCACACAAATTCGAATACCACTACCTGCTATGTAAATAACAGTGACAGGAAGTTATCATAATATCGTCCACATACTAAGTGAGGCAAAAATACGTATTATTGAAGCTAACTCAAAAACTACCCAAGCAAAGTTAATAAAATTTATATGGGACCACCTCTGAAGTATGATCTACCATACAAAAAAAGAACCATCAAAATCAATTCATAAATGACGGAGTAATCGCGTAACAAACATTAAAAAAAAAAAAAACAACATACAGTCGAATTGAGAACCTCCTCCTTTTGGAAGTCGGTTAAAAATGCTACCCTGACGCTCTCGCCTTTAAGGCCAATGCCTGAAATTGGCGTCTTTTTGTTTTCTCGCGACCATCAACCAAATCTTGTTTTTCTACAACAGAATAGTGTAAAAAACGAAATTTATTGAACATGCATATCTCTAAACTCAGTCCGAAATGAGATATGAGAGTTAGAAGTTTGTATGTATTTTATTAGCTTTGTGGGCAATTTTTGACTCTTAGGTGCGAAATGATCGCGAAGGAGGAGGTAAAAAGCGTGAGGGAGAGGCAAATTTCGCGCCCTGGCGCCCCTAACCGCCACAGGAGGAGACGCCCCAGGCGTCGGGAATCACAGGCAGATTTCCGGTCACCGTAGGCGCGGGCTTGCGGACGGTGAGCAATGGGTAGCTCGCCGTCCGATAAGGAACAAACCCAGGTCGACGGCGCGTGGTGTTCCACGCGCGCCTTAAAGAGATGTCAGCAGTATTGACGGAGTCCGCTAGGGCCGATGCCTGCCGGGGTTGCGAATAAGGCCGAAAAGGACATCGTGGCTTCCCGGCAACATGGCAACTGAAGGAACACGGGTGGGTTTTAGTCAGTAAGAGTCTGACACGCCCTCCTGCTCCACCCAGAGCGGGAGAAGTTATTTGATAATTTCCCAACCAAAAAAAAAGGTGCGAAATGATTCTAATACAAATCTGTTCGTGCTCGGGGGCGCGCGAAATGTACGGTAGGGGGTATACCGACTATTCATTGTCCAAAAGCATTTAGCGGTTATCTATTTTGTGGTAATCACTAATCACTATACACACACATTGATCTTGCACCTAGGAGTCAAAAGTTGCCTATAAAACTAATAAATACATACAAACTTTTAACTCTTATATCTCATTTCGGACTGAGTTTAGAGATATGCATGTCAAATAAGTTTCTCTGTAAAAAAAAAACAAGGGTTGGTTCACAGCAGCGAGAAAAAAAAAGACGCCACCTTCCATAATAAAATCGACATTGTCCTTAAAATTCCGAAGAAGAAATGCGAGGCATTGCAGTTGCCAGTAACCGCAAGCGACAATTCAAATTCAAATCATTTATTTCCAGTAACATAGACTCATATTATTATTAGAATAGGCATACACATTTACAAATAAAATTAAAATAGAACTGAAATAAAATAATGTAAAATTCAATAAAAATAAGATTAAAATCAAAATTAAAATACAATCAAAATTAAAACTCATTTTAAAATTAAAAAACAAATAAGAATACATTAAATTCGTCATAAATTACAGTTAAATGTCATTTTAATTTAAACAGAAAGCGAAACGTAACAATGCCGTTGAAGTTGTGACGTCACGTTTTGAATTAAAACTGCAGCGGCATTGTCGTTTGCGGTTATTGGCAACCGCAATGCCTCTGCTATTTGCGGTCTGCGTTTGCATTCGGTAATGTACAGACTGTTCACTATAACTTGTCCTTTGCTGTCATGTTAGCACCAATTGCTTGTCAAGCTTAGTTTCAATATAAATAGAGTTCAAAATGGCGATTAACAGAGTAGGAATACCTACTGCCAATCGCGTCACGGGTCTAGTTATAATAAACGCACTGTACCTTAACCTTATGGTGACCAATGGGGGCTATCGTTTTTGTGCTCACCAGTTGGCGCCACTGACGAGTAAGGTCCGGTCAGTACTTTTGTGTTATGTTTTGGATATGTTTAAGTAACCATTACTTTATGTATTGTTTATTTCATTACATCAAATGAAAATTTACATAAATGTTCCTAAAATTGGCAAGCATGAAGCAGAGGAAAAATAGGTATTCTTCCTCCAAGAGCTACCAAATTAAATCCAGAGTTATTACTTAAAATGTCAAGCCATAATTTTATTAATCAGGAATGGCATAATCTTTACAAAAATTATGAATAATAAGTATAAATTCCCGATAGAGAATCCCGCAAATACTGAACAGTACATACGGTAGTGACATTTGACATTTCGGAGACCTCACGCTACACTAGCGCCTCTAGCGGCGAATTCATACCCGATAGCCCCCATTACCGGACTGCTACTGGGAAACCTGACAGAAAAAACCCGATAACGCAAAGCAATCAAAATTTAATAACAAATTTCTTATTACAGAAATCCGAATGCAACGTCACAGGAGCAATCCTGAAAACTGTGAAAGATATAGTCTGTATTTACAGAGATATTATTTACGTTAATGAAAGAAAATTTCACTTCGGCCACCCAACTAAAGTTATTGGAAAGGATAAGTTTTCGCTCAACAAGAGCGACCATGTCAAAATAGATTGTACTGGCAAAGATATGAACAGGTTGGATTATTCTGATGGTTTATTATTAGTACTGCACACACTAGATCGACCTGCACCTGTCCTACCGCCGGCGAATTACGAGAAGCGAGTAGAACTAGCAACTAAAAACGAGTTGGCGAGCAGCGAGAAGCGAGTGCGCGATGACGATGAGCGATTATGCGAGTTTCTCAGCGAGTGCCAAGCGAGCGTTGATGAGCGAGTTCTCTCTTTTATAGTACTTAAAGCAATGGCATGTAAAATTTAATCGGAGAGGCAACCTGATGGCGACTGGTAATCTGGGTATTGAAGTGATACCGAACCCCCCCGTACCGTCCGAATGGACCCCAAATGGACGGGGACGGATATATGGGGGATAGGGCCTAACAATTTTTTTTTGACATGGAATTCAATATTTAAGCTCTTTATGTGCAAGGAATTTGTGTGTATTCATGCCATCCGGTTGCCACTTCCCAACATCGTTATAATAATGTAGGTATGTAATTCTTGAAACTCCTTACCGATCATTTATCACCGAAAATGAGGATTAATTTTGTCAAAACCAGAGGGCATTGATACACACTAATTCCCTGCACGTAATAGCGCTTAAATGTTGAATGCTATGTCAAAAAAAAAATGTTAAGTCCCTATCCCCCATATGTCCGCCCCCGTCCATTTGGGGTCCATTCGGATGGTACGGGGGGTTCGGTATCACTTCAATACCCAAATTACCACTCGCCATCCAGTTGCCTCTCCGATAAAATTCTCTCTGCAACAAACGATTGTGTGAGCAGTCAGCACACACACATGCACATGCATCTCTTTTATTTACACGGGACCTACAATCTTTTGTCGTTGTTAGCTAGTCGCTTCGTCGTCGGGGTTGGGGCAGGTGCCTTAAAAAGGTCAGGTGCGGAGTAAATTTATGAATGTAAGGGTGCGTTTGTGGAGACGAGCGGAACTGAGTGGAGACCTGTAGGAACCGACCAATCACAATGATTGAAATTCTCACTGTGTCTGCAATCAATAACTTTTAGTAATCTGGGTCAATGGATAAATAAAACATTTTAAATAGCTTTCATTCCAGAAGAAAAATTATAATTAATAAGATTTGAATAGGTAGTTAAATACTAATCTGCAAAATACATGCAAACTCAATGGTTTTTTGGATGGATTGCGCTCGTTTTTCGAGTGAATTTCTTAAAAGTCACGTAACTTGGTATAATAACGATACTTCACTGAACTTTCATCTTCCGTTTGCATATTTGTAATTGCTTTTCCAATCGAATTATCGTTCGCCGCCATGATGCACAACAAAAACAAAGCGTCATCAACGCTCTCTACCGGTGGATAATCTAACTATTTTACGACATGATCACTAATGTTTAGCCACATCATGAAGTAGCCGTGCGTGTTCATATCGTCAAACGTTGAATATTCAATGATCTGGCCAGACCACATCATGATGTGGCCAGCAGTGGTCGATGTTCTATTTCATGAAATGCAAACATTTCATGAAATGGTCGTTCATTTCAATAAAATGATCAATTCTAAGATCTGGCCACGACACCTACACTGTCCTCCCATACATAATATCACTGTAATTTGATAACATTGTAAAAGCCATTTATTTTTATAAGAGTAACAGTTGAGTTTTTTGTTGGCTATTCTTCATAGGAAACGATCAATTGGAACCGTGCGTTTTGAGTATGAATGTCGATGGCTATAAAAGTAAGACCAAAGAAACGATGGATGGACTGTGTGGCTAGAAAGTGGGTAACTACCGTGACGACTGATAGAGAAGTATGAGAGAAAAAGACATGTTGCGCCGACAACAAATAAATTGACCTAGCTTCTGACGTTTCATAAGTCCCCATGGTCTCAAAATAATTTTTGATATAGATTCTGTGATTGGACGATTCCTGCAAGTCTCCGCTCAACTCCACTCAGCTCTGCCCAGCTACGCTCAGCTCCGCTCAGCTCCACTCAGCTCCGCTCAGCTCCACTCAGCTCCGCTTAGCTCCACTCAGCTCCGCTCAGCTCCACTCAGCTCCGCTCAGCTCCGCTCAGCTCCACTCAGCTCCGCTCAGCTCCGCTCAGCTCCACTCAGCTGTTCCCCTCAGCTCCGTTCAGCTCCACCCAGCTCCTCTCAGCTCCGCACGTCTCCGCTTCAGTAGAAGCGCACCCTTAATATGTATGAACATGGACGAAGCAAAAGAAGTATATTTCGTACACGTTCATATTATACATACTTGTAAGGATCGTTGCAGCTGACGTTTCATAAGTCCTCATGTGGGTTTATGTGAAATAAACAATTTTGATTTTGATATAGATTCTGTGATTGGACGATTCCTGCAAGTCTCCGCTCAACTCCGCTCAGCTCTGCCCAGCTACGCTCAGCTCCACTTAGCTCCGCTCAGCTCCGCTCAGCTCCACTCAGCTTCGCTCAGCTCCGCTCAGCTCCGCTCAGCTCCGCTCAGCTCCGCTCAGCTCCGCTCAGCTCCGCTCAGCTCCGCTCAGCTCCGCTCAGCTCCGCTCAGCTCCGCTCAGCTCCGCTCAGCTCCGCTCAGCTCCGCTCAGCTCCGCTCAGCTCCGCTCAGCTCCGCTCAGCTCCGCTCAGCTCCGCTCAGCTCCGGTCAGCTCCGCTCAGCTCCGCTCAGCTCCGCTCAGTTCCGCTCAGCTCCGCTCAGCTCCACACAGCTCCGCTCAGCTCCACTCAGCTCCACCCAGCTCCTCTCAGCTCCCCTCGTCTCCGCTTCAGTAGAAGCGCACCCTGTTAAGCTGACGTTGCATAAGTCCCCATGTGGGTTTATGTAAAATAAACAATTTTGATTTTGATATAGATTCTGTGATTGGACGATTCCTGCAAGTCTCCGCTCAACTCAGCTCAGCTCTGCCCAGCTACGCTCAGCTCCACTCAGCTTCGCTCAGCTCCGCTCAGCTCCGCTCAGCTCCGCTCAGCTCCGCTCAGCTCCGCTCATCTCCGCTCAGCTTCGCTCAGCTCCGCTCAGCTCAGCTCAGCCCCGCTCAGCTTCGCTCAGCTCCGCTCATCTCCTCTCAGTTCCGCATAGCTCCGCTCAGCTCCACCCAGCTCCTCTCAGCTCCGCTCGTCTCCGCTTCAGTAGAAGCGCACCTTAATATGTATGAACATGGACGAAGCAAAAGCAATTTATTTTAATTCGTACACGTTCATATTATACATACTTGTAAGGATCGTTGCAGCTGACGTTTCATAAGTCCCCATGTGGGTTTATGTAAAATAAACAATTTTGATTTTGATATAGATTCTGTGATTGGACGATTCCTACAAGTCTCCGCACAACAACACAAAACCTGAAAAAATTACAAGTGTTTGAAAAACTTTTAAACTTAGAAAAAATCGGACATAGGTTCCCCGTCACAACACTTTTTTTGTGATTATTCTAAGTCTAAAACTAATGCTAAAATTCTACAAGTCCCAAACACTTCATAATTAAATTTCACTTCACTGAGAAAATTACAAGTGTAGACTAAAAACTCTTTGGATCGTAACTCACAGTTTTGCTTCAACCAAACCTCTCCAAGTACGTCCCTGATGACGTTGCCGTCCTTGACGTTGTTCGATGATGTCACTGCTGAGATGTCGTCACATCTGTGCCCCACACCGTCTTCGAAAGGGCGAAGTCTCCACGACACTGGTGGTGCCTGTTTGCGTCGGAGCTCGTTGCGACATCACCACATGATTCACTACAACACATTAGCGGAAAATCTTAACGGCGAGATTTAGAAAATGGTACAACGCCATCTATCGAGCTTTGCGGAAGCTTTCACTCAAACACACGTTCATTATATACATACTTGTAAGGATCATTGCAGCTGACGTTTCATAAGTCCTCATGTGGGTTTATGTGAAATAAACAATTTTGATTTTGATATACATTCTGTGATTGGACGATTCCTGCAAGTCTCCGCTCAACTCCGCTCAGCTCTGTCCAGCTACGCTCAGCTCCGCTCAGCTCCACCCAGCTCCTCTCAGCTCCGCTCGTCTCCGCTTCAGTAGAAGCGCATCTTAATATGTATGAACATGGACGAAGCAAAAGAAGTATATTTATTTTCATATTATACATACTTGTAAGGATCGTTGCAGCTGGTTCCATGTATGTGAAATAAACAATTTTGATTTTGATATAGATTCTGTAATTGGACGATTCCTGCAAGTCTCCGCTCAATTCCGCTCAGCTCTGCTCAGCTCTGCTCAGCTCCGCTCAGCTCCGCTCAGCTCCGCTCAGCTCCGCTCGGCTCCGCTCGGCTCCGCTCAGCTCCGCTCATCTCCGCTCAGCTTCGCTCAGCTCCGCTCATCTCCGCTCAGTTCCGCATAGCTCCGCTCAGCTCCACCCAGCTCCTCTCAGCTCCGCTCGTCTCCGTTTCAGTAGAAGCGCCCTTAATATGTATGAACATGGACGAAGCAAAAGAAGTATATTTATTTTAATTCGTACACGTTCATAATATACATACTTGTAAGGATCGTTGCAGGTGGCGTTCTATAGTTGGAACCATACGGGGAAAAGACGGAGTTTATGTACCATCGGAGTAACGCATATCTAAATTGAAAACAAAATCCCGTGCAGACGACCCTTTTTTAGGGTTCCGTACCTCAAAAGGAAAAAAACGGAACCCTTATACAGGATCACTCTTGTGTCTGTCTGTCTGTCTGTCCGTCTGTCACAGCCAATTTGCTCCGAATCTAATGTATTTCTATGACCCAAACACGGACATGTAACGCAAATAAATAAATTTTGAATATGGGGGTCACTTTTGGGGGATAAATAAAAAAATTAAAAATAAAGTTTTTCAAACTGTATTGTGTGACAGTGGGGGAGCAGTAGTGGCCCAGTGGTAACGACCGCGACTTACGAGTTGTAGGTCGTAGGTTCGAATCCAGACAGGCGCTTCACTTTGTGTAAATTACTTCATCACCACTGCTCTCAAAACGGTGAAGGAAAACATCGTGAGGAAACCGGCATGTCCTGGAACCGAAAATTCGAAGACATGTGACATCTACCAACCCACAATGGGCCCGCGTGGTGGATTACGGCCCACTCCCTCTCACAGAGAGGAGGCCTGTGTCCCAGCAGTGGGAACATTTATAGGCTGATGATGATGATGATGATTGGATGATTGTGTGACAAACACATTTAAAGATATTTAAGAAAATAGATGAAAATTTACCATTCACCCCCCTTATCTCCGAAACTACAGAGCCTAAATTTTGAAAAAAATACATTGAATGGTTCTTCACTCATAGATTGCAGGAAAATCTATAAGAACTCTATGGTCTTAATATGGTTACTACATTTGCAGTTGGAATGTATGGGAGAGCAGGTCCTTCAACATTTGTTTATTTCTAGTCCAGAGGTACGAGCCCATTGGTCAGGCTACAAGGCTGGTTTTAGACCAGTCTCGACTGAACAAATTCCACCAGACCGCGAGGATTCTTTTAACATAATGATCCTATGTTTCGACTCAACATCGCGCAACGAATTTATAAGAAAAATGCAAAATAGCTACAAATATCTGACTGACAAGTTGAATGCTGTTATCTTGAACAGGTCAGTTTTCAACCTGGTGATACTAGGTAGGTACTCTGACTTGGCAAATTAACCTATCGAGCTCCAATTAACGAGACACAATGAGAGTTTTCTGAAATGACGTCCACTAGGTGGCAGCACTGAGACGTCAGGTCCGGGCACCTGTCAAAAGCATTCTAGCGAAAGGACAGTTACAGTTTTACTTCGAGCTTTTTGCCGAGCCGAGCCATTCTGTCATTGTTCCGCTGCCATCCTAGTACAAATGCAGCACACGTGACCCTGAAGTCTGACATCTTCGCGAAGAATATTTTTGACGAGCACTGACTAGAGCATTCGCTAGAATGATCGTGGAAAATGTTCGTTGCGCGGCGATGTTTGGCTTTATGCTTGACTCGTTCGTTGTTTACTTCAACAAAATAAACGGCGAATGCTCGATGTTCTGTTACAAGTGAATGCTCAAGTTTATCAGCACCTTAAGGCAAATGTGAGTGTACTGAAAGTACAGCTCTACCTAACCCTTCGGGGAATACAGGCGTTATGTTATGTTATTGTATTTCCAGTTACAATATCGTTGGGGATGGCACAACCGAGGCACTGTATCCAATCCTTACAGGGAAACTCGAAGAGGAACACATTTACGCAGGAAAGCGGGCAACAAGAAAGAAATATGTTGATTCTAAGAATTTTATTTTCCATATGTTGAAGGAATACGGGTATGTTTTAGAAGTGAAAAGAGTTCCTTATGTCTTGATCACACGTACCGAGTAGATGGGCGAGACAGTGCTCTCGGCTGTGTGCTCGGTACATGTAAACGTATCATACAGAGTTAAAGTCACAGTTACGGTCACTTGGACCCTGTTCTATTCACTAGATCAAGTACCCACCCCCGCGCTTCCCCTGACTGACTCGCTTGCCTAATCGGCAGGTATAAACATGCACTAGGTGCGTACTCACCACTTTTGACACTATCACGTCGTTCGCTGCACGCTACCTTACAATTTTCAATTATCTTTTTGCGATCCATATTGTCTCGCTAGTCTGCAGGGTTGAAACTGAACTGACTGACTGACCCAGTACTAACATAAATAAAAAAAATAGTTTAATAAAAAACTGTAACCCGACTACGGGAAAACAAAAATTATCTAAAAAGTACGAAACAAGAATATATTTCAGGCAGAAATCAAGACATAAGTGACAAAAATAGTCAAGGTAAAGCCGTGGCTGTAGCACAGTCTCAGTTTTGCTTGTTTTTAACAATTAAACATAATTATTTACTTTAAAAATATGATATTATATACATATTTGTAATGTGCTCGTCAAGACCTTTCTTTTGATACTAAACATGTCATAATCGTCTCATTTTAATTTTTTTAGAGGTCAGAAATTTACGTGTAAAGTCCACCATTTTAAATTTACGGAAAATTTATATAGCCTACTAGCGACCCGCCCCGGCTTCGCACGGGTATAAACCGGGTTATTATACATATAAACCTTCCTCTTCAATCACTCTATCTATTAAAAAAAACCGCATCAAAATCCGTTGCGTAGTTTTAAAGATTTAAGCATACATAGGGATATAGGGACAGAGAAAGCGACTTTGTTTTATACTATGTAGTGATGTCACCCGGACCATTATTACAAATCTATTGATACCTCAATCATCAAAATCGGTTCAGCAGTTTAGGCGCTACGGTGGAACACACGTAAAAGCAAACATACATACAAACATATAAACATACATACATAGACTGCTAAAATCATAACCCTTCCTTTTGGCTTTGCCGTAGTCGGGTAAAAATACGTGTAAAAACCTACTCGTCTACTCAACTCTCTCAGCCTAGTATCATTTGCTGTCTCGCCTAGTTGGGCGAGTAAGTTACTCGGTACCTTTGACCAAGGCATTAAACAAACTCTCTCTAGTGTTAATTGATTACTTATTGCTCAGGTATCGTACAGCATACTTCGAAGATATGCCCTGGATAGGCACACCTCAGTACAAGTTTCGAAGACAACCAGCTGACCATTACCTCCGAGCGTTGCTATTGGCTGATATCAGCCAAAGCGAGATCTGGAACCAAGGCCGTCTTGCCAGGCATTGCTTTGGAGCTACACCACAGTACCAACTAATGATGAATCTAGCGGATGAGGTGCTGAATACAAACACACCTATGAGTAGTAGAAAATGTATATCATAGTAGTAGATTTACGCATGTTTCATCACCGCTGCTCTCTATAATATACAGGGCGTCCCAAAATTATGGGACATGAAGGGAAAGTACCTTAAATATCGTAGATAGGATATTTTGCTGAAAGAAGACTTTATGTTATTTTTAAAAGTTAGTAATTCTGCATTCAAAGATTTTCTAAAAATTACTTGCCTCGTCTGGGAATCGAACCGACTTAAATGTAACAAAAAAACACCCCTACTTTTATGATGCCAATCGAAAGAATGGCCAAAAACTAATAACTCTTCTTAAGTAACATAGTATTTTAAAAGAAACGAACAACGTAAAATGTTTGAGTCAAATTTCAAGAAAGTTATTGATTGCCGACGACGACGTTCGAAAAGTAGCGATATTATCATTCCATAGATAGCATTGATTATTCGTAAATAATTACCCACTTCATAAAATACTTTATAGCATAGTTTTCCTTATTATAAGTGGACGTGTAGATAAAATGATAAAACTTAGTATTTCAATACGTCTTCTGTAAGCTAGACAGAAGGCAAATTTAAAACAAAAATAATGTTTAACGATTTATGAGAGCGTTTGTTTGAATGCATACTTATTAAGATATTTTAAAAAGAAGACAAATTTTTAAATGTTGTTTTTTAATTTGAAAATTTGCTTTTCGGATATTTATCTGTTTAGTCTTAATTTACTTACACACGTGTTATTGTGTTAATTTATTGCGGACATGGCATCCACTAGCACATATTTTAAACTTATCTTTTTTGGAAGGTGTATTTCCTGATCAGCTTAAGATGTCTGTTGTTAAACCACTATTTAAAAGTGGAAAAAAGTCTGATCCTAATAATTATCGGCCTATCATGATAGTACCCGTTATATCAAAAATCTTTGAAAGGGCAATGCTAATTAGGTTAAATAATTTTCTCTGTACACATAACATGCTATGCAAAGAGCAGTTTGGTTTCCGTAAAGGTAGTTCAACTGCTCTTGCAATCTTTAACTTTATTAAACTTGTAACAGAAAGTATTAACAATGGCAATCCTGCGGTGTCCCTCTTTTTAGATATGAGTAAGACCTTTGATTTTGTTAACCATGATAAGCTACTACACAAATTAGAGTTCTACGGTATTAGAGGAAAAGCTTATGAATGGATATCTAGTTATCTAAGAAACAGGCAGCAGTGTACCGAGATTTCCAGAGTTGTAAAGAAAAGTGACAGAATTTATTCCAAAGAGAAATTCAAATCAATAGCGGTAATAAATAAGTGTGGCGTACCTCAGGGAAGCATTCTCGGTCCTTTACTTTTCTTACTTTATATAAATGATCTTCCAGAGGCTACCTTGCAGAAATGTATACTTTTTGCAGATGATACTACAGTTGTCATAAAATGTCAGGATAAAAGCGACTACACATCAGCCACGGAAAAGACCCTAAAAGATATAATACGTTGGATGCAAAAAAAAACTTAAATATAAATGTTAGCAAGACAAAATTAATTGAATTTAACTCTTATAGTAGCTTTGGATATTCTGTATAATGGTGAAAGGTACAACAAGTGGATCAGTTAAAATTTTTAGGAATTCATGTTGACAAAAACCTGAATTGGAAAAGCCATGTGGAGCATATAGGTCAGAAACTAGATGGGTTCGTGTTTGCTTTAAAAAAGCTGAGACAAAATGTGTCTGTAGAAGCTGCTCTTGCGGCTTACCATGGATACGTGTCATCTGTTCTAAGCTATGGACTAATTATGTGGGGTAACTCGACCGATGCCGACAGAATTTTTAAGCTCGTAAAACGCTGCATCCGGGTCTTAAACAGGGCATGGTTCTTAGATAGCTGTAAACCCCTCTTTCGAAAATTGAAAATTCTTCCACTGCCCTGTATGTATATTAGAAATATCAGCATTTTTACAAAGACATACATGCATTATTTTAAGCAACATACCGAGGTTATACCAAGACAGAAAAGGGCTAGGTTTCGCAACCTCTTATATCATCCTAGGTGGATGATATAAGAGGTTGCGAAACCTAGCCCTTTCATAAAGATATTTATAAGAAAAATGTGTTCAATATGTGTATTTTAATTTATAATACCCTACCAGACGAGTTTAAAGTGCTGCAGGGTAGTGTTTTTAAATCAAAATTGTCAGATTGGTTACACAAAAAGTGTTTCTAAAGCATAAAAGAATTTTTAAAACATACAAATATTTGTTGAGTATTAGTTAGTGAATTTATTGTAGATTAAAGGACATTTGTATATAATAATAATGCGTGATAATAATGTAATGATAGTGTAATGTAATGATAATGTAATGATAATGTATATGTACTAATAATAGAATCTGCACAATAATTGTGACATTTTACTTTCATAATTTGCACGCTTGCTCGCAGGCAGAATACAATGACTTTAAGGCTGTAAGATCTTCCCTTGTAAACCGTGTATTTTCTTGCAAATAAACAATTTGAATTTGAATATCAAGTAAGTTTTGATCTAATGGAAGCATATTTTTTGAACGATAAAGATATCTCTCGAAGTTTGCGGTGGTATAGCGTAAAATATCCTGACAGACAAAGACCGTCTCGTAAGGTTTTGAAAAGGCTTGTGAATAATTTGAAAACTCTGGGACGTTTCGATAAACGCTCAAGAGAACCACAGCAAGAAAACCATACGATCAACGACGAAGAACTTGATATTTTAATTTACTTTTCGGCTTTTCCGAAAACATCGGTGAGAGAAGGAGAAAATGAAATTGGAGTTTCAAAAAGTAAAATACACCGTGTATTAAAAAAATACGGTTTCAAGAGTTATGTTGAAGGACGATTGGTTCAAAAATTACTTCAGGGCGATAAAGAAAGGAGAAAAAAATTCTGTCTTGATGTCCAGGCACGCTTGCTCGAAGATCCAAATTTTTTGGATAATATTATTTGGACAGATGAATCTAATTTTAGCAGTAACGGTATGTATAACCGCCACAATAATCGTATTTGGTCTAAAGAAAATCTCCTACGAGTCACTGAAACGAATAACCAAGTGCGTTTTCAGGACTTTTAAAAAACCGGGTTTTTTAAATCCATTTTTACCAAGGAACCTTGAACACAGAAAAGTATTTAGAAATACTTCAAATTTTAAGAGATGAGATAAGAATTCTTTCCGCGGCGGAGCAAGAAAACTTAATTTTCCAACAAGATGGAGCTTCGGCTCATAATAGTCGGAGAGCAGCAGATTTTTTAAATGAATGTTTTCCTACTTGGATTGGTACGAATGGACCGATTAGATGGCCGGCCAGCTCCCCGGATTTTACACCATTAGATTTCTTCTTTTGGGGATACGTGAAAGATATGCTATACAAAAAGCGATACGAGAACGTGGGCGAGTTACAAACAGAATTGTGCCATATCATATCGAGTATTCACCATAAAATGATAAGAAAATCAACAGGCAGCGGACTCATTAAAAGATTGGCGATTTGCTTAAGACAAGAGGGATCACATTTTGAGCATTTAATTAATTAATTTACAAAAAAAAATACCCATTTAATTGACTACGGCAGTTTCATGTATGTTTTTAATTTGATTAAAATGATTAATTTCACGCTGTTCCTTTCTTTTAAAATACTATGTTACTTAAGAAGAGTTATAATTTTTTGGCCATTCTTTCGATTGGCATCATAAAAGTAGGGGTGGTTTTTTTTTACATTTAAGTCGGTTCGATTCCCAGACGAGGCAAGTAATTTTTAGAAAATCTTTGAATGCAGAATTACTAACTTTAAAAAATAACATAAAGTCTTCTTTCAGCAAAATATCCTATCTGCGATATTTAAGGTACTTTCCCTTCATGTCCCATAATTTTGGGACGCCCTGTATATATGACTAATCCGTACTGGACCTTCATTGTGGATTACAGCCCCTACCCTCTCACAGAGAGGAGGTCTGTGTTCGAGCAATGCCCACATTAAAGGTAGATTATGCTAGAGTGTATAGAGCAATGATGGCCTGCAGTAGTACGAGTTGAAGGTCATGGGTTTGAAACCCAGGCAGGCGCTTTACTTTGTGTTAATAATTTCAACACCAATACTCTCAAAACGGTGATGGAAAACATCGTGAGGAAACCGGCATGTCCTAGAACCAAAACTTCGAAGGCATGTGACATCTACCAACTCGCACTGGGCTCGCGTGGTAGATTACAGCCCGCTCCCTCTCGCAGAGAGGAGGCCTGTGTCCCAGCAGTGGGAATATTATAGGCTGATTATGCTTACGCTATGCTGTACTATTAGTTCTTTATGAAGGACTTTTAGGGGGAAGTAAATATTAAAGAATACAAAGTAGAAAAAGAAGAAGCAAAAATACCAATGATAATACCTTTCCTTTATAAGATATATCATCATCATTATCGTCATCAGCCTATAAATGTTCCCACTGCTGGGACACAGGCCTCCTCTCTGTGAGAGGGAGTGGGCCGTAATCCACCACGCGGGCCCAGTGCGGGTTGGTAGATGTCACATGTCTTCGAATTTTCCGTTCTAGGACATGCCGGTTTCCTCACGATGTTTTCCTTCACCGTTTTGAGAGCAGTGGTGATGAAATAATTTACACAAAGTAAAGCGTCTGTCTGGGTTCGAACCTACGACCTACAACTCGTAAGTCGCGGCCGTTACCACTGGGCCACCACTGCTCTAAGATATATATAAAGCTTGTATTATATATCAGTCTTCTTTCTCGTTACGACAAGATATATTTCATTTCAACGTTTTATTTTTTACTCTTGAACTCACTTCACTCAAATGCATGTGACTATAAGAGTGATGAATATAAATGTGGAAGAGGGAGAGGAAGGCCAAATAAAAGATTGATGGGTCTTGTGAGGTATGATATAAAAGAAAAGGAGTGAATGATAGAGTGACGGCTGGCAGAATAAAAGAAAACACGTATTGCACCAACCCCAAGTAATTTGGGGCCGGTGCAGAAAGATGACGATGTTTCTTTTACTTTTGTGACAGTTCCTCCAACTTGACGGCAAGAAGTTCTGTTTCACGTTAATAGTAGACATGGCGTCTGAGAATTTCACAGTACTACCTACAGCAGATGAGACTCTTCTGTCATTCCTCCAGACCTTGTCTGCTAGAAGAGCTCTTGAAGACACCCTCGTTTTGATCATGGGAGACCATGGATCAAGGTAACGAACCATCATGAATGTTCAGTATGTAGATCCAGAGATTAGCGTGTTCAAACAAAAAACCAAACAAACTCTCCAGCTTTATTATATTATTATTATATATTTTAACAAATCTCGGGACCATGGATCCCGGTCCTTTGGAAGGCGTACGAGGGGCCGAAGCCAACTCGCAGAGGCCCCTTAGACATTATTAAGTGTTGAGGCACCTACCGACGATTATCCCTGTATGCACCATACAAGTGCACCCAAGGACAGCCCCCGGGTTGGTGTAGGACTATATTGCAGAACATGGAAACAAAACATATTGGGCTATGGAGACATACAAGTTCTAATTAGTGTGGAGTTTCATTCAATGTCGCAGCATTGGAGACTCCCATCTATTTGCGAACAAACTTAAGATAGTGTTGGTAACGCCACGAAGACGAGCAAGCAGAGAAGTGCTTCTTTTACGTATAATGGCTGCAAAACCATCTATATGCCTTTCCGCAAACATCTTTGAAGCGTTACATCGCCATGACAGTCCCAACAGTATCCTGAGTGCGCTATTATACTGGACACGTAGATTATATGCACGCAAACTATAACTAGTCCACAGGCTGCACGTGTAAAATGACGAGCAAAAAGATTTAAACAAAGTAATCTTGACCGCCTCTGTACATCGCGCAAACCTTCGGGTCAGCATGTTGCAGCGTACCGACAGCGATCTACGCTCCCTATCAATGTCCATGTTATATTATATCTATTTTTATATATAAATCAATTGCCGTGCAAAAACTCGAAAATGGCTCGTACGTTTTGAATATTATTGTTTTGTTTTGTTCGCCTGAATCCCGGGATGGTTTAGGAAAAAAGAAAATTAGGAAAACCTTTTTTTTTTTTTTTTCTTTTTTTTTTTTCCTTTTTTTTTTTTTCTGGGTGGGAAATTATCAAATAACTTCTCCCGCTCTGGGCGGAGCGGGAGGGCGTGTCAGACTCTTACTGACTAAAACCCACCCGTGTTCCTTCGGTTGCCCTGTTGCCGGGGGCCACGATTTCCCGATCGGTTTTCTTCGAACCCCCGGCAGGCATTGGCCCTAGTGGACCCCGTCAATTCTGCTGACATCTCTTTGAGGCGCGCGTGGAACACAACGCGCCGTCGACCCGGGCTTGGTCCTTATCGGACGGCGAGCTACCCATTGCTCACCGTCCGCAAGCCCGCGCCTACGGTGGCCGGAAATCGGAAAACCTAAAGGAACAGCCGAAACATCGAAATCGAAATTTTGTCAGGGTTAACATCTGACGGGTTAGCTGTGGGTCAGCTAGATAAAGTATATTATGTAAATTAGTATTGATAATTATGATTGGAAACGCCGTGTTAGTAACTTTTTCCAAAAAAAAAAAATAGATTTGAGATATACATACACATGATTACTGATATATATTTCAGGTTCTCTGCAATCCGGGGAACTTCTCAAGGCAAACTAGAAGAACGCCTGCCTTTAATGGCTATTCTCTTACCAGAAAAGCTGAAAAATCTAAGGCCTACAGCTTTGACATCGCTGAAAAATAACATAGATGTGCTAACAACTCCTTTTGACATACACACGACAATTTTAGACGTATTGAATCTAAAGGAAAAGAGCAATACGCACAAAATACCAGGGTCTGATCTCCCGAGAGCAATGAGTTTATTGGAACCGGTAATTTTAGTCTTTTTATACATGTAGAGTACTGTAACAAGGATCTATTGGCACCTAAATAACATTGACAGGGTTGTTGTTGGTAAAAGACATGGACTTAATAAACAAACTGGACTGAGCTCTCGTACCAAAAACACGAGCAGAGAGAGACATGTATACCGAGGCTGTTTATCTCTTTCTAATAGGGTGACCAAACATTTTTTATCAAACAGGAAAGTTCGTTTTGAAAGAGAATTTGTGTCCGGTTGTAACTAAGGTGATTTCAAATTATTTTTTGTATTACAAAAATATTAAAATTAAGTTACCTTATAAAATAATAATTTATGACAAAATAATAACTTTTTTTTTCTCTATAGCTCGATTTGACACTAACATTGTTGTGTTGTAGGTCGGTGTTGGATCGTGTACCCTTTTTGAGAAAAGAAGTATTGATAGCTAGACTACAATATTGTTGAGAGATGTCTTGAGTCGAATCATCAATTTAATATGATCACGTATACGTGACTTATGATGAAGTAGGCAAGGGTGCATGCAGAATTTCGTTCGGGGACCTTTTCTTGCTCTTTTTTTCCGTTTTCTCTACAGAGCTCGTGTTTGGGTATTTAAATAAAGCAAAGGAAAATAAACCAAAGTGTGTGTGACAAACATTTATTAAATATATATATAAAAATCTGCCGGCTTGAAATGAAGGCTGCACACAACAGAATTTTTGATAATCGTTTGTGATTCGGGAATTACATCCAACCATTTTTGCTTCATTTCTTCTTTCGATGGAAAGCTGTAACCAATATAAAAATAATGTTATTTCAATAATGCGATACATAAGTACAAATTGTATTTATTATACGCATAATTCATACATACATAAACTCACGCCTT
This sequence comes from Agrochola lychnidis, assembly GCA_963680765.1. Classification (NCBI taxonomy): domain Eukaryota; kingdom Metazoa; phylum Arthropoda; class Insecta; order Lepidoptera; family Noctuidae; genus Agrochola; species Agrochola lychnidis. The sequence continues at coordinate 17,236,519 of OY796872.1, forward strand.
CTTCCCATGGGGGTAGGCAGAAACTACAGAATGCCACCTGCTACGATCCTTACTCCTTTTGCCTCATTTACGTTCATACATCTGGTCATACACGCACGCCGGTTGCGAGTACTACGCACCTGGCCTTTCTGAAGAACATCACCAATAAGGTCAGTATATGTCCTCCTAGGGCGTCCCCGACCGGCCTTTCCCTTCACATCAACCTTGTAAATAAATTTTGTTAGTCGTCATTTTTTCATTCATCGTCAAACCATCTCAGCATACCCTTTTCAATTTTTGTCACTATGTCTTCTTTTAAATCACATAATATTAATAGTTTTAATCAGAAATACACAAAAGCTTTAGTGTTCCGTCTACAAAACGTCTAGAGCATGGTCAACCTACTTGACACCATTGTTAGTAAACAAAATATTGTTATTCCTTACCTGTGAAATGAAATGCCACAACCAGCATATGATTCACTTTTACATGTCTTGATACAACACTTTTTCGCCATTATCACTACAAAAATTAAAAAAGAACCGAAGCTAAAACTTATAATGCGTTATGTGTTTCCACAAAACAACAGAAAAAGTCGCCTATGTCGCCATGACAACAATTGATGGATGATAAAATGTCACTTTTCAGTATTACCAGTTTAATTTTATGATAACTACCAAAAATCACATTATTGTTATTTTACTTATAATAAATTATTTACTACTAAGTACAGATTGTAAATATATAAATAAAATTATTTAAAACTAATGTAAAAGCTGAAAATATTTATACGTAACTTGTTTTACTTGGTAGTTGGTAAAATATTTTCTACCAACTTGTAACATTTTTATCTTTTGGCAATTGAAAAAAAGGGACAAATAGCCTCGGCTCGGCTATCTCTCTCGTCTCGTTTTGCCTCGGCTAAGATTGCCTAACAAATATAAACCTAAGTTGCAATTCATATGGTTCATTTTTGTATAATACGATTTTTGGAGAGCTCAGTCCAGTTTGTATATTATGTCCATGGTAAAAGATTGTGAAACTGTCACATAAATTGTATAAAAAAGAAGATGGCAGCGTTACTAGGAAAACAGTTCCATCATATTATAACGGCCACCATGAAAATCTGTCATTTTCACCAGTAATTGACATGAAGTCAAAACCCCGCTGCCCAAAGATTTAAATCGCTAGATTTGCCCTCACCGCACTTAGTCTCAAAAAAAAGTGTCCATATTGAGAAGTGTGAGCTCACACATTATTAAATAGCGTTTCCATGACAAACTAGCAAGTGTAGTGACTGCGACATTATATGACAGAGGTGTCAAATCAAATCAGAAATGCGAAATCTTTTGACGCGGAAGGGTGAATTTAACGATTTAAATCTTTGTCACTGCCATCATTTTCATGACAGCCACCACTGCGGCCGTTAGTGGTGGCCACCGATCTTCTAGGAAATTGTTGCTTCAGCAACGGTTCCGACTTATGAGTTGTCGGTCGTATATTCGAACAAAGTCACCCAGTTACAGCAGCAGTTGCAGTTTACTTTGTGCAATTTTTTTCTTCACCACTGCTATTAAAACGGTGAAGATATAAAAACTTTTTACAAAAAAAACAACCGACCTCCAAAAAAAACACTACAAAGTGAAAAATAACTTTAATTTCGGAAGTCGGTGTCTTGTGTTTTGTATTTTCGTTTTTTGCCACCGACTTCCGAAATTAAAGTTATTTTTCACTTTGTAGTGTTTTTTTTGGAGGTCGGTTGTTTTTTTTTGTAAAAGGTTTTTATTTTTCACTTTTTAGTTGTGGTACCTACCCCACACACATTCAAATACCACTACCTGCTACCAGTGACAGAAACTTAACATATCATCTACATACTAAGTGGGAAAAAAATACGTATTTTGTAGCTAACTCAAAAACTATCAAAGCAAAGTTAATAAAATTTATATGGGACCAATTCGAGAGCACACCCTTTCAAACAAAAAAAATAATTTTCAAAATCGGTCCACAAATGACGGAGAAATCGGTGGACATACATAAAAAAAAAAAAAACAAACATACGCGACGAATTTATAACCTCCTCCTTTTTGGAAGTCGGTTAAAAATGAAGGCCCTTAGCTCAGGACACTAACAGCAACCTAGGTTAGTACTCAGCAGTGAGTACATTATACCGACGACTCCTAACAACATGATATAAATTATGTTCTAGATTCCAAAATCCCGTTCGTGTGGCGAGGCGGGTGTCATGCCACATTGGTGCGCCTGCACGCAGTGGTCAACTGTGTCCCAATCCAGCCCGATGTACAGGCAAGTGGCGAAAGTGTTGGCAGAGTATATTGACAGCATCAGCGTCGAACAGCGGTTAGTTTTAGGCGTTAATCTGTACATAGCTATAATAAAATGGTATCGAATAATTTTTGTCCATTTGTCTCTTTGTCCGGATTGGCGCAAAACGGCTGAACGGATTTGGATGAAACTTTTAATCCCACTTTTCGACATCCACGCGGGTGAAGCCACGGGTAAAACTAATAGTAATATAATAATAGCTTTATTTTCCTTAGAAGCTTGTTCCTTACCTTATTAAGATTATGATCTTATGTAACAGTTTTACAAAAATATATTAACTAATTTGTTAAATAGTCTTGAGCAAGCGTAGTCATCAATGCCTCTATTGCTTTCTTTATACAGGGTTACTGGTAACTCGACGTATTCCTTGCAGGACGTCATAGTAGGGTTAAAATGCAACAAATTAAGCCACCAAATGTTCTACCGAAATTCAGTAGTTTTTGAATTAGTTAAGAGTTTTAGTTTTTTATGAAAAATCCCAGATTAAATCATTTGAAACCAATTTAAAAATGATTTACGCCGCGACTGTACTGAAATTTAAGTTATTATCATAGTTGACGCCGTAGCAGACCTTTGTTAATAATTAAAAGTTCAATAATGCCTAAAACTTTGGCAAATATCACTAACCAAACATTTAATTTTTTGTAATTTTTGCTATTACTTCATAAAAAATGTAGTCTAGTGCAAAAAAAAATGCTACACCTGGTGTACAAATTACTAGGAAAATATCCTTGTCTTATAAGTTATTCAGAAAGGTATGATTATCAATACTTTTGCATGTGTGCCAGGGAAGAGAAGAGTTTTATGGGGGGCAGGTAAAATTGCGAGACGGTCAACCTATTGTTTCGTATTCGTATTATTCATAGTTTTTACCTGCGCTTGAACTCCAAACACTCGGGGAGCTTTGTGATTGGTCGCTATTGTTCTCTCGGCATGACAGGGGGTGCGATTTTGCAAAATTTGGTCGTCAGCGTTAGTTAGTTTCAACTCTACGTCGCGCAAGCTCGTGTTTTGTTACTGGCTATTTCCCTAACTGTTGCTGCGTATCTTGCTCTTGTGCTGTGCTGTGCCTTCATAAGCGCTGACTATGGCTGCATATTCTAATCCTGAATACGCTGACATAATGTACTGTTACGGACTTTGTGACGGTAACGCTGCTGAGGCGCGGCGAGAATATCAACTTCGCTTTCCCAACCGCCGACTCCCCCACGTTAGTGTCTTCGGATCGATTTATCGGCGAATATCTGAAACTGGCAGCGTCCAAAGAAGCAGGCAAGTTGACACTGGTCGTTCCCAGAGATACACGGCTGAGGACGAGGAGCTTATTCTTCAACGTTTTATTGACGATCCTAACACATTGACAAACATCGTAGCGCGTGAGCTTTGTATGTCACAGTGGAAAGTCTGGTCTGTAGTTCACTTGTCAGGCCGACATCCATACCATTACCAACCAGTCCAGTCATTAGAAGAAGGAGATCCGCCGAGACGGCTTGAATTTTGTCGTTTTATGCTAAGTGCCGACGCCGACAGCGAAAACTTTTTAAAAAACATTCTGTGGACCGATGAGTCATGTTTTGATCGTGATGGTATCACAAATTACCACAACTTACATTACTGGGCACCGAAAGCAGAAGCAAACCCTAAAAAACTGAAACCAACCGCATCCCAGCGAAGGTTCTCGCTTAATGTTTGGATGGGTATTATTGACGACAAATTAATTGGCCCACATTTTTTACCCCGAACACTAAATGGGGAACTTTATAAAGATTTCCTCAGAAATCATTTATCAGCACTGCTCACGGATGTATCGAAAGAAAGAAGAGCAAACATGATTTACCAACATGACGGATGTCCAGCCCACTTCCGAATCACAATTCGACAATTGCTGGATGAAAACTATCCAAACCGATGGATAGGGCGCGGTGGGCCGATTCCGTGGCCTGCACGAAGCCCTGATCTGACGCCGCTAGACTTTTACGTCTGGGGTCATATGAAAGATCTAGTTTATGTGACCCCAGTAAATTCAATTGAAGAACTAAGGGAGAGAATTACAAATGCGGTGGACCAGATGAGGGCAACAATCACATCAAGAATAACAAAAACCGAAGTAAGGAAGCGAATAAGAACATGTATTCGAAACCGAGGACAGCACATCGAACAAGACTTGTGAAATGTGTGTAATTAAAGTTTTTAATATTGATTAAAAAGAATAATAATGTTCACGATTTTGTTTTTGATTTTTCGAATAATCACCTTTTTGTGAAACGCACGCCTGTACTAAATCAAAAACGATTTTCATAATGTAGTCCATGATTTTGTATTAACTTTCATACCTTTTTGGATAGCTGATAAGACAAGGATATTTTCTTAGTAATTTGTACACCAGGTGTAGCATTTTTTTTTTGCACTAGACTACATTTTTTATGAAGTAATAGCAAAAATTACAAAAAATTAAATGTTTGGTTAGTGATATTTGCCAAAGTTTTAGGCATTATTGAACTTTTAATTATTAACAAAGGTCTGCTACGGCGTCAACTATGATAATAACTTAAATTTCAGTACAGTCGCGCCGTAAATCATTTTAAATTGGTTTCAAATGATTTAATCTGGGATTTTTCATAAAAAAACTAAAACTCTTAACTAATTCAAAAACTACTGAATTTCGGTAGAACATTTGGTGGCTTAATTTGTTGCATTTTAACCCTACTATGACGTCCTGCAAGGAATACGTCGAGTTACCAGTAACCCTGTATAAGAAGAGGCCTTTGCCTGCACTGGGACAGTAATAGGCTGGTATTATCATTATTAGGTACAAACAAAACACTCTATTAGGATGGTGTATATCCGCCTCTATATAGCCGTATAGCCGCTATCGTTAACGGTAAAGCCTCCTCCAGCCGTTTCCAAGCTATTCTGTCTCTGTCGATGCTGCTCCATGTTCTGACTACTATCTTTGCTATATCGTCGCTTCATCGGTTGTGTGGTCTACCTGGTTTATGTCTATTGGCTTTAAGGGTTCATTATCAGCCTACAGCAGTCCACTGCTGGACATTGGTGTTTCCAATTGTACGCCATTCACATCGATTCTCAGAAACTCTCATCCAGCTGCTACCAGCCACCCTGTGGCTATCGTCACTCCACTTACCCTGAGGGCATCCTGTATCTTACGTTTGCCGATTCGCGGTCTCCACTCAAGAACACGTGTACTACAACGGTCGTCGGTTCTACGGCTAATTATGGCCGGCCCATTGCCACTTCAGCTTACTTATTCTGTGAGCTATGTCGACAACTGTGGTTCTCTGCCGGATTACCTCATTCCGTATTCTATCCCTCAGAGATATTCCAAGCATAGCTCGTTACATAGATCGCTGAGCGCCCTTGAATTTATGGACCAGCCGTACCGTGAGTGTCCACGTTTCGGCTCCGTAAGTCATAACAGACAGGACGCTCTGATTGAAGACTTTACTCATTAGGCTCTGCGGAATACGCACCGAGAAGACTCGACGGAGCTTGCCAAACGCTGCCCAGCCCAACTGAATTCTACTGTTAGCCTCCTTCTCAAAGTTGTTCTTACCAAACTGCAGAGTTTAGCCGAGGTAAACTTATTCTCGAACAACCTCGAGAGCACCGTCATTCACAGCAATCGGTCCCGGAGTGACGTGTTCGTTGAACATAACTTGGGTTTTGTCCAAGTTTATCCGAAGACCAATGCGTACAGATGAATCAATTAGGCCGTACACCATCTGCTGCAAGTCATGCAGCGACTCAGCTAGTATAACGATGTCATCTGCAAATCTCAAGTGTGAGATGTACTCGCCGTTGATGTAAATGCCGCGTCTTTCCCATTTCAGCGTCTTAAACACATCCTCCAATGCGTTAGAGAACAATTTCGGGGAAATTACGTCCCCTTATCTCACCCCTCGACGCAGCGGGATATGTTCAGTTCGGTGGTCCTGAGTTTGGACGGTCATTGTCACGTTTCAACAAAGATATCTTAGCACTTGGATGTATCGCCAGTCGACTTGGCATAATATGTTGCTTCCGTTGACGCCGGGTGTGCTACCTAGCCCAGTTTTAGGCTGCCTATCCACTAGAGCAGAGAAGCGAGAAGAGGAGTGGAACTGTGCAAATATTAACCAATAGAATCTAAACTCTGGAGCGGAGTTTAGTTTCCATTTTGGTTGAATACAGGCACAGCTCCGTTCCTCTTGTTGTTTCTCCGCTCCAGAACAGGCAGCCTCAACGTGACACCTGCGATATATAACCTATCCACTTCTCTTTACATAAAATATCATTGGTTAGAATTGGCCTTAAATGTCATGTTTTCATGAAAATGTCATTCAATCGGGTAATTTGAAGTTAATGTCTGTTCCAAAAGTATATCATGAAAATACAAACAAACGGTCCATTACGATTTTTCACAATTTTATTTATTTTCCCCATAATTATGTGCGAAATCAATTTTATTGTGTTTTATGGCAGAATTTACTTCGTAAGGTATCCCATTAAAAACAAATAATATGAATGGTAAATAAATTTTAAATGAATATCTAAAAATTCTCAGGTCAAAATGCGCCAAGAGACGTCTTATATCCACGGAATGGGTGAAACATCAAAAAGCAACAGATCATCTTTCAAAAGTTAATTATTTTGGTGTCAAGGAATTGACCCATTTGTATAAGCATCCTAATAGTTACGTGTTAAAGGCCCTCGACGAATATTATCAAGCCAAGGTAATTTATAATTTCCTATATGGTCATTTATAAAATTAAATTAAATTAAATATCATTTATTTCAGGCAATTATTAAACCCATAACATACAGACACATACTCTTAAACTACAATAATAACGCAGATAGAATATAAAAATAATACAATTCCTCTGCGATGCTTGCTTGGCGAGCAGAACACTTGCTGCTCGCCAAGCAAGCATCGCAGAGCGAGGATTTTCTTAGATAGTTCTTGTCGCTGCGACAAACTAGTGGAGAGAGTTTTCGCCGGCTAGCTGACCCCGGCAAACGTTGTTTTGCCAATTATTTGTTTGGGGTGGACAACCCTTATCACTTAGGGGTATGAAAAATAGATAGTAGCCGATTCTCAGACCTACTGAATATGCATATAAAATTTGGTAAAAATCAGTAAAGCCGTTTCGGAAGAGTAAGGTAACCAACATTGTGACACGAGAATTTTATATATAAGATTACTAACACGGGATCTACATCTATTGACGTTTCTTGAATGAGACAATAGTGAATAGCTAGTCAGTTCTTCGTCGGCGGTGGGACAGGTGCCTTAGTGGCGAGGGAGAGCCATGTTGCTCACAGAAATGAGCGCAGGATGGCTGATAGGGCCGACGAATTCCGGAGTGGTGACCGGAAGGTGCAGGGTTGATAGGACACCAAGCTCCCCATAAGGTAGACTGATGAAGGTCACGGGTATCCTCTAGATGTGAAAACCAGTAATTGTGGCAATGCTTGGAGGAGACATAAGTCTAGCAATACACATGTTTCGACTGAACTTTTAACGAATGATATTCCTGCTACATTACGTTTGAGGAGCTCGTGGCTAAATACTAACAGCCGCTCGGGTCGATCTGTCAGGTTAAGCTACGCTTGCCGGGGTTGGTCCGTGGATGGGTGACCATTTCTACATACCGAGACTCCTCCGTGCCTCGGAAAGCACGTTAAGCCGTTGGTCCCGGCTGTCATTTGTAGATCTTTGACAGTTGTTACGGGTCGTCAGAAGCCCGAAAGTCTGACAACCAGTCTTACCAAGGGGTATCGTATTACCCAGTAACTGGGTTGTGGAGGTCCGATAGGCAGTCGCTCCATGTAAAATACTGGTATTCAGCTGCATCCGGTTAGACTGGAAGCCGACCCCAACATAGTTGGGAAAAGGCTAGGCAGATGATGATTACGTTAAATATTATAATGTTTCAGATAATTATGAGTCCCGGTAAAAGTGTGTTTGAAGGTACAATGATATACAATACAGTCGATGATTATTTTATGATCACACAAAGGGATATATCTCGAGTTAACGCGTAAGTAGTCTTCTTTCAAGCGGTGAGATGCAGCCGTATTAAAAAGCACATCCTGTTTTAGAACAAGTACGATATATTATGTGAGTGTGACAGTCGTCTTGACTCGATGTGCCGTAGACGACATCTTGTTTGCCAGCCATTTTCATTGTTCAAATAAATTCGTTCATTCTGGGAATGAATGAAATCACTGTTCCCCATGACACCACCGAAGTGATGTTCAGGTCAACTTCGGAGATTTGTTCTCAAATGTCATGATTTCATGAAAAAATCATTCAATGGAACAAAATGGTGCCGATTCCCTTGTTCACAAACTAAACTAAATTTAAGTTCAGTGCATCTTTTTCTTTCTATTTCATAAAGAAAAGGACAGAAGATAAATTTTAGTTTAGTCCTGTCAAATTAATCAGCGCTTGACGTAAATTGACGTAATTTTAGTCGGCAAGTTTTTAATCACGTCTAAACTTGTATGGAGAGTGACAGGCGATGATTAATTTGACAGGACTAAACTAAAATTTATCTTCTGTCCTTTTCTTAATGAATTAGAAAGAAAAAGATGCACTGAACTTAAATTTAGTTTAGTTTGTGTACAAGGGAATCGGCACCATTATCTAACTTAGAGAGATGATTTAATAATTCTAATGTTTATAATTTTGTAAATAAATATTTTTATGGTCGCGAAACATATTTTGATCAAGATACAACCTGACAGTGACCTGCAAATTGCATAAAATGTAAGAAAATTTGTATTTCGCGGGCTACCACTGAGGATCTACCTTAATTATTGATGAACATGACGACATAATGTAGGTAGGTACCTATAGTATTTAAGTGTGGCATTTTACGAATATTTGGCTTCAGGAGGACCTATTCAATAGGCGCAGCATGGCTAAGTTCCCAAGTCCCCCGGGCCCCCGGATCTTCATCCGGGGGCAGGGCATCACCTCTTGTAGCAGTATTATTTTAATAGAACTTCAGTGTGGGAAAGAGATGGAGCTATACAGGACGTATAGCTCCAACTCTTTCTATAGCTGGGCGACCTATGTCTACACGTGGAGGTCTTTCGGCTGAATGATGATGACGATGTTTAAGCAATCAATGTGTTTGGTCTGCCAGATTGTCATCCACTCCTGGACATAGGACCTTCCCGAGACAGGCAGTGGTTCAGTACTTACCACAAATTGTTTCAGATATGGTGACGAACCAAAGTGCATCAGCGCCACGCATCCACATCTAAATAAATACTGCTATTGCAAAGACAGACTTAATAATACTAACATAAATAGTACAATTATAGCAAAATAAATGGAGTTCAAACAAATCTTCAATTTATTTCTAATCAGCTGTTCCCCTCGCATAATAAAATTAGCAAATTGCTACATGAACCCGGATAAAAAATGCGCAAAATTTGGGAATGAAATGGGAATTAAAAAATGCGCAACATCGACCGCGTTCGGCGCTCCGATTGGCCCTTCACCAGTGAAGGCCAGTGAAGGGCCAATCGGAGCTCCAAACGCGGTCAATGCATAAAGTCGAGATGGTTAAAAGAATCTCACACTAGGGCCTCTGTTAAGGCGCAACTAGCCGATAGTTTTTCCATACAAAGGGAATCACCAGGGGCCCTACCATGAACATTTAAAATACTTGTCAAATGCAGGACAGGTCAACTTGGCAAGTTAACCTGACAGGTTTTCTATTTGTACCTTGAGCATTTCCGTCTGACCTGCAAAGTATCAACTTCAGACCTGCTACGTTATCGTTGACCGGTACGCCATATTATAAACAAACGTTCGGAAATACTTTTTCGCAACATTACCGGTTTTACGGTTTTAAAGAACTAGATAAAATTAATTTAATAACAGTTTATAGTGATCAATAGAATTCTAAAAAAGCTTTGTTTCGTAGCAAAATTCTTTATTTAACATGATTATGACGTTGGAGACTCTTTTAGATGCTTAAGAAAGGTATAAGTACCTACTTGAAAAACTTACCAAAGTTATTGCTATTTTCGAACGACTAAATCGAGGTGTTAAGTATCAAATATATTGTCAACACCACATATGTTTACGAGATCATTTTGAACATTGGATATTCAAGTGGGTTCCTTTTTGTAAGTTTTTTTAACAGAAGAAACCGTTTCTGTAAATAAATCAGAAAAACAAAGCACACATTTGTATCGTGTCCGTTGTTGAGAGTGGTAAGAAAGTGCAGTTATTTGGTGATAATGACTTAGTTTCCTATGAACGATTGAAAACAGTGTGGAATTTTATAAATAATCACAAGGACATTGCAATGGGCTACAATAAAAATGCTCAAACTCGAGAAATGTCCCGCAGATTGTGGACGGAAGTGACGGAACATTTGAATTCCATTGTTGGTGGTGCTATCAAAGATTTTAAACACTGGGCAGCTGTAAGTTGGTTTTATATTAAGACTACGAATATTCGAATTTCCCTTCGGGGAAACAAGGCGTGATGTTATGATGTTATGTTACTACGAATATTATATTTGCCTAAAACATCTATTAAAAATTAATGTATTGGTTTTTATTTTCTTGTATTCTCGTATTGTGTTCTTGATTTGTATTTCTTTTACATCGAATTACTAGTACCATTTCTATAACATATGTACCAGTTTATTGAACATAAAACTTTCCTTTGGATTTTAGCGATTTGTTTCATACTGTTTTTATCACCATCTCTTCCTCAAGAAACTCAATTATTTTCATCTTCGTCACACATCCAAAATAAACGATAAAGAGATTGTTTGTTTTGTTATCTATAATTTTAAAGACCGCCTAAATAGTTTTATATAAACAAATTAACATGTACTTATGTTTTTTGTTTTAAATTAAAGAAAACAGTTCAATAAAAGTTAGTTTTTCACACCTGCTTATTATGACTGCAGGGCAGTTCAGTTTTCAAGGTTACATACGTCAAAAAGGACGTGACGGTAAAGCTTATCGCAGGTCAGACTAGTGAAATGCTGTCACGTGACCACTGACCGGCTTTAGTCACGTGATCGCTGGCTCGCCTGTTATTTGACGTGTTCATGGTCCAAAATAGCCCGACAGTTCACTTTCCGTCGGAAATTGACCTGCTATAAGAGTGCATGGTAGGCCCCCAGTTTCGGCTAAGCGTGGACAAGATGCCCGGTAAAAAATATTTTTACCAAACAATGTGATTAATTCTGAAAGAAATATTTTTGCACATCACATCACTGCCAGGTATACGTACAAAAAGTCGAAATAAAGAGTATTCAAACTGTAGCACCAGTTAAAAAGCATAGCCATTTGTTTGACGCAGTGATGCCAGCACGGAAATAAAAAATCTATTTGTCTTTAATCGATTAGATAATCAACTATGGTCACCAAAAAAAAGTGTTTGTCTGCAAAACGAGTACTATCAATACTGTATGAGAAGATTATACTCATTTATATTGTTTTAAAATAAAACAATCAAAAACGTTAATAGTATTTTAACATATTTTTTTTAAAAAAGGTTCTATAAATCGATTATTGTCAGTTTTTTGTATTTTCCTGGTAACTCCTACTATATTGTTTATAGAGATGTTCGATCTGGTTGCTTTGTATCGATATTCTGCTTCTGGATCATTTCGATTCGAGCATCGATATAAAACCGCTTTTTAATAATCATTTTTAATATTAATTCAATTCAATTTCTTACTACATTGGCAGAGTCCTGGTTTTGCCCGAACAATTCTACAAAAGTCAGTAGTGATTGAGAAGCGTGTTTATGGAAAATAACGGCCCGCTTTAATAGTATTTTTCCCGAGATTTTAATTTTTTATCATTTAACTAAAAAAATGTACATAGATCTGACTACTACGATTGTACAGTAATACGATTATTTGATCGATCCTCACTACCTTTATCAATTTACAGTAGTGACTCGTTTAGGTATATTGTTGAATCGATGTAAAAATCGATCAAATTCCGTTGTACCGACCCACTTGAGTATCGACATATCGAACATCCCTAACAACAGATGAAATGACAACATTGACAACTGACAAAAATGAAAAAAAAAATATTCGCTTTGGTTTCGTGCACTGTGGATGTTATTTTTTTTACTCGCAGCTTTGAACGTTTGTTTTTCTTATCATGGACTCCGATACCGCTCCTCATGATGACCCGGCCTTACTCTTGGACACTGCATCTGTACCTCACGTTGAACCTGGCGCTATTATGGACCTCGAACCGGCTTTAAATGACAACCACGGCACGAACTTGGACTCCTGTGCTACACGTACTTCGAGTGAGAATGAGGAACCAATGCGATGAGTTAATTGTGGCGTTGATGTAATTCATTGCAGAAGACACACGTTGCAGCTATTACAAAGATTTTACCCGGCAAGGTTTATATTTTTCACATGCCAGTTGAAGCATATTCTTACATCTTGCTTCAACTTTATTAATATTTGCTTTCCTATAGATAAGTGGTTTTTAAAATGCAAATCTTTGATTAATAAAGATCTTGTCCACGCTTAGCCAGATCACCCGAACAAACTGAGCAATTCCCTTCCGGGGGGTTTTACTCCACTGTTACACATTGTACATCCAAAGTAAAACATGAAATCGTTTTGTCTTATTATTAATTTTGTCTGTACAGAAGCAGAATAGTGAAAAAAAAGCTTTCTGTTTCAAATCCCCTAATACCGATGTAAGTTGAAACAAGGGTCGAGGGGAGTTCAAACAGGTATTAATTTTGGAGAACTAGGGTTGTATATTAGAAAAAAACTATGAAATTTAAAGGGTTTTATTAAAAAATAAAAATCTAAAATGAACATACATATTTTTAAGTAATTTCTACTCAATTTAAACGAAAAAAATACCCTATTTTAATTTACATTAAAATATGGTATTTTTTTAAATAAATTGAGTAGAAAATACTTAAAAATATGAATAAATTGCTATAAATTTTAATAAATTGGGTACTACACTCACGTGAGATCAGAATTACAAACATAATATTAAGTTATAGCTGAAGGCAGCATCCCGAAGACTTTTTTGGCGCAATATCACCTCATCTGCCGCGAGATCATACATTTCTCGGCTCGCCGTACCTCTGTCAGTTTTTCTTTCGTAGTCCGTAAACATGCTAAAACAAGAAAAAGCGAAACAAAAGTTAACTACCTACACCATATTAGCAAATCAGTCATACAAAATAGCACATAACCAACACAAACGTTATTATCAGCACTCCAACGTACAAGTTCTTTAACAATAACTACGTTTTCAATTCAAGAGTGGAAACCTTCAACAATCTACTATACCTAGACATACTCACTCACGAACACGCATACTTCCTGGACAGCAATAGAAATTTAAGATATGACGACTCGATGTTCGAAAGACGTACCGGAATGGTAAATAACTTTGGACTCCAATCTATATTCCAGGACATATACAAATTGATTAAGTTCATAGGAGCAAACTCAATACAGTGTTCTGGAGCGAGTCAGATCAATTCCGTACCAGACATAAATAACGGTATCGAAAAGGATCCAGCAAACTTTATTAGTAATGACTCAGAGTTTTTTCTTCTATAATTATATGCATATTATACACCAAAACATTGCTGGCTTTCCAAATAAATCGGATAAACTAGCAGTACATGTTCAAGAATTATCGCAAAGGCAAATCAACATTGAAATAATATGCTTAACAGAGCATTTTGTCATTTCTAATCAAGAAGAATTTATAAAGATACCAAATTTTAAATTGGCATCATGTTACTCTAGACGGGAGCAACGGAAAGGAGGTTCATGTATTTTGGTTAAGACTGATATCGAGTTCAAGGAACTGACGTGTTTTTCAATCACAGGAGTTTTCGAATGCTGTGCAATAGAATTAACCAAACATAAATTAATAATAGTATGTATTTATAGGCCACCCTACATGTCTAACATCAACCTTTTTTACGATACCTTAGATGTTTTATTAAAAAAGTTGCGCAATAAAACAAATGTAAAGGTGGTACTGTGCGGAGACTTTAACATAGACATATTGAAACGTAATAGATGCACTTTGGACTTTGAATTTCTGCTCCTAAATTATAACCTTAAGTTAAAAATAAGGCAGCCGACGAGACCAAGAAGCCATACTTGTTTGGATAATTTTGCTCTTAACCCAAACCTAAAATGCACGAGTGATGTTATGGATTTTGCAATATCTGATCACTCAGCTCAAATTCTCAAAATTCAAGTTAGTCGAACTTGCAAATTAAAGTATTGGCGGGTACGGAAAAGAGACTATTCAAAGGAAAATCTGATTAAATTTAATAATCTTTTGAGAAGTTTATCTTTCTTAAACGTATACAGTGAGAGTAATCCCAATTATGCATATGACATGTTTATGGAAATTTTTAAACTCCTTTATGATCAATGTTTTCCGACTAAATGGATTAAAATTAGATCAGAAGATAAAATTAAATGGATTTCTAAAGGCATTAAACTCTGTAGTAGGAAGCAAAGAAGCTTACTGTGGAAATACAGATTCAATCCCTCAGGCGAAAATAAAAAAACATTCAAGACATACTCCCAAAGGTTCAAAAAAGTCATCAGACTCACACAAAGGGCTCATAATAATAACTTTATTAATAATGCCCAAAATAAATCTAAGGCTGCGTGGCAAATAATCAATAATAATAATAAAAATAAAAGAGAACCTATTTTAAAAATTATCAACCAAAATATGACAATTGAGAATCCTAAAGAAATAACAACATCATTTAATGACTTTTTTATTGACCAAGTACAAAGTGTAACTAATAAAACAAATGGTAAGAATATCGACATAGACAACAACTTGAATTCAATATTTATGTCACCGAGCGTCCCAGATGACATAGTCAGAGTTATCAAAAGCCTTAAAAATACACAAAGTCATGGTTATGACGGTATAACCGTATAACGACCAGTGTAGTTAAATTTGTCAGCGATGTTATAGCTGGTCCTTTGAGTAACATTGTGAACGTTAGTATTGCCTCTGGTATATTCCCTAATAGCCTGAAAACAGTGGTAATAAAACCCCTACATAAAAAGAATAACAAAGAAGATATAACCAACTATAGGCCAGTGGCATTGATTCCAATATTGTCCAAGGTATTTGAAAAGATTATATGCGAAGCACTGGATAAATATCTGACTAAATATAATATACTGAGTAATGAACAAATGTGATTTAGAAAAAACAGAAATATGAATATGGCAATATACAATCTCGTAACTAATATTATGATGAATGTTGACAAGAAAGTTCCTGTATGTGCTATATTTACGGATATGACTAAGGCGTTCGACTACGTTAGTCATGACGTTCTTTTAAAAAAACTTTACTACTACAGCATAAGGGGAAATGTCCTGGAGCTTATAACCTCTTACCTTAGTGGCCGAAAGCAGTACACAGAAAAATCTAGAATATGTTCTAAGACCAAACACGAGATTAAATATACATCAAATAGTAGAGAAGTCAAATGTGGTGTACCACAGGGTAGCGTTCTGGGGCCACCATTGTTTCTGCTATATATTAACGATTTACCACGGCATACGCAACATCCTATGGTGTTATTTGCGGATGATAGTACGGTCATAATAAAATGTAATGATAAAATAGATTATGAAGAAGAGATTAATATAACATTGAAAGGTATTATTAACTGGCTTGACATTAATAACTTAGTTATTAATCTTAAAAAAACAAAAGTAATGCACTTTTACCAACGGACGAAGCAATGATGCAACAAGACCATGGTCTTGTTGCGCCAATATTAAGGTTCGGAGTAATATTTTGGGGCAATTGTAGTGATAGGGAACAGATTTTTAAGGCCCAAAAACGTTGCATAAGATCTATGTCGAATCTAAAAACTACAGACACCTGTGTGCCTATGTTTAGGTCACTGAAAATAATGACCTTCCCATCGTTATATATTTTAGGAGTAGCAATTTTTGTTAAGATGAATTTAAATTTATTTCCGTCACTAGTCGATATTAGGAAACGTTCGGGTCCTATTAGAACACAATATAAAAATTGATAACATACAGGCAACTACAAAACAGCACTACTTAGGAAAAATATTATGGCAATGGGGCCTATAATTTACAATAAAATTCCGTACAGTTTGAAAGAACACCCTATACGAAGATTTAAATCTAAGCTGACTGCATTATTATTAGAAAAATGCTATTATTGTATAAAAGACTTTTTAAATGATAAAAATATATAACTATAAAAAAATATAAATGACATATACGAGAATTTATATTATATCAGAATGACTTAATTATTAATATTGTTAAATTAGATAAAAATTGTATTGTTAGTTTTTACGACTACATGGTTTATTTGAAAACTGTATTTTTTTAGTTTTTACGACTTTGCATGCCGTAAGGTAGAATGTAGCGGAAAAACTTAGTGATGTACCATCTTATACCTGAACCTACATTGTTGGCAAAATAAATCTGAATCTGCACCGAGGAGAGTTGAAACAAGCTGTTTCAAATCCCCTCAGTAACAAAAATCGTTCCACCCGTTAGAAAATTACACCCTAGAAGCAAACCACAAAACAATGACTTGCACCATCACTATTAATTCAATCCTTAGTTAATGAGCTTTCGAAACATACATAACACAAGCCAAAACACTTACACATTATCAAACTATAGGTAGCTAAAAAAAACGAACATAACTTACTTTTCGTGTTTTTTTTTGTCATGGGTGTCAGATCTCCACAACCGCGCGCCTTGCGGCGTGGACGCATATTGAGGGGCCCGCGGGCGGTGGAGCACGGCTAAACAGTGCTGTTGCCAAGTCGATAACGGTTATAGATTCCGGGCAATTGACGTTGTTTCAACTCCCCTCTGTTTCAAAACCCCTCGGTCTCCCCAACATGTTTAATAACATAGCTTTCAAGTTTAATGTCAAGTTCAAATTATATTTACATATTTAATTAAGTATTATATTTTATTATAATGATTGCGTCTATGCATTGTATAGAATGTCGAGGTATTGTATTATTTAGTAGAATACCGGATAATACACTTTGCTGGTAAAATTTTACCACTACAGTCATCTATTGTGTTGTGCGAAATATGGAGTAAAGGAAGTTTATGATATCATAAGATTTATGCGAAAATAAAAATCATTTATTACATAGGTATGAATTTTATTGAAAAGAAGAGAAACTTAAGCGAATGTTAAATAATAAAATAAGGAATATAATTTATTGTATTTGTACCTACGGGTAGTTTATCAAATAAATCTGGTCAAAAATAAAAACTGTATCTCTGTAGAGGAAGGAAGTGAATTTTGAAATCACGACCAACAATTAGGATAGGGGCAGGAGGATGGTAATTTAATTTTTAATTTTTATTAAAAGGAACAGTTACATTACAAGAACTTACAACTTGTTTAACAAAAACAAGTTATTGTTAGGTTTCAATTTATTATACTGGAAGCACCGAAAGATTCGATGTGTTAAAAGTGGCGCGAGAACGTCTCCTGGGTTGGGCGCTCGTGACGGTAAGACGTGCTTAGTGGCTGTGTCGGTAAAAAGATAGATTGGCATAGTATTGCTTGGAGATCTACTGTAAATTAAGGTAGCCTATTAGTTTTATGATAATTATTAGAATACTGATTGAATTGTGATATTATATGCAGGGCCGTCTTTACCCGGGGGTGCAAGGGGTGCGTGGCACCCGGGCGCAGGGTCTTAGGAGGCGCAAGCTGATCGCCTTATACCTACATATACCATGCGTAATCACAATTTTTTTAAATAACATCTTTCATAACATCAAACTAATAATCATTATACTAAAATAATAGGCACCTATATTGTTTACAAAAAAAACGCCCCTGAAGCTTTCGGCATACTCGCCTTGCGACTTGCGTTATGCAAGCCAATTTAGATCTTATAACTACAAAAATTAAATTTATATTCCAACAAACACACACGGCGAATTCAAATAGAGCTTATGGCTACAAGTGCGGGCGCACGCCCTTTGACACGCGACGCCCGCTTTTTGATCGAATGCCGCCCGCTAATCTAGTATCTAGTCACCAATACAAATTGTGTCAGCAAAAATGTAATGTAGTAGTGATTTTATTTGTATTGTGTTAGAATTACCATTAAATTTCCGATGGCCATAGTAAGTGACCGTACGTAACGTTTGGCATAAGTTTCTACTTATTTTGTATTTATTTGTATTGAAAAAAAGTTATTGAAATGCAAATTTTGTGCAAGGAGTATGTAAAATTGTTTTGTGTCAAGGTAAGTCGGTGGCAAAAAACTAAAATACTGATCCAAAGACACCGACTTCCGAAATTAAAGTAATTTTTCACTTTGTAGTTTGGAAGTCGGTTGCATATTTTGTAAAAAGTTTTTTTCGAAATTAAAATTAATAAAAAACTACTTACGATCAATCATGACCCAAGATAGATTGTCAAATTTGGCCATAATAAGTATCGAATCGAAAGTAGATTTCAAAACAGACGAAATCATAAAAAGTTTGCCAACTTAAAAGCCAGAAAAAATTAATTTGATGTTTAAAAATGTACTTACCTAATTTTACTAAATAATAAAATGAAACATAAATTATTACTATTTCATTATTGAAAATATGTTTTTTTTTCGTTGGCTAGGGGGGCGCAGGCTGATTTTCGCACCCCGGCGCCCAATATGGTTAAGACGGCCCTGATTATATGGGGAATAGGAGATGTGATAGTATGGTGTAGAATATTGAATTTGATGTTGGCAAAAAAATATAAATGACTGACAAAATATCTTGGTGTTTCAAATTATTTCCTTATCCCTGATATATTGTAAATATGTAGTTTTATTAAACAGTTGTAGATTATGATATTGGGGTAACGACTTTAATATTAATTTGGGGATTAGTATCTATCTTGAGGTTAAATAACTACATATATTCGGCATTAAATTAGTTATTATAGAGGTAGGATAGTTTGTATTATATTATGGTAATAATAAATGCTGTACACAGGTAGGTGAACATAAAAGTAAAAAAAAAAGTGTAATCGCTATTAGTTTTTGTAACAGTACCTACGTGTGAAGTTATTAGTTGTATAATGGGGAACACGACTGTTCAATGATTTGCCGGAAAATATAATTAGTATATTTAAGAGGAAACTAAAAAAACATGTATGTACCCTATAACGTCACCAACGCCCCAGAGGCAAATATTATTTATTATTATTTAAAAGTAACTCTGTATCTCATTATAAGTGAACTGTTATTTAGTTCTTATGGGAAATAAATATCTTTAAACCTATAATGAGCATTAATATTATGATTTATAC
Organism: Agrochola lychnidis; assembly: GCA_963680765.1. NCBI lineage: Eukaryota > Metazoa > Arthropoda > Insecta > Lepidoptera > Noctuidae > Agrochola > Agrochola lychnidis. Next base: position 17,256,223 of record OY796872.1, read on the forward strand.
TTAAAATTTGTGTGATACTCCCTGGCCGCGCCACAGTGGAAAATTAAAAAAACATGTTTCTAGATTAATTGTACCATTTATGTACTATACGGTACGTGTAATGAAAATAATTGTACCTCAACGAATAATGAAATATAATGAAGTTTTGGTGGTGCGGCTGGGGAGTATACTCCCTGGCCGCGCCACCACGGTTTTTGTAAACTACTAGGCGCACCCGGATATAGTAAACACTAAATAATTGTACCGGAATTGTTCTTTTCCGTACGCTATAAAGAGATTCAAAAATTTAATTACTTTATAAATTATAGCCTTGTGTTGGTGGCGCGGCCAGGGAGTATGCTCCCTGGCCGCGCCACCAAAAGTTATTAGGCGTACCAGGACATGGTATATACTAAATAATTGTACCGGAATTGTTCTTTTCCGTACGCTATCAAGAGATTTGCAAATTTAATTACTTAAGAAATTATTGCATATCGTTGGTGGTGCGGCCAGGGAGTATACTCCCTGGCCGCGCCACCAAGAGTTGTTAGGCGTACCTGGACATAGTATACACTAAATAATTGTACGCATTATGTACTACCCAAAAACGTCATAATATTACGGAAAAATGTAATATCTTAAGAGAAAACATCAAATCAAGATTAAGCGCATCAGCAGACTTGCTGATCTTTGTAGTTACTAGATGTGGCATTCAAATTAGAAGTACAGGGAATTATCTCTGTGAGATGGTCGCATAGCAGTGCTAGAATTATGCAACACAATACGAATCTAGATGCATAACAAGAATAATTGACCTTCAAGAAGAAGATAAGAAGTTGATAGGTACTTTTTGCTAGGTACGGTCAGCAACGAAAGTCGTTAACTCTGCTACTTTTACATGACATCTAAAATTACACAAAAGTGCGCCGCGGCAGCGGCGGCGGACGAGCGCGACTTCCAAGTTGGTCGCAGTTGCATGTCTATTTACCCGACTACGGCGAAGCAAAAAGGAGGGTTATGATTTTGACTAGTATGTATGTTCATCTGTTACCTCATAACTTCTAAACTAAAAATCATAATTTGACAAATGAGGTATCATTGGAAGCGTCTTGATCGTCCGGTGGTTATAGGCTATGTGGCACATTAAATGCAATATGGCGCCCTCTAGAGGACATAAAGTCATGAACTAAAAAAAATGTTTTTAATTGTGCCATGTTGGGTATCTAATAAAAAGGCTTGATGAGCACATAATGCCATTATAATTTTGTAGGCGTACAGGCATGCTACCACGGCTTTACCTTGACAATTTTATACCTATGTCTTGTTTTCTGTCTGAAATATATTCTTGTTTCATACTTTTTACTTGGACAATATGATATATATACATATTTGTAATGTGCTCGTCAAGCCCTTGTATTTGATACCCATCACGGCACAATTAAAAACATTTTTTTTTGAGATCATGACTTTATGTCCTCTAGAGGGCGCCATATTGCATTTCGATGGGTCCTACGTATAAGGGCCAATGCAACATTTTGAGCATTTTCACTTTTTTGTATTAAATGCTTCCTTTTACTGTAGTTAATAACGTACACTAAAAAAAAAATACACATTTATAGGTGATTTTTACTACAGTAAAAGGGCCTATATGGCACAATTTTAAACGTATAAAGGCCAAACGATTGTTCGAGACTTGTACGCGGGGAGATCCCGCGACTTTGTTTACTGCAACGAGATCTAAACTAGAGACTAGATCTTTAAAACAGAACGATAAACATGACTCACAAAATAATCCTAAAATATTTTGTGCTACATTTGATTTACAAAAAGTGTTGCAGGTTCCTAGTGGTGAAATTAGTTTATTATTGTTAGCGATTGAAAGTTCATAATTTATCCGTATTTGATGTTGGAAATTTGGTTGGTACCTGCTACTTGTGAAATAACAAATAGCTATGAAGGGCTAAACGAAATAGCTAACTGTGTTTACGATATTATCAAACTTAAGACTAAAGAAGGCTGTGATGACTTTAGATTTTGATCAGATAATTGTACTGGCCAAAATAGAAATAGGATAATGTTTTTTATGTACCTTAAACCTTTATGCAGCTAAACAGCTTAGTTTTAGTATTAATATTAAACATACTTTCCTTGAAAAAGGACATACACAAAATGAGGGTGGTTCCATACATGCCACAATTAAGAAAGCTTCAAGACATAAGAATATTTATACACCGTCTGAGTAGAGTTAATTAATTAGATGGGCTGAAGTAAAAGGATCTCCTTATAATGTTATAGATGTATCTCAAAATATAGTTTTCGACTTCAAAAAGATGCAAGCGAGTGCTTGTTTTAACTGGACTAATAATTCAGAGGGACAAAAAGTGCCTTGGTCTAAAATCAAACAAGTTCGTGTCAGTAAACATGAACCATACATTCTGTTTTAGATCTATCTGAAGATGCTTTCGAAAACCACATTAACATTTCTGATTTTTCTGTTAGAACAAGAAGACAAATGGCTGATAGATCTACGGAAATACCCTTAAAACTATGTTTCAATCAATTGTTACCAATACATCCATGCAAAAAAAAGACATAATTGATTTATGTCCCAAAAATATTATTCCACCAGTTTATCATGAGTATTACGAAAAGGTAGCACCTAATGATAATTCAATGATTATTACTAGTGATAATGATGACAATGAGTGATTTTGTTTTGTTTTTATAATGTTTTTTTTTTTTGGTTAGCATTTTGTTAATTTTTATTTTATTAATTTTCCTCTTAGATCATATTCTAAGAATCTTTAATTATCTTTAACAAGTTTTGATTTTATAAAAAAAGTATAATTTGTTATTATTTTAAACTTTAATTACTAACCTAGGTTGAAGTACCTATCTACAATAAAAAGCTGATTGATCTTAAGTCCAATGTGATTACGGGAGGTTTTTAACATAAGTATTATTTGACTGCCTTTCTATTACAGAAACTTTGATAATTCATTAGAAAACAAATAAAGAAGTCAAAATGTTTTTATTTTTGTGACCTAACTGAGGTTTGAGAATATTACGTTACTAAGTAAGATAACGTATAAGTGTTAATGTGAATTATGTCATAAAATAATGATATTATTATTGTTTGTTTATTTATTTATTTTAAATATTTTCTATAAATAATGGACTATTCAAAAATATTAAAAAAACTTTTTTTTTTTCAAAATTAGTTTATGCCAAGTAAATCATCTAAAGTGACACTGGCCTTTTTACTAGTTTTTTTTCAGTATAATTAAAATAAAAAAAAATACGTATAAAGGCATATCTACATTAATTAAAAAAAACTAATATATATACAAATAAATCGATGTATCTAGAAAAACGAACATATGTTTCATAGTAACTATGCAAAGTCAGACACAACAGAGTCAGAGACAACCAAGACGCTTCCAATGATACCTCATTTGTCAAATTATGATTTTTAGTTTAGAAGTTATGAGGTAACAGATGAACATACATACTAGTCAAAATCATAACCCTCCTTTTTGCTTCGCCGTAGTCGGGTAAATAGACATGCAACTGCGACCAACTTGGAAGTCGCGCTCGTCCGCCGCCGCTGCCGCGGCGCACTTTTGTGTAATTTTAGATGTCATGTAAAAGTAGCAGAGTTAACGACTTTCGTTGCTGACCGTACCTAGCAAAAAGTACCTATCAACTTCTTATCTTCTTCTTGTAGGTCAATTATTCTTGTTATGCATCTAGATTCGTATTGTGTTGCATAATTCTAGCACTGCTATGCGACCATCTCACAGAGATAATTCCCTGTACTTCTAATTTGAAGGCCACATCTAGTAACTACAAAGATCAGCAAGTCTGCTGATGCGCTTAATCTTGATTTGATGTTTTCTCTTAAGATATTACATTTTTCCGTAATATTATGACGTTTTTGGGTAGTACATAATGCGTACAATTATTTAGTGTATACTATGTCCAGGTACGCCTAACAACTCTTGGTGGCGCGGCCAGGGAGTATACTCCCTGGCCGCACCACCAACGATATGCAATAATTTCTTAAGTAATTAAATTTGCGAATCTCTTGATAGCGTACGGAAAAGAACAATTCCGGTACAATTATTTAGTATATACCATGTCCTGGTACGCCTAATAACTCTTGGTGGCGCGGCCAGGGAGCATACTCCCTGGCCGCGCCACCAACACAAGGCTATAATTTATAAAGTAATTAAATTTTTGAATCTCTTTATAGCGTACGGAAAAGAACAATTCCGGTACAATTATTTAGTGTTTACTATATTCGGGTGCGCCTAGTAGTTTACAAAAACCGTGGTGGCGCGGCCAGGGAGTATACTCCCCAGCCGCGCCACCAAAACTTCATTATATTTCATTATTCGTTGAGGTACAATTATTTTCATTACACGTACCGTATAGTACATAAATGGTACAATTAATCTAGAAACATGTTTTTTTAATTTTCCACTGTGGCGCGGCCAGGGAGTATCACACTAAAATTTAGATAACATCATCTAAAATATGACCTTAGTTAGCTTGATGATTTTTAAAAAGGGTTTACATGGGTTTTATTTAATAAAAAGAAGCGGATGAGGCTTTTGAACTACTTATTGGACAGTTGAAGATGTTACTATTTTCACAAGTACTATTATATAGAGCTAAATGTACGGCAGACAGGTGAGCGCTGGCCAGAATTAGTTCGACACGAGTTCACTGCAAAAAGAGTACAATATTCCTATTTTTTTAATATACCTCGGGAATCATTGCATTTCCGAATACAAATGAATTGTTTAATTTCCATGTCCATAATTAGATTTATCGTGTATAATAATTTGAATTCAAAACTAAGTACTTTGTTATTGTTTTGTTTTGATTTCCGTGTGAACTATATATACTGTAAAACTATTTTCGTGCCTGCGACTTTAGCAGCTTTCCTCTCATTTTTTAAAAGCCTTTGTGGATTATGCCAAGGCATTCGACAGTATAGACCATTAGTCAGTTATTAATACCTTGGAGTCCCAAAATGTTACACACACCTAAATTGACCTCATTGACACCATATTCTGGCCCAAATTTCAACATACAAAAAAGTGTCAAACAAGGCGATCCACTCTCACCCAAGCTGTTCACAAGCCCACTGCAGGAGGTTTTTAACAAGTTGCCTGATTCGTGGCAGTCACGAGGCATAAAATGTTAGCGGCCAACAACTAACAAACCTTCGCTTTGCTGATGATATTGTGCTATTCTCCTCATCACAGAGCACAGCAAGTATTGAGGTTGGACTTTCAATGAACAGATCTAAAACAGAACGAAACGTAGGGTTGAGGTAGACGGGCATGTATTGCAATATGTCGATGAGTATACATACTCGGGCTAGATAGTGTTGTTTAGGAATAGGCAAGACAAAGAAGTCGAAAAACGTGTTCAAAATGCTTGGAAGACCTACTGGGCCCTTAAAGAACACATGAAAGGAAAGCTCCCAATAAAATTGAAAAGAAAACTCATTGACATGTGCATTCTGTCCGTCCTAACTTATGGTGCAGGAAGGTGGTCACTTACTGAACAACAGAAGTCCAAACTCAAGATTTGCCAGTAGGCAATGGAGTGCAACATAATAGGTGTGAAACAAACCGACCGCGTTAGAAACACCATCCTGCACTCCATAACTCAAGTAGCGGATGTTGGAGAAAAAACAGCCAGGCTGAAGTGGGAGTGGGCCGGCCACGTCGCACGAATGCACCCGGAGAGATGAGCAAAGATCGTCACTCACTGGACGCCTGAAGAAGGACAACGCCGTCGAGGTAGACCACGGCAAAGGTGGTGTGATGATCTAGTTAGGTTTGCGGGACCAACATGGCCTGAAATCGCACAGAATAGAGAGATTTGGAAGGAAAAAGGTGAGGCCTTTATCTAGCAGTGGGAAACATTATAGGCAAAAAAAAAAAAGTTAAGAGTCTTAACAACTTTATATACTTCCAAGTCGATTGAGAGCGTCCGGTCTGCACCAAGTGCAAAGGGCAACTGATAGAAATCCGACGACTGACGAAACACGAAGTTTGCCGAGGGACGTTAAGAAAATAGAAATAATGTACTTGCGCGTACTTGTCGCTTGTGAAAGTTTCCAGCGACGTAACAAGTCATGTTGTTATTCAGATTTATAAAATTGAATTAATTTTTGACAATTTGATGTAAATACTTGCTTCAAGGTATTTTCTTTGAGAGCTAAGGGGCGGGAGCTTGTACTTGCTGAGTAACTGGGATTAAGGTAGGTAGGATTTATGGCATGTATAAGAGTAAGTACATGGCACGTAAAAATTCGTTCTGTACGTTTTCAAACACTTCTTCTGTGTGATGTGAATGTTTCATAGTCATTTATATTTTTATACTTCTTCCACTTGATCCAGGTTTTCTGAATCTTTTTAAATGTACTGATCAAGGGGCGTGACAACCAGACTGGAAAAGTGGAAGATTTAAAACTAGTCAGAAGAGTGTGTATCTATCTCAATAATCTCGTCGTGTTTGTCACAGAATAAAGATTGGGCTTATTCAGATTTTTCAAGTGTGAGAAGTTCGGGCCGAGTAGTGTTCTGTATTATATTATTTATTTTTTCATAGTAAAAATTATATTTCTGCAGCGATTGCCTGTCCAGGGGAAGATTTTTAACATTAATATTTATCACAAACAAATGGGGGCGATATCCGTCAGCAGGTAGCAGAAGAGAGGGCTCTTACTGCACATTACAAGGGCAGTTGGATATTAATTTAGTGGTAAGAGTGCTATTATACTGAGAGGTATTTATAAGCGACAGGAAGTTGTTTAGATGATCACAAGACACAGTTGAGCTAGAGCACAAAGGAAGACTTTTGGAGTATACAGGTTAGATGGCATGTGCCATGTGGCTTCTGGAAGATTGTAATCTCCGACTAAGTAAAATAATTTGACGCTAGGATCACCCAGAGCGTCATAGAGTAACTTCTAAGTGTTTTTCACATACAAAAGGGAGGGAGTCTTCTGTGGTATGTATGCAGCAGCCACGATGCGACGCTTCAGATTTTGACCACTAGGTATTTCAACAGCAATTTGCTCGATGTAGTTGTGTAACGGAGTGACATTAGCGGACGTATTTAAGTTGTGGCAGCATCTAGATCGCCACATGCAAACCACGCATCATACTGACGACACGTCAAATCTTGCATCGCACGAACAGAGTTTACCGCGCGACCAACATATGTACAACGACCCGAGATAAATCGTCGGGCAGTTACCCACCAGACAACACCCGTCTGGTCGGAGCATCCTCCCTTTTCTATGGAGGATGAGTGAACTTTACACCCTGTGCCTCATGCCATTATACACATATAAAGTCAATTTCAACAGGTCGAAGAGTTTTTAAGATTGTCCGCCACCGTCTAGTTTTTTTGTGCTAGCCCGATAGCGATCACACCTGTACACGATGCAACGCTGGTCAATGAATTCATTGTTATTAATTTCCGGTAGTAGCCATGTTTCTGTGAGTATTACAAAGTCATAAATATGTTCTCGTGAGGATGTTCATAAATAAAGCTTGCTCGCGCAAGTTTTAATAATAAGTTTTTTTTTTATAATAGTCCGAACGCAGTTTTGAGCTGTATTCCTTCCTTTCCAATTCCCGTACAACGGAACGAAACGAACGCTCATCGCACGCACCAATCAGAGGCTGCTGCCGCTGTGGCGGGAGCCAATCGCATCTCCTGTGATTTGAGTTACTTCTCAAATTTTGGACACTTGTCAGTGACCGCTCACCGCTAACGCCCGCTCGCCCGCGCGCGCTGCACTGCCCTTTTCCTGCTAATTTTTGTTAGAGTCAAGTGTCCCCCACACTTGACTCTAACAAAAATTAGCACTTTAAAGCTTAATATTTCGAAAACGGATTTCTAAATCCAAAAATGGTCTTTGCAAACTCACAATATTTTTGAAATACCTTTCCAGCGACACCCCATACTATGGGATTATAGAGAGAAAAAAAAATCACCCTAACTTTACGTCTAGGGGAGGTACCTGAAAATTTTTTTTTTCTTGATTTTATTTTACCACTTTGTCGACGTGATTAATATGTATACCCATGCCAAATTACAGCTTTCTAGTACTAAGCGTCTCAGAGCTAAGCCGCGTTTCCGCGACAGACTTCAAAATAGAACTTCCCGGCCCTTACCAATTTCTAGGTACTGAATTAAAACTTAGCTAAAAGTGACAACCCTGAGACAGGCAAGTATGGTAGGCAATTATATCGCGGATTAAGCCGGAGATAGTGCTCACGCAAGTTTTAGTAATAAGTTATTTTTATTATAATTTCCGAACGCAGTTTTGAGCTATATTCCTTCCTTCCCAATTCCCGTACAACGGAACGAGACGGACGCTCATCGCACGCACCAATCAGAGGCTCCGCTGTAGCGAGAGCAAATCGCATCTCCTGTGATTTGAGAGAACTTCTCAAATTTTGGACACTTGTCAGTGACCGCTCACCGCTCCCGCCCGCGCGCCGCGCCCGAGCGCCACACCGCCCATACTATATCAAAATTCAAAAGCTCTCTATTTGTAAGGCCGATACATTTGTGACATTTAAATATCCAATAAAAGTGCACCACAGTGAGTTGAATCAGTGAACACCAGGATAGCCTGAGCTGTCCTTGAGTCAACGTGTTTCGTCCAGAAGATTCCCAAGTAAGTCCATCCATCCCTATTCCTTATTCATACCTGTGTGTAGCTCAATTCTGTGTCGGCTAATATTCCACCCCACGTAAATTATTTTCCAGCGTATGGTCCTTCGAAAGCCGCGTCAACTTATACACCAGATAGCCTACTAGAACTCTTTATACTATGGTGCAACGTCCGACACGACTGCGCTTGGACATACCTTAAGACCAGTACTTAGGTTGCTATAATAATTGTGAACCACCTATTAAATCTTTATAATACAGTCAACTTGCTTTACTTCCACGTGAGCTTGAACATACAGCTTTCATAATAAATGGTTGTGTTTATCAGTCACTGGTAATGGTAGAATATGTATGTTTATTAGTATTATATAAAATATTAGGATGCCAAGAAAATAGATGCTAAGATGTAACTGTTGATAAATAAGTCTTTAAAATAAAATAAAAAAAACAACCAGCAGCACAAACGCATATCAGGTAAACAACCTAGGTAACTCCATTTTACACCAAGAGCATAATTTCTCAGTTTGAGTTTAACAAAAAAGAAAATCTTGGATTAATGTTTCAGATAATTTTAAACTTAATAACACTATTGTTGCGTATAATTCGTGTAGAGAATTTAACAATTCTAATAGTTGGTCTGTTATTAGTTTGTTGAGTGTATGCGCCAATGGATAGAGATGATTTCTTTCTGTGATGTTCGAAAATTGATGGCAGTGCCCATCAGTTCCATCATGTGAACTAAGTTTTCATCGCGCCTTTCTGGGACGTTGCAGATTTCACTTGCTTGTTTAAGGAATCAAGTTTTAGCTCGCGGCTGCTGACTAGGTTTTGAGATTGGTCAGAACTGTGACGGGCAACGGTGTCGACACGTTCCTTAAGTTCCTTTTGCTCAGCTGCTTGAAACTGTACTGGGGATTTTAATCTTGAAACAGCGTGAGCCACTATGCGAACGCTTTCTTTTAATTTATCGTGTTCTCTACAGCGGAGGGTGTTCATTTCCTGTTTCATATCAGATAAGGTAAATTTGATACTGGCATTTAATTTGGACATGATACTAATCTCTATTTCCTCACGCAAGCCGCGTAATGTGCCTTTAATAATATCATCTGTGAACTTGGTCATGGCATGGTCCATGTCAATGCAACATCCTTGCAGTGTTTTATTTGCGTTGACTTCACACCTTTCCCCAGAGTAACCGGCATTACACCTGCAATAAGGAACATAATATGAAACAGAGAAACAAGCAAAACAACAAATATTTGTGACTTGTTATAAAAACAGGCGAACGAGACACGCGTTAATTCAGAGATGCAACGAATTAGACCCGAGCCTCTTCCCGGCGCAATCGCTCTTCGGATATTTCGGAAGCTTGATTGGCCGAGCAGCCGGAGAAAATCACTGATCTTTGCAGGTAGTCTGTTTTAGCCTTGTCATTTTTACATGACTTTTTTTTGTAGGTATCAATAAAATCAAAAGAAAAACAGAATGTTACCAAATACCTACATACAAACTTAACATTGTATTTGAAAAACATGTTCTCCCATACATTACAACTGCAAATGTAAGATTGTACGTACAATATTAACAGATTTACTCAAACTCAAAGAATTTATTTCAATTAAACCATTTACAGGCACTTTTGAATTGTCAAGGAATTGGTCAGTCAGAAATATGAAGCTAGTTGCCCATTTCAAAGCGTAGTAGGTACCTATGGAGAAGAATGGGCAAGAAACTCCACGGACACTCTTTTAAATAAAAAATTGTTACAAAATATTGGTTACATCGTTCATGTTGAAATTATACATGTGAGAACAATGTAGAAAGACGTGCAAGTTAGAAGTGTCCGTAATAAAAAAATAAAACAAAGAACACTTCAAAAATTAAAATAAATTAAAAATAAACCGTGGCAACTAAGAGATGACCAGTCCCAACTGACGGCGCCTGTTCACGAACATGACGCATGGATTAGCACCATTTAGCTCAACCATTTTGAAGGGAGCTAAATGATCCAACACACGCGCCACCATCAGCGAAATATCTGAGTGAGCATGACATACTCACAGCCGCCAGGGCACATATTCAAAGTCAATGCAAGACATATTACCCGGTAAATGGTAACTCTTTAGTACATAGTGCTCACACCTGTGCTATAATACAAAGGAGATTGAGTTTATACAATGCAAAGATGGTCTTACAATCTCCAGCAGCTCCTACAGTATTTGTAAATGTTAATCAATTAGTTAGTTGTGGTTGTCGAGCAGGACCAGCATTGAGCCAAGCATTTTTATCAGCAATTTAATCCCCCAACTTATAATATGCCTGCCTGCGTAGTGTGCGTTTTATACAAGATTTGAATTTTGTCTCATTCAATTGAAGTATGTGGGGAGGAATTTTATTATAACATTTTAAACAGTACCCCATGAAAGATGAGTCTACTTTAGCCAGTCTGAAACCTGGTTGCACTAGTAGGTCCCTATTTCTTGTACTATAATTATGTCTGTCACCTCTTTTACTAAAAAGATGTAAATTTTTTCTTACGTACATGATGTTTTCATAGATATATTGACAAGATACGGTCATGATGTTAATATCCTTAAACTCCCTTAGAAAATCACGCCTGCGGAGATAATATATGGCTCTGATCGCTCTTTTCTGCAGAATAAAAATAGACTCGATGTCTGCAGTCCGTCCCCACAGTAAAATACCGTAAGACATGATACTATGAAAGTAACTAAAATAGGCCAGCCTCGCGGTATCTACATCAGTAAATTGACGGATTTTTCTGACAGCATATGCTGCTGAATTTAGCCGTCCTGCAAGAGATGTTAAATGAGGACCCCATTGTAGCCTTGAGTCGAGCGTGATCCCCAAGAAAACAGTTTTATCGACGAATTCTAGTTTCTCTTGATTTAATACTATCTCACAATCACTACTTTTGACATTTGGTAATGAAAATTTTATGTACTTCGTTTTTTTTCCATTTAATACTAAATTATTAGCAGTGAACCAATTTTGGACCTGCAGTAGAGCGTTATTTACGTCGTCAAAATTTGTAGCACGTCTATCTACCTTAAAAATTAAGGAAGTATCGTCAGCAAATAACACCATTTGTGGTTGATTTTTTAATAAATGGAGTAGATCATTAATATACACTAAAAAGAGGAATGGACCCAATATCGAGCCTTGTGGCACACCTATTTTTACTTTTAAACCTAGTGAATAGATACCGTTTATTTGAACTTGCTGTTGTCTATCATTTAAATAAGATTTGACTAAATACCATGTTATTTTTAGGGTTCCGTACCTCAAAAGGAAAAAACGGAACCCTTATAGGATCACTCGTGTGTCTGTCTATCTGTCCGTCTGTCACAGCCAATTTACTCCGAATCTAATGGACCGATTAAGTTGAAATTTGGTACACATATGTATTTTTGTGACCCAAACGCAGACGTATAACATAAATAAATGAATTTTGAATATGGGGGTCACGTTTGGGGAGCAAATAAGAAAATTCAAAGAAAAACTGTAACCCGACTGCGGGAAAATAAAAACTTACCTTACCTAATAAAAGCTTTACCTTGATCATGTTTGTACCTATGTTTTGATTTGTGTCTGAAATATTTGCTTGTTTCGTACTTTTTAGAACATTTTTTTTTCCCATAGTCGGGTTACAATTTTTATTAAAACTGTAACTCGACTATGGACTTAATTTATTATTATTAACATTTGATTAACTGCGCGTTGGTAATTTGGTATCATCTTGGCACAGTCTCACTTTTGCTCGTTTTCAACAATGAAAACATATTTATTTACTTTGAAAATATGATGCTATATACATATTTGTAATGTGCTCATCAAGGCCTTTCTTTTGATACCAAACATGTCATGATCATCTCATTTGAATTTTTTTCGAGGTTAGAAATTTACGTGTGAAGTCCACCATATTAAATTGAGGGAAAATTTATATAGCCTATGTCACCCGGATCATTATTAAAAATCTTTTGATACCTTATTCATCAAAATCGGTTCAGTAGATCAGGCCCTACGGTGGAACACACGTACAAGCAAACATACATACATACAAACAAACATACACACACAGACTGCAAAAGTCATAACCCTTCCTTTTGGCTTTGCCGTAGTCGGGTAAAAATAGATGACAATTGACCATTCGCCTATTGCGCGTACAAATTTACATTTGCAGTTGGAATGTATTGGAGTACATGTATTTCAACTACTATGTTAAGTTTGTATTTGGGATAAATTCATCCCAACTACGGAACCATTCATTGTGCGTAGTCCGAAACGCACTTGGCCGGTTTTTAAGGTGATTAGTAGGCTCACTGACCTTGCGTATGTGGGCGGAGCTAAACCCCTACTCCTGGAAGCGCGCGGTGGCGCGCTACACTAAAACGACGGCCAAAGAATATGCAGGGGCGCAGACACGCACACGTGGGTCGCTGTTTTTGCCTACGATTCCAGAAGGGAATGGTGGATGCAAGGTTGATATTTTTCATAGATAGATCAGGGCTTGAAACCGGTTTATATTGTTCTTAAAACCGTTATAATACCGTTCATTGATTAATCGGTTAATTACAAAAACGGTTTCGACTAAATCTAATTAATTTTGGTTATTGGTTATTACAGAGAATATAATTTTAAAACTCGTGCTAACCTGAATAAACCGGTTTTATTCAGACACGCCCGCCGTCGCCGGTTGTCACATTCTCTCGCGCTTATTTATTTATGTTTTTTTTTCTTTCGTCGTTCGCCGCAGAGAGAATTGGGTACGAATTTTTCATACAAGTGTCATGCGGTCGCTATTTATTTCGTGTTTTATTAAGGGCTGATTTTTCAATAGTCAGATAGTCAGTGTCTGATGATTATGTCTTTATGTTATGATTATGTCAAAATGTCAAACATAAGTTTTGTTTCCATTCTTGTCTAACACGTTGAATACTGTATCTGTGCATCTCACTTGCACATAATAGTGTGAAGTTGATGGTTAACAAAGACCACAGATAAACTATTCTTCAGCTATTACACGATTGAAAAATTGAAAATTTTTATTCGCCTGATAAACACCCAAATAATTGCATACGCTAGATAACTATTCAACGACTTAACTGAGGCTTGAAAAGTCGGCCCTTAATAATAATAATAACGTAAACTTATAATAACATCTATCATGTGAAAAACGAAGGAGAATAAAATATATTCTATCTTCGATTTTATCGAAAAGACAAAAAAAACATTTAAGGCTCCGTGCGCCGCAACGCACGAAATCACTGATTTTGATCAATTTTGATCATTAGTTGTGAGAAAGGGGACCAGAATTTAAACAAAATTTTTGTGATTTGAAAAGTCCAATTCTTTGTCTTGTACATAGGGGAAAAGGATTTTTCAAATAAATTAAGGATTCGTGGAAAATCACTAAAATTCGCAACAAGTTTTCCAAAAAATGACGCGAGACTGACGTTTGATCATTTCGTTAGAAGAAAATTTCATCAACATCATTATAATTATGGTTTACTTGTACAGACGCCAGCACTTCAAGCTACTACAATCTGTCAAATTTATTTAATAGATTTTCAACTTTATCACTGATGTCTAAGGTTCAAAGTTGATTGGGAAAATTTGATAGTTTCGGGTAGCTTGATGTGCTGGCGTCTGTACATAGAGGAACCACTTTTTTCAACTTTTATACAAAATATAGCAGAAGAAAAACATTTTGAAATAACGTCACTTTCTGAAAACTTCAAGACAATTTTTTTTTTTTTAATACTTAGAAGCACTTTTAAGAAATTTTAAAAATTAATTATTACTCTTAAGTTAACCGTTTAATAGAATCTAAGTTTTATTTTACAAATAAACAATTACTTCATTTCGTAAATAAATAGCAAAGTGAACTATATAAACGATCGCGGAAAACCCATCCTGTCAGTAGCGAATGGGCCTTCCCAGCGTGAGGACGTATCACTGCGTCGCAGCACGCACACACGCACGCACGTGTCTGATGTTAACATATTTCAAAAATTGTACATCGACTACCACATTTTGATCCGTATTTTATTTTAAAGTACTTTGCTTGTTTTTGAAGAACATTAAAATTTTGCACGCCTGGCAATAAATACAATAATGGTGTACGTATGTTCGTAATTCTTCTTATCCTAAACGACTTGACTGATTTAGATGTTTTTTTAAATTGTTTTTGTGTCACTTGGATGGTTTATAGCTATAGTTGGACCAGCGTGGCGCTGTTGTCGCAGAACAATGTCTGCCTGCCGGGTGGGATAAAGTTATGGGTTCGCGTCACCGACATGCCCGCGCCGATATGCTGTAGTAGCAATAAGTGAAGTATTTTTGGAACTAAGTTCTTTAAAGCTACTGAAGACTACTTTAAGTCAAAATAAAGATCCAAGATGGCGGCTGCGAACATTTAAAAATGTTTCGTCGTGGGTGTCGTTTTCATAGTTTTCGAGGATGCTAAAGCTGATAGTGAGGTCAAAATATAAATCCAAGATGGCGGCTGTGAAAATTTTCAAATTTTTCGTTTTGGGTGTCTTTTTCAAAGTTTTCGAGGATTCTGTCAAAACGTAAATCTAAGATGGCAGCTGCGAAAATTTACACATTTCTTCATAAAATCACGCCATCAATTTCAATATTAAGCTATTCTGCAACAAAAATTCTCCTTTAAATATATTTTGACACACTAAAATTGTATTTGACAATCGCGAATCCACGTGGTACTTTTTTGCCCTACCCCGTGCATTTTTTAGAGCTGGAGGCGCACAGGGCACCATTGGTGCCAATTCTCTTGTACACTGAACTAAACTAACTAAACTATCACTAAAATTCCTTGCTTTTGACTATGAATATCTTAAAGCTATTCTGCAAAATAAATTCTCTAAATTTAAAAATAATTTTGACACATCTAAATCGAATTTGACAATTGCGACACCACACGTGATACCTAACCACGTGAATCTTTTTAGAGCCGAAGGCGCGTAGGGGGGGGCAGCCTCGACGTTTTTAATATGGATTTTTTCACTTTTTGTATGGAAAATAAGAAAAATTATTACCTACATAACGAGTGTTATGGGTTTAAGGGTTATATTATGGGGGTCGAAATTTTCATTATTTTTACGATTGGACACACCGTTTTCGAGATATAAGCAAAAGAAAAACAAAAAGATTCAGTACTGTTTTTGAATCTGAAGTCGAGCTGTTGGTGTGAATTTAAAGTTCATGACAACCAATTTTATTCCACACGTTTTTAGTCGCGATTAAAAATAATCAGATTTAGTTAGACAATGGTGCCGATTCCCTTGTTCACAAACTAAACTAAATAAAGTTCAGTGCATCTTTTTCTTTCTATTTCATTAAGAAAAGGACAGAGGATACATTTTAGTTTAGTCCTGTCAAATTAATCGTTTAGACGTGATTAAAAACTTGCCAACTAAAATTACGTCAATTTACGTCAAGCGCATTTGTGAACAAGGGAATCGACACCAATGGTGTCGATTCTCTTGTCACAAATGCCTCTAAACTAGACTAAAAATCACCAAAATTTAGTTTATTCCTGTCAAACGATGATTTCCCATTCTGAAATAGACTAAAATGACACAATTTAACTATATTTTAGTTTGACAGCGCTAAGATGGTACTGAGATATTAGTTTAGTGAAAATGGCAATTTTGCTATTCTGAATTTGACGTTTTTCACCTAAAATTTAGATTTTCTAACTAAATCTGACTATTTTTAATCGCGACTAAAAACTTGTGGAATAAAATTGGTTGAAACTTTAAATTCACACATTCAAAAACAGTACTGAATATTTGTTTTTCTTTTGCTTATATCTCGAAAACGGTGTGCCCAATCGCAAAAATAATGAAAATTTCGACACCCTTTATAAAACCCTTAAACCCCTAACACTCTACATGTAGGTAATATTTTTTCTTATTTTCCATACAAAAAGTGAAAAAATCCACATAAAACACGTCGAGGCTGCCCCCCCTGCGCGCCTCCAGCTCTAAAAAGATTCACGTGGTTAGGTATCACGTGTGGAGTTGCGATTGTCAAATTAGATTTAGATGTGTCAAAATTATTTTTAAATTTAGAGAATTTATTTTACAAAATAGCTTTGAGATTCTCATAGTCAAAAGTAGGAAATTTTAGCGATAGTTTAGTTAGTTTAGTTCGGTGTTCAAGAGAATAATTAAGTAAAATAATTAAATTCACAAACTAAACTAAATTTAAGTTCAGTGCATCTTTTTCTTTCTATTTCATTAAGAAAAGGACAGAAGATAAATTTTAGTTTAGTCCTGTCAAATTAATCAGCACCTGACGTAAATTGACGTAATTTTAGTAGGCAAGTTTTCAATCACGTCTAAACTTGTATGGAGTAATCTTAGACTCTACATGTAGGTAATAATTTTTCTTATTTTCCATACAAAAAGTGAAAAAATCCATATTAAAAACGTCGAGGCTGCCCCCCCCTACGCGCCTTCGGCTCTAAAAAGATTCACGTGGTTAGGTATCACGTGTGGAGTCGCGATTATCAAATTCGATTTACACGTGTCAAAATTATTTTTAAATTTAGAGGTTTTATTTTACAGAATTGCTTTTAGATTCTCATAGGCAAAATTAAGGAATTTTAGTGATAGTTTAGTTAGTTTAGTTCGGTGTACAAGAGAATCGGCACCAATCAAAACTTTAAAAAGTCAAATTTGGAATAGCAAAATTGCCATTTTCACTAAATTAAAACTCATTCAGGTGCAAAAACAGTATTGTATCTTTTTTCTGTTCTTTTGCTTATATCTCGAAAATGGTGTGTCCTATCGCTAAAATAATGAAAATTTCGACCCCCTTTATGAAACCCATAAAACTCAACATGTAGGTAATCATTTTTCATGTTTTCTATACAAAAAGTAAAAAACGAAGACGGACGGACGGTAGACGGTGTATTTCTTCTTTTTACTTTTAGTTACTAACATTAGCCATAAGCGAAATTATTGTTACTAACAACCTCAAATTGCCTTGGCTATGGACTTTTTTGTCTGAAATACATGTTTTTTTTATAACTTTTTTATGTTGATTGTTATAAATATAAACATAAACGAATATACACAAACATTCCAGACTTATTTCTTATGCGTACCTACGTAACTTAACAAAATACCATCTATAGGATCAAAACTGTTTAAGCGATCACTACGCTCAATGTTTAGGCGTGTGTGTGTGATCGGTGCACACAAACATTGCATCGCAAGAGTTTAGTAAACTCTGTCGAGTGAATTTTGTGCACGGAGCCTTAAAATATTCGGAAAATAATTTAAAAAAAAAACAAAAAAATAGTAAGCCCACGTACGCACGGACGTAATAAAATCGCGGCTATTTTTTTTCATGTACTTGATTTTTCAACGCGCTGGGACGAGAGTGCGTTCCAGTGCGTTGGATTCTCAACGCTCGGCTTAACACCGAGAGTTCAAAATCCAGTGCGCGATAAAATCCCGCCGCGATTTTATTTCGTCCGTGCGAACGTCGGCTAAGTGACGGTCGATCTTTCAGCTTGCGTATCGTTAGGGGCAGAGGACTTATTAAATTTACGGATATTATTTTTAATAGAAATAGGCAAAAAACAAAAAAAAAAACAAAATTCAAATATCTCGAAAACGGTGCGTCCTAGGCAAAAAATAACCGAAATTTTTCCCCCCCTACGTAACCCCCGTGCAAGCAGCATCCCAACATGAATTTAAGGAAAATTTTTTTTTTTTATATTTCTCAACATGAAAAACCAAAAATCTCTGGTTTTTTTTACACCATCTCATGGTTTTCGACTAGAACAACAATTCATTTCCAGAAAAGATTTTCATCCGAGCCACAACTTTGGAAATATAGAGAGTTTTATTTAAAAAAAAAATCTACAGGTCCTAACTGGAAAAGGTGCATCGTAGGGCCATATTTCTCAGAACCTACATGGTTGCCATGGTCAAGCTTACGATACTGCAATAAAATTGGGTATTTCTTAATTTTATTATTTCCCGAATTAAAAAATCCTCGCTCCGTAGGTTAAAAGGCTACACTCCAACCGGTAAGACTTTCATTTTGATGATAAGGATTCATTTTTTTACGGAAGTCACACCTAAAATGAAAGGGTTATTAGCACATTTAAAAATACGTATTAAAAACAAACCCAAAAAAACCAACCCCAAAAAAAATTCAATGAAAATAAAAGTTACACAAACTAAAACCCAACTACGACAAAAACACATAAAAAATAGTCAACAATAAAGCGCCTACGCGCACAATCGAATTGACCCTCTGCAGCGCGAGCTAGTCTATAAACGCACATTAATACAATAAGTTCGTAAACATTCGCACTAACACATACGTATGCGCATAGTCGACGATAGCCGGAGCGGAGCAGCGAGCGACACAGCCGTCCCGTCTCAGTGCTAACGCACGACTGCCGCCCGCGTCCCGCGCAGAGCGCCTCTGACCCTCTATCTCTAATTAGGGACATTTTCTTTGCAAATATTGATTGATTTACATTTCCAGTTTCAAATTTTTAGTACTTTTAATCACCAATTTTTCAGTGTAAAAATATTTACAAACATCAAAGCCGTTTAGAAGTAGTAGGGAATATTAGCTAAAAATAGCGTTTTGCTAAATATTTTTTTAAGGCTAAAGTATTAGCCATACGAAAAAATCCAGTTTCAAAAATGTTGTTCATGAATCTATAGCAAACATATATTTTTTTCAAATCTTTTAACCAAGCCGTTTATGAGAAGATTGCTTTTAAAAGTGACCGTTTTACGGTACTAAACGGGACTAAGGCCCTTAACCTTCATATTGGTTTTGTAATCTATAAGTAAATAACCATTCGGAGATAATTTTTAAAATTTTAGGTTCATTAGTTTCGGAGATAAGGGGGAATGGTAAATTTTTATCTATTGTCTTAAATATCTTCAAAAGTTATATTTTAAAATTATAAAAAAAAGATTGATGCTTTCAAGATATATGTCAATTCGTCGACTTCGTTGTGACTCTGCCTTTATTTACTCTTCAATTGTGTTACTTTTGTGTCACGATAACACAAAATAAACACAAAAAAATGTACATACATTTTGAAAATGACTCTTACAATGAATTACAAAAATTAATGATCATTGCATTCTTAATAATGCACGCTCTCATCGATTGTGATATTTTTGATTTCTGAGCAGATTTACGGCCTTCCGTAGGTATCAATATATGTATAGAGGGACCTTTTAGATTAAAAAGTGTTCCACACAAAGACACAACGGTCCCCCGACAGCAATGACAATTTTATTTATCTTTTTAGTTAGCAAGTAAATGAGTGTTCTTTCGCTTTGTATATACAGATTAAATAAATAAATAAACTTTATTGAAACAAAAAACTCAGTTTACAGAAACTCTGTGTTCGATAACAACTGCATTAGTATAATACTGTGTCGCAGTCATTAACGCCCACCTCCAAAAAGTCTGAGACAAAATTGAAACTAAAACAAATCAAATAAGAAATAAAAATAAGAAAATAAAATTAAAATAAACCAAAACTTAAAAATTAAAACTGAACAAAATTTCACCGTATTTTTATGTGAGATTGTGTTTGTTTGGAAGGATTGTGTAGTTTTGAGCGTGGTGTGTGTATTTGTGTGTGGTATGTGTGTGTGTGTGGGAAAGAAGCGTCAGTTTGTGCCGGGGGTGTGTGTTTGCGCATGTTATACATATAAAGGACAATTAGAGAGTGAGTTTAAGTTTTTACATATGTTTCTAATTCTTCATAAGTAAGTGTATGAAGTGATCCGTCGACATTCTCGCAAGGTCAATGGATATATATTGAGCCGTTTATTTACTCGATTATACAAAGTGGAGCTAAGAAAGTGATATTGCCGCCGAACCTTTTTTTTTAGTGACTTTTGTGGACATGATAATTACTCAGATTGATTACAGTTGTAACAGCAATCATATAATTGCGTTTTATTAAAATAGGTTTTTTTTACTTATATTTATTTATTTTTTGTATAGATTCTTTTCTACATATTTTGTGAATGTGAGAACGCTGTAGGCTTAGTGGATTGTAGACCTGTTGACCATTTTCTATTTTGTTAAGTACTTGGTACTTATTGAAAGACCTGCACTGTCCTCCCATACCTAGAAACTTGTTATATGAAAGTATTGTAAAAGCCAATTATTTTTAAAAGAGTAACCGTGGAGTTTCTTGCCGGCTCTTCTCCATAGGAAACGACCAATTGGAACCGTGCACCTAGCTTCTGACGTTTCATAAGTGCCCATGTAGGTTTATGTGAAAAAAAATATTTTGATTTTGAACAACTAATACAACTTGTTTTTTACTTTTTAGTTACTTTTTTGGTAGGGCAGTTGTGTTTTTTATTAAGTATAACTAGTAAGTCCATAATAAAAATAAACATGTTTTACCTGCACTTAGGGTGTCCCTCAGCACTGACACTACAATCTCCTTGGAAACAATAGTTGTGACAGACTGAAACCTCGCATTTCTCGCCGATGTAACCCTGTGTACATTCACAACGAGATTCCCCGTTAACTTTCGTGCCATGGACACACGACAGGCTAACATCTGTAGTAACATTGAGGGAGGCGCTGTCGTTGGTCTCTGAGTTAATTGGTAGCAGTCTCTTTTGAGTTTCACAGTTTTTAATACCCTGCGTTTGATCCTCAATTTTGTAGTTGGAGGCCATAGCTGTTGTAGGAGACAAAGCTTTGACAAACAAAAATTGTTTAGGTTCGACCTCCTTGTCGTGCGGTGGATTCCTTATTAATTGCGAAAAGGTCTCATACCTCCTCCAGTAGATAAAATCTTTTGATACCAACAATGCACGTGCCATACTGTAGTCTCGTTCAGTGTATAATGTTCTTCTGTTCTCTCCATTAAAATCTGCACTTTCAATAGATATTTGAAAATTACTGCTATAAATTAGATTATTATCTATCCAGTATATTTTCTGTGTCTGATGGTCAATGGCTAAGCCGCCTCGCTCATAACAATTCTTGACTATTACAACTTCTCTATCAGAGCCATCATATCGAGCCCTCTCTATCTTACTGGCTGTGCCCCAGTAAATATACCTGTAATTTGGAAACCGTTAGGGAAATGTTCTTAACATCAGCCTACAAAATATCCCTTCTCAAAAACGAACAACTTTTAATAAAAACAGTTATTTAGAAACATCATCTTCACTCACAAATGTGATTTATAGGGTTATTCCCAAAGTACTTCAAAAAGAGTTCCCAAACTACTCCATGAAAAATTTAATATTTTTAATTAGGTTTTGTTACATTTTTTTTTATTCAACATTTAAAAATATTCAAAAAGCAAGTGACAAAATTAAAAAAGTGGAGTTCTGGATTCAGGAGTCTGAAAAACATGAAAAACAAATAATAAAAAATCTAAAATGATATCTGGCAATTAAGCCTAACTTAATTATTAAAATTCAACAATAAAAAATATTTAAAAATCAAATGACAAAATTAAAAAAGTGGGGATTCAGAACTTCCATGGCTTAATAAACAATAAAAAAAGTGAATTCATGGTCTTTGGGGCCAGGGGTAGGTATCTTGTTTATGTACCACCAGTTTACCTTAATGGTATGCCATTAGAGAAGAGAATACAAGATTGAATATCTTGGCCACATACTTAATCCTGATCTCAGGGACGATGATGATATAGGACGGGCGCGGAGGGCCCTGTCGGTTAGAGCGAACATGCTGGCTCGTAGCTTTGCTCGTTGTTCAGTAACCGTTAAAATTACTCTTTTCAGAGCGTATTGTACTAAGTTTTACACGAGCAGCCTGTGGGCTAGATATACTCAAAAATCGTACAGTGCCCTCCGCGTGCAATACAAAAACGCGTTCAAGGTACTGTTGAGGCTGCCCCGCTACTGCAGCGCATCAGGGATGTTCGCGGACGCACATGTGGATTGTTTCTTTGCCACAATGCGTAAGCGCTGTGCGTCCCTGGTGCGTGGGGTGTGGGACGGCAACAACAGTATCCTGATACTAATTTTGATCAAACTGGACTGTCCGTACGTGAATCGCTGCTGCGTCATATCCCATGAAATGGTGCAGCCGCAGTAAAGCGTCGGACAGTACTGCCGCTATGTATATAGTACTGGAATTTGTTAAGGATGTAGTTATTCTTAATTACTAAAATAGGATAAGTTTACTAACAAATGAGTCATGGTTACTTTATTATACAAATCAATAAAATATAATAATTAAAATATAAAAATAAAATAATTAAAAAACCTCATGACATTAATTAAAATAACTATAAATAAAATAAATACTAATAAATACTAGTAATATCATCGAAAATTTATATTTGTTTAACAAACTTGCAATCCAGTACATGTACCTACTGACTGGATGCTTGTTTTGTTCCAATTTACTACATATTATGTTGCCGTGCCCTAACCGGGTTTCGTGTTGGAACATACTAACTTATATGTAACAACTAAATGTACACATGAATTCAATAAAGAGTTTGAGTTTCAGTATTAAATAAATTGAATTGAATTATCGTAAAAAGCCAACAAAATGCTAAACTTAATTTTTTCTTTTAAGAGTTTTTGTGACTGACTGTAATGAAATACATGTATTTTATAGGTAATTATGTAAATGGAGCAGTTTAAGAATTGATAACGAATAATTGATGGAGTACTTTGAGAATACTTTCAGATACCTATGGAGCAGATTGGGAACAAAATAATAAGTATTTTTAAATAATAATAATTCCTTGGAGTAACTTGGGAATTAATGTATGAGATTCTTATCTTTTTAGAACAAAAGAATGGAGTGGTTTGGGAATAACCATATTAAATAAAAAAAAATTCATCACTCGGTTACATTGGGGAACGCGTATTTTTTTTTTACTTTACTTCACTACTCTATTGTTTAGCGGTTTAAAGAATACACCAACCTTCTACAACATGTTACAAAAACCCTGTCCGATCCGCGAGGGTGTTGTCATGTTGCATATATCACGCCGCACCCCGACCAAATGGGTTAAGGTGGGTGTACGAGGGAACACGGGGTGGTTTTAGTCAGTAGAAGTCTGACAGATCCCCCCGTCCGCACCAGGACGGAGGATATCCATAAGTATTTCCAACCCGTTACCAAAATAAATAAATAAAAGTTTAGAACTGTAACCAACCGCGCGCGAGACGATTGAGCGCTACTTCTAAGTTGATCGTTTTCCATAACATATTTGGAAATCCAATAAAAGTTCATCGAATGTTTTTGCGTGGTTACTTTACTTTGATTGATTTGTTGTATGCCACCGCCATGGTACACAGCAAAAACAAAGCGTCATCAACACCTCTACCGGTGGGTAATTTAACTATTTTACGACATAATCATTTGGCCACATCATGAAGTAGTTTCACATTTATATTGTGAATTAATTGTTCATATCGTCAAACGTTGAGTATTCAATGATCTAGCCAGACCACATCATGATGTGACCAGCGGTTGATGGTATACTTCATCAAAACACTTAATGAAATAATCAATTCTAAAATCTGGTTACGATATATCGATATAGTGCCAAATGGCTGTGTAACATTCGGATGGACGGGCAGGACGAAATTATAAGGGCTCTTGCCATTTAGCATACATCCAGTT
This sequence comes from Agrochola lychnidis, assembly GCA_963680765.1. Classification (NCBI taxonomy): domain Eukaryota; kingdom Metazoa; phylum Arthropoda; class Insecta; order Lepidoptera; family Noctuidae; genus Agrochola; species Agrochola lychnidis. Next base: position 17,280,607 of record OY796872.1, read on the forward strand.
ATCACCATTTCAAACATAAAAATCCATTCCACATTATCAACAAAATGCTTCTTTCTAATTGTCTGGTTTTACATCAATGAAACTGGACTGCGAATTTCGACCATAAACAATTACCTACATAACAATATCACGCCTTGTTTCCCAGAAGGGTTAGGCAGAGGTGTACCCATAGTAGGTACACCCACATTTCGCAAGTAATGTTTAAGTCCCATAGGGGGCGAATTATATAAAAAGAATTTAATACAGTTTCGGATGGGGCTTGACGGCAATACTTGTTTGTTGGTATATTGTAATAACTAATAGTTCATAAAGTTCAATAAGAATTTGGTGAGTTATGAAACTATACGTACCCTTCACAGCCATCCACGGTAATACAGAAGATAGTCTCATCCCCATCCAACTTGATTAAAAGATTTTGTTCAACTGCGTTGGCATATCCAGATTTTGAGAAAATCGAGTTTGTACTTCCCAGTCCTGTTTCAGTCCAAAAGAGTAATTGTGTGATCGGGTCGTAGGCGATCCGTACAGTTGCGTATTTATCACTTCTAACTAAGAATATTATTTTCCTGGTTGCTATGTTAAAGCTATAAATAGAAAAGTTCTGATAGTTGTTTTGATCAGCAACCAGCACACTGTTGTGTACTGGATCGTAAGCTAATGATGTGATTTCATCTGACGGAATGTCTTCTATATGTGTTCGTGTTCCATAATTGTCATAAAACTCTAGTTGCTTGTCTCCGGCCACGGCGACGTCTGAAACATGAAAATACAAATTTCTAAGCTGATTAAAATCTTCTCTTTCCTAACGTTTCCTCTTCTTTCACTAAAATACGCTATTCATTGTACAAGTTTTCAAACTACTTGCATTCTCGCCAGTCTGCTTTTCAGTTTTATTGCTAGATTAGGGAACTTACGAAACAATATCGAGGGTTCACGGGCTATTTGTATTAAGCGTCATCCTAAATAAATTTCGTAACATAGGGCGTTAGAATCGTTTTGCCTGCTTCTGAAATACATACTTGATGTCGCTTAAAGCGAGCGGAGCGAGAGGAAATAGCAGGCCGTCACCTCCTTCTGCGAAGCGGTAATGCTCGCGAAGGAGGAGGCGGAACGCGTGAGAGAGAGGCAAATTTCGCGCCCTCACACCCCTAACTGCCGCAATAGGAGGAGACGGCCGGGGCGGGAATTGCGAGCCGATTACCGGCCACTGTAGGCGCGGGCTTGCGGATGGTGAGCAATGGGTAGATCGCCGTCCGATAAGGACCAAGCCCGGGTCGACGGCGCGTTGTGTTCCACGCGCGCCTCAAAGAGATGTCAGCAGAATGGACGGGGTCCGCTAGGACCAATGCCTGCCGGGGGTTCGAAGAAAACCGATAGGGAAATCGTGGCCCCCGGCAACAGGGCAACCGAAGGAACACGGGTGGGTTTTAGTCAGTAAGAGTCTGACACGCCCTCCCGCTCCACCCAGAGCGGGAGAAGTTATTTGATAATTTCCCACCCAAAAAAAAAAAAGTAGTAAATAATAAATCCTTTTGATCGGCTATTACTTTCTGATACTTCAGGTGCTTAAGCTGAATAGCCTGATTCTATTTTAGTATCGCGGTGGTTGTTAATACATTTAACCTTACGCTACAATAACACCGAGTGTCACTTAAATCCTTTTTCTTTAACCTATAATATACAGTTTATGGTGCTTGAATCATTTAGCCTGTTTTCAAATAAAACTGATTTGAGGTAATTTTGTAAAAAGCGACATATATAGCTTAAAAAAATGAAAACTAGACTAGATTGTGCGGATTTTGTAAAGGAAATCAAAATAGGCTAAATTTTCGTAAAAATATTGATACTTTTAAATGTTTTTTTTTTTCCTAAAAATCAAACTTTAAAATGCTCTCCTGTAAAATTCCAAAAACGGCGCTAAATACAAAACGCCCGTGAACTCTCGAATATGCGTATGAATCCCAGAGGTATCTACTACCGAACCATATTTTTTTCCTATTACAACATGAGTGACTACGCGAATGCTACTAGTAAATAGATAATGGATTTTGAAAAGAGCTATTCCCAAAGTACTCCAAAAAGAGTTCCCAAACTACTCCATGAAAAATGTAATATTTTTAATTAGGTTTCATTCTACTCCATGATAATATTTAAATGTTCTCAAAGTACTCCACTCCATTTTAATCAAAAAGCTAATTTAAATATGTACCGGATTACTATAAAAGGGTAGCTGCCGTATAGTCAGGCTCAAAAGCTTTGCAAATATATTTTTAAGTATAAAGAATTTTTTAAATAAAAGACTATAATATTATTCAACAATCATTTTGTGTCTTACATTTTTTTTAATTCAACATTTAAAAATATTCATAAATCAACTGACAAAATAAAAAAAGTGGAGCTCTGGATTCAGAAGTTTAAAAAACATGAAAAACAAATAATAAAAAATTTAAAATGATATCTGACAAATAAGCCTAACATAGTTATTATAATTCAACAATTAAAAATATTCAAAAATACACTGACAAAATAAAAAAAAAGTGTGTATTCAGAAATTTCATGGCTTAATATACAATTTTAAAAAAAAATTGAATTGAGGCCAGGGGTAGGTATCCTGTTTATGTACCACCAGTTAACCTTAATTGTATGCTAGAAGAGAATACTAGATTAAATATCTCGGCCACATATTTACTTCAAGACGAAAGTCTTTGACCAGTGCGTGTTGCCAGTGATGACCTATGGTACTGAAACATGGTCGCTCACAATGGGCCTTATCAGAAGGCTAAAAGTCACCCAAAGGGCAATGGAGAGGGCTATGCTTGGAGTACCTACGTGATCGAATCAGAAATGAGGAAATCCGCAGGAGAACCAAGGTAACCGACATAGCCCGAAGAATTGCCAAACTTAAGTGGCAATGGGCAGGGCACATTGCTCGCAGAACGGATGGCCGATGGGGCCGAAAGATTCTGGAGTGGCAACCGCGTACCGGAAGACGTAGCATTGGAAGGCCTCCCACAAGATGGACCGATGACCTTGTGAAGGCCGCAGGAATCCGCTGGATGCGGAAAGCACAGAATCGGTCGAAATGGAGGTGCTTGGGGGAGGCCTTTGTTCAGCAGTGGACGTCTTTCGGCTGAAATGATGATGATGATATTTACTTCTGATCTTAGGGACGATGATGATATAGGACGGGTGCGGAGGGCCCTGTCGGTTGGAGTGAACATGCTGGCTCGTAGGTTTGCTCGTTGTACGGTAACCGTTAAAATGAGTCTTATCAGAGCGTATTGTACTTCGTTTTACACGAGCAACCTGTGGGCTAGATATACTCAAAAATCTTACAGTGCCCTCCGCGTGCAATACAAAAACGCGTTCAGGGTACTGTTGAGGCTGCCCCGCTACTGCAGCGCATCAGGGATGTTCGCGGACGCACATGTGGATTGTTTCTTTGCCACAATGCGTAAGCGCTGTGCGTTCCTGGTGCGTGGGGTGTGGGCGGCAAGAACAGTATCCTGATCCTAATTTCGATCAGGCTGGACTGTCCGTACGTGAATCGCTGCTGCGCCATTTCCCATGGAATGGTGCAGCCGCGGTGAAGCGTCGGACAGTACTGCCGCTATGTATATTGTACAGGAATTTGTTTAGGATGTAGTTTGTCTTTATAACATAGGATAAGTTTACTAACAAATGAGTCATGGTTACTTTATTAAATAAATTAAATTGAATTATCGTAAAAAGCAGTGTTATTGGGTTTTTCTATCTGGAATTTCTCAGTAGCAGCCCGGAGTCTGGATTTGTGCCCGGTTGATGGCAATAGGCTCGCCCCCTATTACATGGGACTTAAACGTAACTGGCGAAATGTGGGTGTACCTGCTACAGGGACACCTCTGCTCAACCCTTCGGGGAAACAAGGCGTGATGTTATGTTACGTAAATGGAGCAGTTTGAGAATTGATAACGAATAATCGGTGGAGTACTTTGAGAACAATTTCAGATATCTATGGAGCAGATTGGGAACAAATAATAAGTATTTTTAAATAATTTTAATTCCTTGGAGTAACTTGAGAATTAGTGTATGAGATTCTTATCTTTTTAGAACAAAAGAATGGAGTAGTTTGGAAATAACCCAACAAGGAACCCTTAATACATAGTTTCGCCATGTTTTCTGTCTGTCCGTGGCTTAGCTCAGAGACTCTTAGTACTAGAAAGCTGTAATTTGGCAAGAGTATGCAAATATTAGTCACGCCGACGAAGTGGTAAAACAAAATCAAGTTTTTTTTTAGGTGATCTCGATGTATTATTATAGGTGTCCCCCTTGTTTCGCAGACTTTTCACAGTATTTCGTTTCGCAGAAAATGTTTCATATTATAATATTTAGTCTTTGTATTTTTATTTCGAATATTATTATTTTCACGACAATTTACTCGAATTAAACATATTTCACAGAAACATAATTCGATTAATTTTATTGTCACATTTTTATATAACAAACTTATCACACAGTAGAATTATTTTTTAACGAATATTGTTTGTTCGGTGTATTTTCCCATGGTATTTTATTTCAACGAAAATGTAAAAATAGACGTTATGCTATCCATAATTTTAGAAGGGTACATAATATTTGAACGTCGAAAATTAAGTGTCGAATGAGGACTTGGACTACAGGAGCGAGCGAAGCGAGCTCGGGACTTGGTGTACCCCGACTCGGATAGGTTAGGTTGGTAATTTTTTTTAACCACACAGAAATAGAAGCTCTGCGAAGCGGTGTTCCGTCGACTACACCGACAAAATAAAATTATTTCATGTGTGAAATAAATGTATTTCATGCACATTTTTACGTCACTCGATGTTTTTCTTGGTAATAATAAGTTTTATATTAACTAAACAATATGAGGATAAAGAATATTTAATTTGTTATTGTATGATAATTATGAATATCAAAACGTTTTTTATTTGTAACAAAAATTAAAAATTAAAGTTTATTCAAAGTAAGTATTCTGCGTATTGATTATTCTATGAAATGATAATATGAGAAAAAATTTATGTGAAACAAAATTCTATGAAAATTTTATCTATAAAACAACGTACAACCGTTATCTATACTAGTATATTATAAAGAGGAAAGATTTGTATTTTTGTATGATATGAATAAACTTAAAAACTACTGGACCGATTTGAAAAATTCTTTTAGCAATGGATAGCTACATTATCAGCGAGTAACATAGGCTATATGTTATCCCCGTACTCCCACGGGAACGGGAACATCGCGGGTGAAACCGCGTGACGTCCGCTAGTTATATCTATGGTAAATTTTGTTAGAGTCAAGTGCCCCCTGCCAGCTAAATGGTTAGTTCTGGATTTGTGAAAAAAATCACGGCAGTACTAAATAAAACGAAATTAAAAGGAAAATTGGCGCCGGCGTGCGTGTATGACCAGATGTATGAACGTAAACGAGGCAAAAGGACTATGTAAGGATCCTAGCAGGTGGCGTTCTGTAGTTTCTGCCTACCCCCATGGGAAGAAGGCGTGAGTTTATGTATGTATGTAAAAGGAAAATTATCACAGCTAACTTAGGCTTTACAAGTAAACGAGTAATAAACGATTTTGCAATTGCAAAAACTTAAGTTTGTTCTTGAGAAAAATTCATCCCAACTACGGAAGCCTTCATTGTGCGTGGTCCGACTCGCACTTGGCCGGTTTTTTACTGTGGTGTTTTTAAGTTTAAACCGGTTTTTTTGTTTTTTGTTTCTAGAGCTAGCTTTGCGACCAAGGCATACAATTATTGGTAGACTAGCTTCCGCCGGTGGCTTCGCCCGCGTGATATCTTTTTAAATTATAGCCTAGCTCATTTCAACTACGAAACCCTTCATTGTGCGTGATCCGATACGCAACTGGCCGGTTTTTTTTAAATTAAAAAGTAACAAACTTATCAATATTATCGTTGAAATTCAACACGACAAACAACTCTTGTACTCACCCCAGGAGAAGGATTGCACCAACCCGACGTACAGCGCTAACAACGCCAACACACCCTCTGTTCTATACATTATGTACTGCAAACAACGTTGTTTCAACAAAGGCAGATGATGCGTCCACCCTGGTCACCGCTCGTGAGATATAAAAGTAAATCACTAGTTTTCCTCAAACGTAAAGTTTTTTGTAGCAATACCAGGCATATTGATAACCCGAGGGGTCCTCTGATAAGAGAGGCTCCAAGTAGGAATATCATTCACTTATACAGGGTGCATTTTCCAAGTGTGCGTGAATAGCCGAATCTGAAACTATAAGGGACTAGCAAAAACAAGCGCCCGAGGCGCGTCTAGTACGCTGCGTTTTGGGCGCTCAATAAATTTGTATGAATTTCTATGTAACGAATATAAAGCACTGCTATCCTAGACGCGCGTCGTGTGTGCGTCTAGCGCGCGTCGAACGCTCGTATGACGAGCGCCCTCCCCGAGCGCCCTTAGAGCGCTCTTAGGGCGCCCTCGACGTGTTCCTTTTTTAAGGTTCCGTAGCCAAATGGCAAAAAACGGAACCCTTATGGATTCATCATGTCTGTGTGTCTGTCCGTCCGTATGTCACAGCCACTTTTTTCCGAAACTATAAAAACTATGATGTTGAAACTTGGTAAGTAAATGTATTCTGTGAACTTAATTTAATTTAATCACTGAATTTATTGTAATCAATCTTAATAATTTATTTTTACTATTATCTGAACTATGTATTACTTGTTTTAATTAATTAATTGTGTTTTATCTGCGCATAATGTAGTGCATGCTGTGCTTTTCTTTAAGTAATGAGGCGCTTAGACTTAAGTTTGCAATGTACAAATTGATGTATGTTTCACAAATAAACGTATTGATTGATTGACATTTCTGTCTGAAATAAATTCTTGTTATTACCACGTAAACATCCACCGAAAATTGGTTTGAACGAGATCTAGTAAGTAGTTTTTTTTAAATACGTCATAAATCGTAAACCACAATTTACCTTTCATTCAATGTTACTTGCTGCTACGGAACCCTTCATGGGCAAGTCCGACTCGCACTTGGCCGCTTTTTACTATTTGTCGTTTTCTCTGCATCAGATACCTATAAACTTAAAAGAAACACAGTTATACTGAGCATATTAAGGGTTCAAAAGTTACTACCTACAACATGTGGAAATCTTGTTGTGTTTGATGAGCGTCTAACGCGTCTTTAACGCAGCATATTGAGCGCGCGCCTCGGTCACTTGTTTGCGTCCAGTAGTGCTATTCTGTAACCATCTCACCGTGTTATCTTAGGTGAAGTGAGCGTGGAGTGAGCTGTCAGTTGCTAAGGATTGACACTATTGGCAGCTCACTTCACCTAAGCTACCACGGTGAGATTTTTACAGAATAGTACTACTGATAATATGTTTTTTTGTCCGTACCGTACCTCCGTTTCGTATCAAGGTCGCAATCCTAGAAAGCTAGTTTGGAAGCCCGTTTGTTACGGTACGGAGACGCCGCCGTACCACCGTACCGTACCGACGCTGATACGAAACGGACGTACGATATGGACAAAAGAATATATCTGGACGCAGCTTAAGGCTCCGTGCCGCCGCACCGCACGAAATCACTGATTTTGATCAATTTTGTTTATTCGTTGTGAGAAAGGGGACGAGAATTTAAACAAAATTATTTGTGATTTGAAAAGTCCAATTCTTCGTCTTGTACATAGGGGAAAGGGATTTTTGAAATAAATTAAGGATTCGTGGGAAATCACTAAAATTCGCAACAAGTTTTCCAAAAAATGACGCGAGACTGACGTTTGATCGTTTCGTTAGAAGAAACTGCTTTTGATGTTGAAAATTAAAAAATATCATCAACATCATTATATGGTCTACTTGTACATAGGGGAACCAGTTTTTTCAACTTTCATACAAAATATAGCAGAAAAAAAATGTTGAAATAACGTAACTTTCTCAAAACTTCAAGCCAAATAAATATTTTTTTCTAATACTTAGAAACACTTTTAAGAAATTTAAAAAATTCTATATTAATTTTAAGTTAATTGTTTAATAGAATCTAAATTTTATTTTATAAATAAACAATTACTTAATTACGTAAATAAATGGCAAAGTGAACTATATAAACGATCGCGGAAAATCTATTCCGTCAGTAGCGAACGGGCCTTCCCAGCGTGACGACGTATCACTTTGCGTCGCAGCACGCACACACGCACGTACGTGTCCGATGTTAACATATTCCAGAAATTGTACGTCGACTACCACATTTTGATCCGCATTTTATTTTAAAGTACTTTGCTTGTTTTTGAAGAACATTAAAATTTTGCATGCCTGGCAATAAATAAAATACCGGTGTACGTGTGTTCGTAATTCTTCTTATCCTAAACGGCTTGACTGATTTAGATGTTTTTTTTTTTTAATTCTTTTTGTGTAACTTGTATGGTTCATAACTATAGTTGGACTCGCGTGGCGCTGTTGTCGCAGGACAACATCTGCCTGCTGGGTTCACTAGTTATATTTTGACTTTAGATTTCATAGTTTTGAATGATTTTTGGTAGGGGAAAAAGTTATGGGTTCGCGTCACCGATATGCCCGCGCCGATATGCTGTTGTAGCAATAAGTGAAGTATTTTTGGAACGAAGTTCTTTAACGCTACTGAAGACTACTTTAAGTCAAAATAAAGATCCAAGATGACGGCTGCGAACATTTAAAAATATTTCGTCATGGGTATCGTTTTCATAGTTTTCGAGGATGCTAAAGCTGATAGTGAGGTCAAAATATAAATCCAAGATGGCGGCTGTGACAATATTCAGATTTTTCGTCATAGGTGTCTTTTTCATAGTTTTTGAGGATTCTAAAGCAGATTTTGATGTCAAAACGTAAATCTAAGATGGCGGCTGCGAAAATTTTCACATTTCTTCATAACATCACGCCATCAATTTCAAAGTGTTGGGCCCTTTGAAATTGATGGCGTGATGTTATGAAGAAATCTCATTTCCGCAACTTTTTCGCGCAAGTGGGTTCGCGCAAGTGTCTTTCGCGAAAATGTCTTTCGCGCAAGTGTCTCAGATCCCTTTATGGATACTGGTGCCAATTCTCTTGTCACAAATTAATGCCTCAAAACTAGACTAAAAATCACCAAAGTTTCGTTCATTCCTGTCAAACGATGATTTCCCATCGTGAAATAATTATAGAATATATTTTATTTTGACAGCACTAAGATGGCAATATGGTGCCGATTCTCTTGTATACCGAACTAAACTTACTAAACTATCACTAAAATTCCTTACTTTTGGCTATGAAAATCTTGAAGCTATTCTGCAACAAAAATTTTCTAAATTAAATTTAAATATATTTTGACACACTAAAATTATATTTGACAATCGCGAGTCCACGTGGTACTTGTTTGCCTTACCCTGTGAATTTTTTTAGAGCTGGAGGCGCACAGGGGGCAGCCTTGACGTTTTTATATAGAATTTTTACTTTTTGTAAGGAAAATAAGAAAAAATATTACCTACATGTAGAGTGTCGCGATTAAAAATAGTCAGATTTAGTTAGACATGGGTGCCGATTCTCTTGTACACCGAACTAAACTAACTAAACTATCACTAAAATTCCTTATTTTTGACTATGAGAATCTCAAAGCTATTCTGCAAAATAAATTCTCTAAATTTAAAAATAATTTTGACACATCTAAATCGAATTTGACAACCGCGACTCCACACGTGATACCTAACGACTCCACACGTGATTCTTAAATTCAGAATAGCAAAATTGCCATTTTCACTAAACTAATATCTCAGTGCCATCTTAGTGCTGTCAAACTAAAATATAGTTAAGTTGTGTCACTTTAGTCTATTTCAGAATGGGAAATCGTCGTTTGACAGGAATAAACTAAATTTTGGTGATTTTTAGTTTAGTTTAGAGGCATTTGTGACAATGTTTGTGAGAATCTCTTGTCACAAATGCCTCTAAACTAAACTAAAAATCACCAAAATTTAGTTTATTCCTGTCAAACGACGATTTCCCATTCTGAAATAGACTAAAGTGACACAACTTAACTATATTTTAGTTTGACAGCACTAAGATGGCACTCAGATATTAGTTTAGTGAAAATGGCAATTTTGCTATTCTGAATTTGACGTTTTTAACCTAAAATTTAGATTTTCTAACTAAATATGACTATTTTTTTATCGTGACTAAAAACATTTGGAATAAAATTGTTTGTCATGAACTAAAATTCACACCAACACCTCGACTTCAGATGAAAAAACAGTACCGAATATTTTTTTTTTCTTTTGCTTATATCTCGAAAACGGTGTGTCCAATCGCAAAAATAATGAAAATTTCGACACCCTTTATAATACCCTTAAACCTCTAACACTCTACATATAGGTAATATTTTTTCTTATTTTCCACACAAAAAGTGAAAAATCCATATAAAACACGTCGAGGCTGCCCCCCCTGCGCGCCTCCGGCTCTAAAAAGATTCACGTGGTTAGGTATCACGTGTGGAGTCGCGGTTGTCAAATTCGATTTAGATGTGTCAAAATTATTTTTAAATTTAGAGAATTTATTTTGCAGAATAGCTTTGAGATTCTCATAGTCAAAATTAAGGAATTTTAGTGATAGTTTAGTAAGTTTAGTTCGGTATACAAGAGAATCGGCACCAATAGCGAATTTTTCATTTTCACTAAATTAATAACTCATTCAGTTGCAAAAACTGTACTTTATCTTTTTTCTGTTCTTTTGCTTATATCTCGAAAATTGTGTCTTATCGCAAAAATAATGAAAATTTCGACCCCCTTTATGAAACCCATAAACCCATAAAACTCAACATGTAGGTAATAATTTTTCATGTTTTCCATACAAAAAGTATAAAATTCCATATAAAACAGAATTGTTATAAATATACTAAACGAATATTATACACAAACATTCCAGACTTATTTCATAAGCGTACCTACGTAACTTAACAAAATACCGTCTATAGGATCAAAACTGTTTAAGCGATCACTACGCTCGATGTTTAGGCGTGTGTGCGTGAACGGTGCACACAAACATAGCATCGCAAGAATTTACCTAAACTCTGTCGAGTGAAGTCACAGCCAGGAGCCTTAAGGAATAGAGAAAAATACTAACAGGAGTCTCGGAGCCGATTTTGTTGAAAACTAAAACTGTATCATTCGATTTTTGAAAAATAAATTTTCATAGCCGAAGAACACACCTGCATTATTCCACCAGCCAATGGTTTTGTTTTAAGGCTCCCACTGACAGGCGAGACGCGACATCGGTAAAACAATTTCCGTGATATTTTCATAGAAATTGTTTCACCAGCACGCGTAGCATGACCACCGTAGAAACGAGTTTTGTCTACGGAAGAATAGACAAAATGACAGATTGTGATTGTTTATCTGTCATTTTGTCTACTCTTCCGTCGACAAAACTCGTTTCTACGGTGGTCATGCTACGCGTGCAGAGTGACGTCGCGTCGGCGTCGTCGCGGCGGCCCTGTCTGCGGGATCCTTTTTGAACTAAATTCTGTAAAGAATTCTCCTTTAAAGTAACTTCAAGCGACAAAATAAGGGAAAGTATGTCATTACTTCCCAGAATTTAATCTGTATTAACAACACTATCGGATGGTGCAATAAGTGTGTTTTTTTTAAATCGATATCTAATGATACCGTTTTACTTTTCATTCAAATCGGCACTGAGACTCGTATAAGTTTTTTCGCAAATTTTTATGGTTTTGAATTAAGCCATCCACGTATACTTCAAAGTATCAGCCTGTATATACCACCGTTTCGGCTAATATAAACAATTGATAACATAGTATGTTTAAAAATATATATATTACTAGCTGATCCCGGCAAACGTTGTTTTGCCAATTATTTGTTTGGGGTGGACAACCCTTATCACTTAGGGGTATGAAAAATAGATAGTAGCCGATTCTCAGACCTATTGAATATGCATATAAAATTTGGTAAAAATCAGTAAAGCCGTTTCGGAGGAGTAAGGTAACTAACATTGTGACACGAGAATTTTATATATAAGATGTAACACTAGCCCCTGCTCTGCACGGGTACATTCCATTGACATGTCAAAACATCCAGATTTCTATTTTTCTGTGCTATATTTAAGTTAAATAATAATGTAGTAAACATAATAACCCTTCCAGTACATTCTCTAAATGATGGCGACACCGCATCAATATCCATTGATAGGTTTAGAAGAACTCGGACACAGAGACACGAAATGAAACTATGTTTTATACTGCTTAATATAAAATCAAAGATCGTCGATCAGTCGTTATAATATTATTATCTATGTTTATCTGCAGAGGGTCAAAGGAGACGGAAACGATTACATACACTCTTGGGCCTGAATAGTAACGAGATGTAAATGGTGTGAATTTATATATTCATACATACATTAGTGTATTGCAGTGACTACTTGCTATCCCACAATTCACATAGCGATCCATAGTTTCAACAATATCCAATCCACAAAGCGGCGGTAAAATCCATTATAACAATTTCAAGTCAATCGTGTGAGCGATCTTCGGTGTCCAGTGTGAAAGCAAGGGTCGTACAAGGTAGGCAGGGACAAAATCCGTAAAAATCAAAGCAGTGATCGTTGAAAATGAAAAATAATTGGGAAAGCAGTCAAAACACATCGGAAAACATGAAATAAGTGACAGCTGTCTAATTCTAGTAGGGATGGGCGTTGCGACAACGAACCGTTTACAAAGACCGTTTTGTGATGATGAAACCGTTTTACGTCCTGAGTTCAACTTCAAACAGTCTTCATTGCACAAACCAGTCTTCGAATCACTTGGTGCGATTCGTTGGTTTCATAGTTACAGAAGTAGCGGTATCTCTTGTATGTCACAGCAAGTGTATCATGTCCGGATTATTATTTAACTAGCTTTTGCTTGCGTCTTCGCCCGCGGGGTGGTCGGAAATTATCCCACGCGAACGTACTATCGGTATAAAAACTATTCTATGTCCTAACTTAGGTCATGGTCTACCCATGTGTCTCCAAATGTGTGTAGCCATTTTAGCGTGAAAGCGTAACGAACAAATAAATTCACTATCGCATTTGTAATTTTTTGTTAGGATTTCCGATGCATGTTATCGCGATTCTGGATGCACCGTAGATACTATCTATATTTGTGGGATGCATGGGTGATCCATGGCTTTAAAATAGTACTTTCCGTCTTATTATACAAAGCGTCTTATTTCAAACTTCAGCAATAATCTGCCATCATATGCACATCCCATCTGCCCTTATATCGTTCCTCCATGGTGCGAATTTCTCGATGGAATCTTTCTCCTTGTTCATCACTAAAGTGGCCAAGATTTTCAGGAAAGTGATCCAGATGGGAGTGTAAATAATGAAGTTTAACGCTCATGTTGCAGCCAAGATCCTTCAGACATAATAACATATGTTGGACCAAGTCTTGGTAGTTTGGTGCTTTAGTATTACCAAGAAAGTTTTTCATTACTGGCACTAATAATTTCCATGCTTTGGACTCTTTTTCATTCATTGTTTTAACAAAATTTTCATCATTAAGTAGAAGACGTATTTTGTGGTTCATCAAATATTCCAGCTTTTAATTTTTCTGTAGTTAGGCCAGGGAATTTCTGTGCAACATACGTCACCATTTGTATCAAGCGCCTTGACGAACTGCTTTATTATACCAAGTTTTATGTGCAGTGACGGTAAATCAGGATAAATCCATTCACTGCGGTTTTTTTAATTAATGCCGTTTATATTGAGAGCAGTGGTGGCCCAGTGGTAATGGCCGCGACTTACGAGTTGTAGGTCGTAGGTTCGAACCCAGGCAGGCGCTTTACTTTGTGTAAATTATTTCATCACCACTGCTCTCAAAACGGTAAAGGAAAACATCGTGAGGAAACCGGCATGTCCTGGAACCGAAAATTCGAAGACATGTGACATCTACCAACCCGCACTGGGCCCGCGTGGTGGATTACGGCCCACTCCCTCTCACAGAGAGGAGGCCTGTGTCCCAGCAGTGGGAACATTTATAGGCTGATGATGATGATGATGATATTAACGACGTAAAAATAGCAATCATCATGGTAATTTTTCGGTTCTCGCCAGATCATGGAGGTTGTGAACTTCAGGGAACTTCTTTTTCCACTTGACCATTGTCGCAAACTAACAACACAATTTTGGCAAACAGTTTTAGGCACCCACAGCTTGTCCAAATTACACACTTGTACTTTAAAATAGTCGGTATACGCGATTTTTACGAAATCTGTCACCGATTTTCTATAGTTTTTAAAAACATATTCACCACAAATAAAGCAAAAACACTCCGGATCGTTTAAATAACGTCTCCTTGATGTGGACATCGCTAAAATTTTATCTTAACTGATATCAACACTGTGTTAAATTCGTAAATGTGAGCCTACCCTCACATAAAATACCAAAAAGCTGTGTACGAAAAATAAAAGCTGATGGATAGAAACGGCTAGTAGATTTAAATTTACTGTATCAAAAACTAAAGAAAAAAAAAAAAAACATCCGGAAAATTTTAATAAGTAAAATTTTGTAACTATGTGTAATCATTCGTTTTTTGTTTCATTCGTCTTGCTCACATAAATATTAAAGTTTAGCAGGTAGACCACAGAAAACTAACTAAATTATTTCGATTTCTGTGGGGTAGACAGATGCAATTCGTTACGAGTATTCACATAATAGAACTTTGTTGGTTCGTGATTATTGTCGGTGACGAGTATTTAGCTATTAGCGGTGTTGTGGTTATTATTTTCAAAATGCTGTCAAATAAAAAGTGAATGCAGTTAAAGTGAATGTAATTTACACAAATTTCGAATGATACCGGACTAAGTGTGAGTGTTATCATTTAAATATTTCATATTTTACTAAACATAAATCTTAATCAAGGGTATTGTTGATAAAACAGAGGTATTGTTGAGACAGAAGATGCCTTTAAAGTTTTAAATTAATTATGAGGTTTAATTCGATTATTTAGTGAATAATAAACAATTAGGTATTATGTGTAATAAATACAATGTTATTCTTTGTTCTAGAGAAATACTGTGAGGGTTAAGAGATATAAGGAAGGGGCTTATTATCGAGCAGCAGCGACGTCAAATGGTGAATGAATATGAAACAAATGGTTTCATACCAACGAGATATTTTGCTGAGTTATTAAAAACACGTCATTATGAACCGTTCGCCGTGCACTCTGAAAGCTTGCATCACTGAAGACCAGCTAGAAAACCGTTTTTGATCTTAAAATATTGACCGTACCAATTTAATAAAAAACAGATTCGTTAGTGCATGAATTTATGCTAACGAATTTTTTTTTAATAAATAAATAAAATATTTATTTGCGTAAAATATGGTATACAATGGTGTTAAATACAAATTTATATGGCACAAACATGTTTAGCTAGGATAAAAACATAGCATTCAAAATTATAAAGTTAGGTGAAGTATAATTACGTCAATCAACCATCAACATTTTTAAAAAACATCAACAATTTTTATTAAAAAATTCTTTTAAACTATCAAAACTGTATTCCAATAACCATTTATAAAACTTAATTTTAAATAATCTTGTATTTAATGTTTTGAAGTGCCTTGGTATTTTGTTAGAGATGCGTACACTAAGCAGTTATTATTGTATTTAGCTAGTCTAGGTAAATCATTCAACACTAGTTTATGAGGATCTCGTCTGTTCCTAGGATTAACATCATTTGCAGTCTTAAATAATTGCTTATTTTTAATTACAAACACACATATTTCGTAAATATAAAGTGACGGTAACGGTAACAAACAAAGTTTCTTAAATATTGAAACATTAATTTAGTAATATAATTATTTTAGGATTAAAATTTGAGGTTTAGTTTGAATCTCCTTTTCGTAAAGAAAATGAATACTTAAGCTATAACCTCAATACCAACCAATATTTACTAAAGCCAAAAAAAAATCGTGTCAAATGTCCGTTCTTTGGGATTGTTCGTCGAATCATTAAGCTCCTTAAGTTCTGAGTTGAGCTACACGATTACTGACAAATGTGTGCACTGACTTGGAGCTTGTTCCAACTCGATGTAGCAGTATGAGCATTCATGATTTTAATTATTTAAAAAAAAACTAAAAAGTTGAACAGTTGTTTTTACTGACAAATATTACCAAAACCTATCTGTTGGGGATTTATTAGGATTTATTGCAAATAAATAGATTCCGATAATTTTATAATCGTGTATTCCATTTTTCACATTAAGTCAAAGAGACAGAATCAAAAAAAGGTTGCAACAAAGGAAATTCTTTAAAATTAAAACTAATCGACTAACGTAAACATTCCCCCGGGCGTTGAGAGATCTTCTCTCAACCAGATTCTTCTGCTTGAGATACCGGAAGAGGGCATATCTTGCTGAATGCTCGCCGAACCACTCCGCACGTTGTCTTAATGTCAGCGACGCGACTGATCCCATCTTTTCCGGGATAAACAGCTGTTACTCGACCTAATCGCCATTTTAGAGGTGGGAGATTCTCATCTTTGATGAGCACGAGAGTATCCTTTTCCAATGGCTTAGTCCAGGATTGCCATTTCACTCGATGTTGCAGCTCTGAAACATACTCTTTGCTCCAACGGGCCCAGAAGTGCTGCCGAAGTTGCTCGATTCTCTGGTATCTGGTCAAATAATTCACGGAACGGTCGTCAAGGTTTGGCGTAGGCAGTGCTATGAGTGGCCGTCCTATTATAAAATGTCCAGGCGTAAGCGGCGACAAATCGCTGGGATCCGATGAAAGTGGTGTAAGTGGGCGAGAATTCAGTAAAGCTTCTATCTGAACTAACACAGTGTTCAGCTCTTCGAATGTAAGGTTACAATTTCCCAGTACTCGCTTTAAATGATATTTGGTAGATTTAATACCGGCCTCCCAAAGACCTCCAAAGTGTGGAGCATAAGGAGGGATAAAATGAAAGTTTATTTCTTCATTTGCTAAATCACTGGATAACGAATTGCAACTACTCTTTATGAACTTACTAATTTCATTACACGCGCCAACAAACGAGGTCCCATTATCAGAGTAGATGTGCTTAGGCTTGCCTCGTCTCGACACAAATCTACGAAGGACCGATAAAAAATTATTACTTGTTAAATCACCTGCCAACTCGATATGTACTGCCTTGGTTGTAAAACATACAAACAGAACAATATAAACTTTAGTAAGGCGACAACCTCGTCCTCGTCTATTTGCTGACATTATAGGTCCAGCATAATCAACGCCGACTGTTCCAAAAGGAAAGCCCCCGGGTTTCAAACGCTGCTGTGGCAAATCACCCATAACAGGAGAGACTGTCTGTCCTTTCATACGACAACACAAAACGCATTTGCGAAAAACTGATTTAGCTAAATATTTACCACCGATTGGCCAATAATATTCCCTAATGGATGCTAGCAACAATTGCGGCCCCGCGTGCATAAGATTTTTGTGCATATATTCAAATAACAATTTTGTAACAATATGTGTGGACTGTAATAATAACGGATGTTTTTTATCATAACAAAATTTTGAGTTTGTGAGGCGACCTCCTACACGCATTAATTTGTTTTCATCTAGGAAAACTTTAAACTTGATTAATGGACTCTTTTTTGGTAAATCCCTTTTGTTTAATAACATCGCATATTCCGGGAAAGAATCTATTTGCGAAAGTCTTATAATGAAATATAATGCTTGCTTCAATTCATCCGTGCTAAGAAATCGATTAACAGGTGGTTGTTTTTTAACGTGAGTCTTAATAAATCTTAAAGCATATGCTACTGACCGTTTAAGTAATGTGAAATTTGAGAACCTATCAAATTCTATAATTGGTCGTGGATTTGCAGGAGTAACAAGTAAGGATACTTCAGATCGGATTTCAGGAAGTACCGTTGTCACTATTGGATTTATAGGCCACTTTGAAGCCTCGTATCTCAAAAATTCAGGGCCTGACCACCATAAATCTAAAGATTGTAAAAGACTTACATCGATTCCGCGTGATATATGATCAGCGGGATTTAGATTAGTAGGCACATGTCTCCAGCTACATGAAGGTGTTTTGTCTAATATCTCTGCAACGCGGTTGCGGACAAACGGCTGCAATTTACTCGGCATCATCTTGAGCCAACCCAATACAATTGTCGAGTCAGTCCAAAAGGTGACACTCCTTACTTGAGTGCGGAGAGCGTATAACACCTTTTCGTAAAGACGAACACCAACCAGTACTGCGCATAGCTCTAATCTTGGTATCGTAGTTGGTTTTATTGGAGCAACTCGACTTTTGGCTGTAAGAAGACGAATCAAAACAGCTCTATCATTTTTACTTCGGAGATACAGGCATGCACCGTATGCTACTTGCGATGCATCGCTAAATATATGCAAGTCTATTGTTTGATATGAATTGGTTAATACAGCTCGTGGAATACACAATTCATTCAACATTGATAAGTTACGAATTGCATTGGACCATACCTTTAATATATCTGATGGCAACTGATCGTCCCATCCTAATTTATGCACCCAAAGTTTCTGCATAATGGTTTTCATAGTAATAATGAAAGGAGCCAAAAGACCTAACGGGTCAAAAATTTGAGAGATTGTAGAAAGAGTTCCGCGTTTTGTAAATACATTAGAAATATTGGAATTAATTGAAAAACATAACATGTCAGTCTCAGTATTCCAGCTGAGTCCTAAAGTTTTACAGGGTTCCATTGAACCAATATTCAAACTTAATGAAGAATGTTCTAAGTCAGACATTAAGTGAGCGTTGTTGGATTTCCATTTCCGCAATGGCATTCCAGCTGCAGCCAACTCTGATGTTACCTTCTGGCGTATATCAAGAACCTCTTCAAAGGTATCCCCCCCTGACAATAAATCGTCTACGTAAAAATCATGTTTTATGATAGTAGCAACTTTGCTGTCAGTGCAATCAAGCCCTAATTGTTTCAAGCACCTAGTGGCGAGGTATGGTGCGCTAGCAGTACCGTACGTAACTGTATTTAATTGGTACGCCTCCATAGGCTTCGAGGGGTCATCCCGCCATAGGATCTGCTGTAGATGCCTGTCATCAGGATGTACTAGTATCTGACGGTACATCTTCTCCACATCTGCCGAGATAACATATTTATATTTTCTAAATCGAAGAAGAATTGACAACAAATCATCTTGTACTGTAGGCCCTATCATTTGTAAATGATTAAATGATACGCCAGAGGTAGTTGGACTACTGGCATTAAACACTACCCTGAGTTTAGTAGTTGAACTACTTTCACGTACAACACCATGATGAGGTATAAAATATGCAACCTTACCTGGATCAGGTATGCATTTAGACATGTGTTGTAACTCAATATATTCTTTCATGAATTCACAATAACGTTTTTTGAATAACGGTTGACCCTTATGTCTGCGCTCTAATGATAGCAAACAATGTTTTGATTTTTGCAAAGAATCACCTAAGCTCTCTGGAGATTGTTTTAAAGGTATCCTCACACAAAAACGGCCATCCTTGAGACGCGTTGTATTATTTTTGAAGTGTTCTTCACACATTTGTTCCTCTCGAGAATATACTGATGACTGATGGCCAACTTCCTCGAGTTGCCAAAAACGCATTAACAGGTTTTGAATGTCATCAGTACTAGAACTATCCTGTATAACATTAATTTTATTATAATTAATGTTTCCAAAATTACAAAGCATCGGAAACGAAAAGGGCACTTGACCACTATGTAACATAGGGCCTGAAGCTATCCAACCAAGTCTAGTTTCAAATAGCACCGGTTTCCCATGACCTAAACTTATCTTTTCTTTACCCAATATATCCCAGAAAACATCTGCGCCTATAATAAGATCGACAGATGATGGGGTATAAAAATATGGGTCGGCTAGACACAAATGACTTGGTATATTCAAATCATTAAGATTCAACTGACGACAAGGCACTTCATCAGTAATAGAAGGTAAGACAAAACAGTAAATGTTAGTGGAAAAGTTTTCATTTAATGACATTATCGGGACGCAACACATTTTACCTATTGGTGACTTAGAATTATTTATACCCATCAGTGACTCATTTACTTTAATTGTTTGTAAATTTAATAAATTACACAATTTTTCTGTAATAAGGCATGACGTACTACCACTGTCTAAAATCGCACGACCGAGATGTTCACGGTTATTGCCATCATAAAACTTTATTAATGATGTGGCTAAAAGTACTTCACCTTTGTTTTGAACTTTAGTAGTGACTTGTGCTGATAATGTAACATTACTTGTGGGCAATTGTTCATTAGACGCGCCAGCAGTGTTTTCGCGATCACCACTTGAAGTAGTCGATTTAATAGTTGACTTAACCTTGTGATCTGTAACATGAACAAGTGTGTTGTGCCTGCGTTTGCACACCTTGCACCCAATTGACCTACAATGATTGGCATAGTGGCCTGATCGAAAGCAATTAAAACATATCTTAAATTTTGGTAATAATTCTAACCTCTGTTCATTACTAAGACCCAGAAATTGTGAACAAGTACTAAGGGGATGATCACCTTGACATTTAGGGCATGATTTCATAGAATTTGTATCATTGTTAGGCCGACTAGTGGACGCATTGGTTACAGATACCATGCTCTTATGTTTATTAGTCTTCGGATTGCATGTGTTACTGGCATTATTATGTGAACTTTCAATAGTTTCAAGTAAGTCTGAACGATTTCGCAAAAAACCTAAGAACTTGTCTAATGTTATTGATTTATCTTTATCTATGCCACCTTTAAATTCTTCCCATTCACGGAAGGTTTTAGAATCCAATTTGTGCGTTACTATTTGAATTAAAAGCGAGTCCCAATGCTTTATCGGTTCTCCTAAGGATTGTAATGAGCGCAAGTTCTTGTTTATAGAATCAATCATATGTTTTAAAATGATCGATGACTCCTTTTTGATCGGCTCAATGAGTATTAATGCATTTATATGATTTTGTATTAAAAGCCTCTTATTGTCATATCGATCACATAAAATGTTCCATGCAACAGGATAATTAATCGCAGAAAATTCTATAGATTGTATTACCACAGCAGCTGAATCCTCAAGAGACGCCCTAAGGTAATGGAATTTGTTAACGTCATCCATGTCATCATTGTCATGTATCAAACTAGAAAATGTATCGCGGAACTCCAACCACTTATCATAAGAACCACCAAACTTAGGCAGTTGTATGGTAGGTAATTTAACAAGCGAACGATTATTAATTTTTGGTGAACAATAATTATTACTATCCAACGAATCATTATTGGTAGCTTTCAAGTTACGTGTTAGTAAGCCTTGTGCTTGTGTAACGCTCCTATAATATAAGGATTCAAACTCACCTCGCTCTGAGGTTCGAACAGAGACGTCATCAGCCAAGCACTCTAATCGTAACTGAACCTCATCATATTGTGCAAATACACTTTCCATCTTAACTAAACGTAATTGCAATTCACCAACCTGTAGTGGATTTAGTGACTCGGTCAAATCCTTTACAAAATTAGAGAAAACTGTTAATCGTCCTTTAAAACTTGCCCGTTTTTTAATAAGCTCCTTTTCCTCCTTGTCAGTCATTGTGAGAGGTCGGTATCAAACTGAAACACAGTTATGAAAAATTAATAAGGTACCAAATACCTCTCACACACAAGTGAAGAAATCTACCTAAAAGATTGTTTATTTGATAATAACTTACATTTAAAACTAATAGGAAATATGAACAAATTGAACAAATATTATGACAATCTTTATAGTTCTAATGGTACACATTTTATCAATAAACAGTACCTAGATCCTACTTCGTTTAAATAATGTACCTAATCCGTTAACTGAAGTAAACAATCTAAGTAAAATAAATTAGGTAGACACTGACCTTCATTATCGGAAACTTGAGCGAAATTAACCAACAAACCTATTTATTTTGAGTACTGGGTATTTATTTATTAGTTTCTGAACACCGTGATCATTCACATCCTTCGATGGAGTCAAATATGGCGTCTTCAATTTCATCGGCAATTTTTCGCATATTTGCAAGTTCGTGAAAAATCCTTAAAAATCCTTTAATCTTCTTTGCGACGCTGTATTTTCGTTCAATATTTATTAATATCCGCTCGTTAGGACCATGTTGGGGATTTATTAGGATTTATTGCAAATAAATAGATTCCGATAATTTTATAATCGTGTATTCCATTTTTCACATTAAGTCAAAGAGACAGAATCAAAAAAAGGTTGCAACAAAGGAAATTCTTTAAAATTAAAACTAATCGACTAACGTAAACACTATCAGAAATAAAAACTATGATTAAAATGTCTGAAACAAGGTTTATAAACTTGCATTCTCAAATACAGTATTTTGTCGGTGGAAATGAAACGACCGCAATCGTCGATCAATCGTCGTTTAAACGGTAAAACATCAACATCAACGGAGTACGTTATCACATGGTGACGTGCATCGGTACATTTTGGCAGAACTACGTCCATTATGAAACATTAAAGTAATTTTTTAGTCTCAACAATATAAGTATAAAAATAAATAAATACTGTTGGTCTGTACGTTAATTTCAAAATAAAAAATTACGACGATTTATGACTGTAACCGACTATGCTTTTTTGACGTTTTTTCCAATTCACATCCATCCAGATTCAATGTAAACTAGAGAAGCTATTACAAACAAACAAAAGATGTGGTGACCCCGCGGATGTCATATGTGACAACCGCGGTGTATGAGTAGGTATTCAGGTAGTACCTACACTGAGACCTCTCGTAAGAGAGTAGATATTCCTTGATTGAGACGTTTGTTGTCCTGGACAGCAAAATGTTGCGCAAAAATTTCGTTCGTGGTGTCTGCTCTATAGTTTACATTGAACCTCAATGTTCACAGCATAGGGGCAAAAGGTTGAGGATAATACGAATAATAAACCTTTATATTCAGACCACAGAGTATCCATTAAGTTATAGTGTTAGTAAAGAAAACTTAAAACTAAATAATGTATTCAAATAAATCAGCTAGTTGAAGTCTGAACTGTCCGAACTTCACACTATCCACGAAGTTTGTAGTACGTACTCGTAGACGTGTGAAGTCCGACTTAGTGACGCAACATTGGACAATCCCAACTACTGCACAACGTGCTCGAGAAGATAAGAAACTGATCACTAAATCAGATGAGGTAGATGTCAGTTGTTCTACTAAGTAGTGCGTAGTGGTGGTGGTAGAGGTGAAAGTAAACTCTTCAACGGCTTCTCATCTTGAGCTCGTTCCGAATAAGCGCCGTTTTTCAGACATCAGTTGAAGCACACGTCGACTTCACTCCTTTGCCCAGAGTAACCGGCGTCACATCTGTAACGGAAACATAAACAATCACTATTAATGTACCTAAGACATTATCAAAGCAATCGTACGAGAAACTTTCAATCTGAACCAACGACTCTGCGCTACGTCGCTCCGTCTG
The DNA here is from genome assembly GCA_963680765.1 of Agrochola lychnidis. Lineage (NCBI taxonomy): Eukaryota > Metazoa > Arthropoda > Insecta > Lepidoptera > Noctuidae > Agrochola > Agrochola lychnidis. The sequence goes on from OY796872.1 coordinate 17,304,096, forward strand.
ACCGGATGCATTACTTCTGACAATCAAATATAAAAAAGATGAATATTAATATTTTTCTTAAATGGCCAGGACATTATTAAAGGTTTTACGTTGATGTCAAAGATTTGTATACTATTGATCTTTGTTATCAAAGTAGATATAGTTTTCTATGCAAAAGTCTGTTTAGTGCCCGAGCTTCAAAAGGTATTATGACTTGATAAGTCAGGATAGACATAATACCTTTTGAAGCTACAGTCAAGCCTGTTATGATGAAGGAAAGAATTTGAAAACTGACGTACATACACACGAAATGATGCAACTGTTTAATTTCAACGATTTGTTAGCGAGTGATCGTTCCTATCACCGTCGTGGGCAATTGATCTTGAGTCCGTGAGCCCAAGTACACACGGGAGATTTTTGAACGTGCACTGAATTTTCAACTCTTGGTGTTGAGCCAAGCAGCTAGAATCCAACCGAGTGCGTCAAAAACAACATAATTATGGATTTTTTAAATCTCGGCGTTCAGCAGAGCGTTAAAATCCAGTATGAAAAATCGTCGTATTAAAAAAATGCCCATGGGTTACGATGGCTGACAGTCAGACACAGCACGCATTGAAGGTTCAGGTCGGATCAGACGGATGCGAAGATAGAACTAATCATGTATTGATCGGCCTTCAGACAGATCACAAATATTCTTACCTGTATTTAAAATGTCCCTCAACAGTGAAACAGTTTGAAAACATTTGACAAGAAAGACGGGAACATCGCATCTTTCACCCTCATAATCTCCTGTACATTGACAGACTGGTTGACTCTCCTCATTCAGGGAACAGACGCCGTTGTTCGAACAATACTCGTGGCATGCGTTGACTTCACACCTTTGTCCAGAGTAACCGGCTTTACACCTGAAATTATGAAATAAGGAAAATATGAAACACAGTTACAAGGAAAACAAAAAATATTTGCGATTTAAATATTTTCGAACAGGCGAACGAGGCGCGCGCCTTGTACCTGTATTACGCCTCTGGCGCTTTATAAAAGTGTTTGAATTTCTTTATCACGAATCACAACAAACGTTGTCGTCTGTAGAGCGCACTATTAAATATGTAGACTATTATTGTTATGATCAGCTGCCTATGCTTTTTCCAGCTAAGTAGGTATGTTCAGGTCGGCTTCTAGTCTAACCGGATGTAGCTGAATACCAGTCTTTTATTTTACATGGAGCGACTGCTTATCTGACTTTCATAGCTCAGTTAATGGGTAACACGATAGCCCTTGGTAAGACTGGTTGTCAGACTTTCGGGCTTCTGACTACTCATAACACAAGGTTTAATGTGCTTTCCGAGGCACGGAGGGGACTTGGTATGTAATGGATGGTCACCTATCCACGAACCGACCTCGTCAAGCGTAGCTAAACCTTGATTGACCCGTGCGGTGTTATTGTTTAGCCACGAGCCCCTCGTAAGCTTTTATTTAAATAATTGTAATAAAGTGATAATGTTATGGCATGAAAATAATTATTTATTTTCATAAATGATTGTAAAAAATATTTGAATTTTTGGTGTAGGTATTTACTTCTACTATTCGATTCGAAAATAAATGTGCCTAAAGACTACACCTTCGGAAACAGAGAGATCAGCTGTGTAGAAAGGTATCATCAGACTGCCTTGAGAAACTCCTATCCGAATTTCGTGCAGTCCGATTACTTCATTGCCTGTCATTTTGACGGTTCAGACGCGGTCATTGGTTTACTTACGTATTAAGCAGACGAATTCTTCAAACGTATGAAGCATTGAATATAAAAATTAAAAGCATTGCGATCGATTGCCATTGTATGTATGTTACGCAATCACCCCGCAGATCACCGTCCAACGCACAGGCTCGGGCGCCTTTTATTATCTCATAACTAACAACTCCCTAATAGGATGAACATGTTTTACCTGCACATAAGTTGTCCCTCAGCACTGGCGCTACAATCTCCTTGAAAACAGTAGTTCTGACATACTGACACTTCACACCTTTCCCCAGAGTAACTGTCATGACACCTGAACAATAAGGAAGATTTGAAACTAGGAAAACAAAAAAATATTTGAAAGAAAGAAAGAAAAACATTTATTTGGACACAGTTCGTGAAACACAAAACACAAATAACACAGTGAAAATAAAAATAAAAAAATGTTTGCAACTTGTTATAACAGGCGATCGAGACATGCCTTCACGCAGAAATAACATGCAACGAATTCATCAGGCGCTGCCCTGCCCGCACCCCTTCTCGGTGCAATATTTTTCCGCAGACTAACTTCTTTTAGCTGCAACTATCGGCGAATGACGACCTCGAGCGATTGCGACTTGCAACGCGACTTGCGTCAAGCGAATCTCGCGCTCGTCCCCTGTTTCTCTCTGTCATGCTCTGAACATCTTATATATAAAATTCTCGTGTCACAATGTTAGTTACCTTACTCCTCCGAAACGGCTTTACTGATTTTTACCAAATTTTATATGCATATTATTCTGAGAATCGGCTACTATCTATTTTTCATACCCCTGAGTGATAAGGGTTGTCCACCCCAAACAAATAATTGGCAAAACAACGTTTGCCGGGGTCAGCTAGTTATTTTATATTTATTTGTTTTCTACGCAGCGGTCGCTGTCGCAAGACGAGTGTCGCTTGAGCTCGTGGCCTCGGATTTTGTCGCTCTTTGGATTATTTAGGAAGCTTGATTGGCCGAGCTGCGGGAGAAAATCACTGATCGCAGCTAATATTTGCTAGTCTGCTTTAGCTTTACCTTTCTTCCGTGTCATTGTTTTCCGTAAGTGTCCACAAAAAATTCAAACGAAAAACAGAACATTACGTTACATATTGACGATTTAAAAGTTACAACAAGAATAAAATTACATGTTGGTGCGTTTGACAAAATATACCTACATACGATCAGCATCCAACGCGTGCGCTCGGGCGCTTTTTATAACTAGGTCCTAATAAAATGAACGTGTTTACCTGCACTTAGGTTGTCCCTCAGCACTGACACTACAATCTCCTTGGAAACAATAGTTGTGACAGACTGAAACCTCGCATCTCTCGCCGATGTAACCCTGTGTACATTCACAACGAGATTCCCCGTTAACTTTCGTGCCATGGACACACAACAGGCTAACATCTGTACAAACATTGAGGGAGGCGCTGTCGTTGGTCTCCGAGTTAATTGGTAGCATGCTCTTTTGAGCTTTACAGTTTTGAATTCCCTGCGTTTGATCCTCCATTTTGTAGTTAGAGGCCATACCTGTAGGGTACGAAGTTTGGGCTAGCAAAAATTGTTTGGGTTCCACCTTCTTGTCGTGCGGTGGATTCTTTGTTAATTGCGAAAAGGTCTTATACGTCCTCCAGTAGATAAAATCTTTTGATACGAGCAATGCTCCAAATGAAAAAGTGCCTCGTTCAATATATAATGTTTTTCTATTTTCTCCAATTATATCTGCACTTTCAATAGAAATTTGATTCGTACCGTTATAATGCCCACTTTCTAACCAGTACATCTTCTGTGTCTGATGGTCAATGGCTATGCCTCCGCGGTAACGAACATTCTTGTCTATTACTACTTCTCTCTCGGTGCCATCAAATCGAGCCCTCTCTATCTTATTGTCTGTGCTCCAGTAAATATACCTGTAATTTGGAAACCGTTAGATAACCAATGTTGTTAACGTCAACCTATTTTAAGTACTGAACACAAGTTGATTATCGACATCGAAAAATTATTTTGTGTTACTTAGTTTTTTTTAACCGACTTCCAAAAAGGAGGAGGTTATATGTTCGTCGCGTATGTTTGTTTTTTTTTTTTTTTTATGTATGTCCACCGATTTCTCCGTCAATTGTGGACCGATTTTGAAAATTCTTTTTTTGTTTGAAAGGGTGTGCTCTGGAATTGGTCCCATATAAATTTTATTAACTTTGCTTAGATAGTTTTTGAGTTACCTACAAAATACGTTTTTTTTTTCCCACTTAGTATGTAGATGATATGATAAGTTTCTGTCACTGGTAGCAGGTAGTGGTATTCGAATGTGTGTGGGGTAGGTGCCACAACTAAAAAGTGAAAAATAAAAACTTTTTACAAAAAAAAAACAACCGACCTCCAAAAAAAAACACTACAAAGTGAAAAATAACTTTAATTTCGGAAGTCGGTGGCAAAAAACGAAAATACAAAACCCAAGACACCGACTTCCGAAATTAAAGTTATTTTTCACTTTGTAGTGTTTTTTTTTGGAGGTCGGTTGTTTTTTTTTTTGTAAAAAGTTTTTTTGAGAACTGAAATACAAAGTACCTAATTATTGCGGTTGGAACCGAAAATATTCCATATCTCAAAAACGATTGACTTTTAATAAACAACTTAAGTTACTTCAAGTGTATTCTTTTAAATACATTCATAGATAAATATTATAAAATGATATAATATGTTTAATTGACCGTATCAAATAATAATTATTACCTATCTATAACTGACCTCAATTAATGTTATGGACATAGATATAATATACGTTATGAACATAATTAAAAACTGTTGATTGTTACTTAACTTGTTTCTTAATTATATTTTTATTTTAATAATTATTTTTATAATTTTGCTGTGCCCTACAGGATCCGTATTTGTACCTTAGTTTTAAGCCATAGTAATACCTTTATACCTACATAATGTAGTGCTTATAAAGATATTATGAATATGAATAAGCTATTTAGAAACATCATTGTAAGGTCGCTTGATAGACTATACCATTACTTTTAGATAAGGAATGAATGGAGTGAAAGAAGGTAAAGTATCAAACATTACTGTATTAGTAAGTAAGTAAGTAATCATTTTATTTACCAAAAACTTAGCCTAGGTAACATCAGTGTAGTTTAAACTATGGGATGGGTATGGCTATTACAATGAGTAACACCCCTGCCCTTCAAACTAGGAAAATCCTGTATCTTGAAGGACAGTGTTCTTTAGTGGGATTGACACGTTTTACAAAATATTTATAATTGCGTAATAATTCTGATGTTAACAAATTAATTGAATGGATTTACTGGTTAATTGTGTGTGAGTGTGTTGCTATGTGGTTAAACTGATTTGTTGGTGTGTGGTTGTGTATGTGTGTGTGGGTGGGTGTGTGTGTGTGTGTGTATGAGTGTGAGTGAGTGAGAGAAAGTGTGGTATACTAAGTTAAAAAAATTGTTATTTTAAACGTTAATTCGTAGAATAAATGAGTTCCTCTGTATCGCAATAGCTTATATTTAATAGCAAATTTAACAATTTTCTTTTTAATTCAAAATGGTTAAGATTATTTATAATTATTTTTTTTTGAAGTTTATTGTATATTCTAGAACTTAGGATGAAATATTGGTGGGTAGCAAATGTGGTCTTGTAACGGTCGACTTGACATACTCGAACAGACCTACGTCGAGTAAGGAGTACTTGTCTTGGTGGGACAAAGGAGTACTTATCTTGGTGGGTATTGCCCTAAAGGTACTTAAAGTGTGGAAATGAAGTGAGTGACGCGGCCCTTGTTGGCGGTAACGCCTGGCTGCATTGATAGCCCAACGCGAACTGAACTAATTATTATGAGTAGAAATGAATGTGTTGCGTAAACTGCAGAGTTGCAGAATGTACGGTTGCATCGTACATGCTGCCGAGCGGGAAGATGAATATGGGATGAACATGAAATGATGACTAACAAGGTGATGGCAATTGGTCCTTATAATAGATGATTGACAAGGTGATGCCAATTGGTCCTTATACTAGATGATTGACAAGGTGATGCCAATTGGTCCTTATAAGTACTAGATGATTGACAAGGTGATGCCAATTGGTCCTTATACTAGATGATTGACAAGACAAGGTGATGCCAATTGGTCCTTATAGGTACTAGATGATTGACAAGGTGATGCCAATTGGTCCTTATACTAGATGATTGAAAAGGTGATGCCAATTGGTCCTTATACTAGATGATTGACAAGGTGATGCCAATTGGCCCTTATTCTATGTTTAGAGTCTCTACTTCAACTCCATTTTACGAGACGTAGACACTGTACACTTGTCTAACTTATGCACCCTTGGAATTTCACTGTAATCTGATACACACGGAATCTTACCCTGATTACGCGCTAAAATACTATATTTAACCGTGGAAATAGAGGCACCAGCCTCTGCCCGTGCTGGTGTCGCGTGTTGCGCGGTCTGTAGACTCGCCAATGTGGGTGCCACCTCGAGAGGTGCGCTTCGCCTGTTATGCTGCCGTCGTAGCATGAAGACCGCTTCAACCACCAACACAACTCCGATCACCACATACAATGCTGTGTAGTGATGGATATCGTGATAAGAAATTTTCACTTGCTTTAAGAATGCGGAGTTGCTTCTTGATTTTGTCAAGCTCCTTGTCGCTCGAGAGGAGTGTGTAGTTTTGTATCTGTGGACGTGGGATTCCTACTTCTATGATATGATTGATTGGTTCTATATCAGACAGCTTGAAAGATGGTTTTATCTCTAAAGTACTAAAACCTTTATTACGTGAGTAAACCGTAAAACTTTCGATTTTAATTAGACAATCGTGTTCGACTCCCCAATATGCCTACTTTTACTAATTGCCCCGGTGACACATTGTCGTTACATAGAACTCTTATTTGACATTGACTACTGCAGAAAAATGCATACCTAATTGTTTATTTTGGTAAGAGCTGTCCATTGATTCTAACAATTAAGCATCTTGTGTTGCTTTCTAATTGCTTGCCTGTTCCTTTTCAAAACGTTGTATTCTGCTTCAATGACCGTTGTTTGTTGTTTCAAGAGCGAAAGCAAATGATTTTCGTTTTCATGCATTGATTGAATATCTTGTTTATATTGCTTTGTGAATCTCTCATCATCAATTACATCGAATAAGTTGTTTGCTAGATACCCTATACCGTTGATAAGGCCTCGCTTGCGGTGGCACAGGTCTCGTTCGCGGCGCGTGCTGGAATGCTGACTCAGCAGCAGGTGGTAATAGTACTCGAGTTCTGAGAATTCTTGCTGCAATTGAACTTGTATAACGTCACAATGTGACGTTTCTTTAGACTTGTTGCATAGCTGATCCAAGTAGCTAACATATTATTTACTGCATGCTTCTGTACCTCGCCAATATGAATTCATTTCATAGTATGTGACTATCTTCCATTTATTTCTGATTAATTGCATGTTTGCAATTTTGACAAAATAAAGACCTTGATTGTCTTTTAATTGTATAACATTGTAAGCAGTGAGCTGTCAAAATGCTTATGACAAAAGTAACATTACCAGCGATGAGAAGCTGTAGTTTACTTTTTCGTTTTGATATGGCTTGCATCTATCACTTCCTTAATCATCTCCAAGTCTGAACTTCCCACGCTCAGCACCTGATAGTCTACGAGTCCGTGTTGACCCTGAGTCCCTTGTTTGTCCCACAGTTTTATAGTCACTCAACACAGCACACACTTAAAGTCACTGGATAGCTTCCCGTTACACTGTCCACGCGCGCAAAATGGTCTATTTAGCATGCGGTGTTCACAGTCGAAGGACCAAAAAGAATGTATGACCCTTTGATAGACTATACATTATTTTTGGATGAGGGATGAATGGAATGAAAGAAGGTAAATTATCAAAATACTACTGTATTGTCCCAAAGGTACTCAAAGTAAACTAAGCTTAATGTACTAATGGTGTGGAAATTAAATGAGTGATTAGGCCCTTGTTGGCGGTAACGAGAACGACTGGCTGCATTGATAGCCTAACGCGAACTGAACTAATTATTATGATTAGAAATGAATGTGTTGCGTAAATTGTTGAATTGTAGAATGTGCGGTTGCACCGTGCAATCATCTTTGCACACACATAAGTGCATTGTTTTTTTTTTTTCCAGCACTCGGTAATTTTTTATTTTTTTTGTAATTTCACTACTCCATTGTTAATCGGTTTATAGAACACACCTCCCTTCTACAACATGTAACAAAAACTTGTCCGATATGTTAGGCTGTTGTTAAGAATTGTGCTGAGAGTCTATTCAAGAAGTCGTTTTCAGAAAAAAAAAATGACACACATTTTTTTTAAATGGGTTAGGTATTTTACTTGGAAATACATAAATGGAGCGCGGGCGGCCGTCGTGTCGCGGGTGTTCATAAGTCATAATCATAACTTATGTATGACTTTAATAGATTTGCCATTTTTATTTAAAAAGCGTGAATTTTAAAAAGCATTATCTTCAATAATAATAAGATTTTTTATAACTTTTTGGTAATTTTATTGCAATACCTATTGCCTTTTTTGTTGTTACACATTGCATGTCTGTCGTAGCCAGATCTTAGAACGATATCGCGCTGGTCTGTAACAATGCAAATAATATAGTTTTTGCAATCTTCAGCAGCTTCAACAGTATTTTTGATGCCAATCAATTAGTTTATGCACCCTTGTGGAGCTGGACCAGCGTTGAGCCAGCTATGTAATCCCCCAACTTATAATATGCTTGGCAGCATCGACTGACATTTTATCATCATTAAACGTCGACGTTTAAACGATATGCTCAATTTTAACTGGCCATTTCATGAAACAAGATTTCATGAAATGATCGAACACTTCATGAAATGATCAATTCTAAAATCTAGCCACGACATATCGATGTAGTGCCAAATAGCTGTGTAACAAACGGACGGACGGACAGACAGGCAGGGCGAAATTATAAGGGCTCTTGCCATTTGGCATACATCCAGTTATCACCATTTCAAACACAAAAAATCATTTCACAAACATTATCAACAAAATGTTTCGCTGAATTGTATGGTTTTCTGTAAAAGCGTTTGCTCTCGACTGTGATAATGAACCCGTCACAAGCGAATTTAGACCATATACAATTATACAAACAGAATTTAAAATAGTTTCGGGTGGCTGGTACCGCATGGTGCAGGCAATACTTTTTTGTTGGTATATTTTAGAACTAACTAATAGTTCAAAAAGTTCAATAAGTATTTTGCTGAGTTATAAAACTATACGTACCCTTCGCAGCTATCCACGGTAATACAGTGAATAGGCTCATCCCCATCCAACTTGATTAAAAGTTTTTGGTCAACTGCGTTGCTATATCCAGGTTTTGATAAAACCGAGATTATACCTTTCGATTCTTTTCCAGACCAAAAGAGTAATTGTGTGGCTGGTTCGTAGGCGATCCGTACGTATGCGTATACATGTACATTTGTTACTAATAATATTGTTTTCCTGGTTGCTATGTCAAAGCTAGAAATAGAAAAGTTGTTTTGTGTTTGATCGGCAAACAGCACCCTGTTGTGTACTGGATCGTAAGCTAATGATGTGATCCAAAATGAAGGAATGTCTTCTACGTGTGTTCGTGTTCCATTATTATCATAAAACTCTAGTTGATCCTTTCCGGCCACGACGACGTCTGAAACATGAAAATACAATTTTCTAAGCTGAAAAAAATCTTCTCTTTCCTAGCTTTTACTCTTCTTTCTATAAAATACGCTGCCCATTGTACTAATGGTTCTCAAACTACTTTCATACTCGTCAGTCTGCTCTCCACACGTAAACTACCTTCTACAATTAACTACATAAGTCAGTGTTTTTTATTGCTCATTAGCTTCTTTCCTTTTTTGTCCAAACATTACAATTAATTTTATTCCTAGATTAGGTAACTTACACGCGTATGAATCCCAGAGGTATCTGCTACCGACCCATAATTTTTAGGGTTCCGTAGTAAACAAGGAACCCTTATAGTTTCGTCATATCCGTCCGTCTGTCTGTCTGTCCGCAGTCTAGCTCCGAGACCCTTAGTACTAGAAAGTTGTAATTTGGCATAGGTATATATTTTCATTACGCCGACAAAGTGGTAAAACAAAATTATGAAAAACATTTTTTTTTAGGGTACCTCTCATACACGTAAAGTGGTAATGTTTATTTTTTTATTTTTTTACCCCATGGTGAGGGGTATCATTGGAAAGGTCCTTCAAAAATATTGTGAGTTTGTGAAAACCATTTTTGGATTCAGGGATTCGTTTGCGAAATATTAAGCTTTAAAGTGCTAATTTTTGTTAGAGTCAAGTGTGTCCCCCCCCCTGCCGACTAAATGGTTGATTTTGGGTATGTGAGAAAAATCACAACAGTAGCTGATATAACGAAATTAAAAGGAAAACTATTACAGCTAAGTAGGCTCTACAGGTTAACGAGTAATAATCGACCAACTTAACTTTGCAGTTGCAAAAACATGTTTTCCCATACATTCCGTATGGGAGAACATATTTTTCAAATACAAAGTTAAGTTTGTTTTTGGGATAAATTCATCCCAACTACGGAACCCTTCATTGTGCGTGGTCCGACACGCACTTGGCCGGTTTTTCCTATTACAACAGACGCGAGTGTTACTAATAGGATTAAAAAGACCGACCGAGTGCAAGCCGGACTCACACACGAAGGTTTCCGTACCAACATACAATATTTAGCAAATAAATGAAAATACTAAACGAAGAATATTGTTATACATTAGATAAAATAAAAAAAAAAACGCAAAGATTTTGTATTAATTTATAATGGTACTATAACATATAATTACAAAGTAATTTTCTGCAGTTGCAGAAAATCAAATAAAATACCTTATGAATCGTGGATTTTAGTACTTTTTGATTATAAACAATATATTGTGCGTAATATACAGAAGTTTTAAGTACCAAACTAGTTTATTTGTTGAAATAGAGCTCGTACAAAAATGATCTAAAACTGACAACTGTTACGGTCGCCTATTTCTTCATTTTGATGAATAAAAATTTTTTTGATTAATTTTACATACAGGCTTATTTTATTACTATCCTTTATTTCATTATTTACATATAAATTATATTTTTTAATATTAGAATAAAATAATATAAGACATTTAAAAATATAAAAATAGTAGCCCACTGGTATCGGGAGCAGGGTCCAAGCTACCGGCGGTCAGGGCTCCAGAGAGAGGAACCTCCTAACAATGCGAGCCGTGTCCAGGAGTACCGCTTTCTGAATCAAGCCCTTAATCCAGCTGCTCAACGAGAGCCTCCTTAGGTGTTGGTCGAGGCTCTTGGCAATTAAGCCATTGGCTGATATGACTATCGGCACAATGATTGCTGAGTCCACATCTCACATGTCGACAACCTCGCGAGCCAAGTCAAGATACTTGATTTGTTTATCTTTCTCGGCTTTCACGAGGTTCCCGTCATGCGGGACCGTTATGTCAATAATCATTGCGCGCCGCTCTCCTCGATCCACCACCACTATATCAGGTTTATTGGCAACAATAGTCCTGTTATTACTATTATTATTATATACTATTAATTTTAGAATTTACAGATTTTGACAGCAGATTTGTCCTAGTGATTTTAAAATCTGTGTATGAATCTTTTGGATTCACTGCCATACTGCTTGTGGTGGTATCACAGTTCTGACTGAAAAAGTGAATGCTTCGTTGAAAAGGTCAACTCTATGGTCGAGAGCTCATAGAAAAAAAAAAAAAAAAAAATGCTCAAGAACTATCCGATGTTCTTCTAAAAGTTGGTGAAGGCACTCTACCAGAGGAGAGCAGCCAGGTGGCACTACCAGAGACTCTTGGCAAAGTAGTTCCCACTTTAGAAGATCTTATTCGTCTGGTGTACGGGACATCTCAGTCGAATACCGCACCAAGAGAATTCTTGAGCGTTTTCCCATTTAAACAAACAAATCGACGGTTGAAAGGCTAATTGATCTAAGCGACATTTTGTAAAACTGGCTCCTGCAATTTTATGATTTGTCCTCCTGGACGGAAGCACGGCTGGCTGTGCTGCTGTCGCGGCGACGGCTGCTGAGACCCTCAAGCGACGCAAATACAGAAGATAACCTTATGGGTAACTACAGTTTTGAGGCGTTTGGGGTCGAAACACTCGGATCTTGGAGCTCGAGTGCGCGTATTTGTATAGTAAGTCTTATAATTTGGTACCTAGTGTAAACAGTTAGTTGTGTTATAATTATAATGCATTAAGAATTGTAATGTATATTGCAGCATTGAATTTGCGTTGCTTGGCCGATAGTTTTTCTGGTTTTTGAGATATTTTTAATTGACTGGTGGAATATAATCTAACAAACAGCTGCTTCCGAAACCAAAATTACAATAGGTACTCTATGCATTTCATAAGTGTATTATCCATGTTGGAAACGAAGACCTTAATTTAGAAACGGTCTATGCTACTAACCAAATCGTCGGTCGGTGCAATGGTGTGGATTCCGCTTGCCCCTTGGATCTTGCCCCTTTCGATTAAAATGTTCCACTCGCCCCATTTATTATTATTTTGGTGTAGTGACCAGTAGTGAAATTTAACCTAAAAAGGTACAGTTAGACCGAAAAATGCACACATTATGAATATCGCCATGTTTGATTACTTTAATAATCTGTAACCTTTTTTTTATAAATAAAAAAACTTAATTATAAAGAACGTCTCAATATTATAAATTCTGTACTATTTTAATTAAAGAAAGTAAAATAATAGATGTAAATGAAAAAATAAAAAATAGCATTTCAATGCCAGTATTAAAAAAAAAATACGTTATAAAAAAAATTGTTTGGTTAACGCTTGCCATATCTCCGATGTTATTGGCTCGATTTGGATTCTGTTTATTATTTCTAAAAGCTTATGAGTTATTTTATCGGATTAACTAATATTTTCATTAAAATTTGTCGACTATGCAAAAAAAACGGAGGTGAAAACATTTTTTTCTAAAAAAAAGTGCTTAAAAAAAACACAAGCGTAAGTTCATAGGTACCAAAGGGGGATTTCGAAAAAAAAAAAATTATACAAAAAAAATTGGAGATAGACCCTTCTTTTTTTCGAAAATTTCAATGAATATTCAAAAAAATGCGGGCGAGTACATGCCCATGGGCAGTTTTATTTCAATATTCACCATTAATCTTTCGTATGTCGTAATTACAGAAACAATTAAAAAACCATTGTGTCTCGCGTGGATCCACGTTCGGCATACGAATGGTTAAATCGCAAATAAGACACTATTGAAGTTTAAAGAAAAAAATATTTATTTAAATGTTCAAAAATTTTGAGTGTCGACAGTACTTTTAACTTACTAACAATCGGGGGCGATTTGAGGTAATATTCAAGGGGTGAGTGGAGCCCGAACCGGTGCAATATTGCAGTATCGAGTACTAGCAGGTTGAGTAAATAAGTGTGATGTTTTTACCGAGAAGTACGTAAAATATTATAATTTTCCATTTGACTTTTGATCGAAACCTCATCCGTCCCTTCTCTATATTCGAGACCGACGTTGGGATTTTTCGTCAAAATACTACCAACTCCGTATCTGCCTTTGCTATAGGTATCCTACGGTCAAGATCCGGCTGTGTCCGGTTCCAAGATCAGGCCAGAGTCGTTGGAGAGCGCAGCTTGCGTCTGGAGCGCGACACGCTACCGCCGCTCGTAATCGCTGGCTGTTAAGCCGCGACCCGACATCTCACGAAGGCAGAGGGTTTTGGGATTCGTTCCCAGAGACTTACTTTTACTTTTCTTTGTTCCGCGAACGATAATTCGTCGTATTCATCATTGGCGTTTCGTAATTCGTACCGAAACGGTACCGCACTGCTTTTTAAGAATTCCAAATTCAAATTAATTTCACTAATGCGAGAGCTCACGACCAAAATGTTTGCCTTATCGTTTTACGAACAAAACCTTATAAAAGCGATAGATTTTGGTTATTCGGAAATTCAAAAGTCCTAATTTCAGAGATTTACCGTGTCACGTCTGGAACTTGGTCAATTTTCTTTTGGACATATTTATGTCAAAAAAAAAAAATCCGGACTGTTTCATAGCAGTCTGTCTGATTTTCAGAATGTAGTTGAAGGATAGATATTAGATTGGGCACGCCACAATTGCGGCGATAGAATAGAATAGAATAGAATATATTTATTGTAAAACATGAGTATACATCAAATCATATGTGCAAGGTCTTAAAATAACTGGTAGATCTGCATGTTTTGCCATTTATGGCGTACAAAACAACATATTTTTGGTTTAAATAAACCATAAAAAAAAAATTGAGTCTACACAACAAACTATGAGATTAATAACTTAATCCTAATGCTAAATTAAAAAAGGGGGAAAAAATATAAAAAGTTAAAATAAAATATTGGTTTTTACAGATTTGAGAGTCAAATTGTGAAAATGTTGTAATTAAATGAATCTATTTAATTAATTGCGCTCATTTAAAAATTCCGATATGGTATAATAGCATTTGCCTATGAGATATTTTTTTAAATGTATTTTAAACAGAGCAGTAGGCATTTGTCTAATAGGTTTTGGGATTTTATTATAAATGATTGGTGCTAAACAAAACATACTTTTACGCATCAATGCCGTGGTTGATCTTGGTACGCATAATTGACTATTATCCCGTCGATTACGAATAGAAACATCTGATAGTTTCTTAAATAGGTTAGGATTGGTTCGTATAAAATTAGCCATTTCATAAATAAATAAGGAAGGCAGACTTAAAAGTTTATATTTAATAAAATACTGTTTGCAACTATCAGTTATTTTCAATCCAAACATAGCCCTAATACACCTTTTTTGTGACTTAAAAATGATTTTTTTATTAGTAGAGTTTCCCCAAAATATAACTCCAAACCTCAATACGGAGCCGACAATACCATGGTAGGCAGTTATAAGCGCATTGGCACTTATAATAGGTTTTAGTTTATAGAGGGCATAGGCAGAAGAACATACTTTTTTGTTTAATTCTTCTGTGTGTGCCTTCCAGTTAAGACGTTTGTCAATAGTTACACCTAAAAATTTAGCTGTATCTACCCTTTTTATAACAGTTAATTTGTGTTGAACCTTAATTTTTGGTGCTTTTAAACGTTGACTGAAAAACATAATTTTTGTTTTTTCAAGATTGATTTTGAGATTATTGTTATCTAGCCATTTAATTATTAAATTGATTGTATTATTAATTTCATGTTCATATCTATTTTTATTTGTAGAATTAATAGTGACTGTGCTGTCATCGGCAAAAAGTGATACAGAATAATTAGTCACTAATGGCAAGTCATTTATATAAATTATGAATAATAAAGGACCCAATACGCTCCCTTGCGGAACTCCATATTTAACTATACTTTTTTTGATGCATATGTTTCTTCTTTTTTAGTATTAATGTTTATTTTAGAAATTTCTACATATTGTTTGCGATTTTTCAGATAAGATTCTATGAGGTTTAGTATATTGCCTCTAACGCCATAAGCTTCCAGTTTACGCAGGAGAATGTCATGATTAACGTAATCGAAAGCCTGGGTCATATCGCAGTAAATGGAACATACCGGCGTCCTTTTATCCTCATTACCCATGACGTTATTTATAAAATCAAAAATAGCCATGTTTATTGTTTTATTCTTGCGGAAACCTTTCTGATCTTCTGTAAGAATGTTGAATTTTTCTAAATAGTTATAAATTTGAGTATATATGAATTTTTCAAAAACTTTCGAAATTATAGGAATAAGTGCAATAGGTCTATAACAGTTCATACTCTGCTTATTATCTTTTTTGAAGATGGGTTTAACGATAGTAGTTTTTAGACTTTCCGGATATGATCCAGTGGTTATACACATATTAATGATATAGCTTAGGTGGTCACAGATATAATAAGCAATATACTTTAGGATTCTAGTAGAGATTCCATCGTATCCAACACTTGTAGTATTTTTAAGCGATCTTATAATTTGAAGTATGTCATATGGAGTAGATGGTGCCATGAACATAGATTGACTGGATTTAGAAATATTTACGGTTACGTCCTTACCAGCATCTGGTATTGGTTCTACCTTTTCTATAAAGAAATTGTTAAAAGCATTCGCAATTTCTCGCGGCCTGGTTATAGTTTAACCTCTTAGTTTGGCCTCTTTGAGGAGTGGCTTGAGAGGCGCCACGGCGTCCTCACCTTCCGCATGACGCAGGTCCTCACCGGACACGGCTGCTTCGGGAGGTTCCTGTTCAGGATAAGGCGGGAGGAAACACCCGGGTGTCACCATTGTATGGATCGGCCTGAGGACACGGTGGAGCATACGGTGGAGGTCTGCCCGGCTTGGGCGAAGCAACGCCGTGTCCTCGTAGAGGCGATCGGCGGCGGTGATTTCTCGCGTCCGGCCCTGGTTCAGGCCATGGTACGGAGCGAGAGGAAATGGCAGGCCGTCACCTCCTTCTGCGAAGCGGTAATGCTCGCGAAGGAGGAGGCGGAACGCGTGAGGGAAAGGCAAATTTCGCGCCCTCACGCCTCTAACCGCCGCAATAGGAGGAGACGCCCGGGGCGGGAATCGTGAGCCGATTTCCGGCAACCGTAGGCGCGGGCTTGCGGACGGTGAGCAATGGGTAGCTCGCCGTCTGATAAGGACCAAGCCCGGGTCGACGGCGTGTTGTGTTCCACGCGCGCCTCAAAGAGATGTCAGCAGAATTGACAGGGTCTGCTAGAGCCAATGCCTGCCGGGGGTTCGAAGAAAACCGATAGGGACATCGTGGCCCCCGGCAACAGGGCAACCGAAGGAACACGGGTGGGTTTTAGTCAGTAAGAGTCTGACACGCCCTCCCGCTCCACCCAGAGCGGGAGAAGTTATTTGATAATTTCAAAACCAAAAAAAAAAACAAAAAAAAAGTATATATATTAGATACGTGAAACACAATTTATAGAAACCAGTATCGTCGCACGTACTCAGGACACCACTTGAGAAAATTAAAAATGATGTAAAAATAAAACCCATAGTAACCCGTCTGAAAATCTTGTTTTGTACATTGGTCAGTTCATGCGAATAAACAATTTTTGAGGAGAAAATGTGGGCATCTTATGTATTGAAAGCATTTAGAACGTGTTGAAAATTTTTTGCGATCGGTAATATAGTTAAACACGTCACTTTAGTTATCATGTCAACAACTTTTACTCTGGGACAAAACATGAAATCGCAAAAAAATAATCAATTGTTCCATACATTTTGACGAGTTTTGCGAACATAAACGTAAGGAACAGCAGTTTATTTTTTCACGATTTCAGGTTTGGTCCCATAGTAAAAGTTTTTGTTCAAAATGATGAGTAAAGTCACTTGTTTTAGTATCGGTGATTAATTACTACAATAAATGTGAACGGTTGTGTAACCAACGATCGATTTTCGTAATAAAACACGCGGTAATATAGAAATCCTTGAGTACCCTACTGATCCCCAATCTAATTTAAAAATTACTATCAAGCGACTAACCTTTTTACCCGACTACGGCGAAGCAAAAATTAGGGTTATGATTTTGTTTATTGTCGCAGGGCTAACCTACAACCTACACTTGAGCTTGTACTTCACCTAAACCACAGATTACTAAATAGTTACTACGTAACAGATAGTTCACTCAATAGAAAATTTCCAATACCTACTGCTATAATAGCCTACTCCGTCGCGTCAGCAACCGCTGCATGCTAAAATGTGCCTAAATGCTCAAGCGTACAGTTGTAAAATTGAACAACGTGCGTGCGCTTCGCTTGCGAAAACCGCACTGAATAAGGTCCGCAAACGGCCCAAGATCGCTCGGCCGGGCGGTAGGTAATTATAGCGCGCAAGTACATAGAGTGACGAAGGCCTGCCTAAACTTATACCGGCTGCGCCTTCCGGTGCCACCCGAGTGGGTCCCGATCCCTTGGGGGCGTCGGGACGGTAGTGTTCTGTGTCCTAACCCAGTGAACCCAGATATGGTCTACCTAAGTGCCAAACCTCATCTGGATTTGTTCAGCCGTTTTGGCGTGAACACGTAGTAGGCAAACAAACACATAAATACCTAATAAAAATAAAAACATTTTCGTATTTATATTTAATATTGGGCAGGATATTTAAGGATAGCACAGATAACTAAATATGCTAATTATAACTCACACACTACACACCCTCACTTTTCACACTCTCACCCATACTCACACATAATCACCCGTAAGTAAACGCGCGACTTGGTCCTTTTCTATGCATAACGCTCATTCATTTGCAAATCATTTACTCTTTAATTTTTGTATAATTTTAAGTTACCCATTTATTAAATTTTTCTGCATGTTTACATTGTCTAAATTCAGTTGCATAAGATAATTATAAGTGGAAGCGCGGAGTCTCCTAACACAAGCAATTCCTTGCGTAAAAGGTGATCTCCAATATTATTGTGTCTAAATGCCTTCTGTAATTGAAATAAACAATTCTTACCTCAAGGGTCAACCATTACTTTTTGTTCGTATGTAATTTTTTATACTTAACCAAATTATACGTGTTTAATTTCGCTACAATATGAAATAGATTTACGGATTGCCATTTTTTAAAGGCAAGAAAATAGGGTTTCGCTTAAAATAAATTATTCGAGATCAAACAAACGCTACAAAAAAAAACTTAATAACAAACAACAATGTAATCGTTGAAATTCAAACACGACAAACAACTCTTGTACTCACCCCAGGAGAAGGACTGCGCCAACCCGACGTACAGCGCTAACAACGCCAACACACCCTCTGTTCTATACATTTTATATCGCAGATAACGTTGTTTCAACAGAGATAGATGATGCGTCCGCCCTGGTCACCGCTCGTGAGGTTTCTCAAACGTGAAGCTATATTTATAACAATTAGTTATAAGACATATTGATAACCCGAGGGTCTTCTGATAAGAGGAGCTCCAAGTAGGAATATCGTGCAATCATACAGGCTGAATTTTCCAAGTGTGCGTGAATAGCCAAATTTGAACAATAAAGCTACGTACACACAGCGTTTTTTTTCCCGTATACCGTACATGAGATTTTATCGAAATGAGCGATGGCACTAGAAAATACCTATATTATATTATACACACGGAGTATATGCGGCAAAATATCGTGTTCGAGAAATATTTCTCCCCGTATGGCTACGTTCACATGGCAACTATACGATTCGATTTTATCACGTACTAGCGACCCGCCCCGGCTTCGCACGGGTATAAACCGGGTTATTATACATATAAACCTTCCTCTTCAATCACTCTATCTATTAAAAAAACCGCATCAAAATCCGTTGCGTAGTTTTAAAGATTTAAGCATACATAGGGATATAGGGACAGAGAAAGCGACTTTGTTTTATACTATGTAGTGATACGGTTTTCCCATATACGAGACAGTCGTTCACACGGCGCGAGCAAGCACGCGCGTGAGTCTCGAATACGAGAGAAAAGTTTGTTTGTGTGAACGCTACAACATCAACATAAGTGTCACTGCGAGTTGTATTCGATAAAATCGTTTCAAGACGCAGCCTCCACGGTGGCAACTTTGGACGGTGTACGGGGAAAAATATTTCTCAAACACGATATTTTCCCGCATGTGCCAGTAAAAATATATTACATTGTTCACACGGAGTCTGTGTATTTTTTACTGCCACCGCTCTATTCGATAAAATCTCGTGTACGGTATGCAGGAAAAAAATCGCTGTCTGATCGTAGCTTAAGAGCTTTTTTTTTTAAATAAAAGCAACAGTTTCGAAAATAGATTTTTCAAAAATCTTGTGATTCCGTTTTAGTTTTCATCAAATTCAGCACTGAGACTCGTTTGAGTTTTTTTTCGCAATTTCTTATCGATTTGGATTTAGCCATCCACGCACACTTAAAAATATCAACCTGTATTTGCCACCGTTTCGGCTATTATAAATAATTTATAACATCGTATGTTTTCAAAATGTTTTTAATATTTATAACACTGGCCCCTATTCTGCACGTGTACATTCTACTGACATTTCATAACATTCAGATTTCTGTTTTCTGTAAGTACTACATTTAAGTTAAATATTATTGTAGTAAATATAATAAACCTTCCAGTACATTCTAAAGAAACATGGCGACAACCGCATCAATATCCATTGTTTGATTTAGAAGAACTCGGCGCACACACAGAGTCATGAAATGCAAATTTGTTTTATACTGCTTAATCAAAAAATAATATTAAATATGAAAATAGAGTAGAAGTAGCACTAGTAGATAAGAAATATACACGATTTTTTTTATTTTGATAACATTTGTTTTCGTTTTAACGAATAGCAAGATTATATCATTCAAAGGTTATCATCATTAGACGTTCTAATATTACCTATCTTTATCTTAAGATTTACGTAAAAGACGTAGAAGAATTGACATTAAATACTAACATAATTATAGAAAAAGTTTGCGAATGGTTTACAGCCAATAACTTATTACTAAATACAAGTAAGACTAACCTCATGTTATTTAAGACTACGGCTCGTAATAATGACAACTTTAATATACAAATAAATGGAGACAATATTAAATTAGTGGACAAGGTTAAATTTTTAGGGATAAACATAGATTCGCATTTAAATTGGAAACTGGAGCTTGCTGTTATTGAATCATCCATATCGTCAGCATGTTACGCACTTAGAAGCCTTAGGGATGAGTTGAATATAGAACAGTTAAAGGCTGTGTATTATGCGCTGGTCGAGTCTAGGATAAGGTATAGCATCCTGCTCTG
Organism: Agrochola lychnidis; assembly: GCA_963680765.1. Lineage (NCBI taxonomy): Eukaryota > Metazoa > Arthropoda > Insecta > Lepidoptera > Noctuidae > Agrochola > Agrochola lychnidis. The sequence continues at coordinate 17,324,629 of OY796872.1, forward strand.
GGGAAATAGTTGTAGTTTTAACTGGCAGAGAGCATTCATCTTACAAAAACGAGCCATAAGGACAATAGTCAGAATTTCACAACGTGTCCCATGCAGAGATTACTTTAAAAACTAGCAATATTAACAGTTCCTAGTCTACACATATTGGTCCTTTTAAGTCATTTTGCCAAGTATCTACATGAGTTTGAATCACAAGAGGAACGTGAGATTAGAAAGAGTACGCGAAGACAAATTTTTAAACAACTAATAGCACCTAAATTTAACATAGTAGAACATTGCTCGAAGTATCAAGCTGTTGAGATATTCAATAAGTTGCCTTCCGAGCTAAGGACCTTGATTTATAACACTCACTTGTTTAAAACAAAATTAAAAGCCTTTTTATTAGACAGATGTATGTATAACTAGCGGACCCGACAGACGTTGTCCTGTCAAAACATTGTCCAGCGGACAAAATTGTGAATCTAAACCATTCCCAGATCCCCTTGAACACACACAAAAAATTTCATCAAAATCGGTCCAGTCGTTTGAGAGAAGTTCAGTGACATACACACTCACAGAAGAATAATTATATATATAAAGATATATCGGAATTAATGTCACACAATAATAAATGAATTATAATGATTTTTTTCTGTTTTCTTTAATTTTGATACTATATAATTTAGAATAATTTTCCGACATTTAATATATCTTTTGTCTTTGTAATATTATAAACTGTTTGACATTATATTTGAAACTTTTTGACATTTTATTTGAATGTTAACTAATAATTAATAATAAGTAGTTGTATTTTGTTTTTTGTATTTGTATGTTATGCCTGGATTCAACACAATGTATATTATTTATGAATAAATGAAATGAAATGAGGAGATTTACAGACAGTTTCTTAATTGAGAATTTTAGGTTGATCACTTGTTATACCTCTACCTAAACCTATTTTTGTTTCTGATTTAAGTTTGCCACTGCTGGGACATTATGCATCCTCGCGTTGAGAGGGAGTAGGCTGTAATCTAACTCTCTGGTTGGTAGATCCCACTTGGAATTTTTTGATTCTAGGACATGCCGGTTTCCTCACGATGTTTTCCTTCACCGTTTTGAGAGCAGTGGTGATGAAATTAAATACACAAAGTGAAGCGCCTGCCTGGGTTCGAACTCACGACCTACACCCCGAAAGTCGGGGCCGTTACCACTGGGCCACCATTGCTCAATACTAGGGTATTCGAACTTAACTTAATCAAATTGAACAGTTGGCGTGCTTATCTCATGCAAAATCACGTCAATTGCATTTCACAACTGAAACCACGTTTGACAACGCCTTGAGCATTGTCAAAGCAGTTGAAAGTTGAGCACATAAATAAAATTGGGCTGTTTGTAAAGTAATCATCTATGTTGTTAAGTAGTTTGAGAGAGTCATCGGAAACATTAAGGTCCAGCTGTACTGAATGCAACTGTAGCTCTTCAACAAAGACAATTTACCTATTAGGTATCCTAATGACATGAGTCTTTGTTTAGATTTAGAAACCATTCTAAGACATTTAAATTATACTTCTCTCACTTCGTGCAACTTACTACATTGAAGACTTCATCAGGCGTTTTTTGTGATGGTGAATTAGTTTTAAGTCTACCTACATGCATTTTACTGTGCTTCTTTGTTTTTCGGAAAATAGACGCATTTTACAGCTCCGGTCTATATTTTTCATTTTTCCTGCCTAATCAATCGCAGATCTCAACATAATTTGGTCCTTATCGAGCCGGATAAGTGAAACAGGAATAAGAATAAATCCAGAAAATATTTAAAAAAAATCGGAAAATACTGCCGTTTGGAGTTTTGTGTGCTTAGGTCAAAAGGGTCACAGCGCAGTACAGTGCAGTGTTCCTATTAACGTTTATTTCAGATGCCATAATCTCGTAGTCAGGTAGTTTAATATTTTACGTGTTTACGGAATTGTAAAAGTTTAGTACAACTTTGGTATCTAACTTCTTTGTTCATGTGCACATCTGTGATTTCTTTTCAAGTTACCATATTATTGTTATAATTTGCAGTCAGTCTATTGTATTAAAGGTTATTGTTATTAAGCAGCAAACTAGGTTATCAATAATTGTTAAGCATTAATCTAAGCAGTTTCCTTTGTTATCTTTTTTATACATCGTATATATTAAGTGAACAGTAAAACCGACAACCATATTAACGTCCAAAGTCTAGAAAGCAGATTGATATTTGTATAGTTATCAATAGATCTTGTTTTCTATTTTCACATTAGAACAAATATCAAATTAAAAGAACCAATTTTATTGTTAAGGTATTCCCTCTACCGAATATAGTAAGCTCTTTAGGTGTATCCAATTGTAATTTAATTAACGATAACAATATTGTATTCATTGAAATATATACTTGTTCCATTTCAGTTTGGTTACCTGCTTCCCAAATAATGACTGATAAGGAATAAAAAGGAGCTCATTAAAAAACGAACAAGTTACAAAGGTCGATTAACGGTATTTAATTAGAGGATTTTAAGAAGGATTCTTTAACGCAAAACCAGATGAACGAACTGCAGTTACGTCTCGGTAAGATTGAACTTGTTTATTCGCAATATGACGACGTTCAGTTAAGGTTGGAATGACCTTTGGAAGGCGTACGAGGGGCCGAAGCCAACTCGCAGAGGCCCCTTAGACGTTTTTAATGAAATGAGGTACCAACCGACGATTATCCCTGATCGCACTATGCAAGTGCAGCCAAGGACAACCCCCGGTTGGTGTAGGACTATTGTAAGTTAAGGAAACAAAGATATTGGACTATGGGTTTGGGTGGTTAAAGTGGACTGGTCACCTGGAACTATGAAAGGACTATGGCCCCTGCCTGATCAATGTTTTATATGCACACGGATAAAATGGCAGGGGGTGACTTGCACACTCAATAATGAGGAGGATATGAATTCACAATTATAGGAACGTGATAAATTTAAAGCCTCATATTTCAAAGTTGTTGCGAGCGTACAAGAATTACTAGCCAGACGTAATGATATTGTTAATGAAGATAAGTTTTCTCGCGTTAGCAATAATAGGCTGGTTAGGCTACCAACCATTCAACTACCTAAGTTGGACGGGACGTATAACAAGTGGTTGGAGTTCCATGACACGTTCTCAAGCTTAATTTGGATGGCAGGCAGGATTTAGAGAGGGAATGGGCTGTATGGATCAGATCTCCTTAAGGTGCATAACCAAAAACATCTACCAAAGCACAAGAACGTCTATTGTGCTTTCGTTGATTTGGAGAACGCCTATGACAGTGTGTGGAGGGAAGAACTGTGGTCGACACAATCCATCATTCAACTACCTAAGTTGGACGGGACGTATAACAAGTGGTTAGAGTTCCATGACACGTTCTCAAGCTTAATTTGGATGGCAGGCAGGATTTAGAGAGGGAATGGGCTGTATGGATCAGATCTCCTTAAGGTGCATAACCAAAAACATCTACCAGAGCACAAGAACGTCTATTGTGCTTTCGTTGATTTGGAGAACGCCTATGACAGTGTGTGGAGGGAAGAACTGTGGTCGACACAATCCATGTACGGTGTGGACTGGCGCTTGGTACGGGCACTGAAATCTTTATACAAGAATTCCAGTGCTTGTGTTAGGATAAATGGGGCATACATGAACTGGTTCTGCATCTCGAGGGGTGTTAGACAGGGTTGTGTAGCGTCACCGTGGCTTTTCAACTTGGACATGGATAGTTGTCTGACAGATTTGAAAGAGAGTGAGTGCGGATTGAGAATGAGTGATTTTCCTATCAGATGCCTTATCTACGCAGATGATCAAGTTCTACTTGCATCGTCAGCAGAACAGTTGCAAGACATGGTGACTGTGATGGATGAAGCATATAAGATGAAAGGGATGAATATAAATGTGAATAAGACGAAGGTCATGGTGTTTGAAATAAGAGAGGATGTATCGGTGTGTGATGTAAAAATAAATAACAAGAGTGTGGAGCAAGTAAGTGAATTTATATAGTTAATTGATTCAGGCGTGACCTTGCGGAAATCCATTATAAAATACAATAGACGTGGATATATTTAGTAACCTGTTCCACTTAGCTATTTCTAAAGAGCCATAAAAACTCATAATGCTTAACAATTATTAATAAACATTAAAAGTTTTTAAAACCGCTTTGATTATACGGTCGTCCATTATTTGTTCAACATACATTTACTAACATAGCTTTTAAGTTTAACGTTTACTAACAATTATGGATTATCTAAATTAAAATGATTGTTATTACCTATATTATAATGATTGCGTCTATGTATTGTATAGAATGTCGAGGTATTCTATTATTTAATAGAATATCGGATAATACACTTTGCTTGTAAGATTTACATCACTACAGTCATCTATTGTGTCGTGCGAAATATGGACTAAAGGAAGTTTATGATATTAGAAGAAATGTGAAAATAAAAATCATTTAAATAGGTATGAATTTTATTGAAAAGAAATTAAACATAATGTAATGTTAAAAAATAGAACACAGATAATGAAAAGGAATATAATTTGAAGTGTAAATAAGTTAGGGCGTAAACAAAGTGTTAAAAATTACAAACTATTACAAATCATAATTATAATTCTAAGGCTGCGTCCTATTAAAGCGATCGTCGCGCGAATACGCGATCGTTGCGCATCTGTCATCGGGCAATATAATTTAGATTGCTGAGTCAGAGCTAGATAGAGAAACCAACAGCGATACACAAAGACGAGAGAAGCACAGAGATTTTTTTTAATGATTAATATTAACGGACAATTTATAAAACAATATTTTGACGTCCGAAAAAATAACGACATATTTCAGGAATATTCGTGCATGTCTCCAAACACTTTTGATTATACTCGCAACGCAAGGAGCGATTGCTTTCGAAAGCCAATAAACTTCAAAACCTCAATTAGTGTTGAAGAAAGATTGTCGTTGACAATAAGGCGAGTCTCATCATCATTTCAGCAGAACGACGTCCACTACTGGACATTGTCCTACCCCTAGTTTTTGTTTACTAAGTTTAAACCTGACAAGCAGCAGCTATTTCATTACTTTTATCAATTTATACATAAGCGGAAATGTATCGAACAGTAGATTTTATTTCGCGATGTGTGCCTGCTATTGTAACTTGCTGAGTTCTTTATGTGCAAGCTCTCTCACTTTGAAGAATTTTGAAGAAAGTTCTAACTATTACTATGCTATATTATAGCCTTGTGAAATACAGACAGACAGACGTCGCAGGGTAAGTAACAGGGTCCCGAGCCTGCCTATCTGACCTCCACTAACCAGTTAACACGATACGCCTCGGTAAGACTGGTTGTCAAAGATCTACGAATGCAAACGGGACGAATGGCATAAAGTGCTTTCCGAAGCACGGAAGGGTCTCGGTATGTAAAGATAGTCACCCAACCACGGACAATCTCGGCAAGTTTTAGATCGACCCGTGCGGCTGTTATTACTTAGGTGGGTATTACACTATAACATATCTAGGATCATAGATCTCTGAGTCATATTTATATGTATGATAATGTAATACAAACATATGACTCAAATCGTCTTTGATCACAGATTTTTGACATTTGTTGTAGGATTAGGATAAGAGATAGGATCCTTTATATGATCCTAGACATATGATAGTGTAATGCCCCCCTTAGCCACGAGCCCCTCAACAATGTGCTGGTATAGGGTTTATTTTTGTTATTCGAAGCAGGTATAGGTGTGCAAATAAAAAAAGAAGTTTTCAAAAAGTTGGCAACAGAAATTTTACAGAAAAGAGTTTTTAATTTTGTTTCCCACAAACAAATAGCATCTGGTGACGTTCACGCGAATTAATAATCAAACATATTATTCGCGCAAATATGTATTAGGACACCAGTTCGACTCCGGAACGTTTGATCGCTATTTTTAACCGACTTCCAAAAAGGAGAAGGTTATATGTTCGTAGTGTATGTTTGTTTTTTTTTATGTATGTCCACTTATATCTCCGTCATTTGTGGACCGATTAAAAATATTTTTTGTTTGAAAGGGTATGCTCTCAAGTTGATCCCATATAAATTTTATTAACTTTGCTTGGATAGTTTTTGAGTTAGCTGCAATAATACGTATTTTTTTCCCACTTAGTATGTAGATGATATGATAAGTTCCTGTCACTGGTAGCAGGTAGTGGTATTCGAATGTGTGTGGCGTAGGTACCACAACTAAAAAGTGAAAAATAAAAACTACAAAGTGAGAAATAACTTTAATTTCGGAATAACGCGTTCAGGGCGGTGATGGGGTTACCCCGATACTGCAGCGCCTCGGGTATGTTCGCAGAGGCGCGAACCGACTGCTTTCACGCGACCATGCGCAAGCGCGCCGCGTCCTTGGTGCGCAGGGTGCGGGTTAGCCCCAACATAGTACTGGCGATGATTGCGGGAAGGCTAGACTGCCCCTTCATCCAACATTGTTCCAGCAGACATGTTGCTGTACCAGTGTCGGAGAGAAGTTATTAATTTTATTGTAAAATGACGTTATTATTTTGATGTGATTTAATTTAATTTGATTTTAATTGATTTGATTCTGTTTTATTTGACATTATTTTATTGTATTATTGACTTTATTGTAAAAATGACGTTATTTATTTTAATGTGATGTGATTTAATTTAATTTGATTTGATTTTAATTGATTTTATTGTATTTGACATTACTTGATTTTATTTGTAATATTTCTATTAATTTATGTTTGGCAATGGGTGTTATTTACCTGAAAATAAATGAATTTATTTATTTATTTATTTAAAAAACGAAAGTACAAAACCAAAGACACCGACTTCCGAAATTAAAGTTATTTCTCACTTTGTAGTGTTTTTTTTGAAGTCGGTTGTTTTTTTTAGTTCGTACGAACAACGTTCGCACTAATTTGCGATGGTCGCGTAGTCGCTTTCTACTAGGACGCGGGGTAGTGATACCATAATAAATAATAACCAAGTGGCCAGGATTATTCACCAGCAACTTGCTTTGAAATATAAACTTGTGGATTCTGAGGTACCATATTACAAGTACATATATCTCCCGGTTCTCGAAAATGACCATGTCACGTTGTACTGGGATCGGTCTATCATTACTGATAGGACTATTGTTGCCAATAAGCCTGATATAGTGGTGATAGACCGATTAGCGCGCCGCACAATGATAGTCGATGTTACCATTCCACATGACGGGAACCTCGTGAAAGCTGAGAAAGAGAAACAAATAAAATATCTCGACTTAGCATACGAGGTTGTTGACATGTGGAATGTGAGCTCGGCTATCATTGTGCCGATTGTCGTAACAGCCAATGACCTGATCCCCGCCACCAGGGGACCTCTATTTTTTATATTTTTAAATGATTCAGAAATAACTGCTAATTTCAGGGTAAGATTTAATTTTAGTATATTCTGGTTAGTAACCTTGTTATATTAATTCGATAGGATTTGAGTTCCTTAGCCAGACTGTATGCGCTCAAAAGATTATCACGTATAATTCATGTAGAGAATTTAACAATAATATTATTTGGTCTGTTATTAGTTTGTTGAGTGTGTGTCGATGGATAGAGATGATTTCTTTGTGTGATGTTCGGAAATTGATGGCAGTGCCCATCAGTTGTATCATGTGAACTAAGTTTTCATCGCGACTTTCTGGGACGTTGCAAAATTTCACGTGCTTGCTTAAGGAATACATTTTTTACTCGAGGCTGCTGACTAGGGTCTGAGATTGGTCAGAGCTGTGATGAGCAATGGTGTTGACACATCCCTTAAGTTCCTTTTGATCAGCTGCTTGAAACTGTACTGATGATTTTAATTCTGAAACATCGTGAGCCACTGTGCGAACGCTTTCTTTTAATTTCTCGTGTTCACTGCAGCAGAGGGTGTTCATTTCCTGTTTCATATCAGAGAAAGTAAATTTGATACTGGCATTTAATTTGGACATGATACTAATCTCCATTTCCTCACGCAAGCCGCGTAACGTGCCTTTAATATCATCTGTGAACTTGGCCATGGCGTGATCCATGTTAATGCGCCATCCTTTCAGTGTGTTATTTGTGTTGACATCACACCTTTCGCCAGAGTAACCGGCATTACACCTGCAATAAAGAAGATAATATGAAACAGGGAAATAAGCAAAACAACAAATATTTGCTACTTGTTATAATAACAGACGAACGAGACACGCGTTAATTCAGAGATTACATGCAACGAATCAGACCCGCGCCTCTTCCCGGCGCAATCGCTCTTCGGATTATTTCGGAAGCTTGATTGGCCGAGCAGCCGAAGAAAATCACTGATCTTTGCAGCTAGTCTGCTTTAGCTTTACCATTTTTCCATGACATTTTTTTCCGTGGGTATTCATAAAAAAATCATAAAAACAGAACGGTACCAAGTACCCACATACGATCAGCATCCCACGCGCGCGCTCGATCTCTTTTTATAACTAGTCCCTAATAAAATGAATAAGTTTTACCTGCACTTAGGTTGTCCCTCAGCACTGACACTACAATCTCCTTGGAAACAGTAGTTCTGACAAACTGAAACATCACATCTTTCACCCTCATAACCTCCTGTACATTGACAGACTGGCTCACTCTCCTCATTCAGGGAACAGACGCCGTTGTTCGAACAATACTCATGGCACGCGTTGACTTCACACCTTTCCCCAGAGTAACCGGCTTTACACCTGCAATAAGGAAGATAATATGAAACAGCAAAACAACAAATATTTGCTACTTGTTATAATAACAGACGAACGAGACACGCATTAATTCAGATTAAATACAACGAATTTAAAACCTGCGCCTCTTCCCGGCGCAATCGCTCTTCGGATTATTTCGGAAGCTTGATTGGCCGAGAAGCCGGTTTTTTTTTTAATTTTCCCCCGAAATGTGACTCCCATATTCAAAATTAATTTATATTTGTTGTACGTACGGACGTATAACAAAAATAAAATGAATTTTTGTAACCCAAATACGGATTTGGGTTACAAAAATTTATAAGTGTATATTTGGTCCAGTAGATTCGGAGTAAAGTGACTGACTCGCAGGGTTAGGCAGAGGTGTACCTATAGTACCTACACCCACATTTCGCCAGTTATGTTTAAGTCCCATGTAATAGGGGGCGAGCCTATTGCCATCAATCGGGCACAAATCCAGACTCCGGGCTGCTGCTGAGAAATTCCAGATGGAAAACCCAATAACACTGCCCGACCTGGGAATCGGACCCGGGACCTCATGCTCAGCAGCAGTCCCACTAGACCATCGAAGCAATCATATTAATAAAAAATTACTTAGATAAAACGCATTCAAGTTGGAGAGTGGGGGTCGCTACGTCACAATCTAACTTATAATAATATTATAAATGCGGAAGTGAGTTTGTTTGTTACGCTTTCACGCTAAAACAGGCTCATGGGTAGACCATGACCTGCACTAGGATAAAGGATACTTTTTATTCCGATATTCCCACGGGATCGAGACTTATGCGGGTGAAACCGCGGGACGCAGCTAGTTCAGTACAAAATCTAGCAAGGCGTGACGTCATGCCACATTTTAACTTAATGTATCGCCGTGATCTTTTGATTACACAAAAAAATAAAAAGTACGTGTTCAATATTTTTTTATAGGCAATCTACCAGAGGGACAACTTTTTAACACTCGTAAATAAACCAGTCTATTTGGTACCTACCGTTAGCTCAGCAGCATAAAGTTTGGCGAGAAGTAAGGTCAAATAAAGCTCATTTTTGCAGGTAAATGAAAATGTAAAATATTTGGGCCTTTGGCTGGATCGCTCTCTAAAATGGGCCAAACATATAAGTGAGACCCAACAAAAAACAGCAAGATTCCTCAATATCCTTAAAGTTCTATCTGGAGCTAACTGGGGTGTTCACCCGAAACACTTAACAATCGCTTATATTTCTCTAATATGAAGTCGTATGGACTACGCTAGCTTTCTGTATGGAGATAGTTGTCACTCAAACTTGTATAAACTCGACAAAGTACAAAACCAGGCGATGAGGATCATTGGTAGCTTTATAAAATCTACACCAATTCATGTTATGAGTAGTGAATTAAGTCTCCAACCCCTATTTATTCGTAGAGACTATTTAGCCGGAAAATTTTATTTAAAGTGTAAGTCACTGTTAGGTAGTCACACAGTTGTTAACATGCTGTACGATTTGTTACCTCAATCCCTTTGTGGAAAAGGAAGAATAAGCCTTTGCTCGTTTTTAGCCATGAATACCTTAAAGACTTACGAATACACTGCAGCCAGAATTTGGAGATGTTTTGGTATCGCTCTTAGATCAGTTACATAGATTTATCTAAAAACATTAACTTTAGCATCAACGGAGTAAATCAAGCAAAAAAACGTTTCCAGCCATTGGTTTTTAACCGACTTCCAAAAAGGAGGAGGTTATATGTTCGTCGCGTATGTTTGTTTTTTTTTTATGTATGTCCACCGATTTCTCCGTCAATTGTGAACCGATTTTGAAAATTCTTTGTTTGTTTGAAAGGGTGTGCTCTGGAATTGGTCCCATATAAATTTTATTAACTTTGCTTGGATAGTTTTTGAGTTAGCTACAAAATACGTTTTTTTTTTCCCCTTAGTATGTAGATGATATGATAAGTTTCTGTCACTGGTAGCAGTTAGTGGTATTCGAATGTATGTGGGGTAGGTACCACAAATAAAAAGTGAAAAATAAAAACTTTTTACAAAAAAAAACAACCGACCTCCAAAAAAAAAACACTACAAAGTGAAAAATAACTTTAATTTCGGAAGTCGGTGGCAAAAAACGAAAATACAAAACCCAAGACACCGACTTCCGAAATTAAAGTTATTTTTCACTTTGTAGTGTTTTTTTTTGGAGGTCGGTTGTTTTTTTTTGTAAAAAGTTTTTTAAATGATTTATTTTGTCAATATTTGAACACAGAATATCCAAATGTTTATAAAATATTCACAGATGATTCCAAAGACAATAATAATGCCGGATTTGCCTTTTATGACCCTCAACAAAATATATCTATGGGTTTTAGTATTGATTCGAACGCGTCCATAATGTACCTCGAATTGTTGGCAATTAGTGAAGCTTTATCATACATTCAATCAACAAATCATAGTAAGTTTCTAATATTAACTGACTCCAAGAGTTCCTTGCAACATGTGGCTGGTTGTACCTCGACAATTTGAGGAACACCGATAGCTTACACAATCATTGATCAGATTTTGAAACTTCAACAGAATTCTAAATTAGTAATACTGCAATGGATTCCGTTACATATCGGGATACATGGCAATAAGGTGGTAGATGTTTGTGCTAAGAAGGCCTGCGTAGAGGGTATTCCGATAAATGTAGTACCATTTTTCGCAGAAAACTTCTATCTGGTTAAAAAATACTGTCATGAATTGTGGAAAGAATTTCAAGATGTGAGATCAAGAGAAAAAGGTATCTGGTACAACACCATTCAGCCTGAGCCTCTAATAATTTCCTGGATAGATAATTGTTCACTTAATAGACAAGATACTGTTACTGCCATGAGGCTTCGAACCGGTCACATCCCATCGAGGAAGTTTACGTTCCTTATGGGCATCACACCTTCACTTAACTGCGAAAAATGTGGAATAATCGACGACGTATATCATATCTTGATGGAGTGTGAGCGGGGCGAACGCCTCAGGAGAAATCTACTTGTTTCTGAAAATATGTTTGGAATAGGTACTATAAATTGTATTTTAGCTAAGCCTATGTCGGACGAGGCTAGAACTATGTACAAAATATACTACAATCACATTAAATAATTTAAAATTCAAAATTTGGCTATGATGGAGCGACATAGTCAGCATTGTAACAAAGCTCCTTAATAAAAAAAATAAAAATTACAACAAGAATAAAATTACATCTTGTTGCATTTGACAAGTACCTACATGCGATCAGCATCCAACGCGCGCACTCGGACGCTGTTTATAACTAGTACCTAATAAAATGAACATGTTTTACCTGCACTTAGGTTGTCCCTCAGCACTGACACTACAATCTCCTTGGAAACAATAGTTCTGACAGACTAAAACCTCGCATCTCTCGCCGATGTAACCCTGTGTACATTCACAACGAGATTCTCCGTTAACTTTCGTGTCATGGACACACAACAGGCTAACATATGTAGAAACATTGAGGGAGGCGCAGTAGTTGGTCTCCGAGTTAATTGGTAGCAGTCTCTTTTGAGCTTCACAGTTTTGAGTACCCTGCATTTGATCCTCAGTTTTGTAGTTGGAGGCCACACCTGTATAATGCGAATATTTGGCAAGCAAATATTTTTTGGGTTCCTTGTCGTGCGGTGGATTCTTTGTTAATTGCGAAAAGTTCTCAGACGTCGTCCAGTAGATAAAATCGTTTGATATTAACAATCCATGTGCCATATTGCGGTCTTTTCCAGTATATAATGTTCTTCTGTTCTCTCCATTAAAATCTGCACTTTCAATAGACACTTGATAGTAGCTGATATAATACAGATAATCGATCCAGTAAATTTTCTGTGTCTGATGGTCAATGGCTAAGCCGCCTCGCTCATAACAATGCTTGACTATTACAACTTCTCTATCAGAGCCATCAAATCGAGCCCTCTCTATCTTACCGTCTGTGCCCCAGTAAATATACCTGTAATTTGGAAACCGTTAGGGAAATGTTCTTAACATCAGCCTACTAAACATCCCTTCTAAAAATGATCGATTTAAAAAAAAACAGTTATTTAGAAACATCATCTTCACACACAAATGTGCACTAAATAAATTTTTTCATCACTCGGTTACATTGGGGAAAGCGTAATTTTTTTTTCGTTACTTCACTACTCTATTGTTTAGCGGTTTATAGAATACACCATCCTTCTACAACATGTAACGAAACCCCTGCCCGATCCCTTAGGGTGTTGTTATGTTGCATATATCACGCCGCACCCCAACCAAATGGGTTAAGGTGGGTGTGCGAGGGAATACGGGGTGGTTTTAGTCAGTAGAAGTCTGACAGATCCCCCGTCCGTGCCAGGACGGAGGATATCCATAAGTATTTCCAACCCGTTACCAAAATAAATAAATAAAAGTTTAGAACTGTAACCAACCGCGCGCGAGACGATTGAGCACTACTTCTAAGTTGATCGCTTTCCATAATAAAATATTTGGAAATCCAATAAAAGTCTACCATCGAATATTTTTGCGTGGTCACTCTACTTTGTTCGATTTGTTGTATGCCACCGCCGTGGTACACAGCAAAAACAAAGCGACATCAACACCTCTACCGGTGGGTAATTTAACTATTTTACGATATAATTATGTCGTGAAGTAGTTTCATATTTATATTGTGAAGTAGTCGTGCGAATAATTGTTTATATCGTCAAACGTTGATTATTCAATGATCTGGCCAGACCACAATCATGATTTGACCAACGGTCGATGGTATACTTCATCAAAACACTTCATGAAATGATCAATTCTAGAATCTGGCCACGACATATCGATAAAGTGCCAAATGGCTATATAATATACGAATGGACGGACAGACAGCTAGGACGAAATTATAAGGGCTCTTACCATTTGGCATACATCCAGTTATGACCATTTCAAACACAAAAAAACCATTTCACAAACATTATCAACAAAATGCTTCGCTCTATTTTTATGATTTTCTATGAAAGCGTTTGCTCTCGACTGTGTTAATGAAACCTTCACAAGCGAATTTAGACCTTATACAAATAGAATTTAAAACAGTTTCGGATGGCTGGTACCGCATGGTACCGGTGTGGCTTAACGGCAATACTTCTTTGTTGGTATATTATAGAACCAACTAATAAATAGTTCATAAAGTTCAATAAGTATTTTGCTGAGTTATAAAACTATACGTACCCTCCACAGCTATCCACGGCAATATCGCGAATATACGCATGCAACTTGAATAAAAGATTTGGTTCAACTGCGTTGCTATATCCAGGTTTTGATAAAATCGAGCTTATACTTTTCGAATCTATTTCAGTCCAAAAGAGTAATTGTGTTGCCGGGTCGTATGCGATATTTACGTATGCGTTTGCATGTGCATGTAGGCTTGTAACTAATAATATTATTTTCCTGGTTGCTATGTTAAAGCTAGAAATAGAAACGTTATTAATGTTGTTTTGTTCGGCAAACAGCACCCCGTTGTGTACTGGATCGTAAGCTAATGATGTGATTTTATCTGACGGAATGTCTTCTATATGCGTTCGTGTTCCATTATTATCATAAAACTCTAGTTGCTTGTTTCCGGCCACGACGACGTCTGAAACATGAAAATACAATTTTCTAAGCTGATTAAAATCTCTTTCCTAGCCTTTCCTCTTCTTTACATAAAATACGCTGCCCATTGTACTAATGGTTCCCAAACTACTTTCATACTCGTCAGTCTGCTCTCCACACGTGAACTACCTTCTACAATTAACTACATAAGTCAGTGTTTTTTATTGCTCATTAGCTTCTTTCCTTTTTTTTCCAAACATTACAATTTATTTTATTCCTAGATTAGGTAACTTACACGCGTATAAATCCCAGAGGTATCTGCTACCGACCCATATTTTTTCCTATTACAACAGGAGTAACAACGCGAGTGCTACTAGTAAGTAGATAGGATTTGAAACACCAGCCAAGTGCAAGTCGGACTCACACACGAAGGTTTCCGTACCACCATACAATATTTAGCAAATAAATGAAGACACCAAACGAAGATTTTTTTCTTCTTAAATTTAATAAATCGCAAAGATAAATTAGTATTTCATAATGATACTAAGAATGACAAAGTTACTTTCTGCAGTTGCAGAAAATCAAATAAAATACCTTATGAATCGGCGATTTTAATATTTGTTGATCATAAACAGTTTTTAGTACATGACTACATGATACACAGAAGTTTTAAATTCCTAACTTGTTTAGTTGTTGCTCGTGCATAAATGGTCTAAAACTGATAACTTTTACGGCCCCTTATTTCTACATTTTTAAAGATAAAAAAAGAAGATATATTTATTCTCTACTCAATGAGCTCTAGACAATGAAACCCCACACGCCAGGCGAGTTTTTTTTTTAAATTTACAGTTAATTAAAATCAAATCAAACGTTTATTGATCTTATATCCTAAGTGTTATTGTATTCTGCCTGCAAGCCAGCGTGCAATTTTTTTATTTAGTTTACTTATATTCTTATTTTTTTACTATTATTATTCTATACTATTACCATGCATTTATTCACTATTTAATTAATTTCAAATTGTTAATATTCTTATAATATTAGGTACTAACTTTCAATGTTATGTTCTGTAAATTCCTTAAATACTATAAAAACAACACTTTAGAAGCCATTCTGTCAATTTTGTCTTGAATAATTAATTGACTGTAATAATTTCGATTCGTTTGGTAACTTATTATAAATTAAAATACACCATATTAAACACAGTTTTCTTATCTTTATGACAAGGATTTTATGGGGACGCTTTAATTTGTTACTGTATTTAATTTTTAGTATTATTTTGTAAAAAACAATTGACAGTCAGGTCTTTTAATGATTATGCAAATAAATAAGTACGTGATTTTAAATTTTGAGTTTTTTTGGCGAATAAAAGCGAAATTTTGCATTTTGCGTTTATGTTAATGTGAAATTTCGTTTCTTTTTTTAAGAAATATACGTAACCCTAATTATTGCATTTCATGATTAATATTTTAGCTCACTAGTTTGCCATAGTTAGCCATATTTCTTACTTTTAAACAGTAATATTGCCAATATTAATCAAAACAGCGAAATATTTGACAGCTATTTGCGACGTTGCCCATTTTCAGTATAAACGCTCTTAATGGCAGCCGAAATAATGCACATTGCTCTAGAATTCTAGACAGAATGTGATCTAAATTGTAGACACCATTGGCGTTTGTCTTAAAATAAAGGATAAAATTACAAAAAAAACCGGCCTAGTGCGAGTCGGACTCGCACACGAAAGGTTCCGTACCACCGTACAATATTTAGCAAATAAATGAAAGTACTGAACGAAGAATATTAAAAACCGCAAAGATAAATTTGTATTTCTGATACTGTGAATAACAAAGTTATTTTTTGCCGTTGCGGAAAATCGCCCATATTTAAATAAAATATCATATGAATCGGCGTTTTTAATATTTGTTGATTAAACACAGTAATGATACAGGATATACAGAAGTTTCAAATTCCTAACTTGTTTAGTTGTTGCGATAGAGCTCGGACAAAAATGGTCTTAAACTGACAACTTTACGGCCCCATATTTCACCAATTTTGAAGAAAAAAAAAAAACGGAGGAGCTCGTGGCTAAGTTATAACAGTCGCACAGTTCGATCCATCAGGTTAAACTACGATTGGTCTGTGGATGGGTGACCATCTTAACATACCGAGACTCCTCCGTGCCTCGGAAAGCACGTTAAGCCGTTGGTCCCGGCTGTCATTCGTGGATCTTGATAGTCGTTGGAGGTCAGATAGGCAGTCGCTCCATGTAAAATACGGTATTCAGTTGAATCTGGTTAGACTGGAAGCCGACCCCAACATAGTTGGGAAAAGGCTAGGCACATTGATTTTGAAGAAAAAAACAATAAAAAATATTTGTACCTTACTCGATGAGCTCTAGACATGACACTGAATGACAGGGTGAGATTGTTTTTTTTCAAAATTAATATTTTATTTTATGAGGACCCACCCCCTTTAATTTTTAACTTGACTTATTTTTTATAATTTTTTATTGTAGCAGCAATAGAAATACACAATCTGTGAAAATTTAAACCGTCTTCCTAGTACGGTTCATGAGATACAG
Organism: Agrochola lychnidis; assembly: GCA_963680765.1. Lineage (NCBI taxonomy): Eukaryota > Metazoa > Arthropoda > Insecta > Lepidoptera > Noctuidae > Agrochola > Agrochola lychnidis. The sequence goes on from OY796872.1 coordinate 17,341,490, forward strand.
CCCACTGACAGACGGACGAACGGACGGAAAGACAGAGGAGGCTTAGTAATAGGGTACCGTTTGGCACCCTTCGGGTACGGAATCCCAAAAATGAATGCAAAATAAAAACATAATTAATTTGGTAACTTAACCTAGGAACCTTATTAACTAGGTAACCTTACCTTATCTAATCAAATTAATTTGAGCATTTATTTGTAAAATCGATACATTCTAGGAATCGTTAAAATAACCATTGTACCCAAAACAAAACTAACAAACTTATTTTTGTTTGTTAATTAATACTATCATTCAAATTATGATAAGAATACGTCTCTTGTACTCACCCCAGGAAAAGGAGTGCACCAACCCTACGTACAGCGCTAACAACGTCAACACACCCTCTGTTCTATACATTTTATACCGCAGACAACGTTGTTTCAACAGAGGTAGATGATGCATCCACCCAGGTGACCGATCGTGAGATGTAGCAATACTATGGTTTTCCTGAAACGTGAAGCTATATTTATAGGAGGCAGATTGATAAGCTTGTAGCTGTGATAATTTTGTTACGATTATTTTAATAATATTTCATACGATAATTCACCAAAACAGTGCAATGATTCGTTTTTTAAGGGTTCCGTACCCAAAGTGCTAATCGAGACTTTATTGCTAATTTAAAAGCGTACGCCACTGCCGTTGGCTCATCCGTTGGTCTGTCACACTGCTGTTTCTTCATTACCGTTTTAATAAATAACCATTTGAAGTTCTCACGGATCACGTGTTTGATAGCTTTTCTTTATCATGACTTGATGACTAAAAATATAATAATAAAAATCGGCAAAGTGCGTCTGTGTTTAACATTGTAGTTGCAAAATATGTTGTCTCATACATTCCAACTGCAAATGTAAGTTGTTCGATTATTATTCGTTAATCTGTAAAGCCTACTTAACGGTAACAGTATTTCTTTTAACTTTGTTTTCTATACTACTGCCGTGAATTTTTCACATAAAACATCCAAAAGCAAGCATCCAAATTTAAATGGCAGGGGAACACTCGACTCTAACAAAAATTAGCACTTTAAAGATTAAAATTTCGCAAAGGGATCCCTGAATCAAAAAGGGTTTTCCTTTTCACACATTTCCAACGACACACACCGTGGGATAGACGAGAAAAAAAAAACATCCCCAATTTACATCACAAATAAGCAACGCTAACACCAAATAGTGTCCAAGCGATGCTTAGTTGTGGGCCAAAAAATAAGTTACGAATTTGGCTACCACCAATCGTTTGAAGGCGTTCCATATTCACACTGTATTGAGACGACGATACCCCAACACTTAACAACGTGAGCCAGCAATCGGTTCACAGATTTCCATAATGCCCACTGCAGTTCATGTCCAGGTTGTAACTTACATAGTTGTCCGAACCCGTTGAAGCCCTAAACAAAATGAATAACACAATCGGCATGGTGATGTTTCTCATTATGGTAGAAACTTCTTGATCAAAGCTCCAATTATATGCAGTGATGGTAAAATCTATTGAAAAAACATAGATCGAAGAAGTCATGGAGAAAATTTAGTGGATCATTAAAGCCTATTAACAACCTGGACTCCCTATTATAATGTTCGAAATCAACTAATTAATGTAACGTTACCGTACTCATGCCACTTATTTATAAGAAATAGACGAGCCTTTGCGCACGGCTTTGCCCTCATGGAGGCTGGAAATTATCCCAATTCCCACAGGAACGTAATAGGGGTCGTACTCATCATTATGAACAACCCTGACAACGTGAAAAATCAATTTGGACTCCGTTCTATTAGAAATATTAAATAGGGTGATTGGTAATTGGGTGAATTTTTTTAAATGGGTGATAATAGAGCTAATTTGCAACATTTTTACTCCCAAAACTTGGGGTTCAAAATGGGTTTTTGTGGACATATCGATCTTTTTTGGAAGTTCTCCACCTTTCGATCATAAACTGCAAATTGTGAGTGATCTCCTGCTCATGTGACGTTAAACTGACACTTTTCTGGTAACCTATGAACTAATAAATTCTTCGAATACTAATTTATTAAATTTAATTCTTTGGAAATTAAGCCTCGTAGAGTTTATGATTTGGTATGTGCATGATTGACAGCCCACTTCAAGATCATTTCACCTTAGTTTTCTGCAAGGTGAGATTTCCACAGAATAAATATATTGTCGATTGATGCCCTAAGTTAAAAAAAAACCCAAGAGAAATTGCTCTAAAATCATAGATTGTGATGTGAACGTAACGGCTTACAGTTAGACGACATTATTATAAAAAAAACATATTCATCATTATTCATGGGTATTTTTATATTTATTTTATTTAGTAGAGAAAACATTTTAATCAAAATACCATTTTGATTGATATTGGCATACAACAGCACGCCTGTATTCCTCAAATGTTTAGGCAGAGGTGTACCTATAGTACTCCCACATTTCGCTAGTTATTTTTAAATCCCATGTAATAGGAGACGAGGCTATTGCCATCAACTGGGCACAAATCCAGACTCTGGGCTGCTACTGAGAATTTCCAAATGGAAAAAACAAATAACGCTTTGCCCGACCCGGTAATCGAACCCTGGACTTCATGCTCAGCAGTTGCGCTTCCGACCACTATAGTCTGACCGAGGCAATCTGATTGATATTAGTTGTAATTTATTCAATTTTTACATTTCAAATGACTTATAAAATCATCCTCCAACCTCAACAAAATGATTTTATTGAGCTTCTTTGCAGTCTTAACAAAAAGCATTAAAAATTAAATTGTAAAATGTATTTTTACTACAAATCTATGATTTGTTACTATATATATAATAATTTATACGAGTAGAAGTAAATTTTGCAGTGAACAAAATGTTCGCCCATACATCAGTCTACATAACGATCGATGCTCCAACTGCAAATGGAACTTTGTAATCGCAAGAAATAGTAGTTTAATGTGAAATAACTGCATGTTGTGAGCCTGTTTGTTGGCAAGCGCATCTCTTCAGAACGGCTGGACCGATTTGTCTATTATTTGTTTTAAAATGCTCGTAATAGTCCGAAGTACCTTTTTATGGAAAGAAAAATTGGAAGTTCCCAGATAATTATTAAACTCGAAAAAATCTGTACCTTCGTCCTTTTTCTATGGGATTTTGGATTTTGAACAGTACAACGTCTGTCGGGTCAGCTAGTAAGAAATATAAGTGCAACTGAAGTATTCTACAAGTTTTGCGAGTATGAAAATACGAGTATGTGACATAATGACCGCATCTGTTGATTGCGTTGACTTAGTATAAGGACGTTTTATTTTTTTCATTTGAGGTACGGAGCCCTAAAAAGTACTAAAACTATGTTTGTCCGTACAATTATCGTTTGTAGGCACTAGGCAGTCCCTGCTAGATAAGGTTTTACGTTAATACTAATTATTTAAATTAGGCTACTTCCCGTGTGGCGAGTTTCCCGTTTCGCGACTTTGGTACGAAACCCAAAAAAATATCGTTTCGTAATAATTTTGATCATAATTTCCATTCTCATTTTGTAAATTTTATTTTGAGAATTTGTGTGTTTTCACCATCATCTAAAGAGTTTATGCCAGCAGGTTTATTGTGTATACCTAGTACATTAATATTAAACTTATATAATATAAAGAAATCTCGATGTCTTGTCAAGTCGAACTCAATCAATCTGTAAAGCCTTTCCCAACTAAGGTGAGGTCGACTAGAAGCTGACTTCTAGTCTAAACGGATGCAGCTGAATACCAGTATTTTAACATGGAGCGACTGCCTATCTGACCTCTACAACCCAGTAACTGGGTAATACGATACCCATTGGTAAGACCCCAGCCAGCACAAACCTTCTGAGTAAGTTTTGTTTAACAGCAGTCATAAAAACTAATCGCTGAATAAGACTACTGTAATTAGCTGATTAAGCGCTTACTCAGAGGTTATTCAAGCAATTTGGGCACAAAATTATATTGCTAATAGCTGTGTAATTGCAACGTAACAGCTGAATAAGTTTTGAATAATTGTACGACAAGCTGAGTATCTTCTGCATAAAAGCATTTTGTACTTTAATACAAGTATTATAGCTCTGTTAGCCAGATGATGAATGAATGATGAATGAACTAATGGTTAAGTCCTTCAAAGCTCAGATATTCAGACGATACACAGCTCATTTCAGTATTTTTATCAAGAAGTTAATCAAATTAAATTGAAATTGACAAATCCAAACAGTGTGACTGCGACATTGAAAATATAATAACCTATCGTAACTGAATTTTACCCTTATTTATGTTTAGTGTGTAAATGTTGGTGCGCATGCAACTTTACCGTGTATTTATATAAATACACGGTAAAGTTGCATGCGCACCAACATTTTCTTCCTCTAAACATTATATACATTTCGTGTAAAATTTTCACGCGCTCCCTGATAAGCCGGGTTTTGGAAAAATAAACAACATTTACGTCTATTGATATGTTTTTTCGTGTGAAATATTTTTTATATTTTATGCAGTTTAAGGGTTCAAAAATAACCTTGTAATACTTTTATAAGAATATTATACCGATTTCGTTATTAAACTTGAGTATTTGAGTATAAAATTCCACATCATTATAATAGGTTATGTTATTCGATATGGCGACGCTCATTCTGAATAAAATCTGATTGCAGAGCGGCTTATCAGCTTATGTCTGTATAACAGACCTTATGTGTCCACTTATTAAGTTATGCTCTGGTTATAAAGTGGTCTGCACTCAACATTTTTCCATAACTGTTCTATAATCATTAATCATACACATTCGTACTGTAAATCAAACAGGATTCAGTCATAATTATAGTAATGAAAACCCACAGTATAGGTATATTATTTGTTCTTTTTAGCTCTTATCAAAGCAAGCACTTTCTTCGTATGCCTCCTGGGGGCCTACCACCAGCTCATAAAGCAATATTATTTTAATATTACATCAGTGTGGGAAAGAGATGAAGCTCTACAGGACATATAGCTCCATCTCATTTTCCCACTGAAGTAATATTAAAATAATACTGCTTTTGAACTGGTGGTAGGCCCCCTGTTCTTTTTCTATTTTTTCATGAATGTGGAGTATTTTTTAACATTTTTTGTAAGGAGGCATTTTCACACAACCACTACAAAACAAAGCGCAGTTAGCTGCTGAAATGCTGACTAACGTTCCAGAACAGTTCTTCTAGCTTAAAAAATGTCTACTTTTCGTGAATACCCAGCAAACTTCTGCATAAGAATCTGTTACTATTGCTTTAACCACAGTTAGCTGCAAATGACGGTAATTTCGTACTTAAAGTGGCATAAAGTATTTATAACAGCTATCTTAATTTCTGTTAAGTCACTATATGCTTCATAACAGAAATAACGCCTATTTTATACAGCAGCTGAATAACTGTCAAGATATGGTGTGTAATACAGCTAACAGAGAACAGAATATAACTTATCCAGCATCATGCTTGATAATGGAATTTTAAACCCATATAATACAAAAGGTTACACAAACTCTTGAGTAACAGGTCTTTTTATGATGATTATTCAGTTTTAAGAAATTAAATCTTCAAATTACAAAACTAACTCTGCTAATAGCATTATTAAAGCAAAAAAAAACTTTAATACAGAACTTCGTAATACACACAGCTTCTATACATATATAATTAAGCTTAACTCTGCATAAGGTTAAATTGTTGGCCAGTTATCTGACTTGTGTGCTGCCTGGGACTGGTTGTTAGACTTTCGGGCTACTGACGAGCTGTAACAACTGTCAAAGATTCACGAATGACAGCCGGGATCAACGGCTTAACGTGCTTTTCAAAGCCCGGAGGAGTCTCGGTATGTAAAGATCACCCATCCACGGACCAACCCCGGCAAGTGTAGTTTAACCTGATGGATCGACCCGTGTGGCTGTTAATACTTAGCCACGACCTCCTCAAGTCAAGTCAAACAAGTCAAACTGTGCGAAGTTAAAAAGTAGATAATGTTGCCAAGCGAGAAGTAGCCTAATTTAGTGGGATTATTATGTATTGAAGTCCCAAATAGGTATAATTATTATCAGGAGGAAAAATACTGTTTATATAAATAAATTGTAGTTAAGTAAACCTTATCGCCCGGGATATACCTACGCCTGGAAGGAAGTCCGAAATCATCGTATCAGAAGGAAAAAAACACGTTTATCTAAATTCCAGTGAAAATTGAACGTTATAATACCACGGAATTAGAGTTCAAACTTCGTTTATGTCAATTTTGTTGTTTGTCTCGATTCGAATTTAATAATTTATAAATCTAGTCTTATTTTTTTACTGTACATACGTTGGTTATATAAGGATCAAAATTGAAAACAGCAGTTTACGGTTGCGGTTACTTCAATGGTAACCGGGAGGTCCGTAAGCGAACCAGTTAAAGTACCGCTAAAATCATTGGGAGTGGGGACTTTGTAATTGTATCCTCTTGAGTCTAGGTCCTCGACTATAACCATCGCGCGACTTAAACGACCCGAAAAACTGAAGGTGTCGTGGGACACTCATTCTCAGTTACTTTTAATGATAATCTGGCAGTTTGAGTACTTTATGCGACCTACCCAAATGTCCTTTCTTTGGGATTGTTCGTCGAATCATTGAGCTCTTTAAGTTCTGAGTTCAGCTACACGATTACTGACAAATGCTTGCACTGACTTGGAGCTTGTTCCAACTCGCCGTAGCAGTATGAGCATCAATGATTCATGATATTAATGATTTTTTTTTTAAACTAAAAAGTTGGTACATTTTGACAGAACAATTGTTTTCATTGACGAATATTACCAAAACCTTTCAGAAATAAAAACTATGGTTAAAAGCTCTGAAACAAGGTTTATAAACTTGCATTCACAAATATAGTATTTTGTCGGTGGAAATAAAACGACCGCAATCATCGATCAAACGTCATTAAAATGTTAACTTCATCAACGGAGTACGTAATTTAACTCCCAAACACAATCATGGTGACGTGCATTGGTACATTTTGGCAGAACTACGTCCATTATAAAACATTAAAGTAATTTTTTAGTCTCAACAATATAAAGCATATAGATGGTTATAGATGGTTTTGCGGCCATCATACGTAGAAGAAGTGCCTCTCTACTTGTTCGTCTTCGTGGCGGCACCAACACTATCTTGAGTTTATTCGCAGATAGATGGGAGTCTCCAATGCTGCGACATTGGATGAAACTCCACACTAATTAGAACTTGTATGTCTACTAACACTAGTTTATAAGGCCGTTGTTACTAACACTATGGGCGTAGCCTGAAATAAATGATATAATAATAAAACCCGCAGGGCAGCATGTGGCGAGCTGTTGGGCAGTAGCGACCCCACGGACCCTATCTCCCGGGAGAAGTCTTGTTCCTCACCTCTGGCTTGCCTTTATTGGCCGGCTGGAGTGAACACTGACGAGGAACGGAGCTCCCACCTCATTCTTGCCTTAATTGACCGGCTTGAGTGGAGATTCGCAAGAGCAAACGTGCTCGGGGGAAGGAAGTATTTCAGTAAGTGCTCGTAGGGATCTTGACCATCTTCCGGGCTCTGGGATTGTTCTGAAAGCCGTGGAATACCTCTCCACTCCTCAAGCACCTCAGGACATGTTGCCCCTTGTTGCTACGACACTTTGTGCTAGCGATCGTTTTCGGGGGCCCATTATTGAGTGTGCAAGTCACCCCCTGCCATTTTATCCGTGTACATTTGAACATTGATCAGGCAGGGGCCATAGTTCTTCCATAGTTCCAGGTGACCAGTCCACTTTAGCAACCCAAACCCATAGTCCGATATCTTTTGTTTCCATATCTTACAATAGTCCTACACCAACCGGGGGTTGTCCTTGGCTGCACTTGCATAGTGCGAACAGGGATAATCGTCGGTTGGTACCTCATTTCATTAAAAACGCCTAAGGGGCCTCTGTGAGTTGGCTTCGGCCCCTCGTACGCCTTCCAAAAGACCGGGACCCCATGGTCCCGAGATATTAAACATATATAAATAATAATAATAATAAGTATAATGAAACTCTTTGCCCCCAACAATTTGCAACTGCTGGAGCTACTGAAGGTAACCGAAACTTTCAGTAGTGCCATCAGGATGGAATTTGGTGTGGACAAATGTGCGGTCATGCATGTAAAACGAGGGGAGATTGTGGAATCCGTGGAAACCCACCTCTCGGATTCCATACACCTAAGATCCCTCTCCTCAATCGAAACCTATAAGTATTTGGGTATGTCGGAAGCGTTGGGTATCAACGCTGCTGACATGAAGCAATCGCTGAAGGAGCGCTTCTTTAGCCGCCTGAATAAAGTATTAAATAGTCTTCTATCAGGCGGAAACAAGGTGCGCGCCTTCAACGGTTGGGTCATGCCGGTTTTGATGTACTCTTTCGGCATACTCAAATGGACTTAGACGGAACTTGACGCCCTGGATAGGAGGGTCCGCACACTGCTGACCGCAAATCGGATGCATCACCCACGTTCATCGGTGATGAGACTGTATATCCCGCGGAAGTGCGGAGGCCGAGGCTTCTTAAATGCTAAAACCCTGAACAACCGTGAGGTATGCAGTCTCAGGGAATACTTCTTAGAAACCGACGTGGGGATGCACCGAGATGTGGTCTCAGTGGACAAGGGCCTCACCCCGCTATCCTTGGCTAACGAGAACTGGCGCAAACCTATAGTATTAGATACCAATGACCGCAGGAAGGTATGGCAGAGCAAAGAGCTTCACGGGCGCTTTTACCGGGCCTTACATGGGCCCGATGTAGACCTTTTAGCATCCGTATCCTGGTTGCGATTCGGTGACCTCTTTGGGGAAACCGAAGGTTTTGTCTTTGCGATTATGGACGAAGTTATGATGACGAACAACTACCGGAAATATATTGTGAAGGACGGCACGGTTGACATCTGTCGGGCATGTCACCGTCCCGGAGAATCAATCAGACACATTATTTCTGGCTGTTCTCGTCTGGCTAACGGAGACTACTTGCATAGGCACAACCTTGTAGCCAGGATTATCCACCAGCAACTTGCTCTAAAATACAGTCTTGTGGAATCAGAAGTACCGTACTATAGATATGTGCCCGACCCAGTCCTCGAAAACGGCAATATCACGTTGTATTGGGATCGATCTATCATCACTGACAGGACTATTGTTGCCAATAAGCCAGACATAGTGGTGATAGATCGATTAGAGCGCCGCACAATGATTATTGATATAGCGGTCCCGCATGACGAGAACCTCGTGAAAGCTGAAAAAGATAAACAGATTAAGTATCTTGATCTAGCTCACGAGGTTGTCGACTTATGGGATGTGGATACAGCAATCATTGTGCCGATAGTCGTTACGGCCAATGGCATAATAGCTAAGAGCCTCGACCTACACCTGAGGAGGCTCTCGTTAGGCAGCTGGATCAAGGGCTTGATCCAGAAAGCAGTACTCCTGGACACGGCACGTATTGTTAGGAGGTTCCTCTCTCAGGAGCCCTGACCACCGGTGGCTTGGACCCTGTTCCCGACACCGGTAGGCTACTATTTTTTATATTTTTAAATGTTTATTTAATTATTTTTTATAAAAATATTTAAAAATGTAAAAAGTATGTTTATGAATGAAATAAAAGAATAATAAGTATAAAAAATTGGCCAAGTGCGTGTCGGACCACGCACAATGAAGGGTTCCGTAGTTGGGAATGGATGAATTTACCCCAAAAACAAATTTAACTTTGTAGCTGCAGTTGCAAAAACATGTTTTCCCATACATTATGTATGGGAGAACATGTTTTTGCAACTGCAAAGTTAAGTTGGTCGATTATTACTCGTTAACTTGTAGAGCCTAATTAGCTGTGATGGTTTTCCTTTTAATTTCGTTGTTTAAACTACTGCTGTGATTTTTTTCACACACCCAAAACGAACCATTTAAAGTGCTAATTTTTGTAAGACACTCTAACAAAAATTAGCACTTTAAAGCTTAATATTTCGCAAACGCGTCCTTGAATCCAAAAATGGTTTACGCAAATTCATAATGTGTTTGAAGAACCTTTCCAGTGGTACCCAATACCAAGGGTTAAAAAAAAAAAATCACCGCTTTACATGTAGGAGAGGTACACAAAAAAAATGTTTTTCATAGTTTTATTTTACCACTTTGTCGGCGTAATTAATATGTATACCTACCTATGCTAAATAACAGCTTTCTAGTACTAAGGGTCTCGGAGCTAGACCGCGGACAGACAGACAGACAGACAGACGGACGTGACACAACTATAAGGGTTCCTTGTTTACTACGGAACCCTAAAAACCGGCCAAGTGCGTGTCGGACTACGCACAATGAAGGGTTCCGTAGTTGAAATAAATTTATTTATCCCAAGAACAAACTTAACATTGTAATTGAAAAACATGTTTTCCCATAAATTCCAACTGCAAATCGTCGCTCGGCATCCAATACCGTGAATGTGACATTTTCTACGATTTTTTTTAAGTTGAAAAGCTTGGTTGAGCTCAACCCTTCCTGCCTCTCCCCGCATTCCAACCTGTATGGCCTGGAAAAAGTTCTAGCCCATCGTACACTATTGATCTGGTTACCATACCAATATTTAAAGATGTTTATAAGCTCCGTTGGCAACCTATCCTTCTCCATCTTTCTCCTCTTTCTCATTTATCTCCTTCAATAAGCAACCAGATCAAAAGCCTTGAATAAGTCGAGGAAGCTAGCATAAATCAGCATCCCACGCTGTGTATAGTATGTGACAGTATGCACAAGATACAACACTGCATTTTCTGTTGACAAACGACGCCGAAACCCGAATTGGTTGTCATGAAAATTTACAGTTTTATTTAGTTTTGTATCAAACACTTTTGATATTTTGATATTATTGTAGCTAGAGAGATGGGCCTATTGAATGCCAAGCGACGAAATGTAAGTTTGTACGCACAATATTGAAAGATTTACCATGTTATTTTAAGACCATAGACTTTTTATAAGTTGTCCTGTAATCTATGAGTAAAGAGCTATACTATGTATTTTTTCAAAAATGATATCCAGTAGTTTCGGAGATAAGGGTCAATTTTCATTGATTTTCTTAAATATCTTTAAAAGTGTTTATTTTAAAATTACATAAAAAATATGTTTAAGATCCTCGCAACAAACCCTTTCATTTGATATGTCACACACACGGTACTGTAAGCAAAACTTTTTTTTAAATATTCTTGTTTGCCCCCAAAAGTGACCCCTATATTCAAAATTCATTTATTTACGTTAAACGTTCGTGTTTTAGTCACAGAAATATAGATCGACTTAATCGGTCTATTAGATTCGGAGTAAATTGGCTGTGACAGACGGAAAGATAGAAAGACGGACGCACGAGTGATCCTATAAGGGTTCCGTTTTTTCCTTTTGAGGTACGTAACCCTAAAAAACACTGTTATTTCAAAGTTTTAAGTTTTCACTTCTGTCGGCCTGTTTTCTTAATGTTTGTGGTATTACAAATACCACAAACATTAAGAAAACAGGCTGGCCGTGGCTGTAGTACAGTTTTAAAAGTTAGTAATACAAGTAAATCATTCAGGCTCCCGACATCGTGAAAGATTTTGGAGGGGGTCATGGCCCCCAGGACCGAGCTTGATTGCACGATATTCCTACTTGGAGCCCCTCTTATCAGAAGACCCCTCGAGTTTTCAATAAGCCTAATGCCTAATTGCTATAAATATAGCTTCACGTTTGAGGAAAACCAGTGATTTGCTTTTATATCTCTGTCTGCGGTATAAAATGTATAGAACAGAGAGTGTGTTGGCGTTGTTAGCGCTGTACGTCGGGTTGGCGCAGTCCTTCTCCTGGGGTGAGTACAAGAGTTGTTTGTCGTGTTTCAAACGTGTTTTTCTTAGTTGTGAAACGCAATTGACGTAATTTTGCATGAGATAAGCCCGCCATCTGTTCAATTTGAGTAATTTAAGTTCGAATACCCTAATATAGAGCAGTGGTGGCGCAGTGGTAACGGCCCCGACTTACGAGTTGTAGGTTGTGGGTTCGAACTCAGGCAGGCGCTTTACTTTGTGTATTTAATTTCATCACCACTGCTCTCAAAACGGTGAAGGAAAACATTGTGAGGAAACCGGCATGTCCTAGAACCAAAAATTCGAAGACATGTGACATCTACCAACCCGCACTGGGGCCGCGTAGTAGATTACAGTCCACTCCCTCTCACCGCAAGGAGGCATGTGTCCTAGTGGTGGTTCGAATACTCATAGTTTAATTAAAGTTGAAGTGATCAACCTAAAATTCTTAATTAAGAAACTGGTGCCGATTCTCTTGTACACCGAACTAAACTAGCTAAACTATCACTAAAATTCCTTACTTTTGACTATGAGAATCTCAAAGTTATTCTGCAAAATAAATTCTCTAAAGGAGACGGAAACGATTACATACACTCTTGGGCCTGAATAGTAACGAGATGTAAATGGTGTGAATTTATAGATTCATACATACATTAGTGTATTGCAGTGACTAGTTGCTATTCCACAATTCACATAGCGATCCATAGTTTCAACAATGTCCAATCCAACAATTCCAAAACAGTCCATTATAACAATTCCAAGTCAATCGTGTGAGCGATTTTCGGTGTCCAGTGTGAAAGCAAGGGTCGTACAAAGTAGGCAGTTTCAGAATCCGTAAAAATCAAAGCGATCGTTAAAAATGAAAAATAATTGGGAAAGCTCTCAAAACACATCGGAAAACACGAAATAAGTGACAGTTGTCTAGTTCTAGTAGGGATGGGCGTTGCGACAACGAACCATTTACAAAGACCGTAAATGGTGAAACCGTAATTGTGATGATGAAACCGTTTTACGTCCTGAGTTCAACTTCAAACAGTCTTCATTGCACAAACCAGTCTTCGAATTACTTGGTGCGATTTTTACATCTAAGAAAATACAATCGGGTACAATGATTCAACTATCTATCACATTCGTAAAACAGTCACACATTCGTAAAACAGTCCTTTCAATAAAAAGTGAACTCTTTGAAATGAAATACAGTCAGTAATGTATTACCAGTTGTCAATGCTGTCGTTCGTGATGCGAAAAAACCATTTCGTACATTGCAAATCGTTGATAGTTTTTAAGAAACTGCGGTCGACAAAAACGCAATTCTAATCCATGTTGGATAAGTTTCGTCCTTTAACCGTTTTCTGCAACCGTTTTCGCCGTCGGGAAAACGGTTTCGGTCGCCAAAAATTCGAGAATGACCATCCACTAGTGTTAAATTGTTAATGTTAGTCTGCCAGTGCAGAATATGTACTGCCAGTGACATAGACAAAAAAATATAAAAAAATTAAGTTTAATAAAAAACTGTAACCCGACTACGGGAAAATAAAAATGATTTAAAAAGTACGAAACAAGCAAATATTTCAGACAGAAATCAAGACATAGGTACAAAAATGGTCAAGGTAAAGCCGTGGTCGCATGCCTGTATACCATGTTGGTGCCAGGAACACCTACAAAATTATAATGGCATGCGACGACGGCTTTACCTTGACCATTTTTGTACCTATGTCTTGATTTCTGTCTGAAATATTTGCTTGTTTCGTACTTTTTAAATCATTTTTATTTTCCCGTAGTCGGGTTACAGTTTTTTATTAAACTTAATTTTTTTATTTTATACTTTTCCGTTTTTACATTGATAAACGTAAATAAGAGTAATACAATAGTTCAGTAATTAACCTATTTTAAATTCCAATAGCAGTGCATAGTGTTTTGGACGAAACCATAGAGCGATTTATTTCGACGCCAACACCATATAACGATATCGAGCTTCGTAGAAATCCAAAATATAAATATTTCGTTGTACTTGTTTTTCTTCATAAGAGTGGAATTACAAATCGGTACTACTTATTAAGATTTGATTAACTGCACTTTGGTAACATCTTGCGATACTACGTAGCGCAGTCTCACTTTTGCTTGTTTTTAACGATTTAAACATATTTGTTTACTTTGAAAATATAATATTATATACATATTTGTAATATGCTCGTCAAGACCTTTCTTTTGATACCAAACATGTCATGATCATCCCATTTAAATTTTTTTCGAGGTTAGAAATTTACGTGTAAAGTCCACCAAATTAAATTTAGGGAAAAATTATATAGCCTATGTCACCCGGACCATTATTACAAATCTATTGATACCTCATTCATCAAAATCGGTTTAGTAGTGTAGGCGCTACGGTGGAACACACGTAAAAGCAAACATACATACATACATACAAACATACATACATAGACTGCTAAAATCATAACCCTTCCTTTTGGCTTTGCCGTAGTCGGGTAAAAACTGATTTTAATCGCTATGAGATTGATAATCATTATTTTGGTTTTTCAGTAATTAATGATGTTTTATTTAAATTAAATGCACTATATTGTATAATAGTATATATAGTGCATTTAATTACTTTGAGTTAATTATATTACCAAGTGCTACCTAGTGGGTAGGTTTTCTTTTTGTAGTTGTGTAATCGATTACTGTAATCGATGATCTCACGAAAACTATCTTTATCATATTTCTTCGCTTCCAGGCTGAAAATTGAGCTGATTTTTGAAATTCAAGGATAAAAAATATGACAAATTTTTAGATCATATCTCAACTTATTACACTTGGGCCCAACATTTTCCATCTCCTTTAAAAATAATAATTTTGACACATCTAAATCGAATTTGACAATCGCGACTTCACACGTGATACTTAACAGGTGATTTTTTTTAGATCCGGAGTTGCGCAGTGGGGGCAGCCTCGACGTGTTTTATATGGAAATTTTACTTTTTGCATGGAACATAGGAAAAATGATTAACTACAATGTTGAGTGTTACGGGTTTAAGGGGGTTGAAATTTTCATTATTTTTGTGATTGGACACACCATTTTCGAGATGAGGACCACCACATAAGCAAAAGAAAAAAAAAATACGGTTCTGTTTTTGCACTTGAAGTCGAGGTGTTGATGTGAATTTAGAGTTCATCACAACCAATTTTATTCCACACGTTTTTAATCTCGATTAAAATAGTCAGATTTAGTTAGAAAATGGTGCCGATTCTCTTGTTCACAAACTAAACTAAATTTAAGTTCAGTGCATCTTTTTCTTTCTATTTCATTAAGAAAAGGACAGAAGATTAATTTTAGTTTAGTCCTGTCAAATTAATCAGCGCTTGACGGAAATTGACGTAATTTTAGTCGGCAAGTTTTTAATCACGTCTAAACTTGTATGGAGAGTGACAGGCGATGATTAATTTGACAGGACTAAACTAAAATTTATCTTCTGTCCTTTTCTTAATGAAATAGAAAGAAAAAGATGCACTGAACTTAAATTTAGTTTAGTTTGTGAACAAGGGAATCGGCAAAAATCTATATTTTAGGTGAAAAACTTCAAATTCACATAACATAACATAAAACATAACATCACGCCTTGTTTCCCCGAAGGGTTGGGCAGAGGTGTCCCTGTAGCAGGCACACCCGCATTTCGCCAGTTATATTTAAGTCCCATGTAATAGGGGCGAGCCTATTACTATTACGTCAAATTCCGAATAGCAAAATTGCCATTTTCACTAAACTAATATCTCAGTGCCATCTTAGTGCTGTCAAACTAAAATATAGTTAAGTTGTGTCACTTTAGTCTATTTCAGAATAGGAAATCGTCGTTTGACAGGAATAAACTAAATTTTGGTGATTTTTAGTTTAGTTTAGAGGCATTTGTGACAAGAGAATCGGCACCAATGTCTGTAAATCTTTAGTAGATAATAATTATAGAACGTCTAATGATGATAACCTTTGAACGATGTAATCTTGCTATTCGTTAAAACGAACGCAAAATATATACAGAGTTATTGGTAAAACACTAACAACCTCAATCATTATGAACAACTTTTAGTATAGGACCAAACCTGAAATCGCGAAAAAATATCTGCTGTTCCCTACATTTATTTTCGCTTATCTCGTCGTTTGTGTAAATAATTTCATCACCACTGCTCTCAAAACGATGAAGGAAAACATCGTGAGGAAACCGGCATGTCCTAGAACCGAAAATTCGAAGACATGTGACATCTACCAACCCGCACTGGGCCCGCGTGGTGGATTACGGCCCACTCCCTCTCATAGAGAGGAGGCCTGTGTCCCAGCAGTGGGAACATTTATAGGCTGATGATGATGATCTCGTCAAAATGTAGGGAACAACAGATTTTTTTTTTCACGATTTCATGTTTGGGACTATTATAGTAAAAGTTGTTCATAATGATGAGTAGAATGACCCGTTAAGAGGTTGTTGGTGTTTTACCAATAACCCTGTATACATACAAATAACAAAATCGTGTGTATATTTATCTACTAGTGCTACTTCTACTCTATTTTCATCTTTAATATTATTTTTGCTAAGCAATATGAAACAAAGTTGCATTTTATGTCTCTGTGTGCGCCGAGTTCTTCTAAACCAAGCAATGGATATTGATGCGGTTGTCGCCATGATTTAGAGAATGTACTAGAAGGTTTATTATGTTTACTACATTAATATTTAACTTAAATTTAGTACTTACAGAAAACAGAAATCTGAATGTTTTGAAATGTCAGTAGAATGTACACGTGCAGAGCAGGGGCTAGTCTTACATAGTATTAAAAACATTTTGAAAACATACGATGTTATCAATGTAATAGCCGAAACGATGGTCTAAACAGCCTGATATTTAAAAAGTGTGCGTGGATGGCTAAATCTAAATCCATCAGAAACTGGTCAGGAACAAAGTTCTTTCTCACGTATGATTTAAAACATAAACAAATTTTTTGCAGCCGCCATCTCGGATTTACATTTTGACCTCACTATCAGCTTTAACACCCTCAAAAACCATGAAAACGATACCCATGATGAAAAATATGAAAATTTTCAGAGCCGCCATCTTGGATTTTCATTTTGAACAAATTCACACTTTCTACCTCTTTCTCCCTTTTTCTCCGGCCTGCAATGTACCTACTCGAGCCGATGAGTACAATTTTATCCCACGACACTGTAATCTCTTTACTCTTCTCTTTTGTTTTTTCTGCCAGCGTTCTATTTATCTCTCTCTTTCTTTCTCTTTGAATGAGAAGAAGACTGAAAGTTTACAAACCGCGTTAAAGAACTTCGTTCCAAAAACACTCTTAAGCTACGTTCACACAGCGATTTTTTCCCGTATACCGTACACGAGATTTTATCGAATAGAGCGGTGGCAGCAAAAAATATGTTACCTACATTGTTCACATGGAGTCTATGCGGGAAAATGTCGTGTTCGAGAAATATTTTTCCCCGTATACCGTCCAAAGTTGCCACCGTGGAGGCTGCGTCTCGAAACGATTTTATTGAATACGACTCGCAGTGACATTTATGTGCATGTTGTATCGTTCACATGAAAACTTTTCTCTCTTATTCAAGACTCGCGCACGTGCTTGCTCGCGCTATGTGGACGACTGTCTTGTATACGGGAAAACCGCATACGTGATAAAATCGAATCGTATAGTTGCCATGTGAACGTAACCATACGGGGAAAAATATTTCTCGAACAAGATATTTTCCCGCATGTACTCCGTGTGAATAATTATATATATTTTCTACAACCACTGCTCTATTCGATAAAATCTCGTGTACGGTATACGGGAAAAAATCGCTGCGTGAACGTAGCTTTATAGTTCAAATTTGGCTATTCACGCACACTTGGAAAATTCAGCCTGTATGATTGCACGATATTCCTACTTGGAGCCTCTCTTATCAGAAGACCCCTCGGGTTATCAATGTGCCTGATGCCTAATTGCCATAAATATAGCTTCACGTTTGAGAAACCTCACGAGCGGTGACCAGGGCGGACGCATCATCTACCTCTGTTGAAACAACGTTATCTGCGGTATAAAATGTATCTAAGAATTGTGGTTGTGTTGGCGTTGTTAGCGCTGTACGTCGGGTTGGCGCAATCATTCTCCTGGGGTGAGTACAAGAGTTGTTTGTCGTGTTTGAATTTCACCGATAATATTGTTGTTGGTTATTTTATAAGTTTTTTTTTTTTTGTGGCTTTTGTTTGATCTCAGATTATTTATTTTAAGCCAAACCCTATTTTTTTGCCTTTAAAAATGGCAAACCGTAAATCTATTTCATATTGTAGCGAAATTAAACACATTTCTCTGTACAACACGTATAATCGTTCGTGGAACAAAGAAAAGTAAAAGTAGGTGTCTGGAAACGAATCCCAAAACCCTCTGCCTTGGTGGGATGTCGGGTTGCGGCTAAACAGCCAGCGATTACGATCGGCGGTAGCGCTCTTGGAACTGGACACAGCCGGATCTTGACCGTAGGACACCTATAGCAAATTCAAATACGAAGTAGGTAGTATTTTGACGGAAGATCCTAACGTTGGTCTTGAATGTAAGGAAGGGACAGATAAGGTTTCAATCGAAAGTCAAATGGAAAATTATATTTTACGTACACACGGCTACACATCAAGCTATAATATTCCAGTATAAGCTGACCTCGCATTATACCGAAATCCTATACAATGAAAGATCAGCGAAAAATGGGAAATGTGGGAATGTGTAGGCGTGTGTACCTCTCGGTAAAAACACCACACTTATTTACACAACCTGCTAGTACTCGATACTGCAATATTGTACCGACCGACGGTTCGGTCAGTGGTATAGACCGTTTCTAAATTAAGGTCTTCGTTTCCAACATGGATAATACACTTATGAAATGCATAGAGTATAGTAATTTTGCGCTTCGGAAGTGGCTGTTAGTCAGATTTTTTTAGATATTCCACCAGTCAATTAAAATTATTTCAAATACCAGAAAAATTCAGCCGCACTGGTCGATCCATCAGGTTAAGCTACGCTTGCCAGGGTTGGTCAGTGGATGGTTGACCATCGTTACATACCGAGACTCCTCCGTGCCTCGGAAAGCACGTTAAGCCGTTGGTCCCTGCTGTCATTTGTGGATCTTTGACAGTCGTTACGGGTCGTCAGAAGCCCGAAAGTCTGACAATCAGTCTAACCAAGGGGTATTGTATTACCCAGTTACTGGGTTGTGAAGGTCAGATAGGCAGTCGCTCCATGTAAAATACGGTATTCAGCTGCATCCGGTTAGACCGGAAGCCGACCCCAACATAGTTGGGAAAAGGCTAGGCAGATGATGATGACCAGAAAAATTGTCGGCCAAGCAACGCAAATTCAATGTTGTAATAAACATTACAATGCTTAATACATTAATTATAACACAACTAACTGTTTATACTAGGTACCAAATTATAAGACTGACTTACTGTACAACTACGGTCGAAACACTCGAGCTCCATGATCCGAGTGTTTCGACCCCAAACGCCTCAAAACTGTAGTTACCCATAAGATCTGCGTCGCTTGAGGGTCTCAGCAGCCGCAGCTGTGGCAGCAGCACAGCCAGCCGTGCTTGGAACATGAGATGGCGCAAGGGTGTAGACACATGTCACGTCTCACACCAGAGGCCTACCCACCTTCCAAAGCAACAACGTTATGCCGTCTGGCCTCTTCCCATCGTCACGTACCAAGCCGTTTGGTTCTAATACCGATGATACGCCGTTGACAAGGGGTCGACGAATAATATCGTTGATGCTGGCGTGTCGTGCTATGTGACCTGCCCTCCTGCAGCAGGACAGCCCATGGTGCCCGAGATTGTCGACAGCTTTACCGTTGTGATACCGATACGGAGCAATACATGGTGCGCCCAGACAGGAGACGTAGCGAGCCAAAACGTAGCGTCATCCATCATAGTGCCTATGATGGAAACCGAGAGCGCCTGAAGCCACAAGCGTGACTCCCACTCTCCCACAGCTAACAGACGGGCACGCGGAATAGCATTAGGTGACGTACTTACAGGGTATTTCGTATATCACTGCAGAGCGGCACGTCCCACTATCTCTGGGAGGACGGGTTGTCGGGCAAATCCGTATTGGGATAAACCATTTTCCAAGCGTTCAACGCATCGGGTCAAGCATGATACCTCAAAATCGACCAGTGAGGAAGATAATATTTTCTTAGTTATTTTATCGGTACTGTGAACCGAGGAGTGGAAGACCGGTCAACTTGTTTTTTTATCCGTTAATAAGAATTCTTTAGAGGTTCTATTTTCCATCAGTGGGTGGTATTTTTCAATTTATTTTAGGGGTAAGCTTTGAGAAGGGAATTATCACTGAGGCGAGAGCGGAGAGCTCATGCGCAATTTCATTGCACATTATTATTAACAATTTTTTTTTTTTGCAAAACTAAACAAACCCCTTCACATTAAAGTAAACCAGTATTTCCATGACGAAACGAAATGTCTCTTACTCGGTAAAAATATATTTATGATACTGCTTCTCCTGGTTTTTTTAGAGATCCGACCTCAAAAGGAAAAAACGGAACCCATATGGGATCACTTCGTTGTCCGTCGGTACGTCCATCCGTCTGCCTGTCAGTCAAGACCCTTTTTCTCAGGAACGCGTGGAGATATCAATTTGAAATTAATGTAAAATACATTGGTCTGCGGTTCCTTGGAGCTCTAAAATATACAAGCTCAACAAATTTAATAAAACTAATTAAAAACATGTAAATACGGCCATTTATTGATTTCACTACCGATGTTAATAAAAGTCGGATTCTTAAAGCATTTTGAGTGAGTTTCAGGTAGAATCACGTGAAACCCCTTTAGTTAACTGACACTTGCCGTACCACGGCAGCTCAATTAAGGTCCAATTTTATTGCGATTATCTATGAAACTAAGCGCCCAATTTCATTCGTTCTTATGGTATTGTGAGCACGAAAGACAGAGCTAACAATAAAACACGCCATGCTACCGACATTTAACCTCTCGAGTGCCGTAATTACAGAAACAATTAAAAAACCATTGTGTCTTGCGTGGATCCACGTTCGAAGGGTTAAACATCAAGACGAATGCATGGCAATCGAATGTTACTTGCAGATTATGCAAAAAAAAAATGTAGTTAACTTAAAGTAGTTTTTATTAAATTTTAACAAAACCACGTTGAAAATATGCCCCATTTTTAATTACCGGTAATAAACTCGGAACGGAAAGATCAGAAATAAATCTAGTAAACTAGCATTGAAATCACTTTAATAACTAATACGCCCCGATAACCTAAAAAAAATGCGTCTCCACTTAATGACGTGGTTTTTTGGTTGGTTTAATGGTTTTTTTACGGTTCCGTACCCGAAGAGTGTCAATCAGAACCCTATTACTAAGCCTCCGCTGTCCGTCTGTCTGTCTGTCAGCGAGCTGTATCTAATGAACCGTGATAGGTAAACAGTTGAAATTTTCACAGATGATGTATTTCTGTTGCCGCTATAACAACAAATAATAAAAATTAAATAAAGTTATAAATTAAAGCAGGTCTCCATACAATCCCTGTCATAAAGATATCTACAAGAAAAATGTGTTTAATAAATGTATGTGTGTTTTACTTTACAACAAGTTACCAAACGAATTAAAATTATTACAGGGTAATCGTGTTCAACACAAAATTGTCAGAAAGGCTTCGAAAGTGTTGTTTTTATAGGGAATTTACAGAACATAAAATTTAAAATTAATACCTATAATTATAAGAATATTAACAATATAAAATAAATTAAATAGTGAATAAATGCATGGTAATTGTTCGGTACAATATTTGCAACCGAACAGCTCAGCAATTTTGCCTGCGTGCATTTCTATAAATGCATGTATCGCATCTATTACCGTAAGTTACTTTATTTAGGAATAAAATTAATTGTAATGTTTGGACAAAAAATGAAAGAAGCTAATGAGCAATATAAAACACTGACTTGTGTAGTTAATTGTAGAAGGTAGTTCACGTGTGGAGAGCAGACTGACGAGTATGAAAGTAGTTTGGGAACCATTAGTACAATGGGCAGCGTATTTTATGGAAAGAAGAGTAAAAGCTAGGAAAGAGAAGATTTTATTCAGCTTAGAAAATTGTATTTTCATGTTTCAGACGTCATCGTGGCTGGAGTGAAGCAACTAGAGTTTTATGATAATAATGGAACACGAACACATATAGAAGACATTCCGTCACATAAGGTTTTATCATTAGCTTACGATCCAGTACACAACAGAGTGCTGTTTTCCAATCAAACAGACAACAACTTTTCTATTTCTAGCCTTAACATAGCAACCAGGAAAACAATATTATTAGTTAGCAGTGTATTACATGAATACACATACGTACAGATCGCCTACGACCCGGTCAGACAATTACTCTTTTGGACTGAAAGAGATTCGGAAAGTGTAAGCTCGATTTTATCAAAACCTGGATATAGCAACGCAGTTGAACAAAATCTTTTAATCAAGTCGGCTAGGTATGAGACTATTCGCTGTATTGCCGTGGATAGCTGTGGAGGGTACGTATAGTTTTATAACTCAGCAAAATACTTATTGAACTTTTTTATTAGTTGGTTCTACAATATACCAACAAAGAAGTATTGCCGTCAAGCCACACCGGTACCATGCGGTACCAGCCACCCTAAACTGTATTTAATTATATTTGTATAATTGTATACGGTCTAAATTCGCTTGTGAAGGTTTCATTACCACAGTCGAGAGCAAACTTTGTTGATAATGTTTGTGAAATGGTTCTTTTGTGTTTGAAATGGTGATAACTGGATGTATGCCAAATGGCAAGAGCCCTTATAATTTCGTCCTGCCTGTCTATCCGTCCGTCCGAATTTTACGCAGCCATTTGGCACTATATCGATTCGTCTTGGCCAGATCTTAGAATTGTTCAGAGTGAGAAAGTGTGTGCCATTTCAAGAAATGAAATGGTTCTATTTCATGCAAAATAACATCGACCGAACTACATTTTATACCATGGATACCCTACATTAATGATAATTATGGCCTAACGTCGACTGACATATCACTAAACGTTGACGTTTAAACGATGAGGTCAATCTTAGCTGGTCCTTTTATGAAACACCACCATTTTATGAAATGGTCGAACGCTTCATAAAATGATCAATTCTCAGAACTGCTAGCATAACATGACAAACATAGAAACGGGTATTCTACGGGTTTTTTCGGAAGAGGAATAGACAAAATGACAGATTGTGATTGTTTATCTGTCATTTTATCTATTCGTCCATTGACAAAACCCGTTTTTATTGTGGTCATGCTAAGCATACAGGCTACGACAGATATACAATGTGAAACAAAAACCCTGACCGATCCGAAAGAGGCACATAGGTATTACAATAACATTACCAAAAAGTAATAAAACATCTTATTTTCATAAAAAATATTAACACGTTCAACGCCATGTCCGAAATTGCTTGGGGACACTTAATTTTCCCTATAAAAAAGCCACACAAAAGATTTGAAATTGACAATAAATCGACTTTTGTTTTTTTTATTAATTACTATAATATTAATTTTTAACTTAGAAAACATCGAGATAAACGCGGAAATCTCAATTAATGTGAAGATAACTCGTCACCCAACATTGTCCCCCATGGCGTGCTGCATATATTATGATTATTTGAACTTCGTCCGTTGGCGTCGCGCGGGTAACGTGTCGCGGGTCAAATTTTGTTACTTGTAATTTATTTCTAAAACTAAAGTACTGTTTGATATAAGTTTATTTACCAGTAAATTATGATAACAAATTGACACGGTCCATTGTAGTAAAATGATGTATTCTATAAACCACTAAACAATGGAGTAGTGAAATAAAGAAAAAAATATTACGCGTTCCCCAATGTAACCGAGTGATGTAAAAAAAATTCAATGCACATGTGTGTGAAGATGATAATGTTACTAAATAACTCTTTTATTCAAAGTCAATTGTTTTTGAGATGTGTGATATTTTGATGAGGTACTTTGTATTTCAGTTTTCTCGAAAAACTATGAAATACAAAATAATTTTTGCTATAGATAATCAAACTTGTGTTCAGTACTTGAAGTAGTTTGACGTTAACAATTTTGGTTACCTAACGGTTTTCAAATTACAGGTATATTTACTGGGGCACAGACACTAAGATAGAGAGGGCTCGATTTGATGGCTCCGAGAGAAAAGTTGTAGTAGACAAGAAAGTTCATTACCGCGGAGGCATAGCCATTGACCATCAGACACAGAAAATGTACTGGTTAGATAATGGGCATTATGGCGGTAGGTATCAAATGTCTATTGAAAGTGCAGATTTAACTGGAGAGAACAGAAGATCATTATATGATATTGAACGAAAATCTTTGTCATATGGAGCATTGGTCGTATCAAACGATTTCATCTACTGGAGGACGTATACGACCTTTTCGCAATTAAGAAAGAATCCACCGTACGACAAAAAGGTGGAACCCAAACAATTTTTGCTAGCCCAAAGTTCGTACCGTATAGGTATGGCCTCCAACTACAAATTTGAGGATAAAAACTGTGAAGCTCAAAAGAGACTGCTACCAAATAACTCTGAGACCGACGACTGCACCACCCTCAATGTTTCTACAGATGTTAGCCTGTTATGTATCCATGGCACGAAAGTTAACGGGGAATCTCGTTGTGAATGTACACAGGGTTACATCGGCGAGAGATGTGAGGTTTCAGTCTGTCACAACTATTGTTTCCAAGGAGACTGTAGTGTCAATGCTGAGGGACAACCTAAGTGCAGGTAAAACATGTTCATTTTAGTAGGGACTAGTTATAAAACCGCTCGAGCGCTCGCGTTGGATGCTGATCGTATGTAAGTTACTTATCAAACGCCACAAGACAATTTGATTTTTTTTGCCACTTTTGAATCCGCAGATTACGTTTTTTATGTGTTTTGGGTTTTGTATAGTTACGGAAAAAAGGGACGCAAAAGGGGGCAAAAGGGAAAAATATTAAGGCCAAAGCATATTACCAGCAAATTTTACCTGCGATCAGTGATTTTCTCCCGCGGCTCGGCCAATCAAGCTGCCTAAATAATGCAAAGAGCGACTAAATCTGTGGCCATGAGCTACACGCTCAAGCGACACTCGTCTTGCGACTACGTAGAAAACAAATGAAATAAAAATTATTGTCTAGAGCATGACAGACAGAAACAGGTGACGCGCGCGCCATTCGTTTGATGCAAGTCGCGTCGCAAGTCGCATTGCTCAAGGCCGCGAACGGAAACTTAATCGCAGCTAAAAGAATTTCCATTGAAATCTATCAAGAGCCACTTTCGCCTCACTTCGCCTGTTATAACAAGTCGCAAATATTTGTTGTTTTCCTTGTTTCAAATCTTTCTTATTTCAGGTGTAATGCTAGTTACTCTGGAGAAAGGTGTGAAGTTTCAGTCTGTCAGAACTACTGTTTTCAAGGAGATTGTAGCGCCAGTGCTGAGGGACAACTTATGTGCAGGTAAAACATGTTCATCCTATTAGGGAGTAGTTATAAATAAATAAATAAAATAAGCCTTTATTGCTGTTAGAGTTTTAACTTATTTAACTAAACATTACTATTTAAAACTAAAAAAATAACTTAAACTAAAACATATTCTCGGCATTCGGTTCACTTCTCTTAACAGCTTGTCTTTCGACAAAGGCCTCCACTAAGGATTTCCATTTGTTTCTGTCCTTTGCTGTACGTAACCATTCTGGTCCAGCTACTTGCTTCAAATCGTCTTCCCATCGCTTCACTCCGTTATTATTCTGGTCCATTTCTCTTTTCTTTCCCTCAGCATATGTCCTGTCCAACGCCATTTTAATTTCCTGCAAACTGATTGAACTTTTCCAAACTTAGTCTTTCCTTTGATCTTTTTTAATTGTATTTTATCCCTTCTTCTTACTCCCAATACGCTGTTGTTCAGATAAGGCCCAAGTTTGGCATCCGTATGTAAGACATGGCAGTATGCAAGCATTGAAGACTTTTCGTTTCTCTGCCATAGGCATTTCTTTATTTTTCATTATTTCGCTCAACAACCAGAATCTCTTCGGGAGGGAGGGTAGGGAGTAGTTATAAGATAATAAAAGCGACCGAGCCCACGCGTTGCACGCTGATCTGCGGGGTACTTGCATAACACACATAAAATGGCAATCAATCGCAATGTTTTTCATTTTCACATCCATTGCTTCATAGGTTTGAAGAATTCGTCTGCTTAACACGTAAATAAATCAATGAACGCGTCTGAACGATCAAAATGACAACCAATGAAGTAACCGGACTGCACGAAATTCGGATAGGAGTTCCTCAAGGCAGCCTGATGGGCTCTTTACCTTTCTACACAGCTGATCTGCCTAAGTCCGAAGGAGTAGTCTTAAGCACATTTATTTTCGAATGAAATAATAGACAGTTAATACCTACACCAAAAATTCAAATATTTTCTACAATCATTTATGAAAATAAATATTATTTTCATGCCTTATCATTATCACTATATTACAATTATTTAAAAAATGTTTACGAAAGGCTCGTGGCTTAACAATAACACCGCACGGGTCAATCAAGGTTTAGCTACGCTTGACGAGGTCGGTTCATGGATAGGTGACCATCCATTACATACCAAGATCCCTCCGTGCCTCGGAAAGCACATTAAACCTTGTGTTATGAGTAGTCAGAAGCCCGAAAGTCTGACAACCAGTCTTACCGAGGGCTATCGTGTTACCGATTAACTGGGCTATGAAAGTCAGATAAGCAGTCGCTCCATGTAAAAATAAATGACTGGTATTCAGCTACATCCGGTTAGACTAGAAGCCGACCTGAACATACCTACTTAGCTGGAAAAAGCATAGGCAGCCGATGATAACAATAATAGTCTACACATTTAATAATGCGCTCTTCGGACGACAATGTTTGTTGTAATTCGTGATAAAGAAATTTAAACACTTTTATAAAGCGCCAGAGGTGTAGCGCAGGTACAAGCCGCGCGCCTCGTTCGCCTGTTATAACAAATCGCAATTTTTTTTTGTTTTTCTTTTAACCGTTTCATATCTTCCTTATTTCAGGTGTAAAGCCGGTTACTCTGGAGAAAGGTGTGAAGTCAACGCATGCCATGGGTATTGTTCGAACAACGGTGTCTGTTCCCTGAATGAGGAGAGTCAACCAATCTGTCAATGTACAGGAGATTATAAGGGTGAAAGATGCGATGTTCCCGTCTTTCTTGTCAAATGTTTTCAAACTGTTTCACTGTTGAGGGACATTTTAAATACAGGTAAGAATCTTTGTGATCTGTCTAAAGGCCGATCAGTACATGATTAGTTTCTATCTTCACATCCGTCCGATCCGACCTAAACCTTCAATGCGTGCTGTGTCTGAATGTCAGCCATCGTAACCCACGGGCATTTTTTTTAATACGGCGATTTTTCATACTGGATTTTAACGTTCTACTGAACGCCGAGATTTACAAAATCCAACAGCACTCGGTTGGGTTCTAACTGCTTGGCTCAACACTGAGAGTTGAAAATCCAGTGCACGTTCAAAAATAAACAATTAAAATCAATTCAATCAATCAATTGCCCATGACGGCGATAGGAACGATCACTTTAAATTACCTAATGTTAAAAGTAGCGAATGTGACATCATATTGAATGGAGAAAAACTGGAATTTATTAATCAAACGGTTTTCCTGGGAATCACGCTAGACGAGAAATTACAATGGGGACCTCATATAACATCTCTTGCGGGGCGGTTAAGCTCGGCCGCTTATGCTGTTAGAAAGATAAGACAGTTAACAGATGTAGAAACCGCGCGTTTGGTCTATTTTAGCTACTTCCACAGCATTATGTCATATGGCATTTTACTGTGGGGTCGGGCTGCTGACATTGAATCCATCTTTATTTTGCAAAAGAGAGCTGTCAGAGCCATTTATAATCTACGTCGCCGCGAATCTCTCAGGGAACTTTTTAAAAGGATTAATATTATGACGGTACCTTGCCAATTCATTTATGAAAATATTATGTATGTAAGGAAAAATCCACATCTCTTTAATAAAATAAGTGATAGACATAATTTTAATACTAGAAATAAAGATAAACTAGATCAACCATTTTTCAGGTTATCTAAAGTACATACATCTTTTATGGGGTACTGTGTTAAATGTTACAACAAAATACCTTGTGACATATTGCAATTAAATGAAAGAAAATTTAAAACTCATATAAAAAGTACACTTTCTAAACAAGCATATTACAAATTAGAGGATTATATCCAAGATAAGAGTGCTTGGAAACATGCTGGTCCTGCTCCATAGGACAATTTAGAATCAAGGCAAAATCAAACTGGTTGCTAATTTAATTGTAAAATTTATTACTTTGTGTTTTAAGTATGACATTGATTTTACATTCTGTGATTACTTCCTTACACACTGACTTAAATTTTAGGAAAATCGTCTACTTTTACAATGTTTGTAAATATGTGAGAACCATGTATCTATCACAAATTAAATTATCTATCGTTGCTTCATTTTTAATTCTTTTTACCTACTGTGGTATAGAAATTTTATTCTAGGTGCATCGTCTTCACATATAATAATTATTTAACAAATGTACGTACATATACAAACAATATTGTAAAACATTTTAAAAGAGTAACGGTGGAGTTTCTTGCCCATTCTTCTCCATACGAAAACTACCTTTTGGAAGGGGCGACTAGAATCAATTTTATTATTTTGTAATTTTTGACGTTCAAAAGTGCCATACATGGGCCTATTTGAAATAAATGATTTGACTTTGACTTTGACACTAGCTAACAAATCGTTGAAACTAAACAGTTGCATCGTTTCGTGTGTATGTACGTCAGTTTTCAAATTCTTTCCTCCATCATAGTAGACTTGACTGTAGCTTCAAAAGGTATTGGTGCCGATTCTCTTGTACACCGAACTAAACTAACTAAACTATCACTAAAATTCCTTACTTTTGACTATGAGAATCTCAAAGCTATTCTGCAAAATAAATTCTCTAAATTTAAAAATAATTTTGACACATCTAAATCGAATTTGACAATCGCGTCTCCACACGTGATACTTAACCACGTGAATCTTTTTAGAGCCGGAGGCGCGCAGGGGGGGCAGCCTCGACGTGTTTTATCTGGTTTTTTTCACTTTTTGTATGGAAAATAAGAAAAAAATTATCTTCATGTAGAGTGTTAGGGGTTTAAGGTTTTTATAAAGGGTGTCGAAATTTTCATTATTTTTGCGATTGGACACACCGTTTTCGAGATATAAGCAAAAGAAAAAAAAATATTCAGTACTGTTTTTGCATCTGAAATCGAGGTGTTGGTGTGAATTTAAAGTTCCAATCAATTTTATTCCACACGTTTTTAGTCGCGATTAAAAATAGTCAGATTTAGTTAGAAAATCTAAATTTTAGGTGAAAAACGTCAAATTCAGAATAGCAAAATTGCCATTTTCACTAAACTAATATCTCAGTACCATCTTAGTGCTGCCAAACTAAAATATAGTTAAGTTGTGTCATTTTAGTCTATTTCAGAATGGAAAATCATCGTTTGACAGGATTAAACTAAATTTTGGTGATTTTTAGTCTAGTTTAGAGGCATTTATGACAAGAGAATCGACACCATTATGTCTGTCCTGACTTATCAAGTCATAATACCTTTTGAAGCTCGGGCACTAAACAGACTTTTGCATAGAAAACTATATCTAATACCTAGATAGCAAAGATCATTAGTATACAAATATTTGACATCAACGTAAAAGTCTTAGGTACATTAATAGTGATTGTTTATGTTTCCGTTACAGATGTGACGTCGGTTACTCTGGGCAAAGGAGTGAAGTCGACGTGTGCTTCAAATTTTGTCTGAAAAACGGCGCTTATTCGGAACGAGCTCAAGATGAGAAGCCGTTGAAGAGTAAATTCTTCAAAGGCTTCTCATCTTGAGCTCGTTAGTAGTGGTGGTGGTAGAGGTGAAAGTAAACTTTCACCTCTACCACCACCACTACGTACTACTTAGTAGAACAACTGACATCTACCTTATCTGATTTCGTGATCAGTTTCTTATCTTCTCGAGCACGTTGTGCAGTAGTTGGGATTGTCCAATGTTGCGTCACTGAGTCGGACTTCACACGTCTACGAGTACGTACTACAAACTTCGTGGATAGTGTGAAGTTCGGCTTCAGACTTCAACTAGCTGATTTATTTGAATACATTATTTAGTTTTAAGTTTTCTTTACTAACACTACAACTTAATGGATACTCTGTGGTCTGAATATAAAGGTTTATTATTCGTATTATCCTCAACCTTTTGCCCCTATGCTGTGAACATTGAGGTTCAATGTAAACTATAGAGCAGACACCATGAACGAAATTTTTGCGCAACATTTTGCTGTCCAGGACAACAAACGTCTCAATCAAGGAATATCTACTCTCTTACGAGAGGTCTCAGTGTAGGTACTACCTGAATATCTACTCATACACCGCGGTTGTCACATATGACATCCGCGGGGTCACCACATCTTTTGTTAGTAATAGCTTCTCTAATTTACATTGAACCTGGATGGATGTGAATTGGAAAAAACGTCATAAATTGTTGTAATTTTTTATTTTTGTTTTTGTAATTAACGTACAGACCAACAGTATTTATTTATTTTTTATAGGTACTTATATTGTTGAGAGTAAAAAATTACTTTAATGTTTCATAATGGACGTAGTTCTGCCAAAATGTACCGATGCACGTCACCATGTGATAACGTACTCCGTTGATGTTGATGTTTTACCGTTTAAACGACGATTGATCGACGATTGCGGTCGTTTCATTTCCACCGACAAAATACTGTATTTGTGAATGCAAGTTTATAAACCTTGTTTCAGACGTTTTATCATAGTTTTTATTTCTGAAAGGTTTTGGTAATATTTGTCAGTAAAAACAACTGTTCAACTTTTTAGTTTTTTTTTTAAATAATTAAAATCATGAATGCTCATACTGCTACATCGAGTTGGAACAAGCTCCAAGTCAGTGCACGCATTTGTCAGTAATCGTGTAGCTCAACTCAGAACTTAAGGAGCTTAATGATTCGACGAACAATCCCAAAGAACGGACATTTGACACGATTTTTTTTTTGCTTTAGTAAATATTGGTTGGTATTGAGGTTATAGCTTAAGTATTCATTTTCTTTACGAAAAGAAGATTCAAACTAAACCTCAAATTTTAATCCTAAAATAATTATATTACTAAATTAATGTTTCAATATTTAAGAAACTTGGTTTGTTACCGTTACCGTCACTTTATATTTACGAAATATGTGTGTTTGTAATTGAAAATAAGCAATTATTTAAGACTGCAAATGATGTTAATCCTGGGAACAGACGAGATCCTCATAAACTAGTGTTGAATGATTTACCTAGACTAGCTAAATACAATAATAACTGCTTAGCAATGTGTGTACGCATCTCTAACAAAATACCAAGGCACTTCAAAACATTAAATACAAGATTATTTAAAATTAAGTTTTATAAATGGTTATTGGAATACAGTTTTTATAGTTTATAAGAATTTTTTAATAAAAATTGTTGATGTTTTTTTAAAAATGTTGATGGTTGATTGATGTAATTATACTTCACCTAACTTTATAATTTTGCATGCTATGTTTTTATCCTAGCTAAACATGTTTGTGCCACATAAATTTGTATTTAACACCATTGTATACCATATTTTCCGCAAATAAATATTTTATTTATTTATTTAAAAAAAATTCGTTACCATAAATTCATGCACTAACGAATCTGTTTTTTATTAAGTTGGTACGGTCAATATTTTATGGTCAAAAACGGTTTTCTAGCTGGTCTTCAGTGATGCAAGCTTTCAGAGTGCACGGCGAACGGTTCATAATGACGTGTTTTTAATAACTCAGCAATATATCTCGTTGGTATGAAACCATTTGTTTCATATTCATTCACCATTTGACGTCGCTGCTGCTCGATAATAAGCCCCTTCCTTATATCTCTTAACCCTCACAGTATTTCTCTAGAACAAAGAATAACATTGTATTTATTACACATAATACCTAATTGTTTATTATTCACTAAATAATCGAATTAAACCTCATAATTAATTTAAAACTTTAAAGGCATCTTCTGTCTCAACAATACATCTGTTTTATCAACAATACCCTTGATTAAGATTTATGTTTAGTAAAATATGAAATATTTAAATGATAACACTCACACTTAGTCCGGTATCATTCGAAATTTGTGTAAATTACATTCACTTTTACTGCATTCACTTTTTATTTGACAGCATTTTGAAAATAATAACCACAACACCGCTAATAGCTAAATACTCGTCACCGACAATAATCACGAACCAACAAAGTTCTATTATGTGAATACTCGTAACGAATTGCATCTGTCTACCCCACAGAAATCGAAATAATTTAGTTAGTTTTCTGTGGTCTACCTGCTAAACTTTAATATTTATGTGAGCAAGACGAATGAAACAAAAAACGAATGATTACACATAGTTACAAAATTTTACTTATTAAAATTTTCCGGATGTTTTTTTCATTTTTCTTTCATCTTTTGATACAGTAAATTTAAATCTACTAGCCGTTTCTATCCATCAGCTTTTATTTTTCGTACACAGCTTTTTGGTATTTTATGTGAGGGTTGGCTCACATTTACGAATTTATCACAGTGTTGATATCAGTTAAGATAAAATTTTAGCGATGTCCACATCAAGGAGACGTTATTTACACGATCCGGAGTGTTTTTGCTTTATTTGTGGTGAATATGTTTTTAAAAACTATAGAAAATCGGTGACAGATTTCGTAAAAATCGCGTATACCGACTATTTTAAAGTACAAGTGTGTAATTTGGACAAGCCGTGGGTGCCTAAAACTGTTTGCCAAAATTGTGTTGTTAGTTTGCGACAATGGTCAAGTGGAAAAAGAAGTTCCCTGAAGGTCACAACCTCCATGATCTGGCGAGAACCGAAAAGTTACCATGATGATTGCTATTTTTACGTCGTTAATATAAACGGCATTAATTAAAAAAACCGCAGTAAATGGATTTATCCTGATTTACCGCCACTGCACATAAAACTTGGTATAATAAAGCAGTTCGTCAAGGCGCTTGATACAAATGGTGACGTATGTTGCACAGAAATTCCCTGGCCTAACTACAGAAAAATTAAAAGCTGGAATATTTGATGGACCACAAAATACGTCTTCTAGTTAATGATGAAAATTTTGTTAAAACAATGAATGAAAAAGAGTCCAAAGCATGGGAATTATTTGTGTCAGTAATGAAAAATTTTCTTGGTAATACTAAAGCACCAAACTACCAAGACTTGGTCTAACATATGTTATTATGTCTGAAGGATCTTGGTTGCAACATGAGCGTTAAACTTCATTATTTACACTCCCATCTGGACCACTTTCCTGAAAATCTTGGCCACTTTAGTGATGAACAAGGAGAAAGATTCCATCGAGAAATTCGCTCCATGGAGGAACGATATAAGGGCAGATGGGATGTGCATATGATGGCAGATTATTGCTGAAGTTTGAAACGAGACCACAAGTATCACATGCAAGAAAATCATTAAAAAAATCAATTTTGGCAGCTTCCAAAAATTAAATATTTTTTAAGGTATTCATTTCTTTGTGTCTTTCTAAAAAATCACACATATGCCATATCTCAAAAACTAAAGCTGATAGATGAAAACGATTTTTATTTCCAGAAAAAATGAACAGCAACATAAAAGCACGAAAACCACACAAAAGCACACAAAAAAAAAAGCATAAAAGCTAATTAACCGTCTGGAAAAAAATCTTTGTAACTATGTGTTATCGAACTAGTCATTGGTTGCAGACAAAGTAAGTGTGTGTGTGTGTACTGTGCGTGTCTATAGTATTGTTACAACTTATAGAAGAAGGTCGTAAGTCAAACCGAAGCGACAGTCTATTGCTTTGTGAGATTGCCTATGGACTTTTGGTCGCTACTGTACAATAAAAAATAAGACTAGGTTTATAAATGATTAAAGTCGAATCGAGACAAACAACAAAATTGACATATATTACGAAGTTTGAACTCTAATTTCGTGGAATAACGTTCGATTTTCACTAGAATCTAGATAAACTTATTTTTTCCTTCTGATACGATGATATCGGACTTGCCTCCAGGCATAGGTATATCCCGGGCGATAAGGTTTACTTAACTGCAATTTATTTAAATAAACAGTATTGTTCCTCCTGATAATAATTATACCTATTTGGGACTTCAATACATAATAATCCCACTAAATTAGGCTACTTCTCGCTTGGCAACATTATCTACTTTTTAATTTCGCACAGTTTGAATTGTTTGACTTGAGGAGGTCGTGGCTAAGTATTAACAGCCACACTGGTCGATCCATTAGGTTAAGCTACGCTTGCCGGGGTTGGTCCGTGGATGGGTGACCATCTTTACATACTGAGACTCCTCCGTGCCTTGAAAAGCACGTTAAGCCGTTGATCCCGGCTGTCATTCGTGAATCTTTGATAGTTTTTACGGGTCGTCAGTAGCCCGAAAGTCTGACAACCAGTCTTACCAAGGGGTATCGTATTACCCAGTTACTGGGTTGTAGAGGTCAGATAGGCAGTCGCAACTTATTTTTCTTTCTTTTTTTCTCCATGTAAAATACTGGTATTCAGCTGCATCCGTTTAGACTAGAAGTCAGTTTCTAGTCGACCTCACCTTAGTTGGGAAAGGCTTGACAGATTGATTGAGTTCGACTTGACAAGACATCGAGATTTCTTTATTATATAAGTTTAATAATAATGTACTAGGTATACACAATAAACCTGCTGGCATAAACTCTTTAGATGATGGTGAAAACACACAAATTCTCAAAATAAAATTTACAAAATGAGAATGGAAATTATGATCAAAATAGTTACGAAACGAATTTTTTTTTTGAGTTTCGTACCAAAGTCGCGAAACGGGAAACTCGCCACACGGGAAGTAGCCTAATTTAAATCATTAGTATTAACGTAAAACCTTATCTAGCAGTGACTGCCTAGTGCCTACAAACGATAGTTGTACGGACAAACATAGCTTTAGTTCTTTTTAGGGTTCCGTACCTCAAACGAAAAAAACGTCCTTTTACTAAGTCAACGCAATAAACATTATGTCGCATATTTTCATACTCGCAAAACTTGTAGGATACTTCAGTTGCACTTATATTTCTTACTAGCTGACCCGACAGACGTTGTTCTGTTCAAAATCCAAAATCCCATAGAAAAAGGACGTACAGATGTTTTCGAGTTTAATAATTATCTGGGAACTTTTCCAATTTTTATTTCCATAAAAAGGTAATTCGGACTATTACGAGCATTTTAAAACAAATAATAGACAAATCGGTCCAGCCGTTGTGAAGAGATGCGCTTGCCTACGAACAGGCTCACAACATGCAGTTATTTCACATTAAACTACTATTTCTTGCGATTACAAAGTTCCATTTGCAGTTGGAGCATCGATTGTTATGTAGACTGATATATAGGCGAACATTTTGTTCACTGCAAAATTTACTTCTACTCGTATAAAATATTATATATATAGTAACAAATCATAGATTTGTAATAAAAATACATTTTACAATTTAATTTTTAATGCTTTTTGTTAAGACTGCAAAGAAGCTCAACAAAATCATTTTGTTAAGGTTGGTTGATGATTTTACAAGTTATTTGAAATGTAAAAATTGAATAAATTACAACTAATATCAATCAGATTGCCTCGGTCAGGCTATAGTGGTCGCAAGCGCTACTGCTGAGCATGAAGTCCAGGGTTCGATTCCCGGGTCGGGCAAAGCGTTATTTGGTTTTTCCATTTGGAAATTCTTAGTATTCGCCCAGAGTCAGGATTTGTGCCCAGTTGATGGCAATAGGCTCGTCCCCTATAACATGGGATTTAAAAATAACTAGCGAAATGTGGGAGTACTATAGGTACACCTCTGCCTAAACATTTGGAGAATACAGGCGTGATGTTGTATGCTAATATCAATCAAAATGGTATTTTGATTCAAATGTTTTCTTTACTAAATAAAATAAATATAAAATACCCATGAATAATGATGAATATGTTTTTTTTTATAATAACGTCGTCTGACTGTAAGCCGTTACGATCACATCATAATCTACGATATTAGAGCAATTTCTCTTGGGTTTTTTTTTTAACTTAGGGCATCAATCGACAATATATTTATTCTGTAGAAATCTCACCTTGAAGAAAACTAAGTTGAAGTGGTCTTGAAGTGGGCTGTCAATCATGCACATACCAAATCATCAACTCTACGAGGCTTAATTTCCAAAGAATTAAATTTAATAAATTAGTATTCGAAGAATTTATTAGTTCATAGGTTATCAGAAAAGTGTCAGTTTAACGTCACAAGCGCAGGAGATTTCTCACAATTTGCAGTTTATGATCGAAAGGTGGAGAACTGCCAAAAAAGGTCGATATGTCCACAAAAACTAAAAACCAAAATTAGCTCTATAATCACCCATTTCAAGAAATTCACCCAAATACCAATCACTCTATATAATATTTCTAATAGAATGGAGTCCAGATTTATTTTTCACGTTGTCAGGGTTGTTCATAATGACGAGTACGACCCCTACTACGTTCCCATGGGAATTGGGATAATTTCCGGCCTACATGAGGGCAAAGCCGTGCGCAAAGGCTCGTCTATTTCTTATAAATAAGTGGCATGAGTACGGTAACGTTACATTAATTGGTTGATTTCAAACATTATAATAAGGAGTCCAGGTTGTTAATAGGCTTTAATGATCCACTAAATATTCTCCATGACTTCTTCAATCTATGTTTTTTCAATAGATTTTACCATCACTGCATATAATTGGAGCTTTGATCAAGAAGTTTCTACCATAATGAGAAACATCACCATGCCGATTGTGTTAATCATTTTGTTTAGGGCTTCAATGGGTTCGGACAACTATGGAAGTTACAACCTGGACACGAACTGCAGTGGACATTATGGAAATCTGTGAACCGATTGCTGGCTCACGTTGTTAAGTGTTGGAGTCTCGTCGTCTCAAACACAGTGTGAATATGGAACGCCTTCAAAGGATTAGTGGCCGAAGCCGTAACTTATTTTTTGGCCCACAACTAAGCATCGCTTAGACACTATTTGGTGTTAGCGTTGCTTATTTGTGATGTAAATTGGGAATGTTTTTTTTTTCTCGTCTATCCCATGGTGTCTGTCGTTGGAAATGTGTGAAAAGGAAAACCATTTTTCGATTTAAGGATCCCTTTGCGAAATTTTAATCTTTAAAGTGCTAATTTTTGTTAGAGTCGAGTGTGTCCCTGCCTAAATTTGGATGCTTACTTTTGGATGTTTTTTGTGAAAAATTCACGGCAGTAGTATAGAAAAAAAAGTTAAAAGAAATACTGTTACCGCTAAGTAGGCTTTACAGATTAAAGAATAATAATCGACCAACTTACATGTGCAGTTGGAATGTATGGGACAACATATTTTCAACTACAATGTTAAGCACAGACGCACTTGGCCGCTTTTCATTATTATATTTTAAGTCGTCAAGTTATGATAAAGAAAAGCCATCAAACACGTGATCCATGAGAACTTCAAATGGTTATTTATTAAAACGGTAATGAAGAAACAGCAGTGTGACAGACCGACGGATGAGCCAACGGCAGTGGCGTACGCTTTTAAATTAATAATAAAGTCTCGGTTAGCACTTTGGGTACGGAACCCTTAAAAAAATGAATCATTGCTCTGTTTTGGTGAATTATCGTATGAAATATTATTAAAATAATCGTAACAAAATTATCACAGCTACAAGCTTATCAATCTGCCTCCTATAAATATAGCTTCACGTTTCAGGAAAACCATAGTATTGCCAAATCTCACGATCGGTCACCTGGGTGGATAAATCATCTACTTCTGTTGAAACAACGTTATCTGCGGTATAAAATGTATAGAACAGAGGGTGTGTTGACGTTGTTAGCGCTGTACGTAGGGTTGGCGCACTCCTTTTCCTGGGGTGAGTACAAGAGACGTATTCTTATCATAATTTGAACGATAGTATTAATTAACAAACAAAAATAAGTTTGTTAATTTTGTTTTGGGTACAATGGTTATTTTAACGATTCCTAGAATGTTTCGATTTTACAAATAAATGCTCAAATTAATTTGATTAGATAAGGTAAGGTTACCTAGTTAATAAGGTTCCTAGGTTAAGTTACCTATTAATTATGTTTTTATTTTGCATTCATTTTTGGGATTCCGTACCCGAAGGATGCCAAACGGTACCCTATTACTAAGCCTCTTCTGTCTGTCCGTCCGTTCGTCCGTGCGTCCGTCCATCCATCTGTCTGTCAGTGGGCTGTATCTCATGAACCGTACTAGGTAGACGATTTAAATGTTCACAGATTGAAATAATGATTAAATACATACGTCTTCGGTGCCTTGGAGCTCTAGAAAAAAACAGGCTCAGCGAATAAAAAAAAAACTAAATAAAAGCTTGTAAAATACCATTTATGCGACGTATTCTGATACTCGCAATTAAATAAACACGGGTAGGTACTTCCCGTTGACATAGAATCATAAAATTTGGCCAGAAGAAAGGTCTCACAGCTCAAGTAAAGGAAAAAGTCCGAAAATTGATAATTTGTAATTTTATCACATAAATTTATATTTTTTTATTAAACTTATATTTGCAATTGGAGAATTGTCAGAATTTTATCCCAACTACGGAATCGTTCGTGTTCAGCCAGCTAAGACAGCGCTACTGTTTAAAAACGTTCTATGCAGAGACCCAATGAGTTATAATAATGTCCCTAACCGTGTTAAGAAATCAAATATAGACCAGTTTATGAAAACATTTAATAAAATACTGACAGAAAAAGCCTATTATAATGTTAATGAATTTTTAAATGATAAATCTCTCTGAAGGTACTGACTGAATCTATTCTATTTATTTTGAATCATGACTATTGATGTTATTTTATTTAAAAACTTAGAGGATTATATTCTAGATAAGAATGCTTGGAAGCATGCTGGTCTAGCTCCATAGGACAATTTAGAGTCTAGACAAAATCAAACTGGTTGCTAATTTAATTGTGAAATTAAATATAACATTATTATTACTATTATTTTACATTCTGTGATTACTCACACACTGACTAATTAGTATCACTTGTAATTTTTTTAGGAATCTCGTATAGGTACTTACTTTTACAATGCTTGTAAATATGTGAACACCATGTATCCATTACATAATTATAATTTTTTCTGTCATTGCTTCATTTTTAATTATTTTTACCTATTGTGGTATAGTAATATTATTCCAGGTGCATCGTCTTCACATATAATTATATAATTAATGTATACAAAATATTGTAAAACATTTTAAAAGAGTAACGGTGGAGTTTCTTGCCCATTCTTCTCCATACGTAAACTACCTTTTGGAAGGGGCGACTAGAATCAATTCTATTTTTTGTTTTTGACGTTCAAAAGTGCCGTTTTGTGCCTAATTGAAATAAATTATTTGACTTTGACTTTAATGTTATTGTTGATTTCTACACATGTTTTTGCAAATAAATGAATCTGAAATCTGTGCGTGGTCTGACACGCACTTGGGTTTTTTTTTTATAAGTGGACATTGATTATTTAAATTGTTTACCACGATGCAAAATCAGAAATAGGTCTAGAAAACTAGCACACCAGCTGGAATCAATTTAATTATGTGTCCTTTTTTCCGTCAGTTATGGACCGATTTTGAAAATTCTTTCTTTGATGAACGTTGCTTGAATAGTTTTTGAGTAAGCTTCAATAATTCGTATTTTTTCTTACAATATGTAGATGATATATTAAGTTCCAGTCACTGGTATTTACATAGCAGGTAATGGTATTAGAATTTGTGTGGGGTAGGTAACACAACTAAAAAGTGAAAAATAAAAATATTTTCCAAAAAAAAAAACGACTTACAAAAAAACACTACAAAGTGAAAAATAACTTTCAATTTCGGAAGTCGGTGGCAAAAAACAAAAATTTAAAACCAAAGACAGCGACTTCCGGAATTGAAAGTTATTTCTCACTTTTAGTGTTTTTTTTTTTCTTAATCCATATTTACCTACTAGTAGCACTCGCGTTGTCACTCCTGTTGTGATAGAAAAAATATGCGTAGGTAGTAGATACCTCTGGGAGCTATAAAGTCCCCCACTGCCAGCTAAATGGTTGGTTTTGGATATGTGAAAAAAATCACAGCAATAGTTTATGTAACGAAATTAAAAGGAAAACTATCACAGCTAAGTAGGCTCTACAAGTTAACGAGTAATAATCGACCAACTTATATTAGCAGTTGCAAAAACATATTTTCCCATACATTCCGTGTGGGAGAAAATGTTTTTTAACTATAATGTTAAGTTTGTTTTTGGGATAAATTCATCCCAACTACGGAACCCTTCATTGTGCGTGGTCCGACACGCACTTGGCCGGTTTTTAATAATTTTTACACGACTGCCCAAAAAAGAGTGTAATGTTTTCAGGGATCATTAACTATTGCGGTATAGTAATCTTATTCCAGGTGCATCGTCTTTACATATAATTATTTAATTAATGTATACAAAATAATGTGAAACATTTTGAAAGAGTAACGGTGGAGTTTTTTGCCGATTCTTCGCCATACGAAAACTACCTTTTGGAAGGGGCGACTAAAAACAATTTTTTTTTTTTGTAAGTTTTGACATTCAAAAGTGCCTTTACAAATAGTCCGTGAACCCTCGATATTATTTCGTAATTTACCTAATCTAGCAATAAAAATGAAAAGCAGACTGGCGAGAATGCAAGTAGTTTGAGAACCATTAGTACAATGGGTAGCGTATTTTATAGAAGAAGAGGAAAGGCTAGGAAAGAGAAGATTTTAATCAGCTTAAAAAATTGTATTTTTATGTTTCAGACGTCGTCGTGGCCGGAGACATGCAACTAGAGTTTTATGATAATAATGGAACACGAACGCATATAGAAGACATCCCGTCAATTATCACATCAATAATTTACGATCCAGTTCACAACAGGGTGCTGTTTGGCGAAATAAACGGCGTTAACTTTTCTATTTCTAGCTTTAATATAGCAACCAGAAAAATACAATTCTTAGTTACAAGTATACATTACGTATCCATGTTACGGATTGCCTACGACCCGGTCACACAATTACTCTTTTGGACTGAAACGTTAACAACAGGTACACCCTCGATTTTATCAAATCCTGGATATGCCAACACAGTTGACCAAAAACTTTTAGTCAAGGTGGATGAGATTATCTTCTATATTACCGTGGATAGCTGTGGAGGGTACGTATATGTAGTTTTATAACGCAGTAAAATATTTATTAAACTTTATAAACTATTAGTTAGTTCTACAATTTGAGGGGCTTGTGGCTAAGTAATAACAGCTGCACGGGTCGATCGATCAGGTTAAGCTACGCTTGCCGCGGTTGGTCCGTGGATGGGTGACCATCTTTACATACCAAGTCCCCTCCGTGCCTCGGAAAGCACGTTAAGCCGTTGGTCCCGGCTGTCATTTGTAGATCTTTGACAGTCGTTACGGGTAGTTAGAAGCCCAAAAAGTCTGACAATCAGTCTTACCAAGGGGTATCGTGTTACCTAGTCACTAGGTTGTGGAGGTCAGATAGGCAGTCGCTCCATGTAAAATACTGGTATTCAGCTGCATCCGGTTAGACTGGAAGCCGACCCCAACATAGTTGGGAAAAGGCTAGGCAGATGATGAGTTAGTTCTACAATATACCAACAAGCCCATGCGGTACCAGTCTCCCGAAACTGTTTTAAATTCTATTTTTATAAACCAGCCAATTAGATCGAAGCATTTTAATTAAAGATATTGTTTGTGAAATGGTTTTTTTGTGTTTGAAATGGTGATAACTGGATGGCATACATCCAGTTATAAAGGGCAAGAACCATTATAATTTCGTCCTGCCCGTCTGTCCGTCTATCCGAATGTTACACAGTAATTTGGCACTATATCGA
This sequence comes from Agrochola lychnidis, assembly GCA_963680765.1. Lineage (NCBI taxonomy): Eukaryota > Metazoa > Arthropoda > Insecta > Lepidoptera > Noctuidae > Agrochola > Agrochola lychnidis. Next base: position 17,383,474 of record OY796872.1, read on the forward strand.
TATGTCGTGGCCAGATCTTAGAAATTATCATTTGATGAAGTTTTAGACCATTTATCGCCTTCTATATCAAACACTGCAGCATCAGTCTCAATGTATTTCCATAATTTGTGTCGTACGAGAACAGCTTCAGCCTGTATCACCCAAGTGTCGTAGTTCTCTCTAGTTCGAGAGTCAATTTTAGTGCTCGACATTTCGGGTAGATACTCAGAACTTATTATTTCGGAAACACTTTGCTACCATGTTAAATAAAATAATAAGAAATAGGTACAATAGTTCGGTTAAGATTGAAAGTACACAGTATTTTATTTTATTAAAAGTGACAACATCAAAATATACACAACTGTATACTAGCAATCATGCTGATCCTATACTATTAAACGAGCAATATTTGTATGTATATAATTATATTTGTTTGTATATATTTTTGTACTCACTCACGTTCTCGAAATCGGCTCTAACGATTTCAATGAAAGTTGCAATATAAGGGTTTATGGGGGCGAAAAATCGATCCAGCTAGGTCTCATATCTGGGAAAATTAGTTTTCTCCGTATTTTCACCCGAACAAAGCTCGGTCGCCCGAAGTTTAGAACAAGATAATGAATAATGACGTGACATTATTGACATTAGAATAATGATCATGGCAGCATGGAATTAGTAAGTACGTACTATCATGGCAGTATGGAATTAGTAGGTACTATCCTATACTATTAAATGAGCATTCTCTATTTTCACCAGAGCAGAGTTCGGTCGCCCAGGTACTCTACCTTAAATAAGGTCTGGACTGCCATATATAGTTCACACGTCGATAATCAAACTTGTGTTCAGTACTTGAAGTAGGTTGACGTTAACAGCATTGGTTCTAACGGTTTCCAAATTACAGGTATATTTACTGGACCACAGACACTAAGATAGAGAGGGCTCGGTTTGATGGCACCGAGAGAGAAGTTGTCATAAACAAGAATGTTCGTTACCGCGGAGGCATAGCCATTGACCATCAGACACAGAAAATGTACTGGCTAGATAATCTGCAATATGGCCGTGCGTATGAAATGTCTGTTGAAAGTGCAGATTTAAATGGAGAGAACAGAAGAACATTATATATTGAACGAGACACTACTGATTCATTTGGAGCATTGCTCGTATCAAAAGATTTTATCTACTGGAGAACGTATACGACTTTTTCACAATTAACAAGGAATCCACCGCACAACAAGGAGGTGAAACCCAAACAATTTTTGCTAGCCCAATGGTCATATGCTGTGGGAATGGCATCCAATTACAAAATTGAGGATCAAACCCAGGGAATTCAAAACTGTGAACCTCAAAAGAAACTACTACCAATTAACTCAGAGACTAACGACTGCGCCTCCCCAGATGTTAGTCTGTTGTGTGTCTATGGCAAGAAAGTTAGCGGGAAATCTCGTTGTCAATGTACACAGGGTTACATCGGCGGGAGATACGATGTTGCAGTTTGTCACAACTATTGTTTACAAGGAGATTGTAGTGTCAGTGCCGAGGGACAACCTAAGTGCAGGTAAAACAATATATTCATTTTATTAGGGACTAATTTTAAAAAGCTCTAGAGCACGCGCGTTGAATGCTGATCGTATGCACCTACTTATCAAACGCAACAAGATGTAATTTGATTTTTGTAGTCGCTTTTGAATCCTCAGTGTAACGTTCTGTGTGTCTTTTGGGTTTGGATAGCTACGGAATAAACAAAAAGGAGAAATATTAAGACCGAAGCATACTAGCAAATTTTTGCTGCGATCAGTGATTTTCTCCCGCGGCTCGTCGAATTAAGATTCCTCAATAATCCAAAGAGCGACTAAATCCGTGGCCACAAGCTATTCGCTCAAGCGACACTCGTCTTGCGACAAGGTCTGCGTAGAAAACAATTATTTTCATGCCTTATCATTATCACTTTATTGCAATTATTTAAATAAAAGTTTACGAGATGCTCGTGACTAAACAATAACAGCCGCACGGGTCAATCAAGGGTTTAGCTATGCTTGATGAGGTCGGTTTGTGGATAGGTGACTATCCATTCAAAATTTATATTAAAAAATTCAAAATCATTTATTTGCATAAATAAAGCACAGAAGGTTCTTATGTTAATATATCGATCTCTTATTATGCCTTTAATTTCGGCGTGTAAATTTCACATAGTTAGATATTATTGAAATTAATAAATTATAGTAAATTAATTCCAATTAATTCATAGATGACATTATACTACATACTACAAAATTCACAACTTATAATCCAAACCTCAAGTACACTATAAAAGCATTTATCAGTGAGTAGTTTTGTTAAATTACGCTTAAATTTTAAAAATGGAAGTGTCTTTATTGTACTGGGAATTTTATAATACAATTTGATGCACATGATATAGCTGTTGTTGGATGTAAGTGTGAGATTTGTCTTGGGTTGATACAACTTATTAATTTTATGAGATCGAGGGGAAAGCCACTCTATAGACGTTTGGAGGGCCGTGTTTATTTCCTGCTCGTAGGTATTTTTATCGTTGCCTTTTAATGTAATAGTAGTATCGTCCGCAAATAGTACACATTTATGGTTCAAAATATTTGGAAATTCGTTTATGTAGAGCAAGAACAACGGTGGACCTAAAATACTGCCTTGTGGCACGCCATTACTATTTAACAAAAATGAAGACTGAAATAACTCTCTCGTTTTAGATTGATCATTATAACTTGATATTTCTACCGCCTGTATTCGATCAGATAGGTATGACTCTGACTCCGTATCTGTAAACTTTTTCTAATAAGCGGTCATGACTGACATGATCAAACGCCTTGCTCATGTCCATAAAGAGCACTGAGACAGGAATTTTGGTATCAATAGAGTCCGTTACTGATTTTATTAAGTGAAAGGCTGCTAAAGAGGTGCTTCTATTTTTATGAAAATCATTTTGTTTATCATTTATAATTTTGTATATTTCAATTTTGTTAATTTGTTATAAAACACTTTTACAAAATTTTTGAAAATAAGGTATTAGTGTAACGGGCTTGTAATTGTCCATTTGAGTTTTATCCCCTTTTTTATATAATGGTTTCACTATTGCTCTCTTTAATGTGTCAGGAAATATTCCTTGTTCTAGTGAGATGTTGATAACATTTAAAAGTGATTCCAGAATCAAATTTACAAATAATTTTACAATGTCAGTGTAAATTTCATCAAAAAACGCTATGGAATCATTTAGAGACATCACAACCTTTTTTAAATCGCTACCATCTAATGGGCACAGAAATATAGAACTGCCGATTGATTCAATATTTTCCATATGATTTACACTAGAATATTCTATACCGTTCCACACTGTGTACCATAATTATTTAATAAGTTTCAAACTCATCATCATCATCATCATCAGCCTATAATGTTCCCACTGCTGGGACACAGGCCTCCTCTCTGTGAGAGGGAGTGGGCCGTAAACCACGACGCGGGCCCAGTGCGGGTTGGTAGATGTCACATGTCTTCGAATTTTCGGTTCTAGGATATGCCGGTTTCCTCACGATGTTTTCTTTCACCGTTTTGAGAGCAGTGGTGTTGAAATAATTTACACAGAGTTCGAACCTACAACCAACATACAACTCGTAAGTCGCGGCCATTACCACTGGGCCACCACTGCTCTAATTCCAAACTAAAGCATTCAAATACACATGTTGCACTAGTTTTTTGTGTTTCCTGTATAACTTCCATTACATACCGAGACTCCTCCGTGCCTCGGAAAGCACATTATACCTTGTGTTACGAGTAGTCAGAAGCCCGAAAGTCTGACAACCAATCTTACCAAGAGCTATCGTGTTACCCATTAACTGGGCTGTGAAAGTTAGATAAGCAGTCGCTCCATGTAAAATGAAATACTGGTATTCAGCTACATCTGGTAAGACTAGAGGGCGACCGCAACATACTTAGTGGAAAAAGCCTAGGCAGTAGATCATAACAATATTAGTTTATACCTTTTTAGGGGCATGAGGAACAGGGTGTAAAGTTCACTCACCCACCATAGAAAAGGGAGGATCCTCCAACCAGACGAGTGTTGTGTCTGGCGGGCAACTGCCCATCGGTTTGAAGTTGAAATCTTGTATGATGTCGATCGCTCGGTAAACTCTAGCTGCGCGATGCAGGATTTGTGTGACGTCATGTCTTTGATGCATAGTTCGTATGTGGCGGTGTAACCGCTACACCTTCAATAGCGCGCTCTACGGACGACAACGTTTGATGTAATTAGTGGTTAAGAAATTTACAGACACACATAGACACACTCCTATAAAGCGCCAGAGGCGTAGCGCAGGTACAAGGCGTGCGCCTCGTTCGGCTGTTATACTTAACAAGTTGCAAATATTTTTTGTTTTCCTTGTAACCCTGTTTCATATTTTCCTTATTTCATAATTTCAGGTGTAAAGTCGGTTACTCTGGAGAAAGGTGTGAAGTCAACGCGTGCCTTGAGTATTGTTCGAACAACGGCGTCTGTTCCCTGAATGAGGAGAGTGAGCCAGTCTGTCAATGTACAGGAGGTTATGAGGGTGAAAGATGCAATGTTTCAGTCTGTCAGAACTACTGTTTCCAAGGAGATTGTAGCTTCAGTGCCGAGGGACAACTTATGTGCCGGTAAAACATGTTCAAACTATTAGGGAGTAGGTATAAGATAACAAGAGCCCGAGCGTACAACTCTCTAAGTTAGATTTGTTCCCTAAGAACTAAGTTCTTAGAGAGATTTATTAATGATTCTAATGATTATAATTCTGTAAATAAATATCTGTTATGGTCGCGAATTATATTTTGATCAAAAAACAACCTGACTTGCAAATTGCAAAAAAATTAAGATAATTTGAAATTCGCGAGCTACCACTCTATTATATTATTTCAAAATCTACAAGTGTAATGATACACCATATCAGTACTAATATTTCTGTATTTATATTCTTGCACACATACAAACATGGTATACTTTTAACATAATTTAATAAACTATTTAATTAGGTACTTAATATAATAACGTTATAGACTTTAGACTTCTTGAAGACACTTTTAGGTTTCGAGGCACAAACCGAACTGAATTAGAAGCTAAGCGACCGCGACGCTTCAAACATCATGTTTCCTATTCCGTTCCATTAAAAAACCAGTACTTTTATGGTAACTGTCAACTGAGATACTTTTAAACTTCATGATTACACTGATACAAAAATCACATACTTTTAATTTTATATTTATTATTTAAAATCACTAAATCTTATTAATATTTGGAAATCATGACACAAGAACCCTCATCATCTGCCTAGCCTTTTCCCAACTATGTTGGGGTCGGCTTCCATTCTAACCGGATGCAGCTGAATACCAGTATTTTACATGGAGCGACTGCCTATCTGACCTTCCCAACCTAGTGACTAGGTAACACGATACCCCTTGGTAAGACTGGTTGTCAGACTTTTGGGCTTCTAACTAACCGTAACGACTGTCAAAGATCTACAAATGACAGCCGAGCCGGGACCAACGGCTTAACGTGCACAACGGACACAAGAACCCTCAAAACAAATAAAATATTTATATGTAAACTCATTCGGACAGCTTTTGAAATGTTTTGAAAACAGACGTAAGTCCGTTTAAAAGCATTGACTCGATATATTTTAACACTGCTGTCAAAATATAATAATAAATTAGCCTTAAGGTTTTTAAAGTCATAAATAACAATAAAATAAAAACTATACTTTAGGAATTATTGATGTTCAAAATAAATTATTTAATTATATTATTATTCAAAACGCACGCGTGATTTCATAATGTGCCAAAGACAATTTGTCTTGGAGCATACAGAATATGACATTTCGATTCCTTGCCGTATCATGGATTTCTACAAGACACGGTAATGACGTGGTTTGCACGTGACGATACAAACGGGGAATCATAGTTACCGTACAGAATTGGGGCCCAGTTCTTGGCTTGAATTTAGCTTGACACACTGTACTGTACCAAAATATCAGCCAAATTCGCCGAACGGCTGTTTACTTTATGACTTACATTTGTCATAAACATAGAATAGAAAAAGTAAATAAAGGTTCAACAAATTTTTTAATATTTCCTATAATCATTTATGAAAGATTTTTTTTTTGCCTTAGCATCATCATTTTATTATAATTATTTAAACATAAGTTTACGAGGGGCTCTTGGCTACACAATAACAGCCACAAAGTCATAGTCAAAGTCAAATAATTTATTTCAATTAGGCACAAAAAGGCACTTTTGAACGTCAAAAACAAAAAATAGAATTGATTCTAGTCGCCCCTTCCAAAAGGTAGTTTTCGTATGGAGAAGAATGGGCAAGAAACTCCACCGTTACTCTTTTAAAATGTTTAACAATATTTTGTATACATTAATTATATAATTATATGTGAAGACGATGCACCTGGAATAATATTACTATGCCACAATAGGTAAAAATAATTAAAAATGAAGCAATGACAGAAAAAATAATAATTATGTAATGGATACATGGTGTTCACATATTTACAAGCATTGTAAAAGTAGGTACCTATACGATATTCCTAAAAAAAATACAAGTGATACTAATTAGTCAGTGTGTGAGTAATCACAGAATGTAAAAAAATAAAATAATTATGTTATAATATTTAATTACACAATTAAATTAGCAACCAGTTTGATTTTGTCTAGACTCTAAATTGTCCTATGGAGCTAGACCAGCATACTTCCAAGCATTCTTATCTAGAATATAATCCTCTAATTTGTAATATGCTTGTTTACAAAGAGTACTTTTAATGTGAGTTTAAAATTTTCTTTCAGTTAACTGTAATATATCACAAGGTATTTTGTTGTAACATTTAACACAGTACCCTATAAAAGATGTTTATACTTTGGGTCAACCAAGGTTTAGCTACGCTTGACGAGGTCGGTTCGTGGATAGGTGACCATCCATTACATACCGAGTCCCCTCCGTGCCTCGGAAAGCACATTCAACCTTGTGTTACAGTTAGTCAGAAACCCGAATGTCTGACAACCAGTCTTACCAAGGGGTTTCGGGTAACCCAATAACTGCGTTGTGAAAGTCAGATAAGAGTCGGTCCATGTAAAAATAAAATACTGGTATTCAACTACATGCGGTTGGACTAGAAGCCGACTTTAACATATCTACTTATTAGAAAAAAATCTAGGCAGCTGATCATTACAATATTAGTTTATATCTTTAATAGTGCGCTCGATGAACGACAACGTTTGGTGTAACCTGTGGTAAAGAAATTTTAGAACTTTTATAAAGCGCCAGAGGCGTAGCGCAAGTACAAGGCGTGCGCCTCGTTCGCCAGTTATAACAAGTCGCAAATATTTTTTGTACTCCTTGTAACCCTGTATCATATCTTCCTAATTTCATAACTTCAGGTGTAAAGCCGGTTACTCTGGGGAAAGGTGTGAAGTCAACGCGTGCCATGAGTATTGTTCGAATAATGGCGTCTGTTCCCTGAATGAGGAGAGTGAGCCAGTCTGTCAATGTACAGGAGGTTATGAGGGTGAAAGATGCAATGTTTCAGTTTGTCAGAACTACTGTTTCCAAGGAGATTGTAGTGTCAGTGCTGAGGGACAACCTAAGTGCAGGTAAACCATTTTCATTTTATTAGGGACTAGTTATAAAAACCGGCCAAATGTATGTCGGATCACGCACAGTGAAGGGTTTCATAGTTGGATGAATTTATCCCAAAAACAAACAACATTGTAGTTGTACAACATGTTCTCCCATACGGAATGTATGGGAGAACATGTTTTTGCAACTGCAAATGTAAGTTGGTCGATTATTACTCGTTAATTTGTAGAGCCTACTTAGTCATGATAGTTTTCCTTTTAATTTCGTTATTATAACCACTGCCGTGAATTTTTTCACATACCCAAAACCAAATATATAGCTAGCAGGGGGGACTATACTAAATACTATCCTCTTACAAAAATTTGCACTTTAAAGCTTAATATTTCACCCCACACCATGGGATAGACGAAAAAAAAAACATCCCCTCTTTACGTGTATGGGAAATACCCAAAAAATGATTGAGTGATTTTATTTTGCCATTTTATCGGCGTGATTAATATGTATACCCATGCCAAATTACAGCTTTCTAGTACTAGAGTTTCCGAGCTTAGCCCCGGACAGACAGACGGATATGGCGAAACTATAAGGGTTAATTCCTTGCTGACTACGGAACCCGTCAACGTTCTATTTTTCTTTTTCTTTTTATGGATACCTACGAAAAAAAAAACGGCATGGAAAAATGGTAAGGCTAAAGCAGACTTGCTGCAAAGATCTGTGATTTTCTCCGGCGGCTCGGCCAATCAAGCTTCCGAAATAATCCGAAGAGTGATTGTTAAAGAGGTGCAGACCTAATTCGTTGCAGCATGTCTCGTTCGCCTGTTATAACAAGTCACAAATATTTGTTGTTTTGCTTGTTTCTCTGTTTGATATTATCTTTCTTATTGCAGGTGTAATGCCGGTTACTCTGGGGAAAGGTGTGAAGTCAACGCGTACTCCACACCAACGGTTGTCACTGGTGCTGCATCCTGCTCCATCGCCATCGACAGCCATATAATAATATCACAGGAACTAAACAACACACTCAAAGGATGGCGCATTGACATGGACCACGCCATGCTCAACTTCACAAATGATATTAAAGGCACATTACGTGGTTGGCGTGAGGAAATGGAGATTGGCATGTCCAAATTAAATAACAGTATCAAGAGTACTTTATCTGATATGAAACAGGAAATTAACACCCTCCGCACCGAACACGAGAAATTGAAAGAAAGCTTTCGCACAGTGGCTCATGATGTTTCAGAATCAAAATCATCAGCACAGTTTCAAGCAACTGGGCAAGAGAAACTCAAGGGATGTATCGACACCAGTGCCCGTCACACCTCTGACCAATCTCAAACTCTAGTCACCAGCTTCGAGTAAAAAACTTATTCCTTAAGCAAGCAAGTGTTTGCAACGTCCCAGAAAGGCGCGATGAAAACTTAGTTTGCATGATACAACTGATGGGCACTGCCATCAATTTCCGAACATCACAGAAATAAATCATCTCTATCCATCGACACACACACTCAACAAACTAATAACAGACCAAATAATATTATTGTTAAATTCTCTACATAAATTATACACGATAATCTTTTGAGCGCATACCGTCTGACTAAGGAACTCAAGTCCTATCGAATTGGTTTGATAAATAGGGTTACCAACCAGAATATACTTACATCGGGGGGCACGGCAGTGCCCCCGCCAAGTCGAGCGCGAAGCAAACACTGCCGTACCATCCTTTACTGGAACCATTTCGCCGCATTTTCAGGCCCCTATTTGAGTACCTCTGGATAAGACCAGAAGGCAGAAATTTTCGTCATCCTATAAGCTCTAATTACATACTTAAAATCCAAAATTTCAAGTCTGTAGGTCATTTAGTTCCGAAGTTAAGCGAAAGCAAAGTTTCGCATTTATGACACTCACTCACTCATGATCATCAGAATAGAACTAGTACTTCCCATAAACTCAGAGAGCTGAAATTTGGTACAGAGTTAGGGTTTAATTGCCACATAAAGGGAAAACTATAAAAACTAGGATAATCGAAGATCTGGAGTACCTGGTGACCCTGATTAGAAAACACAAGAGCCCAACCAAACTATTAGAGATCGACATACCACCTTTACAAAAAATATTTAACTTGGTGGGCCGCTTCATTTGATGTCAAAAATCGAAGGTCTGAAGTATCTGATGAAGAACCCTCAGCTGGTCTCAGCTGTATTAGAGATATGGTAATGCCCCCTTCTACTATTGGTACATAAAAAAATCGACTGTCATTGCAAAAATCCAGCGTAGTGGGACACATCTTCTAATCTAATTTAATCTAGCCTATAGCGTCTCACTGCTGGGCGAATGCCTCCCCTTCTGCTTTTAATACGCATATAAATAAAATTAAAGGAAAACTCTGGATAAGACTAGACTGGCTTTTATACTTATACTTACAAGTTTACAAGAAGAAATAGTCGAACGATTAACTTTATTCTACTCGAACATTACACAAATTAAATATCAATTTCGCTCAAAATTTGGTCAAAATATAATGCATTGGACTAAGAGTGGCGGTGATTCCCGCACACGTCGCTAATAGCGCTGACTGTATTTTAAAACGCGCTTACGTTTGTTTTTCCGATAACCTAAAAAGAAAAAAACTGTGTCAAATAAGAAAATCTAATAAAATAAATCAACATTGTGCAGTAATGAAATCTAAACAAAGTCGTGCCAAGTATAAGGTTCCTTACTGCGATTTCTTTATTATTATAGTTAATGTTGTGTGACTTGGCCGTTGAAGGGTACACAAGGGTACAAAACCAGGTGCTCCATGACACCATTGCACCGATCTGTCGCCAGAACCGCTACCCATTGACGATTGAAATAATACCAGTGTTTTACATGGAGCGACTGCCTATCTGACCTCCACAACCCAGTAACTGGGTAATACGATACCCCTTGGTAAGACTGGTTGTCAGACTTTTGGGCTTCTGACGACCCGTAACGACTGTCAAAGATCCACGAATGACAGCCGGGACCAACGGCTTAACGTGCTTTCCGAGGCACGGAGGAGTCTCGGTATGTAGAAATGGTCACCCATCCACGGACCAACACCGGCAAGCGTAGCTTAACCTGACAGATCGACCCGAGCGGCTGTTAGTACTTAGCCACGAGCTCCTCGTATGGTTTGCTAAATAATAGGAAAAAATACATTACTGAAAGGGTTTAAAAAAAACGGTTATTTCAACATTTTTTGTCTGTTATATTTTGAAAAGAAGTTGAAAAAAGTGGTTCTCCTATGTACAAGTAGATCATATTATGAGGTTGATGATATTTTTTTATTTTCAAAATCAAAAGTAGTTTCTTCTAACGAAACGTTCAAACGTCACTCTCGCGTCAATTTTTGGAAAACTTGTTGCGAATTTTTGTGATTTTCCACGAATCCTTAACTTATTTGAAAATGTGTGTACAAGACAAAGAGTTCGAATTTTCAAATCACAAATAATTTTGTTTAAATTCTGTTTCCCTTTCTCACAACTAATGAACAAAATTGATCAAAATCAGTCGATTTCGTGCACGGACCCTTAGAGAAACAAAAATAGGTTTAGGTAGAGTATAACAAGTGATCAACCTAAAAATTTTCAATTAAGAAATTGTCTGTAAATCTTTAAATGAAGATAAATAATAATATTAGAACGTCTAATGATGATAACCTTTGATGATGTAATCTTGCTATTCGTTAAAACGAAAAAAAATGTTATCAAAATAAAAAAATCGTGTATATTTCTTATCTACTAGTCCTACTTCTACTCTATTTTCATCTTTAATATTATTTTTTGATAAAGCAGTATAAAACAAATTTGCATTTCATGACTCTGTGTGTGCGCCGAGTTCTTCTAAATCAAACAATGGATATTGATGCGGTTGTCGCCATGTTTCTTTAGAATGTACTGGAAGGTTTATTATATTTACCACATTAATATTTAACTTAAATGTAGTACTTACAGAAAACAGAAATCTGAATGTTTTGAAATGTCAGTAGAATGTACACGTGCAGAATAGGGGCCAGTGTTATAAATATTAAAAACATTTTGAAAACATACAATGTTATAAATTATTTATAATAGCCGAAACGGTGGCAAATACAGGTTGATATTTTTAAGTGTGCGTGGATGGCTAAATCCAAATCCATAAGAAAAACAAAAAACTCAAACGAGTCTCAGTGCTGAATTTGATGAAAACTAAAACGGAATAACAAGATTTTTGAAAAATCTATTTTCGAAACTGTTGCTTTTATTTAAAAAAAAAAAACACTCTTAAGCTACGATCAGACAGCGATTTTTTTCCTGCATACCGTACACGAGATTTTATCGAATAGAGCGGTGGCAGTAAAAAATACACAGACTCCGTGTGAACAATGTAATATATTTTTACTGGCACATGCGGGAAAATATCGTGTTTGAGAAATATTTTTCCCCGTACACCGTCCAAAGTTGCCACCGTGGAGGCTGCGTCTTGAAACGATTTTATCGAATACGACTCGCAGTGACACTTATGTTTATGTTGTAGCGTTCACACAAACAAATTTTTCTCTCGTATTCGAGACACGCGCGTGCTTGCTTGCGCCGTGTGAACGACTGTCTCGTATACGGGAAAACCGTATACGTGATAAAATCGAATCGTATAGTTGCCATGTGAACGTAGCCATACTGGGAGAAATATTTCTCGAACACGATATTTTGCTGCATATACTCCGTGTGAATAATATAATATAGGTATTTTCTAGTACCATCGCTCATTTCGATAAAATCTCGTGTACGGTATACGGGAAAAAAAACACTGTATGAACGTAGCTTTATAGTTCAAATTTGGCTATTCACGCACACTTGGAAAATTCAGCCTGTATGATTGCACGATATTCCTACTTGGAGCCCCTCTTATCAGAAGACCCCTCGGGTTATCAATATGCCTTATAACTAATTGCTATAAATATAGCTTCACGTTTGAGAAACCTCACGAGCGGTGACCAGAGCGGACGCATCATCTACCTCTGTTGAAACAACGTTATCTGCGGTATAAAATGTATAGAACAGGGGGTGTGTTGGTGTTGTTAGCGCTGTACGTTGGGTTGACGCACTCATTCTCCTGGGGTGAGTACAAGAGTTGTTTGTCGTGTTTGAATTTCAACGATAATATTGTTGTTTGTTATTAAGTTTTTTTGTAGCGTTTGTTTGATCTCGAATAATTTATTTTAAGCGAAACCCTATTTTCTTGCCTTTAAAAAATGGCAATCCGTAAATCTATTTCATATTGTAGCGAAATTAAACATATTTCACTGTGTAATGTGTAATTTGGTTAAGTATAAAAAATTACATACGAACAAAAAGTAATGGTTGACCCTTGTGGTAAGAATTGTTTATTTCAATTACAAAAGGCATTTAGACACAATAATATTGGAGATCACCTTTTAAGCAAGGAATTGCTTGTGTTAGGAGACTCCGCGCTTCCACTTATCATTATCTTATGCAACTGAATTTAGACAATGTAAACATGCAGAAAAATTTAATAAATGGGTAACTTAAAATTATACAAAAATTAAAGAGTGAATGATTTACAAATGAATGAGCGTTATGCATAGAAAAGGACCAAGTCGCGCGTTTACTTACGGGTGATTATGTGTGAGTATGGGTGAGAGTGTGAAGAGTGAGGGTGTGTAGTGTGTGAGTTATAATTAGCATATTTAGTTATCTGTGCTATCCTTCAATATCCTGCCCAATATCTATACATATAATAAAATCGTAGCGAAGTCAAAACTGTACATTGAATATTTTTGAAAAAAAGTAATTGCTACGAGGTCTAGGATCGATTCTAATGCCGAAAATATTTTTTTTAGAATTTTTGTCTGTTTGTCTGTTTGTCTGTATGTATGTTCCAGCATGGCGCAAATTCTACCGGACAGATTCTGTTAAAATTTTGCATAGATATTCCCTGTGTGTTTGGTCAAACTATAGGGTATAAACTATCACGCTATTTACTATGGGGGACGAGCAATATTACATTATGTTGTATTTTTATGTTCTAGCATGACGCAAATTCTACCGGATAGATTCTGTTAAAATTTTGCATAGGTGTTCCCTATAAGTCTGGTCAAACTATAGGGTATAAACTATCACGCTATTTACTATGGGGGACGAGCAATATTATATTATGTTCGTATTTTTGGAAAAAAACGCGCCAAAATTTTAGGATATTGTAGATGGTTATCGATTTAACTTTTTAAATGATTATCATCACGCTATACCTTTATGGAACTAAGCAGTCAATCATGAAATATATAGGAACGGCTATTTTAGACAAATTTCAACAACGCAATTAGCTCAGCGGATGGACGGTTGCTTTGCAAACATGGGGTTGTAAGTTCAATTCCCACCTACGATTTTTTTTCTTTTTTTCACTTTTTGTTATACGATTATTTTTTTTTTTGATTATGTACCTATAATCTATAGATATAATCAAATCGTAACGAAGTTAATTTTTTTTAAAGAAAGTTATTGCTACGAGGTCTGGGATCGATTCTTATGCGGAAAATAAAGTTTTTAGAATGTTTGTCTGTACCAACCGTAGGGCATAAACTATCACGCTATTTGCTATGGGGGATGAGCAATATTACATCATGTTCGTATTTTTCTCAGCAAATTGTAAAAGGACGCGCCAAAAGGTTGGGATATTGTAGATAGGTAGTTACCGATTTAACTTTTTAAATGATTATCATCACGCTACCTTTTATATAGGAACGGCTATTTTAGCTAACTTTCAACAAAGCGAATAAGTAAGCGGTTGGACGAATGATTTGAAGTCCTGAGGGCCTACCACCAGCTCAAAAGCAGTATTATTTTAATATTACTTTAGTTTACTTCAGTGTGGGAAAGAGATGAAGCTCTACAGGATGTATAGCTCCATCTCTTTCTCCCACTGAAGTAACATTAAAATAATACTGCTTTATGAGCTGGTGGTAGGCCGCCCGGGGTAGTAAGTTCGATTTACATCTGTTTTTTTTAAACTCTTTTTGTAAAACGATTTTTTTTTTTGGATTGTGTATGTAATAGTTCATAGAATGTATTAATTCACAAAAAATGGAAAACTTCGTAAGCTATGGGAAACTACTAAGTTACAAGTACTTTACAGTCACAAAACATTCAAGGTTGTATTCTGATCATTTTAGAGCAAAAGACTGTAGGAATAAAATGGTTTTTTTACAGATTTTGACAACAGATTTGTCCTAGCGATTTTAAAATATGTATGTGTGTGGATCTTCTGGAATCGCTGCCACACTGCTTCCTGGTGGCAAAACAGCGCACGTCATGTTTAAGATTCCCATCGATTTAGCGAGCAACGAAACGCCTGTTTGTGGGGTGTCACGCAACAGTAACAAGGGATGTGTACTTAGGGGATTACGCTTCGTCGTATGGGATGAATGTATTATGGCAAAAGCAAAAAGGAAAGCAGTGGAAACTGTAAACAGAACTCTGCAGGACATCCGCAGAAACCAAGATATGATGGGTGGTGTCACAGTTTTGACAAAAAAAGTGAATACTTCGTTGAAAAGGTCGACTCTATGGTCGAGAGTTCATAAACTGCGCTTGACCATCATCATACGAGCTCGGCTTGGCGGTAATTCAAATGCTCAAGAATTCTCCGATGTTCTTCTAAAAGTTGGTGAAAGCACTCTACCAGAGACTCTTGGTAGAGTAGATCCCACTTTAGAAGATCTTATTCGTCTGATATACGGGGATATCAGTTAAATACCGTACCAAGAGAATTCTTAGGCGTGTTTCCGTTTTAACTCCGAAGATGATCAAGCTGCAGCGATCAACCACAGTATTCTCTCACAAATTGAAGGGAGTGAAGTAATATACACCTCCATTAATACTGATGTGGAGGAAGATGATGCCAAATATCACCCTGTAGAATTTCTCAATTCACAAATGGCAAGTGGACTTCCGATTGTATATCTGTGTAACGGAAACCAGCTCAAAGTCATGTATTTGCAGAGAAACGTCATCGAGGTGGAAATTCTAACAGGTTGTGGCGATGGTGAGACAGTGTTTATAGCGCGTATAAAGTACAAATTCCCCATAATTACCAGTTAAAGCGCGTGCAGTTCTCTGGGAGTGTATGCTTTGCGATCAACAAGTCACAGGGGCCGACACTGAAGGCTGAAGGCTGCGGGTGTCGACCTCAGGATAAGCTGCTTCTCACACGGACAACTGTTACGTCGCTTCCTCCCGAGTCACCATTCCTGACTCTCTGTATATTTTGGCTGCTGAGAATAAAACTACAAACGTAGTATACAGGGAAGTTTTATAAAAATGTGGCTGTTATTGTAGTATATTGTGATGTCTTACGATTTCCATGCGAACGAAGTCGCGGGCAGAAGCTAGTTAAATATAAATACGAAAATGTTTTTATTTTTATTAGGTATTTATGTGTTTGTTTGCCTACTACGTGTTCACGCCAAAACGGCTTAACAAATCCAGATGAGGTTTGGCACTTAGGTAGACCATATCTGGGTTCACAGGGTTAGGACACAGGACACTACCGTCCCGACGCCCCCAAGGGATCGGGACCCACTCGGGTGAAACCGGAAGGCGCAGCCGGTATAAGTTTAGATGTGAGTGCAAGCTCAAGTGTAGGTTGTAGGTTAGTCCTGCGACAGTAAACAAAATCATAACCCTAATTTTTGCTTCGCCGTAGTCGGGTAAAAAGGTTGGTCGCTTGATAGTAATTTTTAAATTAGATTGGGGATCAGTAGGGTACTCAAGGGTTTCTATTTAACATAATATTACCGCGTGTTTTATTACGAAAATCGATCGTTGGTTGCACAACCGTTCACATTTATTATAGTAATTAATCACCGATACTAAAACAAGTGACTTTACTCATCATTATGAACAAAAACTTTTACTATGGGACCAAACCTGAAATCGTGAAAAAATAAACTGCTGTTCCTTACGTTTATGTTCGCAAAACTCGTCAAAATGTATGGAACAGTTGATTATTTTTTTGCGATTTCATGTTTTGTCCCAGAGTAAAAGTGGTTGACATGATAACTAAAGTGATGTGTTTAACTATATTACCGATCGCAAAAAAAATTTAACACGTTCAAAATGCTTTCAATACATAAGATGCCCCATATTTTCTCCTGAAAAATGATTTATTCGCATGAACTCAAAAAGTCAAAATCAAAATATTTTATTTCACATAAACCTACATGGGCACTTATGAAACGTCAGAAGCTAGGTGCACGGTTCCAATTGGTCGTTTCCTATGGAGAAGAGCCGGCAAGAAACTCCACGGTTACTCTTTTAAAAATAATTGGCTTTTACAATACTTTCATATAACAGTGTTTCTAGGTATAGGAGGACAGTGTAGGTCTTTCAATAAGTACCAAGTACTTAACAAAATAGAAAATAGTCAACAGGTCTACAATCCACTAAGCCTACAGCGTTCTCACATTCAGAAAATATGTAGAAAAGAATCTATACAAAAAATAAATTAATTAAATAAAAGTAAAAAACCTATTTTAATAAAACGCAATTAAATGATTGCTATTACAACTGTAATCAATCTGAATAATTATCATGTCCATAAAAGTCACTAAAAAAAGTTAAAATTAAATCGTAGGTATAATATCAAATAATAGAATAGTAAATATGTCAAGGATGAATGTAAAAATAAATAAAAATAAAGATTTAAATAAACATGGTAATTATGGAGCAGTTAATAGACTCTTACTTATTTATGCCGTTAATGAGGTACCAGGGAAGCTACATGTGCAGAAGGAATTATTGCCAAACTTCCTTGTCTTCAACATTCCAATGTGATGAAAACAAGATTTTCAGACGGGTTACAATGGGTTTTATTTTTGCCTCATTTTTAATTTTCTCGAAAGGTGTCCTGAGTACGTGTGACGGTACTGGTTTCTGAAAATTGTGTTTTCGGTATCTATAATCTATCGTTCAACTACATTCTAAAAATCAGACAGATTGCTATGAAACAGTCCGGTATTTTTTATTTTGACATATTTAAAAAATTCGACCAGGTCAAACGTGACATGGTAAATCTCTGAAATTAGGACTTTTGAATTTCCAAATAACCAAATCTATCGATTTTATACGGTTTTGTTCGTTAAACGATTAGGCAAACATTTTGGTCGTGGGCTCTCGCATCAATGAAATTAATTTGAATTTGGAATTATTAAAAAGCAGTGCGGTACCGTTTCGGTAGAGAGTACTTACCGACTAATGAGGAAACGGCCTAGGTACGAATTTCGAAACGCCAATGATGAAGACGACGAATTATCGTTCGCGGAACAAAGAAAAGTAAAAGTAAGTCTCTGGGAACGAATCCCAAAACGCTCTGCCTTCGTGGGATGTCGGGTCGCGGCTAAACAGCCAGCGATTACGAGTGGCGGTAGCGTGTCGCGCTCCAGACGCGAGCTGCGCTCTCCAACGACTCTGGCCTGCTCTTGGAACCGGACACAGCCGGATCTTGACCGTAGGATACCTATAGCAAAGGCAAATACGGAGTTGGTAGTATTTTGAAGAAAGATTCCAACGTTGGTCTCGAATGTAGAGAAGGGACAGATTAGGTTTCAATCGAAAGTCAAATGGAAAATTATATTTTACGTACCTCTCGGTAAAAACACCACACTTATTTACTCAACCTGCTAGTACTCGATACTGCAATATTGCACCGACCGACGATTTGGTCAGTAGCATAGACCGTTTCTAAATTAAGGTCTTCGTTTCTAACATAGATAATACACTCATGAAATATTTGCAAAGTATAAGTACCTAATTTTAGGTTTCGGAAGCGGCTGTTTTTCTGATTTTTTAACCGACTTCCAAAAAGGAGGAGGTTATATGTTCGTCGCGTATGTTTGTTTGTTTTTTTTTTTTTTTTTATGTATGTCCACCGATTTCTCCGTCAATTGTGGACCGATTTTGAAAATTATTTTTTTGTTTGAAAGGGTGTGCTCTGGAATTGGTCCCATATAAATTTTATTAACTTTGCTGGGATAGTTTTTGAGTTAGCTACAAAATACGTTTTTTTTTCCCACTTATTATGTAGATGATATGATAAGTTTCTGTCACTGGTAGCAGGTAGTGGTATTCGAATGTGTGTGGGGTAGGTACCACAACTAAAAAGTGAAAAATAAAAACTTTTTACAAAAAAAAATACAACCGACCTCCAAAAAAAAACACTACAAAGTGAAAAATAACTTTAATTTCGGAAGTCGGTGGCAAAAAACGAAAATACAAAACCCAAGACACCGACTTCCGAAATTAAAGTTATTTTTCACTTTGTAGTGTTTTTTTTTGGAGGTCGGTTGTATTTTTTTTTGTAAAAAGTTTTTTTAGATATTACACCAGTCAATTTAAAATTTCAAAAACCAGAAAAATTATGCGTTAAGCAACGCAAACTCTATGCTGCAATATACATTACGATTCTTAATACAATATAATTATAACACAACTAACTGTTTACACTAGGTACCAAATAATAAGACTTACTAAACAAATCACTCGAGCTCCATGATCCGAGTGTTTCGACCCCAAACGCCTCAAACCCATAAGGTTACCTTCTGTATTTGCGTCGCTTGAGGGTCTCCGCAGCCACAGCCGCGGCAGCAGCACAGCCAGCCGTGCTTGGGACATGAGATGGCGCAAAGGTAGACACATGGCACGTCCCACACCAGAGGCCTACCCACCTTCCAAGGCAACAACGTTATGCCGTCTGGCCTCTTCCCATCGTCACGTACCAAGCCGTTTGGTTCTAATACCGCTAATATGCTGGTGACAAGGGCTCCACGAATAATATAGTTGATGCTGGCGTGTCGTGCTTTGTGACCTGCGCTCCTGCAGCAGAATAGGCCACGATGCCCGAGACTATTGACAGCTTTACCATTGTGACACCGATATGGAGCAACACATGGTGCGTCCAGACGGAGACACGGAGCGAGCGCACGCAAAACGTTGCGTCATCCATCACAGTGCCTATGATGGAAATCGGGAGCGCCTGAAGCCACAAGCGTAACTCCCACTCTCCCACAGCTAGCAGACGGGCACGTGAAATAGTATTAGGTGACGTGCTTATCAGGGTATTTCGTATATTACTGCAGAGCGGCACGTCCCACTGTCTCTGGTAGGACGGGTTGTCGGGCAAATCCGTATTGAGATAAACCATTTTCCAAGCGTTCAACGCATCGGTCAAGCACGATACCTCAAAATCGACCAGTGAGGAAGATAATATTTTCTCAGTTAATTTATCGGTACTGTGAACCGAGGAGAGGAAGGCCGGTCAACTTGTTTTTTTTTATTTAACGAATAAAAAAAACCAAGTTGATCGGCCTTCCTTCCATAAGAATTCTTCAGAGATTCTATTTTCCATCAGTATTTTTCAATTTAAGGTTACTTTTGGGGTAAGCTTTGAGAAGGGAATTTTCACTGAGGCGCGAGCGGAGAGCGCACGCGCAATTTCATTGCACATTAGGTATTAATAACAATTTTTTTTTTTTTTTTTGCAAAACTAAACAAACCCCTTTACATTAAAGTAAACCAGTATTTTCTTGACGAAACGAAATGTCTCTTACTCGGTAAAAGTATGTTTATGATACTGCTTCTCCTGGTTTTTTTTAGAGTTCCGACCTCAAAAGGAAAAAACGGAACCCATATATGAGATCACTTTGTTGTCCGTCGGTACGTCCGTCCGTCTGCCTGTCTGTCAAGACCCTTTTTCTCAGGAACGCGTGGAGATGTCAAGTTGCAATTAATGTGAAATACATAAGGTTGCGGTCCCTTGGAGCTCTAAAATATACAAGCTCAACGAATTAAATAAAACTAATTATAAGCATGTAAAATACGGCCATTTATTAATTTCACTACCGATGTTAATAAAAGTCGGATTCTTAAAGCATTTTGAGGGAGTTTCAGGTAGAATCACGTGAAACCCCTTTAGTTAACTGACACTTGCCGTACCACGGCAGCTCAATCATGGTCCAATTTTATTGCGATTATCTATGAAACTAAGCGCCCAATTTCTTTTGTTCTTATTGTATTGTGAGCACGAAAGACAGAGCTAACAATAAAACACGCCATGCTACCAACATTTAAACATCAAAACGAATGCATGGCAATCGAAAGTTACTTGCAGATTATGCACAAAAAAAAACAGAGGTAATTTAAAGTAGTTTTTATTAAATTTTAACAAAACCACGTTGATAATATGCTCCATTTTTTTATTACTGGTAATAAGCAAACTCGGAACGGAAAGAGCAGAAAAAAATCTAGTAAACTAGCACTGAAAATGACGTGGTTTTTTGTTTGGTTTAATGGTTTTTTTACGGTTCCGTACCCGAAGGGTATCAATCGGAACTCTATTACTAAGCCTCCACTGTCCGTCTGTCTGTCTATCAGCGAGCTGTATCTCATGAACCGTGATAGTTAGACAGTTGAAATTTTCATAGATGATGTATTTCTGTTGCCGCTATAACAACAAATATTAAAAACAGAATAAAATAAATATTTAAGGAGCTCCCATACAACATTTTTTTTTTTTGCCATTTTTATAAATAATAGTACGGAACCCTTCGTGCGCGAGTCCGACTCGCACTTGGCCGGTATTTCTTTTTTTATCTTCAAAATGAAGAAATAGGCGACCGTAAAAGTTATCAGTTTTAAACCATTTGTGTACGAGCTCTATCTCAACAACTAAACAAGTTAGGAATTTAAAACTTGTGTATATCATGTACCAAATACTGTTTATAATCAACAAATACTAAAATCTCCGATTCATGAGGTATTTTATTTGATTTTCTGCAACTGCAAAAAAGTACTTTGTAATTCATAGTACCAATTTGAATTAATACAAAGTCGTTGCAAATTTTTTAATTTAAGGTTAAACATAATAATATTCTTGGTTAAGTGTTTTCATTCAGTCTTTGACCAGTGCATGTTGCCAGTGATGACCAATGGTACTGAAACGTGGTCGCTCACAATGGGCCTTATCAGAAGGCTAAAAGTCACCCAAAGGGCAATGGAGAGGGCTATGCTTGGAGTTTCCCTACGTGATCGAATCAGAAATGAGGAAATCCGCAGGAGAACCAAGGTAACCGACATAGCCCGAAGAATTGCCAAACTTAAGTGGCAATGGGCAGGGCACATTGCTCGCAGAACGGATGGCCGATGGGGCCGAAAGGTTCTGGAGTGGCGACAGCGTGCCGGAAGACGTAGCGTTGGAAGGCCTCCCACAAGATGGACCGATGACCTTGTGAAGGCCGCAGGAATCCGCTGGATGCGGAAAGCACAGAATCGGTCGAAGTGGAGGTGCTTGGGGGAGGCCTATGTTCAGCAGTGGACGTCTTTCGGCTGAAATGATGATGATGATGATGAGTGTTTTCATTTATTTGCTAAATATTGTATGGTGGTACGGAAACCTTCGTATGTAAGTCCGACTCGCACTTGGCCGGTTTTTAAATCCTATCTACTTACTAGTAGCACTCGCGTTGTCACTCTTATTGTGATAGGAAAAAATATGGGTCGGTAGCAGATACCTCTGGGATTTATACACGTGTAAGTTACCTAATCTAGGAATAAAATTAATTGTAATGTTTAAACAAAAAAGGAAAAAAGCTAATGAGCAATAAAAACACTGACTTATGTAGTTAATTGCAGAAGGTAGTTCACGTGTGGAGAGCAGACTGACGAGTATGAAAGTAGTTTGGGAACCATTAGTACAATGGGCAGCGTATTTTATAGAAAGAAGAGTAAAAGCTAGGAAAGAGATGATTTTAGTCAGCTTAGAAAATTGTATTTTCATGTTTCAGATATCGTCGTGGCCAGAAAGGAGAAACTAGAGTTTTATGATAATAATGGAACACGAACACGTATAGAAGACATTCCGTCACATACAATCACATCATTAGCTTACGATCCAGTACACAACAGGGTGCTGTTTGCCGATCTAAACCAATATCATAACTTTTCTATTTGTAGCTTTGACATAGTAACCAGAAAAATAGTATTATTAGTAACAAGCCTACATGCAAAAGCATACGTAAATATCGCCTACGACCCGACCACACAATTACTCTTTTGGACTGAAAGAGATTCGAAAAGTAAAAGCTCGATTTTATCAAAACCTGCATATAGCAACGCAGTTGAACAAAATCTTTTAATAAAGTTGGATGGGGATGAGGCTATTTGCGGTATTACCGTGGATAGCTGTGCAGGGTACGTATAGTTTTATAACTCAGCAAAATACTTACTGAATTTTATGAACTATTTATTAGTTGGTTCCATAATATACCAACAAAAAAGTATTGCTGTCAAGCCACACCGGTACCATGCGGTACCAGCCACCCAAAACTGTTTTAAATTCTATTTGTATAATTTGTATACGGTATAAATTCGCTTGTGAAGGTTTCATTATCACAGTCGAGAGCAAACGCTTTCATAGAAAGTGATACAATTAGAGCGAAGCATTTTGTTGATAATGTTTGTGAAATGGTTTTTTTTTTGTGTTTGAACTGATGATAACTGGATGTATGCCAAATGGCAAGAGCCTTTATAATTTCGTCCTGCCTGTCTGTCCGTCCGTTCGATTGTTACACAGACATTTGGCACTATATCGATTCGTCTTGGCCAGATCGAAGTGTTCGACTGAACCGGTTTTCTACGGGTTTTTTCGGAGCAGGAATAGACAAAATGACAGATTGTGATTATTTATCCGTTTTTATTGTGGTAATGCATAGCGTGCTGGCTACGACAGATATACAATGTGAAACAAAAACCCTGACCGATCCGAAAGAGGCACATAGGATAGGTATTGCAATAACATTACCAAAAAGTACTAAACAATCTTATTATTATAAAAAATATTAAAGATATACTTTTAAAATTCACGTTTTTAGTACCAGACCTAATCCAATTTAGTAAAAAAGTTGCAAATTTATGTGTCGGGCGGTCTATACACGGCACATAATCCGAATTTAAGACTATAAATACGTAACTCGCCGGCCACACATTCAAACTCCTGTGTACACAAGTTACTGAATCTCATAAAAGATGCAGACTTATGAATATACAGTAGCACACCCCCACCTCTTATTGGTTCTTAATTCTGAGTATAAGTTGTAGTCAGGAAGTTCAAACATTTGTACCAATTCAGTTTTAATGTTTATTCAGTTAATAACAGAATGTGAATTGTTTGTTTACTATTTAACACTATGTACTCAATTTGAGCAAAGTTTTTCTTGATAGATCGTATGTTTACATGCAGAAAGTACAAACAATTTTCGGGTACCGGTATGTGGGAAGTGAAATCATCCCATGTTTGGCAATTGATTTCGACTATATTATGTTTTGTTGTATCCAGCATAACAAATTTTACGTTTATGTATTTATAATGACAATAATATAGCGTATTTACCTATTGTCTATCATGCGATGATTTCACCTTTTCGATATCGGTAATCGAGCGGATTGTGGTTATTTTTTTTTCTTGGACACTTTTTCGCACTAATATATTTCCGTGTTTACACCATATAAAGTTAAACAATTCTCTGAGTTCTTCTTTTGTTTTCCATAACAGGTAGGCGGTCGACGGTGTCAGAAACTCACGAAGGTAAACCTTATCAGCACCGTCAAGACGGTGCTGATAAGGTTCCTTAAGGTCTCCTTGGTTTAGTCCCATGCTAGCAGCAGATATCATCATGTTTTTGGCAGCATCTATCCATAGATCTCGGTTTTCTTCTCGAAGTATCACAGTGATCGGAGTCTGGTTTTTGTTTCTCGCTACATTTGAAGGATTTCTCGTTTTTCTAAAGGCTTTTACGATGTCATCCGGGTTTTCCGTTATAGATACGGCAACATTCTTGGCAATTTCTTCAGGATTGTCTTTCTCAGATGGGTTGATGCCACATATTTCAAGTTGGTTGCAAAATAATGTGCTTGCTCCTTTTGATTTAATTTATTTCCACAATTTCATATTTGTTTCATACAATGGTTTTCCAATTCTTTCATTGACTTCTCATATTTTTGGATCTTGGTGTCATACTCATCAATTTTATCCGAGTAGAATTGGAGGGTACGTTGTAGTTCTTTCTGAATAACTTGCTTCACTTCCCTGCGCAGGTCTCGTAGTACTTGTTGCATCACATTGTCAGCCTGGGCATACAGGTGTATGTGGGGTAGCAGACTCTGTATCTGTATTTTCGTCTCCGTAAATATCGGAGATGATACATGATAGTCTTTTAGGCTTACCACCTCCGGTGCAAGATTTGCATTTCCAGTCCACTCAATCTGTATCGTGCAATACACTAAGTTGGTCGGGTGTTATTGACACACAGGAAGCACGAAGCCACTTACTACATTTGCTGCACTGCAATTCAGGAGACTTTTTGGTTATCAGTTTTACACATTTTGCGCATTTCACCATTATTATATTTAGTACGTAGGGTAGATGTATAACAGTCAGCGATCGCTGCGTATGCGACTACTCTCGATTGTCACGCGTGAGCGACTAAATCTGTCACGATGCCTCATTGAGGTGGATAACAATTAAAATTCAATTGTGTCTCGTTAATAGTAAACAGTAATAACAGTTGAAAGGATAAGTTATGATTATAACTCAAGGCTCAGACAGGCGCTACGTGGCAGCGCGACGCGACTCTGGTGTAACAATTTCTATGAAAACTTGTCTGAAATTGTTTTATGGATGTCGCGTCGCGTCGTCGCGTCGCGCGTGTTTGCGGGAGCTTCTATGGACACCCGTGAAACGACGGCCGCCCACGCCCCATAATTTCCAGGTAAAATAACCCAAAAAAAATGATTTATTTATTAGACCAGAAATAGTAAACATGTAACACAATTTGTTTTAGCTACTTAAAATTATTATGCTTAAAAGTAATTTAGTAACAATTGTGTCAAATTATTAGCATCTGCTGCCGAACTAGGTTTAAAGCCTGTGTTTCAGCACGCAACCCAAAAAAAAAAATGCGCGAAATATATATATATTTTTTTTTTTTCTGAAATCTACTACATGAATAGACTCTGAGCACAATTCTCACGGATCGGGCAGGGTTTTCGTTACATGTTGTAGAAGGATGGTGTATTCTATAAACCACTTAACAATGGAGTAGTGAAATTACGAAAAAAAAAATTACACGAGTAAATAAACGAGTGATGTAAAAAAAAAAAACTATCACATGACTGTGTGTGAAGAAAATGTTTCTAAATAACTTTTTTATTGAAAGTCAATCGTTTTTGAGATATTTTTGATTCCAACCGCAATAACTAGGTGCTTTGTATTTTAATTTTCTTGAAGAAACTATGAAATACAAAATAATTTTTGCTTTAAATAATCAAACTTGTGTTCAGTACTTGAAGTAGGTTGACATTAACAACATTGGTTCCCTAACGGTTTCCAAATTACAGGTATATTTACTGGACCACAGATGGTAAGATAGAGAGGGCTCGATATGATGGCTCCGAAAGAGAAGTTGTAATAGATAAGAATGTTCATAACCGAGGAGGAATAGCCATTGACCATCAGACACAGAAAATGTACTGGATAGAAAATGTGTATTATGGCGGTAATTTACAAATGTCTATTGAAAGTGCAGATTTAAATGGAGAGAACAGAAGAACATTATGTTATATTGAATCAGAAACTTTTGCATATGAAGCATTGCTCGTATCAAAAGATTTTATCTACTGGAGGACGTATGAAAACTTTTTGCAATTAACAAAGAATCTACCGTACGACAAGGAGGTGAAACCCAAAAAATTTTTGCATGCCATAATTTCGTATCCTAAAGGTATGGCCTCCAACTACAAAATTGAGGATCAAACGCACTGTACTCAAAACTGTGAAGCTCTAAAGAGACTGCTACCAATTAACTCAGAGACCAACGACTGCGCCACCCTCAATGTTTCTACAGATGTTAGCCTGTTATGTGTCCATGGCACGAAAGTTAACGGGGAATCTCGTTGTGAATGTACACAGGGTTACATCGGCGAGAGATGCGAGGTTTCAGTCTGTCACAACTATTGTTTCCAAGGAGATTGTAGTGTCAATGCTGAAGGACAAAAGTGCAGGTAAAACATGTTCATTTTAGTAGGGACTAGTTATAAAAACCGCTCAAGCACTCGCGTTGGATGCTGATCGTATGTAAGTTACTTATCAAACGCAACAAGACAATTTTTTTTTTTTGGCACTTTTGAATCCTCAGTATTACGTTTTGTATGTCTTTTGGGTTTGTATAGTTACGGAAAAACAAAAATGCCAAAGCATACTAGCAAGGGAAACGCCCATTTTTGGCCGTGGTTTGCCCAGCAATGTGGTTAATACAAAAAAAAATACTCATTTAGTAACTAAAATATTGCTGTTACTTATTTGTAACGAAACCTCCGGAATAAAAAGCCAATTTAATCAAGACACTCAATCGTTTATTTCCTTATCTAACACTTCCGATTGTTGGTCAATCCTGTCAAAGTAGGGATGGCAACTTTTACTGAAAAAATCGATGCTCTCAAAACCGGTCACCAAAAATAGATTTTTGGAAATTCAATTTGTATTATGTAGTAGTTTCAATCAAATCTGGTTGTTTTTTTATCTGTAATGTTAACCCTAATGCCTATAACTTGTTTCTTTCATGGGCATCACTTGGTCAAAACCTCCTTATCAAACGGGCATTTCCCTTTTACCAGCGATCTGTGATTTTCTTCCGCGGCTCGGCCAATCAAGCTTCCTAAATAACAGAAAGAGTGACTAAATCCGTGGCCACGAGCTAAGCGCTCAAGCGACACTCGTCTTGCAACAGCGACTGCGCAGAAATCGAATGAAATAAAATATATTGTTTAGAGCATGACAGACGAAAATAGGTGATGCGCGCGCGATTCGCTTGACGCAAGTCGCGTCGCAAGTCGCATTGCTCAAGGCTATCAATGGAACCTTAATCGCAGCTAAAAGAAGCTAAGTAGACTGCAGAAAAATATTGCGAGGGAAGCGCTTGATAAACTTAATTCATTGCATGTTACCTTTGAACGCGTGTCTCGTTTGCCTGTTATTTATTTATAAGCCTCCTAATCCTGAATTTTTTTACTCTGTTGTATATTGTAAAAGTAGGTATATCTCTCAATTCAGCATGCCTCTTGGCAAAGGCCTCCTCTAACTGTTTCCATTGAATTCTATCACGAGTCAATCTTGCGCCACTTCGCCTGTTACAAGTCACAAATATTTGTTGTTTTCCTTGTTTCAAATCTTCCTTATTTCAGGTGTAATGCCGGTTACTCTGGGGAAAGGTGTGAAGTCTCAGTCTGTCAGAACTACTGTTTTCAAGGAGATTGTAGCGCCAGTGCTGAGGGACAACTTATGTGCAGGTAAAACATATTCATCATATTATTTAGTAGTTATAAGATAATTTGGGCCCTTTTTGATGTTGTTCAAAAAGAGTACCAATCTACTTTCAAGACCAAAACTATTAACATTAATAGCACCTCTGTTGGCTTTAACCAATGGGCTACTCCAGGTATTTATAAAAGTAGAGCGACACTATACGAGTTATATGGTTTGAAAAAATATAGGTTTGACACTCCTTTCTTAGAGTATGTCAAAAATTATTCAAAATTATTTAAAAATATTTGTGTTTTTGCAAAATCAAAATTTTTAGGCGATACAATTAAAAATTCAAATAATAAAGTAAAAACAACTTGGAAAATTATTAACAATGAAACGGGTAAGTCGGTTAAACAAGAAAAACAACTCGAGATTATGGTCAACAATAAATTAGTTAATATAGCAGCCGACGTAGCTGAGGCATTTAATGAATTTTTTGCCAACATACCTATAACTACGACTCGCTCCTTAAATTCGTCCCCGTCTAAAGCTGAAAACCTTTTACATAGCACTGTGCCTAAATGTAGTAACTTATTTAGCTTCGAGCATGTAACACCTCGTGATGTAGTTAATGTTTTTAACACACTTAAGTCTAAAAACACTGGTGATTACTGGGGTATCTCCATTAAACTATTAAGTAATATAATAGACATAGTAGCTCCATATTTAGCTGTAACTTTTAATAAATGTGTTGATTTAGGAACTTTTCCTGACCTCATGAAGAGTAGTAAAGTCATACCATTATTTAAATCGGGTAACAAAAATGACGTTGGCAATTTCAGGCCTATCTCTATCTTACCAGCATTCAGTAAAATATTTGAAAAGTTAATACTCAAGCAGTTGCTAAGACATTTTAATTTAAACAGACTTCTTCATGATGAACAATATGGTTTTACAAAAGGTCGTTCTACCACAGATGCGGGTGTTACTCTGCTGAAACACATATTTAACGCATGGGAGGACTCGCAAAATGCTATTGGAGTTTTCTGTGATCTCTCCAAAGCCTTTGATTGCGTGCACCATGACACACTTTTGCGTAAACTACGTCATTACGGTGTCCAAAACGAAGCTCTTAAAGTAATAAATTCTTATTTACATAATAGGTTCCAATGTGTAGATGTTAATGGTGTGAAATCTTCCGAGCTACCAGTTCAGTTAGGTGTACCTCAAGGCTCAATACTGGGTCCATTCTTATTCTTAGTATATATTAATGACTTGCCTTTTTATTTAAAGGATATCTGTAACGTTGTACTGTTTGCAGATGATACCTCTCTTATTTTTAAAGTAGACAGGAATAGACAAGATTTTGACGACGTAAACAGTGCACTCTCAATGGTTACGGATTGGTTTACGACAAATAACCTAGTTCTCAATGCCAAGAAAACGAAATGTATAAAATTCGCTCTACCAAATGTTAGAAATCTAGGACCCAACATCGTCTTAGATAAAGAGGTGCTTCAAATTGTGAACTCGGCAGTTTTTCTGGGCATAACAGTAGACGCCAAACTTCAGTGGGGCCCACATATATCAAGCCTAGCGGGAAGGCTCAGTTCGGCCGCCTACGCTGTCAGAAAAGTAAGACAATACACTGACGTTGATACAGCTCGGTTAGTCTATTTTAGTTATTTTCATAGCGTTATGTCCTATGGTATTCTGCTGTGGGGCAAAGCCGCTGACATTCAAAATATATTTGTTCTTCAAAAACGAGCAGTTCGAGCAATTTACCAGCTAGGTGCCAGAGTTTCTCTAAGAGATTTGTTTAAAAATATTGGTATTCTCACGGTGGCATCACAATTCATATTTGCCAACATCTTATATATTAGGCAAAATATACACTTATACACTAAAAACAGTGATATTCACAATGTTAACACTAGAAATAAGGACAAACTACGAGCTCCCTTTCACCGGCTTCATAAGGTTCATAACTCATTTGTTGGGCTTGGTATAACTTTTTATAACCAGCTACCCTCTTCTTTTCTAGATTTGCCTTTTAATGCATTTAAAACTAAAGTAAAATCCAACCTTTGTTCAAAGGCATACTATTGTATCAACGATTACTTAAATGATAAGAATAGTTGGTCGCTGTGATTAACTCAAGACAATGTTTATGTTCTTTCTCCAGAATTAGCTACCTGGAGCTTACCTACTGTCATTTTATATGAGTTTTTTATTTTTTATTTTATTTTATTGTTGACATAATCTACTCATTACAATTTTTTTGTTATGAGTTGTATTGCAATTTGTGGTTAGCTAGCGACCTCGACAATTGATCATATATTTTTTTTTTTTTGTTTGAGCAACCAGCAAGTTCGTCATGCTCGGACGTGTGCTGCTTGGTCGTCTTGCTGATCATGGTTTTGTTATTGTTAAGTACTAGTAATTAACTGTTCATTTACCTCGATGGTCCTAGTTTATCATTTATAACTGCCAATTACAGCTTTATGTAAGCGGGCACGCCCTTTATGTCTGGAGGCTTTTATATAGATATTTAGTTCTTTTTACGTTTAGTTTTTATTTTTTTTAAATATTGCTTGAGTATAGTTCTCGATGTTTTTGGCTGGTATATTGGCGTGTGCTAGCTGGCATATGGCCTATAATTTATCATTTGAATTATGTTTTGTGTTGCATAATGTAAGTTATTTTGAATACTATTGTATAGAATCATTTTTTCTAACTTGAACAGACAGCTGTGCTGCTGGGGAGTTTGTTGCGCCACTTCTTCTTCCCAGCTAAAGGCACTAGGAAGTGGTGAAGGGTGGGCGTTTTTGGGGGACTGTCTTATGTAATTTTGACGTTCGAAAAGTGCTGATTCTCAGCCTAGTTTGAATAAATGACTTTTGAATTTTGAATTTTGAATAAAGGCGACCGAGACCGCGCGTTGCACGCTGATCTGCGAGGTACTTGCGTAACACACATAAAATGACAATCGATCACAATGCTTTTCATTTTTACGTCTTGCTTCATAGGTTTGAAGAATTCGTCTGTTTCACACGTAAATAACTCAGTGAACGCGTCTGAACCGTCAAAATGACAGGCAATGAAGTAACCGTACTACACAAAATTCGGGCAGGAGTTCCTCAAGGCAGCCTGATAGGCTCTTTACCTTTCTACACAGCTGATCTCCCTGTGTCTGAAGGAGTAGTCTTAGGCTCATTTATTTTTGAATCGACTAGTAGAAATAAATAACTACACCAAAAAAATATATTTTCCACAGTCATTTATGAAAATAAATAATTACTTTCATACCTTACCATTATCACTTTATCGTGACAAAACAGTAACAGCCGCATGGGTCAATGAAGGTTTAGTTACGCTTGACTAGGCCGGTTCGTGGATAAGTGACCATCTATTACATACCAAGACCCCTCCGTGCCTCGGAAAGCACATAGTAGTCAGAAGATCGAAAGTCTGACAACCAGTCTTACCAAGGGCTATCGTGTTACAAAGTAACTGGGTTGTAAAAGTCAGATAAGCATTAGTTCTATTTAACAACAAAATACTTTTATTCAGCTACATCCGGTTAGACTAGAAGCCGACCTTAACATACCTACTTAGTAAGAAGAAGCCCCAGGCAGGTGATTATTACAACATAAGTTTACACCTTTAATAGTGCGCTCTACGGACGACAACGTTTGGTGTAACTCGTGGTAAAGAACGCCAGAGGCGTAGCGCAGGTACAAGCCGCGCGCTTCGTTCGCCTGATATAACAAGTCGCAAATATTTTTGTTTTCCTTGTAACCCTGTTTCATATATTCCTAATTTCAAAATTTCAGGTGTAAAGCCGGTTACTCTGGGGAAAGGTGTGAAGTCAACGTGTGCCATGAGTATTGTTCGAACAACGGCGTCTGTTCCCTGAATGAGGCCAGTGAGCCAGTCTGTCAATGTACAGGAGGTTATGAGGGTGAAAGATGTGATGTTTCAGTCTGTCACAACTACTGTTTCCAAGGAGATTGTAGTGTCAGTGCTGAGGGACAACCTAAGTGCAGGTAAAACATGTTCATTTTATTAGGGACTAGTTATAAAAAGAGATCGAGTGCGCGCGTGGGATGCTGATCGTATGTAGGTGCTTGGTAACGTTCTGTTTTTGTTATGATTTTTTATGAATACCTTTAGAAAAAAAACGTCATGGAAAAATGGCAAAGCTAAAGCAGGACAGCTGCAAAGATCAGTGATTTTCTCCGGCAGCTCGGCCAATCAAGGTTCCGAAATAATCCGAAGAGCGATTGCACCGGAAAGAAGCTCAGGTTTTAATTTGTTGCATGGTATTAATATCTGAATTAAAGCGTGTCTCGTTCGTCTGTTATTATAACAAGATTAACAAGTAGCAAATATTTGTTGTTTCGCTTGTTTCCCTGTTTCATATTATCTTCATTATTGCAGGTGTAATGCCGGTTACTCTGGGGAAAGGTGTGATGTCAACGCGTTCTCGACACCAACGATTGTCACTGGTGCTGCGTCCTACTCCACCGCCATCGACAGCCATATAATAACACAGGAACTAAATAACACACTCAAAGTATGGCGCATTGACATGGACCACGCCATGCTCAACTTCACAGATAATATTAAAGGCATATTACGCGGCTGGCGTGAGGAAATGGAGATTGGCATGTCCAAATTAAATGACAGTATCAAATGTACTTCTGATATGAAACAGGAAATGAACACCCTCCGTAGCGAACTCGAGAAATTTAAAGAAAGCATTCGCACAGTGGCTCATGATGTTTTGGAATTAAAATCCTCAGCACAGTTTCAAGCAATTGGGCAAAAGGAACTTCAAGGACGTGTTAACAGCTCTGACTAATCTCAAACCCAAGTCAGCAGCCTCGAGTAAAAATTTTATTCCTTAAGCAAGCACGTGAAATTTGCAACGTCCCAGAAAGGTGCGGAGAAAACTTAGTTCGCATGATACAACTGTCTGTACAGACAGACAGACGGCATCACAAAGCTTTATATATAGCATAGTAATAGTTAGAATTTAGGTTGCACTTAAACAAGTCAGCAAGTTACAATAGCCAGCTAACATCGTGAAAAAAATCTAATGTTCGATACGTTTCCGCTTATATAAATTTATGAAATATATAAAACAGCTGCTGCTTTTCGGGTTAAAACTTGGTAAAAAAAACTCGGGGTAGGACAACGTCCAGTAGTGGATATCGTTCGGCTGAAATGATGATGATGAAAAACGAAGGCTGTATAATGTAAGTAAAACTCGCCTTATTGTCAACACCAATCTTTCTTGTGGTTTTGAAGTCGATATATTTTCGAGCGTCAAAATATTGGTTTATAAATTCTCCACGGAGATTACTCACAAAAAAAAAAATCGCTCTGCTTCTCTCGTCTTTGTGTATCGCTGTTGTTTTCTCTATATAGCTCTGACTCAGCAAGATAAACTTTATTTCCCGATGATAAAAACTGCACGTTTCTAACATCCATTGTGAAATGTGACTTATTGACGCATATACGTGATGCGGCCATCCTCGACGATCGCTTAATATATTAGGACACAACATTTTGACATTGAGCGAAAACGTAATCTCATTCGCGCGACGATCGCTTTAAATAGGACGCAGTCTTAGAATTATGATTTTTATTAGTTTGTACTTTTTAACACTTAGGTTTTTCTTTTTATTAACATTGAAATAAGTTCTACTAATAATTCTACTAAGTAATAATTGAACTAACTATATACAGAGGAAAAAATAAAATAAAACATAGTAACAGATCATTGGGCATCAAAAAATTCATCCGAATCGCTGTCGGTGGGAAAGGTGCCCAAAAGGCTGACAGCATTGCCACGTTGTATGGCAATGCTAATTCTTTGGCCTAAAAATTGGCCAACCCTTTGGTCACGTGAAGAGTCGACCAACCGCTTGGCGATGTCCCGGAATAATCGATGAGCACTCAGACCCCATGGCCCTAGTGTTTCAACCCCAAACGGTTCAAAAATATAGCTACCGGTAAGGTTGTTATATTTGCGCCGTTTGAGGTTTTCTGCACCTGCAGCAGCCGCCCCAGCACAACTCGCCGTGCTAGGCAGATGGGATGGCGCGAGGGTGTCGACACAGGTTGCGTCCCACACCAAAGGCCTACCCAACTTTCAAGGCATTATAGTCATTCCGTCTGGCCTCTTCCCATCGTCGCGTGCCAAGCCATTGGGTTCTAAAACAGCTGGCACCCCGGCGGTGACACTTAGGTTACGCGTTGAATTTCTTAGTCCTAATTTATTTACACTTCAAATTAAATTCCTTTTCATTATGTTCTATTCTTTAACATAACATTAAGTTTATTTTCTTTTCAATAAAGTTCATACCTATTTAAATGATTTTTATTTTCACATATCTTTATATTTTCATAAACTTCCTTTACTCCATATTTCGCACCACACAATAACAGATGACTAAGGTGGTAAAATATTACAAGCAAAGTGGTATCCGGTATTCTACTAAATAATTAAATACCTCGACATTCTACATATACAATGTATGGACGCAATCATTATAACATAGGTAATAACAATCATTTTAATTTGGATAATCCATAATTGTTAGAAAACGTTAAACTTAAAAGCTATGTTAGTAAATGTATATTAGTAGTTATGTAGGTTGAACAAATAATGGACGACCGGACAATCAAAGCGGTTTTAAAAACTTTAATTTAACTTGCAATATTTGTATGTTAGTAACAGTTTGTATGTTTAATATTGTTTAGGCCAAATGTTGCAAGCTGAATTAAAACCACTTCCTCTTATCCTACGGAGTTGACATTTTACACGTTGGTTTAGTTTCAAAGACAATGCATTTCTATGATAAGCATGACCTGATTCTACACCCAGGATTGGCTCCAGATGAAGAACTCCTCAACGGTCAACAGTACAGACAAGAAATTTTATAAACGCTTTAGTTATTAATGATGATGATGATGAATAATGTGTTATGATGGTCCGCTTTTATAATAATATATGCATTTAGTTAAGATGTGGTGGAACATGTCTCCAGGTACAATATAAGCATTCGGTTTTCTGCTACACAATTGCGCACGAATGGTTGCAGCTTACTTGGTAATATTTCCAACCACCCCAGCACTATTGCAGAATCACTCCAAAATGTACTACTTTACTTTCATATAGCCTCTCTCCAATAGTTGGCTTGAATTCAATAGTTGGCTTGATAGGGACCACTCTACTCTTTCCTGATTACTTAGCTTGATTAAGTTTTAGCACATTAATTTTTAAAATTCAAAATTTGTAATCCATTGCCAGACGAGAACAACTGCCGACAAACTGTTATGCAGTTTGGCAGATTTTATGTATTTATTGTTAATACAGATTTTGAATAACATAATAAATAAATAAAATAACAAAAACCCGCAGGGCAGCATGTGGCGAGCTGTTGGGCAGTAGCGACCCCACGGACCCCACGGACGGGAGAAGTCTTGTTCCTCACCTCTGGCTTGCCTTTATTGGCCGGCTGGAGTGAACACTGACGAGGAACGGCGCTCCCACCTCATTCTTGCCTTAATTGGCCGGCTTGAGTGGAGATTCGCAAGAGCAAACGTGCTCGGAGGAAGGAAGTATTCCAGTAAGATGCTAGTAGGGATCTTGACCGTACTTCCGGGATTGTCCTGTTAGCCGTGGAATACCTCTCCACTCCTCATAAGCACCTCAGGACGTATTGCCCTCTTGTCGCTACGACACTATGTGCTAGCGACCGTTTTCGGGGGCCCATTATTGAGTGTGCAAGTCACCCCCTGCCATTTTATCCGTGTGCATATAAAACATAGATCAGGCAGGGGCCATAGTCCTTCCATAGTTCCAGATGACCAGTCCATTTTAGCAACCCAAACCCATAGTCCGATATCTTTGTTTCCATATCTTACAATAGTCCTACACCAACCGGGGGTTGTCCTTGGCTGCACTTGCATAGTGCGGACAGGGATAATCGTCGGTTGGTACCTCATTTCATTAAAAACGTCTAAGGGGCCTCTGCGAGTTGGCTTCGGCCTCTCATACGCCTTCCAAAGGTCCGGGACCCCTGGGTCTCGAGAAATATCAAAGACGTATAAATAAAATAAATAAATTTCTTTCAGGAGTTTTTTATGGCTCTTTAGAAATAGCTAAGCGGAACAGGTTACTAAATATATCCACATCTATTGTTTTTTATAATGGATTTCCGCAAGGTCACGCCTGAATGAATTAACTATACATATAGATAGTATCTACGGTGCATCCGGAATCGCGATAACATGCATCGGAAATCCTAATTTCCTAACTAATAACTACAAATGCGATAGTGAATTTATTTGTTCGTTACGCTTTCACGCTAAAATGGCTACACACATTTGGATGAAATTTGACACATGGGTAGACCATGACCTGAGTTAGGACATAGAATAGTTTTTATCCCGGTAGTACCATCGCGTGGGGTAATTTTCAACCTCCTCACTCAAAGCTAGTTAAACAATAATCCGGACATGATACACTTGCTGTGACATACAAGAGATACCGCTACTTCTGTAACTATGAAACCAACTAATTTACTAAGGCAAAAGCCACTTGGAGCTTGATTAATGCAATAGCTGGTAGAAAGAGTCACTCTCAAACTCCAGTGGAGCTTCTTAAAATGGCTATAAACGACAAAAAATCTGCAAACTGTGTCAATCAGTATTTTGTAAATATTGACAAAAACATTGCTTCAAAAATACATAATAACAACGATACACCTCATAATAACATTTCTAGATAAATCAATCGCTATGTAATTTGATGGATATTATTCCAGTTAGTGAAGAACGAATCGAAACCGTAATTATGTGACTAAGGGACGATTGCCCCACTGGCTGGGATAATATACCATCCATTCGCGAAAAACCTTAGTTCCTCATATCGATGGTCTAGGAGACAGATGTTGTAAGTGCAGTCTTGGTAATTTTTCTGGAGAGCAGTTTAAAGGTGGAAAGTTTAACACGCTTTTACTCAAAAATGTGCAGTGATAGTTTGTTTATTAATAATTATGTAGAGGACTTATCTGTATTATTATGAGTAGAAAATAAATATTACTATTTATTAGGTATTCTGAAGAATATTCAAAAACATGAAAAAAATACCAACACATAACTTTTCTGCACATTGTATTGGCATTCTAGTATTCACTGAACGTTATTGATCATATTATTGAAAAGTTCGATTACAACGTTAATTAAATTACCAGGAATTTAGAGCAAATAATGAGTAAAATTGGATATTGTCTGCCACCCTCAGACCTTAGGAGGCAAAAACCTGAGGAGGCCACCAAGTTATGTATTATGACCGGAGATAACTTGTAGAATAAGCTGGTATCCATGTAGAGGATGGCAGCTGTCTTCGCGGCGGAACGATGCCACGCTGGACATACGAATTTCCTTTCCAGCAGAAAAAGAAATAAACATAACTACCTTTAAAAAACAGTATTCCTTCTGTAGCTCCACACACACTGCATTCGATATAAGTAGTGTTAGAAACGATCATTATCAGCGGTCCGTTAACCGGTTTCCATGGCAACCAAGGTGACAAAACAACAGTCTATCACTTGCGAATCTCCCGGTTACCAATGAGTTAACTAAACATTATCTAAATGATTACCGTAACCAATGACTGCTGTTTTTAAATTTTGACCCCATGTTACCAATGTATGTAGGTATGAGCTATGTATACAGGGTGGCAGGGACATCGACGCGAAAACTGAAACCATGGATCCAGTACATGATTCTGAACCACGGAAATTTATCGTCGGTTATTAAAAACTGTCGGCTTGTCGGCTGTTTCATAGATAAGTGCAATATCTACACGGTCAAAATTTATGGAACAGCAGATTTTTATTAAATAACCGACGAAAAATTTCAACGCACTGGGGTTCAGAATCATGTACTGAATCCATGGTTTCAGTTTTCGCGTCGATGTCCATGCCACCCTGTATATTCATGGAATGGCGCAAGATAGCCTTTAACAGAAGTTAGTCAGCAGCTTCAATATTATCAAGATTGTGCCGGAATATAGCACTTCGTCGTGGACGTGGTACGACAGCGGCTCCCCTGACATCATCTGTCATCAGAAGACAGCCGCCACGCAACCATCGATGCGACGCACTGCCAGAGTGACTTTCACCAGCCAGTGTCACTCTCATCCTCTTCTGAGGTTCCTAGTAACTTCGTAACAAAACCAAACGGTGCCACTTACTTCTCCGTCATATTTATGAATACCTACAGTAAACATTAAACAAAAAATGACAAAAAATCCACCTAAGACTAGATTTGTTATCATTTTAATTGTATCGAGACAAACAACAAAATTGACATAAATTACGAAGTTTGAACTCTAATTCTGTAGATTAAAGTTTAATTTTAACTGTAATTCAGATAAACGTATTTTGCTTCTGATAATAAGGATGATTTCAGACTTCTCTCCAGGCATATTATTTGGAGCGATAAGGTTTAACTAAGTACAATTAAATTAAATGTGCGCATGTGAACGTTATGCACAGAGCGAGGTGTAGTTTTGCAAGCTTCAATGTCACTGACTCACAAATGTTCACTGTATTGTTCGCAGTGCTAAGTCTTGGTTTTCATTTGTTCTGAGCCTTTATATTAACATTTTCATGAGACCCATGTCATAATATAAGGTTAATTAGCCAAGATGTAGGTATTGTTATTTATAAAATCATATCTAGTATGCAACCATACATACAATTATATTACTATAAAATTTAGTAAATAGTAGATTATTCTAATAGTTATTATTATAGTTAAATATTAAATCGACTAGTTAAATGTATGGAATCAGAGATCATTATGGCAACACTTTGTATGACATTTTTTGACGTTTGACAGCGAAGTGAAATGGATTCATTCGGCTGTTCGACACTGAACCGAACACTCAGACAGGAAAATAAATCAGTTTATATCAATATAATCATCGTTTAATTTGAGAGATAAGACTAGATCCTTTAATAAGGATACTAAAGGTATATTGGGTTGTTTAAGTTGCATCCAGTACAGCTGGACGATAACGTTACCGATAACTCTTTCAAAATCAAGTACCTATACACATGTTGTGAATTTTATTTTCAAACAAGATAGCATTTACATAATATATCCACTAACAGTATAAACAGATGATAACAGTTTATGCAGCCCAATTTTTGTGTTAAACTTTCAACTGCTTTAAGAGGCCATGCACGAAATCGACAGATTTTTATTAATTTTGTTCATTAGTTGTGAGAAAGGGAAAAAGAATTAAAATAAAATTTACATCTCTCATATTCGGTAAGTAGGTCCTTATTACCCCCAAATGGGGCTTGTAGGTAACCAATTAACGCTCTAGGGTAATAATGTAGCTAGAAAAGCCCTAGGGCGGTAAGAAATAAAAAAAAACTCTTCACTCTTTCAAAAAGTTCGAATTCAAATTTAAATTCAAAAGTCATTTATTCAAACTAGGCTGAGAATCAGCACTTTTCGAACGTCAAAATTACATAAGACAGTCCCCCAAAAACGCCCACCCTTCACCACTTCCTAGTGCCATTAGCTGGGAAGAAGAAGTGGCACAACAAACTCCCCAGCAGCACAGCTGTCTGTTCAAGTTAGAAAAAATGATTCTATACAATAGTATTCAAAATAACTTACATTATGCAACACAAAACATAATTCAAATGATAAATTATAGGCCATATGCCAGCTAGCACACGCCAATATACCAACCAAAAACATCGAGAACTATACTCAAGCAATATTTAAAAAAAATAAAAACTAAACGTAAAAAGAACTAAATATCTATATAAAAGCCTCCAGACATAAAGGGCGTGCCCGCTTACATAAAGCTGTAATTGGCAGTTATAAATGATAAACTAGGACCATCGGGGTGAATGAACAGTTAATTACTAGTAACAATAACAAAACCATGATCAGCAAGACGACCAAGCAGCACCCGTCCACGAGCATAACTCAAAGATCAGCCATTACCCCCCTTGCCATATTTGAGGGAAGGAGGCAACCCGACCCCCGACGCTACCGCAAGCAGTGACATCTAAGGGAGCATGACGAACTTGCTGCTGGTTGCTCAGGCAAAAAATAATATGATCAATTGTCGAGGTCGCTAGCTAACCACAAATTGCAATACAACTCATAACAAAAACATTGTAATGAGTAGATTATGTCAACAATAAAATAAAATTAAAAATAAAAACTCATATAAACTGACAGTAGGTAAGCTAATTCTGGAGAAAGAACATAAACATTGTCTTGAGTTAATCACAGCGACCAACTATTCTTATCATTCAAGTAATCGTTGATACAATAGTATGCCTTTGAACAAAGGTTGGATTTTACTTTAGTTTTAAATGCATTAAAAGGCAAGTGTGGTGGCAAATGCAGTGAACAAGCAGGCTTTAGAAAGAATAAAAGCATTAATACAGCCATATAATATGATTTATTATATGAAATATTGATAAACGTAGATAACAAAATACCCATTTGTGTCATTTTTACAGATATAACAAAGGCTCTTGACTGCGTCAGTCATAATATATTATTAAATAAACTTAACAGATACGGTATCAGAGGAAACGTGCTGAATCTCTTAGAATCTTACCTTAGTAACCGCACACAATACACAGAGACATCCAGTATTTGCCTTAAAACAAAATGTGAAAAGTTATACCGATCTGAAGGCAGAATAGTTAGGTTCGGTGTACTACAGGGCAGTGTCTTAGGGCCGCCCCTATTTTTGCTGTATATAAACGATCTGCCACGTCAAATACAGCATCCTATGGTTTTATTTGCCGATGACTGTACAGCACTCGTGAAATGTACTGACATTACTCGTTATGTACAAGACATTAATGGCACTTTAAAAAATATTATAAGCTGGCTTGAGAAGAACAACTTAGTAATAAACCTACAAAAAACTAGTGTAATGCACTTCCACCAGCGTATAATTCCTTGCGAAATTTTTGGGAATAATGATAGACGATCAATTAACTTGGAAACCTCATACCGAAGAAGTGTGCAAAAAGCTGAGCACTGCAGCATATCGCACCTTTAGGACGAAAACGACACAATTAAAAAAAAACAAAAATTGAGTTATCGTCATAAAATGACTTAAAACTCAATTCTCAATGTAACAATAGTTCAAACATAGCCATATTCCAGCGGGAACAGGACAAAACTGTTATATCGGTCTCTTTCTTACGCGGTGACTTGCGGGCCTGAGTCGGGGGGGAAACGACGCAGTTAGTGTTGTGTTCGCATCGCTAAGAGCAGGACGTCGCGCAGTCAGCCGTGTAGTGACCCAAATCTTATTACGTCGTTTTCATTCCGAAACAATTGGTAAGTTCTCTTTCGATTTTTAGTATTGAAACGATCAATTTAGCTTTGCGATTGTTTTCTTCCGATTTATAAGGTAATATTAGTAACTTATTCAGGTTTGTGGCATTTTAATATCAAAAACACCTATAATTTCAATGACGGATTTAAGTCCGTGTCGTTTTAATAATAAATAACGATGAATGTTTGAGACTAAATTTGACCTATTATAAATCAAGTCGTTTTTTTATTTATCGAAGTATTATTGTTTGTAGCTCATTGATTATTAGGCCATTTATTTATTTATTTCTAGATAAAAAGGAAGGCGCATTGGTTAATATGTCACTACACAACTACTGAGCCAGCAAGTTTTTTTAAGAAAAGTCACTTAATAAAGATTATAAAATGAAAAGAAGGAAGGACATTATAATGGATAATGCATTAAAAAATGTGAAAAATTACAAAGTAAACGAACCCGAAGTATGAACATTATATACATAATATACAAATCTATAAAATATTTTATACTGTGGACTTTATATTGATTTTAAACATTTTAACCATCACGGTGTTTATCTTTCGTCAGGAACAGCTGGATAGCAAAATGAAAGAGAATTTGTCTCTGAATTCCACAGAGATTAACAATTTTCCAAAAGAAAAGACTGAGAATAACGACTTTAATGTTATCAATAAGATTGGCATGGTAAGAAATAATTTTAGTTTAGTTTGGTACAGACGACTGCACGTCAGTGGATACGGTTTGACCATGAAAGCGCCTTTATTCCGTTATAATAAGAGCTATTTCCGTAATCTAATAATGTTGCCACTGATGTGCTGCAGTTGACCGTACCTACTTTAGTCTAACTTCTCACTTATTTAGCTATATGCTAATGTTAAAGTGTATGTAAGTTTATACTTATAATATTATTAATATTTTATCTTTCGCCAGGAATCACCGGCAACTAAAAGGAAAAACCAAAAAGAAAACTTAAATCCAAATTCCGCAGCTACTGAAGAATCACTAATTAAAATGACAAACAGCGGCAATATTGCTGTCAATTATCAAAGTGAACTTGTAAGTAAAATATTATATCAATTGTCAGTCTAGCAAAATAAACTTATAAACAAAAGA
Source organism: Agrochola lychnidis (assembly GCA_963680765.1). Lineage (NCBI taxonomy): Eukaryota > Metazoa > Arthropoda > Insecta > Lepidoptera > Noctuidae > Agrochola > Agrochola lychnidis. Next base: position 17,425,983 of record OY796872.1, read on the forward strand.
AAATTATCGTTGATTTTTTTATTTCAGAAATCTTCTATCAGCAATGATATGACAGAGAACTTATCTTCAAGTTCCTCATCGTTTATTGAAAACTCCCCACAGTGTACAAAGACTAATAGCAGCGAAATTTTTAATTTTAGCCGTTATATAGAAACGGTAAGTGAGAAATGTCCTATTATTGACCTATTACTATAAAATATAATCTACTTTACTTACCTAGCCGTTTGGTTCTTTTTCAGCACCGGAATGATACTTCAGACAATGAGTCAATTCTTAATCGAGACACACTCACCAGGAGACCTATTCAGGAAAAAAGAGTATCTTCTTCATCTTGTGATAGTTCAAGTTCATCTCGTGCAAGTTCCAGCTCTTCAAGTTCCAGCTCCTCAAGTTCTAGTTCATCCTCTTCGAGTAACGCACAAAATGTGAAATCTAACGAGATTACCTCTCATATTAATGCGGATGGTGCAAGTACCAGCCAATTAGCTACAAGAAGTGGTAGAGCTATCCCGAAATCGAATTATTGTGTATCACCTGTTAATGCTCCTGAAAGTGACCCTGATTTAAGTGACAATGATCCCACATTTCAAGATCCCAACGAAATATCAACGCATCTTAGAAGTTTGTCCTCTTCTTCGACAGACTCTATTTCACAACCTGAAACAGCCCAACATTATATACAACAACCTGAGACAAGTAACGCCAATGAATCGAACACGACTCAAAGGAAGTCAAGAAAAAGGCAGCGTAATCCCGCATCGTGGAAGCAAAATATTACAAAGACATTGCGCAACACTGGAAAATCTTACAATTCCCTATCGAAATCTAGAAAAGAAGTTCCAGCCCGTTATATGAAAAACCCATGCGCTCCATGTCGATTAAAATGTCCTGACCAAATTAATGAAGTACAAAGGACTGCGATTTTTGAATCGTATTGGAACCTTGCAAGTATGGAACTTAAAAGATCCTTCATCAGTTCTTGCATGATGGAAATCAAACCCAAATATAAATACACCAATGCTGAAAAGCCCAGAGCACCAAATAATGCGTTTTTCTTTACTGTTAATAATCAGAAAATTCGAGTTTGCAAAACGTTCTATGTAAACACTTTAGATATAACAGAAAGACAGATAAGAACTACAAAGGAAAAAACCAATAAAAACGGATTTATAGCTGAAGATCGAAGAGGAAAGCACACTAATAGAAAGAGAATTGACGAAACAATAATAAAAGATATTGAAAATCATATAAATTCAATCCCAAGAGTAGAATCCCACTACTTAAGGGCCTCCACATCTAGAGAGTTTATTGAAGGAGGCAGGACCGTAAAAGATCTTTGGAAAGACTTCTCAGAAGCAAGAGATCCAAATAAACCCAAAGTAGACTACTGGCTATACAGTCAAATTTTTAATAACAATTTCAACTTGGGATTCTTTCAACCTAAAAAAGATCGATGTGATCTATGTTTGGAGTACGAAATGGCATCTGTCGATCACAAAGCAAGGCTGAAGGAAAAATTCGATACCCATTTAAAAGAGAAAGACCTTTGTCGTCTTGAAAAGAAGAACGACCGCAGAAACATTGGTGAAGGAAATATATGTACCGTATATGATTTGCAAGCAGTCATGCAATGCCCTTTAGGAGACTCGAGTTCTTTTTATTACATATCAAAACTCAACTGCCTAAATTTTACTATGGCTGAGCTGGCTCAGAAATCTGACAAGAAAACAAATAAAAACCAAAATAATGGACAGGTATTTGAAGGGAACGAGGGAGAAGATAGAATTGAAGGAGAAACTGTAGGCGCCTATGGGGATGTATATAATTACTTTTGGGATGAAACACATGGAAAAAGGGGGGCAAACGAAATAGGATCGTGCATATTTGAATATTTAAAAAATGTCAGTGAAAAATATCGTGATAAACAACTGAATATAATTTTCTATTCGGATAACTGCTGTGGGCAAAATAAAAACAGGTTTATTGCATGTCTATACTCGTACATTGTGTCCAACTTTCCAAATATAATGAGTATTACTCACAAATTTCTTATTCGCGGACATACGCAGAATGAGGGTGACAACGTACATAGCCTAATTGAAAAGGAAGTGAAAAAGAACCTTAAATCTGGACCAATTTACACGTCTCATCAGTATGTTGCCCTGATAAAAAGTGCTAAGAAGTCTGGGCAGCCTTTTAAGGTCCTGGAGTTAAATTATGACTTTTTTATTGATTTGAAGAGTCTACAAGATCAGTGGGGTTATAATTTCAATGAAGACGATGAGCGCAACCAGGTGTCTTGGAACGATATTAAAGTATTGAGATTCTTGAAAGACGAACCTTTTATGTTTTTCTTCAAAACATCTTACACGCAAGAAAATTTTAAGCGTGTTAACATTAGAAACAAACGGAAACGAATGCCTAATATTGAAGATGTCTCAATCCTGAAAGCTTACACAAATAAAATTAAATTGAGTGATAATAAAAAGAAAGGGCTAAGCGAATTGCTGCGGAAAAATTTAATTCCCGGTTTTTATGTAGATTATTACAAATCTTTATTAGATGATTAAGATGACTGACTAATGTAAGACAGAAAGTTCCTAGTGAACGAAGATTTTGTTCAGGTGGTTGCTATTGATTTTATTGTCTTAAAAATAGTGTATTAGATTATTGCAGAACTTACTTTTTGTTGATAATTGCTTTGAGTTTTACATTTACGTTTTCTTACGGACTCCAATATTTTTTTAAGAAAGTTCCTAATTTTCAAAGATTTTGATTTATTTTTAAGCGTTGTATTTAATTGATTTTTTATGAAAAGCAAAATGTTTAAACATACTTTCCTTAAGGAAAAAGATCTCTACTTATTTCTTTTAAGTGTTTATTTATCTTTTGAGATTTTTTTATACCTAGTAGATTTCTAATAATTATGTTTACTAAGAAGAGTTCCTAATGAACAAAGATCTCGATATTAATATAATTTTAGTGTTGATTTTGATTATTAATGTTACTCCTAAAAGATTATGCATAACCCATTTTCGTTTATGTTTCAATTTAAACATTGCCATTAATAAAAACATCCAATTATTTTTTGTTTTTTTCTGCTCCAATGATGCATTTTCCACTTTGGTATTCCATAATTTGTTACTTATTAGGAAAAAAACAGACATAAAACGAAAACAGTCAAAAAATTACATACGATTAAAAAAATAAAAAAGTCGTAACTCTTAAACTTTCATATTTAAGAAAAAATAATCGGACGAAAAGAGACGCAACTCCTAAACCGTCAAACGTACATCATTTTTCTCAGTCCAAAACTGACTGATGAAATAAATTATCTTGTTTAGTATAATATTATTTTTAATTATTATGTTTTTTTGTGACACGATAACAGCTGTATGAATTTTTTACAATTTTCAGCACAAACATAGTCACTGACATAAATAATCACGAAATAATAGACGAAAGATTGCGGAGGTGTCAAAATTGTAAAACTTGTTTTGCTATTTCCCTGAAAGTAGTTTTTTTGAGTTACGTCGTTTTCGTCCTAAAGGTGCGATATGTACTATGCAATTTGGCAATAAAAGTTGACACAAAAACTGCTTTAATAGCTTACCATGGTTTGATCGCCTCGGTCTTGAAGTTTGGAATAATTTTTTGGGGTAACTGTAGCCTAAGAGATAAGGTGTTTAAAGCTCAGAAACGCTGTGTAAAAGCGATGTGCGGTCTTAAGCCCACAGATAGTTGCAAGCCTTTGTTTAAGTCTCTAAAAATTCTTCCGTTTCCGTCATTATTTATTATGGAAATGGCAATATTTTTTAAAACAAATGCAAAGTTTATTCACTAAGGTCTCGGACACCAGAAAAGGCCCTGTGAGAAGCCAATATAAAAACCTTATAAATGTCGGTGGCTATAAAACTGCACTATTAAGAAAAAGTATCATTTATATAGGACCAATTATATTTAATAAATTACCGGAATATTTAAAAAATGCCACACTTCAACATTTTAAAGACAAACTTAAAGCTTTTCTAGTGGAAAAATGTTATTACTCCATTAATGATTTTCTAAATGACCGATTATTATAGACCTTGAAAATATGTAAATTAAATAAATTGAATTTTAAACATTTTAATTATATCGACTAAAATGACCTTTTTACTGTATTTTGGTTGACATTTTGATTGTATTTTGACATTTTAATGGTATTTTTTTAAATTTGAGTAGTACTTTGACATTGGAATTGAACTTTGACATTTGAATTGTATTTTGGCATTTTAATTGTATTTTGATCTTATTTTGACTATTACGTATTTATTAATTGCATTTTGACTGAATTGATTTTAATTGTATTGAACTGTAAAAATTTTATCTGATAATTGTGTTAAATGTTTTTATTTTTTATTATTGCATCGTATTCATTCATTTAAATTTTGCATGTCGAATCTTGGGCAGAATGTATAGCTCAACTCTAATTTTTCACGACCTTATTTGTATACCTGCATTCAAGCAAACCTTATTGGATCACTCGTGTGTCTGTCTGTCTGACTGGCTGGCTGTTTGTCTGTCCATCTGTCACAGTAAATTTTCTTCGAATCTACTGGACCAAATGTAGACTTATAAATTTCTGTAACCTAAATACGGACGTATAACATAAATAAAGGAATTTTGAATATGGGGGTCACATTTCGGGGGAAAATTGAAAAAAAAAAGTTTTGCAAACTGTACCTTGTGACATATCAAATGAAACATCTTGTGACGATCTCAAATATATATTTTTTAATAAATTGAAAATAAACCCTTTTAAAGATATTTAAGAAAATTCATGAAAATTTACCATTCCCCAAAACTCCCCAAAACATATCTCATATCTCCAAAACTACTGGGACAAAAATTGAAAAAATAAAATCACTGAATGTTTATTTACTTATAATATAGATTTCAAAACCAACCAATCAAAAGGTTACAAATAACATGATAGATCTGTCAATATTGTGCGTACAAACTTACATTTTTATTTATTTATTTATTTAATACTTCAAGCACAGAAATGTACAGAGGCGGACTTAATGCCACAGGCATTTTCTACCAGTCAACCTTTGGGTGATGCAGAGACAAACTGTGGTAGGTGCAATTACGAAAATGGAGGAAAAAAATAACTCAAATATAAGGATACACATATACTTATTACAAACTATAAATATAATATACTTTTGCAATTGGAATGTTCAGGAGAACATATTTTTCAACTACAATGTTAAGTTTGTGTCGTACTTGGTAACATTCTGTTTTTCTTTTGATTTTTTATGAATACCTACGAAAAAAAACATCATGGAAAAATGGTAAAGCTAAAGCAAAATAGCTGCAAAGATCAGTGATTTTCTCCGGCAGCTCGACCAATCAAGCTTCCAAAATAATCCGAAGAGCGATTGCTCCGGGAAGAGGCTCAGGTTTTAATTCGTTGCATTTAATTAATCTCTGAATTAATGCGTGTCTCGTTCGTCTGTTATTATAACAAGTAGCAAATATTTGTTGTTTTGCTTGTTTCCCTGTTTCATATTATCTTCCTTATTGCAGGTGTAGCGCCGGTTACTCTGGAGAAAGGTGTGCGGTCAAAGCGTGCCATGAGTATTGTTCGAACAATGGCGTCTGTTCCCCGAATGAGGAAAGTGAGCCAGTCTGTCAATGTACAGGAGGTTATGAGGGTGAAAGATGCAATGTTTCAGTTTGTCAGAACTACTGTTTCCAAGGAGATTGTAGTGTCAGTGCTGAGGGACAACCTAAGTGCAGGTAAAACTTATTCATTTAATTAAGGACTAGTTATAATAAAAAGCGATCGAGTGCGCTCGTGGGATGCTGATCGTATGTTAGTATTTAGTAACGTTCTGTTTCTCTTTTGTTTTTTTTATGGACACCTATGGAAAAAAAAAACGTATTGGAAAGGTAATGCTAAAGCAGACTAGCTCAATTCAATTCAACAATCATTTATTCTCTCTTCACAAAGCTGACATAAAGTTAATGTGTACAAAAAAAATGTTTCGGCTGTATTCCACCTTTGTGAGAGACAGCTGCAAAGATCAGTGATTTTCTCCGGCTGCTCGGCCAATCAAGCTTCCGAAATAATCCGAAGAGCTATTGCGCCGGGAAGAGGCGCGGGTCTGATTCGTTGCATGTAATCTCTGAATTAATGCGTGTCTCGTTCGTCTGTTATTATAACAAATCGCAAATATTTGTTGTTTTGCTTGTTTCCCTGTTTCATATTGTCTTCCTTATTGCAGGTGTAATGCCGGTTACTCTGGCAAAAGGTGTGAAGTCAACGCAAATAACACACTGAAAGGATGTTCCATTGACATAGACCACGCCATGGCCAAGTTCACAGATGATATTAAAGGCACATTACGCGGCTTGCGTGAGGAAATGGAGATTAGTATCATGTCCAAATTAAATGCCAGTATCAAATTTACTTTATCTGATATGAAACAGGAAATGAACACCCTCCGCGGCAGTGAACACGAGAAATTAAAAGAAAGCGTTCACACAGTGGTTCACGGTGTTTCAAGATTAAAATCCCCAGTACAGTTTCAAGCAGCTGAGCAAAAGGAACTTAAGGAACGTGTCGATACCGTTGTCCGTCACAGGTCGGACCAATCTCAAACCCTAGTCAGTAGCCACGAGCAAAATATTAATTCTTTAAACAAGCAAGTGAAATCTGCAACGTTCCAGAAAGGCGCGGTGAAAACTTAGTTCACATGATGGAACTGATGGGCACTGCGATCAATTTCCGAACATCACAGAAAGAAATCATCTATATCCATTGACGCACACACTCAACAAACTAATAAAAGACCAAATATTAGAATTGTTAAATTCTCTACTCGAATTATACGCGACAATAGTGTTATTAAGTTTAAAAAAAAAAACCGGCCAAGTGCGTGTCGGACTACGCACAATGAAGGGTTCCGTAGTTGAGATGAATTTATTTATCCCAAGAATAAACTTAACATTGTAGTTGAAAAACATGTTCTCCCATACATTCCAACTACAAATCGTCGCTCGGCATCCAATACCGCGAAGGTGAGATGTTTTACGTTTTTTTTTTAATTGCAAGATCACTTATTTGAACGTGTAGAAGAATTAAATAAAACTAAAATCTGATGTTCGTTAAAAATTTCACATTCGCGGTATTAATATAATAATAATATAAATCTAACACCTTTAAAAGAGCAATTCTTGTATATATGTATATATATAATCTGAATCTCGGAAACGGCTCCAAGAATTTTATGAACTTTAGTACGCAGGGGGTTTCGGGAGCGATAAATCGATCTAGCTAGGTTAAATTTTTAGAAAACGTCGTTGAAAAAGAAAAATGGTCACGATATTTTTCTTTATTCAAGTAACAAGGACTCATTGTGTTAGTAAACTTATGAACTATGTTAGCTTATTTTACCAGGTCACTCAGAAAGTTTTGCGATTAACAGTTTTTGTCTATGGGATACTGGCTGGTTTTGATATCGATAAAAAATATGACTATTTATTACAAAAAAAACACGAAGGGTGTTGCACGACCTTTGGGTATATCTAGCCCATAGGCTGCACGTGTAAAACGTTGTACAATAAGCTCGAAACAGAGTAATTTTGACTTTTTAAGTGAGCAGCGTGCAAACCAGCGAGCCAGCATGTTCGCCCTTACCGACAACACCCTTCGTTCCCGCCAATATCGAGTCCGTCATTGAGGTCAGGGGTCAATATATGACCAAGATATTTAAACGTAAATACTATTACAAAGGCACAGACAAGTAACTGATGTTACGTCGGGTACAGACACGCGGACTACTTATATTTTATTTTTTTGTGTTTCACATATCTATTTTTATTTTATTATATATTTATTTTCTGTATCTATCTATCCGTGACATCACTGCGGGCCCTATCAGAATACCAGCGCTGCGGCATTTATTTATTTTTAAATGTCGCAGCTAATGCTGAGATAGGAGCCTTTTGGCCTCGTACAGGACCTTCTGCTTTTATTTTAATTTTACTTTGTTTTTTTTTATTGTTTTGTTATTATTTTTATTAATGTTCTTATTGAAGGTGTTTAGTTAAATTTGTGATTTCCTGTGCGAGTCTCAATAAATACTTTTTCTTTCTTTCTTTCTTTTATTTGTAGTGGAGTCTCATTGAGTAATACAGGTGGTACATAACCTGGTCTACCCCAAGCCTCAAAGACCATGATCTCCGACTTATTGGAGTTATACATCAAACCATGTATTTTGGCATACTACTCACATTTGGCGACCAACTTTCCGAGACCACAGATTGACGCGCTCAGAAGCACCATATCGTCTGCATAGCTAATATTATTTACACAAATACCATCTATATAGCTACCTACTCTGGTGCTGTTGAGCTCGCCAATCAGCTCGCTCGAAAAGCGAGGGTGAGCTCAACCCTCCCTGCCTCACCCCGCATTCCAACCTGTATGGCCTGGAAAAAGTTCCAGCCCATCATACACTATTGATCTTGTTACCATACCAATATTTAAAGATGTTTATAAGCTCCATTGGCAACCTATCCTTCTCCATCTTTCTCCGCAATACGTCATAAGCCACCAGATCGAAAGCCTTGAATAAGTCGAGGAAGCTAACATAAATCTGCGTCCCATGCTGTGTATAGTATGTGACAGTATACTTAAGACACAACACTGCATTTTCTGTTGACAAACACGCCGAAACCCGAATTGGTTGTCATGAACATTTACAGTTTTATTTTTTATTAGTTGTGTATTAAGCAGACTGTCAAACACTTTTGATATTTTGTTGTTGATATTATAATAGCTGGAGAGATGGGCCTATTGGATGCCGAGTGACGAAATGTAAGTTTGCGCGCACAATATTGAGAGATTTACCATGTTATTTTAAGACCATGGACTTCTTATAGGTTTTCCTGTAATCTATGAGTAAAGAGCCATACTATGTATTTTTTTAAAAATTTTTGGTCCAGTAGTTTCGGAGATAAGGGGGGGGGAATGGTCAATTTTCATTGAATTTCTTAAATATCTTTAAAAGTGTTTATTTTAAAATGATACAAAAAATATATTTAAGATCCTCATAACAAGGCCTTTCATTTGATATGTCACACGGTACTGTTAGTAAAACTATTTTTTTTAATTTTCTTGTTTGCCCCCCAAAAGTGACCCCTATACTCAAAATTCATTTATTTACGTTACACATTCGTGTTTGGGTCACAGAAATACATATGTGTACCAAATTTCAACTTAATCGGTCCATTAGATTCGGAGTAAATTGGCTGTGACAGACGGACAGACAGACAGACAGACAGACAGACACACGAGTGATCCTATAAGGGTTCCTTTTTTACCTTTTGTGGTACGGAACCCTAATTATCTGAAACATTAATCCAAGATTTTCTTCTTTGTTAATTAAACTCAAAACTGAGAAATTATGCTCTTAGTGTAAAATGGAGTTACCTAGGTTGTTTACCTGATATGCGTTTGTGCTGCTGGTTGTTTTTTGTGTTACTTTAAAGTCACATTTATCAACAGTTACATCTTAACATCTATTTTCTTAGCATCCTAATAGTTTTTAATATAATACTAATAAACATACATATTCTACCATTACCAGTGACTGATAAACACAACCATTTATTGTAAAAACTGTAGGAGTGTCCGTACGAAACTAAAAGCTTTATTTATGAACATCCTCACGAGAACATATT